>CM060694.1:6504602-9049602 GCA_030686995.1 Artemisia argyi
AGCATCAAAATCAACAATGACAAAATCAGCAGGGAAATGAAATTTTCCCACATTAACAAAGACATCCTCGGCTATTCCCATCGGGCGGGAAGTAGATCGGTCGGCAAGCTCGAGGGTCATACAAGTCGGAGTCAAATTAGGTAAAGACAACTTCTTCCAAATTGATAACGGCATTAGGTTAATACTAGCGCCAAGATCGGCCAAGGCGAAGCATTGAACCATCCCAGGAAAATTACATGGAATGAGAAATCGACCGGGGTCTTCAAGCTTTTCGGGAAGCTTTTTGAGGATAACCGCCGAACAATTCTCATTCATCTGGGTTCGAGATTATTCAAACAATTTCTCTTTGTTATTCAAAAGACCTTTTAGCATAGAAGCAAATTTAGGCATTAAAAGTATAGCATCCGCGAGAGTTATGTCAAAATGTAGCTCTTGAAAAACTTGGTAAAACTTTTCCATCTGAATTTTATCTCTCTCACGTTGCTTTTGTTCGTTTAAGCGTGACGGATAAGGCAAATTAACTTTCACGGGACTTTCAGATTCATTAACAACTTTATCTTTTCCTTTAGACGTTGGGACCACCGGAGGTTGGATGTTCTCGGTCCTTCCATTATTACTAGGAATTTCCGTATCCGTTGTCGCCTCGGTTTCACGGACGACTACCTTGGGAGACGAAGAAGAAGAAGGGGTAGTCGGAGCCGTTGGTCCATCGATAACAATACCACTCCTAGTCGTGATCGCCTTAGCATCACCCCTCGGGTTAGCGATCGTGTTGCTTGGAAGAGTACCCGAGCCCGAGGGTCGATCATTTAAAGACTTCTTCAATTCGGTCATTTGATTGATTAACATTTTATTCATTTCCTCTTGACTTTTCATAAACTGCTTAAGTAATTCATCCGAAGAAGACTGATTCACAACTGGATTTTGAAAATTTTGACCACGATTGTTGTTATTGAAACCTTGATTCTGAAAATTCTGATTTCCATGATTATAATTCCCATGATTAACATTTTGAAAATTTCCATGAAAATTCCCTTGATTCGGGCCTTGATTGTAATTTCCCCGATTTTGATTTTGAAAACCATTGTTCATCCGATTTTGATTAGCATTGTGATTGAATTGATGATTTCGGTTTTGCACATTTTGATTAACTTGATTGACTTGATTAACTTGAGACGGTTGATTAAAACCGGGTGGTCCAACATAATGGTTTGAACGGTAGCTAAGAAGATTTCGGTCACCCTGTGGTTGGTATCCGTTACCGCCCATATTGTAGGTTCCCGAAGTAGCATACACATTCTCGTGAGTGTAGCCACCGGTGGCTGGGCACTCAAAATACGAATGAGGACCACCACAAGTCTCACAAACATTGTTCACCATATTGACTTGATGGTTCTTGACTTGATTTTGATTCTGAGACGTTTGGTGCATTCGTAAAACAGCAGTCGACAAATCATCGAGTTTCTTAGTAATTGCGGCTATTTCAGAATTAGACGTAGAAGAATTGTGAGCAACGGTTGTTCTTGATTCATTCCTCTCGGCAGAGGAATCCAAGTAATTGTAATGAGCCGTCATATTCTCAATAAGTTCGTAGCAATCTTCAGGACGTTGTTTCATAAAAGTTCCACCCGCAGCTGCATTGATCGTGTCCCGATGTCGCAAAGTCAAACCATTGTAAAACGTATCAATTATCGTAACAAGAAGCATGTTATGGTTTGGACACCGATCAATAGCAAGCTTATAACGTTCCCAAGCTTCGAATAAAGATTCGTCGGGAAGCTGACGGAAATTGCTAATATCGTTTCGAAGTTTCGTCACCATCGATGGTGGAAAATATTTCGCCAAGAACTTCGATACCATCTCTTCGAAGGTATGAATCGAATTCTTGGGAAGACGATCAAACCACGCGGTGGCATGATGTGTAAGAGAATAGGGGAAGAGAGAAAGACGAAGGGCGTCATCGGAGACCCCATGTTGTTTCATACTTTGGGTGACGGTTAAAAATTTGTCGAGATGCTTGTTAGCATCGTCACCCGGTAATCCGTGAAATTGGCACGAATTCTGGACTTGTTGAATCATGTGGTGTTTAAGTCCAAAATCCGTAGCCTCGATATTGAGAGGGGCAATCGGACCGCCTCTACCGTGCATTGTCGGTTGACACAGCTCCTCCATCGTTCGGAGATCGGGAGCTGGTGCATTTTGAACAACACCCACCGGAGGGTGTTGATTGTTGTGATTGTTTTGTTCCATTTCCGTGATGTTGGGGAAACGAACTTTGTGTGTGTGACGTATCAAACTCTCGGGGTTCGATAATGGAGAAATAAGACGTTTAGAAGATGAACGGGTGTTCATACACCACAAAAACTCAAGTTTTGAAAAATAAAAGGAAAATCAAATTTGAAAAGGAAAATCTTTTTGTATTTTTGTTTTTATAAAGCAAAACTTAAAATTAAACTTTTGTTTTTCTCTTTTTCTTACGTTACGTTAATCGTAAACCGTTTCCCTTAATCTACTCGCGACGGAACGGGAGAGAAGAATGGATCTCTCTTCAGCTTGCAATTTAATGTCAAAGCTATCCGTATTTTCCGCTTATTCGGTTGTAGAATTAAAGTAATCCGACTCGCAACTAATTTCACGCGTAGTTATATTGAGAAACTTTTTTTTGGTTTACAACGCCCTTTCTTTCGATCGGAACGAGGCTGTAACTTTATTATTTTTTTGGTATTTTTGTGAAAACACTTTAGGAAAAGTGTTTTTGATTTTTCGATATTTATATAATATATACAAAATAGAGGAAGGCTTATCAAAACACAATTTTTCAAAAACGAAATTTCAAAAATTCACTTCAACCTTCCCCGGCAGCGGCGCCAAAATTGATTCGTGGTAAACACAATATCAATATTATAGTATAGATATAAGCTCAAGAAATCCGCAAAGAAATACGGATAATCCGAGGTCGTATTCCGTGTGAAGGGTGAATGGAATTCCGAATTTCCGATTCGGAAAACGCGTCGTGAAAAGTGGTAAAAAGTGAATTAAATGAGATTATACTAATGAAATATTAAATGAAGCACAAATAATCAATTAAGCACGTAATTCAACTAAACAAACCGCAATCGTAACGTAGAAACGAAAACCGTAGATTAAAACGTAAAACGAACGTCAACGCGCGAAATAAAACGCGACTTTTAAGCTACGCGACTCCTACGGATTTGAAAATAATTTCTAAAAATCAAGAATGATAAAAGAAAATTTTGAGAAAAAGAAAAATATTTTTTTGACTTTTTATGTATTTATTATGAATTAAAAACTATTTTAAGTAATTAAAAATTAAAAGAAAATGAAAATAAAGTAAGAAAAATAAAAATTAAATTTTGAAAATTATAAAATAACTAAAAATAAATTTTAAAACTAAAAACTAATTTTTTTTTTGCTTTTTATGGAATTTTTAGAAATTAAAAACAATTAAATCTAATTAAAAATTCAAAAGAAATTCAAATTAAATGAGAAAAATACAAAATAAATTTCTAAAATTCTAAAATAAATGAAAATAATTTTCTAATATTTTTTTTTGGATTTTTCTGGGGTTTTTCAGATTTTTTTTTGAATTTTTGGTAATTAACAAGTAATTAAAAATGACTAAAATTGAAAATTAAATAAGAAAAATAGCAAATGAACTTGGAAAAATCTGAAAATTTCAGGGAAATTCTAAAATTATATTCTAAACTTATGAAAAATTTAAAAACTTGAAAATAAGCTAGGGAACTGCTGAATGGTGTGAAACTGCTTAAATGGAGTGCTTATTTGATAAGCACTTTGACCAAAATTGACCCAAAACTTTTACAGACTGATTTAATGACTAAATGAGCTGTATGGAACAGTTAGAAGACCAAGGTGACTCAGAATCACAGGTAATTAGACCAAACAGTTGAAATAAGCTCAATGTGCAAAAATGAAACAAGCAATAAGCACTAGCAGAGAAGCAATAAGCCAATAATCAATAGAAACGGATACTAGTAGCTAAATGATGCTCAAATGAACCAATAAACTCAAAGTATGATTATTAATAAGTAGTTGCAGCTTTAACTTGAAAAATCAGATTACTAGTTCAACCACCCAACTTAATAGACCAAATAAGCTGAGAAGATAAGCTGATGAGTGGCAACTATTGGGTGCTATTTAACCACTAGCAACCAGAGATCACAAAACCACCAATAAGTTGGACTTCCAATCCACTTAAGACCTTCAAAGATGCCTAGAACTATTGGTTGTCACTGAGTGCACAGGGCACTTGGTGCTGAAACAGTCCACTTCTATAAGCTTTTTAGATAAGCTAAAGGGCTCCAAAGTTAAAATTTCTATTTGAAATATGTTAACCTACTGCTAATCTATCTAAAACATCAATCCAAACTAATTTCCAAACTCAATTGAACCTTACAGAAGCTATCTAATCATGACCCAAAATCTGAGTACCACTTTGTTTTGACTTTCTGATGAACACTAAAGTTTGACTATAATAAGATTCAAATTCTCTAATCTAATCCTAAATGATATGTTAAGCTATAATGCAACTAGATAAACCTTAACCTACCCTAATTCTAACTGTATGCAAGAAAACAGATCCTAATTCTAAGCCATGCAAGCATACAAGTGATTAAACAATGAAATTTGACTTTCTTCTATGTGACCTATGTATTTTATGCTCTTCTAACCTAGTGTAAGCTGTTAATACAAAGAATGAAGCAAAATAACCACAAGGACAATCATAAAGTTATTAATCCAAATACCCCTGATTCAAGCTGTCTCAACCTAATAACTCAATCAAATCTAATCTAACTCCGTCTAAACCTCCAAAATAGTGTCAAATAAGATCTAATATGCTGATATGAAACAGAATAACAAACCTCAAACACAATTCATAATCAGAAACACAGATCTAAAACAGATAGATGAAACAGTTATACTAGAACACCAAACTCAGTTATAACTCAGATTAATGAAACAGTAGCATACCTACTCAAATCAAACTGAAAATGAATACTCAGCTAAACTATGATGCAAAAATTAAATCAAAACAAGAACAAGTAATAACTAACTGATTTATACTATTAAACTTTGAAAAATGAAAATTGAAAACTTACGAAACACCTCTCAGCCAAACAGAGAGGTGTATCCCACACAGCCTATCTTTAGATAGGCTAACCGCTCCTTGTTAGCTATCTCTAACTCCAATAAGCTGAGCTTATTACTATAAGCTATTCAGTTGACCAGATTTTGACTGCTTATACGTTGTGAAATTTTAATGAATAAACTTAGAAACAGCTATGAGGAAGCTGATATAAGTTTATGTAAACCAGTAATTAAGCTATATGAGACTTTGAAATTGAAACTATATATATATATATATATTTTTTTTTTATTTTTTTTTATTTTTTATATATATATATGAACAACAACCGAATTGAAAAGTTATTTAACTAAACTTAATTCTAAACTTGAAAAGCAAAGTATAATAAGCAATTATAAGAGTAAAACAATAAGCTGAAATAAAAATTGTATTCTATTAATCAAAGTGAAAGTAGTACAATGCTTAAAAGAGATTACAATGAAAACTTAATAACAGAAAACTAAAATATTCAAAAACCTACTTTCTAACACTGATGAGAGGGGTGGGTATTTATAGCCACTGAGGTGAGGTGAGGGTTGAGTCCAGGTCATCAATCCGCGTCTCTTGTGTGTTTCTTTGAGTCCATATCAACCGTGTGATCAAATTCCAGGTCCTTCCAATCACTTGTGACCCTTGGATTAATTAATGTGATGTGACTGATCCTCGTGATGGCTCCTCATTGGTCCACGCGTCCCTGCTCACTTCTGACACCAGCTGTCAGTTTCTAGAAGGCCAATGATAGGGTAATAATTACCCATCGAGGTTAATTTGGAGAGGTGAATATTAGGGTTCCTCGTACAGTAGTTTTTCTGGGAATTGGGTGAATTTGGGGGTAAAGTCTAAGGCGGGGTGTTTGTATGTTTTTTTTATTTGTTATAAAAGTTGACCGGGGTATTAAGGGGTTGACTGGGTAAGATTAGGGGTGGGCTATGGATCGGGTAGAGTGGTGGGCTTCATTTGTTGGGTTTTGGGATGGTATTGGATTAAGTTATTTTCTTGGATCCGGTTTTGTTTTTATGTTTAAGGATTAGTATTATCAATAAGGATTTATGTTGTAAAATTGCAAACCAAAAGGACCAAAAGTGTAATTTAGCGAATTCTCTTCCAAGGACCAAAGTTGCAATCCTTTAATTCATGAGGGATCAATTGTGACTTTTCTTTAATTAATTTCCTCAAAGGACCAATTCTGACAACTTGATGAAACTTGGAGGACTAAAATCGTCAAACTCTTCAAACTTTGATCAGGGACTAAACTTGGAAAATGATGAATCTCTGAGGTTGATTTTGTTATTTTGAGCTTAAACTTTGACCATTTGACTTCCCCGGCTCCGGCTTTTGACCTTTTTCCGTTCTCGTGCTCGTTTTTGTCGGTTTTGCTGTGTTTTTGTCCATTTTTCTCATATCCGTACCTGCACATACACAAATACAAAAACATGCATTCTCTTGGCATTTTTGGTTAGTATATGGTGTATTTGGTCTGAAATAAGGCCTAAAAAGGATGAGTGAATAAGCACTCATCAGGTGTACTAGGGGTTTCGTGTACTAAAAATGAGTACAACGCTAAGGGTGTGGGAAAAATTAGTTGACTTAACTAGCCAAGTGATATGACTTAAATGGTCAAGTAATCATGATATGGGTTTAACACAAGGGTGATCCTAATGCCTCTTATCATGTAGTAAATCCTACCACACGAATGTAGTCTCACTAGCGGTCTCGGGATGCATCACTAACGCAAGTTCTAGAATCTAAATGCTACCGGTACACTCATAAGCACTAATAGTAAATGTTTTTCCTATCAAATCTAAAGGCGAACCTCACATATTTGGGTGGAAAATTTTTCTGAATATACGGTTATGTGCTAGTCATACAATCTCCTATCCATGAGACGCTTGCTATGGCTAAAGTTTCACTCCTAAATGTTGTAAAAAATTTTAAATTTGGCGCTAAAATTGCACTAACAAGTATTTCTCATAGTTTTATTACACATCTACCATCAAACAAAACAAACTCAAGCGAAAGTGCATATGTAAGGTATCATCTTTTTACCCTCCCCTTACACTTAAGATGAACATTGTCCCCAATGTTCAAGTAAAGAATGTAAAAGTGAAAAAGTAAAGAGAATGAAATCAAATACTCCCCTGATTCGCTCGGTATGGATTATAGGTTGGCCAGGTTAAATCTTCTTCCAAGAAAACGAACAATCAAAGCTTCCCTTCCAGAATATAAATCATCTCCTTGTCGAACATAACCTGTAAATCCTGACAAAATAGACAAGACAACCTCGCATAAAATCGGCGGCATCCTATATAAGTTACTAAATCCTAGAAAACAAGGTAAGATATAATGCTTGTGGAATGAAGTTTGCAGATTTCCTGGAGATTATAAAACTTAATAATTCACAAAAACCATAAGACCCCGTTAGAAAAACAAAACCGGTAAAATTTCCAGATTTTTAACTCCTGACGCCGTCAAGAGTAAACTCCTGACGCCGTCAGAATGGACCTGCAGAAATTCTTATGTTAAGTTTCCGGAAAATTTCTGGAAAAACTTGGTCCTACTTCCTGGAAAATCCTGCAAAACTTCATTATGACTCAATACAAGCATTTGACTCTAACAAATACGAATATACATGCTCATTTATTATTGTGGAGAATCATGATCGGTTTGTTTCTTAAAAACATATTTGGGGTTTCCCCTTACACTTACCTTTTGCAAAAATACTTTTAAGTTGGAGTTAAGACTAGGCCAAACAACATAGTAAAGTATTTCCACGTTTTAATTCAGAAACATGATCAACCAACAATAAAAATAAAATATGCATACGGAAGCAAATAACAATCAAACAAATAAAATCACACAAAACATGGGTTGCCTCCCAAGAAGCGCTTTTCTTTATTTACGAGTCTTGTAGCTAGACTCAAGGCCATGGGTTACTACGTGATCTCATCATTGGAAATGATATACCCCATATAGTTGCGATCATTACTGTTATGGTGGTAGTGCCTCAATCTGTCGGTACTCGCAATCACCTTCCCACCTAATTTGCTTCTCAAGTTAGCTACCCCATCTTGGCTCAATCCTTCGATTGTGAATGGCCCATACCACCAAGGACTTGGTTTATCGGGTGGTATTGTTGTTTCCAAGTGTCTCAAGAGCACCAAGTTCCCTTCCTCAAATAGTGTATGATTTTTTTTATGTCGAGTATGTTCGAGTTCAATCGGAACCTTATTGCTTTTTCTTCTTTCATCCTTAGCTTTCTTATAGCTTTTGATCCTTGCCTCCCATGAAAGAATCTTATTCTGAACACGAATGGGTGTCGTGCCAATGTTGTTTTTGATCATTCTCCAACTCAAATTCTCATGCCCACTTCGCGGGGTCATGGGGAAACTAATCTTTCTTTTTCCTGATTTAAGCTCAATCTTCCTACCTTCATACTTAATGACAGCCCTAGCGGTGGTGAGGAATGGCGACCCAAGGATTATTGGCATGCATCCATCCCCTTTATCATCAATGATCATAAAGTCAACGGGGTACATGAATCCTGCAACATTAACTAATACATCTTCTGCGATTCCTAGGGGGTATACGTACGAGTGTCCAACAAGGGATAACCTAACATGAGTAGGTGTTGGCATTTTTGACGTTAATTGGATGTAAATAGTTAGGGGCATAAGATTTACTTCCGATCCTTGGTCGGCGAAAGTACTAAGATGTTTTATGTCCCCGATGCTCGTTGGTATTTCAAAGTTCCCACATGCTACCTGCTTAGTAGCCACTTTCTGTACCAGTAACCTCTCGAATACTGATCCTCCAGGAAGCGTATCATACTCATCTTCCTCTTCTTCCTCTTTCTCAGGAATCTGTCCGGAGGATTGGTTACGCCCATCACCCTTAATCCAATTTGTTATGGTGTTTTTGTTTATATCATGTTTCAGGTAGTAACTCAAAGGTTGGGATTCTGGTTGTTTTTATAAGGTCTGTTTAGCAGGAGTTTCTACCTTCTCGTTATCTTTATGGACAATGGTGATGGAGTTAACAAATTGGGTGGTGGGAGTGGCGCTTTCATTCCTTAGTAGTATTCGTTCGGGGGTTCTCTGATTGGCATACTCCTCCAATAGACTCAACATCTCATTCATTTTCTCCTGCATTTCTTCTTTCTGCTTATAAACTGCTTCTTCGAATCTAGCAAGCCGATCTGAGTGAGTTGCCATATATTCTCTCATCCTAGCCTCAAACTCCGAGCTAAGTTCCTTGGGAGGGGAACAAGGTGGGGCATAGTTCTGAAAAGTCTCGGCGTTTTCCCTAGAGGGTGATTCAGATAATGGTGCCGAAGTTGTTTTTGAGACAGAATTGACAGTAGCCCGTCTAGGACTCAAAGGTCGCCTTTGCCTTTCCTCAAAATAGTCAACCTTTGCCTCAATTTTTGCATAGGAGTTCATCGGGTACTTCGGTGGTTCCTCCAGATGTCGAGATTGCATTGATGGCCGCTTCTATCGTATGTTTAAACTCCCACAATTCCTGATTGTCAGTGGCGAGCTCCTCGATAATTGCCCAAGACTCCTCGGCGTTCTTATCACGCAGTTTACCTCCCGCGGCCCTGTCGATGGTGCGCTTAGTGTAATAGTCAACATGGTCGTAGAAAATCTGGACTAATAACCAAAGGTTTATGCCATGATGAGGGAGCTTGTGGAGGAGATCCTTAAAACGGGCCCAAGCCTCGTAGAAAGTTTCACCCCGCTGTTGCTCAAACATCAAAATGCCCCTTCTAAGCATTGCAGTCTTTTCCGGCGGAAAGAATTGGGTAAGGAAGCGATTGGCGAGATTGTCCCATGTGGTGATGGATCCCGCGGGTAAACGCTCAAGCCATTGATTAGCTTGATCCCGTAGAGAGAATTGGAATAGGCGTAAACGGGTAGTCTCTCTAGTTTCAACATCTGGGTCTATGGAATCTACGATTTTGAGAAAGTCCTTAAGATGTTGGTTTGGATCTTCGGAACGAAGTCCATGGAATGCACATCCGCTTTGCACCAACCGGATGGTGTCGGATCGCAAGGGGGTCACATTGGCTCCGGTGAGCTCAATGGTGTTTCGGTAGCCTTGATGGCTAGGTCGGGAGTACTCTCCTAAGGTTCGGGGCCTAAGGGGTTCTAGTGGTGGGTTTTGTTGTGGTGGGATGACGGGTTCAAAGATGTTACCACCTTCCATGATGTCGGATGGTAAAGAGTTACGAACAAAGGCACGAAGAAATAAGATAGACTAAAGAAGACCTAAAAATAAAAATAAAATCTTGCTAGAAAGGAATCTAGCAAGTAGACCTAATAAAAATAAATCCTAACCTAGACAATAACTATTCCCCAGGCTGCGGCGCCAAAAACTTGATGCGTGGGAATCGCAACAGGCTTTACCTCTCGAGGGATCTCGAGAAGCTTACAACCCCCACCAGGCAGTGTACCTGATCGTTGTAGTATAGTATAGTGACAAGTACCGGGGGATTGATCGTTCAGCTTAGGAATAGTGTCGCTAGGATTAGAAAGCCTAATTACTAGTTCTAAAGATGAGGGATGATTATTTTTGTGTTTTTATATTTTTTAGAAAGCAATTAAAATCTCGGGTTTTGAAAGAGTGGGCGGAATTAGTTGCTATTCAACTAACCCAAAACTAAGATGCAATCAAAATAAAATACTAAAAATGAAATTAAACTAATTTATACTAAGGTTGTGAGCAGTAATTGGAGAAAATGTGTTTACTTAGACTTCATTACTCCCTAGATATCTTTTACACGTTAATTACTTGTTATAATTGCATGGATGACGGATCGTATTCCTTAATACCATTCATGGGGTGGCATACATAACTCCCCAATTCTATGAGCTCCTATCTCCTCCTACACCATGACCCATCACAACTATAGGGATTGTAAACAGTGGCTCATGCATTAAATACAACCAATAAAGACCTAGTACGCCTCGGTTCATGTTTCTTAAGACGTTCAAGCATGTTACCATTTGGAGATCTGCCAGTTTTCTTAAGCCTAACATATAAAATCATTCATCCAAGAACAAGAATAAACAAGTAATCAACACATAATCAATATCTAGGTTTCATTAGATCTAAGCAAACACAAAGGAGATCTAGCCTAACATAATTGAATTGAGACAAGAACAAGATATAGACAACCAACACATAGACATATTGATTGAATTAGAAGAACACTTATCTCAATTACAATGCAAGGTATCAAGGGTTTGGAACCCTTGAAAAACCTGTAAAAGTTGCACCAAATTCGTCTTTAGGGTTTCTCCAAAACTTCTCTCTTTTTAATATAAAACCTAGAAAACTATATATAGGAAAACTGGGCTGACGGCGTCAAGACAACCATGTGACGCCGTCACCTCGCCGCCAAATACTTCCTCGGACGGCCTTGATCTACTTATGACGGCCTGTGTGACGCCGTCACCAACCACGGTATTTTATTCTTGGCACTTTGACGCCGTCATCAACTACGGTATTTTATTCATGATGTTTGACGTCGTCAGGGTATAACTCTTGACGCCGTCACCTAGTGTTTCTAGCATGGAAAATTGATACTTTGCCGTTTTCTTCACTTTTATGCTCCAAAAACGTCCAAAATGGCTTCTTTTCCAGAATTCACTCTCCAAGTACCTAAAATCACAAAAGGAACGATTTAGGGCAATATTTGCTCAAATAAAGTCGGATTCGGGCTTAAATGACCCCCTAAAAACGGATCATTTTTCGCCTCATCAATAGTCAACGCCAAAAGTTTGAGTATAGCCTTTAGCTACACAACGGGCCTTATAGGTGTGTACAACGCCATCCATGTCAGTCTTTTTCTTGTAGAGCCATTTACTCCCAACTAGTTTGGCACCCGGAGGTAGGTCTACTTCTTCCCAGACATCATTGTCTTCCATGGATTGCATTTCCCCATCCATAGCTTCTTTCCATTTGGCCCTTTCAGGACCATTCATGGCAGCTTTATAACTTGTAGGCTCATCAAGATCACCCAGTATATTCTCATCACTCTCTACATTAAGACATAGACGAGTAGGAGCTTTTACTGGTCTTGTTGACCTACGAATGGGAATCACTTCAACTTCAGGTGGAGGACCTAAACTTTCAGGTTCTACCGGAAGTTGATTAGTGTTTTCAGAAGGTTCTACATCTTCTTGACCGTCTTCCAGATCATATACTCTCCCACTGAATTCTTGAGATATGAGCTCCCTTTCAAGGAAGTCTCCATACCTTGCAACAAATACTTTGTTTTCAGGTGGGTAATAAAAGTAGTATCCCATAGTTTCCTTAGGGTATCCTACGAAGATGCACTTCACAGATCTTTGTTGGAGTTTGTCTGCTGAGTCACGTTTAACATACGCCTCACAACCCCAGACCTTAAGATAAGACAGGTTTGGAGCTTTTCCAGTCCATACCTCATATGGTGTCTTATCAACCTTCTTTGTTGGAATCATATTTAGAATGCGAACCGCAGATTCTAAGGCATAATCCCAAAACGAAAAAGGAAGAGTTGTTAGATTAAACATAGATCGTATCATGTCTTGCAATGTACGATTCCTTCTCTCAGATACACCATTTTGTTGTGGAGTATATGGAGAAGTAAGGTGCTGGACAATTCCCTCCTTTGCTAGATAATCTATGAACTCCTGACTCAGGTATTCACCACCTCTATCGGATCGAAGAGCTTTAATCTTCTTTCCAAGTTGCAACTCTACTTCTGCTTTAAACACTTTGAATGTTTCAAATACCTCATGCTTATGTTTAAGTAAATAAACATAACCATAACGGTTGTAATCATCCGTGAATGTTAAGAAGTAGCTAGCACCTCTCCTTGACACATGTCTAAGTGGTCCACACACATCTGTGTGAATAAGACCAAGTAGATCATTAGCCCTTTCAATCCTATTTTTAAAGGGTTTCTTAGTCATCTTTCCAGCAATGCAAGATTCGCATTTTTCAAATGATTCATCATTGATCTTATCTAAAAGCCCATCATGTTGCAGCTTTTTCATGCGATCTTTGCCAATGTGAGCAAGTCGACAATGCCAAAGATAAGACGAATCCAGACCTTTCTTGATTCTCTTATTGTTGATGCTATACATTGAATTATTTGTAACAAAAGCATTATCATTATTATTCATATCAATTTCAAATACACCATTCACAGCAATAGCATTAAAATAAAAAACATTATTTAAAGAAACCGAAATTCCATTGCTAGAAATAGTATGATGAAAACCTTGGTTCAACAAACATGAAAATGAAATTACACCTCTAACAATTGACGGTGCATAATGACAGTTATTTAAAGATAGTACTAAGCCCGAAGGCAACACTAAATTAAAAACTCCTATAGCTTCAACTCCTGCATGCGCTCCGTTACCAACGTGCAAGAATTGTTGTCCATAGGCCAGCTTTCTCTCAACTCTAAACCCCTGCAAGGTATTGCAAATATGAATGCCACATCCCGTATCATATACCCATGAATTCAATTTAGGAGTAAGAGTGAATAATTCAATCATAAAGAACGCACCTGAAGTACTGGCTTTACCAGCTTCATTCCCCTGCTTCTTTTGTCGCAAGTCATGAATGTAGAGAGGACAATTGCGCTTCCAATGGCCCTTTTCATGACAGTGGTGACAAGCCCGTAAAATTTAAAATAAGTTGTTTGAAGAAAAACCGGAATCACATAAGCTGAAAATAAGTTTTTTCTAAAATAAAGTTTTAGATTAGTTTTCTTTAAGGTGTTTCTTACTTATGTCTTAGCTTGTATAAACTTATAAGCCTAGAAGTTTGAATAAACCGTAAAGTAAATAAAGGCCCCTTTCGAAATAGAACACATTACAAAATGCCATAAATTTATCATGTCTATAGTATTATTGTTCATCGGGAGCCTTTTCGGGATCTTCAAACAGTCTACTCTATGCTCACTACGGAAGAAGTGAGTTTAAACTCACGGGTACAAGATACATTTGTTGATTCTACTTCATCCTTACCAATGGTGTTATTGGCCAATTCTGGTTATAATGCTCGCCGTTCTTCTCCTACGGAAAAGGTACACAAACCTTGCTTCAATTTTAATAAGGGGTCGTGTCGTTTTGGTTCATATTTCAAATTTCTACATAATTGAATTCACGGTAACCCTTCTTTTTCGTCAAATCGTGGCCTTAGTTTAAATGTTACATCCTCATCCAATTTGACTCAAATGACTTATTAACCTTTTTTTTTTTTTTTTTTTTTTTTGGTGCAAATGTGAATTATATTAATATCAAAACACTTTACATCATGAAGATAACATACTGATAATGGACAAGCCCATATCAGATACTAAAGAAATAACCATATACTATTCTATCTTTCATATCCGATATGAGACAAGACTAACAAACTATGTTTGACATCTCTATTCTATGCTACATAACCAAAACAGAGGAACATCATCTCAATCATCATAATTCTTCACTTGTATCCATTACCAACCACTTAATTCACATTTTGTTTTGCACCTACCATCTAGCTACATTTCCATTCTTCAATCCACTTAACCACTCAACTTGCCACCACAGTAGCTTAAGTGGAAATGAAAAATGGCATCACTAGGAACCCTTACCCATCCATGGAGGGGCTCTGCCAAAGTAACCTACATTTCCCTCTCAAAGAAGGGCTTCAGTTACTTGGGAACACTCACCCTCAATGATGCCAACCATTCCTCCTATGACAATGTATTGAGAGGACCAAGCAGGTTCATCTTTCACTCCTCGCTATTCCTCTCATCATACATTTTCCTCCAAAACCATATACCCTTCACAATGGGTGCCCTACATTATGGTACATTCAAATGAATTAGACCTCTTATTTGAACAGTCAAAGCCAACCAGTTTCCTCCCAAGGCCAAACATGGTTAGAAACTTTGAGGTTCAAGCAAGTACAGTCACACCAAATGAACTCCATGGTACTAGTAACAACCCATTGTTATGGTTTGATCTATTATTTTGACTTTTGAAACAGCCAAAGTCAAAATACTCATTAACAGTTTGGGTAAAACTTTTATCCAAACACCCTTGCAACAACATACTAGCCTTCACATTCACCGAAAATGCTAGCAGCAGATATACCAAAGAAGAGAATCAATATTGAAATTTAATGTTCCATACTTCTGCTACCTTCACTGTATTCACAGTTTTCCTCACCTTCAAACTCATAAGTTGACACCTTACTTGCTCCTTTATGTTCTGCAACACTGTATCATAGCTCTTGTGATTTTGTGAGAAAAGTCTTTCATTCCTTTCTTTCCAGATATGATAAACAGAAGCAGCAAGAATAATTCTGTTTACCATTCTCCAGATAGAATTTGACCAGTCCATATCTTCCATCATAACAACAATTTGCTCCCAGCTATCAGGAATAAGAGAGATCTTGATATTCTGTTTAAGCCCTTTCCAAACTTCAATTGAAAAATCACACTGGAAAAACAAATGATTATGTGAATCATGTGTTTTCTTACATAATGAGCATAGCATATTATCATTTGTCCATTTCAACACTCTATCTTGGGTGAGTAGCTTTCTTCTAACAACCATCCATAGAGTAAAAGCCCATCTAGGATTACACTGTGAGAACCATATAGCTTTCTACCATTTCACAACCGGAAGATCCTCCTTAAAGTCTCTCCAAACTTCATTTGTAGAAAAATTAACCATCTTTCCATTTTTGTCTCTCCATTTGACTGCATCATTTTTGGCAATATCTAAAGTAGGCACTTGAACATGGTTAAGAAAAGGAAATTTCCTATACCATTCATTAGGCCAACACCAATTATTTCCCTCAATCATATCAGCCACAGACACATCACATTTTAATCTTGCCTCATATATACTTTTGTTAGAAATTCTATTTGATAAAGGACCAGAACTGTGCTAGAAATCATACCACAGTAGAGTATTTTTGCCATTGCCAAGAACATGAGTAATAAAAGGCCTGACTTTCACTCTCAAATCCAACAAATCTTTCCATGTTCCACTATCCTGATTTTCAGCTTTCACATCCCAAAAACATCCCCCCTTAAGTTTCACCCTGTTAACCCATTTAACCCAAAGACTGTCTGCATTAGTCATTAATTTCCAAATGTGTTTGACAAGAAGCACCTCATTCCATTGATCCAACCTTTTCAATCCAAGACCACCTTCTTCTTTTGAGCAGCAAACTACAGACCAAGCCACTTTAGCCTTACCTTTACTACATTTCCCTTGATTCCATAGAAAATTCGTAAGCAGACTATTAATTTCTTTAACAACAACTTTAGGTAATTTCAAAACAGCAGCCCAATATGTTTGCATTGCAGTTAACACAGAAGCAAGGAGTTGAAGTTTACCTGCATAGGACAGAGCTTTATTCTTCCAATCACTTATCTTGTTCCTCACTTTGTCCACCAACACTTTACAATCATTGATTCCAATATTCTTAGCTAATAAAGGAATTCCAATATATTTCACAGGAATCTTTCCAATACTAAAAGGCAAAATATCTATAATTCTTTGTTTTTCTCCTTCATTCATACTGCTAAAAAAGATTGTACTCTTCCCAATATTAGGTTTCAGACCAGATGAACCACTAAACTCATTTAACACATCTCTTATAATCTTCACTGAATTATAATCACCATGACAAAGAATCAGTAAATCATCACCAAATGATAGATGTGTCAATTTAATTTCCCTACACCCTTTGTGATATTTAAAGCCCTGACTTTGATTAACTCTTCTTGCCATCATTAATGAAAAAACTTCCATGATTAAAGTGAACAAATATGGTGAGATAGGGTCCCCTTGCCTAAGACCCCTACCACTTTTGAAATAACCATGCCTCTCTCCATTGATGCATATAGTAAAACAAGCAGTAGTTACACATGTCATTATCCACTTGACCATTTTCTCATGAAATCCAAACTGTTTTAATACACTTTCTAAGAAACACCAATTCACTGTATCATAAGCCTTTGCTATATCCACTTTCAAAGCACACCTTTTAGCCCCATTCGTGCAATTATACCCCTTCAGTAACTCTTGAGTAAGAAGAAGATTATCTTGTATTAACCTTCCAGCAAAAGCACTTTGATTATGGTTAACCAACTTATTAAGAGAGGCCTTAAGTCTGTTAGTGAGGATTTTACTAATGCATCTGTAAATTACATTACAACATGCAATAGGTCTATATTCAGATACTCTTGTGGGGTTTTTGATTTTAGGGATAAGAGAAATTAATGTAGAATTAACCTCAACAAGCAACTTCCCAGGGCTATGATCAGATGTCATAAAAGGAAGGAAGTGACCATGAGCAGCAGGAAAAGTCTTCATAAAATCTCCATTCACCATAATTCTATCAAGTTTCTTCATAATACTAGTTGTAGGCTTTAGAGGAGATTTCAACCAAGTATAGAATAGACCAGCACTGCAGATATCTTCAAATTCAGTCTCATTAATGCATTCCATAAAGTCTTGCATATCATTTGTTGTATTAGAACTGCCAGTTGAATGTTCATTAGTCTTTAGAGTGACATTAAAATCACCAATAAGCACCCATGGAGTATCTTGAATGACAGTTTTGGCAGCTCTTAGATCCCTCCATAATTGTCTTCTCTCCTTTCCACCATTAGCAGCATAAATGAAACTGCAAAAACATCTAATATTAGAATTAACTCCATTAATAAGACATACTGACATAGAACAGTTTGCCTAGTCATACTAATGACCATAAGGTTCACAATATCCTGATTCCATCCAATAAGAATCCTACAACCATTCTGGCTATATGCAATATTAGAACACCAATTCCAGTTCCTGAACACTTTATTAGCAGTATCCACTAATTTCTTCTGTTTCACATGAGTCTCAAGAACTGCACACACACTTAGCTGCTCTTCTCTAATTAGTTGAACAACTTCATTCTTCTTTTTCAACTGATTCATACTTCTAATGTTCCATGCTGCAATTTTAAAGTCCATTAATACCAATTATGAATTTGTCAATTCAGAACACATGCATCACCACCTCTAATATCATTTGCTACCCATTCCTGGCCAGCATTATTCCCTTTCTCTAGAACCTCTTCAACATTCTCTTTTTGCTTTTCCATTTCTTTTGATCTGTCTTCCTCCCATTTTACTTTAAAATACTCTTTCATGTCTTTACTCCAATCTTTCCAAATCTGAGACGAAGGTTGTATTTTCTTATTCAAAAATTGATCTATAATGATTCTATCCTTGAGTAAATTCAATTCATTCCTCTCTTCTCCTTCCAAGTCACTCAGAACAGTATATTGGTTAGCAGTTTGCTTCATTGCATTAAATTTCTCCTTGGATAAGGTATACAGTCTTCCATTTTGATTATCCTTTTTCTCAGTTGGTTTGCTTGGGCCAATATTACTTTCTGCTGCTTTATTTTGCTCTATGTTACTCACATTCTTCTTTTTCCACACATTTGCATTCCTATCTGCACCATTATTATGCCCCTCTTGATACCTTTTATCACCATTATATACTCTTCTCCCCCCTCTTCTATTGTAATATGCCTCCATGAACTCATTAGCACTTGTCTGCTTTTTCTCATTCTTCCTCTTTTCTTCCTCTATTTCAATCTCAGTCTTAGGTCTCTTTCTACAATCTTTAGTACTATGCCCAAATACAACACAATGACTACATATATCAGGCTTCCACATATATTCCACATTCACAGTTTTTGTCCCTTTTACCATATTATCCTTACTAGTATACTGAATATGAATTTTATCTTTAAAGCCCTTATTCCTTTTATTGTTAGGGATTCGAGAGACGGAAACCGTTTAGATAAACGAGACGGTGGGGGTGCGTAATGCACGTGCACGGTCAAGTGCTTACGTGTGAAACAATCGATCTCGTTCCAACTACGACAAACCAACGAAACAGAGTTCCTGTCATCACCATTCTGTATGTACGGAATAACACAGTTGAATACAGTGTCCATTGAAGACATTCGACCCTCCTTCAAGTATTAAAAAAAACACGTAAGACAGCAACTTAAATAGCAATAAAAACACGTTAAAATGCACAAAGAAAACAACATAAAACTTTAAAAAGCAGCATAAATAGCATTAAAAACGACAAAAATGTAAAAATGCAAAAAACAGCAACATAATCAATAAAAGAACAAAAGTACAAAACTAAAAGCAACTTATTAGAAATATACTACAGACTAAGCTTATTTGGCCGGCTTATATTTATGAACTTATTTTTCAATTTAGTTTGTTTAAGCTTACTTAGCAGACTTACGAGCTTAGGCTTATGAGCTTACTGGCTTATTAAACCTTTTTTTCTATATAAAGCTTATAAGCTCATCTTTTAGGCTTATGAGCTTTTCAAAAGTTCAACAAGCCGACAAAATACGCTTAAACAAACACCCCCTAAGCTAGTAAGCTCATAAGCCAGTGTTATTTGTCTATTCTTAATTGATGGGCTTATGAGCTTATCAAACAAATAAGCTTAAACAAACACTGGCTTATCATATTTTCAATAAGCTCATAAGCCCAAAAATTAATGGGGTGTTTGGATCAGCTTATTTAGCTGGCTTATTATGGGCTTATTTGACTTTGGAAAAGCCAATAAGCTCACTTATTGAAGCTTGTGAACTTATAAACTTGACATTATTGGCTTAAGCCAATAATTCTAAACTTAATAAGCTCTTAAAAAGTGAGGTTATCAGCTTTTTTCCAAAATCAAATAAGCCCATAATAAGCCAGCTACATAAGCTAATCCAAACGCCCTATAATTAAGATTATGAGCTTTTCAAAAGGTCGGAAAAATAAGCTTAAACAAAAACCCACCTAATAAGCTCATAAGCCAGAATAAGTAGGAATGAATAAACTAATAAAAAAGTTGAAATGAAGGAAGTAAACCTGAGAAGCGAATGAATGCAGGGATTTATGAGGTGAATGGATCTAACAAGTACAAGTGAAGTGAGGGACTCATATCATTCGGGTCGACCCGCATCTCTTTTTATAATGGTAGTATTTGGATTTATCAAGTACTGACTCACTGGTCACTACCATAATAAAGTTAGAGTTAACTATATAAAATAAATGGTTGTTGAGGTTTGTCGGGTTTTACGGATCGGGCAAATAACAAAAAAATGCATTGAACTTGATATTTTTTTTGATTTTGTGTAGCGATTTTTTTTTTTTATTATGTGTACTGAACTTTCAAATTTCGTTCATTATGTGTATTTTGTGACTATTTTACTTTTAATTTTTTTCAAATTTCAAAGTGTAAAAAGGTCATTTTACATGGCAGAATAGTTACAAATACACGCAATGATCGAAATTTGAAAGTTCGGTACACACAATAAGAAGAAAAAAAATAGTTGCTACAGACAATCACAAAAAGAGTCAAATTCGTTGCATTTTTTGTCATTTGCCCTTACGGAATCAACAACCTTTCATTTTCGTTATAGGTTCAATCAATGTGGTTTTTATTGTTAAGTCAACTGAAATTACCAGAATGCCCTCACATTCACCTCTTTCGTCCATAAACTCATGTTCAAAGAATAAAAAACTCGCATCAAAACCTTCAACCCAGCTTTTTCAAATTAAATCCAAGCAAACAAACCCACATTCAAATACAAACACATACTCAAGATTATTCCAATACCCTTCTTAATAAGATAAAATAAACATAAACCAACTATCACAATTCTTGATAAATAATTATGCCAATAAACCTTTAACCTGAAAAATCAAAACATGAGTCCCGATTAGAAACACATTCATCGGTAAAGTTTGTATCTGATCGAGGATTGAAGATGAGAAAGAAAAGCTTAAAAAGTTATTCAGTTTGTCTTAAAGTTATTCCGTTTGTCTTAAAGTTATTCAGTAAAGTTTGCTCGTGGGGTCGGAGCCCGTTTTGCTTGTAGGGCCAGAGCCCGGTTTGTTTGTAGTGTCGGAGCCCAGTTTGTTCGGGATAGTCCAGACCCAGTAAACCTGCTATCCGTACTATACGTCATCAATAATAAAGTTTGAGTTAACTATATAAATGGTCCTTATAGTTTGTCGGGTTTTACGGATTCAACGATCTTTCATTTTCGTTACAGGTTCAGTCACCATGGTCTTTTTTTTTTTTCTAACCATGGTTTCAGACCTTTTTGGCCGACTAATCCACGGGGTTTGAACCCACCGCCACATACACTCATACCAGGTGAAACCCTCCCTTTTCAGGAGGTTAACATGACCACTTAAGGTTGTTTGCCCATAGCAGGAATTGAACTTGAGACCTCACACATTTTAGAGTGATAGTCACAAGCCCTTTTACCCTAGGCCACCTTTAATTGGTTTGTTTGGAGGGGTTTTGGTTAGCAGGTGTGTGTGTAACTATGTGTTTGTATCTGATAGGGGATTGAAGATGAGAAAGAAAGGCTTAAAAAGTTATTCGGTTTGTTTTAAATTTGAATGTATACTAGGCATAGTGGATCTTTTTTAAATTCACTAAGAATTTCGACACATTTTGATAAATGCATTAGTTTTCTTTAGCATTTGGCCTAAATAGAAATACTTTGTATTATCTCAGCTATTTATATATTTCTCACAAATTCATAATTTGCCAAACAATTTTGGTTCTAAACTATGTGGATTATCTCACAAACATCAGTAAAGTTACAAATTTACATAAAAGTTTACACTTTTCTCATTTCAAAGTGAGAATTGTGAAAGTATTGTTGGTAGAGGAATGTTTTTGAGCTAGGATAATGCACTCGCCGGATGCAGCGAGATTGTTTTTCACACATTTTTTTAGCGTGATGTGTATTTCGTTTTTGGTTATGTGACCGGTAAGTATGAAACTTGACTGTGATAAAAAAAAAATAAATAATAATAATAATAATAATAATAATAATAATAATAATAATAATAATAATAATAATAATAATAATAATAATAATAATAATAATGTCATCTCATATTAGCAATTCAATTTCATGGTGTGATATTTTTCCGAGCCTCCAATCGATATTTGATTCACTAAAGCACACAAACCACCATGTTTATTTTACGGCATTAATCATATATACTTGCACAAAGAAGCTTCTCCTTATAAACAATACATTGATATTGTAATGCCATGCTTAAAAAGAAGATGATGACAATTACTGTTTTAAGTAGTTAAAAAGATTTGCTCAACAAAAAAAAGTAGTTAAAAAGAAATAGATATGTTAGCCTCACAAGTCACAATAGGGTGGTTTGTACTTTGTCTACAACAAAGCCCAAAATCTAATTCGTCTATGTTAACTTTTCTTTTTAAAACTCTTTACCGACAAAAGCATCATGGATTTGCTAATTTAAGAAATTCATACCTAAAGCTAGGGGTGTTCATCGGTTCAGTTCTCGGTTAATCGGTTTATTCGGTTCGGGTTGTTTGGTTAAAAAAAAATTTGGGTCATAACCGAAACCCGAACCGAACTGAAAATATCTATAACCGAACCGAACCGAGAACCAAACCGAAGTTCGGTTCGGTTATGGGTCAAAACCGAAAACCAAAATTTATACTTGAATTACACTATTTATATTTTTTTTAATTTAATTATATATATTTTTGGCAAAAAAATATTTCAAGCATAAAAAAGTATTTTTTATATTAGTATAAAATTTTAATGGATATTTTTTATATATAAAATAATATAAATATAATATATATATATATATATATATATATATATATATATATATATATATATATATATATATATATATATATATATATATATTCGATTTTCGGTTCGGTTATATGGATACATTAACAAATTGTATCTGTTTCCGGAAAGTGGACCTAACTCGATCAACTCATACCCAAAGTAGTGTAGAAAATAAGTTAAGTTTTTTTTTGAGGTTGAGCACAAAATGCTAATCAGTCGCGAGCTCGAGTTTATAAGGCATCCGTCTAACTTAAGTCAAGTTTTTCGAGTTATTATGGAGCATAAGTCACGTGCTTGTTATCTATACACTACTATATAAAGCACTTAATTTGTGGGAATGATATGTACCATGTGTCAATTCTTAACTAAAAAATCACATTTATTTTCAAATTGAAATATCTTTTTATCTATTTATTTTTTTTAATTATCTAACTTCACCATATTTTTAAAAATTTTGTGCTCTTTAATTCAACATCCATTTTTATATATTTTTATAAGTTTTTAGTTTTTGTATTTTTAATGGGTTATTTTTATTCAAATTTTTACAACTTTTACCTTTATTTGAATCAATACAAACTTGATTAGTCAAAATTATAACTTTTGGGGAAGTGTTTGACGGGTAAAAATTATGAGAGTCTTTATGCGAGAATAATAATGTCACGGGAAAGTTACGAGAAACTCAAACAAACATATACAACGAACACATATACTGTCGGAGTGTTGTGTAACGAATTTACTAAGCGGGTACGAAATTATGGGAGAGTTGAATTAGCAATTCATTCATTATATTTCTATTATAACTATATTTTTTTCGCAACCCTTATGCGCGGGTATTCAACTAGTTATTAATATGGTATGACTTTGATTGATTCGTAACATGGTACGGGAAGATAGCCAAAGAATAGTTCTTGGCATATCATGTTAGATCAAAACAATTGGTCGATCATGTTCCCATTTAATTATGTTTTAATTTGATGGAACCAAAACCAAATATTTACAGGATCTTTTTGGTAATTTATGATTTATGAAAAAAATAAATAAATAAAATCAAGAAGAAAGGCTAAGATCAGGGCTTGATCTCATGACCCCTACCACTAAAAGGTGGTAAGAACCAAGCTCTTGCCATATTCTCAACCCTTCCCCATGCTATCTTTTCTCAAATAATAATATATATACATGAAAGTGCAACATCTTTAACATCAAATTCATCAAAAATATACCTAAAAGAGAACGTTTCAATTCCCGCATGAGACGAGATCTAGTAAGAAGAAAAATGAGAACAAATTTCAGCCGTACATTTCAAATGATGGGGAAGAAATTTAAGGAGAGATGCATTTATGTTTGCAGATGCATATGACATGTGCGGTTGTGATTTTTTCTCACTCTCGACATTTTAATTTTATTATCCATTTCACGCACCCCTCCGCTCCATCTTTAGAAATATACAATTATGCATTAGTCCGTTCTCGGAAATCCCTTCACACTAAACAATCTTTGCGTATGTACGACTACGAACCAAGGTCAAGAGGCGTGTTTCATGAAGGATGAGAGGGGTTGAGTTTAACCACGAATTAGAAGTAATTCTGATGATTTGGTGAACACTCCTGCAGACGGTGAGTAGGTTGAAGCTCGTCAAATAATTCATAAGCCGACACGTCACAGAAGGTGACTTTACCGTAGCCCAAAAGTGTGTCACATACTGCCTAACTATACACGTTAAAGATAGCAATAAACCAAGCCTAAAAGACCAACCATCACAAAATCTAAGTATCATACATAAAGATGCTATGCACAATAATCTCAGAGAACAAGCTCAGCCATCTACGGTTTTGACATTAAAACAGCCAGTTTTAGCTCACCATCCCGACAAAGCTTCACCGGATTCTTAAAAATAGCAACTTGAGCTGTTTTATCACCAGACAAAACCACACGCGCTATGCTAAAAGACTCACCTTTCTTAACTGCAAACTGCCACTCATTAACTGATATCTCAAACCAGTCCTTTGATGCAGAATCTGTAGTTTTCACTTCAATGAATTCCTTTCGGTATAGCCCCGTTTCACTAGCTTCATTCACCCATTGCTTGGTCTCTTATATATCACTATTGCTTGCAAAATACGGTAATGCAAACTTATTATTAGGAAGCTATTTGAAACTGAAAAATTTACGTATGTTATTGCTTGGTCTTTTACATGCGGTGATTACTTGGCTGCTGATCAAACATCTGATTGCTATCAAGCCTGATACAAGTGCTGTAAACGTTGCACCAACCGTTTTGATAATTTAGTATCTTGGTGTTTTACAAATCTACAACCTTGGTATTGATCGACCAGTGTTATTGCTATTTACAACTACAAGTCTACAACCAAAGCACATTAGCAAGTCGATTCTCTATCATGCTATGCTGAAAATATGGTATTCAAGATCACCGGTGACCCAACCGAATGACTTTATAACTAATTAAAGAAATGTGCCTTTTGTATATTACTAACTTATGTTTATTGCTTGTGTACTTTTGTAGAAAGTATCGACTTATATTATTCCATAGTAACTTATGTTTTAGAATGTACCCATTGACTAATGTTAATTGAAAACAAAACTAAAGACCCTAAAAAACTAAAACTAATGAGTTGGGGTTTAGTCATCCCACATCGAGCAATGAAGAAACGTAACAAGAAAGGTGTTAAGTTTAAATATGAAGGGGAGGATCCCAACAAATGTGGGCTAGTTGATATTTTCAATTGCTCTCCTTTTTCAGAGCTTCCAGGATGTATCAATTTCTACTGATGTAAAATCATATGCTGGTATGGTCTGTTAAAGTGGGCTTTTCCAAATCTCAGTTAGCTTACTAATATTATGAATAAGTTTAATGTTGATGTCCCTTTAAAGTAGCTTACAATGTTTCATCTCTTTTGATTGACCTGGTTAAGTGTTTATATGGTTGGTCTCAGGAGGCTCAAGTAAAAAAGTAATACAGTTATTTTTCTATTTGATTTGGCTAAACACGCTAAAATGTTTTAGCAAGAAGATATATTACTCAAAGCCCGCTATATAATAAGCAATATATCTACGATGGTTTTTTTAAGTAAGCACATAAGCCATCACTTTAATTAGAATGAACAAACCGTTGTTCTTGCGACATTACAAAACGCAGTTGATGAGCACATATAGGCTTAATGATGCTTGGAACATACACGAACAACACATGGACATGAAAGAGTTTGTTATGAAGTCAATCGTGAACAAGCTTCTTGCAACTTGTGCACCAACTTCAGAGCTTCAGTGGCTTTATAGAGCGTATATGATCTAGCACAAACGTATTGCCTTTTGTATATTAGTAACGTACTTATGTTTATCCATGTATAGTTTTTTCTATATTTCAAACTACTTGTAATATTTCATGTGTAGTTTGTAATTGATGACTAAGAAGTAGGAACAATCTGAAATATATTAGTAACTTATATTTTAAAATGTTGTCTAATATATTAAAAAATAATAATAATAAAAAATAAATAAAATAAAATAAAAAGTCAAGAAACCATGGTAAATGAAACTAATGCAAGTACAAATACATACATAGCCTCTATAAGCTATCGTTTACTAAAAACCAGCTATCAACTTTCAAGGCTATATATTGCGTGGTAGATCTAAAGAAGCTGAATTGAGTATCGAGTATCGGTTGAATCAGCTAATCAATTCGATAACAATGTCATCTAAAAAAAAATCAAAGCAAGGTGCTATTCCAGTTATTCGTTAGAGGGTGCTTGGGATTGATTGTTTTTCTAACTTATTCACTTTATTCAATAAGCACTTTGTGCGCTGTCATATTTGGATCACCTAAGCTGCTTTTGATTATTTTCGAGCTAAACGAACAATGATGATCAGTGGATATTAGCTTTTCTTATATATCCATAACTCATAAATATGAACTATTAAACTTAAAAAGAAACTTATGTTTTGAATTGTTCCCATTGACTTAAAAAGAAACTTTTTCGAGGTCTTTAACTTCGTTTCTTATCTGCATCAATCGCCATAACAGCTTGTTTACTAACAGTCCTACCCACACTTGTAAAACTCAATTCACATTCAGTTGACGCAATATACTTTTAACACTCCCAATATTACAACGCTGAAGAGCCTGTCTACAAAATATAATACCGGGTGTCGAGAAGACTGAGTGCTCTTGTGGTTGAATATATTACCTTTACAGATTCCATACCATGCACTTTACATCCTCCTTCGATCTACAAATTATACAGCTAACCTATCGAACTTTTCAGCAAGTGTAGCATTAGGTCCCTGCAACAAAGGTCACGGCATCAAAATAAATAATGTGTCCCTATAATTATATTTGGTAGACAAAGTACAAAGAAATAGAACATTTTGAAATTTGAAAAGACTCGTGACTTTAAGCAAATTGGAACATCGACTTAAGCATCTTAGAATTAAAACATTTTGAAATCTAACTTTTACTGCAATATATGGATTTTTACCGTCATGAAAATCATATTTTGAGGATAACAATTATTGGAGTTCCACACTTCAGTTTACGCTACTGAATACGAGTACCAAAAGTTGTAAGTTAATGTTTTTATTTTGATACCACAAAAAGAAACATGAATTACTTGACAAGGCAACTTATCACATAAACATATTATCGATGATAGAGCTAATACAAAATCCACATAAAAGCATATCAGATCAAGATAAAGTTGTTAACAAACCTGAGCTTCCATGGTAGTAGAACAAAAATTTGGACGTGTCAGTGCCGAAACTACTTCACGATCATCATTCAGAACCCAAATATACCTTAGCGAGTGTACATTAAACAAAAAGCTAGCAATTGCTTCCTCGCTAAAATTACAACTCAGCATTTCAAGTTTTCTTAATCTTGGGCACCCCAGTGATAATGCCCTTAGTCCTTCATCGGATCCTCCTATATTAGCAAGAGAAAGAAATCTTAGATTAATACCATACTTTCCGATAAACAACAAACCCACATCCGTCAAAGCATCCTCATAAAGATGGATCCTTAGCCTCTCAAGTTTGGTGCAACCGATTAACATAGCTCGGAACCCATTGTCTAGTGGTGTAATTGTTTCTATATCATCTTCGTCTTTACGTACCCACAAGTAGAGAACACACAAATTCTTCAAATTAGTACCTATACACTCCAAAGCTTCATTTGAAATATCTCTGAGTTCAATACGCAGATATTCCAAATTACAACATCCTTGTGCCAGATCAATCAGTCCCATGTGAGTCCCGGAGCAATACCTAAAGGTGAGCTTGCGCAATTTTTTACAAAACTGACTTATTACTTGCAATCCCTTGTCTCCACATACATCTTCGGTATCGAGGACTTCCAAGTTGGGACACCTCTGAATAAATAAACACTGACAATTTGCTTCAACATTTAGATAGTAAAATTCCAATTCCCTTAGCTGATTCAAAAGAAGGTTTACAAACGAAAGTGAAGGTTCAGGAAAATCATATATTCCTAGACAACGAATAGTCGATGGTAACTCAAAACTACCATACTCCATATCTTCTCTATAAATAACCCCTATGAAATGTTCTAACTTAACAGCATGGCTAAAAGCATCTCTTAGGTCATCTATATAGCTTGTAGCAACATTTAAATATACTAAAGACTTGCTACAATTTTTAACCAGAAGTGCAACATCTTTAACATCAAATTCATTCCAATAGTACCTAGAAGAGAACGTTTCAATGCCCGCGTTACGCAAAGCCAGTTCTTGTAACCATTTCACGCACCCATTCTCTTCATCCAGAACTTTAAGGTCTAAACACAACGTCCTTAAGTCATTACAACCCTTAGAAATATGCATTAGTCCATTCTCGGAAATCCCTTCACAATCAACAATCTTTAAAACCTTTAAATCTTTACCTTGGGTTCTAGCCAAGAGCTCGAGATCCGAATCATAAATAGCCACATTACGAATGTGAAGTGATTTCAAGCACTTAAAAGAAACGGATATTTCTTTAATCCATGGGGTGATGTTAACACCTGATTTATGTATCAAGTCAATTCTAGATGGATATCCTTTTAAGGTTAGGGACTCAAGAAATGGAAAGCGTTGAGATAAACGCAATGGCGTGGGAGCGTAATGCAAGTGAACAGTTACATGTTTTCGTGTCATAGAATCGATCTCGTACCATCTACAGCAAACCAAAGAAACCGAGTTTCGATCACTAGGATCATGTATGTAAGGTATAACACAGCTAGCCACTGTCTCCATTGGGGTTATTATACCTAAATTGCAAACATAAACATGTCAAAACATGGCATGTAAAAATAAAAACCATAAACATATAAATAAACAGCGTAAACATGTAAACCTTGACAGAACGAAAGTGTTGTATGAAACTGACAACAGGCAAGCTAGAGCGGAAACTGAGATCACAGGAACTCCAATAATTTGTATATTAAGAATGAGGAAAAGAATGCGTAACATTAACCATGAGCCTCTCATCTCTATTTATAGAGTACAATGGGGAGAAAACTAAACCTTGTCTAACAAGGAATCGGCTAACAAAGGAAGAAAAGAAACTTAGACCTAAATTTACAATAAAGCCCCCAACTTATCGTCTAAAGTGTATAATACTACATGTAACAATAAGAAATCAGCAAAAAGTAGGCTAACATTTGATAATCCATATTTATTACTTAAAAAATAAAGTACTAAAACTTAGTTCACTAAATTTGTGCATTGAAAATCATATATCTGTTGTTTAAAGCTCGTATTATCTGACTTTTCTCTCACGAGCTTAGGTTAGTAGGTTTTGGATTTTTTTATTTTATTTATTTATTTATTTATTTTTAATTTTAGATAAGTATATGCTCATTTTCTTGGGCTTATTTCGAAGTTTTTGAGCTTACATGGGTTTATTATGTAAGGCCATAAATTTTAAAATAAGTTGGTTGAAAGAAAGTAAATCGAAATCGAAAATAAGTTTAAACAAACAATAGGTTCTTTCTAAAAAATGTTTTAGATGGCATTTCTTTAAGGTTTTTTTTTTTTTTTTTTTTTTTTTTTTTTTACTTGTTGTTCTTATTTCTAAGCCTATAAGCCTGAATAAACCGTAAAAACAAACACCACCTTAGAAATAAAAAGCATTACAGAAAACTATCAATTTCTGAAATTTTAAATCTATATAATCTTCAGGAGAAATCAATGTTTATTGAACACTACTTTTTGTGCTTCTTTAAGTAAAATTTAGTCTATAAAATGTAAAAGTATCGGCCAAGCCAAGGATTCTTTGGCCCAGTGGTTGGAGGTTGCTGTGTATGGTCTCGAGTTCAAATCTTGCCATTACATTTCTTTTTCTCTTTGAGCTATTGAATAATTGTAATAAAACAAGTTTGGCAGAGAGGATATGTTTTCAATTTGGGCATGACTCCCAAAAGACCTATTTGGGCTCTTTGAATACCCACATGACATGTTGGTTTAATCTACAAAAGCCTTAAATGAACTTATGTTTGCTAAGCTAACTTTCACAAATATCAAATCGTTGTTCTTGCGAATCATTCATGATAGATTGTTAGCCACTTAGTATAATTTGTTTGCATTTGATGTTGAAAATCTACGAGTGTGGTTATTAAGTTGGAGTCCTGTGTTCGCCAACCAAAAATGTTTGATAACGTTATTATGTTGTTTAAAAAATGTTTTCTAATATGATCTAATACATTATACATATCAAGTAAAAATGAGAATTTTAAATGGAAATGTATCTACTTTTCTAGGTTAATCTGAAATGAGTGGTTATGATTTTTTCTCACTTTTTTTCATTTTATTTGTGTTGAATAATGAAACACCCGTAGGTTAAACTTTATTAATCATCAACTATTTATAAAGCATACATAACAAACAATAATAAAACTCTAATGGACCTCAAACTCACAAGCGGGCCTGCTACTTTATTGTTTAACAATTTGATCCTAACTCTATTACTATTTACCTTAGTTAATTAATCCATCTTTCCCAAATCGAAAATGCTTTCTCATCCTCGTGGATCTCAAACAACAATGTTTAAATGTCTTGTACGTGGGATTTTTTTTTCCATGCTTTAGTTGTTGTTAATAGAAATGAAAGCAAAATGATGAGTCACTATCCATAATTATTTAATCTTTTTTTTTATTAAAAAAAAATAATCAAAATCCTTGTCTCGTTTAACGATCATATGTTTAGCTTGAAACACAATTAAAGAAAAATGACGGCCCATTTATTGTGATACCAAAATCGAATAAGCCATGAGCAACAATTGGATTTTGGTTATCCCACATCGTGCATTGAAGTAAAGTAGGTAGAAGATGTTGAATTTAAATACGAATGGAAGGATGCCATATCAAACGTAGGCTAGTTGAATTTTTCAAATGTCTTTTTTTAGGGATCCTTGTTCACATGTAATGGAAATCAGTATGCGGGTAAGTGTCTCTAAGACTATCTTTATTAACAATTTATCACAATCCAATCTTTTATTAAAATATTATTTTCTTACTCCTCCACCTACACAACCAATACCTACAACCAATCTTAACTTTTTTACCTTTTATCAACAACTCAACCCAACATATAATACACACTCACATACAATAAAATATTATTCTTCTCTCCTTCTACTCACAATAAAATAGTATTATTTTCTCTTGCTACTCACAATAAATCATGTGGTCCCAAGAAGGAAAAACATTTTTAACATGACATGTGGCAAGGTTGGATAAGCAATATGAAAGTCACAAAACGAACAGATCCAGTGTTTCTCTTTCTTCTTTTTGTAAACTTTCAATATAATATTAGTAGTATATTTTTGTTTTATGCCTCTCCAACCGGTTGGAGATGGCACCAATAAACATAGTCTAAGAAAAGTCTTTTGGATTTTTAATCGGCTTACTAATATTATAAATAAGTTTTTCCTTAAATTGTTGTTCTTTCACCACTCCAAAAGCTTAAGCATTAAGGCAGCTAAAGTTTGAAAAACATCTTTAATTTAATTGGAGCAGGAGTCGTCGAAGCGTCGAATCAACATATGCGGGTGAAGGTGGTGCAGATTTTGTGACCATCTCAAGACATAAATGTGAAATGATCATTTACAACAATTTCTTAAGCGCATTTTTTTTTTTTTTTTTTTTTTTAATTTTTTTACACATGATGTTACTCAACAAACTCAGAACATGCATTATGTGGTTCAAGGAAAGTTTTGTCGTAACAATCTTAATGCTACTAGAGTTGACGTCCATTAATAATGTAAATATGTTTCAACTAAGACGAGTACAATCTTTGTTCAAGCTGCAGCTAAGATAAGCACGAAATTACAAACACACTTTATGAACATATATAGGCTTAATGATAGCTTGGAACTTACACAAACAACACATGAACATGGAAGAGTTTGCTATGAAGTCAATTATGAACAAACTTCTTGCAACTTTCGCACAAACTTAGAGCTTCAGTGGCTTTATTAGAGGGTATGATCTAGCACAAACGTATTGCCTTTTGTATATTAGTAACTTATGTTTACTCATGTTTAGTTTTTTGTAATATTATTTCGTAGTAAGTCTTTGTAATATTCCATGTGTACTTTGGTAGGAAGTACGTGACTTATATTATTTCGTAGTAACTTCTCTATACTATATTATAATCCTTTTGGTACTATTATATAATAAGAAATGCTTAAAATTCAGACTTTTTTATTTTCTTATTATGAAAAGATTTCAAATATTGATTGAAGAAGGATTTTCAAACATTAATTGCATTAATTGCAGAAAACTGAAAAACTGAAAACTGAAAAACAGAAAACCTGAAAAAATGAAAACTGGAAAACTGAAAAACTTAAAAACTAGAAAAACTGAAAACTGAAAACTTGAAAAATTGAAAAACTAAAAACTTGAAAACCTGAAAACCCGAAAAACTGAAAACAAAAAACAAAAAAGTATAAGTAGAAAAGCAGAAAATCTCTACCTATAAAGCATGAAGACAATTAAACGTGTAACCGACCGCAAAATATAGTCACAAGGTATCCGCCGCCGCATTGCGCGTGTACCATTTTAGTGTTTTAGAATGTACGCATTGACTTGATAATAATTGAATACAAAACCAAAGACCCTAATAAAAACTAAATCTAATGCAATTATAAAAGCGTAACATATGTCGTGTAAAGTCAGTTGGGGTTTACTCATCCCACATCAAGCAATGAAGAAAAGTGGCTACAAGATGTTGTGTTTAAATAGGAAGGCAAGGATACCGGCCAACAATTGTAGGCTAGATGAATCTTGTGCTAGTGGTGTCAGTAAAAGTGGCTTTTTTGAATCTCAATTAGCTTGCTAATATTATGAATAAGTTTCATTTTGATGTCCCTTTAAACTAGCTTGACAGTGTTTAAGCCCTTTTGATTGACCTAGTTATGGTATTGAGATGGCTGGTCGCAGGTAGACAGAAGGAGGTTCATGTAGAAAAGTAATAATACTTAATAAATTCTATAGCTATTTGTCTATTTGAATTAGCTAGCTAAACACGCTAAAATGTTTTAGCAAAAAGTTACATAACTCAAAGCTTTCTATATAATAAGTAACCTACGATAGCTTTTTAAATAAGCGCATAAGTCATGTACCCATTGACTTAATGATAATTAAAAACAAAACCAAAGACCATGAAAATAGTACCAATGTGATTATAAAAGCATAGCCTATGTGAATCAGTCTGAGCAACACATGTGTAATATGTTGGAAAAATTCAAAAGATATACACTTACAAGTTGTGTAAAATAATTGGGGTTTAGCCATCCCACATCGAGCTATGAAGAAAAGTAGCTACAATATGTTGTGTTTAAATATGAAGGGAAGGCTACCGACATATGTAGGATAGTTGATATTTTCAATTGCCCTCCTTTTTCAGAGCTTCCAGGATGTATCAATTTCTACTGATGGAAAATCATATGCTGGTATGGTCTGTTAAAGTGGCCTTTTCCAAATCTCAGTTATCTTACTAATATTATGAATAAGTTTAATGTTGATGTCCCTTTAAAGTAACTTTAATTTACAGTGTTTCAGCTCTTTTGATTGACCTGGTTATAGTGTCGATATGGTTGGTCTCAGGTGAACCAAAAGAGATTCAAGTAAAAAAGTAGTAAAAATAGTTATTTGTTTATTTGAATTAGCTAAATACGCTAAAATGTTTTAGCAAGAAGTTATATATAACCCAAAGCCCTCTAGATAAGCAACCTACGAAGCGAGTAAGCCATCACTTTAATTAGAAAGAACCTATGTTTGCTAAGCTAACTTTCACAAATATCAAAACGTTGTTCTTGTGACATTACTCTGGTTCAAATATGAAGTCTATTAACACCTTAATATTTTCTTAAGTAGTCGAATCAACTCTTCTTACTTGATGGTGAAACTAAATACTAGTAATAGACATCGACTCATTTATTTTTCATTTTCTGTTTTTGTTGCATATGCTAACTTAAGACTATAAGGTTGTTCCCATGTTTTGAAAAATGCATCGTCAAACTCATATCTAATTTACAAATTTAAACTTTAATTTACTTTGTAATCTCTATATTCAAACGTTGTGAGAATTTATAAACCAAAGCTTACTTGCTAAACAACCCTTGTAACAATGCTTTTCTTTTCGTCAAGGTAATAAAGAGAACCTGTATGATGTCACACCTTTAAATATCTTTTCTTTAATTTACTTTGTAATCTCTATATTCAAACGTTGTGAGAATTTATAAACCAAAGGTTACTTGCTAAACAACCCTTGTAGCAATGTTTTTCTTTTCGTCAAGTTAATAAAGAGAACCTGTATGATGTCACGCCTTTAAATATGATACAGGTCTTTTCTTTATAGGTCTTGTTTCGAAATTATCACTTGAGATCATCAAATCGGTGAACATTTACCTTGGTTATGACTGAAAATTTGTAATGTAAATAAAATGTTCTTAGATCCAACTTGACACACAAATCGAAAATGCCTTCTCATCCTCGTGGATCTTAAACAACAATGTCTGATTTTTGTCCAAGTAATTTTTTTTTTTGAACGATTACTTTCAATAACACCACCGGCGAATCCTCAAAACGAGGACCGCCAAAAACTAATTACAAATGTACAGCGGGAAATCACTCCAATCCTTCCATCTAACATTTTTAAATTTTGACCTATTCTTAATCCATGAAAAAGAGAAAGATTTCACTTCGGCGACCACCTCCCCAACCCTAAACGTTTTTTGTTGAAAAACCTTTGCATTCCTTGTTTTCCATATGACCCAAATTGTCACCATCACAATGCCTCTCATAATCTTTTTTCTCCATTTATTGCCGCCGATATTGTCAAATAAAAGAAGAAGGTCCTTGAAGTCGAAAGCACATAACGGGTCCACCTTGCACCATTTGCAAACAAAACTCCACACACCGTAAGCAAAACCACACCCTATGAAAAGGTGTTTGAGATTTTCGTCATCCACCTCACAAAGTGGGCAGCTCATCGCGGGAATGGGATTTCTACTTTGGACCAGTTCATCCCGAGTAGGAATCCTAGCGAACTCGGCTCTCCAAACTAGCAAATTCACTTTGTTTGGAACCCAACTCTCCCATCACATGTTCTGATTCCTACCTTGATCCCGATTCAGCCTCAATAACTTCTTGCACAACGCCACCAAGAACTGCCATCAACACTATCCACCCACTCCATGAATCCTCCCTGTCTGAAAAACAAAAAAGGTTTTTGAGATTTTTGTCCAAGTAATTAGTTCATGTATATTTGTTATCCTACGAAATTTTAGTTGGTTTTAATAGAAATTAATAAAAGCAAAATGATACTTGAGTGACTCGCTCTCCTTTATTTATACTTTTTTTTCAAAATAATCTATCTTTGTCTCGTTTTTTATACACAAGTTTAGTTTGATACCCAATAAAGAAATATGTTGGCCCATTTATGGTGACATTTTATACCAAAATCGAATAAGCTATGAGAAAGAATTGGGTTTTGGTTATCCCACATGGAGCTGTGAAGTAAAGTAGCTACAAGATGTTGAGTTTAAATAGGAAAGGAAGGAAACCAGGAAATGCAGGCTACTTGATGCTTTCAAATGCCTTTTATATATGACTTCTTCTGCATGTATTTATTTCTACTTAAGCTTTGTGATGTAATGCTTAGTAATATAAATTCACATGCGGGAAAGTGTCTGTATAAGAAGTCTTTTTGAACTTCAACAGCTTCCTAATACTAAAAATAAGTTTTTTCAAACTGTTGGTTTTGATTCATAACCAAGCTTAAAGATTAGGTCAACTAAAGTATGATGACCTTGTCAAGACCTCCATGTGAAATAAGCATTTACAGCAAATTCTTAAGCTTTTTTAAGACACATGACGTTAGTCAGCAAACTCACAACGTACGTTACGCAGTTCAAGGAATATGTTATCACAAACAATCTTAATCTCACTAGAGTTGACGTCCATCGAGAATGTAAATTTGTTTCAACTAAGGCGAGTACAATCTTTGTTCAAGCTCGATCAGGATCCAGCTAATTAAGCTAATGTAAGCGTGGAATTACTAAAACGACACTTGATGAACATATATAGGCTCAATGATGCTTGACACTTACGTGAACAACACATGAACATGGAATAGTTTGCTATGAAGTCAATCATGAACAAGCTTCTTTAAATATGAAGGGAAGGATACCAACAAATCTAGGCTAGTTGAGGTTTTCAATTGCCCCCTTTTTTTAACCTTAACAGCATGTATACTAGCATGTATCTATTTCTACTGATGTAAAATGTTGACGTATGTACCCTCCGGATACATGCCGAACAAGGATATGCTCTCCGGATATGCATCAGGTAAAACGTTCTCAGACGTGTTCGAACCATACGAACCAATATCCGAAGGGTTACGAATATCCGCGTGACCTCAGCCGTCCGGATATCACATGCCCTTCGGATAAGCCAACAAGTACTTGGACCAAAGTACAAACAAGTACACCAAAGTATATGGTAATGGAGTCTAAACTAGCGAACATTATGGGCTAAGTACGAACCAGCCTGGCACTTCATGTAGAGAGTCTATAAATAGAGAGGAAATCTTCATTTAAGGTTAACTAATTCTCTACCACTCTCTAGTTTTATTCATACTTTCTCCCACTAAAAATATATACTTACTCTCACGCCGGAGGTTGGTCCTGGGATACATTCCCGGGACGAGTCTAACGGACGTATTTGTTTTGCAGATATCCGAAGTAACACACTATAAGCAAGGACCATATCGAATCCGTAGGACCTATTCTGGTCCGAAGGATTCATCTCTCTTGTTCGAAGTAGAAGCAAACTTTTACCTCAACAAATTGGCGCCATCCGTGGGACCCGTCATTCACTCTACCGAAGCTAATAAATGACAGGTCCTTCCCCAACCACACCCGAAGGATCCGAAAGTCGTCCGGATAACAATACCAATCCTGTTAACCTTGAACAAATCCAAAGTCACTTCGCTGCTCTAAAATCTCTCATCCAACAATACAATGTCTCGGGAGAAACACCGATTGACCCCATCCAACTCGACTTTGAGGTTGCCGGATCTCATGATGTCGAAGCCCAAAAAGCCGAAGAGGAAAGGACGGACGACTTATCCAAGCCTTTCAAGGCAGCGTCCAAGAGTCCGTTTACCCGGAGGATCATCGATTTCTCCGGACCAAAGGGTTCAAAGTATCTGATGCCTTCTCACTTAAAGTTGTACAACGGATCTACAGATCCTGATGATCATATCACCAGATTTGAAGGGGCGGCCAATCAAGGTGCGTAGCCCATGCCCATTTGGTGCATGATGTTCCAGCAGACCCTGGACGACGCTGCTAGAGCATGGTTTGATCGTCTTCTGCGAGGTAGTATTGACAATTGGGATGAATTGAGTGAACAGTTTGTTCAGAGGTTCGCCCTTCGTAGAAAATGTATCAGGGATCCGATGGAAATTACCAAGATCGTCCGTAGAGCCAACGAAGCCCTCCCGGAATTTAAGGAACGATGGACGGATGAGGCTAGCCGCATTTCAGGAGTACCAGAGCTGATGCAGATATCCTCTTTTATTGATGGTTGTAAAAGTCCGGAGCTAGCGAAGAGATTCTCCGAGAAGGTTCCCCAGAGCATAACCGAAATGATGATACGAGTTGATGACTTCGTCCATTCCGAAAGAGTGTATCGGCTAACGGAAGTACCGAAGGGAGAAAGAATGGATAATTCTCGTAGAGATTATCAACCTAATCTGTACGGCCGAAATGACCATAACACACAACAGTCCTCCTTTAGGGGAAACCACAGGAAAGATGTCCAAGACTTCAAACCAAGACGAAATGAAAATTTCGCACCATACATGCCCAGACGAAACGACAATAACACCTATCGGACAGACTACCGGAGAGATCATCGGCGTGACGATGGAAATAGAAGAGATACCAGACCATTAGACTTGAACATGCTCACAAAGGCCCCTAAAGAGATCCTGTCCACGGAGCACCAGCTCAGGCTACCGGCACCCCCGCCATTAAGAGGAAGACCGTCGAGAGAAAACATGGATAAATACTGTGATTATCATGGAGAGAAAGGCCATCTCACCAACGACTGTCACAATCTGAAAGAACAACTCAAGATAGCCCTGGATACCGGCAAGCTTGACCACCTGATCAGAGACGTCCGACAAAGGGACAGAGCACCGCCCAGAAATAACCAGCAAAACAACCAAGGTCGAATCATCAATATGGTCCGATACCAAGAAAGGAATCCGAAGCGAAAGACAATAGATCAGGAAGAAGAGTGGATGAGAGCCCCCATAAGCTTTCCTCCGATCCTTCCGGGGGATGCTTCCGATGAACCACTTATAGTAGAAGCAGAGATTGAGGGATATACTGTACGGAGAGTATATGTCGACCAAGGCGCGTCGGTAGAAGTAATGTATGAACACTGTTTCCTAAATCTGGACCCTTCCATCCGGTCACGTCTATCTAAGACAAACACACCACTGATAGGATTCGCGGGAGAAGCCATAAATCCGTTGGGAAAGATCGAGTTAGAAGTCTGTTTCGGAAACGAAGGGTTGTACCGCCGAACTATCATGAAGTTCGCGGTAATCAGGTCTCCCTCCCCATACAACGTGATACTGGGTCGATCTGGAATCAAAAAACTTAGGGCCATCCCATCGACCATACACTCCATGATGAAATTCCCAACACCGAGAGGTATCGCCACTCTGGTAACCCGATCGGTCATTATCTCAGAGTGTAGAAAGCTCGAAGAAAAGTTCTTGATGGGAAGGGAAACACAAGCAGAGATATCCCCGGAAATCACCATTAAAGAAACTACTGGAACCGAAGAAGTATTGGTTCATCCGGCATATCCGGAACAGCTAGTAACGATAGGAAGGAATTTTTCAAAAGAGGGGCGAAGACAACTTGTAACGTTGCTCAAAAACAGCCGAGACGTTTTCGCATGGGAACCTTCAGACATGACTGGCGTCCCCCGTTGGGCCGCCGAACATAAGCTCGACATAAACATCCAAGACAAACCGGTGGCACAGAAAAAGAGATTTTTTTCAGAAGAAAAGAACCAAGCCATAAATCGGGACGTTGAAGAATGGCTAAAGGCCGGAATAATCAGACCCGTCCGGTATCCGACATGGATTTCTAACCCCGTACTGGTGAAAAAACCGGACGACAGCTGGAGGATGTGTATCGATTTTAAGAACCTGAACTCATCATGCCGTAAAGATTACTATCCTTTACCCGAAATAGACTGGAAGATTGAATCGGTGATAGGGTTCCGCTACAAGTGCTTCTTGGACGCTTACAAAGGTTATCACCAAGTGCAGATGGCAAAAGAAGACGAAGAGAAAACAGCATTCTATACGGATCGGGGAACTTACTGTTATGTCAAAATGCCATTCGGATTGAAAAATGCCGGAGCAACCTATCAGAAATTGGTAGATTCTAACTTCCGGAAGCAAATTGGCCGGAACCTGGAAGTATATGTAGACGACATGGTGATAAAAAGCCAAACGGAAAAAGAATTGTTGGCCGATATAGCTGAAACATTTGACAATCTCCGAGAAATAAACATGAAGCTAAACCCTCAAAAATGCTCCTTCGGAGTAGAGGAAGGGAAATTCCTCGGGTATATGGTGACATCCGAAGGGATTAGAGCAAACCCCAAGAAAACCAGAGCAATCGCTGATATGCAATCACCAAAATCATTAAAGGAAATGCAAAGCTTAAGTGGCAAACTCGCAGCACTCAATCGTTTCTTGTCCAAATCTGCCGAAAGATCTTTGCCTTTCTTTGAAACATTAAAAAATATCACAAAAGACAACAAAGAAAAGTACCAATGGACAGACGCAGCTGAAAAGGCTTTCCAAGAAATGAAGAAAATGATTCTGGAACTACCATGCCTAGCGACGCCGAAACCAAAAGAAGACATGTACCTATACCTGTCAGCCGCAATGGAAGCAATAAGTGGGGTGTTAATGGTCGAAAGGGAAGGACGGCAGATACCAGTTCATTATGTGAGCCGGACTTTACACGAAGCCGAAAAGAGATACGCTCTGGTCGAGAAACTGGCTTTAGCATTGTTGCATCTATCCAGAAGATTAAGGCGATATTTCGAAGCTCACCCTGTCAAAGTTATCACGGATCATCCTATCAAGCAAGTGCTGAATCGAGCGGAAGCTTCCGGACGGTTAGCCAAATATACGGTGGAATTAGGAGCCTACAACATCACTTACGTACCCCGGAATGCCGTCAAAGGACAGGTACTGGCTGATTTCATCAATGAAGTACCCATCGGAACCATTTGTCCTGATCCGAAAAGGAGGGGCAAGGAGATATGTAACATCTCTGATCCGGAAGAATGGACCTTATACACAGACGGAGCCTCTAGTCGAAAAGGTTCCGGAGCGGGACTTGTGTTAATTAGTCCGGAAAAAGAAGAATACACCTATGCTCTCCGTTTAAATTTCGAAGCTACCAACAACGGAGCAGAATACGAAGCACTCCTAGCCGGATTAAGAATTGCAAAAGAAATGCATATAGAAGCACTGGACGTGCGAGTAGACTCTAACCTGGTGGCAAGCCAAATCAATGGAGAGTTTACTGCGTACAAGGAGAGCATGACAAAATACCTCGCGAAAGCCAAAGAATATATCGCTTGTTTCAAACGCTTCAAAATAAAGAATATCCCGAGAGCTCAAAACCAAAAAGCAGATGTGCTAAGCAAGCTAGCATCCGTAGCATTCGACCATTTAACAAAAGAGGTCCTGGTAGAAGTGTTAGAGAAGCCGTCCACCGAAAGAAGAAACAGTCAACACAATAGTAGAAGAAGAAGAGGAAAATTGGATGTCCCCCATATTCCGATGCTTAAACGAAGGTATATGGCCGGAGGATCAGAATGAAGCTCGAAACCTCCGTATGAAGATAAGTCACTACACACTAATTGACAATGTGCTATTCAAAAAATCCTACCTCGGACCAATGTTACGATGTGTCGGACCCCTCCAAGCCAATTACATAATCCGAGAGGTGCACGAAGGAGCGTGTGGCATGCACTCCGGACCCCGGACTGTGGTAGCTAAACTCATGCGACAAGGCTATTATTGGCCAACCATGCACCGGGACGCTAGAGAAGTCATCCGAAAATGTGATGCCTGTCAGATACATGCTCCGGTCCCAAAGTTACCAAAAACGGTGCTAACCTCCGTCATGGCACCATGGCCCTTCTTCCAATGGGCAATTGACATTTTGGGGCCTTTGCCCGAAGCTCCAGGAAAAGTTAAGTATGTTATTGTGGCAATAGACTATTTCACAAAGTGGATGGAAGCAAAACCATTGGCCAAGACAACCGGAAAGGAGGTTAAAAAGTTTGTATGGGACAACATCGTCTGCAGGTTCGGACTACCCAAGATAATTGTCACAGACAACGGGAGTAACTTTGTGGGAGATCCATTCAAAAGTTGGTGTGAAAGGTTAAACATCACACAAATCAACACGGCCGTAGCTCACCCTCAAGCCAATGGGTTGGTCGAAAGAGCCAACAAAAGCCTAATGAAGGGATTTAAGTCCCGGCTAGGAAGAGAAAGAGCAGGATGGGTAGACGAATTACCTAACGTACTATGGGCTTCCCGGACCACTCTGAAAACCAGCAACGGAGAAACCCCTTTCAGTCTAACTTATGGAAGTGAGGCAGTCATTCCGGCAGAAATTGGTATGCCTACCTTCCGGACTATGATGGCAAACCTTGAAAACAATGACGATGAGCTAAATCTAAATTTAAACTTACTAGAAGAACGGAGGGAAATGGCAGCCATAAAAGAAGCAAAATACAAAAAGAAGGTAGAGCAATATTACAACCGGAGGGTTAGACCCGAAGCCTTCAAAGTAGGAGATTTCGTGTACCGAAAAAACGAAGCGAGCAGAGTGGAAGATCAGGGAAAGCTGGGACCTAATTGGGAAGGCCCATATCGGATAACGGAGGCCTATCAGCACGGCACATACAAGCTCCAAACCATGGACGACGTGGAAGTACCCCGAACGTGGCATGCAATTAACTTGAAGAAATGTTTTATGTAACCTATTATGTACTTTGATTTTTCAGGACCTATTGTAAGGCATGAGCCATTTTTGCATCAATAAAAAGTCCGATGCATTTTCACCACATAAAGTTATTTTCCGTAAAGCACAGGTTGTCCAATGAATAAAACCCCAAGTGGGTATTAATAAGGCCAAGAGCCGAAGGGTACAGGTTACCCCGTCAAAGAAAACCCCAAGTGGGTATTAATAAGGCCAAGAGCCGAAGGGTACAGGTTACCCCGTCAAAGAAAACCCCAAGTGGGTATTAATAAGGCCAAGAGCCGAAGGGTACAGGTTACCCCCGTCAAAGAAAACCCCAAGCGGGTATTAATAAGGCCAAGAGCCGAAGGGTACAGGTTACCCCGTCAAAGAAAACCCCAAGTGGGTATTACTAAGGCCAAGAGCCGAAGGGTACATGTTATCCCATCAAAGAAAACCCCAAGTGGGTATTACTAAGGCCAAGGGCCGAAGGGTACAGGTTACCCCGTCAAGTAAAGATAAGAGGAATAAGCCATGGTCTAGATCCGTAAGGCGTATGTTGTCCGGTAAAACGGAACCCCACGAGTACATAATTAAAAAGCCAAGTTACATAAATTGCATATTACTCAGAAACACACATGTAAGTTAAAAACAATACGGATAACAAAAAAGTGATATATTCATACGATCCAAATTCGGTTACATCAAATATTCCGAAATAACAGAATAACAAAAATTGAATTTTAACCCTATTCTATTACATCAGTTGGTAAGCTTCACAGGGAATCCGAGATACCTAAATCCATAGTCAAAATGGAGGTATCCGGACTCCAACATACATCAAACACATGAGCAGCTTCAGGCGAAGACAGAGGCATTCTGAGTGTCGGAGGGATTCTCGATGTGAGTTTCAACCTCCGGACCCTCAGTAGTTGACTCTTCGGCTGGGGCAGGATCAGGAACCAAGGCATTTAGCTCATCAAATTTCCGGAAGATAGTTTCCCGGATCTTCTGAATGTAAGGATAATCCTGAGACAAAGCCTTGTCGTACAACGGACCATATTTGGCCCCGGCCTCCATATCCATTCCCTCGACCTCCCCTAACAACTTAGCCGCTTTCTCCGGCTCCTCAAACAAACCTGCCCCATCGATTAGCCCCGAAAGATAAAACAAGTTGAAGGGCTCTGCCAAGGCTGATCAGAACTCATGACTCCCGAGAAAACGGTGGATAGCTTCCGGGATAAATTCATTCACAATACGGTTCCTATCCACCTCGGCATTACCAGCGGTCACAGCAAGATCAACCTTCTCCTGACAAAGCTCGCTGTAAGCCTTTTCCTCATCCTTCAGCTTCTGCTGGGCCTCGGCCAACTGCCCCTCCAACAACCTAATCTTCTCGGCTTGCTCGCCGGAAACTTTCCTCCACTCATTCTTCTCCAACTCAAGATTACAAGCCCTCTCCTCCAGACCCGCATTTTCCGCACGAAGCTTCCTCAGACCCTCCGGGTTCACCTCAGAACACTCTGCATGAGCTTTCTTCAACTCATGAAACTCTGCGGACATCTTCTGAAACATCTTCCAGTTGTCATCGAGGGTTTTGTCACAGATCTTGTGGGTCTCAGACAATTTTTGATGCTCCTTCACGAGGGACTCAAAACGGAAGATAACATCCGCTTGAACCGTAGCACATTTGCCCAGCATCAACCAGGACCTTCGGACAGCTTCCTCATCACTCTGATCATCCAAATATTTCTCCTCCCTAGGAGTCGCCAAATTGATCATCATATCCCTACAGACATTCGCATTATTCATGCGATGCCCCCTCCTCACCGACCAAGCAGGAACAAAAACATCTTCATCATCACCATCCCCCTCTATATCAACCTCTGTATCCTCCTCAGCAGCAGTTTCCTTCCCCGGACGGCGGGGGGCAGCCTCCGAACCCCCTGACAACAAAGTTTATATTAACAGACGATAAAAACGCCGGAAGGAAAGACAACTAAAAATATATAAGCAAAAAAGCAAGTCATAACATACCAGCACCCGATCCTCTGGAATGATCCTTCAAAATTTGATCCGGATGTACTGAACGGATAGGCTCCGGCCTCTCCAAGGACTCTCCGGTGTCCAAATCAATAACGGTATCACCCGCGGAAATCTTGCTTCTCTTATGAAGGCGAGAAGAGACACTCCCGGCTCCAGTCCTCTTCAACGGAGGCTTCTTCAATCCCACCTTCCCAGCCTGCTCCTTCTTTCTATCCTTAGCAGCAACCACCTTATCATCAGCAACCTCCACACCCTTCAGCTCCTCCGTTTTTTCCGGTACTTGAGTATTGGAGGCCAACGGCGGAGTAACGTGCACTTCACGAACATGCCCTTCCGGAAACGGGGCACCTTGGACAATCTGTGCAGTCTTTCGGATGGAAGGCTTCTTCAGATAACTCGACATGGTTATACCTGCGGACAAGCAAAACTCAGCGTTAAAAAATAAAAAAGACGAGCAATATAAAAACACACATTATAACAAAGGCTATACCCCTCCCCTGCTCATCCCTGAATGCCGGACGATAACCCGGAAACTCCCAATGATCCGATAGACCCAGGGCATACAAGAACGCTTGCGGAATTTGGCAAGGTTCAATGATCGTCTCAGAAAGCCTTTCGGCATGAGTGACATCATACTCGCTTGCCTTCGGAAACGGATCCGACACGTCTGAATCCGAATGTCTCCATGGCATGGCAAACGGAATGGCTCGCCTATCGATCAAGAAAAAATTGTACTTCCAACCCTTCAGACAAGAAGGAAATTCCCCAAAACAAACCTTCCTATTCCTATGAATACGTTTCTCGAAAGAAAACCAATCACCCTGCTTACTAAGCTTATAGAAAACACGGAATAGAGGAGTGGTAGGAGGAATATGCATGCTACGGCAATACACCTCAAAAAGGGTAGCACGGTGCATACCCAACGGAACCAGCTGAGAAATATGAACTTTGAAATATCTAATGACCTCTAAAAGAAAGGTAGAAAAAGGGACAACGAGGCCACCCTCAAAAAAGTACTCCGCATATAAACCAATGGCATCCTCCGGAAGTCGGTTCATCGTCATACCCGACGGAGGTATCCTCGGATGTAAATTCTCCGATATTCCGAACGCTTTCACTACTGCGATCACATCAGAATCGTCCATCGCGGACATTCTTAAATGCATATCTTTCTTCACATGAGAACCGTCCGGATTAGACACATCTTCGTACTCAAACGATGCTGTGGATTCCGACATAATGGACGAAGAGGAGAGGAGAATAAGCCAAACAACAAAAAAAACTAAACGGGCTGAAACGTACCTCAAAGACGACGCGAATAAATCGTTCGGAATACGGAGAAGATGAGATGAGTCAGAGATGTGTGTGTGAAATAAAATTACGGTGCAGTAAATAAAAGAAATGGGACTATTTATAGGCAGTCAAAATGGGCGGGAAAGGGACACGTCACCCGTAGGGCTTACGTGTCAGCCATCTACACCGTGTCTCTCAGAAAACGCGTACGTGTCCCAATCCAAATGACGCGGTAAAAAACGACGGCGCACCTTAAACGACACTTTAATTACTTTTGGCATTTTGCATGACTAACAAACGAGCAAAGCTATACCTTACCCTCCGGAAAAGCGCAAATTATCAACTTAGTATCACACCATTGGCACAACCAATACTATGATACTGGGGGGGACATGTTGACATATGTACCCTCCGGATACATGCCGAACAAGGATATGCTCTCCGGATATGCATCAGGTAAAACGTTCTCAGACGTGTTCGAACCATACGAACCAATATCCGAAGGGTTACGAATATCCGCGTGACCTCAGCCGTCCGGATATCACATGCCCTTCGGATAAGCCAACAAGTACTTGGACCAAAGTACAAACAAGTACACCAAAGTATATGGTAATGGAGTCTAAACTAGCGAACATTATGGGCTAAGTACGAACCAGCCTGGCACTTCATGTAGAGAGTCTATAAATAGAGAGGAAATCTTCATTTAAGGTTAACTAATTCTCTACCACTCTCTAGTTTTATTCATACTTTCTCCCACTAAAAATATATACTTACTCTCACGCCGGAGGTTGGTCCTGGGATACATTCCCGGGACGAGTCTAACGGACGTATTTGTTTTGCAGATATCCGAAGTAACACACTATAAGCAAGGACCATATCGAATCCGTAGGACCTATTCTGGTCCGAAGGATTCATCTCGCTTGTTCGAAGTAGAAGCAAACTTTTACCTCAACATAAAATAATATGCTGGTAGGGTCAATAAAAGTGGCTTTTTCGAATCTCAAATATCATGAATAAGTTTCATGTTGATGTCCCTTTAAAGTAGCTTTAGAGTGTTTAAACCCTTTTGATTGACCTGGTTATAGTGTCGATATGGCTGGTCTTGGGGTGGACCGAAGGAGGCTCTTGAAGATTCTTGTAAAACAGTTAGACTTCAATTTGAATTAGCTATACACGCTAAAATGTTTTAGCAAAAAGTTATATAGCTCAAAGCCCTTTACATGATAATCAAGCTACGATAGCCTCACATTAGGACTATAAGTTTTCGCTTTCGTTAGGAGCTACTTTGTTTAGTAATAAAAGATGGAAATTTTTACGCATCGCTCATCCAACTACTACTGTGGACTCATTTCTTGAATCTTTTCTTCATAGTTCTTGTTTCGAAAATGTTATTTGAGATCATCAAATCAGTTTAGGGCCTGTTTCTTTTTTCCTTATGGGGGAAGATTTGGGTCCCACTAAAAGATTTAATATTGTTCCTTTTGAAGGTGGGGTTCATTTAATTCATTGTCTTGGTGTGTACGTATCTACACACAATGAAAAATGACACTCTCTAAGAAGTTACAATATACATGGGCCAGCATGGACTCACTTTTCACTTAACCTAGAAAAAAAAAAACACACACCCTTAGTACCGTATACCTTAGTTATGATTGGGAATATCCACAATAACTAAAGTGTTCGTAAATTCATCTTGACTCATATCCCAAATCGAAAATGCCTTTTCATCCTCGTGGATCTTAAACAACAATATCTAAAATCCCTTGCACGTGTGATTTTTGTCCAAGTAATTAGTTCATGTATATTTGTTATCCTACAAAATTTAAGTAGGTGTTAATACAAATGAAAGCAAAATGATACTTGAATGACTCATTGTTCATAATTAATGAATTATTTATACGTTTTTGTTTCAAAATAATCTATCTCAGTCTCGTTTTTATTCTAGGCTCGAATGCATGACTTATGTCTCTTTTTCAATTTATAAAATGTAAGATGAATCTAGGGTGTTCACAAATCAGGTAATACTCACGGGAATCAAAAACCGGAATAAATCGAACCGAATTTGTGATCGAACTAAATTGTCAAAATTGAACCAAATTAAATATTCGGTTTTTTTCAGTTTGGAAATGATTTTGGCAACATGAAACCGAACCAAACCGAAACCAAACGGAATTCAAAATTGGTTTTCATAAGTTTATGTTGAAACCCAATAAAATGTTGGCTCATTTAGTGTGACATTTTGCGACATTTTTAGACCAAAATCGAATAAGGCATGAGGAACCATTGGGTTTTGCTTATCCCACATCGAGCAGTGAAGTAAAATAGCTGGTAGATGTTGAGTTTAAATAGGAAGGGAAGGATACCGTTAAATCTAGGTTAGTTGAAGTTCCCAAATGCCTTATTTTGGTGATTCTTCTTGCATGTAACTACTACGTAAGCTTATTAAGCTTAGTAATGCAAATTCACATGCGGTAAGGGTCTCTGAAAAAAGTCTTTCTGGAATTTCCATTAGCTCACTAATATTATTAAGAAGTTTTTTTCAGCCCGTTGTTCTTACGCTATAACCCAAGCTTAAAGATTGAGTCAACTAAAGTAAGGAAAATGTTTAATTCATAATAAATATGTGAATTCAAATTTTTAACAAAAATCAGTTAGATTTCAGCATAAGCTTAAAGATAGAGTCAACTAAAGTATGATCAACATAAGCTTAAAGATTGAGTCAACTAAAGTATGATCAAGACCACCATGTGAAATGAACACTTGCAACATCATTTTAAGCTTTTTTACACACGATGTTAGTCAACAAACTCAGAACGTGTGTTATGTTGTCCGGGGAATGTTTTATCGTAGCCATCCTAATCCGACTAGAGTTAACGTCTATCAAGAATGTAAATCTTTTCGACTAAAGCGAGTACAATCTTTGTTCAAGCTCAAGATACAGCTAAAGCTAAGTGCAGAATTAGACAAACACAAATGTAGGCTAGTTGATTTTCCCAAAGGCCCTTCTTGAGTATCTTCTGCATATATCTACTTTTACGTAAAGCTTATATGAAGCTTAGCAAAGTAAATTCGTATGCGGTAAGAGTCTCCAAGAAAGGGCCTTTCACAAAAACAATTAGCTTCTAATATTATAATTATTTTATTTTATTTTATTAACTAATTGGAATCAAACTAATGCTTTAGTCACTTGCTGTCTTGTCTAATCATGTCCAGAATGGTAAGTAGTCAATGTTTGGTTTTGGAGGTGTTGTATGATAACCATAGTTTTGACAAATAGTACATCAAATTACCTAACTTAGAAAGGTTATTACGGTAATTGTCAAAGTACAAACGAATGCCACAGATATTGAAAAAATCAAATCAACCATAGTAAATAAAAATAATGCAAGTATAAATACATACATACATAGCCTATATAAGCTAGTGTTTACTAAATCACCCAACTATCTGAACTGGGTATCGAATCTCGGTTGAATCAGCTAGTCACGTTCGACAAGATTGTCGTCTATAACTTCTTTTCTTATCAGCATCAATCGCCATGACTTCTTGTTTACTAACGGTCCTACCCACGCTGAAGAACCTGTCTACAAAGTATAATACTGGGTGTCGAGAAGATTGGGTGCTCGCGTGGTTGTGTATATTTACCTTTACAGATTCAGTACCACTTTACTTCCTCCTTCCATTTAAGAACTATACAGCTAACCTATTGAGCTTTTCAGCAAGTGTAGCATAAGGTACCTGCAACAATGGTCATGGCATCAAAATGAATAATGTGCTCCTATAATTGGAAGACAAAGTACAAAGAAATAAAACATTTTGAAATCTATCTTTTATTTCAATAAATGGCTTTTTACGATCATGAAAATATATCATTTATTGTGGATAACAATTAAATTACGTACAGACTTGGCAGTAAAAATTTCAAGCAACTGAATACGAGTATCAAAAGTTGTAAGTTAATAACGTTTTTATTTTTTTACCACAACCAGAAACACGAATTACTTGACAAGGCAACTTATCACGTAAGCATGTCAGATAGAGTTATTTACAAACCTTTACAAACCTGAGCTTCTGTGGTGCTAGAACCAAAATTTGGCCGCGTCAGTGCCAAAACTACTTTACTATCATCATCCAGAACCCAAATATACCTTAGTGAGTGCACATTATACCAAAAGCTATCAATAGCTTGCTCACTAAAATCACAACCCTGCATTTTGAGTTTTCTTAATCTTGGGCACCCCATTGATAACGCCTTTAGTCCTTCATCGGATCCTCCTATATAAGCAAGAGAAAGAAATCTTAGATTAATACCATACTTTCCGATAAACTCCAAACCTACATCCGTCAAAGCTTCCTCATAAAGATTGATGCTTAGCCTCTCAAGTTTGATGCAACCGATTAACATAGCTCGGAACCCACTGTCTATTGTTTCTATATCATCTTCGTTTTTACCAACCCACAAGTCAAGAACACGCAAATTCTTCAAATTAGTACCTATACACTCCAAAGCTTCATTTGAAATATCTCTGAGTTCAATACGCAGATATTCCAAATTACAACATCCTTGTGCCACATCAATCAGTCCCATGTGAGTCCCGGAGCAATACCTAAAGGTGAGCTTGCGCAATTTTTTGCAAATCTGACTTATTACTTGCAACCCCTTGTCTCCACATACATTGGTAACGAGGACTTCCAAGTTGGGACACCTCTGAATAAATGAACACTGACAATTTGCTTCAACATCTACATAGTAAAATTCCAATTCCCTTAGCTGATTCAAAAGAGGGTTTACAAATGAAAGTGAAGGTTCAGGAAAATCATATATTCCTAGACAACGAATAGTCGATGGAAACTTAAAACTACCATACTCTATATCTTCTCTATACTTAACCCCGTTGAAATGTTCTAATTTAACAGCATGGCTAAAAGCATCTCTTAGGTTATCATCTATATAGCTTGTACAAACATTTAGAGATACTAAAGATTTGCTACAATTTTTAACCAGAAGTGCAACATCTTTAACATCAAATTGATCACAAATGTACTTAGAAGAGAAGGTTTCAATGCCTGCATTACGCAAAGCCAGTTCTTGTAACCATTGCCCGTATCCTCCATCCAGATCTTTAAGGTCTAAACACAACGTCCTTAACTCATTACAACCCTTAGAAATATGCATTAGTCCATTCTCGGAAATCCCTTCACAATCAACAATCTTTAAAACCTTTAAATCTTTACCTCGGGTTCTAGCCAAGAGCTCGAGATCTGAATCATTAATAGCCACATTACGAATGTGAAGTGATTTCAAGCACTTAAACGAAGAAGATATTTCTAGAATCCATGGGGTGATGTACACACCCGATTTCTGTCTCAAATCCATTCGAGACGGATATCCTTTTAAGGTTAGGGACTCGAGAAACGGAAAGCGTTGAGATAAACGCAATGGCGTGGGAGCGTAATGCAAGTGAACAGTTACATGTTTATGTGTCATACAATCGATCGCGTACCATCTACAGCAAACCAAAGAAAACGAGTTTCGATCACTAGGATCGTGTATGTAAGGTATAACACAGTTTGCTACTGTCTCCATTGGGTTTATTATACCTAAATGGCAAACATAAACATGTTAAAACATGCACGTAAAAAACTACTAAGATGTCAGCAAAAAAGTAAGCCAACAGTTGATATAAATTACTAAAAAATAGTTATAGCGATTAGAAATCATATAAAAAAAATCTTACGATTGATTAAGCAGATGAGTGTTTTTCTTCGTCGTGTGAAAGTGTTTAAGGTTTCGGCTTATTTTATAGGTTAGTATATGCTCTTTTTCTTGGGCTTAGCTTATTTTGGATTTATGGGCTTGCATGCATGTGTTCAGTATTTATTATGTAAGCCCATAAAATTTAAAATTAAACCAGTCCAACAAAATAAATCTAAATCATATAAGTAAATAATAAGCTTAAACAAACACTGTATGTCTTACAGGCTTGTTTTCATTTTCTCTTATTTTTGGAGTTTTTTTTATGCAAAGGTGAATTATATTAATCTTCCAAACATATGTACATCATAAGAATAGAAGAAAGATTTGGACATATCCCAAATCTTTATACTCAGAACAATACTGCTAGTTATAACCATTAGAGAACAAAACTAGTACATCTAACAGAATACAATCTAAGACAACACTGTACCAGAAACTCAGCAAAACAAACATACACCACCAATTCATCTTAATTGCATCTACCATCTAGCTACATTTCCATCTTACTCTTTTGCCATGCTCACTTATCCAGCATCCACAGTAAACATAGCAATAAGAGTTAATGGCTTCGCTAGGTACCCATAACCCCTCCACAGCAAGGGCTCTTCCAGTTATACTACATTTCTATCTCAAAAAATGGCTTCATATAACTGGAAACACACTCCTTGGGTGAGGACCAACCAATACCTCCTGTGGGAATGTAAAGTATGGACCATGAAGTGTCATCTTTCACCACTCTCAATTCCATACTACTTACACTCCCCTCCAAGACCATTTACCCTTCACAAAAGGAAGCCCTACTTTATGGTACATCCACACCATGATAGACCTCCTACACAGCCAAAACATAGCTTTCTAATTTTTCTCCCAAGGCCAAACTAGAAAAGACTATGAGGCTAATGCAGGTACAGTTACACAGTTTAGGACTCCAAGGTACAAGGAACTTCACAATTGTAATGGTCTGTTATAAGAATTACAGCAAACAAATCTTCATGAATTTTGTTTTTGTGTCAGGTGCTTCAATAACCCTCATGATGTTATGAATATCATCTCATGGCTAAAATCACTTTAGAACATCAATTACTTAAACCTCCACTACTATCCCAAACACTCCTTTATGCAGGCATATGCAACAACCCACATATTGACTGTTTATAATACCACTATTCCATTTCTCCATGACATTTCCAATTCAGACTTAATCATCCAATTTCACATTCCAAATAGAAGCTGCACTCATCACTTCATTAGACTTCTTCACTTTCAAACTCATAATCTTCATTCTGATACTTTCACATATTATTCTGCAAACAGTTTTACTATCTCTTGTTTCATCTCTGAATGTTCTGAAATTTCTCTCTTTCCATATGAAATAAACCATAGCTCCAAGACATAATCTCCTTATTACACTCCAGATGTTTTTTGTGCAACCCATAGCAGCAATAGATGTTATAATACTATTCCATTCCTCATTCTGCACTATGCAATTCATCATTGGTAGCAGACTTTTCCAAATGTCATTTGAGAACTGACACTTAAAGAATAGATGATCATGAGATTCAGATTCACTTTTACATAAACAACATACCCTCATATCATAACTGCCCCAATTCTGTAACCTATCATGTGTCATCAATCTTGCCTGTATAGCCAACCATAGGATAAATGAATGTTTAGGAATACATTGCGTAAACCAAACTAAAGCCTCCCATGTAACTGCCACCGTTGACTCACACAAAGTGTTGTAGATGTTGCTTACACAAACTTTCATTACACCACCATTGCAATCAATCCAAGAGAGTCTGTCATTTTTGGAATTATCAATTATAGGAACTTCAATTTGGTTAAGAAAAGGGTATTCCAAACTCCATTCACTAGGCCAATTCCACTGCCCATTATGGATCATATCAACAATCTTACTATTCTTATCCAGCCTTGCATTGTACAAATTCCTAAAAGAGATTAGTTTAATAAGAGGACCAAGACCACTCCAGTTGTCAAACCACATGAGGGTATCAACACCATTAACAATATCATATTTAAAGTGATTAATAACCATGTCTCTTATATCAAGAAGGTTCCTCCATCCCCAACTGTCTTTTACATCCTTTTGTACAACCCATATACTTGTATCTTGCAATTTTACTGTACTAATCCATTTAACCCAAAGAGTATCCTTTTTAGTTGCCACATTCCACAAATTCTTTACTAGTAATGCAATGTTCCACAATCTAAGATCCTTCAGACCAAGACCTCCACAGGCCTTAGGCTTACAAATGTTGTTGTGGAGTTGTGGGCTTATAAAAACTCATAAGCCTAGAAGTCTGAATAAACCAGAACAAAAAATAAAAAAATAACACCCTCTACAAATAAAACACATTACAAAATGCCATCAATTTCTAAATCTTAAATCTATTTGATCTTTAGGAGAAATTAATGTTTATTCTAAAAAGCGTAAAAGTATCGGCCAAGCCAGCGGATTCTTTGGCCTAATGGTTGGAGGTTGCTTTTCAAGGCCTATGATCTTGAGTTCGAATCTTGTAATTGCATTTTTTTCTCTTTGGGCTATGGAATACTAGTAATAATTTTACTCCTTTACAAATACTATATAGCTTTGTTTTAGAAATTTAAGAAATTCAAAAGGGGCTAGCAGCAAAGCTTGTTGCTCGTTTTCTAGTGATTACTTGGCTGCCGATCGAACATCTGATTACTATCAAGGCTGATACAAGTGCTGTAAACGTTGCACCAACCGTTTTGATAATTTAGTATCTTAGTGTTTTACAAAATCTACAACCTTGGTATTGATCGACCAGTGTTATTGCTATTTACAACTACAAGTCTGCAACCAAAGCACATTAGCAAGTCGATTCTCTATCATGCTATGCAGAAAATATGGTATTCAAGATTACAGGTGGTCCAACTGGATAACTTTATAACTAATTAAAGAAATGTGCCTTTTGTATATTACTAACTTATGTTTATTGCATGTGTATTTTTGTAGAGAGTATCAACTTATATTATTCCATAGTAACTTATCTATACTACTATATAATGTATTTGGGACTATTCTATAATTAGAAAGACTTAAAAATTCAGAATTTTGCTTACTAATTATAGAAACAACCACCCCTAACAACCACCCCCAACAATTTATAACCACCTCAACAACCACCCCCAACAATTTATAACCACCTTAACAACCACTTTCCACCACCCCACCTCCCTCCTCTTCACCCCAACAATCTGCCCCCGCATCGCGCAGGCACCTTTCTAGTGTTTTAAAATGTACCCATTGACTAATGATAATTGAAAACAAAACTAAGGACCCTAAAAACTAAAACTAATGCCATTATAAAAGTGTAACATATGTAGGGGTTTAGTCATCCCACATCGAGCAATGAAGAAAAGTAACAACAAAGGTGTTGAGTTTAAATATGAAGGGGAGGATACCAAGAAATCTAGGCTAGTTGAGGTTTTCAATTGCCCCATTCTGTTAACCTTACCAGCATGTATCAATTTTTACTGATGTAAAATCATATGCTGGTAGGGTCAATAAAAGTGACTTTTTTGAATATCAATTAGCTTGCTAATATTATGAATAAGTTTCATGCTGATGTCCCTTCAAAGTAGCTACACGGTGTTTAAGCCCTTTTGATTGACCTAGGTATAGTGTTGATATGGCTGATCTGAATTAGCTAAACACGCTAAAATGTTTTAGAAACCAGTTATATTACACAAAGCCCAGTATATAATAAGCAAACTACGATGGCTTTTTAAGTAAGCGCATAAGCCATCAGTTTAATTAGAATGAACCTATGTTTGCTAAGCTAACTTTCACAAATATCAAAACGTTGTTCTTGTGACATTACTCTGGTTCAAAGATGAAGTCTATTAAGCCCTTAATATTTTCTTAAGTAGTCGAATCAACTCTTCTTACTTGATGGCGAAACTAAATACTAGTAATAGACATCGTCTCATTTCTATCTCATTTATTTTTCATTTTCTGTTTTTGTTGCATATGCTAACTTAAGACTATAAGTTTGTTCCCATGTTTTGAAAAATGCATCCTCAAACTCATATTTTATTTACAAATTTAACCTTTAATTTACTTTGTAATCTCTATATTCAAACGTTGTGAGAATTCATAAACCAAAGCTTACTTGCTAAACAACCCTTGTAGCAATGCTTTTCTTTTCGTCAAGTTAATAAAGAGAACCTGTATGATGTCATGCCTTTAAATATGATACATGTCTTTTCTTTATAGGTCTTGTTTCGAAAATATAACTTGAGATCATCAAATCAGTTTAGTCCCATTTACCTTGGTTATGACTGAAAATTTGTAAAATAAATAAAATGTTCTTAGATCCATCTTGACTCATATCATAAATCGAAAATGCCTTCTCATCCTCGTGGATCTTAAACAACAATGCCTGATTTTTGTTTGTATCCTACAAAATTTTAGTTGGTTTTAATAGAAATTAATTAAAACAAAATGATACTTGAATGACTCATTGTCTATAATAACTTATCCTTTTTTTTTTTTTTTTTTTTTTTTTTTTTTTTGGTTTCAAAATAGTCTATCCTTTCTCGTTTTTATACACAGGTTTAGTTTGATACCCAATAAAGAAAAATGTTGGCCCATTTATTGTGACAGTTTAGACCAAAATCGAATAAGCTATGAGGAACAAATGGGTTTTGGTTATACCACATAAAGTTGCGAAATAAAATAGCTAGAAGATGTTGAGTTTAAATAGGAAGGGAAGGATAACATTTCAAATGTAGGCTTGTTGATGTTTTCAAATGCTTTTTCTTAGTGAGTTTTTAGCATGTTTATAGTTCTACGTGAGCTTACTAAGCTAAGTTATGTAAATTCTTATGCTAAAAACTTTTCTAAGCAATGGTTTTTTGGAATCTCAATTAGCTTCTAATATTATGATGAAAGAAAGTCAAGAAACCATGGTAAGTAAAACTAATGCAAGTACAAATACATACATAGCCTCTATAAGCTATAGTGTTTACTAAAAACAAGCTATCAACTTATCAAGGCTATTTCCCTCTTTGATTACTGTGGTGGCAGGTTGAGTGGTCTTGGAGGGGAGGAGTGATGGAAATGTAGCTAGATGGTAGGTGCATTTATGGTGAATTCAAGGTTTGATGAGTAGTCGCTGTTGTGAAGAAGCTTCTCAGTCAAGTTTGTCTAAGATTAGTATTGTCTGAGATTAGTTTTTGTCTGATATGTTGTGTAGTATCACATATTTGATTGTATGTGGACTGATGTATGGTCTGAGGTATTGAGACTGATTTGGGGTTTGTCTAAATCAGTTTCTTATATCCTTATGTGTACAATATTTGGAGTTTATATATATTTTCACCATTTGCACCAAAAAAAACTTATCAAGGCTATATGGCGTGGTCAATCTACAGAAGCTGAATTGAGTATCGAGTATCGGTTGAATCAGCTAATCAATTCGATAACAATGTCATCTAAAAAAAATCAAAGCAAGGTGCTGTTCCAGTTATTCATTAGAGGGTGCTTGGGATTGATTGTTTTTCTAACTTATTCACTTTATTCAATAAGCACTTTGTGCGCTGTCATATTTGGATCACCTAAGCTGCTTTTGATTATTTTCGAGCTAAACGAACAATGATGATAAGTGGATATTAGCTTTTCTTAGATATCCATAACTCATAAATATGAACTATTAAACTTAAAAAGAAACTTATGTTTTGAATTGTTCCCATTGACTTAATGATAATTAAAAACAAAACCAAAGAAAATGAAAAATAAAACTAATGCAATTATAAAAGCATAACATATGAGAATTGGTCTTTAATCTATACATTAACAAGTTGTGTAAAATCAATTGGGGTTTAGTCATCCCACATTGAGCTATGAAGAAAAGTTGCTACAAGATGTTGAGTTTAAAAACGACGGGAAGGATAAAATAAAAAAGCAGGCCGTTTGATGTTTTCAAAGGCTTTTTTCGGTTCTTTTCTTGCATAGTAATGTAAATTCATGTGTGGGAAAGTGTCTTAAAATATACTTTTAACACTCCCAATATTACCACGCTGAAGAACCTGCAGTATACAAAGTATAATACCGGGTGTCGAGAATATTGAGTGCTCTTGTGCTCCTTCGATCTACAAATTATACAGCTAACCTATCGAGCTTTTCAGCAAGTGTAGCATTAGGTCCCTGCAACAAAGGTCACGGCATCAAAATGAATAATGTGTCCCTATAATTATATCCGGTAGACAAAGTACAAAGAAATAGAACATTTTGAAAGACTCGTGACTTTAAGCAAATTTGAAGATCGACTTAAGCATCTTAGAATTAAAACATTTTGAAATCTAACTTTTACTGCAATATATGGCTTTTTACCGTGACGAAAATCATATTTTGCGGATAACAATTATTGGAGTTCCACACTTCATACGCTACTGAATAAGAGTACCAAAAGTTGTAAGTTAATGTTTTTATTTTGATACCACAAAAAGAAACATGAATTACTTGACAAGGCAACTTATCACATATATTATCGATGATAGAGCTAATACAAAATCCACATAAAAGCATATCAGATCAAGATAAAGTTGTTAACAAACCTGAGCTTCCATGGTAGTAGAACGAAAATTTGGACGTGTCAGTGCCGAAACTACTTCACGATCATCATTCAGAACCCAAATATACCTTAGCGGGTGTACATTAAACAAAAAGCTAGCAATTGCTACCTCGCTAAAATTACAACTCTGCATTTCAAGTTTTCTTAATCTTGGGCACCCCAGTGATAATGCCCTTAGTCCTTCATCGGATCCTCCTATATTAGCAAGAGAAAGAAATCTTAGATTAATACCATACTTTCCGATAAACCCCAAACCCACATCCGTCAAAGCATCCTCATAAAGATGGATCCTTAGCCTCTCAAGTTTGGTGCAACCGATTAACATAGCTCGGAACCCATTGTCTAGTGGTGTAATTGTTTCTATATCATCTTCGTTTTTACGTACCCACAAGTAGAGAACACACAAATTCTTCAAATTAGTACCTATACACTCCAAAGCTTCATTTGAAATATCTCTGAGTTCAATACGCAGATATTCCAAATTACAACATCCTTGTGCCAGATCAATCAGTCCCATGTGAGTCCCGGAGCAATACCTAAAGGTGAGCTTGCGCAATTTTTTGCAAACCTGACTTATTACTTGCAACCCCTTGTCTCCACATACATCTTCGGTATCGAGGACTTCCAAGTTGGGACACCTCTGAATAAAGGAACACTGACAATTTGCTTCAGCATCTACATAGTAAATTTCCAATTCCCTTAGCTGATTCAAAAGAGGGTTTACAAACGAAAGTGAAGGTTCAGGAAAATCATATATTCCTAGACAACGAATAGCAGATGGAAACTTAAAACTACCACACTCCATATCTTCTCTATAAATAACCCCCTTGAAATGTTCTAATTTAACAGCATGGCTAAAAGCATCTCTTAGGTCATCTATATAGCTCGTACCAACAGTTAAAGATACTAAAGATTTGCTACAATTTTTAACCAGAAGTGCAACATCTTTAACATCGATATATAATCGATCACAAAAGTACTTAGAAGAAAACGTTTCAATGCCTGCATTACGAAGAGCCAGTTCTTGTAACCATTTCACGCATCCCTTCTCTCCATCCAGAACTTTAAGGTCTAAACACACCGTCCTTAACTCAGTACAACCCTTAGAAATATGCATTAGTCCATTCTCGGAAATCCCTTCACAATCAACAATCTTTAAAACCTTTAAATCTTTACCACGGGTTCTAGCCAAGAGCTCGAGATCCGAATCATGAATAGCCACACTACGAATGTGAAGTGATTTCAAGCACTTAAACGAAGAAGATATTTCTCGAATCCATGGGGTGATGTACACACCCGATTTCTGTCTCAAATCCATTCGAGACGGATATCCTTTTAATGTTAGGGACTCGAGAAACGGAAAGCGTTGAGATAAATGCAATGGCGTGGGAGCGTAATGCAAGTGAACAGTTACATGTTTACGTGTCATAGAATCGATCTCATACCAACTACCGCAAACCAAAGAAACCGAGTTTCGATCACTAGGATCGTGTATGTAAGGTATAACGCAGTTAGCAACTGTCTCCATTGGGTTTATTGACATACTTAAATTGCAAACATAAACACGTCAAAACATTAGTTGTTATAAACCTAGTTTGACAGCAACATGAGAAATCAGCAAAAAGTAAGCCAATATTTGATATAAAGTACTACGTAGTAAAAATTAGTTGTCGAAATTTGTGCATTATAAATCATTTAAATAAAAAAATTAAAAATAAAAATCTTACGATGGATTAAACAGATGTGTGTTTTTCTTCGTCGTGTGAGCTTTTTATTATCGTACTTTTTCCTCACGAGCTTAGGTTTTGTTTATTTTATAGGTTAGTATATGCTTATTTTCTTGGGCTTATTTTAATCTGTATGGGCTTACATGTATTTATCTCGTCAGCCCGTAAAATTTCAAAATAAGTTGTTTGAAGAAAAATCGGAATCACATAAGCTGAAAATAAGTTTTTTCTAAAATAAAGTTTTAGATTAGTTTTCTTTAAGGTGTTTCTTACTTATGTCTTAGCTTGTATAAACTTATAAGCCTAGAAGTTTGAATAAACCGTAAAGTAAATAAAGGCCCCTTTCGAAATAGAACACATTACAAAATGCCATAAATTTATCATGTCTATAGTATTATTGTTCATCGGGAGCCTTTTCGGGATCTTCAAACGGTCTACTCTATGCTCACTACGGAAGAAGTGAGTTTAAACTCACGGGTACAAGATACATTTGTTGATTCTACTTCATCCTTACCAGAGGTGTTATTGGCCAATTCTGGTTATAATGCTCGCCGTTCTTCTCCTACGGAAAAGGTACACAAACCTTGCTTCAATTTTAATAAGGGGTTGTGTCGTTTTGGTTCATATTTCAAATTTCTACATAATTGAGTTCACGGTAACCCTTCTTTGTCGTCAAATCGTGGCCTTAGTTTAAATGTTACATCTTCATCCAATTTGACTCAAATGACTTATTAAACTTTTTTTTTTTTTTTTTTTTTTTTTTTTTTTTTTTTTTTTTTTGTGTGTGCAAATGTGAATTATATTAATATCAAAACACTTTACATCATGAAGATAACATACTGATAATGGACAAGCCCATATCAGATACTAAAGAAATAACCATATACTATTCTATCTTTCATATCCGATATCAGACAAGACTAACAAACTATGTTTGACATCTCTATTCTATGCTACATAACCAAAACAGAGGAACATCATCTCAGTCATCATAATTCTTCACTTGCATCCATTACCAACCACTTAATTCACATTTTGTTTTGCACCTACCATCTAGCTACATTTCCATTCTTCATTCCACTTAACCACTCAACCTGCCACCACAGTAGCTTAAGTGGAAATGAAAAATGGCATCACTAGGAACCCTTACCCATCCATGGAGGGGCTCTGCCAAAGTAACCTACATTTCCCTCTCAAAGAAGGGCTTCAGTTACTTGGGAACACTCACCCTCAATGATGCCAACCATTCCTCCTATGAAAATGTATTGAGAGGACCAAACAGGTTCATCTTTCACTCCTCGCTATTCCTCTCATCATACATTGTCCTCCAAAACCATATATCCTTCACAATGGGTGCCCTACATTATGGTACATTCAAATGAATTAGACCTCTTATTTGAACAGTCAAAGCCAACCAGTTTCCTCCCAAGGCCAAACATGGTTAGAAACTTTGAGGTTCAAGCAAGTACAATCACACCAAATGAACTCCATGGTACTAGTAACAACCCATTGTTATGGTTTGATCTATTATTTTGACTTTTGAAACAGCCAAAGTCAAAATACTTATTTTAACAGTTTGGGTAAAACTTTTATCCAAACACCCTTGCAACAACATACTAGCCTTCACATTCACCGAAAATGCTAGCAGCAGATATACCAAAGAAGAGAATCAATATTGAAATTTAATGTTCCATACTTCTGCTACCTTCACTGTATTCACAGTTTTCCTCACCTTCAAACTCATAAGTTGACACCTTACTTGCTCCTTTATGTTCTGCAACACTATATCATAGCTCTTGTGATTTTGTGAGAAAAGTCTTTCATTCCTTTCTTTCCAGATATGATAAACAGAAGCAGCAAGAATAAATCTGTTTACCATACTCCAGATAGAATTTGACCAGTCCATATCTTCCATCATAACAACAATTTGCTCCCAGCTATCAGGAATAAGAGAGATCTTGATATTCTGTTTAAGCCCTTTCCAAACTTCAATTGAAAAATCACACTGGAAAAACAAATGATTATATGAATCATGTGTTTTCTTGCATAATGAGCATAGCATATTATCATTTGTCCATTTCAACACTCTATCTTGGGTGAGTAGCTTTCTTCTAACAACCATCCATAGAGTAAAAGCCCATCTAGGATTACACTGTGAGAACCATATAGCTTTCCACCATTTCACAACCGGAAGATCCTCCTTAAAGTCTCTCCAAACTTCATTTGTAGAAAAATTAACCATCTTTCCATTTTTGTCTCTCCATTTGACTGCATCATTTTTGGCAATATCTAAAGTAGGCACTTGAACATTGTTAAGAAAAGGAAATTTCCTATACCATTCATTAGGCCAACACCAATTATTTCCCTCAATCATATCAGCCACAGACACATCACATTTTAATCTTGCATCATATATACTTTTGTTAGAAATTTTGTTTGATAAAGGACCAGAACTGTGCCAGAAATCATACCACAGTAGAGTATTTTTGCCATTGCCAAGAACATGAGTAATAAAAGGCCTGACTTTCACTCTCAAATCCAACAAAGCTTTCCATGTTCCACTATCCTGATTTTCAGCTTTCACATCCCAAAAACATCCCCCCTTAAGTTTCACCCTGTTAACCCATTTAACCTAAAGACTGTCTGCATTAGTCATTAATTTCCAAATGTGTTTGACAAGAAACACCTCATTCTATTGATCCAACCTTTTCAATCCAAGACCACCTTCTTATTTTGAGCAGCAAACTACAGACCAAGCCACTTTAGCCTTACCTTTACTACATTTCCCTTGATTCCACAGAATATTCTTAAGCAGACTATTAATTTCTTTAACAACAACTTTAGGTAATTTCAAAACAGCAGCCCAATATGTTTGGATTGCAGTTAACACAGAAGCAAGGAGTTGAAGTTTACCTGCATAGGACAGAGCTTTATTCTTCCAATCACTTATCTTGTTCCTCACTTTGTCCACCAACACTTTACAATCATTGATTCCAATATTCTTAGCTAATAAAGGAATTCCAATATGTGGAAAACTAGAAGGGGGGTTGAATAGTTTACCGATTAAAATCTTTTTATACTTGTTAAGTTAGCTTTGAAACTTTCCGTTTGATCAAAGATATATGCACAAACACAATATATAACAAGTAAGTAAATGAAAGAAACGATCAAACCACAACACGAGTATTTATCGTGGTTCGGCTACAAGGACTCTTTTTCCTTGCCCTACGTCCACGCCCCGAGTATCCAACTCGAGAGTTTCTTTCACTAGTCAACAAGCTCCTTTCACCGGCAGAGAAAACCTTACACGTCGCTTATACTTTTACCGACACAAAGCTAAATGTCGAGTTCTTTTACAAGGGCACAACCACTCCCGTTAGTTCTTTTACTAGGGTACAACAACTCCCAACACTCTTTGTATTTTGAGGACTAAAATACTAACCACTCACTACAGAATATACACAAACAATTGACGTGTAAACAACAAGAGTTTACACAATACTAAGCTAACAAGTCTTGTAACGTTGTGTTGGAAACTTGTAACTTTTGACGACCTTGTGAGCTTCTTTGCTACAAAAGGAAACGTCACATTTACAATGTTAAGAGGTTAGAAGAAAAGATGAGTGTGTGTGTAAAATATGATCTCAAGAGGTTAGCCAAAAATCAAGTTATGGCTTGGTATTTATAGCACATCAAACTGCATGCTTGGCGGATCAGGCGGAACCCTCAGATGGGTTCCGCCCGTGTACCCCCAGGGTACCGCCGGGTCTGCAATAGGTTTTTGCAATAACTCTTCAAACCAAACAAGGTCTTGTCTCATAACTCCTAGCAACCAAACAATGTCACATCACTTAAATCAAGTCAAACATGAAACTTGTAAGCAACAACAAAGTTAGTCAAACACATTTCTTTCCATAAATACATGATGACAAAACTTGCCATAAATGTGATGTGACAATTTCTAATTTAAGAAATAAACTTGTGTTGTGTTTTATAAAATGTAAAATGTAGCAAAAGTCTAGTTTATGCAAGTCTTAAAAACTAAGATTATGTTTTGCTTAGAAACTAAAGTTTACATTTTGTCGTTAACAAAACTTAGCGAAGATCGTAAAATATAAATAACGTTTTTAGGCGATATTTGTATTAACAATCTCCCCCTTTTTGTTGATGACAAAACATAAACTTTGTTTTTAAGTAACACGCAAAATCTTGGTTTTCAAGACTTAAAAAAAATATATTAACCTTGTTTTACTTAAGAGACGAAAAAGCATATCAAGTATTTGAAGGTTTAATATATTTCTCCCCCTTTTTGTCGAAACAAAAAGTAGAGTAGCGAAGCGGAATAATGGCCTTACTCCCCCTTGATCGATACTCCCCCTAACTGGAGTACCAATATGGGAAACATGGATTTTGAGACCTACAAAAAAAATGGTTAGTTGGTGATATATATAGTCAAGCTTGTAGTTACCACACACATTGCAACCACAATGACAACACAACAATGATCAACCAACAATGCACAAAAGTAAGTAGAAAGAAATTTCATTCCAAGTAAAATTTTGACTTATAAAAGTCAAAAGACAAGAAATGTTAACTATTCTACTACTTAGTAACCAAAAACTAAGAAAATAACCAAGAAAATAAAATAAAATCCTACATTCCTAAATTGGGGCAAACGGCCTCCAAGGGTTGTCTAGGATTTGTTGGGGTAGGAAAGTGCATCCAAACGTTCAATGACGTGTTGGAATGCAAACCGGGTTTCATTTTGGAATTGGTGAAGCAATGTTTTGATGCTTTCACCCATTTGCTCACAATTTGAGCAAACATGTGGATGGGTGGCTGAAAATGGGTTGGTTTTGGTTTCTTGGCTTAGGGGTTGGTTTGGTTTTGGTTCTTGGGTGGAGGATGGATTTGGGATTGAATCAAGCAAGGTGGTTTGAAATTCCATTGCTTGATGAAGGTGGTTGTCAACCATGCTTTGTATTTCCTCATAAGAGGGAAAGAAAGACTCATAGGTTTGGGCTTGAAAAGGTGGTGGAGTTGGGTGATCATGGTGTTCAAAATTTGGTTCTCCATAAAGAGGACCATGGATTTCATGATAAATTGGGTGAAACAACAATGGTTTGGGTGGTTGGTACACTTGTTGTGGTGGTTTGGTAAGTTGAAGATCTTCATCAAGATCAAGAATTGACCTTGGTGATTGATTTGCAAAAGGTGGTGTTTGGGTATGTCTTGGTGGAAGATCATTCAAATCTTGGACATATGGGTGTGGTGATGTTGGAGGAGACCCGAAAAGCTCCATAGGTTCAATTTTGGGTAATGGTGATGGTGATGGAGTTTTGGATGGTTGGGTTGGAGCACTTGGTGGAGTTGGGTCAATGGGTGATTTAGTTGGTGGTGGAGTAAGCTCATTTGGTTGTTTGGGTGATGGAGATGGAGATGCAAGGTTCAAAAAATATTCATTTTTGATGGGTGACGTGAATTCATCCGAAGATGAGGAGCTAAGGTTGATGGATTGGTTTGACCATAGTGGTTTGACACTTATCCGGGCGGTTCTCCGGATGGGTCGTGATGGTTGAGAGGTGTTTGTTGACTTGGTCATGGTTAAAATGGTTTAAAGTTTCAGAAATGGTGATGAAGAAGGTGTGATTTGATAGTGTTTAGGATGGTTTAATTTATAGTGATGAAGATTTGTGGGAAGGAGTGTTTGGATTTGATGTTAGTCCATACAAAAATGGTGGTTCCTAATGATTTGGAAAACTTAATTGTGGGTTTTCATGTCATGGAAGTCAATCCAATGAAAATGGTGAAGTGAGAAGACAAGTTTTGCACTAAATGCATAGTGGTTTTGGTGGATTTTTGGTTGTATAAATCTCAGTGATTTCAAGGATCCCTTAAAAGGGTTCCTTCCTTTATGTTTGAAGGGTCCTTGAGGTTGTTATGGTTAAATTTGAATTTTGGCGGGAATTGGTTTTGGTTAAGTTCATGGAAGAAGGAGTATCCTATTATGCTAAACACATTGCAAGTAATGGGTTTCTACCTAAAAGGATTGGATTTTGGTGTTTCAATGTTGAATTGGCGAAAAAGAAAAAAAAATCTGCAGGCAACTGGCGGCACCCTCAGATGACACAGGCGGAACCCAAATTAGGGTACCGTCTGGTCCGTTGGGCAAATTCTGGGATACCCAGAATTTGTACTGGCGGAACCCAAATTTGGGATCCGCCGGATCCGCCAGGGCTGAAAAAGTTCACAGTCCGCGTTTTTGACCTGCGAAACGATTTTCAAAATTTTCGAAAACTCCTAAAATCAAAGAGATACTTCATTTCTGGTTAGGCAATGCAAAAATTAGACACCTAAACACACATATCATAGGAGTTTGACCTTGAGGTCGAGAATTTCACCATACTTAGTGAAAATTCCATAACCATGAAAATTTGACAACTCGCCAAAAGTTGTCTTCCTGCAACATTGTTAGTTGAAACATGTTCCAAAGTGTATCAAACATTGTACTAACACACAAATACATCACAAATATTGTTTAAACGACCAAATTGTTTCAATAGCACCTTGTGCCAAACACTCCTAACACACCCGCACTCATTGACGGTCCATTTTCTTCTTCATCTTCCCGAGGAATCTCCCGATGTTTTTGAACATCCCCTTTGTTTGCTTGAACTCCTCCGACTCATTTGGAATATCCGGAAGTTGGGAAAGGTATTCTAGAGGTGGGAGCCTAGAGTTTGGCAAATTGTCATCTTCACTCATTGAGGAAGATGAAGATGAGGTAGGAGGATGTGGACATTTTCCTTGGGCTTTGTAAACTCTCTTATCACTAAGTGGAACAAAGGTATGTGGAATGAGAGTGTAGTCAAGACGAAGACCATTTGAAGTTGGCGGAATGGGTGAGATGAACCTAAAGAGACGGGTCAAGAGCATTCCATATGGCATAGCCGTTGTGCCATGCACGGGAATGTCGGCCATTCTTTTTGCCATGTAGTAGGCAAGGTTGAAGGGTTGCCTAATGGACAAGGAGTAGAGCATGTAGCAAAGGCAAAGGTTGATATGGTCACGGTTCCCTATTGTGCTAATGACATTTGCTCTAAGGACTTCCTCCCATTTCTTGAATTGGGGTTTGAGTTCGTTCATTTCCATTCCATATGGGTCCTTATCGACCTCATTCCCCGAACGGGTTCTCCTAGTGGTGGTGGTCCTAACAAAGAGGTGGTCACGGGGTATGTCTTTTGAGACAAGGGGTGTGTCATAAGGATGGATACGTCTTGGAGGTTGTCAAGAGTTGAGAGGGAGTGCAAGTCGGAATAGAGGCAAGTACCACGGTTTGGAACACCTAAGATTTGAGCAAACTCCTCAAGAGTGAAGGAGTATTGGTGACCGCTAACCCTAAAGTGGATAGACATATGACCATAATCATCCGTTGAGAGGACGCATGATGCATAGAACTCTAGAATGAACCTAGGACAAATAGGCTCGTCGATATTCAAAAGACACTCAAAGTTTATTGTGGCAAAATCGGCGTAAAGGTTTGTGCCTTCTAGGAAAGATGGGTCTATGGTTCTACCCTCATGGACATAGTGTTTTTCTAGGGCTTTGAAAACGTTTACTTGATTTGCGGTAAGGCCTTTGATTTTGTGGTGTTTTGGTAGGTACTTAATGGTGTCCTTGTGGTCATAGTGGGTTAGAGGAGGCATGATGATTCCTAGAACAACAAAATTTCACATTTTAGTTTACGTAAACCATTATTATAATGTGGAAATTCTAGTGTGTGCCTATATGAAAACAATGTGGAGGTGCGGTTATCTTGACTCATTTTGATGCTTCAAAATCGTTTTATGCAAGTTTTGTTATAAAACAAAAGATAACCCAAACGCTCCTAGTTCAATGTAGCTTCGTTTGAATGTACCCGAAAATACATATTGGTTATGTATTCCCTTTAGCATTCAAGAGACATTATGCAAGTGATGTTTTAAACATAACGTTTTGATTTTGTATTCTCAATGTGAGACGAAAAAATATTTGTCCTACTTGTGAGAAATTTTTGAATGGATTTGACATGGGGTGTTTTAGCAAACATGTTTATACTAATTAAAGATGCAATTCCTAACTATGGGAAACATGATTAGTTTTATTAATTACCTAATCTCATGCATGAATTTCTTAAGTTAATGCATAACCCCAAGTTTTTATTTTTGTGCAAGAAATAGAATTCCTAGACTCAGATCAGGATTGTAATCATGTTTAGAGTACTTACAATGATGATTGATTTGCAATGTAAACGAATGGAAGACCAAGAATTCGTAGGTGTGGATGAGTGGTGAAGTGAATAGTATCAGCCTTGAAGTGGTGGTATGAGATAATGGGTGTTTGGTTAAATATAAACAAAGAAAATGATTCTGCAGGTCGACGGACACGGCGGAACCCTGGGTTGGGTTCCGTCCGTTATGGCTGAGGGTTCCGCCGACCCTGCTGAGAAACATGGTTTTGGATTTGTTTTGATTTTTGTGATTTTTTTCTAATGTCCAGAACTACAATGTAGGTTCCATGAGTCCTAAGCCTATCCTAAGAAGATTAAAAGGTTCACGTTTAAGAGGTTTTGTGAGAATGTCGGCTATGTTATCTTCGGAAGAAACTTTCTCAATTGAGATATTTCCTTTTTGGACGTTGTCACGAAGGAAATGATGACGGATTTCAATATGTTTGGTACGAGCATGTTGAACCGGGTTTTTGCTAAGATCAATGGCACCTTTGTTGTCACAAAGAATTGTGATGTCGTTGAGTTGAATTCCGTAGTCGACAAGAGCTTGCTTCATCCAAAGAGCTTGTTGACATGCCTTTCCGGCCGAAACGTACTCGGCTTCCGTTGTTGAGATAGCAAGAGCCGTTTGCTTCTTAGAGAACCATGAGGTGAGACAATATCCAACAAAAGTACAAATACCACTTGTGCTTTTTCTATCGACATAGTCACCGGCATGATCCGAGTCGGCATACACTATGGTGTCTATTCCCGTTCCTTTGGGATACCATAAACCTAAATGTGTAGTGCCCTTAATATACCTGAAAATCCTTTTAACGGCTTCGAGATGGGTAGTTTTAGGATCTTCTTGAAACGAGCACATAGACAAACACTAAACATAATGTCGGGTCTACTAGCCGTTAGGTAAAGTAGACTACCAATCATACCTCTATATTTAGTGCTATCTACGGATTCACTTTCCTCATCCTTGGTGAGTTTAGTTTCCGTGGACATGGGAGTTTTGATAGGTTTCGAATCTTCTAGTCCAAATTTCTTAAGCATGTCCTTAATATATTTAGATTGGTTAAAGAAGATACCATCTTCAAGTTGTTTGATTTGGAGTCCTAAGAAAAAGTTGAGTTCTCCCATCATACTCATTTCAAACTCGTCATGCATGATTTATGAGAAATCCACACATAATTCTTGACAAGTTGATCCGAATATAATGTCATCAACATAGATTTGGACTATGATAATATGTGAATCTTTCTTCTTAGTGAAGAGAGTATTATCAACTAAGCCCATGGTATACTTATGGTCAACTAGGAATGTTTTAAGTCGATCATACCATGCTTTTGGAGCTTGATTAAGTCCGTAAAGAGCCTCTTTAAGTTTGTAAACATAATTAGGTTTTTCAAAATCAATGAAGCCCGGTGGTTGAGCCACATATACTTCTTCATTAATGACTCCGTTTAGAAATGCACTTTTGACGTCCATTTGAAAGAGTTTAAAATTATGTGCACACGCATAAGCAAGTAATATTCTAATTGACTCGAGCCTAGCTACCGGAGCAAAAGTTTCATCGTAATCAATGCCTTCTTGTTGATTATAACCTTGTGCTACTAGCCTAGCTTTGTTTCTAGACACAATTCCATTTTCATCCATTTTATTACGAAAGACCCATTTTGTTCCAATTATTGTTTGACTCTTTGGTTGAGGAACTAATGTCCATACATCATTCCTAACAAATTGGTTTAATTCTTCTTGCATTGCAATTACCCAAGATTCATCTTTAATGGCTTCATTAATGTTTTTCGGTTCAATGGTTGACACGAAACAAAAGTAGTTGCTTTCATTTTGAACTTTTGATCTAAGCGTTCTTTCGTTAATGTTGCCTATGACACCGTCTAATGGATGACTTTTAGATTCTTTGACATTGACAAGTTCTTTGTTTAATAGTTCGTCTTCCTTGTCATTACCTAAGATTTCTTGACATTCAATTGCTTGGCTTTCAACTAAGTCATCATCTACCAAAGGTGATGTCTTAGAGGGAGGTGGACTTTCGTCAAATGTTACGTTTAACGATTCCTCGACTCTTAAGGTTTCTTTGTTCAAAACAATGTAAGCTTTACTATTTTGTGAATATCCAAGAAATACACCTTCATAAGACTTTGGGTCAAATTTGGTGAGATAATCCTTGGTGTTAAGAATGAAGCATTTACTCCCAAACACTCTAAAGTATCCTAATGTAGGCTTTTTACCTCTATAAAGTTCATAAGGAGTTTTATTCAAAAATCGTCTAATTAGGACTCGATTAAGAATGTACGTTGATGTGTCAACGGCATTACACCAAAACTTTTGTGGAATAGTTTGTTCATTAAGCATTGTTCTACTCATCTCTTGTAATGTCCGGTTCTTACGTTCTACTACACCATTAGATTGAGGAGTACGTGGAGCCGAAAAGTTATGAGTAATTCCATTTTTATCACAAAAGTTTCCAAATTGAAATTCATTATCAAATTCACGACCGTGATCCGTTCTAATAGACACTATATTAGACCCTACTTGATTTTGAATTTTCTTACTTAGAATCTCAAATTTATCAAAAGCTTCATTTTTACTTTTCAAAAACTTTATCCAAGTATAACGTGAGTAATCATCTACTATGACCAAAGTATAGAAGTTACCTCCATAACTTTGTATAGCGGATGGACCAAACAAATCCATATGCAAAAGTTCTAGACACCTAGATGTAGACACCATGTTTTTAGCCTTATGGCTACTATGGACTTGTTTACCGACTTTGCAAGCATCACAAAAGTGTTGGTCATATTTCAACCTGGGTAGGTTTCGAACTAAGTCTTTGGAGGAGAGGTTTTGGATTAGTCTCATGTTAGCATGTCCTAAACGTCTATGCCATAAAGTTGAAGATTCATCTAATGAGGTAAGACAAAGTTTGTCTCTAGATGTTGAATCCAACTTCATGACGTATACGTTGTTCTTAAGGACACCTTTTGCTACGGTTATACCATCTTTAAGGATTTTACTACCGTTTTCACTAAAAAGGACATTATACTTATTACGACAAAGTTGACTAATACTAAGAAGATTAAATCCTAAGTTATCAACATGAGCAACATCATCTATAGAAAGGGAGTCATGAGAGATTGTACCTTTTCCGATGATTTTGCTCTTAGCATTACTACCAAACGTAACATTACCTCCATCACATTTGTGATATGTTGAGAAGAGGCTTTTATTACCCGTCATGTGCCTTGAACAACCGCTATCTTTAATCCATTCATCCGGATCCAAACAAACTTTGAGGCACACCTATTTTATGAAAAACACTCAAACATTTGGTCCCCAATTTCTCATGGGTCCATTTTGGTTAAGCATACCATTAATTCGTTCCAAATAGGAAAATAGAACATAAGGGTTCCATGGCATGTAGTTTGAGTTTTGATAATGTCCAGGAGTGTTTTGCTTCCAAGCGTGTTGGTAGTTTGGTCGAGTATTGAAGTTGCTCTTTGGAAAGGGGCGTTTGGGAATTGGAGTCTTAGGTCTTGGTTGAGTAGTCTTAGCTCTAAATTCACTTTTACTAAGTCCTACTCCAGTTCTAAAGGCAGGTTTTGTTCCATTTTTATATGTAACTTTAACAAATTTTGAACGATCCGATGTGGATGGAGTTACTGCTGCAGCAGTCCTGGCGGATCCCTCGGGGCCAACGGGCGGAACCCTAATTTGGGTTCCGTCTGGTCCGCGGGCTGCTGTAGCAATTTTGTTTGTTTCATGTGTGTTCTTTTCTTGTTTCATTTGTCCCTTAATGATTTCTACTTTCCTGAAACCTATACCTGTTTTATCAAAAGGTGACTTTTGAAGTTTCATAATTTCATCCGCACATGAAATGCTCTTATCGAACTTTTTGAATTTTGTGGTTTGTTTGATTAGATCATTTTGAGTAATTTTAAGTCTCTCAACTTCAAGTTTAAGTTCTTCACATGATTTGCATGAGGTGTCAATATCTTTACCCTTTTCTAATCTCTTAGCTTTTTCTTTTAACTCATAGACTTCATTTTCTAAAAACTCCTTTTTAGTTTTCAAGAATTTATTTTTGTTTATGATTTTTAAGCTTAACTCACAAAGTTTGTTATATTCATTTTGTAAAGTATCATCATCTATAGAGGAGTAGGATGAGTCGGAGAGTACCTCATTTGAGTTGTGAGCCATGAGAGCAATATCATCATTCTTTGGCTCATCATCATCTCCTTCATAGTCACTCCAAGCACCACCCACAAAAGCTTGTTGAGGTTTGCTCTTGGGTGGTTTTGGACATTCTCCTACAAGATAACTTGTGTCTCCACACCTATAACATTTTCTTTCAACTTTTCCTTTTCGATCATCACGATCTTTCCGGAAGGTTTTCTTGTGATCTTTAGGTTTCCTTACAAACTTTCCTCGCCTACGAAAGAACTTCTTGAAGTCTCTCACGGCCATAACATATTCCTCATCATCACTATCCGAAGTAGATTCTTCATCATCACTTGATTGGACTCTAGCTTTCAAGGCAATGGACTTAACTTTTTCTTTCTTGCCTCTAACTAGTTCCGAATCTTTTTCCATTACCATTTCATGAACTTTGAGGTTTCCAATAAGCTCATCAAGTGACATGCTTGAAAGATCTTTGGATTCTTCAATTGCCTTCACTTTTGCTCTCCACTTCGGATGGAGTGCTCTAAGAAATTTCCTGACAAAGTTCTTACTACAAAAAGATTCATCAAGTGCTTTAAGTGAAGTAATAATAGTGTTAAACCTAGCAAAGGCATTATCAATAATCTCATCTTCGGAAATAACAAATTGTTCATATTGTTGAACAAGAAGATCAATTTTGTTATCTTTAACTTGTGAGTTTCCTTGATGAGTGACAATTAAATATTGCCAAATATCTTTGGCGGTTTTACACAAAAAGACTCTTTCATATTCTTTCTTAGGCAAAGCATTATAAAGCATCATTTTAGCTTCATTATTTTTACCTATTAATTTCTTTTGATCATCATCTTTGATGTTAGTAACTACGTTATCACCATCAATAATTATATACCACAAATCTATATCTTTAGATTTCACGTAAGTTTCAAAACGGTTTTTCCAATATATAAAACCATTTGCTTCAAAGAGTGGTGGTCTTTGCATAGATTGCCCTTCTTTGTAATTTTCAAAATCCATGGATCGTTTCAAGTTTTAAAACACAATATATTTTAAAAGCTTGAGTAACGTAGCTCTTAATGCCAATTGTGGAAAACTAGAAGGGGGGTTGAATAGTTTACCGATTAAAATCTTTTTATACTTGTTAAGTTAGCTTTGAAACTTTCCGTTTGATCAAAGATATATGCACAAACACAATATATAACAAGTAAGTAAATGAAAGAAACGATCAAACCACAACACGAGTATTTATCGTGGTTCGGCTACAAGGACTCTTTTTCCTTGCCCTACGTCCACGCCCCGAGTATCCAACTCGAGAGTTTCTTTCACTAGTCAACAAGCTCCTTTCACCGGCGGAGAAAACCTTACACGTCGCTTATACTTTTACCGACACAAAGCTAAATGTCGAGTTCTTTTACAAGGGCACAACCACTCCCGTTAGTTCTTTTACTAGGGTACAACAACTCCCAACACTCTTTGTATTTTGAGGACTAAAATACTAACCACTCACTACAGAATATACACAAACAATTGACGTGTAAACAACAAGAGTTTACACAATACTAAGCTAACAAGTCTTGCAACGTTGTGTTGGAAACTTGTAACTTTTGACGACCTTGTGAGCTTCTTTGCTACAAAAGGAAACGTCACATTTACAATGTTAAGAGGTTAGAAGAAAAGATGAGTGTGTGTGTAAAATATGATCTCAAGAGGTTAGCCAAAAATCAAGTTATGGCTTGGTATTTATAGCACATCAAACTGCATGCTTGGCGGATCAGGCGGAACCCTCAGATGGGTTCCGCCCGTGTACCCCCAGGGTACCGCCGGGTCTGCAATAGGTTTTTGCAATAACTCTTCAAACCAAACAAGGTCTTGTCTCATAACTCCTAGCAACCAAACAATGTCACATCACTTAAATCAAGTCAAACATGAAACTTGTAAGCAACAACAAAGTTAGTCAAACACATTTCTTTCTATAAATACATGATGACAAAACTTGCCATAAATGTGATGTGACAATTTCTAATTTAAGAAATAAACTTGTGTTGTGTTTTATGAAATGTAAAATGTAGCAAAAGTCTAGTTTATGCAAGTCTTAAAAACTAAGATTATGTTTTGCTTAGAAACTAAAGTTTACATTTTGTCGTTAACAAAACTTAGCGAAGATCGTAAAATATAAATAACGTTTTTAGGTGATATTGTATTAACACAATATATTTCACAGGAAGCTTTCCAATACTAAAAGGCAAAATATCTATAATTCTTTGTTTTTCTCCTTCATTCATACTGCTAAAAAAGATTGTACTCTTCCCAATATTAGGTTTCAGACTAGATGAACCACTAAACTCATTTAACACATCTCTTATAATCTTCACTGAATTATAATCACCATGACAAAGAATCAGTAAATCATCACCAAATGATAGATGTGTCAATTTAATTTCCCTACACCCTTTGTGATATTTAAAGCCCTGACTTTGATTAACTCTTCTTGCCATCATTAATGAAAAAACTTCCATGATTAAAGTGAACAAATATGGTGAGATAGGGTCCCCTTGCCTAAGACCCCTACCACTTTTGAAATAACCATGCCTCTCTCTATTGATGCATATAGTAAAACAAGCAGTAGTTACACATGTCATTATCCACTTGACCATTTTCTCATGAAATCCAAACTGTTTTAATACACTTTCTAAGAAACACCAATTCACTGTATCATAAGCCTTTGCTATATCCACTTTCAAAGCACACCTTTTAGCCCCATTCTTGCAATTATACCCCTTCAGTAACTCTTGAGTAAGAAGAAGATTATCTTGTATTAACCTTCCAGGTACAAAAGCACTTTGATTATGGTTAACCAGCTTATTAAGAGAGGCCTTAAGTCTGTTAGTGAGGATTTTACTAATGCATTTGTAAATTACATTACAACATGCAATAGGTCTATATTCAGATACTCTTGTGGGGTTTTTGATTTTAGGGATAAGAGAAATTAATGTAGAATTAACCTCAACAAGCAGCTTCCCATTATTGAAGAAATCTTTTATAGCATCACAAACATCCTCTCCCACAATACTCTATGCTTTCTTGAAAAATGCAGCTGTATACCCATCAGGTCCTAGTGCTTTTTCATCCTTAATATCAAACATTGCTCCTTTGATTTCTTCAGAAGTAATTTCAGCAATCATGGAAAAGGACTCATCTTCAGAAAGTTTCTTGTCAAATAAACTCTCAGCATCACTAATAGGGGAGGCATTATCCACAGAGCCCAAGAATTTTTGAAAATGCTCAACAAATTTACTAGGAACCATGTTACTCTCAACAGTGTTCCCATCAGCATCATTAATACTCAGGATTCTTGTCATTTGTCTTTTACTTTGTATGACTTTATGAAAGAACTTACTATTTTTGTCCCCATTTGCAACCATTCAATCTTAGCTTTTTGAAACAGAAACTTTTCTTCATCTGTAACAGCTTCCATATACTTAGCCAAACACTCAGCCTCTTTTTCCTTAATTTGATTACAATGAGGATTTGCTTCCATCAGAAACTGTAATTGCTTTAAATTCTTCTTTTAGCTTCAAAACTCTTTCAAAAAGATCCCCATTCTTCCAGTTTAAGTTGTTTAAAGGTTTTTTAAGAGCTTTAAGCTTTTTGACCACTCTAAACATGTTACACCCAAACACCTCTTTATCCCATCCTTCTTTAACCACAGTATGGAATTCAGCCTTATCTGTAATGTAATTAGCAAACCTGAAAGCTTTAGACTTCTTAGGAACACATTTTGGAATAATCAGAACAGCAGGGCTATGATCAGATGTCATAAAAGGAAGGAAGTGACCATGAGCAGCAGGAAAAGTCTTTATAAAATCTTCATTCACCATAATTCTATCAAGTTTCTTCATAATACTAGTTGTAGGCTTTAGAGGAGATTTCAACCAAGTATAGAATAGACCAGCACTGCAGATATCTTCAAATTCAATCTCATTAATGCATTCCATAAAGTCTTGCATATCATTTGTTGTATTAGAACTGCCAGCTGAATGTTCATTAGTCTTTAGAGTGACATTAAAATCACCAATAAGCATCCATGGAGTATCTTGAATAACAGTTTTGGCAGCTCTTAGATCCCTCCATAATTGTCTTCTCTCCTTTCCACCATTAGCAGCATAAATGAAACTGCAAAAACATCTAATATTAGAATTAACTCCATTAATAAGACATGCTGACATAGAACAGTTTGCCTAGTCATACTAATGACCATAAGGTTCACAATATCTTGATTCCATCCAATAAGAATCCTACAACCATTCTGGCTATATGCAATATTAGAACACCAATTCTAGTTCCTAAACACTTTATTAGTAGTATCCACTAATTTCTTCAGTTTCACATGAGTCTCAAGAACTGCACACACACTTAGCTGCTCTTCTCTAATTAGTTGAACAACTTAATTCTTCTTTTTCAACTGATTCATACTTCTAATGTTCCATGCTGCAATTTTAAAGTCCATTAATACCAATTATGAATTTGTCAATTCAGAACACAGGCATCACCACCTCTAATATCATTCGCTACCCATTCCTGGCCAGCATTATTCCCTTTCTCTAGAACCTCTTCAACATTCTCTTTTTGCTTTTCCATTTCTTTTGATCTGTCTTCCTCCCATTTTACTTTAAAATACTCTTTCATGTCTTTACTCCAATCTTTCCAAATCTGAGACGAAGGTTGTATTTTCTTATTCAAAAATTGATCTACAATGATTCTATCCTTGAGTAAATTCAATTCATTCCTCTCTTCTCCTTCCAAGTCACTCAGAACAGTATATTGGTTAGCAGCTTGCTTCATTGCATTAAATTTCTCCTTGGATAAGGTATACAGTCTTCCATTTTGATTATCCTCTTTCTCAGTTGGTTTGCTTGGGCCAATATTACTTTCTGCTGCTTTATTTTGCTCTATGTTACTCACATTCTTCTTTTTCCACACATTTGCATTCCTATCTGCACCATTATTATGCCCCTCTTGATACCTTTTATCACCATTATATACTCTTCTCCCCCCTCTTCTATTGTAATATGCCTCCATGAACTCATTAGCACTTGTCTGCTTTTTCTCATTCTTCCTATTTTCTTCCTCTATTTCAATCTTAATCTTAGGTCTCTTTCTACAATCTTTAGTACTATGCCCAAATACAACACAATGACTATGATGAGGCGAAAAATGGTCCGTTTTTAGGGGGTCATTTAAGCCCGAATCCGAATTTATTTGATCAAATATTGCCCTAAATCGTTCCTTTTGTGATTTTAGGTACTTGGAGAGTGAATTCTGGAAAAGAAGCCATTTTGGACGTTTTTTGAGCATAAAAGTGAAGAAAACGGCAAAGTCTCAATTTTCCATGTTGGGAACAGTAGGTGACGGCGTCAAGAGTAATTCCCTGACGGCGTCAAACCTCAAGAATTAAAATCCGTAGTTCATGAAGGCGTCAAGAGTTTTCCTGACGGCGTCAAAACCCCAAGAATAAAAATCCGTAGTTGATGACGGCGTCACACACAGGGCGTCAAGAGTAAATTGTGTGACGGCCTAGGCCTTGACGGCGTCAGAAGTAGATCAAGGCCGTCCGAGGAAGTATTTGGCGGCAAGGTGAAGGCGTCACATTGTTTGTCTTGACGCCGTCATCCCTATTTTCCTATATATAGTTTTCTAGTTTTTCACATTTAAAGAGAGAAGTTTTGGGAGAAACCCTAAAGACGATTTTGGTGTAACTTTACAGGTTTTTCAAGGGTTCCAACCCCTTGATACCTTGCATGATTAATCAAGATAAGTGTTCTTCCAATTCAATCAAATATGTCTATGTGTTGGTTGTCTATATCTTGTTCTTGTCTTAATTCTATCATGCTAGGCTAGATCTATTTTGTGTTTGCTTAGATCTAATGAAACCTAGATATTGATTATGTGTTGATTACTTGTTTATTCTTGTTCTTGGATGAATGATTTATATGTTAGGCTTAAGAAAACTGGCAGATCTCCAAATGGTAACATGCTTGAACGTCTTAAGAAACATGAACCGAGGCGTACTAGGTCTTTATTGGTTGTATTTAATGCATGAGCCACTGTTTACAATCCCTATAGTTGTGCTGGGCATGGTGTAGGAGGAGATAAGAGCTCATAGAATTGGGGAGTTATGTATGCCACCCCATGAATGGTATTAAGGAACACGATCCGTCATCCATGCAATTATAACAAGTAATTAACGTGTAAAAGATATCTAGGGAGTAGTGAAATCTAAATAAACACATTTTCTCCAATTACTGCTCATAACTTTAGTTTAATTAGTTTATTTTCATTTTTAGTATTTTATTTTGATTGCATCTTAGTTTTGGGTTAGTTGAATAGCAACTAATTCCGCCCACTCTTCCAAAACCCGAGATTTTACTTGCTTTCATAAAAATATAAAAGTACAAAAATAATCATCCCTCACCTTTAGAACTAGTAATTAGGCTTTCTAATCCTAGCGACACTATTCCTAAGCTGAACGATCAATCCCCCGGTACTTTTCACTATACTATACTACAACGATCAGGTACACTGCCTGGTGGGGGTTGTAAGCTTCTCGAGATCCCTCGAGAGGTAAAGCCTGTTGCGATTCCCACGCATCAAGTTTTTGGCGCCGCAGCCCGGGGAATAGTTATTGTCTAGGTTAGGATTTCTTTTTATTAGGTCTACTTGCTAGATTCCTTTCTAGTAAGATTTTATTTTTTATTTTTAGGTCTTCTTTAGTCTATCTTATTTCTTTGTGTCCTTTGTTCGTAAACTATTTCGATGGATAACAATAACATTGATCGTTTGATTCCTGTTATTCGTGTTTTTCGTCGTAGGATTTTCCAAATGCCCGCCCCACTCCCTTTAGTTGAGAATGAGAACCCACCTAGCCGTTCACCCAACCACCACTTTGACAATAATTCTGAGTTAGAGGAGTCTGATCATGATGATGACCGTAGGGCTAGTCCCTTTTACTATTCAGACTCCGACGAGGATCTTGATGACGGTGATGTGATTAATGAGAATAGGATGGAAGAAGAAGTAAACCCTCTTAGGTATATCGACCCTAGGACTAGGATTGAATGTGATAGCTCATTCAACATGCAATTTCCTTGTAAAATCGGATTTAAGAGCTTTAACGCCTATCTTAACTCATCTCTTCCAATGAACATAATCTCGCGCAATGAATATAATAAAATCATGGTAGATGAGTTAGAATACAAAGGAGAAAACATTATTGCTAAGGCAGTACCATTGCATGTGTTTGTAGGAAGTTTGGTTTATCTTGTTGAGTTCATGCACTACAAAAAAGTAGTTGAATTCTCCACATTATAAAGGCCAAATGGCCACATTTTAAAATGTGTAAAATTAATGATTCCACACTTTTTCAAGTGTGGTAATAATGGGTGTGACAAATTTTGCTACACATATAAATGTGGAGATATTATCCAAATTCTTATGGTTAAAAGTGTGGAAATATTTTTTGAAATGTCTACACCTAAAAGTGTGGCAAATTTGCAAAAAATATTCAAAAATAAAAGTGTGGAGACATTTGCTACACTTATAAGTGTAGCTTTATTGTAATTGTACACACTTATGTATGTGGATTTTATTTTAAATATTTGTCACACCTATAAATGTAGCAAAATTATTATCCATATAAAAAAAAATCCACAGTTGACCATACCGTGGCAAAATAAGTGTGGAGAATAGCACTTTTTTTTGTAGTGATGGTTATGGAGAATCTAGGAGAATTTATTGATGATAAATTGACCCAAGTCGTGTTTGGAAGACCTTTCAAACGGTTGACCAACCTCGATGAAAAACTCATAGAAGGGTTAATTACATTCTCGGATGGGGATGAAGATTTTGTTTATCAAATGCCCCGCACACACCCTAGGTTCAAGGACTTCTCCATGGAAAAGTGTATTAGGTATCCGCCTATAGAAATGTTGAGTGAAAATGATAAGAGAAAAGGACTTAAGTATACTCATGAAAAGAATAAAAGATACTATCGCGGGTGCTTAGAGTTAGGAGATGATTATAGGAAAGATGAGGCGACTATTAGATGGCTCACACTTGGTTATGTGAGCATAAGCGATACACGGTAACCCATGACCTTGAGTCTAGCTACAAGACTCGTAAATAAAGAAAAGCGCTTCTTGGGAGGCAACCCATGTTTTGTGTGATTTTATTTGTTTGATTGTTATTTGCTTCCGTATGCATGCTTTATTTTTATTGTTGGTAGATCATGTTTCTCAATTAAAACGTGGAAATACTTTACTTTGTTGTTTGGCCTAGTCTTAACTCCACCTAGAAGTATTTTTGCAAAAGATAAGTGTAAGGGGAAACCCCAAATATGTTTTTAAGAAACAAACCGATCATGATTCTCCACAATATTAAATGAACATGTATATTCGTATTTGTTAGAGTCAAATGCTTGTATTGAGTCATAATGAAGTTTTGCAGGATTTTCCAGGAAGTAGGACCAAGTTTTTCCAGAAATTTTCCGGAAACTTAACATAAGAATTTCTGCAGGTCCATTCTGACGGCGTCAGAGTTTTACTCTTGACGGCGTCAGGAGTTAAAATCTGGAAATTTTACCGGTTTTGTTTTTCTAACGGAGTCTTATGGTTTTTGTGAATTATTAAGTTTTATAATCTCCAGGAGATCTGCAAACTTCATTCCACAAGCATTATATCTTACTTTGTTTTCTAGGATTTAGTAACTTATATAGGATGCCGCCGATTTTACGCGAGGTTGTCTTGTCTATTTTTGTCAGGATTTACAGGTTATGTTCGACAAGGAGATGATTTATATTCTGGAAGGGAAGCTTTGATTGTTCATTTTCTTGGAGGAAGATCTAATCTTGCCAACCTATAATCCATACCGAGCGAATCAGGGGAGTATTTGATTTCATTCTCTTTACTTTTTCACTTTTACATTCTTTACTTGAACATTGGGGACAATGTTCATCTTAAGTGTAAGGGGAGGGTAAAAAGATGATACCTTACATATGCACTTTCGCTTGAGTTTTTTTTGTTTGATAGTAGATGTGTAATAAAACTATGAGAAATACTTGTTAGTGCAATTTTAGCGCCAAATTTAAAATTTTTTACAACATTTAGGAGTGAAACTTTAGCCATAGCAAGCGTCTCATGGATAGGAGATTGTATGACTAGCACATAACCGTATATTCAGAAAAATTTTCCACCCAAATATGTGAGGTTCGCCTTTAGATTTGATAGGAAAAGCATTTACTATTAGTGCTTATGAGTGTACCGGTAGCATTTAGATTCTAGAACTTGCGTTAGTGATGCATCCCGAGACCGCTAGTGAGACTACATTCGTGTGGTAGGATTTACTACATGATAAGAGGCATTAGGATTACCCTTGTGTTAAACCCGTATCTAATTACTTGACCATTTAAGTCATATTACTTGGCTAGTTAAGTCAACTAATTTTTCCCACACCCTTAGCGTTGTACTCATTTTTAGTACACGAAACCCCTAGTACACCCCTCCGAGCCTATCTTTTCGTTTCTAACTTTAAGCATTTTACTTAAAGGAAGAATTTGTTACACCCCACTTAAATGTACACCCAAATCGCCTTAGCCTTCCGTGTATGCGCTCATATTTAGTGCATTATTGTTATTTGTTAAACCCTAAGTTAACTTTCTAATTGATTACATGGTTGCTAAGTCGAGTCATATCCTTGTACATATTGTTTTGGGACGATTGGGACTCATGGGTAAGTACTTATTTTATGGAGTAATGGGGAAGAACATAATATTATTACCCCCATATGTACGTTAATCTTAAAAGTGCTTCAAGTGTTTTGATTTTCTTAATTCGAGTCATTAGTTTAGTTTATTGTAAAGTATGTAAAGATTCAAGTGTAAGGGGAATTCTCATCCCCTATGATGTATTATTTTGGATGGTAAGGTAAGAGTGTATGCAAAAAAAAAAAAAAAAAAAAAAAAAAAAAAAAAAAAAAAAATCGAAAAAAAAAACAAGAAAAAGAAAAAGAGAAAAAAAACATACGGACTACCATCCCTTTTTATTCTATGTTCATTTTATGTTTTTGTTATTTCTCATTTATTAGCTTAAGTCGAGTCTAGTCTTGGCTTAGCAACGCCATATTGTACATGTAATTAACCAAGATTGTTAACTCGCCACCAGTAAAAACTTCCTTTATCCAACAAAACCGTGTAATTCATATCCCTATACCTAACGCTACAACCCTTTAAAAGACCTCTTTGATAGTTTATCCTAGGTGCTTACGCCATGTGGTGGAGGTTTGATCCTTTCCCAATCCTATGGTAATCTATTTTGCTATGACAGGTAGTGAGAGATATCTTCCGTTTCCATATTGTAATTTACACTTTATTACACCCGAGAGATGTGAGTATCTAAACACTATTTGTGAGGTGCTTGTGTATGACCTCCGTGCTTGTTACTGGTCTTTAGTGGAACGATTATTTGTTGTAATTACTTTTATATTAGTGTTAAATGACCCCTAACTTGTCTTTTGAGTAGAATAAAAGCGCATTTGCTTGAGGACAAGCAAATCTCAAGTGTAAGGGTATATGATGAGGCGAAAAATGGTCCATTTTTAGGGGGTCATTTAAGCCCGAATCCGAATTTATTTGATCAAATATTGCCCTAAATCGTTCCTTTTGTGATTTTAGGTACTTGGAGAGTGAATTCTGGAAAAGAAGCCATTTTGGACGTTTTTGGAGTATAAAAGTGAAGAAAACGGCAAAGTCTCAATTTTCCATGCTGGGAACAGTAGGTGACGGCGTCAAGAGTAATTCCCTGACGGCGTCAAACCTCAAGAATTAAAATCCGTAGTCCATGAAGGCGTCAAGAGTTTTCCTGACGGCGTCAAAACCCCAAGAATAAAAATCCGTAGTTGATGACGGCGTCACACACAGGGCGTCAAGAGTAAATTGTGTGACGGCCTAGGCCTTGACGGCGTCAGAAGTAGATCAAGGCCGTCCGAGGAAGTATTTGGCGGCGAGGTGACGGCGTCACATTGTTTGTCTTGACGCTGTCATCCCTATTTTCCTATATATAGTTTTATAGTTTTTCACATTTAAAGAGAGAAGTTTTGGGAGAAACCCTAAAGACGATTTTGGTGTAACTTTACAGGTTTTTCAAGGGTTCCAACCCCTTGATACCTTGCATGATTAATCAAGATAAGTGTTCTTCTAATTCAATCAATATGTCTATGTGTTGGTTGTCTATATCTTGTTCTTGTCTTAATTCTATCATGCTAGGCTAGATCTCTTTTCTGTTTGCTTAGATCTAATGAAACCTAGATATTGATTATGTGTTGATTACTTGTTTATTCTTGTTCTTGGATGAATGATTTATATGTTAGGCTTAAGAAAACTGGCAGATCTCCAAATGGTAACATGCTTGAACGTCTTAAGAAACATGAACCGAGGCGTACTAGGTCTTTATTGGTTGTATTTAATGCATGAGCCACTGTTTACAATCCTTATAGTTGTGCTGGGCATGGTGTAGGAGGAGATAAGAGCTCATAGAATTGGGGAGTTATGTATGCCACCCCATGAATGGTATTAAGGAATACGATCCGTCATCCATGCAATTATAACAAGTAATTAACGTGTAAAAGATATCTAGGGAGTAGTGAAATCTAAGTAAACACATTTTCTCCAATTACTGCTCATAACTTTAGTTTAATTAGTTTATTTTCATTTTTAGTATTTTATTTTGATTGCATCTTAGTTTTGGGTTAGTTGAATAGCAACTAATTCCGCCCACTCTTCCAAAACCCGAGATTTTACTTGCTTTCATAAAAATATAAAAGTACAAAAATAATCATCCCTCACCTTTAGAACTAGTAATTAGGCTTTCTAATCCTAGCGACACTATTCCTAAGCTGAACGATCAATCCTCCGGTACTTGTCACTATACTATACTACAACGATCAGGTACACTGCCTGGTGGGGGTTGTAAGCTTCTCGAGATCCCTCGAAAGGTAAAGCCTGTTGCGATTCCCACGCATCAGACTACATATATCAAGCTTCCACATATATTCCACATTCACAGTTTTTGTCCCTTTTACCATATTATCCTTACTAGTATACTGAATATGAATTTTATCTTTAAAGCCCTTATTCACATCAAATTCAACTAACACTCTAGCATATTCCACTTTCCCTAAACCAGTTTTGCACATTTGAGTAGTCATACTATCCATGATTAATGGAGTACCAAGGCTACTAGCAAGACCACTTATTCATTCCTTACTCCAAGCTTTTAGTGGAACATTAGACAATTTTGCCCAAATAGGAATCTTACTCATTTCCTTTATCTCCATTCCCATAATAGGATCCCATTTTTGAACAAAAAGAGGTCTACTATTCACCATCCAAGGACCTAACCTGAGCACTTCTTGCATACCTTCCTCTTTCTTAAACTTGAAAAAGCATTCCCCTTTAGCATTCATTTTTACATCTGTTAATCCATATTTGCTCCACATTCTCCTCAAATGGTAATTAAGTTCATTTACACTCATTCTACACCCCACAAAGTACCCACAAACAGTTGAATTCCACTTTACACAACCTTTAGTAACCAATTCTTCATTCAAAAATAACAAACTCAGTTCCATCTTCATTGAGTACAGTTGGTTTAAAATCAAGCTTATTGTCATCCTTCTCAACATTATTATTGACAACACTTGCATATGACATATTAGCATTAGGTATGCTATTGGTGTTAGGTGTATGAGCTTTTGGTGTTTCAGAATTGTTCTCATTATTCACTTCAACATTAGCTGTCTTATTACAATCTAGAGGACTTACATTGGGGCTTCCAGGATTCGTTGCAGACTTACCCAAACCATCTATTATCCCATTGTTAGAACTAGTAGGACTATCAACATAGTATCAGTTCCAACCTTGGGAGTAACATGAACATTCTCAGAGTTATTCTCATTTCCAAACACCCCCTTATCAGTCACATTCTCATTATCTCCTGACTCTAACTCATCAATCCCCAAATCAGCCCTAATTTGACTTTCAATATCCTCAATCACTCAATTCAACCCTATTCTGACTCATACCTTCCACCACATGATCATCAAACTTCTTAGGCCGTTTCACTTGTCTTTTCAATTTCTTCTTAGTCGTCATTAGAAAACGAAAATGGATGAAATGAACAATTGAAACAAGAAAACGATCAATTAGTATCCAATGACCAATACATGTTCATCGAAACATCAAATCTACACATCAATTGACTCTATTGATTTTTCTGATATGAAACGAAATTGGGGGGAAAATTAGGGTTTTGAAAAATCAACAAAATCAAAATTAAACCTAGCGAAACACTATAAAACAGCAATCCGAACAAGATTCACGATTTAAATTTGAAAATTAGGCAAGAATTGAAGGTTAATTGAAGGTTTTAAGAGAATTTTAATGGTGGAAGAAATGGTAGGAAAGAGAGTTTGGGGAGTCTGTTGGTTCGTATTGTGGAGTTTTTTAAACAAAACCAATGACTTAAAACCCAGCCAGCCAGCCCAACATATTTACTTATCCCCTTCCAATATTGAAACAAAACCAATGACTTAATAACCTTACAAGGCCTTTTGGCTAAATTGGGATGTCATGGCTCTCCAAATATTGCACCACCTGTTAATACCCAGCCAGCCCAACATATTTACTTATCCCCTTCCAGCCCAACCTATGTCGTCGCTAAACTGCTGTTGCAGCAGAAACTGTGCATTTCCAGGTTTAGCCCGGAAAAAGGAAAAATTCTACCAAAACTGTAAAATCACCCAAAACTATGATACAAACTGTCCACTTATTCATTCCAAAACAATCAAACGAAGTCATAGTTTTTGAAAATAACGATACAATTAAGCTAATACTAATATGAGAATGCAAACAACAAAATGATGTCAATACAAATACAAATCACATACTAAATCCCTAATCGTCACCAGATTGAGATTCACCATCACCATCACCATCTGCATCTGCATCATCATGTACCATCTGGCTAGTTCCAGAAGCAAAGGTTGGGTTGTAAAGTTGATGGTCGGGAAGAAACCCTTGGGGAGTAGAGCTAGGGTCAGGAACCACTGAGGGAGTGTACATTGGGGAAGGGGTGAAGAACGAGGAAAAAACTCCTTCTGCTTGTTGTCGGTTGAAGTAAGCAAAAAAGTCGGTAACAACGTTTTCTGTACTTGCAGCTGCCTGTGTAAGTCGCTTAGCTTGTTCTATGCACCTCGCTGTTTCTCCCTCCTGTTCCCTAATCATCCGAGCAACATCATCAACACGTACCATCTGGCTAGTTCCCGTAGCAAAGGTTGGGCTGTAAGGGTTATGGTCGGGAAGAAACCCTTGGGGAGTAGAGCTACAGTCAGGAACCACCAAGGGAGTGTACATTGGGGGAGGGGTGTAGGATGAGGAAAAACCTGCTTTTGCTAGTTGTTGGTTGAAGAAAGCAAAAAAATCGGTAAGCTTCTTTTGGAAACTTGCAACTGCCTGTGCATCTCGCTCAATTTGTTCTTTATTGTTCAAAGGAAACCGTAAAGAAAACAAAGGCCCCTTTCGAAATAGAACACATTACAAAATGCTATAAATTTCTCATGTCTATAGTATTATTGTTCATCGGGAGCCTTTTCGGGATCTTCAAACGGTCCGCTCTATGCTCACTACGGAAGAAATGAGGTTAAAGTCACGGGTACAAGATACATTTGTTTATTCTACTTCATCCTCACCAATGGTGTTATTGGCCAATTCTGGTTCTAATGCTCACCGTTCTTCTCCTACGGAAAAGGTACACAAACCTTGCTTCAATTTTAATAAGGGGTCGTGTCGTTTTGGTTCATATTGCAAATTTCTACATAATGGAATTCACGGTAACCCTTCTTTGTCGTCAAATCGTGGCATTAGTTTAAATGTTACATCCTCATCCAATTTGACTCAAAATGACTTATTAACCTTACAAGGCCTTTTGGCTAAATTGGGATGTCATGGCTCTTCAAATATTGCACCTCCTGTTAGTCCGGAAAAAGGAAAAATTTTACCAAAACTGTAAAATCACTCAAAACTATGATACAAACTGTCCACTTATTCATTCCAAAACAATCAAACGAAGTCATCGTTCTCGAAAATAATGATACAATTAAGCTAATACTAATATGAGAATGCAAACAACAAAATGATGCCAATACAAATACAAATCACATACTAAATCGCTAATCGTCACCAGATTGAGATTCACCATCTTCATCATCATGTACCATCTGGCTAGTTCCAGAAGCAAAGGTTGGGTTGTAAAGTTGATGGTCGGGAAGAAACCCTTGGGGAGTAGAGCTAGGGTCGGGAACCACTGAGGGAGTGTACATCGGGGGAGGGGTGAAGAACGAGGAAAAAACTCCTTCTGCTTGTTGTCGGTTGAAGTAAGCAAAAAAGTCGGTAACAACGTTTTCTGTACTTGCAGCTGCCTGTGTATATCGCTTAGCTTGTTCTATGCACCTCGCTGTTTCTGCCTCCTGTTCCCTAATCATCCGAGCAACATCATCAACACGTACCATCTGGCTAGTTCCCGTAGCAAAGGTTGGGCTGTAAGGGTTATGGTCGGGAAGAAACCCTTGGGGAGTAGAGCTACAGTCAGGAACCACCAAGGGAGTGTACATTGGGGGAGGGGTGTAGGATGAGGAAAAACCTGCTTTTGCTAGTTGTTGGTTGAAGAAAGCAAAAAAATCGGTAAGCTTCTTTTGGAAACTTGCAACTGCCTGTGCATCTCGCTCAATTTGTTCTTTATGCCTTGTTGTTTCTACCACCTTTTCCCTAATCTGAGCAACTTCTTCCTGGGTAAAATAACCTTGCGTAGGTTGTGAGCTGCTGCTAGAAACCTGTAAATCACCCAAAATGATGTCAATACAAATACAAATCACAACTAAATCCCTACTCGTCATCAGATTAAGAATCACCATCACCATCATCACGTACATGGATTTACATATTTGACAAGATAACTTTATCACTACTCCCTACCCCTTGGATGAAACATATATTATCTATGATAGAGACGATGCAAAATCTAAATAAAAGCATAATAGATATACTTATTTACAAACCTCGAAATCTGGACGGGTGAGCCCCAGTCTAGTATCATTATCGCTGTTAAACCAAATATACCGTAGTGATTTTATATTTAACCAAAAATCCTTGACTGCTTGATAGCTAAAGGGACAATTCGTCAATTCCAATTTTTTTAATTTTGGGCACCCCTTTGATAACTCCATAAGGCCTTCATCGGATCCGCCAATACTAGCAAGACACAGATCTCTCAAATTAACACCATACTTACCGATAAACCCCAAACCTACATTTGTCAAAGCTTCGGGATAAAGATCAAGAGTTAGCCTCTCAAGTTTGCTGCAACCAATCAACATAGCTCGGATCCCATTGTCTAGTGGTAAAATTGTATTGTATTCTTCATCTTCTTTTTGCTGTGCACGGATACGGAAAACACGCAAATTCTTCAAATTAGATCCTATACACTCCAAAGCTTCATTTGAAATATTAGTGAGTTCGACATGTAAATATTCCAAATCTGGACATCCTTGTGCCACAGCCATTAATCCCACATGAGTCCCGGAGTAAACAGTCAATTTGCGCAATTTCTTGCAATAATGACTAATAATGCTCAATCCGACATCTCCACACACATGCTCCGTATGAAGAATTTCCAAGTTAGGACACCTCTGAAGAAAGAAACACTGACAAGACCACTCGTGTGGAACAACTAACCCCTTAAAGTCTAATTCCCTTAACTGATTCAATAGCGGTTCAACAAACCGAATAGAACCTTCAGGCAAACAACTTAAGCCTAAACTATGAATACTCGAGGGGAACTTAAAACCGCTATACTGCTCGTCTTCATCAAAATAAGCGCCGAAAAAATCTTGCAAGTTAACAGCATTACTAATGGCCTGTGCTGCATCGTCTATAAGACATGAATCAACTCTTAACGAAACTAAAGACTCCCTACATTTTTCTACAAGGAACGCAACATCTTCTTGACCAAAGGGAGTATTAATAGCATCAATATACGAGAACTTCTCAATCCCTGTTTTACGCAACGCCAGCACGCGTAACCATTTCCCACGTTCCTCTACCACCTCGTCACCAACAACCAAATCAACTTTTTCCAAACATAATTCTCTCAACTCGCTAAAGTGCTTAGCAACACACATTAGCCCATTCTCTGAAAACCCTTCACACATAAAAATTTTCAAACTCATCAGATCCTTCCCTCGGGTTTTCGCAATGAAGTCAAGATCAGAATCACGAATAACTGAATGACGAATACGGAGCGATTTTAAGCGCGTAAGAGAGACAGATATTTCCCGAATCCACTCATTTACGTCATCAATTCCTCCAGTAACACATTTTATTCCTTTTACTGTTAGGGATTCGAGAGACGGAAACCGTTTAGATAAACGAGACGGTGTGGGTGCGTAATGCACGTGCACGGTCAAGTGCTTACGTGTGAAACAATCGATCTCGCTCCAACTACGACAAACCAACGAAACAGAGTTCCTGTCATCACAATTCTGTATGTACGGAATAACACAGTTGAATACAGTGTCCATTGAAGACATTTGACCCTCCTTCAAGTAGTAAAAAAAAAACGTAAGACAGCAACTTAAATAGCAATAAAAACACGTTAAAATGCACAAAGAAAACAACATAAAACTATAAAAAGCAGCATAAACAGCATTAAAAACGACAAAAATGTAAAAATGCAAAAACCGGCAACCTATACAGCACTAAAAAAACAGCAAAATAATCAATAAAAGAACAAAACTAAAAAGAGCAAAACTAACAGCAACTTATTAGAAATATACTACAGACTAAGCTTATTTGGCCGGCTAATATTTATGAACTTATTTTTCAATTTAGTTTGTTTAAGCTTACTTAGCAGACTTACGAGCTTAGGCTTATGAGCTTACTGGCTTATTAAACCTTTTTTTCTATATATATAAAGCTTATAAGCTCATCTTTTAGGCTTATGAGCTTTTCAAAAGTTCAATAAGCCGACGAAATACGCTTAAAAAACACCCCCTAAGCTTATAAGCCAGTGTTTATCTATTCTTAATTGATGGGCTTATGAGCTTATCAAACAAATAAGCTTAGACAAACACTGGCTTATCATATTTTCAATAAGCTCATAAGCCCAAAAATTTACGGGGTGTTTGGACCAGCTTATGTAGCTGGCTTATTATGGGCTTATTTGACTTTGGAAAAGCCGATAAGCTCACTTATTGAAGCTTATGAACTTATCAACTTCACATTATTGGCTTAAGCCAATAATTCTAAACTTAATAAGCTCTTAAAAAGTGAGGTTATCAGCTTTTTTCCAAATTCAAATAAGCCCATAATAAGCCAGCTACATAAGCTAATCCAAACGCCCTATAATTAAGATTATGAGCTTTTCAAAAGGTCAATAGGCTGGAAAATTAAGCTTAAACAAAATAAGTAGGAATGAATAAACTAATAAAAAAGTTGAAATGAAGGAAGTAAACCTGAGAAGCGAATGAATGCAGGGATTTATGAGGTGAATGGATCTAACAAGTACAAGTGAAGTGAGGGACTGATATCATTCGGGTCGACCCGCATCTCTTTTTATAATGGTAGTATTTGGATTTATCAAGTACTTACTCACTGGTCACTACCATAATAAAGTTAGAGTTAACTATATAAAATAAATGGTTGTTGAGGTTTGTCGGGTTTTACGGATCGGGCAAATAACAAAAAAATGCATTGAACTTGATATTTTTTTTGATTTTGTGTAGCGATTTTTTTTTTTTATTATGTTTACTGAACTTTCAAATTTCGTTCATTGTGTGTATTTTGTGACTATTTTACTTTTAATTTTTTTCAAATTTCAAAGTGTAAAAAGGTCATTTTACATGGCAGAATAGTTACAAATACACGCAATGATCGAAATTTGAAAGTTCGGTACACACAATAAGAAGAAAAAAAATAGTTGCTACAGACAATCACAAAAAGAGTCAAATTCGTTGCATTTTTTGTCATTTGCCCTTACGGAATCAACAACCTTTCATTTTCGTTATAGGTTCAATCAATGTGGTTTTTATTGTTAAGTCAACTGAAATTACCAGAATGCCCTCACATTCACCTCTTTCGTCCATAAACTCATGTTCAAAGAATAAAAAACTCGCATCAAAACCTTCAACCCAGCTTTTTCAAATTAAATCCAAGCAAACAAACCCACATTCAAATACAAACACATACTCAAGATTATTCCAATACCCTTCTTAATCAGATAAAATAAACATAAACCAACTATCACAATTCTTGATAAATAATTATGCCAATAAACCTTTAACCTGAAAAATCAAAACATGAGTCCCGATTAGAAACACATTCATCGGTAAAGTTTGTATCTGATCGAGGATTGAAGATGAGAAAGAAAAGCTTAAAAAGTTATTCAGTTTGTCTTAAAGTTATTCCGTTTGTCTTAAAGTTATTCAGTAAAGTTTGCTCGTGGGGTCGGAGCCCGTTTTGCTTGTAGGGCCAGAGCCCGGTTTGTTTGTAGTGTCGGAGCCCAGTTTGTTCGGGATAGTCCAGACCCAGTAAGCCTGCTATCCGTACTATACGTCATCAATAATAAAGTTAGAGTTAACTATATAAATGGTCCTTATAGTTTGTCGGGTTTTACGGATTCAACGATCTTTCATTTTCGTTACAGGTTCAGTCACCATGGTCTTTTTTTTTCTAACCATGGTTTCAGACCTTTTTGGCCGCCTAATCCACGGGGTTTGAACCCACCGCCACATACACTCATACCAGGTGAAACCCTCCCTTTTCAGGAGGTTAACATGACCACTTAAGGTTGTTTGCCCATAGCAGGAATTGAACTTGAGACCTCACACATTTTAGAGTGATAGTTACAAGCCCTTTTACCCTAGGCCACCTTTAATTGGTTTGTTTGGAGGGGTTTTGGTTAGCAGGTGTGTGTGTAACTATGTGTTTGTATCTGATAGGGGATTGAAGATGAGAAAGAAAGGCTTAAAAAGTTATTCGGTTTGTTTTAAATTTGAATGTATACTAGGCATAGTGGATCTTTTTTAAATTCACCAAGAATTTCGACACATTTTGATAAATGCATTAGTTTTCTTTAGCATTTGGCCTAAATAGAAATACTTTGTATTATCTCAGCTATTTATATATTTCTCACAAATTCATAATTTGCCAAACAATTTTGGTTCTAAACTATGTGGATTATCTCACAAACATCAGTAAAGTTACAAATTTACATAAAAGTTTACACTTTTCTCATTTCAAAGTGAGAATTGTGAAAGTATTGTTGGTAGAGGAATGTTTTTGAGCTAGGATAATGCACTCGTCGGATGCAGCGAGATTGTTTTTCACACATTTTTTTAGCGTGATGTGTATTTCGTTTTTGGTTATGTGACCGGTAAGTATGAAACTTGATTGTGATCAAAAAAAAAATTAAAAAAAAAAAAAAAAATAATAATAATAATAATAATAATAATAATAATAATAATAATAATAATAATAATAATAATAATAATAATAATAATAATAATAATAATAATAATGTCATCTCATATTAGCAATTCAATTTCATGGTGTGATATTTTTCCGAGCCTCCAATCGATATTTGATTCACTAAAGCACACAAACCACCATGTTTATTTTACGGCATTAATCATATATACTTGCACAAAGAAGCTTCTCCTTATAAACAATACATTGATATTGTAATGCCATGCTTAAAAAGAAGATGATGACAATTACTGTTTTAAGTAGTTAAAAAGATTTGCTCAACAAAAAAAAGTAGTTAAAAAGAAATAGATATGTTAGCCTCACAAGTCACAATAGGGTGGTTTGTACTTTGTCTACAACAAAGCCCAAAATCTAATTCGTCTATGTTAACTTTTCTTTTTAAAACTCTTTACCGACAAAAGCATCATGGATTTGCTAATTTAAGAAATTCATACCTAAAGCTAGGGGTGTTCATCGGTTCAGTTCTCGGTTAATCGGTTTATTCGGTTCGGGTTGTTCGGTTAAAAAAAAATTGGGTCATAACCGAAACCCGAACCGAACTGAAAATATCTATAACCGAACCGAACCGAGAACCGAACCGAAGTTCGGTTCGGTTATGGGTCAAAACCGAAAACCAAAATTTATACTTGAATTACACTATTTCTATTTTTTTTAATTTAATTATATATATTTTTGACAAAAAAATATTTCAAGCATAAAAAAGTATTTTTTATATTAGTATAAAATTTTAATGGATATTTTTTATATATAAAATAATATAAATATAATATATATATATATATATATATATATTCGGTTTTCGGTTCGGTTATATGGATACATTAACAAATTGTATCTGTTTCCGGAAGGTGGACCTAACTCGATCAACTCATACCCAAAGTAGTGTAGAAAATAAGTTAAGTTTTTTTTTGAGGTTGAGCACAAAATGCTAATCAGCCGCGAGCTCGAGTTTATAAGGCATCCGTCTAACTTAAGTCAAGTTTTTCGAGTTATTATGGAGCATAAGTCACGTGCTTGTTATCTATACACTACTATATAAAGCACTTAATTTGTGGGAATGACATGTGCCATGTGTCAATTCTTAACTAAAAAATCACATTTATTTTCAAATTGAAATATCTTTTTATCTATTTATTTTTTTTAATTATCTAACTTTACCATATTTTTAAAAATTTTGTGCTCTTTAATTCAACATCCATTTTTATATATTTTTATAAGTTTTTAGTTTTTGTATTTTTTAATGGGTTATTTTTATTCAAATTTTTACAACTTTTACCTTTATTTGAATCAATACAACCTTGATTAGTCAAAATTATAACTTTTGGGGAAGTGTTTGACGGGTAAAAATTATGAGAGTCTTTATGCGAGAATAATAATGTCACGGGAAAGTTACGAGAAACTCAAACAAACACATACAACGAACACATATACTGTCGGAGTGTTGTGTAACGAATTTACTAAGCGGGTACGAAATTATGGGAGAGTTGAATTAGCAATTCATTCATTATATTTCTATTATAACTATATTTTTTTCGCAACCCTTATGCGCGGGTATTCAACTAGTTATTAATATGGTATGACTTTGATTGATTCGTAACATGGTACGGGAAGATAGCCAAAGAATAGTTCTTGGCATATCATGTTAGATCAAAACAATTGGTCGATCATGTTCCCATTTAATTATGTTTTAATTTGATGGAACCAAAACCAAATATTTACAGGATCTTTTTGGTAATTTATGATTTATGAAAAAAATAAATAAATAAAATCAAGAAGAAAGGCTAAGATCAGGGCTTGGTCTCATGACCCCTACCACTAAAAGGTGGTAAGAACCAAGCTCTTGCCATATTCTCAACCCTTCCCCATGCTATCTTTTCTCAAATAATAATATATATATACATGAAAGTGCAACATCTTTAACATCAAATTCATCAAAAATATACCTAAAAGAGAACGTTTCAATTCCCGCATGAGACGAGATCTAGTAAGAAGAAAAATGAGAACAAATTTCAGCCGTACATTTCAAATGATGGGGAAGAAATTTAAGGAGAGATGCATTTATGTTTGCAGATGCATATGACATGTGCGGTTGTGATTTTTTCTCACTCTCGACATTTTAATTTTATTATCCATTTCACGCACCCCTCCGCTCCATCCTTAGAAATATACAATTATGCATTAGTCCGTTCTCGGAAATCCCTTCACACTAAACAATCTTTGCGTATGTACGACTACGAACCAAGGTCAAGAGGCGTGTTTCATGAAGGATGAGAGGGGTTGAGTTTAACCACGAATTAGAAGTAATTCTGATGATTTGGTGAACACACCTGCAGACGGTGAGTAGGTTGAAGCTCGTCAAATAATTCATAAGCCGACACGTCACAGAAGGTGACTTTACCGTAGCCCAAAAGTGTGTCACATACTGCCTAACTATACACGTTAAAGATAGCAATAAACCAAGCCTAAAAGACCAACCATCACAAAATCTAAGTATCATACATAAAGATGCTATGCACAATAATCTCAGAGAACAAGCTCAGCCATCTACGGTTTTGACATTAAAACAGCCAGTTTTAGCTCACCATCCCGACAAAGCTTCACCGGATTCTTAAAAATAGCAACTTGAGCTGTTTTATCACCAGACAAAACCACACGCGCTATGCTAAAAGACTCACCTTTCTTAACTGCAAACTGCCACTCATTAACTGATATCTCAAACCAGTCCTTTGATGCAGAATCTTTAGTTTTCACTTCAATGAATTCCTTTCGGTATAGCCCCGTTTCACTAGCTTCATTCACCCATTGCTTGGTCTCTTATATATCACTATTGCTTGCAAAATACGGTAATGCAAACTTATTATTAGGAAGCTATTTGAAACTGAAAAATTTACGTATGTTATTGCTTGGTCTTTTACATGCGGTGATTACTTGGCTGCTGATCAAACATCTGATTACTATCAAGCCTGATACAAGTGCTGTAAACGTTGCACCAACCGTTTTGATAATTTAGTATCTTGGTGTTTTACAAATCTACAACCTTGGTATTGATCGACCAGTGTTATTGCTATTTACAACTACAAGTCTACAACCAAAGCACATAAGCAAGTCGATTCTCTATCATGCTATGCTGAAAATATGGTATTCAAGATCACCGGTGACCCAACCGAATGACTTTATAACTAATTAAAGAAATGTGCCTTTTGTATATTACTAACTTATGTTTATTGCTTGTGTACTTTTGTAGAAAGTATCGACTTATATTATTCCATAGTAACTTATGTTTTAGAATGTACCCATTGACTAATGATAATTGAAAACAAAACTAAAGACCTTAAAAACTAAAACTAATGCAATTATAAAAGCGTAACATATGTAGGGGTTTAGTCATCCCACATTGAGCAATGAAGAAAAGTAACAACAAATGTGTTGAGTTTAAATATGAAGGGAAGGATCCCAACAAATGTAGGCTAGTTTATATTTTCAATTGCCCTCCTTTTTCAGAGCTTCCAGGATGTATCAATTTCTACTGATGTAAGATCATATGCTGGTATGGTCTGTTAAAGTGGGCTTTTTCAAATCTCAGTTAGCATACTAATATTATGAATAAGTTTAATGTTGATGTCCCTTTAAAGTAGCTTACAATGTTTCATCTCTTTTGATTGACCTGGTTATGGTTGGTCTCAGGAGGCTCAAGTAAAAAAGTAATATTGTTATTTTTCTATTTGATTAGCTAAACACGCTAAAATGTTTTAGCAAGAAGTTATATTACTCAAAGCCCGCTATATAATAAGCAATCTACGGTGGCTTTTTTAAGTAAGCGCATAAGCCATCACTTTAATTAGAATGAACAAACCGTTGTTCTTGCGACATTACTCTGGTTCAAATATGAAGTCTGTTAAGCCCTTAATTTTCTTAAGTAGTCCAATTAACTCTTCTTACTTATACTAGTAATACACATCAAGTCAACTCATATCACATTTATTTTTTGTTTTTTTTGTTTTTGTGGCAAATGCCTGATAGCTAGAATACTGTTTCACATAGTGACTACAAAACCAGTGGTTATGAAGTCAATCATGAACAAGTTTCTTGCAACTTTCGCACAAAGTCTAGAGCTTCAGTGGCTTTATAGAGGGTATGATCTAGGACAAATGTATTGCCTTTTGTATATTACTAACTTATGTTTATCCATGTTTGTTGTCTATTTCAAACTACTTGTAATATTTCATTTGTAGTTTGTAATTGATGACTAAGAAGAAGGAACAATCTGAAATATATTAGTAACTTATATTTTAAAATGTTGTCTAAGATAAAAAAAAAAAAAAAAAAAAAAAAAAAAAAAAAAAAAAACACACACCAGCTCATTATATATATACTAAAACCCAAGAGGTTACTGTAGCAACCTACAGTAACTTTTTTTTTAACGGTCGTTAGTTATTTAACGGCTGTTAACTAACGACCGTTATTTTTAACATTAAAAGAAAATGATACGCACTTTGTCCTTCATCTCAGTAGTTCATTGCAAATTTAGTCCTCAAATAATTTACATAAATGGTCCTTCATGTTATACATCAATTGCAAAGTCAGTCCTAGGTAACTAACTTCACGTTAAGTAGCTAACGGCAACAAAAGAATTCCGCAGCAACGCGCGGGTACCAAACTCGTTGTTTACTAAAAACCATAGTAAATAAAACTAATGCAAGTACAAATACATACATAGCCTCTATAAGCTAGTGTTTACTAAAAACCAGCTATCAACTTATCAAGGCTATATGGCGTGGTTGATCTAAAGAAGCTGAATTGAGTATCGAATCTCGGTTGAATCAGCTAATCAATTCGATAACAATGTCATCTATGAAATCAAAGCAAGGTGCCACTCCAGTTATTCGTTAGAGGGTGCTTGGGATTGATTGTTTTTCAAACTTATTCACTTTATTCAATAAGCACTTTGTACGCTGTCATATTTGGATCACCTAAGCTGCTTTTGATTATTTTCGAGCTAAACGAACAATGTTGATCAGTAAGGATATTAGAATTAAAACTAATGATAATTAAAAACAAAACCAAAGACCATGAAAAATAAATCTAATGCAATTATAAAAGCATAACATATGAGAATTGGTCTCTAATCTATACATTAACAAGTTGTGTAAAATCAATTGGGGTTTAGTCATCCACATCGAGCTAGGAAGAAAAGTAGCTACAAGATGTTGAGTTTAAATAAGACGGGGATAACCAAAACCCATTTGTGGGAAAGTGTTTGAAAAAAGTCTTTTTGACATTCACCAATCTTTTTCGAGGTCTTAACTTCGTTTCTTATCTGCATCAATCGCCATAACTGCTTGTTTACTAACGGTCCTACCCACACTTGTAAAACTCACATTCACATTCACATTCAGTTGACACAATATACTTTTAACACTCCCAATATTAACCTGTATACAAAGTATAATACCGGGTGTCGAGAAGATTGAGTGCTCTTGTGGTTGAATATATTACCTTTACGGATTCCATACCATGCACTTTATATCACTAGTACAAGCAGCACAATTCCCAACGACTTTTCTTTTACTTTGCCGACGCCATGACGTCGGCATTTTGTTGATACCGACGAAACTTAGTCGGCCGGCGTGCACTAGGTCCCTGCAAATTATACAGCTAACCTATCGAGCTTTTCAACAAGTGTAGCACTAGGTCCCTGCAACAAAGGTCACAACATCAAAATAAATAATGTGTCCCTATAATTATATTTGGTAGACAAAGTACAAAGAAATAGAACATTTTGAAAGACTCGTGACTTTAAGCAAATTGGAACATCGACTTAAGCATCTTAGAATTAAAACATTTTGAAATCTAACTTTTACAGCAATATATGGCTTTTTACCGTGACGAAAATCATATTTTGCGGATATATTGGAGTTCCACACTTCAGTTTACCTACTGAATAAGAGTACCACAAGTTGTAAGTTAATGTTTTTATTTTGATACCACAAAAAGAAACATGAATTACTTGACAAGGCAACTTATCACATAAACATATTATCGATGATAGAGCTAATACAAAATCCACATAAAAGCATATCAGATCAAGATAAAGTTGTTAACAAACCTGAGCTTCCATGGTAGTAGAACGAAAATTTGGACGTGTCAGTGCCGAAACTACTTCACGATCATCATTCAGAACCCAAATATACCTTAGCGAGTGTACATTAAACAAAAATCTAGCAATTGCTTCCTCGCTAAAATTACAACACTGCATTTCAAGTTTTCTTAATCTTGGGCACCCCAGTGATAACGCCCTTAGTCCTTCATCGGATCCTCCTATATTAGCAAGAGAAAGAAATCTTAGATTAATACCAAACTTTCCGATAAACCCCAAACCCACATCCGTCAAAGCATCCTCATAAAGATGGATCCTTATAGCCTCTCAAGTTTGTTGCAACCGATTAACATAGCTCGGAACCCATTGTCTAGTGGTGTAATTGTTTCTATATCATCTTCGTCTTTACGTACCCACAAGTAGAGAACACACAAATTCTTCAAATTAGTACCTATACACTCCAGTAAACACGAAATAATGAAAATATCCCCAGAAACCATGAACACCAAAATCAAAATTAACCCAATTTCAATCCAATAAAATCCAATTCCTTCATAACCCACAACCAAAACCACCAATCCATCATTTCCCCCATTTCAATTTTAACATATTTGTTCTGTAATGGTGGCTTCGTTTCATAGGGGTTCTTATCAATCCAATGAAGATTACACACTGAAGATCTCTCATTCGGTTTATGTGACTAATTTTCCTGATTCTATCAATTCCCGTGAATTATGGAAAACGTGTAGTGCTTATGGCACGGTGGTAGATGTCTTTATTCCGTTCAAAAAATCCAAGGCAGGTAAAAGATTTGCTTTCGTTCGCTTCATTAAGGTTAATAATCTTGTTCGACTGGTGGAGAATCTCTGTACTATTTGGATAGGACGTCATCACCTGTACGCTAATCAGGTTCGTTTTGAAAGGCCTCAAAAACCTAATTTTCCACCTCTTAATATAAAGACTGGGGTTCCTAGTAAAACATTCAGTTCAATATGGTCTCGAAAGCCTAACGGTCATGCTGGCTCATATGCGAATATAGTTAATGGTGTGTCTACATCGGGTGTACCTGGCTCTTTGATTTCTCCTTCACCCGTTTTGGTGTTAGACGATTCATGTTTGGTTGAACGAGATTTGTCAAAATATGCTATGGGTAGAGTGAAAGACTTTACTTCTATTCCTAATTTGCAAACCCTCCTCATGGATGAAGGGTTTTCCGACGTTAAGTTGACGTATCTTGGGGGTACGTGGGTGATGTTCGAATTTGATAAGGTGGAAACTAAGGAGAATATGATGCATCATACTGGGGTTAACTCTTGGTTTCATGAATTACAAGATGCGGTTAATGATTTCGTTAGTGATGAGCGTATCGTATGGGTGGATATCGAGGGGATTCCACTTAATGCTTGGTCCCGTGAAACTTTTATTAGAATTGGTAAGAAATGGGGAGAGACGTTGGACATGGAGGATAATGTTGATTCTTCTTTTGGTCGTAAACGTTTATGTATAAAGACCAAACATGCTATTTCTATACTGGAGTCGTTTAAGATTGTTGTAAAAGGTAAGGTTCTCATGGTACGTGCGAAAGAATTGTTTACATGGAACCCTACTTTTTTGGCTCACAATGAGATGGAATATTCATCGGATGATGAATCGGTTCATGATTCTAAAAAAAAGAATGATCGTTCTCTAATACATGATGAGGAGTCAGGCGATGATAATGCTAGTGATGATGAAGAAGTTCCAGAAACTGTTTTTGGGGCTAACTCTTCTTCACCTAAGAATTCTAGTAGAGAGAGGGAGAAACAACATTCGGATGACCCGTTTGTGATTTATGAATTATTGAAGAAGAAGAAGAACTGTGGTGAGGAACATGTGTTGAGTCCATCATTGTCTCATCCCCCCGGTTTTACTCCGGAGGTTTCTGTGAAACGGAATATAAATGATACTGATATTGGAGATACTGTTATTGGAGATTCTGAAAGTAACGTGGTCAAGGCATTCTCGCCGATGTTTAATGCCAAGGTTATGAATACTTCCCAAGATGTTCCAGTGGAGGTTAATAGTGAATCCGAGGGGCAGAAGGTTGTCAATAATGGAGGTACCGTGTTGGGAGTTATGGAAGACATAATTCGTGTTGGTCAAGCAATGGGTTATGCTATGGAGGGAAGTATAAAGGATCTCGAATTTATCATTGGGATGCAAGGAGACGAAACTATTTTTAGATGAATATTTTATCCATTAATATACAAGGTCTTGGTCACAAGACGAAAAAGAAGTGGATAAAGGCGTTAACTAATAAAAATAAGCTTAATGTTGTAGCGATTCAAGAGACTAAGATGTATAATGTCTCTCATATGGATGTGAAATTTATGTGGGGAAATTCTAACTATGATTATGTTTGTAGTGACTCTTTAGGGAGTTCGGGTGGTATTTTATGTGTTTGGGAGGCGACGATTTTTAAGAAAGATTACGTTACGATTTCAGATAACTTTGTTGCTATTTATAGGACATGGTTACCTAGTAATTCCATGATCCTTTTTGTTGTCATTTATGCTCCACAACAAGCTTCGTGCAAAAGGGTTTTATGGGATTATGTTTCGACTTTGTTAGGTCGGTGGAATGGTGAGGCGATTATTATGGGCGATTTTAATGAGGTGCGTTCAAGTGATGAAAGGCGTGGTTCATGTTTTAATCCTTCTAGTGCCAGATGTTTTGATCAGTTTATTTTATCCTCGGGCCTTGTTGATGTTAAACTGGAAGGATATACGTTTACGTGGTCTCACCCATCGGGTTCAAAAATGAGCAAACTTGACCGTTTCCTTGTCTCTGATGGCATCTTCTCGCTCTTTCCTTCTATCACGGCTTTATGCCTTGATCGACATTTATCGGACCACCGCCCGATTCTGCTTCAGGAAGTGCACTTGGATTTTGGCCCGACCCCCTTTCGGTTTTATCATTCATGGTTCAACTTTGTTGGGTTTAATGATATGGTTGAACATACGTGGCGATCATTTACTCACTCGGATGGGAACGGGATGATTCGATCCAAGAAAAAATTACAGGACTTAAAGATTATCATACGTCGTTGGGTTAATGACAAGAGAATACAGTTGTCTGGTTCTAAGCGTGAAATTGTTACTAAATTGGGCATGATTGACAAGGATTTGGATCGTGGGGTGGTTTCTGATGATTGTATTCTTAAACGGCTCGAATTGACTAGACAACTTCATAACATTAATGAGATGGAAGCTAAGGATTCTATTCAGAAAGCTAAAGTTAAATGGGCGATTGAGGGGGATGAGAATTCGAAGTTTTTTCATGGTATAATTAATAAGAAGAGATCTCAACTAGCAACTCGTGGTGTTTTTGTTGATGGTCTTTGGTGTACTGATCCATGTAAGGTTAAGGAGACTTTCTGTAATCACTTTGAGGCCCGTTTTAAGAAACCTGCTACACATAGGTTTAAGCTTAATTTTCATTTTCATAAGAAGTTGTTGCAAGACCAAGCGGCTGATTTGGAGAGGTGTGTGTCGCGAGATGAGATACGAATGGCTGTTTGGAGTTGTGGTGATAATAAGTCTCCTGGTCCAGATGGCTTCACATTCGAGTTCTTTAAAAAGTATTGGGATTTTGTCGGTCCAGATTTTTGTGAGGCGGTTGAATATTTTTTTGTGAATGGATCTTTGTCCAAGGGGTATAATTCGTCTTTCGTTGCTTTGATTCCGAAGGTTATGGATGCCAAATTTGTTAATGACTTTCATCCTATAAGCTTGATCGGGTGTGTGTATAAAGTCATTACGAAGGTTCTTGCTAACAGGTTGGCGTCGGTTATTGCGGATCTTGTCTCTGACACTCAATCTACATTTGTTACTGGGATACAAATCTTGGATGGTCCTTTCATTCTTAATGAAATTTTGCATTGGTGCAAAAGGAAGAAAAAGCATGCTATGTTCTTTAAAGTCGATTTTGCTAAGGCTTATGACTCGGTTCGCTGGGATTATTTATTAGATGTCCTTGAGGCGTTTGGATTTGGGTCGATTTGGTGTAAATGGATTCGAGGAACTTTCAGCTTTTCCAAGGCTTCTATATTGGTTAATGGGAGTCCTTCCAATGAATTCACCTTTCATTGTGGTCTCAGACAAGGAGATCCTTTATCTCCTTATCTTTTTATCCTTGTTATGGAGTCGTTACATTTGTCTTTTATACGTGCGGTTGATGAGGGTTTGTTTAAAGGCATTCTCCTGTCGGGATCGATCTCCATTTCCCACCTTTTTTATGCGGATGATGCTATGTTTATAGGGGAGTGGTATAATGGCAACTTAAGAAGTATCTTAAACATTCTTAAGTGTTTTTTCCTTGCGTCTGGTTTGCAAATAAATATTCATAAGAGTCAAGTGATGGGCGTGGGTGTTCCGCGACATGTTGTAGATCAGGCGGCATCTGCTATTGGTTGTTCTATTATGCAAAACAAGTTCCGTTATTTAGGTGTGATGGTAGGAGAGTGTATGTCTCAGAACAAGGCTTGGGCTGACACTGTTCTCAAGTTAAGATCACGTCTTTCTAAGTGGAAGGTGAAAACCCTCTCTATAGGTGGTCGATTAACTCTCTTAAAGTCGGTGCTTGGTGCCTCTCCATTGTATAGTATGTCGATTTTTAAGGTCCCTCGAGGTGTTTTGAACATTATGGAGTCTATCCGAAATCGTTTCTTCAATGGAGCTGATCCTTTGGATAAGAAAATTACGTGGGCTGCTTGGGACAAGGTTTTAGCTTCCAAGAAAAACGGAGGCTTAGGTGTTTCGAGCTTTCATGCGCTTAATCGTGCTCTTATTCTTAAATGGGTGTGGCGATTTGTGTCTCAAGATGGTTCCCTTTGGTTTCGTGTTATCAGAGCTTTGTATGGTTCTTCGATTGGTTCCCATCCGACTCATATGTCGTCCAATTGGTGTTCTATTGTGCGGGAATTACACTTGTTAAAAGACAAAGGGTTCGATTTTAAGTCACATTGTAAAAAGCGTGTAGGGAATTGTAAAGATACGTGTTTTTGGCATGATAGATGGATTGGTGATAAACCCCTTAGTGTCATTTTTCCTCGCTTGTTTGCTTTGGAGTTGAATAAAGATGTTTCGGTGGCTGTTAAAATGGATACTTCGGTGAATCATTCCTTTCGTAGAAGTGTACGGGATGGTCTCGAACAACAGCTTATGGCAGATTTGTCTACGCTGCTGGAATCGGTGTCCTTATCCAATTCTCAAGATCGGTGGATATGCGATTTGTCCACTGATGGAGAGTTTCGGGTTAAAGAGGTACGTAACTACATTGATGACATGCTTCTTCCTTCTCATTATGAGTCAACGAGATGGGTGAAATATTTTCCAATTAAGATCAATATTTTTACTTGGCGAGCTCGTCGGGATTGCTTGCCTTCTAGGGTCAATTTGATTCGTAGAGGTGTACACCTAGAGTCTCCTAATTGTCCGATGTGTCTCTCTTGTGAGGAGGATGTTCCTCACGTTTTGTTTCGATGCGATTTGGCCCAACTTGTTTTACGCCGTATTTGTCGATGGTGGGATTTGGATTGGCAGTTTTGGACGTCGTTTCCGGAATGGCAGTCTTGGTTCTCTTCTATTCGGCTTTCGTTCAAGGTTAAGAATATGTTGGAAGGAGTTTTTTGTGTTGCTTGGTGGTCTATTTGGATGTTTAGGAATCGCACTATTTTTTATAAGAATCCCCCTAGTCGTTCGGCGATTTTTGATAACATTGTGTCTTGTTCTTTCAATTGGTGTCATAGTCGATGTAATAGGATGTTCTCATGGGAGGATTGGCTAAAAAATCCCCATTTAATTTTCTTGTAATGGTTCCTCTAGCTTCTTGCTAGTTAATAAATTTTCCGTTCAAAAAAAAAAGTACCTATACACTCCAAAGCTTCATTTGAAATATCTCTGAGTTCAATACGCAGATATTCCAAATTACAACATCCTTGTGCCAGATCAATCAGTCCCATGTGAGTCCCGGAGCAATACCTAAAGGTGAGCTTGCACAATTTTTTGCAAACCTGACTTATTACTTGCAACCCCTTGTCTCCACATACATCTTCGGTATCGAGGACTTCCAAGTTGGGACACCTCTGAATAAAGGAACACTGACAATTTGCTTCAACATCTACATAGTAAATTTCCAATTCCCTTAGCTGATTCAAAAGAGGGTTTACAAACGAAAGTGAAGGTTCAGGAAAATCATATATTCCTAGACAACGAATAGTAGATGGAAACTTAAAACTACCACACTCCATATCTTCTCTATAAATAGCCCCCTTGAAATGTTCTAATTTAACAGCATGGCTAAAAGCATCTCCTAGGTCATCTATATAGCTCGCACTAGTACAAACGAGGCTTTCCCCGGCGACATTTTTACCCCCTTTCCGTCGACATTTCGACGGAATCATACCCTCCCGTCGACATGTCGACGGGAACATAACGACGGCTGTGCATCGTCGGGAACAGTGTTCCCGTCGACAATCACCGTCGACATTGTGGGTCCCACACCGTTTTCCAGTCAAAGGGTTTTGATGTCCGTCAACTTCTTCCCGTAGACATGTCGACGGGAACATATAACTAATTAACGTTTTAATTAATTAATGATAATTAGGTTGTATATTATACCGTCGACATGTCGACGGTAAAATTAAACCCAAAATATTGGTTATTTAATTATACCGTCGACATGTCGACGGCATCATAACCAATATTTTTGTTTTAATGATGTCGTCGACATGTCGACGGTATCATTATTACCATCCTGCTAACAGCAGGCTGCAAATATAGCAATTTTCTAGATTTTTTCCGGATTTTTCGGAAAAAATCTACCAAAACCTGTAACTGTAATAGCACCTATAACCACTCAATATCAACATGTCCTAAACGTATAACTCGCCATCGGCTAAAACACTTGAAAAATATCGCTAAACACCCTCAAAATGCATAAAAATATATAAAGTCTACAAAATGGGGTGTGGTAATATCTAAACCTAGCTGCCATATCCACAAATGTTTTAATATCCGCGACGTTCAAGTCGCCAAAAGGTTAAACTATACAATACTAACATATGGGTCGCCAAAATATTGTTTCAAGCATAAGTACAACACAAAATACCCAAGTTTGTACCTCTACATCCAAAATCACTCGTGATCATCAGCAGGACCATCATCATCGCCAGAACCATCCTCATCGCCTCTGCGACTCCCGCTCCCTCCAGCTGAGCCACTACCTCCAACGCCAGTGCCCGAGCCATCCACGTGCTGAGAACCCGCCTGACTAACATACTCGTTCCATCGCGGGTTGGAGGAGATAAAACATGTGACCAAATCAATCTGCGCCTTCAAGGCCTTACGCTCTTCAGCTTCTTGACAGCTCTTCTCCTCGGCCTCAGCAATCTTCTTCTCGGCCTCAGCAAGCTTTTTCTCCATCTCGGCGTATTCTGAAAATGAAATAATCAAAATTAAAAAACATCTATTGCAATACTTAATTTGAGTCATGATCGAGTAATCTATAATTAATATATTATCAAACTGTACATACCTGGAGGTGGAGGCGGGGTGTAATTTTAATAGATGAAAGTCTGAAACTTAAACTAATTCTCAGGTCATTTTAAACAAAGTTCATATTATAAAGTATATGAGGTATAAAGTGTAAGGGGTTATTTGTTTTTTTCTAAAGTTATTTAAAAATATGAAAACTTGTAATTTTACACTTAACTCCATATATTTTATGTAAAATTCAACCACTAAAGTTTTATTAATTACTTCCTCTTTTTTTAAGTTTTTGTTTTCACAAATTTGACACATATATTTTTATGTGTTTTTTTTCTCAACCAAATTTCTCCCCCAAATTTATTAAAGTTTTACCAAAATGAATTCAATTTTGACTTTTTATTAACCAATCACGTCGTTTGATTTTGCCTACGTGGCAAAATCGAGCTCTCCTATTGGTCTATTTTTTTTCAATGAGAAGGGTTTTGCAAAATCACTCCGAAATGATGTAATTCTTTTATTATATAAATATATAAAAGATTATGTTAAAAGGTAATAGAGTTAAATGATGTATAATTTTAAACTATAGACAAATCATACGTATTCATATTTTTTTAAAGTGTAGTAAAACTAGGGTCGATCATTGGGTCAAAACTAAACTAAATTAAAAACCGATTATGAGAAAAACATGAACCGAGAACCGAACCAAAGTGAATTGAGTCAAACCAAAACCGAACCGAACCGGTTTGGTTTAGATGGTTTAGGTTTTTTTTTTTTTTTGCTCGAACCGAGCCAAACCGAATCCAAAAACCATAATATGTAAAGAGAAACCCGAACCAAGTAAGGTTGGTTCGGTTTGAGTTAGACCGGTTCGGCTCGATTTTTCGGTTCGATTCGGTTTTCAGTCGGTTTCACTCACCACTAAGTAAAACGGTACATTTACTCACATTTTTAAAAAGTGTAGGTAAAAACCATATATTTGCTTACACTTACAAAAAAGTGTAGGTAAAAGAATACAATTGCTCACACTTACAAAAAGTGTGGGTAAAACACTAAACTTTTACTTATACTTTACAAAAAGTGTAGGTAAAACTTCGTATCTCCTCACACTTTTTATAATGTGTAAGGAAAACTCACACTTTTGCTTACACTTTTCAAAATGTGTAAATAAAACTAAAACTATGCTCACACTTTCTCTAAAAGTGTAAGGATATGTTGACTTTTGGTCACACTTATTACATGTGTCATTATAACAAGTGTCACTAAAAGACCTTTTTCTTGATCTTCTCTCTAAAGAGCGCCCAAGAAGTATTCTAACTTAACAGCATGGTTCAAAGCATCTCCTAGGTCATCTATATAGCTTGTACAAACCCTTAAATATACTAAAGATTTGCTACAATTTTTAACCAGAAGTGTAATCTTTAACATCAACGCTTCAATAATAAAGATCAACGCTTAAATATACTAAAGATCTTTAACATCAACGCTTAAATATACTAAAGATCACAAAAGTACCTGCTTAAAGAGAACGCTTCAATGCCCTCATTACGCAAAGCCAGTTCTTGTAACCATTTCACGCTTCCCTTCTCTCCATCCAGATCTATATAGTCTAAACACAGCATCCTCAAGTCATTACAACCCTTAGAAATATGCATTAGTCCATTCTCGGAAATCCCTATACACTCAACAATCTTTAATACCTTTAAATCTTTACCTCGGGTTCAAGCCAAGAGCTCGAGATCCGAATCATGAATAGCCACATCACAAATGTGAAGTGATTTCAAGCACGTAAACGAAACGGATATTTCTTGAATCCATACGGATTTCCTTTTAAGTTTAGGGACTCGAGAAATGGAAAGCGTTGAGATAAACGCAATGGCGTGTGAGCGTAATGCAAGTGAACAGTTACGTGTTTACGTGTCATACAATCGATCTCGTACCATCCACAGCAAACCAAAGAAACCGAGTTTCGATCACTAGGATCATGTATGTAAGGGATAACACAGTTAGCCACTGTCTCCATTGGGTTTATTATACCCAAATTGCAAACATAAACATGTTAAAACATGCAATTAAAAAACTACTAAGATGTCAGCAAAAAAGTAAGCCCATAAAGTAGGGGTGAGAAAAAAACCAAAAAGACCGAATAAACCGAAAACCGGAACCGAACCGAACTAATAACCGAACCGAATATGCTAAAAACGAACCAAACCGAACTACTAATTCGGTTCTCGGGTTGGTTATGGGTTTAGCAGTCTTAACCGAAAACCGAATTCATATATATATATATATATATATATATATATATATATATATATATATATATATATATATATATATATATATATATATATATATATTCTACATATATAAATATATATAATACTTTTTATATATTAATTAAAATAGTCAACATTTTTATGTGCTACGGTTACTTATTTTCTTAGGAACTGTTATGTACTTATGTATCTGGAACATGGATTTTCTTTTATTCTCTGTCTTCTATTAGGAACTTTTATATATATGGTGTATGGCTAATTTGGTTTAAGAAAAAGAAAGGAAAAAAAAAGAAGGTACAATATTCGGTTTGACCCATAAACCGAACCGAACTAGAATTCGGTTTTCGGTTTGGTTCGGTCACAAATAATTTCGGTTCGGTTCGGTTTTCGGTTATGACAAAAAAAAACCGAATTAACCGAACCGAAGAAACCGAATAACCGAGAACCGAACCGATCAACACCCCTACCATAAAGTACTAAAAAATAGTTATAGCGATTAGAAATCATATAAAAAAAATTCTTACTATGGATTAAGCAGATGAGTGTTTTTCTTCGTCGTGTGAAAGTGTTTAAGGTTTCGGCTTATTTTATAGGTTACTGTATGCTCTTATTTTTGGGCTTAGCTTATTTTGAATTTATGGGCTTGCATGCATGTGTTTATTATGTAAGCCCATTAATTTTAGAATTCAACCAGTCGAACACTATATAAAAACTCATATAAGTAAATAATAAGCTTAAACAAACACTATATGTCTTATAGGCTTGTTTTCATTTTCTCGTATTTTTGGAGTTGTGGGCTTATAAAAACTTATAAGCCTAGAAGTCTGAATAAACCAGAACAAAAAATAAAAAATAACACCCCCTACAAATAAAACACATTACAAAATGCCATCAATTTCTAAATCTTAAATCTATTCGATCTTTAGGAGAAATTAAATGTTTATTGAACACTACTTTTTGTTCTTCAATAAAAACTATTACTCCGTAACGTTTAGTCTAAAAAGCGTAAAAGTATCGGCCAACCCAGAGGATTCTTTGGCCTAATGGTTGGAGGTTGCTTTTCAAGGCCTATGATCTTGAGTTCAAATCTTGTAATTGCATTTTTTCTCTTTGGGCTATGGAATACTAGTAATAATTTTACTCCTTTACAAATACTATATAGCTTTGTTTTAGAAATTTAAGAAATTCAAAAGGGGCTAGCAGCGCAGCTTGTTGCTCATTTGTCTTCTAGTGATTACTTGGCTGCTGATCGAACATCTGATTGCTATCAAGCCTGATACAAGTGCTATAGACGTTGCACCAACCGTGTTTTGATAATTTAGTATCTTGGTGTTTTACAAATCTACAACCATGGTATTGATCGACCAGTGTTATTGCTATTTACAACTACAAGTCTACAACCAAAGCACATTAGCAAGTCGATTCTCTATCATGCTATGCTGAAAATATGGTATTCAAGATTACAGGTGGTCCAACCGGATGACTTTACAACAAATTAAAGAAATGTGCCTTTTGTATATTCCTAACTTATGATTATATATTGCATCTGTACTTTTGTAGAGAGTATCGACTTATATTATTCCATAGTAACTTACGTTTAAGAATGTACCCATTGACTAATGATAATTGAAAACAAAACTAAAGACCCTAAAAACTAAAACTAATGCAACTATAAAAGCGTAACATATGTAGGGGTTTAGTCATCCCACATCGAGCAATGAAGAAAAGTAACAACAAAGTTGTTGAGTTTAATCAACAGCCATGTGGTCTAGTGGTAAGGTGGTATGTGGTTAAGGAGGTTCCTGTGGGAGCAACCCGGTTGGGTGACCAACCGGGAAGTTCTCACATGGGAGCGGGCCACATGCGCTGTTGATATTTGCGATGATGGTAAGAATCCCTTAGACCTAGTCGCTGGGGGTTCGAACCTGAGCAACGTCGGGATTTTCATCCGGCCGTTACTTCAGCAAGGTAACTTGTGTGGAGGCGGTACGGTTTCCTCGCGACACCGTCTGAGCCTCACTTTGCGCCAGCGTGGACCCGGTTAAGACAACATAGTCTGGGCAAAGTGGCGGTTAGGGCCCCTGTCTCGGGGGTGGTAAAACCTAAGTTGGAAGTTTACCTGTCAAAAAAAAAAAAAAAAAAGTTGTTGAGTTTAAATCTGAAGGGAAGGATCCCAACAAATGTAGGCTAGTTGATGTTTTCAATTGCTCTCTTTTTTCAGAGCTTCCAGGATGTATCAATTCCTACTGATGTAAAATCATATGCTGGTATGGTCTGTTAAAGTGGGCTTTTTCAAATCTCAGTTAGCATACTAATATTATGAATAAGTTTAATGTTGATGTCCCTTTAAAGTAGCTTACAATGTTTCATCTCTTTTGATCGACCTGGTTAAGTGTTTATATGGTTGGTCTAAGGAGGCTCAAGTAAAAAAGTACGTAATACAGTTATTTTTCTATTTGATTTAGCTAAACACGCTAAAATGTTTTAGCAAGAAGTTATATTACTCAAAGCCCGCTATATAATAAGCAATATATCTACGATGGCTTTATTAAGTAAGCGCATAAGCCATCACTTTAATTAGAATGAACAAACCGTTGTTCTTGCGACATTACTCTGGTTCAAATATGAAGTCTGTTAAGCCCTTAATTTTCTTAAGTAGTCCAATTAACTCTTCTTACTTATACTAGTAATACACATCGAGTCAACTCATATCACATTTATTTTTTGTTTTTTTTGTTTTTGTGGCAAATGCCTGATAGCTAGAATACTGTTTCACATAGCGACTACAAAACCAGTGGTTATGAAGTCAATCATGAACAAGTTTCTTGCAACTTTCACACAAAGTCTAGAGCTTCAGTGGCTTTATAGAGGGTATGATCTAGCACAAACGTATTGCCTTTTGTATATTAGTAACGTACTTATGTTTATCCATGTATAGTTTTTTCTATATTTCAAACTACTTGTAATATTTCATGTGTAGTTTGTAATTATATATATATACTAAAGATGGGGATGGGGAGTGCATCAAAGTGTTGTGCGTAACAGTTGTTTCTACAGTTACCCTTGCTTCACAGTAGTTGTACACATACAGAGACACAAACAATATTTCGCCACAATTCTAGAGCTATCTTCACACTTTTCTTCTCCATCAAAACACACGCAGACATCTATGTCTTCCTTTCTCAGATCAAAACCAAAAAAAAAATGATACCACCACGTGCTTTATATGATCTTCCACATCCCCTAATCCCAAATCAAAATCAAGATTGATGATTTCTTCATTGTTATACGAAGTTACTGTGTATGTTTATTTTCTGTTAAAGATGGTTGTGAAGGTATTTAAGATTAATCGACCACCTTTGTCTGTGAAAGTAGATGAAGAGAAAGAGACTCGGATTCAAGGTTTGGAGAAGAAGATAAGCGATGATGTCGAAATGGTTTGAAGGCTTCTTTTTAACACCTTTTTTTATTATCTTTTACCAAAATATAGATTTTAGGCTTATCTTAAATTTTAGAAATTTATAATCTCTGTGATTAGTTTTTTAACTGGATTACAGATTTGTCCTGGAAGTGTTTGATGAAATGTCAAGTGCATAAGAATGGATGTTGACCAATCATTGTTTGACTAAGAGGTAATGACTTCATTCAAAAACAGTTGATTTGGTTTGTTTCTTCATACAAAAACGAAACTTTGTGTTGAACGATAACAATGAATATTTGTTTCTAGATTGACCATTTGTGTATCGTTATTCCTACCGTTTAGCTAATCTACAAATGTATCTAAAGTTGTAAGCGTAATATATGGTGACATAATATCTTCCCAAGAACTAAGATAAACAAATGAGTGTAGTTTATATTAGTATAATTAAGCATATATGAAGTTATCTTTCAACTTATGACGAACAGGTGAAAATAGAATATTGAATATGACAAAAAAGATCAATGCTATGATAGTGAAAGAAATATGGAAATAATCATATCATGTTATCAAGTATGTCTATTAGCAATATTGCATTTTTTTTTCATTGAATTTTGCATAAGAGTTTGTCTAAAAGAGTTAGCATGGTTTGATAGGTGTTTTGAACAACGGATAATGTATTTTAAGAAAAAACATCTAGAATATATTATAGTTTAGTCACAGATACAAAATTATTTGATAAGGCGTAACATAAATAATTGAAATATGAGAAGGTTAGAATGAGAATTATTGCCTACAGGTGGCTAGCCACATGTGCTTTAGTAATATTCTTCTCATTCATTATCTTTTAAATATGTGTAGGCACAACATCACGCTGTTCTTGGCTGCAAACAGCCTGTCATCATAATTTACACATTTAGGCATTGTGGGTTAGCTAACGGGCGATGAAGATAATTTTATGCATTTATGTTTTACGGACGCACTTATCTTGGTGGTTGCATCCATGCCTGACGTTCACCTTTTTTAGCCATTACATTATGATCCTCCAGCTTCACTATAGATGTGACTATATGTATGTACGTGTGAGGGTCGCAATTTTTAGTACAGATATGCTTCAACTACAATCATTTTTGAATCCAGTTTTTAATGAATTCAGTTACCTTTTTATGTTACGTGTAATAATTTTACTAAATTTTATAACACAAGCAAGTTTTCATGTGTGGGTTTACGATTGCTCTTATGGAGTTGTGTCGTACGCAGCTGTGAGTGTCTCTCTTCTAGCCCTGTTAATTTAGACATGTCAATCTTAGTTTACGAACTTCCATTCACTTTGGTTTATCAGTTTTTATTCTCATTGTTTTGTTGCAGCTTCAAACTGATCGGTTGTTGCAGATCTACTTACAAACCAACATCTACGGAGGTCAGCGCACGCAAACCATATAGGAGCAGTCGTACACTGCCAGCTGCGGGTTTTCATGCTGCCAATGCTGAAGCTATACATTCTTAATGTGGCATAAATAACGGTGAGTGTTTCTTATTTCAGGAATTTTTTTTTAGATTATTCATGAGTTATTATGAATGTCTTCTCATTCCGATTTCCCCCATGTAATAAGCAGCAAATATGTCTCTCTCAACTGATTCCAGTTGTGTGCTTGGAAAAAGGAGAGCATGTCCTACCAGCAAAAATTACACGCGTCCCTGTCCTATAGTCATGGTGGTGAACGGAATGTTTAGAGGTGTGTTGCCGGAGCTGTCGGGCAAATCAGTCCAGAGGCAGTCGTTTTTCCACCTCAGGAAGGACCCACTTTAAACTTAAACCAAGGTATGCGTTTCAAAAAAATTTCACGCTTCTTCAGTTTTAATATTCCTTTTAATTTTCCACCCACTTCGTTGAACTACACTGAAAATTGTATTTATGACTCCACTAATTAACTATGCACAAATGTTATTTTCATATACATAAACCTGCTTTCTTATTAGTTTTTAAAAAGGCATTTTCAGACCTTATATTTTTTTAACACCAGCAGCTACTGGCACCTCTGATTCCTCAATTCGCATGCCTGCAAAAAGATTGCCATCACAAGGCGTGCCAGGGTGCTGCTCACGTGGTCAGGACAGCACAAGGAATGTGCAGCGCCGTGTTCCCGTTTGCAGCCTATCAACAGCGACCTGCAACCCTATCAGCTGTCATCATCAGTTAACCCACCTTAATTTCATTCACAAAGGTCAGCATAACAGCTGTTTTAATGTCATATTGACCAATCCACCTGATACAATACATCTACTCCTTTTTTTCCCTCTGTTTGTGTACTGTCATACGTATAGACATCTGAGAAATGCATTTACAGTTTCCTCAAAACACATCTTTAACTTATGCACTTATTATTTGTATAAAGACCGAGTGGGCTTGAAGTTGTGGTGAAAGATCAGTAGGGTGCGGTTGCATCTTTGGTTCTATAGGTTCCAATATCATTCTCAGGTATAATATTTGGTATTTTGGTTTTGGTTGCAAAATTTAGTAGTTTGTGCGAAAATGTTACTTTGCATGAATGAATGATTTTTCACTAAGGTTGTTAAGATAGTAATGTACCAATATTATTGATCTTGACATAGTGTAATAGTTTTTGGTGGTTTTTTTTAGTTTTTAGCCCAATATTATTGATCTTGACATAGTGTAATAGTTTTTGGTGGTTTTTTTTTTAGTTTTTAGCCCAATGTAGTTTCAGGGGTGATTAACATAGTGTAGATTTAAACATTTGCCATATTGTAAATTTAGAAGGTTAAAATATTATAAGAGTTGTAGTTTCAGTGGGCGTTTGGCATAGCGTAATTTGAAGTGTGACTTGAATAATCTTTGCAAAAGATTATTCATGTGACAGGCAACTTTTCTGAAGTAAAAGATTATTCACGTTTGGCATAGGTTAAGATATTATAAGATCCATGTGACAGGCAACTTTTCTGAAGTAAAAAACTATAAATATACGGGTAAGGAAGAGGTAGACGCCTTCTAAGAATTCGAAATTCACTGTTGTAGAAAGGATGTAGATGTTGATTTGGTCAAACTTTTAATGCCCCTAAACACTGATTGTTGCTGTGGATTGATGACTGCTGGTTGCGGTTTGTAGTTAATTAGTAATTTAAAGCTTTTAAACACTGATTTTGATGATTCGTTTTCAAACTAACACTTAGGGGATCAGATAGCTTGATTAATGGGTTAAGTTGCCTCACGTTCCTTGAACCAAAGATATGATTAGAAAGTTATACATAGTATTATTTTTTCAATAATATGTTCTACTGAATCATGATTTATGAGGTTGGAAGAAACAAATGCTTTAGAAAACTCTCAACTCCTATGACCCGTTCAACCAATTTGATCCATTAGTTGTATAACTAATTAGTGTCAGATATTAATAAAATTACTATATTTGTTTACTAATAATCTAGGAGTATATGTATAAGAAGTACTTTTTAATTTCATGAAATTGGTGTTCTCAAATAAAGCTTAATTATTTTTTAACAGGAATTACTGCAAGCGTACAAACACAGACTATACAGTGAGGAACCATGTTTTCATGCGTTGGTAAGAGCCACTAAGTATGTTGCATTTGCCTACTCTCGCTATAGTTCAGGTATCATCATTTTATCAATAGTTGCTGAATAAATAGAAATATATAACATTACTAGCATTATATCGAATATGAGTACTAAGTAAGTTTTTAAAATGACAGGTGGCATTGGCATCTGGTGCAGAGCCTTTCACAGGCATACTAAACAAGGCTCAGTTCGTAATGTGGCAAATGAATTTATCGACAATGGATGGCACGGGGCTGGAGCTTGAACCAGATAAACTGCACCTAAAAATATTGTCTTACAAGGTTAGTTTTGTTTTTCAGTCAAAGATAATCAAGTAAACAACTGCATCATATTCCAGTTTTAAGACATTTACTAATCGTACTTATAACAGCATGCTTTAACGCAAAAAGTAGTTGTTTACCATAACTGGCCACTTAAATGTTAAACAGCTACTTTATACAGATAAATGAGTATGGTCATTAAGTATTTTATTGACCCATATCATCAATGTTTTCTTTAACCCTTTCAGTAAATCCTATAACCTTTCTCGCCATCGTTGAGACATATATAAGATTTAAGGTTTCTTAGTATGTCATGCAATTATGTTTGTTGGATAATGTTTTGTATCTATGCTTAATGTGGCAAACTTATCAAATCAAATATGCAGATCTGAAGAGGTGTGGAAGCTGCGAACTTTGGGTGAACTATTTAGCCTACTAGCATGGTACCGTCAATAGCGACATCAGTCTCAGTTGGACAGTTGCCTCTCTTGCCTTCTGTTGTGCTGGACAATTGTCTCCCTTGCCACCCTTTTAATTTGTCACATTCATCTTGGAATATATAATTCATGATACAGTTACTTTTTAGTTCTAAGATTGCTTGGGATTTACCTGTAGTCATCTCAAGTAGATAAATCTTGAGTGGTGTAACATAGTTAGAAATGCTAATGTTAGAAGCTTAGCTGATGGGTGTCCCACTCTTTGTACCCTCATCTTATGGTTCTGGACAACCGTTCTATTGGAGTAAAAACAGTATCATACCATAATTTTTTATGGGATTGTAAAGTGTCAAAGAACATATAACAAAACACACGCGGCACAAAAAATGGATGCAAAAAAACTGCATTTGCATAGTCTTCATATACCTATTTATCCATGTAACTCTTTCAAAAGAACAGCAACAAAAACATTTTAGCCGACTTTACATATACCAATGATAACCAAAAAACTCGACACTATTAACAAAGCGCTCCCGCGGCAACGCGCGGGCTACCCCACTCGTTGATGACTAAGAAGTAGGAACAATCTGAAATATATTAGTAACTTATATTTTAAAATGTTGTCTAATATATTAAAAAATAATAATAATAAAAAATAAATAAAATAAAATAAAAAGTCAAGAAACCATGGTAAATGAAACTAATGCAAGTACAAATACATACATAGCCTCTATAAGCTAGCGTTTACTAAAAACCAGCTATCAACTTTCAAGGCTGTTGATGACGTATAGCCTATATTTGGGCCGCAAGCCCAAATGATAAACATTACTTACACCTAAGCCCATCACGAATGGGCTACCATGACAATGGTATGGGCCGTAGTATCAACGCGTTGGGCTCATGAAGCTCAAAGGCCCAATCTAACCCACCGGGTACACGATAAGGATTATCTATTCAAGGAATAGATATCCTTACCTTGGATAAGCACTATGCGTGCGAAGAGTAAGGAGCAAGAAACACGGTTTCTTAGCCCCTATATATAGAATCATACGATTCTCATTCAAGGTACGATTTACAAAATCCCTAACTCTTCAACTAAAAACCTAATTCGATTACTTACTCTCACGCCGGAGTCTAATCGGGGGAGACAATCCCTCGATAAGCCTAACGGTGTTGTTCTATTTTTCTTAGTACGCAGGTAACAAAGTGCTAAAGAACGAATTGATATAAGAGCAAAGCCCAACAACCAGGTACGCCCAACTTTTGTATCAACAAGTGGCGCCATCCGTGGGACCCTACAACGAACTAGAATGACAAAACACAAGAATTCGAGCCAGCGGACTCCGCAGTCAGAAAAACGTGACCATCAAAAGAAGAATCGACAAGATTCGACCTCTAAACAGGTTGCTGGGACAACCAGCGCACCTGATCACCAAGGGGCAGGAACAACCCAGCCCCTTCCAACAATGGAACTACCTATAGTCTCTTCAGTGGTCCCAAACGTTGAAGAACTCCAACGCACCCTCTTCACCACTCCTCATCAGGCTACATCCACAGTGAACAACACTGCGCCACCAGGCGCGCCTGAACGAAACAGGGCGCCCCATACTGAAGCAGAAATTCTTGCAACAACTGAGGACGTACCCGATCTAACTTTGGGAAACTTTGTATCCCAAAATTATGAAACCCTAACGGCCCTCATACAGGAAGAGGCGGCAAGAAGAGCAGGTGCGGATCTGCAAACCCGACTTAATTTTGGTCCAGAACGTGAACCATCACCACCACGTCACCCGCGAGGAAGACGTACAGAACGTCCCAATGTCCTTGACAGGTTGGGTACGGTATCTGACTCACAAAACTCTGGAGACAGCGGTAGGCGCACCAATGTCCATTCCAGACTTGGCAGTCGGGGAATACATGATCGATTAGGCCCTCAACATTCGCCAAGCCAAGGATCGTCCAAGCCCGGAAGTAGGCGGATCCAAGATAGATTGGGGAGAAAAAGATCCCCAAGCAGAGATCCCTCAGGATCCTCTTCTGAAAGGAGCAGGCGCAAGCGCCGAAGGAGAGATTATCCTTCTTCCAGCGATTCCTCGGACAACGAGGATAAAGAAACAGGGCACTGGAAATCAAAAGGAAGACGTCGCGAGGAAGAGAACGAAGATATGTCTCTCCCATGGCGACGCCAAAAAATTGATGCGTTTACACGTCGCATAAGTGATTACTCAGACGACAGGCGCAGGCGCATGCCCGCTAATGTGAAGACATATGATGGAACGGGTGACCCGGATGATCACCTAAAAATTTTCGAGTCAGCCGCAACTATCGAAAATTGGCCACAGCCTGTGTGGTGTCACATGTTTAATTCCACATTGGTAGGGAACGCGCGCACATGGTTTAGCAAACTCCCACGTAGGAGTATAGACGGCTTTGAGGAATTACGGAAAGCGTTCCGCCACAACTTCACCCAGCGAAAGAAGTGCGCTAAAGATCCCGTGGAATTGGCAAGGGTGAAGCAACGTCAAGGGGAATCAACCAGCGCCTTTATGGAACGCTTCAAGGATGAGTGCATACAAGTCAAAGCATGTCCCGAAATCCTAAAAATTTCAGGGTTCATGAATGGAATTAATAATCCAGAACTAATCAGGAAACTTAATGACAGAGTTCCACAGTCTTTTGACGAGCTAACAAAGCGCACCCGATCCTTTATACAAGGAGAAGCAGCTGCTGCGGACAGTAAGAAAGGATATCCAAATTATAGGCATCAAGAACAGCCGCGGAAACAATCCAATGATCAAAACAACAACCGCAGCAGGAATTATCACAGAGGAAGAGACAACGACAAATATACTCCTCTCACAAAAACTCCGAGGGAGATATTTGCAACAGAAGGCGCGAACTTCCCAAGACCACCACCAATGCGCACGGCAGAAGAAAAGCGCCTAGGTAGTGGATACTGTGAGTACCACGGCCAAAAGGGTCATACAACCAACGAGTGTGTCCAACTGAAACAACTAATCGAAAAATTAGTTAGAGAAGGAAGGATGGACCACCTCGTCAAAAACATCAAGGAAGGAAAAGAGAGACAGAAAAATGGAGGCAAGAAAGAACCTCCAAAGGAAAAGGCTGAAACTATATACATGATACAATCATGGCAGCGCAAGATAAAGCAAAAAGTCAGCCAAAAATTCTCTCCAGAAAAAGAAATATCCTTCCCTACAATAGCTGCGGACAACACAGTTGTAGAACCTTTGACCATTGAAATACATGCAGGGGGACACGACATCCACCGCATGTATATTGATGGAGGAGCATCCGCAGACATCATGTATGATCACTGCTTCAAAAGGCTGCGACCCGAAATCCAAAGTCAGTTGACACCAGCTACAATGTCACTAACAGGATTTACAGGAGAGAAGATTTGGCCCATGGGGCAGTTACGCTTATTGGTGGTCGTAGGAGATGAACAACACTCAACCGCGGCATGGATAAACTTTATGGTAATCAAGTCTCCTTCACCATACAATGGTATAATTGGAAGACCAGGAATATCATCCATGCGCGCAGTACCATCCACAGCACACGGAATGCTTAAATTCCCAGTTGAAGGAGGAGTTGTCACTCTCTATAACACAACGGTACCACCAAGAGAATGCATCGCAGTAACAACCGAAGCGGAGACTACTCCAGAACAGCGCACGGAAAAATCGCCAAATTTAAAGGTCGCTATTCACCCAGATTATCCGGAACAACAAGTTTCGATTGGAGGATCTTTATCTGACAAAGGTAAAGCAGCCGTATGCGCACTCTTGCAAAAGAACCTAGACATCTTTGCATGTGAACCAAAGCATATGACGGGAGTACCTCGCTCTATCACAGAGCACAAGTTACAAATCCGACCAGGATACCCTCCAATACGGCAAAAGAAGCGCGGCCAAGCCCCAGATCGTGCAAAGGCTATTTTGGAGGAAGTACACAAGTTAGTGGATGCGGGCATCATGCGCGAAGTGTACTACCACGACTGGCTTTCTAACCCAGTCATGGTAAAAAAGAGCGATGGTAGTTGGAGGATGTGCGTAGACTTCACGGACCTCAACAAAGCATGCCCGCAGGACTGCTATCCATTGCCAGAGATAGACTGGAAGATCGAATCCCTATGTGGATACCCCTTCAAGTGCTTCCTAGACGCATATAAAGGGTACCACCAGATCCAAATGGCAGTGGAAGATGAAGAAAAAACAGCTTTCCACACCAGTCAAGGGGTATACTGTTACACAAAGATGCCTTTTGGCTTAAAGAACGCAGGCGCGACATACCAACGGCTGGTGGATACAGCTTTCGAAAAACAAGTAGGCCGCAACTTGGAAGTTTACGTTGACGACCTTGTTATAAAAAGCCATACAGAGGACGAATTGGTGCGCGACATCGAGGAAACATTCCGAACGTTGGGGCGGATAAACATGAAACTAAATCCCAAAAAGTGCACCTTCGGCGCAACTGAAGGCATGTTCCTCGGATACTTAATAGAACCCGATGGAATCAAACCATGCCCAGAGAAGACGAAGGCTGTTATTGATCTCCCCTCCCCGCGCACACTCAAAGAAGTCCAGTCACTGAACGGAAAGCTGGCAGGACTGAACCGTTTCTTATCTAAGTCAGCAGACAAATCCCTTCCCCTCTTTAAAACACTCACGAAGTGCACAAAAAAGGGAGACTTTCGCTGGACCAACGAAGCGGAGGAAGCTTTCCAACAACTCAAACATCATCTGGCATCTCTTCCCAAACTAGTCGCACCGCGACCAGGGGAAGAACTAATCATGTACTTATCAGCAACTCATGGAGCAGTCAGCGCAGTACTATTGACAGATAGAGACTCCGTCCAGACACCCATATACTTTGTAAGCAAAGCCTTAAAGAAAACAGAGGTTAACTACAGTGCCATGGAAAAGCTAGTCTTGGCTCTAGTGTTCGCCGCAAAAAGACTGCGCAGATACTTTCAAGCGCATCCAATTGCGGTCATCACTGATCAGCCAATTAAACAAGTTATCTCCAAACCAGACTCATCAGGACGCTTACAAAAATGGAGTGTCATGCTAAATGAGTACAACATCTCATACAGGCCGCGCACTGCTATCAAAGGACAAGTCTTAGCTGATTTCATCGTGGAGAAGCCAGAGGGCGATAGCCCAACATCTGCTGCTAAAACGGATCTACAAGAACCATGGACACTGTTCACCGACGGATCCTCATGCGCAGATGGATCAGGCGCAGGACTTATTCTCACAAATCCAGAAGGTACGGAATTCACCTACGCGCTACGCTTCGAGTTCACAGCCACAAACAATGAGGCAGAATATGAAGCCCTACTAGCCGGACTACGCATCGCAATCCAAATGGGTGTACGCAATCTAGAAGCAAATGTAGATGCTCGGCTAGTCGCTAACCACGTGTTAGGAGAATACGAAGCCAAAGACGACCACATGATCCAATACCTGGATAAGACAAAATCTTTGATCAAAAACTTTGATAGGTTCACAATAAAGCAAGTACCTAGAGGAGATAACAGAAAGGCGGACGCACTCAGCAAGATTGCATCCACAAGCTTCGCACACCTTTCAAAACAGGTATTGGTAGAAACTTTAAAGAACAAGTCAATCCTGGATATGGAGATATCAACGGTGATAGAAGAACAAGATCCTACATGGATGACACCTATCATCGAATTCATTAGCAAGGGAATCTTACCCCAAGATAATAAAGACGCTCGAAGAATACGGCGCACAGCGCAACGATTCGAATTACGCGACAACGTACTCTACCGGCGATCTTTCTTACAACCATGGCTCAGATGTGTCGGACCCCTCCAAGCAGACTACGTACTCCGCGAGATTCACGCTGGGTCATGTAGTATGCACTCAGGGCCACGATCCGTGGTGGCAAGCGCTTTAAGGTCAGGATACTATTGGCCAACAATGCACCGCGACGCACGCGACCTAATAAGAAAGTGCGGCAACTGCCAAGTACATAGACCTATTCCGCGCCGACCACAGCACGAGCTAACACCAATCACCTCACCCTGGCCATTTTACAAATGGGGCATTGACATCGCAGGACCTTTCCCCGTCGCAGCGGGAGGAATAAAATTCCTCATTGTAGCCATAGACTATTTTACAAAGTGGATCGAAGCAAAGGCTGTGGTGAACATTACGGGAAACCAAGTCAAACGCTTCGTCTGGGACAATATTGTCTGTCGCTTCGGCCTACCAGGTGAGATCGTATCAGACAACGGAAAACAATTCTGTGATAACCCATTCAAAGATTGGTGCACCAGTTTGAACATAACACAACACTTCGCTTCAGTCAAACACCCACAAACCAACGGCCTAGTTGAGCGCGCCAATCGCAGTTTAGGCGAAGGAATAAAAGCGCGCCTAGACAGGCACAAAGGAAGATGGGTAGATGAGCTCTCGCATGTCTTATGGGCGCATCGCACGACAATCAAAACCAGTACTGGCGACACGCCATTTTCCTTAGTCTATGGAACAGAAGCCGTCATACCAGCTGAGATAGGAATGCCCACTTTACGCACAGCAGAGGTCAACGTCACAACAAATGACGAGGAACGGCGCATAGACTTAGATATACTGGAAGAAAGACGCGAACGTGCAGCTATACGAGAAGCAAAGGCTAAGGCAAAAATGAAGAAGTATTATGATGCAAGAGTCAAAAACACTTCATTCAGACCAGGGGACTTTGTTTACCGCGCCAATGACGCAAGCCACGCAGAAGACACAGGCAAGCTCGGACCCAAATGGGAAGGACCCTACGAGGTCACGGACGCGCTCGGCAACGGCGCATACAGGTTGCGCGACATGGAAGGTCATGACCTGGCGCGCACTTGGAACATCTGTAACCTTAAGAAATGTTACTTTTAGGCTACGGCCCTTACACAAACACCCTCACACCCTACGAGGTGACCAATAAGTGTTTGTCTTTCTTTTCTTTTTTAGGAATTATGTTTTCTATTTTTTCAATAAACTTGCAAGTATTAATAAAATGTTATGGTTTCTAGCTAACTCCATAGCGCACTTTTACTTTATTGCATATATGTCAATATTGTCTATCTTATATTTTTGCCTACATGGCGTGCATGCACCACTTAAAGACCCACGAAGGCATAAAGGATAAGTTAACCTACTAATTGACTTGTTGAATAAGAGGGTTGCAAACCCATCAACATTGGATCACGAATCTTTGCTAAGCGCCTTACTCTCGAGACGTTGAGGTAAGATTCGCATGCGCACCCCACGACGGTTGCGCATATACCAAGTACACCGTACAAGCTTAGCAACATAATGAGCCAAGACACTTGGTCAGATAACAAAAAGTATATTTAAGTCACGCACTTAAAAGACTTAGTAAAATAATCAAACTTAGCAAACAATGCAAGCACATTTAAGTTACGAACTTATAACAAAATGTATCTTATTCCATATTTATTAAAAATACAAGGAAAAATACATACATTTACAAACAACCTATATACTATGGCGGTGATCATGGCTCTCTTCTGGTGCGGCGGAACTACCCGCCTCCTTCAGCTTACTTAAGGTTATAGCATCCTTGAGCGAAACGGTTGGAACACTCACAGCCACGCCATCAGATCGAGGAAGGTGCGCAGCACCAATGCCGCACATCACAGCCTTGCCCTTAATACCCTTCTTTATGGCAACCCTTTGCTCGTGACGCTCCAGCACCTCCTTCAAAGGAACCTCCCTCTCCAAAGCAAAAGGCTTGAGGATATCACGGGGCCGCGCAAAAACTGGAACTTGAAGCTGAGAGACATCAGGCTTTAGATAATAATCTACCTCCTCTTCTGCATTCTCCTCAAGATGACGCTGCAACGTCAGACCCGCCATGAGCACATCAATAGGGTCATCTTGGTCGCGTTCCAACTTCCCTATATGCGGCAGCTCCAGAACCTTCAACCCCGCCATCGCCAGCACCAGCTCATCATACGCTGTTGCGCTATAACCAGGAATCTCCGCCAAATCCTTCTCCAACAACTTGGCCTCACGGAGCTCCTCCATAGCCTGCGAACGGCCACGCGCCATCGCGCAGTGAACAACCTTCCCAAAGGCTTCTACCACCTCCGCAGACTCTAAAGTACTTAGAGCTGCTAGACGAAGCCCATGGCTGATCAACCACCTGCATTTACAAAGTGATAATAAGGTAAGATACACAATAAAGTGAATAAGCAATTTTAAAAGGCAAAGGCGTAAGAATACCTGCGCTCAGCTATCACAGACATAAGATGAGGGTACAGCTCCTCATCATACTCTATGCTGAGAGCGCGCAGCTTCTCCTCATGAACCGCGACCGCCTTCTCGATGCCCTCTTTAAACTTCTGGAGGCTAGCCAGATGTTCCGCCCTCTTCTCTTCGAGATAGGACACCGACCAGGTAGTCTTAGCCTTTATCTGCTCAAGCTTCGACCTCGCATACTTCAGATCAGCCAATATGCTCATTTTATCTTGAGCAATCTTCTCAGCATAGGCCCTCGAGGCCCCCAGCTCCACTTGCGCATCCGCCAACTGCGCACGGAGGGTCCCCAACTCCTCCTCCTTCTGGGCAAGAGCACGGCTCTCCCCAGCATACTTCCCCTTTAGCTGAGCAACAAGCTCAGCTTGGCGGGCGGTAGTCGCAGCCAGCTCATCCATCAGCTGCTGCGCCTCACCACCATCAGCAGCCTTGGTATTCCCCTCCTTGTTTTCATCCTGCGGAGAGGAAACTTCATCATCCTTTGCGCCATCATCCCTACGCGAAACAGCCAATAATCACAACAAGTAATAATAAAGGAAAAAGAGAGAGGACCACTAATTTACACTTACAAAAACGGGGAAGTGTCATCCATCTTCAACCGAGCGCCGGAGGTCGCAGTCTCCTCTGCGTTCGACTCCGCGTCTCCAAGGACGTGTCGGCGCCTCTTCCTATTGCCACTCCTACCAGCCTCAGCCTTGCGCTTTGAACTCTGCGCAACCTCCTCTCTCAGTACCTCCTCAGGCTTCAAGATCCGGATGCTATCAGATGACCCTGAGCGCGCCTCTTCATGCGCCACCTCCACCTCAGGCACCGACTTCTCAGTAGGCTCCGCCACCACCTCAGGAGCTACAGTCTGCACAGGCGTCACTACGAGTGGGGGCGTATTCTCAGGGGCGGCCGAGGGCAGAGCAGTCAAATGCCCCGCGGTCGCGTCAAGTAGGGGCGGCTCCCCTTCCCTCAAGGGACGAACCCCTATGGTGACCTGCTTTGGTTTGTCAAGCTTCACCACCGCGAACAAGTCCATCTCTGCACATATAAAAATAAAGCAAGCAAACAACGAAGGTTAGTTGGCAAATACGCGAAAATAAGGAATGAAATACTTACAAACAATTACAAAGGATGAACACCCACCCCGGCCATCCTCACTTAGGAAAGTGGGAACCTCATCTGCCACGCCAAAATACGCGCGACTCAATCCTACATGAACCAAAAACTCCTCCGGATAAGGGTTAATGGCCAATCGATTGGCATCTAACGTCTGCGCGTCAGCAATCCTATATGAACCGGGTGCGGGACGCCCATCCTTTGGTAAGGACGCCTGAGTATAAAACTCAAAATTGGAAGGAAAGACCACGTCGTCTACCCAAAAGAAATATTCCCTCCAATTCTTGAGTGCGTCAACTTTTTCCGTATAACACTGAAACGCCCCCGGGCGCTTCGCAAAGGATACCCAACCGTTTGACCACGTTGAGTGGTAAAAGGAGCGGAACAAGTCTACGGTGGGTTCTATCGCCAATAAACGGCAGTTTATCTCAAAATTCGACACCTTCGCCGCACCTATACAGTGCAGCTGAGAGATGTGAAGGCGATAGTGATTGAGCAAATCGCTCAGAAATACAGATATAGGTACGCGGTAGTTAGCGTACTCAAGAAATTTCTTGTATAAACCTATCTTCCCTTCAGGGAAGTCTGCTATACATGCATCGACATCTGGCGCCTCTGGATGTACATCCAAAGGCACAAAATAGTCGGAAGAAAAATGCATCACATCCTCGACAGACATCACAGAGCGAAACTCATCTAACTGAGCGACAATTTTCATCTTAAACCTAAGAAGACACACACAAAAATTACCTACGAAGGTCAAAAGGTTTTCTCGCAAAAAAACGCTCTAAAACTGAAGAAGAAAGTGAATAGTAGTTGTGTGTGTATTTTTACTGTGTGTGTAAAAAAAGGGAGGCGGTGACCCTTATATAGGGATGGTAAAAACCCTAATCCCTATCCACGTGGAATCCACTCACAGTGATCGTGTGGCTGGAAGGTGAAAAGGTACATGCACTTTTTCCCGAATCCCAAGAGATACGTGGACACCACCCCCGATTTCCGAGGTAACTATTTTGAACCTATTAGGTGCATTGCACCTCCTAAAAGGCGGTAACAATTTGTTTAATTTCCCGCCACGCTTACCGCTGCTGATATTAAGTCTAGTACCCGCGGCTACGCGCCGCGCACACTAGACTGGGGGGACATGATGACGTATAGCCTATATTTGGGCCGCAAGCCCAAATGATAAACATTACTTACACCTAAGCCCATCACGAATGGGCTACCATGACAATGGTATGGGCCGTAGTATCAACGCGTTGGGCTCATGAAGCTCAAAGGCCCAATCTAACCCACCGGGTACACGATAAGGATTATCTATTCAAGGAATAGATATCCTTACCTTGGATAAGCACTATGCGTGCGAAGAGTAAGGAGCAAGAAACACGGTTTCTTAGCCCCTATATATAGAATCATACGATTCTCATTCAAGGTACGATTTACAAAATCCCTAACTCTTCAACTAAAAACCTAATTCGATTACTTACTCTCACGCCGGAGTCTAATCGGGGGAGACAATCCCTCGATAAGCCTAACGGTGTTGTTCTATTTTTCTTAGTACGCAGGTAACAAAGTGCTAAAGAACGAATTGATATAAGAGCAAAGCCCAACAACCAGGTACGCCCAACTTTTGTATCAACAGCTGTATATTGCGTGGTAGATCTAAAGAAGCTGAATTGAGTATCGAGTATCGGTTGAATCAGCTAATCAATTCGATAACAATGTCATCTAAAAAAAAAAAAAAAAAAAAAAAATCAAAGCAAGGTGCTATTCCAGGTATTCGTTAGAGGGTGCTTGGGATTGATTGTTTTTCTAACTTATTCACTTTATTCAATAAGCACTTTGTGCGCTGTCATATTTGGATCACCTAAGCTGCTTTTGATTATTTTCGAGCTAAATATGTCTAGATATCCATATATAACTCATAATTATGAACTATTAAAAAGAAACTTATGGTTTGAATTGTTCCCATTGACTTAATGACAATTAAAAACAGAACCAGAGACCATGAAAAATAAAACTAATGCAATTATAAAAGCCTAACGAATGAGAATTGGTCTTTAATCTATACATTAACAAGTTGTGTAAAATCAAATGGGGTTTAGTCATCCCACATTGAGCTATGAAGAAAAGTTGCTACAAGATGTTGAGTTTAAATACGACGGGAAGACTAAAATAAAAAAGTAGGCTGTTTGATGTTTTCAAAGGCTTTTTCGGTTCTTTTCTTGCATAGTAATGTAAATTCATGTGTGGCTTAAAATATACTTTTAACACTCCCAAATTTACCACGCTGAAGAACCTGTATACAAAGTATAATACCGGGTGTCGAGAAGATTGAGTGCTCTTGTGGTTCAATATATTACCTTTACGGATTCCATACCATGCACTTTACTTCCTCCTTCGATCTACAAATTATACAGCTAACCTATCGAGCTTTTCAACAAGTGTAGCATTAGGTCCCTGCAACAAAGGCACGGCATCAAAATGAATAATGTGTCCTTATAATTATATCCGGTAGCCAAAGTACAAAGAAATAGAACATTTTGAAAGACTCGTGACTTTAAGCAAATTGGAACATCGACTTAAGCATCTTAGAATTAAAACATTTTGAAATCTAACTTTTACAGCAATATATGGCTTTTTACCGTGACGAAAATCATATTTTGCGGATAACAATTATTGGAGTTCCACACTTCAGTTTACGCTACTGAATAAGAGTACCAAAAGTTGTAAGTTAATGTTTTTATTTTGATACCACAAAAAGAAACATGAATTACTTGACAAGGCAACTTATCACATATATTATCGATGATAGAGCTAATACAAAATCCACATAAAAGCATATCAGATCAAGATAAAGTTGTTAACAAACCTGAGCTTCCATGGTAGTAGAATGAAAATTTGGACGTGTCAGTGCCGAAACTACTTCACGATCATCATTCAGAACCCAAATATACCTTAGCGGGTGTACATTAAACAAAAAGCTAGCAATTGCTACCTCGCTAAAATTACAACTCTGCATTTCAAGTTTTCTTAATCTTGGGCACCCCAGTGATAATGCCCTTAGTCCTTCATCGGATCCTCCTATATTAGCAAGAGAAAGAAATCTTAGATTAATACCATACTTTCCGATAAACCCCAAACCCACATCCGTCAAAGCATCCTCATAAAGATGGATCCTTAGCCTCTCAAGTTTGGTGCAACCGATTAACATAGCTCGGAACCCATTGTCTAGTGGTGTAATTGTTTCTATATCATCTTCGTTTTTACGTACCCACAAGTAGAGAACACACAAATTCTTCAAATTAGTACCTATACACTCCAAAGCTTCATTTGAAATATCTCTGAGTTCAATACGCAGATATTCCAAATTACAACATCCTTGTGCCAGATCAATCAGTCCCATGTGGTGTGTTTTTAGCTTTGGCCTACGCAATTGATTCGTCAATGTATGTGACTCACCTCCATTAAGAGGGGAAGGCCTTAGTTGATTACATGCATTATTATACCTAGAATTGATTTTATTAGGATCTTTTCTAATACGGATTGCATGTGGCTAATTGTTTCACTTATTTATTATTGTTTGTTTGATTTTCTTTGATACTTGTTTTATTGTTTTTAGTTGGACTTGATGTAAGCAATAAAAGGGTTGTTTTCATAAAGAAAATTAATACGGACTAATAATTGTGAAACCCTAAAGTGATAAAGTAAGAATCTTGCAAAGGTCTTATGACAATCGTGGTCCGATTCGCACGGTAATCAGCTCCCAGTCGAGACTAGCAAAATTCAAACTTTATTACTATTTTGAGATTGAATCCATAAACTTTTGCTTGAATGATGTTTTGTGCAAATATGCTTTTAAAATTAAGTCTTTTAAGATGATATTCATAACCGTGATTTGAAGGCTTAGAAAAGAGCCTTAGAGTCTGCCTTGGTTATCACAATCTTGAATATGTCTTAAATGAATTACTTTTAAAATCATATGTTGTAGAAAGTCATCTTAGGGTTTTGGCATAAGCCTCAAGTAAAACTTTGTGTATTAATTTCACGAATTGAATATAAAAAGTTTTTATGAAAACTTGTGTTATAAAGATGAGTGCATGCATCTTTGTACATAATTTTGATTGACATATCAAAAAATTAATACCCTTAATAATTTAAGTTACATGCCATCTAACTAAAAGAAACACTTGAAGTTATTATTTAGTAAACGTGAGACGCAGGCTAAATTTTAATGACAAGGTAAATTTCCGAGTGTGCGTGAGACCACACATGGAGAATTTGCAGTTTCTAAGTTAGACAACTTAATTAAGTTGATGCGTGAGACCTAGAACTTAAGGCATGAGATGGGATGAAACATGCTTACAAGGCAAATTGATGAATCAATTTGATGTAAATCCCATAATGATCTAGGAATTGGAAATCTTGTTTGCCAATTATTGTTCGACAGATTACTATCTTTTGTACTTTCACCACTAGCAGATCAACTGATGTGGTGAAACTATGTAAAGTTAGATCCTAGATTTTCAAGAAAATTAGTTGGTTATATGAATATAGCCTTGGGTATTATATTTTCTTGGAAATATAAATTATCGAAAATACTAAAATTGAATTTTGTAAATTCTTTAAATGTATTAATGCAACTCAAACCGTAAACGTAAGTTATTCTTTTAATTGATCTACACCCGTTTGGGTTTTTGGTTAGAGTCAATATTTACAAAAAGAATAAATATAGTCTTCTTTCCATTACGAGAAGTGTGAGACTTAAATCCTATTCCTTTTCATGAATGAGAAAGGTATAATAGGACGATTAGAATTGTCTAAATTCTAAATACATAACTCATAGCAAACTTTAATAGTAAGAGTATATGCACCTTATGAGTTATTAAATTAGAAACTAGACGGATTACTGCATAATGGTAAAAGACAAATTAGATTATTTTATCTAGTTGTTTTGATTTGACCATTTAAAGATACTACATACAATTGTTGGTATGGTAGATCTATACAGGAAGAAATTGCATGCCCAGCTGTTTCAAGTTAATAATTTGGAATGTGATGAATCACATTTATGAAGTAGATTACATCCTTTTATAACCTATATAATTGTTGGAATGGGTTTTCTTAAAAGATATAGGAAAGTAAATAGTACACTATTTCTTTCACTAATTAATGAAACATTTACAATGTTGTCAAATTTAGTGGGAGTATTGTGTTCTTATGAATGAATAAGGGACTATTATTATGTTCTCTAATTCAGTGGGAGTTACAAGACTTATTGTCTTGATTGTAACTTAGATTATCTTTTGAATATCTCAAGGTAATTACTTTCCAAATATAGACACTAATATTTTCAAGGATAGTCATGTACGTTTCCTTGATTGATTGAGTAACTCTATATCTACTAGTTATGCTAATGACACAAATCATATTGTTCACATTGACAAGCGCGTGCGTGTTGTTTAAATGTAACAGGTGTTGTTCAATGCACAAGTGGGAGAAATCTTCATTGTGTGCAAAGTACAACACATAAGAATATGATTTAAAGGATTCTCTTAACTGCAAGTAAGAGATTATAATTCTAATTAGATTTAATACATCTAATCTAAGAAACACTTGGTGTTATAATTTAGTAAACGTGAGACGCAGACTAAATATTAACAACAAGGTGAATTTTCCATGCATGCGTGAGACCTACATGGATAATTTACTGTTTCTAAATTAGATATCTATTAGAACATGTGTGTCAATATGATAACAAGACAACTTCAACTATAATATTTATGTATTATTGGAATGACATAAATGCATGAAGTAATATAATACTACTTTAATAATTATGTATTCTTAGAATGACATAAATAAACATGAAGTAGTGTATTAACTTGAAAATATTATTGAAACCAAATGATGGTGTTCATGATAACTTTAATTATACATGTTTATACTTTATTATATAGTTATAAACATGAAGTCTTCTAAGTATTACAAGACTTATAATTAAGTAAGACGTTAGCTTGTTATGGTCTTTTAAGACATATACAAGAAGTCATTGAGTTGATCAATGATTAATAACGAATAGTGGGATTATAACACGTTTATGTTTTAATGCGACATAAACATGAAGTGACTTGATTAAAAAGTACTTGTGTTATAAAGCATGCAGTTGGCTTGAAAATACTATTATACCATTAAGTTGATTTAGTTGGTAAATAGACAAGCTAAAAGATATATGGTTATCTTACATATTGTTTGATTATCTTACAATATTACTTCTAATGAAATACTACAAGTATGTTGTGTGATCAATTAGAAAGAATCAAACTCTATTAGTATTGTTCGATTAAAGATAACTATGACTTCTTTTCTTCCGAAAGTTATCAAGGTTAGAAATTGAGTATGGCTTGAATATACTCAATTAGACTCCTAGAAGATTAATAAGACGTTGTTGTGATGAATCACATTAAGTCTTAAATTGAAGTTCTGAATTTGTTAAGCCACTTATAAGAAGGTTGTTAACAAAAGAATAACAAAGAACTATCAATATGTATTTGTAATGTCCTAAAAGAGAACGCTGTATTGTTGCTCTAATTGCTAAGTAGTTATAGATAATCTCTATATTGCTAAAGGCAAGTGGGAGAATTTTATCTAGAAAAGATAGAATTACAAGATACATAATCTTCTAAAACCACACTAGTTAAAATCATGATGAGGCTTAACATGTAAATGATAAACCTCAAGATGATGGAATTATCATTCATAGATCCACTTGGATATCTCAGATATTTAATTAATATGCTGATGATTATATGATGTAGTATTACCAAAATAATGAATTGGGTGAATTACTCATATTATGAATGTTATAGATGCTGTTCATAAAGATATTCAAATTTAGAAAATTTGGTCTATCTTAATTCTTAATAGTTAGAGAATGATGATGAGTTTATTCAAAGATAATGTAACCCTAGTGGTTTAAATCTTTGTGAAATAATCATATGGACAAAAATTGTACACATATCTTAATGAATATCTTATGACAAGATTATTAATCATACTTAAGCAATTAACTATGATTGAATACTCTTTCTTAAGTACATTAAAGATATAAAGATGGTAGTTGTCATATTTACATGAATGTGAAATTTGACAATGGAATATCAAAAACTCTTTCTTGAATAATTACTTAAGCGAGGACGATAAGTAATCAAAAAGGAGTTTATGAATTCATGCAAATCTTTGGAAGTGTACAAAATGCAATAATCCATGAATGGAAAAATGCATGCATCTAGGAGATTATTCTTATGATAAATTATTAAATCTATATTTAGGTTTATAATTAAAATAAGGTAATTTCTAAGTATTCCAGAAAGCTAGTGGGAGTATTATGTTATTATTTACTAAATCATATATGTTGTATAACATATAAGAGTAACATTCCATATAAGTAAAAGGTTAGACTTAATTTGGAATGAAACGTTACTTGAAAGATTTAGGAAATATAACATACAACCTTGAAACAAAAAGTTTATTATTAAATAAACAAGTGCGGTAAATAAATTCTAAATAGAATATGATATATTATTTAGGATGACTAAATGGATATACATATTTGCAAAGATCAAACATGAGTAAAATCTAAGTTTGACTGAAGGATTGTCATGTGTATTATATTATTGTTGTATCATGCTTAAGTGCTTAAATGATTTGACAATATTTGATATCCAATTAAAAGTTATTATATAACTTGTGTAATAGATATTCTAATAGAAAATGTTTGAAATTAGAATAATGATCCTCAAATTGGAATAGCTCCTAAACATTACACATTGGATATTAAGTTTACGGAAAGTTTAAGAGCATATTGTGTTTAATATACAATGATGCTGGTTTAATTGAGATGACACTCAATAACTAGTCATGGTAGGATTTTATCCTTGTTAATGGCCATGAGAACTAGTTGTGCTTACTAAGAGCAAAGTTGCATTATACATTAAAGAATTAGAATACTTTAAACTTTAAAAGGTTTGAAAGTTTGATTATCATAAATTAGTGATTGAGGATGTCACACTATTTATGAATACTATGTGGCTATATCAAGAAAGTTGGATGAACACATACAAGAATTTTAATTATTGAATTCTTGAAAGAAGTATTCTCAAAATTCGGATAGATCAAAGTTAGTTGAAATAATGCCTTGTCAACATGAATGATTGTCATTGCTTGAGGCATAATTGTCTTCAAGTTATTACTTGAGACAAGATTCATTAACTAGAATTATCGTGCATTGATCTATTTAGTGTTTGGGTAAAGGACATTAAGCAATTATTATTTATAATGAATTAAAGTACTTAGTACGTTTGTTTTCATTAATAATAAATTGTGTCCTATATTTGCATGTTTAAATCCGTGAATAACTTATGTTGTTCTAAATTGTCCATTGTCGATTAATGATATGGGAATATCATTAAACTAAGACAAATCTGAGTATTGGTTAAGAATATACTTGAAAGTATATTGATGCGTTGACATACCAATTTCACATAATATTCGATGAATTGAATATTGGACTTATCCCAATAATATGATTTAATATTTAATGTGAGAATCATATTTAAAGTTATCCTCAGACTTGAGATACCAGATAAGTGTCATGGATGTAGTGCATTTTTGTGAAGCAATCTACCGCTCACCGTAACAGGGAGTCATAAGGGTTGTTTTCAGAAGTGTTGCAAAGTTCATGGGTTAATCTTGTAGTCAAGAGAGAATTTGTTCCTTCTGATTTGTTCAGAAGTTTAATACTGCTGGGCCCCTCGTAGGGTTGACAAAATGTTTGCGTGGCCACGCCCAAAGTCTATCTGGAATACGTTCAGATGTTTTGGTAATTTTGTTAAATCATAAAGAGACGAGAAACAGAAATTTAATAAAGAACCTCACATCTTTATTAATGTGGTATTAGAAACAAAAGGATAATTATAATGATGAATCATTAAAGGTTTTTTTCCAGAAAACCTAGCTCGAGTTGAACTAGGGGCATTGGAGTGTTGCAAGACGCCAACCAATGTCATTTTACTATTAATAGATATCCAAGTGGGAGCTGTTGGAATATATGGATAAATATTAATATGTAAATGTCTAGTATCGAACCCGAGACCTCGGGATTGCACACTTTACAAACAAGAATAATGAATAATAAATATATATATGTTAAACGTATCGTATATATATATTTATAACACTTAAGGGACGAAAGGTATGGACTAGAGTGTAACTTAGGAGTCAAGAAGGATCTAGAATCCCTTAGGGGTGTGCTAGGCCGGTCGAACAAGGGAGGGGCAAGCCCAACCCATGTTTGTCTTGTCCTCCAAGTATTCTCTAGTATATATACAAGGCCAAGGGTTAGACTTTCACAATCTTTTGTGCACACACTCTAACCCTAAAACTTTGTTTCTCTCTTTTGTTTTCCTAGGCCGATCGGTTCAACCCCCCTCATAAGGGTTTGGGTCGATTTTGGTTTAATCCAAAATTAAGTGGTTTTGTTTACTTGCATCAAACCTTTATTCGTTGGTAGTTTGTGTGTACAAGAACGAGGTAACAACATACTTTTGTTGTTATCAAGGGATCGATTAACAAAACGGTAAGGGGTTAATCATTGATCCATATAAACCCTAATTAGGGTTCTTCATATTGTTAAAGACAATTGCTTTTGATTCTTGTTCGGGCTAGAATCACCATGGTACGTTCTTATTTATGTTTTAGTTAATATTTATGTGTTATACTCGATCCTATGCTTCCGCATACGTGTGCACTTTGATTTATGTGATTGTCATGATAATTGATTTCTAACACTTTTAAGGTTAGGGACTCGATAAACGGAAAGCGTTGAGATAAACGCAATGGCGTGGGAGCGTAATGCAAGTGAACAGTTACGTGTTTACGTGTCATACAATCGATCTCGTACCATCTACAGCAAACCAAAGAAACCGAGTTTCGATCACTAGGATCATGTATGTAAGGTATAACACAGTTAGCAACTGTCTCCATTGGGTTTATTGATAATTTGATATACCTAAATTGCAAACATAAACACGTCAAAACATTAGTTGTTATAAACCTAGTTTTACAGCAACATAAGAAATCAGCAAAAAGTAAGCCAATATTTGATATAAAGTACTACGTAGTAAAAATTAGTTGTCGAAATTTGTGCATTATAAATCATATAAAAAAAATTAAATAATAATAATAATTAAAAAAAAAAAATCTTACGATTGTTTAAACAGATGTATGTTTTTCTTCTTCGTGTGAGCTTTTGATTATCGTACTTTTTCCTCACGAGCTTAGGTTTTGGTTTATTTTATAGGTTAGTATACACTTATTTTCATGGGCTTATTTTAATCTGTATGGGCTTACATGTATTTATCGTGTTAGCCCGTAAAATTTAAAATAAGTTGTTTGAAGAAAAATCGGAATCATATAAGCTGGAAATAAGTTTTAGATTAGTTTTCTTTAAGGTGTTTCTTACTTATTATGTCTTAGCTTGTATAAATTTGTAAGCCTAGAAGTTTGAATAAACCGTAAAGAAAACAAAGGCCCCTTTCGAAATCAAACACATTACAAAATGCTATAAATTTCTCATGTCTATAGTATTATTGTTCATCGGGAGCCTTTTCGGGATCTTCAAACGGTCCGCTCTATGCTCACTACGGAAGAAATGAGGTTAAAGTCACGGGTACAAGATACATTTGTTTATTCTACTTCATCCTCACCAATGGTGTTATTGGCCAATTCTGGTTCTAATGCTCACCGTTCTTCTCCTACGGAAAAGGTACACAAACCTTGCTTCAATTTTAATAAGGGGTCGTGTCGTTTTGGTTCATATTGCAAATTTCTACATAATGGAATTCACGGTAACCCTTCTTTGTCGTCAAATCGTGGCATTAGTTTAAATGTTACATCCTCATCCAATTTGACTCAAAATGACTTATTAACCTTACAAGGCCTTTTGGCTAAATTGGGATGTCATGGCTCTTCAAATATTGCACCTCCTGTTAGTCCGGAAAAAGGAAAAATTTGACCAAAACTGTAAAATCACTCAAAACTATGATACAAACTGTCCACTTATTCATTCCAAAACAATCAAACGAAGTCATCGTTCTCGAAAATAATGATACAATTAAGCTAATACTAATATGAGAATGCAAACAACAAAATGATGCCAATACAAATACAAATCACATACTAAATCCCTAATCGTCACCAGATTGAGATTCACCATCTTCATCATCATGTACCATCTGGCTAGTTCCAGAAGCAAAGGTTGGGTTGTAAAGTTGGTCGGGAAGAAACCCTTGGGGAGTAGAGCTAGGGTCGGGAACCACTGAGGGAGTGTACATCGGGGGAGGGGTGAAGAACGAGGAAAAAACTCCTTCTGCTTGTTGTCGGTTGAAGTAAGCAAAAAAGTCGGTAACAACGTTTTCTGTACTTGCAGCTGCCTGTGTATATCGCTTAGCTTGTTCTATGCACCTCGCTGTTTCTGCCTCCTGTTCCCTAATCATCCGAGCAACATCATCAACACGTACCATCTGGCTAGTTCCCGTAGCAAAGGTTGGGCTGTAAGGGTTATGGTCGGGAAGAAACCCTTGGGGAGTAGAGCTACAGTCAGGAGCCACCAAGGGAGTGTACATTGGGGGAGGGGTGTAGGATGAGGAAAAACCTGCTTTTGCTAGTTGTTGGTTGAAGAAAGCAAAAAAATCGGTAAGCTTCTTTTGGAAACTTGCAACTGCCTGTGCATCTCGCTCAATTTGTTCTTTATGCCTTGTTGTTTCTACCACCTTTTCCCTAATCTGAGCAACTTCTTCCTGGGTAAAATAACCTTGCGTAGGTTGTGAGCTGCTGCTAGAAACCTGTAAATCACCCAAAATGATGTCAATACAAATACAAATCACAACTAAATCCCTACTCGTCATCAGATTAAGAATCACCATCACCATCATCACGTACATGGATTTACATATTTGACAAGATAACTTTATCACTACTCCCTACCCCTTGGATGAAACATATATTATCTATGATAGAGACGATGCAAAATCTAAATAAAAGCATAATAGATATACTTATTAACAAACCTCGAAATCTGGACGGGTGAGCCCCAGTCTAGTATCATTATCGCTGTTAAACCAAATATACCGTAGTGATTTTATATTTAACCAAAAATCCTTGACTGCTTGATAGCTAAAGGGACAATTCGTCAATTCTAATTTTTTTAATTTTGGGCACCCCTTTGATAACTCCATAAGGCCTTCATCGGATCCGCCAATACTAGCAAGACACAGATCTCTCAAATTAACACCATACTTACCGATAAACCCCAAACCTACATTTGTCAAAGCTTCGGGATAAAGATCAAGAGTTAGCCTCTCAAGTTTGCTGCAACCAATCAACATAGCTCGGATCCCATTGTCTAGTGGTAAGATTGTATTGTATTCTTCATCTTCTTTTTGCTGTGCACGGATACGGAAAACACGCAAATTCTTCAAATTAGATCCTATACACTCCAAAGCTTCATTCGAAATATTAGTGAGTTCGACATGTAAATATTCCAAATCTGGACATCCTTGTGCCACAGCCATTAATCCCACATGAGTCCCGGAGTATACAGTCAATTTGCGCAATTTCTTGCAATAATGACTAATAAAGCTCAATCCGACATCTCCACACACATGCTCCGTATGAAGAATTTCCAAGTTAGGACACCTCTGAAGAAAGAAACACTGACAAGACCACTCGTGTGGAACAACTAACCCCTTAAAGTCCAATTCCCTTAACTGATTCAATAGGGGTTCAACAAACCGAATAGAACCTTCAGGCAAACAACTTAAGCCTAAACTATGAATACTCGAGGGGAACTTAAAACCGCTATACTGCTCGTCTTCATCAAAATAAGCGCCGAAAAAATCTTGCAAGTTAACAGCATTACTAATGGCCTGTGCTGCATCGTCTATAAGACATGAATCAACTCTTAACGAAACTAAAGACTCCCTACATTTTTCTACAAGGAACGCAACATCTTCTTGACCAAAGGGAGTATTAATAGCATCAATATACGAGAACTTCTCAATCCCTGTTTTACGCAACGCCAGCACGCGTAACCATTTCCCACGTTCCTCTACCACCTCGTCACCAACAACCAAATCAACTTTTTCCAAACATAATTCTCTCAACTCGCTAAAGTGCTTAGCAACACACATGAGCCCATTCTCTGAAAACCCTTCACACATAAAAATTTTCAAACTCATCAGATCCTTCCCTCGGGTTTTCGCAAGGAAGTCGAGATCAGAATCACGAATAACTGAATGACGAATACGGAGCGATTTTAAGCGCGTAAGAGAGACAGATATTTCCCGAATCCACTCATTTACGTCATCAATTCCTCCGGTAACACATTTTATTCCTTTTACTGTTAGGGATTCGAGAGACGGAAACCGTTTCGATAAACGAGACGGTGGGGGTGCGTAATGCACGTGCACGGTCAAGTGCTTACGTGTGAAACAATCGATCTCGTTCCAACTACGACAAACCAACGAAACAGAGTTCCTGTCATCACCATTCTGTATGTACGGAATAACACAGTTGAATACAGTGTCCATTGAAGACATTTGACCCTCCTTCAATTAGTAAAAAAAAAACACGTAAGACAGCAACTTAAATAGTAATAAAAACACGTTAAAATGCACAAAGAAAACAACATAAAACTATAAAAAGCAGCATAAACAGCTTTAAAAACGACAAAAATGTAAAAATGCAAAAACCGGCAACCTATACAGCACTAAAAAAAACAGCAAAATAATCAATAAAAGAACAAAACTAACAGCAACTTGTTAGAAATATACTACAGACTAAGCTTATTTGGCCGGCTTATATTTATGAACTTATTTTTCAATTTAGTTTGTTTAAGCTTACTTAGCAGACTTACGAGCTTACTGGCTTATTAAACCTTTTTTTCTATATAAAGCTTATAAGCTCATCTTTTAGGCTCATGAGCTTTTCAAAAGTTCAATAAGCCGACGAAATACGCTTAAAAAACACCTAGTAGCTGGCTTATCATATTTTCAATAAGCTCATAAGCCCAAAAATTTAACGGGGTGTTTGGATCAGCTTATGTAGCTGGCTTATTATGGGCTTATTTGATTTTGGAAAAGCCAATAAGCTCACTTATTGAAGCTTATGAACTTATGAACTTCACATTATTGGCTTAAGCCAATAATCTAAACTTCATAAGCTCTTAAAAAGTGAGGTTATCAGCTTTTTCCAAAATCAAATAAGCCCATAATAAGCCAGCTAAATAAGCTAATCCAAACGCCCTATAATTAAGATTATGAGGTTTTCAAAAGGTCAATAGGCTGGAAAAATAATTTAAACAAAAACCCACCTAATAAGCTCATAAGCCAGAATAAGTACGAATGAATAAACTAATAAAAAAGTTGAAATGAAAAGTAAACCTGATAAGCGAATCAATGCAGGGATCTAACAAGTACAAGTGAAGTGAGGGACTGATATTATTCGGGTCGACCCGCATCTCTTATTAAAATGGTACAGTGATTTATCAAGTACTGACTCACTACCCTAATAAAGTTAAGAGTTAACTACATAAATGGTCCTTGTGGTTTGTTGGGTTTTATGGATTCAACCATCGTCACTATGGTCTTTCTACTAGATAGGTTGGGTTTATGGGTGTCATTCGGGCTGACCCGGTCTTAACTCGACCCGAGTCAAATTGGGTCGGGTCAATCGGGTCAAAAATTATATTCGGGTCAATCGGTCAACTTGAATTGACCCGAGTTCTAAACAAGGTCGGGTTCGGGTATGTTTATTTTAGCCTTGACCCGACCCAAACCCAACCAACCCGAGTCAATCAACACTAAACATATTGAAGTAAAATGGACCGAGACCCAAACCCGAATTGACCCAAACCCGAATTGACCCGACCCGACCCGAGTGACCCGGCTTGACCAAAGTTGACCTGAACCCAACCGGGTTAACCCAAATGACACCTCTAACTGGGTTGGGTTAGAATTATTGTTTGGAGAGGGGTTATGGTTAGCAGGTGTGTGTGTATAACTATATGTTTGTATCTTATCGAGGATTGAAGATGAGAAAGAAATGCTTAAAAGGTTATTCAGTTTGTTTTAAATTTGAATGTATACTAGGCATACTGGATCTTTTTAAAATTCACTAAGAATTTCGACACATTTTGATAAATACATTAGTTTTCTTTAGCATTTGGCCTAAATAGAAATACTTTGTTATCTCAGTTAGCTATTTATATATTTCTCACAAATTCATAATTTGCCAAACAATTTTGGTTCTAAACTATGTGGATTATCTCACAAACATCACTAAAGTTGCAAATTTACATAAAAGTTTAGGCACTTTTCTCATTTCAAAGTGAGAATTGTGAAAGTATTGCTGGTAGAGGAATGTTTTTGAGCCAGGATAATGCACTCGTCGGATGCAGCGAGATTGTTTTTCACACATTTTTTTAGCGTAAAGTGTATTTCGTTTTTGGTTATGTGACCGGTAAGTATGAAACTTGATTGTGATTAAAAAAAAATAAATAAATAAATAAATCATCTCATATTAGCAATTCAATTTCATGGTGTGATACTTTTCCGAGCCTCCAATCGATATTTGATTCACTAAAGCACACAAACCACCATGTTTATTTTACGGCATTAATCATATATACTTGCACAAAGAAGCTTCTCCTTATAAACAATACATTGATATTGTAATGCCATGCTTAAAAAAAGATGATAAGAACTGTTTTAAGTGGTTAAAAAGAAATAAGTCACATACTTATTATTATTAATATGGTTTGATTGATTTGTAACATGGTATACGAAGATGGCTTATCATATTTTCATTAAGCTCATAAGCCCAAAATTTTGGAGTTTATAAGGCATCCGTCTAACTTAAGTCAAGTTTTTCGAGTTATTACGGAGCATAAGTCACGTACTTGTTATTTATACACTACTATATAAAGCATTTAAGTTGTGGGCTCCATAAAAAATTAAGATAATGAGATCCACTTATGGAGTGACATGTGTCATGTATCAATTCTTAAATAAAAAATCACATTTATTTTCGAATTGAAATATTTTTTAATCTATTTATTTTTTTAATTATCTAACTTCATTATATTTTTTAAAATTTTGTATTCTTTAATTCAACATCTATTTTGATATATTTTTATAAGTTTTTAGTTTTTATATTTTTAATGTGTTATTTTGATTCAAATTTTTACAGCTTTAACCTTTATTTGAATCAATACAAACTTGATTAGTCAAAATTATAACTTTTGGGGAAGTGTTTGACGGGTAAAAAATTGTGAGGGACTTTATGTTAGAATAATAATGTCACGGGAAAGTTACGAGAAACCCAAACAAACACATACAACGAACACATACTGTCGGAGTGTTGTGTAACAAATTCACTAATCGGATACGGAATTATGGGAGAGTTGGATTAGCAATTCATTCATTATATTTCTATTATAACTATATTTTTTTCGTTGCCGCTATGCGCGAGTATCGAACTAGTTATTAATATGGTTTGACTTTGATTGATTCGTAACATGGTATGGGAAGATAGCCAAAGAATAGTTCTTGGCATATCATGTTAGATCAAAACAATTGGTCGATCATGTTCCCATTTAATTGAAATCTATGTTTTAATTTGATGGAAACCAAATATTTACATGATCTTTTTGGTAATTTATGATTTATGAAAAAAATAAATAAATAAATTACATGATCTTTTTGGTAATTTATGATTTATGAAAAAAATAAATAAATAAAATCAAGAAGAAAGGCTAAGATCAGGGCTTGATCTCATGACCCCTACCACTAAAAGGTGGTAAGAACCAAGCTCTTGCCATATTCTCAACCCTTCCTCATGTTATCTTTTCTCAAATAATAATATATATGCATGAAAGTGCAACATCTTTAACATCAAATTCATCACAAATGTACCTAAAAGAGAATGTTTCAATTCCCGCATGAGAAGAGATCTAGTAAGGAAAAAAAATGAGAACAAATTTCAGCCACACATTTGACATTTGAAATGATTAGGAAGAAATTTAAGGTGAGACGCATTTATGTTTGCAGATGCATATGACATGTGCGGTTGTGATTTTTTTCTCACTTTCGACATTTTAATTTTATTAACCATTTCGCGCACCCCTCCACTCCATCCTTAGAAATAGGGGTGTCATTCGGGCTGGGTCAATCGGGTTCAAAATTATATTCGGGTCAATCGATCAACCCGAATTGACCCGAGTTCTAAACAAGGTCGGGTTCGGGTATGTTTATTTTATCATTGACCCGAACACGAGTCAATTAACACTAAACATAGTGAAGTAAAATGGACCTAGATCTGAACCCGAGGCAACCCGACCCGAATTGGCCCGAACCCGAATTGACCCGGCCCGAGTTCTAAAGGTCAGGTTCGGGTATTTTTTTAGGCTTGACCCGAGTTGACCCGACTTGAGTTGACCCGAAGCTGACCGGGTCAACCCGTATGACACCCCTAGTTAGAAATATGCAATTATGCATTAGTCCGTTCTCGGAAATCCCTTCACACTAAACAATCTTTAATAACTATTGCACATCATTTCGTAATTTTTAATACAAGCACTATCTCAACATATATGAACTGCTACCTATTATGAATAACTAGGAAATATTTTACTAAGTGGGAAACTTTGCGTATGTACGACTAAGAACCAAGGTCAAGAGGTGTGTTTCATGAAGGATGAGAAGGGTCGAGTTTAACCGCGAATTAGAAAGTAACTCTGATGATTTGGTGAACACACCTGCAGACGGTGAGTAGGTTGAAGCTTGTCAAATAATTCATAAGCCGACACGTCACAGAAGGTGACTTTACCCGTAGCCCAAAAGTGTGTCACATACTGCCTAACTATACAGGTTAAAGATAGCAATAAACCAAGCCTAAAAGACCAACCATCACAAAATCTAAGTATCATACATAAAGATGCTATGCACAATAATCTCAGAGAACAAGCTCAGCCATCTACGGTTTTGACATTAAAACAGCCAGTTTTAGCTCACCATCCCGACAAAGCTTCACCGGATTCTTAAAAATAGCAACTTGAGCCGTTTTATCACCCGATAAAGCTACACGAGCTATGCTAAAAGATTCACCTTTCTTAACTGCAAACTGCCACTCATTAACTGATATCTCAAACCAGTCCTTTGATGCAGAATCTGTAGTTTTCACTTCAATGAATTCCTTTCGGTTGTTATGATCATAAACTTCAATGTCATATGGTAGCCCCGTTTCACTAGCTTCATTCACCCACTTCACAAGCTTTGTCCCGTCTTTTTTAGAGTAGTAGTTGAACGCCACTTCCTCACCTCGTCTTCCCGTAAGTAGCGCCTGCTGTACATTGACTTGGCCATGAGAAAGTTGATCATTCTGACTAAAACTCGTAGGACCATCTTGGTCAACCAAAGAAGGTTCAAGATTGACACGGTTAGCCACATTGGTTACACTATCACCCTCACCATTTGAACTTGTAGAATTCTCAAGAATTTCCACCTTAGTAGTCGAGGGTACTTTTAGATCCACACGCTTAGCCACATATTGCATCTTAGGGGCAGATTGCCAGCTGGAGGGAGGCCAGTTTTTGTTTCCTCGAGTTGAGGAACTATTAGTCACATTGGTTACACTAGCACCCTCACCATTTAAACTTGTAGAAATTTCAAGAATTTCGACCTGATTAGTTGAGGGTACTTTTAGATCCACACGCTTAGCGACATATTGCATCTTAGGGGCAGATTGCCAGCGGGAGGGAGGCCAGTTTTTGTTTCCTCGAGTTGAGGAACTATGTTTGACGGTTCTTTTGGTGACACGTGTTGTGGTTGATGTCTCAGTATTAAATGTCATAGGTTGAATTGACCATATCGGTTCTTCTTCCGCCAGTTTTGGCACTTTTTGGCTATTTAAGACAAAAGTTTCTATTTGTTCTTCTGTTGAACCTGATTTGGTCATTGTTGTAATCAAATGAAGAAAATTAGCCAAGTGCAGTTCAGGATCCCCGTTGATCAGAAAACGAGTAAGCTCCATGAATATTGAATGAGAATCTGATTGACGTGTTGCATACAGAATCTCATCCTGTGTGAATCAACACATAAACATGTTTAGTATAAGCTCAAACTTCTATAAATAGTATTGACAAGGTACGATGTTTGTAAATCAGCGATACATTATTAATTTTGGCTAAATTAGCTTCAACTAGTGTAAATGAACCTAATAGTAAAGTTGAGCAAGTATTTTTGTCATTTTGGCTTTTGTTTACTATAATTAAAATTTGCAGGTGGTTATCGGTCCCAATAGTTATACACATGTAAAAATGAGTATAATACCTGAAGGAGGCAACTACAGCCATGCCTCTTCTTTGATGCCATATTTGATCGCCTTATAACGTTCTTATAGAATAACTTTTCGACAACAACAATCTGCAGTCGGTTCAGCTTTTCAAATCCTGATAGCCTGAGTTGTTGATATCTTTCATGATGTCTGTAACAGATGTAACGCTGAGCGTAAGGAAGAACCCAGCTCACCAACGAAATTCCATAGCTGTTGTTGACTGTCCCATAATATATTGCTTCACGAGTAACAACCTGCAGTGGATTTTAAGGGCTGGTTAATTTCCACCTCATATCATTCAGAATTATAAAATGCCCACGGAAGGTGTCGCATGTTAACTAAAGGGGGTTTACAAGTCTGTGTTAAAGTTACTTACATGACGCTAAATATTCAGAAAATGATAATCGGTTACAATAGAAGACCGTAAAAACAGACATTTGGACAAAGACACTTTCTGCAGAAATGTTTCTGACTTGAAGGTAAAAGTCCCTAAACTTCGAGTAACAAACGTATATAGGTCATATTAGTTTTTCCGTAGATAGTTTTGTTGCACCTAATATGTTATGTTGCAATATTCATTTATCCTAACCTTTTACGACTTCAAGTCACAATAATCATATAATCAACGCACTAAAACACAAATCCAAACACCCCAAGCCAAAAGATGAAAATAATGATAACGAGGGACAACCTCTGAGAGAGCAGGGATTCCTAGTGCTTTCATGAAAGCAGAAACTTTCACTTGAAGCATTGCTTTTCCTTCATCAGTGAGTTCACACAAGCAAAAAAGATTGATAATATTTGACTCCTCAAATTCATCGGCAAGCTTTTCGTCATCACACCAACACACGAATCCAAATGATGGATGTAAAGAGACCCATTTATCACAAGATGTCGGAAGCACCTTCATTTCCTTTTCTTCAAGATTTCTTTTCAGCATTTCAACGCCCTCAACACTTAGGGCTCCAGATTTGAGCCCGTCACTCCACATTACAAAAACATCGAATACCTGTCAATAGAATTCAAAATTGAAACAAAGCCATTATGTCACACAACATGATTAATTCTTACTTATAAAGGTAGATGAAAGTTATGTTTTTTATATCTCTAACTAGTGTAGTAAATTGGACAGAATTCTACCTTTTTGGCGGCCTCTGATGGAGTTTCTTCAGTTGATAAATGACGTAAAAACGCAAAGTAATCTAGAAGCGGGGGGTTCTCATTTACGCCACATTCATTAACAAAAAAGTCATGAAGGCTTGGATATAAGTTGCTTAGCATTTTTCTTTCACTTTTTGGATGGATCATACTATCGTGCCAAAAGACTTCATGTGGGGATAAAAGCACACCAGAAACAACTTCACTCAACAAAGCAGATGTAAGGGGAACAAATATAAACGATCCACTGCGTAATATCGCCATGTTAGTCTCATTTGAGGAGCCCAGTTCTTTCCATATGAATGAGTAGAATCTTGACATCTGTGATATGCTGAAGTAAACAAACATAAACGTGTGAACATATTGCTACGGTTATGAGCATTTACCTTGATTTAGAAAACGCGCAAACAGATTATGAACATTACCTTGCTTTGAAAGATGTGGCAGATCTTTTCCAAATTTCGAGAACAGATAAAGCGTCATGAAGGGTAACAGCAATCTTAAAACCAATGCTAGTCACTAACTTCTCATTTTGAATCTGTTATATCCAAACAAAAAACCACAAACTGTAAATTTTTGCAAATAACGAAAAAAATGTGTCAAGCGAATGAAATGAAGTTTTATCGGGAAGAGCAAATGGACCTTCGGAACAGCACAAGGAGCATTATCACCAAGAATTGCGCGCACCGCATCACAATTATTGAACAAATCCTTTGGATAACAGAGCCCATTGTCTACACTGGACACCACCCACTGAACATCACCAAGAGCAGTTACCAACGAAGACTTGAAAGCCTTACTTTCACCGTGCATGTTGCAATAAGCGACAACTTTATCACTATAATATTCATCCCAAATTTCATCAAGAACCTCCAAAAGATGCTTGCATTTTTCACAATCACCGCTCGACGACACTTTTGCTAGTAAATCAACTAATTCTCGAGACTCCCAGTCAGTAACAGTTGATCCAGGCTGAACACTCTCTTTCTCCCACATCATATTTGTGAGAACAACTTGAGATGAAATAGAAACAGTTTTTTCAACTCTAACAGTTTGCACAAAATCAGTTATTCCAACTTCCTGTAAAAAACTTCTCCAGTTTACCATCGATATACCAGGTGGATACATCATATAAGTATTGTCGACCTCATACCATTTTACATCAATGCCACAGATCAACCTACTAATATCAATATGATTTCCAAAGTCATTACCGAAATGGATTTCAACCTCAGATGGTAGAACAAAACCATGATTGGTTAAAATATAAGCTTTATTATAAACCTCAGAGATTATGTCCTCCCGTTCAGTCCCACAATCTGAGCAACTAGATTGTAAGTGAACCATTATAAACGATAAGTACTCTGTCATGAGATCAGTATTCACTATATTTTTCTTGTCACAAATAGCTGGCAAAACATGTGCTTTTACTATCTCATGTTCGGATAACCATTTGACACCAACTTTCAAAAGCATTTGAGTTAAGTTATTGGTGACAGGGCCATTGAAAATTGCTGGATTAACAATTCGAAGATTGGCAAACAACCTTGTAAAGGCTTTGAGATTGTCCCACGAACCATTTAAACTCATCCAAATCATACCTACTTCAATTGAACTATAACAACCGCTTAAAAGTGGAATGAAAGGCGTTTTCCTCAGGGTATTCATAACATCAGAGCCGACTTTGAAAGCATCAGTGTTCAGAATGGACATTGAATGTAATTCATTAAGCCAAGATGATAACCACTTATGGCCCATTGCTCTTAAATCATCTTTGGTACGACATAAAGAAGATAACATCTTAACCAAGATGTTAGGCCCATAGCTCTCGATACCCAATGCTCTTGCAAGTGAATCCGATAGTTCTATATCCTTATTCAAGTATCCAAGACCAATATGCTTCTGAATCAAGCTATCGGGTAAAAGAGTACGAACCTGTTCATTCCAATTTCTTAGTACCCGACACGGTGGGACCCACTTCTCATTTTCGCCTTCTAGAAGCAAACAGTTAGACGTGCATAGCTTTGATATGATCATTCTAGGAAGAGAAGCAAAAAATCCATGCACTTCGCCAAGAAGAGGAACATAACTCATAAAGACGGAAATGCCCTTTCCAGGACAATCCTTGAAACCAGGAAGGCTGCAGAAAGATCGCTGTGAACTCACAAACAAGTTTGGGAACTCTGATAGCAGAAACTGGTTCCATGGACTATCACCATCAACTTCTTCTCTTGATGAAGGAAGAACAAAATCACCTTGGATTATAAATTTTAAACCATATGTTCGGAGAGGAAGAAATGCAAAAACATACTGCTGATCTAGCTTTGGAATGTAATTACCATTTCCTGATACTTCAAGAGCAAATGCAACCGAAAGTTCAGTAGTTTTGACATCGTTTCGGATACCATTAGCCTGAAGTTCCCGAGAGTCAACAAACCAAGTCAATGTCTCATTCCCGATGGAAACGTTGGTTAATCCATTTCCAGTTATTTGTTTCCTCATGATGACAAATGAATCATTAAGCATATCTCTAAACTTGATACATTGAAGACGGTGAAGAAAAAGTAACAAAGATGGGTGAAGATCTGAAAACATAGATTTGATGTTCTCCTCAGCAGAAGTTTCTGTTGACTTTGACTTCAACGGAAGGACAATGCATGTGTTGTAGTCGTGTGTGCTCACTTGATCAGTAGTGTCAAATGAGACCAGGTTTGTGAAATAGTTGATATCACAAGGAGGTACGATTGTTGGCAAAACAAAACCGATTTGACCATCGGTTAAGTCAAACTTGATATGGAATCCATTAGAATGGATTTCTGGAGCATCAGTAACCTGCATAATCATCAAAGGAATGTTTTGAATACATTGTAGAAAACAATAGAATTTATTTGGCTAATATAGGATAAATTCGTATACCCGAAATACTGATTTGAATCCAATGCCCTTCTTGCCAATGTACCCGGAACTAGCTGTCTTCTTGGTAGAATTTCCAACATCACAAAGTGCCCTGATGTTCTCAGCAGAAAAACCCTGCTCATTATTCAAAACAATAATACTTTTCTCCTGAAGAACGAAAGTTAAAGTCGGCTCCACATGTCTTGGGTATACATTATCATCAGCGTTCTGAACCTATAGAAAAATATATAAAATAACACAAACATGTGATTATTGTAACAAAATAACTTAAAAGTACCACCATGTCAAAAGATAAAGACAAAAACTTACAAGCTCCAGGAGAAAATGCGAGTCTTGTGAATATAACTCTGTAGATAGACAATGAAGTGCTCTTCCTAAACGAGCATGTTGTTTTTTCAAAACGCTACTTTCTGAGATTGAAATATTTGGATCCAAACCGAATTCTTCAATTCTAATAGACTCGATAATACTAGCTGCATTCTTCTCTCTCTCAGAATCTAACATGTGCTGAACGCAACCATCATCAGCACTGTGCACAGTAAATGTCATTACACTATCTCTGTTTCCATCTTCGCTAGGTTGGTTGGTTTCACGAGGTGACGTAATTTCACTTTCTGAAGAACATCTTTTCTTTTCAAGTGATTCTTTGGATTCTGATAAACATGAGCAATAATCATTAAGCCACTCCACTATGCCTAATGATAACCCAAGCTCATGAACCAACATATGATCCTCTTTACTTTTACATTCACTCAAAATCGCCAGTTGAGCATCTTTGATAATCGAACGAAGTGCAGAAACCAATAACTCTGCTGCAAAGCGTTGAAACTCCTTTGGTATATAACCCAAACAATCAAGAACAAATCTTGATGCAATAGGCGCCCCTTTAAAAGCATTATTTGCATGGAATTTTAATAGGGATAAAGGTACCTTTCGTTCACCACCATATAAAGCAATCAAAGATACGAGATTTACAGCTGTTTCAAAAGAAGACCCATGAAGAAAAGATTCTAGGAATGAATCCACTGTGGCTGAATGATCTAAACGTAAAACTTTTCCATCTTTTGTTACTAAACAAAGCAGTTCCTTGGTGGTTACATTGCTCAACAGCCACCCCACAAGAGGACCCAACGAAGGTGCAAACTTATAGTCCCAACATGACCATAAACTTAAATCTACCAACATCGGAGCCTTAAGTAACAGTTCTATTGTGTCATTCGTGCCAACATGAGTATATGAGAAACCTTTCTCTGCTCTAAAATCAGATAAAGTAGAAGAAAATAACACAATACTTGAGCTCACATGATCACCTTTCTTGCTGAGATTAGTCAAAAGATCAGCTGTAAAATCATCTTCTAGTAACGTAAGACCAGCAGAAGGGAATTGAGTCTTCAACAACTGAGAAACCATTAAGTTGCTTAATGTTTCGCGCTCCCCTAAGCTATTAGCAGCTTCTGATAAGAATTCAAGCAAGTAACTTTGGCTCATGCAAACTTTAACTGAAGGCTTCTCAACTTTGTCTGTAACTGTGAAGCAATCCTGCCATGTGGTAGGTAGTAGAGAAATATTTTCGCCTAAGAAAGTGAAAATGTCTCCAAATCCGAGGGTAGCAAAGTCTTCAACAGAAAAATGTTGAGTTAGAGAACATTCTAATTTGCAGATTTCCCTTAATAAGACTAATTGTTTTTTCGGATAGGAACTTATGTTATCTAGAACATGATTGGAGACCAAAAAATAGTCCTTTGCATATGTCAGAACATCTTCAAGAGTAATGCCTGGGAAGTGAGCAAACGAAAAGAAAACTACTAAGCAATTGTTGCAGTCAAAAAGACAAGTCAAAGGTACATGAAACATGGTTGAAGATAATCCAATTTTTCTACCATAACTTAAAAGATTAATAAATACACTCCAGCTATCAATGGGGTGTTTGGATGTGCGCTTAGAAAGTGATAAATAGCCATTTGAGAACGGAGAATCAGGTGCAAAAAGAAAGGGATACTTAAGTAAGTTTAAATGCAACTTAAAATCCGTATTCTAACAATTTCTTACCTGTTTTAATTAATCTGATTATATTTACTATAAACTATCAAAAGATGTTAACAAATTTAATTCTAATGCACATCCAAACACCCCTCTTTAAAACACAGTATGAAAAATAAATAATAGAGCCAAAAACGAAGAACAAAAGGCATGTAACTAACCAGCACGACTCTCCAAAACATGCTTACTAGCAACAAGAATGTCCTTTTTAAGAGCACATGTGGTGGAATTGGTATTTGCATGTCCCTCTTTGCTATTTCCTTGAGGGACAGAACTCATACGATCCCACAAACCAAACTTTATAGATGTAATCTGGTACAAAACAACATTTAAAAAAAAAAGGGTTACACTACCTTGATGTTGAATGGTTGTATGAAATTGGCCATAGATGACTTACAGCAACATTTAGCAATCCAACATACGGATATGATGAAATCATATGCTTTACAGCTTTAGTCTTCTTTTTTGGATTCATTGGACGATGATAAAAGTCAAGCATCTTGTCATAAGCCTACAAACAAAATAAGCAATTAGAACAAGGAGCTAGTGTACCATGCAAAAAAATAAATAAATAAATAAATAAAAAATTATGATTCAGTACAACAAAAAGTATGTGATATATACCTCAACTACATTCTCATCCTCACATAACTCTTTCCAGATCTTAATAAACCTCCATGTATGCCCATCCACTGCATTATTATCAATATATCCTGTTTCGACATCCTCACAAAAAAACTCTCGTTTATAGTTCAGCGCACTCATCCACTTTGTATGTGTTTTGTGAATGAAATATTTTGTGCAATAACTGAGTTCGGATACTTGTTTCCCTTTAAGCGAAGCACCATGATCATTGCAACTTTTGATCTCATGGGTCAAACTACAATCCATTTCAGTATCCAACCAAGTGCGTGGAATTTGTGAAGCTGCAGCTGCGGAAGGGTCAGAAGTAGATGCAGCTTGTGCATCATCATTTTTATTGTTAGCTGCTTCGTAATCAGTGTTTCCATCATTCTCCTCGTTGTCATTAATCAGTGACTTTAAATCTAATCCATCAGAACATTTCTTTAGAATGTTGCCTTCAGATCGCCTTCCACGCATTAGATATCCAATGTGCATACTGTAAATGTACATCAGCAGAGGAAAAAAAAAAGCGATAAAAGAACCACTTTTTTATAGAAGTCTAAGTAAGTGAGAAACACACATAAAATCCATACCCCAGACTTTGAATCCGTATGCAAAGATTTTCTCGGTTTTTCTTCCTCTTTTTTGCTATAAAATCCAGCAAGTCATCAACCATTGTCTTTTTCTTTTTACGAGGGAGTATGCTGAGGTAAGCGACAATTTGTTCAGTTGTAATCTTGCAGATTTCGGTGACATCAGGTCCTATCGAAAAGTAATGCACAACTAGTGGATACTTTAAGATGGGTCCCAATTCAAGTTCTTCAAAGCTCTTGATCCCCTCGTTCTCACAAATTGCCAACACCAAATCATGTAGTGATGTAACCTTTTGAACCGCAACAAAACAGTTTATAAAAGAGTTGACCTACAGGATCGATATCAGATGTTCAGTTTTAATACAAACTTTGTATAATTACGTAAGCAAACATGCTATACCAGATCAACCCACAACAATATCATATAATCTCTATGGACTATAATCAAACCCACTAGTTAGCAACAACTGCTAAATAATTACGACAATATTTCTAGAAATTAAATTTATTATAAAGTTCAGTATCTTTTTACCATATACTACATTTCCTAATAACATTAAATAAACCCCCGGTTTAGGTTACCCGGTAGCGTGTCTTAGACTCACATGTACGCGGCCCAACCTAGGTATCACCGTGAACATTTCTGACCCTTTCCTAGCTTGCCACCCCAAATGTGTATGTAGTGAAGTTTCAATCTTATACCCAATGGCGGAACTTGAACATTTATTTTGGGGGGCCGAATCGGAGATTTGTTTGTATTATCAACTAAATTACCCCTAAAATCTATAATATTTACACTAGTTGAAGCAACTTTGGGGGGGGGTCCGCCAATCCGGCCATGGTCAATGACGGAACTAGAACATTTTTCTTGAGGGGGCCGAATCGGAGATTTGTTTGTAACCTCAACTAAATTAACCCTAAAACCTATAATATTTACACTAGGTGCCGCAAATTTTGGGGGGCCGGGACCCTCCCCTGCCCCTACATAGTTCTGCCAATGGCCATGGTTATATTATACGTGAATAAGTCAGGGCCATGGTTTATTACATGTTACCAAACACGTACGCTTTTGTAACACAAACAACTACCGTTAACACCATATAAGAGTATGTACTATGAGTACTCATATTGCTTTTTGCCAAACATAGCTAAAATAATAATCCCTCCGTCCCAAACTAATAGTCCCGATTTAATTTTCCACTACTAAATACATACAGAGGATTTACCATATTCCCTTCATTGAAATTATTATTACAAACTCTAAATAAGATATTACTCCGTAATTAATTAGTTAAAGGTAAAATTAAGAGAAAATTGTAATTAATTATGATTATGATTTTTTTAAACTGCGTGTTTTTTTGTCGGTGGACGATTATGTTAGGACTAAGTAATAAAAATAAAGTTTACCTTTGCTTCAGTAATGATAATCTGATACAAAGAAGGAACATTCTGCATGTAACACCCTAACGACTCGAAGGAATCCGCTTTCAGCATCACTAAAGCTGCCTGCGAAACTCTCCACGCCGTTACGCTTTCGCCTGCTGCCAAAAGATCACTGTGAGCTTTCTTAACTGCTGCATCGATCTCCGCGTTTCGTTGCCGACGAGTGTGTCCGTACATTTTTTACTTGTGTTGGTTATTTGGTTTCGAATTTTTTGCTTTTTGAAGTGGGTTAAATAATACAGTAGTCGTTTTATATATGGTCGTCTATTGGTCTTTTCTGCCCGGGAAATAATAAAATATTGATTGGGGGGAATGGTAGGACTAATGAGGTTGTGACACGTGGATGCTTTTTTATTTTTTAATAGACATTTGCAGAATGGAAAAAGCAACTCTATCATTGCAAAACAATTAAACATTATTTTGTGTTAGATTTGTGTACATTTTCATATTTTAATTAGTTGAAATATTTTTAGAGCAAAAGGTGGAGAGGTTTGAGTTTCGTTTTACATCAAAAAATGTTGTCACGTCAGATTTTCACTCTATCACTTAGCCTAAAACCATGCTTCATCATCACTCAAATTATAGCATACCCTCGGGTCACACAATTTTTTATTTTTATTTTTTTATTTTTTAAAGCAACATATAAAAATCAAAACATTACATGATTTAAATAAAATAACTTATCAAATTTATACATTTCGGGGACTAATTATGTATAAAAAAATGGATTAACAACTCAAACTTAATAAAGACTAGCAATGAAAGAACTTAAACAAACGGGGATTAAATATTAGTACAACCAATTTTAAAAGGCCTTCAAGTTAAAAAAGATAAAAATAATAATAAACTTCAATTGTTATCTTCTACCTCTCAGTGTGCGGGCAAAAACACACAAACACATACCGATAAATGATGAACAACAAAAACACACAAAGACATGCTAGTGAACATGTTGGAATTATTATATCATGACAATCATATTAATAAACCAAGTACATCAAAGTGAGCATGAGCGGAAGCAATTATAATAGATCGAATAACATGTAATTAATTAATCTTTAATTTAAATAGTAAACATACCGTAGTGATTCTAGCCCGAACAAGAATCAATGCAATCTTCCGGAACCAATGAACCCTAATTAGGGTTTATAAGGATTATAAAAATTACCCCTTACCTTTTTGTAATTCAATCCAAGAATCAAACAATAGTGTGTTTGATTCACGTTCTTGTACACACGTACTAATTCAAGAAAACGTTTATGCAAGTAATAACACAAAACCTTTTTTTGACTCAAGAAAAACGAAACCCTTATGGGTGTTCGGTTTTGGTTCGACCAAAGACAAGAGAAGGAGAGAAACACCAAGTTGTGTGTGTACAAGTTATGAGAAAACTCTTAACCTTGGGTTTGCTTATATACTAGAGATTACTTGGAGCTCAAGAAACAAAGGAGGTGGGTACCTCCTTGGGCCGATCGGTTCTAGCTCCCACAAGGGGATTCCGGAACCTTCTTTTGTTTCCAAGTATTGTCTAGCAATTAGTTTCCTAATCTTCGTTTAATAATTAATTAGTCATTAATCAATAATACTAATTATTATTTAATTGTTTTGTATTTAATAATTAATTATAACATTTTATAAATAATTATTACATTTCCTCTTCATACGTATTGTGTGCAATCCCGTGATCTCAAGTTCGATCCTAACACACGACTATTATTATTTTGTCTATAAAACCAACAGCTCCCACTTAGACATATCATAATAGTGTGATCACATCGATTAGCGTCTTGCAACACGTCGATGCCTCTAGTACAACTTGAGTAAGGCTCCTGGAAAACCTTTTAATGATTTCTCATTATTATTATCCCTTTGTTACTAATACTACGTTAATAAGGATATGGATCTAGGTCATTCCTTAATTAACCATTCTGTTTCTCGTTCTTAGTGATTGACAAGATTACCAAATCTTTTGAACCTTTTATAAAAGACCTTGGGCGTGGCCACGCAAACACCTTGACAACCCTACGAGGGGCCCAGCAGTATTAAACTCCAAAATTAATTTGAAGGAACAAATTCTTTATTGACTACAAGCAAAACACACAAACTTTGTAACACTTCCGAAAACAACCCTTATTACTAACATTTACGTATAGCGTTAAGTTGTTTCACAAAAATGTACTACATTCATGACCGTTATCTTGCATCTCAAGTCTAAGGATAACTTCTTATGATTTACTTAATGACAAGATCCATAAAGTAACATCATATAGTTGGGATAAGTCCTATATTCAGTATCATCGAATATCATCTGAAATGACATGACTACGCATCAATATACTTAAGTATATTATATCAACTTCAGATTTGTCTTAATTTAGTAATATTCCCATATTATTAACTGACAACGGACAATTTAGAATAACTCTTATTCATGGATTTAAACATGCAAAAATAGGACAACAATAATTAAAACAGAAATAAACATACCAACATACTTTATTTCATTAAAATAATAATTGTTTACAATATCCTTTATCCAAATACTAATCACAGTTATGCATGAAACTACTAGCTAATTTAAGTCCAATTCCATTGGCTAATTCATTAAGCTTGTCTTTCGCCAAAGCCTTAGTGAATGGATCAGCTAAGTTTTCATCTGTGTGAACCTTCAACAGATTTATTTCACCTTCGTCAACCTTTTCACGAACAAAGTGATACTTCCGTAGAAAATGTCTGGTGCCTCTCATGACTCCAGGTTCATTGGCAAATATGATTGCAGCAGAATTGTCACAATACATATCAATAGGTAATTCAATTGAAGGCATAACACCAAGCCCAGAAACGAATTTCCTAATCCAAACAGCCTCCATAGCAGCTTCCGAAGCAGCAATGTATTCAGCTTCTGTTGCAGACATCGCAATTGTACTCTGCTTCTTGCTCCTCTAATCTACAGCTCCTCCATTGATAACAAAGACATAACCCGTCTGAGACTTCCAATCATCTTTATTACTTTGAAAGGATGCATCACAGAAACCTGTAACACAAAGTTCTGTAGATGGATTTCCACCATATACCAAAAACATATCTTTTGTATTCCTTAAATACTTAAGAATATGTTTAACAGCAATCCAATGTTTTTCACCTGGATTCTGTTGAAATTGACTGGTAATATTTTGAGCAAACGCCACATCTGGCCTTGTGCACTTAACCGCATACATAATGGATCCTACAGCCGAAGCATAAGGAACATTACTCATGCGATCCACCTCTTCAGGTGTTGAAGCACAATACTCATTACATAAGCCATGTTTTACTTCCATCGGCAAATATCCTTTCTTGGAATTTTGCATATTGAATCTTTTCAATATTTTGTCAATGTAAGCACTTTGACTTAATCCAATTAACCACCTAGATCTATCTCTATAGATTTTGATTCCCAGAATATATGCAGCTTCTCCTAAATCTTTCATAGAAAAGCACTTTCCAAGATATGCCTTAACAGCTTGTAAACTTGGAATGTCTTTTCCCATGATCAATATGTCATCAACATATAGAATTAGAAAAGTTACATTATCACTCCCACTAGCTTTGTGATACACACATGGCTCATCAAGATTTTGAGTGAATCCAAACTTTTTAATTTCAGCATCAAACCTCTTGTTCCATTGTCGTGATGCTTGCTTTAATCCATAAATGGATCTCTTAAGCTTGCAAACACGCTTTGGAAATTTTGGATTTTCAAACCCTTCTGGTTGTTCCATATAGATGTCTTCATCTAGATGACCATTTAAGAAAGCGGTTTTCACATCCATTTGCCAAATCTCATAGTCATAGTACGCTGCTATAGCTATGAGAATTCTTATAGCTCTTATGTCTGCTACAGGAGAAAATGTCTCCTCATAATCTATTCCAAAAGTTTGAGTAAAACCTTTAGCAACCAGACGAGCCTTATAAATGTGTGCATATCCATTCATGTCAGTCTTGATTTTGTAAAGCCACTTACTCCCAACTACCTTGGCACCAGGAGGTAAGTCAACTTCTTCTCAGACTTCATTGTCATGCATGGATTGTATTTCCCCATCCATAGCAGCTTTCCATTTAGCTTTTTGAGGGCTTTTAATGGCAGCTCTATAACTAGTAGGTTCATCAAGATCCCCTAGTGTATGCTGATCGACCTCTACATTAAGACATAGACGGTCAGGAGCTTTCACAGATCTCGCAGATCTGCGAATGGGAATTACTTCAACTTCCGGTGGAGGACCCAGACTTTCCGGTTCTATAGGAAGTGTGCTAGTGTTTTCTGAAGGCAATGCATTATTTAGATCATCTTCTAGATCATATACTCTCCCACTGATTTCTTGAACCACAAATTCACTTTCAAGAAAATCACCATATCTTGCAACAAACACTTTGTTCTCAGGTGGGTAGTAAAAGTAGTAACCCATAGTTTCCTTAGGGTATCCTATGAAAATGCACTTAACAGATCTTTGTTGGAGTTTATCTTGTGAGTCACATTTAACATACGCCTCACAACCCCAGACCTTTAAATAAGACAAGTTCGGAGCTTTTCCAGTCCATATCTCATATGGTGTCTTATCAACCTTCTTGGTGGGAACCATATTCAAAATACGAACAGCTGATTCAAGAGCATAATCCCAAAAAGACAAAGGAAGGTTAGTAAGATTATACATTGATCGAACCATGTCCAACAATGTACGATTCCTTCTCTCAGATACACCATTTTGTTGTGGAGTATATGGAGATGTGAGATTCTGGACAATTCCATTCTCAGTTAAGAAATCTTTAAAATCTTGACTAAGGTATTCACCACCTCGATCAGAACGAAGAGCTTTAATCTTCTTTCCCAATTGCAATTCTACTTCTGCTTTGAAAACTTTAAATGTTTCAAACACCTCATGTTTATGCTTAAGTAAATAAACATAACCATAACGGCTGAAATCATCCGTAAAAGTTAAGAAGTAGACAGCACCTCTCCTTGACACATGTCTAAGTGGTCCACATACATCCGTGTGTATTAAACCAAGTAGATCTGAAGCTCTTTCCATATTATTATGAAAAGGTTTCTTCGTCATCTTCCCAGAAATACAAGATTCGCATTTATCAAATGACTCATCATTGATATTATTCAAAAGCCCTTCACGTTGCAGCTTTTGCATGCGAGTCTTGCCTATATGGGCAAGTCTACAGTGCCAAAGGTAAGACGAATTCAAGTCATACTTCATTCTCTTACTTATGCTGTACATCGAATTATTATTATTGTTGGAAGTCATACAATTATTCATATCAATTTCAAACACACCATTCACAGCAACAGCATTAAAATAAAATACACCATTTAAAGAAACAGAAATTTTATTGCCATCAATAGTATGAGAAAAACCAAGATCCAACAAACATGAAAAGGAAACAACACCTCTAATTATAGAAGGTGCATAATGACAATTGTTTAAACAAAGTACTAAACCCGAAGGTAAAACTAAATCAAACATTCCTATGGCTTCAACTGCTGCTTGTGCTCCATTTCCCACATGCAGAAATTGCTCCCCATAAGCTAGTCTCCTTTCCTCTCTAAACCCCTGCAGTGTATTACAAATATTAATACCACATCCAGTATCATATACCCAGGAATTTATTTCACGAGATAAAGTAAACAATTTAATGACAAATAAGTTACCTGAAGTGCTGGCGCCCATGTGCCCAGTCTTCTTAACCTTATTGTTTCGCAAGTCATCGAGATAAAGAGGACAATTCCTCTTCCAATGGCCCATCACCTTGCAGTAATGGCATCCTTGATCCTTCTTTGGATTATTCTTGATAGAAGGGTTCTTCTTAGGTTGAGGTGGTTGATAAGCCATAACTTGCTTATTCTTATCATCCTTCTTCTTTCCTTTACCCTTCTTCTTGTTCGCATTTGGCTTGTTAATTCTACCCCCTTGTATTGCTAGTACTTGGGGCGTAGGAGCCTTTTGTGGTGTACCTTTCTCATAATCAATGAGCAGTGCGTGCAATTCACTTACAGTCTTCCCCACGCAATGCATATTGAAGTTCCTCACAAAACCACTAAATTCCTTATCAAGGGATCTATTGATTAAGTGCACAGCCATATCATTGTCATAGGGTTTCCCAAGTGTTTGTAGTTGATCCATGTAACTTTTCATTTTCAACACATGAGCACTCACAGGTTCACCAGGACCTTGCTTACAACCATGTAGAGCTTCCATCAAATCGTAAATCTCTACATTTGATGGTTTCTCATAAAGTTTCTTGAGTTCATCAATCATGTCCTTGGGAAAATACTCCTCAAACTGTCTTTGAAGAGCTGTGGACATTCCCCCTAACATCATTGCGGCCACATCAATATGTTCCTTGGTATCAAGATTCCATTTGGCTTTAGCAGCTTCAGTAGCTGCCGTGCCTTCAGGTTCAGCAGGGCAAGGCGTTTTCAAGATTTCGAGTTGACCAGTCACTCGCAGGACAATCCTTAGTGAACGGTACCAATCATTGAAATTTTCCGAGCCAGTCAATTTTTCTCGTTCAAAATAAGTTTTGAACACAGAACGTAAGTTGGTGTTATCAGTTTGAGCCATTTCTACAGATAAAGAAAGTTCAAAACATTAGTATTTTCGATAATACAATTTTTCAAGAAAATTAAAATACCCAAGGAAAATAAATCCATAGAATAATCTTGAAAACTAGGATCCTCCATAAACATAGTTTCATTACATTCAGTTGATCTGCTAGTAATGAAAGTATAATATGAGGTAACTTGTCGTACAAGTAATTGGCATAACATTTGTTCAATTCCTAGATATATGGGATTTACAATCACAAAACATTTGTATTGTAAGCATGTTTAGTCCCCATCTTAATGCCTTGAGTCAAGTCTCACTTCCTACTCAATTTAAGTCGTCTAACTTAAAAACTGTAAATTCACAAATCCATTACATCAGTTGATCTGCTAGCAATGAATTTATGAAATTTACCTCTCCATTGCAATCTCGCCAAGTCTCACTATGACGTAAATTACAACTTCAAGTGTTCTTAATTAGATGGCATTCAACTTAATTTATAAGGGTATAACTATTTTGATGTGATCAAAATAATGTATGAAGAAGCATGCATACAACTTCATAACATTGGTTTTACAAAACATTTTTATTACCAATTCGCTAAGAGTAAAATAACAAAGTTTTGATTGAGGTATCGGGTTCACCAATTAAAGAATAACCATCAATTATCGTCCACTATATCGTACTTTTGCTTACGCCCGAAGGCATAGTGTTTCGGATAATCATTGTGGAATTGTGGATTATTCACCCTTAAGATGACAATGTACATGTAATGGTTGTTCGGTAAGTCTAATTTACACACAAACGAGCGTTAAGACATGAATGTTGTCTATCCAAGGCCACAATTTAATGCGATGCCATCCTTATACCCATCTTATAGTGTGTAAACTTCGGTCGAGCCTATTTAACCATTACGTACAAAAACATCAATCAACCAATTCTTTGAAATTTTAACTCTTAAAAACCAAAACAATTTCGCCATTATTTAGTCCATATTATTTTTCTATTCAAAAAATTACCCTTTTCGTTTAAATAAACATGTCTAACACAATAAATAAACAAAACAAGTAATTTGCAATAAAAAAATAAACAACTAAATAAACACATATACATAATCATAACAATTAAATATGTATAAAACATGTAGCCACATGCAAATCTTATTAAAAGGTCCTATTAATAATCAAATCTAGGCGTATAACGTATTAATTCAATTAGGGCTTTCTTTTTCTAGGAAAAAGAGCCACATACATCGATAAATCGATTGCGTAAGCCAAAATTAAATAAATACCACATAGCACATAATTGATTACTTAATATTGGAGTCTTCCCCAATTCGACATCTATAATAAATTTACATGTTTTAATATAACTTAACCATTAATATATATAAGCAATTTAAACCATTTAAATAACATAATAAAAATCCATGCAAACATGCACTTTTCATGGATTTAGCTTAACAATTAACATATTGCACCAAGATCGTTTACTAAAACGCATAAACAATTACATGACATCTTAGGGTTTCTAGTCAATTTAAAAAAAAAATAAAATCAAAACCCTAAAAACCCCTTAAGGGTCAATCGACCCATAATTAGGGTTAGGGAAAAAAACACAAACCCTAAAAACAAACATGTAACTATTCGAATCAAATCCAATTTTATGCGTTGCGATAATTAATTACACATTATAACGGCTCTAGATGCCACTGTTGGAATTATTATATCATGACAATCATATTAATAAACCAAGTACATCAAAGTGAGCATGAGCGGAAGCAATTATAATAGATCGAATAACATGTAATTAATTAATCTTTAATTTAAATAGTAAACATACCGTAGTGATTCTAGCCCGAACAAGAATCAATGCAATCTTCCGGAACCAATGAACCCTAATTAGGGTTTATAAGGATTATAAAAATTACCCCTTACCTTTTTGTAATTCAATCCAAGAATCAAACAATAGTGTGTTTGATTCACGTTCTTGTACACACGTACTAATTCAAGAAAACGTTTATGCAAGTAATAACACAAAACCTTTTTTTGACTCAAGAAAAACGAAACCCTTATGGGTGTTCGGTTTTGGTTCGACCAAAGACAAGAGAAGGAGAGAAACACCAAGTTGTGTGTGTACAAGTTATGAGAAAACTCTTAACCTTGGGTTTGCTTATATACTAGAGATTACTTGGAGCTCAAGACACAAAGGAGGTGGGTACCTCCTTGGGCCGATCGGTTCTAGCTCCCACAAGGGGATTCCGGAACCTTCTTTTGTTTCCAAGTATTGTCTAGCAATTAGTTTCCTAATCTTCGTTTAATAATTAATTAGTCATTAATCAATAATACTAATTATTATTTAATTGTTTTGTATTTAATAATTAATTATAACATTTTATAAATAATTATTACATTTCCTCTTCATACGTATTGTGTGCAATCCCGTGATCTCAAGTTCGATCCTAACACACGACTATTATTATTTTGTCTATAAAACCAACAGAACAAACACATACTAGTTAACAACAAAAACTCAAACACAAATATAAACCCAGGTAGAATTTAGAAATCAAAAGAAAAAAATGGATAATGTGGTTGGTGGCCACGGCGCCGCCATTTATAACGCAAACATCATCGTAAGTTCTCGCGTCATTCATTATGCGCCATAGTCCTGTGAAGCCACCATACCGTGAGCTCTTAGATTGCGGGATTAATACTATTAATAATAAATTCAATTTTTATTTAAAGTATGTATTTTGTCATGCATTTTAAACTTATTGATTAGCACTTATCTAAGACACATAAATATTACATTGTGTTTAATTGTTGCGTCAAACTTTTTTAAACTGAGATAACACATAGGATATATATTGTCTAAAAGACATTTTACAACAAACATTAAACATTTTATAAGATTCTTTTATATGAAGTTGTGTGTGGCGAGTCTACAAATTAATAAGGTTACTAAGGGCATGTTTCTTTTATTTCCCTTTTTGCATTAAGATCCTGACCAACTAAATGGGCTAGTTACTAACCTCATCTACTATCTATATAAAACATAAACAGGGTTTTCTTGACCAATCTACTCTCCAAAAATCTTCTAAACCTGTCACGTGGCATTTCCCCCTATCCAACGGTTCTATGAAGGGGCAGGGGAGGGTCCCGGCCCTCCCAAAATTTATGGCACCTAGTGTAAATATTATAGGTTTTAGAGGTAATTTAGTTGAGTTTACAAACAAATCTCCGATTCGCCCCCCCAAAAAAATGTTCTAGTTCCGCCACTGCATTGGGGAGAGGCGTGTTGCATTGTGGGGTTGTGGTTGCCAAGCAACGCCCACTAGCATTAGTCTGAGTACTCATTGCTAACTATCACTCCTAGTTTTGCCAAACATAGCTAAGGGGGTGTTTGTTTTAGCTTATATAGCCGGCTTATGGCTTATTTTGTTTTGGGCTTATGTTTCATTTTCATAAGCTCACTTTTTGTGGCTTATTTTGAAACTATAAGTTCATTATGTCATAATGAACTTATATAAGCTAGAAAATGTCAAAATAAGCCACAAAAAGTGAGCTTATGAAACATAAGTCTAAAACCAAATAAGCCATAAGCCGGCTATATAAGCCGAAACAAACACCCCCTAAGCTATGTTTGGCAAAACTAGGAGTGATAGTTAGCAATATGAGTACTCATAGTACTGTCAAAATAAGGCACAAAAAGTGATCTTATGAAACATAAGCCCAAAATAAAATAAGCCATAAGCCGGCCATATAAGCCGCAACAAACACCTCCTAAAATAATAACCAACTTGCAATAATTTAAATCAATTGCAAATTCACAAAATAAATAAATCATTTAGACAAATAAAAAAAAATAATAAAAATAAAAAATAAAAAAAACTTTACCTTCGCTTCAGTAATAATAATCTGATACAAAGAAGGAACATTCTGCATATAACACCCTAACGACTCGAACGAATCCGCTTTCAGCATCACTAACGCTGCCTGCGAAACTCTCCAGGCCGTTACGCTTTCGCCTGCTGCCAAAAGATCACTGTGAGCTTTCTTAACTGCTGCATCGATCTCCGCGGTTCGTTGCCGACGAGTGTGTCCGTACATTTTTTAATTACTTTGGTTTCGAATTTTTTGCTTTTTGAAGTGAGTTAAATAATACAGTAGTCGTTTTATATATGGTCGTCTATTGGTCTTTTCTGCCCGGGAAATAATAAAATATTGATTGGGGGAATGGTGGGACTAATGAGGTTGTGACACGTGGATGCTTTTTTATTTGTTAATAAACATTTGCATAATGGAAAAAAGCAACTCTATCATTGCAAAAAGTTGCAACATTATTTTGTGTTAGGTTTGTGTACATTTTCATATTTTGATTTTAGTTGAAATATTTTTAGAGCAGAAGGTGGTGAGGTCCGAGTTTCATTTTACATCAAAAAATGTTGTCACTTGTCACGTCAGATTTTCACTCTTTCACTAAGTTTCTATCACTTAGCTTAAAACCACGCTTCATCATCACTCAAATTACAGCATACCCTCGGGTCGCACAGTTTTTTATTTTTATTTTTTATTTTTTAAAGCAACATATAAAAATCAAAACATTACATGATTTAAATAAAATAACTTATCAAATTTATACATTTCGGGGACTAATTATGTATAAAAAATGGATTAACAACTCAAACTTAATAAAGACTAGCAATGAAAGAACTTAAACAAACGGGGATTAAATATTAGTACAACTAATTTTAAAAGGCATTCAAGTTAAAAAGATAAAAATAATAATAAACTTCAATTGGTATCTTCTACCTCTCAGTGTGTAGACAAAAGCACACAAACACATACTCGTGAGTCGTGAATAACAAAAGCTCACAAACACATAATAGTGAACAACAAAAACTCAAACACAAATACAAACCTAGATAGACTTTAGAAATAAAAAATAAAAAAAAGTGGATAACGTGATTGGTGGCCACAACGCCACCATTTATAACGCAGGCATCAACGTAAGTTCTCGCGTCATTCATTACACGCCATAGGCCTATGAAGCCACCATACCGTGAGCTCTTAGATTGCAGGATTAATACTACTAGCAGGGTACCCGCGCGATGCGGCGGCGGGTACCCTGTGACTATATTTTCTGGTAATGTGATTTTATGCGGCCATATTTTTTTAACGATTAATTTACAAATAACAATAATTTTAGGATTGGATCAGTTAGAAAACCCCTTGCAACTTAGCCTAGAGGTCAATGGTTCGATCTCACTCCCTACAAAAGGCCGGAGGTCCTTTCATCTTAGATAGAACTGGAAGCAGCCTCTTTACCTTAGGTAGGGGAAGGCTGTCTACATCTCAACCTTCCCATACATCATGGAAGACGGTATTGGGACCCATAAAAAATAAAAAAAACAGTAGTATAATTTCATTTACTGTTAACCGAAGCTACCACAAACATAAATCTTGATTCTTTCCTTCAGCACAATCACCTTTAAATTTTCTGACCAACATGCGACCTTTTAGGCTTAGTAAGGCGACCGATATTTATATTTTTATTTTTATTTCAAAAAAATCCATCTTTTTTACACTATTTATATCCCCTACATTTTCATTTTTAATATACACTATTCACATGAACCAAATATCAAAATTAGCCCAAAATCAACTATAACATACAAATAATATACTGCTCAATTAATAATTAGTCTAAAACCATTTTCAGCCTAAACAAACTTTAATCATCAATATCTATTAAGGCCCATGATAAAACTACCAAACAATTTGTGATATCATTTTGCCAGCCCAATTAACAACCCAATCGGTGTATAACCCAAATGTTAGGACTTATAAATACGTTTACAAAACTTAAATTACCTCATTCTGCCCTAATTTCCATAACAAAAATACGCAGCCATGATTTGCAGCCACACAAACATCACATACTCTTCCTTTCTTTCTTATCTTGATAACTGAACATAACCAACAATCTATGTTTGCAAGATAATCAGACCATTTTCTTGAATAGCAAAAGAAAACTCACTCTAAGGTTTTATGTTGTGTTGACCGTGATGGTGGTTTTGAGATGGGGTTAGAACTGAGGTAGATGTAGATGTTGGGTTTTATTGTTGCTGTATACTTTCTATTTGTGGACCATAGATGGAATAAGTTTGATGTTTGTTTTGGCTTGATTGATGATTGTTCTTTTCTTCTTTCGTTTCATCTTCATTTTTGTTTTGATATGTAACGATACATTTTTTTCTACTTTTGTGGAATGCATTAATTGGTCGAGGGGTGACTGGTTTGTGAATTTTGGAGCCGTCTGACCTTCATCGATCTTGTGGTTGCAGTGGCGGCAACTCGGTCAGCGCACGGGCGATCGGTCCGGTCGACTGACCACTGTGCCCAGCCCAATGGCTTTATTTTTAAGTACTTGGCTTAGTAGCTTGATTAGCTTGTACATTATGGTTAAATGATTGTATATTTTGGTGAATGGGTGAATTAATTAATGTATTAATTATATGTGTTGAATAGATTGTTGACCTTAAAATCATTGTGCCTTACATACTTGTGCTTTGTGTGTTTATGACTTGTATTTACTTAAAAGCTATTGTACATTGTGCTTAAATGGTTTTAATTTTTGGTGAAGGGGTATTTTTAATAGCATTAATGTTGTTTCGTAGAATTTTGGTCTTAAAATAACATCACCCTGTTTTTTTGTTGTACAATATACTTACTTTGTTGTAATTCTGAAAATTAGGTGCATTAAAGTGTTGTAAACCATGCATTATTTCTTGTAAATCTGAAAATTTTGGAAAGAGAGTGTTTCATGCATTATATGTAGTATAGATTAATAATAAGTTCCATGTTTATTCAAAGTATGTATTTTGTAATGCATTTTAAACTTATTGATTAGCACTTATCTAAGACACATAAATATTACTTTGTGTTTAATTGTTGCGTCAAACTTTTTAAAACTGAGATAACACATAGGAATGATAGGATATATATTGTTTAAAAAACATCTTTACTACCTTATAATGTATTTAGAAGTCTTAAAAAATAAGACAAAACATTTCCCAAATAAGAAATAACAAGCCATTTAGTTAGATTGTTACATTGTTAATACTTTTATGACTAATAACAAAGCCATTTAACATACTTTATGACTAATAAAAAAATGACCAATAGTCAATACATTCCTATGTTACATTATTACTAACAAACTTTATGACTTTAAAAGCCATGTAATAAACACTCCCCACACAAACAGCCTCCAGCCATGTCTTACACAATAAAAAGGACTAGAAATTAGGAATTTTTCTTCTACAATCATGCCTTTCCAATTGCAAAATCACTACCATATCCTAAACAAAATACCGCTATATAAAGAAGGCACAAGAAGATGGTTTAAGTACAATAAAATATCTAGAAATTCATACTTGTGCTAAATTATTATATTACTGAAAACCAAACTGATATAACAATGTTCTTGTCAACTTTGTCCCTTAGTCCCACTATTGAACCTCTTCCAGCCCCTCTCCTAGCCCATGCACCTCTCGCAGTCCCTCTTCCAGTTCATTATTAAAGAAACCGAGATGTCGACGTAACATACTTTTTCCAACCATTATATTTCTTTAATGAACAATGAACATACCTGTTCAATATCACAACATTACTAATTACTAATGCTTTTTTGTTTTATATATCATATTCAGAAGAAGGGTAAAAGGTTCATTAACTTGATGAACTGGAAACGGGACGAAGTCATTAACCTTGATGATGACAAAGAAACCCAGCCCGAGGTTTCCTCAACAAGTTGTTTTAAATTTTAATAAAAAGTTGTCATAATTTTGTAAAGTTATTGTGAGAAAAACATATGGATGAACAACATTTGCTCGTCACAACAGTTAGTTATCGGGTACCTTGCTACTTTTCCATCAAACATGAAACATTTTATGAGATTCTTTTAGGAAATTGTGTGTGGCGAGTCAACAAATTAATAAGGTTACTAAATTGGCTTAAAAGAATTTTTTATTTATACAATATTGATTTTATTAGGTATACTTGGTCGGTCTAGATTAATTTCTTGTTGGTCATATTAAGTTAACAACCGTTGTCACATTTGTCTTGTTATTTTAGTCACGTTTTTAAGCTTTCGGTTTTATGTTTTATAGAACATCTATTTTAATTAATTCATGCACTTGTTACATATGCTATTTTAATCATTTTTAGTTTTTTACTATAAAAAGGTTATTTTTTACGATCTTTTTTCAATCAAAAAGTTAGTTCCAATAACTAATTATAGGAGTCATTTGGGTTTGTGGGTTTACCTACCAATGATAATGATAGTGATAAAAAATGTTTTGTTGAGATTTTATGGATCAAAGAATGGAATCCATTCCGTGGGCACGATGATGTATACCCATAGTCTCATTCCCCATCAATTTAAGGGCACGTTTGGTAGAGATAATTTCAGATAATAGAAATAAAGCAGAAAATATAAATTCAGAGAATAGAAATCAGTAGAGAATTTTGTTTAATTCTAATGTTTGGTAACAACAGAGACTTGACCCGAGAAATGAAAGAAAAAAAATATTTGTTGATTTTTTTTTTTTAATTTTTTTTTTCTAAATAACAATTCTAAAAAAATATATTTAAAAAAAATATTTTTTATAAATTATATTTTTTTTAAAAATTATTTTTTAAAAATTTTATTTAAAAGAATTTAATTTACTTTTTTTTAATTTATTTTTTATAAAAATTATTTAAAACAATTTATTTTTTCTAAATAACAATTCTAAAAAATATATATACTTAAAAAATATTTTTTTAATTTATTTTGTTTTAATTTATTTAATAAAAACTTATTTTTTTAAAAATTTATTTAAAAAAATTTTAATTTATTTTTTATAAAAATTATTAAAAAAATATTTTTTGTAAATACCAATTTAAAAAAAATATATTTAAAAATATATATATATTTTGTTTAAATTATTTTTAAAAGAAAAATATTAAAAAAAAAACCTATTTGTTATGTTAAAAAAAAAAAAAAAAAAAAAAAACCCTCAATTCTTCAAATTCTCCACCAAAATTATGGAAATGGGAGTAACCAAATTACACTAGTCAATTCTCTCAAACTCTCTACTATTTTCTCTTCAATTCTCTACTTTTTTTAATTCTCTCTACCAAACAAGAGAATTTGATCAATTTCCATTTCTCTCATTTTTTTTCTCTCTACCAAACGCACCCTAAGGGTATGTTTGGAATGCGGGTATATATATCATGTAATGAGTTTCATTTCAAATAATGATATTTGTCTGATAAATCTTAATATCAAATATCACAATAATAGATTAATATATTTTATACTCCAAAGTCCAAACCACTCAAAAGAGTAAGGTATGAAACTTTTATACCTAAAGGGCCTACCTTATATATAAATTCATACTTATTGTGATTCATGACAGCATACCAAACGCAAGGTGTTTTTGCAATCCATTCCGTAAGCCTTGTGTTATCTTTCTTCTTTTTCACAACAAAATTCAAATATTTATACATTTTCTCATGCAATATTTTGCCATTCAAACATTATTATAATAATTATAAACTTAATATATATTGTCATTCTACCACATACCAGATTTGTGTAATTTATAGCAACAAGACCAAATGGCCCATTGGTTATTATCTTCAATGCAATAAGTCGTTAGTGAAATAATAAAAAGAAAGTTACTAATATAAGCTTTTGTAATCCGATCAAATTTAATATTCTTTTATCGAAGGTATCTCTTCTCTTCACATGTCAACTTTGGAAAAAACACATTTTGCTATTTTGTATGCGTGTATTTCATAAAATATATATTTATAATTATTCAAAATGGATGAGTGATCACAATAGTTTTTTGAGTTAACTACATTTTTGATCCTTGTGGTTTGGTGCGTATTTCATTTTTCGTCCATTTTTACAAAATTTTTTGGTTTTAGTTCAAAACCGATAGTTTCGTTCCACTTTCAGTCCATTTTGATAACGAAGTTACTTCAGTTAGTTAAGTTTAATCGTAAAGTGGAAACATCACAGTCGTTTACAATGTTAGTCCTTTATATCATAGATCGTTTGCAACTTTGCCACGTTATTCCTTTATACCAATAATCGTTTGCAATATTAGTCCTTTCTACCAATGATCATTTGCAACATTAGTCCTTTTATATATGTATTTATTTATGTATATATTTAAATTTTTAGACACGTTTTTACACGCGTTTTCACACACGTTTCTACACTCATTTTCACACATTTTTTATATACGTTTTATAAATGTTTTTACACACGTTTTTTTCAAAAAAAAATTGAATTTTTTTCTTTAGAATTTTTTTTTTCAAAATTTTTTCCGAAAAAAAAGAAATGTGTAAAAAGTATTTTGAAAAACAAATTTCTAAAAAAAAATTTCAAAAAAGAATTTGAACAATAAATTAAAAAAAATTGAAATAAAAATTTTGAAAAAAAAATCGGGAAAAAAGGTCCGAAAAAAATTATTCAGAAAAAAAATTCAAAAAAAGTTTTTCGAAAAAAAAAATTCTAAAAGAAATTTATGGAAAAAAAAACTTATACAAAAACGTGTATGAAAAAGTATATAAAAACGTGTGTAAAAACGCGTGTAAAAAAGCGCATAAAAAAGTGTAGAAAAACGTGTATAAAAATGCGTGTAAAACGAGTGTAAAAACGTGTATAAAAACTTACTGTATATAAAACATAAATAAAGACGTATATAAAAGAACTAACGTTGTCAACGATCGTTGGTAGAAAGGACTACTGTTGCAAACGATTATTAGTATAAAGGACTAATGTGGCAAAGTTGCAAACGATATATGGTATAAAGGACTAATGTTGCAAACTACCGTTAGTATTAAGGACTGATGTTGCCACTTAACGATTAGACTTAACTAACTGAATTAACTTTGTTATCAAAATGGACTAAAAGTGGAACGAAACTATCAGTTTTGGACTAAAACCAAAACTTTTTGAAAAAATGGACCAAAAATGAAATACGCACCAAACCACAAGGACATAAAATGTAGTTAACTCTAGTTTTTTTTTTTTTTTTAAACTCACTTATGTGAACATTTTAGCAATTTATATTCAAGATTGTACTTTTGACTACTTCTAATCAAATGAATCGTGACTTTAAATTATTAACTTTGTATCTGCTTGAAGAAAAAGTCTTCTTATTTTAAAGTAACTAACTAACATAAATGGTTTGAACATCAAAAGTGTTTTATTTTGTCTTTTAAATAGAGAATCACAAGAAGTAACCGATCACAAGCATGCTTGTATTGAAAATTAAGCTTTTCTCTATTCACTTAAGGTTCGAGTAACTTGAGATTTTTTTTTTTTTTTTTTTTTTTTTTTTTTTTTTTTTTTTTTTTTTTTTCATAAATCACTTATTTTCACTTTTGTTTACATGTGCGAAGAGAAAATGAAAGAAATGTGTTCGTTTTCTCCTCTTATTTCTACAAATGAGAAGATTGGAATTAAAAAAAAATAGTAATAAAAAATGTTTGCTAGTTAGAAGAGAAACTAAAGAAGTATGTTTGCTTAATTTTAAACTTATGAGACAAAAATAACTTTTTTTTTTTTTTTTTCATTTTATTTTTCATGTGTACCTTTTCTTTTGCAAAAATGATATTGTAAATCAGACAAAACACTTTTTTCATAATAAAGAAAATAGTCAAAAGGCAAAAAGTGTTTTTTTTAATTAATAATCATTTTCCCTCTTTTAGTAAGAGTAAGTAAATAAATAAAAAATAAATATTTTCAGCCTAAATTTAGAAAGAAGCATTCTACCATAAAATCAATTAAATCACTTTCTTTTTCATCTTTTTTAATGACTCGGGAACACAACTTTTCTTTACCTTACTTCATTTAATAATACTTGAGAAAATAAGGTATGTTTGATGTAATGGGCTGAAGCTGGGGCTAGAGCTGATGTTTTTATTATAATTGAAAGCCTGAAACTTATATGTTTATAATGCTGTTTGATGAATTAGTTGGAGCTGAAGCTTATTAATGTACTCCGTAATATTATATAAAAATATATCAAATTAAATTGACATATATTTATAGCTTTTACGTGATAATTAATTATATTTTTAAAAATATTTAAGTAATTTAATTAGCTATAAGCATTTTATAGGTTTGGGCTTATGAAGACTTACGACTTAGGGGGGAGGGAGTGGTTCACTCACCCTCCCTTCCTTCACTCACTCCCAACCAATCGAAATGCGCCACATTATTCTCTACTTTTTCCCCCACTCACTTATATTTTTAGAGGCGCCACTTCACTCATTTTTTTTTCTTTTTTCTTTTTTAAATTCCATTAAAATTTTAAAAAACACCCAAACACAAACTACAAGGACTGAAACCGTAAAACACCCAAACCTTGTTTCTTCCACCTATAAAAAACCTGCAACTTAAAACACACACATATATATTTGATTCTCACAAATTGTATTTGATTCTCGATATAAATTTGTTTTGCTTCTTGATATGGGGTAGGGATCCGGTAGGTAGAAAAACTAAAATAGGAAGAATAAGAAGGATTTCTAGCCACACATTTCAAATAGGAGGGAGAATTTTAAGGGAAGATGCATCCATTTTTGTAGATGCATCTGAAATGAGTGGTTGTGGTTTCTTCTTATCATTCTTATTTTAAGTTTTCTTCTTATTTGATCCTAACTCTCTTGATATGTATGTGTGTGTGTGTGTGTGTGTATATATATATATATATATATATATATATATATATATATATATATATATATATATATTTTTTTTTTTTTGCTTTCCACGATCCACAAAAACTCCAATATATAAACCTCATAAAAAAAAAAAAAAAACGTTAAATGCCTCCAACGGTCAAAAGTCACTTTGCAACGTTCGAATTTTTACACCTCCCCGTGCGTGAGCTCCTCACTCAAAATGACCTCCCCGTGCGTGAGAGATAGGCCGGCGGCAATGTTCTCGTGAGTGAGGGATCCCGCCCCGCATCCTCACTCACCCACTCCCAGTGCCCTTATTTTATAACCCATAAAACTCCGTAAGTAGTCTATGTAACAAAAGAAACTTATTTTAAAAGCCCTCCCACAAGCCTTGGCCAAAGATAGCTTAGTAAACTTATCTTCTAACTAAAACAGTAATCTTCCGTTTCATTTAAAAACTTTAACCAAAAATATAAAAAAACAAAACCAAAACACATTTTTAGGTCACAACCCAAAAACCCAAAACCCTATTCCCGGGTTTTCCCTCCTCCGCAGCCACCATCTCACCATGCACAACCGTCCACCCTTCAACCAGCGCAACAACCACCAACCACCACCACAACAACCCCAACAACCATATCTCAACCAACTCAACTACCTCCTCAACAACTTCTACCACCAACAACAACAACAATTAAATCCCAATCCCAATCCCAATCCCATCTTCCCAAACCCTAACCCTAACATCACCACTCAATACTTCAATCCACCACAAATTGAATCCCAATCATTCAATCCGTACAACAACAATAACAACAGGCATGTACTTATTGAAAGGATTGATAAAGCGGCTGCGAAGGCGCGGCGGGAGATGATTGCGAATAGCGAATACGTTTCGGTTATGAAAGTGACGCAGAATGTGGTTTTGGCGCTTGAGAGCTGCTCGTGGGACGCGTTAGGTGTTCAGATGCATCATGTGCCTTCGCTTAATAGTCTTATGATGATTGAAGGAAAGGTTGTATAAAAGTGTTTATCGTGTCGATATTTTGATGTTAGCGTTAAATTAGGAGTAGTAGTTAGTTAGTTAGGAATGGATAAAGCGTTTTGTAGCGTAGGCGCGTAGCTGTAAATTGTTTATCGATGTTTTGATGTTAGCATTAAATTAGGAGTGGTAGATGGCTAGCTAGGTGTAGCCGTTTGTTTTATAGAAGCGTTTGGAAGCGTAGTTGTAATCTATTGTTTCTCATGTTGTTGTTAGCTTATAATTAGGGGTAGTTAGTTAGCATATAATTAGGAATAGTTGTTTGTTGTATAAAAGCTTTTGGTAAGGTAGTAGTTGTTATTCAAGTAGCATTTGAAAAGTAGTGTTTAGAAAACATAAATGTTCATTGCCAAACGATAATTTATAGTGTCGATATAAAGAATAGTTACATCTAATCTACTGTTTAGTTTTGAGTGGTTGGATAAACTGATTATGATTGTGATGTTTTTGAGTATCTAGGATCATGACTTGAGCGGCCGGCTACCATGTACTCGGATTCAAAAATTTTATATTTAAATTTCGAAGTTATATGTATGACGTGCTCATAGGACCATAGGATTATTGATATGAACCTAGAAATATTGTAGAAAGTTAGAAACATGAATACAATTGCTCAAGTACTTCAAACTGACTTTTGAAGGAATTTTTACTGAAGTGAGGTTTGTGGCCAATTCGGCTCAACTTGTTTCGGTCATCGACCTTGTAGCGAGTAATCAACGATTACTCGGCCTTGTAAACCGAGTTTTACAACACTGTGTAGGATTACAATAGTTGGATATGTTTGGGGTACCTGGTAATATGATACTTATAGTTTATGAGCCAAGGGTTTGGATTAGGTTTGTAATCAAGCTGAATCTAATCAAGTTCATGCTCGAGCTCGACTCGACTACTAAAGCTCGAGCTGGAAACTCATTTTGAGCTTGATCAAAAAGTATAGGGCAAGCTCGAGCTCAATAAATAAGTGAGATATTTAGCTTGACTTGACTCGCACTGTGCACATATCACTTTGTATAGTAATGCAAATTAAGTAATTATATGTAAATAAACGGGTAAAAGTGTAATTTAATCAAAGCTCGATAGGACTTGCTAGCCTCATGGGCCTAGTATTCTGAAACCCAAGCTCGACTCCGAATCATACTCGAGAAGCTCAAGCTTGAGTGGATTAAAGTAGAGTCGATTTTGAATATTTTGCGAGTCGATATTGATAAGCTCACTATGTCGTCTCTTCTCATCTCGCTTACATCCCTAGTTTGAACCTCGGCACAGGGGAGTGTCTACTTATCATAATTTTTGTTGTTAGGGAAATATAGTTGTTTGTAGATTCGCAGCCAAGGAGTTGCTTAAGAAAACTGAGTATTTTGGCATATAAATTTAGCTAAACGTGCCTGCCCTAAGTAACTGATTGCTGATCATGACAAGTCACATAAATACATTAGCAACGTAAAGTTAAGCACCCCCTTGTTTATAGCCTATTACAAAGTGTGTTAGTGCATGTAATATATGTGTGCACTTAAAACAAGTGTGTCGAACTATTTTAAAGATTTTTTAAAGCTATGTTGGCCTTTGTTTCTATGTTCCATTTTTATGTGTTTGTAGACATGAAAAGATTCATATCCTCATTTTCTGCACTCATGTCATAACAGTCGATGACTGTATTATAAAATTGATTTATCATATCTGATTTTCATTATTTTTGCATTCAGATAAACACATTCATTAATTGCTATATTCGAGTCTGGAAGGTCACCACCTTAGCTGATTTAGAGGCAGCAATCTGCAATAATGAGGGAGTTCAGCAGTTTGAAGTGCTTGAGTTGGGACCTCTCATTCGACATCCACTAATAATTGATTATTTTTGTGTAAGCCCTGATTCAACCAGAGCGTTCGAAATATCCAGCCAGGAGGTACTTAACTATCTTGTTGAGTTCATGGACGCTAATAAAGGCGCAGAGATCAAGGCTGATGAATTATTGGATTTCATTGCCAAAGAACGATCAGTTGATAGCAAGGAAAAGCTTCATGTACGTATCCAAAGCTTGGGGTATGTTTTTAGATTCCCTTGTAGTTTTTTAGTCGCAAGCATTACACATGTTGACAAATCTGTTGTCTTCAAGCCTATTCTTTTATAAAAATATAAATTATTAATTTGCTGACTAGTTTGTTACACCATTTTCCAAATTGTATTCCTCTTATAAAGTTCATTTCAGCTAACTATTTCACAACAGCTTTTCTGGTGTACTTGTTTTCAAAGTAGGAAGCACAGTGCTTCAGTCAAAAGATAATGTTTTCGTTCTTTTTCTTCTCAAAGTTGAATTGCTATCATTTGGTATAGCTTCAGCCGTTGCTATATCTATCCTAGACTATGTTTTCATCATGCACGATCTAGTTAAAATTTTCTTAGTAAGTTAAAATTAAATTAGATTGCTATCGCAGGGCATCTTTGAAGAAAAAAAATTGGTTTGATCATGCATAACCTTGTTGAAAAATTTGTAGTAGCAGATACTCTAGTCGAAATTATGGACTAGCATTAGAGTGATATAGTGCACCTAATGCTCTATACTAAAATAAACTTAGTTTTTTTTGTTGTGCAGGTTGCATATTTCATTTATCCGGCAAGCAAGGCCATTGGAAGTTGCCACAATAAAGAAATATCTACCGAGTTCTGGTAAAAAAACCAAAAAACGTCCTCTTTTCACGTCACAGAAAAAACAGCTGGATGATAATTTTAGTGTGATATCCCAGCGCATTAAGACATTTTCTACCGAGCATGGCAATAAGCACATACGGTTTAAATCAAGTTCAGAAGACGAAGACGATGATGATGACGAAGACAATGACGATGATGTTGAAACTGATGACAAAGAGGATGAAGCTTGTTTGACTAATCAAAGCAAAAACTCATCTCAAGAGGTGAAAACTTTTGATCGAGTTAGTAGTTGTCCGTATCCCTCTGCAATTGAGGAAAAAACAAGACTTGGAATATTAGGTGAAAATGAAGAGAGCCCTTTGCTTGATAGCAATGAAGGCAAAAAAAGTTCAAATAAAAAGAGAAAAGCAGAAGCAATAGACAGCACATCTAATGCCAGCCGCAAAATCCCTAAAGGAGGCAGTGACAAACAGGGTTTTGTGGGTATTAATCTTAGTAAGAAGGTTCACTGTAAACGTAAACATCCGTCTGATATGTCACTAGACAATGATTCTATGATGACGTTCATCACGCTGTGGAAGGATAGATGCAAAGGCAAAAGTGTGTTCAAGGTTTGTGGTTTCTTGTCTCTTTGTCCCTTATGAGTTGCCTAATTTTTTAATTTTTTTTATGAACTTTTTGTGTATATGTCCTTTACGAGTTACTTTAGATCGTTGGTCTCTTTTTTATTTCATTTTCTGCTATTTACACACCTAACAGATCTTTCTTGCCCATGGTAGGTCATGAAGCAGATGACCAGGTTCTACAAACCTGACATGCCCAAGATTCCTAAAAAATTATCCCGAGAATTGTACAAGTCATACCCTTTAGTTGGATTGATAAATGTTGCGGTTAGTCAATTATCACCACATTTTTGTCATATTTCGTTTTTTTCTTTTTGGAAAGTGATAAAACTCCAAACTATGAAGAAAGAAGTTGATCAGTGTACTGTATCGGGAGATGCTGCATAATTTCTTATCACTCTATGTTGAGTTAATGAAACTCCGCTCAAATCAACAAATTTTCTTTCAGATAAGGTCTATAGAACGTGGAATGTGGGATAGCATGTACGATACTCTCCAAGCGCTTGAGCAAGAAGAAACAGTAAAGGATTCAATGGATCATACTGGTAATGTAACTATAGAGACAGAACAAACTGATGCACGGCTTATCAATAAGCATTCCTCTAAACGACATTGTGGTGAGTGTTTCTTGTTTCAACTGATGCTTGATTGACCCTATTTGTTTGTTGGGTAATGTGATTATGCTGATTCAACCATTATATGGAATAGCATTAATGGTGGTTCATAGGTGCTTTGCTAAGTTGGTATTTTCTTTTTTTCTGGATCAAATTCTCAAAATATTTTTGTAGAGATTTGTTTTCCCATACCCTGCTCGTGCGGGATTGGGCATTGTTGTGTCTTCTTATTGTAAGGTCTCGTATGATAAGGCCTTTTAAAATAGTAGTGGTTGTTTATAGCTAGCTGGATACATGCCACTCTTAAATATAAATAATGATTTAAAGTTGTTTTTAAATTTGGCTACGAGGTTGTAAGCATTTAATTACACTTGAGTTAACAGTTGACCTTATTCATTTTTTTTTACTAAGGTGATGTTTTACCTATCTGACTCATTGGGGATAAAAAATAATGGAAACCTATCTCTTTCTTAGGCAGCAAGTCAAAATTGCAACTTTGTCTTTCAGTTTTTAATAACTCGTTTATTTGCTCTACGCAGAAGTAAGTCTTGAAGATATCTTGAAGAAAATTTCCGAGTATCTTAAAGATAATCATGATGTCTCAAGTGATTCCAATTCAGTTTTTGGAAAAAACGCATTTTTTCATAGAAACCTTTTCAAGTGTGAGGTATGGATTACACAGCAGTTTGCTGTCGAAAATTTTGAGTCTTTTGGGTACGGTGATTTTCTCTCTCTTCTAGAAAGAGAAGTTTCTGCATTACCTTCTTTTGTCCAAAAGTACCTTGGTTCTAATGGAACACACGGCAAACCTTCTCTAAAGGCTTCCATGTCCCATCAGCTATTAGACTTGCTTGTAGCACAAGCTTCACATAGCTTGTCAGAAAAGGAAAGCCTAAGTATTCAGAATGTTTTGGAATTGCTCACACTGCAGTTTCCTTTGATACCTTTCAGTATAGATAAAGAAGCTTCTCTGGAAGCTCTTGAAGGTATTGTCAAGTCCAACAAAAGCAATCCGGTTTCTAAAAGTGTACTGTTTTCATCTGCTTTATTATCGCCTCAAAACGTAAACAGTTCCTCTGAAACACCTATCTCTTCTAAAGATGCAATTGAAGTTTTGCTCAGGGCTCCAATGTTGAAAGATTTAAACAAATGGTCACATTGGGATGTTTTATTTGCCCCATCACTTGGCCCCCTTACCATATGGTTATTAAACGAAACAAATACAAAAGAGCTACTTTGTTTGGTAACTAGAAGTGGGAATGTAATACGTATTGATCATACCGCCACTGTGGATTCATTTCTAGAAGCTTCAATTCGCGGGTGTCCATTTCGAACAGCACTAAATCTGATATCTCTTTTTGTGCTGTATGGTGGTGAAAAAAACGTTCCCTCATCTCTTCTAAAGTGCCATGCAGAAAAAGCTTTTAAAGTCATCATGAACAATAAAGATCAATCAGAAGACAAAAGTGAACATAATATGGGGATAGTGAATGCATCAAAGTTTGTTCTAGAATGTTTGGCATATCTACCAACAGAATTTCGTTGCTTTGCCACGAATTTGTTGCTTTCAGGATTCCGTTCCATTGCCAAAGATGCTCCTTCAGCCATTTTAAGCCAATGCAGACATGCAGAAGATCATCTAATGCTTCATGAAATAGGATTGTCTCTTGGTATAATGGAATGGATTAACGATTACAAATCCAAGAAGTCATCTGGATTTGATCAAGAAAAGGATATGTCAACCAGTTATCCACCTGCCGACAGGAAAGGGATAATATCTACCAAGGTTGATGTGCATAGGGTGGAAGGTAAAGTTGGCAGTGTTATTGGTCGAAATATTGGTGTTAAGCGACGTTCATCTGCCAGTAATAATGGAGAAGATTCAGCAAAGAAGATAATTGAATCTATCAGGAGAGAAGAGTTTGGGCTGGATTCAAATATCTCGACTAAAGAGGATAGTATACTAAAGAAGCAACATGCTCGATTAGGCAGAGCACTACATTGTCTTTCTCAAGAGTTATATTCTCAGGACTCACATTTTCTACTTGAACTTGTAAGGCATCATTTTCCTGTTTGCTACTGTGGCTCTCCTTGCTTTATGTTTTTATCTTGTGTTATGTAACACTCTTTCATGTTTAGGTTCAAAATGCCGATGATAATGTGTACCCATGTGATGTGGAGCCTACTTTAACCTTCATACTTCAAGAAGCAAGTGTTGTAGTTCTGAATAATGAACGAGGGTTTTCTGTTGAAAACATTAAAGCACTTTGTGATGTGGGCAATTCGACAAAGAAGGAACCTAGTGCTGGATACATTGGTAAAAAGGGCATTGGATTCAAATCAGTATTTCGGGTATGGTAGACTCATCTTTAACTACTTGATTTTTACATACCATTGTATTTTCGATTAGGTAAACAAACAAAACCTGCATTAGTTATAGACATTGCCTATGAGAAGTTGCGATTCCATTTTGTCCACCAAACATGGACTGGAAACAGGGGTTGGAACCTAGGTTTACGTTTACTAGAACTTGCTTGTTTGTATTTGGAATTATATACACGTGTAGAAAAGATATGCTGGACAATATTAAATTATATTTGAATTTTAATAAGCTGAAATTAACTAATATGAAACATGTTGTACTTCCAGGTTACTGATGCTCCAGAAATCCATTCTAACGGGTTCCATATCAAATTTGACATAAGTAATGGTCAAATTGGTTTTGTATTGCCTACCGTTGTTCAACCTTGTAATATTGATATGTTTAGCCAATTGGTTTCTGTGGATAGTGATACAACAAATGAGAAACGTTGGAATACATGCATTGTCCTTCCTTTCAGATCAAAGAAAAAGGAAGGTTTTTCAGTCGAGAATCTCATTTCCATGTTTTCTGATCTCCATCCATCTTTGTTGCTGTTCCTTCATCGCCTTGAATGCATAAAGTTCAGAAATCTTCTTAATGATTCACTTGTTGTAATGAGGAAAGAAGTTCTTGGAGATGGTATCGTAAATGTTACTGTTGGGAAAGATAAAATGACGTGGTTTGTCAAATCTCACAAGCTACAATCAGATCATATCCGTCATGATGTCCAAACAACTGAAATATCAATGGCACTTATGTTAGAGGATTCAGATAACGGATACTACAACCCAAAGCTCGAACACCAACCTGTTTTTGCTTTTCTTCCTTTACGGAATTATGGTCTAAAGTTTATTATCCAAGCTGATTTTATTCTTCCTTCCTCACGTGAGGAAGTTGATGGAGATAGTCCATGGAACCAATGGTTGTTATCTGAGTTTCCTAATTTGTTTGCAAGTGCTGAGCTGTCATTCTGTAGCCTTCCTTGTTTCAGTAAAAACCCGGCAAAGGGTATTTCAGTCTTTATGAGCTTTGTTCCTCTTGGAGGGGAAGTACATGGGTTCTTTTCTTGCCTTCCACGTATGATTATTTCTAAGTTGCGTATGTCTAACTGTTTGCTTCTAGAAGGGGACAGCAATGAGTGGGTCCTGCCATGTAAAGTACTTAGAAACTGGACAGAGCAAACCCGCTCTATTCTCCCCGATAATTTAATGAAGGAACATCTGGGTATTGGGTACTTGAATAAAGATACAGTTCTAACAGATTCTTTGGCACGGGCTTTAGGTATTGAAGAGTGTGGACCCAAAGTTCTTATTCAAATCATGCAATCGTTATGTCGGGCTGGCTCTTTAAAGTCAATGGGCCTCAGTTGGCTATCCTCTTGGCTTAATGTTTTGTTTTCTATGTCGGTTAGTGAATGTCAGTCTGATATCATAAGTTCCCTCAACGAGTTACCATTCATTCCTCTTTTAGATGGTAATTATGGGTCTATTGATGAAGGGGCAATATGGTTGCATACCGATCCCGATCATGGTCTCGAAGCTTTTGGGAACTTGTATTCCAAACTACGTATAGTAAATCCTGCACTTTTTAATGATTCTCATGCTGAAAACATAACCCAAATGCTTTACAAAGTTGGGGTCCAGCGGTTATCTGCACATGAAGTTTTGAAAGTGCACATTTTACCTGCTATTTGCGATGAACAAGTTATGTCGGAAAGTACTGAGTTGATGATTGAGTATCTTTCTTTTATTATGTTTCATTTAGAATCGTCTTGCCCCGAGTGTCTCGTCGAAAAGGAGCACATACTTTCTCAGCTACGCAACAATGCGTTTATTTCCACAAATCATGGGTACAAACGACTTGTGGATGTGCCAATTCATTTTAGTAAAAAGTTCGGGAATCCAGTTGATATGAGCAAATTGGTTGGTGGGACCGATATGAAATGGTTCGAGATCGATACCAGCTATCTAAAACACCCAGTTTACAAATCATCGCCTGGAGGAAAATCGAAATGGAGAAAGTTCTTGCAGGAATTAGGAGTCACTGATTTTGTGCAAATAGTTGAAGTTGAAAAGCTTATTTCAGACATACCTCATACCATTATCAAAAGCATGATGCTAGATGATGATTGTATATCTTCTGGTTCCACTGTCAAAGACTATGACTCTGAAGAGTTGATGCATTTGTTGTCAATTATTTCGTCGAATGGTGATGGAGAAAAGGGTAAGTACCTCATGGAGGTACTTGATAAATTATGGGATGATTACTTTAGTGATAAGATTACAGGTTTCTGCAGCGTTAATGGACAAAGCAAGCCATTTAAATCTTCTATTCTAAGAACCCTTTGTAGTATTCGGTGGATGGCTTCTAATATCGATGACCAACTGCACTTTCCTAATGAATTATTCCATAACTGTGAAGTGGTGTGCTCAGTTCTTGGTGACAACGCACCATATGCTGTTCCGAAGGTTAGTTTACTTTTTTAGTGCTTGCATTTTAGTTTTTATATTTTTGTTGGCAAATATTTTATTCTGTGGAACAATTATTCTGGATGGATGAACTGCAGTACTAATTTACCCAATTCTTTTGCTGTCAAATAGGGTACCAGCGTAAAGCTAATTAATGATATCGGATTGAAGAATACAGTTAATCTTGATGATGCTTTATCAGCTCTCGATGTTTGGAGAAGATCTGAGAAACCTTTTAGGGCCAGGTAATGATTTGCTGCTAGCCAAGAAGGGTCAAAGGGTCAAAATGGGTAACTCTTTGGTTGGGATGAAATTATTTTCTGTTTGCTTAATCCAACACGCTTCTTCAATCTTTTTAAATTATTAATGTCATAAATGATAGTGTTTGAATTATGATTGTTTTAAGGGTTGAGTTGAAGGAATAAGTTTCTTATCTACAAAAGTAGTCATACTCGATACCCACCTTAAGAGCTAGGTTTAGAAAGCGAGACCCATTCCCATTTAATTATTCCTTAGTGCAAGCCAAGCAACATCGAAGTTATCCTTTGCCCCAAGTTTTTTTTTTACCATATTAGATTATTAGTTTGTTTCGTTTTACGCCTTCCCTTTTTGACATGTTTGTTAACTGTTTTTATTTTTCCATTTTCTAGCATATCTCAAATGTCCAAGTTCTACACATATATATGGAATGAAATGAGCACCTCAAAGCAGAAGATAGTGGAGAGTTTGCTTTCACAAGCTTTCATATTTGTTCCTTACTCGTTTAGTTCCACCAATGAAGTGGTTTCTGGTTTGTTCTTATCTCCCAGTGAGGTATATTGGAATGATTCTACCGGTTCGATGGAACAAACAAAGTCAACCCATCCTAAGTTTGACCAAGATATGACTCATCATCCTTTTAGCAAGATGTTATGCAATGTCTATCCTGGCCTCCATTATTTTTTTGTGAACGAGTTTGGAGTAGCTGAGAATCCTCCTCTTCTTAGCTACCTTCAGACTTTGCAACAATTATCATCTGAGAGTTTGCCGTCACAAGTAGCTAAAACAGTGAGTACAGCTACAAGATTCTTTTCAGTTAAAGATTCTTCTATTTGAGAAAACAGTTGAGAAGGCTGTCAACAATTTAGTTCTTTTTTAGAAATAAACTACTCGTATAACTTAAATTGACCCGTTTTCTTATAAATGGGTTGAAGTTACGTCCACTAATATATATCAGTAGCTTTATCCATAATTTTGTTTTGTTTTGTTTGTTAGGTTTTCCAAGTTTTTAAAAAATGGAGTGATGGATTAGACTCGGGGGTTCTGAGCTGTGATGATATCGACTTCTTGAAGAAAAGAATGGAGGAAAAGGAAATGCGGATACTTCCAACAGTGCAAGATCTGTGGGTTTCCTTGCATCAATCCTTTGGTCTGGTATGCTGGTGTGATGATGAGAAGCTAAAAAAGGAATTCAAAAACTTAAAAAATGTGGATTTTCTGTTTTTGGGGGATCTTACTACGGAAGAGAAGCAGATGCTCCAGGATAAGGTTTCTGTTTTATTTAGGAGGTTGGGAATCCCTTCACTTTCCGAGGTACTCTCTCTTTCACTCTCACACACAAACATACGCGCACATACTCGCACACTTTTATATTTAGTAATTTATTCCTCGCTGCAGGTTGTGACTCGTGAAGCAATATACTATGGCCCAACAGACAGTAGTTTCAAAACATCATTGGTGAGTTGGGCTCTGCCTTTTGCTCAACGGTACATCTATAGCATCCATCCAAATGAATATGCCGAGTTCAAGCTGTCTGGATTCAAGAATCTAAACTCTCTGAAAATTGTTGTGGTTGAGAAGTTGTTCTACAAAAATGTCATTAAGAAGTTTGGTATTCAGTCTACTAAACGACGTGAGTGCAGCTGTCTTCTACAAGACAACATCTTGTACACAACTCGGGAATCTGATACACACTCGCTTTTCATGGAACTTTCTCGTTTTCTGGTTGCTAAAATCCCCGAATTGCACTTGGCAAATTTTCTTCACATGATAACAACAATGGCAGAATCTGGTTCCACAGAGGAGCAAATGGAATCCTTCATTACAAATAACCAGAATTTATCAAAGCTTCCAAGTGATGAATCACAGTGGACTATATCGATTTCATCACCAGAAGATAACGATATTCCAACCACGAGCTCTTGTCTGTCGTTGGAGGATTTGAATCGGCCAAAAGCTGCAAAGAAGTTTAATAACTCAAGTTGGCCACCTGTAAACTGGCAGTCTGCGCCAGGGTTCGAACATGCAGTCAATACAAAAGCACACGGTAATCCTAATCCTCAAAAGAAACGAGATGTCACAGAGGGATTAAAAGGCAAATCAGATGTGACAGAGGGATTAATCGAGGGTGATGCTGACCGGATTATTGAAGAAAATCCAGACTTAACGATTCCTTCAGCGATCTTGGAAGAAGAACAAGACATAAAAGACCAATCAGATTCTGGAATCGTGAAGGATTCTTCGAAAGATAAATTGGATAATGGAAAGAGTATAGTATCTGGTGCAGTAACTGGATACAATAGGCCGAACACAAGTTCATCTAACTTGATCAACACAGATCAGTTAAATTGGGGCACAGTGACTCCACAACAGGTGATAACAGGTAGAACCGGGGAACTTGTAGCATTTCAGTACTTTGCAGAAAAACATGGTGTTAAATCTGTGAGATGGGTGAATGAGGTTAAAGAGTCGGGATTACCATTTGATATTATTATTGAAGGTGAGAATAATAGCAAAGAGTACATAGAAGTTAAAGCAACTTCGAATGCAAATAAAGACTGGTTTGTTATTAGCATAAAAGAGTGGCAATTTGCTGTTGAACAAGGCGAATCTTTCACTATTGCACGTGTTCTTGTGTCAAATGGGAATTTGGTTCGGATCACTACTTATAGAAATCCAGTTAAGTTATGCCAGTCACGGCATCTTCAGCTGGCTATTCTTTCATCAAGGTAATAAAAACTGCACAATACTCTTACAGGTGCTTTTGATGAAGACACGAAACGGTGTCATTGCCAACAAAGTGTTTGGAGCATTTGTGAAATTTTAACCTCATGATGCTGCAAACACTTTGGCTGTTGTATATATATGTTACAAACTATTGTTTAGGCTTACAAACTGTACCAATAGGAGATGCATTTTTGACGATATATGTTTTGACAGTTTTATGACTAGACACACTGCTGGTCTAGAGCAAAATAGTGGTCACATATATTTTTCTTTATTCATTTATATCGAATTTGTCTCATCGTCTGATCTGCCAGTGGCATTGGCATTTCTTGTTATGTGTATGTGTAGATTATATTTGTACAAGTTACTGAATGGGTGTTTTGAAACTTGATAAGCTACTGTACGTTCCGTTAATTAAAAAAGTAATAATATAAAAAAGAAAAAAAATAATAATAAATAAATAAAAATTGTCACCTAAAATTGAAAACTGAAGAAATTAGACTACTGCTTAAATATATACCCAAATTCTAGCATCATAAATCTGTTATGAAATACATATCTTACATTCCTTGATATGTTATATGCGCCAACACAACAATGTACGATTATAAAACATACGAGTAGATGTTACGTTAACAAACGATGGTATTTAAATTCCAATGTCTTTACAATAGAAATTCCCAGGAAAAAACCATTATTAATATACAAAAGATAAACGTTTAACAAATGTGAGTCGGAGGATTGAACAAAATCTCTAAGTAGTTGTTTATAGTAAGGCCACCTGAAGCCGCATTTTCTGACATAATTTGGCCGGATTTCTATTAAGCTGCCTTATCTGACATGATTTTGCCGGATTTCTATAAGTAGTAGGCAATTTACCATCTGATAAGACAACACGTGCAATGCTTAAAGATTCACCTTTTTCAACAGCAAATTTCCACTCGTTTACAGTTATATCAAACCACACCTTCTTTGGGTTTGAAGTTGATTTAACTTCTATATATTCCATGCTATTATCCTTACCTTCAACAAGAATATCATACGGTAGTCCGGACTCTTTAACCTCACTGACCCATTTCACCGTTTTGTCACCAAGGGTGGAAGAAAAGTATCCGAAAGCCTCACGTTCTCCTTCCTTCCCAGTTATGACATGTTGCGGGGGAACTGCAACGATATTCTTTCCTTTATCAATAACAGAATCTGATTGGTCATTTAAAGCTTCATCATCCTCCAAGATTACTAAGGGCATCGTTGAGGCAGGATCGATGATCCAGTCACCGTTACTCTCAGATAATCCTTCTGCAACATCCAGTTTCGTTTTATCAAACCCGGGCGTGGCTTTCTAATGGACAGGTGGCCAACTTGAGTTTTCTCCCAACTTCTTAGTGGTAGTAGATTCCACTTCTGGTGATGATGTGGACGCTAACGACCACGGTAATTCTTCACATGGGAGATTTGGCAGCTCTTGGCTATCTGTAATGAATAACTCCATCTTCTCCTCTGTCAAACCTAACTGTGCCTTAGTTGTAATCACATAAAGGAAATTTGCTAAATGAGAGTCGGGAATTCCAGAAAGTAGAACGCGAGAAAGCTCCATAAAAAGTAAATGGGAATCAACTTCAGGAGTTGCATACAAGATGTTGTCGTGTATTAGACAAGCGCACTCATATAGGTTATTAGATTCAATCCCAAACCTCGTTATGACGGACTTGTAGAACAGCTTATCAACCACTACAATTTTCAAAGAGTTTAGGTTTTTGAACCCAGACAGCTTGAGTTGGGAATATTCATTCGGATGCCTGTGATAAATGTAACGCTGAGCATATGGGAGAGCCCATCTCACCAATGAAATCATATAACTACTATCTGTCGGGCCATAGTGTATCACTTCACGAGTCACAATCTGCGCAATGACATAATATTAGAAATGTACCCGTCTTATCTTGAAACCTTTAGTGTGAGGTTTTTGTTTGTGTGAGAATAAAAGAGAGTACCTCAGAAAGACACGGGATTCCTAGTCTCCGAAATAGAAGAGAAACCTTATGATCCCCCAAACATAGAAAATCAATGTTGTTCAAGTTCATAAATTCATTCTTTAGCTTCTCATTATCGCACCAACATATGTGACCAAAGGATGGATGCAACGAAACCCATTTATCTTGCACAGTTGGAAGGATCCTCGTTTCCTTTTTCTTTATACTCTTCTTCAAGTAGTCGATAGCATCAGAGCTCAAAACCCCCGAGTCTAATCCATCACTCCATTTTTTAAAAACTTGGAAAACCTATCACATGAAACAAAATAATTATGTACATAATTTATGTATATGAAAACATATAGAAAACCGAAAGTGGAAACAACTTGGATGATCTAAAAGTTGCCTAAAGTTAAAGAAACTAATATTTCAACTATTAATTAACTACTGTATATAATAGTACCAGTGTCTTAGCTGCTGCATCGATCTCCGCGTTTCGGCTAGTTCCGCCTTTGTTACGTTGCCGACGAGTGTGTCCGTACATTTTTTTACTTGTGTTGGTTATTTGGTTTCGAATTTTTTGCTTTTTGAAGTGGGAAATGGTGAGTTAAATAGCGGTCGTTTTATGGTCGTCTATTGGTCTTCTACCCGGGAAAGAATAAAAGGAAAAAAGCAACTCTATTATTGCAAAAGAATTAAACATTAGACAAAAATACACCGTTGGTCCCTGAACTTTCCCAAAAATATCGTCTGGGACTCTAAGTTTCTAAAATCGTCGTCAGGCGTCCAAACCTTGGGATTTTTTGGCTGAATGCGTACCTTGACCAATTTGGTATCGGTCAACGCTCATTTTTTGGTGTATTCCCAAGGGTATAATAGGCAAAGCACATTTATAACTACACTTTTGTTAATCAAACACGACATTCAACTTGAGGGAGCAACTGTGTACTACACTCTAGTTAATCAACAAAGACTGATATTTTAGTGACCAACTATGAACTTTACTTGGCAACCTGTTTCCCTTTTATTGTTTCCAGATGACCAGATGTGATAAAAGTAACAACAACACAACTATAAGGGTGTTTGGCATGAATGCGTACATAACTCCCATTTAACATTTGCGGTAAGACTAAGGAAAGTCAAAATGTAATTGCTAAATGGGAGTCCTGAGTTTTGACTAATTATGATACAAATCAAGACTTGCATTTTGTGGTATTTGCTTTGGTTGTGCATTGATAAATAGGTTTGACTTGGGGAAGTCAAACCTATAGATGTTACAATTTGTGTCATTTGGTAAATAGGTTTGACTCAGGGAAGTTATTACAGGGCATAAACAATAGAAGGTTGTCAATAAAGGAGTGTTTGATTTTGCTGTTACAAAATTTATAGCCACTGTATTTGATTTTCCTCATATGATGGGGTGTTTAGTTTTTTCCGATAGAAACAGTACATAAAAGGGGTGTTTGGTTTGTGTTATTCGCTTGTTCCCTCCCACTGTCAACACTAACACCATACAACTTTTTTGATAATAAATCCACCATTGTCCATATAATAACATTTAATGATCTTGGATTTTGCTCAACTCCTACCCAAGCCAAAAACAAAAGCCACTTATGAATGTCTTCATAATTCAAGTCGTCTTGTCCAAATAGAGTTTTGGGCTCTATGTAAAACACAAACCTTCTTATAATCTTATGCCTCCCATTAAAGTTATTTGTTAAATAGTAATACAAAACCTCATCAACTATGACATCGGTCAGCAAAGTCCACTTAAACCGCCAGAGGTCCTCACTGCATCTTTTAGTGGCAAGCGATTCATAATATTAGTGGTCACGTTATCTAGCATGTTGCTGATATAATCTTACATAACAGTGATCACATTATCTCCAAAAACCATTGTATTGTTGGAATTTTAGTTGGGTCTTGTTTTGGTTTTCGATTTACCGGTGATGGTCTGGATAAGGGTTTGTATAATTATGGTGTATAAATGGGTTTGGTTAGTGGGTTAATTGGTTATCGCGCGAATAATAACTAGCACTTCAGAGAAGATAGGCTCAAGTTGTGAAACAAAGTTCTTAGTTAGTCCCTAAACTATCACTATTGTTTGATTAACTAAAGTGTACTTATAAATGTGTTTTGCTTATTATGATCCCCCAAACATAGAAAATCAATGTTGTTCAAGTTCATAAATTCATTCTTTAGCTTCTCATTATCGCACCAACATATGTGACCAAAGGATGGATGCAACGAAACCCATTTATCTTGCACAGTTGGAAGGATCCTCGTTTCCTTTTTCTTTATACTCTTCTTCAAGTAGTCGATATCATCAGAGCTCAAAACCCCCGAGTCTAATCCATCACTCCATTTTTTAAAAACTTGGAAAACCTATCACATGAACAAACGAATTATGCACATAATTTATGTATATGAAAACGGGTCATTCAGATTATGGTTAGTCAATGGGTAAGTTAATTTTTTTTTTCTTACATAGAAAACGGAAAGTGGAAACAACTTGGATGATCTAAAAGTTGCCTAAAGTTAAAGAAACTAATATTTCAACTATTAACTACTGTATATAATAGTACCAGTGTTTTAGCTGCTTGTGATGGCAAATTTTCAGTAGATGACTGTAGCAAAGACTGAAGGTAGCTAAAAAGAGGACTCTCAGCTACTCCAAACTCATTTACAAAGAAACTACGGAGGCCGGGATAAACACTGGACAACATCTTGCTGAAAACACAATGAGTCTTGTATTCACACAACTGAGCCGGAGTTAATGTTTTATGTTCCATTGAACCGGTAGAATCATGCCAATATACTTCACTAGGAGTTAATAGTAATCCAGATAGAACTTCACTTGTGGAACCAACCGAGCTAGGAACAAATATGAAAGCTTGAGAATGCAAAGTCTCAACTATCTTCCGCTTTGAAACGCCCATCTCACTCCGTAAGTATGTGTAGAACATGGTCATTTGAGATATGCTGGTAATGGAAATTTTATAAATGGTTCAAGAGATCAAAACAAACTATATTATAGATAACGAAATAACACAAAAAATAGTAGTACTGAAGATTTGAACTAGTTATACCTGGCCCTAAAAGGTTTCTTAGATCCTCTCCAAACATCGAGAATTGATAAAGCAACATCAAGAGTGATTGTTTTCTTCAAGCCAATATCATTTAGAAACTTCACGTTTTTGACCTATTTAACACCAAAAGAATCAAGGTTTTGAGTTTCATAGAATTATACTTGATCGTACAAAAAATTCGAAAATAACTAACCTTTGGAACGGTGTATGGTACCCTGTGACCAAGAATATCACGCAGCGTTTCACAGTTATGGAACAAATCTTTAGGAAAGTGAAGTTGATCATCCATACTAGAAGCCAACCATCGAAAACTATGAAGGATACTTATAACATAAGATTTAAAAGGTTTGTCACTAAAAAAATCATCCCATAGTGTATCAAGTACCTTTAAAAGGTACACACCTTTTTCCTTATTACCGTTCGCGGAAACATGTGACAACAAATGCATTAACTCTTGAGAATCCCAATCATCATCTAATAGCATAGGCTTACGAGCAGTGTGACATATGTCCTCAACACTCTTCTCAACCTTAACTATTTGCACACAATCGGTGACTCCTAATTCGTGCAAGAATTTTCTCCATTTCAACTTTCTTCCAGGTGATGCTTTGTAAACTGGGTGTTTCAGATAGCTGATATCGATCTCAAACCACTTCATATCAGTGCCACCAGCCAACTTACTCATATCAATAGGATTCCCAAATTCTTTACTGAAATGAATTGGCACCTCAACAAGTCGCTTGAACCCATGATTTGTGGAAATAAAAGCATTGTTACGTAGCTGTGAGAGAACATGCTCCTTTTCTACGAGACACTCAGAACAACAAGGCGATTCGAAGTGAAACATTATAAAAGAGAGGTACTCAATCATCAACTCTGTACTTTCTGCCATAACTTTTTCATCACAAATACCAGGTAAGACGTGCTTTTTCAAAACTCCGTGTGCAGATAACCGCTGGACCCCAAGTATGTAAAGCATTTGGGTTACTTTTTCAACATGATCAATAAAAAGAGCAGGATTAACAATCCGAAGTTTGGAATACAACTTCCCAAAAGCTTCAAGACCATGCTCGCGATCAGTATGCAGCCAAATTGCACCTTTATTAATTGAAGCATAGCTACCATCTAAAAGAGGTATAACTGGTAACTGTCTTAAGGTACTAATGAAATCAGATTCGGTTGCATTAACCAACATCAAAGACAAAACATTTAGCCAAGAGGATAGCCAACTGAGTCCCATTGATTTAAGACAATCACCCCGACATAAAGATACAATAACTTTAATAAGAAGTTTAGGTCCACATTCTTCAATGCCTAAAGCCTGTGCCAAGGAATCCGTCAGGAGCGTATCTTTATTCAAGTACCCAACATCAAGATGTTTCCTTATCAAACTATCAGGCAACAAAGAACGAGTTTGTTCTGTCCAGTTACGCAGTACTTTACATGGCGGGGCCCACTCGTTATCTTCCCCTTGTAGAAGCAGACAGCTAGAACTACACAGCTTAGAAATAATCATATGTGGAAGCTGTGAAAAAAAACCATGCACTTCCCCTTCAAGAGGAACAAAGCTCATAAAGACTGAAACGCCCTTCGCCGGGTTCTTTTTAAAACAAGGAAGGCTGCAGAATGACAGCTCAGCATTAACAAACAAATTTGAAAACTCCAATAACAACCATTGGTTCCATGAACTGTGTTCATCAACTTCTTCTCTTGACGAGGAAACAACAAAATCCGCTTGGATGATAAATTTTAAACCATAACTTCTAGAGGGAAATAAAGCAAACACAGGATGTTGGTCGAGCTTCGGGATGTCGTTTCCATTACCTAAATCCTCCAACATAAGTGCCACCTTTATTTCAGTTGTTTGGACATCATGGCGGATATGACATGCTTGTAGTGTACGAGATTTGACAAACCAAGTGAATTTTTCTTGTCCAAGAAAAACATTTACAATACCGTCTTTAACAAATTGCTTCCTCATGACGATGAGTGAATCATTTAGACTATTTCTGAACTTGATACATTTGAGATGGTGAAGGAATAACAACAGGGATGGATGAAAGCTAGAAAACATGGAAATAAGGTTCTCGACTGGTAATACTTCACCTTCCTTTGATCTGAAGGGAAGCACAATGCACGTTTTCCAGCGTGTCTCATCCATTGGATCGTTATCCCCAGAAACCAACTTGCTAAACAAATCAACGTCACAAGGTGGAACAATTTTTGGCAAAACTAAACCAATTGGACCGTCACTAATGTCAAACTTGACATGGAAGCCATTAGAATGGATTTCCGGAGCATCAGTCACCTGGAAGTATATCAAATAAATAAGAATGCTTATATAATCAAGATCAGAAACTAAAATAAACAACGTAACCTACACTTGGAGATACTAAAGAGTCTACCATACCTGGAATACTGATTTGAAGCCAACACCCTTTTTGCCTATATATCCAGCACTAGATTCTTTTCTTGATAAACTGCTTTTCTTACAAAGTGCTTTTATGGTTACAACAGAAAGTCCTTGATCATTGGTCAAGACTGTAACTCCTGTTTTTTGTAGAATGAAGGTCAGAGTTGGCTCAACATCACATGGGTACGCATTTTCATCAGCATTCCGAACCTATATATGAGCAAAACACAGTGTATGATAAGCAAGTTATATATGTAAAGAAAAGCAAAGTCACAACAGTGAAGCACATGAGATAGACGCACTTACGAGTTCGAGTAGAAAATGTGAGTCCTGAGAATATAACTCTCGAGAAAGACAATGTAGTTCTCTGCCTAAACGAGTATTTAGCTTCTTCAGAATGCCATCTTCCTCAATAGCCGAGATATTTGAATCCAGCCCAAATTCTTCTCGCCTAATACATTCAATAATCTTCTTTGCTGATTCCTCTTCATTACCATTGCCCTGATCTTCGACAACTAAATCACTTCTTTGCTTTTTCACCCATCTCTGACCAGGTTTTGAAGAATTTAATGTGACAGGTTCTCTCTGGTTTGAATTAAATCCATCATTCATACCCGAAGAGACTATATCCCTAGAAATTCTGGAACCTGATTGGTCTTTCAAAGCTTCATCATGTTTCGTTTTCCTTCTTGGTCCTTTTTGGAGTTTCTTAGAAGTAGATTTTGGAGGATTTAAAACCTTCAATGAATAACAATAAGCTGTGGTTGGAAGCTTCAATAGTTTTTGCTTATCTGTCGAAAACAGCTGCATTTTCTCCTCTATGGAACTTGATTCTGTTTTTAAAATCATGAGGAGGAATTTTGCTAAAGGCAATTCAGGAACTCTGGCAACAAGAAAATGAGAAAGCTCCATAAAAAGCGAGTGGGAATCAGAATCAGAATTGAGAGTTGCATACAGAATGTTGTCCTGCAGAAGACAACTGCACTCAAGTCGTTTATTGGATTCAATACCATATTTCTTTATGACGTTCTTGTGGAACAGCTTTTCCACCACAACAATATTAAGGTTCTTGAATTCAGAATATTCTTTTCTATGGAAGCTATAAACGTAGCGTTGAGCATATGGGAGAATCCAGTTTATGAAGTAAGTTAGAAGAGTGTTATCTCTCACGTTATCATATATTGCTTCACGAGTTACAACCTGCACAAGCCATAAAATAGACAAATTATATGAAGTACTGCAACTTTCTATATAACATTCCCCTCCTGTCACTAGCGTCAGGTGGGTTGGGCAACAGGTCAAAACAGGTTCAGAATGGAACAGGTTTATCCAGTACAAAATTTGACGAGGCTGTAAACATTAAAATACAGTCTGGGCAACTTTAAACACGTTTGACTGTTTGTGCTAGTTGAAATATTTTCCTTTTAGCTAATTTTCTGATTCTACCCATTGGACCGGTAATGGGTAGAAATTTCCACCTCTAGTATCCTTCCTAGTATGATAGGAAAAAGAATGGGTCGACCCACACATTCTTTTCATCAAAAATAGAAAACTGAACCAGCGAAACCAATATAAAATTTTAAGTTGACAAGAACTTTTGAAAATTAATTTTCTTTCATAGGTAGTATTTATAAATATCTGGTTAGAAATTAAGAAATTTATTAGATTATGAAGCAAATATTCCCTAAGACTGCAGTATTAGGGAATTTATAAATAATAATTGTGTGCGTTGGAAGCCCAAGTATAGATTAGCCTAGTGTCACCCAACTCGTAGTAAGTGTGTGTTTGTGACTAAGTGAGAGAGAGAGATTATGCGAGTACCTCAGAAAGAGTAGGGATTCCGAGTTTACAAAATAGAACAGAAACCTTATCCCGGAGCATTTGTTTTTCCTCAGTAGTAAGCTCCCCAAAATACAAGAAGTCAACATTTTTCAAGTTCATGAATTCTTTTCTTAGCTGTTCATCGTCACACCAACATATGAGACCAAAGGATGGATGCAAGGAAACCCATTTGTTTTGCGCAGTTGGAAGGATCCTCATATTCTTTTCCTGTAAACTCTTCTTCAAGTAGTCAATTTCATCAGAACTTAGAACCCCAGAGACTAATCCGTCACTCCATTTTTGGAAAATTTGGAAAACCTGACACATGAAACAAAATAATTATGACCAAAAGATTTATTGTTTTAAAAGGAATTGACTATAAAATTCTATAATGCGAGCAAGAAAAGTGTTCTCTGTTCAACCCAACCCATTTTAGGTTCACCCTAATGTTTTACCCATTTTGACCCAAACCCGCCAGGTGAATATAAATACTTGGTTGTACTCACTGTTTTAGATGCTTGTGATGGCAAACTCTCATTGGATAATTGTAGCAACGGCTGAAGGTAACTAAGATGTGATAGATTCTCAGCTACTCCAAACTCATTCAGAAAGAAATACCGAAGGCCAGGATAAACGTTACACAACATCCTGCTGAAAGGACGATGAGACAGACTATGGTCAAACTGAGGATGTGTTGACTTTGTTTGTTCCATTAAAGAAATGAGAGAATCGTGCCAATATACTCCCATTGGAGATAAGAATAAACCAGATACCACTTCATCTGCGGAACCAAACGAGTAAGGAGCAAATATGAAGGCTTGTGAACGCAAGTTCTCCACTATCTTTTGCTTCGAGGTGCTCATTTCATTCCATAAGTATGTGTAGAACTTGGACATTTGTGACATGCTGGTGAATGTAAATTTTATAATCAATTAACAAGCATCCCAAAATAAAGGGAAAGAAAAAAAATACAAAAATTACACACACACAAACACATATTCCTGTCAAACGTGAAATAGTAATACCTTGCCCGAAAGGATTTCTTGGATCTTCTCCAAACATCAAGAATTGATAAAGCATCATCAAGAGTGATCATATTCTTCAAGCCAATATCATTTACAAACTTCAAATTGTTAACCTATTTAACAAGAAAATTGGGCAGGATATTAGTTCCATAGAATTATAATGTTGCATAGAAAAGAAAATCTAAAGTACTAACCTTTGGAACAGCATACGGTGCGCTGCCACCAAGAACTTCACACACCGTTTCACAGTTATGGAACAGATCTTTAGCATAGTGAAGTTGATTATCCATATTACAAACCAACCATCGAAAGCCATGAAGTATTCGTATAACACTACAAGAAAAAAGGGCTATAGTGACGACAGGAAAATCGTCACTAAAGGTGGAAAAATCGTCACTAAACCGGATTAGTCACGAAAATTAAGGTCGTCACTTGTCGTCACTATAGCTCCGTCACTAAGTAAATAGTGACGAAACTGATATTTGACACTAAATTAGTGACGAACTAACGTCGTCACTTATGGGTGTGTGACAACTCATTTCGTCACTTAATTTCATCACTACAGTGGCTAAAGTCGTCACTATTTGCTGGAATTAGTGACGAAAGAAAAGCGTCATTTTTTGGGTGAACTTAACGTCCAATAGTGACGAAATATTTCGTGACTTTCCAAAATCCTATAATCTCGATAATGCGGTGTCTACAATAGTATATATGGGTATTTATAGACCGAAAATGGAAAAAAACATTTGTTTAGTCAATAACTTGATCCATAACAAAGCTGAAACATCAATTATGTCCAACGATTATTCGATTTATAGCATATACTTTCAACCAGAAAGTTAAGAGATAATAATGATTCTGTAAAAGAATCCTCAAGTGGTAAACTGTTACTACAAGTATATCATGCACTTAAACTAAACTTCATCTCGAGCCTCATCATAATCTTCATAATCTTCGGTCATATCATCATCCTCAGTCTCCTGCATAAAAATATACAGAAGTTTTAAGTTTGAGCAGAACTCTGAGGCATTTTGGGACAGAATTATTGCTAGTCAGTGTTTCCAAAACGTGGAACTAACGGCTGTTCTAATATATACTATTACAGAATGTGCACCTGATGATTTGTCTCTATCTGTGGAATCAGAAGTGCACTGAAATTACCCAAACAGGTCTATAGAACTTAGGCACCTTTCAAGTCTATATATACTGTTACAGAATGTCAAATTTTCATTACACATCATCTCATGCGTAACAACGACCATGAGCACCTTTCAAGTCTATATATTGGTTACCGAACTTAGATTTATAGAACTTAGGCACCTTTCAAGTCTATATATTGGTTACCGAACTTAGATTAAGACCATGAGCATAACAGTTAATTTGTTATCTTATTGAGCTCTAAATCTCTAATAACCTGTCAATGCTTTACTCGATCTAAAACCTTAGCAAATACTATATTTCCCATTTGATACATTTTCATAAACAAGTAAAATTTTCTCTTAAATTCACAGTTTAACGTAGTCAGATTAAGGCACCTAACAGCTTTGTAATTAGCTAGAAACCACCAGCACATGAAATACAAAGAGATGAAATTAGTTTCAGTTTAAGATTTATATTGACCTTCTGGTCATAAGCAGATATAAATAGAACGTAGAAGCATAACTAACCATACATGTGGAACATGGTGAGAGACAGAAAAGACAACCATATGATTGTCGCGTGCCCTATTGTGATGCGTGCAAGAAACATTCCTAAAGCCATTCCAATCATTGTTGCAACCGTTTCCTGACTTCCTTCCTGAAACAAGACATATATAAGATTATGAGACATAAATGTGGTATTTACAGTCGGAAGATCAGGAAATCACCTTTGCAGATATATCTGCTGCGTTATTTTGAAGAGCGAAATGCTGGGTCAAAGCAGCTCTAGTTGCTCCACTGGCAACACCAGCTAAAATGACACAGTTTGAGGAGAGATTATAAATACTTAGATGTTTTAACTGGCAGCTAATTTGAAATGTGAAAAAACATAAACGACTTACTGAAAGATCTTGATAAGCTCCATATGCAGACAATAAAGACAAATGCCGAAGGAAACAATGGAGATAGAAGGTCCATCAACATTCCTGCAACAACATTCAACGTCAATTTCTCTGCTGAACGAACTGACCAGTATGCCCACACAGTAGTAAGTGACTTATAAACTGCTGTAAAGTGAGTATACATACAATATAGGAAGTTTTTGAAGAATTTAAATTTCGGCCCCAAAATGTTAATTGTATAAATAACTTCCCTTGAATACCATGGATAGTAAAAAAACATCTTAAAAGCAACAAAAATCAATGGGCTATTACCAAGATCATTCATGAGATCTGCAACCAAACGCCACATTTTCGCATTGCTGTCTAGATTAGAGCCCTGAACAGAAAACAAATCTCGAGTGTAAGTGTTCGTGTATCTTTGATGACTAATGTTTTACAAAGTTGAGATAACCTACAAAGACTAAAATCCAACTACGTGCGACATCAGCTGTAGCTCATCTTATAAATTCACATTCTAGGCAAATATTTTGGCTCTTTATTGGTAGTGCTGATAACCACATAGTACGTTAGAGGTATAATACAGAGACAACTGGCATATATGATACAGTAAACACCAAAGACACACTACGAGTTTCTGAATGTGACAAGTGACTTTATTTTTAGGTGCAGCACATGGTGTTCATATACAAAGCTGCTTATAGAGATAACATACAAAAGTATACCAACCAATTTCGTACTTTTTATCCTCGGAAATATGCATGTGCAAACAAAGATGAAAGATGAAATATAATACGCAGAGCAGCATACCTGATAGAATGTGAACATGACACCTCCAAGCATTCCAGTTAAATACACAACTGATCTTTCAAAATTCACTTTTAGCTTTTAAATTGTTACAATCATAATCTCGGACACGATCTCAGTTCAACATCCTAAAGACACTAGTTAACCAATGTGTTTGCACTAGTGCATTTGAATATAACAGTAACCTACATTTTGTTACCACTAACAAACACTTCAGTATTGAGTTGCTATAACCACATAACATATCTAAACTCATATTATTTCATATTACCTACATTTTGTTACCGCCTAATTTTGCTATAATCAATATAAACAGATATAATTCCACTATTACTAACTTTTAACCGCAATTCGCTTACCAGTAACTATTACTAACAACTAATTTCATATTACCTACATTTTGTTACCGCCTAATTTTGCTAGACATTTTATCGAACAGTTGGCATGCAATCAAATAATTTCATCAAATAATGAAACAGTAACCCTAACACTTACATCAAATAATGAAACAATAACCCTAACACTTACATCAAATAATGAAACAATAACCCTAACACTTACAGCAATCAAATGAAGAGCACGTAAAGTGATATGAACGTGAGCTTATGAACAGATAGCAATCTGATATGAACAGCTTATGAACCGTGAGCTTATGAACCGTGACCTCTGGATGAACCGTGAGCTTATGAACAACCATGAGCTTAACAACCGTGAGCTTATGAACAGCAACACTTACAGTTTATGAACCGTGAGCTTAATAAGGTTGATCGGTTAACCCAAATCTGAAGCAAGTGAATTTGAAAAGCTTACTGTTGGGGATATGAACGAATTGATGGTGTGGTGAAAAGCTTAATATCTGAAGCAAGTGAATTTGAAACAAGTGAATTTGCCCCAAATCTGAAGCTACATAGTTGTGGTGAAAAGTTATTTCGGGTCGGGTTTTTATTCGTGTTTTAGATCCAAAGTAAACTTTTTTATTTGGCCAAAGTAAACTTTTTTATAATAAAATACTAAGCCATTTTTATAATAAAAACTTGACTTTTTTTTTTTTCTTTTAAAACTTGAAAAACTGAAAAATTAGAAAAATAAATTATTATTGATTTGATTGTGATAAATGTATTGATTAATAAGATTACACTAAGAAAATTATTGAATTAATTGCAATAGTCAAGTTAGTGACAAAACCTTTTCGTGACTAGATGAGTGACGAAAATTTCGTGACTATATATGCAAGTGACGATAAATAGTCACGAAAATTATATATCGTCACTAATTAGTGACGAAATATATAAGTCGTCATTAAATTCTCGTCACTATAGGTCTTTTTTTTTGTAGTGTAATATAAGACGTAAAAGGCTTGTCACTAAAATAATCATCCCATAGTGTATCAACTACCTTTAACAGGTACTTACTCTTTTCCTTATCACCACTCGAGGAAACATGTGACAACAAATACCTTAACTCTGGAGAATCCCAGTCGAGGCCTTTTTCAACTTCAACTATTTTTACAAAATCAGTGACTCCCAATTTCATCAGGAATTTTCTCCATGTCAATAATACTTTAGGCGAGGATTTGAAAACAGCGCGTATCAAATAGCTGGTATCAACCTCAAACCAAGTCATGTCCGTCCCACCAATCAACTTGCTCATATCAATTGGATTCCCGAATTCTTTACCAAAATGAATTGGCACGTCAACGAGTCGTTTGTACCCATGGTTAGTGGAAATATAAGCATTGTTACTTAACTGTGAGAGTATGTGTTCCTTTTCTACAAGACAATCACGGCAAGATGATTCTAAGTGAAACATTATAAAAGAAAGGCACTCAATCATTACCTCAGTATGTTCCACCATAACTTTTTCATCAGATATTGCAGGTAAGATGTGAGCTTTTATAACTTCGTGAGCAGATAACCGCTGGACTCCAACCTTGTAAAGCATTTGGGTTATGTTCCCAACATGATCACTAACAAGGTCCGGATCAACTATTCTGAGTTTCGGACTCGGATACAACTTCCCAAACATTTCAAAACCAGGCTCATCTGTAAGCAACCAGATTCCACCTTCACTAATTGATGCATAATTATTATATATACTAAAAGGGGGAACGTTCACTGTAGCAGCACTGTAGCAGCTACAGTGCTTGCTACAGTGGACGAAACAGTGATTTTGTGAGTGTCGGTACTGTAGCATTACTGTAGCATCGGTACTGTAGCAATAGTTTTTTTTTTTTTTTTTTTTTTTTTTTTTTTGTAATATTTGGAAAAAAATATATATATATTTTGATTATTAAAAATTTTCATTTTTTTTTTGTAATATTTGGAAAAAAAATGATATTTTGATTATTAAAAATTTTCATGAGAATACATTTTTGACAAGATTTGAAAAATCCATTAACAAAATTCATTTAAAGTGTCACAGTGGAAGCAAGAATAGTCTTTTGCAATTTAGTTCCGAAGCCCTAACGTGTAAAAAAATAAATAAATAAATAAATAACACGGCATTTTCGCAGCAACGCGCGGGTTCCTCCGCTCGTTGCCATCTAAAAGAGGAATAAACGGTAATTGGCTGAGGGAACTTATAACATCATACTTGGTTTCATCAACCAACATCAAAAACAAAACATTCAGCCAAGAGGAGAGCCAACTGAGGCCCAATGATTTAAGAGAATCTGCCCGACATAAAGATATCATAACTTGAACAAGAAATTTGGGTCCACATTCTTCAATGCCTAAAGCTTGTGCCAATGAATCTGATAGAACCACATCTTTATTCAAGTAGCCGACATCGAGATGCTCCCTTATCAAACTATCACGCAACAAAGAACGGGTTTGTTCTGTCCAGTTTCTCACTACTTTACATGGGCGGACCCACTCATTGTCGTCCCCTTCTAAAAGCAGACAGTTAGACACACGCAACTTGGAGATAATCATATGAGGAAGGCAAGAAAAAAACCCAATCACTTCGCCCCCAAGAGGAGCAAAGCTCAAAAAGATGGAAACGCCCTTGGCTGGATTTTCTTTAAAACAAGGAAGGCTACAGAATGACCGCGCAGCACTAACGAATAGATTTGGAAACTCAGATAGCAACCACTGGTTCCATGGATTATCTATATCAACTTCTTCCCCTGTTGAGGAAACAATAAAATCAGCTTGGATGATAAAATTTAAACCATAAGCACTTAAAGGACGAATAAAAGCAAAAGCTTGTTGTCTGTATAGCTTCTCCATGTAGCTTCCGTTGTCTAATTCATCTAAGGAAAGTGCTATTGATATTTCGGTTGTTTGAACATCATGACAGATTTGATCAGCTAGTAATGTACTAGATTTGACAAACCATGTCATTTTTCCATAATCGTGAAAAACATTAACAATACCGTCTCCAACGACTTCTTTCCTCATGACTAGATTTACACCTCTAACAAGATTAATGTACTTGATACATTCAAGGCGGTGAAGAAATAGCAACGCATGCGAATAGAGTCTAGAAAATTTCCACGTTAGAAACGTGTGTAAATTTTTTTCATTTTTCGTTGGAAGCAGAATGCACGTGTTCCAACGTTCTTCATTCATTGGATCGCTATCAGCATCAACCAACTTCCTAAACATATTAACATCACAAGGTGGAACAGCTGTTGGCAAACCGTCCCTTTTGTTAAACTTGATATTGAACTCATTAGAATGTATTTCCGGAGCATCAGTAACACAAAATACAGATTTGAACCCGATACCCTTTTGATCAAGATATCTATCACCACTAAGCTCTTCCCTTTTGATTTGAAAACATCGTCACAAAGTGCTTTAATGCTTTCAGCAGAAAATCCTTCATCATTATTCAAGAGCGTAACACCTGTCTCTTGAAGAATGAAGGTCAGAGTTGGCTTCACATCACATGGGTATGCTTTTTCATCAGCATTCTGAACCTAAACATTCAATAACACACAAGCTGTTAGCTATAGGCTATAGCTAATTAAGTTGTAACATTTTGTTTTATAAAAGCGTTTAGTAATGAGTTGTAGATGTAATTATAAAGTGTAAAACATGCATACAATCCTAAATATTAAAAGGGTATACTCACAAGTTCAAGAACAAAATTTGATCTCTGAATTATAGGACTATAATTATTGGTTAACGATGACTTGCTGACTTTGAGACCCATTATATAAAAATGGTCAACGTTGAATATATAGTCAAAACTGTAAGTCAACTACTGACATAGAAAAAGGTCGTCGGAAGAGTGTCGTGGACTTTGATGATGATCACTTTTATAATACTCTAACAAAAGTTAACAAAACTCTTAAAACCTTAATTTATTGATATGAAGATCAAAAGATTCAAGTTACAAACTCTAAACCCTATTTATAAGGGAAAGTTATCTTGAAGAAAAAGATAACTAATTAAAGTAAATAACAAAATTAAAAATAAATAAACTTTCTTAATTAAACAAAGTACTAAAAATAAAAAACTTCAATGAAACCTTCAAATCTTATCCTCATCATTCCCCCTTACTTGAAAAGAACTCGACCCTGAGTACTCATGTGTTATTTTGCTCGTAGGGTGGACACTTAACGTTTGACTAACCTCTTTAATCTTCACTCGCTTTCCATACTCGCATAAGTCAACACGCGAGCCTAATCTTTGATTATTTAGTCCCAAAATAATTTTCCTTTTTTAATATAAAAATCATAATCAAGCTCTTTGGGTAAATAATCTTTGTTGATGATTTGTTGTAAACTTTTGAAATCACCAACTTTTGATCCTCCTTTTCCTTACTTACTCGTATGATTTCCATTGGCTTCTTGAACTCAACATTTTAATCATTATAAACCTTTAAATCCGTGAAACATTCGGAATCTGTGCTTAGTTCACTACCAAAACCCTTCACCTCTTCATCACTATTAAAACCCACAACTTTTCATGCACGAGTCTTCAAGGTACCAACTTTATTTGTTGTTTCCAACATTAAAGTTGAAATATTGTCTTCATGTTGTTCATAATTTTGAAGGTCTTGGATTTTCTCAACTTGTTCATCAACAACCTCGGCCTTCAATATCTCTTCGTCATTCTTAACCTCGGCCATTGGTGCATGTACTTGGTCTTCGGATGGAATCATCGCAATTCTCTTTCCTTCCCATAAGAAAAGGTAGAGATTATGCTTTAAATCATAAAAACCTTGAACTTTGCAAAGCCATGATTTTCCCAACTGAATATGACAATCATCCATGTCATCCAAGTCACAAATTACCTCCTCCTTATAAAATTTACTAATAGATATCGAGATCCTACAAACCTCATGACCTCCAATCAAACAAATTTCTATAGGAAAACTAGAGTAATTGACCATTTTTCTCGACACAAAGTTCCTAGTCCTATAATTATCAATAATTAAAGAAAATATCTTATTATTGATCAACACTCTTGAATGAAACCACTTGATTGTTGGTAGTCGAATCTCCATCTTCATTCTGTCTTCCCATTCATCAACCCTCCTATTCTTGAACGGGAATTGGTTGCACCTACGATTGTCAATAAATAAGCCTATTGTTGTACGGATTCTTAAACCTCAATAATTGCTACCCTCGTGGTTTTCGTGGTTGTTACCTCCACCTTCGAACACGAAACGTAGTTTTTGATAGATAGTGGATTTCTTGACGAGTTTGGATATGATTTTGATAAAATCATAATCCATGTGCTCTTCAGACCAAACCTCACCAACAATATAGGTTTTTGAATCTTCTACACTATTCTTCATCTAGGATGCTAACAAGTTGTATGCGTTAACTTACGCAGGACCTTCTGCACCACTTACCATCCATGATACCAACAAGCTCTGATGTCGACTGACGTAGGATGTGAAAGTGAATTCTATTAACCCTATCCAAAGGTTAACCTCCATGGAATAAAACCCCAACAAGAGATAAAAACCTTAGTTTATTAATAATCAAGATCAAAATATTAAAGTTACAAACCGCTAAACCCTATATTTATGCACAAAAGTTTTTTTTTTTTTTTTTTTTTTTTTTTTTTTTTTTTTTTTTTTTTTTGAATTTGAATTTGAAAATGATAACTAATTAAAGTAAATTAAAAATAAATAAACTTTCATAATTAAACAAAATATTAAAAATAATAAACTCCAATGTGGTTTCATGGGTTTAGTTTCAAAGAATATTTGGGACTTAGTTTTGATTTCTTTAATATTTTCTTGAGTAAATTACGCTGCTCGTCCATGTGGTTTTAGCCAAATCCCTAACCCAATCCTTGATTTTTTGCATGAATAGTCCTTATAATGAAACTACATAACAACATCGGTCCTTATTAGTAACGATCATTAAATAAATCCGTTAAATCCCTTCATGTGATTTGCACATTTGCACATGATAGTAAAATGGTATTTTTACTTTCTATTATTTGATCCTTGCACCAATCATTTAAAACCTTCTCTTTCACGCTTACAAATAACAAACAACAAATTTTTTTCTGGCACACACATTTAAACGTGTCAACCTCCTTTACTTTCTCTTTACATGACACATATCATACCACCACCATCAGTGACATCATTAAACCTGCAACAACCGGGTTTTATATTCAGATGTAGTGGGTATGTGGTTTTTTTATACATGGGTATGTGTGTGTTTAATGGTCATGATGAAGATGATGTTAGTTTTAAATTTATAGAAGCCAGTGGGTTAAAGATGGAATGTTAAATGACCATTATACCTTCATGTGCAAGGCACGTAGGGAGATTTAACGAACTTATTCAACGATCATTATTGATAAGGACTGATGGTGTTACATAGTTTCATTATAAGAATCATTCATGCAAAAAAAAATAAAAAAAATAAAATAAAATAAAAAATCAGGGACCAGGATAGGAATTTGGCCTTTTTTTAAATAGTTTTGAACTTTTGATTTCTTTAATATTGTCCTTTTTCTCTTTTCTTATTTATTTTGTGTTGGGTTCCCATTTTACAACATAAGCACATAGAATTCTAGAGAGAGAAAGTAAGTAGAGAAAGAAAGAATGGAAGGAACTCTTGGAATGAAAATAAGACAATTGTAATAACTAGAGAACCAACAACCTCAAATGAGGGGATACAAGAGTATTTATAGGTGAGGTCTAGGGCATCTCTTAACTTTGATAATATTACATATTAAGCCCTTAGACCTTTACCAAACATGTAAACTTAGCATAAAACTATTAAAAACATATAAAATCATTAACGCACTAACATAATATTGCAACCTAGTACAAAACTCAATGACCGACACTTGATTTAATAAAGTCTATTCCCAACAATCTCCCCCTAAGTGTTGGTCATCAAAGGTTGCCCGACGTCGTCATCTTCTAAACTTTGACATTGTTGTTGACGTCTTCAAAAATAGTGGCAAAATCTTTCATCGTTCTTTGTTCTTTGTTCTATGTTGATGTGATGGTGATCATATTATGAAGTTGTCTGCCTTTCGTCACTTCTGTATTTGTGGTGGTTGTCCGTCATTCTAACATGCTCATACATCTTTGGACTTTGACTTTCAAATGCACGAAGTTCCTTTACATACACTTTGATCTTTGGTCTTTATGCTTTGTAGATTCTTCTTTTTGGCGTAGAATCTTTCTTTGAACTTTGTGGTGCTTAGATCTTTGGGGGAGCTTTCATTGGCTTCAAGATGTATGCATGAGCATGCTGGAATCTACCATCATGGAGGTGATTTGTACCTGCAGGTAAACAGTTAGCAATAATCAACCGGTACTTACAGATTAGGAATTAGAGATCGTCAACAACATATTGTGAAGACTCCTTCTAATCCTTATCAAGGCCGTTCCCATATCAGATACTCCCGAAGGAGCTTACGAGACCTACTAAGTAGCTCAATGATTGGGTGAGTCACTGGGGATCACTCCACGACTGTAGACCATTATGGAACCACCGCGAACACTAAGCGTAACCCGTGTGGGGTTACCGAAGTGACCTGCTGTCAGGGCTGTTTGATGTTGACCCTGGCAGGAATTTCCGTTCAATCATTGAGAAATACATTTGTAAGTTCTCTCATAAACGTTCTCTGCAGATTGCTAAGATCTGCGAAGGACTCGATAATTTACAGCTAGTGTCCATTGAAGTAGAACACCAGTTGTAGAAATACTAAGTGTTCCTAAGAGATCTTTGATGTATCTCATGGCTCTAGACTCGATAAGTGCACACTTAGGTTTCCTATGAAGAGACTAGGGAGGGGTCTCCTGCTTTAATATCAACCATCTCTAAGAGATAAGTCGTTAGATTACACCGGTTCCCCGTGAGAATAAAACAAGCTTTTTTAAGAGAACTTGAGTGGCTTAGAAGGTTAAGTGCAATGCGTCACTGGGTCCATGACGTCTTTATCTTCAATACCGGTGTCGCCTTAGCAACAACCAGTAGCATACGAGTTGTACCCGGTGTCTGCCCTAAGGTTGAACACATGGAGGGCTATTTCTTTTCACCATTTTCTTTACCTTTCTTTTTAATTCTTCAACTCCTTCTTTCCCTTTTCATTCTTTTCTCCATTTTTCGTATCATACCTATGGACTTCTAATTCTAACTATTGGAGATGTCCTTGGGTAGATCCCTCCGGCTCTGGCGGATCATAGTGTTAGATTATGGACATTATTTTAGTAGTCGTATGTTAGGATCGAACTCGAGATCACGGGATTGCACACTTTACGTATGAGGATTAAAGTTTAATAATTTAATATAAAAGTTATATTTAATTATTAATTACACAAAACAAATAATGTACAAAGATAAGGACTATGGATAAAAAATAGAGAACAAGAAAGATCTAGAACCCTTGTGGGTTGCTATGTTGGACAGGCCAAGGGTGGGGAAGCCCAACCCATGCCCTAACTTGTTCCCTAAGTTTTGTATCCTATAAAAGCAAAGTCAAGGATTTATTTTTTGTATCTCTTGTACACATTAAATCCTAAATACTTACTATTTATTATTGATTAATTAATTACATGTTATATGATCTTGTTTATAACGCTTTCGCATATGCTCTCTTGATGTGTTTGGTTTATTTTATATGAGTGTCATGATATTATAATTCCAACAGTGGCATCTAGAGTCGTTATAATGTGTAATTAATTATCGAAACGCATAAAAATTGAATCTTGATTCGTTTAATTACATGTTTTTAGGGTTTTTTTCGATTCCTAACCCTAATTTTTTTTATAGGGTCGATTGACCTATTAGGGTTTTTAGGGTTTTGTTTTTTAAATTTTTTAATATGATTAGAAACCCTAGGATGTCATGTAATCGGTTATGCGTTTTAGTAAACGATCTTGGTGCAATATGTTAATTGTTAAGCATAATCCATGAAAAGTGCATGTTTGCATGGATTTTATTTTGTGAAAATTTAAATGGTTTAAATTGGATATATGAATTAATTGTTAAGTTATATCGAAACATGTAAATTTATTAATAGATGTCGAATTGGGGAAGACTCCAATATTAAGTAATCAATTATGTGCTATGTGGTATTTGTTTAGTTTTGGCTCACACAATCGATTTATCGATGTATGTGGCTCTTTTTCCTAGAAGAAAAAAGCCTTAATTGAATAAATACGTTATACACCTAGACTTGATTATTAATAGGACTATTGAATAAGATTTGCATGTGGTTACATGTTTTATACATATTTAATTGTTATGATTATGTATATGTTTATTTAGTTGTTTTATTTTTTATTTTATATTACTTGTTTTTGTTTATTATTATGTTAGACATGTTTATAAACGAAAAAGGTAATTTTTTGAATAGAAAAATAATACGGACTAAATAAATGGCGAAATTGTTTTGGTTTTTAAGAGTTTAAATTTCAAAGAATTGGTTGATTGATGTTTTTGTACGTAATGGTTAACTAGGCCCGACCGAAGTTTACACACTATAAGATGGGTATAAGGATGGCTTTGCATTAAATTGTGGCCTTAGAGAGACAACATTCTGTCTTAACACTCGTTTGTGTGTAAATTAGACTTACCGAACAATCATTACATGTACACTGTCATCTTAAGGGTGAACTAACCACAATTCCACAATGATTATCCGAAACACTAAGCTTTCGGGCTTATGCAAAAGTACGATATAGTGGACGATAATTGATGGTAATTCTTTAATTCGTGAACCCGATACCTCAATCAAAACTTTGTTATTTTATTCTTAGCAAATTGGTAATAAAAATGTTTTGTAAAACCAATGTTATGAAGTTGTATGCATGCTTCTTCATACATTATTTTGATCACGTCAAAATTTAATACCCTTATAAAATTAAGTCAAATGCCATCTAATTAAGAACACTTGAAGTTGTAATTTACGCCATGTGAGAACTTGGCGAGATTGCAATGGAGAGGTATATTTCATAAATTCATTGCTAGCAGATCAACTGATGTGATGGATTTGTGAGTTTGCAGTTTTTAAGTTAGACGACTTAAATTGAGTAGGAAGTAAGATCTTGGACTCAAGGCATTAAGATGGGGATCAAACATGCTTACAATACAAAAGTTTTGTGATTGTAAATCCCATAAATCTAGGAATTGCAATATGATATTGGCAATTATTGTTCGACAATTACCTTGTTGAATACTATCATTACTAGCAGATCAACTGATGTAATGGTACTATGTCAATTAGGATCCTAGCTTTAAGAAAATACTACGGTTTATATATAAATATTAACCAATGGGTATATTATTTTCTTAAAGACCTAATTATTGAAAATACTGAAATTGAATTTTGTAATTCGTTTTAATGCATTAATGCAACGTTCAAACCGTAAACGCACTTTGGACTTTGGTAAATTGATCTAGTTCTGTTTTCAAACAAATGTTTGATTAAGAAATATTCACTTAAAAGACAAAAGAAGTCTCCTTTCTATGAAGGAAGAGTGAGACACAATCATATTCTTTTTCATGAATGAGAAAGGATAATAGGAATATTAGATATGTCTAAATTCTAATATAACTAATAGCAAATTTTTTAATAATTAAGAAAATTGCGAATATTTTTCATAGGGATTTTATCATCCTCATTCGGTGATCAAGTTCTTAGTAACAAATATGATATTTGGTTAACAGAAAATTATGTATGACATTTTATGAGTTATTTTAATTAGAAGCTAGACTAATTACTGCAAAATGTTTAAAGACAAACTGGTTGTTTTGACTATTCTAAAGGTGCTACATACATTGTAGGATGGTAGACCTGTTAAGGAAGAAATTGCATGCCCAATTTTTCAAGTTAATAGCATTTGGTGGATAGTCCATCATTTACGTAGTAGAATACACTCTTTAGTGCATAAGTAATTGTTACGTATAGACATTTAAAGGTGTAGGAAAGTTAAAAGTACAATATTTGTTTTCACTGGATATGAAACATTTACAATGTTGTCAAATTCAGTGGGAGTATTGTGTACTTATCACTGAATAAGGAATTATTGAAATGATCTTTAATTCAGTGGGAGTTACAAGCTTTGACATCTTGGTAGCTAAAGATAATTACTTTCCAAGTGTAGACACTCATACTTTTAAGGATAGTCTTGTACGTTTCCTTACTAGACATTGTTGTTTTACATATACTTGTTATGCTAAAATCTATGACACAATCATATTGAACACATAAACAAATGCATGGCATGTTGTTTATCAACTATATGAGGTTGTTCCATGCACAAGTGGGAGAAATGTTATCTTTAATGTGTGCAAGAAACAACTCATAAAGATATGATTTAATTGATTCTCTTGACTACAAGGTAAGAGAATAATGTTCTAATATTAATTCTAGAAACACTTGGTGTTACAATTTATGTTATGTGAGAGCTTAGCTAGATTGCAACAACAAGGTGAATTTCATATTTCATTACTAGCAGATCAACTGATGTAATTGAACTATGAGAATTTGCAGTTTTTAAATTAGATACCTATTAGAACATGTGTCAATATGATATCAAGACTACTTTAATTTGTATATTTATGAATTCAAGGAATGGCATAAATTAATAAAGTAATCTAATGCTGCTTCAATCTGAATATTTATGTGTTCTTGGAATGACATAAATAAATGAATAAATAATGTTGTTTACATTATTGTGAAGTAATATATTAACTTGAAATTACTATTGAAACCAAAAGATGGTGTTCATAATTACTTTAGTTAAACATGTTTATGTTTCATTGTAAAGATATAAACATAAAGTCTTTTAATTGTTACAAGACTTATAATAAAGTAAGACGTTATATTGTTATGTCTTTTAATTAAGACATATACATGAAGTTATTAAATTGTTAAATGACTTATAACGTATAGTGGGGTTATAACAGTTTATGTTTTCTTGTAAAGACATGAACATGAAGTGACTTTGTAAAAAGTACTTGTGTTATAAAGCATGTAATTGGCTTAAAAATACTATTATACCATTAAAATGGCTTAGTTGGTAAATAGACAAGTCAAAACAAATATGGTTATCTTAAATATTGTTAGATTGTCTTACAATATTAATACTAATAAAATACCAAATGTTTATGGTATGTTCAGTTAGAAAAATCAAACTCTTGTTATATTGTTTGATTAAAGATAACTATGACTTCTTTTCTTCCAAAAGTTATCAAGGTTAGAATGTTGAATATGACTTGGACATATTTAACAAAACTCCAACCTAGAAGATTAATAAGACATCATCATATGATGGAATGTGATGAATTACATTAAGTCTTAAATTGAAGTTCTAAATTTGTTTAACTGCTTATGAAGAGGTTATTAACAAAGTAAAGTCAGGAACTGTCAATATGTATTTGTAATATCCCAAAAGAGAATATTGTATTGTTGATTTATTTGCTAAGTATTTAAAGATAGTCTTTAAATTGCTAAAAGCAAGTGGGAATGTTGATCTTTAAAAGATAAAATTACAAGATACATAATCTTCTAAAATACACTAGTAAATATCATGATGGAGTTTGACATTTGAATGTTAAATCTCAACATGATAATAAAGTTTGACATTTAAATGTTAAATCTCAGGATGATGGAATTATCATTCATAGAATAGTAATATATCTCAGATATTTGATTAATATGCTGAGGGCTATGATTTACAGGATTATTGTAAACCTGATAAACATTATGAAACATTACCAAATATGAAATTGGGTAAAGTATATATGATATGAATGATTAAGATGCTGTCCATAAAGATAATCAATTTTAAAAACTTGGTTTATCTTAATAGTTAGACTAGAAAATGAAGATGAGTTTCTTCAAAGATAAGGTAACCTTTGTGGTTCAAATCTTTGTATAGAAATCATATGGACAATATTGTGCACATATTTAATGCATGTCTTATAACAAGATTATTAATCACACTTAAGCAATTAACTGTGATTGAATATTCTTTTCTAAACACATTAAATATATAAAGATTATAATTGTCATATTTAGTTTCATTAATATGAAATTGATAATGGAATATCAAAACTCTTGCTTGTATGATTACTTGAGCGAGGACGATAAGTAATCAACAGGAGTTTATGAATTCAAATAAATCTTTAGAAGTGTACAAAGTGCAATAATCTATGGATAGATAAATGCATGCATCTAGAAGATTACTCTTATGTTTAAATTATTTAATTCATGTATTGATTTATAATTAAAATAAGATAATTTCTAAGTATTCCTAAAAGCTAGTGAGAGTATTATGTTTAATTTCTTAAATCGTATATGTTGTAGAACATATAAAAGGTAGCATTCCATATAAGTTAAATGTTAAGTATGGAATGAAACTTTACTTGAAAGATTTAGAAAATAAGACATACAACGTTGGAATGAATGTTTATTGTTGAAACATGAGCGGTAAATGAATCTAATATAACATGATATATTATTTAGAAAGTCTAAATAGATATGTATGACATGAATAAAATCTAAGTATGACTCAAAGATTTTTCATGAACATCATGTTTTGTTGTATCATGCTTGATTACAAGATGATTTGGCAATATTGATATCTAATTAAAAGGTTATTAGATAACTTGTGTAATATTCTAAATGAATATGTTTGATTATAGAATCACACCCTAAATCTGGAACAGCTTCCAAATTCTATAGATGAACAATTTTCAATTGTTGTGAAAATTGTCATAGCCAACAAACTTGAAAGTTTGAAGGGCATCAAACATTACACAATAGATATTAATGTTTACGGAAAGTTTTAATAGTATATTGTTGTTGCATACAATGATGCTAAATGAAATTGAGATGACACTCAATGCTAGTTATGGTAAAGATTTCATCTTTGGATATATGTACTAGTTATGCTTAGTAAGAGCATAGTTGCATTATACATTAAGAGAACAAGAATACTTTAAACTTTAAAATGTTTGGAAGTTTGATTATCATAAATTGGTGGTTAAGGATGTCACACATTTATGAAAGATTATAAGGCATTATCAAAATAGTTGAGTATGCATATACAAGAACTTCAATAGTTGAATTCTTGAAATAAGTATTCTCAAAATTCTGATAGATCAAAGTTGGATGATTTATTTCTTGTCAACAAGTATGAATGTCATTACTTGAGACATAATTCATCAACAAGAGTTATCATGCATTGATCTATTTAGTATTTGGATAAGGGATGTTAAACAATATATTATAATAAATTTAAATACATGGTATGTTTAATTTATAATATATATTGTATCCTATATTTGTATGTTTAATCCATGAATAAATGTTATTCTAAATTGTCCGTTGTCAGTTAATAATATGGGAATATTATTAAATCAAGACAAATCTGAAGGTTGGTATAATATACTTAAATTATATTGATGCGTAGTCATGCCATTTCAGATGATATTCAATGATACCGAATATAGGACTTATCCCAACTACATGATGTTACTTTATGGATTTTTTATTAAGTAAATCATGAGAAGTTATCCTCAGACTTGAGATGCAAGATAAGTGTCATGAATGTAGTACATTTTTGTGGAACAACTTAACGCTATACGTAACTGGTAGTTATAAGGGTTGTTTTCGGAAGTGTTACAAAGTTTGTGGGTTTTGCTTGTAGTCAAGATAGAATTTGTTCATTCAAATCTATTTTTGGAGTTTAATACTGCTGGGCCCCTCGTAGGGTTGGTAAGATGTATGTGCGGCCGCACCTAAAATCTCCCCTGAATATGTTCAGAAGATTTGGTAATCTTACTCAATCACAAACAACGAGAAACAGAATGGTTAATTATGGAATGACTTTGATCCATATCCTTATTAACGTGGTATTAGAGACAAAAGGATAATAATAATGAGAAATCATTAAAAGGTTTTTCCAGGAGCCTTACTCGAGCTCGTACTAGAGGCATCGAAGTGTTGCTAGACGCTAACCGATGTGATTATACTATTAAAATATGTCTTAGTGGGAGCTGTTAGATTATGGACATTATTTTAGTAGTCGTATGTTAGGATCGAACTCGAGATCACGGGATTGCACACTTTACGTATGAGAATTAAAGTTTAATAATTTAATATAAAAGTTATATTTAATTATTAATTACACAACACAAATAATGTACAAAGATAAGGACTATGGATAAAAAATAGAGAACAAGAAAGATCTAGAACCCTTGTCGGTTGCTATGTTGGACAGGCCAAGGGTGGGGAAGCCCAACCCATGCCCTAACTTGTTCCCTAAGTTTTGTATCCTATAAAAGCAAAGTCAAGGATTTATTTTTTGTATCTCTTGTACACATTAAATCCTAAATACTTACTTTTGTTCCTTTGTACTTTTCGACATTATCACAGGAAGGATGATATACATGCATGAGTTTGTCATGCATGTGCATGGGAAATTAAAATTGTTTTATTTTCTTTTGTTTACTGTGATCGACAAAGCAATAACACAAAAGGGTTTTTTGGTGTATTGTTTTCTTTAGTCGAGTGGTTAAGGTTTTTTTATTAAAACATAATTGTTTTGTGTAATATTTAAAACTAGCATTTACTTTAATTCGTTAATAGTACGTGTGTACAAGAACGTGATTCAAACATACTTTTGTTTGATTCTTGGATTGAATTACAAAAGGGGTAAGGGGTGATAGTTGCGTTTTTGCGCGTATCAAATTAATATACCCAAAGTAGACGTGAGTGGAATTCACAAATCAACCTTTAGGAAAAGGAAGACTTGCAAAAACTCGTGAATACAATATATATATGTGATACCGGGTAAGTGATTACCCGGGTCGTGTCCCAACGAGGTGTGAATGGGCAATATCGTGTGAGATTCGAGATTAAAATGGTTGTAAGGAATGGTTGAGAGATTATTTGGTATTGTGAATAACGATAATTTGCAAATAACGTACGAAAAAATAAATTAAACGAAACTAAAGCATGAATTCAAGCAAGTAATGAAAATTAAAATTTAAAATCTATTTAAAATACTACGGGGATGAAAATTAGGAAGCTAGAGAAACCTAAAACGTATGCTAAATTTGAAAACGTAAAAGTAACTTTAATAAAAACGCGAGTGCGCAAGATAAAAAGTGAATTTGATGCTACGCTAGTCCTACGGGTATGAAAATAATTTTCCTACGATTCTAAAGACAAAAGAAATTTTTGAGAAAAATAAAAACATTTTTTTGGTTTTTATATTTTTTATAATAAATTAATAACAATTTAAACTAAATTAAATTATAAAAAATACTAAAACTCATTTTAAAAAGCTGGAAATTTTTTGGAAATTAAATAATACTAATACTAATCTAGGAAAAATAAAAGTGTGAAATAATCAGTTAGAATAAGCACGAAATAAGCAGAACAAAGGCAGATATAGAAATAAGCAAATAAGATAGCACTTGTATAAAAATAAACCAAGGTAGAACAAACCCAAGGAAGTCCCTAGGGCAGTTGGTTTAAGAGGTGTGTTGTGTGCGTGTGAGAGTTTGAACAGACCCAGGTTTGAAACATGGGTTTTGCAATTTTTTTCTTGTATTATTATTATTATTATTTTTATTTCAAATTTTTTTGTATTATTATTATTATTATTATTATTATTATTATTATTATTATTTTTATTTCAATTTCCTTTTTGCACAACATTAAACTGAATAAACTAAGGAATTTTTATGAAAAACTCTTTTATGAACACTAATAACTAAGCTAGAATGAATTGATTTAGACACTCAGTTAATCAAAGAAAAAAAGAAAAATGATAAGAAGCAAGATTTTGCTAAACAGTTAAAACAACCTCAATGTCAATTAAGCTATTCTAAATCTCATAAGCTAAAAAAAAACTACGGACGCTAAATCTACCATACGTAAACTATTCTAAACAGAGATGGATCAAACAAGCTCAGTCGATAACTGATATAGCAGCAGCAACAGTCAACAATAGCAGATTTCAAAACCAAAAGGGAAGCTCAAATAAGCATACTAAAATCCATTAAGAGCTACTCTAGGGGGGGGGGATCCTAAATTAGCTCTATGGGCATGAATAAGCAGTAGAAACTAACTAAAAAGCATTCTAATCCTAGGCTGCAAATGGTACATCAGCTAGGGAGGCACTTAAGGGGCCAAAATAAACTAGGAAAGAAAAATCTAAAAAAAATAAAGTAAAAATACTACATGAGAGACAAGCTGCCAAACTCACCGTAAACCAATTTCTAAGGCAATTGGATAAAAGATGAGCAAATCAAAAATGACTTATTGAGGACACTTGAGACAAGCATACGAGCAGGCCTGGGATCAGCAGCCTTACGAACCTTGAAAATGAACTCAAAATCTAAAAATAAATTGAAACACATAAAGGCCTATCTACTAACTTCTTGTAAAACCAAAATCAATCATTAAATCTAACAAGAACTTATCTGAAATAGAGTTCAATTGGGGCTGTTTGGGCAGAAAACTACTTAAGCAGCGGGGTGGTTAAAATGGGTCAGAAAGTGGTTCATTGACCTGAGGAGGCAACCACCAGCTAGACCTATACTCAAAATGCTTAAACAACCATTTTTTTTTTACAGAAATACATAAGAAGTTTACATCTAAATAACCTTAATCTACTGAATTCAGTACAATCTTAAATGCATTAGTTAAAATCTTAAATCTTTGGAACTCAATGAAATACCTAAGAAATTATTTAAGGACACTACCAATCGCATGAAATTGACTAATATTACCTAGTTACAACTGAAACAAGAGATTTGAGGATCAAAATATTTTTTTTTCTTACTTAAACTTGTTGTGCCAAACACACCATAAGGGTATGAACTGCTATGAATTTTAGCCTCCAACAAACTGACTTTGTGCATCAGAACCAAAAGTCACAAGTTGTAAAAGTTATTCTAACAATAAGTAATAATAAGCCAATAATAAGCAGTAATTTAAGCTAATAAGCATTTGTTGAAAGAACTAAGTTTCGAATTAAAATTTTTGAACTGAGTACAAGAAAAACTAAAAACAAATTTTAAAAGACTTAAATTAAAAACTACCACCTACTATCATCTACTGCCATCTCCTAAAACCTAATTAAATTCGACTGCTACTCAAATCCTAAAAAAAATAAAAACTGCCTCATACTTTTGGCTACATATTCCATTTATACTACTCCAAAAACTAGGGTTTCTTCAATCTTTGATGCTTCTCTTGTCTGCCGTTGATTAACTTTGAAGTCATCTCACCCCTTGATTGGATTTGGCGCCTAAATAGAGGGAATACCCATGAGGGGTTGGAATCACGTGAAGGTTTCTTGGGGAAGGTGTGAGTGGAGCTTTTGAGGAAGGTGTTTGGCGGTTAGTAGATTTGGAGGAGGGGGTTTGTATTCTGGGTAAAATGGGGAGGTGGAAGAAGGGTTTGGTACGTTTGAGTTTGACTGGTCAATTGGGAGGAGGTATACGTTTTCTAAAAACGTAATAGGGTTTGGAGGTGGATTTATTTATTTGTGAAATTGGGCTAGGAGGGTGTTAAGGTTGGGCTGTAGGGATGTTTTGGGCCAAGGGTGTTGTAGGATGGATTGGAATGGACTTGGCTTTTGGGTTGGTATAATACTAAGGGTCCGTTTAGTATTTCATAAGCACAAGGACCAAATTGTAGTTTGTTGAAAATTGAAGGGCCAAATCTACCCATTCTCCAAAGTTATCACAAGGGTGATTATTGCGACATTCCAATTACCAAGGACCAATAAAGTTTGTTTCCCAAAAATTGAAATTCTCGGGGACTAGATTCGCCAAATTGTAAAACTTGAGGGACCAAAGATGCAAACTTGTACATTTTGAAAGATTTTCACCCAAAGATCATTATTCGGTAAATTTTGATTTTTAAAGACTTGGTTTGATTTTTCTTTCAAAATAAGCGCTTAGGGACTAGTTTTGACAAATTTTGAAAGTTGGGGGACTGAAACTGCCAATTATGCAAACTTTGTTCGTTTTTCATTCGTTTTCGATCATTTTGCATTTAAAACATATAAAACACGATCTTTGGGATATTTTCATTATTTTGATGTATTCTTGAATGTTTTCTCGCGTTTTGGCAGTTAAAATACGGTAAAAATGATGAGTATTTACACACTCATCAATCCCCCACACTTGAGTATTGCTAGTCCCTAGCAATCTTTTGTGAAAAACTTGATGGATTTGAAAATTCTCTTTACCAAAAGCCATCACTTCTGGAGTAGCCAGGTGTAAGAACTGTGGCACACCTGATAACCGTGTGATTTTGAGCAAACCACCAGCTGTCAACGGATTTGATTAGTCTTTACCAAAAACCGTTTGCTTCTGGACTAGCCAGCTCTTGATGGAATAGTCAACATCTTGGTGAGCTGATTACCAATTATGGATTTTCCACGGGCTTTACCACAAGCTATAATCTTGCGGGCTAGCCAACTCATTAGCTTTTGAGGATGATGAGGAGTTGAGGAACCATACAATTTTTGGCAAATTGCAAGCCATAAACGGATTTGATATATCTTTACCAAGAGCCGTTTGCTTCTGGATTAGCCAATCCCTTTTGTCGGTTAGACAATGCGAACTGATAACCACAAAAAATTTGAAGCACAAGTGAAAAAAATTTTAAATTTTTTGCCAAAAACGGGGGTATAAGATAGTAAAATGTGATAAAGTTCGCTAGAGTAGCGAAATACCCCTCACACTTAGGATGAATATTGTCCTCAATATTCGAAGTCCCGGCTATTATGCCGACTCTTTGAACGTAAAAGGGCAACATTACAAGCTAAATGTGGAAACATCATTTTGTATTTTCACTTTATAAGTAACCACAGTGGGGGTAATTCCCCCACACTTAGGGTGAAAACCCTATAAGCATGCTACTGTTTTTGTTTACCGAGTCGCTAGCTTGACTCGACCCCGAATTCATTTGTCATTGGGGAAGCATGATGTGGAAGAAACAATCTCAATCGGACTTTCATTCAAGATGTTTGGACAAACATTTGAAGCACGTGAAAGTTCCACACCGATGAGATAAATACCCGGCTCAAGATAATGGTAAATGAAAATGCCGGGGTCAAAGATGGTATCTGATGCGTGGGAATCGCAACAGGCTTTACCTCTCGAGGGATCTCGAAAAGCTTACAACCCCCACCAGGCAGTGTACCTGATCGTTGTAGTATAGTATAGTGACAAGTACCGGGGGATTGATCGTTCAGCTTAGGAATAGTGTCGCTAGGATTAGAAAGCCTAAATTACTAGTTCTAAAGGTGAGGGATGATTATTTTTGTGTTTTTATATTTTATGGAAAGCAATTAAAATCTCGGGTTTTAGAAGAGTGGGCGGAATTAGTTGCTATTCAACTAACCCAAAACTAAAATGCAATCAAAATAAAATACTAAAAATGAAAAGAAACTAATTATACTAAGGTTGTGAGCAGTAATTGGAGAAAATGTGTTTACTTAGATTTCACTACTCCCTAGATATCTTTTACACGTTAATTACTTGTTATAATTGCATGGATGACGGATCGTATTCCTTAATACCATTCATGGGGTGGCATACATAACTCCCCAATTCTATGAGCTCTTATCTCCTCCTACACCAGGCCCAACACAACTATAGGGATTGTAAACAGTGGCTTATGCATTAAATACAACCAATAAAGACCTAGTACGCCTCGGTTCATGTTTCTTAAGACGTTCAAGCATGTTACCATTTGGAGATCTGCCAGTTTTCTTAAGCCTAACATATAAATCATTCATCCAAAACAAGAATAAACAAGTAATCAACACATAATCAATATCTAGGTTTCATTAGATCTAAGCAAACACAAAAGAGATCTAGCCTAGCATGATAGAATTAAGACAAGAACAAGATATAGACAACCAACACATAGACATATTGATTGAATTAGAAGAACACTTATCTTGATTAATCATGCAAGGTATCAAGGGGTTGGAACCCTTGAAAAACCTGTAAAGTTACACCAAAATCGTCTTTAGGGTTTCTCCCAAAACTTCCCTCCTTAAATGTGAAAAACTAGAAAACTATATATAGGAAAATAGGGATGACGGCGTCAAGAACAAAGGTGTGACGCCGTCATCTCGCCGCCAAATACTTCCTCGGACGGCCTTGATCTACTTCTGACGCCGTCAAGGCCTAGGCCGTCACACAAATTACTCTTGATGCCCTGTGTGTGACACCGTCATCAGCTACGGATTTTAATTCTTGAGGTTTGATGCCGTCAGGGAATTACTCTTGACGCCGTCACCTACTGTTCCCAGCATGGAAAATTGAGACTTTGCCGTTTTCTTCACTTTTATGCTCCAAAAACGTTCAAAATGGCTTCTTTTCCAGAATTCACTCTCCAAGTACCTAAAATCACAAAAGGAACGATTTAGGGCAATATTTGATCAAATAAATTCGAATTCGGGCTTAAATGACCCCCTAAAAACGGATCATTTTTCGCCTCATCATATACCCTTACACTTGAGATTTGCTTGTCCTCAAGCAAATGCGCTTTTATTCTAGTCAAAATACAAGTTAGGGGTCATTTAACACTAATATAAAAGTAATTACAACAAATAATCGTTCCACTAAAGACCAATAGACAAGCACGGAGGTCATACACTAGCAGCTCACAAATAGTGTTTAGATACTCACATCTCTCGGGGTGTAATAAAGTAATATAACATTATGAAAATGGAAGATATCTCTCACTACCTGTCATAGCAAAATAGATTACCATAGGCTTGGGAAAGGATCAAACCTCCACCACATGGCGTAAGCACCTAGGATAAACTATCAAAGAGGTCTTTTAAAGGGTTGTAACGTTAGGTATAGGGATATGAATTACACAGTTTTGTTGGATAAAGGAAGTTTTTACTGGTGGCGAGTTAACAATCTTGGTCAATTACATGTAGAATATGGCGTTGCTAAGCCAAGAGTAGACTCGACTTAAGCTAATAAATGAAAAATAACAAAAAACATAAAATGAACATAGAATAAAAAGGGATGGTAGTCCGTATGTTTTTTCTCTTTTTCTTTTTCTATATTTTTTCTTTTCTTTTTTCGATTTTTTTTTTTTTTTTTTTTTTTTTTTTTTTTTGCATACACTCTTACCTTACCATCCAAAATAATACATCATAGGGGATGAACATTCCCCTTACACTTGAATTTTTACATACTTTACAATAAACTAATCTAATGACTCGAATCAAGAAAATCAAAACACTTGGAGCACTTTTAAGATTAACGTACATATGGGGGTAATATATGATGTTCTTCCCCATTACTCCATACAATAAGTACTTACCCATGAGTCCCAATCGTCCCAAAACAATATGTACAAGGATATGACTTGACTTAGCAACCATGTAATCAATTAGAAAGTTAACTTAGGGTTTAACAATTAACAATAATGCACTAAAAATGAGCGCATACACGGAAGGCTAAGGCGATTTGGTTGTACATTTAAGTGGGGTGTAACAAATTCTTCCTTTAAGTAAAATGCTTAAAGTTAGAAACGAAAAGATAGGCTCGGAGGGGTGTACTAGGGGTTTCGTGTACTAAAAATGAGTACAACGCTAAGGGTGTGGGAAAAATTAGTTGACTTAACTAGCCAAGTAATATGACTTAAATGGTCAAGTAATTATGATACGGGTTTAACACAAGGGTGATCCTAATGCCTCTTATCATGTAGTAAATCCTACCACACGAATGTAGTCTCACTAGCGGTCTCGGGATGCATCACTAAAGCAAGTTTTAGAATCTAAATGCTATCGGTACACTCATAAGCACTAATAGTAAATGCTTTTCCTATCAAATCTAAAGGCGAACCTCACATATTTGGGTGGAAAATTTTTCTGAATATACGGTTATGTGCTAGTCATACAATCTCCTATCCATGAGACGCTTGCTATGGCTAAAGTTTCACTCCTAAATGTTGTAAAAAAATTTAAATTTGGCGCTAAAATTGCACTAACAAGTATTTCTCATAGTTTTATTACACATCTACTATCAAACAAAACAAACTCAAGCGAAAGTGCATATGTAAGGTATCATCTTTTTACCCTCCCCTTACACTTAAGATGAACATTGTCCCCAATGTTCGAGTAAAGAATGTAAAAGTTAAAAAGTAAAAAGAATGAAATCAAATACTCCCCTGATTCGCTCGGTATGGATAATAGGTTGGCCAGGTTAAGTCTTCCTCCAAGAAAATGAAACAATCAAAGCTTCCCTTCCAGAATATAAATCATCTCCTTGTCGAACATAACCTGTAAATCCTGACAAAATAGACAAGACAACCTCGCGTAAAATCGGCGACATCTTATATAAGTTACTAAATCCTAGAAAACAAAGTAAGATATAATGCTTGTGGAATGAAGTTTGCAGATCTCCTGGAGATTATAAAACTTAATAATTCACAAAAACCATAAGACTCCGTTAGAAAAACAAAACCGGTAAAATTTCCAGATTTTAACTCCTGACGCCGTCAAGAGTAAACCTCTGACGCCGTCAGAATGGACCTGCAGAAATTCTTATGTTAAGTTTCTGGAAAAACTTGGTCCTACTTCCTGGAAAATCCTGCAAAACTTCATTATGACTCAATACAAGCATTTGACTCTAACAAATACGAATATACATGCTCATTTAATATCGTGGAGAATCATGATCGGTTTGTTTCTTAAAAACATATTTGGGGTTTCCCCTTACACTTATCTTTTGCAAAAATACTTCTAGGTGGAGTTAAGACTAGGCCAAACAACAAAGTAAAGTATTTCCACATTTTAATTGAGAAACATGATCAACCAACAATAAAAATAAAGCATGCATACGGAAGCAAATAACAAACAAACAATTAAAATCACACAAAACATGGGTTGCCTCCTAAGAAGCGCTTTTCTTTATTTACGAGTCTTGTAGCTAGACTCAAAGTCATGGGTTACTACGTGATTTCATCATTTGAAATGATATACCCCATGTAGTTGCGATCATTACTATTGTGGTGGTAGTGCCTCAACCTATCGATACTCGCAATCACTATTCCACCTAATTTGCTTCTCAATTTAGCTACCCCATCTTGGCTCAATCCATCGATTGTGAATGGCCCATACCACCAAGGACTTGGTTTATCGGGTGGTATTGTTGTTTCCAAGTGTCTCAAGAGCACCAAGTTCCCTTCCTCAAATGGTGTATGATTTTTTTCGTGTCGAGTATGTTCGAGTTCAACTTGAACCTTATTGCTTTTTCTCCTTTCATCCTTAGCTTTCTTATAGCTTTTGATTCTTGCCTCCCATGCAAGAATCTTATTCTGAACACGAATGGGTGTCGCGCCAATGTTGTTTTTGATCATTCTCCAAATCAAATTCTCATGCCCACCTCGCGGGGTCATGGGGAAGCTAATCTTTCTTTTTCCAGATTTAAGCTCAATCTTCCTGCCTTCATACTTAATGACAGCCCTAGCGGTGGTGAGGAATGGTGCCCCAAGGATTATTGGCATGCATCCATCCCCTTTATCATCGATGATCATAAAATCAACTGGGTACATGAATCCTGCAACATTAACTAATACATCTTCTGCTATTCCTAGGGGGTATACGTATGAGTGTCCAACAAGAGATAACCTAACACGAGTAGGTGTTGGCATTCTTGACGTTAGTTGGATGTAAATAGTTAGGGGCATAAGATTTACTTCCGATCCTTGGTCGGCGAAAGCACTAAGATGTTTCAAGTCCCCGATGCTCGTTGGTATTTCAAAGTTCCCACACGCTACCTGCTTAGTAGCCACTTTCTGTACCAGTAACCTCTCGAATACTGATCCTCCAGGAAGCGTATCATACTCATCTTCCTCTTCTTCCTCTTTCTCAGGAATCTGTCAGGAGGATTGGTTACGCCCATCACCCTTAATCCAATTTGTTATGGTGTTTTTGTTTATATCATGTTTCAGGTAGTAACTCAAAGGTTGGGATTCTGGTGGTTTTTCTAAGGTCTGTTTAGCAGGAGTTTCTACCTTCTCGTTATCTTTATGGACAATGGTGATGGAGTTATCAAATTGGGTGGTGGGAGTGGCGCTTTCTTTCCTTAGCAGTATTCGTTCGGGGGTTCTCTGATTGGCATACTCCTCCAATAGACTCAACATCTCATTCTTTTCTCCTGCATCTCCTCTTTTTGCTTATAAACTGCTTCTTCGAATCTAGCAAGCCGATCAGAGTGAGTTGCCATATATTCTCTCATCCTAGCCTCAAACTCCGAGCTAAGTTCCTTGGGAGGGGAACAAGGTGGGGTGCACCTTTGAAAAGTCTCGACATGTTCTCTAGAAGGTGACTCAGATAATGGTGCCGAAGTTGGTTTCGAGACAGAATTGACAGTGGCTTGTCTAGGACTTAAAGGTCGCCTTTGCCTTTCCTCAAAATAGTCAACTTTTGCCTCAAGTTTGCATAGGAGTTCATCGGGGATTTCGGTGGTTCCTCCAGATGCCGAGACTGCATTGATGGCCGCTTCTATCGTATGTTTAAATTCCCAAATCTCATGATTATCAACAACGAGCTCTTCGATAATTGCCCAAGACTCCTCGGCGTTCTTATCACGCAATTTACCTCTCGCGGCCCGGTCGATGGTGCGCTTAGTGTGATAGTCAACATGGTCGTAGAAAATCTGGACTAATAACCAAAGGTTTATGCCATGATGAGGGATCTTGTGGAGGAGATCCTTAAAACGGGCCCAAGCCTCGTAGAAAGTTTCACCCCGCTGTTGCTCAAACATCAAAATGTCCCTTCTAAGCATTGCAGTCTTTTCCGGCGGAAAGAATTGGGTGAGGAAGCGATTGGCGAGATTGTCCCATGTGGTGATGGATCCCGCGGGTAAACGCTCAAGCCATTGACTAGCTTGATCCCGTAGAGAGAATTGGAATAGGTGTAAACGGGTCGTCTCTCTAGTTGCAACATCTAGGTCTATGGAGTCTACGATTTTGAGAAAGTCCTTAAGATGTTGGTTTGGATCTTCGGAACGAAGTCCATGGAATGCACATCCGCTTTGCACCAACCGGATGGTGTCGGATCGCAAGGGGGTCACATTGGCTCCGGTGAGCTCAATGGTGTTTCGGTAGCCTTGGTGGCTAGGTCGGGAGTACTCTCCTAAGGTTCGGGGCCTAAGGGGTTCTAGTGGTGGGTTTTGTTGTGGTGGGATGACGGGTTCAAAGATGTTACCACCTTCCATGATGTCGAATGGTAAAGAGTTACGAACAAAAGCACGAAGAAATAAGATAGACTAAAGAAGACCTAAAAATAAATATAAAATCTTACTAGAAAGGAATCTAGCAAGTAGACCTAATAAAAAGAAATTCTAACCTAGACAATAACTATTCCCCGGGCTGCGGCGCCAAAAACTTGATGCGTGGGAATCGCAACAGGCTTTACCTCTCGAGGGATCTCGAGAAGCTTACAACCCCCACCAGGCAGTGTACCTGATCGTTGTAGTATAGTATAGTAACAAGTACCGGGGGATTGATCGTTCAGCTTAGGAATAGTGTCGCTAGGATTAGAAAGCCTAAATTACTAGTTCTAAAGGTGAGGGATGATTATTTTTGTGTTTTTATATTTTATGGAAAGCAATTAAAATCTCGGGTTTTAGAAGAGTGGGCGGAATTAGTTGCTATTCAACTAACCCAAAACTAAAATGCAATCAAAATAAAATACTAAAAATGAAAAGAAACTAATTATACTAAGGTTGTGAGCAGTAATTGGAGAAAATATGTTTACTTAGATTTCACTACTCCCTAGATATCTTTTACACGTTAATTACTTGTTATAATTGCATGGATGACGGATCGTATTCCTTAATACCATTCATGGCTCATGCATTAAATACAACCAATAAAGACCTAGTACGCCTCGGTTCATGTTTCTTAAGACGTTCAAGCATGTTACCATTTGGAGATCTGCCAGTTTTCTTAAGCCTAACATATAAATCATTCATCCAAAACAAGAATAAACAAGTAATCAACACATAATCAATATCTAGGTTTCATTAGATCTAAGCAAACACAAAAGAGATCTAGCCTAGCATGATAGAATTAAGACAAGAACAATATATAGACAACCAACACATAGACATATTGATTGAATTAGAAGAACACTTATCTTGATTAATCATGCAAGGTATCAAGGGGTTGGAACCCTTGAAAAACCTGTAAAGTTACACCAAAATCGTCTTTAGGGTTTCTCCCAAAACTTCCCTCCTTAAATGTGAAAAACTAGAAAACTATATATAGGAAAATAGGGATGATGGCGTCAAGAACAAAGGTGTGACGCTGTCATCTCACCGCCAAATACTTCCTCGGACGGCCTTGATCTACTTCTGACGCCGTCAAGGCCTAGGCCGTCACACAAATTACTCTTGACGCCCTGTGTGTGACGCCGTCATCAGCTACGGATTTTAATTCTTGAGGTTTGACGCCGTCAGGGAATTACTCTTGACGCCGTCACCTACTGTTCCCAGCATGGAAAATTGAGACTTTGCCGTTTTCTTCACTTTTATGCTCCAAAAATGTCCAAAATGGTTTCTTTTCCAGAATTCACTCTCCAAGTACCTAAAATCACAAAAGGAACGATTTAGGGCAATATTTGATCAAATAAATTCGAATTCGGGCTTAAATGACCCCCTAAAAACGGATCATTTTTCGCCTCATCAGTATCCTCATTCCCGAAGGAGTGAAGAACAAGAGAAGTCACCCTGTAGGTGAAGAAAAAGAAGAAAACCATGATGAAAATCATGATAAGATCTTCTTCCTCGAGAGCAGGCTCATTAGCCTGAGTTTGGATTTCAAGGGTTAAGCTCAAAAACATCCCGGGAGGGAGGGTGGGAATTTGTAAATTCTCATGATTGAGTACATTTCCCCCCGGGCTGTCATACTCCAAAGGAGTCATGATATGAGTGAGTTCACCGGAGAACTCCTCATGAAGAGAATCTTTCACAAGATGTAGATCTGTGAATTCATGTTCCGGAGTAGACTCATCACAATCCTCAATCTGAGTACCAAAGATTGGATTATCAGAAATCAAAGTGAATTCAGAGTCGAATTCAAACAAAGGATTGGTGCGAGTCGTATTAAATGTTTCGGGAACACGATGATCAATATTCTCTATTGGACTGTTGGGATAAGAAGTGAGTGACTGATCATGATAGAGGAGACTTTCAATTTCTCCAAGATCGGCTTCAAAGTCAACGAGATCATCGTCACTTCCCGTTGGAAGTGGATCGATGTGAGTGAGTTCATCGGCGAACTCCTCAAGAAGATGATCAGCATCAGAATGTGGAACTGATGCCTCAACATACTCGATGTCTCCATAAGATGTATAATCATCGCTAAAATCGGAGAAAGTCTCAAATTGATCTTTTGGACACTCAAGAGGGGAAAGTAAATCACACATATGGTCCAAAGTTCCCTGTGACTCTCCTGGGATTGGGACAAGGTTCTCAACACTAGACTTTATGAATTCGTCGGATTCCTTATCAGGAACAGTGCTAAGATGCTCATCCCCCATTTTTAGAGAGTGAGTGTGAACTTCGGGTGTGATAACAACGGACTGATCTTTCATGGAAGGAACCTCAACTGATGAATTTGATGAACCTTGACGAACATCAAGGGTATCTTCATCATAACTATCGTCATCGTCGTCGTCATTGTAGATGATAGTTTTACGCATTCGAAATCTTACTCTAGCTGCTTCTTCTGCTTCTTCAGCTAGTATTTCTTTGTAAGACTTCGGACGAGGTTCTTCCTGAGCAGGTTTGTTAACCAAATCCTTAAGATCTTTTAAAGTATTTAAAACATTTTGCAAAAGTTCTTGAGGAAATGGTTGAGGTTGTGTTTCAAAAGTTTGGTATTGTGGAGGTTGGTCGTGATAATTGTTGTCACAAGGAAAAAGATTCCTAGTTTGACAATCGGTGCTAAAATGCGGACCTCCACAATACTCACAACCGTATTGTTGTGAATGTGGTGCATATTGAAACGATTCGGCATTGCAATTTTGATAATACGGATTATGCTCATATGAAATGAAATTGTTTTGTGGCTCATTGCAAAAGCTCTGATTAGAATCGTAAGCGAATGAATTACTCGAACCACAAAACAAACAACTTCCGTTTTGAATATCATTACCACACCGTTCACATGTACACCAACGACATGGCAACCCGAAAAGCGGTTCACCACAACCGACACAAGGAATAAAAATCAGAGGTGGGACAAGTGGTGTGCTCTGAGAGCTAGGAATTTCCACCACTTCCGTTATGGTCTCAGGTTTTTGTTTTTGATAAACGTGAAGATTGGGCAAGTCGTTCACTGCTCTATGCTCTGTACGTTTGCTTGACAAACCTTTAACCGTAAATCCTGAAAGGTTAGGATCAATTCTTGATGATTTGTCATTAATAGCACGTATCTCAGGCAGTGATGGGTTGTTGGTAGAATTCGGTGAATCATCGAGAGAATTTGGACTTATGAACAGATTGCACGTAGTACAAAATCTGTTACTATAATTGTTTCCACACTTCTCACAAATACACCGGAAACAACGATAGCCATTCTCAATCGGGCTTTTACAGTGAAAACACGTGTAGCCGAGAGACGCCATAAGAATTATACATGAGAGGGGTAATAGAAGGTAGAATCAAACGGATAGAGGGTAAGGAAAAATATTTTTGGGTTTTTCGAAAAACACATCAATTAAAACGAGACCAACTCAAAAAGACAATTGTGAACTTAAACCAATAATCACAATATGAATGGCTTCTTTGAAAAAGGTACACCAATTCACAAGGATACAATGGCAAGTTTTAATCTTTTGTTTGGGAACTTATTAATGGTCACACCCCCAGTTGGTAGGTGTTCAGCCTTGGTTCTCGGCGGTGTGTTTTATGCTTATTTTTTTATTTAACAAGAAAAACGGAAAATGTTTTTGTATTTTTTTTATATGATAGATATATATACAAAAGAAAAGGAAAATATTTTTGTGTTTTATAAGTTTTTGAAAACGATAACTTCTTGACGAAGGTTCTACAAGTCACTAATCGTTGAAATCATAACGATATTGTCGCAACACAACGTCCCCGGCAGCGGCGCCATTTTGATAGTTGCGTTTTTGCGCGTATCAAATTAATATACACAAAGTTGACGTGAGTGGAATTCACAAATCAACCTTTAGGAAAAGGAAGACTTGCGAAAACTCGTGAATACAATATATATATGTGATACCGGGTAAGTGATTACCCGGGTCGTGTCCCAACGAGGTGTGAATGGGCAATATCGTGTGAGATTCGAGATTAAAATGCTTGTAATGAATGGTTGAGAGATTATTTGGTATTGTGAATAACGATAATTTGCAAATAACGTACGAAAAATACATTAAACGAAACTAAAGCATGAATTCAAGCAAGTAATGAAAATTAAAATTTAAAATCTATTTAAAATACTACGGGGATGAAAATTAGGAAGCTAGGGAAACCTAAAACATATGCTAAATTTAAAAACGTAAAAGTAATTTTAATAAAAACGCGAGTGCGCAAGATAAAAAGTGAATTTGATGCTACGCTAGTCCTACGGGTATGAAAATAATTTTCCTACGGTTCTAAAGACAAAAGAAATTTTTGAGAAAAATAAAAACATTTTTTTTGTTTTTATATTTTTTATAATAAATTAATAACAATTTAAACTAAATTAAATTATAAAAAAATACTAAAACTCATTTTAAAAAGCTGGAAATTTTTTGGAAATTAAATAATACTAATACTAATCTAGGAAAAATAAAAGTGTGAAATAATTAGTTAGAATAAGCATGAAATAACCAGAACAAAGGCAGATATAGAAATAAGCAAATAAGATAGCACTTGTATAAAAATAAACCAAGGTAGAACAAACCCAAGGAAGTTCCTAGGGCAGTTGGTTTAAGAGGTGTGTTGTGTGCGTGTGAGAGTTTGAACAGACCCAGGTTCGAAACCTGGGTTTTGCAATTTTTTCTTGTATTATTATTATTATTATTATTATTATTTTATTTCAATTTCCTTTTTGCACAACATTAAACTGAATAAACTAAGGAATTTTTATGAAAAACTCTTTTATGAACACTAATAACTAAGCTAGAATGAATTGATTTAGACACTCAGTTAATCAAAGAAAAAAAGAAAAATGATAAGAAGCAAGATTTTGTTAAACAGTTAAAACAACCTCAATGTCAATTAAGCTATTCTAAATCTCATAAGCTAAAAAAAAACTACGGACGCTAAATCTACCATACGTAAACTATTCTAAACAGAGATGGATCAAACAAGCTCAGTCGATAACTGATATAGCAGCAGCAACAATCAACAATAGCAGATTTCAAAACCAAAAGGGAAGCTCAAATAAGCATACTAAAATCCATTAAGAGCTACTCTAGGGGGGGGGGATCCTAAATTAGCTCTATGGGCATGAATAAGCAGTAGCAACTAACTAAAAAGCATTCTAATCCTAGGCTGCAAATGGTACATCAGCTAGGGGGCACTTAAGGGGCCAAAATAAACTAGGAAAGAAAAATCTAAAAAAAATAAAGTAAAAATACTACATGAGAGACAAGCTGCCAAACTCACCGTAAACCAATTTCTAAGGCAATTGGATAAAAGATGAGCAAATCAAAAATGACTTATTGAGGACACTTGAGACAAGCATACGAGCAGGCCTGGGATCAGCAGCCTTACGAACCTTGAAAATGAACTCAAAATCTAAAAATAAATTGAAACACATAAAGGCCTATCTACTAACTTCTTGTAAAACCAAAATCAATCATTAAATCTAACAAGAACTTATCTGAAATAGAGTTCAATTGGGGCTGTTTGGGCAGAAAACTACTTAAGCAACGGGTGGTTAAAATGGGTCAGAAAGTGGTTCATTGAACTGAGGAGGCAACCACCAGCTAGACCTATACTCAAAATGCTTAAACAACCATTTTTTTTTACAGAAATACATAAGAAGTTTACATCTAAATAACCTTAATCTACTGAATTCAGTACAATCTTAAATGCATTAGTTAAAATCTTAAATCTTTGGAACTTAATGAAATACCTAAGAAATCATTTAAGGACACTACCAATCGCATGAAATTGACTAACATTACCTAGTTACAACTGAAACAAGAGATTTGAGGATCAAATTATTTTTTTTCTTACTTAAACTTGTTGTGCCAAACACACCATAAGGGTATGAACTGCTATGAATTTTAGCCTCCAACAAACTGACTTTGTGCATCAGAACCAAAAGTCACAAGTTGTAAAAGTTATTCTAACAATAAGTAATAATAAGCCAATAATAAGTAGTAATTTAAGCTAATAAGCATTCGTTGAAAGAACTAAGTTTCGAATTAAAATTTTTGAACTGAGTACAAGAAAAACTAAAAACAAATTTTAAAAGACTTAAATTAAAAACTACCACCTACTATCATCTACTGCCATCTCCTAAAACCTAATTAAATTCGACTGCTACTCAAATCCTAAAAAAAATAAAAACTGCCTCATACTTTTGGCTACATATTCCATTTATACTACTCCAAAAACTAGGGTTTCTTCAATCTTTGATGCTTCTCTTGTCTGCCGTTGATTAACTTTGAAGTCATCTCACCCCTTGATTGGATTTGGCGCCTAAATAGACGGGATACCCGTGAGGGGTTGGAATCACGTGAAGGTTTCTTGGGGAAGGTGTGAGTGGAGCTTTTGAGGAAGGTGTTTGGCGGTTAGTAGATTTGGAGGAGGGGGGTTTGTATTCTGGGTAAAATGGGGAGGTGGAAGAAGGGTTTGGTACGTTTGAGTTTGACTGGTCAATTGGGAGGAGGTATACGTTTTCTAAAAACCTAATAGGGTTTGGAGGTGGATTTATTTATTTGTGAAATTGGGCTAGGAGGGTGTTAAGGTTGGGCTGTAGGGATGTTTTGGGCCAAGGGTGTTGTAGGATGGATTGGAATGGACTTGGCTTTTGGGTTGGTATAATACCAAGGGTCCGTTTAGTATTTCATAAGCACAAGGACCAAATTGTAGTTTGTTGAAAATCGAAGGGCCAAATCTGCCCATTCTCCAAAGTTATCACAAGGGTGATTATTGCCACATTCCAATTACCAAGGACCAATAAAGTTTGTTTCCCAAAAATTGAAATTCTCGGGGACTAGATTCGCCAAATTGTAAAACTTGAGGGACCAAAGATGCAAACTTGTACATTTTGAAAGATTTTCACCCAAAGATCATTATTCGGTAAATTTTGATTTTTAAAGACTTGGTTTGATTTTTCTTTCAAAATAAGCGCTTAGGGACTGACAAATTTTGAAAGTTGGGGGACTGAAACTGCCAATTATGCAAACTTTGTTCGTTTTTCATTCGTTTTTTATCTTTTTGCATTTAAAACATATAAAACACGATCTTTGGGATATTTTCATTATTTTGATGTATTCTTGAATGTTTTCTCGCGTTTTGGCAGTTAAAATATGGTAAAAATGATGAGTATTTACACACTCATCAAGGGGTAATTCTTATAATCCACATAAACCCTAATTAGGGTTCATAAGTTGAAGATTGCATTAATTGATTCTTGTTCGGGCTAGAATCACAAAGGTATGTTTACTATTTATTATTGATTAATTAATTACATGTTATATGATCTTGTTTATAACGCTTCCGCATATGCTCTCTTGATGTGTTTGGTTTATTTTATATGAGTGTCATGATATTATAATTCCAACACATAGGACGGTTTTCCCTAACCTTAGTCACCTTATAACTCCATGACTATCCTATAATTGCCATGAAACCTTTGATAGAAAATCTCTCAAAGTGTTTGTGATTATCAAACATTTTGTTTAACACTTTGAGAGTTTTGTGTTAACTTTTGAAGGGCTCCCCCTTGACATGTGCTCATAAGTATTTAATAAATTTGCACATGCGGGAGGAGCAAGCACTTTTTGAATTGATCCACTTTTAGTGAACAAGACCGATTAGAGAGACGCTTACATCACTAGCTATACTAGCTTGAAGTTATTACCCGGCCTGGTCAAGTCCACAGAAAGTTTCTCGAAACGGTACATCCTTGGTTTAAAAATGCGTTTTGCGATCCAATGCGCTAAAGGTCCCAAAATCCATTGCGTGATGCGTGATGCGAGTGCGAGCGCAATTTGGACGCATTGCGTTTAGTATTTTAAAAGGTACGAAAATTATTTATGCATAATATATTCTACCAAGGACCAAGTAAATGCAATAAACATACGATATAAGTTACTAGCATATTGAAATTAGGCCAATAATTCATTAGTAAAATAAATAAGTCGAAAGCAAAGCTTGAGGTAAAACACATAGCAAAATGCAAGATACTATATTTTTGTTATTTTGTGCATCTTTTAACAAGTTCTATCTTTAAAATCACATTTAAATATTTGCATCACTTTTACATGGTTTATTTTTGACAAAAATGACCTAAATTCTAGATTGCGACAATTGCGACCGTTGCTAGCATTACACAAATGCGGTAAATTGCGGTTTAATGCGAACGCATTATGGGATGACCTTGCATTAGGCACCATAATGCGAAAATTCAAATGCAATGCAATGATGCGTGCAATTTGCGCAATGATGCGCGCATTTTTAAACCAAGGGTACATCTCTACTAAGACAAATCCTTTTCGAGACACGCTTACGTGGCTAGTTAAAGTGTTCCATTGTCAGCTTTTAGGTGACAACTTGCTCTAGTAACTAACTTGATGTTATTACCCGTCGAGGATAAGTCTTTTCGATTATTAACTTTTATGTTTCGTCAATTCTTGGGTCAATCTTGAGTCTAGTTCGCATGAGATTTGACTTTAAGCAACTTTAAACTTTCATATTTTAATCACTTTCACTTTTCTCCCCCTCAAAAATAGCGTATGAAATGTTGTTTTTGTTAAACTTTTGATTAAAATATGCTTTTTGAGTCTTATGGGGAGATATCAACAAGAACTTTTGTTTTTCAAAACGATGAGTTTTCAAGTGCTCCCCCTCAACAAGTGAATACTCATTGAGGTGAAATACTTGTCTTTTGAGCAGCATTATGAAAATCAGAAAATGTTTGATTAATTCTACTCAAAAGTACGAAGCCTTCGCTCCTTATATTAGGATTGAGGCACTGAAGCGTACCTCAGGGTCCTTTCATTACAAGTGCGGGTTGTACACTGTTATATGTGCACAAACCAATAAGCATGATTGTAACACCCCTAAAATTTGATACAGCAGAAGACTCAACAAGCTTTCGGGGTGCTACGGGGATTGGTATCCAACACAAGACATAATAGAACGAGATAAAGTAAACAAAATAAAAACGCAACCAAAACGGGGTTTTAAAGTTTACATTTATCCCAACATCATTCAGAGTCAGGCCCAAAAGAAATAACAGTAGGTCCACAATTCAATATCAGAGTTTAGAAAAATAGATCCATAAACCAGGAGCCTTAGCCGAGCCTTCCAATCCATGCATCCATATCATTACTTAATTACCTGAGAAAACGTGCTAAAAGTCAGCTTTCGCTGGTGAGATCATAGGTTTAAATTCATCTAACAATATAGTGGACATATACGCAAAATGCTTGCTAGCTAGACTAAGGATTCACTAAAAGCCCGCGGATACCCTCCGCTCCAACATAACACACGGATACCCTCCGCTCTAACATAGATATCCGGGTAACCCCCGCAATACCATAAATACTCGGATAACCTCCGAAGTATTAATAACCTATAGGTGCACACTACAATATCTAAATAAGCCAACATTGAATAGTACACACGAACCGTGTGACTAAAGCTGACAATTCCAAATAAGCCAACCTTGAATAGTACACACAAAATATATGTGACTAAAGCTGACAATATATCCTAGTCCATACGCATAGCAAGTTTAGAAGGAATATAAAAGCGATAATAGTCCACATAAAATAATTTGCACGTTTCTCACCCCAAGTATTGAAAACATAGTTCAAGAGTAAAAAGTGGGGCTATGACTCACCTCAAGTCCAGAAATCAGCAAGAAGAAATCGGTAGAAGTATGATGTATAATAACTCACAAGACGGCAACTACGGACTCGGCACGACCTAACAATATTAACTCGTTCAGAAATCATTTCCTCAAATTCAAAATATTCCCAAACCCGGACGTATTCCATTTTATTTTCCGAAAATCCATTTCGTAATAGTTTGGCGTGTTTACGTTTGGTATCCATACGGGTGATGGGTCGACACAAATAAACCGAAAAGGTCACACAAAGAATAATAAAAATAAACTATAGATCTAATATTAGCCCAATATATTATTTAAATAAATCGCCGAAGTTTATCAAATCCGTCGATTTGATAATCCCCATATTTATTTACGTAACATACCGTTCCAAGATTACACCCAATCCTAAAGCACATAGCACACAAATACTATATGGTATATATCGTAGTTTAATAAACTCCTTATATACATCGTCAAATTGGCCAGATTTCCCGATATATATTTAGCAATTTATTATCCTTTACATATACCACAACCTATGGGCGTCGTAGGATACGATGCCCATTAATATACTCATTTCGTATAGCCAAATAACTTGGTTTAACCTGTCGGTTAAGTACGTTATTTAGTTATAGAAAATGCCTATATTAATCGTCATATATCCGTGACAACACAAAAGTTACAAACAATAACTTACCTGGACTCAAGTGACCACGACTCCGCATAACTCGATAGTTTTACTCGTTATTTATATAAAATAACATTTCATTTGATATTTAGTTAACGTCGAGAATTTCTCGTTTTATAATATTTATTTATAATAATACTTCCAATAATATTAAGCTACTCTCGTAGCCTAATATATTTAGTCGTATTATTTATAATACAACTCGTGATTTTTATTATTATTAATATACGCATTTATACAATTATATATACGTTATTCACCTCTATATATTTATATAAACGTTTATATTACCAATAATATTATTACGAGTTTTATTATTCGTGTTTTGATTTGTAAATAGTTATCGAGTCATACGAAATGGTCACATGTCCGAGTCATGACTCTCGGCTCATTGTCCAAGTCCAAAATGATATGTAAAAGTCATAATAATCAATACATCTCCGTACAAAACAATTCCAATCCACGTGCTACAACAATAGGGTTCGACTACGGCACCCGACTAACCTATCTCCGTCATTCTAAGTGACCGTCTCACAATCGGTCCCCAATATCACTTTTCGACAACAACTTCTCAATACCATAATCCATTGTCAAGACCAAACATGATCTCGACCCACAAGTATTCGGCCAAAAATATCAACCAATGCCGAAATCAAAACCAAGTTAACAACAAGGTAATAAGGAAAAGTAAATATAACCAAGGTTCACATTCGGGTTGGTTTACCAAGCCAAACCCGAGTCTCTCGACTCAAACGAGTCTCGGTACACACCACGAGCCACAATGGCTCGAACCAAAAATCAAAGGGTCATAAATACGGCTCCATGGAGCACACCCAAATTGCCAAATCGACCACTTAGGGTCTCGGCAGTAAACAACCATATACGGCATCAAGCCGTGACTCCATCGAGTCGAATCAAAAATCCAACGCAAGCAACACATGAAACCACAATCTCAAGACCAAGAAAAACAAGTAAATCGAGCCCTTAAGCTCGAATCAAAAACCATGCCGTGAGTCTTAGACTCACGGTTCGAATCGAACCATTAAGAAACCGAATCCGGATACCAAACTTTATAGAAAACATGTTTCCAACCAAAACCCATAAGTGTTCCATGTAGTTATATATAAACCCATCCGAAAATCTTTAAGTCGTGACCCTAGGTCACGATTTTTATCAAAAAATACGAGTGAAACTCGTCTCACCTTCGATCTATAAAACTCAAACCGTGACAACCTTCTAAAAACAAGCAAATGGTGGTGAATTTGGTGGTGATTCGAGATGAAATACGGGGTTATAGGGTGATGCGTGGGAATCGCAACAGGCTTTACCTCTCGAGGGATCTGGAGAAGCTTACAACCCCCACCAGGCAGTGTACCTGATCGTTGTAGTATAGTATAGTGACAAGTACCGGGGGATTGATCGTTCAGCTTAGGAATAGTGTCGCTAGGATTAGAAAGCCTAAATACTAGTTCTAAAGGTGAGGGATGATTATTTTTGTGTTTTTATATTTTATGGAAAGCAAATTAAAATCTCGGGTTTGAAGGATTTGGGCGGAATTAGTTGCTATTCAACTAACCCAATACTAAGATGCAATTAAAATAAAATACTAGAAATGAAAATAAACTAATTTATACTAAGGTTGTGAGCAGTAATTGGAGAAAATGTGTTTACTTAGATTTCACTACTCCCTAGATATCTTTTACATGTTAATTACTTGTTATAATTGCATGGATGACGGATCGTATTCCTTAATACCATTCATGGGGTGGCACACATAACTCCCCAATTCTATGAGCTCTTATCTCCTCTTATACCATGCCCATCACAACTATAGGGATTGTAAACAGTGGCTCATGCATTAAATACAACCAATAAAGACCTAGTGCGCGTTGGTTCATGTTTCTTAAGACGTTCAAGCATGTTACCAATTGGAGATCTGCCAGTTTTCTTAAGCCTAACATATAAATCATTCATCCAAGACAAGAATAAACAAGTAATCAACACATAATCAATATCTAGGTTTCATTAGATCTAAGCAAACACAAGATAGATCTAGCCTAGCATGATAGAATTAAGACAAGAACATGATATAGACAACCAACACATAGACATATTGATTGAATTAGAAGAACACTTATCTTGATTAATCATGCAAGGTATCAAGGGGTTGGAACCCTTGAAAAACCTGTAAAGTTACACCAAAATCGTACTTAGGGTTTCTCCCAAAACTTCTCTCTTTTAATGTGAAAAACTAGAAAACTATATATAGGAAAAGGGGTCTGACGGTGTCAAGACCAATTAGGTGACGCCGTCACCTCGCCGCCAAAACAATCCTCGGACTGCCTAGATCTACATTTGACGCCATCAAGAACAATTCATTTCCAGGCCGTCATGACTTTTACTCTTGACGCCCTACCTTCATGACGCCGTCAAAACTCTTCTGGATCGTCATGGAATTTTTCTCTTGACGCCGTCAGGGAACTACTCTTGACGCCGTCATGCACTGTTCCCAGCATGGAAAATTAAGACTTTGGCGTTTTCTTCACTTTTATGCTCCAAAAACGTCCGAATTGCATCCTTTTCCAGATTTCACTCCCAAAGTACCTAAAATCACAAAAGGAACGATTTAGGGCAATATTTGATCAAATAAATTCGGATTCGGGCTTAAATGACCCCCTAAAAACGGATCATTTTTCGCCTCATCATATACCCTTACACTTGAGATTTGCTTGTCCTCAAGCAAATGCGCTTTTATTCTACTCAAAATACAAGTTAGGGGTCATTTAACACTAATATAAAATTAATTACAACAATTAATCGTTCCACTAAAGATCAATAGACAAGCACGGAGGTCATACACAAGCACCTCACAAATAGTGTTTAGATACTCACATCTCTCGGGTGTAATAAAGTTTAAATTACAATATGGAAACGGAAGATATCTCTCACTACCTGTCATAGCAAAATAGATTACCATAGGCTTGGGAAAGGATCAAACCTCCACCACATGGCGTAAGCACCTAGGATAAACTATCAAAGAGGTATTTTAAAGGGTTGTAACGTTAGGTGTAGGGATATGAAATACACGGTTTTGTTGGATAAAGGAAGTTTTACTGGTGGCGAGTTAACAATCTTGGTTAATTACATGTACAATGTGGCGTTGCTAAGCCAAGACTAGACTCGAATTAAGCTAATAAATGAAAAATAATAAAAACATAAAATAAACATAGAATAAAAAGGGATGGTAGTCCATATATTTTTTCTCTTTTTCCTTTTTCTATTTTTTTTTCTTTTTCTTAATTTTTTTTTTTTTTTTTTTTTTTTTTTTTTTTTTTTTTGCATACACTCTTACCTACCATCCAAAATAATACATCATAGGGAATGAATATTCCCCTTACACTTGAATCTTTACATACTTTACATTAAACTAATCTAATGACTCGAATTAAGAAAATTAAAACACTTGGAGCACTTTTAAGATTAACGTACATACGGGGGTAATAATATGATGTTCTTCCCCATTACTCCATAAATAAGTACTTTACCCATGAGTCCCGATCGTCCCAAAACAATATGTACAAAGATATGACTCGACTTAGCAACCATGTAATCAATTAGATAGTTAACTTAGGGTTTAACAAATAACAATAATGCACTAAAAATGAGCGCATACACGGAAGGCTAAGGTGATTTGGTTGTACATTTAAGTGGGGTGTAACAAATTCTTCCTTTAATTAAAATGCTTAAAGTTAGAAACGAAAAGATAGGCTCGGAGGGGTGTACTAGGCACTACAAGAAAAAAGCCCTTTAACGACTTTCTTAGCGACGTATTTTATGATTGCGACTTTTAGGTGATGGGTCGCTGTAAACGAGTCGCAAATTTTTTGCGACTCGTGACATGTGTCGCTAAAAAGAGCGACTAGTATAACTACTTCATAAAATAAGTCGCTATAAATTTGCGACTTCAGTATTTCTTGTCGCCATTTGCATTGCTGTTTTAAAGAGATGTTGCCATCTAAGTCGCTTAACGCGACGCTATTTCTGTAAAAGTCTTTATTTAAGTCGCTAATTAAGTCACTAATTAGCGACTTAAATAGAGACTTTTACAGAAATAGCGTCGCGTTAAGCGACTTAGATGGCAACATCTCTTTAAAACAGCGATGCAAATGGCGACAACAAATACTGAAGTCGCAAATTTATAGCGACTTATTTTATGAAGTCGTTATACTAGTCGCTCTTTTTAGCGACACATGTCACGAGTCACAAAAAATTTGCGACTCTTTTACAGCGACCCATCACCTAAAGTCGCAATCATAAAGAACGTCGCTAAGAAAGTTGTTAAAAGGCTTTTTTCTTGTAGTGAGGGGTTTCGTGTACTAAAATGAGTACAACGCTAAGGTGTTTGGAAAAATTAGTTGACTTACTAGTCAAGTAATATGACTTAAATGGTCAAGTAATTATAATACGGGTTTAACACAAGGGTAATCCTAATGCCTCTTATCATGTAGTAAATCCTACCACACGAATGTAGTCTCACTAGCGGTCTCGGGATGCATCACTAACGCAAGTTCTAGAATCTAAATGCTACCGGTACACTCATAAGCACTAATAATAAATGCTTTTCCTATCAAATCTAAAGGCGAACCTCACATATTTGGGTGGAAAATTTTTCTGAATATACGGTTATGTGCTAGTCATACAATCTCCTATCCATGAGACGCTTGCTATGGCTAAAGTTTCACTCCTAAATGTTGTAAAAAATTTTAAATTTGGCGCTAAAATTGCACTAACAAGTATTTATCATAGTTTTATTACACATCTACCATTAAACAAAACAAACTCAAGCGAAAGTGCATATGTAAGGTATCATCTTTTTACCCTCCCCTTACACTTAAGTTGAACATTGTCCCCAATGTTCAAGTAAAGAATGTAAAAGTGAAATAAGTAAAAAGAATGAAATCAAATACTCCCCTGATTCGCTCGGTATGGATAATAGGATGGCCAGGTTAAATCTTCCTCCAAGAAAATGAACAATAAAAGCTTCCCTTCCAGAATATAAATCATCTTCTTGTCGTACATAACCTGTAAAACCTGACAAAATAGACAAAACAACCTCGCGTAAAATCGGCGGCATCCTATATAAGTTACTAAATCCTAGAAAACAAGATAAGATATAATGCTTGTGGAATGAAGTTTGCAGATCTCCTGGAGATTATAAAACTTAATAATTCACAAAAACCATAAGATTCCGTTAGAAAAACAAAACCGGTAAAATTTCCAGATATTTACTCCTGACGCCGTCAAGAGTAAACTCCTGACGCCGTCAGAATTGACCTGCAGAAATTCTTATGTTAAGTTTCCGGAAAATTTCTGGAAAAACTTGGTCCTACTTCCTGGAAAATCCTGCAAAACTTCATTATGACTCAATACAAGCATTTGACTCTAACAAATACGAATATACATGTTCATTTAATATTGTGGAGAATCATGATCGGTTTGTTTCTTAAAAACATATTTGGGGTTTCCCCTTACACTTATCTTTTGCAAAAATACCTTTAAGTGGAGTTAAGACTAGGCCAAAACAACAAAGTAAAGTATTTCCACTATTTAGTTTAGAAACATGATCTACCAACAATAAAAATAAAGCATGCATACGGAAGCAAATAACAAACAAACAAATAAAATCACACAAATCATGGGTTGCCTCCCAAGAAGCGCTTTTCTTTATTTACGAGTCTTGTAGCTAGACTCAAGGTCATGTGTTACTACGTGATCTCATCATCAAATGTCACATCCTCCTCACTAATCATTTCATTGTTATTTTCTTGGTAGTGTTTTACACGTTGCATGTTAACAGTGAACTCCCTACCTTCATCATCTATTAACACTACCGCTCCAAATTTAGAAGAATTCTTTACCGTGAACGACCCATACCATCTAGACTTAAGTTTTCCCGAAAATAATCTCAACCGAGAATTATATAATAGGACCTTGTCTCCCTCTGAAAATTCTTTGGGTTTCTTAATTCTCTGGTCATGCCATCTTTTAGCTCTTTCCTTATATGTGATGGAGGATTCGTAGGCTTCTAGTCTAAGCTCATCAAGCTCGTGTAATTGCAAAAACCTATTATTCCCAGCAGTTGTGTAATCTAAGTTGCATGCCTTAAGCGCCCAATAAGCCTTGTGTTCTAATTCAACCGGTAAGTGACATGCCTTACCATACACCATGCGGAATGGGGTCGTTCCAATAGGTGTTTTGTAGGCGGTTCGAAATGCCCATAAGGCTTTGTCGAGTTTAAATGACCAGTCCTTTCTGTTTTGACTAACCGTTTTTTCAAGTATTCTTTTAATAGCTCTATTGGTGTTTTCGACTTGGCCATTGGTCTGTGGATGATAGGCGGTGGAGAATCGATGGGGTACTCCATACCTCTTCATGACCTTTTCCATTTGTGCATTGCAAAAATGTGTTCCCCTATCACTGATGAGAGCTTTCGGAATCCCGAATCTTGCGAAAAGCTTTTTCAGGAAATGAATGACTATTACTTGCGTCATTGGTCCTAAGGGCTTGTGCCTCAACCCATTTTGAAACATAGTCAATGGCGACTAATATGTACTCGTTTCCCCCTGAAGATGGAAAGGGTCCCATGAAGTCAATCCGCCAAACATCGAATACCTCACAAACTTGTATAAAGTTCTGAGGTGCTTCATCCCTATGTGATATATTTCCGGCTCGTTGACATGCATCGCACGCCTGCACCATTTCTTTTACATCACAGAAATTTGTGGGCCAATAGAATCCCGCATCGAGAATCTTTCGGGCGGTAACGTTTATTCCATGATGCCCGCCAGAGGGACTAGAGTGACATTCCCTCATAATCTTTACTGCCTCATTTTCCGAAACACAACGCCTTATAATGTGGTCAGGACACCTTCGGAATAAAAAAGGTTCATCCCAAAAGTAGTATTTTAGCTGGGAAAAGAACCTCTTCCTTTTGTACTTAGTCAGGTGTTCAGGAACGAGTCTACTTGCGAGGTAATTAGCAAAATCGGCGTACCACGGCTCCGAGTCACTCACTAACATGAGTTGTTCATCAGGAAATGAATCCCTAATCTCACTTCTATCGTGCTCATCCAAGGGGTTTTCGAGATGAGATAGATGATCTGCGGCCAGATTTTCTGCTCCCCTCTTATCACGAATCTCAACATCGAATTCTTGTAGCAACAAGATCCACCGAATTAGTCGCGGCTTAGCATCCTGCTTCGCGAAGAGATATCTAAGAGCCGAGTGATCAGTGAAGACGACTGTTTTTGAAAGGACAAGATATTGTCGGAATTTGTCGAATGCAAATACTACGGCCAATAGTTCTTTCTCGGTGGTGGAATAGTTCTCTTGAGCGGGATTCATGGTTTTGCTAGCGTAGTAAATAGGTTGGAAAAGCTTGTCACGTCTTTGACCTAATACAGCCCCGACAGCGAAGTTGCTAGCGTCACACATGATTTCGAATGGTAACTCCCAGTTGGGCGTGATAATGATTGGAGCTTGAGTGAGTTCCCTTTTTAAGAGATCGAATGCATCCTTGCATTCTTGGGAAAAATCGAACGGAGCATCCTTCACAAGTAATTGAGTCATTGGCCGAGCAATTTTGGAGAAATCTTTGATGAATCTCCGATAAAACCCGGCATGCCCCAAGAAGCTGCGTATTGCTTTGACAGTCGTGGGGTATGGTAACTTAGATGTAGCTTCAACTTTAGCTTGGTCTACCTCTATTCCATTTCCTGAGATCTTATGTCCTAACACAATCCCTTCCTTCACCATGAAATGACATTTTTCCCAGTTTAGCACCAAGTTGGTTTCCTCACACCGTTTAAGCATCTTTTCTAGATTAGCAAGACAGCGGTCGAAGGAGTTCCTGAAGACTGAAAAGTCATCCATGAACACTTCCATGCTGTCTTCCATGAGTTCGTGAAAGATTGCGGTCATGCATCGCTGTAAAGTGGCGGGGGCATTACATAGCCCAAAAGGCATCCTTTTGTAGGCGAATGTTCCATAAGGGCAGGTAAACGTGGTCTTTTCTTGGTCCTCAGGTGCTATGGGAATCTGAAAATATCCAGAGAATCCATCCAAGAAGCAATAGTACTCGTGTCCAGATAATCTTTCCAACATCTGATCAATGAATGGTAAGGGAAAGTGATCTTTCCTCGTGGCATCATTGAGCTTTCGATAGTCGATGCATACCCGCCATCCAGTGACAGTTCTCTGGGGCACCATCTCACCCTTGTCATTCTTTACTACAGTCATTCCACCCTTTTTAGGTACAACCTGTACAAGACTGACCCATGGGCTATCCGAGATCGGGTAAATCAATCCTGCTTCCAAAAGTTTTATGACTTCTTTCTTCACTACTTCCTTAATGTTAGGGTTCACGCGTCTCTGGGGTTGCACGGTAGGTTTATAATCTTCTTCCATGAGAATCTTATGTGTGCAAAAAGTCGAGTCAATCCCCTTAATGTCGGCTACACTCCATGCAAGCACCCCCTTGTATTTTTTTAGGACCTCTAGGAGTTTAACTTTTTCTTCATGTTCCAAGGAGGAGTTTATGATTACCGGGAGTTGGCTCTCTCCCTGAAGGAAGGTATACTCCAAATGGTTAGGAAGCTCTTTAAGATCTACGTCAGGGGGCTCGATAATAGAAGGTTTGAGCTTGTTTTCGGGCTTTCGGAGCTCGAGCTGCTCCGTTGCCTCTTGTCGGGGGTAGAAGGAGACTGCATTAACATCCTCCATCTTTTCCACCTCTAGCAAAGGCAGAAAACTTTCGTCACGTAGCCAGCCTTCATCGATCCGTTCATCGACACAACTATCAATGACATCTGTGAGTTCATCTACTTCCCCGATAAAATAGAGCCGGTTGGCTGCTTCGAGGGAGAGGTCCATAGAATCCTTAATGTCGAAGGTTGTGCTATCTTCTCCCACTCGTAATGTTAATTTGCCATCGTAGACATCGATGACAGCACGAGCGGTAGCAAGAAATGGTCTACCTAAGATGATGGGTACCAAGTCATCCTCCTCCATATCCAGGATTACGAAGTCAACCGGGAATTTGAATTTCCCGACTTTGACTAGCACATTCTCGCATATCCCTACGGGGTACTTGACCGATCTATCGGCTAGTTGGATGTTCATACGGGTAGGCTTTAATCCAGAGTATCCTAGTCTACGGAACATATAGTGAGGCATGAGATTTATACTTGCTCCTAAATCAGCAAGAGCATTCTTGATTGATAGAGGTCCTATGGAGCAAGGCAGGGTGAAGCTGCCCGGATCGTCTACCTTCTTTGGTAGCCCTCGATGGGTCACCACTGAGCATTCTTCCCCCAGGGTCACAAGACCCTCGAGTTTCTTCCTGTTAGCGAGTAGCTTTTTGAAGTATGTGCTATACTTTGGCATGTGATAGCAAGCATCAAGGAGCGGTATGGTGACAACTGAGTCTTTTAGGTATGACAAGAACCTCTTGTTATCATTCTCAGTTTTCTGGTTCCTTAATCGGGACGGGAATGGGATTCTCACAGGTTGGTTAGGCAGGGCTGATGGGGAAGGGGTCGTCACGGGCGGTTGGTCTGGGGCACCAACGCCGACATCCTCCTCCTCCTCCCCAGGTTTGTTTGGATCGAGGGTGATGGGGGACGAGTTTGGGTAAGGAGGGTCCTTGGTTGTCGTTCCAGCTCGCGTGGTTATCGCGAGCATGGGGTCTTTTTTGCTTACTGATGGCGTTTGAAGATTATCTAGGGCTGAGTTAAGCTTGTTGAAAAATTCTCCAATACCCTCCTGCTGCTCGTCAAAAAGCTCATTAAGGCCTTTCATTTGCAAGTCTTTTTCTTGAGTGAAGTGACCAAGGTCATCTTCGAAATTGCTCCTGATTTTGAATTCAGGGCCTTCCTCCCCTTCTCTTTTCTTTACCAGATTTCCCCAAAGGGTGTAATCGTCATTTTGGTAAAAAGGCAAAAGGGAGGGGTCAGCATAAATGTCCCCTCCTGACAAGCATGCATGTTCAGTTGTGGTTGCTCCTTCACATTCTTCCACCTCATGCGGGCCCCCACAGTAATCGCAGATCAAGTAAGGATTTGACAGCTGTTTAGGTAATTGCGATCCAGATAGGAATTCCACTCTCTTGTGAATTTTTCTCAACCGATCCGAGGTGATTTCAGAAATGCTAACAGTCGACTCAGTTTCATCCCAAGTGCCATCCTGGTCCTGAGCATATTCTTCAATCCTATCCCATCCTTCCTCGGCACTAAGATTGGCCAATCTTCCTTTTCTAGATTGGTTAATTCCGTTTCGGTCTTTAGAGGAGATATTATCGTAGAAGATTTGGACCAAGAGCCAAAGCTCAATGCCATGATGGGGAACTTGTCTTATTAAATTTTTGAATCTAGTCCACGATTTATGGAAGGGTTCATCCTTCCCCTTCCGGAAACGGAGGATCCTATCTCTAAATGCTGAGGTTTTTCCAGGTGGAATGAACTTCTCATAGAACTTGGATATGAGTTGCTCCCATGTGAAAATAGATTCGGAAGGGAGTTTGTCATACCATTCTTGGGCTTTTTCATATAAGGTGAAAGGAAATCGGGATGTGTTTCTAGTAGCCCCATCCGTATGGAGGGTGTCTACTATTTTCAGGAAGTCCTTGATGTGTTGGATTGGATTTTCCTCATCTAGTCCGCGAAACTTACACACACTTTTGACAAGCTAAACATCGTTTGCATGCAAGACCTCGTTGGTGTGTTCTTTTGGGTAGACAATGGCGTTTGAGAAGCCACGAGAGGTTGGGGAGGAGTAGTCTTTAAGACGCTTAGGAATGGGGGTTGCGGGAGTACTAGTGTCGTCGTTGGGTTGGGAGCTAGGGGTTGTGACATGGTTTTCTGAATTTTCTTCAGAGAGAGGTGCATCAAAATCGATGGCAACGCTAGATGGTTCAGAAGTTGAGTGATATTGTCTCAATCTATGCAGTTCTCTTTCGGGTTCCGCATAAGGCAAGACAAGGTTTCGAGTGGAACTACGACTCCTAGTGATCCTAAGGTTAAGGGATTCGTCATTTGCCATGATGGCAGGTGGTGAAGAGTTACGAACAAAAGCACAAAGAAATGAGATAGACTAAAGAAGACCTAAAAATAAAAATAAAATCTTACATGAAAGGAATCTAGCAAGTAGACCTAATAAAAAGAAATTCTAACCTAGACATTAACTATTCCCCGGGCTGCGGCACCAAAAACTTGATGCGTGGGAATCGCAACAGGCTTTACCTCTCTAGGGATCTCGAGAAGCTTACAACCCCCACCAGGCAGTGTACCTGATCGTTGTAGTATAGTATAGTGACAAGTACCGGGGGATTGATCGTTCAGCTTAGGAATAGTGTCGCTAGGATTAGAAAGCCTAAATACTAGTTCTAAAGGTGAGGGATGATTATTTTTGTGTTTTTATATTTTATGGAAAGCAAATTAAAATCTCGGGTTTGAAGGATTTGGGCGGAATTAGTTGCTATTCAACTAACCCAATACTAAGATGCAATTAAAATAAAATACTAGAAATGAAAATAAACTAATTTATACAAAGGTTGTGAGCAGTAATTGGAGAAAATGTGTTTACTTAGATTTCACTACTCCCTAGATATCTTTTACATGTTAATTACTTGTTATAATTGCATGGATGACGGATCGTATTCCTTAATACCATTCATGGGGTGGCACATATAACTCCCCAATTCTATGAGCTCTTATCTCCTCTTATACCATGCCCATCACAACTATAGGGATTGTAAACAGTGGCTCATGCATTAAATACAACCAATAAAGACCTAGTGCGCGTTGGTTCATGTTTCTTAAGATGTTCAAGCATGTTACCAATTGGAGATCTGCCAGTTTTCTTAAGCCTAACATATAAATCATTCATCCAAGACAAGAATAAACAAGTAATCAACACATAATCAATATCTAGGTTTCATTAGATCTAAGCAAACACAAGATAGATCTAGCCTAGCATGATAGAATTAAGACAAGAACATGATATAGACAACCAACACATAGACATATTGATTGATTTAGAAGAACACTTATCTTGATTAATCATGCAAGGTATCAAGGGGTTGGAACCCTTGAAAAACCTGTAAAGTTACACCAAAATCGTACTTAGGGTTTCTCCCAAAACTTCTCTCTTTTAATGTGAAAAACTAGAAAACTATATATAGGAAAAGGGGTCTGACGGCATCAAGACCAATTAGGTGACGCCGTCACCTCGCCGCCAAAACAATCCTCGGACTGCCTAGATCTACATTTGACGCCGTCAAGAACAATTCATTTCCAGGCCGTCATGACTTTTACTCTTGACGCCCTACCTTCATGACGCCGTCAAAACTCTTCTGGATCGTCATGGAATTTTACTCTTGACGCCGTCAGGGAACTACTCTTGACGCCGCCATGCACTGTTCCCAGCATGGAAAATTAAGACTTTGGCGTTTTCTTCACTTTTATGCTCCAAAAACGTCCGAATTGCTTCCTTTTCCAGATTTCACTTCCAAAGTACCTAAAATCACAAAAGGAACGATTTAGGGCAATATTTGATCAAATAAATTCGGATTCGGGCTTAAATGACCCCCTAAAAACGGATCATTTTTCGCCTCATCATAGGGCGCGTGTAGTAGTAGATCTAAGAGATTAGATGATGGGGAGTTAGAAAATGGTGGTCATGTATGGTGGTGACCGGCGGTGACAGTGGTGGTGGCCGGAAATTGTCGGGGCGGCTAGGGTTTGTCAAGAGAGAAAAGAGAGAGAAGTGTGAGGGAGGTGAGGGTGTTTGTGTGTGTTATTGTGAACCGACGCACAAGGACCAATGTATATTTACTCTAAAAAAATGTTTTTAATAATAATAATAATAATAATAATAATAATAATAATAATAATAATAATAATAATAATAATAATAATAATAATAATAATAATAATAATAATAATAATAAATATATTACTAGTGATTATGAGTGGGTAAAAGATGGTTAAGTGTATGACACACTATCCGAAACCCGAACTCATTTCAAACGTCTAACATCTCACGAAACATCCCGTAAATAATTAAATATAGTCGGACTCGTAAAGTCGAGTCATAAAGTTTCCTGTTAGGTAATCCTAGTGCCGGAGTCAACGTAGTACCAAGTGAGAATTTAAAAATAAATCTCCAAATAAAATTCCATGACGAATCATTAAATAAATCTCGAATCCCATAACGACATTAAATATAATTAACCATGAAATAGGTCATACAAGTTCGTTACGAATAAAATTTCCAAATAAAATTTATAAACGAACTTTAATGTAATGCGGGTTTTCAAAATGGCTTCCTAAATTTCCGGTTGTCACATCCTCCCAGTCTCAGAAGAAACCCGTCCCGGGTTTCTCTCGGAACAATTCATCTACGAAGTGAAAAGCTTCAGATATCTCTTCTGGAACTCGTCCTCACGTTCCCACGTAAATTCTGGTCCGTGTCGGGAATTCCAACGAACCTTGACTAGCGGAATGCGACTTCGCTTGAGTCGTTTAACCTCACGATCTAAAATCTCAATCGGCTCTTCCACAAAATTCAATTTCTCATTAATACGGATATCCTTTATTGGAATAACAGGCATCTCATCAGAAAGACATTTTTTTTAAATTACTAACGTGAAACACATCGTGAACTTTACTCAGTTCATGTGGTAGTTCCAACCTATAAGCCATGGGGCCAATTCTTTCTAAAATAAGAAATGGTCCAATGTAGCGTGGGTTGAGTTTTCCAAGTTTCCCGAAACGTATCACACTCTTCCAAGGCAAGACTTTCAACATCACTTTGTCTCCAACCTGGAACTCTAAGGGTTTACGTCTCTGATCGGCGTAACTTTTCTGCCTATCTCTGGCTGCTTGCAACCGATCACGAATCTGAGTTACTTTTTCAGTAGTCTCCAAGATAAGTTCAGGGCCTGTGAGTTGGCTATCTCCAACTTCCGCCCAACCAATAGGCGAACGACATTTTCGGCCATACAAAGCTTCAAATGGTGCAGCTTTAAGACTTGTGTGGTAGCTATTATTATAGGAGAATTCCGCAAGGGGTAGATACTTCTCCCAGCCTTTACCAAAGTCTATAATACATGCACGAAGCATATCCTCTAAAGTCTGAATGGTCCTCTCACTTTGACCATCGGTTTGGGGATGATATGCAGTACTCATATCAAGTCTCGTCCCCAAAGCCGTTTGAAGTGATCGCCACAAAGCTGACGTAAAGCGGCTATCGCGATCAGAAATAATCGATATCGGGACTCCATGACGAGAAATAATTTCCTTCACATACAACCTCGCAAGTTTATCCATACTATCATCTTCACTAATCGCTAGGAAATGAGCAGACTTAGTCAAACGATCCACAATTACCCAGATAGCATCACAACCGCTAGTTGTCCTCGGTAATTTGGTAATGAAGTCCATCGTAATCTGCTCCCATTTCCAAACTAGAAGTTCTGGCTGCGTCAATAATCCTGACGGTCTTTGATGTTCGGCTTTAACCTTAGAACATGTCAAGCACTTACTAACATACGATGCTACATCTGCCTTCATGTTTGGCCACCAATATAACTTTCTCAAATCCTGGTACATCTTGTCAGATCCAGGATGAATAGAGTACCTTGACTTATGCGACTCATGCATAATCAACTCCCGAATTCCTCCATATAAAGGTACCCAAATCCGATCTCCAAAACATAGTAATCCATCGGAACGCTTAACAAATCCTTTCTCATTCTCAGCCATCCCAAATATGTTCTCAGCAGGTCTGTTTTCTGCTTTCAACGCTTCCGTTTGAGCTTCAAGTATTTGAGACGGTAACGGCGATACGATAGTCATTCCCAGTGACCTAACTCGTAATGGTGGTATTCTTTCCTTTTGACTAAGGGCATCAGCAACAACGTTTGCTTTACCAGGATGGTAGCGAATTTCGTAATCATAATCGCTTAGCAACTCAATCCAACGTCGTTGTCTCATATTGAGCTCTTTTTTATTCAAGATGTGTTGTAGACTTTTGTGGTCAATGAACACAACACACTTTGTTCCATATAAGTAATGTCTCCATATCCTCAAGGCGAAAACCACAGCACCTAACTCCAAATCATGGGTGGTGTAGTTTTTCTCATGCTTTTTGAGCTGTCGGGAAGCATAAGCTATCACTTTCTCTCGTTGCATTAACACGGCTCCTAAACCTTTATGCGAAGCGTCACAATAGACGACGAAGTCCTCGTTACCTTCAGGTAACGCTAAGATAGGAGCACTACACAACATCTTCTTAAGTAATTGAAATGCTTCTTCTTCTTTATCTCCCCATTCATACTTTACACTCTTTTGAGTCAATTTGGTTAACGGTTTAGCTATCTTCGAAAATCCCTCGATGAATCTTCGGTAATAACCGGCTAAACCCAAAAATTGACGAACTTCTGTTGGGGTCGTAGGTGCAGCCTAAACTTTTATTGCTTCAATCTTAGCAGGATCCACATGGACTCCTTGTCTATCAATCACATGACCCAAAAATTGTACCTTCGGAATCCAAAATTCACATTTGGAGAACTTGGCATACAGTTGCTCCTTCCTGAGCAATTCTAAAATAAGTCTTAGATGCTCCTCATGCTCCTTCTCACTCTTTGAGTAAATTAGAATATCATCGATGAATACTATCACAAACTTATCTAAATAAGGCTTACACACCCGATTCATGTGATCTATGAATATCGCCGGTGCGTTAGTCAACCCAAACGGCATCACCTGAAACTCGTAATGCCCGTAACGGGTTCTGAAAGCCGTTTTCGGAATATCTTCCTCGCGAACTCGAAGTTGATGCTATCCCGATCTCAAATCGATCTTTGAATACACACTCGATCCTTGAAGTTGATCGAACAAGTCGTCGATCCTCGGTAACGGGTATCTATTCTTCACCGTTAACTTGTTCAGCTCTCGGTAATCAATGCACATACGAAACGATCCATCCTTCTTCTTCACGAATAAGACTGAGGCTCCTCACGTGACGGGTAGAAGATCTATGTTGAAAGGGTGATTCAAGAAATTTAACGTGCAACCGAGAATGATGGTATTAATCCTTTCTATGTTCCCATTTGCTAACTCTATATCATACCCAATTCCTAAGGCCATCGGGGGTTTCTCTAGTAAGGGTGCAAACGTAGTGGACACAAAACTTCTATCGGCACCAGTATCAAATAGTATGGAAGCATAACGATTATTGAGAAGGAACGTACCAGTAACGACGTTCGGATCTTCTCTTCTCTCATTCCCGAGCGCATACACTCTTCCCTGAACAGCTCCAGCTTCCACACGTTGGTCCCCGTTATCTTGTCGTCCACGGTTTCCTCCAGCTCCACGGTTTCCATGATTGTACCCATTGCCACCCGATCCTTGATTTCCTCGGTTCCACGATTCTCTACACTCGTTCCTATAATGTCCCTTTTTTCCAAACCCATAACAAGTAACGTCTGCCCTATTTCTCATTTCAGGAGCAGCTTGAACCATAGCAAGAAGTCGAGCTCTACAATCCTTAGCTGTGTGCCCTTTCTTTGAGCAGTTCTGGCATCTCACACTACACCATCCAGAATGATTCTGGTGGCAACGACCACACTTGGGGGTGCATCACCGTTCTGGTTCTTCTTATCTCCATTCCCAATAGCATAAGCCTTAGCTTGTCGCTTGTTTCGGTGATCATTACCCTTGGAGTGATGGTCTCTCTTTCTCTTTCCATTCTTATCCTTATCAGCTCCTTCCAATTCCAACGAATCCATTAGTTGTTGAGCAATTGTGATTGCCTCATGGATGTTTGCAGGCCTAGCAGAAATCACATCATTCCTTGTAGCTACAAGCAACCCATCGGTATACCGCTCAATCTTTTGAGTCTCAGTTTTTACCATATCTGGGCAAAGCAAGGCCAACTCCTGGTAACGACGATTGTAAGTCGCCATATCAGTACCCTTCACTTTGTGATTCCAAAACTCAATCTCTAGCTTCTTAACCTCATTCCTTGGGCAATAAGTCTGAATCAGCAGAGACTTAAATTGCTCCCAAGTCATAGCATAAGCCACATCACTCCCAACCGAATTTCGGTAATTGTTCCACCAAGTTAAAGCTTCATCCTTGAAAGTAAAAGAAGCAAACTTTACCTTCGCATTCTCCGCACAACCGCTGACATTAAACACTGACTCAGTCTTCTGAATCCACCTGACCAAGTAAACCACTCCTTCAGTTCCACCAAACTCAATAGGTCCACAAATCTTGAACTCCTTGTAGTGACATCCATTAGCACGAACAGGTGGAAAAGTTCCAGCAGAATTGTTGGAATGATTTGACTCAGCCAGTAGTTCAGCAACTCTTTGCTCGACAAGTTGATTGATCATTGCTTGATCCACGGTAGGTGCATTAAGTGGAACATGATCATTGTCTCCCTGAACATCAACATTTTGATTCCTGTTGTTGCGGTTAGTAGTGTCCAGGTTGTCAGTGTAACACCCCCAAAATTTGATACAGCGGAAGACTCAACAAGCTTTCGGGGTGCTACGGGGATTGGTATCCAACACAGACATAATAGAACGAGATAAAGTAAACATAATAAAAACGCAACCAGCACGGGGTTTTAAAGTTTACATTTATCCCAACATCATTCAGAGTCAGGCCCAAAATAACATAACAGTAGGTCCATAATTAATTATCAGAGTTTAGAAAAATAGATCCATAAACCAAGAGCCTTAGCCAAGCCTTCCATTCCAAGCATCCATATCATCACTTAATTACCTGAGAAAACATGCTAAAAGTCAGCTTTCGCTGGTGAGACCATAGGTTTAAATTCATCTAACAATATAGTGGACATATACGCAAAACGCTTGCTAGCTAGACTAAGGATTCACTAAAAGCCTGCGGATACCCTCCGCTCCAATTCTAACACACGGATACCCTCCGTTCTAACATAGATATTCGGGTAACCCCCGCAATACCAATAAATACTCGGATAACCTCCAAAGTATCAATAACCTATAGGTGCACGCTACAGTATCTAAATAAGCCAACCTTGAATAGTACACACGAACCGTGTGACTAAAGCTGACAATAACCAAATAAGTCAACCTTGAATAGTACACATAAAATGTGACTAAAGCTGACAAAACATCCTAGTCTATACGCACAGCAAGTTTAGAAAGAATATAAAAGCGATAATAGTCCACATAAAATAATTTGCACGTTTCTCACCCCAAGTATTGAAAACATAGTTCAAGAGTAAAAGTGGGGCTATGACTCACCTCAAGTCCAGAAAATAGCAAGAAGAAGTCGGTAGAAATAAGATATATAGTAACTCACGAAATAGCAACTACGGACTCGGCACGACCTAACAATATCAACTCGTTCAGAAATCATTTCCTCAAATTCAAAATATTCCCAAACCCGGACGTAATCCGTTTTATTTTCCGAAAATCCATTTCGTATTAGTTTGGGTGTATTTACGTTTGGTATCCATACGGGTGGTGGGTCGACACAAAACAAACCAAAAAGGTCGCACAAAGAATAATAAAATGAACTATAGATCTAATATTAGCCCAATATATTATTTAAATAAATCGCCGAAGTTTATTAAATCCGTCGATTTGATAATCCTCGTATTTATTTACGTAACATACCGTTCCAAGATTACACCCAATCCTAAAGCACATAGCACATAAATACTATATGGTATATATCGTTGTTTAATAAATTCCTCATATACATCGTCAAATTGGCCGGATTTTCCGATATATATGTTCGTAATTTATTACCCTTTACATATACCACAACCTATGGGCGTCGTAGGATACGATGCCCATTAATATATTCATTTCATATAGCCAAATAACCCGGTTCAACCCTACGGTTAAGTGGTTATTTAGTTATAGAAAACGTTTATATTAATCGTCATATATCCGTGACAACACGAAAGTCACAAATAAAACTTACCTGAACTCGAGTGACTACAACTCCGCATAACTCGATAAGTTTACTCGTTATATATATATAAAATGACATTTTTATTTAATATTTAGTAATTGTCGAGAGTTTCTCATTTTATAACACATTTTTATAATAATAATAATACGTTCAATAATATTACGCCACTTTCGTAGCCTAATATATATCTAGTCGTATTATTTATAATATGACTCGTGATTATTATTATTATTATTAATATACGCGCTTATATAATTATATATCCGTTATTCACGTCTATATATTCATATAAACATTTATATTATAAATAATTATTATTACGAGTTTTATTATTTATGTTTTTATTTGTAAATAGTTATCGAGTCATACGAAATGGTCACATGTCCGAGTCATGACTCTCGGCTCATTGTCCAAGTCCAAAGTAATAAGCAAATGTCGTAAAAACAATACATCTCCGTCCAACACAATCCCAATCCACGTGCTACAACAATAGGGTCCGACTACGGCACCTGACTAACCTATCTCCGTCAATCTAAGTGACCGTCTCACAATCGGTCCCCAATAACACAATTCGTCAACACTTCACAATATCAATATCCCATAACCAATGTCAAACCAAGTTAACAATTAAGAAACAAAATAATCAAGGTCACGCTCGGGTTGGTTTACCAAGCCACACCCAAGCCCACACGACTCGACTGAGTCGTGGTAAACACCACGAGCCAAGAGGCTCGAACCAAGTATCAAGGGTCACAAGAAATGGCTCCAAGGAGCACTCCAAAAATACCCATTCGACCCATAAGGGTCTCGGCAATAACAACAACAATACGGCTTCGAGCTGCGACTCCAATGAGTCGAACCAATATTCCAACGAGAGCAACAAGTAATCGAGCACCATGGCTCGGATCTAACACCAAGCCGTGAGTCTACGACTCACGGTTCAATCGAACCATCAAGGAAAACACCAAACCCGGATACCAAACCATCTTTCTTATATCAAAAACATCATTTTCTAACAAATAAATTCGATTCCCATGAAAAACATCCGTGTAGCCACGGATTTAATACCAAATCGTGGCACCCAAAAACCAAAATCGATCATACTCACCTCCTAGAACCTCCAATCGAATAAATCTAGTAAAAACAACAAAGTTGGGTCAGATTTAATAAGATTTCGAGGTGTTAAAGTGGGTTATATGGTGCGTATAATATACCAAAAGAAAGAGGAAAGAATAAGGAATAAAGTGGGGTGTTTGTTTGGTGGTGTGGTCGGCGTAGTGGTGGTGGTGGCCGGAAATAATGATCGGCGGCTAGGGTTTAGAGGGGGAAGAGAGAGAGAGAGAGAAATGGTGAGGATGAGGGTGATGTTGTGTGTTTGTGTGTGGTATACCCACAAAGACGATTTTTGTAGTTTACTTACACACAAAAAAAATTATTTTCTTTTTAAAAGAAAAATAATAATAATAGTAATAATAATAATAATAATATTACTAATAATATGAGTGGGTAAATAATGGGTAAGTGTAAAACATACGGCCCGAAACCCAAACTCATTTCAAACTTTCAATATCTCCCGAAAACATCCCGTAAATAATTAAATATAATCGGACTCGTAAAACGAATCATAAAATTTCTCGTTAGGTAAACCTAGTGCCAGAGTCAACGTAGTACCAGTGAGAATTTAAGAATACATCACCGAGCATAATATCAAAATGAATTATTAAAATAATTCACGAATTCCATAACGTCATAAAAACATAATTATCCATAAAATAGGTCTTACAAGTTCGTTGTGAATAAAAATTCCAAATAAAAATTTTAAACGAACTTTAACGTAATGCGGGTTTTCAAAATAACTCCCTAAATTGCCGGTTGTCACAGTTAGGAGTAGGGGTTTCAACATTTCGAGTAGGACAACATCCTCGGCGACCAGGGGTAGTCGCTGCCGTACCAGTTCGGGTAGCTCTGACAGGGTTTCGTCGTACAGCCATTAACATAATTCCAAGACAATATCAACCACGCAAATAGGAACACAATTCTCCATGTACGCCAAAAACCGTAGAATATCATACGAGATCACCATCGTCCATACAAGTAGCGATCGACACTTCGTTCCAAAATACCAAAAGACATAATAAATACTAATCGTTCCATACGAGACGAACATACAATCCGAATAGCATGACTTAAGGGATAGAATAACCAGCTCTCCTAACCAAGCACTCCCTGGCTTAGGAAGCAACATAACAAGAACACAAATCCAATCGATCTAGCCATGATGCTAGCATAGACTCCTCAACTCCGATCCCAAACCATCCAAATTCCTCAATAACGATCCCTGTTCAACACTATATATATCTCTATCTCTCTTGAGGTCTGCTGCCTCCTCCAACTCCGTGTTCCTCTGCCACAGCTTGCGATCTGCCTTGTGAGCCGTGAGGAAACCTCTTTGCAAACTCTCTATCTACTCATGTATCGCAAACATACCTCTCCTAATCGCGGTCGTCCTTCCCACGATATTAGTCAAATCAACTCTTATCTCAGCAATAAACTCAGCAATAAACTCAGCAATAATCATCTCAAGTTGGTCAGACATCCGCGAGATCCACTCGCCCTGTGCATAATCCGAGTCCACATCCTACCAGTCTCACCCAAATCTGCATGCTCAGCAGAAACCTCAGAAGGTGCATCCGACGCCACAGGACTACCAGGTGGTGAATCAAACAAAAATGGATGATCAGGTGAAACCGGCTCTAACGGATGTATCGGGGAATCGGGCTTTGCAGAATGAGCTGAATGTGCTAGCGATCCATCATCATCAGGCATCTCTTCCTCCTGAGGATCATCCTCTTCCTCATCCTGAGGGTCATCATTCACTTCCTCGTCTTGAGGGTTATCATCATCACCCTGCTCAGCCTCCTGAGGGTCATCAGCCTCATCCTCACCCTCGTACTCCTCCTCCTCCTCCTCATCGGAAGAGTACTTCATCAATCGTCGTCTCCTAACAGGTGAACCATGTGGAGATGTGGTAGGTGATCTAGGACGACGACGCAATGATGTGGGTGGCGCCTCTGACAGAAGAGAGTGAGCATCAATCTGTAAAGGTGGTGAAGTAGGGCGTACCGACATACATGCCGTAGCTCGGTGGGCAAAACGTGGAGCCACACGAGCCAAAGCCTGATGAAGAGTAAGCTGCCTCGATGTACCAGGGAGCCCTAGAGAAGATGAGGGTCCCTGCGTAGATGCAGCAGGCGGTGCTAAAGTAGAAGTTGTCGGCGATACAGTAGCTGAAAGCATGGCCATCTGGTAAGGATCATCAGATGTCATAGTGAACTGTGCTGGTAATACCGGTGCAGTAAGAATATCCTCGACAACATCGGGCATATGGGAGGCCATAGTCTGTGACAACGGCGTAGGGTAGGTGTAAGTGTTTCAAAACAACTAAATCGCAACTCAAATGCCATACCAAAAATCCTCATCAAATAATTTCAATCATATAATCTTAATAAAGAATTTCAAATACCGCATTACTAAAACATTTATAAAACAGTTAGACCATATAATTCCTCGAAACGCCATCTTATCACTAAATCAATATATTCCATAATCTCAATTCATTTCAAATATCTCATAATACCTCAAAATAATAGAAGATGCTTCGGCTTCGCGGGCAATGGTCAAGGATCATTTTCTATAAAATTTCGGTTATAGTTTAGGTGTTTATTTACCTAGTTCTCTATAACCTTGGCTCTGATACCAATCTGTAACACCCCCAAAATTTGATACAACGGAACACTCAACAAGCTTTCGGGGTGCTACGGGGATTGGTATCCAACAAAAGACATAATAGAACGAGATAAAGTAAACAAAATAAAAACGCAACCAAAACGGGGTTTTAAAGTCTACATTTATCCCAACATCATTCAGAGTCAGGCCCAAAAGAAATAACAGTAGGTCCACAATTCAATATCAGAGTTTAGAAAAATAGATCCATAAACCAGGAGCCTTAGCCGAGCCTTCCAATCCATGCATCCATATCATTACTTAATTACCTGAGAAAACGTGCTAAAAGTCAGCTTTCGCTGGTGAGATCATAGGTTTAAATTCATCTAACAATATAGTGGACATATACGAAAAACGCTTGCTAGCTAGACTAAGGATTCACTAAAAGCCTGCGGATACCCTCCGCTCCAACATAACACACGGATACCCTCCGCTCTAACATAGATATCCGGGTAACCCTCGCAATACCATAAATACTCGGATAACCTCCGAAGTATTAATAACCTATAGGTGCACACTACAATATCTAAATAAGCCAACGTTGAATAGTACACACGAACCGTGTGACTAAAGCTGACAATTCCAAATAAGCCAACCTTGAATAGTACACACAAAATATATGTGACTAAAGCTGACAATATATCCTAGTCCATACGCATAGCAAGTTTAGAAGGAATATAAAAGCGATAATAGTCCACATAAAATAATTTGCACGTTTCTCACCCCAAGTATTGAAAACATAGTTCAAGAGTAAAAAGTGGGGCTATGACTCACCTTAAGTCCAGAAATCAGCAAGAAGAAATCGGTAGAAGTAAGATGTATAATAACTCACAAGACGGCACTACGGACTCGGCACGACCTAACAATATTAACTCGTTCAGAAATCATTTCCTCAAATTCAAAATATTCCCAAACCCGGACGTATTCCGTTTTATTTTCCGAAAATCCATTTCGTAATAGTTTGGCGTGTTTACGTTTGGTATCCATATTGGTGGTGGGTCGACACAAATAAACCGAAAAGGTCACACAAAGAATAATAAAAATAAACTATAGATCTAATATTAGCCCAATATATTATTTAAATAAATCGCCGAAGTTTATCAAATCCGTCGATTTGATAATCCCCATATTTATTTACGTAACATACCGTTCCAAGATTACACCCAATCCTAAAGCACATAGCACACAAATACTATATGGTATATATCGTAGTTTAATAAACTCGTTATATACATCGTCAAATTGGCCAGATTTCCCGATATATATTTAACAATTTATTATCCTTTACATATACCACAACCTATGGGCGTTGTAGGATACGATGCCCATTAATATACTCATTTCGTATAGCCAAATAACTTGGTTTAACCTGTCGGTTAAGTACGTTATTTAGTTATAGAAAATGCCTATATTAATCGTCATATATCTGTGACAACACAAAAGTTACAAACAATAACTTACCTGGACTCAAGTGACCACGACTCCGAATAACTCGATAGTTTTACTCGTTATTTATATAAAATAACATTTCATTCGATATTTAGTTAACGTCGAGAATTTCTCATTTTATAATATTTATTTATAATAATACTTCCAATAATATTAAGCTACTCTCGTAGCCTAATATATTTAGTCGTATTATTTATAATACAACTCGTGATTTTTATTATTATTAATATACGCATTTATACAATTATATATACGTTATTCACGTCTATATATTTATATAAACGTCTATATTACCAATAATATTATTACGAGTTTTATTATTCGTGTTTTGATTTGTAAATAGTTATCGAGTCATACGAAATGGTCACATGTCCGAGTCATGACTCTCGGCTCATTGTCCAAGTCCAAAATGATATGTAAAAGTCATAATAATCAATACATCTCCGTCCAAAACAATCCCAATCCACGTGCTACAACAATAAGGTCCGACTACGGCACCCGACTAACCTATCTCCGTCATTCTAAGTGACCGTCTCACAATCGGTCCCCAATATCACTTTTCGACAACAACTTCTCAATACCATAATCCATTGTCGAGACCAAACACGATCTCGACCCACAAGTATTCGGCCAAAAAAATCAACCAATGCCGAAATCAAAACCAAGTTAACAACAAGGTAATAAGGAAAAGTAAATATAACCAAGGTTCACATTCGGGTTGGTTTACCAAGCCAAACCCGAGTCTCTCGACTCAAACGAGTCTCGGTACACACCACGAGCCACAATGGCTCGAACCAAAAATCAAAGGGTCATAAATACGGCTCCATGGAGCACACCCAAATTGCCAAATCGACCACTTAGGGTCTCGGCAGTAAACAACCATATACGGCATCAAGCCGTGACTCCATCGAGTCGAATCAAAAATCCAACGCAAGCAACACATGAAACCACAATCTCAAGACCAAGAAAAACAAGTAAATCGAGCCTTTAAGCTCGGATCAAAAACCATGCCGTGAGTCTTAGACTCACGGTTCGAATCGAACCATCAAGAAACCAAACCCGGATACCAAACTTTATAGAAAACATGTTTCCAACCAAAACCCGTAAGTGTTCCATGTAGTTATATATAAACCCATTCGAAAATCTTTAAGTCGTGACCCTAAGTCACGATTTTTATCAAAAAATACGAGTGAAACTCGTCTCACCTTCGATCTATAAAACTCAAACCGTGACAACCTTCCAAAAACAAGCAAATGGTGGTGAATTTGGTGGTGATTCGAGATGAAATACGGGGTTATAGGGCGCGTGTAGTAGTAGATCTAAGAGATTAGATGATGGGGAGTTAGAAAATGGTGGTCGTGTATGGTGGTGACCGGCGGTGACAGTGGTGGTGGCCGGAAATTGTTGGGGCGGCTAGGGTTTGTCAAGAGAGAAAAGAGAGAGAAGTGTGAGGGAGGTGAGGGTGTTTGTGTGTGTTGTTGTGAACCGACCCACAAGGACCAATGTATATTTACTCTAAAAAAAATGTTTTTAATAATAATAATAATAATAATAATAATAATAATAATAATAATAATAATAATAATAATAATAATAATAATAATAATAATAGTAATAATAAATATATTACTAGTGATTATGAGTGGGTAAAAGATGGTTAAGTGTAAGACACACGATCCGAAACGCGAACTCATTTCAAACGTATAACATCTCACGAAACATCCCGTAAATAATTAAATATAGTCGGACTCGTAAAGTCGAGTCATAAAGTTTCCTGTTAGGTAATCCTAGTGCCGGAGTCAACGTAGTACCAAGTGAGAATTTAAAAATAAATCTCCAAATAAAATTCCATGATGAATCATTAAATAAATCTCGAATCCCATAACGACATTAAATATAATTAACCATGAAATAGGTCATACAAGTTCGTTACGAATAAAATTTCCAAATAAAATTTATAAACGAACTTTAACGTAATGCGGGTTTTCAAAATGGCTCCCTAAATTGCCGGTTGTCACAATGATTTTGACGGAACATTTTGTTTAGAAAATACTCCCCCTCAAAACTAGCATAGGTTTTGACATTTTTAAACTTTGGAGTGAATTAGGGAGTAAAGATTTGAAAAATCTGGAGCAAATTTTTGAACTGTTTTGAAAAACCTTTTGAAAAATTTTGAATAAATTTTGCTCAAGATTAAGAAGTTTTAGATAAACTTTGCGTGAGAACTTGCAACTTATTTTTAAGGATAAGTGCACGTTTGGTTTTAAAGAATGGTTTAGCAAGGCACTTTCCTTTCTTTGAAACCCGAGTTGTACACTGAAATGAGTGCACAAGTCGTTGTTTTCATACAAAATTAGTTTTCTTTAAACGAAATACTCCCCCTCAAATAATGAAGTTTATTCAAGAGATAGTCTTCTTGAGCAGAATTTTGAATTGCATTTTAAAATACTTTTTGAAAATTCGAGAGATGATTCTGCTCAAGGTTTTAGAAAACATAATCAAGTATTATACAACAAAGAATGCTTGAAATTCAAAACTCTTTTACTGTTGAAAGTTGTTTGAGACCCGGAGCCTCTCTTTTGAGTTTTAAAATCTGAAGAAGAAGATTTCCATTTAGAGTTCAACCTCATGGGTTCTTTTTGAAGATTTGATTTTGTGATGAATGAAAACCTTCCCGTATTTGGGATGTTCAGATTAGAGACATTCTTTTATTGTAGCCAAAGCATTCCAGATTTTGAAAATTTGAAAGGTTTTGAACGACTTTGCTTTGGTTACACTTGCTTTACCGGAGTAAAACGAGAGTGTAGAGTTTGGAAAAAAAATTTGTTTCTCACCCTTTTGAATCCTTTTCCAAGTTTAGCCTTTTAACACATTTAGCCCTTTATCCTCAAAATATGTTACATAAGAAACATTTTGACAATTGTTGAAATATTGACTTTCAATGGGATGACATGTACTAGCACACAGAGAAAATGCATCAGGCACAAACAAGTATATGGATGAATCAAAAACTCATTCTAAATCAACCTAAGTGCTCATAATTCTCAAATTAACACATAAGATCACAGATTAATTCATTCTTTTACTCGAAATTTTCCAATTATTGTCATGGTTTAGGGTTATGAATTGAGACTTTGCACGCATGTTAGCATCAAAATGCGAGAATATTGTACAAACGAACGCCCTAGTAGCAGCAAAGACATCTACATCTTAAACCCTAAATCACATGATTCTAAACCTATGTTGTTCCTAATCGAGAAAATACACCAATCGAGCATTCTTTAGTGTTCTCTAAAGCTATATAAACTAGTTAATTAGACAAAACACATAAAAATGAAATCCCTGATCGATAATTACATAAACCCTAGTTTCTGATTATGCCTTTTTTGACCGTTGAAAACACTTGAAACATTTAGGGAACGATTAGACAACAACACTAAAGAAATTAGAAACTCACAATCGAAAAGAAATCGAGGATAAAAAAAATCGTTAGTCTGACTCATTGACGTTTTTAATTATGTGTGAAACTTTTGAGAACATTTGTGGAAATATTTATTAGAGGCCGTTTTATTTTCCATGCAAGGTCCTAAGTTTAAGACTTTTGTGAAATTTACTCATTAAAGGTTAATAACTTTTCTATTTGAAATCTAAACAATGTTAACTTGGGATCGTTGTAGAAAAAATTCATTTTCTCCCCCTCGAATTAGCATTTATTTTGTGAAACCTTTTTGCACATTTTAATTCAAGAGATCATAGAGCTTTTAAAAAATGAGTTTTTAATCCGAATGATGAAGAAACATTTTATCCTTGAAGAATAATGATTAGGTGTGCAAACTTCATGATTTTGTGAAAAATTTTCTCTCCCTCAAAACATGTTCCATTTTGACAATGTGAAGCAAAATTTGCATTAATGGAGGAACATAGTTTTGAAGATTAGAAGTTTGTACAAGAGAAAGAAGATTCTTTTTGTAGTTTTTGAAATTTTTCATTTCATTTATTTTTTGATAAAATATTTACAAAAAAAGAGTTTGATGTTTGACTCTCTTAGGTTTAAAGAAAATTTTTGCAAATCATCTGGAGTCAAACACCACATATTAATTTGGTGAACTAAATCAACAAACCTTGATGGAGGTAATGCCTTTGTAAACAAGTCCGCCAACTGGTATTTAGTACCCACAAAATCCAATTCAATTGTACCCTTCTCGACATGCTCTTAGATGAAGTGGTAGCGGAGAGCAATTTGTTGGGCTTTTGGAATGATGAATGGTGTTGCATGAGATTGCAAAAGCACACTTCGAGTTGCAGTACATTGAGATCTAGTCAAATACATAGACGTAGTCCGTGAGGTAAGTTCTCATCCAAATGACTTGTGCACAGAAAGCAGACATGGCTACATACTAAGCTTTTGTTGATGACAGTGATGTACAATCCTGCTTCATTGACTGTATCCTTGTGCTACTAAACTAGATTTGTTGCGAATCACTGTGCCTTCTGCGTCCAACTTGTTTTTCCAAATCCATTTAAGTCCAATGATGTGTCGAAGGGTGATGTTGGTAGAACATATGCATATTAGACGGATCCAAATTGCGAGAAGACAACTATAATATATCAGAAACGGTTAGAGTCAGTGCAAATGGATTGAAGAAAGCATTTCCATCATAATCTGCAGGTTGTGGTACTGATCATTGTTTTGGATTGTCAGCTGATTGTCTGGAGTTGGAAGCAGTTTGTTCTTCTGTTGTTGGAGATGCAATTGGAGGGCCGTCTTTATCAACAGTGGTTGTTGCTTGTTGAGGTGTGTCAGGTACTTGAATATTCTCAGGGTGTGCAGCGGAAATGGGTGAGACCTCAGAAGGACGGTTTTCAATTGTATCATCGAACAGTGGAGCAAACAAGGTTTCTAATTCTTTATGGGAGAGTGAAAAAGGTTCAGCCGAAGAATCCGGAAAGTTTAGACGGTTTGTTGCGGGTCCTAAGCTGTTTTGCTCAGAAGCCATTGCTGAAGTGCTTTTAAACGGTTGATCACGGGTCCTAAGCTGTTGTGCTCAGAAGCCATTGCTGAAGTGCGGGTCCGAAACTGAATTATTGCGAAGCCATACCTGTTGAATCTGTAGAGAAAGAAAGAAGAGACAAAACAGAGAACATGGAGCTCCAAGCGTAACTGTGTTCCAGGTGTTAGAAGCATAAAGATGTAGTGTCAACTATCTTCTTGACACTCGAACACACAATTCCGATGGTTTTCATTCTTGTCTCAGAGGTAGATGTTGTGCGGATCACATTAGTTTTGGTGCAAATGTCTAAAATCTTTCCTGTAGGAATCCACCTAAGACCAATCGTTTTGAAAATTCTACCCGTGGGTACCCACCTTATGTTAGATCTAGGAGAAGTTTTCCTTTTAGATGCAGTGGGAGCATCATTTGGTTGAGAAAACCTACGTCCTATATTGATCCACTTCTTAGGTTTCTGATTTATGACTTTTGGTTCAACGGGTTTATTTGTCTTAGTCGATTGAGCCTTTTCAAGTGAATTTCCTTTTTGAAGATATTTTAAAGCACTGACAACATGATTATTTACGTAACTACTCTTAGAAGCTAGCCAATTCCTATTAGTTTGTAGTTTACTCTTAGGTTTTGGTGTGCTACTACAAGCATTGTTCTGTAGTCTGTACTACAGTAGAAGGCATCACATGAGGTTTTGAACCTAGAATTCCATCCTTTTGAAGTAGCGCCTTTTTCCTAGCCTTTTCTAGATCATAGTTCTTGTACATGTCATATTTTCCATAAGAATCTGTACTTTTAATGCTCGTTTTAGACACTGTTTTTGAACTAATCCTAGATGAGCCAGGTATAATCATGTGTTGAGATTTAGCAAACACAGATGCATTTTCCTTAGGCCAAGAATGTGGAGTGACTGGTTTTGTCAAATTGTTTTTCTCAACAACTTGGGAGGAAAACCGAGATTTTGAAAATTTAGGTCGTTCAGATTTAAATGCAGTTGGTTGTCTAACCACTGATTGTTTTCTGTTTGTTTGAAGAGGCGGTTTCCCCAAGATTGATGGTTTTGCAAACTTATTATCCACACTCTGACCAGTCAGTCTTCTTAATTTGTTTTGCAATGCAGCATGTGCAAACACCTTTGCTTGAATTTGTACTTTTAAAAGCTCATTTTCCTTAACTAATGTATCCACACGTTTACTTTGTTCATTCAAAATTTGACCATTGTTGCCCGATGTCACACCTCGCCAAGGCGGAAAATGCGAGTGTGTAACTTCATGGATATCATCACAACACTTGGTGTCTAATAGAGAAAACACTACATGCACATAAATAGAGCAAGTACAACACGAAGTGCTGTAATAATACCCAAACACCAAAATAAATAACCAAATGTAATCCAAAAATATCTTCAATAAACTCCAAGGTACTAAATGAAAATCGTAATCGTATCACAACCAAAATTCAAACAAAATCAAATCCAAACATAGACCAAATCCTTCCAATGCAAACTAGGTCTTGCCTAATCGCTGCTCTCTACCTTGGTCTTAGAATGCTCACCTGAAAATGATGCTTAAAACGTCAACATAATGTTGGTGAGATTCATAGGTTTAGACACACACCGTAGGCAACCGGTTAACTGTGATTATACCACATAGCATGACAGCAAGACAAGTTATTATACACGTAAACACACAATCACACAATTAAAAACAACAAATGGGACAGAACGTGTCCCCATCCATTTAGTTAGGACGGAACGTGTCCACTAATCCAATTCTTTCATCAATTGAGTCGCAATGCGCGAGAAATAGGATAAACATCCTCCCAATTGAATTCTCACACAAATTTCACCACTTGGGTACAGTTCTACCCTTCTCATCTCAGGTATAATTCTACCCTCGATTTCCACACAGTTTTCATCACACAATAATCACTTAGCATGCAAACACATATAATAACACTCGCAAGTCCATGCATTTAAAACACATAATCACAGTAACTTTAACACAAGCATCATTTCCATCCCAAGTTTAAAAACAATATAAAAGTGGGACTATGAACTCACCTCAACTTTGCAGCTTCCAACAAACACAAATCACAATCTATACAACACAAACAAGTTTACGTTACACATGGTCAAGCTATAAGCTATAACCCATGTAATACTCATATGATGGATGTCTAAGACTCATATGACCCACCATGGATCTCCTAGACACCATACTAACCACTACCATAACTTAATACTCACTAAATCGCTTGCCCACATAAAATCATGACAAATAAAGCTCAACAACTCACACCAAAAATTCACCATGGTCTCTCATAAGCATAGAAGCTAATCCCAGAAGGCCATGGACCAATAACACACACAAATACTCAAAAGAAAATCAAACTTGTCAACTACTCAAATTCGGATCTGAACGCACACCAAAAAGTTTTGATTTACATAAAATACTTCCACAAGTTTTTATCGCGAATCCTTTTCGTGGTAGTCTAATATAACCTAATACTTAACTATTCTGGAAGGCCTAGTCAAAATACCACTTTTACAACCACAAAACACCCTCAAACGTTTACCCAAAATCTGTCCCGGTTTGAGAGCTTTGACACCTTAGCAAAGAAAAATCAAAAGACCGACTTCCCGACCTTAAAATCGATCGTGGCTGGACTTTTTGAAAAGCTCTTTCATTATACTTCAATTTAGACCTAAAATTCGTGACTTAACTCTTCACCATATGTTATTTACACTCACATCTTTACAGCCATAGTTTTCTGTCCAAACCCTAACACATAATCTAACGTGTTTAACACTCAATTCCCTTAACTATTAACCATATTATTGATATCTAATAATCCTAACATGTTTTACTTCATTAATTTACAGAAGTATATAAACCCTAACTCCATCATAATTTATATTACACGAATTATAACAATAAAACATTAATTGAATGAAAACTAGTATCAAAAGTATACCTTACGCTTGATTTTTGGCTTCAAGAGCAAAACCCTAATTTTTCTTTTTCTCTCCTCTTGGGGATCCACCAAATATGCAGGAAAAATAGGTTTGGGAGTCTTGATTTTGTATTTATATTAATTGGTGGATAATTACCTAACTTAGAGTTGTAATTGGGTTACAATTGGGTCTCTTTTTCCCCCCTTCTCCCCTTGGCCGATCGTACACCCCCTCCATATTTTTTTTAAATTAAATTATTACACTAAAAACCTCATACTTTTCATATTTTATGCATTCCCATAACAAAACCTAATGTCTTTCACGAGAAACCTTAATTTTACGACAAACCAGAAAATATTCATTTTCAAAATAAAGTTTCCAAAAATAGATTTTCACACACTCCATAAACATTTCTCACAAAAACAACATTCCCGTAACTTACTAATGCTCAATTACTTGAACGAAGACTCGTTACGCAAAACCTCAAAATGCCAAATATACACAAGCCATTCCTACACCACATGGGTGATCAAAATGAACTTTTCCAAAATCAACATCATCAAAAATCACAATAACAACCACAACGCGAAGGGATTTAGTACTAACCCAAATACTAATCACACTATAACACACAATAACAGTCATATACCCATATAACTACTCAAACCACACCAAACAAAGTTAGATTAACTCAAGGCTAAAAGTCTAACTAACCTGCTAAAATCACGGTTGTTACACCCGAAGTTAGAGATTCGTTTTGCAATTTAAGTTCAAGCGAGATGCAATGTGCCTCCAGTTTTGAAAAATCTTTATGAAACTAGGCAATGGTCTTTTTGAGAAGAATGTTTTCAGACTCAAGAGTCTGGTATGATGTTTCAGTTAATAGATTATCAGGTAAGGACTCAGACTCAGAACATTTGTCAAGACATTGTACAACATTCTGGTCAACCTCTCCTTCATTACTGAAGTTAGGTTGCTCGGATTGTTGTTTCTCATTTTCAGGCATAATATGATCAACAGTAGATTGTACCTCAACCATTTGCTCTTTGTCAAAGTTAGGTTATGTGTCATAGATGGGTATGACATCTTCCTCATCCATCTGTTCTTTGTCAAAGTTGGGCTCTGAGTCATAGGAGGGTCTGATCTCTGCACAGTCTGCATCTGTATCATTCCCTAATCTATTGCTGTCATCCTGCTCTTCTAATTTTGTCCCATTGCTTTCCATGACAACCAAATTAACTTCCAATACATCAACTTTATGAACTTGCACTTCTTGAATCTGCGACTTCCTTTTATTTACCCTTTTGTCATCCTCTTCTCTATGAAGTAATCTTTCAGCAATTGACTTCTCAATAGCATCCATGTGTTGGAGCAAAACATCTTTGAAGGTTTGAGCCTTGATGTGGGTGTATTCAAGAAAATACTTGCTTACATCTTCACAGTCATAATTGATGAAATGTTGAAACTGTTCCTTGAGCACTCTGAAGGCGGCCTTGGATTCATTCTCTTGAAATTCTTCTGTTGCAATTTGTTTTTCAAGTTGATTCACGTTGTTGAACATCGTATTAATGAAAATATCAGCTTTTTCTCCAAAGAGGTCTAGAAATACATATTCAAATACATACTCGGAACGAGTTTCTGCTAAGTCTTTGTTAGAATGGAGTTTAAGGTATGACTGAAGTAATCTAAAAGATGTCATGCATTTCTCAAATGGATCTTCAAAATCCTCAGTAGCATTTGTGTTGTACACTGGGTCTGTATCATCCACGTGAAGTTCCTGCATGTTTGCCATTAACATCACATCTTCTGTATCGGCTTCCAAATCTGCATATTCATCATCAGATGGAATATCCCCCATGAAACTTTGCAAAACAGCATTGAGATTACCCCCTTAAATTTTCATTTGACTAAGTGTGGCATCGTATTCAACATTAGCGTTAAAGAGTGGAGTTGAATCATAATCTTGAGCTTCCACATCTGCAATATTTTCCATATATGCCAAAAATGCCATGCTTGGTTCGATAAGATCTTCTTCGTCATCAGTATCTTCCATTGTGTTAAAGCATTCATAAGTTGAAGTCATCATGCATTTGCCTTGATCGGTAGATGCTTGTCCAAGCTTCACAAGATTTTGCAGAAGTGATTGCATATGATTATTTAATGTTGCAGGATGGCACTGTAGAATGAAGATAGGCTCAGGTGCATGTGGAGGAATGAAGAAGAGACCATTTGGAGTGTAAATTAAGGATCCATGGTCAACAGCTGGAGATGGTGGAGCAGGGAGAATGGTCTTCAGTGGATTCATGCTTAAACAAGATTCAAGAATTTGCTTCATTCTGATGTGATCAAGTTCTTCTATACGATGCATAGCTTCAAAATATTTCCACATTTCATAAGCACTGGCTTGAAAGTCCATATTCATGTAAATTGAGTTGGGAAGGGCTAATGTCATGAACCATGCAGCTTGTTGCTCAGCATTGTACTGAGCAAGTTCAGTAGCATTCAAATCTTCATCATTTTGTAGTCTGATAATCCATGTTGAGTCAGCAAGAAATATCATTTTGTATGGACCATCTTGAATGGATTTAAGCATGAGATCTGCAGCAGGACGATCTGTGAGCCATTGTAGAAATCTCCATTTCCAATCAGTATACGTTCCTGGCAGCAACATTGGAGGCCTTGATTCATTGCCAAATAGCAGAACTTGATGAATGAGGGAGCTGTGACTTAGTTGTAAATGATACTGTTGCTGATGAGAATATTGGTGAGGAAGGTAGTTGGAAGAAGGTACTGTTGCTGATGATTGTTGCTGATGAGAATATTGGTGAGGAAGGTAGTTGGAAGAAGGTGATTGAGACATTGTAAATGACATTTCTCTCCCCCTTGATTGTTGCGACGTAATCGAAATAATCAAACAAAAATGTCACACTCAAGGTCGATATAATGATTTCGAATTTTCCCTCCAAAAAATATTTTGAAAAATTTTCTCTCCCAAAATTTGAAAATCACTATGAAATGCAATTTTAAGGTTGCAAGAAAAATTTGAGTTTCAAAAATTTTGCCGCCAAATTTCACCGAAAAAAAAATTGAATTTTGGCCTAAAATTTTGAATTTTTGGCCAAAATTTTCACTGTTAAACCAAAATTTGAATTTCGCGTAAAAATTAAACGTTTAGTCTCTTGTAAAAATTAAATTTTACTCAAATTTTCCCGCAAAAAAACTATATATATATATATATATATATATATATATATATATATATATATATATATATATATAGAATCTAGTTCAAATAAGATCAATCTTAAAGTTGTAAAAATAAGATCCAACTAAAATTTGACAAGTGACACTATCGTTAAAGTAAAATTAAATTTTTTATTTAGTACAACTAAAATTGTTAAAGTTTTGGTGTTTTTCTTTTCTAAATTAACGAAACTAAGGTGATACACTTTGATTCGACATGTAATGTATCAGGTTAAGGTGATACACTTTGATTCGACATGTAAATTTATAGTTGTGTATCACTAATCCAAACTCATGTATCAGTTGGTTATTAGTTGTTAAAATGTTAATTCGTATTAATACTTTATTTTTTGTATATTATTGCTAATATGGTTATTTATAAACTGGTTTTAGTGGTTGTTTAGACTAGATCTTATTTTTACAACTTTAAGCTTGATCTCACATTAACCCTCCCCTATATATATATATATATATATATATATATATATATATATATATATATATTGGTAAAGATAGAAAGAAATAGAGAGAAAGATAAGAAAGATGAACTTGTTAAGATGAGATGGATCTTTGAAGGATAATCAAGGTTGTTGTATAAGTTCAGATGTTGTACCGAAAGTTGAAGCGTTACTTGAGAATTTCTAACTCGTAGGAACCTTTCACGATTTCACAATAATTGGCCGAGAGTAGTTATATCCACACAACCAAAATAATTCTCAACCTCGAATACTAGAAGCTCAACCAAAACCGCTGTGCAAAAGTGATCCTAAAAATTTACTTCATATTACTCTTAAACCACATAACCATTATACGAGCATAAAAAAAAAAAAAAAAAAAAAAAAAAAAAAAAAAAAAAAAAAAAAATTGACCCTTGTGAAATTGGCAGCCCAACACAATGAAAGCCCAAAAGTAGTCGAGTCCCTTGATGGATTGACAGCCCAACGACCAACCAATAACTGTCCAAGCCCAATCACACTTATTAGCAAACGCAGCCCAAATCCAAAATGATAAAACCTAACCCAAGTCTAAAAAGATTATAACCCTAAACTCACGCCCTATATAATACTTACTTATAACACAACCCTAATAAATCTCACACTTCAAACACTCCGCCTCTCTCACCAGCAAAGAACGCCTCTTTCTTTCATCAAACAAAAAACAGATCTACCCCACCTTATCACAACCACTCTAAGATCAATAAAAATAAAATACGCCTCCCACTCTTTATCTTGTTAACTGCTCAGACAAAGTCACAATCCAAACCAATATTCATCCCTGTTATTCACAATATATCATGATTTCTTCAAACCACGTTTTCAGCTCAAGATATTGTGAAGCAAGGTCACAGGTAGGTAGCTTTTGTGTTGATGTTTTTTCTTGTTAAACCGAACGAAAAAGGAAGAATGAAACTGATGTCCAGCTTTGTTCTTACTTATAAATGGTTCGAATATCGAAATAGAAGCTTGTCTTCAAAACGGATCTGTGATGTAAATGCTCTTTCGTGTTAAGATCTTTTGAGGTCTTTGCGCTTGTTGAACCACACGATAAAGAGAAACTGAGATCTTTCTTCCTTTATTACTTGTTTTAGTTCGAATGGTAGGAGTGGGTTTGTTGTAGCCAAGAGTTGTTGTGATACTGAGAATGTAAAGATAAAGAGGTAAGATGTGTAGGATAGACTGGATTGATTGATGTTTTGCTATCTGCTTCTCATCCTTTTTCTTTTTGTTTTAAACGAAAGTAAGATGACTCTAAACGGTTAATGTTGATGAGTTAATCTTTACACTTAGTCGGATATTGAAACGAAGCGAAGCTTTAAATATAGATAGATGATGGCTATGGTTTCACACGTAAAAGTCTTGAAAAAATGTTACCAAAGTGAACCAAACTGAGATCTGTTGAGATATGTGTAACTTGTGTTGTAATGATGGATCTTTAAAGATAAAGAGGTTGTTTATGTTTAGAGAAAGGTAGGTAGTTGTCTTGTAAAATTCCTTACTTGATTAGATTCTTAACTCAATACAACTTTTAAGTCGATGAAGGTTTGTAAGTTGATAATAACTGCTAACTCGAAATAACTGCTAACTTGATAAGATTGATGTTAACTCGATAATAACTGCTAACTTGATAAGATTGATGCTAACTCGATAAAGGAAAACAAGTTAAGTATAGTTTGGCCTAAGAAGTGAACTAAAGAGGACCTCACTCGATAAACGATAAGGTTTTATAGCTAACTCGCTATTCTTGGCCAACTCGCCAAAACAGAACACTAACTTGATATATTTTCCTTACTTGATAAACCAGCTTCTTAACTCGATGAACAGTGAACTTAACTCGATGACTGCACATCTAACTCGATAAGATACGTAATGAACAATACCAGATCCGAAAAAAACAGCCTTAAATCCTAGTTTATCTACCAAATTTAACCTAAAACAACCTATATTATCCCTTGACGAATGATACCATTTGTTGGGTCCCCATTTTATAACATAAGCACATAGAATTCTAGAGAGAGAAAGAATAGAAGGAACTCTTGGAATGAAAATAAGACAATTGTAATAACTAGAGAACCAACAACCTCAAATGAGATACAAGAGTATTTATAGGTGAGGTCTAAGGCATCTCTTAACTTTGATAATATTACATATTAAGCCCTTAAACTTTTACCAAACATGTAAACTTAGCATAAAACTATTAAAAACATATAAAATCATTAACGCACTAACATAATATTGCAACCTATTACAAAACTCAATGACCGACACTTGATTTAATAAATTAAAGTCTATTCCCAACATTTTTTATTTCTTTTTCTTTTAAAGTAAAGATAAATTAATTTGTAGTGTGTGATTTGCTTAGACCCGAAGTACTCGGACTAAGATCTTGGTATATAAAGTGCAAAAATAAATGTATAACTCATAATATAATGCTATAAGTATGTTTGGAAAAATGGAGACATTCGCATAATTGTTTTAATACTTCTAACTTAATTTTGACGGGGTAAATCAAATTTTGGCCGAATGGTTTTTTTTATTTTTTATTTTTTATTTATTATTATTATTATTATTATTATTATTATTATTATTATTATTATTTTACAAGTCAACTTTGTGTGTTTGGATTCTTTGGAGACATGATAGTCACTGTAAATGTTTGGTTGGTTACTATAACAATCAAAATATGCGTTTATAGCCATAGCCTTATTCTAGTAGTACGAGGTGGTTTTTTTAGCATTCCGTGAGCATGTTATGTCGATATTTTGACAACAATTGTATGTCCCGTTATTAAGAAAAAAGTTGTGCACCTAAAACTGAAACGGAAGAAATTAGACTACCGCTTATATATGTACTCAAATTCTAGCATCATAAATCTGCTATGAAATACATATCTTACATTCCTTGATATGTTATATACACCAACACAACCATCAGGATATTTAACGACCATCAGGATTTTGGACTAGCGGCGTAATAAAATCTTGATTTTGGATGAAAAAGGAAAAAATCAGCACTTTTAGATGTCGTATGAAATCTAGGAGAAGTATAAGGATGAACATTGTAATTTACTCTTAATAAAAAGATGTGTGAGAAGAAAAAAAACATGCGTCCCCGCATGTGTCATAAAACCTCTCTAACTATTTTTCTCCATCCCCTGATATTTATAATACTATCCTAAACCCAACTTCCAAAAAACCAACCAAACAACTAGTTTTAGGTTTATAACCACCCACAAACCAAACGGGCCCTTAGTACATATGCACAATCAGTGAGCTTTTAATGACATCATGGGTGTTGCGTTTCAAGTTTTTGCTAAAAAGGAAAACTGATTTTTTTCTTTTTTTTTTTTTTTTTTTTTTTTTTTTTTTTTTTTTAGAGGGCACGGTATGATAACGCTTGGGCCGGCATTATGACTACGTGGTCAGGCGTTTACTATAACAATCAAAATAGGCGTTTATAGCCATAGCCTTATTCTAGTAGTACGAGGTGGTTTTTTTAGCATTCCGTGGGCATGTTATGTCTATATTTTGACAACAATTGTATGTCCCGTTATTAAGAAAAAAGTTGTGTACCTAAAACTGAAACGGAAGAAATTAGACTACCGCTTATATATGTACTCAAATTCTAGCATCATAAATCTGCTATGGAATACATATCTTACATTATACATCAACACAACCATGTGCAATTCTAAAACATGTAAGTAGATGAAACAGGCACAAATATTTGTATATGACAAACAATATTACGTTAACAAACGTGTGGATACATGACGCAAGTTTACTACTTCAACGGATGAAAAGCCAGCTGAAGCTTCCTTTTCTTACATAATTTTGCCGGATTTCTATAAATAGTAATCACAGGCGATTTCCCATCTGATAAGACAACGCGTGCAATGCTAAAAGATTCACCTTTTTCATCAGCAAATTTCCACTCGTTCATACTTAAATAAAACCAGTCCTTCTTTGCCACTGAAGTTGATTTAACTTCTATATATTCCTTGCTTTTATCCTTACCTTTAACAAGAATATCATATGGCAGTCCGGACTCTTTAACCTCATTGACCCATGTTACCTTTTTGTCACGAAGGGTGGAAGAAAAGTATCTGAAAGCCTCACGTTCTCCTTCCTTCCCAGTTATGACACGTTGTGGGGGACCTGAAACTGTATTTTTTCCTTTACCAATAACAGAATCTGATTGGTCATTTAAAGCTTCATCATCTTCCAAGATTACAAAGGGCATCGATGAGTCTGGATTTTCATCGATGATCCAGTCACCGTTACTCTCAAATAATCCTTCTGCAGCATCCAGTTTTGTTTCATCAAACCCGGGTGTGGTTTTCCAATGGACAGGTGGCCAACTTAAGTTTTTTCCAAACTTCTTAGTGGTAGTCGACCCCACTTCTTTTGTCTTCGATGCATATTTTAAACATAATGCAGGTTTCCCTCTTGATCTTCTTTGGAGCTTCTTAGATGTAGACTTTGCGGGACTTAAAACATCCAATGACCACTTGGATTCTTTTCTTGGGAGCTTCAATAGTTTTTGCTTATTTGTCGAAAACAGCTCCATTTTCTCCTCTATGTAACCTGATTCTGTCGTTAAAATCATGTGGAGAAAATTTGCTAAGGGCAATTCAGGAACTCCGGCAACAAGAAAACGAGAAAGCTCCATAGAAAGCGAGTGGGAATCTGAATCAGATGCAGGAGTTGCATACAGGATGTTGTCCTGCAGAAGACAACTGCACTCAAGTCGCTTATTGGATTCAATACCATATTTCTTTATGACGTTCTTGTAGAACAACTTTTCCACCACGACAATCTTTAGGTTCTTGAATTCAGAATATTCTTTTCGATGGAAGCTATAAATGTAGCGTTGAGCATAGGGGAGAACCCTGTTTATGAAGTTAGTTAGAAAGCTACTATCCATCATGCCAGAGTATTTTGCTTCACGAGTCACAACCTGCAGAAACCATAAAACAGACGAATGATACAAAGTACTTCAACTTTATATATACAATTATCCCTACAGTCACCGGCAGCACAAAACCATCTGTGACATATTTGTTAAGTTTGAAAAAAAAATGGATGGGGCGGGTGGGTTGTAAAATGGGTCAAACAAGTTGAGTTTGAAACAGTTTGTTTCAACAATCAGTTTTGTGGATAACAGGTTAGGTTGACCCACAATCAGCTTTTTGAGCGACTTTTTAAAGATAACGCGTTAATAACGATTACAAAAACAATCTAATATTTTTTAAAGTAAAACCATGTAAGAGGCTGTAAGCATTGAAAATACACTTTGGGCAACTTTCAACTCATTTGACTGTTCACCCATTTGACCTGTTAGGCAGATAACGTAACACAAATCAACCCATTTATAAGTAAATGGGTTGAAATCCCTACCTCTCGTTTCGTTCTAGTATTATAGGCAAACGAAAGATCACACAATGTCTTCATAAGATATAAGTTGAACCAAGAAAAACCAATAAAGAAATTTTATGTTGATACAGAAGTCCTTTTAAATTCGTTCTCATATATTTTATATTTGAATATTTGCTAAGTGTTAGTATGTGTGTGAGGGAGAGCCAATGTGAATACCTCAGAAAGAGAAGGGATTCCCAGTCTCCGTAATAAAATAGAAACCTTATCCTGAAGCATTTTCTTTTCTTCAGTACTAAGCTTCCCAAAACTCAAAAAATGAACATTCTTCAAGTTCATGAATTCTTTTCTTAGTTTCTTATTGTCACACCAACATACGAGACCAAATGATTGATGCAGTGATACCCATTTATTTTGCACAGTCGGAAAGATCCTCGTTTTCCATTTCTCCATACTCTTCTTCATGTAATCAATATCTTTAGAACTCAGAACCCTCGAGTCTAATCCATCACTCCATTTTTTTAGAACATGGAAAAACTGACACATGAAACAAAATAACGATGAGAAAAAGCTTCCTGTATATATGAAATTGGCCACTTTAGGTTATTGTCCATTAATATATGAAACGAGTCACCTGGTTTGACAGTCACCCAAAGTATAAATAAGAATAAAACTATGTTTTTTAGCTGAAGTGGAAATGGGTCACATGGTTTGAAAGTCGTATATTGACAGCAAGAGTATATGCACAAACAAATGACTATATTACTTTACTCACTGTTTTAGCTGCCTGATATGGTAAACTCTCGGTTGATAACTGTAGCAGAGACTGCAGATAGCTAAGGAGAGGAGGATTTTCAGCTACTCCAAACTCATTCACAAAGAAATTATGGAGGCCAGGATAAACATTGCATAACATCTTATTGAAAAGAGGATGAATTGACTTTGTTTGTTCTATTAAAGAATCATGCCAATATACTTCACTGGGAGATAAAAATGAACCAGACACCACTTCATGCGTGGAACTAAATGAGTGTGGAACAAATATGAAAGCTTGAGAATGCAATTTCTTGACTATCTTTCGCTTTGAGATGCTCATCTCATTCGATAAGTATGTGTAGAACTTGGACATCTGAGATATGCTGGTAAAGGTAAATTTATAAATGGTTAACAAGCAAGTTAAAGGAAAAGAAAAGACAAGAAAAAAAATATATAGAAAAAAAGAAATTGAAATAGTGATACCTGGCCCTGAGAGGTATCTTAGATCCTCTCCAAACTTTGAGAATTGATAACGCATCATCAAGAGTGACTGTTTTCTTCAAGCCAATATCATTCGAAAACTTCACAGAGCTCACCTATTTAGCAACAAAAGTATAGCATATTATAGACTTATATTTCCATAGAGTTACAACTTTTCAGACGAAATAAAATTAAAGTACTAACCTTTGGAACAGTGTATGGTGCCCTTTGACCAAGAACTGTACGCACCACTACACAGTTATGGAACAAATCTTTAGGGGTGTGAAGTTGATCATCCATACTAGAAGCCATCCATGGATAATCATGAAGCATTCTTATAACATAAGATTTAAAAGGTTTGTCACTAAAAGAATCGTCCCATAGTGTATCAAGTACCTTTACAAGGTACACACCTTTTTCCTTATTACCGTTCGCGGAAACATGTGACAACAAATGCCTCAACTCCGGAGAAGTATATTTTATGACCTCAGCATGCTTTTCAACTTCAACTACTTGCACAAAATCAGTGACTCCTAATTTCTGCAGAAACGTTCTCCATTTCAATGTTCCGTTAGGCGCGGATTTGTAAACCGGGTGTTTCAAATAACCGATATCAATCTCATACCATGTCATATTGGCCCCAGTGACCAACTTGTTCATATCAACTGGATTCCCGAATTCTTTACTGAAATGAATTGGCACATCAACAGGCCGTTTGCACCCATAATTTGTGGAAATATAAGCATTGTTACTTAACTGTGAGAATATGTGCTCCTTCTCGGGACTGCATTTGGAGCACCTTGATTCTAGATGATACATTATAAATGATAGGTACTCAATCATCAACTCCCTACTTTCGGTAAACACTTTTTCATCACATATTGACGGTAAGATGTGCAATTTAAAAACTTCATGAGCAGATAATCTCTGGATGCCAAATTTGTAAAGCATTTCCGTTATGTTTTCAGGATGATCACCAAAAAGGTCCGGATCAACTATTCTGAGTTTCGGACTTGGATACAACTTCCCAAACATTTCAAAACCAGGCTCGTCCCTAAGAAACCAGATTCCACTTTCGCTAATTGATGCATAATTACCATCTAAAAGAGGAATAAACGGTAATTGGCTGAGGGAACTTATAACATCAAACTCAGTTTCATCAACCAACATCAAAAACAAAACATTCAGCCAAGAGGATAGCCAACTCAGGCCCAATGATTTAAGAGAACTAGCCCGACATAAAGATATCATAACTTGAACAAGAAATTTGGGTCCACATTCTTCAATGCCTAAAGCTTGTGCCAATGAATCTGAGAGAACCACATCTTTATTCAAGTAGCCGACACCGAGATGCTCCCTTATCAAACTATCAGGCAACAAAGAACGGATTTGTTCTGTCCAGTTTCTCACTACGTTATGTGGGCGGACCCACTCATTGCAGCCCCCTTCTAGAAGCAGACAGTTAGACTCACGCAACTTGGAGATAATCATACGTGGAAGGGAAGAAAAAAACCCGTAAGCACCCTCTTCAAGAGAAACGAAGCTCAAAAAGACAGAAACACCCCTTGCTGGATTCTCCCTAAAACATGGAAGGCTACAGAATGACAGCTCAGCACTCACGAACACATTTGGAAACTCAGATAGTAACCATTGGTTCCATGGACTATCTGCATCAACTTCTTCCAATGACGAGGAAACAATAAAATCCGCTTGGATGATAAAGTTCAAACCGTAATACCCTATTGGATGAAGAAAAGCAAAAACAAGTTGTGGGCACAGATACGGGGTGTAGTTTCCATTATTTGAATCTTTTAACATAAGTGCCATTGATATTTCAGTTGTTTTGACATCCTGCCGGACATGATCCGCTTGCAGTCTAAGCTTTTTGATAAACCAGGTTGCTTTTTCATTATGAGAAGATATTTTAACCATACCGTCTCCAACGACTTCTTTTCTCATGAAATTGTATGAACCATGTACAAAATTTATGTACTTGATACATTTAAGCCGTTGAAGGAATAGCATTACGTGCGGATGGAGTTTACAAAATATGGAAATTATATCTTCGACTGCAAGCACTTCATTTTTCCTAGAAAGTACCATGCACGTTTTCCAACGTTTTTCATCCTCTGGATCACAATCCGAAGCAACCATCTTGGAAAACATACTAACATCACGAGGTGGAACAGCTGTTGCCGAACCATCACTTATGTTAAACTTGATATTGAACTCATTAGAATGTATTTCCGGAGCATCACTAACGCGAAATACAGATTTGAAACCTATGCCTTTGTTATCAATATACGTATCACCACTAGGTTCCTTCTTTTTGATATTGCAAACATCATCACGAAGTGCTTTAATGCTTTCAACAGAAAATCCCTGATCATTATTCAACACTATAACACCTGTTTCTTGAAAAATGAAGGTCAGAGTCGCCTCCACGTCACATGGGTACACATTTTCGTCAGCATTTTGAACCTAAACATTACATAACACACATCAATTAGAATTACTGAAAGAAATGAGAAACTTGTAAAAAAAACACACATATTTTTGTCTTTTTACCATTTGAAGTAATATACTTCTGCCAATATATAAGAATGAACTGGTAACTAGTTACAAACTTATAACATACAAGGTACTAAGATAAAAGTTTGTTACATCAAATGCTAACAAAGATAAATATTGTTATAAACAATAAAGTATATTACTTTTTCGTGCAATTTTCCCTATAACTAATGCACTACCCGAGAATCCGCAGTGGTCACTTGACCACTACCCAACGACATGTTGACTTCCTTTCACAACCACTATCCTACCACTTTTACCCAGCGACACATTCCTTTCTCTAACACTTTCATCATCACTACTAACCACTTACTCCACTAGTTCACTGTAATATACCGTAATATTACAAACATACCATTAAAAACTATAAAAAGAATATACAAACACTTTGGCTCAGCATAGCAACCAAGAGCACCATTTTTCCACTCGGACTTTGACCGAGGTGCAACCGTGAGCCCTGTTCACACTTCCCACCCATAGCCTATCTCACACCATTGTGGAAGCTCTTAGCGGTTGCTTAAAAAATACCAAGGCATGTTTGGCAAGGAGCATTTAGCATTTTGTATTTTTCTTAAAACACTACTTTTGAGACGCGTTTAACTTTTACATCATTTTACACTTTATAATCACATATAGAACTAATCTACCAAACCTCTATCTAACTTTTACATCATTTAATACTTTATGCTCAGTTATCAAGTTTTTTTTAGTGAAGAAAATTAAAGAAACATTTTCGGTCCAATTTTAGGAGGAAACATTTTACATTAAAATCAACCAAATTACCCTTCTTTTTTAGTCTCTTTCCTCTTTTTTTTTCTACTGCTCGAGAACACAACCTTTTTTTGTTTCACTTCATTTTCTTTACTTTTTCTTAAGTGATACTCGAGAACACAGTGTTACACTAAGCTAGAAGTACTAATCAACAAAAAGATGTACAATATATACGTTGTTTATTTATGCTTCTTGACACATATATACTAGTAGTAAGCATGAAGATACAATTATATAAATAAACAGATAGAAATAAATATCAAAAGGGTATACTCACAAGTTCAAGAACAAAGTTTGATCTCTGAATTATAGGACTATAATTATTGGTTGATGATGACTTGCTGGCTTTTTGACCCATTATATAAAAAAGGTCAACGTTAAATATATAGTAAAAACTGTAAGTCAACGACTAACATATGAAAAGTCGTCGGAACTAAGAATGTGGTTTTTTTGAGGAAGATCAGTTGTGTTTTTTTGGAGGAAGAAGAGGAAGAGACATAAAAGTGTATCATGGGTTTGGTTTAAAAGAAGAATAAGTTGGACCTAGTTTTTGGGTTAGTTACTTAGTTATTGTCCTTTTTATTCTTTTCTTTATTTACTTTTGATTTCTTTAATATTTTCTTTTCTTTTTACATAAAGATAAATTAATTTGGTGAGTGATTTGCTTAGCCATGAAGTAGTTGGACTAAAATCTTTGTGCATGAAGTGCCAAAAGTATATGTATGAAATAACTTAACTCATACTAATCTATAATACTTATAAAGCATATTATACCCTCTTTCTTGTTAATTTTTTAAGATTTCCTTATATAAATTTTAAGTAAATACAAGTTATAAAACATAATATACAAGTATGTAAAGCACACCCTAAACTAAAAAACCATTATTTCTTATATACATTTAATACATAATTTAAAACACCCAATCACTAATATATACAAGTCAAAAAACATGATATACAAGTATGTAAAGCACAAATCAAACTAAAAAAATACTATCTATACTATTTATCTATACTATTTATAAAGAGTAAATGGTCAAGAAGTGAAAAGTGAAAAACTTAAATTAATGTTTTCCCTAAATTACCCTTAATTAATGCATTTAACACTCCTTAATACCTCTCATTTAAAACTTAATCAAAACTTAAATGAAAACATGGAAACTTACATTACACATTCAATTTTTTTGTCAACTTGAAAATATGGAAAGTTAAATAAATAATTAATAGATGAAAACATAAAAATGCAATGTTTTGAAAACCGGGTTCGAAATCGACCCGGTCGAGTCACCGGGCACCGGGTCAACCCGGGTTTTTATTAAATTTTTTTGAAAAAATGAAACCCGGCTGGGTTTCGAGAACCGGGTTGACACGGGTCACTCAACCCGGGTTGTTTTGACCCGTTTTTTCGGCCGGAACCGGTCGAACCGGTTAACCCGACCGGGTCGACCCGGGTTTCAAAACCTTGTAAAAATGTAAAATTGTTTTGTCAACTTAAGAATGAATACGCACGTATATAAAAATAAACTTTTAAATACTAAATGAGTAGCCGTACATAGAAACGGAATTTTATAGCGGCAGATAATTATAGTGATATTTTGGTTACACAAACCACTTAACCAAAATATCAGTATAATTAAATGCCGCTATAAAATCCCGTTGCTATGCACGGGTACTCGTCTAGTAAAGAGTAAATGGTCAAAAAGTCAATAAGTGAAAAGTGAAAAACTTAAATTAATGTTTTGCCTAAATTACCCTTAATTAATGCATTTAACACTCCTTAATATCTCTCATTTAAAACTTAATCAAAACTTAAATGAAAACATGGAAACTTACATTACACATTCAATTTTTTTGTCAACTTTAAAACATGGAAAGTTAAATAAATAATTAATAGATGAAAACATAAAAATGCAATGTTTTGAAAACCAGGTTCGAAATCGACCCGGTCGAGTCACCAGGCACCGGGTCAACCGGTTCGACCGTCGGGTCAACCGGTTCGACCACCGGGTCAACCCGGGTTTTTATTAAATTATTTTGAAAAAATGAAACCCGGCTGGGTTTCGAGAACCGGGTTGACCCGGGTCACTCAACCCGGGTTGTTTTGACCCGTTTTTTCGGCCAGAACCGGTCGAACCGGTTAACCCGACCGGGTCGACCCGGGTTTCAAAACCTTGTAAAAATGTAAAATTGTTTTGTCAACTTAAGAATGAATACGCACGTATATAAAAATAAACTTTTAAATACTAAATGAGTAGCCGTACATAGAAACGGAATTTTATAGCGGCATATAGTTATAGTGATATTTTGGTTACACAAACCACTTAACCAAAATATTATTATAATTAAATGCCGCTATAAAATCCCGTTGCTATGCACGGGTACTCGTCTAGTTTCTTAAATACAATTAATACATCATTTAAAACACCCTATCAGCAATATATACAACTAACTAAGCACAATATACAAATGCAATTAATAATTTTGGTTACACAGCACATAGAATCCTAAAACTAATACTGTAAGCTTTTATTTCTTTTTAGAACAAGTTTTTTCATAAAATTGCCTCTCGACTTTCCTTTGCATTTGAAACTGCAAAAATAACCAAATAATAATAATAATAATAATAATAATAATAATAATAATAATAATAATAATAATAATAATAATAATAATAATAATAATAATAATCTTACATGAGAGAAAGCTTTCTATATTATATACTCATCATATACACAATGGCTTGACTTCTATTATTTTGTAAGAGATTGAAAACTGAAATAAATACATACGATGATACAAATCAGAGAGTTAAAATATACATGAAAATCAGTGCAACCAAACATACAGCCAAGTAGTTGGCTTCTAAAAGCCAACCGAGTTTTCTCTAACGAGAAAATAATTTATATCGGAATAACCGAATAAGCATCAAGGAAACGATGAAAAATAGTAACGAATATAAAAATAGAACCGTTGTAAGCCTAATTACACTGACGTGCATTTTGGTAAAGCCTGTAACTTCAAAGATGCGAGTGAACGACCAATCTTCAAGAAAGTTGAAGGAAAAATAAGGTACGGCTCACAAATGCGCTTACAAATATAAAACCCTACAAATGTATGTTATCATCTATGTTTTCGGGCTTCAAAACCCATTACTTAATTAGAAAATATAATCTATTGATTAAAAACTAAAAAATAAAAAAATTTACATAAACACTCAAGAGGTATCAAATTTATATATATGTATTTTTAGTATAGTTTTTGTGAAACATACAAAGACTACAATTTTGATTTACTGTTGAACTTTTTACGAAGCAAATATATACTTTTAACTTGCAGAAATCATAAGAAAATTATGTTTAAGAAAAATAGAGACATGCAAAACAACATCATATTATACTACTACGTACAAGAATTGATGATTCTTGACAAAAATTATAAATTTATTTTCTTTACATGGAACTTACACAAGCTATATTTTATAATATACCCGACTCGTAGTACAATGTATAATTTGTGTTTTCATTTAAGGATGAATTTCATATCTCCAACTACTTTGATAATTAATTTCATATTACCCAAAATACAATCATTAAATATATAATGTACAATATTTTTAAAGCATATTTGGGTAAATATTAAATTTTCAAATTAAAAAAAAAAAAAAAAAAAAAAAAAAAAGGAGTGATGAAGTTACCCTTTCATATAAAACCGTTGTATGTCTGCAACAAATGATTATATATACTTAGGTTCATTTACGTTCATATCATCAATATTATTGTTTAATGACATGGTAGGGGGAATAAGGCAATAACCTTGTTTCTCAAGTAACTACATTTGTTTAGATTTTTAATGTTTAACCCAAAACTAATGCAAGTCTGAGAATATAAAATATCAAACTAAATATCTTATAAAAGTGAGTCTGTAAAAAATCAACTCCTCTATATAAATATTCTTAAATACATGATACCCGTTGAATTTTTTTTCTATAGTTCTATATGTCATCACCTAAAGTTTTAATTACAGGGTACCCGCCGCCGCATCGCGCAGGTACCCTGCTAGTATGCACTGTAAGTATGTTTGGAAAATGGAAACGTTGACATAATTGTTTAATAGTTCAAACTTAATTTTGACTGAGTTAATCAAGTTTCGGCCAAGTTGTTTCTTTCAAGTAAAACTTGTGTGAGCTCATAGTGTGTGCTCTTGTAAAATAAGAATAATCGAGTATTTGCATGTTGCGGTGGTGGGTATTTGTGTAATTTTTTTTTTTTTTTTTTTTTTTTTTTTTTTTTTTTTTTTGTAGTAAATGTCTTTTGATTATAAGTTCTTTGGCGAGCAATTTATCGCGCAGCTGCATAGCTTGCTTGAAAATATCTTTAAGCAATAGTAATGGATGGATGACATTATTGTAAATTATAACTATATAACAATAAGCGGGCTCTTGGTAGCCGTGCCAAAAAACAACACCACTGTAGCATTACAATAACTAACAGTCGTTAGTGACTAATTAATGGCCGTTAGTTATTTAACGACTGTTAACTAACGGCTGTTATTTTTAATATATTTTTTTAATTTGTACGAAATTGGTCCTTCATCTCAGAGGTTCGTTGCAAAATTAGTCCTCTAATAATTTACATAATTGGTCCTTCATGTTATACATCCATTGCAAAGTCAGTCCTTGATCAATAACTTGACATTAGTTAGCTAACGACCGTTATCTTTAACAAATTTAAAAAAAAAAAAAAAAAAAAAAAAAAAAAAAAAAAAAAAGAAAGAAAAAAAAAAAACATACAAACTTGGTCCTTCATCTCAGAGGCCCGTAGCAACGCGCGGCTTACATCCTAGTTAATTACAAAAAGTGACTAAATTACCCCTAAACTTACTCCCATTATTTTATTTGTAAAGAAATAATGGAGTAATTTATTTTTGTAGTTGTATTTTTTACTCACATTTTTTTAGAGTAAACTACACCGTTCGTCCTTGTGGTTTGCGTTGATCGACGAGTTTCGTCCTTTGACCAAAAAAAATGCACCATCCATCCCTAAATGTGAAACGTTATGTATCATTGGTCCTTCAATTTAACGGAACAAACTGACAATCGTTAAGTTTGCCCTCAGTATCATCGTTCTTTTGAAGACCTTTTGTGTTAGTTGACTGGTTCAAGAAGAAAGAAAGTTGTAGGTTTGTTTAAATCACTTTCATATAAGGACAGTTGGTTTGTATATATAATATTGTTTTTTTTATTTAATATTAAGATATCAAAGAACATGAAAAGACCCTTATACCCTTATGTATAGGTACATAACGAGCGTTAGTGAGTGCCGTTAAAGGGAAGGATCAACGGTAGATAACGTTTAACATTTAAGGATGAACGGCGAATTTTTTTTTCAAAGGACGAAACTCGTCTGTTAACGCAAACCACAAGGACGAACGATGTAGTTTACTCTTTTTTTTATTTAGTGTTTTAATGTTGTGTGTTTATTTTCATATATAGATGAAAATAATTAAGAAAATAAATCATGACAAATTAACAGATTAGTAAATTTGTTTAGAACGGGCACCATAGTCATTTTATATTGTTGCTTAAACAATGTGATTAAATTTTAAGAGTAATTTAGTAAATTTATTATGCTAAAATTTTCAATAATTTCATCCCTATGTTATATCTATTATAAATAGCTTATAGCATAAGCTTTGTGTAACACATAATTTTATTACTACGTAAAAGATTAAGCTATAATATTCTAACTAACTGCTAGCTTTTGAAAAACATAAGGGTGATACGTGGTAATCGCACCAGGCTTTACCTCTCAAGGGATCTTGAGAAGCTTACAACCCCCACCAGGCAGTGTACCTGATCGTTGTAGTATAGTATAGTGACAAGTACCGGGGGATTGATCGTTCAGCTTAGGAATAATGTCTCTAGGATTAGAAAACCTAAATACTAGTTCTAAAGGTGAGGGATGATTATTTTTGTATTTTATATTTTTTAAAAAGCAATTAAAAATCTCGGGTTTGAAGGATTTGGGCGGAATTAGTTGCTAATCAACTAACCCAATACTAAAGATGCAATCAAAATAAAATACTAGAAATAAAAATAAACTAAATTATATTAAAGTTGTGAGCAATAAGTGGAGAAAATGTGTTTACTTAGATTTCACTACTCCCTAGACATCTTTTACACGTTAATTACTTGTTATAATTGCATGGATGACGGATCGTATTCCTTAATACCATTCATGGGGTGACACACTTAACTCCCCAATTCTATGAGCTCTTATCTCCTCCTATACCATGCCCAACACAACTATAGGGATTATAAACAGTGGCTCATGCATTAAATACAACCAATAAAGACCTAGTGCGCGTCGGTTCATGTTTCTTAAAACGTTCAAGCATGTTACCAATTGGAGATCTGCCAGTTTTCTTAAGCCTAACATATAAATCATTCATCCAAGACAAGTATAAACAAGTAATCAACATATAATTAACATCTAGGTTTCATTAGATCCAAGCAAACACAAGATAGATCTAGCCTAGCATGATGGAATTAAGACAAGAACAAAATATAGACAACCAACACATAAACATATTGATTGAATTAAAAGAACACTTATCTTAATTACACATGAAAGGTATCAAGGGCTTGGAACCCTTGAAAAACCTGTAAAATTCGCACCAAAATCGTACTTAGGGTTTCTCCAAAACTTCTCCTTTTTTAATGTGAAAATTAGAAAACTATATATAGGAAAAGGGGTCTGACAGCGTCAAGACTAAACTTGTGACGCCGTCACCTCGCCGCCAAAACTCTTCTCGGACTGCCTTGAATTACATTTGACGCCTACATGTGATAATCATTTCCAGGCCGTCATGACTTTTGACGCCCTACTTCGTGACGCCGTCAAATCTGTACTGGGTCGTCATGGAATTCTGCTCTTGACGCCGTCAGGGAGTTACTCTTGACGCCGTCACCTACTGTTCCCAGCATGGAAAATTAAGACTTTGGCGTTTTCTTCACTTTTATGCTCCAAAAACGTCCGAATTGCTTCCTTTTCCAGATTTCATTCCCAAAGTACCTAAAATCACAAAAGGAACGATTTAGGGCAATATTTGATCAAATAAATTCAATTCCGGGCTTAAATGACCCCCTAAAAACGGATCATTTTTCGCCTCATCATATACCCTTACACTTGAGATTTGCTTGTCCTCAAGCAAATGCGCTTTTATTCTAGTCAAAATACAAGTTAGGGGTCATTTAACACTAATATAAAAGTAATTATAACAAATAATCGTTCCACTAAAGACCAATAGACAAGCACGGAGGTCATACACTAGCACCTCACAAATAGTGTTTAGATACTCACATCTCTCGTGTGTAATAAAGTATAAATTACAATATGGAAACGGAAGATGTCTCTCACTACCTGTCATAGCAAAATAGATTACCATAGGCTTGGGAAAGGATCAAACCTCCACCACATGGCGTAAGCACCTATGATAAACTATCAAAGAGGTCTTTTAAAGGGTTGTAACGTTAGGTGTAGGGATATGAAATACATGGTTTTGTTGGATAAAGGAAGTTTTTACTGGTGGCGAGTTAACAATCTTAGTTAATTACATGTACTATGTTGCTAAGCCAAGACTAGACTCGACTTAAGCTAATAAATGAAAAATAACAAAAATATAAAATGAACATAGAATAAAAAGGGATGGTTGTCCCTTTTTTTTTTTTTTTTTTTTTTTTTTTTTTTTTTTTTTTCCATACACTCTTACCCTACCATCCAAAATAATACATCATAGGGAATGAATATTCCCCTTACACTTGAATCTTTACATACTTTATATTAAACTAATCTATTGACTCGAATTAAGAAAATCAAAACACTTGGAGCACTTTTAAGATTAACGCACATATGGGGGTAATATATGATGTTCTTCCCCATTACTCCATAAATAAGTACTTTACCCATGAGTCCCAATCGTCCCAAAACAATATGTACAAGGATATGACTCGACTTAGCAACCATGTAATCAATTAGATAGTTAACTTAGGGTTTAACAAATAACAATAATGCACTAAAAATGAGCGCATACACGGAAGGCTAAGGCGATTTGGTTGTACATTTAAGTGGGGTGTAACAAATTTTTTCTTTAAGTAAAATGCTTAAAGTTAGAAACGAAAAGATAGGCTCGGAGGGGTGTACTAGGGGTTTCGTGTACTAAAAATGAGTACAACGCTAAGGGTGTGGGAAAAATTAGTTGACTTAACTAGCCAAGTAATATGACTTAAATGGTCAAGTAATTATAATACGGGTTTAACACAAGGGTGATCCTAATGCCTCTTATCATGTAGTAAATCCTACCACACGAATGTAGTCTCACTAGCGGTCTCGGGATGCATCACTAACGCAAGTTCTAGAATCTAAATTCTACCGGTACACTCATAAGCACTAATAGTAAATGCTTTTCCTATCAAATCTAAAGGCGAACCTCACATATTTGGGTGGAAAATTTTTCTGAATATACGGTTATGTGCTAGTCATACAATCTCCTATCCATGAGACGCTTGCTATGGCTAAAGTTTCACTCCTAAATGTTGTAAAAAATTTTAAATTTGGCGCTAAAATTACACTAACAAGTATTTCTCGTAGTTTTATTACACATCTACCATCAAACAAAACAAACTCAAGCGAAAGTGCATATGTAAGGTATCATCTATTTACCCTCCCCTTACACTTAAGATGAACATTGTCCCCAATGTTCAAGTAAAGAATGTAAAAGTGAAAAAGTAAAGAGAATGAAATCAAATACTCCCCTGATTCGCTCGGTATGGATAATGAGGTGGCCAGGTTAAATCTTCCTCCAAGAAAATGAACAATCAAAGCTTCCCTTCCAGAATATAAATCATCTTCTTGTCATACATAACCTGTAAAACCTGATAAAATAGACAAGACAACCTCGCGTAAAATCGGCGGCATCCTATATAAGTTACTAAATCCTAGAAAACAAGATAAGATATAATGCTTGTGGAATGAAGTTTGCAGATCTCCTGGAGATTATAAAACTTAATAATTCACAAAAACCATAAGACTCCGTTAGAAAAACGAAACTGGTAAAATTTCCAGATTTTTACACTTGACGCCGTCAAGAGTAAACTCTTGACGCCATCAGAAGTGACCTGCATAAATTCTTCTGTTAAGTTTCCGGAAAATTTCTGGAAAAACTTGGTCCTACTTCCTGGAAAATCCTGCAAAACTTCATTATGGCTCAATACAAGCATTTGACTCTAACAAATACGAATATACATGTTCATTTAATATTGTGGAGAATCATGATCGGTTTGTTTCTTGAAAACATATTTGGGGTTTCCCCTTACACTTATCTTTTTGCAAAAATACCTTTAGGTGGAGTTAAGACTAGGCCAAAACAACAAAGTAAAGTATTTCCACTATTTAGTTTAGAAACATGATCTACCAACAATAAAAATTAAGCATGCATACGGAAGCAAATAACAAACAAACAAACAAAATCACACAAAACATGGGTTGCCTCCCAAGAAGCGCTTTTCTTTATTTACGAGTCTTGTAGCTAGACTCAAGGTCATGGGTTACTACGTGACCTCATCATTGGTTTCACTCTTTAGGTTGTCTTCTAAACTAGTATCGCTTTCATAGTGTAGGTACTTCAGGTCTTCGAACTCGAAGATATCTTTTCGATACTTAGAACCAAGCTTACTAACATCCTTAAAGAATCCACACGATAAATCAGAAGTGTTCTTACATCCTCTCCGAACATCCTCATCGCAAAAAATAAGTTGGGAACTTATCTTATCAAGCCCGTCACAATCGATTTCCTTAAGGTCTCTTCTCTTGTATGGCGTTTGGTATGAAACCCTCCTAATCCCATCAGCGAAGGTCATAATACCGTTCCGATCATCAATTATCAGATTAGTAATCTCGCAAAAGGGTTCACCAAAAATAATTTGTGATAATCTAGGGTCGACATAGTCTTCGATGTTGTCCACGATTGTAAATTCCATAGTAAATGCCATATTTCTTACAAACACCTGGATTTCATGATCCTTACCAACCACTTTCTCTCCCTTGTAAATCATTCCCCATCTGCAGATATTGTTATAATGGAATAAGGACATAAAATTCTTCGGCAGGAATACATTAATGTAGACGTTATCGAAGTACTTATGACCAATCATGCAGGGGATTTTGAGATTATTCGGATTACGCCGTCTTATCTTCCCTGACTCTCCATCCTTCGACCCATATATATTCCCCTCAAGGGAAGGACGATACTCGTACACCTCCTCATTACCCTTATGAAAAATTACCTTCTTAACACCATTGGTGAATAATGCACTACCATCTTTCTCATCAAGGATCACTCCCGATTCATTGATAAATGGTTTCCCAAGAACAAGGTTGGTTAACGTTTGATTGGTGAGAGGGTCCACGTCATCGACCACGGTGAGGTCAGTATTGTAAACAAGCTCTCCAATCCTGATTGATAAATTTTTCATTACCCTTTCGCACGCAATGCGTTTTGGGAAGGCCTCATGGTATAAGGAAAGGGGGATTATGTTGACTGGGAAGCTAGGATCTATATGACTATCGGTTAGGAGCTTTTCCTTAATGGTGCAGGAGATCTTGAAAACTTTAGGGTTACTTTCCTTAGTCCTATCGCTACTCCCACTAGTAACATCCTCCATTTTTCTCTCGGGTTCTTCTATAATAGATTTACCTAAAATGGTTGGATTTCTCTCATGCTCTTCCGACACTACAAGAAAAACGGGTATTTGGGAGGGTGGAAAAATGTGCCAAATACTCAAAAAGCCGTGCCAAATGCTATTTGGCACGGCTTTGGCACGGTTTTGGCTCCGTCCTAAATATGAGGGTGCCAAATACATTTGGATCGGGTTGAAACCGTGCTAAATAGTATTCGGCACGGTCCATGGGACGGTTTAACTTTGGGGTGCCATTAGTGAGCTATTTGGCACGACTGACAATCTTCCGTTCCAAAATGGGCATTTGTCACGCTTTTATATCACGTGCCAAATGCGTATTTGGTACCAATTCATCTCCCGTGTCGAATGCGTATTTGGTACAGTTTTTATTTACCATGCCAAAATTAATAAGGACGGTTTTCTCTACCGTGACAAACGTATTTGGCATGGTTTCCATTTTTTGTGCCAAACGTATTTGGCACTTTTTTATCTCCTTTGCCAATAAAACATTTGGCACACTTTTGCGTTCGTTATGAAAATCATTCGGCATGGTTTACGTTATCATTGCTAACGTGTATTAGCACCATTTTCCGTTACAAATAGGTTTACTACACCATCGTATCAACTAACCATCTCATATATGCACAAAATTAATTCAATTGAAGCCAAAGATAAATTGAACTCAATTTTTATTAATCATCGATAAAATCTTGGTCACTTGAATACAATAAAGTAAAAAACCAATACGTCCAACATCCTTGTAAACCATGGTCTTTAGAATAATTAAGTCATGACTAGAACTCAATATGAATCGCTAAGACAATTTATTACTGATGAAAGCGAATAAAGCTCATCGGATCAATTCCTCATCATAAACCCTGCAAAATATAATATTCTGACATTAGAATTATGTATGAAGCAACAAAAAAGTTCAATATACAAAAGAGCAATAGAATGGGTATACAATTATTAAAACGGGTCAAAGGTTTCAAACTCAAAACTGAGCTGGGTTGAATGGGTTCAATATCATCCTAATTATTTCAATATCATTTGAAACAATTTAAATAATGGGTTAGAAACTTTTTGTTAGATAATATGTCGCTAATTACTGAAGGCCTACCAACAAATACTACTGATGGAATTTATCGACAGATAACCGTCAATAAACACCAACGGATTGCTGACGAGAACAGGTTAGTAACATAATTATGACAATCATTTAGTACAACTACTTTTAATAATAAAAAACTTACATAATAATAATTAAATAAAAAACATACCGATGCTGTAATTAAATGTAAACAAGGTGGGCGGCGGTCCACCGCGTTACGGCGAGGCATCAATAACTCACACTTTCCTTACTCAGTTCAAAACCGACCCTAACGATGTTGCTGTTTCGCATCTATAGATATGTTATTTCAAACTACAAACTGCTGAGAACACATAAAGAAATGTATACAGAAAGTGTAGTATATCTAGAGCTGACTCACATTCAAATAAAGAGTTCACTCAAACGGTCATGAATCCTTTTTGCACATTCAAGCCAAATAGCTGTAGAGTTTCCATTGTCCACATGCTCTGACCTTTTTCATCTTCGTACCATCGACTACTGTGAAAGACAACTTTTTGAGTTAAAAATGAGATAACACTTTTCACGTTAAAGATATTAACCTTACATCTTAAAATTGAAATACAAAGCATTTCACAAAGTTGAATATATCTTGACAAAAAAAATGGTCAGGTCAAATACCCAAAGAAGTCTTGGCTGCTAGGTGGTGACAAACCATGGTAAACAACACGCAGCTTTTTGTGCTTCTGAACAAAAGCCGCAACATCAATCTCCCTTCCAAGTAGCTGTTCATAGAGGGCTTCAGATTCCTCATCTGTTTTATTCGTAAATTTTGTAACCAATAAACAAATCTTTAAGCGTTTTATACACGACCCAAGTCACCCTTTTGATGTTGCTGTTTAAACCGACCCAAGTCACCCTTTTGCTGTTAAAACCGACTCAAGTCACCCTTTTGCTGTTACTGTTTGTCAGCTGCCCCAATCCCCATTAAAAACACCCAAAACCCCACAACAGTACACCCAAAGAACTCATACTCATTACACAAGAATATATATTTTTTTTTAAATAAAAAAGTAAGAACAAACCTATGTGTAATCTTCTTTCAGTCTTAATCTTGTTGTTGACGACTTGATAGCAGATAAATGAACAAACTACATACAAACACAACAAAACCTTAAGATACATCAAGATCAATAAACTACTTTATCTTATAACAGATATAAAAACAGCCCAAAAAAACATATAAACTTACTATCTTTAAATGTGCTACCTACTTTGAATTTTCTGATATTATGATCGACAAAGCAGTGGTTCCCAATGCTTCTAAACCTCTTCACAGTGGTCTTCTGCCCAAAGTGTGGTCAAGTGTAAGAAAGAATTTCAAAAAGAAACTTAGAAATAAGGAAATTACAGTAAATAACAAAGAATCCCAACCTTGAGTTGTAACGCCGCTTGCGGCCCCATTCTTGCCTGTCACATCATGGTCACCAAAGAACCAACCGAGTGTCGTCCTTGCACATATACATTAGTACACACTGGCACGATTTGCGTTTCGACCAAATTTGCAGCAGCAACATATTGAGAAAAATATTGGCAAGTGGAAAAAACATTAGAAGAATTAGCAAAACTCTGTTCAACCAATATAACTATAATTACAAAAACAAGGAGTGTAATAGTTACATATCCTTCTTTCCATGTCCCATACTCAGTTTGAAGTGATTCATCAATAAGCAAATCTAACCATGAATACATCTAGGGGTGTCAAATGGTTCAACCAGACCCGACCCGACCCAAACCTGATAAAACCTTATAGGGTCGGGTTTATTCGGGTCCAACTCGGCTTATCGTGTCTATCGGGTCAACCCGACTAACCCGATAGCCTTATGGGGTTGGTTTAGGGTTATTTTTTCAAATGTTATGGAGTTCGGGTTCAACCCGATAACCTGATAAATATAAGCCTTCATTGCTTTTTTTTTCCCCTAATACAATTTTAGGCCCAATACCCATACGCTAATATTAAGTTTGAAGATTAAATTGGCTTTTGGATTAAGAACTTATATTTGTTTGTTTGGATCTAGAACTACATTGGGTAATTTTCTTTTTGGATTTGATCCGGCTAGCTACTGCCGAAGTTTTTTGTTTAAATGCCAAATGCCTATTGCATCATGTTATTAGTTTTATTCATATGAATTAGAACCGAAAAAACTATTTCTTTTCTTATGAAGCCTAGTGCTCTGAGCTCTCTTTTTAATCTATGCTTACTGCACTTTTCTTCACTTGTTTCTCAAGTCAAGTAATGTGTTATATGCTTATGCTAATGTTTTTTTTAAGCCTACTGCACTTTTTTTACATGTTGACAATTTGCCAATTGCCATCATAGATTAGTCTCATGCTCATTTTATCAAATAAGTAAACCACATGATTTAATATATCACATATTGGTGTTAACAAGTTATTAGTTTAGACCCGAAACCTGCTAACCCGATATTTTATAGGGTCGGGTTATGGTCAATTTTTGGGAGACCAAAACCCGAATCAACCCCGTCCGACCAACCCGATAACCCGACCCGATAACACCCCTAAATACATAATTGGAGTGTTGACCTAGACAAATTAACATACGATGATATGAACCTCTATTTCTATTAATAATTAAAAAGGCAGAAAGGGTATTTAGACTATCTATTAATTCATACTCCCTTAGGCCAAACATGGGTATAACTATCTTCAAACTGGTTATCAAAAGTTCCCAAAGCCCTTAGACAACAATAATGTGATATTTAATCATTTTCTTCGTGTCCTTACCTATTTTTTGTGTCTCAGTGCATCAACTGGTTATAAAATTTGGAACAAGGATACAACTATTAAACAATACTCTTATATTTTATTTCAAGACAAGATGTAGAAATCATATATGCTCCAAATATAAGAAATGTTGTGGAAACATATACGGAATATTAGATGAAAACATAAAAGGAGTACCTTTTGCTGCAGCCGCACCTTATTCTTTCCATGATTTTGATTTTGATTTTGGGGGAAAAGAATGCGTGTGGCTGAATTATTGAAAGGTTGGGGAGAGGGATAAAAAATGTGATTTTGATTTTGAGGAAAAATTAGGGCGGGATATAATGAAAATATTTGGGAGGAGGACCAAAATTTGGGGAAAACTTTATAAAACTAATTTAAGATATAAAATGTATAATAAAAATTAATTCAATAAAGTGATTTACTAGGAATTTGTTTGTAGTCACGGTTCACTGCTTCTTAAATAATTATTAAAAAATTATCATTTTTTAAAATTAGTAAAAGCTTACAGCTTTTTTGCCAACGACAACTAAAATTCAAAATGTTCATTGATCAATGCTCACCGCCAAATATGGTGACAAATATCATGCTTAATAATCGAGCTTGTCGGTTCGAGCTTTTATCGAGTTCAAGTTATGATTAAAAATATATTTGAATTTTTTTAATCAATAATGCGTTTGTTATTGGTTAAGTATATTTTATTGGATTTAATATAGAGTGTTTTTTTTTTTAATCAATTGCTCTTGAATTTTCGTTATGCATGTTATAGCACGTGTTAGGACTGTAAATGAACTGAACGTTCAATGAATATTTCATAAACCATTCGGTAAAAAGTTCGTTTATGTTCATTTATTTATTAAATGAACGAACACGAATAATATTTTACGTTCGCTTAGTTAAATGAACGAACATGAACAAGAGTCACATCCGTTCATTTGTGTTTATAAACGTCCGATTATGCGTTCATTTATTTATTTATGTTCGTATATCATACCTTTTAATTGTATAATTTTAAACTTGGTTTGTTTACACAAAACAACACATGAAAAACAATATATTGTGTATAATTTAATAAAGTTTATGTTTATTTGTCTATATTTATTTATGTTCGATCGTTTATGTTCTTTTTGCGTTCGTTTAGTGCCTTAATGAACAAACAAAAACGAACGTGAACAACTCATTTTCTTAATAAACGAGCATGAACAACAAAATTCGTCCGTTTGAGAGTTCGTGTCCGTTTATTTGTCATGTTAAAATTAAACGAACGAACATGAACAAAGCTCCGTTCGCGTTCGTCCTGTTCATTTACAGCCCTAGCACGTGTGATGCATCATCCAGCCTTGTACATAATGACACGTGTTTGTGCATTAAAACGGTCATATTCTAGTCCTGTTGGTTCGTACATGTGTTTGCCAGGCTTTGAGCCTGTCTTGGGAAGTAGATTCTCATGTGAGTTATTACGAGTTGCGACCTTAGTAGTCCTATTTCAAGTGTTTGGGCTTTAGCTAGTTGGGCTAAAGCTCTCGAACGTTATCAATTACTGTTTTAACTCTCGATATATATATATATATATATATATATATATATATATATATATATATATATATATATATATATATATATATATATATATATATATATAATATGAATAAACATAATCAAATGGCTTAGTGGTAAGCCTTTAGCTTTCTCACAATAGGTTTAGGGTTCACACTTACTAGCTAACGTTTGAGGGTTCACTTGGAAATAGGCTAGAAATGGTCGGGAGTGCCTCGGTTAAGCCATAAACACTAACAAAGATAAGCCTACATATGACATCAGGCCTAGATACATAATTAGCATCTAACATATTTTATGAATGAAGTGATTCTTACACCATATAAACCTCAATATAGATTACCTCAATCATTTGTTTATCCGCTTTTGTCTTTACAATATGAATATTTTTAACTTGACCTTAAAGGGAAAAAATTTTTAAGAAACAACAACGTTAACTAACCAAAATATAAAAGATGGTGTGTTTTAAATAATATGGTAGATGTTAATCCATTATATAGATTAACTATATAGATTAAAAATTAATAACAAATGCTACTGAATATTAGAGTAAATTAATAAAATCAATCAAAATTTAATTTGATGTCAAATAAAAGCAAAATATATATAGTAAACACTTGTGGGAAAAAAGTGCAAATTGGGTCATTTTTTTTTTAAAATGTTCCAAATACATAAGATTTAAGTTTATAAAAATCACCCAAATACATGTGTATTTTTCACAACCTATAAAACACGTTCAAAATACAAAAGTATTTGGCACCAACATTAGATAATGTTCCAAATACATATAGGTATTTGGCATCGTTCGTATCAACCGTTCCAGATACATGATTATTTGGCACCAAAAGCAGATAGCGTTCCTAATACATACACACATTTGGCACCGGTTATACCAACCGTCCAAAATACATAAATATTTGGCACTGGTAACTCAAACCGTTCCAAATACACATGTATTTGGTACCATTATTAGAAAATGTCCCAAATGCATACGTATTTAGAACAGTTTCTTAATAGCCGTCCCAAATACCTAACCTTTTGTAACGGTTACCCCGAAAGTGCCAAATACATGTATTTGGCACGATTTTTTGATCGTTCCAAAAAGTTTCGTCCTAAAAACTCCCTTTTCTTGTAGTGCGATCTCTCTTTCTCTTCATCCGATTTGCCAGATTCTCGCGCGGTGTACTGCTTGGATGAGTCGGTAGGTTTTCTGGCCGAATCGTGGTCTACCTTTAAGGTCTCATCTTTAGCTGTATGACCAAATTTGTTAGTTTGTTGTTGGGTTGGGTTGGGTGTAAAAGCAGATATCGTGGTGATGGTGTTTACGAAATGGATTGGTCCTAGGGGGTTGACAGGTTCTTTTCCTTTAGGGGATAGATACTTGAATAACTTGCTAGGACTTTTTATTTTCACAGGGGAGGTTGGTGGACTCATGACGGTAATAGATTTAACCTCATCAACGTGAATGGGCTTATTAACAACATGTTCTTTGATAGCCGTTAACAGATTACAAATCTTGTTGTTCACCTCAGCCTGCTATTGTCTAAATTTAGCCTCGAGCGTAGAGAGCTGTAATTCTTGAGATAGAATGAATTTTTTTAGGGCATCTTCACAGCTTTGCCTGGGAATGCCTTGTGACGGAAAATGCTCGGACCAAGTGAGTGGTGAGGAGTCATTGAAAGATACGCTCCGCGTTTGGTACCCTTTGAAATTAGGTTTATCCTGCCATGCCTCATAGGCCTCGCCAGAAGTTCGAGGGCCTTGACCCACGTGTGATGACGTGAATTCGTTATAAGCACGTTTTGGAAGCTCCATGCAGTTATGAGTCTCGTGAGGGCCACTACATAATTTACATGTAGAAGTGATTCTGCTTACTTGGCTTAAGGATTTTGGAGCTTCGTAAGATTTCATGAGATACTTGAATCGACCTTCAAGTTCCATGATCCTACGGTCGGGAGTGCTAGAATTGTTCGAAGGCAATGATATTGCCTTGACCGTTTTGTTCAAGTCACGGGGATCATTCCAACTTTCGCTGTCATAGAGAGCAAGATCTTCTATGAGTTCCCATGATTGTTCCGCACTTAGATCACGTAGCTTACCACCGGCCGATTGGTCAATGGCTCGCCTCGTAGAGAGATCGATATGGTCATAAAAAATTTGGATTTGGAGCCAAAGATCTATGCCATGATGAGGGACTTTTTGGAGTAAGTCCTTGAAACGAGTCCATGCTTCATAAAGAGATTCATTTTGACGTTGTTGGAACATCAAGATGTCATTTCTAAGCTTAGTAGTTCTCCCCGGTGGGAAAAATTAAGCAAGGAAACGAGTGGTGAGATCATCCCATGTGGTGATGGATCCCGCGGGTAAACGCTCAAGCCATTGACTAGCTTGATCCCGTAGAGAGAATTGGAATAGGCGTAATCGGGTTGTCTCTCTAGTTGCAACATCTAGGTCTATGGAATCTACGATTTTGAGGAAGTCCTTAAGATGTTGGTTTGGATCTTCGGAACGTATGGAATGCACATCCGCTTTCCACCAACCGGATGGTGTCGGATCGCAAGGGGGTCACATTGGTTCCGGTAAGCTCAATGGTGTTTCGGTAGCCTTGGTGGCTAGGTCGGGAATACTCTCCTAAGGTTCGGGGCCTAAGAGGTTCTAGTGGTGGGTTTTGTTGTGGTGGGATGACGGGTTCAAAGATGTTCCCGTTGTCCATGATGTCGGGTGGTTACGAACAAAGGCACAAAGAATTAAGATAGACTAAAGAAAACCTAAAAATAAAAATAAAATCTTACTAGAAAGGAATCTAGCAAGTAGACCTAATAAAAAGAAATTCTAACCTAGACAATAACTATTCCCCGGCAGCGGCGCCGAAAACTTGATACGTGGGAATCGCACCAGGCTTTACCTCTCAAGGGATCTTGAGAAGCTTACAACCCCCACCAGGCAGTGTACCTGATCGTTGTAGTATAGTATAGTGACAAGTACCGGGGGATTGATCGTTCAGCTTAGGAATAGTGTCGCTAGGATTAGAAAACCTAAATACTAGTTCTAAAGGTGAGGGATGATTATTTTTGTATTTTATATTTTTTAGAAAGCAATTAAAAATCTCGGGTTTGAAGGATTTGGGTGGAATTAGTTGTTAATCAACTAACCCAATACTAAAGATGCAATCAAAATAAAATACTAGAAATAAAAATAAACTAAATTATACTAAAGTTGTGAGCAATAAGTGGAGAAAATGTGTTTACTTAGATTTCACTACTCCCTAGACATCTTTTACACGTTAATTACTTGTTATAATTGCATGGATGACGGATCGTATTCCTTAATACCATTCATGGGGTGGCACACTTAACTCCCCCATTCTGTGAGCTCTTATCTCCTCCTATACCATGCCCAGCACAACTATAGGGTTTATAAACAGTGGCTCATGCATTAAATACAACCAATAAAGACCTAGTGCGCGTCGGTTCATGTTTCTTAAGACGTTCAAGCATGTTACCAATTGGAGATCTGCCAGTTTTCTTAAGCCTAACATATAAATCATTCATCCAAGACAAGTATAAACAAGTAATCAACATATAATTAACATCTAGGTTTCATTAGATCCAAGCAAACACAAGATAGATCTAGCCTAGCATGATGGAATTAAGACAAGAACAAAATATAGACAACCAACACATAGACATATTTATTGACTTAAAAGAACACTTATCTTAATTACACATGAAAGGTATCAAGGGCTTGGAACCCTTGAAAAACCTGTAAAATTCACACCAAAATCGTACTTAGGGTTTCTCCAAAACTTCTCCTTTTTTAATGTGAAAATTAGAAAACTATATATAGGAAAAGGGGTCTGACGGCGTCAAGACTAAACTTGTGACGCCGTCACCTCGCCGCCAAAACTCTTCTCGGACTGCCTTGATCTACATTTGACGCCTTCATGTGATAATCATTTCCAGGCCGTCATGACTTTTACTCTTGACGCCCTACTTCGTGACGCCGTCAAATCTGTACTGGGTCGTCATGGAATTCTGCTCTTGACGCCGTCAGGGAGTTACTCTTGACGCCGTCACCTACTGTTCCCAGCATGAAAAATTAAGACTTTGGCGTTTCTTCACTTTTATGCTCCAAAAACGTCCAAATTGCTTCCTTTTCCAGATTTCATTCCCAAAGTACCTAAAATCACAAAAGGAATGATTTAGGGCAATATTTGATCAAATAAATTCAATTCCGGGCTTAAATGACCCCCTAAAAATGGATCATTTTTAGCCTCATCAACGGGTGTCGTTTGTTTGTTAAGAGCCTCTGAATCCGAATCTGATTTGTACATTTGAATTTGAATATGTGGCGAAAAACTCTCAATCTGAATCTGTTACAAGATTAATCTATATATTAGCTTATGGTTACGTCTAGGGTGTTAAGTGTCAGTTTGTTATTCTTAGTCAAGTAGGAGTCAGTTTGGTTGGCTTGTGTCTCAAGTCCAGCCCGTGTCTTGTTTACAGCCGACTTACAAAGTCGGTTTACCCTCCTCCTCATCTCTATAAAAAGAGGTGAGGGGGGGGGGGGGGACGAGTCATGTACGTCATTCTTTCAATACTGATCAAAGTCGATTAGGGTTACTTACTTGTGCAAAGCTCCTCTTTTTCTGTCGATACATATTATCTGTTGGTGTGTGGTTTTCTTCAACGATCGGGTTCATTCCGTGCTAGTAACCAGGTTATAGGTTGTCGATTACTACAAGTGGTATCAAGAGCTCAGGTTCGTGGGTTTTTGCTGGTTATCTTGGTCGATCGATTAGAAGGGTTTCTCGAAGAAGCAGGAGGTTTTCTGTTTTGGGTTTCGGTTTAGAACAACAAGAAGGTACATCAGATCGATGTTGTGTTTGATTGACAAAGAAGAAGAAATATGTTGATTGTTTTGGATCTGGTCTTTGTTTTGTTGTCTGCGTATAAAAGAAGAAGAAGGTGAATAGTACATATCTGGTTGTTGCATTTTGGTTTAAAAGTCAACAAAATTACTTCAAATATTTAACGATTGGTTTTCTTTTGGTGTATATTATATATTATTATTGAATAATAATAATAAGGTTAGTATTATTTTATTCAATAAGGGATTAAATAATTTGAAGGGTATTGCACAAGGGACTTTGTTGGTTTGTGATTGTTAGGTTTTTCACAAGGTTTAACAAATTAATAAAGGGATTAAAGAAAGACTGGGACATATCAGTGAGGCGGGACTACATGTGCTAGAAAAGCAGGAGCTATTTGAAAAGAAAAGTCTAGGTAAGCTCGATTTTTATGAGAATTGTGTTCTGGGAAAGTCACATCGAGTCAGTTTCGGTGTAGGAAGGCACTACTCAGGGAGTGATAGACTATGTTCATTCAGACTTATGGGGTCCATCTCAGGTGGAATCATTGGGAGGTAAGAGGTATTTCTTATCTATCGTTGATGATTATTCCAGGAGGGTGTGGGTTTATATTCTCAGGTTCAAACACGAAGCATTTGGAAAGTTCAAAGAGTGGAAGCAATTAGTAGAGAATCAGACTGGAAGGACGGTTAAAAAGCTTAGGACAGATAACGGTCTTGAGTTTTGTAATCGGGAGTTTGAGCAGCTATGTAGTGAGAGTGGGATTGCTAGACATTTGACAGTTGCCGGGACGCCGCAGCAGAATGGATTAGCAGAACAGATGAATAAAACTCTCATGGATAAGGTACGCTGCTTATTAATTCAGTCTGGATTGCCTAAGACCTTTTCGGCGGAATCGACATGTACTGCCGCATACCTATGGAAATGTGGTCGGGACATCCAAGTGATTATGGGATGTTGAGGATTTTCGGCTGTGTCGCATATTCATACGTTAAACAAGGTAAGCTCGAGCCGAGAGCGGTAAAATGCGTTCTTTTGGGGTATCCTGAAGGTGTGAAGGGGTACAGACTATATAGGCTTGATGATGAATCACCTAAAATAGTCACTAGCAGGAACGTGGTCTTCAATGAAAGTGTCATGTTGATGAGTGTGTGAATACTCATCATTTTTTATCAATCTGAACTGCAAAAACATTTAAAAACACTCACAAATGCATCAAAATACTGAAAATATCCCAAGATTGTGTTTTATATATTCCTGATGCAAAATGATTAAAAACAGATGAAAAACGAACAAAGTTTGCATAATTGGTAGTTTCAGTCCCTCAACTTTCAAAACTTGTCAAAATCAGTCCCTAGACATTTATTTTGTAAGAAAAGTCACCAAAGGTCCTTTTGAAATCACAAGTTGTCATAATTAGTCCTTTGGTGAAAAATTTCAAAAGTTTACAAGTTTGGTCCCTGTACTTTCAAAATTTGTAGAAATGGCCCCTGAGCAATTATTTTGGATGAAAAAGTCAACTTTGGTCCTTAGGAAATCACAAATTGTCAATATTGGTCCTTGGAATGAAAGATTGAAGAAATTACAATTTTGGTCCCTCAAGTTTGGTAATTTGGCAGAAGAGGTCCCTGGGAATTTTAAAATTGGAAAAATATCATCAAGGATCCTTATACTATTCATCTTGGCAACTTTGACCCCTTTTTGATGACTTTGGGAATATTACATTTTCAGCCTAATTACAAGCTTGGTCCTTGTGAAATAATAAAAACCAAATGGACCCTTTTGTTTAATATATATCCCAAGCTCCAAATCCAAGTCCACTGCAAATCCTAACCCATACACCCCTAGCCCATTTACCCTTCCCAGGCCCAACCACCCACAAATAAAACCCTTCCCTGTTTTTTATTACTCCCTCGGTCAACACCCTTTGACCTATCCTTCCCTCCTTCATCACCAACTTGGCCTGCCACACCACTGCTACACTCCATCTTCCCCCTCCTCCTCCTCAGATAACCCATCCCTTGTCTTCTTGGCCTACTACTAAACCCCAAATACCAATTAATGCCCACAAATCCCTCCAAGTAACCTGCTAGTGGATAAATACCAATTTGGCGCCAAATCCAATTGAAGGCTAAGATTAAGCTTAAGGCCATCCAAGGGTTGAAAATCAATACAAGAAATATAGCAGAAGAGGACAAAGAAGAAGAGGAACCCTAGTTTTATTTTGAGTATACATAAGAAGCCAATGTAGCCAATTTTGGCAGTAGGTAGTATTAGTAATAGGTTTTAGTAGGGTTTTAGTTTTCAATTTAAGTTTTATTGTGTAATCTCAATTTTGAGAGCTTTAATGTACTCAAGTTTTTCTCAGCTTAATAAAAAGTTCAAGTTCCTTTAAAAATCTTACTTTTAGCTTATTTTACCTCTGCCATTTGCTTATTTATCTTTTCATTTATGCTTATGTAGGTGGATATAGCTTTTTCAAATTATTTTATTACAAGTTCAAGTTTCATAATCTGTTTTTCCTTTCAAAAATTCCCATCAGTTAAGGTTTTAAGGGGTGTTTGGTTTAGTAAGGTTTTCTTTGGAATAGGTTGTTTTGGTAAAAACCTGAATTTGAATCTGTTCTAGTTTGATATTGGCATTAATTTAGAAACATTTTTCTGCAAATTTGAGTGGTTGCATAGCATTCAAATAATTCTTTTTAATCTCATCTCATAAAACTGCTTTTAGAAGTAGAAATTGAGCAATTTGTTTTGAGTATGTTTTAGTTAGCAAAGTTAGTTCCTAGAAGCTCATATTTAGCATATGTAGGTTCTGAGTTAGTATTTTAGTTTACAAACTGTTAATACAAATATCGCCTAAAAACGTTATTTATATTTTACGATCTTTGCTAAGTTTTGTTAATGACAAAGTATGAAGTTTAGCTATAAGTAAATCATCACTTTAAAGTGTTTAAGTATTGTTTAACTAAGGTTAACATTTCCTTTTAAACAAAACATTGTTTTTACTTCTTAAACTAAAATGAGTCTTGTCACATCATATTTATTTCTTAATATAGTAAGGTCACATCACATTTAGGGCAAGTTTTGTCATCATGCATTTATGGAAAGAAATGTGTTTGACTAACTTTGTTGTTGCTTGCAAGCTTTGTATTTGACTTGTTATTATGAGATGTGACATTGTTTGGTTGCTAGGAGTTATGAGACAAGACCTTGTTTGGTTTGCAAGATTTATTGCAAAACCAACTGCAGCCCTGGTGGTACCCTGGGGGTACACGGGCGGAACCCTTTTGAGGGGTCCGCCTGATCCACCAGACCTGCAGTGTTGTTTGCTATAAATACCAAACCATTTGTTAGTTTTTGGCAACACTTTTAGGACATATATTCACATACTCCCTCAACTAACTTAGTAACCTTTTGATTTGTGATTCTCTTATGTAGCAAGGGACTTCACAAGATCATTCAAGAAGTTACAAGCTTCAACTCTAAAGTTGCAAGTCTTGGTAGCTTGGTCATGTATAAGCTTTGGTAGTTTATACTTCATATGTGTCATGTATATAGAAGTAAGTGGTTATTATTTTAGGCCTCAAAATACGTAGTGTGTCGGGAGTTGTTGTACCCTTGTAAAAGAACTAACGGGAGTGGTTGTACCCTTGGTAAAGAACTCGACATCTAGCTTAGTGTCGGTAAAAGTGTAAGCGACGAACGGGAGTGGTTGTACCCTTGTAAAAGAACTCGACATCTAGCTTAGTGTCGGTAAAAGTGTAAGCGACGTTGTAAAGGTTTTCTCCGCCAGTGAAAGGAGCTTGTTGATTAGTGCTTATAACTCTCGAGTTGGAAACTCGGGGCGTTGATGTAGGGCAAGGAAAAAGAGTCCTTGTAGCCGAACCACGATAAACAATCATGTTGTGGTTTGATCGTTTCTTTCTTTATCTTTGCTTATTACATGTTGTTCTTTAGTTATAATTGCTAGTTACATATAAAGCTTTTCAAAGAACTAAACAAGTAAAGATATGTTTGTATCTTCAAACAAAAGTAAAGCTTTTCAAATAACTAAACAAGTAAAGTTAAGATTATTACAAGCAAAGCTTTTCAATGTATGAAACTAGTAAAGTTAGAATTGATATTCACATTAAAAAGCTTTTCAAAGAATCAAACATATAACTTTGTGTTTATATCTTTAAGCAAACTTTAAAGATATTCAAGTTAAAAAGAGTCTAAAAAGCGGTAAACTATTCAACCCCCCTTCTAGTTTTCCACAATTGGCATCAGGAGCTACGTTACTCAAGATCTTTAAAATAGAATGTATTTTAAAACTTGGATCGATCCATGGATTTTGAAAATCTCAAAGAAGGGCAACCTATTAAAAACCAACCGCTATTTGAAAAAGAAAACTTACTTGAATGGAAAAGTAATTTTGAAAACTATGTGAAATCAATTGATCAAGATCTTTGGCATATTTAGTAATTTCAAACCAAAGAAAACAAGTTTTTGAAAACCAAGATAACTATCTTAAACTTGATAAAAATACTAAAGCTAAAACAATGCTTTACAAAGCTTTAGTACCAAATATGAAAGAATGTATTTTTGTCAAAAGGCTAATGATGTTTGAAAAATATGGTAAACTTTCATCAAGGAATATGTCAAGTCAAAGATGATAAATTTGATCTTACATATGAATTAGAAGTTTTAGAAAAACTAATTGATAGACACTTAGTAGAAGTTAATACATGTGCTACTAGTTTAAATGTTTTAAATGAAGGTACAAGTGAAGATGAGTACGTGTGTTTTGTTGAACCTGCTTGCGTATCTTGGAATGTTATGGATGTTGACGAAAGACAATGATCCGGTAGTTTATTGTCTACTTATTGATATTACAAGCAAGGTGTAAGTAAAGGTGATTACTCGTGTCAAACTCGTAGTAGTCTTGCTTGCGATTCATGGAATAACTCGGATGAAGATGTAGTCAATCATCCGGTTTGTGATTCTAAACTAGATAAAACATCAAGCAAGGTACACTTTGAAACCAAACTCTTTTGCTTTGATTAATTTATCCTAGAGTTTTCTAAACTAGAAAATGAGTCTAAACATTTGTGCAACATGGACCTAAAAGCTATCTTCAAGAATGAGTCTTTAAAATCTCTTAAGAATATCTTTGAAAAGGAAATCTTATTGGAAGATAAAATGTCTAGAATTAAGAGTAATGTTGAAATTAATCTAGAATGTAAATTATGTCTAGATTACAAACATGAGATTAAAATGCAAAATGAGAAAGGAAAAATTATTAGTTAAATTTGATGAAAGCTCAAAATCTCTTGAAAGATTGTTGAGGAGTCAAAGGTTGTTTAAAGATAAAACCGGATTAGGATTTAACTCAAAAGCACCATTAACTAATAAAACAAAGCAAGTAAAATTTGTCTAACCTAGAAGAGAGATTTAGAGATAATTCTATCTCTAATAGAGACTCATGATAAAAGAATTAAGATTATCATACTCTATGCTTTTATATGATTGTCTAACCTTCTTGGATACATGAGTTATTGAGTTTCAAAGCATGTCGTCAAACCAAGTTTTTACGCATAATGCTTATTCGCTTGATAGCATCTCTATGCAATTTAAAAGGTACGCATTATTTAAACTTGACTTTGGTTATATCTTGTCTCTAGCATTATGTGTTCAAATATGTGTTATTTGTAATACTCTAGAGTGTTTACCTGCTATTTGTAAATAACTAAGATTAGATTCTATGCAACAAGAAATTTAGTCTTTAGTACTAGTAGGAGATATAAGGTGTTTTGGTTATTTAACCATCAAGAGATAAACACGAAAAACTCTTGAGTATGTCTCACTCAACCCTTGCTTACATGTGAGCTAACTAAGAATTTCCTAAGTGTTAAAATGTCTAACACTTTTGTGATGCTTGCAAAACAAACCTTTGTTAAACAATTTTCTCAAACACCATACTTTGAGTCTTTAATTGTGTCTTTCTTCAATCACTCCTTTATGATAATCTCACATAAAACACACAAGGTGAAATAAATCACTTTAGCATATATTAGGATGTGTGAAAGAAAATAAGTTTTCAACATCTAGGATTTACACATCAAATGTGACACATAGTCTAATGATGTTGTACCTCTTGGACTTTTTAAAAATAAATAGAGTTCATAGTGTCTTAAGTAAGAAAACCCAAAGAGTCGAGGAGTCGTTGAATATGACATTTAACGAGTAATCTCCTCCTTCTATGATATCATCTTTGGTAGATGATAACTTAGTCGAAAGTCCAATGATGGCAAGACAAGCATGGAGTAAAAGTACAAAACAACATCTTCTCACCTTGAGTTAAACATTGAATCAAGTAAAATTGACACAAGTTATAAAACTTGATTTATTGGTCATTAGTTGTGTCTACACAAATTCAACAAAAACAATTTTTGGAATTTAGAATAAAACACTAGTGAAACGAAATTGATATTTCAAAGTAATCAAGTGAGTATAGTGTCAATATTTGAAAGACCTTTTGATAATAAAAGCAAGCCACAAAAGCAAGGGATTTTAACTTAAAGACATTCCTAGTTGCTCTCTTGTTCTCAATGGTTAAGTTATTGATGACTTATCAAAAATGAGATTAGTAAATCCGTAGGTAAAACTAAACGTAGAGAAATGTTTGGAAGACTACTTGTTCTCATAACAATTAGATTCAACATTAAGTTTAGCTTTTGTCTATGTGCTCGTGTTAAAGAAGATCCTAAAACAACTCTTTTATTGAGCCTATTTGGATACATCATAAGGTACTACACAACTAGGATTATGATCTCCCAAAAGAACGGGAATAGAAACCATAGTGTATGCCAAATGGAATTATGTCGGTAATAAGTTGATAAGAAAAGCCCAAGTGGTACTTGCACTTTTATACTTACTTACCCAATGATTCTCCAAAACGCGTAAGATTCTCAAATTAGTATCGGATGGAGAAGCACATCAACAAGCTCCGCTTGAACAAGCAAATTCGTGTCAACAACGGAATTCATCTCATCAACGTTATTACCCCTTCAACAAAGGAAGCATCAACTTCAGCGACAATTCAATTCATTATGTTCTTAATAGACATATTTGTGATCCATCATCATCGCCTTGGTAAGATTGTTCATTGAGGAACGTCTTATCTAAGAAAGTCTTCTACGTTAACTATTTCATCAACGTGTTAACAAAATCTCTTGAAAGTGAAGCACTCATAATTCCTAGGCTTAGTCAAAGACTCATAAGACCTAAAACCTTAAGGTTTGAACGTTAGGATAAAACCATAAAAATCAAGACAAATTATTGAGTTTCTCCCTGCAGAACCCACGGTACCTTCAGACCATACGGGCGGAACCCATTTTTTGGTTCCGCCTGGTCCGCCAAACCTTAGAGTGTATTATTTGTAATTTCAAAACCAAACACCCTCTTAAATCTTAACAAAAACTTTCAAACAGCATCACCCTCTCTAAAACACATATCCTCACGAATTTTAGAGCTTCTAATCCAATCTCTTCCAATCCAACTAACTTTGTAAGTATTCTAATCACAATTGCATTTTTAATTTAATTATAACATTCTTGCTTACAATCATTAACTAGAATCTTAGGGCTTTTGCATAAAACTTCATGATTCATGAAAAACTTGGTGGCTAGTCAATTATGTATTTCATTAGTTAAGAAATGTATATTTTCATTGTTACTTTGATTTACCAAACACACCAAGTGCATTATTTTTCAAATTGCAACATGATCCATCACCACATTGTTAAAACAAATGAAAAACATCATTTAAACATCACTTGCATACTATCTCTTGAATGCTAAAGGAGATACATAACTAATATGTATTTTCGGGTACATTCAATCGAAGACACATTCAATTAGGAGAGTGTTGGTTATCTTTTGTTTTTACAACAAAATTTGCATAACAAAATGATTTAGGAGTCAAAATGAGTCAAGATAACCATGTCTTCACATTGTCTTGCATATAGGAATATATTAGAACATCCTCGTTGGTAAAAGTCATTAACATACAATTTTATGTTTTCTAGGAATCAACATGCCTCCCGCAAACAAATCCGATCACAAAGAAACCCTTAAATACATGCCCCAAACACCATATGACCAAAGGTCTCAACTCGGTTCAAGTAGAAACCTTTAAGGCATTAGAAAAACTCTATGTTCACGAAGGTAGAACCATTGATCCATCCTTTCTAGAAGGAACATCTATTCGCCAAAACTTTGCCGCAATCAACTTTGATTGTCTCCTTGATATAGATGAACCAATTTGTCCTAGGTTCATCTTAGAATTTTATGCAACCGTAAACCTTTCCTCATGTGCTGGTGGTAGGATATCATTAAATTTCACAACCAATCAAATATCACATGACATAGATTTAAAAGACTTGTCTATTATTCTTGGTGTACCAAATGAGGGAACTTGCCTCTACACGGATAAGTGGCCCATTTCAACTCTTGATTCTATTGATCGTTTTTATCCATACGATACACCTCTTGCTAGTAAAGAAACTATTAAGGAACACCTCTTTGTTAGAACCTCTACCACTAGGGTGAATCGTTCGGGGAACATTGTAGATAAGGATCCTTTTGGTATGGAGCTCAATGAGCTTAAACCACAATTTAAGAAGTGGGAAGAAATTCTTAGGGCTAACGTCATAAGTACAATAGGAAATAGAGATCACATCAACACATGCCTATGCTACATGCTATATAGAATTTCCACCGGTCAACCCTTCAACTTAGCCTACTACCTTGCCAAAAGAATGGCCGACATATCCTTAGTTGGAACAACCGCTCTTCCCTATGGCATGTTTCTTACCCGCCTCTTTAGAGCAATCTCACCCATTTCTCCTAACGAAGATGGAATACGCCTTGACTATTTTCTCGTTCCTCACACCTTTGTTCCCCTAAGTGATAAACGAGTTTACAAAAATAAGGGCAAACGTACTCGATCACCTACACCATCATCATCATCATCCGGAATGAGCGAGGATGATAAACTTCCCAACTCTAAGTTACCTCCTTTAGAATACCTTCAAGCTCTCCCCATCATTGACAATGCTTCCGAAGAATTCAAGCAAACCAAAGGAATGTTCAAGTGTTTTGGAAGGTACCTAAACAAGCTCAAAAAGAAGATAGACCGGTTGTGAGAAGATTAAGGAGTGTTTGGCTTAAGAATGCTTTATAATCGTCTTTGTGTTAAAACTACGTGAATTATGTGTTTTTCACTTTCATGGTTTATTATGTTTGTTGGATTATGTTTGTATGAACTTTTATGCATAATGACAATGCTTAAGGTGTTTGTCATTTTTTCTATGCTTATGGCAATTCTTACTAAGTATAGTGAAATCCTCGACCTCAAGGTCAAAGTCCCACGATATGTATGTTTACATGTCTAATTTTTGCATTGCCTAACCAGTAATACCTTATCTTTTTGATTTTAGGAGTTTTCGAAAATTTTGAAAATCGTCTCGCGGGTCTAAAACGCGGACTGCCTAATTTTTTACCCCTGGCGGATCTGGCGGTACCCAAAATTGGGGTCCGCCAGTGTATTTTCTGGGAATTCCAGAAATGGCCCAACGGACCAGGCGGTACCCTCAAATGGGTTCCGCCAGTGTCTTCTGAGGGTTCCGCCAGACACCTGCAGAAAATTTTTCCATTTTTCTAAAGTCCAAAACTTGTAATGTGTCAAAACCATTATCCTAAGTGAGAAACATCTTCCACTAACTCCAATAACCATATTAGAACAACTTTCACTCACTAAAACAATTAGGAAGACACTTCCCTCCAAAAATTCAAATTCAAACATAACCAACCCAAGGAACCCTTTTAAAGGATCCTTCAAAACCATTGAAACATTTTCAACCAAATCACATATCATGATCATAAAGCATTAAGTACATTTGTTGATCTTTCACTCCACCTTATTCTATTGGAATGACATGCATTGATTTGACATATTCATGAAAATTTTGCAAATCATTTGAAACCTCAACCTTTGAATGGTAGAACATTAAAACCAAACACCCTATTCAAAATCTTCTTCATCCTATAAATTTTAGAGCTTTGCAACAACTCAAATCACACCATCACCATTAAACCTTCTTCTCTCAAAACATCAAAACCACACCTTTAAAAATGACCAAATCCAACACATCATCCGAGTCATCAAAATCCCTTTCAAGAATCACTAGGATTAGTGTTAAACCTTGTTGTTTTAACAAAACCGTCAAGTCAAGCTCATCTTCTTCAAGTAATGCTTCACTTAACATTTCTTCACCTATCCAAGATTACCTAAATCTCACTACCTCAACACAATCCCCAACACATTGTAATACCAATGTAATCACCATTCAAGATTTGCTTAATCTTGCTACTCCACCACCTTCTCCATCACATTGCAACTCAAACCTAGCCATTAATCCATCACCAACTAGACCTTTGAGTAAGTCAACTTCACCTTCTCAACAAGCTTTTAAATCAAAAACTCCTTCACCTCAATCACCAACACCTACACCAATGGAACTTTTCCATACACCACCAACATCACCATTACCCAATTTGGAAACTTTTGATGATCTATCATCAAGTCCACCATCCTTATCAATTTTTGATACCATTGCTCAAATGGAAACCCAACACCAACCTAGTGAGCAACTAGATGATGAACCCCATCAACCATCATTAGTAGAACGGTTGGCTTACCGTTATGCTAGACCATCCATTTTTCCAAATGATCAAGGTCATACCCACTCACAATCATTTGTGTTTCACCCAATTTACAAAGACCTTCATGGCAATCCTTCCGGCGAACCTAGTTTCCGCCATTTTGTTCAAAATCAACAACCACAACCACAACAACAACAACCATCACCACAAGAACCTTACCAACAATTTGAATCCCTACTTTCTTCCTATAAGAAAATAGATGCATCCATGTGGGAAAAACCTCCAAACATGAATGAGGAAATTAACACTCATTTAAACCACCTAAATGCCTTCAAACTAATGGTTGATTCTCAAATCAATCATGTTATGGAATTCCATACGGCATTAAGCTCAACAAATGAAGGAAGCAAATACACCTCTCAACCATCCACATTTGCTCCTTCAAGTTCAACCCATCCACCACCAACAAATCAAACCTCTCTTCCACCAAACTTTCCCCGCCATGGTTGTGGACAATGTGAAAGAACCGCTCACATTAGTGAAGGGTGTAGAAGGGAACTTAGGGAACTTTCCGAAGAAATGAGATTTATCTTAAACCACATTTTGGATCGTCTAACATCCTTGTCTCATCCACCTCAACATTAGAGTCTCCAAAATGAAACAAAACCGTTTCTCTTGGAAAATGTCTCCCATTTTAACCAACAAACCAAAACCAAGTCACCTCCTCACCTTTCAAAATAAAACCCGCTACAACCCTCAACTCACATTTTCATCCTTAAACAACCCCATCCTTGTTTTTGGAAAATGTTTCTCACAAAGGAAAATGATGATTTCCTTGTAGCTTTTTATGGTCGTAGCTTATTTGTAGCTTTTTCTTTATTTCTAAAGGTAGGATAGTGTAACCAAAATTTCTTGTCTTTGACTCTTTAAGAGTCTAAATTTTACATGAAATGAATTTCATTACACTACAAGGTTTTTATTGTTTGTTGACCATTTAGGCATGATGTGTGAACTATACCTTGTTATGGTACCATAAATAAATCTTGTGCTTTAGAAACTAACCTCTCTTTTTGTAGGTTCATTATCCATGTTTTCCTTCCTTGATACTCCATTTAGGGGAGTAATATTCAAGGGGGAGCATGAGTGTTGTCCTATTTCACTTCACAACTCTTAGTTGTGTTTAAACATGAAATACTTTCATGACTTATCTTGTGCAACAACTAACCTTTTCTTGTAGGTTCAAAATCCATGTCTCCTCTCTTGGCACTCCATTTAGGGGGAGCAAGTGGTTACTTCCGCTTCGCTACTCTTCTTTTTGTTTCGACAAAAAGGGGGAGAATTTAGATATAAACTTGTTTCAATTTTTTTTTTTTTTTTTTTTTTTTTTTTTTTTTTTTTTTTTTTTTGTATATCACATCGTCTTAGCAAAAACAAGTTTTTATACCTAACTTTATAAGACTTAATACTAAAACTAGTGACTTACTTATAAATAAAGTTTATGTTTTGTCATCAACAAAAAGGGGGAGATTGTTAATACAAATATCGCCTAAAAACGTTATTTATATTTTACGATCTTTGCTAAGTTTTGTTAATGACAAAGTATGAAGTTTAGCTATAAGTAAATCATCACTTTAAAGTGTTTAAGTCTTGTTTAACTAAGGTTAACATTTCCTTTTAAACAAAACATTGTTTTTACTTCTTAAACTAAAATGAGTCTTGTCACATCATATTTATTTCTTAATATAGTAAGGTCACATCACATTTAGGGCAAGTTTTGTCATCATGCATTTATGGAAAGAAATGTGTTTGACTAACTTTGTTGTTGCTTGTAAGCTTTGTATTTAACTTGTTATTATGAGATATGACATTGTTTGGTTGCTAGGAGTTATGAGACAAGACCTTGTTTGGTTTGCAAGATTTATTGAAAAACCAACTGCAGCCCTGGCGGTACCCTGGGGGTACACGGGCGGAACCCTTTTGAGGGGTCCGCCTGATCCGCCAGACCTGCAGTGTTGTTTGCTATAAATACCAAACCATTTGTTAGTTTTTGGCAACACTTTTAGGACATATATTCACATACTCCCTCAACTAACTTAGTAACCTTTTGATTTGTGATTCTCTTATGTAGCAAGGGACTTCACAAGATCATTCAAGAAGTTACAAGCTTCAACTCTAAAGTTGCAAGTCTTGGTAGCTTGGTCATGTATAAGCTTTGGTAGTTTATACTTCATGTGTGTCATGTATATAGAAGTAAGTGGTTAGTATTTTAGGCCTCAAAATACGCAGTGTGTCGGGAGTTGTTGTACCCTTGTAAAAGAACTAACGGGAGTGGTTGTACCCTTGGTAAAGAACTCGACATCTAGCTTAGTGTCGGTAAAAGTGTAAGCGACGAACGGGAGTGGTTGTACCCTTGTAAAAGAACTCGACATCTAGCTTAGTGTCGGTAAAAGTGTAAGCGACGTTGTAAAGGTTTTCTCCGCCGATGAAAGGAGCTTGTTGATTAGTGCTTATAACTCTCGAGTTGGAAACTCGGGGCGTGGATGTAGGGCAAGGAAAAAGAGTCCTTGTAGCCGAACCACGATAAACAATCATGTTGTGGTTTAATCGTTTCTTTCTTTATCTTTGCTTATTACATGTTGTTCTTTAGTTATAATTGCTAGTTACATATAAAGCTTTTCAAAGAACTAAACAAGTAAAGATATGTTTGTATCTTCAAACAAAAGTAAAGCTTTTCAAATAACTAAAAAAGTAAAGTTAAGATTATTACAAGCAAAGCTTTTCAATGTATGAAACTAGTAAAGTTAGAATTGATATTCACATTAAAAAGCTTTTCAAAGAATCAAACATATAACTTTGTGTTTATATCTTTAAGCAAACTTTAAAGATATTCAAGTTAAAAAGAGTCTAAAAAGCGGTAAACTATTCAACCCCCCTTCTAGTTTTCCACACAAACCATTCCTACCCATTTGCCTGGTCCACTGCATCAGCATGCATCAGCCAAACCTGCCCTCAGCCCTATTATTGATCCACTTTTGGTATGTTAGATTAGGAGTTAGAGGTTGGAATTGGGTACTTAGATAGGTTGCTAGCTTGTCAATTTAATGGTATTTTTGTTTCAATTTTAGAAATTTCTCTTACAACTCTGCACATGCTCAAAGTTCACTCCTAGGCCTGCAAATTTTTGTGTCTCAAATACCAATCTGTCTCCATTTTTCATGCTTTCATTTCTTCACTAAATGCTTTGAAATTCTAGATTAGTGTCATTTGTTAGCTTTCCTACATGCCACTATTTTTAGTTTATTTTTCATAAATTTTTTTGGTAGCTTATCAGGCCTTTTAACTTGCCCCATTAGACCTATTTTGGTGTTGGGTCAGTTTAAGCTTATGTGGTCTCTATGCTTATTTGTTGGTTAAGTGGCTTAATTCCACTCCATACAAGTACATTTAGGTTATTAGGAGCAATTGTCAATAGGTTTAGCTTATAGGACTTAGAATTTAGCTTATTGGAGCTTGTGTGTGCTAACAGTTAATGCACTAAAATTGTTTTCACCCTTTGGTCTGTTCTCACTATTCGCAGCCTAGGAATAGGATTGCTTTTAAGTGCTTATTAGGTCCTTGTTAATTGCTTATTCTGTTCCCCTAGCTTATTAGGCCCTCCCCTAGTTTAAGATTAGTTTAGTTTCCTTAGGATAGCTTATTAGTTGGTCATTTGGATTGACTGATCATTAGTCTCCCCTGCACCAGCTTGTATGTTTCATCAGCCAAACTTCCAAAGCCTGCACAGGGTGCATCAGTGGGCCCCACAACTTGTTCTTTGGCTCTTTTGACTCCCCTCCTAGCTGTCTAGATAGATCAAGCATTCTTTTGGGCTTAAGTCTTCTTGCCCCTAGCTTATTTTACCCATCCTTGTGCCCTGATCACACAGCTATACTCAGTAATCAGTTTTGGTCACCAAAGTCCCCAAGCCCTCACTTGGCTTAATTGTGGGACCCAACCCCTGAACCTTGGTTCATTGGAAAGCCCTTCAGGTCTATTTCCCAGATCAGATCTTATTTTGGATCCCCAAACACACCTGTGGGCCCCACAACAGGCTGCAGTTGCCACAATTTGGCCCTTTGGCCCTTGTAAACTGGCAAAAGTGCTTATTTGCTTATCTCAAGCTTATTAGTGCTAATCTTTGTGCCTTGTTGCTTATTTCCAGTCACTCATACTTATTTACACCTTCATTCACTTCTGTTTCATCTCCACAGCTTATTTTGAAAGCTTATTTGAGCTTAAATCACCAACTTGAGCCAAAAAGCTCAACTGTTAAGCTCATAAGTTCTCACAGAGCTTATTTGTGAATTCCAAAGTAGTTGCCTTTACAAAAGTTTCTTAGTTACAGTTGCTTATTAGTTTTGTAAAAGAAAATCAAAGAAAAAACCAAAAATAAAAAAGAGATGGCTTCTATTTAAGCCATTTGGCTTATTTTTCTGCTTATTTATAAGCACTTTCTGATTTTAAATTTTTCTTAGGTTCCTTATAACCTTTAGTATTTTTGGTAATTTTTTCAGATTTTTCTCATTTGATTTAGTACTTTTTATAATTTAATCTAGTTTAAATTAATTAAATAATTAGTTTTTAATTAATAATAACTATTTAAAAATTCTAAAAAATATATTTTCTGTTTTAAAATTAGTTTTATAATATTTTAGATTTTTCTAAATTTAATTTTCATTTTTCTAGTTAAAATTCATAATTAGTTATAATTTTGTATAATTTAAATAATTAAAAATTAATTAATAATTAGTAATTAATTAATAGTAATTACAAGTTTATATAAAACCGGATGAGAATGACGCCGTTTACCCCTGTAGCTACACATTAGCGTTTTCCGGCCAAAACCGTCCAGGCTCCCGGAGCCTAAGTTTCCCAGCCCACCTTGGCCCAGCGATGGTCCGATACAGAGTTAAGGATAAGATACCGGTGATGAACCACACAATCCTAAATCTCTCTCTCACACACACAATCAACAGGTAAAAAACTGGCTATAATCTGTTTTAAGATGGAGATGGTTAGGATTTCGTTGATTTGGGGGTTTTGTTGATTTAGGGGTTTTGTTGATTTGGGGATTTAATCGGCTAGGATATGCTGATATGTAAGGTTTTTTTTTAATGCTTTATTGTGCTTTATTTTCATTAATTCATGATTTATTTAGGGTCTTTCTTTAAATTTTTTTCCAAATTAGGGTTTCGTTGATTTGGGGGTTTTGTTCATTTGGGGATTTCGTTGATTTGGGGGTTTGGGTTGGGTTTGCCCGGTCTAAATATTTATGTTAAGGATTTATTCAAATCAAATATGATTAAGAAAATGGCCATTTTTTAAATGGGTAACTTGCTTTGTCTGATGTTCAAACTTCCAAGTTGGTATTTATAATTTGATATGTCTCAGCTTGGTAATTTAAGCTGTAAAAAGTGTTCTGATATGGGAATTAGTCACAGTTGGTTATCGAAGATGTACGTATTGCTAACTTAGCAAATGTTTTTACATAAAACAATATGCAAACTTACTAGAGTAGGTATATATTGATAAAGCGTACTTGTTATTCTGTGTAGATTTGTGAACTGATATTGTGACATTGTCCGGATGTTGGCGGGGCAGCATCACAGAAGTGATGTTTGCAGCCACAGTGTTCTAATTTGATATGTCTCAGCTTGGTAATTTAAGCTGTAAAAAGTGTTCTGATATGGGAATTAGTCACATTTGGTTATCGAAGATGTACGTATTGCTAACTTAGCAAATGTTTTTACATAAAACAATATACAAACTTACTAGAGTAGGTATATATTGATAAAGCGTATTTGTTATTCTGTGTAGATTTGTGAACTGGTATTGTGACATTGTCCGGATGTAGGCGGGGCAGCATCACAAAAGTGATGTTTGCAGCCACGGTGTTCTGAGCATGGGCTGAGCACAGGTCTGGGCCGGGTATCCTCTTAAATGTACTTTGGTTTATGCTGAGTTATGCTATGTTGTAACGATGTTTGGTTTGATCATGCAGTGATCAAACGACAGTTTATTGTCACTAGCTGATGGTATTTTTCTATTCAATGGTGTGGATTTTTAAGACGTGCCAAATCTACCTGTATCTTGGCGGGGCAGCACCACAAAAGTGGTGTTTGCAGCCATGGCGGGTTGAAAGCGCATTCTACACACACTGACTATCTATGAAACAGATGAATGGATATGTTTGCTGAATGTGTAATAGTTGTAACGATTGGTATGCGTGTGATTTGCGGTTCCGTTTCGGGTATTATTTTGAACTCATATTGGCCAGTTGCTCTTTCAGCCATTTAACGCCCAACACATACATACAGGCAATGATGATTATTATCTTGGTTTATAAATTTTATGACCGTGAATTAGTGACAACAGTATCTTGGCCAGGCAACCTTACCCAAGTGGTGGGTGCAGCCATGGATCGTGTTGGCTTTGGCTGCTATATTTGCAGACCTAAACTATTTCACCATGGGTAAGTTGGCGACACCGGTAGCTTGGCAGGGCATCTTTACCTGAGTGGTGGTTGCAGCCATGGTTGCCGTTCGCCTTTGGTGGTATTGCCACACAACTGAGCCATTGCGTGATGATCATACGGTTTCGGTACATGAATTGCACCTGAATTCTGCTAGATGTGAGCGCATGTATGTATGTGAGATGAGTATGGGCTGGATTAGGTTACTTAGTAAGTTAAAACGTGTTTTCTGCTATACAAAGGTTTTACCATTTGGAAAACAATTAACAGTAACAACTTTCTCGGTGTAAACAAAGGTTTGTATAATTCACTTTAACGTACAAACTTATTGCAAATTAAGTTAATTTTTTTTCTTTTCTTTTGGTTGTTACGTACAAACTTATTGCAAATTAAGTTAATTATTTTCCGTTTATATATCGTTATATAGTTTTTTGATCAGATTTGCCTATTTAGTTTATGCTACCTAGCTTGCCTCATAAATTGCTTTTGATAACTGTTCTTTGCGTTTAAGCGAGTCAGACCTCATGCCTAGCTAGAAACGATGTTTATTGTGCATTGGTTTGTAAGTCTATGGAGACATAATACCGCTGTTTGGGATTGCTCCTTAGAATAGATCATCTTTATGATAAATTTGATTGTGATTCTTTTGCGAATTAGTATAGGGGATATTTGGATTATGTGAAAGTGTGCCAGTAGAAAATGTAAAGCTGATATCAAATAATAGGTATCATAATCTCATTCTTAATATAGTTTAGCCTTTTTAAGAATGAGCTATAAGCCCCCAATATATGGTAACAGAATGTCAATCCAAACACCCCCAAGTTATCGGCTTTGTTGACTGAATGGTATTTTTAAGAATAAGTACAAGTGATGTTGACGTTGCTTCCGTGAGGCCGACGAATGGTATTATTATTCACTAACTTGATATGTCTCACGCGAATGTGACGGATACCAGACATCGGTTTCCGGTGGTCGTAGACGTTGGTGGGAGGGGAAAGGGGAAGGTCAATGACGTAGCAACGTCCTCACACTATGGTAATGAACATTCCTCTTTTGTGGTTTAGTGTGCATATGTATGCTACATGTTTGTAACAGTTGTCCTACAACGCCATGGAGCGCTGCGTTTCAGATGCTCCATTGCTTGGTGGCTGCGTTCAGGATGTCCCTTCACTTTCTTGCACTCACACTGGCGGTATTTTTAACAAATACCTTTCATTTACATATATATAGACCGTGCATTTTTGGTGTTGCACACAATCGGTTTACACGAGCATAAAAGTTTTTATTGTTCCAAATGGTAATTTTGTTTCCAATGTTATTGTTGTGGCTAGCGGCGGACCCATCATGAAATTTAAGGTGGTTCCTTTACTTAGTCAAGGCGTCAAACTAAACGGGTCAAAAAGTCAACTGGTCAACGGGTCGGGTTATATTTTGTCTTGTCGGGTAAAACATAACATAAGTAAGTAACTAGAGCAAAAAAATGTGTCGTGTCGCGTACTATTTATATTACATGTTAAAAGTGAATCTTTTACTAAAACAAATTGCATTATACAGTATATCATTACGATATAACTAAGGAAATGTAAATCAGAGCTTCAATATATACTTTTTTAATTGTTGACATCATATTTATAAATGTCAACTTATAAAAGTCAATAAAGTCTTTAAATGTTCATATACAACTTATTACAATACTACTCTACAATATATATAGTGAATATACCAAAAAGTATAAGATAAGTTTAAGAAAGTCAAAGAGTGAAACAAAAACTTACTCTAATTACTAAAGAAAATATTGACGAATACAGTGAAAGAGAAAAAAAAACTATACTCCAACCTAATATTGCTATGTCCAAAACAAAAGTAGCCTTAAAATTTAAATTGCTACTTCCACACTAAGCTTAATTGCTATATCCAGAAAAAGTGTTTCTTCATCCTCCTACTAATTCCGGTTGATATGTCCGATCTCCGACCAGAGTTCTCTTTTTTTTATTCGTTTTCATTCTTTAACCTTTGAAATTTTCAATCCAAGGTGGTTCCCAAGTAATTTCTAAGGTAGGTCCTAAAAAGAAATCCGATATCGCTTCTAAAGGAATTTTTCATCCAAGGTGGTTCCCGGGCACCGCCTACGCAAGGCATAGGTCCGCCTCTGGTTGTGGCTCATGTAGGAACCCGGACCAGTACTTCTTCCATTCCCGTTGTCAATGCAGGTATGGCACTTTATATTGTTGTTTTCTGTTTTTTTTTTCTCTCTTTTAATGGGTTCGATAATTTAAAAAAGGTTAGTAAAACTCACGGGAAAATATAACATTTAACTTATAATTGTACTGTGACAGGGGTTATTCTTCTTTTGGTATGAAGAAGTGGGAAACGGGAAAGAAACAACGGCAGTAGACGACATTATTTGGTTATTGGAAGGGATGGCAATAGACGACATTATCTATGGTATTTGTTTCGGCTCGATATCCATAAAACAGGTTTGTTTAGTTTGACTCTTTGGTTTTTGGAATTTAAACATGTGTAATTTGGGTACAAGAAATTTAAGTAACACGGAAAATTTAGACTACACCACAGTGATGATCAAATTATCTTTGAGTACGAACAAATCGTTGAGATAAAAAGATAATCACATCAGACCTATGGTCACTGACTTGCCTCGCTGCTGTAGTGTTGGCCTGTGTGGTGCAAAAAGTATTTGCTTATCAGCAAGTTAAAGAGGCTATGATGAGTCTTAATGTGTCCGATTAGAGATGTGGTCACCCGCACCTTGGCAAGGCAAACTGTTATGTTTGTAGCCATGTCGGATGCATAATATTTTAGTCACTGAGTTCCCTATCTGAGCCTCCCAGTTATATTTGATTGTACCTGCTGATTTGTTATTCGCTCATACGAGTACAGAAGACAAGTGATACTTGCTTCTTAGACCTTTCGAGCGGGTGCAGCAGGTACATATGTATAGACGATGTATACGTATGCACATAGTCCATAGTTTGGCGACCTGTCGCCGTAAAGCACGAATTATAATATAACAGGTAATACTTGATTTGTGGGTCTCACCAATTAGTTGCAGCCTTTTGCTCTTTTTATGGGTGCATTTGCTGATACTTCGACATTTATTGAAATCTGGTGAGTTGTTACTCAAATGACCATTACATGAGTGTAAATATAATTGTATCATCTTACTGTCAAGTTATACAGCTTAAAGATTTATATTCTGTCATTTTTATAGGTACAAAAGTCACCGAAAATCATTAGCTACATGTAAGGCACGTTGCAGGTTCAATATCTTTTAAACTGATGTATTACCAACATGTAATTGTAGCAATCCTGTTAAACATTATTCAAATTCCAGATTTAAATTACTAATTTTCTGAATGCTGCTATCATTTTAGGTGTGCATAGGCAAGTTCAAGCAAATTCTGATACGTTTCATAAAAATATTAGCCGTTTACGGCCAGTAACCTGAGGTAACTCAATGCCTTATCTGGAATTACATCTACTCAAACTCTACATTACCATATACTAATTTTCCGATTATCATTGTCATTTAGATGCATCCAACCGAACAATGGCAAACCCCAACACTTTACATGAAAATAATACGCCTGCGCATTCAGCATTTTGCTTATTCACTGTCGCCATGGTCTAAGAAAGATGGTCGGGGTTACAGAGATAATAGGTACGACAATAACAGCTTTTTGTTTACGAAATGCTTTACGAAATTCATACGATCAGATTCACACGACATGCTTTTGTAGTAAGTTATATTATCTAAGGTGAAGTTATAAATTGTGCAGAATTGCGAGTGGAGGAAATCAATCATGAGTTGCTTCAGTTGTTATGGACAAGATGATATGCACAAGTCGTATGATAACGGACCGTACATAACGAATAATGTAGCAGGTAATCTTTATTACAGTCCGTAGTGTGTATGTTTTGCACACAAAATAAATATAAAATTACATGATTAGTATTGAGATTGGCTATGTTCATCTGAGCATGATATACTTTTATGTTTGGAATTTATGCAAGTTGTCAGAAATTGCTTCATTAAGTGACATTTGTGAATTTGGTTTTTGTTGCGAAATCAGGTCGTGTATGCGAAAATGTTAGTCTGCGTGCTTAAGTTATTTGGGATTAATTGTTGAAATTTAAGTTGGTTTTAGGTTAAACTTTTATTGTGATTATGAGCTAAGACAGTAGCTGGTCTCAATAGAGGATAAGACTGTTGATTTGCTTTTTTTATGTTGTATAATTTTGTTTCTTTAATTGTTATATATTCATATGCAGTGCTGTGAATCAAGCGTTGAGTATTGTAAAATTGGCTCTATACGTATTTTCTATGTAACATTTCCTTTGTCGAACAAGCTGCCCCAACTAATATTGCAATTGAACAGGTGGTTGATGCTTCAAACAAAAACATAGATCCTTTCAAGTTAGACAAAGATGGAGTTGATGCTCAGCTCGATACACATCATGCTGAGAAGTGTCATCAAGACAATGTAATCCGAGTTCTAGAGACCCATTTGGATTGGCTACAAGCTAAGCACATAGGGGTACATGCGTTTGAAGCTGTGTTAGTGTTGGTAGTAGAAATGCATGATATTTGTAGTTCTTAGAGTTTGAGAGTTATACGTCCTCAACAACGGAACAAATTATGCCTCACATAAAACGGCAATAAAACAATGCAAAAAAACGCGCCCGCCCGCAACGCGGCGGCCAACGCCAATCTCGTTAATTAAATAGTGTAAAAATTATTTTTCTTTTTCCTAAAATTTTCTTTTATCATTAGGATTGTAAAAAGTAATTTTCATATCCGTAGGACTTCATTTGCTCCCGTTTCACTTTTTATTTTGCGCGTTCGCATTTATTTTAAATTCAAACGCGCGTTTTTAGGTTTTTATACGTTTTTAGAATATCTAATCTTGCGTAATCATTCACATAGCTTTCCTAAGCTATTCTATTTCATAATTCTTTAATTTTATCAATCACAACCCCTTTTTTGTCCAAATTCACCCGATCACAAACCCGTTTTTGATACCATCACACCTCGTCGGGACATAACGACCCGGGGAAACACTGTACTTCCACGGAGCATTGGATCTAGGCAGTCTGACCTATTTGACCATTCACTTGGTTGATTAGGTTGACCGTTTGGAGCCAATCACATGCACAAAGACACGTTGAAGGATTCTGGTGCAGGTACTGATAAGTCTGTTGAGGAATTGTAGGTTGAGGTGGAACTGAAAAGGTTAAATAATCATTCGTTTGAGGAAGATTAGACCGATGATCAGGAAGATGGCAATGATGAAGATGCAGATGATCAAGAAATTGATCATACACCGGATCTCACAGATTATCACTTGGTTCGGTATAGAGAACCAAGGACAAGAACGAAACCTTTGAGGTTTCGGGATGAGAGTAATATGGTTGCTTACGCGCTGCTGCAGCAGAGGAAGAAGATATTCATGAATCGTTGACATATCAGGAGGCAGTTGCTTGTGAAGACAATTCTAAGTGGAAAGCTGTTATGGATGAAGAGATGGATTCTCTAAGGAAGAATAAGACCTATGAGTTAGTAGATCATCCAGCTGGGCAAAAGCTGGTGAGCCGCAAATGGCTGTTCAAGATAAAGGAAAGGATTGAAGGTGTTCAAAAGCCTAGGCATAAGGCGAGGTTGGTGGCACATGGATTCACACAAAGGGCATGTATTGACTATAATGAAGTATTTTCGCCGGTAGTTCGACACACATCTATTCGGGTTATACTTGCATTGACTGCGTGTAGTGATTATGAGCTAGAGCAGCTTGATGTAAAGATGACATTCTTACATGGGAATCTTGAAGAAGTGATCTACATGAGGCAGCCACCGGGTTATGAACAAGGTATGTTTGTTAAAGATAATAAACTCCTTTGGTTTCAAAGAATTTTTGGGACTTAGTTTTGATTTCTTTAATATTTTCTTGAGTAAATTACACTATTCGTCCATGTGGTTTTGGCCAAATCCCTAACTCCGTCCTTGATTTTTTGCATGAATGGTCCTTATAATGAAACTGCATAACAACATCCGTCCTTATTAGTAACGATCATTAAATAAATCCGTTAAATCCCTTCATGTGATTTGCACATTTGCACATGATATCAAAATGGTATTTTTACTTTCTCTTATTTGATCCTTGCACCAATCATTTAAAACCTTCTTACACACTTACAAATAACAAACAACTATTTTTTTCTCGCACACACATTTAAACATGTCAACCTCCTTTACTTTCTCTTTACATGACACATCTCATACCATCACCATCAGTGACATCATTAAACCTGCAACAACCGGTGTCAGCCACCTCACCTTCAACCACTACCTTCATCCGACATACCTGCCCTCTCCCGCACCTCCGGCGCTACGTACACCGCTACCATCATCTTCTCTCCCTTTTTTGGTTTTATATTCAAATGTAGTGGGTATGTGGTTTTTTTTAATTTATAGAAGCTAGTGGGTTTTAGAAAAAAAAAGTTAAAATTGAAGGGTAAAAAGTAAGGTTGAAGGAAGATGGAGTGTTAAATAACCATTATACTCTCATGTGCAAGGCACATAGGGGGATTTAACGAACTTATTCAACGATCATTATTGATAAGGACTGACAGTGTTACATAGTTTCATTATAAGAATCATTTATGCAAAAAAAAAAAAAAAAAAAAAAAAAAAAAAAAAAAAAAAAACAGGACCAGGATAGGAATTTGGCCAAAATCACAAGGACGAACGATGTAATTTGCTCTATTTTTTTAATAGTTTTGAACTTTTGATTTCTTTAATATTGTCCTTTTTCTCTTTTCTTATTTACTTTCGATTTCTTTTTCTTTTAAAGTAAATATAAATTAATTTGAAGTGTGTGATTTGCTTAGACCCGAAGTACTCGGACTAAGATCTTGGTATATAAAGTGCAAAAATATATGTATAACTCACAATATAATGCTATAAGTATGTTTGGAAAAATGGAGACATTGGCATAATTGTTTTAATACTTCTAACTTAATTTTGAACAAGTCAACTTTGTGTGTTTGGATTCTTTGAGCCATGAGCCCATGATAGTCACTGTAAATGTTTGGTTGGTTACTATAACAATCAAAATAGGCGTTTATAGCCATAGCCTTATTCTAGTAGTACGAGGTGGTTTTTTTAGCATTCCGTGGGCATGTTATGTCTATATTTTGACAACAATTGTATGTCCCGTTATTAAGAAAAAAGTTGTGTACCTAAAACTGAAACGGAAGAAATTAGACTACCGCTTATATATGTACTCAAATTCTAGCATCATAAATCTGCTATGAGATACATATCTTACATTCCTTGATATGTTATATACACCAACACAACCATGTACCATTATAAAACATATGAGTAAACGACACAGGGACAAATATTCTATATCACAAACAATATTACGTTAACAAACGATGGTATTTAAATTCCAGTGTCTTACAATAGAAATTCACACAAGTCAAATGTTTAACAAATGAGAGTTGGAGGATTGAACAAGATTCTCTAAGTAGTTGTTTTAAGGTATCCAAACCGCCATTAGCATCCATGCCTTACAAACACCTTCGTAAACAATTGTTGGCGTGTATACATGATGCAATTTTAATACTTCGACGGATGTAAAGCCACCTGAAGCTGCCTCTTCTGACATAATTTTGCTGGATCTCTATAAACAGTAATCACAGGCGATTTCCCATCTGATAAGGCAACGTGTGCAATGCTAAAAGATTCACCTTTTTCAGAAGCAAATTTCCACTCGTTCATACTTAAATAAAACCAGTCCTTCTTTGCCACTGAAGTTGATTTAACTTCTATATATTCCTCGCTTTTATCCTTACCTTTAACAAGAATATCATACGGTAGTCCGGACTCTTTAACCTCATTGACCCATTTCACCTTTTTGCCACTAAGGGTGGAAGAAAAGTATCTGAAAGCCACACGTTCTCCTACCCTCCCAGTTATGACATGTTGTGGGGGAACTGAAACTGTATTTTTTCCTTTATTAATAACAGAATCTGATTGGTCATTTAAAGCTTCATCATCTTCCAAGATTTCAAAGGGCTTCGATGAGTCTGGATTTTCATTGATGATCCAGTCACCGTTACTCTCAAATAATCCTTCTGCAGATGTGGTTTTCCAATGGACAGGTGGCCAACTTAAGTTTTTTCCAAACTTCTTAGTGGTAGTCGACCCCACTTCTGGTGATGATGTGGACACTAACGACCACTGTAATTCTTCACATGGGAGATTTGGCAGCTTTTGGCTATCTGTAACGAATAACTCCATCTTCTCCTCTGTGAAGCCTGATTTTGTCATTGTTGTAATCATGTAAAGAAAATTTGCTAAAGGGAGCCCAACAAGTAAAATATGAGAAAGCTCCACAAAAAGCGAGTGAGAATCAGCATTGCGTGTTGCATACAAGATGTTGTCTTGTAGAAGACAACAACATTCACGCTCCTTTGATTCAATTCCAAAACTCTTTACGACATACTTCTGGCACAATTTCTCCACCACAGCAATTTTCAAAGAATTCACGTTTTTGAATCCAGAAAGCTTGAGTTGAGAATATTCATTTGGATGCATGCGATAAATGTAACGCTGAGCATATGGGAGAGCCCATCTCACCAATGAAATCATATAACTACTATCTATCAGGCCATAGTGTATCACTTCACAGGTCACAACCTGCACAATGACATAATATTAGACGGTGATTAAAAAAAATCAAATATTATGCATTTATACGAATCTGCTTGTGATGCAACTTAAAATTCCCACAACTAGATCTATTAGACCTAAGCCCAGGGTCTAAAAAGATTCCACGGATAGTCATAACACACATTATGCTTCTTGATGTATAGGTGGAAGATTCAACCCATTAACTTAAATATGGGTTGCTTTCAGTTTTGTTTATCCATAATGAGTCAAATGGGTGATTTGCTAGAAGGGCAACAGGTGGATTCAGATTCAGATTATCAAAACTAACGCCTTAGCCATTAAAAAAAAAGAAAAGAAAAGGGACTTGACAAATAAGTGTTTTTGGGTCAACCAACTCAGCTCGGCCAGTTTCAACCATCACTGGAAAATGACCCGTTTTGAAATGTTATCAGACCCGTCGACCTTGAAACCTCTAGTGTGAGGTCTTTGTTGTGTGAGAATAAAAGAGAGTACCTCAGAAAGACACGGGATTCCTAGTCTCCGGAATAAAACAGAAACCTTATCCTGAAGCATCTGTTTTTCTTCGTTAGTAAGCTCCCCCAAACATAGAAACTCAACATTACTCAAGTCTATGAAGTCCTTTTTAAGCTGCTCATCATCGCACCAATATATGTGACCAAAGGAATCATGCAAAGAAACCCATTTGTCTTTTACAGTTGGAAGAATTGTTGTTTCCTTTTCCTCCATCATCTTTTTCATGTAGTCAATATCAACACAGCTCAGAACCCCCGAGTCGAATCCATCACTCCATTTTTGGAAAACTTGGAAAGCCTGACACATGAAAGAAAAAGAACTATGAACAAATTTACGGGTACCCAATTTAGTGTTTTTAGCTAAACTGAAAGTGGAAACAAGTTAAACTGTTTAAAACTAAAGATTGTATGACTGTACTCACTACTTTAGCTGCATGTGCTGGCAAACTCTCCTTCGATAATTGGAGCAAAAATTGAAGATAGCAAAGAAGATGAGGATTCTCAGCTACTCCAAACTCACATACAAAGAAATGACGGAGATCGGGATAAACATTGCATAACATCTTGCTGAAAACACGATGAGTCATGTATTCGAAAAGCTGAGGTTTGGTTGACTTGGTTTGTTCTACTGAAGAAATGATAGAATCATGCCAATATACTTCACTGGGAGATAATAATAAACCAGACAGAATTCCACTTGTGGAACCAACCGAGCTAGGAACAAATATGAAAGCTTGAGAATGCAAAGTCTCAACTATCTTCCGCTTTGAAACACGCATCTCACTCCATAAGTATGTGTAGAACTTGGACATTTGAGATATGCTGGTAATGGAGATTTTATAAATGGTTATCAAGTATGTCAAATGTAAAACAGACTTAAACAAATTCTAGTACTGAATGATTGAACCAATGATACCTGGCCCTAAAAGGTTTCTTAGATCCTCTCCACACATCGAGAATTGATAAAGCATCATCAAGAGTGATTATTTGCTTCAAGCCAATATCATTCAAAAACTTCACACTGTTAACCTAAACAACGACAAAAGTAACGGGTAACTGAATACAAGTGTTCGTCCGTCCAAGATATCGGTTACATAAAAAAATTTAAGTTACTAACCTTTGGAACACTGTATGGTGCCCTGTGACGAAGAATGGAACGCACCGTTTCACAGTTATGGAACACATCTTTAGAAAAGTGAAGTTGATCATCCATACTAGAAGCCACCCATCGAACACTATGAAGGATTTTTATAAGTGAAGATTTAAAAGGCCTGAACTGCTCACCAATTTCGCATAAGCCTGTAATCTTATCACTAAAATAATCATCCCATAGTTCATCAAGTACCCTTAGGAGGTACCTACTCTTTCCCTTATTACCATTCGACGAAACATGTGATAATAATTGTGTTAACTCTTGAGAATCATAATCTATGACAACGGATCCTGAAGATACACAATCATCATCTAACATCATGTTCTTGAGAACAGTATGAGGTATGTCAGAAATATGCTTTTCAACTTTGACTATTTTCACGAAATCCGTGACTCCTAAATCCTGCAAGAAACTTCTCCATTTCGATGTTCCTTCAGGTGAGGATTTGCTTACCTGGTGTTTCAGATAGCTGATATCAATCTCAAACCATTGCATATCACTGCCACTCACCAACTTACTCATATCAATTAGATTGCCGAATTGTTTACTGAAATGAATTGGGACGTCGGCAAGTCGTTTGTACCCATGATTTGTGGAAACAAAAGCATTGTTACGTAACTGTGAGAGAATGTGTTCCTTTTCTTCAAGACACTCAGAACAACAAGACGATTCTAAATGAAACATTATAAAAGAAAGGTACTCAATCATCAATTCCAGACTTTCCGCCATAACTTTTTCATCACAAATAGCAGGTAAGACGTGCTTTTTCAAAACTTCGTGTGCAGATAACCACTGGACCCCAAGTTTGTAAAGCATCTGGGTTATGTTTTCAACATGATCAATAAAAAGAGCAGGATTAACAATCCGAAGTTTGGAATACAACTTCCCAAAAGCTTCAAGACCATGCTCGCGATCAGTATGCAGCCAAATTGCACCTTCATTAATTGAAGCATAGCTACCATCTAAAAGAGGTATAATTGATAACTGTCTTGCGGAACTAATGAAATCAGACTCGGTTGCATTAACCAACATCAAAAACAAAACGTTTAGCCAAGAGCATAGCCAACTGAGGTCCATTGATCTAAGAGAATCAGCTCGACATAAAGATGCCATAACTTGAATAAGAACTTTGGGTCCACATTCTTCAATGCCTAAAGCCCGTGCCAAGGAATCCGTTAGAAGCGTATCTTTATGCAAGTATCCAACATCAAGATGCTCCCTTATCAAACTATCAGGCAACAACGAACGAGTTTGTTCTGTCCAGTTACGCAGTACTTTACATGGCGGGACCCACACGTCCCACTCGTCATCTTCCCCTTGTAGAAGCAGACAGCTAGAACTACACAGTTTAGAAATAATCATATTTGGAAGCTGTGAAAAAAAACCATGCACTTCCCCTTCAAGAGGAACAAAGCTCATAAAAACTGAAACGCCCTTCGCCAGGTTCTTTTTAAAACAAGGAAGGCTGCAGAATGACAGCTCAGCATTAACGAACAAATTCGAAAACTCCAATAACAACCATTGGTTCCATGGACTGTTTCCATCAACTTCTCTTGACGAGGAAACAATAAAATCCGCTTGGATGATAAATTTTAAGCCATAACTCCTTGAAGGAAATAAAACAAAAACAGGCTGTTGGTCGAGTTTCGAGATGTAGTTTCCATTACCTAAATCCTCCAACCCAAGTGCCACGGATATTTCAGTTGTTTGGACATCATGGCAAATATGATCCGCTTGTAGTGTTCCAGATTTGACAAACCAAGTGAATTTCTCTTTTCCAAGAAAAACATTCACAATACCGTCTTTATCAACTTGCTTCCTCATGACAATGAGCGAATCATTTGGAATATTTCTGAACTTGATACATTTAAGGCGGTGAAGGAATAACAACAAGGATGGATGAAAGCTAGAAAACATGGAGATTAACTTCTCGACAGGAAAAGCGTCATCTTCCTTTGATCTGAAGGGAAGCACAATGCATGTTTTGCAACATGTCTCATCCGTTGGATTGTTATCCCCAGAACCCAACTTGCTAAACAAATCAATGTCACAAGGTGGAACAACTGTTGGCAAAACAAAACCAATTAGACCGTCGCTTATGTCAAACTTGTTATGGAACGCGTTAGAATGGATTTCCGGAGCATCCGCCACCTGGTCGTATATCAAATCATTAAGAATTATTCTAAGAAAAAACATCAAAGATCAGAAGCTAAAATAAGCGATGGAACATATTCTTTGAGACATTAAAGAGTATAATATACCTGGAATACGGATTTGAAGCCAATGCCCTTTTTGCTAATATATCCAGTACTAGGTTCCGTCTTTGATGAATTGCCTACCTTACAAAGTGCTTTTATGGTTTCGACAGAAAATCCTTGATCATTATTCAAGACTATAACTCCTGTTTCTTGAAGAATGAAAGTTAAAGTTGGCTCAACATCACACGAGTACAAATTTCCATCAGCATTCCGAACCTATATATTAGCAAAACACGGTGTAACATAACATAACCAAAGAAGCAACATGAAATAGTGTAAATAGATGCACTTACTAGTTCGAGTAGAAAATGTGAGTCCTCAGAATATAACTCTTGAGAAAGACAATGTAGTGCTTCTCCTAAACGACAATGTAGTACAAATTTCTCAGTAGCCGAGATATCTGAACCCAATGCGAATTCTTCTCGCCTAATACACTCAATAATCTTCTTTGCTGATTCCTCTTCATTATTATTATCCTTACCTTCAGTAACAAAATCAGATGCTAATCCAAATTCTTTAACCTTTTTTACCCATCTTTCACCACAGTTTTCATAATTTAAAGCGACAAGTTCTCTCTCGTTTGAAGTAAATCCATCATTCATATCAGAAGAGACTGTATCCTTATAAGTTCCGGAACCTGATTGGTCTTTCAAAGCTTCATCTTCTTTTCTAATGACTGAAGCTTCATCATGTCTCGTGTGATCACTACTGACTTCTTTTGTCTTTGATGCAGGTTTCCTTCTTGATCTTCCTCGGAGCTTTTTAGATGTAGACTTTGTGGGACCAGAACTTGTGGTTGGTGTAAACTTACCTTCTTCTGGCGATGAAATGGAGAACATAGACCACTCGGATTCTTCACTTGGGAGCTTCAATAGTTTTTGCTTATTTATTGAAAACAGCTCCATTTGCTCCTCTATGTGACCTGATTCTGTTGTTAAAATCCTGTGGAGGAAATTTGCTAAGGGAAATTCAGGAACTCCGGCAACAAGAAAACGAGAAAGCTCCATAAAAAGCGAGTGGGAATCTGAATCAGATTCAGGAGTTGCATACAGGATGTTGTCCTGCAGAAGACAACTGCACTCAATTCGTTTATTGGATTCAATACCAAATTTCTTTATGACGTTCTTGTAGAACAGCTTTTCCACCACAACAATCTTAAGTTTCTTGAATTCAGAATATTCTTTTGGATGGAAGCTATAAATGTAGCGCTGAGCATATGGGAGAACCCAGTTTATGAAGTAAGTTAGAAGAGTGTTATCTCTCACGTTATCGTATATTGCTTCACGAGTTACAACCTGCACAAGCCATAAAGTAGACGAATTATATGAAGTACTGCAACTTTCTCTATAACATTCCCCTCCTGTCACTAGTGGCACATTATCATTTTTGGTGACAAAATGGGTGCGTCAGGTGGGTTGGGCAACAGGTCAAAACAGGTCCAGAATGGAACAGGTTTATCCAATACAAAAATTTGACGAGGCTGTAAACATTAAAATACACAATTTGGGCTTTCTAACACGTTTGACTGTTCTTGCCAGTTGAAATATTTTCCTTTTAGCTAATTATCAGATTTTACCCATTGGACCGGTTAATGATAAATCATGACCTTATAAGTAATGGGTAGAATGGGTCGACCCACACATTCTTTTCAACAAAAATAGAAAACTGAACCAGCAAAACCGATAGAAATTTTTAAGTTGATACAAGAACTTTTGAAAATTGATTTTGTTCATATGAAGTATATAAAAATATTTGGTTAGGCATCAAGAAAGTTAATAGATTATGAAGCAAGTAAAACAAAAACAATATTCCCAAGACTCGCAGAGTTGTGTGCATCGGAAGCCCGAGTATACATTAGTCTAGTGTCACCCAACTCGTCGTTGGTGCGTGTGAGTGACTAAGTGAGAGAAAGAAAGAAAGATTATGTAAGTACCTCAGAAAGAGAAGGGATTCCGAGTTTACAAAATAAAACAGAAACCTTATCCCGAAGCATTTGTTTTTCCTCAGTAGTAAGCTCCCCAAAATACAAAAAGTCAACATTTTTCAAGTTCATGAATTCTTTTCTTAGCTGTTCATCGTCACACCAACATATGAGACCAAAGGATGGATGCAAGGAAACCCATTTGTTTTGCGCAGTTGGAAGGATCCTCATATTATTTTCCTGTAAACTCTTCTTCAAGTAGTCAATTTCATCAGAAGTTAGAACCCCAGAGACTAATCCGTCACTCCATTTTTGGAAAATTTGGAAAACCTGACACATGAAACAAAAGAATTATCCAAAGCTACGGGTCAATTCGATATATTGTTCATTTCTAACAAATTAAAATGGCACAACTTCTTAGGCTAGTGGTAATGGATCACATGATTTAAGATTGCTATTGTTTTAAAAGAAATTGACTATAAAATTCTATAATGCGAGCAAGAAAAGTGTTCCCTGTTCAACCCAACCCATTTTAGGCCCACCCTAAAGTTTTACCCATTTTGACCCAAACCTGTTCAGTCGAGTATAAATACTTGGTTGTACTCACTATTTTAGATGCTTGTGATGGCAAATTCTCATTGGATAATTGTAGCAAAGAGTGAAGGTAGCTAAGATGAGATAGATTCTCAGCTACTCCAAACTCATTCACAAAGAAATACTGAAGGCCAGGATAAACATTACACAACATCCTGCTGAAAGGACAATGCGACAGACGTTGCTCAGACTGAGGGTGTGTTGACGTTGTTTGTTCCATTAAAGAAATGAGAGAATCGTGCCAATGTACTCCCATTGGAGATAAGAATAAACCAGATACCACTTCATCTGCTGAACCAAACGAGTAAGGAACAAATATGAAGGCTTGTGAACGCAAGTTCTCAACTATCTTTTGCTTCGAGGTGCTCATTTCATTCCATAAGTACGTGTAGAACTTGGACATTTGTGATATGCTGGTGAATGTAAATATTATAATCAATTGACAAGCAAGCAAAAATAAAAGGAAAGAATAAAATAAAATACAAAAAATACACACACACAAACACATATTCCCGTGAAACATGAAATAGTAATACCTTGCGCGAAACGAATTCTTGGATCTTCTCCAAACATCAAGAATTGATAAAGCATCATCAAGAGTGATCGTATTCTTCAAGCGAATATCATTTACAAACTTCAAATTGTTAACCTATTTAACAAGAAAATCAGGCAGGATATTAGTTCCATAGAATTATAATGTTGCATACAAAAGAAAATCTAAAGTACTAACCTTTGGAACAGTATACGGTGCGCTGTCACCAAGAACTTCACGCACCATTTCACAGTTATGGAACAGATCTTTAGGATAGTGAAGTTGATCATCCATATTACAAACCAACCATCGAAAGCCATGAAGGATTTTTATAATACAAGATATAAAACGCTTCTCACTAAAATAATCATCCCATAGTGTATCAAGTACCTTTAACAGGTACTTACTCTTTTCCTTATCACCACTCCAGGAAACATGTGACAACAAATACCTTAACTCTGGAGAATCCCAGTAGAGGCGTTTTTCAACTTCAACTATTTTTACAAAATCAGTGATTCCCAATTTCATCAGGAATTTTCTCCATGTCAATAATACTTTAGACGAGGACTTGAAAACAGGGTATATCAAATAGCCGGTATCAACCTCAAACCAAGTCATGTCCGTCCCACCAATCAACTTGCTCATATCAATTGGATTCCCGAATTCTTTACCAAAATGAATTGGCACATCAACTGGTCGTTTGTACCCATGATTTGTGGAAATATAAGCATTGTTACGTAACTGTGAGAGAATGTGTTCCTTTCCTTCAAGACACTTAGAACAACAAGACGATTCTAAATGAAACATTATAAAAGAAAGGTACTCAATCATCAATTCCAGACTTTCCGCCATAACTTTTTCATCACAAATAGCAGGTAACACGTGCTTTTTCAAAACTTCGTGTGCAGATAACCGCTGGACCCCAACTTTGTAAAGCATCTGGGTTATGTTTTCAACATGATCAATAAAAAGAGCAGGATTAACAATCCGAAGTTTGGAATACAACTTCCCAAAAGCTTCAAGACCATGCTCGCGATCAGTATGCAGCCAAATTGCACCTTCATTAATTGAAGCATAGCTACCATCTAAAAGAGGTATAACTGGTAACTGTCTTACGGAACTAATGAAATCAGACTCGGTTTCATCAATCAACATCAAAAACAAAACATTCAGCCAAGAGGATAGCCAACTCAGGCCCATTGATTTAAGAGAATCAGCCCGACATAAAGATATCATAACTTGAACAAGAAATTTGGGTCCACATTCTTCAACGCCCAAAGCTTGTGCCAATGAATCTGATAGAACCACATCTTTATTCAAGTAGCCAACATCGAGATGCTCCCTTATCAAACTATCATGCAACAAAGAACGGATTTGTTGTGTCCAGTTTCTCACTACTTTACATGGGCGGACCCACTCATTGCAGCCCCCTTCTAGAAGCAGACAGTTAGACACACACAACTTGGAGATAATCTTACGTGGAAGGGAAGAAAAAACCCCGCAAACTTCCTCTCCAAGAGGAACAAAGCTCAAAAAGACGGAAACACCCCTTGCTGGATTCTCCCTAATACATGGAAGGCTACAGAATGACAGCACAGCACTCAGGAACACATTTGGAAACTCAGAGAGTAACCATTGGTTCCATGGACTATCTGCATCAACTTCTTCCATTGACGAGGAAACAAGAAAATCCGCTTGGATGATAAAGTTAAAACCGTAATACCCTATTGGACGAAGAAAAGCAAAAACAAGTTGTGGGCATAGATGCGGGGTGTAGTTTCCATTATTTGAATCTTTTAACATAAGTGCCATTGATATTTCAGTTGTTTTGACATCCTGCCGGACATGATCCGCTTGTAGTCTAAACTTTTTGATAAACCAGGTTGCTTTTTCATTATGAGAAGATATTTTAACCATACCGTCTCCAACAACTTCTTTTCTCATGAAATCGTATGAACCATGTACAAAATTTATGTACTTGATACATTTAAGCCGTTGAAGGAATAGCATTATGTGCGGATGGAGTTTACGAAATATGGAAATTATATCCTCGACTACAAGAGCTTCATTTTTCTTATAAAGTACCATGCATGTGTTCCAACGTTTTTCATCCTCTGGATCACAATCCGAAGCAGCCATCTTGCAAAACCGACTAACATCACGAGGTGGAACAGCTGTTGCCGAACCGTCACTTATGTTAAACATGATATTAAACTCATTAGAATGTATTTCGGGAGCAGCACTAACGCGAAATACAGATTTGAACCCAATGCCTTTGTTATCAATATACGTATCACCACTAGGTTCCTTCTTTGTGATACTGCAAACATCATCACAAAGTGCTTTCATGCTTTCAGCAGAAAATCCTTGATCATTATTCAACACTATAACACCTGTTTCTTGAAAAATGAAGGTCAGAGTCGCCTCCACGTCACATGGGTACACATTTTCATCAGCATTTTGAACCTAACACACAGCAATTAGAATTATCGAAAGAAATGAGAAACTTGTAAAAAACTTTCACATATTTTTGTCTTTTTACCATTTGAAGTAATATACTTCTGCCAATATATAAGAATGAACTAGTAACTAGTTACAAACTTATACTGTAACATACAAGGTACTAAGATAAAAGTCCGCTACATTAAATGATAACAAAGTTAGAATTGTTATAAACAATAAAGTATGTTACTTTTTCGTGCAATTTTCCCTATAATTGATTCACTAACAGAGCATCCGCAGTGGTCACTTGACCACTACCCAACGACATGTTGACTTCCTTTCACAACCACTATCCTACCACTTTTACCCAGCGACACATTCCTTTCTCTAACAATTTCATCATCACTACGAAACACTTAGGGTGATGGCAACCCAACACTCGGAGTCATGGGAGGATTCTCACTAACCAATCACAGAGTGCCATGTGGCAAGAGGATTCTGAAGACAAAATTGTTGGCAGTGGGAGGATTCTAGAGGATTCGGAATCATGACTCACTTTATTCATTTAATAAATAAACACATGCCCCCACTTTATTCCCATCACACTCACTTTATTCCCATAACTCAGAATCTTCACTGGGCTTCCGAAACCCATGATTCTAGAGTCTTGGGGGTTGGCGGCGGTGTTCACCGGCGTCCTCCCTCCCATGACTCCGAGAAGACGCTTGGGTTGCCAACACCCTTATTCCACTAGTCCACTATATTATACCGTAATATTATATACCTCTCACACACACATACCATTAAAAACTATAAAAAGAAGATACAAACACTTTGGCCCAGCATAGCAACCAAGAGCACCATTTTTCCGCCCGGACGTCAACCTGCCACCTTGAGCCCGGTTGACACCGACCGCGACCATTCCCACCCATAGCCCATCTCACAGCATTGCGGATATGATGCTCTTAGTGGTTGCTTAAAAAAAAAAAAAAAAAAAAAAAAAAAAAAAAAAAAAAACAAAACTACTTGACAAGGAGCATTTAGCATTTTGTAATTTTCTTAAAACACAAACACTACTTTTGAGACGCGTTTAGCTTCTACATCATTTTACACTTTATAATCACATACAGAACTAATTCTACGAAACCTCTAACTAACTTTTACATCATTTTACACTTTAATTTATGCTCAGTTCTCGAGTATTTTTAGTAAGGAAAAGTAAAAAAACATTTTCGACCCAATTTTGGGAGGATACATTTTACATCAAAATCAACCAAATCAGTGTTTCATTTTCAGTCCTTTTCCTTTACTATTCTTTTTCTCTGTAAGTGATACTCGAGAACACACCTTTTTTGTTTCACTTCATTTTCTTTACTTTTCGTTAAGTGATACTCGAGAGAACACAAGTACACTAATCAACAAAAAGTTGTAGAATATATATGTTGCTTATTAATGCTTCTTGACACATATATACTGGTAGTAAGCATGAAGATACAATTATATAAAAAATAATAATAATAAATAATAACAAATCCCTTCTTATTGAAAATAGACCAATAGGAGAGCTCAATTTTGCCACGTAGGCGAAATCAAGCAATATAATTGGTTAATAGAAAGTCAAAATTAAATTGATTTTGATCAAACTTAATAAATTTGGTGGAGAAATTTGGTTAAGAAAAAAAATGCATAAAAAAATTGGTGTCAAATTTATGAAAACAAAAACTTAAAAAAAAAAAAAAAGAAAAGTAATTAATAAAACTTTAGTGGTTGAATTTTAAATAAATTATGTAGAGCTAAGTGTAAAATTACAAGTTTTCATATTTTTTAATAACTTTAGAAAAAACACAAATAACCCCTTACACGTTATACCCCTATACTTTATAATATTAACTTTGTTTAAAATTAAATGAGTATTAGTATTAGTTTTTAGACTTTCATCCATTAAAATTACAAAATTTTACAAATATGTGAATTGATTTTAATATTGTTAGTTTTAGACATCTATCCATTAGAATATATTTTTTTTAAATAAGGACTCACGTTATTCTATTTAAAAGTCTAACTTATGCGTACACGAGTTTGAATATTAAAGACGGCTAAATTATTAGTAACGGGAATATAAATATCAAATGGTAAGCACGAGTTACTGTGATATGAAAATAAATATATGGGATTCTATTTATAACGACTCATTAAATCGTTATTTAAAATTTATATATGAATATGCATAAAAACATTTTAAAAACTTTACGGAGCATATTTTAACTTCATTAATGCTCATTATGTACTACTAAACTCGCACATTTTGTACAACATGATATCAATAGTTAAAGTTAAACAATAACATCAACATCAACCTCAGCATGTCTGTCTGTTAAAAACGTTATGCAAAGCTAATTATTGAAAAAAAAACAAACAAACACATGGATTAGATAGTCATTGTTTAATTTAGAAGGTGTTTTACTTAAATTAAAAAAAAAATGCACGCATCACAATCCTTGTTTGATAACAATCACCTCCTAAATCAAAAAAGGAAAAACTACGTAGGTGATAACCTAACTGTATTCATTGACGTGATGTCTCAAAAAAAAAAAAAAAAAAAAAAAAAAAAAAAAAAAATCTAATAGTTGGTCGTTGTAAAGGAATTAAAGTATGTACATGAGAATTATTAAGCAAGGATACATAGTTTTTAATCAGGTTATTACGTTGCTATGTTGTGATAATGTTATTGAGTTGGTAATCACTGATGTGAGATACAACCATTCTTCTATACTTATGATTTATGTGTTAACCTCTTTTTGGTTCTGAATAGAATCCGAAATAGACCTCAACAGAACTTTGGCTTATGCCTTATCTAGCTGATAGTTTTTAGTAACCTTTTTTATGGTTTAACTTTTTTGTCATACACACCAACTTTTAGTAGCTTATTTTATGTTTTAATAAAAACTTCTACACTTAATATTTGTGTTTTTACTAGTTCACGGGTTTTTTTACTAAGCTTCTAAAAAAAACTTATAGCTTTATCATAAACTTATTGTGTTATGGTAATTGAATAAGCCAATAAGCGCCTTTTATAAGCATAACCAAACACCCCTTTAGTTCTAATCATAAGTTTTCTTATTTGATGTTATAACTAACTTTGTTGTTATCCTCACTAAAATGCAGCATGCAAGTGGTTTTTGCAGTTTTATGATCTTATCACACACACTAAAGTGAAATGCAATTTGTTATGTGCATTTTTTAGAGGAAGATTAAGTATCAACACATGATTGTCATGGAAGGATTTTCTCCGCATGCTCAAGGTATGAATGTATAATTAAGTTGAGTTGCTGATTTAGATAATACATGAATGTATTTTAATGTACCAAAGATGTATTTTAGTGCCTATATAAGGAATTTTATGATAGGAATTCTTAACATGTGTCTTTGAATGAGTTAATGAAACTTAGCAGGTATTTGATGTCATTGATAATACTATGAGTATCAAACAACGGTTTAAAATATGGGTGTCTTTTACCTTGATAATTTAGACCAATTGTAAAGAAAGTTGCACTAAAGTGAAAGGTCGGTAAGGATTCGAACAATTCTAAAAGACTTGCGAATGTACTATTTGTCATTTTTTTCATGCATTTATAATTTACTTATACAAGTAATTATAATTTCCCTATATAGCTCGATATCAGAGAAAAATTATTTTTATACATTATAAATAAACGTAAGATTAAATTTGAGTTCTAGTCATTAAATATTTTTTTTTTGTTTCTTTTTATGTAATAAAGAAGTTATAGTGTAAGCATCTATGCTAATTTGATAATTTTATAATCAAACATGAGAAGTAAATAGCACACACTTATGAAAATACAATTTTCCAAACAAAAAAGTACATTAGTAAACATGGTATGATAGTTATTCATAATCAAGAAAATAAATCAATCTTCAAAACTATCTAAATATGCTACATATTTTAACGAAAATATAAGTAAAAGAAATACCACAACACATGGTAAATTGATCGCATAGGTTTGCAAAACTAAAAGAATATATCACTAACATCTTATGCAAGTCAAGTATCATCATGTGATTTTGCTTGAATAATAAAATATAATTTTAATCCAAAAGCATTCTCCTAAAATAATAAGTAGATTATAGCATATATACATATGATTTTTTATTTTTAGTCCACTAAGTAAAACTAATTGAAACATGTTAAGTGATTCATTTCTTAATCGATAATAATACATAATCAAAATGAAATTATAAAAACCTTGTGCGTGCACAGGTATTATAACCAGTATTAAAAGGGTACGTATACTCATAAGTTCAAGAACAAAATTTGATCTCTGAATTATAGGATAATAATTATTGGTTGATGATGACTTGCTGACTTTCAGACCCATTATAAAACAATGGTCAACGTTAAATATATAGTCAAAAATGTAAGTCAACTACTGACATGCAAAAGTCGCCGGAAGCAGGGGCGGAGCCACCTTGCAGGATGTGGCTAAACTTAGAGAAAAAATGGTTAGATTTGTTGCAAAAACTAATGGTGCCCTCAACATAGAAAGTCAAGTGCCCTCTTCAAAAAGAATAAATCATTAATTCAATCTTCTAAGTTCTATTTTTTTTTTCCTTTTTTGCTTCCGGAATTCTAGAAAATCGTGTATTGATATCTGCAGTAGATGGAGAAGGGGGGTTGATGGAGAATGGATATTGGAAATTGGGTAACATTAAATTTGTACAGAAACATGTATTGGATATTGGAAGTTGGGTTACATTTAAATTTTTATTTAAGTTTGTATTTTAGATCAAAATGATGTTTCAAGTTTTGCGTTTACGTTCAATTTGTTGAAACAAGATCAGTTATGTTGACATTTCTTACGAAACAATCCATATTAAAACTCATGAGTTAATTGTAAGTTTACATTTTATAAATGAGATAGATTACAAGTCGAGAAGATTTTATTCAAAATGAACTTGATGAAAGTGCATTATCGATTGATATACATCGCAAGTTTGTTAGTGTTAATTGCCTAACATAAGTGGTTTTTAACGTTTAATTAATGTTGACCCTACCCGATTCGTTTTAGTTTTTACTGTAAAAAATTTTCAACACGTTATCGAATCACTCGTTGCCCCCTTCGATTGAATTTCCTAGCTCCGCCACTTGTCGGAAGACTTTGAGGGTGATCAGTTCAGTTGTGTTTTTGTTTAAGGAAGAAGAGGAAGGGACATAAAAGTGTTACATGGGTTTGGTTTCGAAGAAAATGTATGTGGCACTTGTTTTTGGTTTAGTTATCGTCTATTTTTCTTTTTTCTTTTTCTTTTTTTTACTTTTTATTTCTTAAATATTCTTTTAGTTTTTATTATAATTTTTTATTATTTTAATATATTTTTATATTTTTGTTTTTATTATAAAACTGCGAAATTAAAAATACTATACACAAAAACAAGTTAAAATTAGTAAAACACAAAATTGCAGAGCAGAAAACCATAAACAAATGTCTTGTTCTGTTAATAAAATGGGTAAAACTATTGAAAAAATGTACGAAACATAAAATATAAACTTTGACAAGTCAATCAAGTTTCGGCCAAGTTGTTTCTTTCAAGTCAAATGCTTGTGTGAGCTCATAGAGTTTGAAATACGACTAGCCAGGTACTTGCGCGTTATCACGGTTGGTATTTGTGTAACTTTTTTTTTTTTTTTTTTTTTTTTTTTTTTTTTTTTTAATTTTTTTTGCTAGTTAATGTCTTTTGATTATACGTTTTTGGCGAGCAATTTTATCGGTTGCACAGTTTGCTTGACAATAACTTTATGGATAGTGAAAATTTTCAGTTAAAATAGCTTTAAGCAATAGTAATTATGAATGGATGATATTGTTGTAAATTAAGTACAAAAAATGATTAAATTACCCCTAAACTTATTCACATTATTTTATTTTGTAGAGAAATAATTGAGTAATTTATTTTTGTAGCCGTATATTTTACTAGTAAATTTGTTTATATATATATATATATATATATATATATATATATATATATATATAGGGGGGCTTTATTTTCAGAACCCTGTTAAGTGCGGGAACTGCGAGAACTCCAATTTTGCATTAGAAAACATGCATGTTCTTATAAAACATGTATGTTTTCTTACATACACCTTAATACACATGCCTGCGTATTAAGATGTGTGTAAGAAAACATACATGTTTTATATGAACATACATGTTTTCTAATGCATAATTGGAGTTCTCGCAGTTCTCGCATTTAACAGGGTTCTAAAAATAAAACCATTTTGCATTGATCTATTGCACTTAACAGATTTTTATATAAACATATATTATGTGTATTAAGGTGTATGTAAGAAAACATACATGTTTTATAAGAACATGCATGTTTTCTAATGCAAAATTGGAGTTCTCGCAGTTCCCACACTTAACAGAGTTCTGAAAATAAAGATACACTATATATATATATATATATATATATATATATATATATATATATATATATATATATATATATATATGTTGTGTGTTTATTTTCATATATAGATGAAAAAAAAAAAGATTCATGACAAATTAATGGATTAGTAAATTTGTTTAGAAAAACGTGAATAAATCTAAAGAGTAGTTTAGTAACTTTATTATGCTCAAATTTTTATTAATTTCATCCCTCCGTTATATGTATTATAAAAGCTTATAGCCTAAGCTTTGTGTAACACATAATTTTATTAAAAGATCAAGCTACAATATTCTAACTAACTGCTAGCTTTTGCTAAGCATACGCTATAGCTAGAAGAACTAATCAACAAGAAGTTGTACAATATATATGTTGTTTATTAATGCTTCTTTACACATATATACTAGCAGTAAGCATGAAGGTAGAATTATATATATGAATAAACAAATAATAATAAACATTGAAAGGGGTATACTCACAAGTTCAAGAACAAAATTTGATCTCTGAATTATAGGATAATAATTATTGGTTGATGAAGACTTGCTGACTTTTAGACCCATTATATAAAATCGTCAACGTTAAAGATATAGTAAAAACTGTAAGTAAACTACTGACATATGAAAAGTCGTCGGAACTAAGAATGTAGTGGACTTTGTGGAAGATTAGTCTTTTTTTTTTTTGGGAAGAAGAGGAAGAGATATATAAGCCAGAAGCGTATCATGTGTTTGGTTTCAAAGAATAAGTAAGTGGCACTTAGCTTTTGGGTTAATTATTGTCCTTTTTATTCTTTTCTTTGTTTACTTTTGATTTCTTTAATATTTACTTCTCTTTTTAAATAAAGATAAATTAATTTGGTGAGTGATTTGCTTAGACCTGAAGTTCTCGGACAAAAATCTTTGTATATAAAGTGCAAAAATATATCAAGTTTGGAAACATAAATATAGAGGTGAGTTATTTTATTGACAAAGTTTTTGTTGCATACTAAAGGACAAATCTCCATCATCTATTTATTTGAAACGGACAAAAATGTGATATTTCAAATATCACAAGCGAGTTTTAACTAATGTTTTGTAACATGAAATCACTATTGATATTCTGAATATCACTTGTGATTTTCACGTTTTTTTCCACTTTTTTACGTTTTCGTCCGTATTTCTGACCTGACACGATACTCGGCCGAGAACAACACGAAAAATTAATAGTCTCGGTTTGAGGTTAAATAGGTTTTGGATCGTGTTCGGGTTGACTCATCTAACCTGTTTATTAAGCAGGTTAGGTGCGGGTTGGGAATAGGGTAAATGAGTCGACCCGTCAATCCGTTTAAGATTTTTTTTTCTTCATAAATGTAAAATTATATATATTTATTATACGGGTTAAATGGGTTGACCGACAAACCTGTTTAACCCATGTAATATACCAACTTGTTTGGCAAAAAATGTTTTAAATGGGTCAACCCAAAACACGTTTAACCTATTTAACGCGTGTAACCTATTTAACCTTCCAACCCCTGTATATACACGAGTTAAAAATGTCGTGTTCGGGTTGGGATTTTCTGTTTATAAAAAGTTATACTTAATTATTAAATACACAAAACACTTAACCGTTAAATAATTAAAGGAAGGACTATATATAGAAATTATGGTCAAGAAGGTTCCGATCCCCTTCCTTTGGGCTCATAACCGATCGGTGGGGATTGTGGTAACCAAATCCTACAACTTGTTTTCCAAGTTTTGTACACTATATAAACAATCCTAGCGTCATTGTTTTGGTACCTCTTGTGCACACAATACCTAAAGGCTTTTGTTTTCTCTCCTTTTCTAATATTCGGCCGATCCTAGCTTTTATTGGGTCGAATACTTTTGTTTTTCTTAAACAAAATTGTTTTGTGTCCTTATTACTAGCATAATGTTTACTTAGTATTAGTACGTGTGTACAAGAACGTGATTTAAACACATTATTGTTTGAATCTTGGATTGAATTACAAAATGGTAAGGGGTAATTCTTATAATCCACATAAACCCTAATTAGGGTTCATCTTGTTGATTGATTGAAGAATTGCTAAAAAGTACGTATACATATAAATTCGGTTAATTAATTATGTGTTATGTTCCTTCGCTTCCGCATGTTTTCTTTCATGTTTATTGTGTTTAATTATGATTAGTCATGGTATTAAATTCCAACAGTTATATACACAACACAACCATGTACCCATTATAAAACATATGAGTAGATGACACAGGGACAAATATACTCTATCACAAACAATATTACGTTAACACGCGATGGTATTTTAAATTCCAGTCTCTTACAATAGAAATTCCCACAAGTCAGATGTTTAACAAATGAGAGTTGGAGGATTGAACAAGATTCTCTAAGTAGTTGTTTATAGTAAGGTATCCAAACCCCCATTAGCATCCATGCCTTACAAACACCTTCGTAAACAATTGTTGGCGTGTATATATGACGCAAGTTTACTACTTCGACGGATGAAAAGCCAGCTGAAGCTGCCTTTTCTTACATAATTTTGCTGGATCTCTATAAACAGTAATCACGGGCGGTTTCCCATCTGATAAGGCAGCGTGTGCAATGCTAAAAGATTCACCTTTTTCAGCAGCAAATTTCCACTCGTTCATACTTAAATAAAACCAGTCCTTCTTTGCCACTGAAGTTGATTTAACTTCTATATATTCCTCGCTTTTATCCTTACCTTTAACAAGAATATCATACGGTAGTCCGGACTCTTTAACCTCATTGACCCATTTCACCTTTTTGCCACTAAGGGTGGAAGAAAAGTATTTGAAAGCCACACGTTCTCCTACCCTCCCAGTTATGACATGTTGTGGGGGAACTGAAACTGTATTTTTTCCTTTATTAATAACAGAATCTGATTGGTCATTTAAAGCTTCATCATCTTCCAAGATTTCAAAGGGCATCAATGAGTCTGGATTTTCATTGATGATCCAGTCAACAAAAGTTACAATATGCTAGAAGTACTAATCAACAAAAGTTGTACAATATATATGTTGTTTATTACGTAATGCTTCTTGACACATACTAGTAGTAAGCAACAAGATAGAATCATATAAGTAAAGAAATAATAATAAACATTGAAAGGGTATACTCACAAGTTGAAGAACAAAATTTGATCTCTGAATTATAGGATAATAATTATTGGTTGATGATGACTTGCTGACTATCAGACCCATTATAAAACAATGGTCAACGTTAAATATATAGTCAAAAATGTAAGTTAACTACTGACATACAAAAGTCGTCGGAAGACTTTGAGGGTGATCAGTTCAGTTGTGTTTTTTTTGAGGAAGAAGAGGAAGGGACATAAAAGTGTTACATGGGTTTCGAAGAAAATGTATGTGGGACTAGCTTTTGGTTTAATTATTTTATTTTTATTTTTTTTACTTCTTTAATACCCCGTATCAAAATTATAGTGCATATTTCTTTTTTAACATTTCTTAAAATAAAATTGTCCACTTTTCTTTTTAAGTAAAAACTAAAGAATATATTAGAAGAATAGAGAATATATTAAAGGAATATTCTTTTTGAGTGGTTGAGATTTATAATATCCCATATTTATTAAACTTTGTAATAATTTTGAGACGGAGGAAGTATTATTTTTAGATTTGTAAATCGGTACCCCTAAATTTACAAGTAATACACCCCTTTATTTTATTTTTATTTTTAATTTTTATATTTTTATTTTTATTATAAAACTGTTAAACTAAAAATACTATACAGAATAATAAGTTAAAATTAGTAAAAAACAAAAATTGCAGAGCAGAAAACCATAAATAATTGTCTTATTCTGTTAATAAAATTGGTAAAACTGTTGAAAAAAATGTACGAAACATAAAATATAAAGTTTGACAAGTCAATCAAGTTTCGGCCAAGTTGTTTCTTTCAAGTCAAATGCTTGTGTGAGCTCATAGAGATTGTGCTTGTAAAATAAGACTTGCCACATACTTGCGCATTATCGCAGTTGGTATTTGGGTAATTTTTTTTTTTTTTTTTTTTTTTTTTTTTTTTTGGCGAGTAAATTTCTTTTGATTATAATTTTTTAGCGAGCAATTTTATCGATTGCACAGTTTGCTTGACAATAACTTTATGGGTAGTGAAAATTTTCGGTTAAAATAGCTTTAAGCAATACTAATGAATGGATGATATTGTTGTAAATTATATATATATATATTTCATTTACCGTGGAGGTACGATTCCCCACTTAAAATAATAATTTTGGCTATAGTAATTTTGTGAGTGAGTGAATAGTAAAATTTTAAAATAATAATTTCTGCTATAGTAACTAATGGTCGTTAGTTACTGTTAACTAACGACCGTTATTTTTAACATTTAAAAAAAAATTTCGTACAAAATTGGTCCTTCATCTCAGAGGTTCGTTGTAAATTTACTCCTCTCATAATTTAAATAATTGGCCCTTCATGTTATACATATATTGCAAAGTCAGTCCTTGATCACTAACTTGACGTTAAGTAGCTAACGGCCATTATCTTCAACAATTTAAAAAAAAAAAATCATACGAACTTTGTCCTTCTTCTTAGAGGTTCGTTGCAAATTTAGTCCTCACAATGTAATATTGTATAATGCCCGCGGCAACGTGCGGCTTACATCCTCGTTAAGTACAAAAAGTGCCTAAACTTATTCACATTATTTTATTTTGTTAAAAGAAATAATTGAGTAATTTATTTTTGGAGTTGTATTTTTTACTCACAATTTTTTATTATTTTTTTTATTTTTTTAGTAGTAGTTTAGCCTTTTATGTTGTGTGTTTATTTTCATATATAGATGAAAAAAGAAAAAAGAAAATAGTGAATCATGACAAATTAATGTATTAGTAAATTTGTTTAGAAAAACGTGAATAAATTTTAAGAGTAATTTAGTAAATTTATTATGCCTAAATTTTCAATAATTTCACCCCTCCGTTATATGTATTATAAATAGCTTATAGCCTAAGCTTTGTGTTACACATAATTTTATTACAAGATCAAGCTATAATATTCTAACTAACGCTAGCTTTTGCTAAGCATACACTAAGTATAGCTAGAAGTACTAATCAACAAAAAGTTGTACAATATATATGTTGTTTATTAATGCTTCTTGACACATATATACTAGCAGTAAGCATCAAGGTAGAATTATATATATGAATAAACAAATAATAATAAACATTGAAAGGGTATACTCACAAGTTCAAGAACAAAATTTGATCTCTGAATTATAGGATAGTAATTGTTGGTTGATGAAGACTTGCTGACTTTTAGACCCATTTTATAAAAATGATCAACGTTGAATATATAGTAAAAACTGTAAGTCAACTACTGACATATCACATATGAAAAGTCGTCGGAACTAAGAATGTGGTGGACTTTGAGGAAGATCAGTTGTGTTTTTTTTTTTTTTGAAGAAGAAGAAGAGGAAGAGACATAAAAGTGTATCATGGGTTTGGTTTCAAAGAAGAATAAGTGGGGCCTAGTTTTTGGGTTAATTATTGTCCTTTTTATTCTTTTCTTTATTTACTTTTGATTTCTTTAGTATTTTTTTTCTCTTTTTAAATAAAGATAAATTAATTTGTACGGAGTGAATTGCTTAGACATGAAGTACTCGGACTAAAAAATCTTTGTGCATGAAGTGCATGACGTATATGTATGAGATAACTTAATTTTGATGGAGTTAATCAAGCTTCAGGCAAGTTGTTTATTTCAAGTCAAACTTGTGTGAGCTCATAGTGTTTGTGCTTGTAAAATAAGAAATAGCAGCTTACTCGCGCATTGCGGCGACGGGTACCCTGAAACTAAAATTTTCAGTGATCAATTACTTATCGATAATGAGTTTTTAGTGACATTAATGCTTCAAGATATAAAATCAGTAACCGATAATATTATCACGGTAGGAAAAATATATTGGATATGTTCTTTTCAGTCCAATAAAGCATTTCATTTCCAGCCCATTACTTGTGATACATCATATTAGCTCGTTAAACCAATCCGTATGTTGTAGCATTTAAGCCCGAACAATCAGTTGTGAGCCCACAAACTAAACCCGGTCCAATCGCAACACATAAGAACTGGTTATAACCCTTTTGTTTTCATTTGTGTTAACCTAATCACATACACTTATCATAAACGCCCCCATACCTAAACTCTCACCAAACTTTTCTCATCTTCTCAAACCGATCTCATCATCATCTATGATAACCGAATCAACAACCATCACAACAAATCGAATAACCAAACTCATCGAATCATCATAGACACGAACACAACCATACAAGATTTCTTCAATTTCTGCACAATCCAAGTCAAGAAAGCATATTAATGCTTCAAGATCCTTTGAAGGGTCGCGCGTAGGTTCTACACATGTTTTTCGCTTTGTTTTTCTCTTTCTATGTCTTTGAAAGAAAACGAAAGTAACATAATTGTATAATTCCTTTTCTGTTTGTTTCGAATATTAATGAAGTTATGTTTAAAAAAATTGATCGATGATGATTTTCTTTCGTTTATTTGGCCTTGAGCGGTCTTGATATATCTTTGAGTAACACGAAAGAAAGAACTGAGATCTCTTGATTTTTCATTTATGTTCGATGATGTGTTTCTTTGACCGAATATAAGAAAGAACTTGTGTGTTATGGGTCTTGTTATTTCCATAGATCGAGATGGGTTATGGAGATCTTTAAAGATTTGTTCTTCAATTGAAACGAACATGAGATGTCATTTATTTATTTTTTTTCTTTTTTTTACTGGTATATCGATGGGGTTATAAAGTTGTTTGTTGGTGATGTCGTGGGGTTGTTGTTTAGAACACTAGTTTTTTTTTTTTTTTTTTTTTTTTTTTTTTTTTTTTTTTTTAACTATTTGACCAAGGACGACTGATTTAGGTCTGAGGCCAACTATTTTTAAGCGTTTGCCATAGGATTAGATTGTACATTGTGTTCAAATGTTTGTACATTTTAGTAAATGGGTGATTTAAATGCTGTGTTAATTGTATGTGCATTAATCACCCTTTTAATAGCGTTAATGTGGTGTTTTTTTAAGTGTTGGACACTATACTTATTTTCTTGTACGTCTGAAAATTATGTGCATTAAAGTGGTGTACACTATACTTAATTACATGTAAGTCTGAAAATTTTGGAGAGAGTGTCATCTCTCTATTATATGGAGTATAGATAATCAGGTACTTGCAAGTTGCAGCGGTGAGTATCTGCATAACTAATTTTTTTTGCAAGTAAATGTCTTTCGGTTATATGTTTTCTGACTAGCAATTTTATCGGTTGTAGAGTTTGGTTGATGATAACTTTACCAATAGTAAAGGATGGATGATATTGTTGTAAATTATGTACAAAAAGTTACTAAGTTAATTACCACTAAACTTATTCACATTATTTTATTTGTAGAGAAATAATTGGCTAATTTATTTTTGTAGTTGGGCTACCGCCCTTTACAAGCACTCCAAAAACCGCCAACACTCGTGAAAACCTGGGTGACTCGATCCTCCATTCATCCAACCGGAGTTGTGGATAACGAGGCTACCTACTCACATTTTTTGTTTTAGTTAGCCTCCTATATTTGTATTTATTTTCATATATCAGTGAAAAATGACAAATTAATGGATTAGTAGAATTGATTAGAAAGGGCACCATGGTCATTTTGTCTTGTTATCTAAATAATGTAAATAAATTTTAAGAGTAATTTAGTAAATTTATTATGCATAAATTTTCAATAATTTTATCCTTCCATTATATGTAGTATAAATAACTTATAACATAAGCTTTGCTTAACACATAATTTTAATTAAGCCATAATATTCTATATGCTGACAAATATGAGCTTTTAAAACGAGTAAAACTTTCAATTAGCAAAATACTTAAATATAATTGTAATACCCGGAATTTTATTAAATACAATAGGTGTTTTGTATAATTTTGGCATTAGATATAAGTTTGATAAATGAATGAGGGTTGTTATGTATTATCCTAAACTAAAAGTAACTAGTTTTACTTTGACCAAATAATCACTCGATACTTACAACACTTCTTCCAAGTAATTTGCTACTTTTAATTTGACCAAATGACTTAGACGAGGTGTCTTAACTTGAGTTATTCAATAACTTAGCGCCACGTCAGCGCCACATCAGCTTTAACATTTTCACAATAACTCACAAAAAAAAACCCTTACCTTAACTTACCTATAACTCACATTAACTCACCTTCACCTCAGGTCGCCTTGAAGATGGTTAGGGAATACGTGTTGCAAGTGTGGGAGGAGAAGTCAGATCTCATAGACAATTACAAGGCTATATAATACCTTCGTGAGAATCGTAGGATAATTTGTGTTTTCGTATCGTTATTCTAAGTTTGAATGTGTACTAGAATTTTAAATTTATGATAGACTTTGATTTATAATCACAAGGGGGTCTTATGAAATTTTTGTTTCTTGAAATCAAATATTGAAAATCTTGCAAGGGGGCAAAAGTGTAATTTTTTTTTCCAACCGGCCTTAACGTGACGTTAATGGGGTAACTTGCTGCGTTAACGGCCCATTAACGCACGTCCCCGGTACCTTAACATGAGCTTTAACGTGGCAAGTGAAAGGATGACGTGGGAGGAGAAGTCAAGGTACCTAATGCTCTTAGTAGCAAGAAACTTTCAAGGTGTATTTGGTTCATGGATATCAGAATGATGTCAATGATAGTCATTGTAAATGTTTGGTAGGTTAGCCTTAGCCTTATTCTAGTAGTAAGAGGTGGTCTTTTTAGCATTCCGTGGGCATGTTTTGTTGATATTTTAACCACTTAAGGGTGGCCTAGTGGCAAAAAGGCTTGTAACCATCACTCTATAATATGTGAGTCTGTATGGTGGTGGGTTCAAACCCCGTGAATTAATCGGCAATAAGGTCGGAAATCATGGTTAAAAAAAAAAAAAAAAAAAAAAAAAAAAAAAAAAAAAAAAAAGAGTTGTGTACCTAAAATTGAAATGGAAGAAATTAGACTACCGCTTACCCAAATTCTAGCATCATGAATCTGCTATGAAACACATATCTTACATTCCTTGATATGTTATATACACCAACACAACCATGTACCATTATAGATATGGTATTAGCAGGTTTGTTATATGATCTGGTCTGTCTATTGGTTTATCTGAGGTAGTATTGTAGATAACTTGATATGCTTTATCAGTTATCTGATGAATGGTATTTGTTTCTGTTTTTTGTCGGTTGATGTATTGTTCTATGCTTGTATAAGATTTGGGGTTTGTCCAAATCTTCTTCTTATATTTCTAAGATGTACATATTTTGGAAGTTTAATATAAGTTTCACCTTTTGCAACAAAAAAAAACCATGTACCATTATAAAAACATAGAGAGAATTGCATATATACCCCAAAAACATATGAGTAGATGACACAGGGACAAATATTCTATATCACAAACAATATTACGTTAACAAACGATGGTATTTTAATTCCAGTCTCTTACAATAAAAATTCCCACAAGTCAAATGTTTAACAAATGAGAGTTGGAGGATTGAACAAGATTCTCTAAGCAGTTGTTTTAAGGTATCCAAACCGCCATTAGCATCCATGCCTTACAAACACCTTCGTAAACAATTGTTGGCGTGTATACATGATGCAATTTTACTACTTCGACGGATGTAAAGCCATCTGAAACTGCCTCTTCTGACATAATTTTGCTGGATCTCTATAAACAGTAATCACAGGCGATTTCCCATCTGATAAGGCAACGTGTGCAATGCTAAAAGATTCACCTTTTTCAGAAGCAAAGTTCCACTCGTTCATACTTAAATAAAACCAGTCTTTCTTTGCCACTGAAGTTGATTTAACTTCTATATATTCCTCGCTTTTATCCTTACCTTTAACAAGAATATCATACGGTAGTCCGGACTCTTTAACCTCATTGACCCATTTCACCTTTTTGCCACTAAGGGTGGAAGAAAAGTATCTGAAAGCCACACATTCTCCTACCCTCCCAGTTATGACATGTTGTGGGGGAACTGAAACTGTATTTTTTCCTTTATTAATAACAGAATCTGATTGGTCATTTAAAGCTTCATCATCTTCCAAGATTTCAAAGGGCATCGATGAGTCTGGATTTTCATTGATGATCCAGTCACCGTCATCCAGTTTTGTTTCATCAAACCCGGATGTGGTTTTCCAATGGACAGGTGGCCAACTTAAGTTTTTTCCAAACTTCTTAGTGGTAGTCGACCCCACTTCTGGTGATGATGTGGACTCTAACGACCACTGTAATTCTTCACATGGGAGATTTGGCAGCTTTTGGCTATCTGTAACGTATAACTCCATCTTCTCCTCTGTGAAGCCTGATTTTGTCATTGTTGTAATCAGCTGAAGAAAATTTGCTAAAGGGAGCCCAACAAGTAAAATATGAGAAAGCTCCACAAAAAGAGAGTGAGAATCAGCATTGCGTGTTGCATACAAGATGTTGTCTTGTAGAAGACAACAACATTCACGCTCCTTTGATTCAATTCCAAAACTCTTTACGACATACTTCTGGCACAATTTCTCCACCACAGCAATTTTCAAAGAATTCACGTTTTTGAATCCAGAAAGCTTGAGTTGAGAATATTCATTTGGATGCATGCGATAAATGTAACGCTGAGCATATGGGAGAGCCCATCTCACCAATGAAATCATATAACTACTATCTATCAGGCCATAGTGTATCACTTCACAGGTCACAACCTGCACAATGACATAATATTAGACGGTGATAGATATTACTTCAACGAATAGATAATTCCTATGTCGATAATCAAACATTAAATGAATCTGCTTGTGATGCAACTAAATATTCCCACGACTAGATCTATTAGACCTAAGTCCAACTATATTGGGTCTAAAAAGATTCCACCGATAGTCATAACACACATTATGCTTCTTGATGTATAGGTGGAAGATTCAACCCATTAACTTAAATATGGGTTGCTTCCAGTTTTGTTTATCCATAATGGGTCAAATGGGTGATTTGCTAGAAGGGCAACAGGTGGATTCGGATTCAGATTATCAAAACTAACGCCTAGGGTCTTGACAAATAAGTGTTTTTGGGTCAACCAACTCAGCTCGGCCAGTTTCAACCATCACTGGAAAATGACCCGTTTTGAAATGTTATCAGACCCGTCGACCTTGAAACCTCTAGTGTGAGGTCTTTGTTGTGTGAGAATAAAAGAGAGTACCTCAGAAAGACATGGGATTCCTAGTCTCCGGAATAAAACAGAAACCTTATCCTGAAGCATCTGTTTTTCTTCATTAGTAAGCTCCCCCAAACATAGAAACTCAACATTACTCAAGTCCATGAAGTCCTTTTTAACCATGAAGTCCTTTTCAAGTCCATGAAGTCCTTTTACAGTTGGAAGAATCGTTGTTTCCTTTTCCTCCATCATCTTTTTCATGTAGTCAATATCAACACAGCTCAGAACCCCCGAGTCGAATCCATCACTCCATTTTTGGAAAACTTGGAAAGCCTGACACATGAAAGAAAAAGAACTATGAACAAATTTGCGGGTACCCAAGTTAGTGTTTTTAGCTAAACTGAAAGTGGAAACAAGTTGAACGGTTTAAAACTAAAGATTGTATGACTGTACTCACTACTTTAGCTGCATGTGCTGGCAAACTCTCCTTCGATAATTGGAGCAAAAACTGAAGATAGCAAAGAAGTGGAGGATTCTCAGCTACTCCAAACTCACGTACAAAGAAATGACGGAGATCGGGATAAACATTGCATAACATCTTGCTGAAAACACGATGAGTCATGTATTCGTAAAGTTGAGGTTTTGTTGGCTTGGTTTGTTCTACTGAAGAAATGATAGAATCATGCCAATATACTTCACTGGGAGATAATAATAAACCAGATAGAACTTCACTTGTGGAACCAACCGAGCTAGGAACAAATATGAAAGCTTGAGAATGCAAAATCTCAACTATCTTCCGCTTTGAAACACGCATCTCACTCCATAAGTATGTGTAGAACTTGGACATTTGAGATATGCTGGTAATGGAGATTTTATAAATGGTTATCAAGTATGTCAAATGTAAAACAGACTTAAACAAATTCTAGTACTGAAGGATTGAACCAATGATACCTGGCCCTAAAAGGTTTCTTAGATCCTCTCCACACATCGAGAATTGATAAAGCATCATCAAGAGTGATTATTTGCTTCAAGCCAATATCATTCAAAAACTTCACACTGTTAACCTAAACAACGACAAAAGTAACGGGTAACTGAATACAAGTGTTCATCCAAGATATCGGTTACATAAAAAAAAATTTAAGTTACTAACCTTTGGAACACTGTATGGTGCCCTGTGACCAAGAATGGAACGCACCATTTCACAATTATGGAACACATCTTTAGAAAAGTGAAGTTGATCATCCATACTAGAAGCCACCCATCGAACACTATGAAGGATTTTTATAAGTGAAGATTTAAAAGGCCTGAACTGCTCACCAATTTCGCATAAGCCTGTAATCTTATCACTAAAATAATCATCCCATAGTTCATCAAGTACCCTTAGGAGGTACCTACTCTTTCCCTTATTACCATTCAACGAAACATGTGATAATAATTGTGTTAACTCTTGAGAATCATAATCTATGACAACGGATCCTGAAGATACACAATCATCATCTAACATCATGTTCTTGAGAACAGTATGAGGTATGTCAGAAATAAGCTTTTCAACTTTGACTATTTTCACGAAATCCGTGACTCCTAAATCCTGCAAGAAACTTCTCCATTTCGATGTTCCTTCAGGTGAGGATTTGCTTACCTGGTGTTTCAGATAGCTGATATCAATCTCAAACCATTGCATATCACTGCCACTCACCAACTTACTCATATCAATTAGATTGCCGAATTGTTTACTGAAATGAATTGGGACGTCGGCAAGTCGTTTGTACCCATGATTTGTGGAAACAAAAGCATTGTTACGTAACTCTGAGAGAATGTGTTCCTTTTCTTCAAGACATTCAGAACAAGACGATTCTAAATGAAACATTATAAAAGAAAGGTACTCAATCATCAATTCCAGACTTTCCGCCATAACTTTTTCATCACAAATAGCAGGTAAGACGTGCTTTTTCAAAACTTTGTGTGCAGTTAACCACTGGACCCCAAGTTTGTAAAGCATCTGGGTTATGTTTTCAACATGATCAATAAAAAGAGCAGGATTAACAATCCGAAGTTTGGAATACAACTTCCCAAAAGCTTCATGACCATGCTCGCCATCAATATGCAGCCAAATTGCACCTTCATTAATTGAAGCGTAGCTACCATCTAAAAGAGGTATAATTGGTAGCTGTCTTACGGAACTAATGAAATCAGACTCGGTTGCATTAACCAACATCAAAAACAAAACATTTAGCCAAGAGCATAGCCAACTGAGGTCCATTGATCTAAGAGAATCAGCCCGACATAAAGATGCCATAACTTGAATAAGAACTTTGGGTCCACATTCTTCAATGCCTAAAGCCCGTGCCAAGGAATCCGTTAGAAGCGTATCTTTATGCAAGTATCCAACATCAAGATGCTCCCTTATCAAACTATCAGGCAACAACGAACGAGTTTGTTCTGTCCAGTTACGCAGTACTTTACATGGCGGGACCCACACGTCCCACTCGTCATCTTCCCCTTGTAGAAGCAGACAGCTAGAACTACACAGCTTAGAAATAATCATATTTGGAAGCTGTGAAAAAAAACCATGCACTTCCCCTTCAAGAGGAACAAAGCTCATAAAAACTGAAACGCCCTTCGCCAGGTTCTTTTTAAAACAAGGAAGGCTGCAGAATGACAGCTCAGCATTAACGAACAAATTCGAAAACTCCAATAACAACCATTGGTTCCATGGACTGTTTCCATCAACTTCTCTTGACGAGGAAACAATAAAATCCGCTTGGATGATAAATTTTAAGCCATAACTCCTTGAAGGAAATAAAACAAAAACAGGCTGTTGGTCGAGTTTCGAGATGTAGTTTCCATTACCTAAATCCTCCAACCCAAGTGCCACGGATATTTCAGTTGTTTGGACATCATGGCAAATATGATCCGCTTGTAGTGTTCCAGATTTGACAAACCAAGTGAATTTCTCTTTTCCAAGAAAAACATTCATAATACCGTCTTTATCAACTTGCTTCCTCATGACAATGAGCGAATCATTTGGAATATTTCTGAACTTGATACATTTAAGGCGGTGAAGGAATAACAAGAAAGATGGATGAAAGCTAGAAAACATGGAGATTAACTTCTCGACAGGAAAAGCGTCATCTTCCTTTGATCTGAAGGGAAGCACAATGCATGTTTTGCAACATGTCTCATCCGTTGGATCGTTATCCCCAGAACCCAACTTGCTAAACAAATCAATGTCACAAGGTGGAACAACTGTTGGCAAAACAAAACCAATTAGACCGTCGCTTATGTCAAACTTGATATGGAACGCGTTAGAATGGATTTCCGGAGCATCTGCCACCTGGTCGTATATCAAATCATTAAGAATTATTCTAAGAAAAAACATCAAAGATCAGAAGCTAAAATAAGCGATGGAACATATTCTTTGAGACATTAAAGAGTATAATATACCTGGAATACCGATTTGAAGCCAATGCCCTTTTTGCTAATATATCCAGTACTAGGTTCCGTCTTTGATGAATTGCCTACCTTACAAAGTGCTTTTATGGTTTCGACAGAAAAGCCTTGATCATTATTCAAGACTATAACTCCTGTTTCTTGAAGAATGAAAGTTAAAGTTGGCTCAACATCACACGAGTACAAATTTCCATCAGCATTCCGAACCTATATATTAGCAAAACACGGTGTAACATAACATAACCAAAGAAGCAACATGAGATAGTGTAAATAGATGCACTTACGAGTTCGAGTAGAAAATGTGAGTCCTCAGAATATAACTCTTGAGAAAGACAATGTAGTGCTTCTCCTAAACGACAATGTAGTACAAATTTCTCAGTAGCCGAGATATCTGAACCCAATCCGAATTCTTCTCGCCTAATACACTCAATAATCTTCTTTGCTGATTCCTCTTCATTATTATTATCCTTACCTTCAGTAACAAAAGCGACAAGTTCTCTCTCGTTTGAAGTAAATCCATCATTCATATCAGAAGAGACTGTATCCTTATAAGTTCCGGAACCTGATTGGTCTTTCATATCTTCATCTTCTTTTCTAATGACTGAAGCTTCATCATGTCTCGTGTGATCACTACTGACTTCTTTTGTCTTTGATGCAGGTTTCCTTCTTGATCTTCCTCGGAGCTTTTTAGATGTAGACTTTGTGGGACCAGAACTTGTGGTTGGTGTAAACTTACCTTCTTCTGGCGATGAAATGGAGAACATAGACCATTCGGATTCTTCACTTGGGAGCTTCAATAGTTTTTGCTTATTTATTGAAAACAGCTCCATTTGCTCCTCTATGTGACCTGATTCTGTTGTTAAAATCCGGTGGAGGAAATCTGCTAAGGGCAATTCAGGAACTCTGGCAACAAGAAAACGAGAAAGCTCCATAAAAAGTGAGTGGGAATCTGAATCAGAATCGGGAGTTGCATACAGGATGTTGTCCTGCAGAAGACAACTGCACTTAAACTGCTTTTTGGATTCAATACCAAATTTCTTTATGACTTTCTTGTAGAACAACTTTTCCACCACGACAATCTTTAGGTTCTTGAATTCAGAATATTCTTTTCTATGGAAGCTATAAATGTAGCGTTGAGCATAGGGGAGAGCCCCGTTTATGAAGTAAGCTATAAAGCTATTATCCATCATGCCATAGTGTATTGCTTCACGAGTCACAACCTGCAGAAGCCATAAAATAGACGAATGATACGAAGTACTTCAACTTCATATATACAATTATCCCTAATGTCACTGGCAGCACAAAACCATCTGTGACATATTCGTTAAGTTTGAAAACAATGGATGGGACGGCTGGGTTGCAAAATGGGTCAAACAAGTCAAGCTTGAAACGGGATGTTTCAACATTCAGTTTTGTGGATAGTTGATGTGTACATACAGGTTGGGTTGACCCGCAATCAGATTTTTGGAAAGGTAATGCGTTAATAATAATTAGAAAAACAATGGAATATTTTTTGAAGTAAAACCATGTAAGAGGCTGTAAGCATTGAAGATACACTTTGGGTGACTTTCAACCCATTTGACCGTTCAACCTAATTGACATGTTTCCCTTCTAGCTAACCTTTCTGATTTCACCCATTTGACCCGTTAGGCAAATAATGTAACACAAATCAACCCATTTATAAGTAAATGGGTTAAAATTGCTACCTCTAGTTTCGTTCTAGTATTATAAGTTGAACATTTGGTAAGTGTTAGTATGTGTGTAAGGGAGAGTGAATGTGAATACCTCCGAAAGAGAAGGGATTCCCAGTCTCCGTAATAAAACAGAAACCTTATCCCGAAGCATTTGCTTTTCTTCATCACTAAGCTGCCCAAAACACAAAAAATGAACATTTTTCATGTTCATGAATTCTTTTCTTAGCTGCTCATCGTCACACCAACATACGAGACCAAATGATTGATGCAGGGATACCCATTTATTTTGCACAGTCGGAAAGATCGTTGTTTTCCTTTTCTCCATACTCTCCTTCATGTAATCAATATCTTCAGAATTCAGAACCCACGAGTCTAATCCATCACTCCATTTTTTGAGAACATGGAAAAACTGATACATGAAACAAAATAACGATGAGAAAAAGCTACCTGTATATATGATATTGGCCAATTCAGGATACTGTTCATTAGTATATGAAACGGGTCGATGTGGTTTGACAGTCACCCAAAGTATATTTAAGAACAAAACTACGTTTTTTTTTTGCTGAAGTGGAAATGGGTCACATGGTTTGAAAGTCGTATATTGACAGCAACTGTTCAACCCATTTAGACACGCCTACTTTGCCACCAAGAGTATATGCATAAACAAATAACGATATGTACTCACTGTTTTAGCTGCCTGTGATGGCAAACTCTCGGTTGATAACTGTAGCAGAGACTGCAGATAGCTTAGAAGAGGAGGATTTTCAGCTACTCCAAACTCATTCACAAAGAAATTATGGAGGTCAGGATAAACATTGCATAACATCTTATTGAAAAGAGGATGAATTGACTTTGTTTCTTCTATTGAACCGAAAGAATCATGCCAATATGCTGCACTGGGAGATAAAAATGAACCAGACACGACTTCATCAGTGGAACTAAACGAGTGAGGAACAAATATAAAAGCTTGAGAACGCAATTTCTTGACTATCTTTTGCTTCGAGATGCTCATCTCATTCAATAAGTATGTGTAGAACTTGGACATCTGAGATATGCTGGTAAAGGTAAATTTATAAACGGTTAACAAGCAAGCCAAAGGAAAAGAAAAGACAAGAAAAAAATATAGAAAAAAAAATAAAAATAAAAATAATTGCCCCGTTCATACACACTCAGAAAAATATATACTCCTGAAAAACTGAAATAGTGATACCTGGCCCTGTGAGGTATCTTAGAGCCTCTCCAAACTTGGAGAATTGATAACGCATCATCAAGAGTGACTTTTTTCTTCAAGCCAATATCATTCGAAAACTTCACAGAGCTCACCTATTTAGCAACAAAAGTATAGGATATTATAACCTTATAGTTCCATAGAGTTACAACTTTTCATACGAAATAAAATCAAAGTACTAACCTTTGGAACAGTGTATGGTACCCTGTGACCAAGAACCGTATGCACCAATCCACAGTGATGGAACAAATCTTTAGGGAAGTGAAGTCGACCATCCATACCAGAAGCCATCCATGGATAATCATGAAGCATTCTTATAACATAAGATTTATAAGGCTTGTTACTAAGATGACCATCCCATAGTTTACTAAGTACCTTTAACAGGTACTTACTCTTTTCCCTATCACCATGCGTAGTCACATGTGACAACAAATGCATCAACTCCGGAGAAGTATATTTGATGTCCTCAGCACGGTTTTCAACTTCAACTACATGCACAAAATCAGTGACTCCTAATTTCTGCAGAAACTTTCTCCATTTCAATGTTCCGTTAGGCGTGGATTTGTAAACCGGATGTTTAAAATAACCGATATCAATCTCATACCATGTCATATTGGTCCCAGCGACCAACTTGTTCATATCAACTGGATTCCCGAATTCTGTACTGAAATGAATTGGCACATCAACAGGCCGTTTGCACCCATAATTTGATGAAATATAAGCATTGTTGCATAACTGTGAGAATATGTGCTCCTTTTCTGCACGGCATTTGGAGCACCTTGATTCTAGATGATACATTATAAATGACAGGTACTCAATCATCAACTCCGTACTTTCCGTCAACACTTTTTCATCACATATTGACGGTAAGATGTGCAATTTAAGAACTTCATGAGCAGATAACCTCTGGACCCCAAATTTGTAAAGCATTTTGGTTATGTTTTCAGGATGATCACTAAGAAGGTCTGGATCAACTATTCTGAGTTTCGGACTTGGATACAACTTCCCAAACATTTCAAAACCAGGCTCATCCGTAAACAACCAGATTCCACCTTCACTAATCGATGCATAATTGCCATCTAAAAGAGGAATGAACTGTAATTGGCTGAGGGAACTTATAACATCATACTCGGTTTCATCAACCAACATCAAAAACAAAACATTCAGCCAAGAGGAGAGCCAACGGAGGCCTAATGATTTAAGAGAATCAGCCCGACATAAAGATATCATAACTTGAACAAGAAATTTGGGTCCACAATCTTCAATGCCTAAAGCTTGTGCCAATGAATCTGATAGAACCACATCTTTATTCAAGTAGCCGACATCGAGATGCTCCCTTATCAAACTATCAGGCAACAAAGAACGGATTTGTTCTGTCCAGTTTCTCACTATGTTACGTGGGCGGACCCACTCATTGCAGCCCCCTTCTAGAAGTAGACAGTTAGATTCACGCAACTTGGAGATAATCATACGTGGAAGGGAAGAAAAAAACCCGTAAGCACCCTCTCCAAGAGAAACGAAGCTCAAAAAGACAGAAACACCCCTTGCTGGATTCTCCCTAAAACATGGAAGGCTACAGAATGACAGCTCAGCACTCACGAACACATTTGGAAACTCAGATAGTAACCATTGGTTCCATGGACTATCAGCATCAACTTCTTCCAATGACGAGGAAACAATAAAATCTGCTTGGATGATAAAGTTCAAACCGTAATACCCTATTGGACGAAGAAAAGCAAAAACAAGTTGTGGGCACAGATACGGGGTGTAGTTTCCGTTATTTGAATCTTTTAACATAAGTGCCATTGATATTTCAGTTGTTTTGACATCCTGCCGGACATGATCCGCTTGCAGTCTAAGCTTTTTGATAAACCAGGTTGCTTTTTCATTATGAGAAGATATTTTAACCATACCGTCTCCAACGACTTCTTTTCTCATGAAATTGTATGAACCATGTACAAAATTTATGTACTTGATACATTTAAGCCGTTGAAGGAATAGCATTACGTGCGGATGGAGTTTACGAAATATGGAAATTATATCTTCGACTGCAAGCACTTCATTTTTCTTAGAAAGTACCATGCACGTTTTCCAACGTTTTTCATCCTCTGGATCACAATCTGAAGCAACCATCTTGGAAAACATACTAACATCACGAGGTGGAACAGCTGTTGCCGAACCATCACTTATGTTAAACTTGATATTGAACTCATTAGAATGTATTTCCGGAGCATCACTAACGCGAAATACAGATTTGAAACCAATGCCTTTGTTATCAATATACGTATCACCACTAGGTTCCTTCTTTTTGATATTGCAAACATCATCACAAAGGGCTTTAATGCTTTCAACAGAAAATCCTTGATCATTATTCAACACTATAACCCCTGTTTCTTGAAAAATGAAGGTCAGAGTCGCCTCCACGTCACATGGGTACACATTTTCATCAGCATTTTGAACCTAAACATTACATAACACACATCGATTAGAATTACTGAAAGAAATGAGAAACTTGTAAAAAACTTTCACATATTTTTGTCTTTTTACCATAAGAATGAACTGGTAACTAGTTACAAACTTATAACATACAAAGTACTAAGATAAAAGTCCGTTACATCAAATGCTAACAAAGTTAAATTTTGTTACAAACAATAAAGTACATTACTTTTTCGTGCAATTTTCCCTATAACTAATGCACTACCAGAGCATCCGCAGTGGTCACTTGACCACTACCCAACGACATGTTGACTTCCTTTCACAACCACTATCCTACCACTTTTACCCAGCGACACATTCCTTTCTCTAACACTTTCATCATCACTACTAACCACTTATTCCACTAGTCCACTATATTATACCGTAATATTATATACCTCTCACACACACATACCATTAAAAACTATAAAAAGAAGATACAAACACTTTGGCTCAGCATAGCAACCAAGAGCACCATTTTTCCACTAGGACATCGACCGAGGTGCAACCGTGAGCCCTGTTCCCACTCCCAACCCATAGCCTATCTCACACCATTGTGGAAGCTCTTAGCGGTTGCTTAAAAAATACCAAGGCATGTTTGGCAAGGAGCATTTAGCATTTTGTATTTTTCTTAAAACACTACTTCTGAGACGCGTCTAACTTTTACATCTTTTTACACTTTATAATCACATATAGAACTAATCTATCAAACCTCTATCTAACTTTTACATCATTTAACACTTTATGCTCAGTTCTCAAGTTTCTTTAGTAAGGAAAAGTAAAATTCTAAGAGGAAACATTTTACATCAAAATCAACCAAATTATCATTATTTTTCGGTCCATTTCTTTTTTTCTTTTTCTTTTTTTTTTTTTTTTTTCCTCCTTAGGTGGTACTCAAGAACACAACATTTTTTGTTTCACTTCATTTTCTTTACTTTTCCTTAAGTGATACTCGAGAACACAATATTACACTAAGATAGAAGTACTAATCAACAAAAAGTTATACAATATATATGTTGTTTACTTATGCTTCTTGACACATATATACTAGTAGTAAGCATATGAAGATACAATTATATAAATAAAAAAGATAATAACAAATATTAAAAGGGTATACTCACAAGTTCAAGAACAAAGTTTGATCTCTGAATTATAGGACTATAATTATTGGTTGATGAAGACTTGCTGGCTTTTTGACCCATTATATAGAAATGGTCAACGTTAAATAGATAGTAAAAACTGTAATTCAACTACTGACATATGAAAAGTCGTCGGAACTAAGAATGTCGTGGACTTTGAGGAAGAAGGCTAGAAGAGGAAGAGACATAAAAGTGTATCATGGGTTTGGTTTCAAAGAATAAGTAAGTGGGGCCTAGTTTTTGGTTAATAAATTGTCCTTTTTATTCTTTTCTTTGTTTACTTTTGATTTCTTTAATATATTTTTTTCTCTTTTTAAATAAAGATAAATTAATTTGTACTTGAGTTACTTGCTTAGCCATGAAGTACTCGGACTTTGATCAAGAAAGAAAAAAAAAGGGATTAAGTCGTACAATAGCAATGTACTTTCAGTTTTGTCCCGTTTTGATACGTGTACTTTTTTTTGTTCCACTTAATGCAACGTACTTTTCATAAGTGTTCCAATTTGGTACGTGTACTTTTTTTAAGTTGTAGAATAGCAATGTACTTTTCATAAGTGTTCCAATTTGGTACGTAATCTACGTACCAAATTGGAACACTTATGAAAAGTACATTGCTATTCTACAACTTAAACAAAGTTAAAAAAAGTACACGTACCAAACTGGAACACTTATGAAAAGTACGTTGCATTAAGTGGAACAAAAAAAAGTACACGTACCAAAACGAGACAAAACTGAAAGTATGTTGCTATTGTACGACTTAATCCCAAAAAAAAAAAGTAGTCGGACTAAAATCTTTGTGCATGAAGTGCAAAAATATATGTATGAGATACCTTAACTCATACTATAAGGGGTGTCAATGTTGTCTAATAATGCCTAAACCTTAATTCTAATTAGCCAATAGAATTAAGCCAACTAATTTCATGTCTAATGATGCTTAAGTCCATATGTTTAGTGGCAATGTTGCTTAACCATGCTTAAAATTTTTTTTTTTTTTTTAACAATTAAATTAAAATTTTCAAATTTCATTAATAATTAAAACAATGTTGCAAAAATCGTGAATCGGTCCCGAGGCGGTCGAGGGCCGAGTTGCGATTTTTGGCCGATTAATCGGCCGATTTTCTTGACTCGGCCGATTACCTTGTAATTTCCTACAAGTTCCAGGGCCGAGGCCGATTAATCGGCCGCCTCAGCCGATTTTTGCAACACTGAATTAAAACAAAAGTTACATGATAGATATGAAAATAAAAACAAAACAATTTCTAAAAATTGCAAGGTCATCCATATTTGGCCGCGACTTCACGTTTTTTTGCAATCATATGTTGCGCATTGTTGGATCAAGTATGGTATCATGGGGGTCGTTGAAGAATTTCATTGCTCGAAAAAAATTCTTTTCTTGAACGCCTTCTAGTTGTGCCGCCATTAACTTTTCTGTCAACTCTTCCTTCGCACGTTTCTTCTCAACATTTTCATCCATTATTTGTGACTTCTTTGCCGCATAATCTGCTAACGATTCAATACTCTTCTTTGTCGACTCGTTTTCGGTCTTTTTCCCTTTTTTCTTCCGTGTAGGAGTTGTGTCATCATTTAGATCCGGAATGATAGTCTCAACATTGTCATTGCTAGATTCCGACGACTTTCTTCGTTTCTCTGTATTAGGACGAAGATGTTTGACTAACGGTTGGTTGTTGCAACCATTTGTCCGATTTCTTAACTACCTCCCACGCCTTAATATGAGTAAAATTTTTACCTTTGGTTTTCTTTTTATAATCAGCCAATGCATTTCTCATCACGTTAAGCTCGTCACACCCACTATCACGACATCGGTTCTACAATAATAAGAAATATAATTTAAATTTACACTACTAATTAAAATAAACAAGTATAAATTTAAACAAATAATTAATATAAAGAAAAAAAATTATAAAAAGTATATAATTTAAAAGTTACTTGTTGAATGTATAGGCCGTTAAAAGTATTCAATTCGGTATTCATATTTTTCCATTTTGTGTTCAACCCATGGAATGTTCGTAAAGTATCCGGCACATTTTGCTTGAAGTGCTCTAGAATTCTTCCCCAAAAGCTATCGGACTTTTGTTGACTCCTGACCTTTGGGCATGTTGAGACATGAACCTAAGCTTTTGCCAAAAATACTTCTTCGTCGGTCGTCCAATTCTTTTTTCCCGCTTTACCCGGATTTTTTATTTCTTGAACGTCATCATCATTTTGTTCTTCCCCTAAAACAAAGCAAAATATATATATATATATATATATATATATATATATATATATATATATATATATATATAACAATTTAAAAAAAACTATAACGATTTAAATATATATATATATATATATATATATATATATATATATATATATATATATATATATATATATATATAACGATTTCAAAAAAAAGGTATAACGATTTTTTTAAAAAAAAACTATAGCGATTTAAAAAAAAACTATAACGAGTTAAAAAATATATATATAACGATTATAAAAAAAAGTATTATGATTTTATATATATATATATATATATATATATATATATATATATATATATATATATATATATATATATATATATATATATATAACGATTTAAAATAAAAAGTATACCGATTGGATTTGGGAATTGGGTTTCGGGAATAACTTCATCTTCATCATCTTCATAATCGTATAATGGTAATTCTCTTTCAACACTTTGTTCACGTCTTGGTGGACCGTCTCGAAAGTCATTAAAAGTGTTGAACTCGCTTGTCATTGCTATATTATAGTGACTTGGATTCAACGGTGGAGGTGCCGGATAGTAGGCTTGTGGTGGAGGTCGGGGATAGTAGGCTTCTTGACCACGTGGTTGTGCTTGAACATTCAGCCGAACGGGATGTGGTCGAGAACCTCGACCACGACCACGACTTCGACCTTTTGATGTTGAACCTTGTTGGGATTTACTTGGATCCATGTTCTTGATTTTTAAAGTGAATTGGTGATTTGAAAAAAATATGTGATTGTGAATATGTGATTTGAAGAAAATATGGTAAAGTGAATTGTTGATTTAAAGGGGGTAATTTTTTTTCTTTTTTTCTTTTTCTTTGAAAACGCATAAAATATCAAACGGTAACACCCCTTAATGCTTGCAACGGTCAAAAACATTGAATGCAAAGGTTTTACCGAATCGGTAAACCTTGCCGTTTGGTTTGCCGATTTACCCACGCCGATGGACTGGCAATGTTATGCCGATTGATCCCGAGTCCAAACCGAATATGTTGCCACCCCCCTAAGGGTTTGGCAATGCATCACTCACCACTTTTCCCTTCACTCACAAACAACCAATCCTCTTATGCCACATCACCCTCTCACTTTTCCCTTCACTCACTCATTTTTTGTTGGCATCACATCACTCATCCTTCACTCACTTTTTTTTTTCTTTTTTCCTTTTTCTTTTTTAGATTCTATTAAAATTTATTAAAAACTAAAATTCATTAAAATTGAAATAAACATTACATATTTTTATTAAAAGTCTAAAATTCCATTAAAACTTAAAAAGCGTTACGTAATATTATTAAAACTATAAAACTAAACTCCTACAAACTACATGGCCACCCGTATTGTGCGCAAATCTAACGTTTCTTGTTGATGACGAATTCCTTAAAAGCCTCGTCTGGGATATTGTCGTGCGGATCCATAACGAACCTCATGTCACGATTCATCACCTCCCCATCAAGAAATTTGAAATACTCGTCGTCTTTTTTCTTTTGCACCTCCAATTGTTGTTGCATTAAACTTCTCTTTTCGGCCGTGTAACTTGCAAGGGTATCACGCATCGAGCTTCGGCTTGAATCTTCAGAAATCGTATTTTTTTTGCCTTTCGATTGACGTGATGGAGTTGGATTCTCGTTGAGGTTCGATAAGTCACAGTCGAAATCTTCTACGGTTATTGGCGTCTCACTTGTTGGCGTTTGAGCGCTACTTGACTTCGACGACTTTCTTTTCTTGCTCGACCCCGTGGATTCCGCAGCCTGATTAACCAACGGTTGTTCTTTCCACTTTCGTTGATCTTTGAGGATGTGCCACGCTTTGGTATGCGCGAAAGCTTTGTGATACTGTTTTTCAAAATCGAGTTGGGCTCTCTCATAAACTTGAAGATCGTCGCATCCACTTTCTTTCAAACGTTTCTACAAAATATATATATATATATATATATATATATATATATATATATATATATATATATATATATATATTCAAAACAAAAAAAAAAACAATTATATATACGGAAAAAAACAATTATATATACGGAAAAAAAACAATTATATATACGAAAAAAAAAGTATATATTCGAAACAAAAAAAATATGTATATACCGCTTGTATGTAGTAACCGTTGAACGCAGCGATAATTTGATGCATAGGAGTCCATTTCGAGTTCAATTGATGATAAGTGCGTTCGGTTCTCGGGACAAGGCTTTGAAAATGAATTAGAACTCGCCTCCAAAATCCCATCTTTGTTTGGCGGTCGCCAACAATTTTGTCCACCGAAATTTTGATCCAAGACTTAGCTAACGCCTCTTCCTCATCGGGCGACCAAATCTTACTAGCTTTTTTTCCACTTTTAGGCCGCGACACCTCTTCGACTTGTTCCTCTTCTTCATCAATTGGTTGTGTCTCGGGTACCACATCAACATTGTCAAAATATTCGTCATCATCATCTTCTTCATGAATGGGTAACGGTTCACTCACCCGCTCACGCCTTTTTCATTGGTTATAACGTGGCTCATACGGGTCAAAGTTACTAGGCATTTGCGGTGGGGGTTGTTGGGTATATTGATAATCAAACGGCTCAAAGTTTGTAGGAAGTTGTGGGAGGGGTTATTGGGTGTAGAAAAATGGTGGAGATTGCGGGTACATTTCTGGGCGGTAACCGGGTTGTGACGAAGAATCGTGACCGGTTTGTGATTGAACTCGAAGACAACTTGCGCCTCTCGATCCACTTCTTGATCCACGAACATTTTTTCTCGGATCTCTATTTTTTCTTGAATCCATTTTATGTAGGCTGACTTTTTTTTTTTTTTTTTTTTTTTTTTTTTTTTTTTTTTGTAGCGGAGATTTTTTTTTAGCAATGGGTGGTTTTTTTTTTGTTTGTACTCATTTCAAATTTGGGACATGTGAATATATAGAACAAAAAAAAGTATCCGTTATTCCCATTTAAATCACCCAACGTTCAAAACATTTATGGCCCAACGTCTATTTTCACACGGTAAACTTTACCGCAAAACACCCCACCGTGCGGTAAGGAGGCACCGGCGGCGGTGTTCCCGTGCGGTAGGGCTACCGTGCCGTGCCTCCCCGCATGCGTTGCCAAGCCCCTAAGTATGTTTGGAAAATGGAAACATTAACATAATTGTTTTAATAGTTCTAAATTAATTTTGACCGAGTTAATCAAGTTTCGGCGTAGTTGTTTCTTTCAAGTCAAATGCTTGTGTGAGCTCATAGAGTTAGTGCTTGTAAAATAAGACTAGCCGGGTACTTGTGCGTTACTGCGGTGGGTATTTTTGTAACTAAATTTAAAAAAAAAAAAAAAAAAGTAAATGTATTTTGATTATATGTTTTTTAGCGAGCAATTTTATCGGTTGCACAGTTTGCTTGACAATAACTTTACAGATAGTGCTGTGCAGATTTGATCTATGCTTGAAAAATGAAACAGAGGATTTAAAGGGGTGTTTGGAAGAATATGCAGTTTGTGATGAAAGTTGAAGTGGGGAATTATTGACAGTATGGATTGATTTGACACATATGAAAGAGCAATTTCTCGTTTATGATTTGCTCATGATCTTTTTTATCAGGCCATTACAATGGTTAGTATCCTTGTACCTTGGAGTCCTAATTGGTGTGACTGTACCTATGTTAGTCTCATTGTTTGCTTCAATTTGGCCTTGGGAGGCAATTAGACACCAATGTTTGAATACATAGGAGGTTTAATTTAATATGGATGTACCATAAAGTAGGAGCTTCCATTGTGAAGGGTAAATGGTTGGGGGACAGTGCATGATGGATGGTGTTGGAAAATACCTCGACAACAAACCCGAAGTTCGATCGCGGAACGCTAGATCGCGAGTTGTATCGAGCACAAGCAGCAACACGAGAGACCACAAAGAATTGACAAGAATATGCACACGATATACCCTCAACGAACCCTTTATTAAAACCAATAAAGCTTTTACAATTGAGGAAGAAGAATGAATTAACTTTAAGCATTTTACTTAAAGGAAGAATTTGTTACACCCCTCCGAGCCTATCTTTTCGTTTCTAACTTTAAGCATTTTACTTAAAGGAAGAATTTGTTACACCCCACTTAAATGTACACCCAAATTGCCTTAGCCTTCCGTGTATGCGCTCATTTTTAGTGCATTATTGTTATTTGTTGAACCCTAAGTTAACTATCTAATTGATTACATGGTTGCTAAGTCGAGTCATATCCTTGTACATATTGTTTTGGGACGATTGGAACTCATGGGTAAAGTACTTATTTATGGAGTAATGGGGAAGAACATCATTTATTACCCCCATATGTGCGTTAATCTTAAAAGTGCTCCAAGTGTTTTGATTTTCTTAATTCGAGTCATTAGTTTAGTTTATTGTAAAGTATGTAAAGATTCAAGTGTAAGGGGAATTCCCATTCCCTATGATGTATTATTTTGGATGGTAGGGTAAGAATGTATGCCAAAAAAAAAAAAAAAAAAAAAAAAAAAAAAAAAAAAAAAAAAATCGAAAAATCAAGAAAAGAGAAGAAAAAAAAATAGAAAAAGAAAAAGAGAAAAACATACGGACTACCATCCCGTTTCATTCTATGTTTATTTTATGTTTTTGTTATTTTTCATTTATTAGCTTAAGTCGAGTCTAGTCTTGGCTTAGCAACGCCATATTGTACATGTAATTAACTAAGATTGTTAACTCGCCACCAATAAAACTTCCTTTATCCAACAAAACCGTGTATTTCATATCCCTACACCTAACGTTACAACCCTTTAAAAGACCTCTTTGATAGTTTATCCTAGGTGCTTACGCCATGTGGTGGAGGTTTGATCCTTTCCCAAGCCTATGGTAATCTATTTTGCTATGACAGGTAGTGAGAGATATCTTCCATTTCCACATTGTAATTTACACTTTATTACACCCGAGAGATGTGAGTATCTAAACACTATTTGTGAGGTGCTAGTGTATGACCTCCGTGCTTGTCTATTGGTCTTTAGTGGAACGATTATTTGTTGTAATTACTTTTATATTAGTATTAAATGACCCCTAACTTGTATTTTGATTAGAATAAAAGCGCATTTACTTGAGGACAAGCAAATCTCAAGTGTAAGGGTATATGATGAGGCGAAAAATGAACCACTTTTAGGGGGTCATTTAAGCCCGGAATTGAACTTATTTGATCAAATATTGCCCTAAATCGTTCCTTTTGTGATTTTAGGTACTTTGGGAGTGAAATCTGGAAAAGGAAGCAATTCGGACGTTTTTGGAGCATAAAAGTGAAGAAAACGCCAAAGTCTTAATTTTCCTTGTTGAGAACAGTAGGTGACGACGTCAAGAAGGGATTCCTGACGGCGTCAAGAGCAAATTTCCATGACGATCCAGTACAGATTTGACGGCGTCACAAAGTAGGGCGTCAAGAGGAAAATGCATGACGGCCTGGAAATGCATAACACATGACGGCGTCAGAAGTAGATCAAGGCAGTCCGAGAATTATTTTGGCGGCGAGGTGACGGCGTCACCTATTTGGTCTTGACGCCGTCAGACCCTATTTCCTATATATAGTTTTCTAATTTTCACATTAAAAAGAGAGAAGTTTTGGAGAAACCCTAAGTACGAACTTGGTGCGAATTTTACAGGTTTTTCAAGGGTTCTAACCCCTTGATACCTTTCATGTGTAATTGATATAAGTATTCTTTTAATTCAATCAATATGTCTATGTGTTGATTGTCTATATCTTGTTCTTGTCTTAATTCCATCATGCTAGGCTAGATCTATCTTGTGTTTGCTTGGATCTAATGAAACCTAGATGTTAATTATGTGTTGATTACTTGTTTATAATTGTTTTGGATGAATGAATTATATGTTAGGCTTAAGAAAACTGGCAGATCTCCAAATGGTAACATGCTTGAACGTCTTAAGAAACATGAACCGATGTGCACTAGGTCTTTATTGGTTGTATTTAATGCATGAGCCACTGTTTATAATCCCTATGGTTGTGCTGGGCATGGTATAGGAGGAGATAAGAGCTCATAGAATTGGGGAGTTAAGTGCGCCACCCCATGAATGATATTAAGGAATACGATCCGTCATCCATGCAACTATAACAAGTAATTAACGTGTAAAAGATGTCTAGGGAGTAGTGAAATCTAAGTAAACACATTTTCTCCACTTATTGCTCACAACCTTAGTTAAATTAGTTTATTTTCATTTTTAGTATTTTATTTTGATTGCATCTTAGTATTGGGTTAGTTAACTAGCAACTAATTCCGCCCAAATCCTTCAAACCCGAGAATTTTACTTGCTTTCTAAAAAAATATAAAAATACAAAAAATAATCATCCCTCATCTTTAGAACTAGTATTTAGGTTTTCTAATCCTAGCGACACTATTCCTAGCTGAACGATCAATCCCCCAGTACTTGTCACTATACTATACTACAACGATCAGGTACACTGCCTGGTGGGGGTTGTAAGCTTCTCAAGATCCCTTGAGAGGTAAAGCCTGGTGCGATTCCCACGTATCACATCCCCTCATCTCTATTTATAGAGATGAGGAGGTGAAAACCTAGCTTGCCTTGCACTCCAAGCTACCTAATCCTAGTTTATGTCTAACACCTAATCTAATTACAAAAGTACACTTAAGTCCCTAATATATGTTTAAGTTACTACTAATATTTAACAATTTCCACCTTAGGAGTAACACTTAAACATAACTGATACTCAGCATCTTTTCCTCGTGTTGGAACCTCGGACCGGGGACCACCTTGTCGACCAGGCATTGTACTTCAATAATTTTCCATGATTAGCTTCCGTAGACTCCTTCACTTTCTTCTTTTCAGCAACATTACCCTCTGCACCCTCTTGACCAGGTACTCCGGTTTCCGTAATGTCTGCCCCTACCTTTATACCAAGGTGTACCTTTTCCTGCTCATTTACCAAGCAGCCCGTGTTTGTCTTTTCTTCAAGTTGCTTGTCCTCCAACTTTCTTTGAGCCACTATAGAATCATCGTTACTAACCTGAACATCCTCAGCTTCACGATTCCCCTAAGCTCCCTGCAGTTCCACCTCAAACCAAACACGTTCATCAACCTGTACTCCATGGACTTCTGTTTTAACACCAGGACCAAGTTGTTTGAACCCAACTTGTTTATGACCAAGTTATTTGAATCCAACTTGTTTTGAACCTCCATGCTTTTGTACACCAAAAGTCGTCACTTTTGCTTCAAGAGTATACACACAGTTCTCTTTCCTGATCCCGGTCATCATAACCCGACAACCTTTGATCACCTTGACTCTACCCATCTGCATCTTCACAGTATAACCCTTTCTTTCAAGAGTACCCAATGAAACCAAGCTTTCTCTTAACCCTGGAACATACCTTACATCCTCCAGTATAAAGCTTGAACCATCATTCAACTGTATCTTCACTTTTCCTGTCCCTCTGATAGTGCATGTCCTGTTATCATCTAACTGAACCGAACCACCATCAACATCCTTGAAGTCATACAAGAAATCCCTCCTAGGTGTCATATGATAAGACCCACCTGAATCCATTACCAATTCAGTCATCTCATCATTCCCGACTACCACCAAGGCTTCTCCAAAGTAGGCGCTACCATCGTCATCAGAAGAATCGGAATCCTGATCATGCTTACCCTTCTTGACGAACCCACTTGACTTCTTCATTGGAAAGTCTCTCTTCAGATGACCCTCTGAATGACATATGAAGCACTTGAGTTTACCAGTTCCATCCCTTGACTTAAACCGCGAACTTCCACCAGAATGAGCTTTCGTTGAATGATCCGACCCTCCCCTTACATATAACCCATTACCAGTTTCTTCCTTTGTGCCTTCAGTTCTTTTCTTCAACTCTCTTAAATTCAGAGTCGCCAGAACATCCTCCATTGTCAAGGATTCCCTCCCATACAACAATGTCTCCACAAAGTTTTCATCAGACGATGGCAACGATGTAAGTAACATAAGTGCCTGATCCTCATCCTCAATCTCGATATCAATATTCGCCAAATCAAGTACCAACTTATTAAACTCATCTATATGATCACCCAGTTTCGTACTTGGACTCATATAAAATGTGTACAGCTTCTTCTTCAGATACAGTCTGTTTTCTAAGGACCTAGTCATATACAGACTAGTTAACTTTGTCCAAATTCCTGCAGCAGATGTTTCCTTAGTAACTTCCCGTAAAACCCGGTCTCCCAAGCATATAATCAAGGTACTGTATGCCTTTTTCATCAAAGCAGCCTTTTCACCTGCTTCCATGTCTCTAATGCAGCATCACATCCCAGCTGTACCATTAAAGCACGCATCTTTATTTGCCATAACCCGAAGTCATTCTTCCCATCGAAATTTTCGATGTCAAAACTAGTTATTGAACTAGCCATTCTTCTTATACCTTGCTAAAAAACCTTGTCAAGTTGTTTATTAACCAACTTTACCGACAAGCCTCACAAGCCATGTGCAATATTCCCCTTTGTTGCTATAAATCCTTTTTGCAAATTGAATTAATTAGACCCTAAACCCTCGATCTCGAACAAGCAAACCCGATCGTAAACTTAAAACCCAATCTAACCACGATCAAAACTTGAACCACAAGAAAAATAATTAAACCCCGCAACAAGAAATTCCTTCAGTTTAATTGTTTTAGAAAAATACCAAATCGAATCTTCGAAGTCGTTTTAAACCAAAACGATTAAACAAACTTTGACTTTTATATAAAGCATAAAAACCAAAGTTCTCTTTGTCAACTTGTAATATAATAGCATATATTCACATGAACATGCAAATTCAAGTCCTTCTTCTTCACGTTAGCCAGCTACTTCTCGAAACCGTACCTGATCCTCGATACCTTGAACAAACTCGGAACCTCGATCTAGCACTAGAACTTCGATGACCACAATAACCGCGGCTCTTGATACCACTTTTTGGAAAATACCTCGACAACAAACCCGAAGTTCGATCGCGCAATGCTAGATCGCGAGTTGTATCGAGCACAAGTAGCAACACGAGAGACCACAAAGAATTGACAAGAATATGCACACGATATACCCTCAACGAACCCTTTATTAAAACCAATAAAGCTTTTACAATTGAGGAAGAAGAATGAATTAACTAGCATCCCCAATAGAGATGAGGAGGTGGAAACCTAGCTTGCCTTGCACTCCAAGCTACCTAATCCTAGTTTATGTCTAACACCTAATCTAATTACAAAAGTACACTTAAGTCCCTAATATATGTTTAAGTTACTACTAATATTTAACAGATGGAATAGAGAGGAGTGAAAGATGATCCTTCTTGGTCCACCCAATGCATTGTCAAGGAGGTAAGGTTGGTCATCATGGTGGGAATGTGTTCCCAATCAACTGAAGCCTTCCATTGAGAGGGAAATGTTGGTTGGCTTGGCAGAGCCCCACCATGGATGGGTTATGGGTGGCTAGTGATGCCACTTTCCATTCTATCTTGTCTACTGTGGTGGCAGGTTGAGTGGCTTTGTAGAATGGAATAGTGGATATGTTGATAGATGGTAGGTGCTTAAAGGTGAATTGATGGTAATAGAATGGCTGAAAAGCTGGAGTATGGATGACTGTTACAAGATAAGCTGGGAATTAGTGTTGTCAGACATAACAATATAGTTATGTCAGATATCGGATAGTTGTTGTACTACTGTTTGATTAGTGTATGGTTCATTTTGTATTAGATGTGGGGGATGTCCCAATATAGTTTTATATCTTATCTATCTTATATATAATATAAACTTAGGTTGTCTTATAAATGCAAAATACCCCTAATAAATGTTTCAAGAGTTGATTATTCCAAATATACCCTTCAAGTGTGATTTCAACAAATGTAGTTTGTACGGTACAATATGTTTTGCATGAGAAATCGTGCACAAAAGTTTTAACGGTACAACATGTTTCAAGCATCTCTAAACCTCAAAGAATACAAACCAAAAATGTCATGAATGCATAAATTAAACACACCAATTAGTGGTTAGTCTTTTTACCTTCCCGTCCATGAGTTACAAATATTTTATCAACTATATAATGTGTCAAAAATCACACACAACAAACCACAACTTCCTCCACACCGCATGCACATTGGGCTACAACTTATAATGGTGTAAAGTAAGCATCATATCGTCTTACTTATTAATCATATTGATTTATATTATTTTATGTAAATTTCACGTGTGTTTTGTGTGTGTAACAATGTAGGACATAAAAATGGTGCTTAGGAGGTTTGGTAGTAACATCATCTTCTATAATGGTTTAAAAGATCCTACACATCGTTGTCTTATCAATTAAGTGGAACATGCACGGACATTTTTACTTTGATTAACTGTATTTAAGTTACTAACGATCAACTATATCTAATTATTTTTTGTAGCACGTCAAGAAGCATTAAAGAAAGAGATCGAGAAGTTACAAAAATTGTATCAAGAACAAAACATGCAAAAGGCCAATGAACAACAACGACAAAGAAAAAACAACAACAACAACAACAACAACAAGAACAACGTCACGGCCACCGGTGGGATGAATACTTAGCATTCATATTAATAGTATATTACAAATTAAACATGCAATATTTTACTTCATGTAATACCGATGAACGGGCTAATACTATTGATTCATTAACAAGTAAGTTTATTTAAAATAATGTGATGAGCATTCAATTTTTAGTCAATAATTATTACTACACTTTGTTGGTGCATTTTAATATTTTTGCTCTTAATGTAGTTTTTTGTCTTGCGGTGTGTTAATGTCACTTTCTTAATTAAACGTCGTGGAATATTGTGTGACTTGATATTTGATATAATTGTGAAAATTATGTCGATGTTACATATTGAAAATGGTAGTATATAATAAAAATATTTCCACACTATCATCTTAACAATGAGAATCTTCTAAATCAAAGAAGTTTATAAAGGAGAAGAAAATTGTATTTCAAATGTTATCCTACACCTATCACAAGGTAAGCATTATTCATTTGAGTTTGAGATCCTGTGATTCATGTCGTCATACTGTAAATACTTAGAGTGAGTTACTAATGAATGCTCCAAATTCGATATTCTAGTTTATGGAAAAATATTGTAATAATGCATTAATTAAAAATAATAATTTATGTAACTTACTCATATTAAAATATTACATATGAAAAGCCTCATTTAAATATAACATTTTGCAAAAAAAACCTCTTCACATTAAATAAAGAGATGGAGAAGTCACAAAAATTGTATCAAGAACAAAACATGCAAAATGCCAATGAACAACAACGACAAAGAGAAAAACACCACGGCCACCGGTGTCAATATAGATGAATACTTAGCATTCATATTAATAGTACGTTACAAATTAAAAATGCAATATTTTACTATACGAATTATAATTTATTATACGAATTATAATTTATACTCTTGAATATACTAATTACTCTAATGTTTTATGTTTTTATAGTTTTGTTAAAAAGGAAATTTGTTTTATAATTCTCTTTTAATAATGTAATGTATTGAACAACGAAGTACGTCTTTCACAAAAAATGAGAGTTTCAAACATGAACCGAAAATTAGTCTCGAACATTACGGAAAAAAAAAATTAGATCTAACCTGTATGCATCGCACGGGGATGAATATAAAAGGTCTCCAACATTAATGTCATCGCTTCATATTTAAAATAATTTATGTAACTTATACATATTAAAAAATTACATGTGAAGAGACTCTTTTCAATATAACTTCTTAAAAAAAATCTCTTCACATATACTCTTTTTATGTCAATAAACTATTTTAAATGTGTGTCATGCCTAGAAATATGATACCATCACAACTTAGATATATAATGACGAAAATAATTATCGAAGATTACGCTATAAAAACTTATATACAGCCCATGTGCAACTCAATAAAGTATTTTAAATACGTATAAAGCTTAGCAAATGTGTGACACCATGAAAACTTAAATATAAAATGACAAAAATAAGTGCCGAATATTACGCTATAAAAACTTCCATACAGCCCATGTGCATCGCACGTATTTTAAATCTATGAAAAATTCTATACAACCCATGTGCATCGCACAAGAATTGTTGACTATCATAAGAAATAGTTATAACTTAGCCCGATGTATTAATATTAGTTAGTTCAAATAAAAAATGATAGAGTCAATACCAAAATAAATAGACAAAATATATTAAGTAAAAAAATACATCTTAAAAGATTACATGTCAATAAACTATTTTAAATACGTATCATGCTTACAAAATGTATGCTACCATGAAAACTTATATATATATAATGACAAAAATACGTCCTGAATATAAAATGACGAAAATAAATTACGGATATTAGACTTTGAAAACTTCTATACAGTCCATGTATATCGCACGGGCTTTCATGACTATTCATGTTTGCAAGTGTATTCAAATAATGAAATGACATGATCCCGCAATGAATACATGACGAAAATTAGTGAACATTACGTTATGAACACTTAGATACAGCCCATGTGCAACGCACGGGTCTGGTTGCCTAGTAATACTATAAGATTCAGTTTTATAATTTATTGTGCAGGCATCAAGATTGCATAGAGTACAAGATAGCTAATGTTCAGAATTCAATGTAGCCTCATCTATCTATAATACTATAAGATTCAGTCCTTAAATTTAATGTGGAGTTATGATGATAGAGTTTTTAGAGTTAGAACCAAGTTGGAGTCGTTTAGTAGTTGCATAGAGTACAAGATAGCTAATGTTCGGAATTCAATGCAGCCTCATAATAACTATACAATCATGAAGGGAAATGAAGTGCAAGGGTTGCCCGAATTGATCACATGGCATTTAGTATAGAACTAAAAGTCGGTTAGATGAAGTGCAAGGGTTGCGAAGGTTGCAAGAATAATTAATGATTTAACCTAATTCATGCCTATATAAACCGGCCAAAATCACATTTAGTATGTATATTTGAAGATGATTCACAAATCTTTTAGATCTTTGATTGGTGGTAGCGGTATGTAAATTCTTTTTTGCAATATTTTGGAGATGATTCACACATCTTTTAGATCTTTGTAATTAACTTGGTCTTCTTTTTTTCTTAATTTAGTTATCATACGCAGGTACCATGAAAATCACACAAGATCATGCATGCTCACATAAATGGAACCAAAGATTGGGATACCAACTATTTTCTTTATTTCTTACATATTTAGGTGATTGTTATAGATAAGCATATATATATAGATATATGTATTATGTTAATGCATTTTCATATACAAGTAATTTATATGCGTATTCTATTGACGTAGCTCATATGTGCGAATTGATTCAAGAAAATGTGCACGAGCATGTATGTAAAGCAACATTTAAATGGTTAAATGATACTTTTTAGCGTGATTAGTTTATGTAAGTAGTTGCTTTTGAATGCTCTTTGAGAAATATTAGGATGAATTTATCGTGTGCAATTGAATTATTATTGAAAAGAAGAAGGTCCGCGCATCGCAAAGTGTTTTCTTTTTCTATATATAGAATCATTAGTGAGAAACCAATATTTATGCCCATTAAATGAGTTTGCTATAATATCAAAATATGACATATTAAAAATATCACATTGAGTAATGAATAGAAAGAAAAAAAATACATAATTTTAACTTAAATCCGTTTGTAAATTATAATATCAAATAAAAAAGTTGAGTTTTAAACATAGGCAAAGGTTCAAACTTTTATCGAAAAACAAAATCGGTGCATTTAATGTGAAGTATATACAACATCGAGATGGAAGTGCAAGGCTTGCCGGAATTTTTCACATGATATTTACTACCTCCGTCCCAAAATTATTGTCCCCTATTGACTTTTTTTGTTTTTACTTTTCAAGTTTGACCTTAAGTAATTTTGTTTATATTACATAATAATTGATCCAAAATATATGAACGGATTGAGTTTTAAATGTATTTTAATTGGTATAATTTTTTATCAAAAATTGTATAAGAATAATAAAAATATTTGTAGTCAAAGTTGAGAAAGAAATACCGAAAAAGTCAAAAGGGGACAATAATTTTGGGATAGAGGGAGTAGTAATTAGTATAAAATTAAAAGTCGGTTATGGAATGAGATGAAGTTGAAAAGGTTGCAAGAATAATTGATGATTTAACCTAATGCAATATATATAGATATATGTACGATGTTAATGCATTTTCATATACAAGTAATTTATGTGTGTTTTCTATTGATGTAGCTCACATGTGCGAATTGATTAAAGAAAATGTGCACGAGCATGTATGTAAAACAACATTTAAATGGTTAAATGATACTTTTTAACCCTGATTAGTTTATGTAAGCATGCAAGTTGAATAATGAATATAAAAGAAAACTTATATAATTTTTGCTCAAACCCATTGTAAATTAAAAAAATTAAGTGTAAGACATAATAGTAGAGTCCAAAGGTTTTAGGATTATTAATAGTGTGTTAATTAATATTCATTTAGTTGGCTATTTAGAATTGAGTTTATTGATAAAATTTATTAATATTAGTTAGACTTCAATGTTAATTTTTAATAAAATTAGTTGTACAATAAAATGAGAGTTGTCAAATTAGTTGTAACAATTTTTATACAGTTTATGTGGCATTATTATATATACATTATTACACAAACTTTAACTTGCAAATTTAATAAAGAAAATATTTAACGCACATTAAGCTATGACCAATTAGATAGACCCCGTGTGCTTCATATTACCGTGCAAAAACCATCTAATAGACAAGTATTGTAGAGCTAAGTAATAGACCAAAAGAAATAAAGCCATTTTTTTATCATGCAAATAAGTAATAGGCCAAAAGAAACAAAGTCATCACAACTTAATAACCAAAAGCCTATATATAAAATACAACACCACAAAACCAAAACAACATCAAACACTTTTAAATTTTTATACAAGAAATTTCAAACATTTCATACAACATACTAAACAATAATTAAGTATACACTCGCCAATATACAGAAAAAATACACGATTAACAATTAGATTCTTAGCCCGTGCGTAGCACGGGTTCTGCATTTCTCGTAATAACTATACAATCATGAAAAGAGATGAAGAGCAAGGGTTGCCTAAATTGATCACATGGCATTTAGTATAGAATTAAAAGTCGGTTAGATGAAGTGCAAGGGTTGCGAAAGATTGCAAGAATAATTAATGATTTAACCTAATTCATGCCTATATAAACCAGCCAAAATCACATTTAGAATGTACATTTGAAGATGATTCACACATCTTTTAGATCTTTGATTGTTGGTAGTGGTATGTAAATTCTCTTTTGCGATATTTTGGAGATGATTCACACATCTTTTAGATCTTTGTAATTAACTTGGTCTTTTTTTTTCTTTTTTCTTTTTTTTTTTTTTTTAATTTAGTTATCATATGCATGTACCATGAAAATCACACAAGATTATGCATGCTCAGATAAATGGAACCAAAGATTGGGATACCAACTATTTTCTTTGTTTCTTACATATTTAGGTGAATTTTATAGATAAGCATATATATAGATTGTTAAAAGTTACGTATAAATATTAATATGTAAATGACTAGTATCGAACCCGAGACCTCGGGATTGCACACAATACAAACGAGAGTCAAAGATTAATAAATATTAATTGTTAGTTATATTTATTAATAACACAAGTTCAAGGACTAATGATCGTTAGTTATTAAATGTATGGACTAACTATCGTTAAATAAGAAGGAAAAGGACTAGATTGTAAATTGGATAGCAAGAAGGATCCGGAACACCCTCTTGGGGTATATGGCCGGTCAATCAAGGCCCAAGGGGGTCGACCCATGCCTTGCCTTGCTCCCCAAGTTTACTCTAGTATATAAGCAAACCTTAGGGTCATTCATTCACACCTTTTGTGCACAGACAATACCCTAAAGTTTTGGTTTTTCCTTCTCTTTTCTCCTAGCCGATCGAACACCCCTATACATTAAGGGTTTCAATTTTTGTTTTATTAAAACAAATATTTGTGTTTAATCTTGCAATTAATTTGATTCACTATTAGTTTGTGTGTACAAGAACGAGGTAACAACTCACTATAGTTGTTATCAAGGAATCGATCAATAAAAAGGTAAGCGATTGATCATTGATTCATAAACCCTAATTAGGGTTGATTAGTTAATTCAAGATTTGCTTATTTATTCTTGTTCGGGCTAGAATCACAACGGTACGTTCCTATTTATATTTTAGGTAATCTTATGTGTTATACTTGATCCTAGCTTCCGCATATGTGTACTTTGATTGTCAAACTCTAACAGTGGCATCACGAGCCATGTATAACATGTAATTGATTACTAAAACATAATAAAAATGGGATCTTTAATTGTTTTAGATACATGTTTTGATCTAGGGTTTTTCTTTTTAAATTTTTTTATAAAAATTTGAAACCCTAACCTTAATTTATGGGGGGGGGGGTCGATTTTCCAATTAAAACCCTAATTAGGGTTTGTGGTTTATTTGATTAATTTGTAATCACTAAAAACCCTAGGTCTTTAACCGGTTATGTGAATGTAACTTGTGACCTATGTGCTAATTGTTAGGTTTTATCCGTGACGAAACATGCATGTTAGTCATGGATCTTGTTGTTTTTTTATTTTATTTGTCACATGTTTTAGATAGATCTAAAATTGGGGAAGACTCCAATATATATTAAAATCAATTTATATGCTATGTGGTGTGTATATTAACTTTGCCTACGCAATTGATTCGTCAATGCATGTGGCTCTCTTCCATTACGAGGAGAAGGCCTTAGTTGATTACATGCATATTTATACCTAGAATTGATTTATTAGGATCTTTTCTAATAAGGATTGCATGTGGCTAATTGTTTCACTTTTGTTATTATTGTTGTTTGTTTTCTTTGATTACTTGTTTTATTGTTAATTGTTTGACATGATGTAAGCAATAAAAGGGTGATTTTTCATAAAGAAAATAATACGGAATAATAATGGTGAAACCCTAAGTGATAAAGGTTGAATCTTGCGGAGTCTTATGTGCCAACAACGGTTCGCTTCGCACAGTAATTCGCTCCAAGGCGATACTAGAAAGATTCACACTTTATTACATGTTTTGAGATTGAATCCATAAACTTTTGCTTGATTGATGTTTTGCACAACATGCTTTTAAAAGTAACTCTTTTAAGACAAATTCATAATCATGATATGAAGGCTTAGAAAAGAGCCTTAGAGTCTGCCTTGGTTATCACAATCTTGAATACGTCTCAAATGAATTTCTTTTAAAATCATTCTTGTGGAAAGTCATCTTAGGGTTTTTTTTTAAACCTCAAGTAAAACTTTGTGTATTAATTTCACGAATTGTTAATAAAAGTTTTTATGAAAACTTATGCTATAAAGATGAGTACATGCATCTTTATACATATTTTTATTGACATATCAAAATTGACACTACAAGAAAATGAAGCTATTGCAGCATTTTAGATGCAACACTTTTGAAAATTGTTGCCTTATAGGCTTTAATAATAATAAAGCAACATTTTACCGAATAAGTGTTGCATTTAAGAATCTAACGCAACATTGTTTTCTAAGTGTTGCATATTTTACTGTAAAATACAACGCTTTATAGAAATGTTGCATTTTCTTAGAGGAAAAGTACAACACTTTGTTTGAGTGCTGCAAATCTTATTCAATCACAGTAAAAAGTGTTGCACACCATTTCGAAGAGTGTTGCATTTACATACGTTTTAGATAACACAAAGATGCTTACTTTTAAATATTTTTGTGCACATTTTTAAGAACCTCCCTCGTGTAGGTTAATGCACTCTTAATATTTTGGTTTTTAATGTACGACAGCTATGTCTATTGATCCATATGATTGTCATTTAGTATCACACGCTTTTTACATGCATACATTTAGAAATAAAATAAGTTATAATTTTTATTTGACACTTTAAGGTTAGTATCATAAGACGCAAATCATCTTCATTAAGACTTAATATGCATTAAAAAAAAAAAAAGTTGAAGAAAGTCTTTAAAATTTTGCTACATGAAAAATGCAACAATAAGAAATAAAGTAAAAACGAATTGCCTCAAGCCATCAAGCATTATCATCATGCTCCACCAAATGCATTTGTAGCTTAAACATTTTTTGCAATCCTGTGTCTTTTGAGAAGCAAGCACGAAACAACTCCTTTCTAGATAGCCCATTTCTCGTTAAAGATTCCTGTCCGAACAAAATATATAATCTCAACACATATGCATATTTTACATCAAGAGCTGATCGAATGGTAAGATATAATTACCTTTAGTTCTTCACACACCCTAGTATAACTTCTTTTACCTGTAACTTGCACCATCTTCCTTTTTGCCCAATTAGCCTTGGTTTTTTCAACTACATTCTAAAGTAGAAAATATTATTCATGGTAAAGCAGCCCAAACATTTCATAGAAAAAATTCCACATATGCGGACAAGAAAACTTTATATATGCAAACCAAAAACCAAACTCAAATATAGAATGAGTAGGAACAGTGGTAAAGCCAAACGATTTTAGTTTGATAAACTTGTAGTGGTAAGCTTAAATGATTTCAATTTGGTAAGTTGAATGAAGCATGATGATGCTTACATGTTTCGCATGATACTATAGACTAAAATATATAAGCATTTTTATGCATAATTAGTAAGAGTGGCAAAGTTAAATGAGACAAACTGAAGCGTATATTTTTTACCCGTTTTAGGCCTAAAGTTGAATTATTTCACTTTGGTTCCTAATATACTAGGACATAAGGTCTCAAAATTCACAGTTGGTAGAGTCACGTCACATTGTATGTTTCTTATTGACTAAATTATTAGTTAACCTAAAGATTTTAGTAATTGAAAACAACAATCAGTACGCTAATTATTACCATTAATTTTAAGAATCATTAGGAACTTTAGAGTTAGTAGGAAAACTAGTAGCAACTTAGAAAATCGCATGTGAATGAGCAACTGAACATTGGTGTAAACAAAAATAAAAATGATAGACCAGACTAGTACAGGGACGGAGCCAGGACTAAATATGACCGGGTGCTCAAAAAAAATTGAACAATAATACTAGAAACACATTTCGATGGACCGGGTGCATTTAAGATTAACTTAGGAAAAATCGGTGTTTTTTTTCAAAAATTAACACTATATTGAAAATTTCAATGGGGTGGACGGGCACCCGCGGGAACCCCCTGGCTCCGTCCCTGGACTAGTATAAACATGTTAAGTGAAAAATAAACATGATTACATTGGGGTTCTAATGGAAATTTCTGCTACATATTGAATGCATATAGATCATATAATAACTAATTTTATTATTTGTTTGTTCTTACATACATGCAATACATACAGATGCAAAATGCATATATGTATCCTTAAGTTTCGAAAGGTTTCTAAGTTCAAGCATCTACTTGTAGTGATGCAGCATAAACTTGTATCAGAATCGAATGTATTGATAACTAGTCAAATACTTTGATCTATTTCACTAACTGTAAAATAGAACAAATCCACACTATGCTTGAACAGAGATTTTTATGCATTTCGTGACTGGACGTGTATGATTACCGACAAAATGAAAATTTCGTCACTTGCGTCTAATATATGTGTTTTGAATTTGTTCAGCATGGAGGAGACTATTAAACGTTACAAGAACCATGTAGAAGTACAAACCGACAATTCTTCTAGTGTAGAAGATGCTCAAGTTTGAGTTCTCTCCTACTATGCATGACCAGATATTTTTCTGAGTCATCATACTTCAGGTTAGACTTAACATGATCCCTAACATACTTTTTTTCTGAAACTCTGTCACACCATAAAACTTTAACTTAATATTCGTTGCAAATTATAATACATGATTAGTTTCTCGTTTGTTCATCTAGTTTAATTATTGTAACAAACAAATAACCATATAGCAAAGAAAACTAATGAGAATTAACTGATCACGCACAGCAGGGAACTACATCGAAATAGAGCAAAGACTACAACGGTTAACGATCCAATATACCCATCCAAAGCTCACCTTTCTACAATGCTTAACAATCAAGTTAAATGACATCACCTAAACTGCCAAGATGCTATTGGTCTATGTTTGAGCTCACGACCAGTAAATCACTATGGGCTATAACATCACACTTAAAGAGCACGTTTGTTCACATATATTTTTGACAAGAAAGTAATGGTGTGGAGTAAAGGAAATTGGCAAATAAGGAATTTAAACACAAACAAGGTACAGTGGTGAAAATAAGCACAAGTAAGCATTATGTAGACCTTTTTCCAATATTTAAAATTAACATGCCATCAATTTGCATACCTTTGAGTTTTCTCTATTCCATGTCTTAACGAGTTTATTCCAATCACCGAGGCGCACTCTTTTTGGCTTGGAATTGATTTGATCACGAAATGGCATAGATGTTTGTCCTCTAACTCTTCTGCGTCCAATCACTTGTACTAAGAAGAAAAGGTTGGAATCAATAAATCTTCTAATGAGTAAAGGATTATATTGAACTATATAAACACACCACATAGACAACAACATACCATCGCCATCATCAGATTGGTTTAAGCCCAACTCAAGTACATCTTCGGTTTGCTGGCTATCATTGCAGATTCTAATGCTAACTCAATTATCCATCTTTAACATCATTACCAAAAGATAGCTGAAAATAACAAAACTATTACACATGCTTAAAAAATGTTGCCTTGCACACTAAACAAGCCTTTTTCATACAAGATCACATTTACCATTTAGTCATTTACCCATTGCCAGTTCTACCTTAGTGACAAAGACACTACTACATCAATTAAAACTTATTAGTACATATAAATTGGACAAAGGTTGGTGTTGTTTGATTAAACTGATGCGTTGAAGGGGTTTAAGTCAAAATTATACTATCACATAGCCTTTTTTTTCTTTCATAATTAACTAATTTATAGATCTCCTAGATTAACATGTTTGTGTTAAGTATAATGCACAAAATTATAATTAAAGTTTAGCATTTTTTTTGTTGTTTTCACAGATGTTTCTTCACATTTTGTCGTCGTATATGTATCACATAGTTTATTAAGTTACATGAATTAAGACGAAATCAATCCCCAATATTCATTGAATATATGTATAAAAATGCAGACATAAATGTATATATATAATAGAATTTATTGTTAAAATTCCATTTACACATTTCAGCGAACACTTGGCATTCACAATTTGCTTATGTGTAACAAATATAAGTACCAAACAGAGACAACCAATAAATGAAATTTACAACAGTGAATGGATACATACCCTGTTTTGTTAGTAGGTGAATTCCTTATTGTCGGTTTGTCTACTTAATAAAATCAACAAATTGTAAATTCTATAAGTGGTTGAGAATGGACGCTTGTAAGTGGTAGTGGTGACGCAGTCAGAAGGGGTCGGTGGTGGGTTATCATTGTTTAGACACTTGTAAGTGGTTGAGAATGGAGATGAAGAAACGTGTGTCTAACTGTCAACTGTGGGTGAAAATTTTGGCGGGGAAATTACCTTTGGCGGGCTATGAAAAGATGACCAAATTGCCTGTAATTTGGCGGGGAGAAATTGGCTATCTAAACATGGACCAAGTCTTACCACCAACGAAAAGAAGTTGAATTTTAGTAAAATTCTAAGGGGGTGCTTGGTGGGGGGTAAAGGAGGGGTGGAGAAAGGGTAAGGAATTGAAAAGGGCCCACATCCTTTAAATAATGGTGCTTGGTAAATGATGGGTAAGGTATTGATTACCCCGTAGTGGGTAATCAATCATTATAGAGTAAATTGGGGGGGGGGGGGGGGGTAAGGTATTGATTACACACCTCACTCATTCATTTACATTCCTTTCCTTTTCCCTTTCCCTTTCCCTTTCCCCACTTTGAACCAAGCAGACCCTAAATCCATATGAAAGTTTTTGTTGAAAATTTTACGACACTACCACTTTGTCTAATGTATTAAATAAATTAATTAATAAATAAAATAGAGTCATGACTCATGAGTTGTAACAATTGGATAACAAGGGTTTATCCGCTCGTAGGTTTCAATAGCCGAGGTTTTAAAGTATGACAAGCTGCTTTGAAAATCATCTCATACAAAGTGGCAAAATACGAGAAAGCGTACATTTAAAATCAACATGTTTTTATTCCTTTTGCATTTGATACTTTTGGTTTCCTTGCATTTGAGGCTGTCGAGCTCCTCAACAGAGTCCAACGAGTTATACATAGCAATGTTATGACACCTAGATCTACAAACGTAATTTTTAAAAGAATTGGCTTTGCAGTTCAAAAAAGCTCTAGCGGCGCAACTTATTGCTCGTTTGCCTTGAACCTCCATCTAAGTCGGAAAGAACGAATGCACCCCCTCTCTACGGTTCTACAATGTTATATTACAAGGACACAAGAATAACAAACCAATGAACCGCACTTAGGACACATGGATATCACAAGGTGATTGAATATCTGACATGCTAAAATATTACACGGTATAATCCTCATTAGGTCAAAATTTTAAGGGTGGCTCGTGAAGGGTAAAAAAATGGTCGCGGGGAAATAAGGGTTAAGCCGCGTACATATGATTCTGAAACTTGCCCTACATGGGTAACCTGAACAAGAGAATCTCATCTATTTACCCGTTTACATAAGCAATGTTGAGGAAAATTGTCATTTAATAACTATACTACTCGTATATTTTAAGATATGTGAAAAGAAAGTTTAATAACCTAAAAAGGACAAAAGGAATTTTAGTTATTAAATTTGACAAACCCAAATATCATTGTTATTGTAAGACACATTAACCACAAATCAATATACTTTAACCACTTATCCACGACAATATGCAAGGCACGGGCTATAAAGTACCGCGCCTAATTATCCGTGGAGGACAGTTAGCATAAGTCTAGAATAGTGTTTAAGCCATAGCCGCACATCACTCTAGACTGGGGGACTTGATCACGTGTATGATGGAGATCACCCCCACGACAATATGCAAGGCACGGGGTATAAAGTACCGATCCTAATAATCTACGGAAGTCAATAGGCACATCCCTGGACCATTACAAAACAACACACAAGTGTTGCACTTAAAACCTCCAAGGGTGAGGAACAAAAGAATGAATGCCTGTTCGTTGTCCGGGGATCACGAGGGAGCAAGGCTCTGACTTCCGGTCTTAAGAGGCAAGTGGGATACGAGTCACTAAACTCGTGACTAGCCCAAAGAAGTAGGGAATCCTTTATAGGAAGAAGAGCTCAGGTGAATCTTACCCAAAAGGGACACAACTTGGGGAATACGTAGAAGAGTGAGCCCCATAGGTGATGTCAGCCGAACCAAAAGACAAACACCAAGACCTCACGTCTCTATCCCTGACAGAGATACGCTGACATCATAACGTAAGCAAGGTACAAGGTCAACCCGTGAGGCACAAGTAATGCCAATGTTTCTTAGCCTATCAAGACTCAGGTCAACACACACACACTCTTACCTCACTTTACTCTTTCTTACTCTTACTCATATTTATCCCCGTCCAAACACATACTTAACCTTACACCTGAGGTTGACCATGGAGGCCCCCTCCATGGTGAGACAAACGATGCGTCTTCCTTGAGTGAGATAGCATTCCCCACTAAATATTGGTTCATCATACATCACATGTATATTTTTGTTGGTTGCTTGTTCTTCATACCAATTTTATTCCAACCATGTGACTTCGTTCGAGCTATATATTCATACGCCCTTTGCTATATTTTTCTTTTAAAATCAAAAACATCTTTACCCATAAAAAAATCGATCATCTTCTCAAAATCAATTAAGAAATGGAAGATACAATTTCAATGGCAACAATATCACTAGGAATCCATAGAATGAGAAACAATGATTTGTTATTGATTGATTGAGTTGTTATGAAAAACGGTTATAGAGATTTAGGAAGTGAAATGAGTTTACAATATGAATGATGAATGTGATTACAATAGAAATGAGTATTTAAGCTAGTTTGGGCATAACTGCTTCCCCCCCCCCCCCCAAACTCTAATAACAGAAATATGAAATTGTTGACTTTTTGCGTTGACCAATCCAATTGCTGACTTTTCCAATTTGACTTGTATCACATCTTTATATATAAAATTTTGTTCCAACCATCTAACTTCGTTCGAGCTATATATTCATCCGCCATTTGCTCTATTTTTCTATTAAAATAAAAACATATTCACCCATAAAAAAATGATCATCTTTATATATCAAATTCAGGTATCTAAAAGGCGCGTACTCATGTCGAGTGACAAAAATGAATTTTAAAACATTTTTCGACTCACTATAATTATTTTTACTTATCGATACGATATATATCCATTAAAACAATTTTGGAATTGTTTCATAAATCTCATAAAGGGGTAATAAATGGAATTTTGGCCAAATCTTTATAAATGTTGACTTTTGAAAGTATATTGACTAAGCGTTGACTTTTCTGTCGAAACTTATAGTCTATAAGTAAACGTAACGATAACTATATTATAACGAATAATTTATACATTTCGGACTAATTTTGCAAATATAGTTAACGAAACGGGTTATTTGAGGAAATTGCAGCATTTGTGAAAATCGAAACGTTTGAATAAACGAAAGGGTCATGCCCAAATATTCTAAAATTCCAACACTTAGAGTATTTTTGATAAAAAAAAAATACTAATAGTTATTTAGTTTTCTAAATACTTAATGTTGACGCAACATGATCAAGATCTTCTAATGTTTTAATAATGACAAATAAACCTTCGGAACACATAAAATAACAAACGTTAGCCAAAAAAAGCGCGAGGTTTGGCCTAAATGTTACGAAATAAACCAAGCCATCGGCTCTAGGCGTGATGTGAGATGTGGCGTGATCGGCACAATAAGGAGCGAGGCGTGGCCTTCACGTTACGAAATAGACCAAGGCGTCGGCTCTAGACGTGCATGAGATGAGGCGTAGAAAGGAGCGATAAGGAGTAAGGCGTGGCCTTCATGTTACGAAATAGACCAAGTCGTTGGCTGATGAGGCGTGGAAAGGAGCGATAATGAGGGAGGCGTGGCACGTTTTTCAAATTCAACTCGATTTTTTTTTCTTTTTTTTTAAGAAACGAAAAGATTGCATGCAAATGTAGTTTCTTAACTTAATTCTTATGTACAACATTTTTTTTTAAACTTGATACATATGAAATGTGATATAATATATACATTTATAAATATTTTTATATTTTGTTCCGTTTTAAGTCACACTTTAAAAAAACATAATAGATTCGGTATAACTCCTAAAACGTAAGATTTGATCAAATCCACTTAATTATGTACCAACCAAATATAATATATACATTTATAAATATTTTTATATTTTGTGCCATTTTAAGTCACACCTTAAAAAAAACATTATAGATTCGGTATAACTCCTAAAACGTAAGATTTGATCAAATCCACTTAATTATGTACCAACCAAATAAAAAAATCGTAATTATTAAACATAAGAAAAAACAAAGTCATTCTTCTTGATCTACTAATCTTTCAGTCGAGGGTATATTTTATTAAACTATAGTAGTATAACATAGATACATAGAAATACTCCTGCTTGATAACCGTTAACAAACTGCTTCGACCTTAGTCCCCAAATCTCCTTTATCGCAAATCTATACCACCCTCACTCATTGAATAGTGAACAAAGGCCCTATCTGTTTCTAAACTTATCAAATCTCCGTGTGGAGCCTCATTTTTCTATCAATCAAAGGTAACTTATTGAAATGTCTGTTATGTGTGTTCTTATGTTATCTATTATGCTCGATTTGGGTAATTGGGAATTCCGTTTACTTATGAATATTTTCATACAAATTGGGTGAAATTTTGATTTGTTGGTGTTCTAGATGATGCGGACTCTCCCAATTCAATAGCATTTTGACTATTAGTTGATAGCCTATATTTTATTCGTAATCTGAATTGAGTAATGTGCTTTTTGTGTTTTATGAGATACTCTGTCATAACTTTGGATACAATCACGTTATTTATCTTTCATTAAAAAAAAAAAAAAAAAAAAAAATCAATGTTTTTCGAATGGATAGAACTGCTACAAGATTTTGCATGTTACTTACCTTTTGTATAGGCATAATTTGTACTAACGAACTTGGTAGACCATACACCCTTGAAGTAGCTTGTAAAGAACCTCTAAGTGACTTAGACTCTAGTGATCAATTATGTAGGTAATTTGTGGTGTAAAGAAACATATGTTTTGTTCAGGACATGAGGAACGATAGAGACTAGATGTAGGTAATGAAGCTGATAGAGAATATGTTGAAGATGATGAAAATGAAAACGTTGAAGATTTTGAAAATAACAATGATGAGACAGAATCTGATGACAGTGAGGATGATTTTGCAAATGAGGATGCTGAACTTGAACTACTTCAAGTCCACCGATCACAAAAAGGAACAGGTTAACTTAAATAGCATAGGCTTTTTTATGTTTCTTTCCCCGTTTTTTCCACTTGAATGAGTATAACTTATATTAACTTCTTATATGTATGGAGTTTTAGCTATATCTACAACTAAGAAAACCGGACCAACAATGATGCATAACATACACACGCGAGGATTCAACAAACGTGAGGTTATCATATGCAAAGAATATGGACAACCTATCGGACCTGCAAACAAGGAGAACAATGTAGTAGGAAAATTCTCTCGATTTTTTGGTACAATAGCTCGTACTTATAGTTATTGTTCATTGATTTATAATTCATGGCTCAAAGTGCCTGATAAGGACAGAATGTGGGAGTATGTGTTGGTATGTTTTTATATTGTTATACCCTTTTTATATGTATAAATGTTTTCCTTCATTTTTTTACTAACATATTACTCTTTGCTTTAGGAAAAATACATTGTGCTAGGAGATGCTAAACCTTAGGTGATGAAGTCTATTGGAGCTTGTTGGAGGGGACACAAATCTAGGCTCAAGAGAAAGCACTTTTATGACCTCAAGGATAACAGAACTAGATTAAAGGATTTTTTACAGTTGCTTCACTTATGAAATAACAAACAAGATCAGGTAATTTGGTAAATAAATTATTTACCGCGAATATTTCTTTATAACAATACTTTTACAGTTACTTCACTTATGAAATAACAAACAAGATCAGGTAATTTGGTAATTAGTCATTGTTTTGTTCATGATATGTGCTTTTATTGGCATAAGCACGAGTGATACTATCTGGTTGATGTTTTTATTTGTTGTGAATACAGAAAAATGAAGATCCAAACAAGGAACCACCAAGCTTAACCAAAATGTTTAAGCGCACACATGAAAGGAAAGAAGGACATGTATATGCTGATACATATGATGAAACAGAAAGGCTAATTGTAAGATATGATATATAATTCATATATTTAATTGTACTATTAGTTAGTTGTAAGTTGGGTAAACTTTTTTCCCCTAATAATGAAGGAACAAATGAAGAACTACAAGGCTCCAGAAGAAGATGGAAGTGCATCTGTAGATCCTTTTCTGGTTGTGATGAACAAAGAGTACAATGGACGCCGTAGACTTTTTGGAAAGGGCGTTACAAAAAAGTTAATAAAGAAGGTGAATGGGGGTGAAACATCATATATGGTTCAAGGGGAGCTTATGGAATCTGTAAGAACTGCTATAGATGCTGAATTGAAATGGTTGTTTGAAATGTGAAAGCTTATTGAAGATGATCATGAACGGAAGAAGCTTGAGCAAGAAGAGGAACATAAAGAAATAAGGCTGAACTAGAAGATATGCGTAAAGAAATTAAAGACTAATGTGACCAATTAGTTGAAGATGCAGTCCAGAAGCTTATACAAAAGTTACCTCCAAGAGTTTAGAGATTTTTTAACATGAGTTATCATATATGTTTGGTTCAAGGTACGCCTTTCTTATTCTAATTCGATGCAAAACATGCTCTAAACATATTACGAGACTAAATAGAACCTTACATGACAAACCGACCCACCTGTCCCTGTTTGACCCAAACAAGCTTACAAAAAAAAGGCCTATAGTTACGTGCAATTCTGTGTAGGACACTCATACATGGCCGAACATATAAAATTGGGCAAATTATAGTGATTTTCATGAAATACCTGAGAAAACATGCAAAGTTCATCCAGATATAACTTTAGATTTGAGATGAGTACATAAAGAACCTATCGTCGGGCTCACAGAAAGGTCATGAATAGCAGACCATTTTTGTTGATTTGACCTGTCTATCAGGCCGAAATCCCACCATTTCGGATTTACATTGCTCAAGTACCATCATGATTTTTGAAAATTTAATTGAACCAACTATGGATAACTCAAGCACTAGGTTCTTCTGTATCCTTGGGAAAAGAATATGAATAGTAATAATTACTGACGAATAGAGTTCTGTACGTACTACGTGTTGCAATATCCTGTGAAACTCACTATGTCTCGAACAAGAACAAATGAGAAACCATACAGATTTATGCAACCCTGTGGCTATGTTAAACCCGAACTTATGCAAGGAAATCTAGTATTCTTTATGTGTGTGTGTATGTGTAGATGAATGGGTCAAAATGGCCACAATTGGTTTTATTTACCAAGCATAGGTGCATAGCTTGTTTTAGCATAAATATGCTTTATGTAGCTGAATTTAGGAAATAAATTATATGGAATCTAAAAATCCATAATTTGTACTCTTCTCGATATTACAGTATATTGATTTTTTTATGTATATCGTTGTTTTGTGGTCTTGTGATCTCTTTTTTGGTTGAGAGTGTTATTTTGAATATCGTTGAAATGTACTGTATTGTAGAGTTTTGGTCATCTTTCTATTTGGATATGTATCACGAGTGTAACCTAACAATATTTTCTATCATTTTCATTTGGACCAGGCAACGTCGTTTTATTCTACTTCAAGTAGCATGCGGAGATTTGCAAAGATGAAGTCAAGATGTCTAGGGTTACTGTTTGATTGCTTTCTCTTGTTTTCATTAGAAGTTTTGTGTTGGTTATCTTACATTGGACAATTTTGTCAAAGCACAATACGATGATCTATGATATTTTATTATTCCTATGGTTGAACAAATGTTAATTATTAATGTATTATTAGACAGTTTCGAAGAAAGTGTATGGTATAAATAGCAGGTATTTAGCATTGTATTGTACGAAACAAGAGTGTTACTAATCATTTATAAAAGTGTCACCTTATATGATTGAAAACAACTAGAAGTGTTGCGTTTCACGTATAGAGTGTTGCATACTTAGTTGTAATAATGAGAAAATGTTGCACTTGAATCTAAAAGTGTTGTGGTTGTGCAAAAAAATGTTGCATTTCATTTTTAAAAGTGTTGCACTCACGTAAAAGAAATTGTTGCATTTTAATGTAAAAAGTGTTGCACTTTGGTATAAAGAGTGTTGCATTTTAATGTAGTAAGTGTTGCAATTTAGTGTGAAAGTGTTGCAATTGAGTATAAAAAGTGTTGCGTTTGAGTGTAAAAAGTGTTTCACTTTAAAGTATCACATTTGCTAAACATAGGCAGCACATTTAAAAAATGTTGCACATTCTAATTGAAAGTGTCGCTTATACCTAAGGCGACGTTACATAACGTAGCACTTGGTAAAGTGTCACATTAAGCATAATGCAACATTTTAAACACATAATACAACACTTTAGTGGTGTTGCTTTAACTTCATTTTCTAGTAGTGTGAATAACCTTAAAATTTAAGTTACATGTCATCTATCTATAAGGAACACTTGGAATTTTAATTTAGTAAACGTGAGATCTAGGCTAAATTATTAAAACAAGGTAAAATTTTGTTAATGCGTGAGACCATAGATAGTAATTTTACAGTTTCTAAGGTAGACGAATTAATTAAGTTGTGCGTGAGACCTAGAACTTAAGGCATGAGATGGGATGAAACATGCTTACAAGGCAAATTGATGAATCAATTTGATGTAAATCCCATAATTATCTGGGAATTGGAAATCTTGTTTGCCAATTATTGTTCGACAGATTACCATCTTTTGTACTTTCACCACTAGCAGATCAACTGATGTGGTGGAACTATGTAAAGTTGGATCCTAGATTTTCAAGAAAATTTTGGTGGTTATATGAATATAGCCTATGGGTATTTTATTTTCTTGAAGATATTTATTATCGAAAATACTAATGTTTGAACTTTTATCTGTAGATATGGCTCAACCCGATAACCCAACTGTGATTTCTGCTTTCAAGAGTCATCTTGAAAGAGAAAAATTGACTGGAAAGAATTTCAATGATTAGCACCGTTCGCTCAGAATTGTCTTGAGGGCGGCTGGTAAGCTCAATTACTTGACCAATGAATGCCCAGCTGAGCCTCCTATTTCTGAACCAGAAGATGTTAGGGCAGCTTGGAGGGCGGAGCATGCTAAGTTTAATGAGGTTGCTTGTTTAATGCTCACTAGCATGAGTGCTCAATTACAAAAGAAGTTTGAGTACTATTTCCCTAAAGATATGCTTGAAGTACTTAAGCAGTCTTATGAGAAATCTCCCGCAGTTGAATTGTATGATGAACTTGACAAGCTACACAACTGCAAGCATGGTGATGGTAAACCAGTTGAAGATTATGTGACTGAGATGAAAGAATCTTTTGATCAGCTTCACAGAATTGGATTTGGTTACCCCGAAAATGTGCAAGTGCACTTGATCAACAGGTCCCTTAACAAGGACTTTGTTGGTTTTGTGCAGAATTTCAACATGCACTGCTCGGGGAAGACAGTCTCAGAATTACTCGCATTGCTTGTTGATTATGAGAAAAGTCTACCAGCCAAGGTCAAGGCTCCTACCCAGCAAGTGTTGGCAATTCATGGGGGGGGGGGGGGAGGGAGAATCCAGAAAAAATCGCATGTGAACAAAGGCAAGGGGAAAGGTGATAAAGGCAAGAAGGTCATGGCCTATCAACCTCAACCAAAGATGCCCAAGGTGAAACAGCATCAGCCTAAGCAGAACAAGGTGAATCCACCAAACAAGAAGGATGTTGGGTCACTGAATTCCCCAATCTTCTAACAAGGATTTGAACGTAAAATAACCTAAGTATAAACAAGTCACTGAGTGAACAGTAACTCAGTGAGTCATCTTCAGGATGCTAAGACCGAGCCTAAAAAGAAAGGTTCTCCATTCAGTGAGGCGGAACTCAGTGAAGTGTGATCTAAGCCAAGAAGAAGGTGATGGGTTCAGTGAGGATGACAATAACTCACTGAACCCCATGACTCCTCAACAACTTCATGGTACTGAAGACTGATGACTAGAAGACTGAAGTTTTGGCGGGACTGGGCGGGAAAGTTTGATCTGTTTCTCTAAAGTGCTTTATCACTTTAAGGTCAAACTTTCCTCAAATGGCTAAAACCAGGCTGTCATCAGAAAGTGCCTTTTGGACTTAACCCAAAGAAGTTTCCCTTGCCAGAGAATAAAATCTATCAAGATTTTATTGAGGAACACTTAGGTCCATTGTATAATAGAGTTGTTCACATTTGTGTATAAATAGGTAGCATAAGAGAGGAGTAAAAGTTGACAAGTTTGTGCAATTGATGCAAAGCATTCACAAACCACTTTTACTCCTCCAAATAACAACATAACCCCTGAGATAGCTCAGTGGGTCCTGAAAGTTGTTACTCAACATTGATTTGAGTTTAGTGAGGAGTCTATACCATACTTGTCGTTTTCAATCCCAAGTGTTATTCCGCAAACACTTGGGTACGATTCTTTTTGATTAACTTCTAATAAATAATTAAACGTTGGAAAATATTGTCTCTCATATTTACGTTACTTTATTGTTAATCTTTTATATATCTTTGTCTAAATGTCATAGAACTTGGTTACTTTAGCTTTGTAGTTATAGTTAACCAAGTAAAAGGGACCAACAAGTGGTATCAGTCACCATTGTCATGAAAAGGGCCATTGGAAGCGCAATTGTCCTCTCTACATTCATGACTTGTGACTCAAGAAGCAGGGGAATGAAGCTGGTAACCCCAGTTCATCAGGTGCGTTCTTTATGATTGAATTATTCACTCTTACTCCTAAATTGAATTCATGGGTATATGATACGGGATGTGGCATTCATATTTGCAATACATTGCAGGGGTTCAAAGTTGAGAGAAAGTTGGCCTATGGACAAAACTTCCTGCACGTGGGTAACGGAGCACATGCAGCAGTTGAAGCTATAGGAGTTTTTAATTTAGTGTTGCCTTCGGTTTTAGTACTATCTTTAAATAATTGTCATTATGCACCGTCAATTGTTAGAGGTGTAATTTCATTTTCATGTTTGTTAAACCTTGGTTTTGATTATACTGTTACTAGCAATGGAATTTCAGTTTCTTTAAATGGTGTTTTTTATTTTAATGCTATTGCTGTGAATGGTGTGTTTGAAATTGATATGAATGACAATGATAATGCTTTTGTTAAAAATAATTCAATGTATAGCATCAATAATAAGAGAATCAAGAAAGGTCTGGATTCATCTTATCTTTGGCATTGTCGACTTGCTCACATTAGCAAGGCTCGCAGGAAAAAGTTGCAACATGATGGGCTTTTAGATAAGATCAATGATGAATCATTTGATAAGTGCGAATCTTGCATTGCTGGGAAGATGACTAAGAAACCCTTTAAACATAGGATTGAAAGGGCTAATGATCTACTTGGTCGTATTCACACAGATGTGTGTGGACCACTTAGACATGTGTCAAGGAGAGGTGCTAGCTACTTCTTAACATTTACGGATGATTACAGCCGTTATGGTTATGTTTATTTACTTAAACATAAACATGAGGTGCTTGAAACATTCAAAGTGTTTAAAGCAGAAGTAGTGTTGCAACTTGGAAAGAAGATTAAAGCTCTTCGATCCGATAGAGGTGGTGAATACCTGAGTCAGGAGTTCATAGATTACTTAGCTAAGGAGGGAATTGTCCACCACCTTACTTCTCCATATACTCCACAACAAAATGGTGTATCTGAAAGAAGGAATCGTACATTGCAAGACATGATACGGTCTATGTTTAATCTAACAACTCTTCCTTACTCGTTTTGGGATTATGACTTGGAATCTGCGGTTCGCATTCTTAATATGGTTCCAACAAAGAAGGTGGATAAGACACCATATGAGTTATGGACTGGAAAAGCTCCTAACTTGTCTTATCTTAAGGTCTGGGGTTGTGAGGCGTATGTTAAACGTGACTCAGCAGACAAACTCCAACAAAGATATGTGAAGTGCATCTTCGTAGGATACCCTAAGGAAACTATGGGTTACTACTTTTATTACCCACCTGAAAACAAAGTTTTTGTTACAAGGTATGGAGACTTCTTGGAAAAGGAGCTCATATCTCAAGAATTCAGTGGGAGAGTATATGATCTGGAAGATGATCATGAAGATGTAGAACCTTCTGAAAACACTAGCCAACTTCCTGTGGAACCTGAAAGTTTAGGTCCTCCACCTGAAGTTGAAGTGGTTCCCATTCGTAGGTCAACTAGACCTGTAAAAGCTCCTACACGTCTATGTCTTAATGTAGAGTGTGAGGAAAACTTGATGAACCCACAAGTTATAAAGCTGCCATGAATAGTCCTGAAAAGGAAAAATGGCAGGTTGCTATGAATGGGGAAATGCAATCCATGAAAGACAATGAAGTCTGGGAAGAAGTAGACCTACCTCCGGGTGCCAAGTTAGTTGGGAGTAAATGGCTCTACAAGAAAAAGACTGATATGGATGGCATTGTACACACCTATAAGGCCCGTTTGGTAGCTAAAGGCTATAATAAAACTTATGGTGTTGACTATGAGGAGACCTTTTCTCCTGTAGCTGACATTAGGGCTATTAGGATTCTTATAGCCATAGCCGCTTACTATGACTATGAGATTTGGCAAATGGATGTCAAAACCGCCTTCTTAAATGGTCGCCTAGATGAAGACATCTATATGGCGCAGCCTGAGGGGTTTGTGAATCCAGAATTTCCAAATCGTGTATGCAAGCTTAAAAGATTTATCTATGGATTGAAGCAAGCATCACGACAATGGAATAAGAGATTTGATAGTGAGATTAAAAAGTATGGATTCACTCAAAATCTTGATGAGCCATGTGTATATCACAAAGCTAGTGGGAGTAATGTAATTTTCCTTATATTATATGTTGATGACATTTTGATCATGGGAAACGACATTCCAAGTTTGCAAAAGGTTAAGGCATATCTTGGATCTATGAAAGATTTAGGGGAAGCTGCATTTATTCTGGGAATCAAGATATATAGAGATAGATCTCAGCGATTAATTGGATTAAGCCAAAGTGCTTACATTGATAAAATATTGAAGAGATTCAATATGAAAAATTCCAAGAAGGGATATTTGCCGATGCAAGAACAACATGGCTTGAGCGAGAAAGTTTGTGCTTCAACACCTGAAGAGGTGCAACGCATGAAGAGAGTCCCTTATGCTTCTGCTGTGGGATCCATTATGTATGCGGTGAAAAGTACAAGGCCTGATGTGGCGTTTACTCAGAACTTAACCAGTCGATATCAGCAGAATCCAGGTGAAAAACACTGGACTGCTGTTAAGAATATTCTTAAGTACCTTAGGGCTACTAAAGAGATGTTCTTAGTTTATGGGGGTACTCCATCTGCAGAACTTGATGTTACAGGTTACTGCGATGCTTCTTGGAAAGGTGATAAGGATGATACGAAGTCTCAGACGGGTTATGTCTTTGTCATTAATGGAGGAGCTGTGGATTGGAGGAGTAGAAAGCAGAGTGTACTAGCGATGTCTGCTACATAAAGTGAGTATATATCCGCTTCAGAAGCTGCAATGGAAGCTGTTTGGATTAGGAAGTTTGTTTCAGGGCTTGGGGTTATGCCTTCGATTCGACGACCAATAAAAATGTATTGCGACAATTCAGCTGCAATTACATTTGCCAATGAGCCTGGAATCATGAAAGGCACCAGACATTTCCCGATTAAGCATAACTTTGTTCGAGAACAAGTCGAAATAGGTGAAATCGAAATGCTCAAAGTTCACACAGATGAAAACTTAGCAGATCAGTTAACAAAGCCTCTACCTGGCACCAAGCTTTACAAGCAAGCTGAAGGAATATGACTTAAATTAGCTGAAAGTTTCATGCCCATTTGTGATTAGTATTTGGATAAGGGATGTAATGTACAATTATTATTTTAATGAAATAAAATATTGGTTATGTTTATTTATTCATTGTCTTAATAATATATCCTATATTTGCATGTTTAAATCCGTGAATAAATTATTATTTTAAACTGTCCGTTGTCGATTAATGATATGGGAATATCATTAAACTAAGACAATTTTGAGTATTGGTTAAGGATATACTTGAAAGTATATTGATGCGTAGTCATACCAATTTCACATGATATTCAATGAATTGAGTATTGGACTTATCCCAACAATATGATTTAATATTTAATGTGAGAATCATATTTAAAGTTATCCTCAGACTTGAGATACCACATAAGTGTCATGGATGTAGTGCATTTTTGTGAAGCAATCTACCACTCACTGTAATAGGGAGTCATAAGGGTTGTTTTCAGAAGTGTTGCAAAGTTCATGGGTTATTCTTATAGTCAAGAGAGAATTTGTTCCTTCTGATTTGTTCAGAAGTTTAATACTGCTGGGCCCCTCGTAGGGTTGACAAAATGTTTGCGTGGCCACGCCCAAAGTCTATCTGGAATACGTTCAGATGTTTTGGTAATTTTGTTCAATCATAAAGAGACGAGAAACAGAATATTAATAAAGAATCTCACATCTTTATTAAATGTAGTATTAGAAACAAAAGGATAATTGTAATGATAAATCATTAAAGTTTTTCTAGGAAACCTAGCTCGGGTCGTGCTGGGGGCATTGGAGTGTTGCAAGACGCTAACCAATATCATTTTACTATTAATAGATATACGAGTGGGAGCTGTTAAAAGTTACGTATAAATATTAATATGTAAATGATTAGTATCGAACCCGAGACCTCGGGATTGCACACAATACAAACGAGAGTCAAAGATTAATAAATATTAATTGTTAGTTATATTTATTAATAACACAAGTTCAAGGACTAATGATCGTTAGTTATTAAATGTATGGACTAACTATCGTTAAATAAGAAGGAAAAGGACTAGATTGTAAATTGGATAGCAAGAAGGATCCGGAACACCCTCTTGGGGTGTATGGCCGGTCGATCAAGGCCCAAGGGGGTTGACCAATGCCTTGCCTTGCTCCCCAAGTTTACTCTAGTATATAAGCAAACCTTAGGGTCATTCATTCACACCTTTTGTGCACACACAATACCCTAAAGTTTTGGTTTTTCCTTGTCTTTTCTCCTAGCCGATCGAACACCCCTATACATTAAGGGTTTCGATTTTTGTTTTATTAAAACAAATATTTGTGTTTAATCTTGCAATTAATTTGATTCGGTATTAGTTTGTGTGTACAAGAACGAGGTAACAACTCACCATAGTTGTTATCAAGGAATCGATCAATAAAAAGGTAAGGGATCGATCATTGATTCATAAACCCTAATTAGGGTTCATCAATTAATTCAAGATTTGCTTATTTGATTCTTGTTCGGGCTAGAATCATCACGGTACGTTCCTATTTATGTTTTAGTTAATCTTATGTGTTATACTTGATCCTAGCTTCCGCATATGTGTACTTTGTTTGTCAAACTCTAACATAGATATATGTATTATGTTAATGCATTTTCATATACAAGTAATTTGTGTGTATTTTCAATTGATGTAGCTCACATGTGCGAATTGATTAAAGAAAATGTGAACGATTAGATGCATTTGATGTTATTCGGTTTGATTGTATTGAATCGAGGTGGTGTTTGACATTAACATTGCAAACTATAATTGGCTTATTTGCATTGATTGACAAAATAGATTTGGAAAGCCTCCTGTTTTGGTTAAGGTGATAGACTAGACGCAATAAGCATGTTGCTTCAAGTACAAATAAGTAATGAGATTGCATGTCAACATGGAAATGAACGGGACATTCATTATTATTGTTTTTTTTATAAATATTATAATCATTATTAGATTAAAATAAATTTATATGTATGGGATTATAAATATTACTTCATCGGTACTAAAATATTTTGAGATGTCTCAACATAAGTCTTCTTCTTTTATCAACCAATTAAAATAGAGTTTAGTGGGTGGGATGATATTTTATTGGTTGAAGTGTGTAGCGGTCTTGCTATAATTAAACTACGGAGTATATGTTTTTTTTTTTGTAGAGGCAATAATTTTAAGACGTAGGGAGTAATATAAAATCACGGTTCACTATTATATGTAAATTAATAAATGAGATTGTACATATAGCAAAGGATCATGTAATTCATTTTTCAAGTTTAGGTAAAGATATCTGGATTATTTTTACAATCCACGTTTAATAACCCGTACATACACGGGTTAAAAAATTAGAATCGGCTAAAATGAAATTAAATTAGTTTTAATACAAAAAATCTGTATCTTCATGGAATTATAAATATCAAAATGAAACCCCTCCCACCCCCAACCCCCGCGATTGTGTCTTCTTAAGAAATCTTCTTAAATATTACTCCTTCCGTCTCATATTAAATGTTCAGGTTTGACTTTTCAAGTCTTTTTTTATCAACTTTGAACTTAAATATTTTTGCTTGTATTATATAGTATTTGATAAAAAATATACGCAATGAAAATACATTTAAAAACTAACCATTCATATATTTTATATCAAGTATTATATTAGACAAACAAAAATATTTAAGGTCAAAGCTGAAAAAGAAATACTTTAAAAAGTCAAACAAAACATTTAATATGAGATGGAGGTTGAACTCTAATGGATCACAATGGGTTAAAATATATATAGCTAAAAGGGAAAACTTTTATTTGTATTGAAATTGCCAAGTTTAGTTTTTGTCCATGTTATTTCATCAATTATAGGGTACGGAATGTGTGAACAATTTGGACTTGGTTAGGCTATGAGATAGCTTTCTCAATTCGTTCTTCGTTCTTTTAATGTATTCCTTTTACCATTTTTTCTTTGGTTCTTTCGGTTTTGAATTGTATGAGTGATCATGTGAGTAGAAACTGATAAGCCTATGAAATCAACGATTGAGAGGCATTTTATATTAAGATTTACTTTTTAGGAGTGTTTGGATATAGATATCAAATAGTTAGAACGAGTGTTGATACCCGCGCGTTGCTGCGGAATTCTTTTGTTGCCGTTAGCTACTTAACGTGAAGTTAGTTACTTAGGATTGACTTTTCAATTGATGTATAACATGAAGGACCATTTATGTAAATTATGTGAGGATTAAATTTGCAATGAACCGTTGAGATGAAGGAAAAAGTGCGTAATTTTTTTTAGGACTGAATTTGCAATTGATGTATAACATGAATGACCATTTATTTAAATTATGTGAGAACTAAATTTACAATGAACCGCTGAGATGAAGGACAAAGTGTGTACAATTTTTTTTTTAATGTTAAAGATAACGGTCGTTAGGTAACAACTGTTAAATAGCTAACGACCGTTAGTACTTTAGAGGGAAAAAAAAATTACTGTAGCAACCACTGTAGCAGCTACAGTGGTCGGCACCCATCAACCTCCCCACATTTAGTATATATATATAATATGAAATCAACTATATATTACTAATCTACTGTTTAAAATTAAATTATAAACAAACAATTAATGAAAAATATTCATTAGTTTTTTCTTTAAAGTTTAAGTAATTATATAAAATATAACAATTATAAATAAAAAGACCATCATGTTTAAATGTTTTAAGAAAAATACACATGTAAAAATTTTGTATGTAATATCTAAACTAAATTTGATTCATGTCATAACTCCGTGCGTGCACGGGTATTATAACTATATGAACAAACAACATTTTCTCATTTCATCGTAATAATCCTTTCCATTCCCTTTGATTACGACAAGCAAAAATTATAAAATAAATTTGATTTATGTGTAAACCCATATGATTAAAGAACCTTTGACCCAATAACATTATAAGGAGACACGCTCAAGAATCAAATACAAGGTCGATGCCACGGTTATATTTACAATTTCTGCTAACTATTTTTCTTACTTTCGCACATGTTGATGCTCTAACTTTTTAAAATATACATAAGATTTTCTATTTTTAAACGATAATATATTATATAATAAAAAATTTCTGGAAAACCCCGTGCGTGCACGAGTATTATAACTAGTAATAAAAAAAAAAGTTGAATACCTAAAATTGAAATCGGAAGCAAGTTGCGTACAGCTTAGTTATATGAGCAAACTTTAGCATCGTAAATTCAAAGCATGTATCTTGCATTCCTCATAGAATAATAGAACCATGTACAATTATATAACATATGCGTATATGACAGATATTCTACATGATAAATAATATTACATTTTGTTTAAACAAACGACGGTTTCATATTCCAACGTGGCAACAAATAACTGTTTGCATAACTATATACTAAGCAACCGAAACCCAAAACAAAACCCAGTTGAATGCGTAACAAAAGACAGTTGAATAATAGACCACTCTGCAATGACTCATGAAGCTGTTTTCAGTAAGGAGCTGTTTTCAGTAAGGAATCCAAACCGCCATTAAAATGCTTTAAAACACCTTGATAAACGGGTTGGCACTTCAAGGAGTATGTAGTAATGATGCAGTTTTACTACTTCGACGCATGAACAGCTAGCTGAAGCTGCCTTGACTGACATAATTTTTCCAGATCTCTATAAGTAGTAATCTTAGGTTGTTTCCCATCTGATAAGACAACACGCGCAATGCTAAAAGATTCGCCTTTTTCAACAGCTAACTTCCACTCGTTTACACTTATCTCAAACCAACCCTTCTTTGCCATTGAAGTTGATTTAACTTCTATATATTCAATGCTATTATCCATACCTTCAATAACAATATCATATGGCAGTCCGGATTCTTTAACCTCATTGACCCATTTCACTTTTTTGTCACCAAGTGCCGCAGAAAAGTATTTGAAAGCTTCAAGTTCTCCGTTCCTCCCAGTTATGACAATTTTCGGGGTAACTGTAACTATATTCTTTCCATTATCTAATCGTTTAGGCTGGATTACTAAGGGTATCGCTGAGGCTGGATCTTCATTGATGATCCAGTCTCCGTTACTCTCAAATGACTCTTCTGCAACATCCAGTTTCGTTTTATCAAACCCAGGTGTGGTTTTCCAATGGACAGGTGGCCAACTTCTGTTTTTTCCCAACTTCTTAGTGGTAGTAGATTCAACTTCTGGTGATGATGTGGACGCTAACGACCACTGTAATTCTTCACATGGGAGATTTGGTAGCTTTTGGTTATTCGTAATGAATAACTCCATCTTTTCCTCTGTGAAGCCTGACTGTGCCTTAGTTGTAATCACGTAAAGGAAATTTGCTAAATGAGATCCGGGAATTCCAGAAAGTAGAACACGAGAAAGCTCCGTAAAAAGCAAATGGGAATCAACTTTAGGAGTTGCATACAAGATGTTGTCGTGTAATAGACAAGTGCACTCAGATAGGTTATTAGATTTAATCCCAAATCTCTTTATGACGTACTCGTAGAACAGCTTATCAACCACAACAATTTTCAAAGAATTCACATTTTTTAATCCAGACTGCTTGAGTTGAGAATATTCATTTGGATGCATGCGATAAATGTAACGCTGAGCATATGGGAGAGCCCATCTTACCAATGAAATCATATAACTGCCATCTGTCGGGCCATAGTGTATCACTTCACGAGTCACAACCTGCACAGTGACATAATATTAGAAATGTGCCCGTCTTATCTTGAAACCTTTAGTGTGAGGTATTTGTTTGTGTGAGAATAAAAGAGAGTACCTTAGAAAGACACGGGATTCCTAGTCTCCGAAATAGAACAGAAACCTTATCATGAAGCATCTGTTTTTCTTCATTAGTAAGATCCCCCAAACATAGAAAATCAATGTTGTTCAAGTTCATGAATTCCTTTCTTAGCTGCTCATCATCGCACCAACATATGTGACCAAAGGATTGATGCAACGAAACCCATTTATCTTGCACAGTTGGAAGGATCCTCGTTTCCTTTTCCTTCATACTCTTCTTCAAGTAGTCAATATCATCAGAACTCAAAACCCCAGAGTCTAATCCGTCACTCCATTTTATATAAACTTGGAAAACCTATCACATGAAACAAAAGAATTATGTACATACTTTATGTATATGAAAACGGGTCATTCAGATTATGGTTAGTTAATAGTACCACTGTTTTAGCTGCTTGTGATGGCAAATTTTCACTAGATAACTGTAGCAAAGACTGAAGGTAGCTGAGAAGAGGAGGACTCTCAGCTACTCCAAACTCATTTACAAAGAAACTACGGAGGCCGGGATAAACACTGGACAACATCTTGCTGAAAACACGATGAGTCATGTATTCATAAAACTGAGCCTCGGTTAACGTTTTCTGATCCATTGAACCAGTAGAATCATGCCAATATACTTCACTCGGAGTTAATAATAATCCAGATACCACTTCATTTGTAGAATCAAACGAGTGTGGAACAAATATAAAAGCTTGAGAATGCAAAGTCGCCACTATCTTATGCTTTGAAATGCTCATCTCACTCCATAAGTATGTGTAGAACTTGGTCATTTGTGATATCCTAGTAAATGTAAAATTTATAAATGGTTCAAGAGATCAAAACAAACGATAGTACGTATAGATAACGAAATAACACGAAAAATAGTACTGAAGTTTTGAACCAGTTATACCTGGCCCTAAAAGGTTTCTTAGATCCTCTCCAAACATCGAGAATTGATAAAGCAACATCAAGAGTGATTGTTTTCTTCAAGCCAATATCATTTAGAAACTTCACGTTTTTGACCTATTTTACAACAAAAGAATGGGGGTTTTGAGTTTCATAAAATTATACTTGATCATACAAAAAAAATGTAAAGCTACTGACCTTTGGAACGGTGTATGGTGCTCTGTGACCGAGAACTTCACGAACTTTTTCACAGTTATGAAACAATAATTTAGGAAAGTGAAGTTGATCATCCAAACTAGAAGCCAACCATCGAAAACTATGAAGGATACTTGTAATGTAAGATGTAAAAGGTTTGTCACTAAAAGAATTGTCCCATAGTGTATCAAGTACCTTTAAAAGATACACACCTTTTTCCTTATTACCATTCGTGGAAACATGTGACAACAAATGCATTAACTCTTGAGAATCCCAATCATCATCTAATAGCATAGGCTTACGAGCGGTATGGCATATGTCCTCAACACTCTTTTCAACCTTAACTATTTGCACAAAATCGGTGACTCCTAATTCCTGCAAGAATTTTCTCCATTTCAACGTTCCTCCTGGTGATGCTTTGTAAACCGGGTGTTTCAGATAGCTGATATCGATCTCGAACCACTTCATATCAGTGCCACCAACCAACTTATTCATATCAATAGGATTCCCAAATTCTTTACCGAAATGGATTGGCACATCAACAAGTTGCTTGAACCCGTGATTTGTGGAAATAAAAGCAGTGTTACGTAGCTGTGAGAGAATATGCTCCTTTTCTACAAGACACTCAGAACAACAAGACGATTCTAAATGAAACATTATAAAAGAGAGGTACTCAATCATCGACTCTGTACTTTCCGCCATTACTTTTTCATCACAAACAACAGGTAAGACGTGCTTTTTCAAAACTTCGTGTGCAGATAACTGCTGGACCCCAACTTTGTTAAGCATTTGGGTTACGTTTTCAACATGATCACTAAAAAGAGCAGGATTAACAATCCGAAGTTTGGAATACAACTTCCCAAAAGCTTCAAAACCATGCTCGGGATCAGTATGCAACCAATTTGCACCTTCATTAATTGAAGCATAGCTACCATCTAAAAGAGGTATAATTGGTAACTCTCTTACGTAACTAATGAAATCAGACTCGGTTGCATTAACCAACATCAAAAACAAAACATTTAGCCAAGAGCATAGCCAACTGAGGTCCATTGATCTAAGAGAATCAGCCCGACATAAAGATGCCATAACTTGAATAAGAACTTTGGGTCCACATTCTTCAATGCCTAAAGCCCGTGCCAAGGAATCCATTAGAAGCGTATCTTTATGCAAGTATCCAACATCAAGATGCTCCCTTATCAAACTATCAGGCAACAACGAACGAGTTTGTTCTGTCCAGTTACGCAGTACTTTACATGGCGGGACCCACACGTCCCACTCGTTATCTTCCCCTTGTAGAAGCAGACAGCTAGAACTACACAGCTTAGAAATAATCATATTTTGAAGCTGTGAATAAAAACCATGCACTTCCCCTTCAAGAGGAACAAAGCTCATAAAAACTGAAACGCCCTTCGCGGGGTTTTTTTAAAACAAGGAAGGCTGCAGAATGACAGCTCAGCATTAACGAACAAATTCGAAAACTCCAATAACAACCATTGGTTCCATGGACTGTTTTCATCAACTTCTTCTCTTGACGAGGAAACAATAAAATCCGCTTGGATGATAAATTTTAAGCCATAACTCCTCGAAGGAAATAAAGCAAAAACAGGCTGTTGGTCGAGCTTCGAGATGTAGTTTCCATTACCTATATCCTCCAACCCAATTGCCACGGATATTTCAGTTGTTTGGACATCATGGCAAATATGATCCGCTTGTAGTCTACAAGATTTGACAAACCAAGTGAATTTCTCTTTTACAAGAAAAACATTCACAATACCGTCTTTATCAACTTGCTTCCTCATGACAATGAGCGAATCATTTAGAATATTTCTGAACTTGATACATTTAAGGCGGTGAAGGAATAACAAAAAGGATGGATGAAAGCTAGAAAACATGGAGATAAACTTCTCGACAGGAAAAGCTTCATTTTCCTTTGATATGAAGGGAAGCACAATGCATGTTTTCCAACATGTTTCATCCGTTGGATCGTTATCCCCAGAACCCAACTTGCGAAACAAATCAACGTCACAAGGTGGAACAACTGTTGGCAAAACAAAACCAATTTGACCGTCGCTTATGTCAAACTTGATATGGAACCCATTAGAATGGATTTCTGGAGCATCTGTCACCTGGTCGTATATAAATTATTAAGAATTCTTCTAAGAAAAAACATCAAAGATCAGAAGCTAAAATAAGCGATGGAACATATGCTTCGAGAAATTAAAGAGTTTACTATACCCGGAATACCGATTTGAAGCCAATGCCCTTTTTGCTAATATATCCAGTACTAGGTTCCGTCTTTGATGAATTGCCTACCTTACAAAGTGCTTTTATGGTTTCGACAGAAAATCCTTGATCATTATTCAAGACTATAACTCCTGTTTCTTGAAGAATCAAAGTTAAAGTTGGCTCAACATCACACGGGTACATATTTTCATCAGCATTGCGAACCTATATATTAGCAAAACACGGTGTAACATAACATAACCAAAGAAGCAACATGAAATAGTGTAAATAGATGCACTTACGAGTTCGAGTAGAAAATGTGAGTCGTGAGAATATAACTCTTGAGAAAGACAATGTAGTGCTTCTCCTAAACGACTATGTTGCTTCTTCAAAATGCTATCTTTCTCAGTAGCCGAGATATCTGAACCCAGCCCAAATTCTTCTCGCCTAATACACTCAATAATCTTCTTTGCTAATTCCTCTTCATTACTATTATCCTTACCTTCAGTAACAAAATCAGATGTTAATCCAAATTCTTTAACCTTTTTCACCCATATCTCACCACGTTTTTCAGAATTTAAAGCGACAAGTTCTCTCTCGTTTGAAATAAATCCATCATTCATAACTGATTGGTCTTTCAAAGCTTCATCTTCTTTTCTGATGACTGAAGCTTCATCATGTCTTGTTTGATCACTATTAACTTCTTTTGTCTTTGATGCAGGTTTCCTTCTTGATCTTCTTTGTAAATTCTTAGATGTAGACTTTGCGGGACTTGGAACATCCAGCGAGAAACCAGAACTTGTGGTTGGTGTAAGCTTACCTTCTTCTGGTGATGAAATGGAGAACATAGACCACTCGGATTCTTCACATGGGAGCTTCAATAGTTTTTGCTTATTTATCGAAAACAGCTCCATTTGCTCCTCTATGTGACCTGATTCTGTTGTTAAAATCCTGTGGAGGAAATTTGCTAAGGGCAATTCAGGAACTCCGGCAACAATAAAACGAGAAAGCTCCATAAAAAGCGAGTGGGATTCTGAATCAGAATCCGGAGTTGCATACAGAATGTTGTCCTGCAGAAGATAACTGCACTTAAACTGCTTTTTGGATTCAATACCAAATTTCTTTACGACGTTCTTGTAGGACAACTTTAGAATATTCTTTTCGATGGAAGCTATAAATGTAGCGTTGAGCATAGGGGAGAGCCCCGTTTATGAAGTAAGTTATGAAGTTATTATCCATCATGCCAGAGTATATTGCTTCACGAGTCACAACCTGAAGAAGCCATAAAATAGACGAATGATACAAAGTACTTCAACTTTATATATACAATTATCCCTACAGTCACGGGCAGCACAAAACCATCTGTGACATATTCGTTAAGTTTGAAAAAATTGGACGGGAGAGGGTGGGTTGCAAAATGGGTCAAACAAGTCAAGCTTGAAATGGGTTGTTTCAACAATCAGTTTTGTGGATAGTTAATGTGTTAAACATACAGGTTAGGTTGACCCGCAATCAGCTTTTTGGAAAGATAACGCGTTAATAACGATTACGAAAAACAATCTAATATTCTTTGAAGTAAAACCATGTGAGAGGCTGTAAGCATTGAAAATACACTTTGGGCGACTTTCAACTCATTTGACCATTCAACCTAATTGACATGTTTCCCGTTAGGCAAATAATGCAACACAAATCAACCCATTTACTTATAAATCGGTTGAAATCGCTACATCTAGTTTCGTTCTAGTATAATAGGCAAACCAAAGATCACACATTGTCTTCATAAGATATATAAAGTTGAACAAACAAAAGAAAATAAAAAAATTATGTTGTTACAGAATTCCTTTTTTATTCGTTCTCATAAATTTTATTTTTGAATATTTGGCAAGTGTTAGTATGTGTGTGAGGGAGAGCCTATGTGAGTACCTCAGAAAGAGATGGGATCCCCAGTCTCCGTAATAAAACATAAACCTTATCCCGAAGCATTTGCTTTTCTTTAGTACTAAGCTGCCCAAAACACAAAAAATGAACATTTTTCGAGTTCATGAACTCTTTTCTTAGCTGCTCATCGTCACACCAACATACAAGACCAAATGATTGATGCAGGGATACCCATTTATTTTGCACAGTCGGAAAGATCCTCGTTTTCTTTTTCTCCATACTCTTCTTCATGTAATCAATATCTTCAGAACTCAGAACCCACGAGTCTAATCCATCACTCCATTTTTTGAGAACTTGGAAAAACTGACACATTAAACAAAATAACGATGAGACAAAGCTACCTGTATATTTAAGAATAAAATGGGTAACGTGGTTTGACAGTCACCCAAAGTATAATTAAGAATAAAACTACGTTTTTTAGCTGAAGTGGAAATGGGTCACATGGTTTGAAAGTCGTATTTTTAAGTGCCTACATTGCCAACAAGAGTATATGCATAAACAAATGACTATATTACTGTACTCACTGTTTTAGCTGCCTGTGATGGCAAACTCTCGGTTGATAACTGTAGCAGAGACTGCAGATAGCTTAGGAGAGGAGGATTTTCAGCTACTCCAAACTCATTCACAAAGAAATTATGGAGGCCGGGATAAACATTGCATAACATCTTATTGAAAAGAGGATGAATTGACTTTGTTTGTTCTGTTGAACCGAAAGAATCATGCCAATATACTTCACTGGGAGATAAAAATGAACCAGACACCACTTCATGCGTGGAACTAAACGAGTGAGGAACAAATATGAAAGCTTGAGAATGCAATTTCTTGACTATCTTTCGCTTTGAGATGCTCATCTCATTCGATAAGTATGTGTAGAACTTGGACATCTGAGATACGCTGGTAAAGGTAAATTTATAAATGGTTAACAAGCAAGTTAAAGGAAAAGAAAAGACAAGAAAAAAATATAGGAAAAAATAAATTGAAATAGTGATACCTGGCCCTGAGAGGTATCTTAGATCCTCTCCAAACTTTGAGAATTGATAACGCATCTTCAAGAGTGACTGTTTTCTTCAAGTCAATATCATTCGAAAACTTCACAGAGCTCACCTATTTAGCAACAAAAGTATAGGATATTATAGACTTATATTCCATAGAGTTACGACTTGTCATATGAAATACAGTAAAATTAAAGTACTAACCTTTGGAACAGTGTATGGTGCCCTTTGACCAAGAACCGTACGCACCACTACGCAGTTATGGAACAAATCTTTAGGGAAGTGAAGTCGATCATCCATACTAGAAGCCATCCAAGGATAATTATGAAGCATTCTTATAACATAAGATTTAAAAGGTTTGTCACTAAAAGAATCGTCCCATAGTGTATCAAGTACCTTTAAAAGGTACACACCTTTTTCCTTATTACCGTTCGCGGAAACATGTGACAACAAATGCCTTAACTCTGGAGAAGTATATTTTATGACCTCAGCACGCTTTTCAACTTCAACTACTTGCACAAAATCAGTGACTCCTAATTTCTGCAGAAACTTTCTCCATTTCAATGTTCCGTTGGGCGTGGATTTGTAAACCGGGTGTTTCAAATAACCGATATCAATCTCATACCATGTCATATTGGTCCAAGCGACCAACTTTTTCATATCAACTGGATTCCCGAATTCTTTACAGAAATGAATTGGCACATCAACAGGCCGTTTGCACCCATAATTTGTGGAAATATAAGCATTGTTACTTAACTGAGAGAATATGTGCTCCTTTTCCGGACGGCATTTGGAGCAACTTGATTCTAGATGATACATTGTAAATGATAGGTACCCAATCATCAACTCCCTACTTTCCGTCAACACTTTTTCATCACATATTGACGGTAAGATGTGCAATTTAAAAACTTCATGAGCAGATAACCTCTGGACGCCAAATTTGTAAAGCATTTCGGTTATGTTTTCAGGATGATCACCAAAAAGGTCCGGATCAACTATTCTGAGTTTCGGACTTGGATACAACTTCCCAAACATTTCAAAACCAGGCTCATCCCTAAGAAACCAGATTCCACTTTCGCTAATTGTTGCATAATGACCATCTAAAAGAGGAATAAACGGTAATTGGCTGAGGGAACTTATAACATCAAACTCGGTATTATCAACCAACATCAAAAACAAAATATTCAGCCAAGAGGATAGCCAGCTGAGGCCCAATGATTTAAGAGAATCAGCCCGACATAAAGATATCATAACTTGAACAAGAAATTTGGGTCCACATTCTTCAATGCCTAAAGCTTGTGCCAATGAATCTGAGAGAACCACATCTTTATTCAAGTAGCTGACACCGAGATGCTCCCTTGTCAAACTATCAGGCAACAAAGCACGGATTTGTTGTGTCCAGTTTCTCACTACTTTACATGGGCGGACCCACTCATTGCAGCCCCCTTCTAGAAGCAGACAGTTAGACACACGCAACTTAGAGATAATCATATGTGGAAGGGAAGAAAAAAACCCGCAAACATCCTCTCCAAGAGGAACAAAGCTCAAAAAGATGGAAACACCCCTTGCTGGATTCTCTTTAAAACATGGAAGGCTACAGAATGACAGTTCAGCTCTCACAAACACATTTGGAAACTCAGATAGTAACCATTGGTTCCATGGACTATCTGCATCAACTACTTCCATTGACGAGCAAAGAATAAAATCTGCTTGGATGATAAAACTAAAACCGTAATACCCTATTGGACGAAGAGAAGCAAAAACAAGTTGTGGGTATAGATCTGGGGTGTAGTTTCCATCATTTGAATCTTCTAATTTAAGTGCCATTGATATTTCAGTTGTTTGGACATCCTGCCGGACATGATCTGCTTGTACTCTAAACTTTTTGATAAACCAGGTTGTTTTTTCATAATTAGAAAATATATTAATCATGCCATCTCCAACAACTTCTTTTCTCGTGACAATGGAAGAGCCAAGTACTGAATCTATGTACTTGATACATTTAAGCCGGTGAAGGAATAGCATTACGTGCGGATGGAGTTTACGAGATATGGAAATTATATCCTCGACTGCAAGAGCTTCATTTTTCTTTGGAAGTATTATGCACGTGTTCCAACGTTTTTCATCCTCTGGATCACAATCCGAAGTGGCCATCTTGCAAAACTGAATGACATCACGAGGTGGAACAGCTGTTGCCAAACCGTCACTTATGTTAAACTTGATATTGAACTCATTAGAGTGTATTTCCGGAGCGTCACTGACGCGAAATACAGATTTGAAACCAACGCCTTTGTTATCAATATACCTATCACCACTAGGTTCCTTCTTTTTGATATTGCAAACATCATCACGAAGTGCTTTAATGCTTTCAACAGAAAATCCTTGATCATTATTCAACACTATAACACTTTTTTCTTGAAGAATGAAGGCCAGAGTCGCCTCCACATCACATGGGTAAACATTTTCGTCAGCATTTTGAACCTAAACATTACATAACACACATCGATTAGAATTACTGAAAAAAATAATAATAAAAAAAAAAATGAACTTTCACATTTTTTGTCATCATGTAACAAATGCTTGTTTTGTCGTCATCTGATGCAAGAACTCAAGTTATGTCCTGGACTTTTGTTATTTAACATTTTAACCGAGTAACATATTTTTGTCTTTTTACCATTTGATGTAACATACTTCTGCCAATATATAAGAATGAGCTGGTAACTAGTTACAAACTTATAACATACAAGGTACTAAGATAAAAGTCCGTTACAGCAAATGCTATACAATCACAGAAACAATAAAGTTTGTTACTTTTTCGCGCAATTTCCCTGTAACTGATGCACTACTAGAGCATCCACAGTGGTCACTTGACCACTACTCACCGACACGTTGACTTCCATTCACAACCACTATCCTACCACTTTAACCCAGCGACTCATTCCTTTCTCTAACACTTTCATCATCACCAATAACCACTTACTCCACTATAATATACCTCTCACACACACACATAACATTAATAAAATTATACAAACAGTTTGGCTCAGCTTAGCAATTAGCAACCAAGAGCACCATTTTTCCGCTCGGACGTCAATTACCAAGGTGCAACCTTGAGCCCGGTTGACACCGACCGCCACCATTCCCACCCATAGCCTATCTCACACCATTGCGGATACGATGCTCTTAGTGGTTGCTTAAAAAAAACACTTTGGAATGTTTGGCAAGGGGCATTTAGCATTTTGTATTTTTCTTAAAACACTACTTTTGAGACACATTTAACTTTTACATCATTTTACACTTTATAATCACATACAAAACTAATTCTACCAAACCTCTAACTAACTTTTATATCATTTTTCACTTATGTTTGGTTCTTGAGTTTTTTAGTAAGGAAAAGTAAAGAAATGTTAACAGGAAACATTTAGAGCATTGACGACCCTAACGCAAGTTAAAACTTAACTCAGCGTCACATCAGCTTTAACACTTTAACCTTAACTCAGGAAAAAACACCCACATCCATAACTCAGCCTTAACTCAGCTTTAACTCAAATATTTTCAGATTCTACCCTCAACTAAAACAAACAATTCATTTAATAACTAATAAAACCAACTTATATTAATACTTAAAATTTAAACATACATTAAACTTAAACGCAAACTACATTAAACATGAAACATAAAGTACGATAATTAAACATAAAACTAAAATAATTAAACATAAAACGGCGAATCAATAGAACGAATCGTCGGACACCCACCCCTCATGACTCGAATAGGAGGCACTCGAATCGTCCTCACTCGTTGGCACACGGTCTTTTCCCATTTCCCATCGCCATTGTGCTCGACGGTTTCGCCGATCCTGTTTAGCTTTTGCTCGCTGTTCACGAGCTCTTGCCTCCTGTGCTTCCTCATATTCAACACGTAAAAATTCTTGCATATCTTGTTCATAAAATTCTTCATCAGTCAACCCTCTCCAAATGGGTTGGTTTTCCTCCGGTTGATCTGGTTGTTGTTGGACAACAGGTTGATTGGGCACTGGTTCCGGTTCATTTTCCGGTGTGAATACCGGAAAGATGTCTTCTGGTGGAGTGTTCAAAGGTTCAGTTGCATTCTGAATCGTGCTAGAGCTTGGGAATTGCTGGCCAAAGTCATGGTGACTTGGAAATTGTTGGGAGAAGTCTTGGTGAGTTGGGAATTGTTGGGAGAAGTCACGGTGAGTTGGGAATTGTTGAGAGAAATCCTTGCGAGACATTGTTTTAGAGAATTGTGTGAGAATTGTGTGTGAATTTTGTGAACTGTGAAAGGGTGTTAAATAAGCCCATAAATCCAGCCCATTAATTTCAAATTTTGAATTTTTAACGTTTAAAAATAATCCCGCCCATTCATTTCAAATTTTGAATTTTAAACGTTTAAAAATAATCCCGCCTTTGAATTTAAACACGTTTTTTTTGTTGGATGGATAAAAAATAATCCCGCTCAGAATTTGAAATTTGAATTTTAAACGTTTGAATATTAAATGTTTAATAAATGTTTATCCCGCTCAGATATCTGAAATTTGAATTTTAAACGTTTATACTTTCCTATATAAAGCATACATTATCAGATAATTTTACACACACTTCACTTTCTACAACATAAATTCCAGTTTACAATGGCAAATCGTTGGGATATTGAAGATGAAACATTGCTAGCCGATATGTGGCAAGTGGTTCATGAATTTCATGCCAACGAAGGACCTTTCTGGCAAGTCGTAACAGAAAGGTTCAATGAACAATCTCGCGGTCCTCATCGGAGCAAATCCCAGCTAACGAGCAAGTGGGCAAGGATGAACGCTGAATGCCAACAATTTCATGCAATTCATGACAATTTGCAGCCTACACGTGAGCCATGGGTTCGTGTTGAAGATGCAATGAATGTTTTCAAAGAACGCAATGATGGTAAAGCATTCAAGTATTTTCACGTTTGGTTGATTTTGAGGTTCAACCCCATTTGGTACAGCTTTATGGGTTAATGACTATTGTATTCCATGAAGATGTGATGTATTGTTTGTGTTTTCTTGTGTTTGTTGTGTTTGTTTGTGCTGTATCTTGTGTTTGCTTATCTTTAAATTTGAATAAAACGCTTAACGGCTACTTTTCCAACGGCTATTTGTCTAACGGCTACTTTTCCCCTATAAATACCTGTTTAACAGCACTATATTTTCTCACACAAATATCAATACTATTAACACACACAAAAAATGGCAAACAACCTAGCTGAGGTGCAAAAATCTATTCTTTCCCGTTTACGCAACGAATAAGAGAAGGAACTCAAGTTGGTTAATAGTTTGCTTGGTGAGATAACTCGTTGTATAATGCAGATGCATAGTCGTGCTCCTGAGATCGAAAGGTTACGTAATATGCCTCAAGACCATCCAATTATCAGCGTCGGACTAGAAACTCTATTAAGAAATGATGAAACGGATTTGCAACTTCAAATCGCCTTGAAAATGGTTAGGGAACAAGTGTTGCAAGTGTGGGAGGAGAAGTCAGATCTAATCGACAATTACAAAGCTATATAAATCATATCTGTTGTAGTTGTTTCTCGTACCGTTTGTCTTTGTATTTCCGTATTGTGTGTGTTTGAATAAATCAGTATCGTTTAAGAACTATAAGGGCCAAAAGTGACAAAATACAAACTAGTATACATGGGCCAAAAGTGTAAAATACAAACTAGTATACATGGGCCAAAAGTGTAAATTTTTTTTTTTTTAATCAAACCAGCTTAACACCACGTTAGTGGCTTAACTTGCCACGTTAACGTGGCCATAACGCAGTCCAACACAACCCTAACGCAGGCAAAATCAAGCCTTAACGCACCCTTCACGTTAGGGTTGAAAATGCTCTTACATCAAAATCATCCAAATTGCCTTTCTTTTCCGGTCTTTTTTTTTTTTTTTTTTTTTTATTTTTTTTTACCCCCTTAAGTGATACTCGATAACACAACTTTTTTTGTTTCACTTCATTTTCTTTACTTTTTCTTAAGTGATACTCGATAACACAGTGTTCAACGAGCTAGAAGTACTAATCAACAAAAAGTTGTACAATATATATGGTTTATTATTGCTTCTTGCACATATATACTAGTAGTAAGCATGAAGATACAATTAAATAAATAAACAAATAATAATAAATATTAAAAGGGTATAGTATACTCACAAGTTCAAGAACAAAATTTAATCTCTGAATTATAGGATAATAACTATTATTGGTTGATGATGACTTGCTGACTTTTAGACCCATTATATACAAATGGTCAACGTTAAATATATTGTAAAAATTGTAAGTCAACTAGTGACATATGAAAAGTCGTCGGAACTAAGAATGTGGTTTTTTTGAGGAAGATCAGTGTGTTTTTTTTAGGAAGAAGATGAAGAGACATAAAAGCGTATCATGGGTTTGGTTCCAAAGAAGAATAAGTGGGGCCTAGTTTTGGGTTAATTATTGTCCTTTTTATTCTTTTCTTTGTTTACTTTTGATTTCTTTAAAATTTTGTAGGTAGTAATCTTTTTAATATAAAGATAAATTAATTTGTACGGAGTTGCTTAGACATGAAGTAAGTACTCGGACTAAAATCTTTGTGTATAAAGTGCAAAAATATATGTGTGAGATACATTAACTCATTACTATAAGTATGTTTGGAAAATGGAAACATTAACATAATAGTTTTAAGAGATTTGCTAACAATAACTCATTAAGTGTTATTTAAGCGTTTAATATTTAAAAATTAGCATTTAATGATGTTTAAAAACATTTTATATTTAACATTTTCATTCTATGTTTAAATGATTAAAAGTATATAATTTATACTACATATAATGCACAAATGAATCTCTTTTCAAAATTTTCAGACTTACAAGAAATAAAGCATGGTTTACAATACTTTAATGCACCTAATTTTGAGAATTACAACAAAACAAGCATATGGTACAACAAAAATAAGCGTGGAGTCATTTTCAGACCACTTTTCTATCAAACAACATTAATGCTATTAAATAGTAGTCATTATAGTCATTAATATACCCCTTAAGTGAAAAATACTACCTTATAAGCATTATTTATAAGGATTCAAAGCACACATAAAACTAAAAAAAGAATATTCACCTAATACAATTAATACACTATTAAAAACACACCTTCATCAAAATATACAATTTTTTACCCACAAAATACAATATAATTAACACATTATTTGAGATCCACCAGCATCCTAAAACATGAATATGTTACTTTTGCTTTTGATTCTACATATATCCAGCAGCAGCCTAATTGTTCAACCCCCACCAAAGTGATATGATAATTGAATATTGATTGCTTTACGAGTGGCTTATGGTTTAAATTTATACAAATATCATAAAATTACGAAACAAAAAAGCTACAATAAAAAAATTGAAAAAATACATCAGCTAAAAATCAACCTCACTGCAAAACGCGGTATAAATGAAAAATATTTGCTCGCCATAAAATTAGTCACTGGGTACCCGCCGCCGCATTGCGCGGGTACCCTGCTAGTTGTATATAATACATTAGTTCATTAAATGTGTGTTTTTTTTTATATGAAATGCTTAATAACATCCGGTGGGTTGTTGCTAGAAAATCACTTATTTTAATGGTTCTAACTTAATTTTGACCGAGTTAATCAAGTTTCACCGAAGTTGTTTCTTTCAAGTCAAATGCTTGTGTGTAGGGATGGCAAAAAAACCCGAACCCGAACTTATTGGGGCGGGGCGGGGCAGGCTTATTGGGTTTTGGAGCGGCTTTTGGGGCATTAATGGGGATTCTTATCGGGTTTGGGGCGGGGATGGGGCACGTCATCCCCGCCCCGCCCCGTCCCGAAAAATATATATACATATACATATACATATATTAATATACATAAAATATTGTGTTAGTATTTACGTACTAAAAATATAATTCTCTAATTTTTGTTATTTTTTATCTTTGTAATATTTTGAATTGATATCATAATAGCTTGTTTTGTATCATAATATTCTAAACAAACTTGTGATTTATTTTAATGCTCAGTTGATTATTAATGGGTTCCCATTAATTTGTTAATAGCGTAAAAACTAAGAATAAACAAATAAAGATAAAAGTATTATGGAGCATCGCACTTCAAAAACATAACCCGATAAGACCCCAATGGGGAATGGGGCGGGTTTGGAGGAGCATCATGCCCCAACGGGGCGCCCCGATAAGAGCCCCAATGGGGATTGGGGCGGGTTTGGGGATGATTTTTGTAATTGGGTTTGGGGATGGGGATGGCCGCCCCGCCCCAAACCCGCCCCATTGCCATTCCTACTTGTGTGAGCTCATAGAGTAAGGATGTGTTTGTTTAATTAAGATATTTTTAGTCTGAATCTAACTACCTCATCTTATTGTTAAGAGGTGACTATAAAGTCTGAATCTGAATGAAATAATGTTGTTTGTTATTTCTATAACTGTCTGAATGATTTTAATTGTCCGTTTTTTAAAGTCTGATTTTTAAAGTAAATTAAACCATAAGAATGCTTTGAATAAGTAGCTTGTGTAAACATGAAAGAAAACATTATTATCATAAATTGAACACAACAATCAACCATTAAATAAATTATCGGGTTCTAATATGATAACTTGTTGCATTAACATTTATTTCAAAAAAAAAAAAAAAAAAAAAAAAACGTTTTTAAATGTACATTTCCTATAAAATTAAAAACAAACAAACGTAAACAAGTCAACTTTATTTGTTATATAGTCATAGACAAGATGGTTTGTTATTCGTGCGTTGCGGTGGAGTTTTTTGATTTTATTGTATGCTTGTTTTTTGATTGGCTATCTATTTTTGTGCACGTATTTTATGTAATGGTTCCATGTATATGTTTTTTTTTTTTTTTTTTTTTTTTTTTTTTTTTTTTTTAAGAGTAGATGGATTTTTTGTAGTGTACGTGTATGTTTTTATAACAAAACTAGTATAGCGGCGGTCGGCCGCGTTGCGGCCTAGCGGGGTTTTTTTTTACCATAATAGTTGATGGCTAAGTTATTGTTTGTCGTCATATACTAAATATTAAGATTCTGGTTTGAACACATTCATGTTAAAACATGTTCCAAATCCTCCCTATTGCTGCAGCATCTTAATCCAATGACACATTATTGTCGTAGTAGCCTAATCGGCAAACAATAAACTACAAAGTACTTCACACAATATTATGCCTGATGCATAATTTTATTTATAGAGTACAAAGCACAATTCAAATTAGCAAAATAAATTGAAGGGATATACTTACCGAAACTTATATATAATTATATGAGCATGAAGTTTTACAATATGTCCATCTTTGATTGTAAAAAAAAAAAAAAAAAAAAAAAAAAAAAAAAAAAAAAAAGAAAGAAAAAAACATATTAATGTTGTACAGCAGCAGAAGGCTTAAATTCTATTTAAAGAACAAAAAGCAAACCTGCTATAGAACCCACACCCTCAGCAGCTTCATGTTGAACCATAGGATGTTCGGTCATGTCTTTAAGTACCCCTAGAAAGTGCATCCGACGCATATTTACGTATTAAAACGTGTTTGTGTTTGCTGCTGGAAATAAGAGCGTCATGTTCCATGGAGTAGCCCATGTCAAAATTGAAACATAAGCAAATAAGGTGCCGCTATAATAAATTATCACATATTACACTAAAATTGACCTTTCACATATCTCGACAATCTTTATGCTCTAAGTATCCTTCTGCTGCATTGTTCGCAACTGAGAATATATTAAGCCCAATTGATCGCACACCGTACACATGACATCACTGGCCTAAAGGTAACCATCCTTTTCACTTCTACATCCGTCCTTAAGTCCATTATGACGAAGATCTACAACTTCAATAATGTTTAACATGAATAATAGAATTACAATTCATCGTACATGAATTCAAGAGTTATTGATCTGCAACATGGCTTACCTGCTGTTACAGTTTGCAGGTGTGTGATCTGACGCGAAGCAGCATATATATTTTGGAGTGGGTCTACCGTACCTACAAAAATGAGAAAATATAAAAGTTTTGGCAACACAAATAACGACTTGCACTACATCAACAATAATTCTAAATCATAAGAAAAGGGTAAACATATTACTTATCATCCACATCAGTAGTAACTCAAGGTCACTCTATCATCACATGAAGTCACCCATTTCAGCCCCCAAACACCTAAATTTCAGTCCTATATCATCATAAAAAGTCACCCATTTCAGCCCCCAAATGCACCAACTCCATCCCCCATTTCAGCCCCCTAAACGCACACACTTCAGGCCTCATTTCAGCACCCAGACGCACCCTCTGCACGCACCATTTCAGCCCCCTAAACGCACACACTTCATCCCCCATTTCAGCCCCCTAAATGTTCCTATGGAAGAACGGCAAAAAATAGATTTTGCTAAGAAAACAGTACTATTATTTGAATTAAATGAAGTTGAGAATAGCAGCAAGGTTTGGCATTATGTTTAATACTTCCAACCAAGTCTTTGGTGTCCATTTATCTGCCTCTGCCGTAAAACAACTTGCTATGATCGAACCCGTATCGTCTTGGATTATTGCTTTAAAACAGTACCTACATATTAGCAATAATGGCTTGTTAATAAACTATACTTTATTTTATGGCAAATACTTATATGTTTAGAGGTTGACTAAAAAATGATCAGTTGTTTTTTTATATACCAGTAATTTGGCATATCTTGCACACCTGATTCATGACAATGCCAATGCGGCGATTTCTCGTCCAGTGTTTTCTGCACTCATCACATTTGTTATAAAACCACCGTTAGGTGTTGTCTATTCTAACCAATACCCCTTCTATGGTGAAACACATACTCTGCATAAATAATGAGTATGTTAATTTTCGGACTATTCATGTTTTAGGAACGCATAAAAATTGAGGTTTACCTTTTGGGTTTCTGGATCGACTGCCAACATCTAGGCTATTGACATCTTGTTTCTGGTCTCATTACTTTCAGGATTCTCGTTGGTTGGTTGTTGAATTTGCAGCGGTTGTACAGGTCCAACTAATTGGTTATACCTGGAAGGATAAATGCATATGTTCCATAATTTATAGGTCTCATATATTTTGTATTTGAAATAACCATTAGGCTACTTACACATCATGGATCATTCTTGCTTTCAGGATGTCAGGGTTCAGATAAAACTGTGTAGCGGGAGTGCTAGATAGTTGTACCCCTCCTGTTATATGGAATTACTTTATTTCATTATAACATATGGGCGTATATTTTTGAGTTGCATGGTAGTTGTTAAACAGACCTGTGTATCTTTTGACATAACATGAGCTTATAGCCATGACAACCGGTTGTTCTAAACTTGTGAGATTACGATTTTTGAAATCTTCTGCAACTTCGTTCCAGAGAGTAACCCAAATACTATTTCCACTGCCAAGATAGTGTGCGAGTAAATATTGTTTCCTAAACTTTTTGTCTACATTAAAGAATACAAAGCTACTTACCTTAAGTTTTGCAATTCAATGCTTCGCCAGATTGTTATGTTTGTTGTTACGTCCCCCTTTGATCTTTCTCTGTCAATCTTGCGAATATGGCCTATGTAATCTGTAATAGCAGCTAAAATTTAGCGCTAAATTCATGTAGAGCAATAATTCGTTAACAAATGTATTTAAAACATTGCGTATTTAGTATAGTTGCATTAAGTTGTGTAATATCACAAACAAGTGTATAAAAGGAAAATGAACCTGGGTCGATTGGACGAATCAAGTAAATGGTAAAGGCCGTATTCAATGAAATGGCAATATGTTAAAAACAGCAGTGATGTAAAAGCAGCATGCCAACCTCATCCGGTTAACCTGTTGATAGTCTATCCAAACGATAAGGCTCAGGGAGTGGATGTATAGAAGCTATAAGTAACTGAAAACTGAATATAGTAAATGAAAAAAAAATGCTAAATTGAGGAACTGGAGTATATGCTAAGTCGTAGAAGACCTTGCTCAGGACAATTATTTTTTGCGCAACATTGAAAATAAGCAGATACGCACTTGAAAATGAAGATCTGTCATAGTATCAATCATAAACTCCTTGAAAATAATCATTTAGAAAACTGGGAAAAAGACGGACAAAAAAGTTTTAGCAGGGTATGCAACCGCATTTGACCAAGGAAAAGTTACCCGTTCGGCCGTTCCAAACGAACCCATTATGACTGGCCCAACCCAATCACCCACGCATTTTGCCTCTAGTTTTTATGTTGCCGATATAGAGAGTTGCATTTGACACTTCCTTGTTGACATCGATCAATATATGGTCTCTATTCTAAATAACTGTGAAGACAAATAATGATGGCGATATGCCGCAAAAAAGGCAACAGTTTATGAGGAAGAACTCAAATTATGGCCACTGAAACATAGTTTATTTTGCTGATTGAAATGAAGCGAAGCTTAAAATGACTTTGATGCACTAAACTTGAAAAGACACATACAAAGACCCTCTAATTAGCTTATATGACTACTTACCAACTCTCATATGTTTATATCCTGCCCTTGTTGAAATTCAACCCGTGTATTTCATTCAATTAATAACAGCTAAAAACTGCACCATCATCTTCCCATTGCATTTGAGTCTTTCCGTTAACATGCAAGAAGAAGAAACATTGTTATTAAAATCCAGTTAATGCTCACTATATCAATGACAACTGAAAAATAAAAGACAGTAATCAAATTAACATTATAACCTGCAAACTTTTTTTTCGACATTGTTAGTCCACTGTCTTATAAGTAGAAAATGCATAATCTATTTTGACCCATTTGTTGAATTTTTTAACATTGATTTGGGAAAGTGAGATTTAATACTATTTCAGATTTGGGATGTCATGTCATATTGGTACGACTTGGTTCACAACAACTCGCCTAATATGACAGGACATCACCAATTTGTAAATATATCAAATAACATAATAGACGTAACTCGTAAGCATGTTTCAAAAAATAAATAATATACTGGTTGATAAGCGCATTTGGTATGTGTCATAAGTTTCTTATTTTAAGATCAATGTTGAAGATGAGTTTTACATGTTCTGCAATTGAGAAGCTGCTTATTTGGGTCAGCTTATAAAAGAAGAAGAAAAAGTAATCCCAAACACCACCTTAATGTGTTCACATTACCAGCATGTGTTGAGCATCCACCAGTCCTTGGATTCGAAAACGGATGTATAGCAGGTATTCCCAGCCACACGTGGTTCTAAATCCATTAGTTTATCTTCGAACTTGGGATTCCTACAGACCTCACGATCACCATGAACACATCCACACCTGTTAACAGAACCCAAAAGAGAAAAAAAACAGAATAAAAAGAAAAAAAAAGGAAAAAATAGTAATAATAAAAAAATAAAGTTTAAGAAACATAAGTTCATTTTCTGTGTTTCTTTGTTTGTGCTGAGGAGTCCTTCCATCCTTCCGCTTCATATTTCAGCACAAATAAGATCGTATACCATAGGATCCTATATCTGTGACAACAAATCGCTCTTTCTCCATACCTGTGACAACGACAGTTTGCAAAAACTTAGTACACCTTAAAATGGATCATAAACTATTTGGCTGCAAAATTCTATATTACTATTAAAGTATTGTAAAAAGTAAAAAGTAACATAACCTGGAACGATAAGTTTTTTGTTAGAACACACAGCCTATTTCCTTTTTTTTCCTAGCGAAAATACAAACAGATACATCATTACCATTGTCAAATATACTATAACATACGAAAAGATTTTCTTCCCAACAGAAATACTAATAAACTTTCAAGAATAATACTTTTTTTTTTACCTTTTATTCTTCAAGTATACCTTTATTGAACAACACACCATCGGCACACATCCAACACCATCGTCCAGCTTTGTTTTCCCACTTGGATGCACCTAAAAATAATGACGATAAAAGACAAAAAAAATCTAATAACGACCAAATAGAAAGGATAAATCCATCATCCGTAACCAAACGTTTTATGTTATACAACTGTACCAACTCTTTGCTTATCTAAAGTGCATAATATTAGCAAGCTAAAAAAGGGGGAAAAATAAACTGAAGTAACCTGGATTTTGTCAGTGACCATCTCCAACCTGTATCCACGCAAAAAGGCACGCGATTCCTACATAACCTATATCAACAAACGGCAATAAGCAAAACTTAACTGGCTTCATCACCATCTTCGCAAGCTTGCTTCCCCAATAACCACCTCTAAACAAAATCAAAAGCTATGAAACTCAAATCATTTACCTACAATTCATCATTGAAACTAAAATCCTAAAAATGAGTGGATTAAAAATTGGTTAAAAACATAGAAAACAAAACCCCTAAAATTCCGATCAATGAAAACATTCAAAAGGACAAATTATTAGGAAAATAAAAAGCCATATGATGATTAAAATACCTTGGGTGATTGAATCAACAACAAAACACAGCGTCTCCTTTAGATAGTGTTTGTGTGTGTGAGAATTCGAGATTGTTCCAGTGGTGTGGTATCTAACTGCCTTATATCGCGAGGATGTAGCCGGGCCAAAGCTACCGAGATGGATCAAAATAGCCCAAGAATTTGGGCTCCAGCAGCCCGCGTGGTTTTGGCGGGAAAAAGGGGGCGTAAAACGGCGTCGCATCCGTTGCCATTTAATATATACGAGAATGGCGCCGGCCGCCGCGTTGCGGGCGGGCCTGTTTTTTTCCCCAACCAATTAGTGCATGATATCAAGTAGTCATTCACTCATTGTTTAAGTGGCTAACTATTTTCCTTTAAAACGTCTCTGATCTTAAATAGATTATGTAGCTGGCTCTGGTTTGTCTACTTTTCTCGACTGCCAACCGACAACAAAATTAACCTATAAAATAGTGCACGTACCTTTTAGTCTTTTGCATCGACAAACTCTCACTGTTTAAGATCTTAAAAATGGAAAAAAGAAAAAAAAAATATGTATCAGTAATTCATTAACATAGCAATCCTAAACCATTTATACAGTTCCATGACCATTTATACAATTCCTAAACCATTAATTCTGTAGCATAGCAACGCTAAACAATATATACAACTAAGAGTATGTGTAAACTAATAGGATGTCTGATGAAATGTGCCTCGTGAGATTGAGCACAAAATTATGTAACGAAGTGTCGGTGCTAAATGTCTCACCTTGTGGCTGTCGTGTCCGCAACTCTATTGGCTCTTGGTCTGTATGTCCAAGAATGCAGTTGCTAGTATCGGTGGGCCTTTTGTCTGCATATCTTTTTTTTATTCTGCAATTCACAATCTTAGTAATTAAAATCAATAGTTAAAACCCCAACAAATCAAATGTGTATGATTATTACATAGTTAAAACCACATCCCATAATTTGATAGATGGCTTTATATAATAACTTTAAAAGTTGTACATTGTTAGAGATTAAATGATTGAGTGGAGAACTACCTGATGATGTAGGTTTGTAAAATCAATAAATTTCTAGCAGGTAGATATGGTTAAGTAAACTTACCCTTAGAGTCTTAGACATCGCAAATGCTTTTCTGGCTTGATTTTATATGCCTCACGTTGTGTTAGAGCCTACTGTTATTTTGGCTGCAACAACCTCGATGTAGTCGATTTAACCTCAATCTCCTTTTCTGCTCGACGTCTGTTTTATTCGCTTTCTTAATATCATTCTCCCTTTTACCTTGAACAACTATATCTCTATAATCCAAAACCAGCATAACCAATAAGCACAATCATAATTTACCTATTTATTAATCAAAAAACATTAAACACTAAAAACCACATACTGATTTTGATAAGTCCACAATTTAGAAGTAAACATAAATCAACAATAACAATATAAACCCAAACAGGCCATACATGCACATCCCTACCCGAGGGTAAAGTTAAAATACTACTTCCACATAAAAAGTGAAACAACTAAAACATTATATCACACGCCTATAATTATGCACATTTAAAATAAGCCAAGGCTTACTATTATAGACTTAGCAAGATGCATCCGACAGGGCTGGTAACGTAATAAATGCAAGGCATCAACGGCAAAGCATTCGTCAGCAAATGTAAGGCAGCATCAGCAAAGCAAGCATCGACTAAGTGCAACTGTGCTGTAAATGCAACCCATGGCTGCAAACCTAATGATTTGGCCCGCCATGGCTGCAAATCAGTCATGACTGCAAGCCTAGGTAACTCACCTCGCGGCGCATCAGCTGACGGAGATGGGAGCACTAATTTCTTGGCACCACCCTGCACATTTATCATAGAAAGATCAATCACACATGCATTTTGGCATATTCACCATACTCTTCCTAGATAATAAGCATGCTGAAGATGATTAGAGAGATTATATTATTTGTCTTCGTCCGCCCTCTCCACCCTATATTCTTCCCCAACCACTTGAAAACCATCAAATTCATTCTCTTACAATTTCTGATAATTATAACCATTTTTTACTATAACCAATTTTTCCTGTAACCAATTTTTAATACAATCAAAGCCTAAATTTCATATTCGACAAAACTAAATATAATCAATCCTAAAACGATCAGATACAACTTGATTAAAGCCAAACTTCGATACCCCTCTGAACAAAAACAATATCTGAAATCCAAAAATATATGTATATATATAAAAAAAAAACTTGTGTAAAACATTTTTTAAACACATACCTATAGCTCGAAAAACTTTAGTTCCAATCTTCAAATCGTACCACTGTAATCGTCGGATAGAATAATTGGTGAAGATGACACGATGTTCAAATCGGACTACTGTAACTCAAAACCCACTGCAATCGCCTGGTGTTTTTGATAACAATAATTGGTGAAGATGACACGCTGTTGTGTGTATATGCCGGAGGAATCTAGAAGGTTGCCTTTATCCCAAACAAACCGGACTCAGCGAAACACGAGCCAACAAAACTTGGGCTAGCATCGCTAAAGAGGGGCATATATTAGGGCTAATGAACCGGGCCTTCGCAGCCCAGCAATGGGCCACAACTTTGGCGGGAAAATAGCTACAGTGCTTATGCACGCAAAAACGGCGCCGTATTAATTGTGAATTATATAAACTTATAATTATAATTATAATTGTAATGTAATGTAATGCTTACGTTTTGCTTTTTTTCTTTAAAGTTATGATGAGATGGGTTGCATGTGGTCTTGAGAGGAGTAAATTGGGAAGATAACTGAGTTGCCAAATGATTAATGTTATTAATGAGAAAACAAAAAGGCCAGCCCAAACCGCAGCCCAAGTAAGGCAGCCCAGTCCAGCAGCAGAAAACGACAACAAGCTCAACGCTCTTTAGTATATTACTGTAGTAGAACAGAATAGCTGCCGCAATCGTTATCTATAAAATTTTATTCGTTAGTTATAGATAAAACCATGCCTAAGTGCCTGCTAACAGTAGAATATTTTATTGAGTACGAATAATTTAATTAGTCAATCAGGACGAAATTTTCGTTTGTGCTTTAGTATATACTAGGCGAGTATTCGCGCCGGTTCCTAGCAGCAGACAATTACCGATATGCAATATTGTGGTAAGTGTTTCGTATAACGTTCAAAATAGAACATGAAATGATCAAAATATAATTGCAAATTATAACATGTGATAATTCAACTCTAGCAAAAATTATTAACTTGTATCAAATGACATACAAAATATTTAGTAGACTACATCAATTATGAGATACTAACTAACAATACACGTTATTCGTCGCGTAAAACTTATTGATATACGAAATTTAGAAGAAGAAAAACCAAACAAAGCTTTTTTCCATTGTGAAATGCACAAAATATTAAGCACCTAGAGCCTGGTATTTGTAAGGCTTTCTTTTCTAAAAAAAAAAAAAAAAAAAAAAAAAAAAAAAAGTTGCCGATCAAACATTTAATGTCTTTAAACCCGGCGAAGTTATTTTTTTTACGTTATCAACAATTTCCACAATCCGATTTTATTGACTCGATCAAAAGCATTCAATGTGTAACCGAAGAACCAAACCATTTCCATAATTATTACCATTTTTAAATGTACAACCTAGCACATACAATTTCCGCCTAACTAATTTTTAATGGTTTCCTTATTTTAGATTTTTAGCATTTTCAACTTTTCCACAAATCGTTTCCTTATTTCAGATTTTAAACATTTCAACTCACATATTTCTCTAACATATGACTAACATTTCAACATTTTCATATTTTATAGATTTATAGATAGTATAGATACTATATGGTAGTAGTTTGTTATTACTATTAATATTTCAAATTTCATATGTTTTATCTGTAAGTTTACGTGTTTAATTTACAAAATAATTTAATAATAAATTTTTCGAACAAATTAAAACAAAATCATGAAATTGTCAAATAAACTTACACGCACTGAATACACAAATAATCTAGATAATACGATATACAGAAACTTTATAACAAAATTGATACTAACTTTACATAAGTTACAAACAAATATACACAATAATCTTTAATTTATAAACAAAGATTAATAATAAACCATTGAACTTCCAACGACAGCAGCAGTTCTCGGTGGCATCACCGGGGATAGCTCCGACAGCGGCCGTGAAGATTTCGGCAGTGACGAGAAAGTTTCCGGAGACGGCAGGGAATAATGCGGGAACGGTGACTGATAAAAAACTATAAATTGGTCAAAAAAAATACAAATATAGAAAAACATGTGGTCACAAACTGTAAAAGTATTCACAAAAATTACATATCTACAAACACACACACACACATAAAATACATAGATCTATAAAATGAACCATGAAAAACGTATAGATCCATAAAAATATATCAATCCATACAAGAATACATATACCAATTAATAAACACTAAGAATAAACCTCAAAAGTCGGCGGTTGTTTCGGTGATGGAGTTTTCGGGTGACGATGGTAGGTCAAAAGTCGTTGTAACACCCCGTGAACGACTCGACCAAAAGCATGAAAATTTTTCGCAAAAACGTATTTAAAAAAAACTGACACATCATCACTCTTTCACAATCTGACAAAAATCCATTAATATCTAGATATTGAGACTATTTTTAAACGAAACTAGACTCAATTACCTTCGAAACACTGGGTGGCACGACCCTTGAAGGTTTACGGATCAAAAGATATGATTTTTCGAAGACCGACAAAATCTGTCTACTGTTCATACCAAAATATGAAACCGAAATTTGGTGTTTGGTTCCAAATTTCACTTCCAACCCGAAATTTGAAGTTTTGGTTCCAAATTTCACTTCCAAATCGAAAGTCTAAACCAAAATCTGAGCTTTGGTTACAAATTTCACATCCAAACCGAAATTGTACACTTTTGACCCATTTTTCGGAATACCACTTCTATTACCCGGAAAGACACTAAAACTTCCAGAATTTACTAATACGTCATTTGGCTCATAAAAATGTAAAGCTTGGACATATACAACAGTCATAAACGTGACTCTTATACAACAGAATTATATTTGGTCCTGGTTCCGTCCTTGCTGGCCGGCAAGGGGTCCCAGCGCGTAAGCAGGCGGATAAGTTTCCACTCCGTGCTAAATTGACTGCTTAGAAACTAACTGTTTGCAGTTTTATTCATTATAATAGGTACAATATATATCATTAGCACAACAAGTAGAATACTTTTCTATGGTCCGTGACAAACTAATCCAACAACTCGGACAATCGGATGCCCAAATACACCTATCACAATCCATATTGACAATCTTTATGGGAAATAACGATATATCTGCATATTTTACCGCTGGTTCAGCAGTCGCCAAACAGTACAAACCACAACAGTATGTTGATCTTATGCTGTCCACCTTTAGAGGGTTACTCAAGGTACCAAATTTTGTAGTGAACAAGTTAAATAATTTGAATCTTTGAATGATTTTTTCGAATTTGCATGTGAATTGTATAGATGTTGTATCGATTGGGTGCGCGAAAAATGGTGGTGTCTGGAGTTGGGGCGATGGGTTGTTTGCCAGCTCAAAGAAAGACAGATAGCACGGGTGAATGCATTGTTGAAACAAATTTTTGGTCGGCTAGGTATAACGAAGGGCTAAAGACTATGCTACAGGATTTGAAGTCTGAATTATCAGACATGAATTATGTATATTTTGATCTGTATGGTGCCATGATCAACCTCTTTCAGAATGCTCAAACTTATGGTATTATTTACTTAAGACTTTAAGTATCATCAACTAACATATCTAACCTTTCGTTACAGTAGAAGTACGATGATTTGAGCTTACGATGTATGTTTGATTATAGGATTTACGGATATAAAAAATGCTTGCTGCGGACTTGGGAACCTAAACGCTGACGTGCCATGTACTCCAATATCGAAATATTGCCCGAACAGGGAAACCTATGTTTTTTGGGATGCTTTTCATCTTACGGAAGTGGCTGCAAGCATGATTGTCGACATCTTATACAATGGAACAATAGAGTATGCGGCTCCCATCAATATGAGGCAACTTATTGATGTTTCAATGGTTTATGCGAAGAAAAGAGAGTATATTAATAAGCAATATATGCTGTGACAAAACATACAACGTTGTAACATCTTACTTTATTGTAAAATTTCGAGTCACCGTCTTTATCTCAATAATGATGGGGCATATGAAACACAGTATGTGATAACATGTGATAAGTATTCAAGAGAAAGTCATATTAGTTTGTTCGTTTTTCTTTGCGTCAATAACTTGAGATCAAATAATTTTTGACATATTTCGAAATAGACAGTAACAAAGCAAAATATGGCTACCTGCATCTAGGATGCATATTTAATAGCCCATTTTGCAAATAGACTATTAAATTTTGTGACTTTCAAATAATGTTTATTCGTGTATGCACTATGTGTTAAGGAGTGGCAAAGATGAGAATATACAAAAGAAGGTTCGTGAAATTTGCTCCTATTCACCTTCTCATTATCCCTTCTCACTATCAAGTACTAATAAGTTACATTATTCTTTGTTATGGGTGTGTTTTGCTTTAACAATAAACCTATACATAATTATTCTCTTGTTAGTTTAATCGAAAAGGTGATAGTAGTTAATAAGGTTTCTTCATTTGTGTCGGATTATTAGGCGGTCTAGTATTAGGGCATCGTCTTTTAATATTGTGTATTTATATGTTGCTTGTATAAACATCAAGTTATAGCTTAAAGACCGTAAACATTTTCCATTAAAATATGAAATCAACAATGACAAAGTACGGAAATTAAAAGTTCAACATTCTTAAAAGCTAATAATGTAACTTCGGAGATTTCTCCGGGTCAAATGCTAAATATGCATATTCGAAATAGACAGTAACAAAGCAAAATATGGCTAGGACCTGCATCTAGCTAGGATCCATATTTAATAGCCCATTTTGCAAATAGACTATTAAATTTTGTGACTTTCAAATAATGTTTATTCGTGTTTGCACTATGTGTTAAGGAGTGGCAAAGATGAGAATATACAAAAGAAGGTTCGTGAAATTTGCTCCTATTCACCTTCTCATTATCCCTTCTCACTATCAAGTACTAATAAGTTACATTATTCTTTGTTATGGGTGTGTTTTGCTTTAACAATAAACCTATACATAATTATTCTCTTGTTAGTTTAATCAAAAAGGTGACAGTTAATAAGGTCTCTTCATTTGTGTCGGCTTATTAGCCCGTATAGCATCAGGGAATCGTCTCTTTATTTTGTGTATTTACATGTTGCGTGTATAAACTTTTCATTTATCAAGTAATTAATAGCTTAAAGACCCGTGGATTCACGGGGTTTTTAAAGAAATACGAAAATGAAATACCAAGCTAAGGAAACAACAAACGTAAACATTTTCCATTAAAATATGAAATCAACAATGACAAAGTACAGAAATTAAAAGTTCAACATTCTTAAAAGGTAATAATGTAACTTCGGAGATTTCTCCGGGTCAAATGCTAAATATGCATCTTCGTAATCCATGCCATCAAAAATCTTCTTGTCACTGTAAAAGGCCACATCAGTTGAATCGCCTTCATCTAAACCAACGTACGCCTCGTACGGAACATATTCCTTTTCATCTTTTTCATATTTAGCAAGTTGCCGCAAAGCTTCTCTCTTTGCTACTTTTTTTTTAGACATCCACCACTCGTACCACGCATTAGCATCCCATTTGCATTGTTTTTTCAATCTTTAAAACCTTGCTGCATGTACGGTCAACCACCGCCGCAGTTCATTTATCTCACAGGTCAACCAACACCACCCTCCTCCGAACGTGAATTAGTTGAACTAGCATTCGCATTTTCTACGTGACGTGCAGTGTGTGCATTCCTTAGAGGCAACTTCCTTTAGTTGCTATAAGGGTTTCATGATCCTCAAGAATGAAGATCACTTGTGTAAGTAATTCAAGTGATAAAACCAAGCTGTTAGTAAACTTGTATGTGTTTTTATGTGTTAACTTATATGCATCAAATGGGATCCCTTTGGGATGTTTTCCGCTGCTAATAATTAGTAGTACTACGTAATATGATTATGAAATCTAACAATAACTTGAATAAGAGAACTTGGGGTCCACATTCTTCTATGCCTAAAGCTCGTGCCAAGGAATCCGTTCGAAGCGCATCTTTATACAAGGAATCAGCCTGATTGGTCCTTCAAAGCTTCATCTTCTTTTCTGACGACCGAAGCTTCATCATGTCTTGTTTGATCACTATTAACTCCTTTTGTCTTTGATGCATATTTTAAACGTGATGCAGGTTTCCTTCTTGGTCTTCTTCCTAAATTGTTAGTTGTAGACTTTGCGGTACTTGGAACATCATGTGAGAAGCCAGAACTTGTGGTTGGTGTACTACAAGAAAAAGTGTCTATAGTGACCAAAATTTAGTGCCAACTTTATTTTGGTCACTGTTTAGGCAAAATAGTGACCATATAGTACATGGACATTAATATTTGGTCATCCGCAAACAATTAGTGACCAAGCTCAAAAGTGGTCACTAATTTTGTCACTATGCATATGTGACATTTTTCGGTATAAAAAAGTGATGAATATTACTGTTCATTAAGTTTTTAAAAAGTTAATGGCGAAAAATGTTTGTTTAAGCGTATGTGGCTTATTTGTGTTTCGGTTTATATTTTATAAAGCCATAAATTTCTGGCTTATTTTGAGACTTGTGGGCTTATATAAGTTTATTATAATATAATATAGTAATAAACTTATATAAGCTATAAGTCTTAAAATAAGTCAAAATTGGGGCATATACAATATATAAGTCGAAGTTAAATAAGCTCGTAAGCCCTAATATATCTACTACCTATATAAAACAAGGTTTTCTTGACCAATCTCCCCTCCAAAAATCTTCTAAACCTGCCACGTGGCATTTCCCGCTATCCAACGGTTCTCCTTCATTTCCCATCTAAAAAAGTCAAAGCAATAATTTTTTGGGCGGAATTCCTTCACACCAACTCATTTGCTAGCTCTTCCTCCAATAATGAAAACACACACCTCTCTCAATTAATTATGTTTCTAACATAAACCCTAATCCATCCGAACACAAATCAATAACACCACAAATAATATACAAGATCTTAATCACCTTTCTCGATTTCATTATCATCTAATATCCATAAAGAAATCCTAATCATTCTCCATTTTCAACAAAAAAAATTAGTATGATTTGAAGAAGCATTATTTCTTTGTTTTTTTTTCATAATCCAAAATACATTTTTTGGTTATCTATTTATCCTTAATATGTTTCGATGAAGCCTCATAGATCTGATGTTCAAAATGGTAATTTTTCTAACATATTTATTTTGTTTGATTCATTATATACATGTGAATTCATATTCTGAGAGATTTATATAGGTTTTGTATAATCTAGGTGTCATTATGCTTTTGTTCAATTCTTCAACCAATAATTTGCTGATGATTTGTTACTGCAAAGGATTTGGAGGTCTTTGTAGATTTGTTCATCTACAAATGATGCTTGATAATATTCAGGTCCAATATTCCATGTATCTTAAATTGTTAATCATGTTCTGCAATTCTAACTTTATACTGGATTATATTTGACTACTAATTCATATAGTGTGCTGCATAAACATTTTACGTTCTGCATAAATATTTTATGTTCTGCAAAAACATTATAGGTTCTACATAAACATGTTCTTTTGAATTATTGTATGCAAATATTACATGTTAATGTTATTTTTAGATTAAATCTCATAGTATATGTAACACCCCCAATTCATGGATGCAGCGGAATTCAAACTGGGTGTTACTCGACGGCACAATAGTCACAATGATAGAAAACGAACTCCAATTGAGTCGTTTTGAAAAGGTTTATCATTCAAATTATATAAATATCAGAGATTACAAAATGAGGTCCCAATTGGTTCCATGTTTACAATGTATAATAAATGAGTTTCGAATGATAATAAAATTTATAGCCCTCTTGAGTATCCGTGTCCTTCCGTGCCATCCTTGATCGTCATGAACCTGAAATACATGCTTGAGAGGTCAACACAAAGGTTGAGTGATATTCATAGAGTTTGTTAAATCGATTGAACACAATATGTTGGTAGTGTGAGTTATAGGCTCACACCAATGTTTGGAAAACAAAACAGGTAGGCTACGTTATTATACGCCCGGAACATGTATTATACACTAAGCTTATGACACCATAACGTTAACGTGTACCAATATCAATCGGCGGTTTTATCCCGGTAGGTATGTTGCTAACATACCTAAATCTCAAATATTAATGCATTTGTTTGCACTTAGTCAAAACAAATGGGATTCGTCAATCCCAATAGGCCTATTATTAATATTCGTGCTCACTATTGCTAGTGATTAAATGGTTCATAATCAAGGATATCGGTTTAGCAAGGCTGGTACTTAGTGATAATAAAACAATCAGGTAAGCATACAATTTAAAAACATTGTGCTCGGTTATAAATAGCATGTATTTCCCCCAAGGGTTTGTAAAACAATTAAGTAATCGAAAGTGGGGCTATGAACTCACCTTAAGTAAGATAGCAAGTAATGAATGTAACGGTCGAATCGTGAAGGTTTCTACGAGCAACCTATAATAGAATGTTGTGACTTAGGATCGGAGTAATGAATATGAAGTAGTGCCTATATATATATCTTGCATTTAGTCCATGATGTGGTATGATGTATAATGTAAGTCTTTGAAGGAAATGATTCATGAAACATGTATGTTTTGTATATCGTTCACTACCGTTCGGGCCGACATAATTCAGAAGTCATGTTAGTAAGCGTTCGAGGAGCCAGGACACTTTAACTCGTAAATCCACAACTCAACTCGACGGCTTACATAATGAACTCCTCACATGAGGCTCCCTACTATTGTAGTAGTTGATGAAATATATAGATATAAGTTTTGATCCGAAAAGTTACATGTCCGATACTTGAATAAACTTAGGAAAGTTTATTTGTACATGAAGATTGTTATTAGGGGTAGTTTCATAAGTCTTGAATGACCATTTTCTCTTGGTAAAATCTCATGGTTTCCTTTTAGATGAAGTAGATCCAAATTGTATGTTCAAGTTCTCGCCTAATTCATTGTTTCATGTTTACGCCTATGTAAGTTGGTATGGTCATTTCGTCATGGCCTAGCCATGACCTTTGGTCCTTGTTCCAAGGTCTTGAGACTCAACCTTGGCTCTAGCCATGGTTGTGGTCTTGATTCTAGGTCATAAGACTCCTTTGGTCTTCATAAACCATAACTTATATGTAATGACTTTGGTATAAAAATGGGCTGTTAAGATTTTGAAGAATTTATCACTCAAAAAGCGTTTTCAGGGCTCGAGCTTCTTTACTCCTGAACGAAAACGTCGTTCCGGACAACTTTCGTGTTTTAACTTTTTGATGAATCGGACCAGAAGTATGACTTTCAAAACCCAAATTTGATCAGGAAGCTATTTGGCAGTTTTGCCGAAAATCTTTGGTAATTTCAAATCGCCATAACTTTTGACTCGTATACTCGTTTTGGGTGGTTCAAATTGCTATGGTTTCCTTGTTAAGTCCTCTAATACAATATGTAATGATCCAATATCATATTTTTACCATTTTGATCAGGTCTTACCAAGAAAGTCACTAGTTTACTTGTTTTAGTAACTTGTTGTAACAATCAATAACAATAACTTGTTTTGGTCATTTTTATACATCATGGACATAACTACAAGACATAATATAGCAAGAATAATATGTAAATAACATGAACATGATTATTTAACAAGAATCAAGTTAGGGTTTGGCTCACAACTTTTGGCTTTCAAAGATGAAAGGAAGTTAACATGTAAGGATAGGACTTTGATAGACTTGCTTCAACCCACTTTCACTTCATGCAATCTTTCTACCCTTGTAATCTTGAAAGATGGATGATGAAGGTTGAGGTGACTTGAGTGGATTCAAACTCAAGAGAAATCACCAAGTATATGAGGTTATGGAAGTGTTTGATGAATGATAACCTATCTAGGGTTTCTACCTTGAACTAGCACTTGAATCTTGCATGAAACTTGAAGAGAATGAGAAAATGAGATGGTGTGGGTGTGTGTGTGATGTTATGAACGACTAAAAGGAGGTGAGGAGGGTTTTATAGTGTGTTGAGGAGGTTAGTGTATAAGAATGAATGGCTTAGAATGGAACACATGATAACTACATGTATGTTTTTAGGCCATAAGTTTTTCTAAGGCTTAAAATGATACACATGAGTGATCTAATAGTTCCATGGTTCTCACTAAGCCACCAAGATCATGGTGAATCACCTCTTGGTCGTTCCATATGAGGGGGAAGTGACAAGATGGATAAACTTGGTATTATCTAGTTTACGGAGTGAGTTTTGGTCCCGTTAATCGCTAACGGTAAGTCGTTAAGTCATGAAACTTAAAACCGGGTATCGTAAAAATACGAAACTTGGAAGAATGGTTAAACATGTCATTATACTCCATAATAAAATATAAAATGAGTGGTAGGTTCTATCGGGTGCTAAAACCCTGCTAAAAACTGGAAACACGGGTCTAAAACGCGTAATACGTAAAACGTACGAATATTGCGTAAAATTGAGAAAAGTAAAATGTTACTTTTCTAATGTGATAAAAATGATTTAAAATGACTTATAATGTCTAGACTGGGCTCAGTCTAGTGTCGGTTGGTATTAAATGTCTTTTAGACATCAAACCGTAAGCCTAAAAATCACGAAATGACTTATAACATCAAGGGATGATTTTTGGTCAATGGAGGAGGGAAAAATATGTTGACTTTTTCTAATAAGTTGAAAACTCAAATCGTCTTAGAAACGCGGTGCAGGTATAGGCTAAGGTTACGGCTGAGTAAAAACGCTTAAAAACTGAAAATTCCAGTTTTTCACGGCCGAGGTTTATTTTGGTCATGTTTTTCTCAGTCATGATTTATTCTCAAATAAATCATGAGTGTGTCAAACATTTTTCTGATACGGGGAAAATTAACGCGACTGAATTTCGTTGTGCGTAGAATTTTTGAATGACGTTTTACCCTAAAACGTGTAATTCCGTGTAATTCCTTAATAACTTTCACGAAAATGAGCTTATGAATGTCAAACTTTTAATTTGTCATGGAAATGATTTATCACTTTAGCCCAAGAAATAAAAATCAAATTTCGGGAAAATTTTCGGGAAAAATGAATAGTAAAAGTGAATAGTGAAATTTTCCGGGAATAGTAATTATCCTGAAAAATGCGAATTGTTACAGTCTCTACCCCTTACGGGGAACTTCGTCCCGAAGTTCTATGTGTGTCATATGTTGGAGTGGTGTCGATAAAGATGTGTGGTTACTTATGAGGACCAAAGTCTGGAATTACTAGTGATGTAGTTTGATTTGTCTCAGAATATGGTGTGTCAATAGAGATTGATAACATGGTTGAATATCAGTAGAGATCCATATAATAGTCGAATATCAAAGAAAATTGATATAGCAGTCGATTATTAATAGAAATTGATATAGTAGTTGTACAGAAATTGATATAGTTAAATATCAAAATGGAAATTGATATAGTTGTCAAGTATCAATAGCAATTGATATAACAGTTGAACAACAATAGTAATTTACATAGGAATCCAATAAATGGAAATTGATATAGTAGTGAAATATCAATGGAAATTGGAATAGTAGTCGCAATCATAGTCTAGTAGGTAATCGGTTGTTGTACCTAGTGTTTATGTCATGGTTTGAAGCGATGTCAGTGAAAAGATAGGATTTCTTGTGGTGAATATAATGTAGGTATCATGCCATACCCGAGCAATGTAATGTAGGTATCATGCCATACCCGAGCAATGTAATATAGGTATCAAGCCATACCCGAGCAATGTAATGTAGGTTGACTTCATACTTATGTTATTTCGGATACAAATAAGCCCACTTGTTTATAATTCTTTATTTACATAGAGAGGCATCCCAAACAATGTAAATAGAGAAATATAAACTTATGGTTCGATGATTTACAATTTCTTTATTTAAATGAAAAGGCATCCCAATCCATTCAAATAATTACAAATCATTCTACTTAAGAATTCCCAATACAACATTCATACTTAGCCGGAGAGTTACAAGGTAGTGTGTTATAAGATGATATTGGCGTTCCAAAAGTACAAGATGAATATTCAATCTTGTAAAGCTGATAAGGGTGCTTGTGGTGTAACTAAGGATGATTTGAGCTTTAAAAGTGCATCAAGATCTGTTAATGAGCTTGTGGTTCCAACGGTTGTGAAGATAATGTTATGATATGTTGATGAACAAAAGTGTGTAGTGTATGCTTAACATTAATACTCTTAGGTATAGATGTTGAGTTTGTTTTGAAAATCTTAAGAGATTTTAAAAGTTTATGATGGAATGGTATCCTAAACAGGATGGTACTTCTACAGGATGAAGAGAATAATTGATAACTATCCCAGGATAGTAGTTCGGATTATCTCATAAATGAAAACTTTCAAGAATGAATTTAGATCATACAAATAAGGTGTTAAGATCTCGCTGAGTGGTAAGACACTATCGTGTCTCTAGATTGTTTTAATGTATTCTGGTGGTTTATCGTGTTCATGTAGGAAATCAATCTAAACATAACCCTAGTACAACTACTCTCAGTATTTGAAAATTTTAAGTCGAATATAGTTAGTCAGACTATATTCCACTGTCCCTAGGTTAAATATAGGTGACTAGTCTATATTTAGCCAAGGTTCGATAAAATTTTCAAATACCTAAATTAGGTATACTTGTGATATGTCCGTTGGTTTTGGGAAACTGTTCATTAAACAAAGGCGATGTCAACCCTTAAGTTGCAAGTCCCGTACATACTAGACTTGTAACGTATGTTTTCATATTCCATTGCATAGAAGGTAGTAAGGGTAGATACGTATGGAAAGGAAGTTTTAAGTAGTTCTAAAATAGAACATACTTGGCCAGGATCACGAACTCTTAATAATGAAGGTTTCATCAGAAAACCTTAATGAATGTAGAGAAAGTTCAGCTTTTGTCGACGATGGATTAGTTTGTCCTTTAGAAATCTCATATTTCTTGTTTGGAAATCGTTAGATTGTGATGGATTTTTGATATCATAAGAAATGATATTGATGAGGTCGTGAAATAATTCCAGAGACCATTGCACAAATCACAATGTCTCGGAAGTAGGTTAGACCATTGTGCAATTCACAATGTCTGGGAAGTAGGTTAAACCATTAGGTGACTCAAAACATTTGAGAAATGATTAAGACCATTGTATCATACAATGCCTTGGAAAATGAATGAGACCATTGTATCTCACAATGTCCTGGAAAATGAATGTTGGAGTAGGAACATGATTGGGAGAATGTAGTTGTGCCGAAATGCCATAGAATAGGCATACGCAGATATGTTTAGATAAAATGATTGAAAATAAACCGAGTTTATATATCAATATACTAATATGTTCATGTAGCATAAAATGCCTAGTGTGTATATATCAATATACTTATATGTGTTCATGTAGCATAAAATGCTTAGTGTGTATATATCAATATACTTATATGTGTTCATGTAGCATAAAATGCTTACGGGGAAATGCTCAATTATGTTTAGGGTACATATATCAATATGCAATTATGTTTGTGTAGCATAAAAATGTCTTCGGGGAAATGCTCAAAATGGGTATATATGAATATACTAACATGTTTGTGTATCATAACATGCTTACTAAATCCATAATCGTCTGGAGGATGGAAGACACGGAGAGCGAAAGGCTATAAAATGTTTTTTCTTGTATGTGTGGTTATAGTTTAGGTCTCAATTAGACCCGTTTCTCTATAACCATGGCTCTGGTACCAATCTGTAACACCCCCAATTCATGGATGCAGCGGAATTCAAACTGGGTGTTACTCGACGGCACAATAGTCACAATGATAGAAAACGAACTCCAATTGAGTCGTTTTGAAAAGGTTTATCATTCAAATTATATAAATATCAGAGATTACAAAATGAGGTCCCAATTGGTTCCATGTTTACAATGTATAATAAATGAGTTTCGAATGATAATAAAATTTATAGCCCTCTTGAGTATCCGTGTCCTTCCGTGCCATCCTTGATCGTCATGAACCTGAAATACATGCTTGAGAGGTCAACACAAAGGTTGAGTGATATTCATAGAGTTTGTTAAATCGATTGAACACAATATGTTGGTAGTGTGAGTTATAGGCTCACACCAATGTTTGGAAAACAAAACAGGTAGGCTACGTTATTATACGCCCGGAACATGTATTATACACTAAGCTTATGACACCATAACGTTAACGTGTACCAATATCAATCGGCGGTTTTATCCCGGTAGGTATGTTGCTAACATACCTAAATCTCAAATATTAATGCATTTGTTTGCACTTAGTCAAAACAAATGGGATTCGTCAATCCCAATAGGCCTATTATTAATATTCGTGCTCACTATTGCTAGTGATTAAATGGTTCATAATCAAGGATATCGGTTTAGCAAGGCTGGTACTTAGTGATAATAAAACAATCAGGTAAGCATACAATTTAAAAACATTGTGCTCGGTTATAAATAGCATGTATTTCCCCCAAGGGTTTGTAAAACAATTAAGTAATCGAAAGTGGGGCTATGAACTCACCTTAAGTAAGATAGCAAGTAATGAATGTAACGGTCGAATCGTGAAGGTTTCTACGAGCAACCTATAATAGAATGTTGTGACTTAGGATCGGAGTAATGAATATGAAGTAGTGCCTATATATATATCTTGCATTTAGTCCATGATGTGGTATGATGTATAATGTAAGTCTTTGAAGGAAATGATTCATGAAACATGTATGTTTTGTATATCGTTCACTACCGTTCGGGCCGACATAATTCAGAAGTCATGTTAGTAAGCGTTCGAGGAGCCAGGACACTTTAACTCGTAAATCCACAACTCAACTCGACGGCTTACATAATGAACTCCTCACATGAGGCTCCCTACTATTGTAGTAGTTGATGAAATATATAGATATAAGTTTTGATCCGAAAAGTTACATGTCCGATACTTGAATAAACTTAGGAAAGTTTATTTGTACATGAAGATTGTTATTAGGGGTAGTTTCATAAGTCTTGAATGACCATTTTCTCTTGGTAAAATCTCATGGTTTCCTTTTAGATGAAGTAGATCCAAATTGTATGTTCAAGTTCTCGCCTAATTCATTGTTTCATGTTTACGCCTATGTAAGTTGGTATGGTCATTTCGTCATGGCCTAGCCATGACCTTTGGTCCTTGTTCCAAGGTCTTGAGACTCAACCTTGGCTCTAGCCATGGTTGTGGTCTTGATTCTAGGTCATAAGACTCCTTTGGTCTTCATAAACCATAACTTATATGTAATGACTTTGGTATAAAAATGGGCTGTTAAGATTTTGAAGAATTTATCACTCAAAAAGCGTTTTCAGGGCTCGAGCTTCTTTACTCCTGAACGAAAACGTCGTTCCGGACAACTTTCGTGTTTTAACTTTTTGATGAATCGGACCAGAAGTATGACTTTCAAAACCCAAATTTGATCAGGAAGCTATTTGGCAGTTTTGCCGAAAATCTTTGGTAATTTCAAATCGCCATAACTTTTGACTCGTATACTCGTTTTGGGTGGTTCAAATTGCTATGGTTTCCTTGTTAAGTCCTCTAATACAATATGTAATGATCCAATATCATATTTTTACCATTTTGATCAGGTCTTACCAAGAAAGTCACTAGTTTACTTGTTTTAGTAACTTGTTGTAACAATCAATAACAATAACTTGTTTTGGTCATTTTTATACATCATGGACATAACTACAAGACATAATATAGCAAGAATAATATGTAAATAACATGAACATGATTATTTAACAAGAATCAAGTTAGGGTTTGGCTCACAACTTTTGGCTTTCAAAGATGAAAGGAAGTTAACATGTAAGGATAGGACTTTGATAGACTTGCTTCAACCCACTTTCACTTCATGCAATCTTTCTACCCTTGTAATCTTGAAAGATGGATGATGAAGGTTGAGGTGACTTGAGTGGATTCAAACTCAAGAGAAATCACCAAGTATATGAGGTTATGGAAGTGTTTGATGAATGATAACCTATCTAGGGTTTCTACCTTGAACTAGCACTTGAATCTTGCATGAAACTTGAAGAGAATGAGAAAATGAGATGGTGTGGGTGTGTGTGTGATGTTATGAACGACTAAAAGGAGGTGAGGAGGGTTTTATAGTGTGTTGAGGAGGTTAGTGTATAAGAATGAATGGCTTAGAATGGAACACATGATAACTACATGTATGTTTTTAGGCCATAAGTTTTTCTAAGGCTTAAAATGATACACATGAGTGATCTAATAGTTCCATGGTTCTCACTAAGCCACCAAGATCATGGTGAATCACCTCTTGGTCGTTCCATATGAGGGGGAAGTGACAAGATGGATAAACTTGGTATTATCTAGTTTACGGAGTGAGTTTTGGTCCCGTTAATCGCTAACGGTAAGTCGTTAAGTCATGAAACTTAAAACCGGGTATCGTAAAAATACGAAACTTGGAAGAATGGTTAAACATGTCATTATACTCCATAATAAAATATAAAATGAGTGGTAGGTTCTATCGGGTGCTAAAACCCTGCTAAAAACTGGAAACACGGGTCTAAAACGCGTAATACGTAAAACGTACGAATATTGCGTAAAATTGAGAAAAGTAAAATGTTACTTTTCTAATGTGATAAAAATGATTTAAAATGACTTATAATGTCTAGACTGGGCTCAGTCTAGTGTCGGTTGGTATTAAATGTCTTTTAGACATCAAACCGTAAGCCTAAAAATCACGAAATGACTTATAACATCAAGGGATGATTTTTGGTCAATGGAGGAGGGAAAAATATGTTGACTTTTTCTAATAAGTTGAAAACTCAAATCGTCTTAGAAACGCGGTGCAGGTATAGGCTAAGGTTACGGCTGAGTAAAAACGCTTAAAAACTGAAAATTCCAGTTTTTCACGGCCGAGGTTTATTTTGGTCATGTTTTTCTCAGTCATGATTTATTCTCAAATAAATCATGAGTGTGTCAAACATTTTTCTGATACGGGGAAAATTAACGCGACTGAATTTCGTTGTGCGTAGAATTTTTGAATGACGTTTTACCCTAAAACGTGTAATTCCGTGTAATTCCTTAATAACTTTCACGAAAATGAGCTTATGAATGTCAAACTTTTAATTTGTCATGGAAATGATTTATCACTTTAGCCCAAGAAATAAAAATCAAATTTCGGGAAAATTTTCGGGAAAAATGAATAGTAAAAGTGAATAGTGAAATTTTCCGGGAATAGTAATTATCCTGAAAAATGCGAATTGTTACAGTATAGACTATCAAATATTTGGTCAACTTTTAATGTAGGCAAGTTTAAAAAAAATCCCAAAAAAATCACCCCTAAATAAATATAGTAAAACAGAATTCCATGATTTTTGCGGATAATTAATGTTTTCAAATTCTTTCTTTAGTTTTCCACCTTAATTTTTAAATTTTTAAAACCATTTTAACCTAATCCTTGATCTATAAAAAAGCAATTCATATGCAGAGATTATCACTTATCTAACATTTAAGTAGTTCTTAGTGTTTTGTAGGTTGGTCATGCTCTTGCAACAATGGAAATGAACGTGATGAGAGGTTTGGATAAAATGGTACGTTTTTCCTGGTAGTTTAACAATAGCCACATTTAGAACTCAGAACTCTATTTGAGGTATTTAACAATATCTTATTTAATGTTTAGGCTGCTAATATGATTATGCCCATAAGCATAAGCAGAAAAATAAGCAATCCCAGACACCATGTAAAATTTGTATCAATGCAAGCTGATAGTAGTTTCTGGTGTTATATAGTTTATGGAAAGATATTGATGGTAGCTTTTGGTTTCGGGGTCGTTGGTATATAATTCTGGAAGAATCGGTTGCGGGTAGACAGCCACATAATTTGAAACGGTTGTTATATAGAACCAATGATATTGCTGATAATGAGGTAAAGCATGTTTTAAGTTACACTATTTTAGGTTGATTACTTTGTATTTTTACTTATAGAGCGTGTGTGTTGTAGATGGAAACTGTTCTACGACATTGTTATGTCATGACTCTAAATGAATATGCTATGGCTGTGAATGAAGGTGATGATGTGTTTTTATCTGAGTATGAATATGATGTGAAGTATCACAGCTTCAAGCGATTTGCTGCGATTGATAACAATGAGGAGGTGAGTAATTGAAATTTTTGATAATATTTTAAAAGTTGGTGATTCGTAAGGATTTACAATATCATGACACTTGACAACCTTCAAATTTGTTAGGATGATGGAAAAGTTGAACATGATGAAGATTGGAGCTGTAATGAGGATTCGGAATCTGAATCTGACGATGACATCAGGTATGAAAAGGAGGATAAATTAAAATTAGTACATGGATCAACACTAGTTCATGCAGTGGTTACTGTAAGGATATTTCTTTGCTCAATCTTCTTGAAGCATGTCGTTGACTAAGATTAAATCAAATCACTTTGTTTATGCAGAACTTACCAATGGGTCGTACCTTTGGACTCCAGAAAATAGGGATAAAGAAGATTGGGAGCATGTGAGATTCCCAAGCAGACTGAACTTGAAAAGGCCAAAGCAACACTTCTGCTAGCAGCATTGCCCAAATCTTTTCCATGTAGGACTAAGTATGTGATATATAAGTTCACATCAAGTTAAAATTGAGTTTTTGTTGTTGTTGTTGTTGTTGTTGTTGTGTTTCAAAATATCCCCGAGAGCTTTATTTATTGGGACTGAGGTTACAAATTCAATGACTGACATTTTCTAATTTGTAGAGAGACGGAAGAAATTATTGCATTTATCAAGGGAGCGATATGCGATGATCAATGTTTAGGACGATGCCTTTATATCTATGTTTTTCCTAGAACTGGCAAGGTACATCCATGCGTTTTCATTAATTTAGTGTATTTTAACTTATAACTATTCTTTTTTGTTTATTCATCCATAATAGATCTAACTTGAGTAACTGGCATAAGCTCATGTAGACTACTTTAGATCATCATTTGCATCATATCTAAAAAATAGAACAAAAAAGGGGAAGTAATCCTTTCGAATGCTAATCCATGTTCTTAATTCTCATATAATAACATTAAAATAAACACCTGAAATAATGTTAGAATTTTGCATTACGCAGATATGATTCTCCATGGACATTTACAAAATATATCCCTTTTTATGTTGGTGCGGATTACCATGACTATCACCATTATGTTGGAGGACAAAGCCAAAGCAACTTTGCATCTGTGTATACTTAATGCGACTACATATATGTAGAACATACAAGGTAACTATAATTCTAATTCTTACCTGTTCATTTTTGTAGCTTGACAAGTATTTTGTTATAAAATACTTTGTGATGTATATCTTTTATCTGTTCTTTTACGTTCCAAACCCGTAAGTTTTCATATTAAATGATTCTACTAGGTAAATAGTCCGTTTATTTTATCATAGTGGCATAATCCGATGTTTGTTCTTTAATCTCACCATGTATATAGGTACCAAAAGAGACTCATGCAGCAGGTACATTTTTATGATCTTTGAGTGGGACATGTTTAATAAACACATTTGTATGTTAATGGCATGATATATAATTCTTACCTAAGATCCATATAATCAGAATTACTACTGTTAGTAACAATCTTTCATTGCAACAGGTGCTATGAAATTCAAGAATGGAAGCATGACTGCCTTGATTTGGGGAGCGTTGCCACAACCACGGTCTGATAGGCAGAAGGACCGTCTCTTCAGACCAATCCCGAGCAGTTAACAGCTGCATTAATTCAAGTACAGATATCCTTTAATGAACTTATCTATAGTTGTTATTTTGTTAGTACGAGAAACTTCATTTATTTGGGTGTGTGTTACTCATCTTTAGACAGAAATCATCGTTTATCGTTTGGTGCCGATGTGGTAGCTTTATCAATTATGTCACTGCTTCTTTGTATTGTTGCCGACCAACATATATGAAAAATATCGTGAAGTTTTTTTCTGTGATAGGTTAAAGTGTATGCTTAATGGAGGGACAACTGAGAGGATAATGTTGGCTTATGGCTATGGTTTAGAAGCTTCCCAAGAGGCTGTTATAGAATATTGAGTGCTTGGTCCTACAATAAGTTGTTGTTCATGGCTTGAGTTGCTCTTACTTACAAATCATAAGCACCAGGTCCAGGTATGAGCCACACTGGCACTATTTTCATGGTCTAATATTTTCAATATGATAACCTTTTAATATGCAAATGGATATGAGGGTGTTTGGATGTGTGACATTAAACTTATTCTCAGATCATTTTTGTGTTTGAATAAAGTGAATATGATTTTGGACTTAAGGTAATCAGTGAGATATGATTGTTCATCATTTAGGGCATTTGAGATGTTAACCCACACCAAATTTACCCATTTGGCATGTCACCCAACTTACATACTGTGACCTTTACTTTTTCTAAAGTGTTGGACGTCGGCCGTAGGTGAAACCATATGAGCTTTTCATAACCAAAGCACTTATATTAACGAAACACATCTTCTATTATTCTTATGATTATTTTATAATTCATAAATTTTAAGGAATATTAACCATAAATAAGTAACTGGATTGATTGTCAGTTTTTTTAGCCTGGATTTCGAGCCTGTATCTTTGATTGATCTGATCACTGAAGCCAACTTAAAAAAAAGGCAACTTTATGTATCCATCCTAATAAAGTGCAGCCAAAACAAACTACCCTTCAACATAAATATGATGGTATGGAAAGATGCACTTCATGTGGTACTCAGTAAGTGTTCATCTTCGATCTTGAATTCCGAGGTGTCAGAATTGCACTGAAGTTCCTTTATGGAAAGATGCACTTCATGTGGTATTGAGTAACTGTTCATCCTAATCATATACCAATTAATATTTTTTTCTTATGCAGGAAGTTCTAGTATGGATCAAGTATGTGGTAGATTAGTATGAATAGAAAATAACCAAGGACCAAACTTAAGCACTGGGTATGGAAAGCCTTCAATAGTGACAAGGTAATGTGATAAGACTTATTTTGTTTTATACACATCAACTTTATCATTCATAATTCCTTTGATAAGCAAAGTCACTACAGTGGAAATGGTAATCGTGATCCTGTGTAATTTACTATAAATTGCAGGTTGTTCCTGTATTTAGGCATGGTGTTTTGAGAAAAACAGATCCAAGATATATGTGCCGATGAGAATTCACATTGAAATGGTCGCCTAATGATCCTTTGTTCAAACTGGTTATCACCTAGTACTATTACTGAAATTAGTTATTTAAATGTGTCAAAATTCTATTTGACTTATTTGCCTAATGATCATTTTTTTTTTTTTTTTTTTTTTATTATTATTATTGAATACGCTCCTCGAGATAGTATAGGAGGTTCAAACATTAGGCATGGTTTTGTGCGGTGAATACGCTCTTCGAGATAGTGTAATTCTATATTTATTCTATGAATCCAATCATTTATAAAGTGTTTGTGCTAAAATGTATTCTAGGTAAAATGGTTCTTAATGTCCTTCAGATGTAGAACACTTGACTAACGAGTCTTATGACTCCCTGTTGAAATGATAGAGACCTTTGCATTTCCAGTATTATTTGTCCTCAAAGTGAAGTTATGACAACCAATCACACAATTACCGTTACATCTCTCTCAGCAGGTAAAACACATTGAAAAACATGGAGCAAGTTATGAATGAGGCTTGCTATCTTTTAATAATCTTCATCTCGCATTAAAACAATAAAACAATACTAATACTTTTACAATGTTGTGTGACATGGAAGTGTCTATTAAAATGTCTTTAAATAAATTGACTTTTTCATTTTTGAAAGCCATGGTTGATTATTTTCTAAATTTTGCTATATAGTAATGGGAACCAATAGTAAATGATATAGAATCACAAAGTTTCTTGCAATTTACATTGTTAATCTATTATAAAAGCATTTATACTATCTTTATTTTCTTAAAACTATCCGGCCATCGGCCGGGCCTGAAAGCTAGTAAGCTTAAATAAGGGAGGTTCTCTTTTTTATTTACACACTCATTGTACAAGTAATCATCAAGCAAAGTGTAAATATGATACAACTATGTGATGCGATAATTACCCCAATTAAAATACGCAAGTAATAATTCTTTGAGTTGAGTTATATTAAATACCAAACTTTTCTAAGATACCTAGGGACTCATCCACACCATCTATTTAAAAAGAAATCAATGGTTGAGATTAAAAGCATTTTAATATTTCATCTATTTTTTATAATTTAAATATCTCTTAAACTATTAATCGTTAAGCGAAAATAATTACACCATCGCGACGAGCATTTAATTATCTTTCTATAGACGGGCACTTTGATATACTTTCGACAAAAAATTTTGTTTTTTTCACATTTTTTTTCGTGGCTGAAAAAATATCACATGTGATATTATCACATATAATATTCCATATCACATGTGATATTATATATCACATGTGATATTAGTATAATATCACATATGATATATCATATATGATTTTTTTGGCTACGAAAAAAACGAAAAAAAAAATTGTCGAAAATATATCAAAGTGCATATCTATAGAAAGATAATTAAATGCTCGTCGTAACGGTATATTTTTTTCGTTTAGATTAACGGTTTAAAAAATATTAATATTTAAAAATAAAATAAAAAATGAAAGTGAGTTAATTTATTCTCATTTTCTCAATAAACCCCAAATTATATCATTTTCCCACACGCCTTTTTTAATGGAACAGTAACAAACACACCTTTTCTTCTTCTCATTTTAATCAAACAGTGCCTCAAATGTATGAATCACCTCAATTCAATTCATCGATGCCCTAAAAATCTCAAACCACGTTTTGTGCCTAATAACCGATTGAGTTTTGCCGTTGTGAAGTGAAGTGAAGTGAGATCGATGTTGTTGGTGTTGCTGAGGTAGCTTATTGGTTCTCAATGTTTAATATTTTAATTCGATTACAATTTGTTAAAGTATAACGATCAGTTAGCGTTTAGGATAGCTTTTAAGTATTCGGCTTAAGCATGTGATTAATTTGTTGAAGTAAGAGATTGATGAGCTTATGTTTCAGCTTAAGTAGAAATTTGAAAATATGAACATGTATGTAAGTGAGCACCATTTGTTTTCAGGCAACTTGTGTTTTGTTAACTACTGCGGGGGTTTGGTTGCGGGAGTGGATGGTGATATGGCACACGACCACACCATCTTACTATAATTAGCGTTTGAGAACCTGCCGTTAGAAAGTAGCCAGAGATCTACATAATGTGGAAACTTTATATGATTTCTGATTTCTCTATATATAGTTTTATGGACTTACAGTTTAGTGAGTTAAGGCGAAAAAATAAGTAAATTTACTGAGTTAAGGCCAAGACTAACTAGGTTTTTGGTGCAACGCTAAGTAGAATGCTATGTTAACATAACACAGAAACATTTCATGTGACCTTGTTCCAACATTTCTAGTATCATGAGGTGCTAGCGGTAGGTTGTTGTTAGCACAGAACATTTCATTTGACCTTGTTCCAACACGGATATGATCACCCTGTATCTTTTACCACTTATCTTTCTTCATAACCTTGCATTGCTGGTGGTATATCAGTAAAGACAGTAACTGTAATAGTGTAATTAGACTATGCATGCATAAGGGCTTTTGGTGGACCGCCGTCAAGGGTTTATCTGTTTATAGACTGTTTTTGGTTTCCTTGCACATACTACGGGTTATTCTAGTAAATGTAACATGTTTACAGACTGTTGTCCGTGCACTTGGACAAGTCACACAGAGTTTTGCTAGTAACAGTCCCATACGTGCAACACAGTATCTTTTTGTCCCTAAAATTTGAATAATATGTTTGAAAGGTTGCTTACTTCAAAATGAAAAATGGATTTTTAAGTAGCAAACAGTATTGATATTAGTAAATAAAATGTTACATTAAAATGAAAAATGGATTTTTAAATAGCAGACAGTATTGCATATTGACTAGTGCCACCAACATTAGGAAACTTACTTTTTGGTATCATTCTCTTTAGTTCATGCACCTTCACTACAACTGCTAAAAGACAAGCTTTTGTCTACTCGCTTTATGCTCCCAAAATCAAAAGCATTATGGATGTCAAAAATTGGTGCTAGGGTTTTATTTATTTAATATCGGAGTTTTGTAATTTAGCGCTACTTGAGCTTATGTTTTATAATAATTTCATTATGAATGTGTACCAAATGTTTTGGATTTGTTACTAAATTTTATGTCTCTTGCGGTTTTGTTGTATTGGGGAAGAGGACGATCGGTTCGTTAAATTGAGTTTGTGTTTGGATTGATTTAAGTATACTCGTAAAGTAACAGTGATGTGCTTGTGAGTGTTTGAACTGTAGCTGTGTGACATATGGAATTTGTGGTTTTAAGCTTTTGAAATGAAATTTGTTTGTTAGTGTTGTAAGCGGTTTCAAACTTCTTACTGTTAGCTGTATGTCCTCTCCTTAACATGAGTTTGTTAGTGTCCAGTTAGATATTTGGTCGTAGTACGGGACACACTGAAAGTAGTTAACCTTGTTAAAATAGTGTACTCAGTCACTTGAACTAAACGAAGCACCCTAAGATAATGTCGAGGCTTAACATAGGACTAAATGACTAATGCTTATTGTTCTATGGAACAAGTTCGGCTATGTCACCGGATAAGAATCCATTTGTGCCCCCCATGGCTAGCCGAAAGTTGAAATTTTAGTGTAATTTTTTTAAAATTTTGACCTTTTTTCGAAAATGACCCCATCTAAAACTCAAATTGCCCCCCACTCACATACTAAAACTCAACATTTAACGCTCTAAAGCCTTATAAATCCTTCATCTCTAAGTAAAAATACTCGATTTATCATTACGATCTTATTTTTTTCTTCTGCATTTTGTTGTTGTTGTCCAAAAAAAAATTGCCCCCACATCCATTTTTCCTGGGTCCGTCACTGATGGCACACATGGGAGGTGTTAAGAACCATAATAATTATATGTTTTATATAGTTTGAATCTGTGACAAAATGTATAGTATGACAGTAGTATACTTATTTGCTTGAGACTGAATAACCAAACTAAGCATATTAACGAGGGATTATTTATTGTAATGCGATGTTTGGAATGAGTTGCTTCTACTCGCAATCAATAAGATAAGCAGTTTGGATAAGCAATCACATACACCTTTACAACTGCTTGCTGCTGTATTAGAACATTATAAGTAGTTCAAATAAGAAATTCTAAACCCCTTCATAATGCCCAAAGTGTGCATAGCAGTGATACCTGAAACTTCATTGAACAGTGCCATCTATGACACTTTCGAACCTGAGAAAAAAATCTTATTTGCCATTTGAAACATAATCAATCCTTGACTTACATGCTTGTTAGTGTGATACTAATCGTATATAATACTTGTTAGTCGTGTTTAATGGCTTAGCATAACTAGAGATTTTGAAAATATGAACATGTATGTAAGTGAGCACCATTTGTTTTCAGGTAATTTGTGTTCTGTTCTACTAGGGCATATGGACAAGTCTTGGATGAACATAGTTCATAGGTTGAGCGACCCTAGATATGAATTGGGTGTAATGAAATTTCTTGATTTTTGCATAATCGTAACAAAGACAAGCGTTTAGAAATTCCGTGTCCGTGCAAAATTTGCCACAATTTTCATCCTAAAAAAAGGAATCTTTGAAGTTGACGAATGTGCTGGACGTATAGTTGGGGATGATAGCCAAATTTTTATCACCAAGGGTGGATGTTTGGTGAGAGAGCGTGCAAAGTTTGATGGAACCACATGGAGAAAGCAAGAACCTTCGTTGAAGACAGATATCATCGCAAAGTGTGTGGTAAAGTTATTACTTATACTTTGATATTTATTTCTGTGAACCCGTTATTAATTTGTAACACTTTTTTTTTGCTGCTGCTGCTATTTTTTGCTTCTAGTCAAAAGAGAAACAAAATTTAAAGATTCTTTGCATGCTTGTTCTTTATCATGTGTGTTAATACATAAAGTAACTTTCATGTGTGTAATTTTGTTTTCACTTATATTTAAGCGTAAATATCTGTGGTAATATCATTTTTTTTAAGGAAAATTCAAGTTTCAATGGAAATTGTAAATCGATGGTACATGCTATAGACACACAGCTTGCTAGCCAACATAAAGTAGGCAGTGGAGATTGCACAATCATTACAAGACTTACCCTACTAAGGGGCACGCAATCATGAACCCGCCAAGAGGTGTAAAGGTCCCCGATTGGGTACTCTTGTGCGAAATATTTGCATGTGAGGATTTTCAGGTTATAACCTATCACTTCTTTGACTTTATATGAGAATATTTTATTATAGGGGTAATACTAAATTAAATCATCATACTTGTCAAAAAAGGCACTTTTGAGTAGCGCACTTTTTTTTTCCTCATTGGGGTACTAAACTTTCATTTCTTGCCTCTTTGAGGCACTTTGTGACGTTTTTGCCCCTCAAATTATTAAAAATCCAGGGGCAAAAATGTCATAAAAATGTCACAAAATGCCTCAAATAGGCCAAAAATGAAATTTTAGTACCCTAATGAGGAAAAAAAAAGTTCGCTACTCAAAAGTGCTTTTTTGACAAGTATGATGCTTTAATTTGGTATTACCCCTTTATTATATATAGCATTCTGAAGTTACTGTTCTTATTAATATGAAGTTACTGTTCTTATTAATATTACAGAAGATTAGCACCAGAAATAAATTGAATCGATCCAAAATGAAATTCCACCAGCTAATGGCACAAAATGATGGCAAGAGAGATTCATATGGTGAGTAGTCGATTAACTGATTGATGAAACACTTGCCCCACTTATCTGGATGGCAATCTCAGGCACACTACCTTAAAATATTATTTATGTGAAATATATTATTTATGCGAAGGCGCCTACACAAGTAATTAGAGGGTCAATTTTGAAAAAAAGTGGTGATAGAAAAATGAAATTGGCTAGTCTTATATACCAGTTATTTTGTTTCTAGTTAACTTCGTTACAGGAGATGCACTAGTTAGACTAATGTTAGTTGTTACAACTTTCGAAAAACTAAAACTGCTTACAATTTTGTTGGATACAGATCCTTTCACTATAAGAAACAAACAACCTCGTCCTTAAAATCAAGTAATTAAACCCCTGCTTACAGATTTTGGCACTATTTAATAATAAAAACAACGCAGGTAACAATGATCTATGCCTGAAAAGTGTTTAGATTGTCCAAAAGTGTGATAGTTAAAGTTTTGTCCAGAATTGCTAGTTTTGATTAACATTTGTATTATTATTTTGATAATTATGATCGTTGTTTTGCTAATCCAAGTGTGATAGTTAATTGGTTATAAGTTTAGTTCACTCCTACACGTGCTTTTCTTGTACACAAGAGTAGCCAATGCCGCAAATTGGTCAGTAGTGGCAACACATCTTTTAGTAATGTGCTGGTTGCTATGTTTTATATGCTGAGTGGTTATGTCATAGGCTCATAGTTGCTTTCTTGTTTTATATTTAGAAGCATCACGGCTTTCTATTTATAAGAAGTTGAAAACTCAGTTCTACAAATTTCTGTTGAAGGATGTTTGTAGTTCCATTTCTAGAGTCAAAGATTTGAGTATATATTGGTAACTGCCAAATCAGATGTCTTAAACATAACATATAGTTTCAAAACTGAACTAAGCCATTCACATTTCAAGATTTGTAGCTGTTCGCAAGAAGAATTATTGCTTCAATCAAGTCATTAGAAATATTCTACATTCTCCTTGCTGAAAGCAAACTTAGAGGATAGCTCAGAAAACAAAATTGAACCCTTCACCGTGAAAACCTGGGTCGCCACTTGTCACTCGGTGGCGCCCCATGGTCATCCTTCTTAGGAGTACCCCTTCTATCAGATTCTGTAGGTGGAGGAGGTGCTTGGGCTGATGGCTCACTTCTACGGAACTTAGGAACATACTTTCCACCAGGTGCAGGGGCTGGTAGTGGAACAGAAGTTCCTGGTCCAGGAATCTCAGAAGGCCTGGCAGGTGTGTCGATTGGTGTTCCTTTTAAGATAGCTTCTTTCCAAAGTCTCTCACGTTCTTCTAGCTCCTGGTCTCTTTGCCTCTGCTTTGCAAGCATTTCATCCAACTTTGCCCTCGGTGGCGCCCCATGGTCATCCTTCTTACGAGTACCCCATCTATCAGATTCTGTAGGTGGAGGAGGTGCTTGGGCTGATGGCTTTCTTCTACGGAACTTAGGAACATACTTTCCACCAGGTGCAGGGGCTGGTAGTGGAACAGTAGTTCCTGGTCCAGGAATCTCAGAAGGCCTGGCAGGTGTGTCGATTGGTGTTCCATTTAAGATAGCTTCTTTCCGAAGTCTCTCACGTTCTTCTAGCTCCTGGTCTCTTTGCCTCTGCTTTGCAAGCATTTCATCCAACTTTGCCCTCGGTGGCGCCCCATGGTCATCCTTCTTACGAGTACCCCATCTATCAGATTCTGTAGGTGGAGGAGGTGCTTGGGCTGATGGCTTTCTTCTACGGAACTTAGGAACATACTTTCCACCAGGTGCAGGGGCTGGTAGTGGAACAGTAGTTCCTGGTCCAGGAATCTCAGAAGGCCTGGCAGGTGTGTCGATTGGTGTTCCTTTTAAGATAGCTTCTTTCCAAAGTCTCTCACGTTCTTCTAGCTCCTGGTCTCTTTGCCTCTGCTTTGCAAGCATTTCATCCAACTTTGCCTCCTCCTTTTCCCTTTTAGCCTCTGCATATTCCAAGGATTACAAACAATCAGTTTTATAAAACCTTCTAGTTTACTTCATTAAGATATTACTTTTTCTTTTGCAGCCTGTATGGTTGGTTAGCATAAACCTAGTTCAAGTGCGCTAAGTGTCCTTTTGCAGCCTGTATGGTTGGTTAGCCTATTTGCAGCCTGTTTGCAGCATGTATGGTCGTTATTCATGAAGCCTATATGCAGCCTGTTATTCATGTAGCCTACTTGTGTTTTGTTTAACATAAAGCATATGCAATTCCATATCCATTTAAAGTGTTGAGGTTATAGTTTTCTATCCTCGGGCTCCTTTGTTAGTTAATGCACGTGGTCAGTTTTTGTCTTGGTTATGTCCTTGGACAGTTGGACTCGATTAAACAGAAGTACCAAATTGATGCCTTTGAGATGATTCCCATCTTTATCTGCTATATATAGTCACATATTGCTTTCGAGGGTACCATATAATGATCTCATTATTGATATAGTCACTTCATTTATATCTGCTATATATACAGTCACATATTTGCAGCCTGTATGGTTGGTTACCTTTGCTTCATTCTTTGTTTCATGCCAGGGGCAAGAAAATGAAGAGAATGTTGGATTTGATGATGACGATGATGGGGATGATGGGCAAGAAAATGAAGAGAATGTTGGATCGGATGATGATGGGCAGGAGCATGAAGATTTTATTTGACCAGCAACGGCAGAATTTTTTATGTAGAGTATATTCGTGTCAATTGATAGAAATGGAAGTCTCGGATGGGGAGTTTGCTACTGATGCTTATCACTTTGTTTACCTAATTCTGAAAGACTCATAATTTTTCTTTTTTCTTTTATTCTCTTAGACACAAAAGGTTGGAACTTGGTCATTGTTTGTACTTAATGGAATAGTTATGATTTTAATGGTAATTTTGTTGCTTTAGAAGAATTTTGATTTATTTGGTAATTTAATTTATAAATCTAGCAATACTGGTTGCCTGGTTGGTAGTCGGGTTTTGCTGGAGACCACTAATTTGGTCTCTACGAGACCATGGTTAGTGACTACATATGTTGTCACTAAATGATTTTAACGATCACTAATTCAACGTTGCTATTTAGTGGTCACTATTTTTCGTCACTAATCTGGTCAAAATAGTGAGCACTTATCACTTTAATGACCATACTAAGTGACGAAATAGGTCGTCACAAATTTTAATGACCACTTTTAAGTCCACACTATTTAGTGACCATATTCAAATGTCATCACTATTACCTTATTGACCGACTTTTAGTGACGACGAGTGACCACTTTGATATGGTCACTAAATCAGCTTAGTGACCAACTATCTACTAATAGTGACCAAATATTTACTTATCGTGTGGTCACTATATGCCTTTTTTTCTTGTAGTGGTAAGCTTACCTTTTTCTGGCGATGAAATGGAGAACATAGACCACTCGGTTTCTTCACTTGGAAGCTTCAATAGTTTTTGCTTATTTGTTGAAAACAGCTCCATCTGCTCCTCTATGTCACATAATTCTGTTGGTAAAATCATGTGGAGGAAATTTACTAAGGGCAATTCAGGAACTCCGGCAACAAGAAAACGAGAAAGCTCCATAGCAAGCGAGTGGGGATCTGAATCAGATACGGGAGTTGCATACAGGATGTTGTCCTGCAGAAGACAACTGCACTCATATTGCTTATTGGATTCAGTACCAAATTTCTTTATGACGTTCTTGTAGAACAACTTTTCCACCACGACAATCTTTAGGTTCTTGAATTCAGATGAATATTCTTTTCGATGGAAGCTATAAATGTAGCGTTGAGCATAGGGGAGAGCCCTGTTTATGAAGTAAGCTATATAGCTATTATCCAACAAGCCAGAGTATATTGCTTCACGAGTCACAACCTGCAGAAGCCATAAAATAGATGAATGATACAAGTACTTCAACTTTAAATATACAATTATCCCTACTGTCACCGGCAGCACAAAACCATCTGTGACATAGTTAATGTGTTAAATGGGTTGTAAAATGGGTCAAACAAGTCGAGCTTGAGACGGGTTGTTTCAACAATCAGTTTTGTGGATAGTTAATGTGTTAAACATACAGGTTAGGTTGACCCGCAATCAATTTTTTGTAAAGATAACGCGTTAATAACAATTACAAAAACAATCTAATTGACATGTTTCCCTTTTAGCTAACTTTTCTGATTTCACCCATTTGACCGGTTAGGAAAATATGCAACACAAATCAACCCATTTATAAGTAAATGGGTTGAAATCGCTACCTCTAGTATTATAGGCAAATGAAAGATCACACAATGTCTTCATAAGATATAAGTTGAACCAAGAAAACCAATATAGAAATTTTATGTTGATACAAAGTCCTTTTAAATTCGTTCTCATAAATTTTATATTTGAATATTTGGTAAGTGTTAGTATGTGTGTGAGGGAGAGCGAATGTGAATACCTCAGAAAGAGAAGGAATTCCCAGTCTCCGTAATAAAACAGAAACCTTATCCCGAAGCATTTGCTTTTCTTCAATACTAAGCTGCCCAAAACACAAAAAATGAACATTTTTCATGTTCATGAATTCTTTTCTTAGCTGCTCATCGTCACACCAACATACAAGACCAAATGATTGATGCAGGGATACCCATTTATTTTTCAGAGTAGGAAAGATCGTCGTTTTCCTTTTCCCCATACTCTTCTTCATGTAATCAATATCTTCATAACTCAGAACCCACGAGTCTAATCCATCACTCCATTTTATGAGAACATGGAAAAACTAACACATGAAACAAAATAACGATGAGAAAAAGCTACCTGTATATTTAAGAATAAAACGGGTCACGTGGTTTGACAGTCACCCGAAGCATATTAAAGAATAAAAGTATGTTTTTTAGCTGAAGTGGTAATGGGTCACATGGTTTGAAAGTCTTATATTTAAGTGCTTGCAGCTTCCTGACAGCAACTGGTCAACCCATTTAGACACGCCCACTTTGCCACCAAAGAGTATATGGAGAAATGCCCACTTTGCCACCAAAGAGTATATGCATAAACAAATGACTATATTACTGTACTCACTGTTTTAGCTGCCTGTGATGGCAAACTCTCCGTTGATAACTGTAGCAGAGACTGCAGATAGCTAAGGAGAGGAGGATTTTCAGCTACTCCAAACTCATTCACAAAAAAATTATGGAGGCCGGGATAAACATTGCATAACATCTTATTGAAAAGAGAATGAATTGACGTTGTTTGTTCTATTGAACCGAAAGAATCATGCCAATATACTTCACTGGGAGATAAAAATGAACCAGACACCACTTCATGCATGGAACTAAACGAGTGAGGAACAAATATGAAAGCTTGAGAATGCAATTTCTTGACTATCTTTTGCTTCGAGATGTTCATCCTACTACATAAGTATGTGTAGAACTTGGACATCTGAGATACACTGGTAAAGGTAAATTTATAAACGGTTAACAAGCAAGCCAAAGGAAAATAAAAGACAAGAAAAAAATATGGAAAAAAAGAATTGCCCCATTCATACACCCGCATAAAAAACATATACTTCTGAAAAAACTGAAATAGTGATACCTGGCCCTGTGAGGTATCTTAGATCCTCTCCAAACTTCGAGAATTGATAACGCATCATCAAGAGTGATTGTTTTCTTCAAGCCAATATCATTTAAAAACTTCACAGAGCACACCTATTTAGCAACAAAAGTATAGGATATTATAGACTTATAGTTCCATAGAGTTGCAACTTTTCATACGCAATAAAATTAAAGTACTAACCTTTGGAAGAGCGTATGGTGCCCTGTGACCAAGAACCCTATGCACCACTTCACAGTTATGAAACAAATCTTTAGGGAAGTGAAGTCGATCATCCATACTAGAAGCCATCCATGAATAATCATGAAGCATTCTTATAACATAAGATTTATAAGGCTTGATACTAAGATGATCATCCCATAGTGTACTAAGTACCTTTAACAGGTACTTACTCTTTTCCCTATCACCATGTGTTGTCACATGTGACAACAAATGCATTAACTCTGGAGAAGCATATTTTACGCCCTCAGCATGCTTTTCAACTTCAACTACTTGCACAAAATCTGTGACTCCTAATTTCTGCAGAAACTTTCTCCATTTCAATGTTCCATTGGATTCGCATACCGGGTGTTTCAGATAGCCGATATCAATCTCACACCATTTCATATTGGTCCCACCAACCAACTTGTTCATATCAACTGGATTCCCAAATTCTTCACTGAAATGAATTGGCACATCAACAGGCCGTTTGCACCCATAATTTGTGGAAATATAAGCATTGTTACTTAACTGTGATAATAAGTGCTGCTTTTCCGCACGGCATTTGGAGCAACTTGATTCTAGATGATACATTATAAATGACAGGTACTCAATCATCAACCCCGTACTTTCCGTCAACACTTTTTCGTCACATATTGACGGTAAGATGTGCAATTTAAGAACTTCATGAGCAGATAACCTCTGGACCCCAAATTTGTAAAGCATTTCGGTTATGTTTTCAGGATGATCACTGAAAAGGTCTGGATCAACTATTCTGATTTTCGGACTTGGATACAAGTTCCCAAACATTTCAAAAGCAGGATCAGCCGTAAGCAACCAGATTTCACCATCACTAATTGATGCATAATCGCCATCTAAAAGAGGAATAATCGGAAAGTGTTTGAGAGCACTTATAACATCATACTCGGCTTCATCAACCAACATCAAAAACAAAATATTTAGCCAAGAGGATAGCCAACTGAGGCCAAATGATTTAAGAGAATTAGCCCGACATAAAGATATCATAATTTGAACAAGAAATTTGGGTCCACATTCTTCAATGCCTAAAGCTTGTGCCAATGAATCTGATAGAACCACATCTTTATTCAAGTAGCCGACATCAAGACGCTCCCTTAGCAAACTATCAGGCAACAATGAACGGATTTGTTCTGTCCAGTTTCTCACTACTTTACATGGGCGGACCCACTCATTGCAGCCCCCTTCTAGAAGCAGACAGTTTGACTCACGCAACTTGGAGATAATCATAAGTGGAAGGGAAGAAAAAAACCCGTAAACTCCTTCTCCAAGAGAAACAAAGCTCAAAAAGACGGAAACACCCCTTGCTGGATTCTCCCTAAAACATGGAAGGCTACAGAATGGCAGCTCAGCACTTACGAACACATTTGGAAATTTAGATAGTAACCATTGGTTCCATGGACTATCTGCATCAACTTCTTCCATTGACGAGGAAACAATAAAATCTGCTTGGATGATAAAACCTAAACCGGAATACCCTATTGGACGAAGAAAAGCAAAAACAAGTCGTGGGTTCAGATCTGGGGTGTAGTTTCCATTATTTGAATCTTCTAACTTGAATGCCATTGATATTTCAGTTGTTTGGACATCCTGCCGGACATGATCCACTTGTAGTCTAAACTTTTTGACAAACCAGGTTGTTTTTTCATTATTAGAAAATATATTAACCATGCCATCTCCAACAACTTCTTTTCTCATGACTATAGAAGAACCAAGTACACGATCTATATGCTTGATACATTTAAGCTGGTGAAGGAATAGCATTACGTGCGGATGGAGTCTACGAAATATGGAAATTATATCCTCGACTGCAAGCAGTTCATTTTTCTTTGGAAGTACCATGCACGTGTTCCAACGTTTTTCATCCTCTGGATCACTACCCGAAGCAACAATCTTGCTAAACAGACTGACATCATGCGGTGGAACAGTTGTTGTCAAACCGTCACTTATGTTAAACTTGATATTGAACTCATTAGAATGTATTTCCGGAGCATCACTAACGCGGAATACAGATTTGAAACCAACGCCTTTGTTATCAATATGCCTATCACCACTAGGTTCCTTCTTTTTGATATTGCAAACATCATCACAAAGTGCTTTCATGCTTTCAGCAGAAAATCCTTGATCATTATTCAACACTATAACACGTTTTTCTTGAAAAATGAAGGCCAGAGTCGCCTCCACATCACATGGGTACACATTTTCATCTGCATTTTGAACCTAAACATTACATAACACACAACAATTAGAATTGCTAAAAGAAACGAGAAACTTGTAAAAAACTTTCACATACTTTTGTCTTTTTACCATTTGATGTAATATATGCCAATATATAAGAATGAACTAGTAACTAGTTACAAACTTATAACATACAAGGTACTAAGATAAAAGTCCTCATGCTAACAAAGTTAAATATTGTTATAAACAATAAAGTATGTTACTTTTTCGTGTAATTTCCCCTATAACTAATGCACTACCAGAGCATCCGCAGTGGTCACTTGACCACTACCCAACGACACGTTGACTTCCTTTCACAACCACACTATCCTATACCACTTTTACCCAGCGACACATTCCTTTCTCTAACACTTTCATCATCACTACTAGCCACTTATTCCACTTTAATATACCGTTATTATATATCTCTCACACACATATATCATTAAAAACTATATAAAAAAAATACGAACACTTTGGCTCAGCATAGCAACCAAGAGCACTATTTTTCCACTTCCCGGACATCGACCAAGGTGCAACCATGAGCCCGGTTCCCATTTCCCACCCATAGTCCATCTCACACCATTGCGGATGCTCTTAGTAGTTGCTTAAAAAAATTAAACACTAGGGTATATTTGGCAAGGAGCCTTTAGCATTTTGTATTTTTCTTAAAACACTACTTCTGACACGCCTTTAAATTTTACATCATTTTACACTAATCCATCAAATTACCTCTAATTAACTGCTACTGCTAGCTTTTGCTAAGCATACACAAATTAAAGTATAACTAGAAGTACTAATCAACAAAAAGTTGTACAATAATATAAGTTTTTTATTAATGATTCTTGACACATATATACTAGTAGTAAGCATGAAGATACAGATAAAAAAATAAAAAAAATAATAATAAACATTAAAAGGGTATAGCATACTCACAAGTTCAAGAACAAAATTTGATCTCTGAATTATAGAATAATAACTATTGGTTGATGATGACTTGCTGGCTTTTTGACCCATTATATAAAAATGGTCAACGTTAAATATATAGTAAAAATTATAAGTCAACTACTGACAGACAAAAGTCGTCGGAAAAGTGTGGTGGACTTTGAGGATGATCAGTTCACTTGTGTTTTTTTTTTTTAGGAAGAAGACAGAAGAGACATAAAAGTGTCTCATGGGTTGGTTTCAAAGAAAATGCATGTGGGACCTACTTTTTGAGTAATTATTGTCCTTTTTATTGTTTTCATTGTATTTGCTTAGACCCTAAGAGCTCTAGGTGTAGTGAAAAGGCTAAGCCTCTTCATTCGTGCCCCACTCCTGCCACATCATCAAATACCTCAACTTCAACTAACCACAATAAACCCCCTCTCACCAAACAACAAACCTCAACTTTCCCATTAGGGCCCCACCAAATATTACAATCTCAATATTTAAAGAAAAAAAAAAAAAAAAAGGACGAATGTCAGAAATTTCAGCTCGTCATCACGACGGGGAGTTTGGCAACGGTGAGGAACGGCGAGCACCAAATGGTGTAGCAACGAGCTACGGCTCGCCGTTGGATCGTCCACGTCGGACGGCGAGCACCATTTCGCCGACTACACCTAGTGCTCTAAGTACTCGGACTAAAATCTTTGTATATAAAGTGTAAAAATATATTAAGTTTGGAAACATCAATATAATTGTTTAAAGAGAATATATTAGCTACAATTGTATAGTAGCCAATTTTCTATAATTTGTGCTACTTTATCCGTCTCAATTTATTTTCCACATTTGACTTTTTAAGCCTTTCTTTGTCAACTTTGACCTTAAATTTTTTTGTTTGTGTTATATAATACTTGATAAATATTATACCAAATGAAAATACATTTAAAACACAATCCATTAATATAATTTGCATCAAGTATTATATAACACAAAAGAAAATAGTTATGGTCAAAGTTGTAAAAGATAGACTTTAAAAATCAAAAGTGGACAAATAAATTGGGACGGATGGAGTATAATTTATGGGTCCTTAGAGTTTTTTTTGGTCCGTGAGTCCTTTTAGTGGGTTCATGAGTTCTTTCTTATGTAATCTATGTGAAGATTGGTAGCCAATTGGCTACAAAAATTGTAGTCAAGCTATCCCTTTATTTAAATTAGATGAGTATTCGTGCATAGCAATCAGATTCTATAGATACAGATAATTATGGTGATATTTTGGTTACACAAAATGTTATATAAAACATTAAACAAAAATATCATTATAACTATATGATATAAAATCTCGTTGTTATACCCAGGTACTCGTCTAGTTACCACAAACGTAACAAAAAGTTATTGTGTTTGTATAGTAGATATTAGGATGATTATTTGAAAGTATTAAATGTATAAGTTTATGGTGTATGTCTAAGTTTTTTAAACCATGTATGCCTAATTTGTATTTGTTTAACTTTTTGTTTGTACTTTGCAAACCGTGTTTGTATAATGAATTTGAGTGTTCATTTCATTTATTTGTTTATAGTATCCAACCGCGTGCTTCAAAGTATCTACTAACTATATAAAGCATGGTTTTGAAAAGTCATTTCTAGCCCAAAATCCTTCTAAATTCGCCACGTGGAAAATAAGAGTGATCCTACGGTCTAGAGCAATTTTGACTTCTAAACATTGAATGCAACAAAAAAATGGGCGGCATCTCTGATCTCTCTTTCATTTGTTACAACTCATAACAAAAAAGACACAAACTTTTCTCTCTAGATCCCCTTTCCAACCCTATCGAAAAATCAAAAACCCCAAAAATCAAAATCAATATTCATATTAATTAATTCGATTTTTGAGAAATCAAATACCATCAATGATTAATCTGCAAGCAATTTCAACTGTGAACTTATCTAATCCATAATTGTTTGACAATATCTGTTAATCGAATCCACCAAACCCTTCGATTGCTTTCGTTTTTGGATGAAATGTATTAAGTACCGGTGGTTTATGTGGATGTATTATGGACGAAAAAGATTCCGACCACTTATTTGACGGCAAAACCTTTCCGGCCAACCTGGATGATGTTAATGATAAATTTTTAATCAATTGCAGGTTACTACTACTATTATTTTTTTTTTGATAAAGTTTGTATCAATTACTGGTTTTTAATTTGTATTTTGATAATTTTTTGTATCAATTACATGTTTTTTGAACATTGTTATTTTAATCTTAAAAAGTTATTTACTTTGTTATTTGTTAACTTATGTGTTGTTTAGTTAGGATTTTCTTGAACTAAATTTGATTATGATTTTTTTTTAATGTTGGCTAGCATTTGTACTACAAATTAGTTGTTGGGAAAGAAGGTCCGCACCAAATGTTTGATGAAATTACACAGAAAGAAGTACATAAAATGTATTGGATTTTAGTGCAAATGGATGATCTTATGATATATTCAAATGGAATGAACCATAAATCAGATTTTAAAGACGTATGTTGAAGGATCCAATTAAGCTAATAGATGAAATTAATGTAATTCAAACATGGATCGCACAAGGAGGACTAGATACGTTGTGTTAAATTCATGAAAATTTTGTTTGTTTGAATACAATAATAAATAAATGATTATTATTTTTACTTATGAACGTACAGGAAGCCAATTAATTACAGCAAGATGAAACCATTCACTAACGATGAACTTGGTTTGGACAATCCTGAGAGGAGACAGTTTGTTTAAGAACAAAAAGGCATGGCTCAATATTGGGACCATTGTTTTGCTATTGTAAGAATCTCACAACGATTTAATGTGTATTAATTAGTTTTTTAAGGCAATATAGATCTGATTATGTAAGCTTATTATGTCTAATAAGTTTATACAAATCGAAAAGTTTCCAAAAAAAAATGAGCCTATGAAAATTTGTGTTTCATGCCTTTATACCCGCACATTTAAAATTTCACGACCATTTTAAATGGTTTTGCAACTATGAGGTTATAAAGACACTGTCAGATATATATGTTGTTATGTGATGCGCGGGATTGCGACCACGCACTTAGGTTTTACCTCTCAAGGGATCTCAAGAGGCTTGCAATCGCCACCAGGCAGTGTACCTGACCGATGTAGCATAGTGAAGTGGCAAGTACCGGGAGATTGATCGTTCTCTCACAGGGAATAGTGTTCGTTAGGTTTGAAAGCTACTCTAATTAGGTCTAGGGATGAAGGATGATTCTTTTTGGGTTTTTTATTTTTATTTTATGAAAGCAAGTAAAATCTCGGTTTATATAGGAGTGGGCGGAATTAGTTGCTAGTCAACTAACCCAAATAACTACTTATGCGAATAAAAATAAAGTTGTGAAAACTATGTGGAGGAAAATTGTGTTTACTTAGACTTCCTTACTCCCTAACTATCTTTTATTGATTAATTAGTGTATTATAGTTGCGTGGATGACGGGTGTATTCCTTAAAGTCGTAGGGCCGCGCACGATCTTCCCTAACTCTATAAGTTCCTACTTCACTCTATGGCGACACGTTTAGTATCCAAACCAAGAGATCACTAGAATTCACCTATGCATGAAATACTACCTTAAAACCATTGTGCACACACGATTCATGTTTCTTGAAACGTCAAGCCTAACATAGATGGAACATTCATCCAATACAACCAACAACACACCAATCAATCAATAATTAATAGCTAGGTTTCATTAGATCTAAACAAACACAAAGTAAATCTAGCCTAGCATGTTAAAGTAAAGAGAAGCACAAGCATAAATCACACAACACATAGACATGTTATATGAATTGAATGAAGACTTATCTTTAATCAAACATGGAAGTTAAAAGGGTGAAAATCCCTTCCAAGGTCTGTTACAAACGAGCTAAGGTTATACCCTCAAAGTTCTCCACCAAGTTCTCTCTTTAAAACAAAAACAAAGCATGTATATATATAGAAAAGCTGGGCTAACGCCGTCAGCCCAGATGTTGACGCCGTCAGGCCGTCGATTAGGGTTTCCTGACTCCCTTCTTGACGTCGTCACCAATACTATTCTCAGATCTGACCATCAAACTTGACGCCGTCACCTCCATAGTGTAAAATGCTATTGGCCCGTCAAGCTCTGTCTTCTCATCCTTCACGTATTTAACTCCTGACGCCGTCACAATTTGTGCGTGACGCCGTCAGCTACTGTTCCCAGTTTGGACTTTTGAGACTTTGTCGTTTTCTGCACTTTTTCACTCCAAAAACATCCGAAATCGCTTCTTTTGTGATTTTCCTCTCAAAAGTACCTAAAATGAGAAAAGGAACGATTTAGAGCAATATATGATCAATAAAATACGAATTAGGGCTTAAATGACCCCCTAAAAGCGTAACACTTTTCGCCTCATCAAATACCCTTACACTTGAGATTTGCTTGTCCTCATGCAAATGCGCTTTTATTCTAATCAAAATACAAGTTAGGGGTCATTTAATGCAAACTTAAAAGTAATTACAATAATTATTTGTTCCCCTTCAATCAAAATAAGCACAGAGAAAAATATACTAGCACCTCTCAAATAGTGTTTGGATACTCACATCTCTCGGGTGTTAATATGAAAATATAACATATATGAAATGGACAATATCACTCACTACCTGTCATAGTACGTCGATTACCATAGGCTTGAGAAAGGATCGAAAACCTTCTCCACTAGGCGTAAGCACCTAGGATAACTATCAAAGATGGCTTTACAAAAGGGTTATAATGTGGGGTGTAGGGATATGTTAAACACGGTTTTAGTGGATAGAGGATAGTTTACTGGTGGCAAGTCAATCATCTTGGTTAATTACATATACAATGCGGCGTTGCTAAGCGAAGACTCGACTCGACTAAACTAAATATAAATAAAAATGAAACAAAACGTAAAATAAAGATAGAGGTGGATGGTAGTCCGTATGTTTTTCTACTTTTTTATTATTATTATTATTATTTTTTTTTTTTTTTTTTTTTGCATACCTTTTTACCATACCATCCGAAATAATACATCAATAGGGGCCTTGGTTCTCCCCTTACACTTAAACTTTTACATACTTTACAATTACATAAACTAATGACTCGAATCGAAATAATAAAAACACTTGGAGTACTTTTAAAACGATTTGCACATATGGGGTAATAAATGATGTTCTTCCCCATTACTCCATAACACTAGTACTTTACCCATGAGTCCCAATCATCCCAAAACAATATGTACAAGATATGACTCGACTTAGCAACAATGTAACTAACTAGACAATTAACAAAGGGTTTAAACATATAATGATAATGCACTAAAGATGAGTGCATACAAGGAAGGCTAAGGCGATTTGATTGCACATTTGGGGGTGGATTGTAAACAAATTCTTTCTTTAAGTAAGATGCTTAAAGTAAGAAACGAAAAAGATATGCTCTGAGGGGTGTACTAAGGGTATCGTGTACCAAAAATGGGTACATCGCAAAGGTGTGGGAGAATTACTTGACCAATGTAGCCAATGTAATTAAAATACAGGTGTAAAACAAGGGTTATCCTAATACCTCTTATCATGTAGTAAATCCTAATCTACACGAATGTAGTCTCACTTGTGGACTCGGAATGGTCACTAACGCAAGTTCTAGAATCTAAGTACTACCGGTACACTCATAAGCATTAAAAATGAATGCTTCTTTCCTAACAATTCTAGGGGCGAACCTCACATTTTTGGGTGGAAATTTTTGAGTGGTACGGTTTTTGTGCTAGTCATATAATCTCCTATCCATGAGACGCTCATTAGGACCAAAGTTTCACTCCTAAATATTGTAAAAAATTTTAAATTGGCGCTAAAATTGCCCTAACAAGTGTTTCTTTCAGTTTTATTACACATCTACCATTAAACAAACAAAAATCAAGCATAGTGGTATCTTCTAAGGTATCATTAATTTACCCATTTTTACCCCCTTACACTTAAGTTGAACATTGTCCCCAATGTTCGAAAATAAGGATATAAAAAGATAAAAAGGTAAAATAATGAAATCAAATACTCCCCTGATTCATTCGGTGTGGATAGTGAAGTAACATGATTAGATCTTCCTCCAAGAAATGAACTTTCAAAGCTTTCCTTCCAGAATATAAATCATCTTCTTGTCCGAAATAACCTGTTAAATCTGAAAAGACGACAAGAAACCTTGCATAACATCGGCGGTACAAATCTATATATATAGTGCCAAACTAGAAAACAAATAAGATATAATGCTTGTGGAATGGATATTTGCAGATTTCCTGGAGTTTATAAGATGAGATTTAAACAAACATTAAAGTTCTGTTAGAAAACAAAACTAACAAAAAATATTTTTCCAGAATTTTACACCTGACGCCGTCAAGAGTAAACCTTGACACCGTCAGACTGGTCTGACAGAAATTTCATGTTGTGTTTCCGGAAAATTTCTTGGAAAACCTATGCCTTACTTCCTGGAAATCCTGCAAAACATCCATTATGACTCGATACAAGCATTTGACTCTAACAAATACTAATATGTACGCTAATTTATTATTGTTGTGATTCATGTTCGATTTTGTTCTAATAAACAAATTTGGAATCCCTTTACACTTAGCTTTTGTAAAATACCTTTATATATGATTAAGACGAAGTTAAAAACAAAATAAAGCATTTTCACAATTAAGTTAGAAGCATGAATCACAAGCAATAAAATAAGACATACATACGGAAACAAACAAATAAGCAAACAATCAAACAAATAAAGTTTGGGCTGCCTCCCAAGTAGCGCTTGTTTTTGTTCGAGTCACGAGTCTGACTCTACCCTTATTTAGCAGAAATAAGGGAGGTTTTCCCTACACTTAGGATTAAGTGCGGGTGATAGTAGCGATACACACCATCTCGGTGGAAGTATGCCTCGTGAGGAAAGAGTGGTGGATGAATTATATGCTCAAATGGATGTCCTCCTTTCATCATAACCTTACCTAGTTTCATTTGGTCAGTGGGTGAATAAAAGTTTCATCCTAAAAAGGGATCATTTTCTATCAACTTCGAGAGACTCCTAGTTAGAAGTCCATCTTGACCCAATAAACCCGGTTTAAACCCATAATGTTTCTTGTGATCAGTCACAAACGGGTGATGTAAGTATCTAAGGTCATGGTTCACTCCTATGTTAGCTTCCTCTCTACAAGGCCTAGAGTCTTCTACCTTCAACGTAAGGCCTAGAGTCTAAAACTCAAATTGCCCCCCACTCATATACTAAAACCCAACATTTAACGCTCTAAAGTCTTATAAATCCTTCATCTCTAAGTAAAAATACTCGATTTATCATTACGATCATATTTTTTTTCCTGCATTTTGTTGTTATTGTCCAAAAAAAATTGCCCCCCACATCCATTTTTCCTGGGTCCGTCACTGATGGCACACATGGGAGGTGTTAAGAACCATAATAATTATATGTTTTATATAGTTTGAATCTGTGACAAAATGTATAGTATGACAGTAGTATACTTATTTGCTTGAGACTGAATAACCAAACTAAGCATATTAACGTAGGGATTATTTATTGTAATGCGATGTTTGGAATGAGTTTCTTCTACTCGCAATCAATAAGATAAGCAGTTTGGATAAGCAATCACATACACCTTTACAACTGCTTGCTGCTGTATTAGAACATTATAAGTAGTTCAAATAAGAAATTCTAAACCCCTTCATAATGCCCAAAGTGTGCATAGCAGTGATGCCTGAAACTTCATTGAACAGTGCCATCTATGACACATTCGAACCTGAGAAAAAAATCTTATTTGCCATTTGAAACAAAATCAATCCTTGACTTACATGCTTGTTAATGTGATACTAATCGTATATAATACTTGTTAGTCATGTTTAATGGCTTAGCATAACTAGAAATTTTGAAAATATGAACATGTATGTAAGTGAGCACCATTTGTTTTCAGGTAATTTGTGTTCTGTTCTACTAGAGCATATGGACAAGTCTTGGATGAACATAGTTCATAGGTTGAGCGACCCTAGATATGAATTCGGTGTAATGAAATTTCTTGATTTTTGCATAATCGTAACAAAGACAAGCGTTTAGAAATTCCGTGTCCGTGCAAAATTTGCCACAATTTTTGTCCTAAAAAATGGAATCTTTGAAGTTGACGAATGTGTTGGACGTATAGTTGGGGATGATAGCCAAATTTTTATCACCAAGGGTGGATGTTTGGTGAGAGAGCGTGCAAAGTTTGATGGAACCACATGGAGAAAGCAAGAACCTTCGTTGAAGTCAGATATCATCGCAAAGTGTGTGGTAAAGTTATTACTTATACTTTAATATTTATTTCTGTGAACCCGTTATTAATTTGTAACACTTTTTTTTGCTGCTGCTGCTATTTTTTGCTTCTGGTCAAAAGAGAAACAAAATTTAAAGATTCTTTGCATGCTTGTTCTTTATCATGTGTGTTAATACATAAAGTAACTTTCATGTGTGTAATTTTGTTTTCACTTATATTTAAGCGTGAATATCTGTTGTAATATCATATTTTTTTTTAAGGAAAATTCAAGTTTCAATGGAAATTGTAAGTCGATGGTACATGCTATAGACACACAGCTTGCTAGCCAACATAAAAGTAGGCAGTGGAGATTGCACAATCATTACAAGACTTACCCTACTAAGGGGCAGGCAATCATGAACCCGCCAAGAGGTGTAAAGGTCCCCGATTGGGTACTCTTGTGCGAAATATTTGCAAGTGAGGATTTTCAGGTTATAACCTATCACTTCTTTGACTTCATATGAGAATATTTTATTATAGGGGTAATACCAAATTAAAGCATCATACTTGTCAAAAAAGACACTTTTGAGTAGCGAACTTTTTTTTCCTCATTGGGGTACTAAACTTTCATTTTTTGCCTCTTTGAGACACTTTGTGACGTTTTTGCCCCTCAAATTATTAAAAATCCAAGGGCAAAAATGTCATAAAAATGTCACAAAATGCCTCAAAGAGGCCAAAAATGAAAGTTTAGTACCCCAATGAGGAAACAAAAAGTTCGCTACTCAAAAGTACTTTTTTTGACAAGTATGATGCTTTAATTTGGTATTACCCCTTTATTATATATAGCATTCTCAAGTTACTGTTCTTATTAATATTACAGAAGATTAGCACCAGAAATAAATTGAATCGATCCAAAAATGAAATTCCACCAGGTAATGGCACAAAATGATGGCAAGAGAGATTCATATGGTGAGTAGTCGATTAACTGATTGATGAAACACTTGCCCCACTTATCTAGATGGCAATCTCAGGTACACTACCTTAAAATATTATTATGTGAAAAATATTATTTATGTGAAGGTGCCTACATAAGTAATTAGAGGGTCAATTTTGAAAAAAAGTGGTGATAGAAAAATGAAATTGGCTAGTCTTATATACCAGTTATTTTGTTTCTAGTTAACTTCGTTACAGGAGATGCACTAGTTAGACTAATGTTAGTTGTTACAACTTTCGAAAAACTAAAACTGCTAACAATTTTGTTGGATACAGATCCTTTCACTATAAGAAACAAACAACCTCGTCCTTAAAATCAAGTAATTAAACCCCTGCTTACAGATTTTGGCACTATTTAATAATAAAAACAAAGCAGGTAACAATGATCTATGCCTGAAAAGTGTTGAGATTGTCCAAAAGTGTGATATTTAAAGTTTTGTCCAGAATTGCTAGTTTTGATTAACATTTGTATTATTTTTTTGATAATTATGATCGTTGTTTTGCTAATCCAAGTGTGATAGTTAATTGGTTATAAGTTTAGTTCACTCCTACACGTGCTTTTCTTGTACACAAGAGTAGCCAATGCCACAAATTGGTCAGTAGTGGCAACACATCTTTTAGTAATGTGCTGGTTGCTATGTTTTATATGCTGAGTGGTTATGTCATAGGCTCATAGTTGCTTTCTTGTTTTATATTTAGAAGCATCACGGCTTTCTATTTATAAGAAGTTGAAAATTCAGTTCTACAAATTTCTGTTGAAGGATGTTTGTAGTTCCATTTCTAGAGTCAAAGATTTGAGTATATATTGGTAACTGCCAAATCAGATGTCTTAAACATAACATATAGTTTCAAAACTGAACTAAGCCATACACATTTCAAGATTTGTAGCTGTTCGCAAGAAGAATTATTGCTTCAATCAAGTCATTAGAAATATTCTACATTCTCCTTGCCAAAAGCAAACTTAGAGGATAGCTCAGAAAACAAAATTGAACCCTTCACCGTGAAAACCTGGGTCGCCACTTGTCACTCGGTGGCGCCCCACGGTCATCCTTCTTACGAGTACCCCATCTATCAGATTCTGTAGGTGGAGGAGGTGCTTGGGCTGATGGCTCATTTCTACGGAACTTAGGAACATACTTTCCACTAGGTGCAGGGGTTCTACGGAACCTAGGAACATACTTTCCACGTGGAACAGTAGTTCCTGGTCCAGGAATCTCAGAAGGCCTGGCAGGTGTGTCGATTGGTGTTCCTTTTAAGATAGCTTCTTTCCGAAGTCTCTCACGTTCTTCTAGCTCCTGGTCTCTTTGCCTCTGCTTTGCAAGCATTTCATCCAACTTTGCCTCCTCCTTTTCCCTTTAAGCCTCTGCGTATTCCAAGGATTACAAACAATCAGTCCTATAAAACCTTCTAGTTTACTTCATTAAGATATTAATTTTTCTATTGCAGCCTGTATGGTTGGTTAGCATAGCCTATTTGCAGCATGTATGGTTGTTATTCATGTAGCCTATATGCAGCCTGTTATTCATGTAGCCTATTTAAGTGTCCTTTTTTGTTATTCATGTAGCCTACTTGTGTTTTGTTTAACATAAAGCATATGCAATTCCATATCCATTTAAAGTGTTGAGGTTATAGTTTTCTATCCTCGGGCTCCTTTGTTCGTTAATGCACGTGGTCAGTTTTTGTCTTGGTTATGTCCTTGGACAGTTGGACTCGAGTAAAAGTACCAAATTGATGCCTTTGAGATGATTCCCATCTTTATCTGCTATATATACAGTCACATATTGCTTTCGAGGGTACCATATAATGATCTCATTATTGATATAGTTACTTCATTTATATCTGCTATATATAGTCACATATTTGCAGCCTGCACTACAAGAAAAATGGCCTTTAGTGACAACACGATTATGGTCACTAATCGTAGATATTTGGTCATTCTTTGTTTCATGCCAGGGGCAAGAAAATGAAGAGAATGAAGAGTAATGAATCTGATGATGGGCAAGAAAATGAAGAGAATGTTGGATTTGATGATGACGATGATGGGAATGATGGGCAAGAAAATGAAGAGAATGTTGGATCGGATGATGATGGGCACGAGCATGAAGATTTTATTTGACCAACAACGGCAGAATTTTTTATGTAGAGTATATTCGTGTCAATTGATAGAAATGGAAGTCTCGGATGGGGAGTTTGCTACTTAAGCTTATCACTTTGTTTACCTAATTCTGAAAGACTCATAATTTTTCTTTTTTCTTTTATTTTCTTAGACACAAAAGGTTGGAACTTGGTCATTGTTTGTACTTAATGGAATAGTTATGATTTTAATGGTAATTTTGTTGCTTTTAGAAGAATTTTGATTTATTTGGTAATTTAAGTTATAAATCCAGCAATATTGGTTGGTAGTCGGGTTTTGCTGGAGACCACTAATTTGGTCTCTACGAGACCATGGTTAGTGACTACATATGTTGTCACTAAATGATTTTAACGATCGCTAATTCAACATTGCTATTTAGTGGTCACTATTTTTGGTCACTAATCTGGTCAAAATAAAAAACTTATCACTTTAATGACCATAATAAGTGACCAAATAGGTCGTCACAAATTTTAATGACCACTTTTAAGTCGACACTATTTAGTGACCATATTCAAATGTCATCACTATTACCTTTAGTGACCGACTTTTAGTGACGACGAGTGACCACTTTGATATGGTCACTAAATCAGCTTAGTGACCAAATATCTACTAATAGTGACCATTATCGTGTGGTCACTATATGCCTTTTTTTCTTGTAGTGGTAAGCTTACCTTTTTCTGGCGATGAAATGGAGAACATAAACCACTCGGGTTCTTCACTTGGAAGCTTCAATAGTTTTTGCTTATTTGTTGAAAACAGCTCCATCTGCTCCTCTATGTCACATAATTCTGTTGGTAAAATCATGTGGAGGAAATTTACTAAGGGCAATTCAGGAACTCCGGCAACAAGAAAACGAGAAAGCTCCATAGCAAGCGAGTGGGGATCTGAATCAGATACAGGAGTTGCATACAGGATGTTGTCCTGCAGAAGACAACTGCACTCATATTGCTTATTGGATTCAATACCAAATTTCTTTATGACGTTCTTGTAGAACAACTTTTCCACCACGACAATCTTTAGGTTCTTGAATTCAGATGAATATTCTTTTCGATGGAAGCTATAAATGTAGCGTTGAGCATAGGGGAGAGCCCTGTTTATGAAGTAAGCTATATAGCTATTATCCAACAAGCCAGAGTATATTGCTTCACGAGTCACAACCTGCAGAAGCCATAAAATAGATGAATGATACAAGTACTTCAACTTTAAATATACAATTATCCCTACTGTCACCGGCAGCACAAAACCATCTGTGACATAGTTAATGTGTTAAATGGGTTGTAAAATGGGTCAAACAAGTCGAGCTTGAGACGGGTTGTTTCAACAATCAGTTTTGTGGATAGTTAATGTGTTAAACATACAGGTTAGGTTGACCCGCAATCAGCTTTTTGGAAAGATAACGCGTTAATAACAATTACAAAAACAATCTAATTGACATGTTTCCCTTTTAGCTAACTTTTCTGATTTCACCCATTTGACCGGTTAGGAAAATATGCAACACAAATCAACCCATTTATAAGTAAATAGGTTGAAATCGCTACCTCTAGTTTTGTTCTAGTATTATAGGCAAACGAAAGATCACACAATGTCTTCATAAGATATAAGTTGAACCAAGAAAACCAATATAGAAATTTTATGTTGATACAAAGTCCTTTTAAATTCGTTCTCATAAATTTTATATTTGAATATTTGGTAAGTGTTAGTATGTGTGTGAGGGAGAGCGAATGTGAATACCTCAAAAAGAGAAGGGATTCCCAGTCTCTGTAATAAAACAGAAACCTTATCCCGAAGCATTTGCTTTTCTTCAATACTAAGCTGCCCAAAACACAAAAAATGAACATTTTTCATGTTCATGAATTCTTTTCTTAGCTGCTCATCGTCACACCAACATACAAGACCAAATGATTGATGCAGGGATACCCATTTATTTTGCACAGTAGGAAAGATCGTCGTTTTCCATTTCTCCATACTCTTCTTCATGTAATCAATATCTTCAGAACACAGAACCCATGAGTCTAATCCATCACTCCATTTTATGAGAACATGGAAAAACTGACACATGAAACAAAATAACGATGAGAAAAAACTACCTATATATTTAAGAATAAAACGGGTCACGAGGTTTGACAGTCACCCAAAGTATATTAAAGAAAAAATAAAACTACGTTTTTTAGTTGAAGTGGTAATGGGTCACATGGTTTAGACACGCCCACTTTGCCACCAAAGAGTATATGGAGAAATGCCCACTTTGCCACCAAAGAGTATATGCATAAACAATTGACTATATTACTGTACTCACTGTTTTAGCTGCCTGTGATGGCAAACTCTCCGTTGATAACTGTAGCAGAGACTGCAGATAGCTAAGGAGAGGAGGATTTTCAGCTACTCCAAACTCATTCACAAAAAAATTATGGAGGCCGGGATAAACATTGCATAACATCTTATTGAAAAGAGAATGAATTGACTTTGTTTGTTCTATTGAACCGAAAGAATCATGCCAATATACTTCACTGGGAGATAAAAATGAACCAGACACCACTTCATGCATGGAACTAAACGAGTGAGGAACAAAAATGAAAGCTTGAGAATGCAATTTCTTGACTATCTTTTGCTTCGAGGTGTTCATCCTATTACATAAGTATGTGTAGAACTTGGACATCTGAGATACACTGGTAAAGGTAAATTTATAAACGATTAACAAGCAAGCCAAAGGAAAATAAAAGACAAGAAAAAAATATAGAAAAAAAGAATTGCCCCATTCATACACCCGCACAAAAAACATATACTTCTGAAAAACTGAAATAGTGATACCTGGCCGTGTGAGGTATCTTAGATCCTCTCCAAACTTCAAGAATTGATAACGCATCATCAAGAGTGACTGTTTTCTTCAAGCCAATATCATTTAAAAACTTCACAGAGCTCACCTATTTAGCAACAAAAGTATAGGATATTATAGACTTATAGTTCCATAGAGTTGCAACTTTTCATACGAAATAAAATTAAAGTACTACCCTTTGGAAGAGTGTATGGTGCCCTGTGACCAAGAACCCTACGCACCACTTCACAGTTATGAAACAAATCTTTAGGGAAGTGAAGTCGATCATCCATACTAGAAGCCATCCGTCGATAATCATGAAGCATTCTTATAACATAAGATTTATAAGGCTTGTTACTAAGATGATCATCCCATAGTGTACTAAGTACCTTTAACAGGTACTTACTCTTTTCCCTATCACCATGAGTGGTCACATGTGACAACAAATGCATTAACTCCGGAGAAGTATATTTTACGCCCTCAGCACGCTTTTCAACTTCAACTGCTTGCACAAAATCAGTGACTCCTAATTTCTGCAGAAACTTTCTCCATTTCAATGTTCCATTGGATTCGCATACCGGGTGTTTCAGATAGCCGATATCAATCACACATCATTTCATATTGGTCCCACCAAGCAACTTGTTCATATCAACTGGATTCCCGAATTCTTCACTGAAATGAATTGGCACATCAACAGGCCGTTTGCACCCATAATTTGTGGAAATATAAGCATTGTTACTTAACTGTGAGAATAAGTGCTGCTTTTCCGCACGGCATTTGGAGCAACTTGATTCTAGATGATACATTATAAATGACAGGTACTCAATCATCAACCCCGTACTTTCCGTCAACACTTTTTCGTCACATATTGACGGTAAGATGTGCAATTTAAGAACTTCATGAGCAGATAACCTCTGGACCCCAAATTTGTAAAGCATTTCGGTTATGTTTTCAGGATGATCACTGAAAAGGTCTGGATCAACTATTCTGATTTTCGGACTTGGATACAAGTTCCCAAACATTTCAAAAGCAGGATCAGCCGTAAGCAACCAGATTTCACCATCACTAATTGATGCATAATCGCCATCTAAAAGAGGAATAATCGGAAAGTGTTTGAGAGCACTTATAACATCATACTCGGCTTCATCAACCAACATCAAAAACAAAATATTTAGCCAAGAGGATAGCCAACTGAGGCCAAATGATTTAAGAGAATTAGCCCGACATAAAGATATCATAATTTGAACAAGAAATTTGGGTCCACATTCTTCAATGCCTAAAGCTTGTGCCAATGAATCTGATAGAACCACATCTTTATTCAAGTAGCCGACATCAAGACGCTCCCTTAGCAAACTATCAGGCAACAATGAACGGATTTGTTCTGTCCAGTTTCTCACTACTTTACATGGGCGGACCCACTCATTGCAGCCCCCTTCTAGAAGCAGACAGTTTGACTCACGCAACTTGGAGATAATCATAAGTGGAAGGGAAGAAAAAAACCCGTAAACTCCTTCTCCAAGAGAAACAAAGCTCAAAAAGACGGAAACACCCCTTGCTGGATTCTCCCTAAAACATGGAAGGCTACAGAATGGCAGCTCAGCACTTACGAACACATTTGGAAATTTAGATAGTAACCATTGGTTCCATGGACTATCTGCATCAACTTCTTCCATTGACGAGGAAACAATAAAATCTGCTTGGATGATAAAACCTAAACCGGAATACCCTATTGGACGAAGAAAAGCAAAAACAAGTCGTGGGTTCAGATCTGGGGTGTAGTTTCCATTATTTGAATCTTCTAACTTGAATGCCATTGATATTTCAGTTGTTTGGACATCCTGCCGGACATGATCCACTTGTAGTCTAAACTTTTTGACAAACCAGGTTGTTTTTTCATTATTAGAAAATATATTAACCATGCCGTCTCCAACAACTTCTTTTCTCATGACTATAGAAGAACCAAGTACACGATCTATATGCTTGATACATTTAAGCTGGTGAAGGAATAGCATTACGTGCGGATGGAGTCTACGAAATATGGAAATTATATCCTCGACTGCAAGCAGTTCATTTTTCTTTGGAAGTACCATGCACGTGTTCCAACGTTTTTCATCCTCTGGATCACTATCCGAAGCAACAATCTTGCTAAACAGACTGACATCATGCGGTGGAACAGTTGTTGTCAAACCGTCACTTATGTTAAACTTGATATTGAACTCATTAGAATGTATTTCCGGAGCATCACTAACGCGGAATACAGATTTGAAACCAACGCCTTTGTTATCAATATGCCTATCACCACTAGGTTCCTTCTTTTTGATATTGCAAACATCATCACAAAGTGCTTTCATGCTTTCAGCAGAAAATCCTTGATCATTATTCAACACTATAACACGTTTTTCTTGAAAAATGAAGGCCAGAGTCGCCTCCACATCACATGGGTACACATTTTCATCTGCATTTTGAACCTAAACATTACATAACACACAACAATTAGAATTGCTAAAAGAAACGAGAAACTTGTAAAAAACTTTCACATACTTTTGTCTTTTTACCATTTGATGTAATATATGCCAATATATAAGAATGAACTAGTAACTAGTTACAAACTTATAACATACAAGGTACTAAGATAAAGGTCCTCATGCTAACAAAGTTAAATATTGTTATAAACAATAAAGTATGTTACTTTTTCGTGTAATTTCCCCAATAACTAATGCACTACCAGAGCATCCGCAGTGGTCACTTGACCACTACCCAACGACACGTTGACTTCCTTTCACAACCACACTATCCTATACCACTTTTACCCAGCGACACATTCCTTTCTCTAACACTTTCAACATCACTACTAGCCACTTATTCCACTTTAATATACCGTTATTATATATCTCTCACACACATATATCATTAAAAACTATATAAAAAAAAAAAAAAAAAAAAAATACGAACACTTTGGCTCAGCATAGCAACCAAGAGCACTATTTTTCCACTTCCCGGACATCGACCAAGGTGCAACCATGAGCCCGGTTCCCATTTCCCACCCATAGTCCATCTCACACCATTGCGGATGCTCTTAGTAGTTGCTTAAAAAAATTAAACACTAGGGTATATTTGGCAAGGAGCCTTTAGCATTTTGTATTTTTCTTAAAACACTACTTCTGACACGCCTTTAAATTTTACATCATTTTACACTAATCCATCAAATTACCTCTAATTAACTGCTACTGCTAGCTTTTGCTAAGCATACACAAATTAAAGTATAGCTAGAAGTACTAATCAACAAAAAGTTGTACAATAATATAAGTTTTTTATTAATGATTCTTGACACATATATACTAGTAGTAAGCATGAAGATACAGATAAAAAAATAAAAAAATAATAATAAACATTAAAAGGGTATAGCATACTCACAAGTTCAAGAACAAAATTTGATCTCTGAATTATAGAATAATAACTATTGGTTGATGATGACTTGCTGGCTTTTTGACCCATTATATAAAAATGGTCAACGTTAAATATATAGTAAAAATTGTAAGTCAACTACTGACAGACAAAAGTCGTCGGAAAAGTGTGGTGGACTTTGAGGATGATCAGTTCACTTGTGTTTTTTTTTTTTTTAGGAAGAAGACCAGAAGAGACATAAAAGTGTCTCATGGGTTGGTTTCAAAGAAAATGCATGTGGGACCTACTTTTTGAGTAATTATTGTCCTTTTTATTGTCCTTTTTATTATTTTCAAAGAAAATATATTAAGTTTGGAAACATCAATATAATTGTTTAAAGAGAATATATTAGCTACAATTGTATTGTAGACAATTTCTTATAATTTGTGCTACTCCATCCGTTTCAATTTATTGTCCACTTTTGACTTTTTAAGTCTTTCTTTGTCAACTTTGACCTTAAATTTTTTTGTTTGTGTTATATAATACTTGATAAATATTATACCCAATGAAAATACATTTAAAACACAATCCATTAATATAATTTGCATCAAGTATTATATAACATAAAAGAAAATAGTTATGGTCAAAGTTGTAAAAGAAAGACTTTAAAAATCAAAAGTGGACAAATAAATTGGGACGGAGTGAGTATAATTTATGGGTCCTTAGAGTTTTTTTTGGTCCGTGAGTCCTTTTAGTGGGTTCATGAGTTCTTTCTTATGTAATCTATGTGAAGATTGGTAGCCAATTGGCTACAAAAATTGTAGCCAATCTATCTCTTTGTTTAAATTAGATGAGTATTCGTGCATAGCAATCAGATTCTATAGCTGCAGATAATTATGGTGATATTTTGGTTACACAAAATGTTATATAAAACACTTAACAAAAATATCATTATAACCATATGATATAAAATCTCGTTGTTATACCCAGGTACTCGTCTAGTTACCACAAACGTAACAAAAAGTTATTGTGTTTGTATAGTAGATATTAGGATGATTATTTGAAAGTATTAAATGTATAAGTTTATGGTGTATGTCTAAGTTTTTTAAACCATGTATGCCTAATTTGTATTTGTTTAACTTTTTGTTTGTACTTTGCAAACCGTGTTTGTATAATGAATTTGAGTGTTCATTTCATTTATTTGTTTATAGTATCCAACCGCGTGCTTCAAAGTATCTACTAACTATATAAAGCATGGTTTTGAAAAGTCATTTCTAGCCCAAAATCCTTCTAAATTCGCCACATGGAAAATAAGAGTGATCCTACGGTCTAGAGCAATTTTGACTTCTAAACATTGAATGCAACAAAAAAATGGGCGGCATCTCTGATCTCTCTTTCATTTGTTACAACTCATAACAAAAAAGACACAAACTTTTCTCTCTAGATCCCCTTTCCAACCCTATCGAAAAATCAAAAACCCCAAAAATCAAAATCAATATTCATATTAATTAATTCGATTTTTGAGAAATCAAATACCATCAATGATTAATCTGCAAGCAATTTCAACTGTGAACTTATCTAATCCATAATTGTTTGACAATATCTGTTAATCGAATCCACCAAACCCTTCGATTGCTTTCGTTTTTGGATGAAATGTATTAAGTACCGGTGGTTTATGTGGATGTATTATGGACGAAAAAGATTCCGACCACTTATTTGACGGCAAAACCTTTCCGGCCAACCTGGATGATGTTAATGATAAATTTTTAATCAATTGCAGGTTACTACTACTATTATTTTTTTTTTGATAAAGTTTGTATCAATTACTGGTTTTTAATTTGTATTTTGATAATTTTTTGTATCAATTGCATGTTTTTTGAACATTGTTATTTTAATCTTAAAAAGTTATTTACTTTGTTATTTGTTAACTTATGTGTTATTTAGTTAGGATCTTCTTGAACTAAATTTGATTATGATTTTTTTTTTTTTAATGTTGGCTAGCATTTGTACTACAAATTAGTTGTTGGGAAAGAAGGTCCGCACCAAATGTTTGATGAAATTACACAGAAAGAAGTACATAAAATGTATTGGATTTTAGTGCAAATGGATGATCTTATGATATATTCAAATGGAATGAACCATAAATCAGATTTTAAAGACGTATGTTGAAGGATCCAATTAAGCTAATAGATGAAATTAATGTAATTCAAACATGGATCGCACAAGGAGGACTAGATACGTTGTGTTAAATTCATGAAAATTTTGTTTGTTTGAATACAATAATAAATAAATGATTATTATTTTTACTTATGAACGTACAGGAAGCCAATTAATTACAGCAAGATGAAACCATTCACTAACGATGAACTTGGTTTGGACAATCCTGAGAGGAGACAGTTTGTTTAAGAACAAAAAGGCATGGCTCAATATTGGGACCATTGTTTTGCTATTGTAAGAATCTCACAACGATTTAATGTGTATTAATTAGTTTTTTAAGGCAATATAGATCTGATTATGTAAGCTTATTATGTCTAATAAGTTTATATAAATCGAAAAGTTTCCAAAAAAAATGAGCCTGTGAAAATTTGTGTTTCATGCCTTTATACCCGCACATTTAAAATTTCACGACCATTTTAAATGGTTTTGCAACTATGAGGTTATAAAGACACTGTCAGATATATATGTTGTTATGTGATGCGCGGGATTGCGACCACGCACTTAGGTTTTACCTCTCAAGGGATCTCAAGAGGCTTGCAATCCCCACCAGGCAGTGTACCTGACCAATGTAGTATAGTGAAGTGGCAAGTACCGGGGGATTGATCGTTCTCTCACAGGGAATAGTGTTCGTTAGGTTTGAAAGCTTCTCTAATTAGGTCTAGGGATGAAGGATGATTCTTTTTGGGTTTTTATTTTTTTTTATTTTATGAAAGCAAGTAAAATCTCGGTTTATAGAGGAGTGGGCGGAATTAGTTGCTAGTCAACTAACCCAAATAACTACTTATGCGAATAAAAATAAAGTTGTGAAAACTATGTGGAGGAAAATTGTGTTTACTTAGACTTCCTTACTCCCTAACTATCTTTTATTGATTAATTAGTGTATTATAGTTGCGTGGATGACGGGTGTATTCCTTAAAGTCGTAGGGCCGCGCACGATCTTCCCTAACTCTATAAGTTCCTACTTCACTCTATGGCGACACATTTAGTATCCAAACCAAGAGATCACTAGAATTCACCTATGCATGAAATACTACCTTAAAACCGTTGTGCACACACGATTCATGTTTCTTGAAACGTCAAGCAGGTTACCATATAGGAGATTAGCCAGTTTTTCCAAGCCTAACATAGATGGAACATTCATCCAATACAACCAACAACACACCAATCAATCAATAATTAATAGCTAGGTTTCATTAGATCTAAGCAAACACAAAGTAAATCTAGCCTATCATGTTAAAGTAAAGAGAAGCACAAGCATAAATCACACAAAACATAGACATGTTATATGAATTGAATGAAGACTTATCTTTAATCAAACATGGAAGTTAGAAGGGTGAAAAACCCTTCCAAGGTCTGTTACAAACGAGCTAGGGTTATACCCTCAAAGTTCTCCACCAAGTTCTCTCTTTAAAACAAAAACAAAGCATGTATATATATAGAAAAGCTGGGCTGACGCCGTCAGCCCAGATGTTGACGCCGTCAGGCCGTCGATTAGGGTTTCCTGACTCCCTTCTTGACGTCGTCACCAATACTATTCTCAGATCTGACCACCAAACTTGACACCGTCACCTCTATAGTGTAAAATGCTACTGGCCCGTCAAGCTCTGTCTTCTCATCCTTCACGTATTTAACTCCTGACGCCGTCACAATTTGTGTGTGACGCCATCAGCTACTGTTCCCAGTTCGGACTTTTGAGACTTTGTCGTTTTCTGCACTTTTTCACTCCAAAAATGTCCGAAATCGCTTCTTTTGTGATTTTCCTCTCAAAAGTACCTAAAATGAGAAAAGGAACGATTTAGAGCAATATATGATCAATAAAATACGAATTAGGGCTTAAATGACCCCCTAAAAGCGTAACACTTTTCGCCTCATCAAATACCCTTACACATTGAGATTTGCTTGTCCTCAAGCAAATTCTCTTTTATTCTAATCAAAATATAAGTTAGGGGTCATTTAATGCAAACTTAAAAGTAATTACAATAATTATTCGTTCCCCTTCAATCAAAATAAGCACAGAGAAAAATATACTAGCACATCTCAAATAGTGTTTGGATACTCACATCTCTTGGGTGTTAATATGAAAATATAACATATAAGAAATGGACAATATCACTCACTACCTGTCATAGTACGTCGATTACCATAGGCTTGGGAAAGGATCGAAAACCTTCTCCACTAGGCGTAAGCACCTAGGATAACTATCAAAGAGGGCTTTACAAAAGGGTTATAATGTGGGGTGTAGGGATATGTTAAACACGGTTTTGGTGGATAGAGGATAGTTTACTGGTGGCAAGTCAATCATCTTGGTTAATTACATATACAATGCGGCGTTGCTAAGCCAAGACTCGACTCGACTAAGCTAAATATAAATAAAAATGAAACAAAACATAAAATAAAGATAGAGGTGGATGGTAGTCCGTATGTTTTTCTACTTTTTTTTTTTTTTTTTTTTTTTTTTGCATACCTTTTTACCATACCATCCGAAATAATACATCAATAGGGGCCTTGGTTCTCCCCTTACACTTGAACTTTTACATACTTTACAATTACATAAACTAATGACTCGAAGCGAAATAATTAAAACACTTGGAGTACTTTTAAAACGATTTGCACATATGGGGGTAATAAATGATGTTCTTCCCTATTACTCCATAACACTAGTACTTTACCCATGAGTCCCAATCATCCCAAAACAATATGTACAAGATATGACTCGACATAGCAACAATGTAACCAACTAGACAATTAACAAAGGGTTTAAACATATAACGATAATGCACTAAAGATGAGTGCATACAAGGAAGGCTAAGGCGATTTGGTTGCACATTTGGGGGTGGATTGTAAACAAATTCTTTCTTTAAGTAAGATGCTTAAAGTAAGAAACGAAAAAGATATGCTCTGAGGGGTGTACTAGGGGTATCGTGTACCAAAAATGGGTACATCGCAAAGGTGTGGGAGAATTACTTGACCAATGTAGCCAATGTAATTAAAATACAGGTGTAAAACAAGGGTTATCCTAATACCTCTTATCATGTAGTAAATCCTAATCTACACGAATGTAGTCTCACTTGTGGACTCGGAATGGTCACTAACGCAAGTTCTAGAATCTAAGTACTACCGGTACACTCATAAGCATTAAAAATGAATGCTTCTTTCCTAACAATTCTAGGGGCGAACCTCACATTTTTGGGTGGAAATTTTTGAGTGGTACGGTTTTTGTGCTAGTCATATAATCTCCTATCCATGAGACGCTCATTAGGACCAAAGTTTCACTCCTAAATATTGTAAAAAATTTTAAATTGGCGCTAAAATTGCCCTAACAAGTGTTTCTTTCAGTTTTATTACACATCTACCATTAAACAAACAAAAATCAAGCATAGTGGTATCTTCTAAGGTATCATTAATTTACCCATTTTTACCCCCTTACACTTAAGTTGAACATTGTCCCCAATGTTCGAAAATAAGGATATAAAAAGATAAAAAGGTAAAATAATGAAATCAAATACTCCCCTGATTCATTCGGTGTGGATAGTGAAGTAACATGATTAGATCTTCCTCCAAGAAATGAACTTTCAAAGCTTCCCTTCCAGAATATAAATCATCTTCTTGTCCGAAATAACCTGTTAAATCTGAAAAGACGACAAGAAACCTTGCATAACATCGGCGGTACAAATCTATATATATAGTGCCAAACTAGAAAACAAATAAGATATAATGCTTGGAATGGATATTTGCAGATTTCCTGGAGTTTATAAGATGAGATTTAAACAAACATTAAAGTTCCGTTAGAAAACAAAACTAACAAAAAATATTTTTCCAGAATTTTACACCTGACGCCGTCAAGAGTAAACCTTGACGCCGTCAGAGTGGTCTGACAGAAATTTCATGTTGTGTTTCCGGAAAATTTCATGGAAAACCTATGCCTTACTTCCTGGAAATCCTGCAAAACATCCATTATGTCTCGATACAAGCATTTGACTCTAACAAATACTAATATGTATGCTAATTTATTATTGTTGTGATTCATGTTCAATTTTGTTCTAATAAACAAATTTGGAATCCCCTTACACTTAGCTTTTGTAAAATACCTTTATATATGATTAAGACGAAGTTAAAAACAAAATAAAGCATTTTCACAATTAAGTTAGAAGCATGAATCACAAGCAATAAAATAAGACATACATACGGAAACAAACAAATAAGCAAATAAGCAAACAATCAAACAAATAAAACAAATAAAGTTTGGGCTGCCTCCCAAGTAGCGCTTGTTTTTGTTCGAGTCACGAGTCTGACTCTACCCTTATTTAGCAGAAATAAGGGAGATTTTCCCTACACTTAGGATTAAGTGCGGGTGATAGTAGCGATACATACCATCTCGGTGGAAGTATGCCTCATGAGGAAAGAGTGGTGGATGAATTATATGCTCAAATGGGTGTCCTCCTTTCATCATAACCTTACCTAGTTCCATTTGGTCAGTGGGTGAATAAAAGTTTCCTCCTAAAAAGGGATCATTTTCTATCAACTTCGAGAGACTCCTAGTTAGAAGTCCATCTTGACCCAATAAACCCAGTTTAAACCCATAATGTTTCTTGTGATCAGTCACAAACGGGTGATGTAAGTATCTAAGGTCATGGTTCACTCCTATGTTAGCTTCCTCTCTACAAGGCCTAGAGTCTTCTACCTTCAACGTAAGGCCTAGAGTCTAAAACTCAAATTGCCCCCCACTCATATACTAAAACCCAACATTTAACGCTCTAAAGCCTTATAAATCCTTCATCTCTAAGTAAAAATACTCGATTTATCATTACGATCATATTTTTTTCTTCTGCATTTTGTTGTTATTGTCCAAAAAAAAATGTCCCCCACATCCATTTTGCCTGGGTCCGTCACTGATGGCACACATGGGAGGTGTTAAGAACCATAATAATTATATGTTTTATATAGTTTGAATCTGTGACAAAATGTATAGTATGACAATAGTATACTTATTTGCTTGAGACTGAATAACCAAACTAAGCATATTAACGTAGGGATTATTTATTGTAATGCGATGTTTGGAATGAGTTGCTTCTACTCGCAATCAATAAGATAAGCAGTTTGGATAAGCAATCACATACACCTTTACAACTGCTTGCTGCTGTATTAGAACATTATAAGTAGTTCAAATAAGAAATTCTAAACCCCTTCATAATGCCCAAAGTGTGCATAGCAGTGATGCCTGAAACTTCATTGAACAGTGCCATCTATGACACATTCGAACCTGAGAAAAAAATCTTATTTGCCATTTGAAACAAAATCAATCCTTGACTTACATGCTTGTTAATGTGATACTAATCGTATATAATACTTGTTAGTCGTGTTTAATGGCTTAGCATAACTAGAAATTTTGAAAATATGAACATGTATGTAAGTGAGCACCATTTGTTTTCAGGTAATTTGTGTTCTGTTCTACTAGAGCATATGGACAAGTCTTGGATGAACATAGTTCATAGGTTGAGCGACCCTAGATATGAATTGGGTGTAATGAAATTTCTTGATTTTTGCATAATCGTAACAAAGACAAGCGTTTAGAAATTCCGTGTCCGTGTAAAATTTGCCACAATTTTCGTCCTAAAAAAAGGAATCTTTGAAGTTGACGAATGTGTTGGACGTATAGTTGGGGATGATAGCCAAATTTTTATCACCAAGGGTGGATGTTTGGTGAGAGAGCGTGCAAAGTTTGATGGAACCACATGGAGAAAGCAAGAACCTTCGTTGAAGACAGATATCATCGTAAAGTGTGTGGTAAAGTTATTACTTATACTTTAATATTTATTTCTGTGAACCCGTTATTAATTTGTAACACTTTTTTTTGCTGCTGCTGCTATTTTTTGCTTCTGGTCAAAAGAGAAACAAAATTTAAAGATTCTTTGCATGCTTGTTCTTTATCATGTGTGTTAATACATAAAGTAACTTTCATGTGTGTAATTTTGTTTTCACTTATATTTAAGCGTGAATATCTGTTGTAATATCATATTTTTTTTAAGGAAAATTCAAGTTTCAATGGAAATTGTAAATCGATGGTACATGCTATAGACACACAGCTTGCTAGCCAACATAAAAGTAGGCAGTGGAGATTGCACAATCATTACAAGACTTACCCTACTAAGGGGCAGGCAATCATGAACCCGCCAAGAGGTGTAAAGGTCCCCGATTGGGTACTCTTGTGCGAAATATTTGCAAGTGAGGATTTTCAGGTTATAACCTATCACTTCTTTGACTTCATATGAGAATATTTTATTATAGGGGTAATACCAAATTAAAGCATCATACTTGTCAAAAAAGGCACTTTTGAGTAGCGAATTTTTTTTCCTCATTGAGGTACTAAACTTTCATTTTTTGCCTCTTTGAGGCACTTTGTGACGTTTTTGCCCCTCAAATTATTAAAAATCCAGGGGCAAAAATGTCATAAAAATGTCACAAAATGCCTCAAAGAGGCCAAAAATGAAAGTTTAGTACCCCAATGAGGAAACAAAAAGTTCGCTACTCAAAAGTACTTTTTTTTGACAAATATGATGCTTTAATTTGGTATTACCCCTTTATTATATATAGCATTCTGAAGTTACTGTTCTTATTAATATTACAGAAGATTAGCACCAGAAATAAATTGAATTGATCCAAAAATGAAATTCCACCAGCTAATGGCACAAAATGATGGCAAGAGAGATTCATATGGTGAGTAGTCGATTAACTGATTGATGAAACACTTGCCCCACTTATCTAGATGGCAATCTCGGGTACACTACCTTAAAATATTATTATGTGAAAAATATTATTTATGTGAAGGCGCCTACATAAGTAATTAGAGGGTCAATTTTGAAAAAAAGTGGTGATAGAAAAATGAAATTGGCTAGTCTTATATACCAGTTATTTTGTTTCTAGTTAACTTCGTTACAGGAGATGCACTAGTTAGACTAATGTTAGTTGTTACAACTTTCGAAAAACTAAAACTGCTAACAATTTTGTTGGATACAGATCCTTTCACTATAAGAAACAAACAACCTCGTCCTTAAAATCAAGTAATTAAACCCCTGCTTACAGATTTTGGCACTATTTAATAATAAAAACAAAGCAGGTAACAGTGATCTATGCCTGAAAAGTGTTGAGATTGTCCAAAAGTGTGATATTTAAAGTTTTGTCCAGAATTGCTAGTTTTGATTAACATTTGTATTATTATTTTGATAATTATGATCGTTGTTTTGCTAATCCAAGTGTGATAGTTAATTGGCTATAAGTTTAGTTCACTCCTATACGTGCTTTTCTTGTACACAAGAGTAGCCAATGCCACAAATTGGTCAGTAGTGGCAACACATCCTTTAGTAATGTGCTGGTTGCTATGTTTTATATGCTGAGTGGTTATGTCATAGGATCATAGTTGCTTTCTTGTTTTATATTTAGAAGCATCACGGCTTTCTATTTATAAGAAGTTGAAAACTCAGTTCTACAAATTTCTGTTGAAGGATGTTTGTAGTTCCATTTCTAGAGTCAAAGATTTGAGTATATATTGGTAACTGCCAAATAAGATGTCTTAAACATAACATATAGTTTCAAAACTGAACTAAGCCATTAACATTTCAAGATTTGTAGCTGTTCGCAAGAAGAATTATTGCTTCAATCAAGTCATTAGAAATATTCTACATTCTCCTTGCCGAAAGCAAACTTAGAGGATAGCTCAGAAAACAAAATTGAACCCTTCACCGTGAAAACCTGGGTCGTCACTTGTCACTCGGTGGCGCCCCATGGTCATCCTTCTTACGAGTACCCCATCTATTAGATTCTGTAGGTGGAGGAGGTGCCTGGGCTGATGGCTCACTTCTACGGAACTTAGGAACATACTTTCCACTAGGTGCAGGGGTTCTACGGAACCTAGGAACATACTTTCCATGTGGAACAGTAGTTCCTGGTCCAGGAATCTCAGAAGGCCTGGCAGGTGTGTCGATTGGTGTTCCTTTTAAGATAGCTTCTTTCCGAAGTCTCTCACGTTCTTCTAGCTCCTGGTCTCTTTGCCTCTGCTTTGCAAGCATTTCATCCAACTTTGCCTCCTCCTTTTCCCTTTTAGCCTCTGCATATTCCAAGGATTACAAACAATCAGTCTTATAAAACCTTCTAGTTTACTTCATTAAGATATTACTTTTTCTATTGCAGCCTGTATGGTTGGTTAGCATAGCCTATTTGCAGCATGTATGGTATTCATGTAGCCTATATGCAGCCTGTTATTCATGTAGCCTATTTAAGTGTCCTTTTTTGTTATTCATCTACTTGTGTTTTGTTTAACATAAAGAATATGCAATTCCATATCCATTTAAAGTGTTGAGGTTATAGTTTTCTATCCTCGGGCTCCTTTGTTCCTTAATGCACGTGGTCAATTTTTGTCTTGGTTATGTCCTTGGACAGTTGGACTCGAGTAAAAGTACCAAATTGATGCCTTTGAGATGATTCCCATCTTTATCTGCTATATATACAGTCACATATTGCTTTCGAGGGTACCATATAATGATCTCATTATTGATATAGTTACTTCATTTATATCTGCTATATATAGTCACATATTTGCAGCCTGCACTACAAGAAAAATGGCCTTTAGTGACAACACGATTATGGTCACTAATCGTAGATATTTGGTCATTCTTTGTTTCATGCCAGGGGCAAGAAAATGAAGAGAACGAAGAGTGATGAATCTGATGATGGGCAAGAAAATGAAGAGAATGTTGGATTTGATGATGACGATGATGGGGATGATGGGCAAGAAAATGAAGAGAATGTTGGATCGGATGATGATGGGCAGGAGCATGAAGATTTTATTTGACCAACAACGGCAGAATTTTTTATGTAGAGTATATTCGTGTCAATTGATAAAAATGGAAGTCTCGGATGGGGAGTTTGCTACTGAAGCTTATCACTTTGTTTACCTAATTCTGAAAGACTCATAATTTTTCTTTTTTCTTTTATTCTCTTAGACACAAAAGGTTGGAACTTGGTCATTGTTTGTACTTAATGGAATAGTTATGATTTTAATGGTAATTTTGTTGCTTTTAGAAGAATTTTGATTTATTTGGTAATTTAAGTTATAAATCCAGCAATATTGGTTGGTAGTTGGGTTTTGCTGGAGACCACTAATTTGGTCTCTACGAGACCATAGTTAGTGACTACATATGTTGTCACTAAATGATTTTAACGATCACTAATTCAACATTGCTATTTAGTGGTCACTATTTTTGGTCACTAATCTGGTCAAAATAAAAAACTTATCACTTTAATGACCATAATAAGTGACCAAATAGGTCGTCACAAATTTTAATGACCACTTTTAAGTCGACACTATTTAGTGACCATATTCAAATGTCATCACTATTACCTTTAGTGACCGACTTTTAGTGACGACGAGTGACCACTGTGATATGGTCACTAAATCAACTTAGTGACCAAATATCTACTAATAGTGACCATTATCGTGTGGTCACTATATGCCTTTTTTTCTTGTAGTGGGAAGCTTACCTTTTTCTGGCGATGAAATGGAGAACATAGACCACTCGGGTTCTTCACTTGGAAGCTTCAATAGTTTTTGCTTATTTGTTGAAAACAGCTCCATCTGCTCCTCTATGTCACATAATTCTGTTGGTAAAATCATGTGGAGGAAATTTACTAAGGGCAATTCAGGAACTCCGGCAACAAGAAAACGAGAAAGCTCCATAGCAAGCGAGTGGGGATCTGAATCAGATACGGGAGTTGCATACAGGATGTTGTCCTGCAGAAGACAACTGCACTCATATTGCTTATTGGATTCAATACCAAATTTCTTTATGACGTTCTTGTAGAACAACTTTTCCACCACGACAATCTTTAGGTTCTTGAATTCAGATGAATATTCTTTTCGATGGAAGCTATAAATGTAGCGTTGAGCATAGGGGAGAGCCCTGTTTATGAAGTAAGCTATATAGCTATTATCCAACAAGCCAGAGTATATTGCTTCACGAGTCACAACCTGCAGAAGCCATAAAATAGATGAATGATACAAGTACTTCAACTTTAAATATACAATTATCCCTACTGTCACCGGCAGCACAAAACCATCTGTGACATAGTTAATGTGTTAAATGGGTTGTAAAATGGGTCAAACAAGTCGAGCTTGAGACGGGTTGTTTCAACAATCAGTTTTGTGGATAGTTAATGTGTTAAACATACAGGTTAGGTTGACCCGCAATCAGCTTTTTGGAAAGATAACGCGTTAATAACAATTACAAAAACAATCTAATTGACATGTTTCCCTTTTAGCTAACTTTTCTGATTTCACCCATTTGACCGGTTAGGAAAATATGCAACACAAATCAACCCATTTATAAGTAAATAGGTTGAAATCGCTACCTCTAGTTTTGTTCTAGTATTATAGGCAAACGAAAGATCACACAATGTCTTCATAAGATATAAGTTGAACCAAGAAAACCAATATAGAAATTTTATGTTGATACAAAGTCCTTTTAAATTCGTTCTCATAAATTTTATATTTGAATATTTGGTAAGTGTTAGTATGTGTGTGAGGGAGAGCGAATGTGAATACCTCAAAAAGAAAAGGGATTCCCAGTCTCTGTAATAAAACAGAAACCTTATCCCGAAGCATTTGCTTTTCTTCAATACTAAGCTGCCCAAAACACAAAAAATGAACATTTTTCATGTTCATGAATTCTTTTCTTAGCTGCTCATCGTCACACCAACATACAAGACCAAATGATTGATGCAGGGATACCCATTTATTTTGCACAGTAGGAAAGATCGTCGTTTTCCATTTCTCCATACTCTTCTTCATGTAATCAATATCTTCAGAACACAGAACCCATGAGTCTAATCCATCACTCCATTTTATGAGAACATGGCAAAACTGACACATGAAACAAAATAACGATGAGAAAAAACTACCTATATATTTAAGAATAAAACGGGTCACGAGGTTTGACAGTCACCCAAAGTATATTAAAGAAAAAATAAAACTACGTTTTTTAGTTGAAGTGGTAATGGGTCACATGGTTTAGACACGCCCACTTTGCCACCAAAGAGTATATGGAGAAATGCCCACTTTGCCACCAAAGAGTATATGCATAAACAATTGACTATATTACTGTACTCACTGTTTTAGCTGCCTGTGATGGCAAACTCTCCGTTGATAACTGTAGCAGAGACTGCAGATAGCTAAGGAGAGGAGGATTTTCAGCTACTCCAAACTCATTCACAAAAAAATTATGGAGGCCGGGATAAACATTGCATAACTTCTTATTGAAAAGAGAATGAATTGACTTTGTTTGTTCTATTGAACCGAAAGAATCATGCCAATATACTTCACTGGGAGATAAAAATGAACCAGACACCACTTCATGCATGGAACTAAACGAGTGAGGAACAAAAATGAAAGCTTGAGAATGCAATTTCTTGACTATCTTTTGCTTCGAGGTGTTCATCCTATTACATAAGTATGTGTAGAACTTGGACATCTGAGATACACTGGTAAAGGTAAATTTATAAACGGTTAACAAGCAAGCCAAAGGAAAATAAAAGACAAGAAAAAAATATAGAAAAAAAGAATTGCCCCATTCATACACCCGCACAAAAAACATATACTTCTAAAAAACTGAAATAGTGATACCTGGCCGTGTGAGGTATCTTAGATCCTCTCCAAACTTCAAGAATTGATAACGCATCATCAAGAGTGACTGTTTTCTTCAAGCCAATATCATTTAAAAACTTCACAGAGCTCACCTATTTAGCAACAAAAGTATAGCATATTATAGACTTATAGTTCCATAGAGTTACAACTTTTCAGACGAAATAAAATTAAATTACTAACGTTTGGAACAGTGTATGGTGCCCTTTGACCAAGAACTGTACGCACCACTACACAGTTATGGAACAAATTTTTAGGGGTGTGAAGTCGATCATCCATACTAGAAGCCATCCAAGGGTAATGATGAAGCATTCTTATAACATAAGATTTAAAAGGTTTGTCACTAAAAGAATCATCCCATAGTGTATCAAGTACCTTTAAAAGGTACACACCTTTTTCATTATTACCGTTCGCGGAAACATGTGACAACAAATGCCTCAACTCCGGAGAAGTATATTTTATGACCTCAGCACGCCTTTCAACTTCAACTACTTGCACAAAATCAGTGACTCCTAATTTCTGCAGAAACGTTCTCCATTTCAATGTTCCGTTAGGCGCGGATTTGTAAACCGGGTGTTTCAAATAACCGATATCAATCTCATACCATGTCATATTGGCCCCAGTGACCAACTTGTTCATATCAACTGGATTCCCGAATTCTTTACTGAAATGAATTGGCACATCAACAGGCCGTTTGCACCCATAATTTGTGGAAATATAAGCATTGTTGCGTAACTGTGAGAATATGTGCTCCTTTTCTGCACGGCATTTGGAGCACCTTGATTCTAGATGATACATTATAAATGACAGGTACTCAATCATCAACTCCGTACTTTCCGTCAACACTTTTTCATCACATATTGACGGTAAGATGTGCAATTTAAGAACTTCATGAGCAGATAACCTCTGGACCCCAAATTTGTAAAGCATTTAGGTTATGTTTTCAGGATGATCACTAAGAAGGTCCGGATCAACTATTCTGAGTTTCGGACTCGGATACAACTTCCCAAACATTTCAAAACCAGGCTCATCCGTAAACAACCAGATTCCACCTTCACTAATCGATGCATAATTGCCATAAAAAAGAGGAATGAACTGTAATTGGCTGAGGGAACTTATAACATCATACTCGGTTTCATCAACCAACATCAAAAACAAAACATTCAGCCAAGAGGAGAGCCAACGGAGGCCTAATGATTTAAGAGAATCAGCCCGACATAAAGATATCATAACTTACAACAACAACAACAACAACAACATACCCAATCCCGCCTAGGCGGGGTATGGGGGAGGTGGGATGTAGACAGATCCTACCCCTACCCCAGGGTAACCTGCAGGTAGAGAGACTGATTCCAGAAAGACCTCCGGCAAGTGTGTGCAAAGTGTGCTCGAAGTAAAGAAAACGAGAAAAAGAAAGCAAAACAAAGAAAAGCATAAAAGCAAACAGAGCAGTACAAACATATAGGCAAAACGACACAACAAGCATAAAAGCAAACCAACACAACAAGTAAAAGAGCAAACAAAGCAAAACGACAAGCCAACCAAGACAAAACAACCAAAACAAAACCACCAAGACAAGCGCCAGCAAATAAGGGTGCGAGGGGGACACAAGACCAAGGCCAACCAAGCAGCTAAGACCAAAGAGGGCAACGCAAAGGGCCTAAAGCTAAGGCAAAGCAAAAAGAGCAAGCAAAAGGCACAGGCAAAGGGCCTAAAGCCTAAAGGCACAACAAAGGCAAAACCAAAGCACAAGCCGAGGCAAAGCAAAAGCACCTATCTCCTAAAGGGGGCAAGCCAAGGGACCCTAAAAAGCCTAAACCACAACAAACCCCAAACCCACAACCATCCTAGCCCCAAAACTAACCACGAATACTAATCCTATCTCTCCACGAGTTCCTATCTGAGGTCATGTCCTCGGACAAGTGAAGCTCCTCCATGTCGAGCTTAAGCCTATCCTCCCATCTAAGTTTAGGTCTACCCCTCCTTCTCCGACCATCGACTATAAGCGATTCAACTCTCCTTACTGGCGCTGTTTGTGGTCTTCTCCTGACATGACCAAACCACCTCAACCTTCCTTCTCTCATCTTCGAGATAATAGATTCTACTTCAAGTGCCGATCTGAACACCCCGTTAGGAATCATGTCAGACATAGTTTTACCACAAGTCCATCTGAGCATTCTTAGTTCCGCAACTTCCACCCTGTTTGCTTGAGCTTTTGTGATAGGCCAACACTCTGACCCGTACAGCATAGCCGGTCTAATAGCCACCCTATAAAATTTACCCTTAAGCTTAACGGGAACTTTCCTATCACATAGCACCCCTGACGCCGCCCTCCATTTCGCCCAGCCTCTTCCGATACGGTGGGTAACGTCGTCGTCTATCATCCCTGATTTGTGAATCACCGAACCCAAATATCTAAAAGACTCCTTAGGTAGGAGGATCTGGTCTCCGGTACAGACTTCCGTTTCTTCGTTGTGGCTGATATCGCTCCTACCGAAAGCACATCTCATGTATTCAGTCTTCTCCCTACTAACCCGAAGGCCATTCTCTTCAAGAGCCTCCCTCCAATGCTCAAGTCTGTTGTTCAACCCGTCTGCTGACTCTGCCACCAATACAATATCGTCTGCGAATATCATGCTCCAAGGGATGCACTCTTGGGTCCCACGTGATAGCTCATCAATAATCAAGGCGAATAGATAAGGACTAATGGCTGATCCCTGGTGTAGTCCAACTTTCACAGGGAAAAACTCTGAGGTTCCCACTGTGGACCGTACGCGTGTCTTCGCCCCCTCGTACATATCCCTTATGACTCTCAAGTATCTCCTTGGGGTTCCCTTGTCTATCAGAGTTCTCCAAATCAACTCACGTGGGACACTATCATATGCCTTTTCTAGGTCGATGAAGGCCATATGCAAGTCTCTTTGCCTTTCTCGATATTTCTCCATGAGGCTTCTGAGGAGGTGAATAGCCTCGATCGACGACCTTCCTGGCATAAAACCAAACTGGTTCTCAGACACCCTTGTTTCCCTTCTCAACCTTCTCTCAATAACCCTCTCCCGGAGCTTCATCGTGTGACTAAGGAGCATAATACCCCTATAGTTGCTACACTCATAACTTGAACAAGAAATTTGGGTCCACAATCTTCAATGCCTAAAGCTTGTGCCAATGAATCTGATAGAACCACATCCTTATTCAAGTAGCCGACATCGAGATGCTCCCTTATCAAACTATCAGGCAACAAAGAACGGATTTGTTCTGTCCAGTTTCTCACTACGTTACGTGGGCGGACCCACTCATTGCAGCCCCCTTCTAGAAGCAGACAGTTAGACTCATGCAACTTGGAGATAATCATATGTGGAAGGGAAGAAAAAAACCCGTAAGCACCCTCTCTAAGAGAAACGAAGCTCAAAAAGACGGAAACACCCCTTGCTGGATTCTCCCTAAAACATGGAAGGCTACAGAATGACAGCTCAGCACTCACGAACACATTTGGAAACTCAGATAGTAACCATTGGTTCCATGGACTATCTGCATCAACTTCTTCCATTGACGAGGAAACAATAAACTCAGATAGTAACTGTGAGAATATATTGTAGTGGAGCAAGTGATTAATGGTGATGATGAATGTGCTAGAGAAAGGAATGAGTCGCTGGGTTAAAGTGGTAGGATAGCGGTTGTGAAAGGAAGTCAACGTGTCCTTGGGTAGTGGTCAAGTGTCCACTGCGGATGCTCAGGCAGTGCATTAGTTATAGGGAAAATTACATATCATATATGATATGTAATATCATATATATGATTTTTTCGGTCACGAAAAAAATGTGAAAAAAACGAAAAAAAAAATTGTCGAAAATATATCAAATAGCCTATCTATAGAAAGATAATTAAATGCTCGTCGTAACGGTATATTTTTTTCCGCTTAACGATTAACGGTTTGAAAGATATTAATATTTGAAAAAAAAATATGAAAGTGGGTTTTTTAAATTGTTGGATTAATATCATCCATTAGATCAAATAAAGATGGAGGGAAGATGGATGGTAGAGATTAGTCCCTTGGTATGTTAAAAAAGTTTGGTCCTCAAATGATCTTTTACTAAGTAAAAACTAGAGAATATATTAGAGGAATAGAGAATATATTAGAGGAATATTCTTTTTGAGTGGTTGAGATTTATAATGTCCCATATTTATTAAACTTTGTAATAATTTTGAGACGGAGGAAGTATTATTTTTAGATTTGTACATCGGTACCCCTAAATTTACAAGTAATACATCCCTTTATTTTATTTTTATTTTTACTTTTTATATTTTTATTTTTATTATAAAACTGTTAAACTAAAAATACTACACAGAAAAATAAGTTAAAATTAGTAAAACACAAAAATTGCAGAGCAGAAAACCATAAATAACTGTCTTACTCTGTTAATAAAATTGGTATAACTGTTGAAAAAATGTACGAAACATAAAATATAAAGTTTGACAAGTCAATCAAGTTTCGGCCAAGTTGTTTCTTTCAAGTCAAATGCTTGTGTGAGCTCATAGAGTTTGTGCTTGTAAAATAAGACTAGCCACGTACTTGCGCATTATCGCAGTTGGTATTTAATTTGTGTAACTTTTTTTTTTTTTTTTTTTTTTTTTTTTTTTTGTTTTTGTTTTTTTGGCGAGTAAATGTCTTTTGATTATAATTTTTTAGCGAGCAATTTTATCGGTTGCACAGTTTGCTTGACAATAACTTTATGGGTAGTGAAAATTTTCGGTTAAAATAGCATTAAGCAATAGTAATGAATGGATGATATGGTTGTAAATTATATATATATATTACATTTACCGTGGAGGTACTATTCCTCACATAAAATAATAATTTTGGCTATAGTAATTTTGTGAGTGAGTGAATAGTAAAACTTTAAAATAATAATTTCTGCTATAGTAACTAACGGTCGTTAGTTACTGTTAACTAACGGCCGCTATCTTTAACATTTAAAAAAAAATCGTACAAAATTGGTCCTTCATCTCAGAGGTTCGTTGCAAATTTACTCCTCTCATAATTTAAATAATTGGTCCTTCATGTTATACATCTATTGCAAAGTCAGTCATTGATCACTAACTTGACGTTAAGTAGCTAACGACCGTTATCTTCAACAATTAAAAAAAAAAAAAAAAAAAAAAAAAAAAAAAAAAAAAAAAAAAAATCCATACGAACTTCGTCCTTCATCTTAGAGCTTCGTTGCAAAGTTAGTCCTCACAATGTAATATTGTACGTATAATGCCCGCGGCAACGTGCGGCTTACATCCTCATTAAGTACAAAAAGTGCCTAAACTTATTCACATTATTTTATTTTGTAGAGAAATAATTGAGTAAATTATTTTTGGAGTTGTATTTTTTACTCACAATTTTTTATTATTTTTTAGTAGTAGTTTAGCCTTTTATGTTGTGTGTTTATTTTCATATATAGATGAAAAAAAAAAAAAAAAAAAAAAAAAAAAAAAAAAAAAGTGAATCATGACAAATTAATGTATTAGTAGTAAATTTGTTTAGAAAAACGTGAATAAATTTTAAGAGTAATTTAGTAAATTTATTATGCTCAAATTTTCAATAATTTCATCCCTCCGTTATATGTATTATAAATAGCTTATAGCCTAAGCTTTGTGTAACACATAATTTTATTACAAGATCAAGCTATAATATTCTAACTAACTGCTAGCTTTTGCTAAGCATACACTAAGTATAGCTAGAAGTACTAATCAACAAAAAGTTGTACAATATATATGTTGTTTATTAATGCTTCTTGACACATATATACTAGGCATCAATGTAGAATTATATATATTAATAAACAAATAATAATAATAAACATTGAAAGGGTATACTCACAAGTTCAAGAACAAAATTTGATCTCTGAATTATAGGATAGTAATTATTGGTTGATGAAGACTTGCTGACTTTTAGACCCATTTTATAAAAATGATCAACGTTGAATATATAGTAAAAACTGTAAGTCAACTACTGACATATGAAAAGTCGTCGGAACTAAGAATGTGGTGGACTTTGAGAATGATCAGTTTTTTTTTTTTTTTTTTTTTTTTTTTTTTAAGAGAGGGAAGATACATAAAAGTGTATAATGGGTTTTGGTTTCAAAGAAGAATAAGTGGGGCCTAGTTTTTGGGTTAATTATTGTCCTTTTTATTCTTTTCTTTATTTACTTTTGATTTCTTTAGTATATTTTTTTCTCTTTTTAAATAAAGATAAATTAATTTGTACGAAGTGAATTGCTTAGACATGAAGTACTCGGACTAAAAAAGGGTTGTGTTATACAAACCCTCCCTATATTGTCACATCGGGAGGGTTTGGTCAAACCGTGCAACTTGTAATTCATAGTGTACAACCGGATGATGGGTCCAATCATTGCAAACCCTCTCTATAGGAGGGTGTGGATAACTCAACCCCTAAAAAATCTTTGTGCATAAAGTGCATGACGTATATGTATGAGATAACTTAATTTTGATGGAGTTAATCAAGCTTCAGGCAAGTTGTTTATTTCAAGTCAAACTTGTGTGAGCTCATAGTGTTTGTGCTTGTAAAATAAGAAATAACAAGTTATTCGTGCATTGCGGCGGCGGGTACCCTGAAACTAAAATTTTCAGTGACCAATTACTTATTGATAATGAGTTTTTAGTGACATTAATGCTTCAAGATATAAAATCAGTAACCGACAATATTATTACGGTAGGAAAAATATATTAGATATGTTCTTTTCAGTCCAATAATGCATTTCATTTCCAGCCCATTACTTGTGATACATCATATCAGCTCGTTAAACCAATCCATATGTTGTAGCATTTAAGCCCGAACAATCGGTTGTGAGCCCACAAACTAAACCCGGTCCAATCGCAACACATAAGAACTGGTTATAACCCTTTTGTTTTCATTTGTGTTAACCTAATCACATACACTTATCATAAGTGCCCCCATACCTAAACTCTCACCTCACTTTTCTCATCTTCTCAAACTGATCTCATCATCATCTATGATAACCGAATCAACAACCATCACAACAAATCGAACAACCAAACTCATCGAATCATCATAGACACGGACACAACCATATAAGATTTCTTCAATTTCTGCACAATCCAAATCAAGAAAGCATATTAATGCTTCAAGATCCTTTGGAGGGTCGTGTGTAGGTTCTACACGTGTTTTTCGCTTTGTTTTTCTCTTTCTGTGCCTTTGAAAGAAAAAGAAAGTAACATAATTGTATAATTCCTTTTCTGTTTGTTTTGGATATTAATGAAGTTATGCTTAAAAAAATTGATCGATGATGATTTTCTTTCGTTTATTTGGCCTTGAGGGGTCTTGATATATCTTTGAATAACACGGAAGAAAGAACTGAGATCTCTTGATTTTTCATTTATGTTCGATGATGTGTTTATTTGACCGAATATAAGAAAGAACTTGTGTGTTATGGGTCTTGTTATTTCCATAGATCGAGATGGGTTATGGAGATCTTTAAAGATTTGTTCTTCAATTGAAACGAACGTGAGATGTCATTTATTTATTTATTTCTTTTTTTACTGGTAGATCGATGGGGTTATAAAGTTGTTTGTTGGTGATGCCGTGGGGTTGTTAACACGAGTAGTTTTTTTTTTTTTTTTTTTTTTTTTTTTTTTTTTTTTTTTTTTAACTATTTGACCAGGACGACTGATTTAGGTCTGAGGCCAACTATTTTTAAGCGTTTGCCATAGGATTAGATTGTATATTGTGTTAAAATGTTTGTACATTTTAGTTAGGGGTGATTTAAATGTTGTGTTAATTGTATGTGCATTAATCACCCTTTTAATAGCATTAATGTGGTATTTTTTTAATTGTTGTACACTATACTTATTTTTTTGTACGTCTGAAAATTATGTGCATTAAAGTGGTGTACACTATACTTAATTACATGTGAGTCTGAAATTTTTGAAGAGAGAGTCATCTCTCTATTATATGTAGTATAGATAATCAGGTACTTGCACGTTGCAACGGTGAGTATCTGAATAACTAATTTTTTTTTGCAAGTAAATGTCTTTCGGTTATATGTTTTCTGACTAGCAATTTTATCGGTTGCAGAGTTTGGTTGATGATAACTTTACCAATAGTAAAGGATGGATGATATTGTTGTAAATTATGTACAAGAAGTTACTAAGTTAATTACCACTAAACTTATTCACATTATTTTATATGTAGAGAAATAATTGGCTAATTTATTTTTGTAGTTGGGCTACCGCCCTTTACAGGCACTCCAAAAACCGCCAACACTCGTGAAAACCTGGGTGACTCGGTCCTCCATTCATCCAACCGGAGTTGTGGATAACGAGGCCACCTACTCACATTTTTTGTTTTAGTTAGCCTCCTATATTTGTATTTATTTTCATATATCAGTGAAAAATGACAAATTAATGGATTAGTAGAATTGATTAGAAAGGGCACCATGGTCATTTTGTATTGTTGTCTAAATAATGTAAATAAATTTTAAGAGTAATTTAGTAAATTTATTATGCATAAATTTTCAGTAATTTTATCCTTCCATTATATGTAGTATAAATCTATAATACTATAAGATCGAGTCCCAAAATTTAATGTGGAGTAATGAAGATAGAGGTTTTAGAGTTAAAAACAAATTGGAGGCCTTTATTATTCGTCCATGCCTTACCTGCGTATAAATGCTTGCATCTCAAGAGTCCTTAGGTTTCATTTCGCGGAATTAAACATGACCATGAAAGATGAATAGAATATACAAAAAAGAATATAAACAGTTTGGCAGTTATAACAAAGAAGGATTATAAATAGAAGATACAAACCCTCACAGTTTTTTTGGCACCAATCTTCACCACTGTGACACCTGGAAAATTAGGGAGCCATTTTGAAAACCCGCATTACGTAAAAGTTCGTTTATAAATTTATATTTGAAATTTTATTCGTAACGAACTTGTAAAACCTATATTATGGTTAATTATATTTTAAAATCTTATGGAATTTGAGATTTATTTTAATGATTCAATATGGAAATATATGTGGTGACTTATTTTGAAATTCCCATGTGGCACTACGTTGACTCCGGCACTAGATAACCTAACAAAAATTTTATGTCTTGAGTTTATGGATTCGACTATATATATTTATTTAGGGAACGTCTCGTAAGATATTAAACGATTTGAAACGAGTTACGGGTTTTGGACCGTGTATTTTACACCTAGCCACCTTAACCTTAAATGTTAATAATACTCTTATTATTAATAAAATTATTACTATTATTATTGTATTCAAAAAGAAAGAAAAAAAAAATAAAAAAAATAATAAAGATAGAGTAAAACTACAAAGCGTCCTTGTGGTTTCTGTCATCTCACACCACACAAACACAAACAAAAATATTATCACCTCCTCCATCTCTCATCTCTCTCTCTCTACAACCCTAGCAACCGCCACCCTCATCTCGTCGCCACCATCACACCGTCGATCCCACAACAAAACCGCCACCACCATCTTGTTTTTCATCTTTTTCTCATTCTTTTGACATATAACACGCGCCATAAAACCCATCCTAACACCACGAATATTATCAAATCCGATTCTATTCTTATTGTTTTCACTAGATCTGCGAGCTCCAAGGTTCAAGAAGGTGAGAATACGCGTTTTACGCGTGGGTTTGACTAAACCGAGTCAAACTCGGATTATCTTGTGATGGGGTTTAAAGCTACATGTTCTTTTAAAGATTTTGATAAGAAAAAAATATAATGGGTATCCATTTTGGTGTGGTTTTGGCTCGGATTTGTATAAATCCTTGTTAGGGTCTTGCTTGGATTTAATATATGGTTGAGTTTGGTTGTTTATGGGTTCATGTCGCTACCCCTAGAGCCTTTTTGGCTCGGTTTTGATTCGAGGGAATGCAAGCCGAGACCCCTGTGGGCTCATGCCTTATGTTTTCTTTCGGATCCGAGGTAAGCCGTGACCCATTTGGGTCCGGCAATGGTTGATATCTTTGTTCCCAGCTTTGGGTGCTCACAAATGTGGTGATATGGTTATTTTTTTTTTATTACTTGTTTTTGTGGCTTATTATGATTTGGTCGAATGCTTTTGATGGGTCGAGACCCTTTGTGGTCTCGACAATGGGAATATTGTTACAATTGTGAAGTGTTGATGATAAAGTGGATGAATGGGGACTGATTGTGAGACGGTCAAATTAGATGACGGAGATAGGTTAGTCGGGTACCGTAGTCGGACCTTATTGTTGTAGCACGTGATATGGGTATTGATTGGACGGAGTTGGATTGATTGATTTTGACTTGGTTATTTTTATTTTGGACTTGGACAATGAGCCGAGAGTGGTGACTCGGACATGTGACCATTTCGTATGACTCGATAAATATTTATAATCAAACGCTAATAATAAAACTCGTAATAATATTATTGGTAATATAAACGTTTATATAAGTATATAGACGTGAATAACATATATATAAATATATAAATGCCTATATTAAAAATAAAATGATCACGAGAAATATTATAACAATAACGTGACGATAAATATTATACTATGAAAGTAGTGTAATAATGTTGGGAGCGTTATTATAATTAAACACTATAAATAACGATGAAATCTTGACGTTGAATAAATATTAAATAAAATAATTTCTCTTAATAAACGAGGAAAACTATCGAGTTATACGGGATCGTGGTCACTTGAGTCCAAGTGGACAATATTATTTGTGACGTTCGTGTTGTCACGGATATATGACGATTAATACATTCACTTTAGATAACTACGTAACTTATTTAATCGACGGGTTAAATAAGAGCTATTTAGTTATTTAAATTGAGTATATTAATGGGCATCTTATCCTACGACGCCCATAGGTTGTGGTATGTGTACAAGAATAATGAATTACTAAATATCTCGTGAAGTCACCAAATTGACGAATTTGGTAAGCTTGACGGCATAATTAGATAATTTATTAAACTTTGATATATACCATATAGTACTTTATGTGCAATATAACTTAGGATTTTGGTATAAACTTGGAGTGATATATTAAGTAAATAAATATGGGAGATTACCAAATCGACGGATTTGATGAACTTCGATGATTTATTTAAATAATATATTGGACTAATATTAGACCTATAGATTGTTTTATTATCCTTTTTGTTGTGACTTCTTGGTTTGAGTTGTGTTGACCCACTACCCATATGGATACCAAACGTCAAACTCCAAACTAATACGAGAAATGGATTTTTGGAAAAGTAAAATGGAATACGTTCGGGTTTGGGAATATTTGATTTTGATGGAATGATTTCTGAACGAGTTGATATTGTTAGGAAGTGCCGAGTCCATAGTTGCCGTCTTTTGAGTTACTATACATCTTACTTCTACCGATTTCTTCTTGCTGATTTCTGGACTTGAGGTGAGTCATAGCCCCACTTTTTACTCTTGAACTTTGTTTTCAATATATGGGGTGAGAAACGTGCAAATTATTTTATGTGGACTATTAACGCTTTTATATTTTTTTAAAACTTGCTATGCGTATGGACTAGGATGAATTGTCAAGTTTAGTCACATAGTTTTGTGTGAACTAGTTATGGTTGGCTTATTTAGATACTATAGTGTGCACCTATAGGATATTGATATTTCGGAGGTTATCCGAGTATTTATGATATTACGGGGGGTACCCGTGTATCTATGTTGTGGCGGAGGGTATCCGCAGGTTTATTACGGAAGGTATCCGTGTATTTATGATGGAGCGGAGGGTATCCGCAGGTTTTTAGTGAATCCCTAGTCTAGCTAGCAAGCGTTTTGCGTATATGTCCACTATATTGAATTATGAATTTAAACCTATGATCTCACCAGCGAAAGCTGACTTTTAGCACGTTCTCTCAAGTAATTAAGTGATGATTTGGATGCTTGGATTGGAAGGCTTGGCAATGGCACCTGGTTTATGGATCTATTTTCTGAAACTCTGATATTTAATTGTGGACCTATGTTTATTTCTTTTGGGCCTGACTCTGAATGAATTTGGGATAAATGTAAACTCTAAAACCCCGTTTTGGTTGTGTTTTTCTTATGTTTACTTTATCTCGTTCTTTTATGTCTTGCGTTGGATACCAATCCCCGTAACACCTCGAAAGCTTGTTGAGTCTTCCGCTGTACCAAATTTTGGGCGTGTGTAGAATCCAAGATCTGGACTCAACTAGGGTATGAATAACATTGATTGAAACACAGCGGAATATAGAATAAGAACACAATCAACATTACTAATAAGGTTTTCTTTTATTGAATATAAAAGAAACTAATAATACTACTACTAACTACTACATGCTCTATGCATTTGCTAGACTCTCATTGAAGAGACTATGAATGAAAAAGATGATAATGACCGATACCCTACCTCCTTTTATATAATAGAGAGGCTAGGGTTTACATAAACCCTAGCTTACTATGAAAGCTAACTAAATATTTCATCTTCGGTCCTCATTGTTTCTTCTTTCTTCATTCTTCTCGTGGGGTTTTGTAATCTTCAAATCTGTAATTCCCAACAATCTTCCCTTATTTGATATTACAAAACAATCATCTCTTTAATCCAGTAGGCTCCATGGAGTGATCACTAATGAAGAAAATCAAATATAACTGATTTGATGAAGAAATGGAATCTCCCAACCTTGCATCTTATGTCTTGCACTATCCACGTGACGGCCTGTTGACTAACTCCTCATTGACTTAACCAATGAGACACTAAGCACAAATAACGTAACTCCTTCAAGTGATAGCAAATGTACGCATTAAGCACAATAAAATAGATCGTACCCCTTCACTAGAGTCGTCAAGTCTTCGTCACCATACAAACCAAGCAAGTTATCTTAAAAAGCTGCTGATCCCTTTAAGATATGATAAGAACACAATAATTGGGAAAATCAATTACAACATCAAACAAGCAATAATCAAATGTCTTCATCAAGTAATCTTCTCAACAAAATGATGATAGTTGATAACTCTGTCCTCCCTAACCATTAGTAATCTCACATAACTAGTAGGAACCAAAACCGACCAAATAAAAAAGTATACAACAAGCCAGCAGGAACCATAAAGAAGTCAGTAATAACCATCAGTAGAAACCACCAGGAGGAACCGAATGTTATCAGCCGCAACAATTAAGTGTATCAGTAGGAACCAACATAGCGTACAAGCATTAATACTAACTTTATCAATCTGATGGGACTTCTAATAGCAGCAACATCCCAAACAAAGATTCCAATGGCAGCAGAATCATCAGACAAAGCAGCAGAGTAAAAGTATCACATCGACAGAAATAACCCTTTAACGTAGCAGTAGTTCACAATCCCACAAGCTATTAAAATATTCACACACACAGCTCCAATAATAAAACATATGCCGACAGAAAAGTTAATCAATCAGTAGCAACAACAAAACTTGGAGAAAACGACACACCAATCAAAATAATCACCGTCCCATGAATCACGTGATATAATGAAAGCGACCAAACCTTAAACACTTGAGATCATGTGTTGAACCATTCTTGAATATTAAAATAACAGCAGGAACTAATCAATTGATTTAAACCAGCCCCACCTTTCTCCACCAAAAATTCAGTCGACCATAAATTAACTTATTATTGTGAACCCATGTGATTCAATAACTATAACACCAACACAATTAATTCAACCGATCCAAGCATTGAACGTAGCAACAATATGATATCAATTAGCCTCATGTAATGACCAATCAAACTCCACTTAATGTGATCATCATTAATAATTTTAAAACCTCAATTAATACCCCAATAACTCATGTTCATTTGCTCGACATCAATAAAATAACCAATAGCAGCATTAATCAATGAATCTTCAATGATATTAAATTCAAACCATATGCACCAAATGAATGAATATTAAATATAATCTTGTACGAAGTTGTGATCCACTTGCAAAAGAATTAATTTAATAATCAATCATGACAAAGTTACAAACCAATTTAATTAGAAGATTATTGTCATGTTCCAATTAATGAGTACGAGGATATTCATTATGCAATAAACGAATTCACTTTGCCGCCACATGTATGAGAACCAGAATAAAAAAATATATAATCGATACCCCAACAAGTAAATTCGATTGTACCTTTTTCACATCATCATACTTCGACAACTTAAACCAGATCTGCTGCATTCTTCAAAACTGCTCTTTATTGACAATGAAAACCTTATAAACCCTAGATATCGAACCCCTGTGCTCTGATGCCAATTGTAGAATCCAAGATCTGGACTCAACTAGGGTACGAATAACATTGATTGAAACACAGCGGAATATAGAATAAGAACACAATCAACATTACTAATAAGGTTTTCTTTTATTGAATATAAAAGAAACTAATAATACTACTACTAACTACTACACGCTCTATGCGTTTGCTAGACTCTCATTGAAGAGACTATGAATGAAAAAGATGATAATGACCGATACCCTACCTCCCTTTATATAATGGAGAGGCTAGGGTTTACATAAAACCTAGCTTACTATGAAAGCTAACTAAATATTTCATCTTCGGTCCTCATTGTTTCTTCTTTCTTCATTCTTCTCGTGGGGTTTTGTAATCTTCAAATCTGTAATTCCCAATAGCGTGTTACAGATTGGTATCAGAGCCAAGGTTATAGAGAACTAGGTAAATAAACACCTAAACTATAACCGACTTTTATAGAAAATGATCCTTGACCAATGCCCGCCAGCCCGCCAAGCCGAAGCATCTTCGATTATTTTGAGGTATTATGAGATAATGATTTGAAATGAGATTTTTGAGATGATTGAGAATATGGGATATATTGATTTAGTGATATGATGGCGTTTTGAGGAATTATATAGCTTAATTGTTTTATAAATATTTTAGTAATGCGGTATTTGAAATTCTTTATTAAGATTATATGACTGAAATTATATGATGATTTTTGATACGATATTTTGAGTTCGCGCTTTAGTTGTTTTGAAACACTTACACCTACCCTACGCCGTTGTCACAAACCATGACCTCCTATTCGTACGATGTTATTGAGGACGTTTATGCTGGCACGCGTCGCCCTGCACAGATCACTATGGCCCTTGATGACCCATACACGAGATGGTCATGCGTTCAGCCACTACTACTTTATCGTCCCATTATCGCCCTAAGTCACCGATTTTATAGCCTCGTGGTTCACCTGTTCGGAGACGACGATTGATGGAGTACCCCTCCGATGAGGAGTACGAGAGTGAGCAGGAGAATGATGACCCTCAGGATGATGAGGAGGATGATGATCCTCAAGAGGAGGAGATGCATGCTGATGATGGTTTGCCAACACGTCCAGCTCATGCTGAGGAGCCCGATTCTCTGATACATCCATTAGAGCCGGTTTCACCAACATTTTATAAGCAACACTTCAAAAAGATGTTGCCTTTTTTACAACATTGGTAATTAAGCAACATTTTTACAATAAGTGTTGCATGTTAAGATCTAAACCAACACTTTTTTTCGAAGTGTTGCAATTTTATTAATTTTAATGCAACACGTTACAAAATTGTTGCATTTGGTGATGTTTAATGACAACACTTAATTTAAAGTGCTACAAACTTTATAGATATTTACAACACTCTAAAGATATGTTGTAGCGTTAAAGCGTAATGACATAACGAACAAGAGACAATTATAGTATTGCACTTTTTAATAAAAAATAATACCTTGAAAAGTGTGGCATCTCTTACAAAATTGGGATGCAAAATGAGGGTCGCTTGACTGAAAATTTCTCATGACAATGGTGAAATTCATTTGTCTAGCTAAATCAGTCCCGAACGATCAGTAAGCATATACTACATCAAAAGCAAAAATAAATGCACATATAAACGAGCTTTGTGTTGCTAATTTTCATGTTAAACATTTCCTCAAAACACTTGCTAAACACAATTTGCATATAAAAAAATAACAACAATAAGCAAGCAATTGACTTGAAATAGCAAATGGAAACAACCAACTAACCAGTAAGTAGCAAAGAAAAACAAATAATATAAAAATTAGCATATTTCTTGTAGCATTATCCCAAAGAAAATTAAATTCGCGACATAAAATCTCATATGCATTAAAATCTTGGTTTGTTCTTTGACTCGTAGTTCACTTCTTTATTCTATCATATAATTTGATTAAATAAACACTATGATAAAACATGTAATTTGATTAAGTTAACTTAGAGGAAGAGAGGTGGGGAAGCTGGAAGAGAAAAAAGAGGGAAACGTGTTGTGTCACTTGTATATGAAAGATTTGGTGGTGGAAATTTAGCGGGAAGTGAAACCTGTTTATTCCCTTCAATTTACTTGCTATGATAGAATATAAAAATTTTGATTTTCCGACAAAATATTGGAGTATCAATTTTGATTAACTTTTGGAAACATTAAAAAAAAAAAAAAAAAAAAAAAAAAAAAAAAAAAAAAAAGTATAGTGCATTTGACTTAATTACTATAGTAGCATTTGCTAAAAAGTATAGTTAAAAAAAATTAGAGGTGGCAAAATGAGCGGGCCGGGCGGGTCATGCTACGGGCTTAAACGAGCACGGACTAAACGGATCATGTTATACGAATTGCTTTAGAAAAACACAAATCAACGAAAAAAAACTTTCTCAAATATAACACCTTAACTAAATATATTATAATTATAAGTTAAAAAAAAAGAAAAAAAATACAATTGTCATGTTCTTCAATTAAAAGAAAACATTTGTCTATTAATTTCTATTTAACTTTTGAAAAACCCATACAATATGTGGCTAAATGTAACACCTATATTTCAAAAAAGAAGTGGCTAAATGTGCCTAAAACTTTTACAAAACAACCTCAACTTTCTAATATTACATAACATCATTCGAACGTTTCAAGCTTTACATTTTACCACTTATAAAAGTTTAATAAAAATATAAAATAGTGTATAAACACATTAAACTTTATATTTTAATACCTCTGTAAGTTTAATGTTTATATATGAAATGTAAAACATGATTGGTATTTGTAACACCCCCAAAATCAGGGTCCAGCGGAAGCATACAAGTTACTGGGGTGCTACTCAATCGGTATCATAACACAAGTACAAAGAACGGTTTTTATCTCAACCATTTAGAATAACTTTAATTATCAAAAATATTAATTTACATCGTTCAAAAATTGTGCGGAAATACAGGCCCATATAAGGGTTTAAGTGGTCCCAATTATATGTCAGAGTTGTCTATGACCATGTCATGCCATGCCATAAGCCTTCACCAGTTAGTTAACGCCTTAAACCTGAAAATACATGCTAAAAAGTGTCAACACGAGGTTGGTGAGTTCATAGGTTTATAATAAAACAGTAGTATTGTGAGTTCAATAGAGTTCTGTGACCTTTGTGTGGCTCACAATGCCGTGAAAATAGTGTTTACCTTACAGTAAAATTAGAATTGTGGACCATGAGTAGAGTGTGTGATCATTACAACGAATATAATGTCACGTAGTAAATAGTCTATTACGCTAGCACTAAGTTCATGCAACCGAAGCTTGACAGTGTGCATGCTCTAGAAGCATGTTAATTAAAGCCCTAGCAAGTGTCTATCCCGTGACACTCGTGTTTCGACATGTTATACGCTCGCGTTTGCCTATCCGGCCAAACCGAACGGGGGTGTCAACCCCAATAGATCTATTTATAGCATTCGCGCTTCCCAGCAGGAATTGACGGTTCATGAGTTTGGGCATTGTGGGATTCAGTGTCTTAGGCTAATCCGTGTAATAGTGTAAATAAAACATAAGTTTCAGTGTGGTCCATAAAAGTGTTTGCATAAAACCAATTGTCATTCAATAGAAGTGTTTGCGTAACATCAATGATTTGTAAAGTGTTTTGCATATAAGCAATAGTTTACAGAGTGTGTAGCATAAGAGTAATAGTTCATAAAGTGTGTTGCATAAAAGCAATAATTCATAAAGTGTGATGCATGCTTATAAAACTCTTGTGTATGTGAGAAAATAATCAAATATGCGACTAATATACACATAGGTGCATTCGAATAATCATTCAGGTATCCAGAGAAACAATAGTGTTTAAGTAAACAGTTTCGCATTCAATAAAACAAGCATTAAGTTTAGTCAAAAACGAGCATGTATTCTCCCCCAAAAACAGTTATAAAAAAAGCAAGTAAAAGTAGGGGGTCATGAACTCACCTTATCAATGGCAGTCTGATAATAAAAAGAATCAAAGTAGCAATAGTGTGCGGTACCGACACGCGACCTAGATTAGTACGGCAAGTTTTAGTTCACAGTTCCAGGTTTAAAGACTCAACAAAGTTTAAAAGTTTTTGAAGTATTTAGGTTATTGTTGCTTGTGTGGCAGCATTTAAGTTTAACACAGTTTTCTAAGTGTTTGCAAGATTGGCTCTTGGAAGTGCATAAGTATATAAGTATATCTTAAGAAAAGTAACAAGGACGAATAAGTTTTTGATTTGGCGGTAACCGAAAGACAATAAACATTTGACGTTGTCGGAAAATGAGAATATTGTTGTTAAAATATTAGCGAATAATAAATAATTATTTCCAAGTAATGGCTTTATTTAGAATATTTGTATTTAAAGAAAACTAGTGAGTGGTAAGTAACTAAGTATATGATTATTTAAGTCATGTACAAAACATTTCGTTAAATAAACCCTTATAAGAGATACTAATTAATGATAAAATAATAATAATAATAGGTTGCGATTTATATTTTCTTATTAGTTGACACATAACTTGGAGTTATAGGTTTAATGATATGAAAAGGTTAAGTTTTGATTACCAGTTATAATTTAAACTCCGTTTATTAACAAGTTTAGTAAGCTAGAGTATGTCGTGAAATCATGTCGAGATTTAGTAAGTCGAGTGAGTCGGGGACAAAACAATGGGTCGAATTAACCGGGACTAAGTCATGAGATAAGTCGGGGAAAACATGTACTATGGCTCGACACACAAAAGATCGCAACCCAATCTCACATTTTATTTCACCATTTCATTTTACACATATCCATAGTAGTTAAAAAAAATCTGTTTATACAAACAGTTTTAAACGCACCCTTATTGTTAATATTGAGTGGGCTGTGACCCAAAATGAAACAAATAAATCGGATTCATAGACTCATATGGGCTTTGGCCCAATCTTGTGAAGAATAACTAGAACAAGACCACATGTGAATTTTTTTTCCGCAACATATAGAATCTTTAGACAATATCAGGTTATTATTTTTTTTTTTTTTTGAGCATGGATTTTAACGCAAGGGTGAGTGAACTAAATGTTTGACAACGAGCTCGAATGACCAAGTTAAAGCAAACAGAACATAGTATCGGCCTTGTGATCAAGGCACAAATTAATCATACTCTTTGGTGCAAGGGCTTGAGGCCCTTTGATTGAGCAAAACGAACACGGACATAAAGCATAACTTGCAAACATGACACCCCTTTTTGTTGTTGTTTACCAGCCCGCAACACACCCTTTGTGGGTGAGTTATGTCCTGAGCCGAAAACATCAACCCGAACAACTTGTGGTTCTTGGGTTTCAACCGCGAGCAACAATAAAAGATCCAAACAGGTTTTTATTCCATCCAAAAATTTTAAAAGTCCTAGTGATACAATAAGCAAATCAAAGTTGCTCCCGCTGTGGTTCGACCACCGTGGGTCTCGACATACCACAAACGACCCAAACGCAATAATACCAAGACACTCTTAAGCCTACCATATTTCTTGAGTTTGACATTTGAATGGAACAAGAAATGATTAAGAGCATCTACAATGGAAAAAAGCTTAAAGACTTTTTGCATTTAATGCATTTAATGCAAAATGCATTTAATGACTAAAGCTTTGAGCAAAGACTTGAGGTTCACCAAGTCTTTGAAGAAAAGCTTTTCAAAAAGCTTTTGAAACAATGCAAAAAATCTCATAAAATGACTTTTTGAAATAGTAAAAAGCTTTTAAAAGCTTTACCCATTGTGGATGCTCTAAGAACAAAAAGGAGACCCTCACTGTTGGTGTTCGGCCAAACAGTGGGTTTGACCCAAAACAAAGAAACCATTTTATAACCAAACAATTCCATTTCTTATAGTAGATTGACTAAGCAGTCAATCAAAACAACATCACGGTTAACGCAAATTTGCAAGACCAAAATAAGTAACCCAACATAAACACTTCCAATCCGAGCCTAATTAGTTTTAGTTGTGATTTATCATTAACTTGCCACACAAGACCAATAATAACAAAATCATATATAAACATAATCGCATCTTGTAAACTTCATCAAAACGACGAGTTGTTAATAAAATGACATCAAGAAATATTACAAGTATTAAGAGTCGAGATCCTTACAAAGATATGTTAGTGATGTCGAATGAAGAGGAGAACCAAAAGAAATGAAAACTTAATAACTCCAATCCGATCCAAGCAGCAACCACACCAAGCAAAGGAGATGTGATGCTCTATTTGGATCGGTTCAGAATAAAAAGAAAACAAAGAGGAAACCCTAATACCTACCTTTTGATCATTGAAATTCGATTTTAACCAAAAAGGGATTAAAAACAAATCTTGCTTCTCCTTGGCGTGCAAGGGTTTCTTTGGGACATTATTCGAGAGAGCAACAGGGTCTATTCCCACTTTTCTTCTTGTAATTTCTTGATGTTTTTCATAGCTAGTTAGATTGTAGGTCTGGTTTGGAAGAGAGAGGAACTATAGGTGAGGTGTGGATCTGTATTATCTTTAAAACGTGTATGTACTTTGAGATAAGTGAGAATATTGGAAATGAGGAAAAGTTATAGTATAATTTACTCTTTTTTTTTTTTAATTAAATTACTTTTACTGTGAGAGAGTATTAATAGGTAATAGATTGTTGTAACAAAAGATGTATTTGGTAACAAGAAAAGGTTGTGTATACCCGTGTCCCTTTGAGCTCCGGTATAAACGTGGTATTCTTAGTTTGGTGCGAATGCGAAAATAAAATTTCCTGAGAGCGTGTTTATAAAAGTATTATAAAACACATTTATCGACTCAGTTTATTAATTATTACGTTGTTGCCGTTACTAAAGTCGGTGTCGGTACGCGTGCGGTGTTATTTTTTTTTTCAGAATGAACGAGATAACCTCTCGTTTTTAAATTTTTAATCATTAGCAAACATCAGAAAATAAATAATTCACATTTTCTGATAAAAATAAATTATTCCACTATTAAAATAATAATCCAAAAATTACAGGTGGTTACAGTCACACCTCCTTAAACGGAATCGCGTCCTCGCGATTCAATTCATGTTACCCATTACGGTCGAAAAGAGATGGGTATATACGCACGAGAATTCATCTTCACGTTCCCCACGTGAATTTAGTTCCTTTTTGCAAGTTTCTACTAACTTGGTCGTTAGGGATAGGTTTTGGTTCTTTGCTGAAAATTTGCAATTAGGTAAACTGATGCGACTTCAAAAGACTCATAATTTGGGTAAACAGTCTTTAAACATGGTGTGGGAAACCATGTCTCAAAAGTTAATATTTAGTCACCCCTTTAATATACAAAAGTCTCAATAAGGTTTGACTAGAGAAATTTTGGCACATCAAAATGAGTATCTCGGGAAAATACCATTACGAGTTTTGTGATTTCTATAAACACATTTCCAAAAGGAAAGTCTTTAAAAATAATAAATAAATAAAACAAAGATGTCAAGGAAAAAAAAATGTGTAGTCAAGTATGTTCGTTTCAACAAATTTCAGGTGCTTGATGACGAAGTCTAGTTGTCCATCCTGGGTGGGGTTCAATGTTTAATATCAAGTGAATTTCATAAACATAAGTATTCAATTTACTTCAACAGTACCAAGAGGTAGTAAGATAAAGTGCTTTTCAATTGGGTAAACAGTTCACAGGGTGATTGCAAAATAGTTTATAGAACAGGTTGAACAATAGTTTATGGAGTAATAGAAAAACAATTTATCATTTGTAAAATTGCAGCAAAATTGTAGTTTAGTTTTGTGATTTAGTAGCAAAGCTGTTCATAGGGGAGTAAAATAGTTTGTAAAGTGTAGTAAGACTTGTAAGATAATTGTAATATTGTTTAAAAAATGCTAGTGAAACTGTTTGTTGTTTTATAGAATGGTAGTAAGGTAATGAATCGGTTGATTACATCATGATAAGATAGTTGTATAGATGATTCGTAAAACAGTTTATAGGACAGTAGGAAACAATTTATTGTTTATAAAATAGTAGCAAGATCAAAATCTTGATTTCATGAAATCGCAGTAAAATATTTTGAAGGATGACCGTAAAATGATTTGTAAAACAATTGAAAATAGTTTTTATGTTAATAACAACACAGTATATTATCTTACAAGAGGGTAGCAAGGTAGACAACTGGTATTATCGAGGGATACATAAAGGATTAGGTGTCTGTTCCAAATATAGTGGTCTAGGTTGCTCCTTAAGGTCTTAAGGTTTCTGTTGGGCATCACATCTCTTCTGAATTGGGAGTTTGACGAGTTCAAAATACGACCATGAAGGAGGGTGTTGATTACTACTAGAAATCAGTTGGTTGTCTCAGTTGTGTACTTAGCAAGGAAGTTATAACATCGATTGAGTGCAAGGTTTGGGGTAGAGGTGACTGTAACACAACCCGATTCTGATAAAAGAGTATTCCATAAAAGAGATAAATATTGCGATGAAAACGTATTGTGATGCCAATGTGTTGTGTGTAGATGTAAATGTTCATGTTATGCAATGATTTTGTACATACACAAAATTTTTGAAACTTCCAGAAATCAAGTAGAAAATCAATATGGACATAATTATATTATAACTACTCTTAGTATCGCAAAATTCACCTCTGAGTCGGACATAGATGATCAGGCTATGTCCTACTGTCCCTGGTAGAATATAGGTGATCAGTCTATATTCCACCGAGGTTCAATGAATTTTGAAATACTCAGATCAGTTACACTAGTAATATGTCCCTTACTTCAAAAGAAAATGTTTTATAATAAGTAAGGCAGCAGGCTTGGCAAACAGGCATGTGGTGGTCATAGGGTCAAGTTTTTGTAAAAGTAGTTATAGTCTAGGTTTTAAAAATACCCAGTTCTCTATAACCAAGGCTCTGATACCAATCTGTAACACCCCCAAAATCAGGGTCCAGCGGAAGCATACAAGTTACTGGGGTGCTACTCAATCGGTATCATAACACAAGTACAAAGAACGGTTTTTATCTCAACCATTTAGAATAACTTTCATTATCAAAAATATTAATTTACATCGTTCAAAAATTGTGCGAAAATACAGGCCCATATAAGGGTTTAAGTGGTCCCAATTATATGTCAGAGTTGTCTATGACCATGTCATGCCATGCCATAAGCCTTCACCAGTTAGTTAACGCCTTAAACCTGAAAATACATGCTAAAAAGTGTCAACACGAGGTTGGTGAGTTCATAGGTTTATAATAAAACAGTAGTATTGTGAGTTCAATAGAGTTCTGTGACCTTTGTGTGGCTCACAATGCCGTGAAAATAGTGTTTACCTTACAGTAAAATTAGAATTGTGGACCATGAGTAGAATGTGTGATCATTACAACGAATATAATGTCACGTAGTAAATAGTCTATTACGCTAGCACTAAGTTCATGCAACCGAAGCTTGACAGTGTGCATGCTCTAGAAGCATGTTAATTAAAGCCCTAGCAAGTGTCTATCCCGTGACACTCGTGTTTCGACATGTTATACGCTCGCGTTTGCCTATCCGGCCAAACCGAACGGGGGTGTCAACCCCAATAGATCTATTTATAGCATTCGCGCTTCCCAGCAGGAATTGACGGTTCATGAGTTTGGGCATTGTGGGATTCAGTGTCTTAGGCTAATCCGCGTAATAGTGTAAATAAAACATAAGTTTCAGTGTGGTCCATAAAAGTGTTTGCATAAAACCAATTGTCATTCAATAGAAGTGTTTGCGTAACATCAATGATTTGTAAAGTGTTTTGCATATAAGCAATAGTTTACAGAGTGTGTAGCATAAGAGTAATAGTTCATAAAGTGTGTTGCATAAAAGCAATAATTCATAAAGTGTGATGCATGCTTATAAAACTCTTGTGTATGTGAGAAAATAATCAAATATGCGACTAATATACACATAGGTGCATTCGAATAATCATTCAGGTATCCAGAGAAACAATAGTGTTTAAGTAAACAGTTTCGCATTCAATAAAACAAGCATTAAGTTTAGTCAAAAACGAGCATGTATTCTCCCCCAAAAACAGTTATAAAAAAAGCAAGTAAAAGTAGGGGGTCATGAACTCACCTTATCAATGGCAGTCTGATAATAAAAAGAATCAAAGTAGCAATAGTGTGCGGTACCGACACGCGACTTAGATTAGTACGGCAAGTTTTAGTTCACAGTTCCAGGTTTAAAGACTCAACAAAGTTTAAAAGTTTTTGAAGTATTTAGGTTATTGTTGCTTGTGTGGCAGCATTTAAGTTTAACACAGTTTTCTAAGTGTTTGCAAGATTGGCTCTTGGAAGTGCATAAGTATATAAGTATATCTTAAGAAAAGTAACAAGGACGAATAAGTTTTTGATTTGGCGGTAACCGAAAGACAATAAACATTTGACGTTGTCGGAAAATGAGAATATTGTTGTTAAAATATTAGCGAATAATAAATAATTATTTCCAAGTAATGGCTTTATTTAGAATATTTGTATTTAAAGAAAACTAGTGAGTGGTAAGTAACTAAGTATATGATTATTTAAGTCATGTACAAAACATTTCGTTAAATAAACCCTTATAAGAGATACTAATTAATGATAAAATAATAATAATAATAATAATAGGTTGCGATTTATATTTTCTTATTAGTTGACACATAACTTAGAGTTATAGGTTTAATGATATGAAAAGGTTAAGTTTTGATTACCAGTTATAATTTAAACTCCGTTTATTAACAAGTTTAGTAAGCTAGAGTATGTCGTGAAATCATGTCGAGATTTAGTAAGTCGAGTGAGTCGGGGACAAAACAATGGGTCGAATTAACCGGGACTAAGTCATGAGATAAGTCGGGGAAAACATGTACTATGGCTCGACACACAAAAGATCGCAACCCAATCTCACATTTTATTTCACCATTTCATTTTACACATATCCATAGTAGTTAAAAAAAATCTGTTTATACAAACAGTTTTAAACGCACCCTTATTGTTAATATTGAGTGGGCTGTGACCCAGAATGAAACAAATAAACCGGATTCATAGACTCATATGGGCTTTGGCCCAATCTTGTGAAGAATAACTAGAACAAGACCACATGTGAATTTTTTTTCCGCAACATATAGAATCTTTAGACAATATCAGGTTATTATTTTTTTTTTTTGAGCATGGATTTTAACGCAAGGGTGAGTGAACTAAATGTTTGACAACGAGCTCGAATGACCAAGTTAAAGCAAACAGAACATAGTATCGGCCTTGTGATCAAGGCACGAATTAATCATACTCTTTGGTGCAAGGGCTTGAGGCCCTTTGATTGAGCAAAACGAACACGGACATAAAGCATAACTTGCAAACATGACACCCCTTTTTGTTGTTGTTTACCAGCCCGCAACACACCCTTTGTGGGTGAGTTATGTCCTGAGCCGAAAACATCAACCCGAACAACTTGTGGTTCTTGGGTTTCAACCGCGAGCAACAATAAAAGATCCAAACAGGTTTTTATTCCATCCAAAAATTTTAAAAGTCCTAGTGATACAATAAGCAAATCAAAGTTGCTCCCGCTGTGGTTCGACCACCGTGGGTCTCGACATACCACAAACGACCCAAACGCAATAATACCAAGACACTCTTAAGCCTACCATATTTCTTGAGTTTGACATTTGAATGGAACAAGAAATGATTAAGAACAAAAAGGAGACCCTCACTGTTGGTGTTCGGCCAAACAGTGGGTTTGACCCAAAACAAAGAAACCATTTTATAACCAAACAATTCCATTTCTTATAGTAGATTGACTAAGCAGTCAATCAAAACAACATCACGGTTAACGCAAATTTGCAAGACCAAAATAAGTAACCCAACATAAACACTTCCAATCCGAGCCTAACTAGTTTTAGTTGTGATTTATCATTAACTTGCCACACAAGACCAATAATAACAAAATCATATATAAACATAATCGCATCTTGTAAACTTCATCAAAACGACGAGTTGTTAATAAAATGACATCAAGAAATATTACAAGTATTAAGAGTCGAGATCCTTACAAAGATATGTTAGTGATGTCGAATGAAGAGGAGAACCAAAAGAAATGAAAACTTAATAACTCCAATCCGATCCAAGCAGCAACCACACCAAGCAAAGGAGATGTGATGCTCTATTTGGATCGGTTTAGAATAAAAAGAAAACAAAGAGGAAACCCTAATACCTACCTTTTGATCATTGAAATTCGATTTTAGCCAAAAAGGGATTAAAAACAAATCTTGCTTCTCCTTGGCGTGCAAGGGTTTCTTTGGGACATTATTCGAGAGAGCAACAGGGTCTATTCCCACTTTTCTTCTTGTAATTTCTTGATGTTTTTCATAGCTAGTTAGATTGTAGGTCTGGTTTGGAAGAGAGAGGAACTATAGGTGAGGTGTGGATCTGTATTATCTTTAAAACGTGTATGTACTTTGAGATAAGTGAGAATATTGGAAATGAGGAAAAGTTATAGTATAATTTACTTTTTTTTTTAATTAAATTACTTTTACTGTGAGAGAGTATTAATAGGTAATAGATTGTTGTAACAAAAGATGTATTTGGTAACAAGAAAAGGTTGTGTATACCCGTGTCCCTTTGAGCTCCGGTATAAACGTGGTATTCTTAGTTTGGTGCGAATGCGAAAATAAAATTTCCTGAGAGCGTGTTTATAAAAGTATTATAAAACACATTTATCGACTCAGTTTATTAATTATTACGTTGTTGCCGTTACTAAAGTCGGTGTCGGTACGCGTGCGGTGTTATTTTTTTTTTCAGAATGAACGAGATAACCTCTCGTTTTTAAATTTTTAATCATTAGCAAACATCAGAAAATAAATAATTCACATTTTCTGATAAAAATAAATTATTCCACTATTAAAATAATAATCCAAAAATTACGGGTGGTTACAGTATTGGATTGGGATGGTTGTGTTGTTCTGTTTCCCGTGTAGAATAGTAAAGACCCAAATGAGTGATCAAGAATCAAAAGTTTTGATAACACTCAAACAAACCATCTAAATGTGTGTGTTCATGATGTGAATATAGTGTGTAAAAGTGTAGAGAGGATTTTGGACCCCGTTTGAAAGTGTATGATGCCTTCTATTTATAGAGAGACATTTAGTAATTAAGGATAAATCCTACAAAGATGATCGTTGTAAGACAGGTCACATGTTGATCATCCAGTGTGTAGACAAGAATGACAAGTGGCAGTTCCTCCTTCGCTCGTGCCAGATTGAGCAAGAATGAAAAAAAAGTAATTTTTTTTTTTTTTTTTTTTTTTTTTTTTTTTTTTTTTTTTTTTTTTAATGTTGGGTATTGTTATCACTCACATGACCTATAAAACATGCATAGTAAAAAATAAAAAAGCATAGGCCATATATGCAGCCAAAACCCTTAATAGAAGATCTCATAACTAGTGATATAACCTAACTAACGCATAAGAAGAGTATTTATATAATTACTTACTTGATCCTGCAATTGTGTAAGTTTCTTACCCTTCTTTATCTGCACGGAACGCCTTTTTTTTGTTCTTGATGTTGCATGAACTTCCTTAGGGTCTTAAGGAAAATCACTACTTGGTTAGGTATCCATTGGTACTGCACATATGGAACTAGGGCTACGAACCTATGCAAGGTAGGTGAGTACGAAACCGGGTAAAATCCTAAGTCAACTAGAAGTTGACTAGGCTGTGTCGACTTGAAGAAAATCGACCAAAGGGGTTTATCCCTTTGGTTTGGTCGATCGGTCGAACAAAGAAGAGAGAAAGGAGGATTTTAAGGATTAGGGGATTAAAGTGATTTCTAGTTTATGTTATGTTTGTATTTATGGAATATCAAACCTTGCACTAGAAGCCCCTATAAGTTATCCATTAGGTAATAGAAGTTTGAAAAAGATTTAAACTCCTCCCTTAGGAGTCGGCTGAATACCATAACTCTTTTGGGTTTGTGGTTTTGCCTTTTATTACCTAAATATATTTATCCCGAATAAATATATAAACCTCGGATAATTATTGTTTTGCCCCTCTATGAAAATACTACAACATTTTCATTTTGTCACTACTCTTATTTCATTTAGTCACTCGTTTCTTATTTCCATTTTTTGCTTCTTTTAGTCTGCACTTGTGTGACCTTTCGGCATTTTTATGAAGGCCGGTTGTGAAAGCCGTTGATCTTTGCAAATAATCCTTTCACATTGTCCATCATCATATTATATAAATATAATATAACAATGGACTAGGGACTTGATAGCGTATAAGAGTTTTAGCCCAAATGGCTAAACCCATACCACCATAACCAGCCCATTAAGTCAAAAGCCTAACAAACATGACCCATGACACGTGTTACTACCTCATTCGTGTAGAGGTAGTTCCGCGGGTATTTCGCTAGTACGTGTGGATCTTGCTGAAGACCCCCTTAACCACCTGTACATGTCATTCTTGTCTCATCCATAAAATAATCACCATGTGGTCCATCCACGAGAGTAAGATCACCCACGACCGTTGGATCACTTTTACGCATCGCACAAAACCCCAAATGAATCCCTATAAATAACGGTACATTTGGTTAGAAAGATCCAAGCTAGCACAAGCTAGCTTCTCCACATTTCACACACACAAATATACACTAAACCATCACATGTGAGTGTCACCTGCTCAAGATAATCAATCTTATCACGGGATCCGTATCGAACGCGGAAAATTGAACATATGATAACACTCATTTTACACCATTGATTTACCCAAACCCTTGCTTTACATACCATACGTAAACAATGACTTTATATCATGAGCTTTTAATTAAATTAACTTTGGTACAGAAATCTTGTTCGTGCACTAGTTTTTTTTAACTATGATAAAATAAAGGTATGATATTGATAAATGGGTTTTGCTATTTGTTTAGTGTTACTTTTTAAAATTAAAAAGATACAAAAGTGATTATACATTATGTTGGTTGGGAGTAATTATATGCAGAGAGTGAGTGATTTATTATTAACCCTAACCCGAATATTGCTTTTTGGGTCGAGTTAGTCGGGTCCAAAATTATATCAGGTCAATCAGGTCAACCCAAATTGACCCGAGTTCTAAACAAGTTCGGGTTCGAGTATAATATATTTCTCTTACTAGGGTTCGGGTCAACCCAAGTGACCCGAGTTTCATTTTTCTTTCTTTCTATTTGTATGTAAACACCGAAATTGTATAATTTTTGCCCGACCTGGACCTGGACCCGAACCCGAACCGAGCTGACCTGAACCCGAATTGACCCGACCCGAGTGACCCGAGTTCTAAATAAGGTCGGGTTCGGGTATATTTTTTACGCCTTAACTGAACCCGAACCCGACAAGTTCAACCCAAATAACACCATTACTTATACGTAACACTTAGTGATACGTTTAACATTTTCCTTAATAAATATAGGCCTAATAAGTGTAATATTTTTTTATGTTAGATAAAATAGAAATAATAAATCAATAAAGGTTTGCATAACTGCTCAATGCGCTCGTCTTCTCAAATCCCTAATTTATCTAATCCACTGCTACTAAAAAAAACCGTAAATAAGGGTGTGCAAAACTCCTTGATGCACTCACACTCGCAATATATGCCTTCAGTTTTAATTGAGACACTCTCCACACAAGCATCAACTATACATCGGTGTCACATGTGAAATCTTAAACTTATATTTCTCTATTTAATTGATCGATTTGGGCAGTTTGGAATTCAAATTGTTGATGTTTCATTTGTATAATAATTGTATAGATTTAAATTGTGGTGGTATAACTAGTTTTTTTTTTTAATGAATATCATGGTATTCTTATTTGGGGTTCTTGTACTTGCCTTACAATTGCAGGATTCACCATCCTATGGGATCCATTAGCGTCTTGATATTAGAATCTGCTTACAGAAGAAACACTTTGTGGAGCTATTCGAGAACTATTAGCATGACTTATCTTCTACATTTGATATTAGGTACAGGTTTCATTACTTAAATTCTATTTGATACTACACGTTACAATTGTCTAAGTAACTTCTATACGTAGCTTTAGTTTGAACCATAAATTTAGATGTGGCAGAGTTTCAACTAATTTATGGATTTCACATTTGTGAAAGAGCATTGATTGTGATGCCTAACTCGTATGCCTAATAATATGCCTGAACATATGTGTCGGGGACGGCAGGAGAACCCACTTCTTCACAAACCAATAATTAATGGCCACATCTATTAGGCATATACGTAATTAGTCACATATTTTAGGTCTCACAATAATTTTCCTTCGTGAAAATAGTTGTATCTTAATTTTGTTAAATTAGAACATGAAACATTATAGGGGTGAGGGGTCATACGTTAACCTTTTTATATGAACCCAAAGTTACTTACATGTAGGCAGCGATAGACTATTCATTACTCGACTAAAACCTGATAAAAAATAATAAATAAATCTTTGTAACCATGATATAGATCAACTAAGCCATTTCATAATAAATCTTTGTAACCATGATATAGATCAACTAAGCCATTTCATCTTTACCTGTAAATTAAGCTCGAAAAAGCACAAAAATAGCTTATTCATGTACACAATATTAGAGTATTAACAAGCAAGTCAACAAACCCAATCTTTTCGGCTGGGGCAAACCTAAGGGGGTTCCGGTGGCTCACGGAAACCTGATGGATATTTGCCGCCTATTGTAAATTTCGAACCTGGTCCTTAAGTTTTGTATCACATAAATACATGTTTTATTTAGTTAGTCCAATAATATGTCAAAAGAAATACACGTCTTATTACTTTGTATACTTTTTTTTTTTTTTTTTTAATTTAAATCATACATTTTAGTTGATATTTTTTTTCCTTTATGCAATAATATTTTTTACACCTGATGAGTTAAAGCTCTAAATCCACCGCTGCTTTTTGGTTAGACTTGAACTTGTAAATCGTAATGATGAGTTAGCCAATCTGTTTGTTTTGTTATCTCTAGTTTTTAGTAGTATGAAAATAGTAAATTTCCATTGCATATATTGGATTATTTAGACCATGTTCTAAAATGAGGTTTACGACTCCAACTTATTTTGACATGTACATGCTCCACCTATTACATGACCAAACAGATCCTTCGTATTTTAATCTCTGGCTTTAATTTGCAACAAAAAGATGCGAGGCTTTGAGCCTTTGATGATGAAAACTTATGCATCAATATCTTGATTTAGTGTAATTAGGCTCTAAGTTGCTGCTTTTGGAAACACAGTAATTAAAACAAAAAAATCGCAATATGTATTCCTCTTGATATTATGGTTTAACAATAAACTTTCTTGAGCTTATGTTTTCTGATATGGTGTTGCTGTAAGGTCTGCTGACTTATTTTTTGGCTGATTATCTTTTCTTAAATGGAACTCAAATAATGTTGTAGTGATATCGAACAGTGTTTATTTAGTTATCATGATATTTGTTGTTCTAATGATGGTACATATTTTCATATGAACCAGGCTTACAACGTAGCAGGCTTACAATGTTTTGGTGTACGTCAAGAAACAGGGATTTGCAAAGAAGATGTCTAAGATCTTAAGGATTGTAATTGGACAACCTTTTTTATTTCAAGAAACAGGGATTTGCAAAGAAGATGTCTAAGATCTTAAGGATTGTAATTGGATAACCTTTTTAATTTTCTAGACATTTTCTGTTAGTTATTTTACATGTCAACGAATTGTATATTGTTATTGCTATGTATGAATATTTTTTTGTCTTAATGAAAAGGTTGTACTCGTATAGTACAAAAATATGGCATATATAGCATTTGTATTGCGTGGAAAGTAAGTGTTGCAAATTCTTTAAGCAAAGTGTTGCACTTATATGCTGGAAAACTACACAACGTGTTGCATTTAATAGATAAAAGTGTTGCATTTGAATATAAATGTGTTACAATTATGTTCTTTAAATGTTGCAATTGATCTAAAAAAGTGTTGCACTTTGTTTTAGAACGTGCTGCACTTGAGCATAAGGAGTGTCACACTTGACTGTAAAAAGTGTTGCATTTGAGTAAAAAAGGTGTTGCAAATTAAAGTATCCCATTTGCTAAACATTAGCAACACTTTCAGAAAATGTTGCATATGTCAATATAAGTGTCACATTAACCTAAGGCGACGTTACATAATGTAGCACTTCATAAAGTGTCGCACTAGGCATAATGCAACATTTTATAGACATAATTCAACACTTTATAGGTGTTGCTTTAGCTTCATTTTGTAGTAGTGTTACTATGAAAGCTAACTAAATATTTCATCTTCGGTCCTCATTGTTTCTTCTTTCTTCATTCTTCTCGTGGGGTTTTGTAATCTTCAAATCTGTAATTCCCAATAGCGTGTTACAGATTGGTATCAGAGCCAAGGTTATAGAGAACTAGGTAAATAAACACCTAAACTATAACCGACTTTTATAGAAAATGATCCTTGACCAATGCCCGCCAGCCCGCCAAGCCGAAGCATCTTCGATTATTTTGAGGTATTATGAGATAATGATTTGAAATGAGATTTTTGAGATGATTGAGAATATGGGATATATTGATTTAGTGATATGATGGCGTTTTGAGGAATTATATGGCTTAATTGTTTTATAAATATTTTAGTAATGCGGTATTTGAAATTCTTTATTAAGATTATATGACTGAAATTATATGATGATTTTTGATACGATATTTTGAGTTCGCGCTTTAGTTGTTTTGAAACACTTACACCTACCCTACGCCGTTGTCACAAACCATGACCTCCTATTCGTACGATGTTATTGAGGACGTTTATGCTGGCACGCGTCGCCCTGCACAGATCACTATGGCCCTTGATGACCCATACACGAGATGGTCATGCGTTCAGCCACTACTACTTTATCGTCCCATTATCGCCCCAAGTCACCGATTTTATAGCCTCGTGGTTCACCTGTTCGGAGACGACGATTGATGGAGTACCCCTCCGATGAGGAGTACGAGAGTGAGCAGGAGAATGATGACCCTCAGGATGATGAGGAGGATGATGATCCTCAAGAGGAGGAGATGCATGCTGATGATGGTTTGCCAACACGTCCAGCTCATGCTGAGGAGCCCGATTCTCTGATACATCCATTAGAGCCGGTTTCACCTGATCACCCGTTTTTGTTTGATTCACCACCTGGTAGTCCCGTGGCGTCGGACGCGCCATCTGAGATATCTGCTGAGCCTGCAGAGTTGGGTGAGACTGGTAGGATTTGGACTCGGATTACTGCACAGGGCGAGAGGATCTCGTAGATGGCTGATCGACTTGAGATGGTTATTGGAGAGTTTATTGCTGAGTTGAGAGTTGATATGACTACTGTCGTGGGCAGGACAACAACGATTATGAGAGGTATGATGGAGACACATGAGCAGATAGAGAGTCTGCAAAGAGGTTTCATTACGGCTCGCGAGGCAGATCGCAAGCTGTGGCAGAGAAACACCGAGCTGGAGAAGGAGGTAGCAGACATCAAGGGAGATAGCAACACTCATAGTGTGGAGTTGGGATCATTGTGGAGAGATTTGGATGGTTTGAGATCAGAGTTGAGGAATCTACGCCAGCATCGTGGCTAAATCGATTTGGATTTGGTTGTTGTGTTGCTACATAAGCCAGGGAGTACTTGGTTAGGAGAGCCAGTTATTATATCTATTATGTCATGATATTCGGATTGTACGTTCGTCTCGTATGGAACGACTAATATCTATTATGTCTTTTGGTAGTATGGAACGATGTATTGAACGCTACTTGTATGGATGATGGTGATTTCGTATGATATCCTATGGTTTTTGGCGTACATAGAGAATTGTGCTTCAAATCGCGCAGTTGATATCATGTTGGTATTATGTTGATCAATGGCCCCATGACGAAACCCTGTTAGAGCTACCCGAACTGGTACGGCAGCGACTACCCCTGTCGGCCGAGGACGCCGTCCTACTCGAAATGTTGAAACCCCTACTCCTGATAACCTGGACACTACTAACCGCAACAACAGGAATCAAAATGTTGATGTTCAGGGAGACAATGATCATGTTCCACCTAATGCACCTACTGTGGATCAAGCAATGATCAATCAACTTGTGGAGCAACGAGTTACTGAACCACTAGCTGAGTCAAATCATTCCAACAACTCTGCTGGAACTTTTCCACCTGTTCGTACTAATGGATGTAACTACAAGGAATTTTGAATTTGTGGACCCATTGAGTTTGGAGGAACTGAAGGAGTGGTCTACTTGGTCAGGTGGATAGAGAAAACTGAGTCAGTGTTCAATGTCAGCAATTGTGCGGAGAATGCTAAGGTAAAGTTTGTTTATTTTACTTTCAAGGATGCAGCGTTAACTTGGTGGAACAATTACCAAAATTTGGTTGGGAGTGATGTGGCTTCTGCTATGACTTGGGTGCAATTTAAGTCTTTGCTGATTCAGACTTACTGCCCAAGGAATGAGGTTAAGAAACTGGAGATTGAGTTTTGGAATCACAAAGTGAAGGGCACTGATATGGCGACTTACAATCGTCGTTACCAGGAGTTAGCCTTGCTTTGCCCAGATATGGTTAGGACTGAGACTCAAAAGATTGAGCGGTATGCCGATGGATTGCCTGTGGCTACAAGGAATGATGTGATTGCTACTAGACCTGCAAATATCCATGAGGCCATCACAATCGCTCAACAATTAATGGATTCGTTGGAATTGGAAGGAGCTGATAAGGATAAGAATGGAAAGAGAAAGAGAGACCATCACTCTAAGGGTAAGGATCACCGAAACAAGTGACAAGCTGTTGCTAAGGCTTATGCTATTGGGAATGGAGATAAAAGGAACCAAAATGGTGATGCACCCAAGTGTGGTCGTCGCCACCAGAATCATTCTGGATGGTGTAGTGTAATATGTCAGAACTGCTCAAAGAAGGGACACACATCTAAGGATTGTAGGGCTCGACCTCTTGCTATGGTTCAAGCTACTCCTGAAGTGAGAAGTAAGGCGGATGTTACTTGTTTTGGGCGTGGAAAGAAAGGACACTATAGGAGTGAGTGTAGAGGATCGTGGAACTGAGGAAATCAAGGATTGGGTGGTAATGGGTACAATCATGGAAATCGGGGAGCTGGAGGAAACCGTGGACGTCAAGACAATGAGGACCAACGTGTGGAAGCAGGAACTGCTCATGGGAGAGTGTATGCACTCGTAAATGAGAGAGGAGAAGATCCGAACGTCGTTACTGGTACGTTCCTATTCAATAATCGTTATGCTTCCATACTATTTGATACTGGTGCCGATAGAAGTTTTGTGTCCACTACGTTTGCACCCTTACTAGAGAAACCCCCGATGGCCTTAGCAATTGGGTATGATATAGAGTTAGCTAACGGGAACATAGAAAGGTTTAAGACTATTATTCGCGGTTGCACGTTAAATTTCTTGAATCACCCTTTCAACATAGATCTTCTACCCGTCAAGTTAGGAAGTTTTGATGTCATCATTGGTATGGATTGGTTGTCGAAGTATCGTGCTCACATAATTTGCGATGAGAAGATTGTACGTGTGCCTTACAGAAAGGAGATTCTAAATATACAAGGAGATCGAAAAGGTTCGAGGAGCCCATCCCGATTAGCGGTCATTTCCTGCACTAAATTACCAAAGTTGATGGAAAAAGGATGTTGCCTTTTCTTAGCTCAAATATATGAGAAAGGAGGGAAGGAGAAGAAGGAAAGATGCATTGGGGATGTGTCTATAGTTCGTGATTTTCCTTATGTATTTCCCGATGATTTGCCGGGAATCCCGCCTACTAGACAAGTGGAGTTTCAGATTGAGTTGATACCTGGTGCTGCACCCGTGGCACGAGCGCCGTATCGACTTGCACCCACTGAACTGGAAGAGTTGTCGAAACAATTAACGGAGTTAGCCGAAAATGGATTTATTCGACCAAGTTCTTCACCTTGGGGAGCCCCAGTTTTATTTGTGAAGAAGAGGGATGGATCGTTTCATATGTGTATTGATTACCGAGAGCTGAACAAATTAACGGTGAAGAATAGATACCCGTTACCGAGGATCGACGATTTGTTCGATCAGCTCCAAGGATCGAGTGTGTATTCAAAGATCGATCTGAGATCGGGGTATCATCAACTTAGAGTTCGCGAGGAAGATATTCCGAAAAAGGCTTTTAGAACCCGTTACGGGCATTACGAGTTCCAAGTGAAGCCGTTTGGGTTGACTAACGCACCGGCTGTATTCATGGATCTCATGAATCGGGTGTGTAAGCCTTACTTAGATAAGTTTGTGATTGTGTTCATCGACGATATTCTAATCTATTCGAAGAGTGAAAAGGAGCATGAGGAGCATCTAAGGCTCATCTTAGAATTGCTTAGGAGGGAGAAGTTGTATGCCAAGTTCTCCAAATGTGAATTCTGGATTCCGACGGTGCAATTTTTGGGTCATGTGATTGATAGTCAAGGAGTTCATGTAGATCCCGCAAAAATTGAGGCTATTAAAGATTGGGCTGCACCAACAACCCCAACAAAAGTTCGTCAATTTTTGGGTTTAGCCGGTTACTACCGAAGATTCATTGAGGGATTTTCGAAGATAGCAAAACCGTTGACCAAATTGACTCAAAAGAGTGTTAAATACGAATGAGGAGATAAAGAAGAGGAAGCATTTCAATTACTCAAGGAGATGTTGTGTAGTGCTCCTATCTTAGCATTACCTGAAGGTAGTGAGGACTTTGTCGTCTATTGTAACACTTCTCATAAAGGTTTGGGAGCCGTGTTAATGCAACGAGAGAAAGTAATAGCTTATGCTTCCCGACAGCTCAAGAAGCACGAGAAGAACTACACTACCCATGATTTGGAGTTAGGTGCTGTGGTTTTTGCCTTAAGGATATGGAGACATTATCTGTATGGTACCAAATGTGTTGTATTCACGGATCACAAAAGCCTACAACACATCTTGAATAAAAAAGAGCTCAACATGAGACAGCGACGTTGGATTGAGTTGTTAAGCGATTATGATTGCGAGATTCGTTATCATCCTGGTAAAGCAAACGTCGTTGCTGATGCTCTTAGTCGAAAAGAGAGAATACCACCGTTACGAGTTAGGTCATTGGGAATGACCATCGTATCGCCGTTACCATCTCAAATATTTGAAGCTCAAACGGAAGCGTTGAAAGCAGAAAACCGACCTGCTGAGAACATATTTGAGATGGCTGAAAACGAGAAAGAATTTGTTAAGCGTTCTGATGGAGTATTTTGTTTTGGAGATCGAATTTGGTTACCATTATATGGAGGAATTCGAGAGTTGATTATGCATGAGTCGCATAAGTCAAGGTACTCTATTCATCCTGGGTCTGAAAAGATGTACCAGGATTTGAAAAAAGTTATATTGGTGGCCAAATATGAAGGCAGATATAGCATCGTGCGTTAGTAAGTGCTTGACATGCTCTAAGGTTAAGGCCGAACATCAAAGACCGTCAGGATTATTGACGCAGCCAGAACTCCCGGTTTGGAAATAGGAGCGGATTACAATGGACTTTATTACCAAATTACCAAAGACAGCTAGCGGTTGTGATGCTATATGGGTAATTGTGGATCGATTGACTAAGTCTGCTCATTTCCTGGCGATTAGTGAAGATGATAGTGTCGACAAACTTGCGAGGTTGTATGTGAAGGAAATTATTTCCCGTCATGGAGTTCCGATATCGATTATTTCTGATCGCGACAGCCGCTTCACGTCAGCTTTGTGGCGATCACTTCAAACCACTTTGGGGACGAAACTTGATATGAGTACTGCACATCATCCCCAAACCGATGGTCAAAGTGAGAGGACCATTCAGACTTTGGAGGATATGCTTCGTGCATGCATAATAGACTTTGGTAAAGGCTGGGAGAAATATCTACCCCTTGCGGAATTCTCCTATAACAATAGCTACCACACAAGTCTTAAAGCTGCACCATTCGAAGCTTTATATGGTCATAAATGCCGTTCGCCTATTGGTTGGGCTGAAGTTGGAGATAGCCAACTCACAGGCCCTGAGCTAATTTTGGAGACTACTGAGAAAGTGACTCAAATTCGTGATCGATTACAAGCAGCTAGAGATAGGCAGAAAAGTTACGCCGATCGGAGACGTAAACCCCTAGAGTTCCAAGTTGGAGACAAAGTGATGTTGAAAGTCTCGCCTTGGAAAGGTGTGATACGTTTCGGGAAACGTGGGAACTCAACCCCCGCTACATTAGACCATTTCTTATTTTGGAAATAATTGGGCCTGTGGCTTATAGGTTGGAATTACCACAGGAATTGAGTAAAGTTCACGATGTGTTTCATGTTAGTAATTTGAAGAAGTGTCTTTCTGATGAGACGCGTGGGTTTGACTAAACCGAGTCAAACTCGGATTATCTTGTGATGGGGTTTAAAGCTACATGTTCTTTTAAAGATTTTGATAAGAAAAAAATATAATGGGTATCCATTTTGGTGTGGTTTTGGCTCGGATTTGTATAAATCCTTGTTAGGGTCTTGCTTGGAATTAATATATGGTTGAGTTTGGTTGTTTATGGGTTCATGTCACGACCCCTAGAGCCTTTTGGCTCGGTTTTGATTCGAGGGAATGCAAGCCGAGACCCCTGTGGGCTCGTGCCTTATGTTTTCTTTCGGATCCGAGGTTAGCCGTGACCCATTTGGGTCCGGCAATGGTTGATATCTTTGTTCCCAGCTTTGGGTGCTCACAAATGTGGTGATATGGTTATTTTTTTTATTACTTGTTTTTGTGGCTTATTATGGTTTGGCCGAATGCTTTTGATGGGTCGAGACCCTTTGTGGTCTCGACAATGGGAATATTGTTACAATTGTGAAGTGTTGATGATAAAGTGGATGAATGGGGACTGATTGTGAGACGGTCAAATTAGATGACGGAGATAGGTTAGTCGGGTACCGTAGTCGGACCTTATTGTTGTAGCACGTGATATGGGTATTGATTGGACAGAGTTGGATTGATTGATTTTGACTTGGTTATTTTTATTTTGGACTTGGACAATGAGCCGAGAGTGATGACTCGGACACGTGACCATTTCGTATGACTCGATAAATATTTATAATCAAACGCTAATAATAAAACTCGTAATAATATTATTGGTAATACAAACATTTATATAAGTATATAGACGTGAATAACGTATATATAAATATATAAATGCGTATATTAAAAATAAAACGATCACGAGAAATATTATAACAATAACGTGACGATAAATATTATACTATGAAAGTAGTGTAATAATGTTGGGAGCGTTATTATAATTAAACACTATAAATAACGATGAAATCTTGACGTTGAATAAATATTAAATAAAATAATTTCTCTTAATAAACGAGGAAAACTATCAAGTTATACGGGGTCGTGGTCACTTGAGTCCAAGTGGACAATATTATTTGTGACGTTCGTGTTGTCACGGAAATATGACGATTAATACATTCACTTTCGATAACTACGTAACTTATTTAATCGACGGGTTAAATAAGAGCTATTTAGTTATTTAAATTGAGTATATTGAATTATGAGTTTAAACCAATGATCTCACCAGCGAAAGCTGACTTTTAGCACGTTCTCTCAGGTAATTAAGTGATGATTTTGATGCTTGGATTGGAAGGCTTGGCAATGGCACCTGGTTTATGGATCTATTTTCTGAAACTCTGATATTTAATTGTGGACCTATGTTTATTTCTTTTGGGCCTGACTCTGAATGAATTTGGGATAAATGTAAACTCTAAAACCCCGTTTTGGTTGTGTTTTTCTTATGTTTACTTTATCTCGTTCTTTTATGTCTTTCGTTGGATACCAATCCCCATAACACCTCGAAAGCTTGTTGAGTCTTCCGTTGTACCAAATTTTGGGGGTGTTACAACCACCGTGCCCATATCATTTTCTCTTTAGCGATGGAAGTATTACCGTGCTATTAATTTTTTTTTAATCTATCATTTTCGTGTTTTGGTTGATGTGTGCAGGGAACGACTTCAACTTCCAAATACAAAAATATGAAAGGTTAGTTACTTTACATGCAGATTAATTGGTAAAAGGTTGTTTCGGTTGCACTGATTTTTTTATACATAATGTTGTGATTCGTTCTAATCCATCGATCAAATCCATCGTTCAAATCCATTTTCTTTTGTTCTGTTGGGTGTTGTTATTGTTGTTAGCATTTTGAATTGTTCCATACTCCACCACTTGAGCCATAAGTTTTTGAGTCATACGAATAGCCGTATCTAGAGTTTGTGGATTAGAGGATGTCACATTTCCTTTGATGCTTCGCGGAAGACCCTTAATAAAAGCTTCCATTTCCTTTTCGAAATCCGGAACCATACTAGGACACAAGACTTTTAGCTCTTGAAACCTTCGAATATAAGTTTCGATATCATAACCTTTCACTTTAAGATCATAAAACTCAGTTTCAAGCAACCTTATTTCACTACGTGGACAGAACTTATCGATCGCCATTTTCTTGAAGTCAGTCCATGTGGTTTCATAGGCTTTTTCTATCCCGATAGGCTGAGCATACGAATTCCACCATGACTTAGCATAATCTAACATAGTACCCACGGCGTACTTGACCTTGCAGTTCTCTGAGCAGTCACTGAGTATGAATGTGTCTTCAATACTTTCAAACCAGCGTGTCAATGCAACTGCCCCTTCATTTCCTTTAAATTTAGTTGGTCCACAACCCAGAAATTGTTTATAAGTGCAACCACGCACTACACCACCAGCTGCAGCCCCAGCGGCTCCAGCACCGCCACCGGCAGCCCCAGCGGCTCCAGCACCGCCACCTGCAGCCCCAGTGTCATTTTCCCTTGTAGCACGATCCTCGGCTATAGCCTGGGCTATACTGTCAGCGACTAGCTTTCGAATAGCTGCATCAGACATTTTCTTCGGTGGCATGATTCTATCATAACACAAGAAAATCTTGGATGAGTAATCATACATTGATATAGATATATTCATACATGAATAAATTGAATATGATCTCTCCTCATCATACCCCAATCGCATCATCTCTCCCCAGCGAGCGTAAGTCCAGCACCTTAACTCATAAAGATCCCTCTCAAGGCGCTCATTGGTTATACGGTCAAATGTGCGGGACAACCTAACATCTCCCAACTCATGCTTCAACTTCGTGTTTTCAGCCTTTATTCCCACATCATCTAACTCTCGAACATGTTTACCCAATACATTCACCTCGCGCTTAGTCTCATCTTGTTGGTGCTCTACCACACCCAAATCAAAATCTAGTAAATCCATACGCTTATGCACAAGCTTATCCCTAGATAAAGAACATTCCCCTTCCGTTTCTCTCACCATCATTTGCCTTTCTAACACCATAACCTTTCCATAAAGAGAGTCTATAATTCTCCTCATGGTCCCGGGTACTAGATCCTCAAGCTCATAAGTGATAGGAGCAGCTGAGGATGATCCACCTCTCTCATGGATACTACGAGGAAATCTACGTCCTGTAAGTGGCACCTGTGTAATAGTACCTACAGTAGCCACTTCTTCGGGTTTAGGCTCAGAATCGGAAGAAGTGTCCGGTGAAGAGGGTGGATAAGGTGAACCCGGTGCTGCATAAGGATAGATTAGTTCGGGTTCATTCATCTCTTCGTCGGAACTTACATCTTGAAGTATCAATATATCATCTTCATCATCTTCAAATGGCTCTTCTTCTTCATCTTGGTTTTCTTCATCGATGTTTGGATGAATGTGATTCGGTAGTGGAGGTAGATGTTGAGCCTGTGCAAGCTCAGGTTGAGCGGGCTCGATCTCTTGGATGTCTACCTCGTGATCAGGAGGAAGTAAATGTGCCATGACAAATCTGAAAATCATATATACATATAATTAGAATAAGAATAAAAATATTATCACAAAATATATATATATATATTTTGTGTAAGTAAGTGAACAAATAGTGATGCTTTATAAATAAGCAAAATAATCAATAAACATTACATGTACAAATGATAACATTTGTTATGTGCATACGTATAACAATGGTATAAACAAAGAGATGCGTATTAATTTCCGGATGGAAGTTTATAATGCTCATAAATAGCATAAAATTTAACAAGTGCATAATGTGCATATAAAAGGAGTGATATTTTGCGGATTATCGAACAAGATAGGAAATAATTATAGTGCTTATAACTATTTTTAGAATAGCATGATTACGATATATATATATATATATATATATATATATATATATATATATATATATATATATATATATATATATATATATATATATATATATATATGAGGGAGAAAATAGGAAGCTCGGGAGTAGGCGCGCATGGATATCGGACAAGATGGTGGAAGTTCATGATTTTAAAAAAAATATTTATGATTATAGTCTAGGTTTTTAAAACAAAAAGACCTAGTTCACTATAATTTGTGCTCTGGTACCAATCTATAACACCCCCATTTTAGGATCGCAGCAGAAAGGGACATGGGGTGCTATACATTAATCACATTGTACAAATATAGTAAACAACTTTAAAACAAAGTCGTTTTTAATAAAAGTTCATACTTCACATTCGATAATATATCAGAGTTAACAAAGGTCCCAAAAGGTTTTACATAGTACCAAGATACATAAGTTTGAAAATCTGAACATTATCGAATGAAAAGATTTTATTTAAACATGGGCCATCAAGTAGATATCCATTCTTTGCGCCGCCCATCCAAGCTGAAGCTACTTACGGACCTGAGATAAACATGCTAAAAAGTCAACATAAAGTTGAGTGAATTCATAGAGTTTAATAAGTAGTAAGTTGAAAACAAGCATTATTTATCGGGCGACAAGTATTGCAATTACATGTCGGTTTATTTGATTATAGTATTGAGTTCATGTAACCGAACCTTGACGATTTTTAATAATGCCCCGGAAAGGTAAATTTTGCCATTTACCACAATTCTAACTATTATGTGTCCGTATCCCGAACAAGGCCCGCCAAGCCTAATATGCATATCCATAATACTAGCGTTTACTACTCGAGTAATTAACGGTTCATGAGGGGACTTAATTGGCAAAAAGCATTCAATATCTATGATCATATGATCGGGTCCAACATACCAAAAAACTACTTGTATTCAGTTTGTAAAAACTAGCATGTATCCCCCTCGCGAGGTTTATAAAACTTTTAAGTAAGTAAAGGCGAGGCTATGAACTCACCGAGAGCAAAGAAAGTAGCAATGAACAAGCAAACGAAGAAATAGCCACAAAAGCTCTACGATGAACCTAATTAATATACGTTGTCTTAGTTTATGAAAATAGATATCGATGTACTTTTGATTATACAGATTATGATCTTACTTAAGCTTGGTACAATATTCCTAGGTACATCACAAGGTTCTAGTTAAATTACCTACAAATTATCCAAAAATATACTCTTGCATTTATATAAATATGAAACTTACATTTGACCCCAAGTTCAATTATAATGTAAAAGTTCAAATTAATTCTAAGGTTCAAATTTAGTCCATGGGTCAAGTTTTTGGTCAAAAAGGTTCACTTTAAGCCTAAGGGTTCAAAAATATATTAGGGGGTTCAAAATGTTTTAAAGGTCCAACATTATAAAGTGTAAAACACTTTATACTCATTTTATACCTAGGGCTGTTAAAAATTTAATAACTTGTCTATGTTTAGAAAAATCACCATTTGCAAACCGTAAGTCCACAAGTCTCGTTCTTTATATCCCCGGAAAGGTCTACTTCTGTACTAACGAGATTTGTGGGTCCCACTTGGCCAAAAATTACATAACCTTAGTAAAACAGTCCATTTACCCAAACAATCAATCCATTCAGCTTTCAAATTTTCAATGGTCTCACGAAAAGTGCGATATCTAGAGTTTTACTAACCCGATTTATTCCCCGTTTTCGGACACGTTTAAGTTAAGATGTCCTCTAAAACTTTTATTCTTTGAGTAACAGAGGGTTATATACAAAAAAATGACTTTTTCACGTTTCAAATCTGTTGATCAGATTGTCACTAGTTTCACCAAAATAATTTTAGTTTAATCATCGTAAGGAGTTATTCGACGAAATACCCGTCAAAATGACCACAAGACATAGGGCTACAACTACATATTTTTAGTTTATGTCCATTGTCTACTGATTAGAGCAGTTTAATACTTTTATACACGGATCAAAAAAAATACAGTTTCATGTTTAGCCTTTCTATTGTTTTAAGGTTTTCTAACTTAAGTACCAAGCTTAACTAAGCATTATAACTTATATAATGTTCAAATACATCAAGATAGTGAATAAATGGAAGTATGAAAAGATGAAAAATATAACTTGAAGCTTACAAGTGAGATGATGAGGTTTAAGGTAACAAGGTTTCCTAATACTTCCTAGTTTTTATTTCAAAACTAGAACAAGAAGTAAACTAGATTTTTTTATATATTTGATAAATCTTGATCTCCTCCTTCTTCAATGGTTGTAGCAGCCAAATGGTAGGAAGAGAGAGCAAAAGAGTGAAAATTTTTGTTAGTGTGTGAGAGGAAGGATTGAGTGAAGTAAAAGAAATATTAGATATGCATTATTGAATTAGTAGTATTTTGTCAAAGGCGTAAGTGTTTAGGTAAAGGGGGGGGGGGGGCGGCAAAAGAGGTGGAAAAGTGAGGAGAAAAAGGGTTTGTGTAAGATTTGTGTAAGAATTTAGGTAGTGTAGTGTAGATATTATTAGTTTTAGGGGGGTACCGGGTACCGAGTTTGCTAGAAACAAAATTTAACTGTACTAAATAAAGTGTAAAACTTGTGAAAATATTAAAACTTGTTTTCATGATGAATTTTTGAAATATAGATGAGTGATGAGATTATCGGAGGATTTATTTGAGGTTAAAACGTGAAACACGAATTTAAACCGCGCGATAAAAATAAAAGTGGACGTAAAAATGAACTAAAATAGATTGTGACTTTAAAATAGGATTGAAATACAACAATGGTGCATAGAAAACGTAGACTGAGCATAGTCTAGTCGCGATAGAATTTATTTAAACGTACGCGGATATCTTCCGACGAAGTAAATAAATTAAAATATATTATTAAAAAAAATAAACCATTAAAATAATTGATATGAAATTTTCAGAAATGTCACAGCACGTACCCCTTAAGAGAGCTCCGTCCCGGAGCTCAGCTCGCTTTAACTCCAGACGGTTCACTCGTGAAAAGATGGGGATACTTTCTCTTGATCTGGTCTTCGCGTTCCCATGTGAACTCAGGTCCTCGTCGGGTGTTCCAACGAACCTTAACAATTGGGATGCGACTTTGCTTGAGTTGCTTCACTTCACGATCCATGATCTCTATTGGTTCTTCTATGAAGTGCAGCTTGTCATCGATTCGAAGTTCTTCTAATGGAATGATAAGACTCTCATCCGACAAACACTTTTTGAGATTAGAAACGTGAAAAGTGTTGTGAATGCCTCGAAGTTCTTCTGGTAGTTCTAACTTGTACGCCACTGGACCAACCCTAGCCAGGATCTTGAATGGTCCGATGTATCGTGGACTTAGCTTCCCACGTTTACCAAAACGAATTACACCCTTCCATGGTGAAACCTTGAGCATAACTCTATCACCTACATTAAACTCCAAAGGTCGGCGTCTAATATCGGCATAGCTTTTCTGACGACTACGAGCAGTTAACAAACGGTTCTTGATTTGGACAATCTTCTCCGTTGTTTCACGAATCATTTCTGGCCCTGTGAGTTGACTATCCCCAACCTCACTCCAGCAAACTGGTGATCTACACTTTCGCCCGTAAAGAGCTTCGAACGGTGCAGTCTTGATGCTTGCGTGATAGCTATTGTTGTAGGAGAATTCGACTAATGGTAAATGTCGATCCCAACTACTTCCAAAGTCAATCACACACGCTCTTAACATATCTTCTAAAGTTTGTATTGTTCTCTCGCTTTGACCATCCGTCTGTGGGTGATACGCCGTACTCATATCCAGATTTGTATCTAAGGCCTTCTGGAGTGACTTCCAGAATCCCGATGTAAATCGGCTATCTCTGTCGGATATGATAGAAATAGGCACGCCATGTCTACAAACAATCTCTTTTAAGTACAGCTGAGCAAGTTTCTCCATACTGTCAGTTTCTTTTATTGGTAGGAAATGAGCAGATTTGGTCAAACGATCCACAATGACCCAAATTGCATCATACCCACTTGGAGTTCTAGGGAGCTTAGTGATGAAATCCATGGCGATCCTTTCCCATTTCCAAATAGGAATCTCAGGTTGTTGAAGAAATCCGGCTGGCTTTTGATGTTCTGCTTTAACCTTCGCACACGTTAGACACTTGCCAACATAGGTGGCAATCTCAGCCTTCATATTCGGCCACCAATACAATTGCTTTAGATCGTGGTACATCTTATCTGATCCCGGATGGATAGAGTATTTGGATTTATGAGATTCGTTCATGATTAAGTCTCTCAAACCTCCAAACAGCGGTACCCAAACACGTTTATCAAAATATCTGGTTCCGTCAGGGCGAGTCTCAAATATTGGTTTGATCCCCCTCCCTAGATTTTCGGCTTTCACATTTTCTTCTTTCATTGCTTCCTCTTGAGCCTCGAGAATTTGTTCCGGTAACTTGGGGAGAATCGTGGTTGTCATTACCAACGATCTGACCCGCAATGGTTTTTCTCTTTCTTTTCGGCTTAAGGCATCAGCCACCACATTGGCTTTTCCAGGGTGATAACGGATGTCGCAATCATAGTCGCTTAGGAGTTCAATCCATCTACGTTGTCTCATATTAAGCTCTTTTTGTTCAAGGATGTATTGGAGACTTTTGTGGTCGGTATACACCGTGCACTTCGTACCGTACAAGTAGTGTCTCCATAATCTAAGAGCAAAAACCACCGCACCCAATTCTAAATCATGGGTCATATAGTTTTCTTCATGTTTTCTCAATTGTCTAGAAGCATATGCTATGACTTTTTGTCGCTGCATCAACACTGCTCCAAAACCTTTGATCGAGGCGTCACAATAGACCACAAAATCTTCTGCCCCATCCGGTAGAGCTAAGATAGGCGCGCTACAAAGTTTTTGTTTCAGTATTTGGAAAGCCTCGTCTTCATCTTTACCCCATACATACTTCTTATTCTTCTCGGTCAACTTGGTAAGAGGTTTGGCTATTAAAGAAAAACCTTCGATAAATCTTCGATAATAACCAGCAAGTCCTAAGAATTGCCTTACTTCTGTTGGTGTTGTTGGCGGAGCCCAATTCTGGATGGCTTCAATCTTCGATGGATCTACATGAACACCTTTACTATTGATTACATGGCCGAGAAATTGTACGGATTCTAGCCAAAATTCACATTTCGCGAACTTGGCATACAATTGCTCTTTCTTGAGTAACTCCAAGATAATCTTCAAGTGTTCCTCATGTTCCTCTTTGTTCTTGGAGTAAATCAAAATGTCATCAATAAACACAATTACAAACTTGTCGAGGTATGGCTTGCATACTCGATTCATCAAATCCATGAATATTGCAGGTGCATTGGTCAACCCAAACGGCATCACTTGAAACTCGTAATGACCATAACGAGTTCTAAATGCAGTAATTGGAGTGTCTTCTTCTCGGATACGGAGTTGATGGTAACCTGATCGAAGGTCAATCTTGGAATATACACTTGAGCCTTGAAGTTGGTCAAACAAATCATCAATTCTTGGAAGTGGATAACGATTTTTGATCGTCAACTTGTTAAGCTCACGGTAATCGATACACATACGAAAGGATCCGTCTTTCTTCTTCACAAACAGTACCGGAGCACCCCAAGGCGACGAACCCGGCCGAATAAATCCTTTCTCCGACAGTTCTTGTAGTTGCTCCGATAGCTCCTTCATTTCTGATGGTGCCAACCGATAAGGTGCACGTGCTACAGGTGCAGCACCAGGCACTAAATCAATCCGGAACTCTACTTGTCGAGGTGGTGGAAGCCCCGATAATTCTTCGGGAAACACTTCGGGAAAATCACGGACAATGGGCACATCTTCTAATCATCTTTCAACTGATTCTTTCTCTGTCACTTGTGCCAAATACATCTGGCTCCCTTGCTCAATGTACCTTTGGGCTTTAATACGAGATATGATTTTTAATTGGGAAGTGTCTCTATCGCCTTTGATTGTTAATACTTTGTTGTTGTGTGGAATACGAACAATCTTTTCACTACAAACAATAACCGCCTTTCGATCGGATAACCAGTCCATTCCAATAATGACATCAAAAGTCCCAAGTTCAATTGGCATGAGGTCAATACTAAATGGGTGGTTCGCTAGATTTATGGTACAATTTCTTAGAATAGTGTTGGTACTAACCAATTTCCCATCGGCTAATTCTACTTCATAATTATAGTTTAACTTAATCGGGTTAATATTTATCAATGCACTAAAACTAGTGGACACAAAGCTCTTGTCTGAACCCGAATCAAATAAAACTTTAGCATAATGATTATCAAGTAGAAACGTACCCGTCACGACATTCGGGCCTTGTTGTTCCCCCATCACATACACTCGACCACGAGCATCCCCAGTCTGATTATTTTTCTTATTCGGGCATTTGTTGCTGTAGTGCCCTTTTTCCCCACAACCATAGCAAGTTATGATCGGTTGTGTATTAGCACCAGTAGCCTTAACCTTACAGCTTATTGCCGCATGACCCTTCTTTCCACATTTGGTACATATCGCAGTACAGTGGCCAGCGTGATGCTTATTGCAGCGATCACAGTGAGGACGGGAACCAGCATATCCACCTCTCTCGTTTGGGGCATCAGTCATTGCCCTAACATTCTCTTGTCTTCTATTCTGCTGATGATGATGGTCATTGTTGCGGCCCTGGTTGTTTTTGTCGTTATTCCCTTTCTTTTCATCATCCCATTTTCTTTTGTTCTGTTGGGTGTTGTTATTGTTGTTAGCATTTTGAATTGTTCCATACTCCACCACTTGAGCCATAAGTTTTTGAGTCATACGAATAGCCGTATCTAGAGTTTGTGGATTAGAGGATGTCACATTTCCTTTGATGCTTCGCGGAAGACCCTTAATAAAAGCTTCCATTTCCTTTTCGAAATCCGGAACCATACTAGGACACAAGACTTTTAGCTCTTGAAACCTTCGAATATAAGTTTCGATATCATAACCTTTCACTTTAAGATCATAAAACTCAGTTTCAAGCAACCTTATTTCACTACGGGGACAGAACTTATCGATCGCCATTTTCTTGAAGTCAGTCCATGTGGTTTCATAGGCTTTTTCTATCCCGATAGGCTGAGCATACGAATTCCACCATGACTTAGCATAATCTAACATAGTACCCACGGCGTACTTGACCTTGCAGTTCTCTGAGCAGTCACTGAGTATGAATGTGTCTTCAATACTTTCAAACCAGCGTGTCAATGCAACTGCCCCTTCATTTCCTTTAAATTTAGTTGGTCCACAACCCAGAAATGGTTTATAAGTGCAACCACGCACTACACCACCAGCTGCAGCCCCAGCGGCTCCAGCACCGCCACCGGCAGCCCCAGCGGCTCCAGCACCGCCACCTGCAGCCCCAGTGTCATTTTCCCTTGTAGCACGATCCTCGGCTATAGCCTGGGCTATACTGTCAGCGACTAGCTTTCGAATAGCTGCATCAGACATTTTCTTCGGTGGCATGATTCTATCATAACACAAGAAAATCTTGGATGAGTAATCATACATTGATATAGATATATTCATACATGAATAAATTGAATATGAAAAATATCACAACAATATAGAGTAGAATTTGAGGAATATAACTTCATCATTCATTACAAAAGATCAATACATTGTTGGATTGTATTACAAAATTTGACGAAGTCATTACATTCAACGATACTAGTTACTAACTGATAGTAATTTACAAAGTAGAAGTACAACAACGAAATACAACAAGCGAACAAAAAAGTACATAAACTACTGAGGGTCGCGGGGTGATTCATTTGGCTTGGGCGGTGGGGTCTCTCCATACACTGCTAATACATCTGTGGCCACATAAGACCTCTCCTCATCATACCCCAATCGCATCATCTCTCCCCAGCGAGCGTAAGTCCAGCACCTTAACTCATAAAGATCCCTCTCAAGGCGCTCATTGGTCATACGGTCAAATGTGCGGGACAACCTAACATCTCCCAACTCATGCTTCAACTTCGTGTTTTAAGCCCTTATTCCCACATCATCTAACTCTCGAACATGTTTACCCAATACATTCACCTCGCGCTTAGTCTCATCTTGTTGGTGCTCTACCACACCCAAATCAAAATCTAGTAAATCCATACGCTTATGCACAAGCTTATCCCTAGATAAAGAACATTCCCCTTCCGTTTCTCTCACCATCATTTGCCTTTCTAACACCATAACCTTTCCATAAAGAGAGTCTATAATTCTCCTCATGGTCCCGGGTACTAGATCCTCAAGCTCATAAGTGATAGAAGCAGCTGAGGATGATCCACCTCTCTCATGGATACTACGAGGAAATCTACGTCCTGTAAGTGGCACCTGTGTAATAGTACCTACAGTAGCCACTTCTTCGGGTTTAGGCTCAGAATTGGAAGAAGTGTCCGGTGAAGAGGGTGGATAAGGTGAACCCGGTGCTGCATAAGGATAGATTAGTTCGGGTTCATTCATCTCTTCGTCGGAACTTACATCTTGAAGTATCAATATATCATCTTCATCATCTTCAAATGGCTCTTCTTCTTCATCTTGGTTTTCTTCATCGATGTTTGGATGAATGTGATTCGGTAGTAGAGGTAGATGTTGAGCCTGTGCAAGCTCAGGTTGAGCGGGCTCGATCTCTTGGATGTCTACCTCGTGATCAGGAGGAAGTAAATGTGCCATGACAAATCTGAAAATCATATATACATATAATTAGAATAAGAATAAAAATATTATCACAAAAAAAATATATATATTTTGTGTAAGTAAGTGAACAAATAGTGATGCTTTATAAATAAGCAAAATAATCAATAAACATTACATGTACAAATGATAACATTTGTTATGTGCATACGTATAACAATGGTATAAACAAAGAGATGTGTATTAATTTCCGGATGGAAGTTTATAATGCTCATAAATAGCATAAAATTTAACAAGTGCATAATGTGCATATAAAAGGAGTGATATTTTGCGGATTATCGAACAAGATAGGAAATAATTATAGTGCTTATAACTATTTTTAGAATAGCATGATTACGATATATATATATATATATATATATATATATATATATATATATATATATATATATATATATATATATATATATAACTATTAATAAGTAGTAAGTTGAATACAAGCATTATTTATCGGGCGACAAGTATTGCAATTACATGTCGGTTTATTTGATTATAGTATTGAGTTCATGTAACCGAACCTTGACGATTTTTAATAATGCCCCGGAAAGGTAAATTTTGCCATTTACCACAATTCTAACTATTATGTGTCCGTATCCCGAACAAGGCCCGCCAAGCCTAATATGCATATCCATAATACTAGCGTTTACTACTCGAGTAATTAACGGTTCATGAGGGGACTTAATTGGCAAAAAGCATTCAATATCTATGATCATATGATCGGGTCCAAAATACCAAAAAACTACTTGTATTCAGTTTGTAAAAACTAGCATGTATCCCCCTCGCGAGGTTTATAAAACTTTTAAGTAAGTAAAGGCGAGGCTATGAACTCACCGAGAGCAAAGAAAGTAGCAATGAACAAGCAAACGAAGAAATAGCCACAAAAGCTCTACGATGAACCTAATTAATATACGTTGTCTTAGTTTATGAAAATAGATATCGATGTACTTTTGATTATACAGATTATGATCTTACTTAAGCTTGGTACAATATTCCTAGATACATCACAAGGTTCTAGTTAAATTACCTACAAATTATCCAAAAATATACTCTTGCATTTATATAAATATGAAACTTACATTTGACCCCAAGTTCAATTATAATGTAAAAGTTCAAATTAATTCTAATGTTCAAATTTAGTCCATGGGTCAAGTTTTTGGTCAAAAAGGTTCACTTTAAGCCTAAGGGTTCAAAAATATATTAGGGGGTTCAAAATGTTTTAAAGGTCCAACATTATAAAGTGTAAAACACTTTATACTCATTTTATACCTAGGGCTGTTAAAAATTTAATAACTTGTCTATGTTTAGAAAAATCACCATTTGCAAACCGTAAGTCCACAAGTCTCGTTCTTTATATCCCCGGAAAGGTCTACTTCTGTACTAACGAGATTTGTGGGTCCCACTTGGCCAAAAATTACATAACCTTAGTAAAACAGTCCATTTACCCAAACAATCAATCCATTCAGCTTTCAAATTTTCAATGGTCTCACGAAAAGTGCGATATCTAGAGTTTTACTAACCCGATTTATTCCCCGTTTTCGGACACGTTTAAGTTAAGATGTCCTCTAAAACTTTTATTCTTTGAGTAACAGAGGGTTATATACAAAAAAAATGACTTTTTCACGTTTCAAATCTGTTGATCAGATTGTCACTAGTTTCACCAAAATAATTTTAGTTTAATCATCGTAAGGAGTTATTCGACGAAATACCCGTCAAAATGACCACAAGACATAGGGCTACAACTACATATTTTTAGTTTATGTCCATTGTCTACTGATTAGAGCAGTTTAATACTTTTATACACGGATCAAAAAAAATACAGTTTCATGTTTAGCCTTTCTATTGTTTTAAGGTTTTCTAACTTAAGTACCAAGCTTAACTAAGCATTATAACTTATATAATGTTCAAATACATCAAGATAGTGAATAAATGGAAGTATGAAAAGATGAAAAATATAACTTGAAGCTTACAAGTGAGATGATGAGGTTTAAGGTAACAAGGTTTCCTAATACTTCCTAGTTTTTATTTCAAAACTAGAACAAGAAGTAAACTAGATTTTTTTATATATTTGATAAATCTTGATCTCCTCCTTCTTCAATGGTTGTAGCAGCCACATGGTAGGAAGAGAGAGCAAAAGAGTGAAAATTTTTGTTAGTGTGTGAGAGGAAGGATTGAGTGAAGTAAAAGAAATGTTAGATATGCATTATTGAGTTAGTAGTATTTTGTCAAAGGCGTAAGTGTTTAGGTAAAGGGGGGGGGGGGGGGCGGCAAAAGAGGTGGAAAAGTGAGGAGAAAAAGGGTTTGTGTAAGATTTGTGTAAGAATTTAGGTAGTGTAGTGTAGATATTATTAGTTTTAGGGGGGTACCGGGTACCGAGTTTGCTAGAAACAAAATTTAACTGTACTAAATAAAGTGTAAAACTTGTGAAAATACTAAAACTTGTTTTCATGATGAATTTTTGAAATATAGATGAGTGATGAGATTATCGGAGGATTTATTTGAGGTTAAAACGTGAAACACGAATTTAAACCGCGCGATAAAAATAAAAGTGGACGTAAAAATGAACTAAAATGGATTGTGACTTTAAAATAGGATTGAAATACAACAATGGTGCATAGAAAACGTAGACTGAGCATAGTCTAGTTGCGATAGAATTTTTTTAAACGTACGCGGATATCTTCCGACGAAGTAAATAAATTAAAATATATTATTAAAAAAAAATAAACCATTAAAATAATTGATATGAAATTTTTAGAAATGTCACAGCACGTACCCCTTAAGAGAGCTCCGTCCCGGAGCTCAGCTCGCTTTAACTCCAGACGGTTCACTCGTGAAAAGATGGGGATACTTTCTCTTGATCTGGTCTTCGCGTTCCCATGTGAACTCAGGTCCTCGTCGGGTGTTCCAACGAACCTTAACAATGGGGATGCGACTTTACTTAAGTTGCTTCACTTCACGATCCATGATCTCTATTGGTTCTTCTATGAAGTGCAGCTTGTCATCGATTCGAAGTTCTTCTAATGGAATGATAAGACTCTCATCCGACAAACACTTTTTGAGATTAGAAACGTGAAAAGTGTTGTGAATGCCTCGAAGTTCTTCTGGTAGTTCTAACTTGTACGCCACTGGACCAACCCTAGCCAGGATCTTGAATGGTCCGATGTATCGTGGACTTAGCTTCCCACATTTACCAAAACGAATTACACCCTTCCATGGTGAAACCTTGAGCATAACTCTATCACCTACATTAAACTCCAAAGGTCGGCGTCTAATATCGGCATAGCTTTTCTGACGACTACGAGCAGTTAACAAACGGTTCTTGATTTGGACAATCTTCTCCGTTGTTTCACGAATCATTTCTGGCCCTGTGAGTTGACTATCCCCAACCTCACTCCAGCAAACTGGTGATCTACACTTTCGCCCGTAAAGAGCTTCGAACGGTGCAGTCTTGATGCTTGCGTGATAGCTATTGTTGTAGGAGAATTCGACTAATGGTAAATGTCGATCCCAACTACTTCCAAAGTCAATCACACACGCTCTTAACATATCTTCTAAAGTTTGTATTGTTCTCTCGCTTTGACCATCCGTCTGTTGGTTGGGCTGCACCATTCGAAGCTTAAAGCTGCACCATTCGAAGCTTTATATGGTCGTAAATGCCGTTCGCCTATTGGTTGGGCTGAAGTTGGAGATAGCTAACTCACAGGCCCTGAGCTTATTTTGGAGACTATTGAGAAAGTGACTCAAATCCGTGATCGATTACAAGCAGCTAGAGATAGGCAGAAAAGTTACGCCGGTCGGAGACGTAAACCCCTAGAGTTCCAAGTTGGAGACAAAGTGATGCTGAAAGTCTCGCCTTGGAAAGGTGTGATACGTTTCAGGAAACGTGGGAAACTCAAACCCCGCTACATTGGACCATTTCTTATTTTGGAAAGAATTGGGCCCGTGGCTTATAGGTTGGAATTACCACAGGAATTGAGTAAAGTTCACGATGTGTTTCATGTTAGTAATTTGAAGAAGTGTCTTTCTGATGAGACGCCGGTTATACCGATGAAAGATATTCGAGTTGATGAGAAATTGAACTTTGTGGAAGAGCCGATTGAGATTCTGGATCGTGAGATCAAACGACTCAAGCGAAGTCGCATTCCACTCATCAAGGTTCGTTGGAATTCCCGACATGGACCGGAATTTACGTGGGAACGTGAGGATGAGTTCCAAAAGAGATATCCGAAGCTTTTTTACTCTGTAGATGGATTGTTCCGAGAGAAACCCGGGACGGGTTTCTTCTGAGGCTGGGAGGATGTGACACCTGGCAAATTAGGGAGCCATTTTGAAAACCCGCATTACGTAAAAGTTCGTTTATAAATTTATATTTGAAATTTTATTCGTAACGAACTTGTAAAACCTATATTATGTTTGATTATATTTTAAAATCTTATGGAATTTGAGATTTATTTTAATGATTCGATATGGAAATATATGTGGTGACTTATTTTGAAATTCCCATGTGGCACTACGTTGACTCCGGCAGTAGATAACCTAACAAAAATTTTATGTCTTGAGTTTACGGATTCGACTATATATACTTATTTATGGAACGTCTCGTGAGATGTTAAACGATCTGAAACGAGTTACGGGTTTTGGTCCGTGTATTTTACACCTAGCCACCTTAACCTTAAATGTTAATAATACTCTTATTATTAATAAAATTATTACTATTATTATTGTATTCAAAAAGAAAGAAAAAATAAAAATAAAAAATAAAGATAGAGTAAAACTACAAAGCGTCCTTGTGGTTTCTGTCATCTCACACCACACAAACACAAACAAAAATATTATCACCTCCTCCATCTCTCATCTCTCTCTCTACAACCCTATCAGCCGCCACCCTCATCTCGCCGCCACCATCACACCGCCGATCCCACAACAAAACCGCCACCACCATCTTGTTTATCATCTTTTTCTCATTCTTTTGACATATAACACGCGCCATAAAACCCATCCTAACACCACGAATATTATCAAATCCGATTCTATTCTTATTGTTTTCACTAGATCCGCGAGCTCCAAGGTCCAAGAAGGTGAGAATACGCGTTTTACGCGTGGGTTTGACTAAACCATGTTCTTTTAAAGATTTTGATAAGAAAAAAATATAATGGGTATCCATTTTGGTGTGGTTTTGGCTCGGATTTGTATAAATCCTTGTTAGGGTCTTGCTTGGATTTAATATATGGTTGAGTTTGGTTGTTTATGGGTTCATGTCACTACCCCTAGAGCCTTTTGGCTCGGTTTTGATTCGAGGGAATGCAAGCCGAGACCCCTGTGGGGTCATGCCTTATGTTTTCTTTCGGATCTGAGGTAAGCCGTTGTAACACCCCCAAAATTTGATACAGCGGAAGACTCACAAGCTTTCGGGGTGCTACGGGGATTGGTATCCATTCAAAGTCATGAAAGAACGAGATAAAGTAAACATAACCAAAACGGGTTTTAAAGTTTACATTTATCCCAAGAATTATCCAAAATAAGGCCCAAAAGAAATAAACATAGGTCCACAATAGTTATCAGAGTTTTAGAAATATAGATCCATAACCGGTGCTATTGCCAAGCCTCCAATCCCAAGCATCCATAGAGCATCACTTAATTACCTGAGAAAACGTGCTAAAAGTCAGCTTTCGCTGGTGAGATCATAGGTTTAAATTCATAATTCAATATAGTGGACATATACGCAAAACGCTTGCTAGCTAGACTAGGGCTCAATCATCCAACCAAAATAATCCAACCAAATCAAATCATCCCTATAGGTGCACGCTATAGCTCAAATCAATCCAATAATTGGCTTACCTAGCTCAAGTCTAGGCCTCCCTCTATAATCAATCCAATAGCTTACCTAGATCTAGTCTAGGCCTCGCTCAATATATATGCGTAAGGATACGACATACCCAACATTCGTAAGGATACGGCATGTTCAACTTACCTAGATCTAGTCTAGGCCTCGTTGTTTAGCTTACCTAGCTCTAGGCTAGGCCTCGCTCTATAACCAATTCAATAGCTTACCTAGATCTAGTCTAGGCCTCGCTCAATATGTATGCGTAAGGATACGACATACCCAACATTCGTAAGGATACAACATGTTCAACTTACCTAGATCTAGTCTAGGCCTCGTTGTTTAGCTTACCTAGCTCTAGGCTAGGCCTCGCTCTATAACCAATTCAATAGCTTACCTAGTTCGGGACTAGGCCTCGCTCAACAACCAAATCAATAGCTTACCTAGCTCATGTCTAGGCCTCGCTCTACCTAGTTCTATAAGCATAGAAAGTTTTGAAATCAAAAAGCGATAATAGTCCACATAAAACATTTGCACGTTTCTCACCCCAAGTATTGAAAACAAAGTTCAAGAGTAAAAGTGGGGCTATGACTCACCTCAAGTCCAGCAATTCCTCAAAAGAAACGATAGAAGAAAGACGTAAGTAATCTCAAGCAACTCACGTAACGGAGACTACAGACTCGGCACTTCCTAACAATATCAAACTCGTTCAGAAATCATTTCCTCAAAATCAAATATTCCCATTCCCGAACGTATTCCATTTTACTTTCCAAAAATATCCATTTCTCGAATTAACTTCATATTAATTTGAAATTCGACGTTTGGTATCCATATGGGTGGAGGGTCGACACAACTCAAACCAAAAAGCCACAACAAACGAAATAAATAAACCAACTATAGGTCTAATGTTAGCCCAACATATTATTTAAATAATTATCGAAGCTTATCAAGTCCGTCAATTTGATAACCTCCCATATTTATTTACGTAATATATCGTTCCAAAATTATACCCAACCTAAAGCATATAGCACAAAGAATTCTATTTGGTATATATCGTAGTCCAATAAATTCCCTATCTATATCGTCGAATTGGCCAAATTCCACGAGATACATAGTAATTTATCACCCTAAAACATATACCACAACCTATGGGCGTCGTGGGATACGATGCCCATTAATATACTCATTTTATATCGTCAAATAACTCGATCTAGTCCATCGATTAAATAAGTCACTTGATATATAAAATGTTTATATTAATCGTCATATATCCGTGACAACACAAAAGTCACAATATAAAGCCCACTTGGACTTTAAAGAACCACAACTCGTATAACTCGATAAGTTCAAACCCACAACTCGAGTCAAAAACTCGACCTACCTTCAAAACCAAAGCCAAATCGAAAAGATCTTCAAGAAATACTAAAAAGTGGTGATGAATTCGTGGTGATATTAATTTGAAATAGGTGTTAACGTGGGAGTTAGAGCGCGTGATTGGTACCAAAAGATAGATCGCGAAAAGATGGTGAAGATGGTGGTGGTGTTTTTAGTATGAGAGCGGCGGTGGTGGCGCTATGGTGGAATAAGGGGCGGCGGTGGTTGGGAATAAAGAGAGAGAGAGAGTGTTGGTGAAAAGTGTTGGTGATGGTTGTGTTGCTTATGAAAAACGCAGGCCACAAGGACGATTTTAAGTAATTTACTCTTATAATAAAAGAAAACTTTTTAAATGATAATAATAATAATAATAGTGGGTGTAGGGGATTTAGTAGCCCGTTGTCAATACACGGACCAAACCCGAAACTCAAATAACCAAATAACTTTCAAACCAAACCCGTTCCAAAAATAATAATATCCGATCCAATAATAAAATATAATTAAAAATTGTTAGGTTAACCTAGTGCCGGAATCAATGTAGTGCCAAAAATAACGATCTCAAAATAAATCATCGCGACCGAATCAAACCAAACCATAAATAAATAATCGATTCCCATAAATATCGTACGATAAAAAAAATCGCGTACCAACGTTCGTAAAACATCTCGTCAAAATAAACTTTTCAAATATTCCAAATTTATAATTTTAATGTAATGCGGGTTTTATAAATGGCTCCCTAATTTGCCAGTTGTCACAGCCGTGACCCATTTGGGTCCGGCAATGGTTGATATCTTTGTTCCCAGCTTTGGGTGCTCACAAATGTGGTGATATGGTTATTTTTTTTATTACTTGTTTTTGTGGCTTATTATGATTTGGCCGAATGCTTTTGATGGGTCGAGACCCTTTGTGGTCTCGACAATGGGAATATTGTTACAATTGTGAAGTGTTGATGATAAAGTGGATGAATGGGGACTGATTGTGAGACGGTCAAATTAGATGACGGAGATAGGTTAGTCGGGTACCGTAGTCGGACCTTATTGTTGTAGCACGTGATATGGGTATTGATTGGACGGAGTTGGATTGATTGATTTTGACTTGGTTATTTTTATTTTGGACTTGGATAATGAGCCGAGAGTGATGACTCGGACATGTGACCATTTCGTATGACTCGATAAATATTTATAATCAAACGCTAATAATAAAACTCGTAATAATATTATTGGTAATATAAACGTTTATATAAGTATATAGACGTGAATAACGTATATATAAATATATAAATGCGTATATTAAAAATAAAACGATCACGAGAAATATTATAACAATAACGTGACGATAAATATTATACTATGAAAGTAGTGTAATAATGTTGGGAGCGTTATTATAATTAAACACTATAAATAACGATGAAATCTTGACGTTGAGTAAATATTAAATTAAATAATTTCTCTTAATAAACGAGGAAAACTATCGAGTTATACGGGGTCGTGGTCACTTGAGTCCAAGTGGACAATATTATTTGTGACATTCGTGTTGTCACGGATATATGACGATTAATACATTCACTTTCGATAACTACATAACTTATTTAATCGACGGGTTAAATAAGAGCTATTTAGTTATTTAAATTGAGTATATTAATGGGCATCGTATCCTACGACGCCCATAGGTTGTGGTATGTGTACAAGAATAATGAATTACTAAATATCTCGTGAAGTCACCAAATTGACAAATTTGGTAAGCTTGACTGCATAATTAGAGAATTTATTAAACTTTGATATATACCATATAGTACTTTATGTGCAATATAACTTACGATTTTGGTATAATCTTGGAGTGATATATTAAGTAAATAAATATGGGAGATTACCAAATCGATGGATTTGATGAACTTCGATGATTTATTTAAATAATATATTGGACTAATATTAGACCTATAGATTGTTTTATTATCCTTTTTGTTGTGACTTCTTGGTTTGAGTTGTATCGACCCACCACCCATATGGATACCAAACGTCAAACTCCAAACTAATACGAGATAATACGAGAAATGGATTTTTGGAAAAGTAAAATGGAATACGTTCGGGTTTGGGAATATTTGATTTTGAGAAAATGATTTCTGAACGAGTTGATATTGTTAGGAAGTGCCGAGTCCGTAGTTGCCGTCTTTTGAGTTACTATACATCTTCTACCGATTTCTTCTTGCTGATTTCTGGACTTGAGGTGAGTCATAGCCCCACTTTTTACTCTTGAACTTTGTTTTCAATATATGGGGTGAGAAACGTGCAAATTATTTTATGTGGACTATTATCGCTTTTATATTTTTTTAAAACTTGCTATGCGTATGGACTAGGATGAATTGTCAACTTTAGTCACATAGTTTCGTGTGAACTAGTTATGGTTGGCTTATTTAGATACTATAGTGTGCACCTATAGGATATTGATACTTCAGAGGTTATCCGAGTATTTATGATATTACGGGGGGGGGGGGGGGGTACCCGTGTATCTATGTTGTGGCGGAGGGTATCCGCAGGTTTATTACGGAAGGTATCCGTGTATTTATGATTGAGCGGAGGGTATCCGCAGGTTTTTAGTGAATCCCTAGTCTAGCTAGCAAGCGTTTTGCGTATATGTGCACTATATTGAATTGTGAATTTAAACCTATGATCTCACCAGCGAAAGCTGACTTTTAGCATGTTCTCTCAGGTAATTAAGTGATGATTTGGATGCTTGGATTGGAAGGCTTGGCAATGGCACCTGGTTTATGGATCTATTTTCTGAAACTCTGATATTTAATTGTGGACCTATGTTTATTTCTTTTGGGCCTGACTCTGAATGAATTTGGGATAAATGTAAACTCCAAAACCCCGTTTTGGTTGTGTTTTTCTTATGTTTACTTTATCTCGTTCTTTTATGTCTTGCGTTGGATACCAATCCCCGTAACACCTCGAAAGCTTGTTGAGTCTTCCGCTGTACCAAATTTTGGGGGTGTTACAGATTGATATCAGAGCCAAGGTTATAGAGAACTAGGTAAATAAACACCTAAACTATAACCGACTTTTATAGAAAACGATCCTTGACCAATGCCCGCCAGCCCGCCAAGCCGAAGCATCTTCGATTATTTTGAGGTATTATGAGATAATGATTTGAAATGAGATTTTTGAGATGATTGAGAATATGGGATATATTGATTTAGTGATATGATGGCGTTTTGAGGAATTATATGGCTTAATTGTTTTATAAATGTCTTAGTAATGCGGTATTTGAAATTCTTTATTAAGATTATATGATTGAAATTATATGATGATTTTTTATACGATATTTTGAGTTCGCGCTTTAGTTGTTTTGAAACACTTACACCTACCCTACGCCGTTGTCACAAACCATGACCTCCTATTCGTACGATGTTATTGAGGACGTTTATGCTGGCACGCGTCGCCCAACACAGATCACTATGGCCCCTGATGACCCATACACGAGATGGTCATGCGTTCAGCCACTACTACTTTATCGTCCCATTGTTGCCCTAAGTCACCGATTTTATCGCCTCGTGGTTCACCTGTTCAGAGACGACGATTGATGGAGTACCCCTCCGATGAGGAGTACGAGAGTGAGTAGGAGAATGATGACCCTCAGGATGATGAGGAGGATTATGATCCTCAGGAGGAGGAGATGCATGCTGATGATGGTTTGCCAGCACGTCCAGCTCATGCTGAGGAGCCCGATTCTCTGATACATCCATTAGAGCCGGTTTCACCTGATCACCCGTTTTTGTTTGATTCACCACCTGGTAGTCCTGTGGCGTCGGACGCGCCATCTGAGATATCTGCTGAGCCTGCAGAGTTGGGTGAGACTGGTAGGATTTGGACTCGGATTACTACACAGGGCGAGAGGATCTCGCAGATGGCTGATCGACTTGAGATGGTTATTGGAGAGTTTATTGCTGAGTTGAGAGTTGATATGACTACTGTCATGGGCAGGACAACAGCGATTAGGAGAGGTATGATGGAGACACATGAGCAGATAGAGAGTCTGCAAAGAGGTTTCATCATGGCTCGCGAGGCAGATCACAAGCTGTGGCAGAGAAACACCGAGCTGGAGAAGGAGGTAGCAGACATCAAGGGAGATAGCAACACTCATAGTGTGAAGTTGGGATCATTGTGGAGAGATTTGGATGGTTTGAGATCAGAGTTGAGGAATCTACGCCAGCATCGTAGCTAAATCGATTTGGATTTGGTTGTTGTGTTGCTACATAAGCCAGGGAGTACTTGGTTAGGAGAGCCAGTTATTATATCTCTTATGTCATGATATTCGGATTGTACGTTCATCTCGTATGGAACGACTAATATCTATTATGTCTTTTGGTAGTATGGAACGATGTATTGAACGCTACTTGTATGGATGATGGTGATTTCGTATGATATCCTATGGTTTTTGGCGTACATAGAGAATTGTGCTTCAAATCGCGCGGTTGATATCGTGTTGGTATTATGTTGATCAATGGCCCCATGACAAAACCCTGTTAGAGCTACCCGAACTGGTACGGCAGCGACTACCCCTGTCCGCCGAGGACGCCGTCCTACTCGAAATGTTGAAACCCCTACTCCTGATAACCTGGATACTACTAACCGCAACAACAGGAATCAAAATGTTGATGTTCAGGGAGACAATGATCATGTTCCACTTAATGCACCTACTGTGGATCAAGCAATGATCAATCAACTTGTGGAGCAACGAGTTACTGAGCCACTAGCTGAGTCAAATCATTCCAACAACTCTGCTGGAACTTTTCCACCTGTTCGTACTAATGGATGTAACTACAAGGAATTTCGAATTTGTGGACCCATTGAGTTTGGAGGAAGTGAAGGAGTGGTCTACTTGGTCAGGTGGATGGAGAAAACTGAGTCAGTGTTCAATGTCAGCAATTATGCGGAGAATGCTAAGGTAAAGTTTGTTTCTTTTACTTTCAAGGATGAAGCGTTAACTTGGTGGAACAATTACCGAAATTCAGTTGGGAGTGATGTGGCTTATGCTATGACTTGGGAGCAATTTAAGTCTTTGCTGATTCAGACTTACTGCCCAAGGAATGAGGTTAAGAAACTGGAGATTGAGTTCTGGAATCACAAAGTGAAGGGCACTGATATGGCGACTTACAATCGTCGTTACCAGGAGTTAGCCTTGCTTTGCCCAGATATGGTTAGGATTGAGACTCAAAAGATTGAGCGGTATACCGATGGGTTGCCTGTGACTACAAGGAATGATGTGATTGCTATTAGACCTGCAAATATCCATGAGGCCATCACAATCACTCAACAATTAATGGATTTGTTGGAATTGGAAGGAGCTGATAAGGATAAGAATGGAAAGAGGAAGAGAGACCATCACTCTAAGGGTAAGGATCACCGAAACAAGCGACAAGCTGTTGCTAAGGCTTATGCTATTGGGAATGGAGATAAAAGGAACCAAAAATGGTGATGCACCCAAGTGTGGTCCTTGCCACCAGAATCATTCTGGATGGTGTAGTGTAATATGTCAGAACTGCTCAAAGAAGGGACACACATCTAAGGATTGTAGGGCTCGACCTCTTGCTATGGTTCAAGCTACTCCTGAAGTGAGAAGTAAGGCGGATGTTACTTGTTTTGGGTGTGGAAAGAAAGGACACTATAGGAGTGAGTGTAGAGGATCGTGGAACCGTGGAAATCAAGGATCGGGTGGTAATGGGTACAATCATGGAAATCGTGGAACAGGAGGAAACCGTGGACGTCAAGACAATGAGGACCAATGTGTGGAAGCAGGAACTGCTCATGGGAGAGTGTATGCACTCGGAAATGATAAAGGAGAAGATCTGAACGTCGTTACTGGTACGTTCCTTATCAATAATCGTTATGCTTCCATACTATTTGATACTGGTGCCGATAGAAGTTTTGTGTCCACTACGTTTGCACCCTTACTAGAGAAACCCCCGATGGCCTAAGAATTGGGTATGATATAGAGTTAGCTAACGGGAACATAGAAAGGATTAAGACTATCATTCGCGATTGCACGTTAAATTTCTTGAATCACCCTTTCAACATAGATCTTCTACCTGTCAAGTTAGGAAGTTTTGATGTCATCATTGGTATGGATTGGTTGTCGAAGTATCGTGCTCACATAATTTGCGATGAGAAGATTGTGCGTGTGCCTTACGGAAAGGAGATTCTAAATATACAAGGAGATCGAACAGGTTCGAGGTGCCCATCCCGATTAGCAGTCATTTCCTGCACTAAATTACCAAAGTTGATGGAAAAAGGATGTTGCATTTTCTTAGCTCAAATCTCTGAGAAAGGAGGGAAGGAGAAGAAGGAAAGATGCATTGGGGATGTGTCTATAGTTCGTGATTTTCCTGATGTATTTCCCGATGATTTGCCGGGAATCCCGCCTACTAGACAAGTGGAGTTTCAGATTGAGTTGATACCTGGTGCTGCACCCGTGGCACGAGCGACGTATCGACTTGCACCCACTGAACTGGAAGAGTTTTCGAAACAATTATCGGAGTTAGCCGAAAATGGATTTATTCGACCAAGTTCTTCACCTTGGGGAGCCCCAGTTTTATTTGTGAAGAAGAAGGATGGATCGTTTCGTATGTGTATTGATTACCGAGAGCTGAACAAGTTAACGGTGAAGAATAGATACCCGTTACCGAGGATCGAAGATTTGTTCAATCAGCTCCAAGGATCGAGTGTGTATTCGAAGATCGATCTGAGATCGGGGTATCATCAACTTAGAGTTCGTGAGGAAGATATTCCGAAAATGGCTTTCAGAACCTGTTATGGGCATTACGAGTTCCAAGTGATGCCGTTTAGGTTGACTAACGCACCGGCTGTATTCATGGATCTCATGAATCGGGTGTGTAAGCCTTACTTAGATAAGTTTGTGATTGTGTTCATCGACGATATTCTAATCTATTCGAAGAGTGAAAAGGAGCATAAGGAGCATCTAAGGCTCATCTTAGAATTGCTTAGGAGGGAGAAGTTGTATGCCAAGTTCTCCAAATGTGAATTCTGGATTTCGACGGTGCAATTTTTGGGTCATGTGATTGATAGTCAAGGAGTTCATGTAGATCCCGCAAAAATTGAGGCTATTAAAGATTGGGCTGCACCAACAACCCCAATAGAAGTTCGTCAATTTTTGGGTTTAGCCGGTTACTACCGAAGATTCATTGAGGGATTTTCGAAGATAGCAAAACCGTTGACCAAATTGACTCAAAAGTGTGTTAAATACGAATGGGGAGATAAAGAAGAGGAAGCATTTCAATTACTCAAGGAGATGTTGTGTAGTGCTCCTATCTTAGTGTTACCTGAAGGTAGTGAGGACTTTTTCGTCTATTGTGACGCTTCTCATAAAGGTTTGGGAGCCGTGTTAATGCAACGAGAGAAAGTAATAGCTTATGCTTCCCGACAGCTCAAGAAGCACGAGAAGAACTACACTACCCATGATTTGGAGTTAGGTGCTGTGGTTTTTGCCTTAAGGATATGGAGACATTATCTGTATGGTACCAAATGTGTTGTATTCATGGATCACAAAAGCCTACAACACATCTTGAATAAAAAAGAGCTCAACATGAGACAGCGACGTTGGATTGAGTTGTTAAGCGATTATGATTGCGAGATTCGTTATCATCCTGGTAAAGCAAACGTCATTGCTGATGCTCTTAGTCGAAAAGAGAGAATACCACCGTTACGAGTTAGGTCATTGGGAATGACCATCGTATCGCCGTTACCATCTCAAATATTTGAAGCTCAAACGGAAGCGTTGAAAGCAGAAAACCGACCTGCTGAGAACATATTTGAGATGGCTGAAAACGAGAAAGGATTTGTTAAGCGTTCTGATGGAGTATTTTGTTTTGGAGATCGAATTTGGTTACCATTGTATGGAGGAATTCGAGAGTTGATTATGCATGAGTCGCATAAGTCAAGGTACTCTATTCATCCTGGGTCTGAAAAGATGTACCAGGATTTGAAAAAAGTTATATTGGTGGCCAAATATGAAGGCAGATATAGCATCGTACGTTAGTAAGTGCTTGACATGCTCTAAGGTTAAGGCCGAACATCAAAGACCGTCAGGATTATTGACGCAGCCAGAACTCCCGGTTTGGAAATAGGAGCGGATTACAATGGACTTTATTACCAAATTACCAAAGACAGCTAGCGGTTGTGACGCTATATGGGTAATTGTGGATCGATTGACTAAGTCTGCTCATTTCCTGGCGATTAGTGAAGATGATAATGTCGACAAACGTGCGAGGTTGTATGTGAAGGAAATTATTTCCCGTCATGGAGTTCCTATATCGATTATTTCTGATCGCGACAGCCGCTTCACGTCAGCTTTGTGGAGATCACTTCAAACCGCTTTGGTGACGAAACTTGATATGAGTACTGCACATCATCCCCAAACCGATGGTCAAAGTGAGAGGACCATTCAGACTTTGGAGGATATGCTTCGTGCATGCATAATAGACTTTGGTAAAGGCTGGGAGAAATATCTACCCCTTGCGGAATTCTCCTATAACAATAGCTACCACACAAGTCTTAAAGCTGCACCATTCGAAGCTTTATATGGTCGTAAATGCCGTTCGCCTATTGGTTGGGCTGAAGTTGGAGATAGCCAACTCACAGGCCCTGAGCTAATTTTGGAGACTACTGAGAAAGTGACTCAAATTCGTGATCGATTACAAGCAGCTAGAGATAGGCAGAAAAGTTACGCCGATCGGAGACGTAAACCCCTAGAGTTCCAAGTTGGAGACAAAGTGATGTTGAAAGTCTCGCCTTGGAAAGGTGTGATACGTTTCGGGAAACATGGGAACTCAACCCCCGCTACATTAGACCATTTCTTATTTTGGAAATAATTGGGCCTGTGGCTTATAGGTTGGAATTACCACAGGAATTGAGTAAAGTTCACGATGTGTTTCATGTTAGTAATTTGAAGAAGTGTCTTTCTGATGAGACGCGTGGGTTTGACTAAACCGAGTCAAACTCGGATTATCTTGTGATGGGGTTTAAAGCTACATGTTCTTTTAAAGATTTTGATAAGAAAAAAATATAATGGGTATCCATTTTGGTGTGGTTTTGGCTCGGATTTGTATAAATCCTTGTTAGGGTCTTGCTTGGAATTAATATATGGTTGAGTTTGGTTGTTTATGGGTTCATGTCACGACCCCTAGAGCCTTTTGGCTCGGTTTTGATTCGAGGGAATGCAAGCCGAGACCCCTGTGGGCTCGTGCCTTATGTTTTGTTTCGGATCCGAGGTTAGCCGTGACCCATTTGGGTCCGGCAATGGTTGATATCTTTGTTCCCAGCTTTGGGTGCTCACAAATGCGGTGATATGGTTATTTTTTTTATTACTTGTTTTTGTGGCTTATTATGGTTTGGCCGAATGCTTTTGATGGGTCGAGACCCTTTGTGGTCTCGACAATGGGAATATTGTTACAATTGTGAAGTGTTGATGATAAAGTGGATGAATGGGGACTGATTGTGAGACGGTCAAATTAGATGACGGAGATAGGTTAGTCGGGTACCGTAGTCGGACCTTATTGTTGTAGCATGTGATATGGGTATTGATTGGACAGAGTTGGATTGATTGATTTTGACTTGGTTATTTTTATTTTGGACTTGGACAATGAGCCGAGAGTGATGACTCGGACATGTGACCATTTCGTATGACTCGATAAATATTTATAATCAAACGCTAATAATAAAACTCGTAATAATATTATTGGTAATATAAACATTTATATAAGTATATAGACGTGAATAACGTATATATAAATATATAAATGCGTATATTAAAAATAAAACGATCACGAGAAATATTATAACAATAACGTGACGATAAATATTATACTATGAAAGTAGTGTAATAATGTTGGGAGCGTTATTATAATTAAACACTATAAATAACGATGAAATCTTGACGTTGAATAAATATTAAATAAAATAATTTCTCTTAATAAACGAGGAAAACTATCAAGTTATACGGGGTCGTGGTCACTTGAGTCCAAGTGGACAATATTATTTGTGACGTTCGTGTTGTCACGGATATATGACGATTAATACATTCACTTTCGATAACTACGTAACTTATTTAATCGACGGGTTAAATAAGAGCTACTCCCTCCGTCCCAAAATTATTGTCTCCCGACAAAAAACACACAGTTTAAGAAAAATACATTTATTACAGGTTTCTCTTTCTTACTTTTTGACTGAATGACAATTTTGCCCTTAGGTAATTAATTAAAGTCTTCTTTAATGTATGTAATAATAATTTTAAACAAGGGTAATATAGTAAACTTGGTTAAACTTCCCTATCTATTTTTAGTAGTAGACAATTAAATTGGGACATCCCAAAAAGGAAACGTGGACAATAAAATTAGGACGGAGGGAGTATTTAGTTATTTAAATTGAGTATATTGAATTATGAGTTTAAACCTATGATCTCACCAGCGAAAGCTGACTTTTAGCACGTTCTCTCAGGTAATTAAGTGATGATTTTGATGCTTGGATTGGAAGGCTTGGCAATGGCACCTGGTTTATGGATCTATTTTCTGAAACTCTGATATTTAATTGTGGACCTATGTTTATTTCTTTTGGGCCTGACTCTGAATGAATTTGGGATAAATGTAAACTCTAAAACCCCGTTTTGGTTGTGTTTTTCTTATGTTTACTTTATCTCGTTCTTTTATGTCTTTCGTTGGATACCAATCCCCGTAACACCTCGAAAGCTTGTTGAGTCTTCCGTTGTACCAAATTTTGGGGGTGTTACAACCACCGTGCCCATATCATTTTCTCTTTAGCGATGGAAGTATTACCGTGCTATTAATTTTTTTTTTAATCTGTCATTTTCGTGTTTTGGTTGATGTGTGCAGGGAACGACTTCAACTTCCAAATACAAAAATATGAAAGGTTAGTTACTTTACATGCAGATTAATTGGTAAAAGGTTGTTTCGGTTGCACTGATTTTTTTATACATAATGTTGTGATTCGTTCAAATCCATCGATCTATCACTGAATGAAAAAAAAAAAAAAAAAAAAAAAAAAAAAAAAAAAAAAAAGATTTGAACTTAAAAGGAAAAAAATGATCTCAGTTTGTTCTTTAGATGTTTCAAATCTTTAAAAAATTTCATGTTTGAAATGAAAGGCTCGAAAAGAAATATCAGATCTCAGTTTGTTCACTTTTGGTTAAGATCTTAAAATATCTTTAAGTGTGAACATAAGCATCATAGATTCGTGAGAAGCACAAGCTTCTTTGTATTACCCGAGTTTAACAAAGAAAGAACAAAGACAATCATGTTTCATTCTTTCTCTCTTTCAGGTCAATGTAAACGAGAACATATAGTAAACCTACCCGAGACCTTAAAGATCTTAAGCCGTCATTCTTCTTCTTTGTGATGCGGTTACATAGCAGAAAGCTAAAAGATGTTGGTGACTTGGTGGGTTCGTGTGTTTGAGCTAAGAATAGCAGAAAATGGATATGGTTTTGCTTAGCTTCGGTCACATAAAGATAGATAGATACTTTGATTTTTTATTTCTTTTGTGGCTTAGTTTGGGGAGTGCGAACATAAGGGTTTCGTTAAGTGATGATGTATGTGATTTTGAGATGTAGATGGTGACTGCACGTGATGTGTGTTATAGTGTGTAGGGTTAGGCTAAAAGAGAATGTGATTAGGGTTAAATTTGAGTGGGTTGTGTAGTACTTATCTTTTTGGTAGTGTGTATGGGCTTAAAGGTAGTATGGGCTGGAACGGTTTGCAAAGCGGGTTAAGATTGACACCAAAATAACACTTGAGGTGCATACGTTGTGCACAAGATTTTATATTTATTTATTTTTTTCCTGACATAAGTAATGATTTTTTTCATGTGACCAAATTTTCAGGTCTTTATAGGTACAAAGTTGGTTATGTGCTATGAGTTACCGTTTCAAGGAGCCACACTTCAGTTTCATATGTCGAAAATATGTCGCATTAAGTATTGATTCCGACTTCAGTTTCATTGTTTTTAGTTTCCAGCTTGAACAAAAATATAACGTCAGTTATGTATCTTTGGGTTTTTTTAATATTCCCTCATATTCAAATGTAATGCAATGTTTGACTTGCCATACTGCATATTATAAACATTCTTACATGATGAAAGTAAAGATCTTTAATAATAAAATAGTATCAAGATGTTAAGCCACAAAAGATTGTTAGTGCCACATAACTTTCACATAAAAGGCCACTGAATTGGCCACCTTGGACAATACAGATTCCATGTCCACAGATAAGAAACTAACCCATCAAATTAAGTGTCTAAAAAAATAATAATAACAATAAAATTAAAGCATGGTGAAGATAACCAATTTTCCCTACTAACTGGATCGATAAAAAGCATCACGGTATGTGCATATATATATTTCATGGTAAGTTGAGAAACCAAAGCATCACAGGTATGTACATATATTAACAAAATCATTTTGAGTATTTGTGATAATAAAATCACAACTGATGAACCTATTGACAAACAAAATGATAAAAATTATTGCTGAGCAATACGCAACAAACAATTAGAACGAGCCCGAGTGCATCGCACGGGGTCGGAAGCATAATTTAATGTGAAGTATATACAACATCGAGATGAAAGTGCAAGGGTTGCCGGAATTGATCACGTATTTAGTATAGAATTAAAAGTCGGTTATGGATTGAGATGAAGTTGAAAATGTTGCAAGAATAATTAATGATTTAACCTAATTCATGCCTATATAAACCAGCCAAAATCACATTTAGTATGTACATGTTTGTTGAAGTGTATTACTAAGATGATTCACACATCTTTTAGATCTTTGATTGTTGGTAGCGGTCTGTAAATTCTCTTTTGCAACATTTAGTACGTAGATGTTTGTTGAAGTGTGTTAATGAGAAATATTTTGGAGATGATTCACAAATCTTTTAGATCTTTGTAATTAACTTGGTCTTCTTTTTTTCTTAATTTAGTTATCATACGCAGGTACCATGAAAATCACACAAGATCATGCATGCTCAGATAATTGGAACCAAAGATTAGGTTACCAACAATTTTCTTTGTTTCTTACATATTTAGGTGATTGTTATAGATAAACATATATATAGATATATGTATTATGTTAATGCATTTTCATATACAAGTAAATTATGTATGTTTTCTATTGATATAGCTCACATGTGCGAATTTATTCAAGAAAATATGCATGAGCATGTATGTCAGCAACATTTAAATGGTTAAATGATAATTTTTCCCTTGATTTAATGTGGAGTAATCAAAATACTCAAGATGGAGTCCCATAATTTAAAATGTGGAGTAATCAAGACACTCAAGATGGAGTCTCATGATTTAATGTGAAGTATATACAACATCGAGATGGAAGTGCAAGGGTTGCCGGAATTGATCTACGAAAGTATCTATAGTTTACATGAATTATTTAGTATTAAATGATAAATGTTTCGCTGGGAAACTTATGGAGTATATAAATGGAATGAGATTCGACATGAATTGAATCCGTTTGACATTGTGTAAAGCTGAACCAAACACTTTTAGCCCATAGTTTATATGTCATGAGATAACAAGACCCTTGCAAAAACCTTCTAATGGACAAGTATTAATTAGTTAAGTAATAGGCCAAAAGAAACAATGTCATTTTTTTATTGCATAAAACACATCACAACTTAATAACCAAAAACCCATTTATAAAATACAAAACGACAAAACCAAAACAACATCAAACATTTTTAAATTTTTATACAACAAAGTAAAAAAGTTTCATAAAACATACTAAAGTACTAAACAAAAAATAAGCATACACTAGCCAATACGCAGAATTAATACACAATTAACAATTAGATTAAAAGCCCGTGCGTAGCACGGGTTCTGCATGCCTCGTAACTTATAACATAAGCTTTGCTTAACACATAATTTTAATTAAGCCATAATATTCTATATGCTGACAAATATGAGCTTTTAAAACGAGTAAAACTTTCAATTAGCAAAATACTTAAATATAATTGTAATACCCGGAATTTTATTAAATACAATAGGTGTTTTGTATAATTTTGGCATTAGATATAAGTTTGATAAATGAATGAGGGTTGTTTTGTATTATCCTAAACTAAAAGTAACTAGTTTTACTTTGACCAAATAATCACTCGATACTTACAACACTTCTTCCAAGTAATTTGCTACTTTTACTTTGACCAAATGACTTAGTAGCAAGAAACTTTCAAGGTGTATTTGGTTCATGGATATCAGAATGATGTCAATGATAGTCATTGTAAATGTTTGGTTGGTTACTATAACAATCAAAATATGCGTTTATAGCCATAGCCTTATTCTAGTAGTAAGAGGTGGTCTTTTTAGCATTCCGTGGGCATGTTTTGTTGATATTTTAACCACTTAAGGGTGCCTAGTGGCAAAAATGCTTGTAACTATCACTCTATAATATATGAGGTCTTAAGTTAAATTCCTGCTAGGTGCAAACAACCTTAAGTGGTCACGCCAACCTGCTAGGTGCAAACAACCTTAAGTGGTCACGCCAACCTCCTGTAAATGAAGTGCTTTACTTGGTTTGAGTCTGTGTGGTGGTGGGTTCAAACCCCGTGAATTAGTCAGCCATAAAGTCGGAAATCATGATTACCAAAAAAAAAAAAAAAAAAAAAAAAAAAAAAAAAAAAAAAAGTTCGTGTACCTAAAACTGAAATGGAAGAAATTATATTTACCCAAATTCTAGCATCATAAATCTGCTATGAAATACATATCTTACATTTCTTGATATGTTATATATACACCAACACAACCATGTACCATTATAAAACATATGAGTAGATGACACAGGGACAAATATTCTATATCACAAACAATATTACGTTAACAAACGATGGTATTTTAATTCCAGTCTCTTACAATAGAAATTCACACAAGTCAAATGTTTAACAAATGAGAGTTGGAGGATTGAACAAGATTCTCTAAGCAGTTGTTTTAAGGTATCCAAACCGCCATTAGCATCCATGCCTTACAAACACCTTCGTAAACAATTGTTGGCGTGTATACATGACGCAAGTTTACTACTTCAACGGATGAAAAGCCAGCTGAAGCTGCCTTTTCTTACATAATTTTGCCGGATTTCTATAAATAGTAATCACAGGCGATTTCCTTTCTGATAAGACAACGCGTGCAATGCTAAAAGATTCGCCTTTTTCAGAAGCAAAGTTCCACTCGTTCATACTTAAATAAAACCAGTCCTTCTTTGCCACTGAAGTTGATTTAACTTCGATATATTCCTTGCTTTTATCCTTACCTTTAACAAGAATATCATATGGCAGTCCGGACTCTTTAACCTCATTGACCCATGTTACCTTTTTGTCACGAAGGGTGGAAGAAAAGTATCTGAAAGCCTCACGTTCTCCTTCCTTCCCAGTTATGACACGTTGCGGGGGACCTGAAACTGTATTTTTTCCTTTACCAATAACAGAATCTGATTGGTCATTTAAAGCTTCATCATCTTCCAAGATTACAAAGGGCATCGATGAGTCTGGATTTTCATCGATGATCCAGTCACCGTTACTCTCAAATAATCCTTCTGCAGCATCCAGTTTTGTTTCATCAAACCCAGGTGTGGTTTTCCAATGGACAGGTGGCCAACTTAAGTTTTTTCCAAACTTCTTAGTGGTAGTCGACCCCACTTCTGGTGATGATGTGGACACTAACGACCACTGTAATTCTTCACATGGGAGATTTGGCAGCTTTTGGCTATCTGTAACGAATAACTCCATCTTCTCCTCTGTGAAGCCTGATTTTGTCATTGTCGTAATCAGGTCAAGAAAATTTGCTAAAGGGAGCCCAACGAGTAAAAAATGAGAAAGCTCCATAAAAAGCGAGTGAGAATCAGCATTGCGTGTTGCATACAAGATGTTATCTTGTAGAAGACAACAGAATTCACGCTCCTTTGATTCAATTCCCAAACTCTTTACGACATACTTCTGGCACAATTTCTCCACCACAGCAATTTTCAAAGAATTCACGTTTTTGAATCCAGAAAGCTTGAGTTGAGAATATTCATTTGGATGCATGCGATAAATGTAACGCTGAGCATATGGGAGAGCCCATCTCACCAATGAATTCATATAACTACTATCTGTCGGGCCATAGTGTATCACTTCACGTGTCACAACCTGCACAATGACATAATATTAGACGGGTGATAGATATTACTTCAACGAATAGATAATTTCTATGTCGATAATCAAACATTAAATGCATTTATAGGAATCTGCTTGTGATGCAACTTAATATTCCCACGACTAGATCTAAAAAGATTCCACGGATAGTCATAACATGCATTATGCGTTCTTGATGTATAGGTGGAAGATTCGACCCATTAACTTAAATATGGGTTGTTTCCAGTTTTGATTTATCCATAATGGGTCAAATGGGTGATTTGCTAGAAGGGCAACAGGTGGATTCGGATTCAGATTATTAATGTAATAATATTGTCATTGTTATCACAACTAACGCCTTAACCATTAAAAAAACTTTAGGGACTTGACAAAAAAGTGTTTGACGGTCAACCAACTCAGCTCAACCACTTTCAACCAGTACTAGAAAATGACCCGTTTTAAAAATGTTATCAGACCCGTCTATCTTGAAACCTCTAGTGTGAGGTCTTTGTTGTGTGAGAATAAAAGAGAGTACCTCAGAAAGACACGGGATTCCTAGTCTCCGAAATAAAACAGAAACCGTATCCTGAAGCATCTGTTTTTCTTCGTTAATAAGCTCCCCCAAACATAGAAAGTCAACATTACTCAAGTCCATGAAGTCCTTTTTAAGCTGCTCATCGTCGCACCAATATATGTGACCAAAGGATTGATGCAACGAAACCCATTTATCTTTCACAGTTGGAAGGATCCTCGTTTCCTTTTCCATCATACTCCTCTTCAAGTAGTCGATATCATCAGAACTCAAAACCCCCGAGTCTAATCCATCACTCCATTTTTTAAAAACTTGGAAAACCTATCACATGAAGCAAAAGAATTATGTACATACTTTATGTATATGTACATACTTTATGTTAATGCGTAAGTTAAATCGAAAAGTGGAAACAAGTTGGATGATTTAAAATTTGCCTAAAGTTAAAGAAACTAAAATTTCAACTATTAACTACTGTATATAATTGTACCACTGTTTTAGCTGCCAGCGATGGCAAATTCTTGGTGGATAAATGTAGCAAAGACCGAAGGTAGCTAAGAAGAGGAGGACTCTCAGCTACTCCAAACTCATTTACAAAGAAACTATGGAGGTCGGGATAAACACTGGACAACATCTTGCTGAAAACACGATGAGTCTTGTATTCATACAACTGAGCCTCGGTTAAAGTTTTCTGATCCATTGAACCGGTAGAATCATGCCAATATACTTCACTGGGAGTTAATAATAATCCTGATGCCACTTCATTTGTAGAATCAAATGAGTGTGGAACAAATATAAAAGCTTGAGAATGCAAAGTCGCCACTAACTTATGCTTTGAAACGCTCATCTTACTCCATAAGTATGTATAGAACTTGGTCATTTGAGATATCCTAGTAAATGTAAAATTTATAAATGGTTCAAGAGATGAAAACAAACTATAGTATAGATAAGGAAATAACATGAAAAATAGTACTGAAGTTTTGAACTAGTTATACCTGGCCCTAAAAGGTTTCTTTGATCCTCTCCAAACATCGAGAATTGATAAAGCAACATCAAGAGTGATTGTTTTCTTCAAGCCAATGTCATTTAAAAACTTCACGTTGTTGACCTATTTAACAAAAAAAGAATCAGGGTTTTGAGTTTCATAGAACTATACTTGATCATACAAAAATAAATCTAAAATTACTAACCTTTGGAACGGTGTATGGTGCCCTGTGACCAAGAACTTCACGCACTTTTTCACAGTTATGAAACATTTCTTTAGGAAAGTGAAGTTGATCATCCATACTAGAAGCCAACCATCGAAAACTATGAAGGATACTTATAACATAAGATTTAAAAGGCTTGTCACTAAAAGAATCGTCCCATAGTGTATCAAGTACCTTTAAAAGGTACACACCTTTTTCCTTATTACCGTTCGCGGAAACATGTGACAACAAATGCATTAACTCTTGGGAATCCCAATCATCGTCTAATAGCATAGGTTTACTAGCGGTGTGACATATGTCCTCAACACTCTTCTCAACCTTAACTATTTGCACAAAATCGGTGACTCCTAATTCCTGCAAGAATTTTCTCCATTTCAACTTTCCTCCAGGTGATGCTTTGTAAACTGGGTGTTTCAGATAGCTGATATCGATCTCAAACCACTTCATATCAGTGCCACCAATCAACTTACTCATATCAATGGGATTCCCAAATTCTTTACTGAAATGAATTGGCACATCAACAAGTCGCTTGAACCCGTGATTTGTGGAAATAAAAGCTTTGTTACGTAGCTGTGAGAGAACATGCTCCTTTTCTACGAGACACTCAGAACAAGACGATTCTAAGTGAAACATTATAAAAGAGAAGTACTCAATCATCAACTCTGTATTTTCCGCCATAACTTTTTCATCACAAATAGCAGGTAAGACGTGCTTTTTCAAAACTTCGTGTGCAGATAACCATTGGACCCCAACTTTGTAAAGCATTTGGGTTACGTTCTCAACATGATCACTAAAAAGAGCAGGATTAACAATCCGAAGTTTCAAATACAACTTCCCAAAAGCTTCAAGCCCATGCTCGCGATCACTATGCAGCCAAATTGCACCTTCATTAATTGAAGCATAGCTACCATCTAAAAGAGGTATAATTGGTAACTGTCTTACAGAACTAATGAAATCAGACTCGGTTGCATTAACCAACATCAAAAACAAAACATTTAGCCAAGAGCATAGCCAACTGAGGTCCATTGATCTAAGAGAATCAGCCCGACATAAAGATGCCATAACTTGAATAAGAACTTTAGGTCCACATTCTTCAATGCCTAAAGCCCGTGCCAAGGAATCCGTTAGAAGCGTATCTTTATGCAAGTATCCAACATCAAGATGCTCCCTTATCAAACTATCAGGCAACAACGAACGAGTTTGTTCTGTCCAGTTACGCAGTACTTTACATGGCGGGACCCACACGTCCCACTCGTCATCTTCCCCTTGTAGAAGCAGACAGCTAGAACTACACAGCTTAGAAATAATCATATTTGGAAGCTGTGAAAAAAAACCATGAACTTCCCCTTCAAGAGGAACAAAGCTCATAAAAACTGAAACGCCCTTCGCCAGGTTCTTTTTAAAACAAGGAAGGCTGCAGAATGACAGCTCAGCATTAACGAACAAATTCGAAAACTCCAATAACAACCATTGGTTCCATGGACTGTTTCCATCAACTTCTCTTGACGAGGAAACAATAAAATCCGCTTGGATGATAAATTTTAAGCCATAACTCCTTGAAGGAAATAAAACAAAAACAGGCTGTTGGTCGAGCTTCGAGATGTAGTTTCCATTACCTAAATCCTCCAACCCAAGTGCCACGGATATTTCAGTTGTTTGGACATCATGGCAAATATGATCCGCTTGTAGTGTTCCAGATTTGACAAACCAAGTGAATTTCTCTTTTCCAAGAAAAATATTCACAATACCATCTTTATCAACTTGCTTCCTCATGACAATGAGTGAATCATTTGGAATATTTCTGAACTTGATACATTTAAGGCGGTGAAGGAATAACAAGAAGGATGGATGAAAGCTAGCAAACATGGAGAGAAACTTCTCGACAGGAAAAGCTTCATCTTCCTTTGATCTGAAGGGAAGCACAATGCATGTTTTGCAACATGTCTCATCCGTTGGATCGTTATCCCCAGAACCAAACTTGCTAAACAAATCAATGTCACAAGGTGGAACAACTGTTGGCAAAACAAAACCAATTAGACCGTCGCTTATGTCAAACTTGATATGGAACGCGTTAGAATGGATTTCCGGAGCATCTGCCACCTGGTCGTATATCAAATCATTAAGAATTATTCTAAGAAAAAACATCAAAGATCAGAAGCTAAAATAAGTGATGGAACATATTCTTTGAGAAATTAAAGAGTATAATATACCTGGAATACCGATTTGAAGCCAATGCCCTTTTTGCTAATATATCCAGTACTAGGTTCCGTCTTTGATGAATTGCCTACCTTACAAAGTGCTTTTATGGTTTCGACAGAAAATCCTTGATCATTATTCAAGACTATAACTCCTGTTTCTTGAAGAATGAAAGTTAAAGTTGGCTCAACATCACACGAGTACAAATTTCCATCAGCATTCCGAACCTATATATTAGCAAAACACGGTGTAACATAACATAACCAAAGCAGCAACATGAAATAGTTTAAATAGATGCACTTACGAGTTCGAGTAGAAAATGTGAGTCCTCAGAATATAACTCTTGAGAAAGACAATGTAGTGCTTCTCCTAAACGACAATGTAGTACAAATTTCTCAGTAGCCGAGATATCTGAACCCAATCCGAATTCTTCTCGCCTAATACACTCAATAATCTTCTTTGCTGATTCCTCTTCATTATTATTATCCTTACCTTCAGTAACAAAATCAGATGCTAATCCATCATTCATATCAGAAGAGACTGTATCCTTATAAGTTCCGGAACCTGATTGGTCTTTCAAAGCTTCATCTTCTTTTCTAATGACTGAAGCTTCATCATGTCTCGTGTGATCACTACTGACTTCTTTTGTCTTTGATGCAGGTTTCCTTCTTGATCTTCCTCGGAGCTTTTTAGATGTAGACTTTGTGGGACCAGAACTTGTGGTTGGTGTAAACTTACCTTCTTCTGGCGATGAAATGGAGAACATAGACCATTCGGATTCTTCACTTGGGAGCTTCAATAGTTTTTGCTTATTTATTGAAAACAGCTCCATTTGCTCCTCTATGTGACCTGATTCTGTTGTTAAAATCCGGTGGAGGAAATCTGCTAAGGGCAATTCAGGAACTCCGGCAACAAGAAAACGAGAAAGCTCCATAAAAAGTGAGTGGGAATCTGAATCAGAATCGGGAGTTGCATACAGGATGTTGTCCTGCAGAAGACAACTGCACTTAAACTGCTTTTTGGATTCAATACCAAATTTCTTTATGACGTTCTTGTAGAACAACTTTTCCACCACGACAATCTTTAGGTTCTTGAATTCAGAATATTCTTTTCTATGGAAGCTATAAATGTAGCGTTGAGCATAGGGGAGTGCCCCGTTTATGAAGTAAGCTATAAAGCTATTATCCATCATGCCAGAGTATATTGCTTCACGAGTCACAACCTGCAGAAGCCATAAAATAGACGAATGATACGAAGTACTTCAAATTCATATATACAATTATCCCTAATGTCACTGGCAGCACAAAACCATCTGTGACATATTCGTTAAGTTTGAAAACAATGGATGGGGCGGCTGGGTTGCAAAATGGGTTAAACAAGTCAAGCTTGAAACGGGATGTTTCAACATTCAGTTTTGTGGATAGTTGATGTGTACAATATCTTTTGAAGTAAAACCATGTAAGAGGCTGTAAGCATTGAAGATACACTTTGGGTGACTTTCAACCTAATTGACATGTTTCCCTTCTAGCTAACCTTTCTGATTTCACCCATTTGACCCGTTAGGCAAATAATGTAACACAAATCAACCCATTTATAAGTAAATGGGTTGAAATTGCTACCTCTAGTTTTGTTCTAGTATGTGTGTAAGGGAGAGTGAATGTGAATACCTCAGAAAGAGAAGGGATTCCCAGTCTCCGTAATAAAACAGAAACCTTATCCCGAAGCATTTGCTTTTCTTCATCACTAAGCTGCCCAAAACACAAAAAATGAACATTTTTCATGTTCATGAATTCTTTTCTTAGCTGCTCATCGTCACACCAACATACGAGACCAAATGATTGATGCAGGGATACCCATTTATTTTGCAGAGTCGGAAAGATCGTTGTTTTCCTTTTCTCCATACTCTCCTTCATGTAATCAATATCTTCAGAATTCAGAACCCACGAGTCTAATGCATCACTCCATTTTTTGAGAACATGGAAAAACTGATACATGAAACAAAATAACGATGAGAAAAAGCTACCTGTATATATGATATTGGCCAATTCAGGATACTGTTCATTAGTATATGAAACGGGTCGATGTGGTTTGACAGTCACCCAAAGTATATTTAAGAACAAAACTACGTTTTTTTGCTGAAGTGGAAATGGGTCACATGGTTTGAAAGTCGTATATTGACAGCAACTGGTCAACCCATTTAGACACGCCTACTTTGCCACCAAGAGTATATGCATAAACAAATGACTATATTAGTGTACTCACTGTTTTAGCGGCCTGTGATGGCAAACTCTCGCTTGATAACTGTAGCAGAGACTGCAGATAGCTAAGGAGAGGAGGATTTTCAGCTACTCCAAACTCATTCACAAAGAAATTATGGAGGTCAGGATAAACATTGCATAACATCTTATTGAAAAGAGGATGAATTGACTTTGTTTCTTCTATTGAACCGAAAGAATCATGCCAATATAGTTCACTGGGAGACAAAAGTGAACCAGACACGACTTCATCGGTGGAACTAAACGAGTAAGGAACAAATATGAAAGCTTGAGAACGCAATTTCTTGACTATCTTTTGCTTTGAGATGCTCATCTTATTCGATAAGTATGTGTAGAAGTTGGACATCTGAGATATGCTGGTAAAGGTAAAGTTATAAACGGTTAACAAGCAAGCCAAAGGAAAAGAAAAGACAAGAAAAAAATATAGAAAATAATAATAATAATAAAAATAAAAATAATTGCCCCGTTCATACACACTCACAAAAACATATACTCCTGAAAAACTGAAATAGTGATACCTGGCCCTGTGAGGCATCTTAGAGCCTCTCCAAACTTGGAGAACTGATAACGCATCATCAAGAGTGACTTTTTTCTTCAAGCCGATATCATTCGAAAACTTCACAGAGCTCACCTATTTAGCAACAAAAGTATAGGATATTATAACCTTATAGTTCCATAGAGTTACAACTTTTCATACAAAATAAAATCGAAGTACTAACCTTTGGAACAGTGTATGGTACCCTGTGACCAAGAACCGTATGCACCACTCCACAGTGATGGAACAAATCTTTAGGGAAGTGAAGTCGATCATCCATACCAGAAGCCATCCATGGATAATCATGAAGCATTCTTATAACATAAGATTTATAAGGCTTGTTGCTAAGATGATCATCCCATAGTTTACTAAGTACCTTTAACAGGTACTTACTCTTTTCCCTATCACCATGCGTAGTCACATGTGACAACAAATGCATTAACTCCGGAGAAGTATATTTTATGACCTCAGCACGCTTTTCAACTTCAACTACTTGCACAAAATCAGTGACTCCTAATTTCTGCAGAAACTTTCTCCATTTCAATGTTCCGTTAGGCGTGGATTTGTAAACCGGGTGTTTCAAATAACCGATATCAATCTCATACCATGTCATATTGGTCCCAGCGACCAACTTGCTCATATCAACTGGATTCCCGAATTCTGTACTGAAATGAATTGGCACATCAACAGGCCGTTTGCACCCATAATTTGTGGAAATATAAGCATTGTTGCATAACTGTGAGAATATGTGCTCCTTTTCTGCACGGCATTTGGAGCACCTTGATTCTAGATGATACATTATAAATGACAGGTACTCAATCATCAACTCCGTACTTTCCATCAACACTTTTTCATCACATATTGACGGTAAGATGTGCAATTTAAGAACTTCATGAGCAGATAACCTCTGGACCCCAAATTTGTAAAGCATTTTGGTTATGTTTTCAGGATGATCACTAAGAAGGTCTGGATCAACTATTCTGAGTTTCGGACTTGGATACAACTTCCCAAACATTTCAAAACCAGGCTCATCCGTAAACAACCAGATTCCACCTTCACTAATTGATGCATAATTGCCATCAAAAAGAGGAATGAACTGTAATTGGCTGAGGGAACTTATAACATCATACTCGGTTTCATCAACCAACATCAAAAACAAAACATTCAGCCAAGAGGAGAGCCAACGGAGGCCTAATGATTTAAGAGAATCAGCCCGACATAAAGATATCATAACTTGAACAAGAAATTTGGGTCCACAATCTTCAATGCCTAAAGCTTGTGCCAATGAATCTGATAGAACCGCATCTTTATTCAAGTAGCCGACATCGAGATGCTCCCTTATCAAACTATCAGGCAACAAAGAACGGATTTGTTCTGTCCAGTTTCTCACTACGTTACGTGGGCGGACCCACTCATTGCAGCCCCCTTCTAGAAGCAGACAGTTAGATTCACGCAACTTGGAGATAATCATACGTGGAAGGGAAGAAAAAAACCCGTAAGCACCCTCTCCAAGAGAAACGAAGCTCAAAAAGACAGAAACACCCCTTGCTGGATTCTCCCTAAAACATGGAAGGCTACAGAATGACAGCTCAGCACTCACGAACACATTTGGAAACTCAGATAGTAACCATTGATTCCATGGACTATCTGCATCAACTTCTTCCAATGACGAGGAAACAATAAAATCCGCTTGGATGATAAAGTTCAAACCGTAATACCCTATTGGACGAAGAAAAGCAAAAACAAGTTGTGGGCACAGATACGGGGTGTAGTTTCCATTATTTGAATCTTTTAACATAAGTGCCATTGATATTTCAGTTGTTTTGACATCCTGCCGGACATGATCCGCTTGCAGTCTAAGCTTTTTGATAAACCAGGTTGCTTTTTCATTATGAGAAGATATTTTAACCATACCGTCTCCAACGACTTCTTTTCTCATGAAATTGTATGAACCATGTACAAAATTTATGTACTTGATACATTTAAGCCGTTGAAGGAATAGCATTACGTGCGGATGGAGTTTACGAAATATGGAAATTATATCTTCGACTGCAAGCACTTCATTTTTCTTAGAAAGTACCATGCATGTTTTCCAACGTTTTTCATCCTCTGGATCACAATCCGAAGCAACCATCTTGGAAAACATACTAACATCACGAGGTGGAACAGCTATTGCCGAACCATCACTTATGTTAAACTTGATATTGAACTCATTAGAATGTATTTCCGGAGCATCACTAACGCGAAATACAGATTTGAAACCAATGCCTTTGTTATCAATATACGTATCACCACTAGGTTCCTTCTTTTTGATATTGCAAACATCATCACGAAGGGCTTTAATGCTTTCAACAGAAAATCCTTGATCATTATTCAACACTATAACCCCTGTTTCTTGAAAAATGAAGGTCAGAGTCGCCTCCACGTCACATGGGTACACATTTTCATCAGCATTTTGAACCTAAACATTACATAACACACATCGATTAGAATTACTGAAAGAAATGAGAAACTTGTAAAAAACTTTCACATATTTTTGTCTTTTTACCATTTGAAGTAATATACTTCTGCCAATATATAAGAATGAACTGGTAACTAGTTACAAACTTATAACATACAAGGTACTAAGATAAAAGTCCGTTACATCAAATGCTAACAAAGTTAAATATTGTTATAAACAATAAAGTATATTACTTTTTCGTGCAATTTTTCCTATAACTAATGCACTACCAGAGCATCCGCAGTGGTCACTTGACCACTACCCAACAACACGTTGACTTCCTTTCACAACCACTATCCTACCACTTTTACCCAGCGACACATTCCTTTCTCTAACACTTTCATCATCACTACTAACCACTTACTCCACTAGTCCACTGTAATATACCGTAATATTATATACCTCTCACACACACATACCATTAAAAACTATAAAAAGAATATACAAACACTTTGGCTCAGCATAGCAACCAAGAGCACCATTTTTCCACTCGGACGTTGACCGAGGTGCAACCGTGAGCCCTGTTCCCACTTCCCACCCATAGCCTATCTCACACCATTGTGGAAGCTCTTAGCGGTTGCTTAAAAAATACCAAGGCATGTTTGGCAAGGAGCATTTAGCATTTTGTATTTTTCTTAAAACAACACTACTTATGAGATGCGTTTAACTTTTACATCATTTTACACTTTATAATCACATATATAACTAATCTACCAAACCTCTATCTAACTTTTACATCATTTAATACTTTATACTCAGTCATCAAGTTTTTTTTAGTAAAGAAAATTAAAGAAACATTTTCGGCCAAATTTTAGGAGGAAAGATTTTACATTAAAATCAACCAAATTACCCTTCTTTTTTAGTCTCTTTCCTCTTTTTTTTTCTACGCTAGAGAACACAACCTTTTTTTGTTTCACTTCATTTTCTTTACTTTTCCTTAAGTGATACTCGAGAACATAGTGTTACACTAAGCTAGAAGTACTAATCTAACAAAAAGTTGTACAATATATATGTTGTTTACTTATGCTTCTTGACACATATATACTAGTAGTAAGCATGAAGATACAATTATATAAATAAACAGATATAAATAAATATCAAAAGGGTATACTCACAAGTTCAAGAACAAAGTTTGATCTCTGAATTATAGGACTATAATTATTGGTTGATGAAGACGTGCTGGCTTTTTGACCCATTATATAGAAATGGTCAACGTTAAATATATAGTAAAAACTGTAAGTCAACTACTGACATATGAAAAGTCGTCGGAACTAAGAATGTCGTGGACTTTGAGGAAGATCAATTGTGTGTTTTTTTGAGGAAGAAGACTAGAAGAGGAAGAGACATAAAAGTGTATCATGGGTTTGGTTTCAAAGAATAAGTAAGTGGGGCCTAGTTTTTGGTTAATAATTGTCCTTTTTATTCTTTTCTTTATTTACTTTTGATTTCTTTAAGTATTTTTTCTCTTTTTAAATAAAGATAAATTAATTTGTACTTGAGTTATTTGCTTAGCCATGAAGTACTCGGACTTTGATCAAAAAAAAAAAAAAAAAAAAAAAAAAAGGTACTCGGACTTAAATCTTTGTGCATGAAGTGCAAAAATATATATATGAGATACCTTAACTCATACTATAAGTATGTTTGGAAAATGGAAACATTAACATAATTGTTTTAATAGTTCTAAGTTAATTTTGACCGAGTTAATCAAGTTTCGGCGAAGTTGTTTCTTTCAAGTCAAATGTTTGTGTGAGCTCATAGAGTTGGTGCTTGTAAAATAAGATTAGCCGGGTACTTGCGCGTTACTACGGTGAGTATTTGTGTAACTAATTTTTTTTTAGAGTAAATGTCTTTTGATTATACGTTTTTTAGCGAGCAATTTTATCGGTTGCACAGTTTGCTTAACAATAACTTTATAGATAGTGAAAATTTTCGGTTAAAATAGCTTTAAGCAATAGTAATGAATGATATTGTTGTAAATTAAGTACAAAAAGTGACCAAATTATCCCTAAACTTACTCACATTATTTTATTTGTAGAGAAATAATCAAGTAATTTATTTTTGTAGTTGTATTTTTTACTCACATTTTTTTTTAATTTAGTGTTTTATGTTTATTTTCATATATAGATGAAAATAATTAAGAAAATGAATCATGACAAATTAATAGATTAGTAAATTTGTTTAGAATGGGCGCCATAGTCATTTTATATTGTTGCTTAAACAATGTGAATAAATTTTAAGAGTAATTTAGTAAGTTTATTATGCTTGAATTTTCAATAATTTCATCCCTCCATTATATCTATTATAAATAGCTTATAGCATAAGCTTTGTGTAACACATAATTTTATTAAAAGATTAAGCTATAATATTCTAACTAACTGCTAGCTTTGGCTAAACATACGTCGTTTGTTTGTTAAGAGGATCTGAATCCGAATCTGAAAAGAGGATCTAAATTTGAATCTGTGGCGAAAAACTCTGAATCTGAATCAATTAATGTTGTTTGTTTTTTTTAAACGTTTAAATGATTAGAACACATAAAAAACTAGTTACAAATTATTAAGAGGTAGTAAGATCATCTTCCAAATCTTATTAGGCAAGAGGTAAAAACCTCTTAACGCATCTAAACGAAGGGAAAAACAAACACCTTTAATTATCAAAAACTCTTAATAATTCAGATTTATAGACTATTAAGAGGTATTAAATAATTTATTAAAAAAAACAAACACAATCTAGCTAGAAGTACTAATCATCAAGAAGTTGTACACTATATACATAGAGAAATGATACATAGCCTAATTGTGGACCTAATCATGGACCTAAAAATATGTGGCATCATCGTGATGGCTGCAGACAAGGACCCACTTTTTACAACCCATCAGGATGATGTCACATGTTTTTAAGTCCACAATTAGGTCCACAATTAGGTCCGTGTATCATTTCTCATATACATATGTTGTTTATTAATGCTTCTTGACACATATATACTAGTAGTAAGCATGAAGATAGAATTACATAAATAAACAAATAATAATAAATATTAAAAGGGTATACTCACGAGTTCAAGAACAAAATTTGATCTCTGAATTATAGGATAATAATTATTGGTTGATGATGACTTGCTGACTTTTAGACCCATTACATAAGAGCTCTGGGTGCAGTGGCAAGGTTTTGCCTCCCCATTCGGGCCCCACCATGCCACATCACCAAAACACCCCAACTTCAACAAACCACAACAAACCCCCCCCCCTCACCAAACAACAAACCTCCACTTTCCCATTCGGGCCCCACCTCTTACACACTTATTTTTTATTCATTTCATTAAATAAATTAAATTAATTTCACAAATACTTAAAAATAAAAAAACATACTAATTTTATTTCATAAAATAAAAAGTTACAATACGGAAGAAAAAAAATACGATACGAGGAAAAAAAAACACGCATACAATATGGAAAAAAAAAACGATACGGAAAAAAAAACATACGATACTAATAGGAAAAGTAAAACATTTTATTCGTCATCTTCGCGGTCGAGATTTTGGTATTTCTGAGTTATTCGTGCTTGTCTCTTGCGAATTACTTCGGCTCTAATCGGGTCAGTAACCGTGTTTGGATCGAGCATTAGCATTTGCATATCCTGCCACTCCAACAACGCAGCTTCTTTCTCGAACGCCTTTTCCTCCCTCTTCCTCCGCGCCTCGTAACAAGCCGTTTGAGCGTCTTTCGCTTGATTATACTTTTCGGATAATTGTCCCGAAAAAGTACTCGTTTGACTCCCCCCGGAACTCGCCGCACTCGACGTTTCCGTCGACTTTTGTTTCTTTCCGGGTCGCCTGCTGCTTCTTTCGGGACGAGGTCGTTTGTCCGGCCCGAATATATCCTCAAGACATTTAATGTCTAAAGGTTCTTCAGCATCCCATTTCGGGTAGCGTTTCAGGATTTGCCAAACGTGAAGCAAAGTGAAACCCCTTTGTCCAAAACGTAGTGAGAAGTTCGTTTTGGCATTCTCGACATGATCATGCTCATTTTCACCACTGCGACGCTCTAAATGTTTATAAATAGCGTTGAATTTTTGGCAGTCGGCATTGATCCTTGTCCATTTACCGGATAGCATGTTTTTTGTTCGTGGGGCTTCAGTAGTCCGCTCGTTGAAAAGTGCATGAATTTTGTTCCAAAAGAATTCATTCTCTTTGTCATTTCCGAGCTCCTCGTCTTGAGAAACTTCTATCCACGCTTCCGCAAGAATATTTTCTTCTTGTTTCGACCACAACTTTCGCGCACGCGTATTAGCAGCTTCTTCCAAGTCTTCGTCATCGTCCGCGTCCAAATTTACGACGTTTTTTCCTCTTTGGGCTTTGGTTTTTTTTCCTCGGCCTTTGGCCGGTGATCTTGGCTTAGGTACTTTAAAAGTACCTTGATTTGGTTGTGTCGGTTGTGATTGAGGAAAAGTGGATGGTTGATTCGGGTTATAAAATTGTGGCGATAAATTGAATTGTTGTTGACTTGTGAATCCTTGTTGAAAGGCTAATTGTTGGTTACGGTAAATGTCACTCGGATTTAATGGTTGTGAACCGTATGGCGGTGAAGGGTTTGGACTTTGAGACGAGGGACTAGAAGAGTTTGAGGCTCCCCCGTATGGACGTTGGTTTGACGTTAAGAGGTTCGTGAAATAACCTCCTTCGTTCGGGTTTTGAGACATTTTTTTGTTGATTAGGAGAAGAGGTATAGAAAGATTTAGTTTAGATTTGTGAATGTAGTGAAGAGAATGGAAGAAGAAGGTTGTATTTATAGTTGTAAAAAAGGGTAGGGAAAAAAAACAACCGTTGTTATAAACGGTCGATTTTTGCAATAAAACAAAACAAACCAAACGTAAACCTGCACTTTTGTCAGGCGAGTTGCTTCGCCGTGGCCACGGCGAAATAGCCAACGGCGAGCCTCGTCCGGTGTGGCGGCGAGCAACGGCTCGCCATTGGACGTGCCAGCTCGGACGGCGAGGGGTCCCTCATCGACTGCACCCAGAGCTCTAAGGGATGTATTAACTGAACCCTATCTATGGGAGGCAAGTATCAAACCCTCCCATAGGGTAGGGTGTACTTGTGTACTTTTTTTTTTGTCCTTTTTTGTCCTTTGTCCTTTTATGTCCTTTTTTTGTCCAACAGTCCAAGTCCAGGTTTTCCCAAAGCAACACAAGCAAACACAAGTGAAACTTGTGTCCAAGTCCAGGTTTTCCCAAAGCAACACAAGCACACTGTCCAGGTTTGTCCAAGTCCAGGTTTTCCCAAGTAACACAAACAACAAAAGTCCCAAGTGCAGGTTTTGACACAATCAACACAAGTAACACAAGCAAAAAGTCCAAGTGCAGGTTTTTGTCCAAGCAAAACAAGTAACACAAGCAAAAAAACACAAACAGAAAAGGCAGGGTCAGTAGAGTTTCGAGAGCAGTTACACAAGTGAAACAAGTTTCACAAGAGGGTTAGTATATCAGAATAGGGAGGGTCAGTAGAGTTTCGAGAGCAGTTAGAGTCTTTTGAGAAGAGGATGAAAGAGATAGAGAAGTTGCTGGAGCAGGTGGACAGTGATAGTAGTTAGTATCATAGTTAGTATCTTGATAGTAGGTTGCTTTTGTATGTCTTTATTTTCAATATGTATGTTATTTGACAAACCTTTGAACTCTAACTGCTTATTTATGCAATTCGAATGATTTTTTTTATTATTACTTTGTTTAAATTAGTAATAACATTATTGATTGATGATGTAAATTATTATGCAAATTCTTTGGTCAGATGAGCCAAAGAAATCCTTTCTGGTGCCGATGTAATAGATGATTTTATTGTAGAACGGAAATCCTGGCAAGATGGTAGTCGTGGGCGACTGTTTTATGCATGTCCTCTTTCAGTGGTAAATAATCATACGTTTGCTTAGTTATGTTAATAATTTGTTTGTTAAAAATACATTTCTTATTATTTTCTTAACATGTAACAGCCAGGTACAAAAGACTATGGGTGTCGATACTTCAAGTGGAAAGATGAATTTGAAGCAGAGCACTTTAATCAAACCTCTTCTTCAACGCACTGCTCAAACTGCGTTGCTACAAAAAATGAGAACAAGTTGTTGAAGGCAAGAATAAAGGCGCTGGAAATGGAGTTAGAAATGGCAAGGAATCCTGAGGATCACGCTTGTCAGTCAAGTGCCCGGCTCCATGATCTTTTAAATGAGATGAATAATCTTCATATGTCGTAGATGTTGTAGCTTTAAATAATGTGTTAACGATGTTGTTTAATTAAATAATAACACTTGTTGTTGTAATTATTTAATGTGGTAATTTTTAACGTGACGCTGTTGTTGTTGTTACTTAAATAAAATAAATTACACGTCAATTATATAAACATTATACAAAATACACCCTAAAATATATTATACAAAATATTTCAAAAAAAAAAAAATGGTACAATCGTACCTCCCTAGGGTACTAGGGAGGGTTAGTGTATCCTACCCCATTACATAAAAATGGTCAACGTTGAATATATAGTCAAAATGGTAAGTCAACTACTGACATACAAAAAGTCGTCGGAAGAGTGTGGTGTACTTTGAGGATGATCAGTTCAATTGTGTTTGTTCAAAAAAAAGTTCAGTTGTGTTTTTTTAGGAAGAAGAGGAAGAGACATAAAAGTGTTTCATGAGTTTGGTTTCAAAGAAAATGTATGTGGCCATGTGGGACATAATTTTTGGGTTAATTACTGTTCTTCTTATTCTTTTCTTTATTTACTTTTGATTTCTTTAATTTTTTCTTCTCTTTTTAAATAATTAATTTTAAGTGAGTGATTTGCTTAGACCCGAAGTACTCGGACCAAAATCTTTGTATGTAAAGTGCAAAAATATACTAACGTCAATTTAATTGTTTAGTATCTATGTATAGCAATGAGATGTTTAGTATCTTGTTGTTATGTATATGTACTTGTCTAGTTATCACTAAAGTAACAAAAAAGTTATGGTGTTTGTATAGTAAAGATTAGAATAATTATTTAAAAGTATTAAATATAAGTTTATGATGATTGTCTAAGTTTTTAAACCATGTATGTTTAATTTGTATTTGTCTAACTTTTCATTTGTAACTTTGCAAACCATGTTTGTATGTGTTAATTAGGGTTATTAAGGAAGGTAAATAGGCAATTAACTTTACTATTTTTTAAGAACTATTAAGTTTTCAAGAAATGAGTTTAAATTTTTTATAGTTAGTATAAACGTTTCAAACTTAATTTTCACTGTGTTAACCAGATCAACTACATGATTATTTGAGTTTAAAGAGTTTGTGCTTATTAAAAAAAATATCTTGTATTATAATGTTAGGTTCCCATATTGATTTCACACAAACAAGAATGAGATAGATATAAGGATTTGGGTGATTAAATGAATGAGAGAATTGTAAATGCAAGAGTTTCCTTAATATTCCAAATAACCAACCAAAATACAAATGAGACCTAAAGGTTCTATTTATAGAAGGGAAGCTAGGGCAACACTCCTAGCTCCTATCTTCCTTGATTCGTGGGCCTTGAAGGCCGTGTGGGCTTTTCATAAGCCTTAAATACATAAATGATAACAAATGTAAGTAACTAATAATAAAGCAACCTAACATTTATTACAAATGACCGAGACTTGATAAAATAATAAAACTTCGTTCCCAACAATCTCCCCTTAAGGGTCGGTCATCACGGTTGCTTGACGTCTTTGTCATTTCTTCATTTTTGACTTTCATAGCTTTAGACGTCTTTCAAAAATTATGAGATAAGAATCATTCATCGTTCTTTATGCTTTGTTCATTGTTGTTGTAATAGTGATCAAGTTATGAAGTTGTCTGCCTTTCGTCACTTCCGCGTCTGTGGTGGTAGTCCGCCATTCCAACATGCTCATACATCTTTGAACTTTGACTTACACATGCACATAGTTCCCTTTCTTAGACTTATGATCTTTAGTCTTTATACTCTGTAGATTCTTCTTTTTGGCGTAGAATCTTTCTTTGAACTTTGTGTTGTTTTGATCTTTGAGGGAGCTTTTGATGACTTCAAAATGCATGTATGAGCATGTGGAATCCGTCGCCATGGAGATGAAGTGTCCCTGCAGGTAGACAGTTAGCAATAAAACATCCGGTACTTACAGATAAGGAATTAGAGATCATCAACAGCATAGTGTGAAGACTCCTTCTAACCCTTATCAAGGACGTTCCCATATCAGATACCCCCGAAGGAGCTTACGAGACCTACTAAGTAGCTCAATGACTGGGTGAGTCGCTGGGGATCACTCCACGACTGTAGACCGCTAATAAACCACCGCAAACACTAAGCGCAACTCACAAGGAGTTACCGAAGTGACCTGCTGTCTGTAACACCCCCAAAATTTGATACAGCGGAAGACTCAACAAGCTTTCGGGGTGCTACGGGGATTGGTATCCATTCAAAGTCATGAAAGAACGAGATAAAGTAAACATAATAAAAACACAACTAAAACGGGGTTTTAAAGTTTACACTTATCCCAACATCATTCAGAGTCAGGCCCAAAAGAGATAAACGTAGGTCCACAATTTAATATCAGAGTTTAGAAAAATAGATCCATAAACCAGGTGCCATTGCCAAGCCTCCAATCCAAGCATCTATAGAGCATCACTTAATTTCCTGAGAAAACGTGCTAAAAGTCAGCTTTCGCTGGTGAGATCATAGGTTTAAATTCATCTAACAATATAGTGGATATATACGCAAAACGCTTGCTAGCTAGACTAAGGATTCGCTAAAAGCCTGCGGATACCCTCCGCTCCAATATAACACACGGATACCCTCCGTTCTAACATAGATATTCGGGTAACCCCCGCAATACCAATAAATACTCGGATAAACTCCGAAGTATTAATAACCTATTGGTGCACACTATAGTATCTAAATAAGTCAACCTTGAATAGTACACACGAAACTATGTAACTAAAGCTGACAGTCCAAATAAGCCAACCTTGAATAGTACACACAACATATATGTGACTAAAGCTGACAATCCATCAATAACCAAATAAGCCAACCTTGAATAGTACACACAACATATATGTGACTAAAGCTGACAATCCATCAATAACCAAATAAGCCAACCTTGAATAGTACACACAACATATATGTGACTAAAGCTGACAATCCATCAATAACCAAATAAGCCAACCTTGAATAGTACACACAAAACTATGTAACTAAAGCTGACAATACATCCTAGTCCATACGCATAGCAAGTTTTAGAAAGAATATAAAAGCGATAATAGTCCACATAAAATAATTTGCACGTTTCTCACCCCAAGTATTGAAAACAAAGTTCAAGAGTAAAAGTGAGGCTATGACTCACCTCAAGTCCAGAAATCAGTAATAAGAAATCGGTAGAGGTAAGATGTATAGTAACTCAAAAGACGGCAACTATGGACTCGGCACAACCTAACAATATCAACTCGTTCAGAAATCATTTCCTCAAAATCGAATATTCCCAAACCCGAACGTATTCCATTTTACTTCCGAAAATCCATTTCTCGTATAAATCTCGTATTAGTTTGGAGTTTGATGTTTGGTATCCATACGGGTGGTGGGTCGACATAACTCAAACCAAGAAGTCACAACAAAAAGGATGATAAAACAATCTATAGGTCTAATATTAGCCCAATATATCATTTAAATAAATCATCGAAGCGTATCAAATCCGTCGATTTGGTAATCCCCATATTTATTTACTTAATATACCATTCTAAGATTATACCCGAATCCTAGGTCACACATTGCACATAAAGTACTATAGGGTATATATCAAAGTTTAATAAATTTTCTGATTATGCCGTTAAGCTTACCAAATTCGTCAATTTGGCAACCTCACGAGATACTTAGTAATTTATTATTCTCGTACATATACCACAACCTATGGGCGTCGTAGGATACGATGCCCATTAATATTCTCAATTTAAATAACTAAATAGCTCTTATTTAACCCGTCGATTAAATAAGTTACGTAGTTATCGAAAGTGAGTGTATTAATCGTCATATATCCGTGACAACACAAACGTCACAAATAATATAATCCACTTGGACTCAAGTGACCACGACCCCGTATAACTCGATAGTCTTCTCCGTTTATTAAAAGAAATTATTTTATTTAATATTTATTTAACGTCAAGATTTCATCGTTATTTCTAGTGTTTAATTATAATAACGCTCCCAATATTATTACACTACTTTCATAGTATAATATTTATAGTCACGTTATTATTATAATATCACTCGTGATCGTTTTATTTTTAATATACGCATTTATATATCTATATACGTTATTCACGTCTATATATTTATATAAACGTTTATATTACCAATATTATTACGAGTTTTATTATTTACGTTTGATTATAAATATTTATTGAGTCATACGAAATGGTCACATGTCCGAGTCATCACTCTCGGCTCATTGTCCAAGTCCAAAATAGAAATAATAATCAAGTAAAACCAAGTAATCAATCTCCGTCCAACAATTCCCAAAACACGTGCTACAACAATAGGGTCCGACTACGGCACTCGACTAACCTATCTCCGTCATTCTAGTTGACCGTCTCACAATCGGTCCCCATATTTCATTCGACAACAACTCCACAAAATAATAATTCCATTGCCGAGACCACGAGGGTCTCGACTCTGCTATTCACCCTCGACACCAAACAAACATCAACAACAACATAAAACAACAATAGCCACCAATATAAACAACAAATAAACACTAACAACAGGAGAAACAAGATTATCAACCAATGGTTGTTGCCAAACCCTTGTGGGTCTTGGCTCACCACTGTCGAACTACAACCAAACCAAGAGACCCCTAGTGGGTCTCGGCTAGCTCACACCGAGCCTCAAAACCAACCAAAAGGACCCCTTGGGTCGTCGGTATCCCAAGAACCAAAACCATATGCCAACTCGTGGCCAAATACTAATCCAATCACTCTCCTGAACATCCAATCGAGTCCCACAAACAACAAGAAGATATAATATAAACCTCATATATACAAGCCGAGAGCATAAGCTCTCGGTTTTGGTCTTGACCTCCCACAAAAACAACAAACCCGGATACCAAACTAATTTTTATAACAAAAATATTGTATCCCCAATCGTTTTTATTCGATTCCCATCAAAATCTTCCGTGTTCCCACGGATTGACACTCACATCGTGGTACCCGTGGTGCCAAACCGATGTTACCTACCTTTTTACTCTTCCAAACTCGTGAATCTTTAAAAACCAAGTAATATTAATGGTATTGGTGGTGTGTATGGCGGCGGTGATTAACCAACGAGGTGATGTGGTGTGTTTGGGCGCGCGTGAGGTACGCCAAAAGAAAGATCGTGAGGAGGGGATGAAGATGGTGGTGATGGTTGTGTTGTAAGATCGGCGGTGGAGCAGTGGTGTGGCTGGAATATAGGCGGCGGCTAGGGTTGGTGATGAATAGAGAGAGAGAAATGAGAGGATGGTGATGAGTTGTGTTTGTTTGTGTTTTCCAGACGCATCACAAGGACCATACATATATGATATACTCACTTTTTTTTTTTTTTTTTTTTATTCTTTACTTATAACAATAATACTAATAATAATAATAATGATAATAATAATAATAATAATAATAATAATAATAATAATAATAATAATAACAAAAGTATTATTATATTTAGGGTAAGGTGACTAGGTGTAAAATACACGGACCAAAACCCGTAACTTTATAAAATACTCCAACTCTTTCTCGGACCGAGCTCGTTCCCAAAAATATCACAATACGTTCAATAAATAATTATATATATAGTCGAATCCGTAGACTCAAGACATAAAATTTCTGTTAGGTTATTCTAGTGCCGGAGTCAACGTAGTGCCAATAAAAATCTCGAAATAAATTCTCATCATATCGATAAACCAAATTCGATTCCATAAAGGTTTTAGATATAATCAACCAAAATATTGGTTTTTCAAGTTCGTTACGAATAAAATTCCAAATATATTTTATAAACGAACTTTAATGTAATGCGGGTTTTCCAAATAACTCCCTAATTTGCCAGTTGTCACACTGTTAGGGCTGTTTGATGTTGACCCTGGCAGGATTTCCGTTCAATCATTGAGAAATACTTATGAAAATTCTCTCATAAACGTTCTCGGCAGATTGCTAAGATCTGCGAAGGACTCGATAATTTACAGCTGGTGTCCATTGACGTAGAACACCAGTTGTAGAAATACTAAGTGTTCCTAAGAGATCTTTGATGTATCTCATGGCTCTAGAATCGAAAAGTACACACTTAGGTTTCCTATGCGGAGACTAGGGAGGGGTCTTCTGCTTCAATATCAACCATCTCTAAGAGATAAGTCGATAGATTACACCGGTTCCCCGTGAGAATGAAACAAGCTCTTTTAAGAGAACTTGAGTGGCTAGAAGGTTTAGTGCATTGCGTCACTGGGTCCATGACGGCTTTATCTTCAATACCGGCGTCGCCTTAGCAACAACCAGTAGCATACGAATTGGACCCGGTGTCTGCCCTAAGGTTGAACATATGGAGGGCTATTTCTTTTCACCCTTTTCTTTACTTTTCTTTTTAATTCTTCAACTCCTTCTTTCCCCTTTCATTCTTTTCTCCTTTTTTCGTATCATACCTAAGGACTTCTAATTCTAACTATTGGTGATGTCCTTGGGTAGATCCCTCCGGCTCTGGCGGATCATAGGACGGTTTTTCCTATCTTAATCACCTTATAACTCCATGATTATCCGACATTAGCCATGAAACCTTTGATTGAAAATCTCTCAAAGTGTTTGTGATTATCAAACATTTTGTTTAACACTTTGAGAGTTTTGTGTTTTCTTTGAAGGGCTCCCCCTTCACATGTGCTCATAAGTATTTAATAAATTTGCACATGCGGGAGGAACAAGCATTTTTTGAATTGATCCACTTTCAGTGAACCCGACCGATTCGAGACACGCTTACATCACTAGTTAGACTAGCTTGAAGTTATTACCCGGCCTGGTCAAGTCCACAGAAGGTTTCTCGAAATGGTACATTTCTACTAAGACAAATCCTTTTCGAGACACGCTTACGTGGCTAGTTAAAGAGTTCCATTGTCAGCTTTTAGGTGACAACTAGCTCTAATAACTAACTTGATGTTATTACCCGTCGAGGATAAGTCTTTTCGATTACTGACATTGTAAGTTTTGTCAATTCCTGGGTCAATTCTGAGTCTAGCTCGCACAAGATACAACTTTAAGCAACTTTGAACTTTCATATTTTAGTCACATTCACTTTTTCTCCCCCTCAAAAATAGCATATAAGATGATATTTTTGACAATCTTTTGATTAAAATATGCCTTTTGAGTCTTATGAAGAGAATTCAACAAGAACTTTTGGTTTCGAGAACGATGATTTTGTTTCAAGTGCTCCCCCTCAACATGTGAATTCTTATTGAGGTGAAATACTTGACTTTTGAGCAGAATTATGAAAATCATAAAATGTTTGATTAACTCTACTCAAAAGTAAGAAGCTTTCGCTCCTTATATAAGGATTGAGGCACTGTAATGTGTGCACAAGCCATAATGATAACAAATCAATCAAATGAAATAGTTAATATTGAAGTGTTAATACCCATGTATACCAGCTTATGATTCATCAGTGATTGGTGCATCAAAGTCTGTGAACTGTGGATCTGGTCTTTTGAAGAGTCTGATGGGAAATGAAGGTCTGACACTGATATAACTTTTCAATCGTCTGATCTGCTCCAGACGGGATAACCTTTTGATGCGTGGGAATCGCACCTTGCTTTACCTCTCGAGGGATCTCGCGAGGCTTACAACCCCCACCAGGCAGTGTACCTGATCGTTGTAGTATAGTATAGTGACAAGTACCGGGGGATTGATCGTTCAGCTTAGGAATAGTGTCGCTAGGATTAGAAAACCTAATTAATAGTTCTAGAGGTGAAAGATGATTATTTTTATATTTTTATAATTTTATGAAAGCAATTAAAATCTCGGGTTTTGAAAGAGTGGGCGGAATTAGTTGTTATTCAACTAACCCAAAAACTACTTTGTAACTAATTAAACTAATGAAAATAAAATTAAACTAATATTAAACTAAGGTTGTGAGCAGTATGTGGAGAAATTATGTTTACTTAGACTTCATTACTCCCTAGAGATCTTTTACATGTCAATTACTTGTTACACTTGTATGAATGATGGGTTGTATTCCTTAATACCATTCGTGGAGTGGCATACATAACTCCCCAACTCTATGAGCTCTTATCTCCTCCTACACCATGACCCAGCACAACTATAGGGATTGTAAACAGCGGCTCATGCATTAAATACAACCAATAAAGACCTAGTATGCCTCGGTTCATGTTTCTTAAGACGTTCAAGCATGTTACCATTTGGAGATCTGCCAGTTTTCTTAAGCCTAACATATAAAATCATTCATTCAAAACAAGAATAGACAAGTAATCAACACATAATCAACATCTAGGTTTCATTAGATCTAAGCAAACACAAGAGAGATCTAGCCTAGCATAGTAGAATTAAGATAAGAACAAAAGATAAACAACCAACACATAGACATATTGATTGAATTAAGAGTATACTTATCTCAATTACAATGCAAGGTCTCAAGGGTTTGGAACCCTTGAAAAACCTGTAAAAGAGGCACCAAAATCGTCTTTAGGGTTTCACCAAAACTTCTCCCTTTTTTTTTAATGAAAAAACTAGAAAACTATATATAGGAAAATCGTCCTAACGGCGTCAAGAGTTAAATCTGACGCCGTCAACTCGCCGCCATACACTTCCTCGGACGCCCTAGATCCAATCGTGACGGCCTATGTGACGCCGTCACCACCCACGGTAAATTAATCTTGGCCACTTTGACGCCGTCACCTCTCCATCTGACGCCGTCACCAGCTACGGTAAATTATTCTTCATGTCTGACGCCGTCAAGAGCAAACCCTTGACGCCGTCACCTTGTATTTCCAGCTTGGATTTTTGGTACTTTGTCGTTTTCTTCACTTTATGCTCCAAAAACGTCCAAAATAGCCTCTTTTCCAGAATTCACTCTCCAAACACCTAAAATCACAAAATGAACGATTTAGGGAAATATTTGATCAAATAAATTCGGATTCGGGCTTAAATGACCCCCTAAAAACGGATCATTTTTCGCCTCATCATATACCCTTACACTTGAGATTTGCTTGTCCTCAAGCAAATGAGCTTTTATTCTACTCAAAAGACAAGTTAGGGGTCATTTAACACTAATATAAAAGTAATTACAACAAATAATCGTTCCACTAAAGACCAATAGACAAGCACGGAGGTCATACACAAGCACCTCACAAATAGTGTTTAGATACTCACATCTCTCGGGTGTAATAAAGTAATATAACATTATGGAAATGGAAGATATCTCTCACTACCTGTCATAGCAAAATAGATTACCATAGGCTTGGGAAAGGATCAAACCTCCACCACATGGCGTAAGCACCTAGGATAAACTATCAAAGAGGTCTTTTAAAGGGTTATAACGTTAGGTGTAGGGATATGAATTACACGGTTTTGTTGGATAAAGGGAATTTTACTGGTGGCGAGTTAACAATCTTAGTAAATTACATGTACAAGATGGCGTTGCTAAGCCAAGACTAGACTCGACTTAAGCTAATAAATGAAAAATAACAAAAACATAAAATGAAAACGGGATGGTAGTCCGTATGTTTTTTTTTTTTTTTGCATACACTCTTACCCTACCATCCAAAATAATACATCATAGGGGTTTGAGCACTCCCCTTACACTTGAATCTTTACATACTTTACATTAAACTATTCTAATGACTCGAATTAAGAAAATCAAAACACTTGGAGCACTTTTAAGATTAATGCACATATGGGGGTAATAATATTATGTTCTTCCCCATTACTCCATAAAATAAGTACTTACCCATGAGTCCCAATCGTCCCAAAACAATATGTACACGGATATGACTCGACTTAGCAACCATGTAATCAATTAGAAAGTTAACTTAGGGTTTAACATATAACAATAATGCACTAAAAATGAGCGCATACACGGAAGGCTAAGGCGATTTGGTTGTACATTTAAGTGGGGTGTAACAAATTCTTCCTTTAAGTAAGATGCTTAAAGTTAGAAACGAAAAGATAGGCTCGGAGGGGTGTACTAGGGGTATCGTGTACTAAAAATGAGTACAACGCAAAGGGTGTGGGAAAAATTAGTTGACTTAACTAGCCAAGTAATATGACTTAAATGGTCAAGTAATTATAATACGGGTTTAACACAAGGGTGATCCTAATGCCTCTTATCATGTAGTAAATCCTACCACACGAATGTAGTCTCACTAGCGGTCTCGGGATGCATCACTAACGCAAGTTCTAGAATCTAAATGCTACCGGTACACTCATAAGCACCAATAATAAATGCTTTTCCTATCAAATCTAAAGGCGAACCTCACATTTTTGGGTGGAAAATTTTTCTGAATATACGGTTATGTGCTAGTCATACAACCTCCTATCCATGAGACGCTTGCTATGGCTAAAGTTTCACTCCTAAATGTTGTAAAAAATTTTAAATTTGGCGCTAAAATTACACTAACAAGTATTTCTCGTAGTTTTATTACTCATCTACTATCAAACAAAACAAACTCAAGCGAAAGTGCATATGTAAGGTATCATCTTTTTACCCTCCCCTTACACTTAAGATGAACATTGTCCCCAATGTTCAAGTAAAGAATGTAAAAGTTAAAAAGTAAAGAGAATGAAATCAAATACTCCCCTGATTCGCTCGGTATGGATTTTAGTTGGCCAGGTTAAATCTTCTTCCAAGAAAACGAACAATCAAAGCTTCCCTTCCAGAATATAAATCATCTTCTTGTCATAAATAACATGTAAATCCTGACAACAATAGACAAGGCAACCTCGCGTAAAATCGGCGGCATCCTATATAAGTTACTAAATCCTAGAAAACAAAATAAGATATAATGCTTGTGGAATGAAGTTTGCAGATTTCCTGGAGATTATAAAACTTGATAATTCACAAAAACTATAAGACTCCGTTAGAAAAACGAAACTGGTAAAATTTCCAGATTTTTAACTCCTGACGCCGTCAAGAGCAATTTCCTGACGCCGTCAGAATGGACCTGCAGAAATCTTTATGTCAAGTTTCCGGAAAATTTCTGGAAAAACTTTGTCCTACTTCCTGGAAAATCCTGCAAAACTTCATTATGACTCAATACAAGCATTTGACTCTAACAAATACGAATATACATGTTCATTAAATATTGTGGATAATCATGATCGGTTTGTTTCTTAAAAACATATTTGGGGTTTCCCCTTACACTTATCTTTTGCAAAAATACCTTTAGGTTGGAGTTAAGACTAGGCTAAACAACATAATAAATTATTTCACATTTTAATTGAGAAACATGATCAACCAACAATAAAAATAAAACATGCATACGGAAGCAAATAACAATCAAACAATTAAAATCACACAAAACATGGGTTGCCTCCCAAGAAGCGCTTTTCTTTATTTACGAGTCTTGTAGCTAGACTCAAAGTCGTGGGTTACTACGTGATCTCATCATTGGTTCCACTCTCTAGGTCGTCTTCTAAACCAGTTTTGTATTCCGGACCTAGTTGCAAGCATTCTTTGTAGAAACCAAGCATCCTATTTCTAACATACTCTACTCCTCTACGTCTATCCTCATCATTCCTATAATAAGCCGCTTGCTTACGTTCCTTTTCGAAATTAGAGAGAAGGCGGTATTGCTCAATCTTGTAGGGCATTTGATAAGCAACCTCATCATTCTCTTCCTTGAATCTAACTATCCTTAACGTCGGATCATAACTCATCCTAGTGGCCTCAACAAATGGTTTCCCAAATATTATTTGACTTAGGCAAGAATCTATCACCGGACGCGTGTCTTCCACTATCATGAAATCAATCTCATAGGTGAGATTCCCTATAATCACATGTACTCCCTTAACTCTTCCTGCAAAATTACTTATCCAACTTTTACCGGGCATTATCCTAAAATTGAGTTGCTTCTTCATCACCCAATTGTAATAAGTCCTAGACATGATGTTCACGGGGGATCTAGGGTCTATGTAAGCTTTCCATACATGCATGTGCCCGATATTGCATGGGATGTTAATGTTAGAGGGGTCTCCCATTTTGATCAGGGGATCGCCAAAGATATATGTTGTCTCGGGACTATCGAATAAATACTTATGGTATTCCCGTTCTTCCTTGGTTGGCCACTTATCAAAATATTCCTCTATAGGTTCTACCTCCTCTAATTCCTCATCCTTATTAACCTCAACTTCCCTACTCTCATCCTCACTATTGGCTTCTACTCTAACTTCATCTTTGTCACTCTCCTCTATCTCCCTCTCTATCGGCTTAATGGTGACAACACTGACAAAGTGGACATGTTTGGATGATGAGGGGTCCTTAGCTTGGATTCCACTATTGGTGTCCCTAGTGTCCTTCCTAAGTGTGGCTAATGTTTGGTTTTTGAGGGCTTTCAACAAGTTGTCGATCTTGTTGGTCATCTCCGTTTGTTGTTGGTTGAATTCGGTTTCAAACCTAGCTATGCGAGCTTCTTGAGATGCCATAAATTTCGACATCAATCCCTCAAGATTGTTGGTACTACCATAGTTGTTAGAAGGATTGTTGTTGAAGGTACGGTTGGATGGTGGACCGTTTGATTGGTAACGATTAGGTGGGTTGGATGAATTGGGTTGATTTTGTTTCCACCTAAGGTTTGGGTGATTTTTCCATGAGGGGTTATATGAATCACCGTATGTGTTCGGCTCGGGCTTGAAAGTGTTCCACTTATCTCCCGCTTCGTCGGTACGCGTGGATGCGTAGTCCGCAAAAGCTGTTCCGGGGAGTTCCATACAATCACGAGTGTCATGGGGACCACTACATAATTCGCATGAAGAAGTGATTTTGTTCACTTGGCTTGAATGCTTCGGAGCTTCGTAAGATTTCATGAGAAACTTGACTTGGTCCTCAAGTTCCATGATCCTACGGTCGGGAGTGCTTGAATTATTCGAAGGCAAAGATATTGCCTTGACCGTTTTGTTCAAATCACGGGGATCATTCCAACTTTCGTTGTCATAGAGAGCAAGATCTTCTATGAGTTCCCATGATTGTTCCGCACTAAGATCACGTAGCTTACCACCGGCCGATTGGTCAATGGTTCGCCTCGTGGGGATATCGATATGGTCATAAAAAATTTGGACTTGGAGCCACAAATCTATGCCATGATGAGGGACTTTTTGGAGTAAGTCCTTGAAACGAGTCCATGCTTCATAAAGAGATTCATTTTGACGTTGTTGAAACATCAAGATGTCATTCCTAAGTTTAGTAGTTCTCCCCGGTGGGAAAAATTGAGCAAGGAAACGAGTGGTGAGATCATCCCATGTGGTGATGGATCCCGCGGGTAAACGCTCAAGCCATTGACTAGCTTGATCCCGTAGAGAGAATTGGAATAGGCGTAAACGGGTAGTCTCTCTAGTTTCAACACCTAGGTCTATGGAATCTACGATTTTGAGGAAGTCCTTAAGGTGTTGGTTTGGATCTTCGGAACGAAGTCCATGGAATGCACATCCGCTTTGCACCAACCGGATGGTGTCGGATCGCAAGGGGGTCACATTGGCTCCGGTGAGCTCAATGGTGTTTCGGTAGCCTTGGTGGCTAGGTCGGGAATACTCTCCTAAGGTTTGGGGCCTAAGGGGTTCTAATGGTGGGTTTTGTTGTGGTGGGATGATGGGTTCAAAGATGTTACCACCTTCCATGATGTCGGATGGTAAAGAGTTACGAACAAAAGCACGAAGAAATAAGATAGACTAAAGAAGACCTAAAAATAAAAATAAAAATCTTACTAGAAAGGAATCTAGCAAGTAGACCTAATAAAAAGAAATCCTAACCTAGACAATAACTATTCCCCGGCAACGGCGCCAAAAACTTGATGCGTGGGAATCGCACCTTGCTTTACCTCTCGAGGGATCTCGCGAGGCTTACAACCCCCACCAGGCAGTGTACCTGATCGTTGTAGTATAGTATAGTGACAAGTACCGGGGGATTGATCGTTCAGCTTAGGAATAGTGTCGCTAGGATTAGAAAACCTAATTAATAGTTCTAGAGGTGAAAGATGATTATTTTTATATTTTTATAATTTTATAAAAGCAATTAAAATCTCGGGTTTTGAAAGAGTGGGCGGAATTAGTTGTTATTCAACTAACCCAAAAACTACTTTGTAACTAATTAAACTAATGAAAATAAAATTAAACTAATATTAAACTAAGGTTGTGAGCAGTATGTGGAGAAATTGTGTTTACTTAGACTTCATTACTCCCTAGATATCTTTTACATGTCAATTACTTGTTACACTTGTATGAATGACGGGTTGTATTCCTTAATACCATTCGTGGAGTGGCATACATAACTCCCCAACTCTTTGAGCTCTTATCTCCTCCTACACCATGACCCAGCACAACTATAGGGATTGTAAACAGTGGCTCATGCATTAAATACAACCAATAAAGACCTAGTACGCCTCGGTTCATGTTTCTTAAGACGTTCAAGCATGTTACCATTTGGAGATCTGCCAGTTTTCTTAAGCCTAACATATAAAATCATTCATTCAAAACAAGAATAGACAAGTAATCAACACATAATCAACATCTAGGTTTCATTAGATCTAAGCAAACACAAGAGAGATCTAGCCTAGCATAGTAGAATTAAGATAAGAACAAAAGATAAACAACCAACACATAGACATATTGATTGAATTAAGAGTATACTTATCTCAATTACAATGCAAGGTCTCAAGGGTTTGGAACCCTTGAAAAACCTGTAAAAGAGGCACCAAAATCGTCTTTAGGGTTTCACCAAAACTTCTCCCTTTTTTTTTTTAATGAAAAAACTAGAAAACTATATATAGGAAAATCGTCCTGACGGCGTCAAGAGTTAAATCTGACGCCGTCAACTCGCCGCCATACACTTCCTCGGACGCCCTAGATCCAATCGTGACGGCCTATGTGACGCCGTCACCACCCACGGTAAATTAATCTTGGCCACTTTGACGCCGTCACCTCTCCATCTGACGCCGTCACCAGCTACGGTAAATTATTCTTCATGTCTGACGCCGTCAAGAGCAAACCCTTGACGCCGTCACCTTGTATTTCCAGCTTGGATTTTTGGTACTTTGTCGTTTTCTTCACTTTATGCTCCAAAAACGTCCAAAATAGCCTCTTTTCCAGAATTCACTCTCCAAACACCTAAAATCACAAAAGGAACGATTTAGGGCAATATTTGATCAAATAAATTCGGATTCGGGCTTAAATGACCCCCTAAAAACGGATCATTTTTCGCCTCATCACCTTTCTTCAATTTTCATAACAAAGTTACGAACTTGTCTTCTGGCACTGGATTTTCACCTTGGAGTTTCTCCTTTTGATATCTTTATCCGATCATCATTCAACTGTTTGACAAGCCCATCGCGAACAGTTTTGAGCGTGACATCACAGAACTTATGTAACTCATCGAGCCTCATAAAACTTATTAACTTTTTGCTGTTGAGGTAGGTGAAGCCAAAAGATGGTGTTTGGATGAGCGAGTACTGTGACATCTGATTAATTCCAGGAAATGAAACCTGTGGCTTTGTCAGATTGATCTTCTGTTGGTAACTTTCCACTCCAAGCTGAAGATCTTCCACTCTTTCTTGAACTATCAATCGTCGGATGAAGAGAAGTAGAGATGAAATGAAGTTGTATTGTGTTTCAGTATCGAATTCACGCATTCTTCCTTGAACTTTCTCTAAATACATGTCTTCAATGTCATTTAGATAAAGGTCGGGAAAGTCTGCTTCTGAGAATTTGTACTTCTTTTCATCTTGTCTTTTAACCACAATCTCATTCATGAACATGTAGTTAAACCGTTTCGACTCTTGAATCTCCAAGATAGCAATGATCTTTGATTTATGCTTCACATTCTCTAATGACTTGGTGTCTAACCTGTGAGTGTAACCTAGACGACGACGTTCAGGCCAGTGCTGAATCCCGTGTAAAGCATATCTGTCGTAAGCTACAATAGAGTCGCTAAATACTGGAGTTGATTCTTCAATTGCAGGAACATCATATCTTGCGGCTGGTACTGAGAGAGTCAATGAGGAAGCATATTTCTGTTTAGATTTCTCTTGAGTGAGTTGGAGGTTACGAAGATCCTTGTTGAAGAAGAAGCTGTAAGGTATCTTAGGTTTTTCAGGAAATCCTTGCAGAGGTAATGGTTTAGTCCAATCGGTGAAGTAAGGTTTGTCCTGTCTTTTAGAATAGTTGTCGAGATTCGCCTAAGGATTTAGCCAGTCAAACTTACCAGACATTGCACTAGCTATATTCTGCATATGAAACTCGAGTTCCATCTTATTACCAGATCTAGACTTGAGGAATTCTTGTGCATCCCGATCGATTCTTCTGAGCTCCGCCTTTGTAAGTTTCTCAATCTGAAGCTCCTTCATGATAACCTGAGTATATTGCAGTGTATTGCCTGGGAGTGGTTCATCATCTTCGAGAGGAGGTTGAGCATTGACCAAATCAGTCAACCAATCATTTTCAGGTGTGTCATCATTGTCGAGCCATGAGTGACGCCTTCTTTTCTTTGATTTCTTAGACTTGGATGTAGTATCCTTGTCTTGAGCTTTTGAGGTTGACGATGGTCCAGGTTGAGAATCGGGAATTGGGGAGGCACGGAAATCGGTATCGGGTTGTCCTTCATAATCATCAGTTGGGTGCATAAGATTTTCTTCCTCATCTGTGGGACCTTGACCAGTAGCTGAAGTGTGTTGCTGATTTCCAGGTGGAGTAGGATCCTTTTGTTGTTGGTGAGAGGATGATGGACCAGTTCCGAACTTGTGTTTCTTTCCTTTTGAGTTCGGGTCCGGGTCGTCATCTTTCCTTGACCTCTTCAGGGATCCAGCAGCTTTTTTGCATGACTCTTTAGACAAGTTGGCAGCAATGGCATCTATAAGTGCTGTTTCCTCAGTTGTCAGAGTGGTTTTGGACGCAACTTTGTTGTAGAGTTGAGTGAGCAGTTCTTCAACTGATGGTTCGGAAATGACTTGAGTTGTTGTTGGAGCTTTGATAGGATGAAGCGTAAATGGTGTTGTTGACAACATTTTCTTTACAACACTTCTGATTCTGTGCTCCAAGTTGTCTTTGATCAGTGCAACAAGACTTGTCACTTCAGGAGTAACAATTTCAACCAGATTCTCAGTAAGGTAATCTAGTGTGAAAGTCCTGATGAGTCCTGTCAAATCTGCTTTCATGAACTTGTCGATTTTCTGCTTTGCCTCCTTAAAATCTTCAACTTGTTTAGCAAGACTGGTGACCATGGTTGTGAGACTGTTGACTTGCTCCTGAAGATCAACTGGTTTTGTCGGTTCATTGATTGATTGTTGCTTAGATGCGGTTTCAGAGGGTGTAGGAGATGAATGTTCTGGTGATGATTCAGATGACGACTCGTTGTGAGAGCTTGAAGAAGAAGCTGGAGGAGACAGATCCTTTGGTGGAGAGTCTTGAGGAGGTGGAGGTTGCTGTGAAGATGTCTGCTTAGATTGTTAAGATGACTGAAGGAATATATTGGTGTCGAATGCTTCCTTTTCTTCATTTTCCTTTCTTCTGCGTTCCTCTTCTTCCTGTGCAAGAGACTCTGGAGTAGTGAAATGGTCAAATCCCAGATCCGTGGCGATGTTCTCCTGTTCGCCAACATTCTCCTCTACATTCGCAGTTTCTGTCATAGTGATGTCTCCTGTAGCATTGTGTCTGTTACTTTGTCATCAGGTTGTGAAGCTGGTTCTAAAGTAGTAGTCACAAGGGGAGGAACTATGCTGCTGGTAGCGCCTTCATGTTCTGGTTGATTGACAGGTGGTGATGAAGGTTGAGGATGAAGTCGACTGAGGAGTGATGCTTCCCTCTGATCTTTGAGAAATTTCTTTTCTTCAGCTCGTGTGTCGACAATTATACTTTTCAATTTCCTTTTGTCGACCAATTGCTCCACTATTGGTTCGTCTTCCTCATCATCATTAGGTTCATTTATAGTGATCCCTTTTCTTTTTCTTTTGTCTGCTTCAAAGGTTTCTAGACTTTTTTGTATAGCAATTTTCGTTTCAGGAAATGCTTCTTCAGGTACTCTTACTCTTCGTTCAAAGTCTGCCTCTTCTTCTTCAGATTCTGTGTCAAACTCAGAGTCGCTTTCAGAGGGTGGCGATGTAGGTTCATCTCTAAGAGCTCGCTTTGGTGTAACCTTCTTCTTTGGCTTAGTTGCAGGCTTAGGTTTGGCTGTAGGTTTCGGTTTGGTGGAGGGTTTGGTTTTAGGAGTAGCTTTTGACTTTGATTGCGGTGAGCCAGTGGTGATTGTAGTACTCCCAGATTTCACACTTCCTTTACTTCGAGTCTGTATTGTAGTTTCTTCCTGAATCCCTTTGTAAGCATTATCATAGAATTTATAGTTCAAACTTTTCTTGATCTTATCATCAAGAAGGTACTCGGGAAGCCTCATTCCTTTTTGCTTAGTAGAAGATGTGGTCATTTTGACAAAAGAAACGGTGAAGTCGTCCTCGAAGAGGTTCTTTGGCTCATTAGGATCTCCTATTCTTTTGATGAATTCCGGTGTATCTTTGCAGAAATATTCAATGAGAAGTTTTGTGAATCTTGTGAACGGGATCATAGTCTTTTCACGTCCGGTTTGAATGTTGTAGACTATATCGTTCATTATTGGAACTGCAAAGTCAATAGGTGACATGCTCACCATTCCCCAAAATGCTTGTAAATGCTCAAGTCTGGGATGTTCGTGACCACTTTTTCTTCCTGATATAGATCGTACGACTAACAAATAGAATGTTCTCCAAGGCTGAGGTATATTCTTCGCATTGAATCTGGAATGCTTGATCAGAGGTAAGTCGTCTTGAACATCGTATCCTAGTTCTATGAAGAAGTCCAGGAGATCCAGTTCAGGCAACATTGGAGCAAATTCATTGTCAGGTTGAGGTAGAAGGAAGACTATACGAAGGACATCGTGATCTACAGTGTAGACTTGTCGATCCAGCGTAACAGTGAAAGACTCATCATCTAAGTTAACCTTTGCCGTAAGCCAGAACTGATGAAGGTAGAACAGGAACTGAAGTAGATTTGTTGAGCAGATGCTTGCATGGATGTGCAAGGAGACTATCTTTGACAATCTTGCATGAGTTCTCAGGAATTCTCAATTTGTCAAAGTCAACTCGAGGATTGTTATTGCCAATGATGACGTTGTAGTCAGCAGGAATGATGTCATCCATGGTAAGTAGTGGAAGAGTTTGTTCGGGGACATTCTCGTTGTGTTCAGCCATGTTAATCTGAAAAACATAATCATAAACCAAACATCCAGATTTGTTACACGTTAGCACGATTACAAAGAGTGATTATAGATAAGCATTTAGAATCATTTAGGCACGGATGGTTCAATTATTACATGTAAAGTAATGAATGGAGTATACTTAGATAATTTTAGAATCATGAAGCACTTATACATTTATATGCGCACAAAGATCATCCAAGATACATAATAACATCACACGTTACATCTAATAATGATCATCATCACAATTAACACGTTTTCGAAATTACAACATTCAATGTTCTCAAAATACTACTCATATGATAAACTTTAATTGTGACTTCGAAATGCAACCCTGAAAAGTTTCGCAAAACCCTTAATAAAACTGTTTTCAAAAAAAATCCACAAATAATGTTTTCGAAAGAAAACAGAATTTGTGAAAATTTTCGCAAACACTCAATTGAGAGTTTTCGAAAAATTTCCATAGCTTGTGTTCTCGAAGAATGACCAGTGGTGAAAGAATTTTCGCAAACACATGTGACAATCATTTTTCGAAAAGATTGCAAAGTGGATCTTTCGAAAAAAATACAACACTTTGAGATCTTTTCGAAAACCCTTGTCATGTGTGTTTTCGAAAAAAATTTCCACAAATGCTGGTAATTGCGAAAATGGTGTACTCGAAAAACTTTTATACAAGAATTTTCGAAATCCTGTCAACGTACATTTCTTATTGCAATTTGTTATTCCAAATATTGAAACCTATTGTAAATGATAATAAACAACAATGAGAAACATAGAATAAGCATGTATGCATTAATTTCGAAACATGGCAAGAACATGTTTTCGATAAACACAAGAGCATGAATCCTCATATCTTATCTAAGCCTAGTGAAACATCTATCACTCATTGGAACAAGTTAAGCACAAATATCAAGCCACATAAACATCATACGAGAATTTACACAACATGAACAAAACCCCACAAATCGAGAATCACACAAACATGGATATAGGGCAAATTAACGTGCATAATGGTGATCCTCACACATATAACAACAAATCCCAGCAAGAAGATTAACTAAAACATCAAAGAATCAATAATACCTATTTCGTACCCAAAACCCTAAATATCGTGAATCACACAAACACGTATTTGATTGAGATTAAATGTTATGGGCAAGTTAGAAACATGTTTTAGAACAAAACCCCTATCAAAAATTACTTCCCCAAACACGTTTTGATAGATCCCGAAATTTTTGAAACCCTAGGTTTTCAAAGCGTGATATCATGAAATCTAACCGTTAACTTTGCGATTAAACGAAAACCATAGCTAGAAATTGTCTAAAGATCATGTAGAAACTTATGGATTGAAGATTGGTAGCTTGGATTTCACGTTTGAATTAGGGTAGTGGATTTGCAAAGGGTTTTAGTTTGATATTTTGATGATATAGAAAAAGAAATGGGTTTGTGTTTGTTTTAATGTTTTGTTTTTGAAACTTTGCCATTTTGACACCTTTAGTCCCCTAACTACTAGTTTTGCAACATAAGTCCTAAAGTTAGATACAAGTAAATGACCAATGGCAATATTCTAAAATATACTCCTTATGACATCGTTTTGTGAAAAGAAAAATGATATGAGATATCCATTAAGTCCTGAAATAACGCATCTTAAGGAAATATGCAAGTATACCGTTTTGAAAAATATGAGAAAGGTTTGAGCGTGTCTCCCCCTCAACACTTGTAAAAGAGAAAGAAATAACAAGGTGTTGATAGGAAGCGATATACTTGCGTGTATTTTTTTTTTAATTGCAAGAAATAGAGAAAATCTTTTTGTGTTTTTGAGGTTTTGAAAAATATGAGAAAAAATTATTTTACAAAGATAGTTTGTTTGATGTTTGACATTTTACTTGTATTTTAGAAACTTTTCCAGATCCTCTGGTGTCAAACATCGCATACCAATTTGGTGAACCAAACTAGCAAACCTTGATGGAGCTAAGGCTTTTGTACGTAAGTCCGCCAATTGGTACTCAGTTCCCACAAAATATAATTCAACTGTACCCTTTTCGACATGCTCCTTGATGAAATGATATCGGAGATCAATGTGTTTGGATTTGCAGTGATGGACTGTGTTGCAGGAGATTGCAATGGCACTTTTGGAATCGCAGTAGATCGGAATCTTATTGAATAGGTAGCCATAGTCTTTAAGTTGTGATCTCATCCAAATGACTTGAGCATAACAAGCAGACATAGCTACGTATTCAGATTCTGTTGATGACAGTGAAGTGCAGTCCTGCTTCTTTGATTGCCAAGACACAAGCTTATCTCCAAGAAACTGTAATCCACCTGATGTACTTTTTCGCGTGTCTAAGCATCCTGCGTGGTCAGCGTCTGAAAAAGCTATTAGTTCAAAACCAGAATCCTTCAGATACCAGATTCCCAAATGGATGGTTCCCTTTATGTATCGAAGGATTCTTTTTGCCTCATTGAGGTGTTTCTCAGTTGGTTTAGACTGATATCGCGAACACATATAGACAACAAATACAATATCAGGTCTGCTAGATGTGAGATACATGAGGGACCCAATAATACTTCGGTATTTGGTAGGGTCAATAGGAGTCCTATGTATGTCAGCATCTAGTTTTGTGGAATTGGCCATAGGTGTATTCATTGTATCACAACTTTGCATTCCATGTTTCTTTAAAATCTCAAGAGCATATTTAGACTGATTTAGAAAAATTCCATGGGGTGATTGATGAACTTGTAGTCCTAGAAAGAACGTAAGTTCACCCATCATGGACATTTCGAAATTATCTGTCATTAATTTTGCAAAATCCATTGAGTAAATTTTGTTGGTTGAGGCAAAAATAATGTCATCGACATAAATTTAAACAATTAATAAGTCCGCCCCGTATGTTTTTGTAAACAGTGTTGGGTCCACCGAGCCTAGAGAAAAGTTATTAGCCAACAGGAATTTAGATAACTTATCATACCACACCCTGGGGGGCTTGCTTGAGACCGTAGAGAGACTTCTTAAGCTTGTAGACATGATTGGGACGTTCTGGATCAACGAATCCTTCAGGTTGACTGACATAAACCACTTCACGGAGTTGACCATTCAGAAAAGCCGTTTTCACATCCATTTGATAAACAATCATATTCCGATGAGCAGCATAAGCTAAGAAGATCCGTACAGCTTCAAGTCTAGCTACTGGAGCAAATGATTCTTCAAAATGTATTCCTTCTTCTTGAGAGTATCCTTTTGCTACCAAGCGTGATTTGTTGCGTATGACAGTACCTTCTGCATCCAGTTTGTTTTTCCAGATCCATTTTAATCCAATGACAATGATTCCTTCTGGTTTTTCAACCATTTCCCAGACTTCCAATCTTTGAAAGGATTCGAATTCTTCTTGCATAGACTCAATCCAGTTTTCATAAGTCATAGCTTCTTTGACGTTTTTAGGCACGGTTTCACATACTGTGAGTGCGTATATGCAAGTTTCACCGTCTGTGTGAAGGCGTTGTCTTGTCATAATAGGTGCATCTGGATGGCCAATAATTTGAACTAAGGGGTGATCTCTAGTCCATTTGTGTGTCGAAGGGTGAAGTTGATAAGTATCTCGCAAGTGAACAGGACCCAAATTGCGTGTAGATGACTCAGCAATGTCGGGGACAGATTGAGCCAGTGCAAATGGGTTAATGAATGGTTCTGGGTCATGCTCTGCGGTTTGTGGAACTGATAAAGGTATGGAGTCTCTGGCTGAGTGTTGTGAGTTGGACCCGGTTTGTTCTGTTGTTGTAGTTGATATGATTGGAGGACCGTCTCTTCCAATAGTTGTTGTTGTTTGTTGAGGTGTATCAGGTACTTGATGTTGATCAAGATGTGCAGCGGAATTTGGTGTGGCCTCAGATGGACGGTTAACAATCGTATCATCAAACAATGGAGCAAACAAGGTTTCCACTTCTTTACGGGAGAATGACAACGGTTCTGCCGAAGATTCTGGAAAGTTTAGACGGTTGGATGCGGGTCCTAAGCTGTTTTGCTCGGAAGCCATTTGAGTGAGTTCATCGAAATTAGCATGAATAGTCTCTTGAATTTCTCTTGTACGACGATTCCATATCCGAAAGCCTTTTGAATTTTCACAGTATCCAACAAATATACCAATGTCAGCCTTTGCTTTAAGTTTACCTAGATCATCACGATCATTGACTGGGCAACATAGAGCTCCAAATACATGAAAGTAACTGATGTTCGGTTTCCTTTTGTGAACAATCTGATATGGGGTTTTGTGATGGCGTTTTGTGATCATACAACGGTTTTGAGTGTAACATGCGGTTGAGACAGCTTCCGCCCATAAGTAATCTGGTAATTGAGCATTGATTAACATCGTTCGTGTAGCTTCCACTAACGTTCTGCTGCGTCTTTCGACTACTCCATTCTGTTCGAGTGTTCGTGGAATGGATGTTTCATGTTCAATTCCCACTTTCTCAAAATACGACCTTAGAGTCTGATTCTTAAATTCTGTGCCATTGTCAGTTCTAACAATTCTCACTGTGTTGCATAGCTGAACTTGTATTTTGGTGAGAAAGGTGATGATCATTTGAGGAGCTTGATCTTTACTTCGAAGAAAATAAACCCAAGTCCAACGGGAGTAATCATCAACAATTACTAAAATGTAGCGTTTACCGTTGATCGTTTGACCACGCATCGGACCACACAAATCCATATGAAGCAGTTGTAAAACATGATTAGTACTGTGTTCAGGTTTTGACGGAAAATGAGCACGGGTAATTTTTCCTTGTTCACAGGCTGGACATAAGTGATCTTTGGCATAGCGGAATCTTGGAAAGCCTTCAACTAATTTGTGACGAGCGAGATCAGTCATCGTTTTAAAATTCAAGTGAGCAAGGCGTTTGTGCTATAACCAGGATTTAGTCATTTCAGCTTTGGATAGAAGACAGATAGGAGATGAAGCAATCATGTCGGACATTGAAATTGTGTAAAGGTTAGTGCCACGCTTGCCTGACATCAGATCATTTCCTTGTAGATCACGAACAAAACAAGTTTTCTCTCGAAATGCTACTTCTAAATCCCCATTACAAAATTGACCGACTAAAAAGAGGTTGTGACCCAAGCCTTCAACATAGTAGACTCTGCTAATTTCAATATTCCCATTCACATAGTCACCGTAACCCATGATTAAAGCGTATTGATCATTCCCGAATCTGACAGTTCCAATAAACTTTGAGACAAAGTTTGTTAACAGTTTGAGATTGCCTGTCATATGTCGGGTGCAACCGCTATCAACAATCCAGAGAACAATCTGAACCACCTGCATCACAAGTAGACGACAAAGATGGAACAGAAGTAAGGGTGGAACCCGAAGAAATGGTGGTTTACTGTTGGTTAGAAACACAAGTATTCAACAGTTTAGGAATCCATTTAAAATTTGGTTTGTATTGTAACCAACATTGCCAGTTCCAACTAGTTTTTGCTTTGTTTTTGGTAAATGCACTAGCTTTTGCTGTGTTCCTAGATTTGTTGATTTCTACTCTTGGGTTGACTACAACATCATTTGAAACGGTAGTTGGCGTTTTTCCAAAGGTAGACTTAGAGGCAGTAGTGGGCCTAGAAGGAATGCCTGATCTACGTTTCTTGTGACGATGTAAGAGATTATTAGCTACACATTTAGTATGATCACCAGATAACACACTTTGACGACAAAACACACAAGATGCATTAATATTCAAAACATTTAAAGGTTCAGCATTCGTTACATTAAGATTTTGATTACAATTTGCCAGATTAGAATCTAAATCAGATGCAACATGAGTTTTATTTAAGTTCCAAAGGTGAGCTTCTACTTTTTGCACTTCTAGTGTTCCTCTTCTACGTTGCCAGAGCCTAGTCTTTTTAGTCATCTTAACGCTTTTTGGCTTTGGGCTGCTAACGCTCTTAGGGGAAACTAGTCCTGTAGAAGTGGAATAGCTAACATTAGAACTCTTAGCATGATTACCCTTATCTGTTTTGTCTATTTGAAACATTCCTGGTGCTATCACTGTGGTGTCAACAAACTTTCCTTTTCGAAGTAGCTTAATTTTCTCTTTCAAATCAATGATGATGTGATTTTTGTCCTGAATATCAGACTCAAGTAGACCGTTGCAATAACGAATGTCATCACGGTTTTGTTGCCATTCGACGTTTTCAATTTTTAACTCCGCAATTTCTTTTTCATATTGAAGACATTTATTTTTGAGAAAAACATTGTCTTTGCAAAGTTGACAGCTTTTTAAAGCATTTTGACTTTGAAGTTGCAATTATGTTTCGAGACTTTGAGCTTGACACCATTCAAGCCTTTGCTTGAGTTGACAATTTTCGTTTGAAAGTTTGATTCTCACATCATCACTTTTTTGACGCAACGTTTCATATTTATATTTTAATGTCTCAGTTTCCTTATTCAGCAAATCAATATCAGCGCAGTAATTATCAAACATCATAGCATTACTCGAATAGTAAAGATCATTCATAATGAGAGAATAAATATCAGCTGTGAGGATTTGTTCCAAGAGTCGATCAGAATCTGTTTTCAAAATTCGATTTTTGCGTTGTTGAACCAAGATTGCATTTTCATTAAGAGCGAAAACGTTTTGCATTGCTTTAACTTCTTTTTGGAGTTCCTGTTCCCAACGAGTAGCACAATGATGCAAATTTTGAACTAAAGGCAGAAATTGTTTTTGAAAAATGTCTAGCTTTTCACGCTCGTAAGCTGATTGAAAAGTAGCAATTTTTATTTTCGAATTATTTTTGCGCTCGTAAGCAGAAGTGTTGATTCCTTGTATTTGATGAAGAACGAAGGGTTGTTAGTCTTGTTTGAGAATTTGCTGAAAGCACGAGCGATAAGAGCAAGTCCTTGATTCAACGTATTGACGTCTTCATCATCATCATCTATCTGATTTGAGTAGTACATGCTATCATAGTTGTCGTATGGAGCAAATTGAGGAGAAGCCTGTTGCGAGGATGATTCATAAGGGACCATTTTGTGTGAGGTTGTAGGTTGCGGGTAACTGAAATAATTCTGTTCCTGAACATAAGCATGATTAGACATCGGAGGATGTGCAGCATGAGATTGAGCGACGAGTGCTAGTGGATTTGAAGTAGGTGGTGGTGTATATCCTCCTCGTGCAGCTCTATCTTTTTCAACTTCAGATTCATGGTGCTTGAGATAGTCATACAACAAACCATATGGAGCATCATGAAGATTCTTAGCTTGTCTCACAAATGTCACATACTTTTGCCAATCATGACCCAGACTGCTAACAAACTTCGTATTAACAGCGATCCTTGGAAGGTGTACTTCATGTCTCTCTAAGTCGTTGACGACATTGGTGAAATGATGATAGTAAGATTCAAGTAATTCCCCTGGTTCGATCATGAAATTAGTATATTCCAAGTAAAGTTTAGATTACATGTCTTCTTTGTTCAGTTGTGTGCCTTCCATAAGTAGATGTACGTGTTCCCACATAGCTTTTGTAGTTGTCTGAGCATCAACACTTCTGAATATTATATTTGGTATTCCCTGAAGTATATAAGCCATAACATACTCATCTGCTTCAGGATGAAGGTGTTGTTCAGTAGTGAGTGCAGACTCAGGAACTGATACAACAGTTGGAGCTACTGGAGGATCAGCAGATGGGTCACCTCCAACGTAGTTAATAGGCTACTGAAACGGTCCTTCAAGGATAACTTGTTTCATGTACTTACCATTGGGTTTCTTGAGTTCTATAAACCTTAAGAATCGACTTGCCCACTGAACATAATTACCCGGTGTAAGCATTGGTGGAGTGTCAATAGATCCTGCTTCATGTCTGGATTGTTGAGTTAAAATGACTTCACACATCCTGTCAAACCAGTGAGTCTGTTTGGATGGGAGTTGGCCTTGTTGTTGTGACATTGGATAGAATTGTTGTATTGGAACCATCTGATGTTGTTGCATGAGAAGATGTTGTTGTGAGTAAACCGGTTGTTGATAATATTGTGGTGATTGTTGATACTGTTGTTGTTGCTGATGATACTGCTGATTCTGATGTTGCTGAGGATGGTTAAAGTAGTACGGTGGTTGAGACATAATGAAACACTTATGTGAAAAGATGGATCTTGTAGAAGGTATAGGATTTAGCCAATTTTCGAAAACTTGCACTACTGTGATTGCGAAACTTTGTGACTTAGGTAATCTCGAAAACTTGCACACTTGTGGAGATTTGCGAAACTTAGTGACTGTATGGTGTTTTCGAAACTGTTAAGCCTTGAGATTTCGAAACTAAGAAATTTCGAAAGTTAATTGCGAAACTTAGTGGCAGCTTGATTCTCGAAATTTGTGTGAGGTTGAATGTAATTGCGAAACTTTTAGAAGTTTGCGAAAAATGTGATTTCGAAAAATTAGAGATTTTCGAAAACACAAGCTCAGGTACAAAGTTTCGAAATTATCCAATTTCGAAACTTATCCAAAAGTCGAAGTAATTTTCTTTCTTGTACAAGAAAGAAAATACTGAGTTCACAAATCGTAAGTCGATTGAGAGCACTTTCAAGGGATTTCGAAACTGGGACAGTACGTAGTGAGATTTCGAAACTAGGGTAACGATTGTTTTCAAAGAAAGCGAGCCAAAAACTCGTTTTTATCTAAAGATTCTTGTACTTTTAGGTATAAAATTAGGAGATCTTTAAGAAATTTGAAAAGTTGATAAACTTTATCAAAAATGAAAAAGATTTCGAAAAATAGTACAAAAACCAAATCGAAATTTTTGATAAAAGTTTGGAACTTTTTTTTTGTTTGTTTTGATTTGTAGCACAAGTTTGTAAGCAAACATGTGATAAAAACCAATAAAGTACTAAAGTTTTAACAAAAAAAAAAAAAAAAAAAAAAAAAAAAAAAAAAAAAAAACGATTTTAAAAACAAGTTTTAGGGTCGAATGCAATGAAAACAATAACTATACCTTCATAAGGCGAATGATACCACTTGTTAGGTTCCCATATTGATTTCACACTAACAAGAATGAGATAGATATAAGGATTTGGGTGACTAATTAAATGAATGAGAGAATTGTAAATTCAAGAGTTTCCTTAATATTCCAAATAACCAACCAAAATACAAATGAGACTTAAAGGTTCTATTTATAGGAGGGAAGCTAGGGTAACACTCCTAGCTCCCATCTTCCTTGATTCGTGGGCCTTGAAGGCCTTGTGGGCTTTTTATAAGCCTTAAATACATAAATGATAACAAATGTAAGTAACTAATAATAAAGCAACCTAACATTTATTACAATGACCGAGACTTGATAAAATAATAAAACTTCGTTCCCAACATATAATTTTGTTTAACACACAAATTTATGAAAAAATTTATAAGTTATTATCTTTTATAAGCATACACTTAACACACAATTAACTTTACAAATAATTTTATAGGTTATAATCCTTCTAAGTTTATGGTAACAAAAAGGAGTTTTTAGTTAGTCATATTACTTTGATATCTTTCAAGAAGATATAATGAATATTGCTTTGATATCTCAAATATGTGTATATATATAACTATTTGTCGCTAAAAAATATTGTCACAATACACGACTACACGTCTAGTTTAACTAATTTGTCATATATTTTTATGAACGTAAAACTAATTTTGCTTAACATAAATATTCACTCTTTCATAACTAACCAACAATGCCTTAATGAAACAAATAATAATAATAAAAATAAAAAAAATACTTGTTACAATCATAATAAAATATATGAGATAGTAAGTTCAATTCTTACTAGATACAAGTAAAAGTCTTTACTTGATTTGATTTCTTAGGCGTGTTTATTTGGTTTTAAACTTATTATTATAATATGAACTGATTATGATATAATAAACTTATACAAGTTTATTATGACATAATAAATAAATTTACATGCTCAAAAGTTTTAAAATTAGTTTAATTTATAAACAAACACCCCTTTAATCTTCACAAGGCAAGTTTATAAGGACTAAAAAAAAGCTTTGTACCTTGCTTTGTTTATTTTATTTTCTTTAATTATTATTATTATTATTATTATTTTGTAATTTTATTTATATTATAAAACTGTAAAATGAAAAATACGAAACGAGTATTAACTTTAAAAAAAAGGAAAGATAAGTTGATAAAAAACTATGTTATATACTATAAATAGAATAAATAGTTAATTGCCTTTTTGGTTCTTGTGGTTTGACCAAATTGCAGTTTTGACTCTAAAAACTTTGAAAATGCAATAATAGTCCTCATTTAAAGTTTCAATTGCATTTTTGGTCTCTGATCAGTGTGAAATTATCAAATTACCCTTGCTTTTTTGTGAAGAAGGCAAAAAGTATTTTAGTCATTTAAATTTATTCAGGGACCAAAAATGCAATCTAAACTTCAAAATGAGGACTATCGCTGCATTTTCAAAATTTTAGGGACTAAAACTGCAATTTTGCCGGGACCAAAAATGCAATTAACTCTAGACTAAAAACAAAAAAAATATATATATATATTTTTTTTGTACTTTTTTTACTAGTTTTATAGTGGGTCAGCTATCAATCACATATCCCATCAATAACATATCCCATCTTCAGAGAACTGAAAAATTGGCGGCTGACCACCACCACCACCATGTACGGCCAACCACCGCCGCACTTCATTTTTCTCACCGGTCAACCACCGCAACCCCCACCACCACCACCACCACCATTACTATACCTCAACCACCCTCACTACCTTCACAACCTCTACTACAACCACCACCACCCTCCAAACCCTACCTTCAACAACAGCTTCACCAGCCATGCATCGTCGTCTTCATCATCTGGTGATCATGACCAGAATGTGATGGAACAGAGCATGTTTATCATGAAGATAGGTAAAGCTGTCAACGAGGCTCGCAGGAGCCTTGTTAGTCAAGGCAAGTATGTGTCGAGTGCGAAAGTGGTGGAGGATGTTGTTGTAGGGTTTGAAGTGGATGAGTGGGATTCTCTAGGTGTGGAAATGAAAGACGTGCCGCCTTTGTTTCGCCTTATGCAGCTAGAAAAGAAGGTAGTTTAAATGTACTTAGAAATTTTTGTTTATGTGCGTAATATAGGTTTCTGAATTTAGAGTTGGAGTTAGGTGTGCGTTTGACGTTTAGAATATAATAGAAGAAGCTTTTAGGCTTTACGTCATTTACACTTTATAATGCCAAACGTAACGTGTTTATACCGCTTGTCAAACATAGATTTTCATTTAGGTGCGAATTGTAGCTTTTTGAATTTTGAGTTAGGATTTGGAGTGTCTATAATGCTTGTTTAGCTTTAGGATTTTGATTAAACGCTAATAGAATAAGCCTATAGCTTTACCTTTTATGTCGTTTACACTTACAACTTGCCAAACATAGCCTTCTCGTTATGTAAGAAACCAGTTATGGATATAGATGTAATACTAAACGTAAACGGTAAGGTCCTCGGTTTCCTCACAAGAGGTCAAGGGTTCAAAGTTTCGAATCTCACTAGGTGTGTACATTTGGGGGTGGTGTAAGGAAGGGTTGGAACGATCATGGGATCAACCCGGTGAAGCCGGGTACATCTGAGTCAAAAAGGCTCACCCTCCCCGGGTAATCTAAACAAGGAAACCTCATATGTTTACCCGTTTGCTAAACGGTACACGGATGAGGTTTTGCCGGTTTAGGTTACCTCATACATTGTAAACGCTAAACGGATGAGGTTTTGCCAATTTGGGTTATAAGGGGGAGGTGAGCCGTCAACTGAGATGTACATGGCCTAGCTAAGGTATCCGTATCCGCGTGACCGTTTCCAACTTTCCCATGGCACACCTAAAGTGATCAATATTTAAGTGGTTATATTTACTTTGAAAACACACACGTAATTACCGTTATTTGAGATCGATTAGCTTAGTGTGGTAGTACATGCCATATGTACTGAAACATGAGTTGTTAAAGTATAACCATATTTGGATTCAAATTTATTAGATTGGGAAGGTGTTACCTTAACTATACTTCAAGAGTTTATAAGCCGAGTTAGTGTCTGTTTTGTTTTCTGTGTTTGTAGCTTGAGAGGGTCCGTTTTCTCATCTTGTTGATTTGGTTTCTGTGTTTGTAGATTCTCATATATGTGATGGTTCATTATTTTTTACTTTCAGATAAATACATTCATTAATTGTTTTGTTGAGGTCTGGGAGATTATCACCTTATATGATTTGGAGACAGCAATCTGCAAGAATGAGGGAGTTAATCAGTATGAAGAGCTTGAGTTGGGGCCTCTCATTCGGCATCCTCTTGTAATTCATTATTTTCGTGTGAGTTCTGATTCAACAGGAGTGTGCAGAATATCTCGTGAAGAAATTATTAATTCTCTTATTGAATTTGTGGATACTCACAAAGGCATAAAAGTTACTGTCGAAAAGTTATTGGATTTCATTGCCAAAAAGCGATCAGTTGATAACAAGGAAAATCTTCATGTGCGAATCCAAAGCTTGAGGTATGTTTTGCAACCCATTTGTAGTATCTTTATATAAAGCACAACATTTTAACAATAAGCAGTGTACTTATAATTTTACATTAACTGAATCCAAATGGTTATAGTTACTATCTTGTTTCGTTATCATCACTTTTTTTTTAAGTGCTTTTCATACAACGTAACTTTTTCATGTAGGTTGCATCTTTCTTTTATTAATCAAGCAAGGCCATTGGAAATTTCCACATTAAATAAGCGTTTCCTGTCTAAAAAAGAGCATGTGAAAGAAAGTTCTAGTGGTATGCCTGAATGCATCAAGCCAGTTTCTTCTGGGAATGGTGATGACGATGATATAAAAACCAGTCACAACAATGAAGAAACTTGTTTGACTAATCAAAACAAAACCTCATCTCCAAATATGGAAGGTTCTGGTCGAGTTAGTAATTGTCCGAATTACTCTGAAACTCAGGAGAATACACCCCTTGGAGTATCAAATGAAAAGAAAAGAAACCCTTCACCTGATAGGTTAAATAGCAAGAAAAGCGTAAAAAAACAAGCTAAAAAGAGAAAATCAGTCTCAAGCCATTCACTCAATGAAAGCACTCAAAAATCAACTAAAAAGAGAAAGTTGGACTTAATTGACTGCACATCTTCTCCCAGCTGTAATTCTCCTGAAAAGGATGGTGTTGGACAGGGTTCTAATGAGAATCCATCTACCAAGGGCGATGTGGCATTGAAGAAATCTAAAGTAGCCAATGCCATTGGCAGTACTAAAGAAGAGGAATCAGTTAATGTGGTTGTACATGAATTCGTAAAGGAGCATCTTGATGTTGGGTATTTGAATACAGTTCTAACTGATTCTTTGGCTCGGGCTTATTTAGGCATTGAAGAATGTGGACCCAAAGTTCTTGTTCAAGTTTTAACATCTTTGTGTCTGTCCGGTTCTCTTAAATCAATGGGCCTCAGTTGGCTTTCCTCTTGGCTAAATAATTTGTTTTTGAAGTTGGTTAATGGAGATCATCGTGACATCTTAAGCTCTCTTAGCCAATTACCATTTGTTCCTCTTTTAGATGGTAGTTACACATCAATAAATGAAGGTGCAATTTGGATGCATATGGATGAGCACGGTTTTCAAACATTCGAGAAGCTGTATTCAAAACTACGAATTGTTAATCCCGCCCTTTTTAATGATCATGCTGAAAACATAACCCATATGCTTTATAAGGTTGGAGTCCAGTCGTTATCTGCTCATGAAATTTTAAAAGGGCACATCTTACCTGTTATCTGTGATGAAAAAATTATGCTGGAAAGTACAGAATTGATAATTGAGTACCTCTCTTATATTATGTTTCACCTAGAATCATCTTTATGTTCTCAGTGTCTTGTAGAGAAGGAACACATTCTCTCACAGTTACGTGAAAAGGCTTATATTTACACAAATCATGGGCACAAACGACTTGCTGATGTGCCAATTCATTTTGGTATAAAATTCGGGAATCCATATAATATGAGCAAGTTGGTTAGTGGGACTGGTATGAAATGGTTTGAGATTGATGTCAGATATGTGGAGCACCCGGTTTGCAAATCTTTATCTAAAGGATCACAGCAATGGAGAAAATTCTTGCGCAAATTGGGAGTCTCTGATTTTGTGAAAATAGTTGAAGTTAAAAAAGGTGTCTGGGATTCTCAAGAGTTAACGCAGTTGTTGTCACATATTTCCTCGAATAGGGATAAGGAGAAGAGTAAGTACCTGTTGAAGGTGCTTAATCAACTGTGGGACAGTAATTTTGGCAACAAGCCTTTTACCTCTTATGTTATAAAAATCCTTAATGGTGTTCAATGGTTGGTTTCTAGTAGTATTAAGGATACTCAACTTCACTTTCCTAAGGATCTGTTCCATGACTGTGAACTGGTGCGAGAAGTTCTTGGTGACAGGGTACCATATGTTGTTCCAAAGGTTAGCAGTTTTAGATTTTATTTTGTAGGCATACTTATATCTCTACAGTACTAATATCCACTCCGATTTTGTTTGTTGTTAAATAGGTTAACAATGTGGAGTTCGTAAACGATATTGGCTTGAAGAATACAATCACTCTTGATGACGCTTTATCACTTATCGATGTTTGGAGAAGATCTAAGAAATCTTTCCGGGCCAGGTATTACTATTTCAAATTTTGTTTGTGTGCACTTTTTCTTTTAGTTTTCTTTCCTTGTATCTTTGGCTTGCGTGTTGACTGTTAATGAAATCTGAATCTGTCAGTATATCTCAAATGTCCAAGCTCTACACATGTATATGGAATGAGATGAGCATCTCAAAGCAAAAGATTGTTGAGAATTTGCACTCTCAAGCTTTCATATTTATCCCTCAGTCGTATGCTCTCACAAATGAAGTCGTGATTGGGTTATTCTTATCTCCAAATGAAGTATATTGGCATGATCCTATCGTTTCTTTAATGGAACAAGCTCAGTTTGACAAAAGTATGACTCATCGTCCATTCAGCAATATGTTATGCAATGTTTATCCTGGCCTCCATGATTTCTTCGTGAATGGGTTGGGAGTAGCCGAGAATCCTCCTCTGCGTATCCATATTCCATCTTTGATACAATGCTTATCAAATGGGAGTTTGTCATCACAGGCAGTTAAAACAGTGAGTATGACCATATCTTTGTACTTGTTATGCATATAGCCATATACTAATTGGTGCAAAAATATATGGCTTGAGCAACATGTCGAATGGGTTGGGGTTTTTCTTTTGAGTTTCATACGTAATTGGTATATTAAATATGATCAATTAAGACTTTCACAAGACTAATGGTCCGTTTATTTGGAAAAAAGCAATTTAGGAGGCTCTAGGGTAAAATTATAGTCTTCATTGACTTTTGCACTGGTTCCCACTTCCAGTTAGCTAATATTTTAAATTTACCATCTAATTTGTTTAGTAATAAACTAGAGGCGGCAACATGATCGGTTTGGGTTGATCCGGAAACAAAAATTGGCCAGGTGGTTATATGCATTACTGTTTCAGAACCAGAGTTTGCCGCCTCTTCAAACTATTTTCATATTAATGGGTTGAAATCTTCCTCAATGATTGTTTTATTTCATGTGATAGGTTTTCCAAGTTTTTTTAAAATGGAGTGCTGAATTAGACTCAGGGGTTTTGAGTTATGATGATATTGACTACTTGAAGAAAAGTATGGAGTTAATGGTAATGAAGATCCTTCCAACTATGCAAGATAAATGGGTTTCGTTGAATCAATTCTTCGGTCTCGTATGTTGGTGTGATGATGAGCAGCTAGGAAATGAATTCAAGAACTTGAATAATGTGCATATTATTTCTTTTGGGGAGTTAACCACTCAAGAAAAACAGATGTTTCAGGATAAGGTTTCTGTTTTATTTCGGATACTCGGAATTCCTTCTCTTTCGGAGGTACACTCTTTCACAAACCAGGGCGAATCATATTTGGGGTCTCATATTTATGCAACTCGATTTGTCTTGGGGAACTATTTGGTACACAATTTAATACATGGGTCAATTTCGGTTAAACTTATATCTAACAGGTCTATAATATATTCTTTATAGCGTTAAGTGAAACGGGTCAAAATTTCACCTCAGTGCACTTTTGAAGATTCAAACGTTCTTACTTGTTTGACTTTTATCTTTATAAAGTTGGATGATTTTTGTATGAGTGTAGTTTGTGTAATCAATTTCAACTCTTACAAAAAATGGAACCATTAATGTTTGTGGATGAACTATTTGTTTTAAAAGCAATCAAGCTCAACAGTCAACATGACCCTGTAGTTACCCGTCTTTGCTACCTCTAAACAAAAAAAGTAGACACTGTTATTTACTATTAATATTTTGTTTTGTAGGTTGTGACTCGTGATGCAATATCCTATGGTCTGACGGATAGCAATTCTAAAGCTTCATTAATAAACTCGGTTCTCCCATATGCTCAGCGTTACATTTATAGTGTCCATCCAAATGTATATGATGTACTTAAGTGTTCGCCGGGATTCAAGCACCCAAGCTGCTTGCGAGTTGTTGAGGTGAAGAAGTTGGTCTGCATAAATGTTATAAAGAAATATCGTATCAGATCCAATAAGCGGATAGAGTGCAGTTGTCTTCTACAGGACTGCATCTTGTATACAACCAATAAATGTGACACCCACTCGCTTTTTAGAGAGCTATCTCGTTTTCTACTTGCTGGATTTCCCGAATTACCATTAGCAAATTTCCTCCAAATGATAATAACAACGACACAATCAGGTTCCCTAGTGGACAAGATGGAAATTTTCATTTCAGGTAGCCAAAAGCTATTGAACCTCCCATGTGAAGAATCACAATGGTCATTAGCATATACAACAACAAACCCAATCCTGCCGGCGCAGGGTAAGGAGGAGGTGAAATGTGCTCAAATGAGCCATGGTGTTACAGAACGATTAATCATGACTGATGGTGACTGGATCATTAAAGGAAACCCTGCATCAACCTCAATGATACCTACTTCAGTGATCTTGGAAGAAGATGAAGCTTCAAAAGAAGTATTAGATTCTGTAATTGATATGAATGTTGGTTTCAAAGGTCAATTAGATGACGGAAAGAGTATAAATTCACTTCCCCTGAAACATGCAATAACTGGGAGGACAGGAGAGATGACAGAAAGAGAAACTGGGAGGACAGGAGAACTTGTGGCTTTCAGATACTTTTCTGCGAAACTTGGTGAGAATTGTGTGAAATGGGTTAACGAGGTTAAAGAATCCGGACTGCCGTATGATATTGTGATCGAAGGTAATGATAATAGCAAGGAATACATAGAAGTTAAAGCAACCTCACATGCCTGGAAGGACTGGTTTCGTATAAGTGTAAGAGAGTGGGACTTTAATCGTGAAAAAGGTGATTCTTTTTACGTTGCACGTGTTGTCATATTAGATGGTAATTCTGCTCAAATTACTACTTATAGAAATCCAGCAAAGCTGTGCCAGTCAAAGCAACTTCACCTTCAGCTGGCTATTACCCACCCCTAATGGCCTAGTGGTAAGGTCCTTGGCTTTCAAACAAGAGGTCAAAGGTTCAAACTTCGCTAGGTGTGTACATTTGGGGTTGGCCAGGGAAGGGTCGGAAACGGTCCCGAGATTTAACCTTGTGAGGCCACGTACATCTAAGTCAAAAAGAATCCCTCTCCATGTAACCTGAATAGAGAAAACGACATCCGTTTACCTTCAGCTGGCTATTCTGCCGCCAAAGCAGTAAAAAGAGGGACCATCAAGATACACTCTTCCATAAGAACACCGACAATGTTGGCCCATGTCATCTCATTTCTAGAACTGCTCTCTATAGGCTCCAAGAAGGGTGGTCTATCGCCTGTACGGATTGTTGAAGATGGTTTCTGGAAGTTGCTGATGTGGCTTGACATGAGAAGTCGAAGAATCAGTGGATAGGTTGATGACTTGATGCTTCAAGTTGGGCAAAGATTACTTGATAATCAAGTTGAATCAAACTGGGACTAATTATTCCCTTACTGGAATGGTCGAAAACGATAAGATTGTCATTGTTTTCATGGTAGGTCTTAGGCTTGATCAATCTCCACCTCCACCTTGAGCTCCAGCATGCAAAAGTGTCGTGGAATCTCTATGCAAGAGGTCCAGTGATCAAGTCCTTGCACTTGAAATATAGCCACTAGCCTTACCATGTACCGCTTTTTAGATTTTACTTTCAAAGGTTTTGGTAACAGCAGCCCCCTCAGGGTTGTTAACAACTACTTTTCGAAACTTTTGTTAAGACAATATCTAATGTCTAAATAAAATCATCCAAAATTACTAACCATCTCCTAAAATTTCTCACACAAATTCAATTCATCTACTTTTCGAAACGTGTTTTTAAAACATACTTTAAATTCTGGACCACAGCTTTTCCTCCTTTGGTCCTATTTTGTTTAATTTCTACTCTACTATACCAATTAGATGTTATTTATTCTCTTGAATAAACCAAATCATCTATTTTTAACACATGTTATAGGTATATAGATCTTGTTATATGGACAATCTTTCACACGGTTATGGTCCGGATCTCATAACTTGTGGGCCAATCAATATATTGTTATTAAATTGTATTAAAAGTTAAAAGAAGACATGGTGATATGTGGTTGCAATGGCTATCATCTCTACTCTTTATACAAGAGGTCTAAGGATCAAATCCCTTGCATCATCTATCCCCTTTTTTTTAAACAACGACTTTTATAATACTCACTTCAAGACTGACACAACACGAACACAACTTAAATTACATCGCTGCGGAAATTAAAAGCAAGAAAACAAGGTTTTGATTTGTGTTAAATGAACTAACATAGCTTAAATTACATCGTTGCGGAAATTAAAGGCAATAAAACAATGTCGCGATTTGAGTTAAATTAACTCATGAACATGTCTTTAAGTTAACTCTTGTGAAACCTGACTTGGTGGTTGAGCTATATACTGTTGAGCCATTTCAGTGACTTTGAGTGTCTAAAAGACATGTTCATTTAACACAAATCACGACCTTGTTTTGTTGCTTTTAATTTTCGCAACGATGTAACTTTCGTTGTCCTCGTGTTCTATCAGTCATAGTTGAAGTTAGTATTAAAAAGTCATTTGAGAAAAGACAGTTAAGTTTTGTTTAAGTGAGTTTAATAAAACTCATTTTTAAAACAAATTGAATGTAGAATATAAAGATCATAGGTGGATTCTAATCGATTTATTATATCCTTAGACCTCTTGTATAAAGAGTGAAGATGGTAGTCATTAGACCCACTTAAAGACATGTTCAAGAATTTAACTATTTTTTAAGAATTTTTTTATCATTCAAATTTTCTTTTAGAGCTCACGGAGTAATAACGCGAATCAGGCGTTATTCCTACATGGCAATCCCTCAACGGCGTTATCCCACGTTTAACCATTTCCTAGTCGAGTGCGTTGGTTAGGCGTTTTAACGTGCATTGTTAGAGCCTTGGGAGTCATAACCCCCCAACGGCGTTTTTGCACACATGGCATGTTTTCCACGCCGTTTAGGCGTTAACACGAGTTCCAGCCACTTTTTTTTGCCCTGCGTTTCCATTTACGTTACCACACTAACGCACGTTACTAGATTTTGCATTTGGTTCAAAAGAGTCCCCCCCCTAAAAAAAAATTCGATCCAAAAAAAATGTCGGGACGTGACGATCAAGTTTCATGAACTTGATGATGGGTTTTGGAAATCCTAACTCGAATAATGCCGGATCTTCGTCAAATCCTATCCCACTTAATTTGACACCCGAACAACAACAACAATTTATGTTAATATGGCAACAAAATTTCTCACTAACCCAAACCGAGCAACATACACCGCCAACACCACAAACCCAAACCTCACAAGCCCGAAGCTACGTCTCCACGAAAACATAAACGTGGAGGTAAACGGGTGTCAAAAAGAGCCAAAGAAACCCAATCCGAGCAAGTGTATGATGAAAAAAATCCCGACGTGAGCAATACTACGTTACGTTGGACATCGGAAGAAGAATCTTTACTTGCCGTGTGTTGGGTGGCCGTTTCCGAGGATAAGAATGTTGGAGTTTCTTAAAAGGCGATTACATTTTGGTATCGGGTTATGAACGAGTTCAACCGGAAAAATTTCCAAAATCGTAATAAAGATATGCTATCAAGCAAGTGGCATATGTTGAACGCAAATTGCCAAAAGTTCGAAGCGTGTTACAAACGTGCTAAACGTTTGATAAAAAGTGGTGAAGGTGATACGGATGATATGAGGCATGCTAGACTCTATCATGACGAGCACAAAGGTGTTTTGTTTGGTCAAGAGGAAACGTGGTTGATTTTGAGGGCATGTCCAAAATGGGAAGCGCCGGAACCGATTGATTTAACCGGAGATGCCCGTCAAAGCAACGAAGAGCTATTCGGTCATGATGCACAACCACGTCCGGCCAGGAAAGCACGCAGCGGGAAAAACAAAAGTCCGATACATCGACTAGCACCGGTGGAAGTGCGTAAAGCAACTTGGAATCTATGACAACCGAGCTTCGACTTAGACGGGAAGCGGCACAAAAGGCGTACGAGGCGGCTAGAGTGAAAGACGAGATGGCTACGCGTTTGGAGGAATTTAGATTTCTCGGTATGAAAATGAGTGACATCGAGCCGGAGGAGGAGTATTGGATCAAAATGAAAAAACAAAGAATCAAACAAAAATATAATTTGCAACATCCGCCAACCGATCCGACAAGCGACTAGTTTTTTTTATTATTATGTTTTTTTTTTAATTGTAATGTTTTTATTTCGTAATGTAATGTTTACTTTTATTAATGAAATGTTTGAATGTTTAATAAATGAATTTGTTGAGGGTAGAATTTATTAAATATGTAAAAAGTGGTGTTATTGGGTGTTATGATTTCCTGGTGTTTTTGATGTTAGAATGATGTGGCGCTGACGTGGCAGTGGTGTTGGTGTTATTTAGTGTTATGACTTCTTGTGCTCTTATACTAACGTACGTTACTAACACACAATTATGGCTTGTAAACTACCTCATACTATCGAAGAACTGCAACGATTTATCAAAAAGGAAACCGAGAAAGGCGACGTGGATCGCCAAAATGCAATTGTTGAAGTCATCAAGAAGCTTGAGGTTGCGAAACAACAAAAAAAACGACTTAGAGAACGCCACGCTGCGTGCACAGACATCTCAAATGATAGGAAATATGTGATCGACACGTTCTTGTACGTATTTGAAGGTTTTCTCACCATAGCGTTCTCTAAAACTTCTCATTGCACTCGTGAGACAAACAGTGTGATCGTCCCCGGTTGTTAGCCGCAACTGTTTGTAAATACCATTGAATACAACACATTCATAGTTGAGTCTGCTCCATTTACTCATAACCATATCTTTGTTTCGATTGACATCATCAGAAAGATTGTTGAACATGGCTACAACCCGGTGCCAAAAAGAGTATGCATTGTGGTTGACAGCATCTTCATGAACTGCAACCCAAACTTGAGCTAGCAAGATTTCTTCTTTTACTGACCAACAATTATTCATTTCAAATGTTTGAAGTTTGAAAAAAATTTGTAAATTGGTATGCTATTTATAGCCGTTTGAAACAATATGAGCGAGATAAATTTGAAATTCGAATTCAAAAAATGAGCGGGATATATTTAAAATTCAAATTCAAATAGGAGCGGGATATATTTAAAATTCAAATTTTAATAATATAGTGTTTGAATGTTTAATTAATGAAATTCTTGAGGGTAGAATTTGTAAAATTGTAAAAAGTGGTGTTATTGAGTGTTATTATTTCCTGGTGTTTTTGTTGTTATGTTATTTGGTGTTAAAAGAATGTGACGCTGACGCGGCAGTGGTGTTAGTGTTATTTGGTGTTATTATTCCTTATGCTCTTAGGTTATTTCCCTTTCAATATTCTAGCTCTTAGTAACTAGTTGTTTTTTTTTTTTGTTTTTTTTTTTGTTTTTTTTGTTTTTTTTTTTTTTTTTTTTTTGTGAATATGTTTCTTTTAATTTATTTATAATGGGTCATGCACATGTTTCTCGACGTGTTTTTCTCGTTTGTGTGTGTGTGAAGGATATGGGTACAAGGATAACGTTTTTAGGATTCCTTATCAAGAAACCTATTAATTTGTTTTATGGTTTATCTGTAGATTTTAAGTTTTTTGGTTCTTTTGTAGTTTGTTGTTTATTATCTTGTACTGGTTTATGTACCCATGAAGTTCAAAAGTTTTGTTAAAAGAATTTGCAGCTAATCTTATGCAGTATGTTGATAGTAATGTACAAATATATTACTAAACATTTCAAAAAAAAAAAAAAAAAAAAAAAAAAAAAAAAAAAAAAAAACCTTCATCTAAGGTTTTGAACTTTCATTTTATTCACTTAGGTTATAAAATATGACATAAGAGGTCACTCAACTTATAAAACATGACATTTGAGGTCACTGTACATAAAAAAATATTCGTAAAAAACGTTGAACTTGTAACAACACGAAATGTATGATACTTAACTTATCCAGAAATATACATTCAAGTCACTCCAATCAATACTAAAAAATGCTTCATATAAGTTTGGCAACTCAAGTGAATAAAATGAAAGTTCGATACCTTAGATAAACTTTTTTAAAAAATATAGTAACATATGTGTATATTAACCCCGATAGTAGTATAACTCTTTATCATGTACTTTTTAATCGACATGAGCTATTTGATAGTAATATAACTGTTTACGCTACTCATCTATGTTATCTTTATTTGGGCCAGAATGTCACTACATGTGTCATGTGTGCCAGTCTAGAGCTTATACTAAAAAGAAGTTAAATAATATTAAAAGTAAAAGTAACACATGGTGTTGGTCGGGTACAATGGCTATCATCTTCACATCTCTATTCAAGAGGTCCAGTGATCAAATTTTTACGCCTGAAAAAATGCTATAGCCGTCGTACCAGTCGAACCCTTTTTTTAGATTTTAATTTCAACATTGTTAACTATCTTTTTAAAAAAGATTTTTTGTATACTCACTTCAAGTAGCTTTAAATTCAGGACCATGGCTCTTCTCCCCAAGCATTGATTCATCGCCTTATATTAAGTTTGCTTGTTGTTGTATGGCGAAGAGCGTGGTCAATGAACTATTGTTAAGAACCTTGCTTGCTATTTCATTATCTTTAGCTCTAAAAGAACTGTTGGTTTTAAAATCATACATTCATACGGTTGCCATCTCTATTTGTAGTACTCCGATTCTCGTGGAGATTTGGTATTTGTGTCTTGTATTCCTTTTGTAGTTTCGTCGGCATGTACTTGTAGGATGATAATGATAATGGTTTAATTAGTTGATTGATAATGTAATTACATGGTACAAATATATAGGACAATACATAACATTTTAGACATGGGCTTGAACCCGTTACAACATGACAAGATAATAATGGTATGGTGTTTGGTTACTCAAATGAAAGAATTTAAAATTCCACGAATTTTAATTTACTTGAAAAAAAATTATAAACTTTTTTCTTGTTATTTTTGTTGCATTTTTATTTTATTTTTTATAATTTTTTTATAATAATTTATTTTTTATAATTTTTTTATAAACTTTTTTTCTTGTTTTTTATTTTTATTTTTATAAACAATTTTATAATAACTTATTTTTTATAAATTTTTTTATTAAACTTTTTTTTTCTTGTTTTTTTATATTTTTTATAATAACTTGTTTTTTATAATTTTTTTTATTAACTTTTTTTTTGTTGCTTTTTATTTTTAATAAACTTTTTTTTACATTAATGAACATAATGACAAATTTCAAAATATTATGAATTTCTGTCAATCAAACATGCGAAGGTATTTTAAATTTCAGAATTTTAAATTCTTAAAAACTTTATTGTCCTAAAATTTAAAATTTCGAAATTTTAAATTCACAAACCAAATAACACATGAGAGAATCATCTTCAAAACCAGGGATGCCAAAATAATTCGAAAAAGGAAGATACAAAGCATGCAAAAAAGTTACATTGAAAATTGTTGTATCGTGACTCACAAAGGAAAAGCAACAAGGTTTAAAAGTTAAGCACTTAAGCAGTAGTACCATTGGTAGTTTCAACTTTCAAGGAGTGTACAAGAAGGAATAAAATTCATGCGTGAGCGTCGATCATTGTAGCACCTCCGAGATTCACCAATACTCTTTTAATGGAATGTGTTATCTCAACCCTCTCTATGGTGTCACATCATAGACTTTTAGTCAAATCGTGCAACTATTGATGCATACCGTACAACCAGAGGATGCGTCCAATCATTGGCAAACCCTCTCTATGGGAGGGTCCGGATAACTCAAGCCATTTTAATAGATAGATAGATTAAACTTACTAATCTATTAGGGGGTGGCAACCTTGCGGTTTGCTTGGTTCGACAACCCTTGCCGATCGGCAACTAACATTGCCAGTCAATCGACATCCACAAATCGGTACCTCAAGCGGTAACATTCACCGATTCGGGAGAGGCAATTTCCAAGGAAAAATTGAACGTTGCATTGAATGTTTGGGACGGTGGGGATGTTTTCCAAAAAAAAAAAAAAAAAAAAAAAAAAAAAAATTCCATTTAAAATTTCACAATTATAATTTAAATTACACACAATATTTCAAATATATTCCAAACATTCAAATCAATATCTTTCAAAATACAACTATGGAGCCTCAATCCAAACATGGTTCAAGCTCACACAAAGGTCGAGGACGTGGGTCTCGATCACAATCCGGTCCATCCCAATTCACGCGTCCGCAACCTCCTAATCAACCTTACTATCCCCAACCTCTAAATCGCACCCAAATTCCAACTCAACCTTACTATCCCCAACCTCCAAATCAAAACTTTATCCTCTAAATCAACCTCAACCACAACCGCAATATTATCAAAATCCTCTTCCAATGAATCCGGCCAATTATAATATTTTAATGACTAATGAATTTAATCCATTCAACGACTACCGTGACGGTCGATCAAGACGTGAGCCGAGTGTAGAACGTCAATTACCAATTTACGATAATGAAGATGACGAAATTGCAATAACATAGAAGATCCGGATATGCGAGAAATTGCAATAAAAAAAAACGTGAATTCGCAGCAAAGTATGGATGGCCTTGCAATTTTTAGTTTTATTTATTATGTAATAATCCTTGAATTATTATTAATAAAATAGTTGTTTTTTTTAATTTAAATTATATAATTGATACACATTTAATGCTTGATTAGGTAAAAAAATTAGGCAAGATTGCCACTAAAAAATGAAGATTAGGCAAGATTAGGCAAAAAATTAGTTGGACAACCCTGATTGGTTGTTTGCTTTAAAAGATGAGGCAATGTGTGGCAAGGTTGCCACCCCCTTAGGGATGAGCATTTCGAACCGAATCTCGGAACCGAATCGGAACGGGTACCGATTCCCGATATATGAGACGATACCGGGACTACAAAATAAGAAGAAAAAAAATTCGGTACCTTTCAAAATCGGTACGGGACGGAATTTCCGATTCGGTACCGAATACAAACTTTCAAAACGTAAGTTTGTTATTTTGTTTTTTTTTCTTTGATTCATTAACATTAAAATAATATCACAATAGGCCATTATCAGTAGACTTTTGTTTAAATGATTTGCTTGTGATTACTAGAGTACATGATGAATCGGGACATAAATGGCCTCTTATGCTCATGTACGCTTTCTTGTGAGACTTTTACTATATTAAAATGAGGATAGTTCACAACTGATCTTCAATTCTTGAATCATATATAGTATTAGCATTAGTGACAGTAAAAATATCAGAAATTATTGATACATTTAGCTCATGTTATACGCTTTGTTTTGAAAATATTGTAGATTTGTAGTTACACTAATATTAGAATTAGTGACAGTAAAATATCAGAAATTTTAGAACGTTTGTAAGTTACGATTAATTTGGTGATATGTTTATTTAAGTGTTGGTTGTGTTTTCCACATGCCGTAGTTCGAAATTACTAGAAAATGCTTGTTTTTTCATATTTTTACTAGCATGAAATCTACGATACTTTTTTTTGTTTAACAAAAAACAGGAAGTACTAGATAGGTACCGATTTTCCGGTACCGAGTACCGGTACTGGAATCCCGTACGCTACGGTACCGGTATCTTATTTCATGATCGGAAAAAAACGATACCATCAATTCGGTACGGATTCGGTATCATTCTGATATCGTGCTCATCCTAATTATATCAATTATCTTTTATGTTGCCGGTCATAGTTGAAATGTAGATTAAAAAAATCTATTTAAAAAGCATTTAAAAATAGTTGAAGTGAGTTTAAAAAAAAAAAAAAAAAAAAAAAAAAAAAAAAAAAGGGCAAAAGCAAAAGCAATGACGGTTCGAAGATTTCACATCATGTCCAATGCAATATGATATCATAGACTTTTGCTTTTAGCCAATTGACACTTAAAACTCCCAAAAGAAACATTTGACATCCACGTGTCAAACCATCATTGGGTTAACGGAAAGCCTTTGGTCCCACCATTCATACTTTATATTTCCCGGGTAGAAGACCAGTAGAAGACCAATAGACGACTATCTAACTGACCATTTTTCAATAAAAGAAAAACTGACCATTTTTCACTTTAAATAACAACAACAAATTCAAATCCAATACACGATCAATTTTCACACTAATAACATGTACGGACACAATCGTAGGCAACGAAACAAAGGCGGAACTAGCCTAAGCACGGAGTCTCAACTTGCGGTGATTGATGCAGCAGTTAAGAAAGCTCACAGTGATCTTTTGGCAGCAGGCGAAAGCGTAACGGCATGGAGAGTTTCGCAGGCAGCGTTAGTGATGTTGAAAGCGGATTCGTTCGAGTCGTTAGGGTGTTGCATGCAGAATGTTCCTTCGTTGAATCAGATTATCATTACTGAGGCAAAGGTAAAGTTTTTTTTTTTTTTTTTTTTTTTTTTTTTTTTTAATGATTTATTTATTGTGTGAATTTGGAATTTAGGGGGTGTTTGTTGCGGCTTATATAGCCGGCTTATGGCTTATTTTGTTTTGGGATTATATTTCATAAGCTCACTTTTTGTGGCTTATTTTGAAACTATATGTTCATTATGTCATAATGAACTTATATAAGCTAGTAAGTTTCAAAATAAGCCACAAAAAGTGAGCTTATGAAACATAAGCCCAAAGCCAAATAAGCCATAAGCTGGCTATATAAGCCGAAACAAACACCCTCCTTAGATTTAAATTGTTGCAAGTTGATTATTGTTTTAGCTATGTTTGGCAAAACTAGGAGTGATAATATATTAGCAATATGAGTACTCATAGTACTCTTAGTAGGTGTTAGCAATAGCAGGAGTACTTGTTTGTTTTATAAAAACCTTTAGTAACATATAGTAAACCATGGCCAAAGAAGTCTAGGGTTCAAACCTCATGGGTACATATTTGGGACGACAAGGAAAGGGTCTAAAGTGGCATACGGGGGTACCTCGGTTAAAAGACTCGATCTCCTTGAGACTTGAGTAACGTTAAGATTATGTGTTAATGTTTAGTAACATATAATAACAAAATTAAAATGACTTAAAGACTATGTGTTAATGTTTTAACGTGAAGACTATGTGTTAGGGTTTTGAATAGGAGTGTTAAAACAAAATCCAAAGGTAAGCGCTTGTTTCCAAACAAGATCGAAAAGAAGCTGGTATCTTAAGTACCTATATTTTGCTTATTTTGGCTGTACTGTCGAGTGGTTTTACTTTGTATTAGCCTTGAACGTTTTCATTTTGTAATTATCGTTTCTATAAATAAAACTTGAATTTATAATAGTATGGAGCTAAAAATTCACTAATGGGGAGATTTACGAGGGAAAAAAAAAGTTGGCAAAAGCATGATTTTTTGGCTATGATTAGTTTTTTATTACAGTATATATTTGTAATAATTAGATTTCAGCTTTAATTAAATGGCGTATTGGTAAAGCACCTAACCTCCTCACAAGAGGCCTAGGGTCAAACCTCACTAGCTATGCATTTGTGGTAGCCAGGTAAAGGGTGGCGTACATCTAAGTGATCAAAGACTCGCCCTTCCCGTGTTACACGAACGGGAAAATCTCATCTGTTTACATGTTAATTTAATGTTATTAGCCAATGTAGTATATGGTAAAAAGATACTGAACTTGAAATGAGTTGTTGTAGAAATATTGTCATTTTGATTACTTAGCAGGTGCTAGCTAGTGGGTTAAATTTTAGGTGCATTAAGATTTCAAGACATTGTGGGTTATTACTTATTGTATAGCATGTTTAAGTAATCATGTAAAGTTTGTATTAAAACTGAACATATGATATCGATCATGTAGGTCAAATCTTTTATAAACTGTTTTGTTGCGGTCCAAAAGATCACATCACTACATGATTTGGTGTTGGCAATTTGTGAGAACGAGGGGATCACGCGCTTTGAAGAACTTGAATTGGGACCCATCTTAAAGCATCCACTAGTTGTGCATTACTTTTCAATAGGACCTGATGTCACCGAAATCTGCAAGATTACAGCTGAACAAATTGTAGCTTACCTCAGCATACTCCCTCGTAAACAGAAAAAGATCACGGTTGATGACTTGTTGGAGTTTATAGCAAAGAAAATGAAGAAAAACCGAGAAAATCTTTGCATACGGATTCAAAGTCTGGGGTATGGATTTTATATGTGTTTCTCGACTTAGTTAGACTATTATAAAAACGATTGTGCATTTAAAGTGGTTCTTTTATTGCTTTTTTCCTGCTGATGTACATTTACAGTTTGCACATTGGATATATCATTCGTGGAAGGCGATCCGAAGGCAACATACTAAAGAAGTGTTCTGATGGATTATATTTAAACTCACTGATTAGTGATGAGGAGGATGATGGAAACGCAGCTAACAATAAAAATGATGATGCAGAAGCTGCATCTACTTCTGACCCTTATGCACACCCTGGGTTGGATACTGAATTGGATTGTAGCTTGACCCATGAGATCAAAAGTTGCAACGATCATGGTGCTCTGCTTAAAGGGAAACAAGTATCTGAAATCAGTTATTGCACGAAATATGCAATTCATAAAACACCGAAAAAGTGGATCGCTGGGATGAAGTTTAAACCAGAGTTCTTAAGTGTCGATGTGGAAACAGGATATATAGATGATAATGCAGTCGATGGGTATACATGGAGGTTTATTAAGATATGGAAAGAATCATGTGAAGATGAGAATGTAGTTGAGGTATGCCGATACTTAATTTTTGTCACATATCCCATTCTTTTGCTGTAGTGAATCATCAAACTTTGGTTTCTATCCAATATGTTCCTGGTTCAAATTCCATCTTTTCTTTGCAGATATTTGGCAAGATGCTTGACTTTTATCATGGTCAAAAGAAGCAGAAAAAGAAGACTACAGATTTAAATAAAATGATTTCATCATATCCATATGTTGGATTGCTAAATGTTGCTGTAAGTTATCTATGTCCAGTTTCATACAACCGCTCAACATCAAGGTAGTGTAACCTTGCTTTAATACAAATTTTGTTTTTTTAACAGATTGCATCTATAAAGTTCGGTTTGTGGGATCGTATGAGTTCGGTCCCTGAAGGAATCAGAAAAGAGGGACTCGCAAATACCGATTCCTACACATGTGCCAATGATGTTAAAACAGATGTTGAGCCAGCTGAAAAAGACGTTCTTGTTGCTAGTAAGTATGTTTCGAAGGGTCGTGCTGGTAAGTTACATGCCTTTTTTTTTTTTTCGTTCTTGGTGTTTAAATATGGGATATTTGGATGTGCAATAGAACTGAATTTAATAACGATTAAATCAAATTAAGAGAAACAGGTAAGCTGTTAGATAATGGATTATGAAATGCATTTAAACTTTATAGCATCTGATTCTCCAATTATAAGTGGCAATTACACTTTTAAAATGCACATCCAAACACCCCAAAGAAAAGGATTCTAATCATTTTTTATAATTTATTTATCTTCAACCATTTCACGTAGTTTTCTTTTTATTTGTTCACTTTCCAGGCATTACTCTTGAAGATATTCTCACATATGCAAAGGAATATTTTTTGGTCTCCAACCAAGTTTTAGATAACATAAGCTCTTATCCGAGAAAACTATTAGTCTTATTAAGGGATATCTGCAAACTAGAATCTTCTCTAACTCAACATTTTTCTGCCGATGACTTTGCGACCCTCGGATTTGGAGACATTTTCACTTTCTTAGGCGAACATATTTCTCTACTACCAACCGCATGGCAGGATTGCTTCACAATTACAGACAAAGTTGAGAAACCTTCAGTAAAAGTTTGCATGAGCCAAAGTTACTTGCTTGAATTCTTATCAGAAGCTGCTAATAGCTTAGGGGAACATGAAACATTAAGCAACTTAATGGTTTCTCAGATGTTGAAGACTCAGTTTCCTTCTGCCGGTCTTACATTACTGGAAGATGAGTTTACAGCCGATCTTCTGGCTAATCTAAGCAAGAATGGTGATCATGTGAGCTCAAGTATTGTGTTATTTTCTTCAACTTTATCTGATAATAGAGCAGAGGAAGGTTTCTCAGATACTCATGTTGGCACGAATGATGCAATAGAACTGTTACTTAAGGCTCCAATGTTGGTTGATTTAAGTTTATGGTCATGTTGGGACTATAAGTTTGCACCTTCGTTGGGTCCGCTTGTGGGGTGGCTGTTGAGCAATGTAACCACCAAGGAACTGCTTTGTTTAGTAACAAAAGATGGAAAAGTTTTACGTTTAGATCATTCAGCCACCGTGGATTCATTTCTAGAATCTTTTCTTCATGGGTCTTCTTTTGAAACAGCTGTAAATCTCGTATCTTTGATTGCTTTATATGGTGGTGAACGGAATGTACCTTTGTCCCTATTAAAATTCCATGCAAATAATGCTTTTCAAGGCGCGCCGATTGCATCAAGATTTGTTCTTGATTGTTTGGGTTATATACCAAAGGAGTTTCAACGCTTTGCAGCAGAGTTATTGGTTTCTGCACTTCGTTCTGTTATCAAAGATGCTCAACTGGCGATTTTGAATGAATGTAAAAGTAAAGAGGATCATATGTTGGTCCATGAGCTCGGGTTATCATTAGGCATAGTGGAGTGGCTTAACGATTATTGTTCATGTTTATCAGAATCCAAAGAATCACATGAAATCAAAAGATTTTCTTCAGAAAATGAAATTATGCCATCTCTTGAAACCAACCAACCTAGTGAAGGTGGAAATAGAGATGGTGTAATGACACTTATTGTGGACAGAGCTGATGATGGTTGCCTTCAGCACATGTTAGGTTCTGAGAGAGAGAAGAATGCAGCTAATATTATTGAGTCTATTAGAATTGAAGAGTTCGGTTTGGATCCAAATATTTCAATCTCAGAAAGTAGCATTTTGAAAAAACAACATGCTCGTTTAGGAAGAGCACTTCATTGTCTATCTACAGAGTTATATTCCCAAGACTCACATTTTCTCCTGGAGCTTGTAAGTTTCCGTCTTTATCATTTCGAGTAATTTTAAGTTATTTTGTAAAAATAATGACATTTTTGTTCTATTTTTTGTATTTCTATAGGTTCAGAACGCTGATGATAATGTATATCCAAGACATGTGGAGCCAACTCTAACTTTCATTCTTCAGGAGAAGAGTATTACTGTTTTGAATAACGAGCAGGGTTTTTCTGCTGAGAACATCAGGGCGCTTTGTGATGTTGGAAATTCTACCAAGAAGAGAGCTAGTTCTGGGTACATTGGCAAGAAGGGCATTGGCTTCAAATCAGTATTTCGGGTATAGGAATTTTTTATCTTATATTAGCCAAGTAAACTCTTTTATTTTCTATGTTGTATTCAAAACATTTATTTGATGATTATGCAGGTTACTGATGCTCCAGAAATCCATTCTAATGGATTCCACATCAAGTTTGACTTAACCGATGGTCAAATCGGTTTTGTTTTGCCAACAATCGTAACTCCTTGTGATATCAACTATTTAACAAACCTGGTCTCATTTGACACTACTGATCAAGTGAGCACACACGACTACAACACCTGCATTGTCCTTCCATTGAAGTCAAGGTCAACAGAAACTTCTGCCGAGGAGAACATCAAATCTATGTTTTCAGATCTTCATCCATCTTTGTTACTTTTTCTTCATCGTCTTCAATGTATCAAGTTTAGAGATATGCTTAACGATTCACTTGTCATCATGAGGAAACAAATAACTGGAAATGGATTAATCAATGTTTCCATCGGGAATGAGATATTGACTTGGTTTGTTGACTCTCGGGAACTTCAGGCTAACGGTATCCGAAACGATGTCAAAACTACTGAAATTTCGGTTGCATTTGCTCTTGAAGTATCAGGAAATGGTAATTACATTCCAAAGCTAGATCAGCAGTATGTTTTTGCATTTCTTCCTCTCCGAACATATGGTTTAAAGTTTATAATCCAAGGTGATTTTGTTCTTCCTTCATCAAGAGAAGAAGTTGACGGTGATAGTCCATGGAACCAGTTTCTGCTATCAGAGTTCCCAAACTTGTTTGTGAGTTCACAGCGATCTTTCTGCAGCCTTCCTGGTTTCAAGGATTGTCCTGGAAAGGGCATTTCCATCTTTATGAGCTATGTTCCTCTTCTTGGCGAAGTGCATGGATTTTTTGCTTCTCTTCCTAGAATGATCATATCAAAGTTATGCACGTCTAATTGTTTACTTCTAGAAGGCGAAAATGAGAAGTGGGTCCCACCTTGTCGGGTACTAAGAAATTGGAATGAACAGGTTCGTGCACTTTTGCCCGATAGCTTGATTCAGAAGCATCTTGGTCTTGGATACTTGAATAAGGATATTGTATTATCGGATTCACTCGCAAGAGCATTGGGTATCGAGACTTATGGCCCTAAAGTATTGGTTAAGATATTATCTTCTTTATGCCGTACAAAAGATGGTTTAACAACAATGGGCCATAAGTGGTTATCATCTTGGCTTCATGAATTGCATTCAATGTCCATTCAGAACACTGATGCTTTCAATGTCAGCTCTGATGTTATGAATACCCTGAGGAAAGCGCCTTTCATTCCACTTTTAGGCGGTTGTTACAGTTCGATTGAAGTGGGTACGATTTGGATGAGTTTAAATGGTTCATGGGACAATCTCGAAGCTTTTAAAAGATTGTTTTCCAATCTTCGAATTGTTAATCCCGCAATTTTTGATGGCCCTGTTACCAATAACTTAACTCAAATGCTTTCTAAAGTTGGTGTCAAATGGTTATCCGAACATGAGATAGTAAAAACACACGTCTTACCAGCTATTTGTGACAAGAAAAATATAGCGAACATTGATCTCATGACAGAGTACTTATCGTTTATAATGGTTCACTTACAATCTAGTTGCTCAGATTGTGGGACAGAACGGGGGGACATAATCTCAGAAGTTTATAATAAAGCTTATATTTTGACCAATCATGGTTTTGTTCAACCATCTGAGGTTGAAATCCATTTCGGTAATGACTTTGGGAATCATATTGATATAAGTAGGCTGTTTAAAGGCATTGATGTAAAATGGTATGAGGTCGACAATTCTTATATGATGTATCCACCTGGTATATCGATGGTAAACTGGAGAAGTTTTTTACAGGAAGTTGGAATAACTGATTTTGTGCAAACTGTTAGAGTTGAAAAAACTGTTTCTGTCTCATCTCAAGTTGTTCTCACAAATATGATGTGGGAGAAAGAGAGTATTCCACCTGGATCAACTGTCACTGATTGGGAGTCTCGAGAATTGGTTGATTTACTAGCAAAAGTGTCGTCGAGCAGCGATTGTGAAAAGTGCAAGCATCTTTTGGAGGTTCTTGATGAAATTTGGGATGAATATTATAGTGATAAAGTTGTCGCTTATTGCAATATGGACGGTGAAAGTAAGGCTTTCAAGTCTTCGCTGGTAAGTGCTCTCGGTGATGTTCAGTGGGTGGTGTCCAGTATAGACAACGGGCTTTGTTATCCAAAGGATTTGTTCTATGACTGTGATGCGGTGTGCACAATTCTTGGTGATAATGCTACTTATGCTGTCCCGAAGGTTCGTTTTCTTATTCCATCAAGACTTTATTTTGTAAAATTGCAATAGTTTAACGGGATGTGTTTTTTTGTTTGGTATAACAGATTCAAAATGAGAAGTTGGTGACTAGCATTGGTTTTAAAATCGCTGTTACCCTTCATGATGCTTTATCTGTTCTCCAAGTTTGGAAAATATCTGCCACATCTTTCAAAGCAAGGTAAATGTTCATAATCTGTTTGTGCGTTTTCTAAATCAGGATGCTTTATCTGCTCATAACCGTATCAATATGTTCACACGTTTATGTTTGTTTACTTCAGCATATCACAGATGTCAAGATTCTACTCATTCATATGGAAAGAACTGGGCTCATCAAATGAGACTAAGATGGCAATATTACGCAGTGGATCGTTTATATTTGTTCCCCTTACATCGTCTTCGTCGAATGAAGTTGTTTCTGGTGTGCTTTTATCCCCACAGGAAGTCTTTTGGCATGATAGTATGATTCATCCAAAAAGTGAAAGCAAAATGCTAAGCAACTTATATCCAAGCCTTCATGACTTTTTTGTTAATGAATGTGGTGTAAATGAGAACCCTCCACTTCTAGATTACCTTGCATTTTTATGTCATTTATCAACTGAAGAAACTCCGTCAGAGGCCGCCAAAAAGGTAGAACAATGTCGAATTTACTACATGTAACTTGTGTTTTAAATATGATTAGAAATTTCTACTTTTTATAACAAAATGATTACTAATTAGAGATACAAAAAAACATAACTTGCATCTACCTTTATAAGAATTAATTGCGTTGTGTGACATAATTGCTTTGTCTCAATTTTGAATTCTATTGACAGGTATTTGATGTTTTTGTAATGTGGATTGACGGGCTTAAATTTGGCGCACTAAGTGTTGAGGACGTTGAAATACTGAAAAGAAATCTTGAAAAAAAGGAAATGAAGGTGCTTCCGACATCACACGATAAATGGGTCTCTTTACATCCATCATTTGGACTCGTGTGTTGGTGTGATGACGAAAAGCTTGCCGATGAATTTGAGGAGTCAAATATTATCAATCTTTTTTGCTTGTGTGAACTCACTGATGAAGAAAAAGCAATGCTTCAAGCGAAGGTTTCTGTTTTCATGAAAGCACTAGGAATCCCTGCTCTCTCAGAGGTTGTCTCTCATTCTCATTTTTTTTTTTTTTTTTTTTTTTTTTTTTTTCATCTTTTTGTTCTAAACAAGTCATGCGGGGTGTTTGGATTTGTGTTTTAGGTCTGATTATATGATTCTTGTGACTTGAAGTTGAAATAAGTTAGGCTATATGAACAGTGGCGCAGCTTCATAGGGGCGGGGAGGGGCGGCCGACCCCCCGAAATTTTTTTTGCGATGTAGGGGTATATAGTTTTCGTGTAGAAAAATTTCGGTATTTTCGGTTTCGCCCCCCCAATTTAATTCGGTTTCGACCCCCCATAGTGTTAGGAAAAAAAAATTTTAGATCCCGACCCCCCACTCGAAAAATCCAAGCTTCGCCACTGTATATGAATACTACAACAAAACAGATTTGGTGGTCAAATAATAGTCTGTTGCAACTTGCAAGAAAAACTAATTATCTGTGAAAAAACTAAAATGACCTATTCACCCATTTTACCAAAAGCTTAGAGACTTTTACGTTCATGTCGGAAAAATTTCTGCAGAAAGTGTCTTTGTCGGTCCAAATGTCTGTTTTTATTTTATTTTTCTGTTATTACAATTTCACTTAGTTATAGCACATCCAGATGCCATCTTTTACGGCCTTTTATTGTAACCGGTTATCTAATTCAGAACATTTAACATCATGTAACTAATTTTAACACAGACATTTTGAACCCCCTTCATTTATCAAGCAACAGCTTCCATGCGCATCTTATAATTCTAGATTAGAGGTAGCAAAACGGGCGGGCCGGGCGGGCACGGGCATGGGCTAGAACGGGCACAGGCTTGAATGGGCACGGGCTAAACGGGCACGGGCCAAACGGGCACATGTTATACAAATCGCTTTATAGAAGACCAAAAATGACGAAATAAATTCCTTAAACGTAATACTTTATTTATATTTAAAAAATTAAATAAATTATATATATATATATATATAAGTTTTTCTTAAGAAGCGATTATAATATTCTCCAATTAAGAGAAAATATGTGCCCGTTAGTGCCCATTTAACTTTTTTAATTGGCCAAATATGCCCATTTCAAAAAAAAAGAGGGGGCTAAATGTGCCCAAGTATTTTACAAAGTAGTCAAAATTAGCCCATTTTTTTCATTTTGGGCACAAATTGCCACCTCTATTCTAGATGATACAAGGTGTAAATTATCCAGTTCTTAAAATCTACTGCAGGTTGTTACTCGTGAAGCAATATATTATGGGCCAGTTGACAATAGCTATGAAACTTCATTGTTGAGCTGGGCTCTTCCTTACGCTCAGCGTTACATCTGTAACAGACATCATGAAAGATATCTAAAACTCAGGCTATCAGGATTTGAAAAGCTGGATCGACTGCAAATTGTTGTTGTCGAAAAGTTATTCTATAAGAACGTTATAAGGCAATCAAATATGGCATCAAAGAAGAGGCATGATTGTAGTTGTCTCCTTCAGGTACTATACTCATTTTTACATGTGTATCTACTGGGACCGATTACCACCTGCAAAATTCTATTTTATAGTAAACAAAAGCCAAAATGACTAAATACTTAACTTTACCATTAGGTTCGTTTACACCAAATGCAGCTAATGTAGCTGATTTTAATAACGTCTCCCTTATGTACAGAAATTGTACCTTGTCAAAAATGTTTATTTGTTGATTCATACAGGATGATACCTTGTATGCAACACGTGAATCAGATTCTCATTCAGTATTCATGGAGCTTACTCGTTTTCTAATCAACGGGGATCCTGAATTGCACTTGGCAAATTTTCTTCACTTGATTACAACAATGACCGAATCAGGTTCAACAGAAGAACAAATAGAAACTTTCGTCTTAAATAGCCAAAAAGTGCCAAAATTGGCAGAAGAAGAACCGATATGGTCAATTCAACCCATGACACTGAATATGGAGACATCAGCCACAATACATGCCACTAAAAGAACCGCCAAACACAGTTCATCATCTCAAGGTAACAAAAACTGGCCTCCTGCCAGCTGGCAAACTGCCCCTAAGATGCAAGATGTCGTCAAGTGTGTTGATCTAAAAGTAGCCTCGACTACTAAGGTGGAACTTATAGAAACTTCTACAAGTTCAATTGGCGACAGTGATAGTGTAACCAATGTGGCTAACCGTGTCAATGTTGAACCTTCTTTGGTTGGCCAAGATGGTCCTACGATATTTAGTCAGAATGATCAACTTTCTCTTGGCCAAGTCAATGTACAGCAGGCGCTACTTACGGGAAGACGAGGTGAGGAAGTGGCGTTCAACTACTACTCTAAAAAAGACGGGACAAAGCTTGTGAAATGGGTGAATGAAGTTAGTGAGACTGGGCTACCATATGACATTGAAGTTTATGATCATAACAACCAAAAGGAATACATCGAAGTGAAAACTACAGATTCTTCATCAAAGGACTGGTTTGAGATATCAGTTAAAGAGTGGCAGTTTGCAGTTAAGAAAGGTGAATCTTTTAGCATAGCTCGTGTGGTTTTTTTGGGTGATAAAACGGCTCAAGTTTCTATTTTTAAGAATCCGGTGAAGCTTTGTCGGGATGGTGAGCTAAAACTGGCTGTTTTGATGTCTAAACCGCAGATGGATGAGTTTGTTGTCTGAGATTATTGTGCATAGTATCTTTATGTACGTATGATACTTTGGATTTTGTGATGGATGGTCTTTTTGGCTTGGTTTATTGCTATCTTATTACAAGTATGTATTTAATGTCAATTTATAAAGTTAGGCAGCATGTGAGACACTTTTGGGCTACGATAAATTAAGTCACATTCTGTGATGTCAATTTATAAAGTTAATATTTGTTAAATTTCCTTTAATATCATAGTAGTTTGTATTTTGAGTAAATTGCAAAAAATCGTCCTTGTGGTTTGGCGAAATTGCATGTTTTGTACGTATGGTTCAAAAAGTGCAAGTGGCATCCTTCTTTACAAAGGGGTATTTTAGTAATTTCAATTTAGAGAAAGACGAAATCGGATCCAAGGTTCCCCACAAGGATGCCGCTTATATTTTTCGAACCATACAGACAAAACATGCAATTTTGCCAAGCCACGGGACGATTTCTACAATTTACTCAAAATATAAAGTTCAACTTTTAGTTTATAATATAAATTGACATCACAGTTTATCTTTAGGGTATGCCTATCAATGCTAATTCATATATATTATATACATTGTTCATTGTTTTTATGAAGCTAAAAAGAGCTTAATGCTCAAAGCGGAGCAAGAAGATTTGATCACATGCACCATAAGATCGCCCGCTTATGCAAAAGAGTTGGGCGAAGATTATTTGATAATCAAGTTGAACCAAACCAACCGGGCCTAATTATTCCCTTAGTGGAATGGTCGAAAACGACAATATTTTCATTTTTTTCATGGTAGGTCTAAGGCTTGATCAATCTCCACCTCGACCTCCAGCATGCAAAAGTGTCGTGGAATATGTTTCTGATCGTGTTGCTAATATTGTTGACGACATGTTAAGGTAGTCAACAGAAGCCGTGAATAAGATGATTAAAAGCCCAAAACCAACTAGTTGATGAAGAAATAGTTTCATGTTAACGTTATTGTTCTTTTGCCAAATTAGTACCCTCGACATTATGGATTTAATATGTTGTAGAACTAATCGTTTTTTACGATTCCACCATGATGTGTAACTGTGTTTGTTGTTTATTATTGTTAGACCCGTTTCCCGGGTACTTGGACCCCACCATAGATGTAATGGACTAAGAGCCTTACGTGGTTGGTTAGTCAACAAATGTCATGATGTGGTCAAACCCGATAGTCATAGTATTTCATAATGTGGTTTTAGAAGTATTATGTGTCATAAGTAAGAGGGATAAGAACTTGAGGGACCTAAGTTGACAGAATCCCAAACTGGTACTAGAACCAACTTGTTCTAGTATGCAGGGACTATTCTTGCCAAAACCTCAAACTAGCACTAGAACCAACTAGTTCTAGTACTAAGGATGAATTGTTACATGACCTAAGGGACTAATAATGTCATTAGGCCAAAGTTGTGGTGGCTTATATGTGAAGGAGTTCCCAGACATTCTAAAATGTTCCAGGAAAGTGTGGTGTGTTCTTGTGTGTCGACATAGAGCAAGAGAGAAGAGAGGGAAGGCTTAACATATGATCTTTTGATGAAAGAGTTAGACTCCCTATTCAAGAGATAAAGCCCTAGTAATGATTCTATGCAAGTAAGTAATCACTATCTTGAGTTAATTTATGAATATTGAATTAGGGTTCATATGGAGTAATTGGGGATTTCATCATATGATCAAGATATGATCATATGATGATATAGAAAGGATGATGAGTAAGTTATTGTGGGTTTTGTATAAACCTTTGCTTATGATTATTGATTGTTATGCTACCAGGTTTGGTAATGATGAAGGATGATGATGATGATGATGATGATGATGAATAGTGATGTTGTTGATGGTGATTTGGTATATTGATAGCTAGCTTGGAATGAAGGTAAGTAACTTGTATTAAAACATATGTTATATGTATATTATCCATATGTGTATTATGATTGTGATAGTGTAGCATATGGATTGAGTAATGAATGAAGACTATGTGGTATAGTGAATGATATGGATTGAAGTAAGTGATCATGATGCTTATGTGCTAATATGGGTATGATATATGTTTTATGTCGGGTTACTTACTAAGCGAAAGCTTATGGCTTAGTTGTCTAACCATGTTTTGTAGGTTCATATATCATGGAGATTCTACGGTTTGGAGTATGAGTTAATACTTGCTTATATGCGATGTAGAAGGACTTGGGTAAGATAGTAGAGCTAGGTAGGATACCGAGCTCAAATGTCATGTTGTACCCCCGAGAGTCTTTCTACGTCTTGTAAAATGTATGTCAAAGATGTGGTAATGATTTAGTAGTCAATTTATGTGTCAAAGTATGTTTTATGGGTTATTAGTGGAAGTTAAAGGAGTGTTGGTTTAAGTGTAAACATACCCATTTTGAGTAGTAAACGGGTCAAGTGTTATTGGAACATGTTTGATATGTTAAATGATTCATTTCTGGAAAGTTTGGTGTAAAACGAAAGTGATATAAGTGGTTTGTTGCGAAATGGGTCAAAACGGGTTATTTGCATAACCCGTCATAAAGTACCCCTTCGGGGTATCGTAAGATAAATGTTTTTGCATGAAAATGAGCCCATTCATATACCAAATAAATCTGGAAAGTTTGGTTGAGTTTCGAGTTCGGGAGGTCGGGTTTCCGGCCGGGGATTTTGAAAGTGATTTCGGGACAAAAAGCTGTCCAGATTTTCCGGGCAGACTGTGCAGATTTTTAGCAGTTTTCAAAAATTCATATATTTTAATCCGTAAGTCGTCACGGGTAGTGCCACCTATCGTTTCGAAGGTGATTGAGTCTATTTTCATCTAAAAATATCCCCAAGGTCTGATTGAGTACTGATTTTTGTCAGATTATGAAAGAGTAACAGCAGGTCAATTTTAGTTCAAGCGTTTCCGCGTAAAAAGTCAAAGTTTTCAAAGTAAGCGGGCACGGGGTGTTACAACTATCTTTGCTAGTTTATGTACCCGTGAAATTCATGAGTTTTATTATAAGTAATTTGCAGCTAATCTTATGAATTATCGGGTACTTTTAAATCGACATGAGTTGTTTGTCTGGGGCTTATACTTATGTCAGCGATTGCATACTAGCTAGACAGCTAGTGCGGAAACTATTTTTTTTTGTACCATGTCATCTTGGTTATCTTTATTTCTGCCAGTATTTTCACTTTATGTATGCTGCAAGTCTAGTGCTTATATATGGCATGTATATGGAGGATTATGGGTGTCATTGTATTCGTTTCATTGTTACTAAAAAGGCAGTTAAATAATATTAAATGTAAAAGCAACACATGGTTATGGTTGGGGCTAGTGGCTATCATCTTCACATCTCTATGCAAGAGGTCTAGTGATCAAGTCTTTGCACTTGAAAAATGATATAGGCATCGGCTTTCTCCATAACATTTTTATACTCTATTCAACTAGTCGGAGTATAGTATCTACTTAAAAATATAAAGATATTTTTTATACTCACTTCAACTATGCAGACTAGGGCTGAGCATCGGGCCGGATCCTGACCCGTCCCGACCCGACCCGCCAAGTCCCGATACCGACAGAAGCAAAAAAATCATCCCGATACCGATACCGACAGAAGTCGGGTCGGTTCGGTTTAAGTCGGGCTTATTCGGTCGGTTTGTCGGGTATAAGCATCCCAGCCCGAAAAGCTAAAAGTAGCATCCCAAACCCAGTAGCAAATCTAAACACAAATGATTTTACAGAAGCATTACAAAATAGAAACCAAAACACAAATCCAATCTTACAAATCATTACAAAATACAATCCAATATTCCAATCTTACAGTAGCTACTAGCAACATTCTTGAAACACAAAATACAAATACAAATCACAAATCACAAGTTCAAGTGTTCAACAGTAAAGATTTCTATCGATTGAACCTACCCGAGACCCTGTTAGAGGCCTTGAACCCGTTCTTGATATGCAAATTGAAAGGGTAGCCTTGTCTTCATACGTTGGGTTCACAATCTACACGGATTAACTTGTTGTTTGTGATAATTGATGATTGAGATTAGATGAAGAGATGAGATGTTCTTGATGAGAAGAGTTATTTTTTTTTGGTTGAGATCTATTAGGTGAGAAATAAGAGTTGCGATCCCCTAAAAAGGGGATGCAAATTAAAAAGGCTAAAAACATTTTTCCACCATCCGATCAGTCAAATGGTTTACCAAAACCAATCACACGGTCCAGATTTAATTGAGAAAAAAAAAACACGCTTTTTCTAATAGAAGGGGTATAAGCGTAAATTTACAACCCCCACTCTCTTCCTTCTTCCCACCAAACTTCTCTACTCTCACATTCATTTCACACACTAACTCACACACACAAAAACCGCCAATTTCCAATCAAAATTTGGGGAAAAAAATTAGGGTTTCAATTTCCGATCATCTGTAATTGATTAAAACACATTATACGCTCGGAAAAGATGAATCTAACTGGTAATTTTAGATTAATTTAATTTTTAGGGTTAATTTTTTTTTTTAATTTTTTTAGTTTGTGCATAAAAAAAAAGTATTTTTTACAAAATAAAATGCATAAGAATTAGATTTTTTTTTTGAAAAAAATGCATATTTTTTAGAAAATAAAAAATATACAAGATCTGTTGTTGAAATGTGATCGATATAATGATGCACACCAAGTGCTCGATGAAATGCTTCAACTAGATCCAGGTCATAAATGTGATAGAAATCTGGTTTTAGTGGCGATTGATGATCTTCATGTTCATCATTTAGTGCATTTTTTGTTCACTTACTAGCTTGCGGGTTCGATAGAGTAACTTGTTAGAATAGGTTAGAATAAGGTTCATCAGTTATTGATTGGATCATGGTTTACTTAGTAGCTTGCTGGTTTGATAGAGTAACTTGTTGGAATAGGTTAGAATGAGGTTCATCAGTTATTGATTGGATCATGGTTTATTTAGTAGCTTGCGGATTCGATAGAGTAACTTTATAGAATACATAAGAATGAGGTTCATCAGTTATTTGAAAATAGGTTCATCAGTTATTGCTAGTATGTTTGATCATCAGTTATTTGAAAAATAGGTTCATCAGTTATTGCTAATGCGTTTGATAATCAGTTATTTAAAAATAGGTTCATCAGTTATGTAAAAATAGGTTCATCAGTTACTATATGTTCATCATTTTTATTATGTTATGAGCTGATGAACATATAAGCTTATGATGAACCGATGAACATACAAGCGTATGATGTATTATGAATTGATGAACATATAACTTTACTATATGTTCATCAGTTATATTGTACTATGAATTGATGAACATATAACTTTACTATATGTTCATCAGTTATATCTTGTAAAACCAATTAATTAAAATTAATTGTTCATCAGTGGTTGAAGAACAACGAATGGTGGAGAGTTTCAGATTCACAAGATAGGGGAGATGAAGAAAAATTGGCTGATGCACAAGAGAGTATGAAATTCAGGAATGAACTCATAGAAGCTGTACTTGATATGTGAGACTACCTTCTAAATGATGGTGAAAGAAGCAGGAGTACTCGATCGTTGAGGAAACTCTCAATTTGGTTGAATTATATTTGGGCTACACCGGTGGTTTATTAAATGGTGGGCATGTCCTTTTTGTGTTAGACAATATATTGCTAATTAATTAGTTGATTTAAATAGTTCATTTGTACCTCATATGATGTGTAACTCTCAGTTTGGTCGAATTGTATAAGTATTCTTGTGTTAAACTACTGTAATGTAAATAAAGATATTGTGGCTTTTATTAATCTCTTAGATGTATGTGTTACAGTGGTCTGGTTGTTTAATATAACATTGGTTCAAGTCATGTGGCGTGTCAAAACTAATTCAAGTTAAAAGACATTGTACAAAGATACTAATTCAAGTTAAGAGACATTTGATCAAATTGATGAACCTGAAAAACTGTGATCAATTTGATGAACCCAAACATTTGATAAAATTTGATGAACCTGAAATTGATGAACCTAAAATTTGATGAACCTGAAAAAAATGATGAACCCAAACATTTGATCAAAAATTGATGAACCAAAGTAACTGATAAACAAGGTTCATCAATTAATATGGTTCATCGGTTAATAAGGTTCATCAGTTAATATAGTTCATCGGTTAAAAAAAAAAACTTTTTGAATCTTACATTAATAAAACGATTAGTGATGCGCCGTGGTACAAAAATTAATGCATTTAACGCAATTTTAACACTAAAATTCTAAGCTAGACATTTCATCAAACACATTGTGTGCAACAAATATGATTAAAACGTCAACTTTCGCGTGTGATATCTTACTCGTATGACATCGGATTTGATTGATTCAAAAACCTGTGTAAAGAGTGAATCAAAATAAAAAAAACTTTCGTGTTTTAAGTTTTTAACGATTCGACATTTATGAGGGTAAAAAATAGGGCCGAAAATGACAAAAATATCAAGAAAATCACTAACCATTTGATATGTAAAAAAAAAAGTTTGAAATATTTAACAAGATTTATACCATTTTAAAAAGGATTAAATTTTAAAAATTATGGTGAAATCGGTTTTTTCTAAAAGTTTGTCGTTTAAAAGATATGTGCGTTTGAAAATTGAGGTGGAAAAGTAAAAAACGAGTAAAATTACGATTTTGCCCCTAAACGGATATTTTAAATAAAATATGTTGGGGACACGTGTCGCTTGCTGGTTACTTTTTATACTTTTTAAATTTGTTTCCCTTTCTAAGGGATCCGGTACCTGAGAAATAATGTAACAGGGTTGGGAAATGAGATAAAGGTTGGTCAAAAAGTATATCAAAAGGGAAATGAGATAAATGTCGGGCTTATGTCGGGATATGTTGGTTTTTATACCGACCCGACCCGGAACCGACTTTCACTAATTATTAAAACCGACTACCGATCCGACTAACACTAATTTGGTATCGGGACACTCAGTTTCGGTTGGTTTTTCGGGATTTTTCGGTTTCGGTCGGTTTTGCTCAGCCCTAATGCAGACAATAAGACATATACGAACTATGCTGACAATAAGACATATACCACTAAGAATGGGGAACACAACTTTCTTATATTACTTCGTTGTAATTTCAATATATTTAGTGAATATGTGTAGCTGATATAATGTGTGTTGTATATATAACACTAGCGTTAAATTCGGGACCACGGCCTTTCTCCTTGGTCCTATTTTGTTCAATCTCCTATTGCAGTAATTATTCACTTTTCTACTCACAATTAGATGTTACGGAGTATTTCATTTCATAAGTAAATCAAATTACCTGTTTTTAGCACATAATATTATAGGTGGTATATAATAAATCTTGTAATATGCGTAATGTTTCACACACAGTCATGTGACGAATCTCATTAGAGATGGCAACGGGGTCGGGTATGCGGGGAATGGTTGATACCATCCCCATCCCCGAAGTTAGATAGGTATCCCCATCCCCGTCCCCATCCCCGTCGGGGGTCACAATTGCATCCCCATCCCCATCCCCAATGGGGAACGGGGATCCCCAATGGGGAATCGGGGATTTTTCCCCACTACATAATTGACATTTTAAATAGATTTCAAATGGTGCAAACATACTAAAAGCAAACAAAATTCATTCATTAGATCAAGTTCAAGCATTCGACAAAACATAGTAAAGAGTATGACTTATCGTAAGTACGAAAACGACTACAATTGGAAATAAAAATGCGAACTAATCCAACATGCAAAGGTACAACGACCATTAACAAGAGTATATTAGCTATTAATTGAGAAGATTTTAAATATTATATACATATATAATTTTATTCATGTATAAAAGATATTCGGGTACGGGTACGGGGACCCGAGGGTATTACCATCCCCACTTCCATACCCGCTTTTGAGTAATGGGGATTCCCCATCGCCATCCCTATACCCGGTCAACTCGGGGATTCCCCGGTCAAATCGGGGTCGGGTATCAGATTCTCCGTCAGATTCGGATTTTTTTGCCATCTCTAAATCTCATCACTTGTGGGCCAATCAATAGTTGTTAACTTGTTATTAAATGGTATTAAAAGTGAAAATAATACATGGTGATGGTTGGTTGCAATGGATATGAGGGGTGGCAACCATGCCTAACCATGCCTAAACATTAATAGTAATTAGCCAATCATGTTTCACCAACTAATTTCATGCCTAATGATGACTAAGTCCATAATTTTAGTGGCAATGTGATGCCTAACCATGCCTAAATTTTTTTTTTTCTTTTTTTTCTTTTTTAATTATATTCCCTCATGCAGTTCGTGCCACACCCATTATTACCACCACTTTCCTCCACTTCATCCTTCTGATAATTTGATAAAATAGTAGGCACCCTCTTAATCTTCAACATCTTTCTTTCTTTCTTTTTTATAAAAAACAACCAAAACTAAAACACTAAAACTAAATCTAAACACTAACAAATTCAACAAGCCTTAAACGACCACCACCAGATAAAGACAACAAGTCAGAAGGACTACCGCCTTCAGACGGCAACGCCCCACGACCTTCGTGCGTACAAGGGTTGTTGGATTCAATAGCTAAATACCCACTGAAGAGTGATTGAGCATGTGACCGCGGTGACACGTGTATAGCCGTGATGTCTACAACTTGATCAACAAGGGTATTACCCAGTAAGAATGAATGCAAAAAAAAGAAAAAATAGCTAGACAGCTTGGAAGATGGTTTGATGGTATTTAATGAATATGTACCAAACGGTACAATTTTGAAAGCAAGTAACGGTCAAAAATTTAATGCATTTCTTCGACACTGAATCAGTAATGTATGCCGCTCGTCTCACCAATTTGTCCATGCCGATTGAGTGGCTTTGTTTTGCCGATGGACGCCGAGCCACCCCGAGCCCCATACCGACTACGATGCCACCCCCTCATCTCCACTTTTTATACAAGAAGTCTAATGATCAAATCCATTAAACTAGCTATTTAACCTTTTTTTTGTTTTATTTTTTTCTTTCTTTCTTTTAAGTTCGTTTTAAAATGCATTTTATTAAACTCACTTAACAATTAATACTTAACTGTCTTTTTTATAATGACTTTATAATACTTGACCTTTTATATTTTATTTTTATTTTTATTTATTTACTTTCAATTCATCTAAAAATGAATTTATTAAATTCACTTAACAATACTTAACTGTCTTTTTTATAAAGGACTTTTATAATACTTGATTTATTTATTTATTTACTTTTATTTATTTTATTTTTTTACTTTCAGTTCGTTTAAGAATGAATTTATTAAATTCACTTAAACAACACTTAACTGTCTCTTTTATAACGACTTTTATAATACTCACTTCAAGTATGACTGACACAACACGAACACAACTTAAATTACATCGTTGCTTGCCTTTAATTTTTGCAATGATGTAACTTATGTTGTCTTCGTGTTCTATCAGTCATAGTTGAAGTTAGTATTAAAAAGTCATTTTAAAAAAGATAGTTAAGTTTTGTTTAAGTGAGTTTAATAAAACTCATTTTTAAAACAAATTAAATGTAGAATATAAAAATCATAGGTGGATTCTAATCGATTTGATATATTCTTAGACCTCTTGTATAAAGAGTGAAGATGGTAGTCATTAGACCCACTTATAGACATGTTCAAGAATTTAATTATTTTTTTTAAGAATTTTTTTTATCATTCAAATTTTCTTTTAGGTTATTTCCCTTTCAATATCCTAGCTCTTAATAACTAGTTTTTGTGAATGTGTTTTTTTTAATTTATTTATAATGGGTCATGCATATGTTTTTCGACGTGTTTTTCTCGTTTGTGTGTGTGTGTGTGAAGGATATGGGTATGAGGATAACGTTTTTAGGATTCCTTATCAAGAAACCTATTCATTTGTTTTATGGTTTCTCTGTAGATTTTAACACTCTGTTCTCAAGATTTGTTTTGGAGTGAAAATGAATGGAGTGGAGAGTAACTAAAATAATATTGTGTTCTCAAGAAAAAAGTTAGGGGAGGAGGGAAGTGAAAAGTACTGAAAAGGAGGGGAAGTGGGGCTGTTTTGTTAACAAAAAGTTCCATCCCAATATTGGGCAGAAACCAAAGAAAAAGGAGTATCATACATACACTTTTTCTCTCAACCTTATCTTCTTCACCAAGCACATTTTCCACCATAAAAATTTGATTATTCCCTCTATCTTATACTCAGGTTTGATAATATAATTTCGAATTATTAAAGATTTGTAAACTAATTTTTGGTTATACCTGCTGACTTTATGAAGAAATCTTTTTTTTTTTAATCTAAAAAATTTGAAAATATAAAAGTTGGTTATATCTGCTGACTGGAAACATAGATGAGGCGTTGTTGATTGGTTATGGCTTTTTTTTGGGTAAATGGAAAATAATTCAATGGTTTATGATGTTTGTAAATGCAAGCAGCCAAACACACGTATTTTTTTTTCATCACTTCCCTTCTTTAGTTTTAGAACTCAAGAACATAACCAAATCTGCAATAATCTTTCACTTCCTCTCCCCACACTTCCTATCCTCCCCTTCACTTTTCACTCCTTTCACTTTCACTCCAAAATAAATCTTGAGAACAGAGTGTAAGTTTTTTGGTTCTTTTGTAGTTTGTTGTTTATTATCATGTGCTGGTTTATGTACCCATGAAGTTCACAAGTTTTGTCAAAAGAATTTGCTGCTAATCTTATGCAGTATGTTGATAGTAATATACAAATATATTACTAAACATTTCAAAAAAAAAAAAAAAAAAAAAAAAAAAAACTTCGTCTAAGGTATTGACCTTTAATTTTGTTCATTTAGGTTATAAAACATGACATAAGAGGTCACAGAACTTATAAAACATGACATTTGAGGTCACTGGACATAAAAAAATATTCATAAACAACGCTGAACTTGTAACAACACGAAATTTATGATACTTAACTTATCCAGAAATATACGTTCAAGTCACTCCAATCAATATTAAAAAATGCTTCATATAAGTTCAGCAACTCAAGTGAAAAAATGAAAGTTCAGAACCTTAGGCATATTAGTGGATAATAAGGCCCAAGCCCAATTTGTGGGTTTTTGGTATTAGGGTTTCACTATTATATATAGTGGTTATTAATAAAGTTATACCTAAGGGTTCACTATTGATACGATATATCAAGGTTATAAATAGCGTGAGGCGTGGCGGCATGGTCAAGCCTCAAGCCTTAGCGTGAGGTATGGCGGCATGACATTTTTAAGGTGTGAATTAAGGCGGTAAAAAATATTTATAGATTTATAGATTTATATTATATTTCATTATTATATCATATTTTAAATACATCGAGTTTACAAAAATGTTATACATAAGCAATAAAGTCAAGAAACTATCTTTACATTTGTAATGTTCTTCAAATACTAGTAAACTCATAAACGCCAAATACCGGTAAACCTCAAATACGATGCCCAAATTCCAATTATACGATGCCCAAATTCCAATTACTAGTAAATCCCCTAAACGTCTCAAATACCGGTACACCTTATCACGCCTAATCGCACCTCATCTCATGTCAAGCCTTAAGACAACGCCTTGGTCTATTGCGTGGCGTGGAGGTGACGCCTCGCGCCTTTGCGGCTCCAAAGCACGCCTAATTTTATAACACTGCGATACATATAGAGGCAATACATAATGAATCTCTAATTGACCCAACCCCACATATCAGGTTTGGTCCTTATTTATCATCTAATAAGGCGATTTTTTTTGAAAAATTTAGTAGCATATTTGTATATTAACATTGATAGTAATATAACTCTTTATCATGTACTTTTTAATCGACATGAGCTATTTGATAGTAATAAAACTGATGTTATCTTTATTTTGGGCCAGTATAAAACTCCATGTGTGCCAGTCTAGAGCTTATATTAAAAAAGAAGTTAAATAATATTAAAAGTAAAAGTAACACATGGTGTTGGACGAGTACAACGGCTATTATCTTCACATCTCTATTCAAGAGGTCCAGTGATCAAATCTTTACGCCTAAAAAAAGGCTATAGCCGTCGTACCCTTCGAAACCTTTTTTAGATTTTAACTTCAACACTGTTAACTATCTTTTTAAAAACGATTTTTTGTATACTCACTCCAACTATACGGAGTATTTTACTATCTACTTAGAAATATTTTATTTCACTCACTTCAACTAGCTTTAAATTCAATGACATGTTGTAATGACTGAAAATCTTAAAGAGGGACCATCAAGACACACTCTTCCATAAGAACACAGACAATGTTGGTCCATGTCATCTCATTTCAAGAACTGCTCTCTATAGGCTTGAAGGATGGTGGTCTATTGCTAGTGCGGATTGTTGAAGATGGTTTCTAAAAGCTGCTTGACATGAGAGGCCGAAGAACCAGTGGATAGGTTGATAACTTGACGCTTCAAGTGCTTAATTGATCGCCTGCTTCCGTATATGTATATCTTTAGTCTTTACATGTATAAAAAAGTGGGGATCGTGCCAGATTGGCTTTTCGGCATGTTTATGACATGCTTATTGTGCCACCAGAAATTTGCGGAAAATGAAGGCAAACAATATAATAGTCCTTTATTGATAGCGGAAACGGCAGCTTTGCCAAAATATTGTGTACATTTAGTCACAGAACTTAGCAACAAGTGTTGCAATTTTAAGCAATACAATATTCATTGTTTTTAGTGAGTGTAATTCTTATATATGTTGTTGTTGGTTTTGTATTATATATGTATGAAGCTAAAAAGAGCTTAATACTCAAAGCAGTGCAAGAAGATTTGATCATATGCACCATAAGATCGCCCGCTTATGCAAAAGAGTTGGGCGAAGATTATTTGATAATCAAGTTGAACCAAAGCAACCGGGCCTAATTATTCCCTTAGTGGAATGGTCGAAAACGACAAGATTTTCATTGTTTTCATGGTAGGTCTAAGGCTTGATCAATCTCCACCTCCACCTCGAGTTCCAGCATGCAAAAGTGACTCCACCTCCACTCGAGTTCCAGGCTTCCAGCATGCAAAAGTGACGTGGAATATGTTTATGATCGTGTTGCTAATAGTGTTGACGACATGTTAAGGTAGTCAACAGAAGCCGTGAATAAGATGATTAAAAGTCCAAAACCAACTTGTTGATGAAGAAATAGTTTCTTGTTCTAGATATGCTTATATACTGTTCTTTTGCTGAACTAGTACACTTGACTGTATGGATTTAATATGTTGCAGTACTAATCGTTTTATTTTATGATTCCACCATATAGTGGTGTAACTGTGTTTGTTAATTTTTATCTTTGGACTCGTTTATGTACCCGTGAAATTCACGAGTTTTGTTATAAGGAATTTGCAGCTAATCTTATGCAGTATAGATAGTAACTGTTTAGCAGGTACTTTTTAATCGACATGAGCTGTTTGTCGCGGGTTTATATTTATGTTAGAGATTTGGATACTAGCTGGTGAAGAAACTATTTTTTGTACCATGTCATCTTTGTCATCTTTATAAAAGCAATCCCATTGTTACTCTAAAGGTGGTTAAATAATATTAAATGTAAAAGTAACATATGTTGTTGGTTTGGGTTGAATGGCTATCATCTTCACATCTTTATACAAGAGGTCCAATGGTCAAGTCTTTGCAGTTTGCACCTAAAAAAAAAAAAAAAAAAAAATCAATCTATAGCCATTCTTCCATTCCAACAATTTTTTAGATTTTACTTTCAATACTATTAAGGCTATGTTTGGCACGGAGCTTTTTTGGAGCTTTTTTGATCAATGAGCGGTGAGAATAAGCTTTTTTATTTTCAGTGTTGTTTGGCAAAAGAGTGGTGAGCTTTGCTATTTTTTAGGAAAACTCATTTTTCCAATGCTTCTTTAGGAAGCTGTGAGCGGAAAGCTAATTTTTCACAGCTACCGCTCGCAGCTCACTGCTACTGCTCGCAGCTACTGCTTACAGCTACTGCTTACAGCTACTTTTACCAAACATAGCCTAAGTATTAGGGCTATGTTTAACACACAAGATTGTTGGGAGATTGTGTTTATTTTTTTCAAAAAATAAGCTATTTCAAAAATAATATTTGTTTGGCAGACATAACTTATAAGAGATTCTAAAAAAAAAAATAATCTTTCATAATCTCTTAAAACCAAAGGTTACTTCATGTAGCTTATAAAAATAATCTCTTTTTATAATCTCGTTACTTTCGCTAAACATACCCTGGGTATGTTTGGCAAAAGTAACTGTTGCTGGAACTGGTGTTGGTGTTGAAGATGGTGATGGTGCTGGAGATTGTAAAAAGAGATTGTGAAAAACTAGAAGGGGGGTTGAATAGTTTACCGCTTTTTAGATTCTTTTTAACTTGAATATCTTTTACTTTTGCTTAAAGATATAAACACAATGTTATATGTTTGATTCTTTGAAAAGCTTTTTATGTAGATATCAATTCTAACTTTACTAGTTTCATACATTGAAAAGCTTTGCTTGTGATAATCTTAACTTTGCTTGTTTAGTTATTAGGAAAGCTTTTACTTTTGTTTGAAGATACAAACACATCTTAACTAGTTTAGTTCTTTGAAAAGCTTTATATGTAACTTAGCAATTCTAACTAAATAACAACATGTAATAAGCAAAGATAAAGAAAGAAACGATCAAACCACAACACGATTGTTTATCGTGGTTCGGCTACAAGGACTCTTTTTCCTTTCCCTACATCCACGCCCCGAGTTTCCAACTCGAGAGTTATAAGCACTAATCAACAAGCTCCTTTCACCGGCGGAGAAAACCTTTACAACGTCGCTTACACTTTTACCGACACTAAGCTAGATGTCGAGTTCTTTTACACGGGTACAACCACTCCCATCGTTGCTTACACTTTTACCGACACTAAGCTAGATGTCGAGTTCTTTACCAAGGGTACAACCACTCCCGTTAGTTCTTTTACAAGGGTACAACAACTCCCGACACACTACATATTTTGAGGCCTAAAATACTAACCACTTACTTCTACATACATGACACAAATGAAGTATAAACTACCAAAGCTTATACATGACCAAGCTACCAAGACTTGCAACTTTAGAGTTGAAGCTTGTAACTTCTTGAATGATCTTGTGAAGTCCCTTGCTACATAAGAGAATCACACAAGTCAAATGTTACTGAGTTAGTTGAGAGAGTATGTGAAAAATATGTCCTAAAGAGGTGACTCAAAACTAACAAATGGTTTGGTATTTATAGCAAACCATTCTGCAGGTCTGGCGGATACGGCGGACCCCTCAGAAGGGTTCCGCCCGTGTATCCTCAGGGTACCGCCAGAGCTGCAGTTGGTTTAGCAATAAATCTTGCAAACCAAACAAAGTCTTGTCTCATAACTCCTAGCAACCAAACAATGTCACATCTCATAATAACAAGTCAAATACTAAACTTGCAAGCAACATCTAAGTGAGTCAAACACATTACTTACCATAAATGTATATTGACAAAGCTTGCCCTAAATGTGATGTGACCTTATTATATTAAGAAATAAATGTGATGTGACAAGACACTTTCTAGTTTAAGAAATAGAAACAATGTTTTGTTTAAAAGGAAATTTACACCTTGGTTAAACAAGACTTAAACACTTTAAAGTGATGATTTACTTATAGCTAAACTTCATACTTTGTCATTAACAAAACTTAGCAAAGATCGTAAAATATAAATAACGTTTTTAGGTGATATTTGTATTAACAATCTCCCCCTTTTTGTTGATGACAAAACATAAACTTTATTTATAAGTAAGTCACTAGTTTTAGTGTTAAGTCTTATAAAGTTAGTATAAAAACTTGTTTTTGCAAAGATGAGATGATAAGCACCAAAAAAATGTTTTTTGCAAATATGAGGTTGATAAGCACAAGTTTATATAAATTCTCCCCCTTTTTGTCGAAACAAAAAGAAGAGTAGCGAAGCGGAATTAAGACTTGCTCCCCCTTGGACGATACTCCCCCTAAATGGAGTGCCAAGAGAGGAGACATGGATTTTGAACCTACAAGAAAAAGGTTAGTTGTTGCACAAAATAAGTCATGAAAGTATTTCATGTTTAAACACAACTAAGAGTTGTGAAGTGAAATTGTACAACACTCATGCTCCCCCTTGAATATTACTCCCCTAAATGGAGTATCAAGGGAGGAAAAACATGGAAAATGGTCCTACAAAAAGAAAGGTTAGTTTAAACAACACAAGATATATGTATGGTACCATAACAAGGTATATTTCACATATTATACCTAAATGGTCAACAAACAATAAAAATCTTATAGTGTAATGAAATTCATTTCATGTAAAATTTTGACTCTTAAAAAGTCAACGACAAGAAATTTGGATTACACCATCCTACTTCAAAAAATAGAGAAAAACTACAAATAAGGTAAGACCATAAAAAGCTACAAGGAAATCATCATTTTTCTTTGTGAGAAACATTTTCCAAAAACAAGGCTAAGGTTGTTTAAGGATGAAAATGTGGGTTGTAGTTGTAGCGGGCTTTATTTTGAAGTTTGAAAGGATGACACGGTTTTGGTTGGTTGGTTTAGATGGGAAACATTTTCCAAAAGAAACGGTTTTTGTTTCATTTTGGAGACTCTAGGGTTGAGGTGTGTGAGATGAGGATTGTAGAAGATCCAAAATGTGGTTTAATATAAACCTCATTTCTTCGGATAGCTCACGAATTTCCCTTCGACACCCTTCACTAATGTGAGCGGTTCTTTCGCAATGATTACAATCATGGCGGGGAAAGTTTGGTGGAAGGGTGGTTTGATATGTTGGTGGTGGATGGTTTGAACTTGAAGGAGCAAAGGTGGAAGGTTGAATAGTGTTCTTTCTTCCTTCATTTGTTGATTGAAGTGTTGTTTGTAAAACCATGATGTGGTTGATTTGAGAGTCAACCATACGTTTGAAGGCATGAAGGTGGTTTAAATGAGTGTCAATCTCATTATGAAGGTTTGGAGGTTTTTCCCATATGGATGCTTCTATTTTCTTATACGAAGAAAGTAGAGATTCAAAATGTTGGGAAGGTTCTTGTGGTGATGGTTGTTGTTGTTGTAGTGGTGGTTGTTGGTTTTGAACAAAATGGCGAAAGCTTGGTTCGCCGGAAGGGTTGCCATGAAGGTCTTTGTAAATTGGGTGAAACACAAATGATTGTGAGTGGGTATGACCTTGATCATTTGGAAAAATGGATGGTCTAGCATAACGGTAAGCCAACCGTTCAACTAATGATGGTTGATGGGGTTCCTCATCTAGTTGCTCACTAGGTTGTTGTTGGGTTTCCATTTGAGCAATGGTGTCAAAGAGTGACAAAGATGGTTGGCTAGATGATTTGGGTGATAGGTCTTCTAAGTTTCCAAATAGGGTAGTGGTGATGTTGGAGGTGTATGGAAAAGTTCCATTGGTGTTGGTGTTGGTGTTGGTGTTGGTGATTGAGGTGATGAAGTTTCAAGATTAAGCAATTCTTGAAAGGTAATTACATTGGTATTACAATGTGTTGGGGATTGTGTTGAGGTAGTGAGATTTAGGTAATCTTGGATGGGTGAAGAAATGTTAAGCGAAGCATCACTTGAAGAAGATGAGCTTGACTTGACGGTTTTGTTAAAGCAACAAGGTTTAACACTAATCCTAGTGATTTTTGAAAGGGATTTTGATGACTCGGATGATGTGTTAGATTTGGTCATTTTTAAAGGTGTGGTTTTGATGTTTTGAGAGAAGAAGGTTTAATGGTGATGGTGTGATTTGAATTGTTGCAAAGCTTTCAAATTTATAGGATGAAGAAGATGTTGAATAGGGTGTTTGGATTTAATGTTCTACCATTCAAAGGTTGAGGTTTCAAATGATTTGCAAAATTTTCATGAATATGTCAAATCAATGCATGTCATTCCAATAGAATAAGGTGGAGTGAAAGACCAACAAATGTACTCAATGCTTTGTGATCATGAGATGTGATTTGGTTGAAAATGTTTCAATGGTTTTGAAGGATCCTTTAAAAGGGTTCCTTGGGTTGGTTATGTTTGAATTTGAATTTTTGGAGGGAAGTGGCTTCCTAATTGTTTTAGTGAGTGAAAGTTGTTCTAATATGGTTATTGGAGTTAATGGAAGATGTTTCTCACTTAGGATAATGGTTTGACATTTTACAAGTATTAGACCTAAACAAAATGAAAAAAAAAAATCTGCAGGCTGTTGGCGGCACCTTCAGAATACACAGGCGGAACCCATATGAGGGTGCCGCCTGGTCCGTTGGGCCATTTCTGGAATTCCCAGAAATTGTACTGGCGGAACCCAATTTTGGGTACCGCCAGATCCGCCAGTGCTTCAGAAAGAGGCAGTCCGCGTTTTTGACCCGCGAGACGATTTTCAAAATTTTCGAAAACTCTTAAAATTAAAAATTTAGTGCATATCTGGTTAGGAAAAGTGAAAATTGAACATGTAAACACTCAAATCATATGACTTTGACCGGGGGCTAGCGATTTTCACTAAACATAGTGAAATTAACCATAAGCATAAAAATTGACAAACATCTCAAATATTGTCATTGTGCATAATAGTTCATACAAACGTAATCCAACAAACGTAATAAACCATGAAAGTGAAAAACAAATAATTCACGCAGTTTTAACACAAAGATGATTCTAAAGTATTCATAAGCCAAACACTCCTTAATCTTCTCACAACCGGTCTATCTTCTTGTTGAGCTTGTTTAGGTACCTTCCAAAGCACTTGAACATTCCTTTGGTTTGCTTGAACTCTTCGGAAGCATTTTCAATGATGGGGAGAGCTTGAAGGTATTCTAAAGGAGGTAACTTAGAGTTAGGAAGTTTATCATCCTCGCTCATGCCGGATGATGATGATGATGGTGTAGGTGACCGAGTACGTTTGCCCTTATTTTTGAAAACTCGTTTATCACTTAAAGGAACGAAGATGTGAGGAACGAGAGCGTAGTCAAGGCGTATTCCATTTTCGTTAGGAGAAATGGGCGAGATTGCTCTAAAGAGGCGGGTAAGAAGCATTCCAGATGGAAGAGCGGTTGTTCCGACCAAGGATATGTCGGCCATTCTTTTGGCTAGGTAGTAGGCTAAGTTGAAGGGTTGACCGGTGGAAATGCTATAAAGCATGTAGCATAGGCATGTGTTGATGTGATCTCTATTTCCTATGGTACTTATGACGTTAGCCCTAAGAATTTCTTCCCACTTCTTAAATTGTGGTTTAAGCTCATTGAGCTCCATACCAAAAGGATCCTTGTCTATAGTATTCCCTGAACGATTCACCCTAGTGGTAGAGGTTCTAACAAAGAGGTGTTCCTTAATAGTTTCCTTACTAGCAAGAGGTGTATCGTATGGATAAAAACGATCACTAGTATCAAGACTTGAAATGGGCCACTTATCCGTGTAGAGGCAAGTTCCCTCATTTGGTACACCTAGAATTATAGCTAAGTCTTTTAAATCTATGTCATTTGATATTTGATTGGTTGTGAAGTTTATTGATATCCTACCACCAGCACATGAGGAAAGGTTTACGGTTGCATAAAATTCCAAAATGAACCTAGGACAAATTGGCTCATCTATATCAAGGAGACAATCAAAGTGAATTGCGGCAAAGTTTTGGCGAATAGATGTTCCTTCTTGAAAGGATGGATCAATGGTTCTACCTTCGTGAACATAGCGTTTTTCTAATGCCTTAAAGGTTTCTACTTGAATCGAGTTGAGACCTTTGGTCATATGGTGTTTGGGCATGTACTTAAGGGTTTCTTTGTGATCGGATTTGTTAGCGGGAGGCATGTTGATCCGTAGAAAACATAAAATTGTATGTTAATGACTTTTAACAACGTGGATGTTCTAATATGTTCCTATATGCAAAACAATGTGAAGACATGGTTATCTTGACTCATTTTGATTCCCAAATTGTTTTGTTATGCAAATTTTGTTGTAAAAACAAAAGATAACCAACATTCTCCTAATTTGAATGTGTCTTCGATTGAATGTACCCGAAAATACATATTAGTTATGTATCCCCTTTAGCATTCAAGAGATAGTACGCAAGTGATGTTTAAATGATGTTTTTCATTTGTTCAACAATGTGGTGATGAATCATGTTCTAATTTTGGATGCAATTTTGAAAGATAATGCACTTGGTGTGTTTGGCAAATCAAAGTAACAATGACAAAGATATACTTCTTTAACTAATGAAATACATAATTGACTAGCCACCAAGTTTTTCATGAATCATGAAGTTTTATGCAAAAGCCCTAAGATTCTAGTTAATGATTGTAAGCAAGAATGTTATAATTAAATCAAAGATGCAATTGTGATTAGAATACTTACAAAGTTAGTTTGGTTTGAAGAGATTGGATTAGAAGCCCTAAAATTCGTGAGGATATGTGTTTTTGAGAGGGTGATGCTGTTTGAAAGTTTTTGTTAAGATTTAAGAGGGTGTTTGGCTTTGAAGTTAAAATTTAAACAATCTGAGGTTTGGCGGACCAGGCGGAACCAAAAAATGGGTTCCGCCCGTATGGTCTGAGGGTGCCGTGGGTTCTGCAGGGAGAGACTTAAAAAGAAATTGTCTTGATTTTTATGGTTTTATCCTAATGTTCAAAACTTAAGGTTTTAGGTCTTATGAGTCTTTGACTAAGCCTAGGAATTATGAATGCTTTACATTCAAGAGATTTTGTTAACGCGATGATGAAATAGTTAACGTAGAAGACTTTCTTAGCTAAGACGTTCCTCAATGAACAACCTTACCAAGGCGATGATGATGGATCACAATATGTCAATTAAGAACATAATGGATTGAATAGTCGCTGAAGTCGACGCTTCCTTTGTTGAAGGTATAACAATGTTGATAAGACGAATTCCGTTTGTTAATACAAATATCGCCTAAAAACGTTATTTATATTTTACGATCTTCGCTAAGTTTTGTTAACGACAAAATGTAAACTTTAGTTTTTAAGCAAAACATAATCTTAGTTTTTAAGACTTGCATAAACTATACTTTTGCTACATTTTACATTTCATAAAACACAACACAAGTTTATTTCTTAAATTAGAAATAGTCACATCACATTTATGGCAAGTTTTGTCATTATGCATTTATGGAAAGAAATGTGTTTGACTTGCTTTGATGTTGCTTACAAGTTTTGTGTTTGACTTGATTTAAGTGATGTGACATTGTTTGGTTGCTAGGAGTTATGAGACAAGACCTTGTTTGGTTTGAAGAGTTATTGCAAAAACCTACTGCAGACCCGGCGGTACCCTAGGGGTACACGGGCGGAACCCATCTGAGGGTTTCGCCTGATCCGCCAAGCATGAAGTGTGGTGTGCTATAAATACCAAGCCATAACTTGATTTTTTTCCAATCTTTTGAGATCATATTTTACACACACACTCATCTTTTCTTCTAACCTCTTAACATTGTAAATGTGAAGTTTCCTTTTGTAGCAAAGAAGCTCACAAGGTCATCAAAAGTTACAAGTTTCCAACACAACGTTGCAAGACTTGTTAGCTTAGTATTGTGTAAACTCTTATTTTTTACACGTCATTTGTTTGTGTATATTATGTAGTGAGTGGTTAGTATTTTAGTCCTCAAAATACAAAGAGTGTTGGGAGTTGTTGTACCCTAGTAAAAGAACTAAACGGGAGTGGTTGTGCCCTTGTAAAAGAACTCGACATCTAGCTTTGTGTCGGTAAAAGTATAAGCGACGTGTAAGGTTTTCTCCGCCGGTGAAAGGAGCTTGTTGACTAGTGAAAGAAACTCTCGAGTTGGATACTCGGGGCGTGGACGTAGGGCAAGGAAATAGAGTCCTTGTAGCCGAACCACGATAAATACTCGTGTTGTGGTTTGATCGTTTCTTTCATTTACTTACTTGTTATATATTGTGTTTGTGCATATATCTTTGATCAAACGGAAAGTTTCAAAGCTAACTAAACAAGTTAAAAATATTTTAAACGGTAAACTATTCAACCCCCCTTCTAGTAAAACCGCTCCCGTTTAGTAAACTTTACAATGCTTTGCCTAAGAAAGAATAGGAAAGAGTCTTTTTGTGTAAAACCGCCAAAGATATTTGGCAATCTTTAATTGTCACTCATCAAGGAAACTCACAAGTTAAAGATAACAAAATTGATCTTCTTGTTCAACAATATGAAAAATTTGTTATTTCCGAAGATGAGATTATTGATAATGCTTTTGCTAGGTTTAACACTATTATTACTTCACTTAAAGCACTTGATGAATCTTTTTGTAGTAAGAACTTTGTCAGGAAATTTCTTAGAGCACTCCATCCGAAGTGGAGAGCAAAAGTGACGGCAATTGAAGAATCCAAAGATCTTTCAAGCATGTCACTTGATGAGCTTATTGGAAACCTCAAAGTTCATGAAATGGTAATGAAAAAAGATTCGGAACTAGTTAGAGGCAAGAAAGAAAAAGTTAAGTCCATTGCCTTGAAAGCTAGAGTCCAATCAAGTGATGATGAAGAATCTACTTCGGATAGTGATGATGAGGAATATGCTATGGCCGTGAGAGACTTCAAGAAGTTCTTTCGTAGGCGAGGGAAGTTTGTAAGGCAACCTAAAGATGACAAGAAAACCTTCCGGAAAGATCGTGATGATCGAAAAGGAAAAGTTGAAAGAAAATGTTATAGGTGTGGAGACACAAGTCATCTTGTAGGAGAATGTCCAAAACCACCCAAGAGCAAACTCAACAAGCTTTTGTGGGTGGTGCTTGGAGTGACTATGAAGGAGATAATGATGAGCCAAAGAATGATGATATTGCTCTCATGGCTCACAACTCAAATGAGGTACTCTCCGACTCATCTTACTCCTCTATAGATGATGATACTTTACAAAATGAATATAACAAACTTTGTGAGTTAAGCTTAAAAATCATAAACAAAAATAAATTTTTGAAAACTAAAAAGGAGTTTTTAGAAAATGAAGTCTATGAGTTAAAAGAAAAAGCTAAGAGATTAGAAAAGGGTAAAGGTATTGACACCTCATGCAAATCATGTGAAGAACTTAAACTTGAAGTTGAGAAACTTAAAATTACTCAAAATGATCTAATCAAACAAACCACAAAGTTCAAAAAGTTCGATAAGAGCATTTCATGTGCGGATGAAATTATAAAACTTCAAAAGTCACCTTTTGATAAAACAGGTCTAGGTTTCAGGAAAGTAGAAATCATTAAGGGTCAAACGAAACAAGAAAAGAACGCACATGAAACAAACAAAATTGCTACAGCAGCCCGCGGACCAGACGGAACCCAAATTAGGGTTCCGCCCGTTGGCCCCGAGGGTTCCGCCAGGTCTGCTGCAGCAGTAACTCCATCCACATCGGATCGTTCAAAATTTGTTAAAGTTACATATAAAAATGGAACAAAACCTGCCTTTAGAACTGGAGTAGGACTTAGTAAAAATGAATTTAGAGCTAAGACTACTCAACCAAGACCTAAGACTCCAATTCCCAAACGCCCCTTTCCAAAGAGCAACTTCAACGCTCGACCAAACTACCAACAAGTTTGGAATCAAAACACTCCTGGACATTACCAAAATTCAAACTACATGCCATGGAACCCTTATGCTCTATTTTCTTATTTGGAACAAATTAATGGTATGCTTAACCAAAATGGACCCATGAGAAATTGGGGACCAAATGTTTGAGTGTTTTTCGTAAAATAGGTGTGCCTCAAAGTTTGTTGGATCCGGATGAATGAATTAAAGATAGCGGTTGTTCAAGGCACATGACGGATAATAAAAGCCTATTCTCAACATATCACAAATGTGATGGAGGTAATGTTACGTTTGGTAGTAATGCTAAGAGCAAAATCATCGGAAAAGGTACAATCTCTCTTGACTCCCTTTCTATAGATAATGTTGCTCATGTTGATAACTTAGGATTTAATCTTCTTAGTATTAGTCAACTTTGTCGTAATAAGTATAATGTCCTTTTTAGTGAAAACGGTAGTAAAATACTTAAAGATGGTATAACCGTAGCCAAAGGTGTCCTTAAGAACAACGTATACGTCATGAAGTTGGATTCAACATCTAGAGACAAACTTTGTCTTACCTCATTAGATGAATCTTCAACTTTACGGCATAGACGTTTAGGACACGCTAACATGAGACTAATCCAAAACCTCTCCTCCAAAGACTTAGTTCGAAACCTACCCAAGTTGAAATATGACCAACACTTTTGTGATGCTTGCAAAGTCGGTAAACAAGTCCATAGTAGCCATAAGGCTAAAAACATGGTGTCTACATCTAGGTGTCTAGAACTTTTGCATATGGATTTATTTGGTCCATCCGCTATACAAAGTTATGGAGGTAACTTCTATACTTTGGTCATAATAGATGATTACTCACGTTATACTTGGACAAAGTTTTTGAAAAGTAAAAATGAAGCTTTTGATAAATTTGAGATTCTAAGTAAGAAAATTCAAAATCAAGTAGGGTCTAATATAGTGTCTATTAGAACGGATCACGGTCGTGAATTTGATAATGAATTTCAATTTGGAAACTTTTGTGATAAAAATGGAATTACTCATAACTTTTTGGCTCCACGTACTCCTCAATCTAATGGTGTAGTAGAACGTAAAAACCGGACATTGCAAGAGATGAGTAGAACAATGCTTAATGAACAAACTATTCCACAAAAGTTTTGGTGTAATGCCGTTGACACATCAACGTACATTCTTAATCGAGTCCTAATTAGACGATTTTTGAATAAAACTCCTTATGAACTTTATAGAGGTAAAAAGCCTACATTAGGATACTTTAGAGTGTTTGGGAGTAAATGCTTCATTCTTAACACCAAGGATTATCTCACCAAATTTGACCCAAAGTCTTATGAAGGTGTATTTCTTGGATATTCACAAAATAGTAAAGCTTACATTGTTTTGAATAAAGAAACCTTAAGAGTCGAGGAATCGTTAAACGTAACATTTGACGAAAGTCCACCTCCCTCTAAGACATCACCTTTGGTAGATGATGACTTAGTTGAAAGCCAAGCAATTGAATGTCAAGAAATCTTAGGTAATGACAAGGAAGATGAACTATTAAACAAAGAACTTGTCAATGTCAAAGAATCTAAAAGTCATCCATTAGACGGTGTCATAGGCAACATTAACGAAAGAACACTTAGATCAAAAGTTCAAAATGAAAGCAACTACTTTTGTTTCGTGTCAACCATTGAACCGAAAAACATTAATGAAGCCATTAAAGATGAATCTTGGGTAATTGCAATGCAAGAAGAATTAAACCAATTTGTTAGGAATGATGTATGGACATTAGTTCCTCAACCAAAGAGTCAAACAATAATTGGAACAAAATGGGTCTTTCATAATAAAATGGATGAAAATGGAATTGTGTCTAGAAACAAAGCTAGGCTAGTAGCACAAGGATATAATCAACAAGAAGGCATTGATTACGATGAAACTTTTGCTCTGGTAGCTAGGCTCGAGTCAATTAGAATATTACTTGCTTATGCGTGTGCACATAATTTTAAACTCTTTCAAATGGACGTCAAAAGTGCATTTCTAAACGGAGTCATTAATGAAGAAGTGTATGTTGCTCAACCACCGGGCTTCATCGATTTTGAAAAACCTAATTATGTTTACAAACTTAAAAAGGCTCTTTACGGACTTAAGCAAGCTCCGAAAGCATGGTATGATCGACTTAAAACTTTCTTAGTGGACCATAAGTACACCATGGGCTTAGTTGATAATACTCTCTTCACTAAGAAGAAAGATTCACATATTATCATAGTCTAAATCTATGTTGATGACATTATATTCGGATCAACTTGTCAAGAATTATGTGTGGATTTCTCAAAAATCATGCATGATGAGTTTGAAATGAGTATGATGGGAGAACTCAACTTTTTCCTAGGACTCCAAATTAAACAACTTGAAGATGGTATCTTCTTTAACCAATCTAAATTTATCAAGGACATGCTTAAGAAATTTGGATTAGAAGATTCAAAACCAATCAAAACTCCCATGTCCACGGAAACTAAACTCACCAAGGATGAGGAAAGTGAATCCGTAGATAGCACTAAATATAGAGGTATGGTTGGTAGTCTACTTTACCTAACGGCTAGTAGACCCGACATTATATTTAGTGTTTGTCTATGAGCTCGTTTTCAAGAAGATCCTAAAACTACCCATCTTGAAGCCGTTAAAAGGATATTTAGGTATATTAAGGGCACTATACATTTAGGTTTATGGTATCCCAAAGGAACGGGAATAGACACCATAGTGTATGCCGACTCGGATCATGCCGGTGACTATGTCGATAGAAAAAGCACAAGTGGTATTTGTACTTTTGTTGGACATTGCCTCATCTCATGGTTCTCTAAGAAGCAAACGGCTCTTGCTATCTCAACAACGGAAGCCGAGTACGTTTCGGCCAGAAAGGCATGTCAACAAGCTCTTTGGATGAAGCAAGCTCTTGTCGATTACGGAATTCAACTCAACGACATCACAATTCTTTGTGACAACAAAGGTGCCATTGATCTCAGCAAAAACCCGGTTCAACATGCTCGTACCAAACATATTGAAATCCGTCATCATTTCCTTCGTGACAACGTTCAAAAAGGAAATATCTCAATTGAGAAAGTTTCTTCTGAAGACAACATGCCGACATTCTCACCAAACCTCTTAAACGTGAACCTTTTAACCTTCTTAGGCTAGGCTTAGGACTCATGGAACCTACATTGTAGTTCTGGACTTTAGACAAAAATCAAAACAAATCCATAACCATTTTTCTCAGCAGGGTCGGCGGAACCCTCACACACAACGGACGGAACCCAATTCTGGGATCCGCCGTGTCCGCCGACCTGCAGAATCAAAACATTTGTTTATATTAAACCAAACACCCATTATCTCATACCACCACTTCCAAAACTGTTACTATTCACCATTCCTCTCATCCATACCCACGAAATTCTGGCCTTCCATTCAATCACATTACTAATCCATCATCATTGTAAGTATTCTAAACTTGATTACAATCCTGATCTGAGTCTAGGAATTCTATTTTTGCACAAAAACAAAAACTTGGGGTTATGCATTAAACTTAACAAACTCATGCATAAAAATTAGGTGTTTAACAAAACTAATCATGTTCCCCATAGTTTGGAATTGCATTCCCACTTAGTGTAAACATGTTTGCTAAATCACCCCATGTCAAATTTTTGCAAAAATTTCTCACAAGTAGGACAAATATTTTTTTGTCTCACATTGAGAATACAAAATCAAAACGTTATGTTCAAAACATCACTTGCATAATGTCTCTTGAATGCTAAAGGGAATACATAACCAATATGTATTTTCGGGTATATTCAAACGAAGCTACATTGAACTAGGAGTATTTGGGTTATATTTGTTTTATAACAAAACTTGCATTATAAAACGTTTTGATGCATCAAAATGAGTCAAGATAACCGCACCTCCACATAGTTTTCATATAGGCACACACTAGAACATCCACATTATAATAAGTAGTTTACTTAAACTAAAATGTGAAAATTTTGTTGTTCTAGGTATCATCATGCCTCCTCTAACCCACTACGACCACAAGGACACAATTAAGTACCTACCAAAATACCAAAAAACCAAAGGCCTTACCCCAAACCAAGTCAACATTTTCAAAGCCTTAGAAAAACACTATGTCCATGAGGGTAGAACCATTGACCCGTCTTTCCTAGAAGGCACAAACCTTTATGCCGAATTTGCCGCAATCAACTTTGAGTGTCTTTTGACTATCGACGAGCCTATTTGTCCTAGATTCATCCTAGAATTCTATGCTTCTGTCACCCTCTCCACGGGTGATTATGATTTCATATCCGTCAACTTTAGGGCTAGTGGTAACCAATACTCTTTCACTCTCGAGGAGTTTGCTCAAATCCTAGGGGTCCCAAACCATGGTACTTGTATCTACTCCGATTTGCACTCCCTCTCAACCCTTGACACCCTCGATGACCGTTTCCATCCTTATGACACCCCTCTTGTGTCAAAAGATGTACTTCGTAACCACCTCTTTGTTAGGACAACCAACACTAGGAGAACCCGTGGGGGGAATGAGGTCGAGAAGGATCCATATGGAATGAAACTTAATGAACTCTTGCCCCAATTCAAGAAATGGGAGGAAGTCCTTAGAGCTAATGTTATAAGCACCATAGGAAACCGAGACCATATCAACCTTTGCCTATGCTACATGCTCTACTCTTTGTCCGTTAGGCAACCTTTCAATCTTGCCTACTACATGGCTAAGAGAATGACCGACATTCCCGTGCATGGCACAACGGCTATGCCGTATGGAATGCTCTTGACCCGTCTCTTTAGGTTCATTTCACCCATTCCACCAACTCCTAACCGTCTTCGTCTTGACTACTCTCTCATCCCTCACACCTTTGTTCCACTTAGTGATAAGAGAATGTACAAAGCCCAAGGAAAATGCCCACATCCTCCTACCTCATCTTCATCTTCCTCAATGAGTGAAGATGACAATTTGCCAAACTCTAGGCTCCCACCTCTAGAATACCTTTCCCAACTTTCGGATATTCCAAATGAGTCGAAGGAGTTCAAGCAAACAAAGGGGATGTTCAAAAACATCGGGAGATTCCTCGGGAAGATGAAGAAGAAGATGGACCGTCAATGAGTGCGGGTGTGTTAGGAGTGTTTGGCACATGGTGCTATTGAAATAATTTGGTCGTTTAAACAATATTTGTGATGTATTTGTGTGTTAGTACAATGTTTGATACACTTTGGAACATGTTTGAACTAACAATGTTGCAGGAAAACAACTTTTGGCAAGTTGTTAAATTTTCATGCTTATCAAATTTTCACTAAGTATAGTGAATGTCGTTACCCCCTGATCAAAGTCTTATGATATGCGTGTTTACATGTCTAATTTTTGTATTTCCTAACCAGGTATGTATTATATTTTTGGTTTTAGGACTTTTCAAAAATTTTGAAAATCGTCTCGCGGGTCAAAAACGCGGACTGTCTACTTTTGCAGCACTGGCGGATCAGGCGGATCCCAAAAATGGGTTCCGCCAGTACAAATTCTGGGTATCCCAGATTTGGCCCAACGGACCAGACGGAACCCTCATTTGGGTTCCGCCTGTGTATTCTGAGGGTGCCGCCAGTAGCCTGCAGAATTTTTGTTTTCGTTTTCAACATTTCAACATCCAAACACCAAAATCCAATTCTTTTAGCTAGATATCCATTACCTGCAATGTGTTTAGCTTACTAAGGTACTTAGCATTCCTTATAACTCACCCAAAACCATTTCCCGCCAAAATTCAAAAATAGCCATAACCACCTCAAGTCTCCTTCACACATAAAGGAAGGATCCCTTCTAAAGGATTCTTGAAATCCCTGACATTTTTCCATCAAACAAACTCACCAAAACCACTAAGCATTTAGTGCAAAACTTGTCTTCTCACTTCACCATTTTCATTGGATTGACTTCCATGACATGACAACCCACAATTAAGTTTTCCAAATCATTAGGAACCACCATTTTTGTATGGACTAACATCAAATCCAAACACTCCTTCCCACAAACCTTCATCACTATAAATTAAACCATCCTAAACACTATCAAACCACACCTTCTTCATCAAAATTTCTGAAACTTTAAACCATTTTAACCATGACCAAGTCAACAAACACCTCTCAACCATCACGACCCATCCGGAGAACCGCCCGGATAAGTGTGAAACCACTATGGTCAAACCAATCCATCAACCTTAGTTCCTCATCATCGGAGGAATTCACATCACCCATAAAAAATGAACACTTTTTGAATCTTGCATCTCTATCTCCATCACCCAAACAACCAAATGCGCACACTCCACCACCTTTTGCAAATCAATCACCAAGGTCAATTCTTGACCTTGATGAAGATCTTGAACTTACCCAACCACCACAACAAGTGTACCAACCACCCAAACCGTTGTTATTTCACCCAATCTACCGTGAAATCCATGGTCCTCTTTATGGAGAACCAAATTTTGAACACCATGATCACCCAACTCCACCACCTTTTCAACCCCAAACCTTTGAGTCTTTCTTTCCCTCTTATGAGGAAATACAAAGCATGGTTGACAACCACCTTCATCAAGCAATGGAATTTCAAACCACTTTGCTTGACTCAATACCAAATCCATCCTCCACCCAAGAACCAAAACCAAACCAACCCCTAAGCCAAGAAACCAAAACCAACTCATTTTCACCCACCCATCCACATGTTTGCTCAAATTGTGAGAAAATGGGTGAAAACATCAAAACCTTGCTTCACCAATTCCAAAATGAAACCCGGTTTGCACTTCAACATGTCATTAACGTTTGGATGCACTTTCCCACCCCAACAAATCCTAGACAACCCTTGGAGGCCGTTTTGCCCCAATTTAGGAATGTAGGATTTTATCTTTTTTATTTATTTATTTATTTTTCTTGGTTATTTTTTTTTACAAAGTAGAAGAATAGTTAACATTTCTTGTCTTTTGACTTTTATAAGTCAAAATTTTACTTGTAATGATATTTCTTTCTACTTACTTTTGTGCATTGTTGGTTGATCATTGTTGTGTTGTCAATGTGGTTGCAATGTGTGTGGTAACTACAAGCTTGACTATATATATCACCAACTAACCATTTTTTTGTAGGTCTCAAAATCCATGTTTCCCATATTGGTACTCCATTTAGGGGGAGTATCGACCAAGGGGGAGTATGGCCATTATTCCGCTTCGCTACTCTACTTTTTGTTTCGACAAAAAGGGGGAGAATTATATTAAACCTTCAATACTTGATGTGCTTCTCGTCTCTTAAGTAAAACAAGGTTAATATAATTTTTTTTTAAGTCTTGAAAACCAAGATTTTGCGTGTTACTTAAAAACAAAGTTTATGTTTTGTCATCAACAAAAAGGGGGAGATTGTTAATACAAATATCGCCTAAAAACGTTATTTATATTTTACGATCTTCGCTAAGTTTTGTTAACGACAAAATGTAAACTTTAGTTTTTAAGCAAAACATAATCTTAGTTTTTAAGACTTGCATAAACTAGAATTTTGCTACATTTTACATTTCATAAAACACAACACAAGTTTATTTCTTAAATTAGAAATAGTCACATCACATTTATGGCAAGTTTTGTCATTATGCATTTATGGAAAGAAATGTGTTTGACTTGCTTTGATGTTGCTTACAAGTTTTGTGTTTGACTTGATTTAAGTGATGTGACATTGTTTGGTTGCTAGGAGTTATGAGACAAGACCTTGTTTGGTTTGAAGAGTTATTTCAAAAACCTACTGTAGACCCGGCGGTACCCTGGGGGTACACGGGCGGAACCCATCTGAGGGTTCCGCCTGATCCGCCAAGCATGAAGTGTGGTGTGCTATAAATACCAAGCCATAACTTGATTTTTTGCCAACCTTTTGAGATCATATTTTACACACACACTCATCTTTTCTTCTAATCTCTTAACATTGTAAATGTGAAGTTTCCTTTTGTAGCAAAGAAGCTCACAAGGTCATCAAAAGTTACAAGTTTTCAACACAACGTTGCAAGACTTGTTAGCTTAGTATTGTGTAAACTCTTATTGTTTACACGTCATTTGTTTGTGTATATTCTGTAGTGAGTGGTTAGTATTTTAGTCCTCAAAATACAAAGAGTGTTGGGAGTTGTTGTACCCTAGTAAAAGAACTAAACGGGAGTGGTTGTGCCCTTGTAAAAGAACTCGACATCTAGCTTTGTGTTGGTAAAAGTATAAGCGACGTGTAAGGTTTTCTCCGCCAGTGAAAGGAGCTTGTTGACTAGTGAAAGAAACTCTCGAGTTGGATACTCGGGGCGTGGACGTAGGGCAAGGAAATAGAGTCCTTGTAGCCGAACCACGATAAATACTCGTGTTGTGGTTTGATTGTTTCTTTCATTTACTTACTTGTTATATATTGTGATTGTGCATATATCTTTGATCAAACGGAAAGTTTCAAAGCTAACTAAACAAGTTAAAAAGATTTTAAACGGTAAACTATTCAACCCCCTTCTAGTATTCCACACCGTTGTTGATGCGAGTTTGCTTGTTCAAGCGGAGCTTGTTGATGTGCTTCTCCATTCGATACTAATTTGAGAGTCATACGCATTTTGAAGAATCATTGGGTAAGTAAGCATAAAAGTGCAAGTACCACTTGAGCTTTTCTTATCAACTTATTACCGACATAATTCCATTTGTCAAACACTATGGTTTCTATTCCCGTTCTTTTGGGAGACCATAATTCTAGTTGTGTAGTACCTTATGATGTATCCAAATAGGCTCAACTAAAGAGTTGTTTTAGGATTTTCTTTAACACGAGCACATAGACAAAAGCTAAACATAATGTTGAATCTAATTGTTATGAGAACAAGTAGTCTTCCAAACATTTCTCTACATTTAGTTTTACCTACGGATTTACTAATCTCATTCTTGATAAGTCATCAATAACTTAACCATTGAGAACAAGAGAGCAACTAGGAATGTCTTTAAGTTAAAATCCCTTGCTTTTGTGGCTTGCTTTTATTATCAAAAGGTCTTTCAAATATTGACACTATACTCACTTGATTACTTTGAAATATCAATTTCGTTTCACTAGTTGTTTTATTCTAAATTCCAAAAATTGTTTTTGTTGAATTTGTTTAGACACAACTATGACCTATAAATCAGGTTTTATAACTTATGTCAATTTTGCTTGATTCAATGTTTGTCTCATGGTGAGGAGATGTTATTTTATACTTTTATTCTTAATGTTTTACACAACATACTTGGCTTGCCATCATTGGACTTTCGACTAAGTTATCATCTACCAAAGATGATATCATAGAAGGAGGAGATCATTCGTTAAATGTCATATTCAATGACTCCTCGATTCTTTGGGTTTTCTTACTTAAGATACTATGAACTCTATTTATTTTGAAAAAGTCCAAGAGGTACAACATCATGAGACTATGTGTCACATTTGATGTGTAAATCCTAGATGTTGAAGACTCATTTTCTTTTACACATCCTAATATATGCTAATGTGATTTATTTCACCTTGTGTGTTTTATGTGAGATTATCATAAAGGACTGATTGAAGAAAAACACAATTTAAAGACTCAAAGTATGGTGTTTGAGAAAATTGTTTAACAAGGGTTTGTTTTGCAAGCATCACAAAAGTGTTAGACATTTTAACACTTAGGAAATTCTTAGTTAGCTCACTTGTAAGCAAGAGTTGAGTGAGACAAACTCAAGAGTTTTTCGTGTTTATCTCTTGATGGTTAAGGAACCAAAACACCTTATATCTCCTACTAGTACTAAAGACTAAATTCCTTGTTGCATAGAATCTAATCTTAGTTATTTACAAATAGCAAGTAGACACTCTAGAGTATTACAAATAACACATATTCGAACATATAATGCTAGAAACAAGATACAATCAAAGTCAAGTTGAAGTGATACGTACCTTTTAAATTGCATAGAGATGCTATCAAGCGGATAAGCATTACGCGTAGAAACATGGTTTGACGATACGCTTTGAAACTCAATAACTCACGTATCCAAGAAGGTTAGATAATCATATAGAGGCATAGAGAATGATAGTCTTAATTCTTATATCATGAGTTTCTATTAGAGATTGAATAATCTCTAAATTTCTCTTCTAGGTTTGACAAATTTTACATGCTTTGTTTTATTAGTTGATGATGTTTATGAGTTAAATCCTAATCTAGTTTTATCTTAAAACAACCTTTGACTCCTCAACAATCTTTCAAAAGATTTTGAGCTTTCATCAAATTTAACTAATAATTTTTCCTTTCTCATTTTGCATTTTAATCTCATGTTTGTAATCTAGACATAATTTACATTCTAGATTAATTTCAACATTACTCTCAATTCTAGACATTTTATCTTCTAATAAGATTTCCTTTTCAAAGATATTCTTAAGAGATTTTGAAGACCCATTCTTGAAGATAGTTTTTAGGTCCATGTTGCATAAACGTTTAGACTCATATTCTAGTTTAGAAAACTCTAGGATAAAATAATCAAAGCAAAAGAGTTTGGTTTCAAAGTGACCTTGCTTGATGTTTTATCTAGTTTAGAATCACAAACCGGATGATTGACTTCATCTTCATCCAAGTTATTCCATGAATCGCGAGCAAGACTACTACGAGCTTGACACGAGTAATCACCTTTACTAACACCTTGCTTGTTGTTTCAAAAAATTGACAATTAACTACCGGATCATTGTCTTCGTCAACATCCATTACATTCCAAGATATGCAAGCAGGTTCATCAAAACACACGTACTCATCTTCACTTGTACCTTCATTTAAAACATTTAAAGTAGTAGCACATGTATTAACTTCTACTAAGTGTCTATCAATTAGTTTTTCTAAAACTTCTAATTCATATGTAAGATCAAATTGATCATCTTTGACTTGACATATTCCTTGATGAAAGTTTACCATATTTTTCCAAACATCATTAGCCTTTTGACAAAAATACATTCTTTCATATTTGGTACTAAAGCTTTGTAAAGCATTGTTTTAGCTTTAGTATTTTTATCAAGTTTAAGATAGTTATCTTGGTTTGCAAAAACTTGTTTTCATTGGTTTGAAATTACCAAAAGAAATAATATGCCAAAGATCTTGATCAATTGATTTCACATAGTTTTCAAAATTACTTTTCCATTCAAGTAAGTTTTCTTTTTCAAATAGCGGTTGGTTTTGAATAGGTTGCCCTTCTTTGAGATTTTCAAAATCCATGGATCGATCCAAGTTTTAAAATACATCCTATTTTAAAGGTCTTGAGTAACGTAGCTCCTGATGCCAATTGTGGAAAACTAGAAGGGGGGTTGAATAGTTTACCGCTTTTTAGATTCTTTTTAACTTGAATATCTTTTACTTTTGCTTAAAGATATAAACACAATGTTATATGTTTGATTCTTTGAAAAGCTTTTTATGTAGATATCAATTCTAACTTTACTAGTTTCATACATTTAAAAGCTTTGCTTGTGATAATCTTAACTTTGCTTGTTTAGTTATTAGGAAAGCTTTTACTTTTGTTTGAAGATACAAACACATCTTAACTAGTTTAGTTCTTTAAAAAGCTTTATATGTAACTTAGCAATTCTAACTAAATAACAACATGTAATAAGCAAAGATAAAGAAAGAAACGATCAAACCACAACACGATTGTTTATCGTGGTTCGGCTACAAGGACTCTTTTTCCTTGCCCTACATCCACACCCCGAGTTTCCAACTCGAGAGTTATAAGCACTAATCAACAAGCTCCTTTCACCGGCGGAGAAAACCTTTACAATGTCGCTTACACTTTTACCGACACTAAGCTAGATGTCGAGTTCTTTTACACGGGTACAACCACTCCCATCATTGCTTACACTTTTACCGACACTAAGCTAGATGTCGAGTTCTTTACCAAGGGTACAACCACTCCCGTTAGTTCTTTTACAAGGGTACAACAACTCCCGACACACTACATATTTTGAGGCCTAAAATACTAACCACTTACTTCTACATACATGACACAAATGAAGTATAAACTACCAAAGCTTATACATGACCAAGCTACCAAGACTTGCAACTTTAGAGTTGAAGCTTGTAACTTCTTGAATGATCTTGTGAAGTCCCTTGCTACATAAGAGAATCACACAAGTCAAATGTTACTGAGTTAGTTGAGAGAGTATGTGAAAAATATGTCCTAAAGAGGTGACTCAAAACTAACAAATGGTTTGGTATTTATAGCAAACCATTCTGCAGGTCTGGCGGATACGGCGGACCCCTCAGAAGGGTTCCGCCCGTGTATCCTCAGGGTACTGCCAGAGCTGCAGTTGGTTTAGCAATAAATCTTGCAAATCAAACAAAGTCTTGTCTCATAACTCCTAGCAACCAAACAATGTCACATCTCATAATAACAAGTCAAATACTAAACTTGCAAGCAACATCTAAGTGAGTCAAACACATTACTTACCATAAATGTATATTTACAAAGCTTGCCCTAAATGTGATGTGACCTTACTATATTAAGAAATAAATGTGATGTGACAAGACACTTTCTAGTTTAAGAAATAGAAACAATGTTTTGTTTAAATGGAAATTTACACCTTGGTTAAACAAGACTTAAACACTTTAAAGTGATGATTTACTTATAGCTAAACTTCATATTTGTATTAACAGAGATTATTTTTATAAGCTACATGAAGTAACCTTTGGTTTTTTAAGAGATTGTGGAAGATTATTTTTTTATAATCTCTTATAAGCTATGTCTGTCAAACAAAGATTATTTTTTAAGTAGCTTATATTTGAAAAAATAAGCACAATCTCTCAACAATCTTGTGTGCCAAACATAGCCCCTAACTATCATTTTAAAAACGAATATTTTTACACACTTCGGGTATGTTTGGCGAAAGTAATTGTTGCTGGAACTGGTGCTGGCGCTGGAGATGGTGCTGGTGCTGGAGATTATAAAAGAGATTAATTTTATAAGCTACATGAAGTAACCTTTTGTTTTAAGAGATTGTGAAAGATTATTTTTTTTAGAATATCTTATAAGTTATGTCTGCCAAACAAAGATTAATTTTTAAGTAGTGATTCGTGTGAAAACCAATTATAATAATTATAGTATAGTATCGAAGTGATCTGCGTAAAATACGGATCACCCGAGTCGTTTTCCAACGAAGGCGAATGGAATCGAGAATATCGATTCGTGAAATCGTGAATTGTAAAGTGAGAAAATGAGAAATAGCAATCAAATAGTTCACGTAATCACAAACAAGTATGAAATATGAAAAGATTACAAGCTAATTATGCACCGAAATAAAAAACGTAAAAACGGAAACGCAACCGTAAAATTTAAAACGTAACATATGACGAAAAATGATCCTACGAACTTGGAAATATTTTCTAAAATTTCTAAACTAATAAAAAGAATTTTAAGAAAAAGAAAAATATTTTTTAAACTTTTTATTTATTTTCTAGAATTAATTTCCTATTTTTGGAATTAAAAATGAATTAAAAATAAAGAAAAATAGAAAAATAATTTGGAAAAATGAAAATTAAATTCTAAAAATTCTAAAATATTAATAAAGAAATTCTAAAAATATTTTTGTAATTTTCTGACCTTTTTCTGACTTTTTATGAATTATTGGCAATTAAAAACTATTTAAAATTAGAAAATAATCAAAATAAAATAGGAAAAATAGTAAAAGGCTTTAGAAAAATCTGGAAAAATTCCAGAAAATCAAAAATAATAAAAGAAACTGAGAATAAAAATTTGAAACAAAAAATCAGCTATGGAACTGCTTATTTAGAGAAAACTGCTTATCTCAAGTGCTTATTAATAAGCACTTGAGATCCAATCACTATGAAACTTAACACTCAGACTGAAAATGATGTAAGGAACTCTGATATGAAATAAAATGACCAAGTTATAGCTCAAAAACCACAGATACTCAAAATTTGAAGCAATAAGCTAAAAAAATAAGCTCAAATATACTAGCAGTATAAGCTCGAAACTGATCAGAAGCAAAGTAAAGGTTCTAAACTCTCAACCTACTCCTAAATGACTTAGATTCAATAACAAATCTCAAACACTAGCACAGAATCACGAGAGCAGTCCTAATAAGTAAAAAACATTTTCGTCTCACACAGTCAACTAGACAAGCAAGTTAAGCTGATCTAATAAGCTCAATTCTCAGAACTTATGGGGGCAAGAGTTACACTACCTAACATACTATCTAGAAAACTTAAAAAATCTATGGCAGTATCACCAATTGATATGTAACTGAGGCAAAATTCAGCAGCCCATAATCAAATGTCCAATGCAACAGTTGACTTATTAAAGTCCTACACCATTTGACTTAATCTACTTTCTACAGCTTAATTCTATTTTAACTGGTTATAATAAGCTAAACTAATGTTATATTTAGCTCCTTAGAACTAAAATAAAACAAACCACTAAATTACACCAACAGATTTCAGGTTTATCAAACAGTTATGCTATAGTGAAACTTACTTTGACTTTTATAAATGATCCTACTATTTTTATGTTCTAACTAACTATATAAAACCTAAGTTAAACTACTTATAACAGTAAACCAGCAGATAGAACAATGTCGAAACCAATGACTGCTTAATCCAAACACCCTTACAACTGTCAAAATCCACTATTCCTAACTGATATAGCCTCTATTATCCTCAACAAGAATCAAACTAAATCACAATACTGTAATCTAAGCTAAATTATCAGAAATCAACAACAATAAACAACTGAATCAGTAAACAACTCAGATCCACAAAAACAGATACTAAACTATGCTATATTACACAGAATCAGAAACAACTCACTACTGATCTAAACAACTAAAATAACAATTCAAATCACAATTAAAACAATAGAACTCAGCTGAATCATACAGATACTCAAAAATCAATTTATACTAATTGATAAAGTAAAAGGAACAACGGAACTTACAAACCAATTCACCTCAGCTAAACAGAGGTGATTCACTATGCTAGCCTGTCTCTTGACAGGCTGAGTACTTCCCAAGCTTACTCAAACATGCCCAATTCCACCACAAACAAATCAATCCAAACTCTTGACCAAATATTTGACCAAATACTTATGAATAATAAAACTGCAAACTATTCTTTCACAAACTTATGTAAAGCTGAACTTAGATGTGACAAGCAAATATTCAGCTCATTTAAAAGCTGAATACTACAAATCTATTTCTATATTTTTTTTATTGATTTTCTGTTTTTATAAAACTAGTTGAAATTAAATGAAAACAGATTTGTAACTAGAGTAATTTGACAGATAATGAAATAATGAGACTGAAATAAGAACTGAACAATAAGCAATAAAAGTTTAATAAGCTGAGTTGATTAATAAAGAAACTTCATTGAAATGAAAAGAGATTACAAGTAAACTAAGCTAAGTACAATCAAAATAAAAATTGGTAGAGTTTTGCTAGCCTAAAAACTCCACCCTTAATTACAAAATCCTAACCATCTATTTATAGGATGTGAGAAGGGATGAGCTCACGGATTGCCATGTTGGCAATCCGTGTGGTGTGTTTCTTCATGCCATTCCTGAGCCCTTGGATCTTTATCAATCATTACCCCCTTGATAATAGCCCTTAGATCTTCTTTGGTGACGCGTTCCAACAAATCAAAGCTTGCCACGTTATCCCCTCGTGTGCTTGTTTGTTCTGACAAGCTCTGACCTTCTAGAATACCTTCTTAAATGACTGATTGGCCCTTAATTGCTGTAATTATGGACGAGGTAATTCTAGGGTTCTTAATTCACTGTAGCGTGAATAGTATTTTCTGGGGTGAGGGTTAATTTGGGGGTGAAATAGGCGGGGTGGGATTTTGTATGTTTTATTATTTCTAATGCATTGACTGATTAAAAAGGAATGGGTTGACCGGGTATTTGTTGTGGGCTCGGGTAAAAATTGGTTAAGGGTTGGGCTTTGGATTTTTATTAGTAAACTTGGATTTGTACATTGGGCTAAAAAATCATGGATCAAACTTGTATTATTTTCAGATTTTTGGAGTAAAATGTATAAGGACCAATTATGTCAACTTCTAAACTCCAAGGGCTGATCTTGACATTCTTCAAAAATATAATCCAGGGACTATACTTGCCTAGTCTGAGTAAATAGAGGACTGAAACTGATTCTTGGATTCCCGGCTTTGACTTTTTGACCATCTTCAACTCTCGTGCTCGGTTTTACCGGTTATTGTGTGATTTCCGTCATTTTGTAAAATATCCGTACCTGCATATCACAAACACAAAAACACATGTTTTTTTGGCATTTGTTAGCTCAAATAGTCGTTTTGGGTAGGTAATTGGCCATAAAATGGTGAGTAAATAAGCACTCACCAAAATCCCCCCGACTAAGGTATTGCCGTGTCCTCACGCAATGTGATCAATTCACGCTTTTGGGATAAATAATTTTCAAAACTCTTCCTACTGACTTTGAAAAGTAGCAAGGAGGTTCGAAAGAAGTAATAAAATCATTTAATCCCGAAAACGCTCCGTTTTCCAAAATTTTTCCTTTTATTTCTTTATTCCACTTTCACTTCTATTTTTTTATTTTTCATACTTCAAACTTGTGACGGTTTTTTGAACTTTCATTATCTTGCAATAATTATTAGGGTCAACGAGTAGAAACACTTCTATTAAAGAAGCGACCATACGGATAAAAATCATCATCCTTGATTTTTCACGAGTCCCCAAACTAAGCGTACAAACGAGATCACAACTTATCTACAAATTAGATGCTAACACTACTCATAAAAGTTACTTGTGGAAACTTCTTACTCCCATTTCCTAGGTTTTGTATCTCAATATTTTATTTTGTTGAGAAATGAATTGCTTCATATTTTCTCGTTTCGATAATTTTTAAGTCCGATAGTGATACCTAAGTTAAAACGATAAGTAGTTATTCATTTTCTCTTAAGAACCACTGCAATAGAAATTCGGTCCACATCAAGGAATTTTGGGTACATACAATATCAAAGATATAAGTTGCGGAGTACGATCACGTGCACCTCATGTGACTGATTACTAATCACTTATCACATGCACCTCACGCGCCAACAACTTATTGATACATACATAGCTCTTATTCAACAATACTACAACTTTCATTTATCACTTTTTTCACTTTTTTCATACTTTTCTCATATTTTTCTTTTCTTGACTTTTTTCTCAATACATCAATGGAAGCTTAACGGGTAGCTCCAAAACCACATAGATAATCAACTTTTGACTTTTGATTTTTTCACTTTTCGCTCTTATTTTTGGTGTTCCTTGATATGTACCCAATTTCTAAAGCAAAAATTCTCTTAAGAAAACAAAGAACTAAATATTATTCAAACCAAAATACCACTAATTAACCTAGAACATCTATTTATATATGGGTGACGTTTCTGATGGGAGTAAAAAGCCCCAAGTACCTCTCATGAGCTCTAAAGAGAACCACTACTCCACGTTTAACATCTAACTTCTAAATAAACTCTATCATTTCTCGCTCTTCGCAATTTAAGATTCCAAATAATGAAACCAGCGAATACTTAGCCGATAATCAGCCACGCATATATAAAGTCAGTTACGGAAACTTGCAAATTCTAGAAGAAGAATTCGCGTTTTCTAGCTCCTTATGTAAAAGACTAGTGAAAGCTTTTAAGCTGCGCATGTATAAAGTCAAGTACGGGAACTTGCAGATTCTTAAGAAAGAATTCGCATTTTATAGCTCCTAGTGTACAAAACTAGCACAAGCTTATGTGATCATCATTGGTTAAGGGAACAAGCTAGGGCTCAACACGCCCGGTCAAGTCAAAATATTTATTCCTACTCTCGCCAGCAAGAAAGTCAACAAGGTGTCAAAACACTTATTCAAACTTTATTATATTTTTGCACAACTTTTTCAACTTTTTCACCTCTTTTTGTACTTTTTCATTGTTTTTTTCATCAAAATTTTGAAATTTTTCAATTTTTTTTTTATTTTTATTTTTATTTTTTTTTTTTGTGGAAAAACGGAGTTACGATAGTACACGACATGTGAAACATGCAAGGTCAAAATCGAATCGAAGATTCACCCTCCCCCCGACTAGAATGAAACATTGTCCTCAATGTTTTATGGGTTAAGGTAATCCTAACAAAATTCTAGGCCGTTTATTAATTATGCCAAAGAAAACGTTAGTCGATAAGATTTAACGGATATAGGATTTCCATGTAGCACCGATGAATGAGACTCCAAGTGAAGAGATAACGAGCACGAGAGTCATCATAAATGGCGGACAATCCTAAAAAACATCACAAACAACCACGGAACACAAGAGTAGAAGAGGCACCCCCTCCTCACATTAGGTGTTAGAAAATAGAAAATAAGAAGATGAAATTGGATAAGCATGGGTTGCCACCCACGAAGCGCTTGTTTTTGTTCACCGAGTCACATGAGCTTGACTCGATCCCCGAATTAATTCGTCCTTGGGGAAAAACAGTGGAAAAATAATCTCACACGGGCTTTCATGCAAAATATTTTGAAAAACTTATGACGTATGTGAAAGTTCCATCCCGAAGAGATAACCGTTGGTATTTTACTTTTGAAAACTTTGAAAACCGATACCAGGGTCAAAAACAACATCCTCACTCCCCACTGAGTGACGGATAAGAGAAATCACACCAAACGTTATAAACGGCAAGAAGGTCATGATAACAATCTTGAAAAACTCATCATCTTCAAAAGAAAGTTTCATAATTGTGGAATTATGACTTTTATCATTCAAGCTCCTTTTAAAATCTTTTCCGGGTGGGAGGGTTGGGAAAAACTTTTCTTTAAAACTCTCATTTTTAAGTACACCACCCATATCATGATCAATTTCAAGATCAAAACTGAAACTTTCATATTCAGATTTAGAAAACTTTTCCATTTTGCATTCAGATTCATCAAAACGAAATGACTCAAACTCCGGAAGAGAGATAAAAGCATGAGAAGTGGGATTGCCACGACTCGTCTCTTCCGAGTAATCGAAATGAAAAGCTTCAAACGTCGGATCATAAAAATCATGACAATAAGTGGGATTGCCACTTATTTCCTCAATCGTATCGAAAGTAAAACTCTCAAAATCTGGTAAAAATTCCTCGAGCTCGGGCTCAAGAGGATTGTCAATTATAAGCTCAATCTTTGTCTTAACTTTATCCGGAGGGATTGGCGGTTCTTCGTTCAACAAATTGTCAAGAAAAATAATATCCCCCTCCGAATCAAAGTAAGAATCATCAATTTCAGAAAACGGAATCGTATCAATAGCAAGAAATTCATCGACCTCTTCCCAAAAAGGATCATATTCCTTAAGCGGAGGAAATGATGGGGAAGAGTCGGAGACGAAAGTTTTCACAAAATCATCAAAGGAATAATCGCAAACATCAACGCTTTTGACGGAGTACTTCTTCGATTTTGAATCATCGGCTTTAAAAATCATAATATCATCATCGTGTCGTAAAGTTAGAGTATCCTCAAAATGGTCTACTAGGGCTTTAGCGGTTCGTAAAAACGGTCGCCCTAGTATTAGAGGAACTCTCGGATCAGCTTCAAAATTGACAACAACGAAATCTGCCGGAAAAGTACACGAATTCACACGAACAAAAACGTCCTCAGCAATTCCACCTGGATGAGTGATCGATCGATTAGCAAGCTCCAAAGTCATTCTCGTCGGTTTAAGAGCCCCCATTCTAAGTTGTTCGTAGATCGATAATGGCATGAGGTTTATACTCGCACCCGAATCGGCCAGGGCGTTACAAACTTCTTGATCTTTCAATGAACAAGGAATGAGAAACTTTCCCGAGTCACCAAGCTTTTCGGGAAGCTTCTTGAGAAGAATCGCGGAACATTGAGCATTTATCGGCATTTCGGCTAATTCAAGCAATTTCTCTTTATTACTTATGAGGTTTTTGAACGTTGAAGCAAATTTCGGCATGTATACAAGAGCATCCATAAAACTTATATCAAAGTGCAATTTTTGAAAAATATCCAGAAATTTTTCCATTTGTATTTTAGACTTTGCACGGAGCTCTTCATCATTAAATCGTGACGGATATGGCAATTTAGACTTGTATTTCACATTATTCTCAAAAACAACCTTTTCTTTATCTTTCGACTTTTGAACAACCGGAGGTTAGACGTTTTCAGCTCCTCCATTATTACTAGGAGGAACCGTGTCCTTTGTCGCCTCGGTCTCACAGTCTACTACCTTGGGTGGAGACGAAGAAGAAGAAGAGGTAGTAGGAACTGTGGGTCCCTCATATGTAGCACCACTGCAAGTTATGATCGCCTTTACTTCGCCCCTCGGGTTTGCGATCGTGTTGCTTGGCAAAGATGTAATACCCGAACCCGAGGGTCGATCATTTAAACGTTTGTTTATTTTGCCATAAAAGATTGTTGGTTTTGAATCAATTGCTTAATCAAATCTTCCGTGGGCGACGAATTTGGAATAACAGCTTGATTTTGATTATTGTTGAAATTCTGCCCACGGTTTTGGAAATTAACATGATTTTGATTTCCATGATTTGCGTTCTGAAAATTCCCAGGGTTTCCATGGCTTTGTTGGTTTTGAAAATTGTTCCCTTGAGGCGGGCCTTGATTGTAGTTACCTTGAAAACCCCGATTTTGATTAAACCCTTGATTATGATTTTGAAAACCGTTGTTAGCTCGACTCTGATTTTGATTTCCTTGATTATTACGATTCTGCACATTATGATTCTGACTGACTTGATTGACTTGGTTTTGTTGCTCGAGAACGGGTGGTCCAAGAAAATGAGAAGAACGGTAGCTGAGGAGATTACGGTCTCCTTGAGGTTATGGGTAACCGGTGTTACCCGCGTTTGCAGCATACGCGTTTTGAGAAAAGGCACCGGTGGCCGGACATTCATAATACAAATGTGGACCACCACAAGTCTCACAACCGTGACTAACCACATTGACTTGATGGTTTGGTTTTTCAATAGACATTGCATCAACTTTCTTTGTTAAAGCCACAACCATATTTACCAATTCATCATTATTTTTACCATTATTAGAAACTTGAGGTTTATTCCTTGACATTCTAACACGAGCTTTATTCTCAATTATCATGAAAGCATCATTCGTGTTCCTAGCCAACAAGTTACCACCCGCAGCAGAATTAAGCGAATCTTGATCGGCATGACATAACCCATTATAAAACGTATCAATCTGCTGAAGGTCGGTAAACCCGTGGTTCGGACATTTCTCCTTCAAATCTTTGAAACGGTCCCAAGCTTCACTAAACGTTTCATCAAAAGCTTGTTGGAACCGAAAGATTTGAGAACGTAGGTTAGAAGTTTTAGAGGGAGGATAGAAGTAATTCACAAACTTGGAAGCGAGATCATTCCAAGTGTGAATCGAGTTCGGCGGTTCCTTTTCCAGCCAAGTCCGGGCTGCTCCTTTTAAGGAGAAAGGAAATAACTTCAATTTCACCACATCGTGAGGAACTTGGTTCATTCTAATCGTCTCAGCGATGTCGGTGAAATTTCTGATGTGAGCATAGGGGTCTTCGTGATCGAACCCGTGAAAGGATATACCCGTGATCAAATTGAGTAATCCGTGATTAATCTCAAAATTGGTATTGATGTCCGGAATCACAATAGCTCTCCTCACACCATTGAATGGTGATTGGAGTTGTTCTTCCATCGGACGCGGATCAAATGCCGGTTGTTGTCCCACCGGAGGGATAACATTGTGCTGCGGACCACCCATCGGCGGGGGTCCGTTGTGTTCGTTTTGGTTCATCTCCTCGTCGTCAAGGAAATGAACCCGACTCGTATGTCGTAAAACCCGCTCGGGGTTAGAGAACGGAGACGTAAGACTCTCAAACGAAGATCGGGTGTGCATACACCACGAGCAATAATTAAAAAGAAAATGAAAAAGAAACGAGAAAATAAAATCTTTTTGTTTTTTTTTATATATTTTTTTTCACAAAAACTTTTTATTTCTTTTGTTTTTCTTTTCTTAAAACGTAATATTAATCGAAAACCGTTTCTTTCAAAACCACGCGCGACGGGACGGGAGAGAAGAATGGATCTCTCTTCAGCTAGCAATTTAATGTCTTAGCTATTCGTATTTCCCGCTTATTCGGTTGTAGTAATTGAAATAGTCCGATAAACAACTAAATTACGTTTTCGTTATATTGTGAGACTTTTTTGGTTTACAACGCCCTTTCTTTCGATCGAGTCGAGGCTGTAACTTTTATTATTTTTTTGGTATTTTTGAAAACACTTTAGGAAAAGTGTTTTTGATTTTTCAATTTTTATAGAGATATATATACAAAGTAGAGGAAGGCTTAACAAAACACGATTTTCAAAAATTGATATTCAAAAATTCACTTCGGCCTTCCCCGGCAACGGCGCCAAAAATTGATTCGTGTGAAAACCAATTATAATAATTATAGTATAGTATCAAAGTGATCCGTGTAAAATACGGATCACCCGAGTCGTTTTCCAACGAAGGCGAATGGAATCGAGAATATCGATTCGTGAAATCGTGAATTGTAAAGTGAGAAAATGAGAAATAGCAATCAAATAGTTCACGTAATCACAAACAAGTATGAAATATGCAAAGATTACAAGCTAATTATGCACCGAAATGAAAAACGTAAAAACGGAAACGCAACCGTAAAATTTAAAACGTAACGTATGACGAAAAATGATCCTACGAACTTGGAGATATTTTCTAAAATTTCTAAACTAATAAAAAGAATTTTAAGAAAACGAAAAATATTTTTTAAACTTTTTATTTATTTTCTAGAATTAATTTCCTATTTTTGGAATTAAAAATGAATTAAAAATAAAGAAAAATAGAAAAATAATTTGGAAAAATGAAAATTAAATTCTAAAATATTAATAAAGAAATTCTAAAAATATTTTTGTAATTTTCTGACCTTTTTCTGACTTTTTATGAATTATTGGCAATTAAAAACTATTTAAAAATAGAAAATAATCAAAATAAAATAGGAAAATAGTAAAAGGCTTTAGAAAAATCTGGAAAAATTCCAGAAAATCAAAAATAATAAAAGAAACTGAGAATAAAAATTTGAAACAAAAAATCAGCTATGGAACTGCTTATTTAGAGAAAACTGCTTATCTTAAGTGCTTATTAATAAGCACTTGAGATCCAATCACTATGAAACTTAACACTCAAACTGAAAATGATGTAATGAACTCTGATATGAAAGAAAATGACCAAGTTATAGCTCAAATACCACAGATACTCAAAATTTGAAGCAATAAGCTAAAAAAATAAACTCAAATATACTAGCAGTATAAGCTCGAAACTGATCAGAAGCAAAGTAAAGGTTCTAAACTCTCAACCTACTCCTAAATGACTTAGATTCAATAACAAATCTCAAACACTAGCACAGAATCACGAGAGCAGTCCTAATAAGTAAAAAACATTTCCGTCTCACACAGTCAACTAGACAAGCAAGTTAAGCTGATCTAATAAGCTCAATTCTCAGAACGTATGGGGGCAAGAGTTACACTACCTAACATACTATCTAGAAAACTTAAAAAATCTATGGCAGTATCACCAATTGATATGTAACTGAGGCAAAATTCAGCAGCCCATAATCAAATGTCCAATGCAACAGTTGACTTATTAAAGTCCTACACCATTTGACTTAATCTACTTTCTACAGCTTAATTCTATTTTAACTGGTTATAATAAGCTAAACTAATGTTATATTTAGCTCCTTAGAACTAAAATAAAACAAACCACTAAATTACACCAACAGATTTCAGGTTTATCAAACAGTTATGCTATAGTGAAACTTACTTTGACTTTTATAAATGATCCTACTATTTTTATGTTCTAACTAACTATATAAAACCTAAGTTAAACTACTTATAACAGTAAACCAGCAGATAGAACAATGTCGAAACCAATGACTGCTTAATCCAAACACCCTTACAACTGTCAAAATCCACTATTCCTAACTGATATAGCCTCTATTATCCTCAACAAGAATCAAACTAAATCACAATACTGTAATCTAAGCTAAATTATCAGAAATCAACAACAATAAACAACTGAATCAGTAAACAACTCAGATCCACAAAAACAGATACTAAACTATGCTATATTACACAGAATCAGAAACAACTCACTACTGATCTAAACAACTAAAATAACAATTCAAATCACAATTAAAACAATAGAACTCAGCTGAATCATACAGATACTCAAAAATCAATTTATACTAATTGATAAAGTAAAAGGAACAACGGAACTTACAAACCAATTCACCTCAGCTAAACAGAGGTGATTCACTATGCTAGCCTGTCTCTTGACAGGCTGAGTACTTCCCAAGCTTACTCAAACATGTCCAATTCCACCACAAACAAATCAATCCAAACTCTTGACCAAATATTTGACCAAATACTTATGAATAATAAAACTGTAAACTATTCTTTCTCAAACTTATGTAAAGCTGAATTTAGATGTGACAAGCAAATATTCAGCTCATTTAAAAGCTGAATACTACAAATCTATTTCTATATTTTTTTTATTGATTTTCTGTTTTTATAAAACTAGTTGAAATTAAATGAAAACAGATTTGTAACTAGAGTAATTTGACAGATAATGAAATAATGAGACTGAAATAAGAACTGAACAATAAGCAATAAAAGTTTAATAAGCTGAGTTGATTAATAAAGAAACTTCATTGAAATGAAAAGAGATTACAAGTAAACTAAGCTAAGTACAATCAAAATAAAAATTGGCAGAGTTTTGCTAGCCTAAAAACTCCACCCTTAGTTACAAAAGCCTAACCATCTATTTATAGGATGTGAGAAGGGATGAGCTCACGGATTGCCATGTTGGCAATCCGTGTGGTGTGTTTCTTCATGCCAATCCTGAGCCCTTGGATCTTTATCAATCATTGCCCCCTTGATAATAGCCCTTAGATCTTCTTTGGTGACGCGTTCCAACAAATCAAAGCCTGCCACGTTATCCCCTCGTGTGCTTGTTTGTTCTGACAAGCTCTGATCTTCTAGAATACCTTCTTAAATGACTGATTGGCCCTTAATTGCTGTAATTATGGACGAGGTAATTCTAGGGTTCTTAATTCACTGTAGCGTGAATAGTATTTTCTGGGGTGAGGGTTAATTTGGGGGTGAAATAGGCGGGGTGGGATTTTGTATGTTTTATTATTTCTAACTAGTTATAATACCCATGCACGCACGAGGTTTTGTTATAACTTTTTTTTTTCTTTTTCTTTTTTTTTTATTGTTATTATTTTATTTTATTTTTTTAATTTTCGGTCAGTATATTTTAATAGATGTTTTGTTGTTGAAACTACAAAAAATAACTATGTGATTCAAATGTCACATAACGCACGGTGTTTAGACATGAATTAATCAGAGTAAATACACATTTTCACATTCCAAACAGTCTATATAAGTATACTTTAGTGAATAATATATATTTTTTTGGTTTAGTATGTTTTTAGTGTATTTTATAAGCAATTAGGAACTTTGCTTTATTATTTTTACATGTGAATATTTGGATCCCTTGCACGCAAATTTTTTGACATAAGTAATGAAATTAAGATTGTTGATATCAATTTAGTCGACAAAGAAGAAAAAAAGAGTTACACTAAACATATTATTACTATTCAACCAAATATATAGTTACAACATTTTCATAAAGATCAAATCCAAAAGTAACGAAGAACCTCGAATGTTAAAGCCTTGTCATATGTACAATATCACAACATCCCCTTCAAAGTTCAAACCAAAGGCAACATGCTCTTGCCAAGAATTCTATTGTTGCTTTTCACAGATCCGAAGATCCGAATGTGCATTGACATGTTGTATTTCTTAAGCTTTATGACACTAAATCAACTCAAGAATTATGATAACTTCTTCTATATCTGGACAATTTGATATGACATGTCAGGCAATGATCACCAACAAAACTCAAATTTATAACATGTACGTAGCTCTCATAAGTATTTTAAAAAGAATCTTTTAGTCATCATCAAACAATAAAAGTTAAATGTACAATAGTTTGCTTGAAACTGGAGTACTACTTTATTGACACATTCGATCAAATACATACTATTAACTACAAATTTAACCAACCCTCTTTTACCATATCGAGATTCTCTAAAGCATCCTTCATGAAGGATCCAATTATATGTCTAATCCATTACGAAATATCTGATCTCCTGAAATAAACATTGCTTTAAAATGTGATACACAATAATACTCTCAACATAGTGTAGATATCTTAATCAAAAGCCCAAATTGATGTAACAAATTAAAATTAAAAGTATACGGAGTATATACCTGACGAAAGAACTCAAACATAGAACTTAAACATTCATTTGTGCTACACCAGAGGGTTGTTTCTTGCTATGAATATAAGTGGCAAATGAACGGGTCGGGTTGGGTAACGGGTCAAGATGGGTTAGTGTCTAAACGGGTCCGGGTAACGATGCAAGAAAATCGGAAACGTATTGCCAGTATTCGTCTGAAGTTCTGGAATGATTTCGATGTCTAAAATAGTAAAATAAAATCCATATTTCTTATATGCTTAGAAAGATACAGGTATCTAGTTTTAAAGATAAAATCAAAATACACTTTCTTAGGTAGTGTGTGATTGTCGTCCACTTACCCAGCAAACGTTGTCCTAATACTGGCATTCGAACACTCAACACTGCCACTGTTAAATTTTTTATTTGTTGAAAAGAGGTTATGGAAATTGGCTTACATAAAACACGATATTGTTAATATTTATATTAATAAGCATGCAATATCGATGTTTGGAAGCTATAACCTTTTGATACCAAACAAACCAAAATAGTCAAATATGACTTGCTAACAGTTTTAGTTTTAGAGATGTACAGAGTGGTTAAGAGTATAAGTTTGATAAACTACATTATTTAAGCTAATTTCGAGATAAGTTACTTAACTATAAAAGAGCAGTTTCTTTGCACCAAACATTTCTTTCTTTTTTATATGGCACATTGGAAAACGCCTTTTGTTTCCTAAGATCAAAAGTTTAAACAAATATCATGGTACACGATACATTGAACTAACATTTTCATCATCACAGTCATAAACTCCTATGGTGTACAATAATCTTTTGTTCTCATTTGCAAGTACAATTAATCAAGAAAATTCCAATATAAGTTAATAAGAACTTATGAATCCGAGCATGAAGCCTCAAAAGAATAGATCTTTTATAAGCTCAAAGATATGTTAACGATACAATTCAACTTTTAAGTAGCCTGGTCATGTTCTAACTTACCAAAAAAAGTGACTTTTTGAAACATTTAAAGGAGGGTTTTGGGATCACTTTTGCAGATCTAATTTCCTGATTTTTATATGTTTAAATCTCAAGGTAATCATTTATTAATGTTTGATTGAGGCCATCTTATTATGATCATGTATGTGTAAGGTCAAATAATAATAGTCTTGGATATAGCATTATGATCTAATTATTCCAAAAAGCATAATCTATTTCAAAATGCAAGCTCAAACACCAGCTAATTATGATAATGCATAAACAAATCTACCAGAAAAAGCTTCTTGTTAGCCTGAAACGTCTTTTTTACCTCTTCCACATGCTTTGAGATCCCAAAATCCAAAGAATGATTCTGATGCCATCTCTAACAAAACACAAAGTGATTAGAGCTACACACTTTCATTGTGATCCAAAACAAACTATATTCAATTAAAAAAGAGCCAAGTCAATCTAAAAACTAAGAAATTTATACCAGTGCAAGTTTCTTATAAACATTCTTGAACTAAATATCAGTACACCCTTTCTTTAACCCCAAAACATGATAAATCACTCCTTTCAACTCTATTTGCCACCATTATTCAAACCCATTTTTTGAGAATAGCTAAAAAGCTACAAAACATAGCCTTCTGTATGTTAATGTAGAGTTATCATTTGCATAATGCGTATGTTACTAAAGCGAGAAAAATGTACAGACTAACCTATGCCAGGTAGCACTTTTCGAAAAACTATGTAAAATATATATTTTTTTTCAGATAAAATCATAACACTTTACTTAGCTAGTGTGTGATTGGCCTAATACTGGCATTCGAACACTCAACACTGCCACTGTTATGCTTTTTGTTTGTTAAAAAGAGGTTATGGGCATTGGCCTACATAAAACACGATATTTTTAATATTCATTTAATAAGCATGCAATGCCGATTAAGACATAAATGGTGGGTACCTTTAGGGCTTGACATCATGTCTTTTTCAAAATGTTATTGCAATATTGATCACAAAGATGGAGAATTGAAATTCGTATTTCATAGCTTTATGCTCTTCTTTCAGGTTAATCGAGTCACCTACCACTTTGCATTTGTTCTTATTACCTACACATACAAAATGAAAAACATAATAAACGAACACACACTATAGCATGTTTAGCAAAGAATATTTTGGATTTCACAAACATGAAAAGAGTGGGGAAATAATAAGTTACAGATGACAGAAGCTAAAGCTTATGATTTTCTTAGCGCATTAAAAGAGAAAGGAGCAAACAGAGACAAATAGTTGGGTAAAAGACCAAAGTTAATTATACCATGACAAATGACGTAGTTTTAAAATCCAAGTAAGCTTTTCGCCCATCAGCCACTTAGTAACCTTCAAAAAATAAGACAACACGTAAACCAACTAAAATTTACATTACGTATTTTCAAAAAAACACATGCTAAATGCTTATGCTTATTAGCTTATTTCCTCACCATATAGGTTACAATCCTTTTGCACTTATAAGTCACACATTGTTACATCTCCCTTACTTGAACCAAGTATCTTAGACATTATTACACCTCTATTTCGAAAATTATCAGTTTATATATGTTCATAAGGTTCTTTGTGCTCTAGCAGTCCTCAATCTAGAGCCAATCTACTTACAATTGGGTTAGCGGTAATCAATATCTCAGTTGCTCAGTAACACATCTTGCAATTGGGTCACACATTATCGTGTACCCCAGTGCCATTAGACCACCAAGGAGACGCACGCTAACCTCAAAAGTTATCCTTGGAGATGTTAAAAATGGAGAATCTGTCACCCATTAAAAAAATCATAATGAAAAGTCTCGTATTTTCTTCAATAATTCAAATTTCCAGCTAGTCCAGTGAGAAGTACACACAAAAGCATGATAATAAGCAAGTAGTGTGTCAAAATGGACAGTGTGGACCGTGTAACAGGACAAAATGGATCGGATTGGATCTCACCAGCTTCATTTTATCTAAGTTTTTTATTATATGAATACTTATTACACAAATTATATTATAGAAATACTAATGTAGTTAGGAGGTTGTGAACATTTAAATATACTCTTGGTAGTTTTTGATCCGTTTAACGATTTCAAATCATTTGACCTTTTTTCAATTTTAACCAAGTTTTTCATTTATCCATTCAACATTTAAACTTTTAAATATTTGGTAATTTCTGATACATTTGACCAGATTCATCTTAAGCTTAGTTTATTCATTTACCCATTTGAAACATTATAGATTTAGAGATATACATAATACACATGGACACATTTGTATGTAAATGAGCCAGAATTGCTGCCACTTGTAGAAAGATATAAATCAAACCTCAAACATGAGACTGTATCTTCCTTCTCTATTGCGCATCCTCAAATACGATTGGCATGATTATGAATCGTCACCAGGTGGCAGAAGATAAATATCATAAGTCTCCTCCAGAGTTTGGGTATGTTCATCCGACATCACAGACTTAACTTGATCCACAGTTAGGTTTCTTGATGACTGAACAGGTATCAAGAAAACGTTGAGATCAAAATTGTCTCATATTTGAACTTCACAGGGAAAAGCTGAAAACTTTATAAAATAAGCTGGACACAAACTTTATAAAATAAGCTGGACACTGGAATCCTGTGAATGGATTAATTTGCTCACGATTCTTATTTGAGCTGTCTTTAGGCCAGGTTCTATAAATGCCTTGTACATTGGATAAACCTGCACAGACACTGATTAATTTGAGTAATGTTTTATCTCTAACACGTCAAACAGGTAAAATAAATCTATAAAAAACGTTGTTTAAAAAGAAATGGGTCAAAAGTAGCTAAACCGGTACTTTCAAATCATAAAACCTCAATACTTATTTTATACAAATAAGTAGGTGATTGTTGAGATATCATACTTTTTTTAGTCATATTTGACATAGCAATTGCTTAGGAAAACTTTAGAACAAAATAAGATCTGGATCAAACCACTCCAATAATTCTCTGTCTCATCCAACTTCATGGTCTATTCTTATAGAAGAACTGCAGATCACTGCCACCCTCTGCCACCTTCCTCCGCCTCTCATATTCTCTCTCCGCCTCCCCCACCATCGAGAAAGCATGAAACTCAATCTCTCTGATAGTTTTCTAATCAATAACAAACACGGTGTTAGTAGAAGGCAATGTAAAATGTATATTGAGTAAACATCAAACATGTGATGGAGATGTGCTGACCCTTTACATAAGCCACATAATAAAATTAGTGAGACAATGAGCTGAGAGCCATAAGTGATAAAACTATTTATGGTGCAATCCGGTTATCACAAACTTCCCAATTCCAATTCCAAAGCATATCAATATTCAACAAAATAACAAATATGACCCGAAGTAGTTGTATTTCTAAGCTTGTTCTAATATCATTAATTGTACCTATTAGATATATCTAAATAGCCCACACCATGACATTAACAGATAAATGATTCAAATAACTCTGTGTGTACACCCGGGCTTTATTTTAGTTTAAATCGGTACTTATTTTTTTAACAACATTTGATCTAAACGTTTTTAGACCTGCTAATCCCATCCTAGTAGAACTGGGTCCACCGGGGTAACTTTTTGGAACTTCACGGGTTAGGACCCAGTTTTGACCAGACCCGCTCCACACAACTTTAAAAGTGACCCGATTTAATCCATAACAATAAGCCATCATGTAACATATGTTTTTAAATTGTGGGGGGGAAATTCATTGAAACTACAAACCTTGAACCTTTTTAACTTGTTGTGATAGGTCATATATTACAGTTGACGGAGGCTATTTAAGTCGATAAGCCCGTGTATCCATTCCATCTGAAAATAATACAACCTGAACAGATAAGCCTACTTTATAATTCATCAAGTTAAGTAGCAAATCACCTGATCATAAATAAGGCTTAGGGTTCATACTCAATTGTGTGATAGAAGACCTCAAAATTGGTGAATGAGAAGATTAAATGTAAGATATACATACCTTGTTCTTGAAGGAATGAATCAAATTTAGGTACACACTTTCATTCTTTTAATTTTTCTTTTCAACCTTTAAACAGTCCGATTCGTTTGTGTTAGTATGATTTAGGAATTAGGGTTACAATTTCAATTATGGAAGTCGTTCAGGGCTTTGTTTGGTCCAAAAGGGTGGTTTTGTTTGGTCCAATTTTTGTTTTAACCCATCAGTTCTTTGTGAATTAACTCCGCCTTTTTTTAAGTTTTATTTATTATACTTTTGACACATATACTTTTGTACATAATTTTTCTGAAAAATCTTGTAAAAACGAATTTTTATAAATTTTAGCTAAATAAGGAAATATTTATGATTTGATATGAAAAAGTCCCCACTAGGGGTTTTATTTTATTAGAAAAAAGATGCGTTGACTGATTAAAAAGGAATGGGTTGACCGGGTATTTGTTGTGGGCTCGGGTAAAAATTGGTTAAGGGTTGGGCTTTGGATTTTTATTAGTAAACTTGGATTTGTACATTGGGCTAAAAAATCATGGATCAAACTTGTATTATTTTCAGATTTTTTGAGTAAAATGTATAAGGACCAATTATGTCAACTTCTAAACTCCAAGGGCTGATCTTGACATTCTTCAAAAATATAATCCAGGGACTATACTTGCCAAGTCTGAGTAAATAGAGGACTGAAACTGATTCTTGGATTCCCGGCTTTGACTTTTTGACCATCTTCAACTCTCGTGCTCGGTTTTACCGGTTATTGTGTGATTTCCGTCATTTTGTAAAATATCCGTACCTGCATATCACAAACACAAAAACACATGTTTTCTTGGCATTTATTAGCTCAAATAGTCGTTTTGGGTAGGTAATTGGCCATAAAATGGTGAGTAAATAAGCACTCACCAAGTAGCTTATTTTTTGAAAAAATAAGAATAATCTCCTAACAATCTTGTGTGCCAAACATAGCCTTCAACTATAGAGTATTTACTACTATCTACTTAAAAATAAGTTTTACTCACTTCAACTATAATAGTGTATTTAATATCTACTTGAAAATACTCCCTCCGTCCCAATTTATTTGTTTACTTTTGACTTTTAAAGTTTTTTTCTTTTAAAACTTTGACAATAACTATTTTCTTTTGTGTAATATAACACTTGATGCAAATTATATGAATAGATTGTATTTTAAATGTATTTTCATCAGGTATAATTTTTATCAAATATTATATAACATAAAACAAAACAAAAATTTAAGGTTAAAGTTGGCAAAGAGAGACTTAAAAAGTTAAAAGTGAACAAATAAATTGAGATGGAGGGAGTAATTTTTTATAAACTTACATAGTTGTAGTTTCAATATATCTTGTCAATATGTCTAGTTGATATAACGTGTTTTGTATAACACTAGCAAGAAGATTACCTTATATGCACCATAAGATAGCCCGCTTATGTTAATTAAAGATGATTCGATTATCAAGTTGAACCAAACCGGGCAATTTATTCCCTTTGTCGGGTACATTTTAACGACACATGATTGTTTGTTGTCAGCCTAAACTTTAGCTAGAGATTGCTTACTCGCTACTCGCTAGTGCAAGAACTAGTTTTTGTACTAGGTCATCTTTGTTATTTTTACTCGGCCAGTATTTTCACTTCATGTATGCCTACTTGATAAACCAAACTCAAGGTATAACTTGCTCCTACTGAGTTTATTCAATCTACTGAGTTTATTCAATACACTGCTTGAAAAGGGATCATATACATACACCAGGTCACCATCTTCTAAATAAACTTTAATTGTGAACATTACATATTTGCATACACTGAAAACAGAAAAAATTAACCCAGTGGGTATACGTTCTTGGTTAAAATTACTACTATTATTTTGGTGCAGATCAATGGCATCGCCGTATGCATAGTCCTACTCCCTTGACAATAACCAGTCAAGCTTACTGTCAATTCTCTTATAGTTGTATACCTAGATCATAAAATGTATATAAATTTCTAAGACTTTTGTGACTGGGTAAAATTTGGACTGAATAACATACTAAAACATTAATTAAAATCAAGTCTAAGGAACTGGAAAATCCCAACAAGCACAAAAAGATGAGATGAACAAAACTGTCTCGATGACAGAATTTTTTGTATCCACCAACTAGTAAATGTAATAACTAGAGAAACAACATTTTGCAGCCAAAAAGTGAGAATTCTATAAACCTCACTTAAGATTACCAGAGAGGTACTTCCCTAAAGAGAAACAACATTTAGCTTAGTTGCTATCCATCAAAACTTCACTGCTACTGATTAGTAAAGAACCTGTGATCCAAAACCTGGTGTAAGTAGTTGTTTAGGACATATTATTCTATATAAAATTTGTATAAAACAGACAACAGAATTAGCACCTCCAAAACCAGGCTGGTCCACCTCACAGGTGGCATTACCATCATCCTGTTTCTCCACCCAATGTCTTAACAAGCACCAGTGGCGGCGATTAGGGTGTGCAAGTGGTGCAACCGCACCGGGCCCCCCTTTTTAAGGGGCCCCCGATTTAGTATAGTTCTATTAATATTAATAGTTTTATATATAAACGTTTTGAATTTTTAGTTCTTTGTTAAATATTATCAAAGTTAATCCGGGCCAAATACAAAAAATAGATGACAAACTTTGAGCTAAAAAAAAGAAAAAAAAAAAGTGAAAGAATTGAATTAAATATGGGCCAAGTCCAACAATGTCCACATAAAAAAAATACTCCTTACAAGACAAAATATCTCCATTAAAAACATAAAAAAAAACATACTCGAAACAAAGTTTCGATCAAAATCTCAAAAGAGGGAAAAAAACCTTGCATTCCTGTAATCCTGTTCCGGTCTTCTAGTCTTCTAGATATTGTAGAATCTTTTCTCAATTTTAGTCATTCACTCATTCAGGTAACACTTTAACTATTTACTTTAAATCTTTAATTTGGTCATTGATTGTGAATTATCTTTTAGACTATACCCTTTTTAGTTACTAACTTTTACTCCATTCGTCCCATAAAAACTGTCCAGTTTGACTTTTCAGAGTCAACCTGGTTCAACTTTGACCTTAAATATTTTTTATGTGTTATATAATATTTGATGAAAAATTATATCAATGAAAAACACACTTAAAACTCAATCCATTCATATATTTTTCATCAAGTATTATATAATACCCACAAAAATAGATAAGGTCAAAGTTGAACCAGTTTGACTCTGAAAAGTAAAACTGGACAGTTTTTATGAGACGGAGGTAGTAATTGGTTATTGGTTAATTAGTTGGAGTCTTACTTGAGGTCTACAATGTCACAAGAGAGACTTAATGGATTGGCATTGATAGCTATTGAAAATGATATATTAGAAAGTGTTAATTATGCAATGTTGATCAACAACTTTGCTACGAAAAATGCTAGAAGAATGGCACTCTTCAAGAACTAAGTATGTTGTATCTTCGTTTATAGACTTTTGTTAATGTTTTGCGTAATGTCAAAGAACTTTTTATTTTCCATAATAGTTAAACTTCGTGATTTATGGGGGCCTCATTTTTGATTTCGCACCGGGCCCCCCAAATCAATGGGACGGCCCTGACAAGCACAGTTGCTATTTCTTGTATATTGGCATCATTGTGAGTCTGTAGCTTCTTAATTTGCTCGAACCATTTAGCTTCAATCATTTGTACATAAGGATTCACATCTGATTCAGCTGAATCCTTTTGGTGTCCACCAACCATTAGTATGTTTTCAAGCCCCTCTAGACAAAGAGTCACGATTTCGGGTTCTTGACAGGTGAGCAAGTGACACAGTGGTTTAACACATCCGCAACTAACAAGATGCCTATAATGATTGTATAGAGAAAAAACATCAATATTCATAAATAGTATACTCAAGGGAACAAGGGAAGCAACCCATCTTACTTGATTTGGGTAACGCTTCCATAATAAATAGCATTCGAGATTGCCCATGCAGCCTCTTCCAGAGTGTCCAACTCTGGATTTTGAAGCAACTCCGAATTTTGAAGCAACTCAACAAGGGGCTCAATGATTTGTGCATCAATCACTTTCTGTAGAATAATCACCAAATGATATTACCAGTCAGTAATGTACATTGATGCTTACACAGTTAGATCTAGTCAGTTAAGATGGAAATAAATTATCAAACCTGAATAAGCTCCTCCTTGTTGCTAGCAATAATGATTGCAATAGTCCGACAAGCGCCCTTCCTAATGTTCTCTTCGTGGTTATTTGACAACAGTTCCCGAAGACAGGGAAGCACTTGTTGATTGACGATATGCTAAAACAGATATAAACACAAATGAAATTTGGTCGAGAATATACTACACTACTGCTTGTAATAAAGAAGAAGAATGCTGATGTGGCAAGATCATTGGTCCGATCAAGTAGATTCTTTCCTTTTCATAACTGTTTGATGCCACATCATTGTGTGAAATCTTTTTTGAAAATTTGAAAATTTTTTGTGATCATAGCGTTACTCAATAAACAAACTTCTGAATAATAAACCTCACATAAAGAGCACGATCGTAAAATGAGATTTCGTCAACAATACAATGTTTTAAATCAATAAAATGAAAAACAAAGCTCAAGTTGAAAAACCTAGAGCATAGATGCAACAAGTCCCATTTTGCTAAAAATTTAGCAGTTGCCTTTTTTTAACACTACACATGCACTATTGATTGTAATGATCTAGTCGAAAAGATTCCCTCTTTTTCATTTTTTAGATACATTTGGCTATCTGATTGATAATCAGAAATCAGAACAACTCTATATATATAGCGCAAATAATAAAAAAAGGTAATATACTTGCCACAATTTCATCGAATGGGTAGTGAACTATTTTTTTTTTTATTATGAGGGTAATTTTCTTTCAAAATCATCATCTTTAGGGTATTTTGTAAAAATTTTGAACAATTTTGCCCCTCATAGCTAATACAAAAATTTTTTTCCCGAAGGGCAAAATTGTCCAAAAATTTTGCAAAATACCCTAAAGATGGTGAATTTGAAAGAAAATTACCCTCAAAATGAAAAAAAATAGTTCACTACCCATTCGATGAATTTGTGCCAAGTATATTACCTTTTAATATCATTTGCCCATATATATATTACTGACACACCAAGAAGATCAGATCCAATTGACAGCATGTTAGAAAAATTGACTTCTATGGGCTAAATTGTAAAAGATTTGGACACATTTAGCCCCCTCCTTTTTTGAAATGGGCAAGCATGGCCTTTCAAAAGTTAAATGTGAATTAACATGCACATGTTTTCTCTCCATGGGAGAACATGGCAATTATTTTTAGAAAAAAATTATAAACATAATATATTTAGTTATTTAAATATAAATGAGGTGTTAAGTTTCGGGAAATTTTTGGTCATTTTGGGCCTTTTTTAAAGTGATTCGCATAATACGAGCCCGTTTGGCCCGTGCCCGTTTAAGCCTGAGCACGTGCCCGTTTGGACCCGTGGCCGAGCCCACCCGACCCGCCCGTTCTGCCACCTCTATCTCCAACTGAATCTGACGTGTGTGGAAATGATGAGGCATCTAAGTGTGTGCAATCACTGGCTGGCTGAATTGTGCAAAGAAAAAAATTAACCTAAACCCAAACCATATATAACTCATGCAAAAAGCTGTGTAAATGAAGAGAATCCCAAAAGAGCACTACAACAACAACAACAAACCCAATCCCGCCGTAGCAGGGTATGGGGGAGGTAGAATGTAGACAGATCCTACCCCTACCCGAGGATAAACCCAGGAATAGAGAGACTGCTTCCAATGAGACCTCCGGCAAGTGCAGGTGTGCGGGTGAAAGGGAAAAGCAAAACGAGCAAAAAGACAATAAACAACAAGCAAAAGCAGGCAAACAAAAGCAAGAAACAGAAGCAAAAACGCTATACAATTCATAAATTAACAAATATGAGTAAGTGGAGTCTAAGATTGTACCTGAGTTAGAGTATCATTTATAGAAGCAATTTTTCCAACAGTATATAAAGCAGGGATGAGCACCGATAGAGAACTATTACTGACACACCAAGAAGATCAGATCCAATTGACAGCATGTTAGAAACTATACAGGGTTGTTGTTATACTTAAAAAACAATATAGATTACCATACTTACTTCAGTAATTGAACCAGATCGGTGCATACAGATGCGTCAATAACAGCTTGAATATGATCAGTAGTACCATCTAAAATATATGAAAGCGCCTCACAAGCATCCATCACAACTTCTTCGTCATTTGAAGGAATAAGTTGCTGAAAAACTAAAAGCGCACTTTTTGTCTGTCAAAAGCATATGATAATTATCGTTAATAGCTACAAATATTTGTGGGCACATCTATGAAGTATAATATGTAACTGGCTCTTGAAAAGATACAACAATTTAAGAAGCAGTTATAATAAACCACCAACCTGATCAAGAGAAATGTGTGGTTTGCCACTGCATAAATTTGACAGTGTCCACGCAACATTTCGTAACATCGATGGCTTCGCAGGCTGCTTTACGTGGGGCAGCAAAGCAGTCAATGCACCTTCTCGAAGTACAGTGTCACGATATTTATAGTCATCAACAGCGACATTCCCTAGCGCGCGCACAGCCTACACATACCGAAAGATATGCGACATTAAACTCCTCACAGATACCGAAACAGAAACAAGAGTACATGGAATAAAACAAAAGAAAACATCCTATATACGAATATACATGCTCCTTGAGATCATTGACTACATTTTCGGTAGAGTTAAGTAGTTCTACAAATTTCTCCACAGCACCATGACGAATCATCAACTTTTTGTGTGATGATGTCCCACAAGCAATATTAGTCAACACCTTAGCAGCCTCAATCTACAACAGAAATATTTATGTAGCAATTTAGCATACAGCGTATGAAACTATTGTGTTTATTTATCTTATATTGTTTTTTTCACCTGTAGTTCCGTAAAATCTTTTCTATCAAGGAAGCTCACAAATTGGGTAACAAGAGCAGATGGAATACATATTTGAATGGGAATGGTACGTTCTGTTTAAAAAAAAAAAAAAAAAAAAAAAAAAAAAGTGATGGAATTAGCTATAAAACAAAGAAATATGTAGTAACAAGAGCAGATGGAATACCCATGGCATTACCTATTGATAATCGTTCTGATAATCGTTCACGGAAATATGTAGTAGCCTCAAGCTGTTCATTGTCATCTGAAGAAGAAACTCCTTTAACAATGTCACCGGTGGTTTTGAACTGCAATCAGCACAATCTTAGTAAAAGTTAGAACTTACATCAATAGTTCATGAAGTTTGTTGTAAACCTAGAAAGTAAACCACAATGTTTCTTCACAAGGCACAAGCCAACTAAGGTAATACAGTAATATGACAGATCCCCAAAATTCACCATTTAAAACATCATTTTCCAAATGAATCACTCAAAAATTATATCAAAATGCTCATCCATAACTTCAAGAGATAACCTAGGTAATCGTATACAGATAAAGGTGAAACCCGTTCATGTCGCCATGGTTAACTTGTGAACGAAATCTAGATTACAATGAGTCGGTTTTCCAAATTTTCACTTTGCCCCACCTCATCTATCTATCCTTCCTTCACCTATTATTTGTTTGTCTCATACAAAGGCTATCAACTATTAGCAAAAAAATAAAAAATAAAAAAAAATAATAATAATAAAAAAAAAAAGGTTATGATTGTCCAAAAAATTATTTTGAATATATATATATATACACCGAAATTAGGATTACTACTATACTCTTCTTATAGGGTCGGGTTACGTGTTACTTTTCTATAATCAAAACCCAAAATCAACCTGATTCGATAACACCCGAATCCTGATAACCCGACCCTATAACACCCCTAGCTATCAATGTCATCTGAGTAAATTCGGATCTACCAATTCTTCATACTCAAAAGTCAAAACAGCATAGTGTGTTCTGATACCCAATAAGCTTACCCAAACACCCCCCAAAACATGAGATACACATTGACTTCTGAAAAATCAGATCATTCCACTCCAAACGTACATGATCGCTTTGTTGTTCAATATTAGATCCTAATACTTCATGGCAATCGAGACATCTCTAGTTTCCAATCGAGACATACTTACAATATTCCAAACATCACTCGAAACAAATGTTCAATCTTAAATCCCTAATCCCTAAAACCAAAATATACAGAAAACAATAGCAGCTTAGAACATGATGAATCAAAGTAGCAAACTACTAGGTTCAGCCAACAAAGCCGTTAACAGAACAAGCCATGTCTTCTTAGATAACTATACGTTCTTCCTGATAAACCCAAATGATCAGTCAGTTATCCCTTGCGATTACAATAGTTCATGCTAAGAACCATGAATTGCTATACATTATATATAGTATATGACCATGGCTATCTAAATTAAACATTGACTGCTTCATTATAGATTGTTCTCTAAGTTGTTAAACCTTGTAGCAAGTCTAATCTCTTATTGCTATTGTGCTAATTTCAAACAGAAAATCAACATGCATCGGTTCCAGGGTTCAATCTAACGATAACTTCAAACCTAAGGAGTGCTTGTATTAGCTTAGTTTTCCCGCTTATGGACAGCTTATAACCTTTTCGAAATTTAAATAAGCTAATCAAAACACATCCTAGATAGTGCTATCATTACCAAATCCGCACAATCATTGCACATACATTACCTAACTGCAACCAGTAACACTTGCATCAAGTACTCATAAGTCATAACTAGTACATAGAAGCATGATAAAGAAAATATACAGCATACATTTTCAACCTATGTTTTGAAACCAGACCGAACCAATCGTAAACCAGTCAACCATTTTCTTCCCAATCTTTTGGATTTTGATCAATTTATAGACTTATGTTTGTGTTTTGAATTGGTAAGATTTGGAATGTTGATTTCGGATGTCTGGACATGCTTATATGATGTTTTTCCATAGGCTAAAGTTTCTAGTTGGTTGTTGCGGACTATTCCTTGTAATGTTGTCAAAACTTCTCAGCCGATCCGACAGGTTGGGCCTTAAAACTGAACCGGTCGGCCAAATGGTTACTTGCTGGTCCGATTTTCAAAACATTCCTTTCAACAACCAGTGACCACCGTCACGTACCTCACATTACACGCCATCTATCCACCTACCTCACTTTTCTTCAAAACATTAGTAACAATTTATACGTCTCAAAAAGTGCAAGGGCCTAACCCAACCTTATCTCCTCTCATGATCACTTAACGAAATTAACCTACAATTCCTAAAACAAACACGAAACCCTAACTCTAACAAAAACACATCTCATGAACACTCAACGCACCGACTACAATTATGTGATAGGCATATCCTCACGGAATTTTATGCAGCTACGTAAAAATTTCAAAAAACACAAGAAAACTATGTCAAAACTGTTACAGTAATAGCTACCATAACAAATCCTCAAGCTATAAGTAATTATTTACATTCGTCACAATGTAATTCCTAAAAACCACTAAACCATAACCCTAACATATATGTAACAAAATTTCATGATGAGTCAATACAAAAACTATATAAATATACAACAAATATATGCAATTAAATTATATATAACAATCAATCGACCTTCTTCGGCTTATGTTCTTCTCTTTCATTCTCCATCATATTATTCTCTCTTATGCGCCGACCTCCGTTTCTGATGTTAGGGTTTTAATTTTGTCTCAGTGGTCGATATTCATAATATATCGATATGTATAATATATTGTTGGCATATATATACGTTTATAATTTTACTTCTCTATTCAAGAGGTCGAATAATAACCGTTGAAACAGATCTTCATTTCTTTTAAAAAGTTTTTTTTTTTTTTTTTTTTTTTTTTTTTTTTTTTTTTTTTTTAACTCTCGTCAACTATATTTAAATACTTTTTAAATTAGTTTTTTTTAATCCACATTTCAACTATGAACGGTAACATTTTGTATAACAATGGCTTTAAAGTTGGACAATGGCCAGTGCGGATTGTTGAAGGTAGCTGATTTGATGTCTAAATTACATGACGATAAAAATTTATTGTAACCATTTTGCTTTAAATTTTAATGATTTCTTCGTCACTCTCGACCACTTTAAGATGAGTTTGACAAATATGTTTAGCATAATTTTATATATCGTTAACATTTTGAAGTTGAAAGTAAATTTTGAGGCTAAAATAAATAAAGGGATATATAATTTGAGGCTCTTAATATTTAGAGGCCCTGTGCGGTAGCACATCTCGCACATTCTCGAATACGGCTCTGATTTCTAGAAGTTGCTGGAGTGGCTTGACATGAGAGGTTGAAGAACTAGTGTATAGGTTGATGACTTGATGCTTCAAGTTGGGCGAAGAATACTTGATAATCAAGTTTAACCAAACCGCCAGGCCTAACATTCCTTTAGTAGAATGGTCGAACACGACAAGATTTTCATTGTTTAATTTTCATGGTAGGTCTAAGGCTTGATCAATCTCCACGACTCCACCTCCACCTCGACCTCCCAGCATGTAAAAGTGTCGTGGAATATGTTTCTGATCGTGTTGCTAATATTGTTGGCGACGTGTTAAGATAGTCAACAGAAGCCGTGAATTAGATTATTAAAAGCCCAAACTAGTACCCTTTACTTTATGGATTAAATATGTTGTAGAACTAATCGTTTTTTACGATTCCACCATGATGTGTAACTGTGTTTGTTGTTTATTATCTTTGCTAGTTTATGTACCCGTGAAATTCACCAGTTTTATTATAAGGAATTTGCAGCTATAATCTTATGAAGTATCGGGTACTTTTAAATCGACATGAGCTGTTTGTCGCGGGCTTATACTTATGTCAGCGATTGCATACTAGCTAGACAGCTAGTGCGGAAACTGTTTTTTTTTTTGTACCATGTCATCTTGGTTATCTTTATTTATGGCCAGTATTTTCACTTCATGTATGCTAGTCTAGTGCTTATATATAGCGATGGCATATATCTGGAGAATTATGGACGTCATTGTACTGGTTCCATTGTTACTAAAATGGTAGTTAAATAATATTAAATGTAAAAGTAACACATGGTGATGGTTGGGCTAGTGGCTATCATGTGCACATCTCTCTATGCAAGAGGTCCAGTGATCAAGTCCTTGTACTTAAAAAATGATATAGGCACAAGCCTTTTCCACCTCCGGCTTTTTACTTTCAATATGGGTAAAAGCTATAAAATACCATCGTACTTTCAAAAATGTACCAAGTTGAACCATGTACTTTTTTATTGCTTACGAACTTTCAATTTTTTATTCGACCATCTTTTTAAAAATGTAGTTCTTACTCTCTTCAACTATTCGGAGTATTTACTATCTAGTTAAAACTATATTTTTTTTTATACTCACTTCAACTATATATGCTGACAACAAGACATATACGACTAAGAATGGGGAACACAATTTTCTTATATTACTTGGATGTAATTTCAATATATTTAGTGAATATGTGTAGATGATATAATGTGTATTGTATAACACTAGCGTTAAATTCCGGACCACGGCTTTTCTCCTTGGTCCTATTTTGTTTAATCACATATTCCAGTAACTATTTGCTTTTCTACTAATCAACTAATCAATTAGGTGTTGTTTATTTTCATGAATAAACCAAATCATCTATTTTTAGCACATGTTATAGGTATATAGATCTTGTTATATGAATAATCTTTTCCACATAGTTATGGGCTGCATCTCATCACTTGTGGGCCAATCAATATGTTGTTATTAAATGGTATTAAAAGTGAATAGAAGACATGATGATAGGTGGTTGCAATGGCAATCATCTCCGCTCTTTGTACAAGAGGTCGAAGGATCAAATCCCTTGCACATCATCTACCAATTTTTTTTTTTTTTTTTTTTTTTTTAAAGAATTTTATTAAACTCACTTAAACAATACTTAACTGTCTTTTTTATAATGACTTTTATAATACTCACTTAAAGTATGACTAACACAACACGAACACAGCTTAAGTTACATCGCTGCGAAAATTGAAGGCAATGAAACAAGGTCGTGATTTGTGTTAAATGAACTTATAAACATGTCTTTAAGTTAATTTTTGTGGAATGTGTGGTTGAGTTATATACGGTGTGTCACTTAGAATTCGACGGATTAGTTTCGACATCCGTAAATCTATTAATGTGCTAAAATAAGCAATCTGATTTGTTTATGCTAATAAATAACATCTAATTGGCATAGTAGAAAAGCCAATATATATTGTACTAATATGACATTAGAAGACAACCATTGTCCAGAATTTAAAGCCATTGTTATACAAAACATGTTATATCAGCTAGATATGTTCACTAAATATATTGAAAAAGAATTGAAAGTAAAATGTAATAATTTAAAATGTGTTTGTGTTCTGTAGTCATAGTTGAAGTGAGTATTAAAAAGGTCATTTTGGATACTCAATTATTGCTGAAGTGAGTTTAACAAAAAGATCATTTTTTAAAAAGAATTGAAAGTAAAATATAAAAAGTGATGAAGTAGGTTCATGGGATTTGATCCTTAGATGTCTTGAACAAAGATTAATAGCCATTGAACCAATCCATCACTATGTAATACATTCACTTTTAATATAATTTAACTATCTTTTTGAAGAATCTTTTGATCATCCAACTTTTCCTTCGGGCCAAAGTTCTCCATTTATCAATATTCTCTTATAACTCCAAAAGACGATAGGAACACTTAGATTTCATGCATTTTTTGATGTCAATCAAACCCTACCTTAAAGACCCGGCCCAGACAATGATCATATATTCTCATTAACCTAATTAGCCAGGAGTCTCTTATAACTAGTTTTTGTGTATGTTTATCTTTTAATTTATTTTGGAAGGCTTATACATGTTTATTTATTTATTTATTTATTTATTATTATTATTATTATTATTATTATTATTATTATTATTATTATTATTATTATAAAAACATCACTTTCATTAGAAACAAAACTATAGGATTACAAGAAATTAGTGGGGAGCCTCGAAACTAACTAGGCCCCAACACCTTTAGCAATGGCAAAGCTAATCCTACTGAAGATATGAATAGCTGCACGCGCTCCAACGTCTTGAGTAATGGAGAACTTCCTGATCCATTTTAGTAAGGTCACCGCATCAGCCTCAAGTTCACCCAGAGAGGAAAATGAAAAGGGGAGGAACCCATATCTAATCTCCGTACACTTAGCCCTATACTTGACACGTTTACGTTGTACGGCGTCAGACACCACACGACCTGGCACAAAATCAATCATACCAGTTTGCGTAAAGGGAGACGACCCCGTCAAATCGACGCAAACGTCCTTCCCCTCGTCCCAAGAATAAAGCAATATATCAGCTGGACATAAGGCTTGCTCCCCCTCCCCATAAAGCCCGATGTCAACCTCTCTACGAGCCGAGACCCCGGAACGAGAGCAAACATCAAATAGGGTATCACGCACCATGTTGTGTCGATGTTTAATGCCAATGATGCCAGCGCACGATACCGCATGGTCTCCATAAATATCCCCCGAAAAAACCTTGGAACAAGCTGAGCACGGTCTCTGAACCGAAAACAGGGGAACACCTAGCCTATAACATAATACACATCGGTAAGTTCTGGCGTTCATAGTCTGTCCTAACCCAGCGATCGGAACCACCCGTAACCAATCTGAAGTATAGTCTTCCCTTTGCGATCTCCAGAGCGCCATCTGTCGCGTAGATAGACAAAAGGTAGATTCAGCCGTTTTGGTAACACGTGTGAAATATATATCTGCCAGTTTCTTCATGAGTTTAGGGGCAGCGATCTCATCCGGATTACTCAAAAGGTCGATCTCCATTTTTGCATTAAAAGCACACAAGGCCTTTATTATTATTATTATTATTATTATTATTATTATTATTATTATTATTATTATTATTATTATTATTATTATTATTATTATTATTATTATTATTATTATTATTATTATTATTATTATTTATAAACCATCACTTTTATTAACAATAAATAGGATTTTACAAGAAATTGGTGGGAAGCCGAGAAACAATCTGAGCCCCCACTCCTCTAGCTATAGCGAAACTAATCCTACTAAAAATATGAGCAGCAACACGTGCTCCAATGTCTTGAGTCACCGAGAATCTTCGGATACGCTTCAGTAAGGCCACCGCATCCTTCTCAAGTTCTCCAAAAGAAGAGAATGAAAAGGGGAGAAACTCATATCCCATATCCGCGCATTTAGCCTCGTACTTGACGCGTTTACGTTGTACGGCTTCAATCACCGCACGACCCGACACAAAATCAACCATACCAGTTTGCGTCAAGGGCGATGACCCTGTCAGATCAACATATACATCAAGCTCACCGTCCCATGAGTAAAGTAACATATCAGCTGGACTAAAGGGTTTGTCCCTTTCCCCAATAAGCCCAATATCAACCTCCTTACGTGCCGAAATCCCCGATCGAGAGCATATGTCAACAAGAACATCACGCACCACATTATGCCGATGTTTAATACCAATAATACCCGCGCACGATACAGCATGGTCACCATATATATCACTAGTAAAGACCTTGGAACATGCTGAACACGGCATCTGAACAGAAAATACGGGAACACCTAACCGATAGGACAACACACATCGGTAAGTCCTGGCGTTCATAGTCTGTCCTAATCCAGATATTGGAACCACTCTAAGCCAATCTGAAGTGTAGTCCTCCCTTTGCGAATTCCATAACGCCATCTGTCGAGAAGATAGGCGAAAGGTGGATTCAACCGTTTGGGTAACCCGTGCGAAATGTATATATGCCAATTTCTTCAAAAGTTTGGGGGCAGCGATCTCACTTGGGTTACTCAAAAGGTCCATATCCATTTTCGCATTAAAAGTACATAAAGCATCATCAAAAGAAGGCCAAGAAGCCACAATACCAGAATATCGGAGAAGCTTAGTTTGTAAGCTAGCATATTGAAGTCTAGAAGCAAGGAAAGCATATTTCAAGACATCACCTGCAGAATATACACCAAGTCCCCCAAAAGTAAAGGGTAGGGTGGCGAGTCTCCACTGCCAATCACCAAAACCAGGTCCAGAAGCAGTGACAATACGCTCCAAAGAAGAACGAAGAGCCACATCAAATGAAATCTGAGCACTCTCAAAGATCCGGGGAGAACAAGTGCGCATAGCAAAATATAATTTGGAAATACCGGCACAAGCACGAAGAAGCAACAACTCGCACTGAGGATCATTAATCTTAGCAATAGCATCCATAAGCTCAATGGTTTTGGCAACCCTTTTCATAACAAGCTCACTACTAAAATCAAGGTCCACACTAACAGGCCCACCCAGTAATTTAACACCGTGTAAAGGTCGGGCAATATTAGACGGGAAAACACCCAAATGCCTGCTTCTGGGATCCTCCTTAGGCAAAAAAACCTCAGTTTTATCAACATTGAGGTGCAAACCACAATGAGGTCCATCCAACATAATAAGCTCTAAAACCTTCCCCACAACCAAAGTATCTCCAATAATAGTGCCATCATCCAGATACCAAGCTTGAAGGGAAAGGCTAAAAGAGTCTCTAATCTTGCATACCAAGGGATGTAACACTAAAGAAAAAAGCAAAGGTCCAAGTGGATCACCTTGTTGTACACCTTGATGCGACCATAAAGTGTGTTCCCCATAATATAATCTAGCTGGGTTGGAGTAACAAAATTCCACCCAACGTGAAATAGCGGGACATCGAAGACGAACCTCATGTAACATAGCCTCATGATCCACCAAGTTGAAGGCATTTTTGAAATCCACCAACAACATCGAAAGGCCCACATCATCCCCACGATCTTCAATTAACCGATTCACGGCATGAAAAATAGCCTCTCCTCCCCCAGATACCCCGACACCGAACTGCAAATCATTTAAGTAACCATCCAAGGAGTGGCCAATCATAGTAGCACTAACCTTGGAAACCAAACGCCTCCAAACAGTCCCCAAAGCAATAGGTCGAATACCACCACCCGGCTTGACCAGCGGTGTGAGAGGAGCACTAGCAATATACTCGCCCAACACCCTGGGGCATTTACCATCAAGAAAAAGATTCACCACTTGGGTGATAGAAGTGACTAACTCAACTGAAATAGCCACTGCAGCACCACTTAAACAATCCAAAAGGTGCTGAGCACGCAAACCATCCCGACCACAAGAAGTACCATGAGGAAAACTCTTAATCATATCAAGAACCACAACATGAGATGCGACAAGGCTATGATGATTGATAGGTGAGTGCGGAAAAGAAGGAGCTGGTTTGAAGGGGTGTTTAGCTTTTAAGTCCTCAAGAGTAGCATTAGTATAATTAGCAACACCAGAAGAAGAAAGAACTCTAACAGCCGCAGTAAAATGGCCATCACAAATCTTCCTCATACACTGCTTGACATTACACTCACCCAAGTCCAAATTTCCCTCATCAATATCAGACCATGTTGGGGAGGGTTCGGCTAAAACCTCTCTCACAAGTTGCAAACCACCACCAGGAATACCCCAAGATCGAATGGCATTAGTAATATACTCTTCCTGGCGTTGTCGCTTAATAGAAGACCTACACTCAAGATTGTTCCTCGGACAAAAGGTTTTAAGGAGACAAAGGGGCAAGACTAACAAACTAACCCAACAAGAAATGTCGTCAGGTGTGCAGATCACCTTATCAAGAGCCCCTTTCAAAACCCGAGAAAACCCCAAACGGCACTTGGGAGGGATGGATTTGACAGTATGCAGCCCTTTAGAGAGCAAAGTGTCGAGGAGAGGCAAATCGAAACCACCATACTCATCCAAAACCAAATTATCAACTTGGGCAAGTTGAAGAGAAGAAGAAACCTGTGGTTTGTTGAGAATATACAGCACGAACCTAACCATACCATCACCACAATCAGGAGGAGATACAAAGTTAGAACCATTACCATGTCGACACTTGGAACGAAAGGTATGTGTCGTAAAACACACACCACATAACCAAAGACCCATACGTTTAAGTGTAACTTCTGCCGCCTCAAAAATAACAAGACTAGTAGCCAAAGAGTGTTTAGTAACAACTAGCGCCTCCTCATTAAAGTGATCCCGAAGGTGAGTGATCAACGAAGATATGGTAAGCCCGTTCCCCCTACCATCATGACAACCACTCAAACCCACAAAAGGGCAATGAAACCGAACAATCGCCATATTGAAACGAAAATAAGTTGTTTTGAAAACGTTAACTGCTCGAAACCCAAAACCACAACTGGTGTTGAAGAAGCAAACTTGTTATGAATCCCAAAACTAGCGTCGGAATATCCAACAGATCAATCAAACAAACCCACAAAATGTTCGAAACCCAAACAAGGCTATTAAACATTATAAGTTTATATTAAACCCTGTTCAAGCGACGCCATTTTGGTGCGGGCTTTTCCCGCCAAAATTATTGGGCTAACCCTAGCCTGCTTCTATGATCCGTTTTTTCTTCTATAACCCAACATCAAGAGATATCACCCCCATGTTCAATCTTCACATGATCCAGAGCATTCCACACACACCCACACAAACCTAACCACCGCTGCACACATCTTTGGTGCTGATGATGACGATCGAGTGAAAGGAAAACCAAAAAGACGATAGGGAGATGATGCTGATGATCAAAGGATGGAAGTAAAACATCAAACGAACCCACGTTTTCCGGTGAAGCTTGCGGCGTCGTTTGGGGAATCGGTACAAAATCGTGAAACAAAAAAAAGGTACGAAACTCTTTGTGCGAAATTAGCTCTTGATTCTTTCAAGTTTAACAATTTTAGAGCTTATACATATATACAAATTGAAATTTCAAATTAGGGTTTTGTGATAGTCTGTTTTGTTGATTACCAAGTAGGATTAGCTAATTGTGTGAAGTTTTGATTAGCGCAAGTTATACAAATCATTTGACTGTGTTGGTGATAATCAAAATAATAGTATAAGTTGTATCTCATTAGAAGTAGAGCGGATTTGAGGATGTTTTTCATAGTTAAGAGAAGAGAGTATGATTTTTACTTTGCTATGTTCGTTGACGAATAGATGTGAAATGACATAGCGACGTAAAAATCATAATTGAATTGAATCAAAAGGCGAAAGAAGAGAGTAGCAGTAGCTGATAGGATTACATATATTTGTTCATGGTGTATCCGTAGCTAAAATCGACTGGATTAAGTGCGATGGTGTCATGATAATAAAAATGCATTTTAAAGTTATTTTGAATGTGAGATTATCATTGTTAATGCTCATACATCTCTTACTAATTTTCCTTTTCTTGCAGATTGGTTATGAAATTCGTTCAGCAAAATGTTCATGAACAAATGATTGAGTTATGGAAGAAGCATTTTGCGGTGAAAACAGTAACCGGATCAAAGGTAATTTTTCCATCTACAATGACTTTTTAAAATGTTCATCATCTTTAAGAAAATGATCAAGATGGTTTGCTAATTATTATACATATATTCCATAGATGGACATCAAGTACCAATATCTAAGCATACGACTTTACATTTTTCCAATTTCAAAGACCGTCTTCTGAGGTTACATTGTAATTTTGCAGATAAATAATGAAATTTGGCGCACGGGTTTATTCAAGAGTACATCTATTAAACACTAAAGTAGCACAATTCAAGGTATCTCTTTACTACTTCATTTTATGAGTTTGAATTTTCCACGGAAGCCAGCATGTTAGTCCTCATGAATTCAAACAGTTTAGTTCAAAAATCCTGAGGAACACCAGCATCTTTAATTATTCAGGATTGTTGGTCCATAGGTTTGCTATGATAGAGCCTAATAATGAGGAATTAATAAAGGTACGTTTGTCGTTCAAAATTTTTGCATACCAGTTTATTTTCTAAAGATACGTGTGTCTTGCTTTCCTCGTGAGTTTGTTTCCTCTAATTACTTAGAATGTGCGAAAAGTTACTGCCAAAATTAACTTGTTTAATTCTAATAGGTATTGTACTTCGATGTGATGTAATGGGTAAGGTTCTTATGAAATGCCTGATTTAAAGCTGGGATTGAATGACAAAATTGGACTCAAGAAAGAGTGAAACTAAGTCGCGTCCAGAAGTAATTTCTGATTTTACTTTTTTTTTTTTTTTAATATTTGATATTTTGTTTGTTGGATAATTAAATCTTTATTTACTACTAATGCAGTGGGGATGTGATAATTGGTGAGGGTTGGGAAAAACGACAATTACTAAAATGTACAGTTATCGTTCATAACAATTTGAGGATCTATTCATTTAAAGTTATTGTTAATGTATTGAAACATGATACATAATGCAGGTTAGCTCAAAGAATTGTGCGGGAGATAACCCAGGGTCCCTCAAAAGCGTAAGGTTACAAAAAAAATCACTTTCTCATCACTGGATATGGTTTATTGGTTGTTGGTGCTGAATTTAGAGAAAAATTTGAGGATGTTATTAGAAGTATGATCATTTTCAGTTGTCTTTTGCCTTTTATCTTTAGTGCATTCAATAGGTAACACAAAAAGTTGGTTTAAAACTAATTTGGTCTAAAGTTAAAAAACGTGTACTCTTAATGCATACAACCTTCTAAGATCTTTTGACCAAAAGGCCACTGAAGGAACATGACCCCAAATATATAAAATTCAGTTGTTTTAATTGAAACCCATTTTTACCTCTTACATGATCCTCAATGGGCCTTAGGAGCCCAGGAAAATTGGCGGGGAACCCACGACGAAAACGTCATCGTTTGAAGCCCATGTAAGTTTTTGTTAGCTATAACCATCTTTTCCAAGTCTCAAATGAATAATGTTCACCATGATATGACTGATGGCATGGCTGACTCGCCTAAACAGAAAACAAGTCCGTGTCGTACTCCTTTTGCCTTCTTTTATATTATAGTGCCTGAATGGGATTATTGTTGCAGCCTACAATGCCGTTGTCTTGGTAACATAACATGATACACCTCCCCGTTTTTTATTTGTCTGGTCTTCCTTCCTATTGTAGGTAACAATTCATATTGCAAAATCGATGCTTTTGTTCAATATTGTTACCTATCTTCATTATACTAATACATATATGCTCAAATATTTAAATGTTGTTATGTTTTTTCACAGTTAAAGACAAAAACAGATGCTCCTACATCTTTCATAGGTAACAAGCAACACTACTGTTGTTCGCAGAAACATCAGAAGATGTGACTCGACCCGACAACAAAAAAAAGCACGAGTGATGTCGTAACCAGTCATTCAACACCTACGAAGACAGTCGTGTTCCTATAATATGCACAGTAACCATTAGAATGTATGTACTACAATGTATGTATGTAGCGTAATATGTACGGCACCTGAAACATCTATCTATTAGGTTGTGACCTTGCATGATTCCGGCCAGTAGGCCTTAAACATGCGATATTTTATAACGACAAATGACCATAATATAAATGCAACTTTCCCTGTGAGTATACCAACCAATCTAATGAAACGATTATGTTAATACAAATATCGCCTAAAAACGTTATTTATATTTTACGATCTTCGCTAAGTTTTGTTAACGACAAAATGTAAACTTTAGTTTCTAAGTAAAACATAATCTTAGTTTTAAAGACTTGCATAAACTAGACTTTTGCTACATTTTACATTTCATAAAACACAACACTTTTTATTTCTTAAAATAGAATTGTCACATCACATTTATGGCAAGTTTTGTCAATATACATTTATGGAAAGAAAAATGTGTTTGACTTACTAAGTGGTTGCTTGCAAGTTTAGTGTTTGACTTGATATTATGAGATGTGATATTGTTTGGTTTGCAAGGTGTAATGAGATGTGACTTTGTTTGGTTTGCAAGATTTATTGCAAAACCAACTGCAAGCCCGGCGGAACCCTGGGGGTACACGAGCGGAACCCATCTGAGGGTTCCGCCGTATCCGCCATGCCTGCAGAAGGCTTTGCTATAAATACCAAGCCACAAGTTGATTTTTGGCTTATCACTCTACATCATATTTTACAAACACACATTCATTCTTTCATCTAACTCTTTAACATTTCATATGTGAAGTTTCTTTTTGTAGCAAAGAGATTCACGAGCTCATTAAAAGTAACAAGTATTCAACACAACGTTACAAGACTTGTTAGCTTAGCATTGTGTAGACTTGTGTAGTTTACACTTCATTTGATTGTGTATTTTCAGTAGTGATCGGTTAGTATTTTAGTCCTCAAAATACAAAGTGTATTGGGAGTAGTTGTACCCTTGTAAAAGAACTAACGGGAGTGGTTGTACCCTTGGTAAAGAACTCGACATCTAGCTTAGTGTCGGTAAAAGTATAAGCGACGTGTAAGGTTTTCTCCGCCGGTGAAAGGAGCTTGTTGACTAGTGAAAGAAACTCTAGAGTTGGATACTCGGGGCGTGGACGTAGGGCAAGGAAAAAGAGTCCTTGTAGCCGAACCACGATAAATACTTGTGTTGTGGTTTGATCGTTTCTTTCATTTACTTGCATGTTATATATTGTGTTTGTGTATATATCTTTGATCAAACGGAAAGTTTCAAAGCTAACTAAACAAGTTAAAAAGATTTTAATCGGTAAACTATTCAACCCCCCTTCTAGTTTTCCACAATTGGCATCAAGAGCTACGTTACTCAAGCTTTTAAAATATATTGTGTTTTAAAACTTGAAACGATCCATGGATTTTGAAAATTACAAAGAAGGACAATCTATGCAAAGACCACCACTCTTTGAAGCAAATGGTTTTATATATTGGAAAAACCGTTTTGAAACTTACGTGAAATCTAAAGATATAGATTTATGGTATATAATCATTGATGGTGATAACGTAGTTACCAACATTAAAGATGATGACCAAAAGAAATTGATTGGTAAAAATAATGAAGCTAAAATGATGTTTTACAACGCTTTGCCTAAGAAAGAATATGAAAGAGTTTTTTTGTGTAAAACCGCCAAAGATATTTGGCAATCTTTAATTGTCACTCATCAAGGAAACTCACAAGTTAAAGATAACAAAATTGATCTTCTTGTTCAACAATATGAACAATTTGTTATTTCCGAAGATGAGATTATTGATAATGTTTTTGCTAGGTTTAACACTATTATTACTTCACTTAAAGCACTTGATGAATCTTTTTGTAGTAAGAACTTTGTCAAGAAATTTCTTAGAGCACTCCATCCGAAGTGGAGAGCAAAAGTGACGGCAATTGAAGAATCCAAAGATCTTTCAAGCATGTCACTTGATGAGCTAATTGGAAACCTCAAAGTTCATGAAATGGTAATGGAAAAAGATTTGGAACTAGTTAGAGGCAAGAAAGAAAAAGTTAAGTCCATTGCCTTGAAAGCTAGAGTCCAATGAAGTGATGATGAAGAATCTACTTCGGATAGTGATGATGAGGAATATGCTATGGCCGTTAGAGACTTCAAAAAGTTCTTTCGTAGAAGAGGAAAGTTTGTAAGGCAACCTAAAGATGACAAGAAAACTTTCCGAAAAGATCGTGATGATAGGAAAGGAAAGGTTGAAAGAAAATGCTATAGGTGTGGAGACACAATTCATCTTATAGGAGAATGTCCAAAACCACCCAAAAGCAAACCTCAACAAGCTTTGTGGGTGGTGCTTGGAGTGACTATGAAGGAGATGACGATGAGCCAAAGAATGATGATATTGCTCTCATGGCTCACAACTCAAATGAGGTATTCTCCGACTCATCTTACTCCTCTATTGATGATGACACCTTACAAAAAGAATATAACAAACTTTGTGAATTGAGCTTAAAAATCATAAACAAAAATAAGTTTTTGAAAACTAAAAAGGAGTTTTTAGAAAATGAAGTTTATGAATTAAAAGAAAAAGCTAAAAGATTAGAAAAGAGTAAAGGTATTGACACTTCTTGCAAATCATGTGAAGAACTCAAACTCGAAATTGAGAAACTTAAAATTACTCAAAATGATCTAATAAAACAAACCACAAAGTTTAAGAAGTTTGATAAAAGCATTTCTTGTGCGGATGAAATTATGAAAATTCAAAAGTCACCCTTTGATAAAACAGGACTAGGATTCATGAAAATTGAAACTTCAAAGGGTCAAACGAAACAAGAAATGATTTCACAAGAAACAAACAAAACTACAGCAGCCCACGGAACAGATGGAACCCAATCCAGGGTTCCGCCCGTTGGACCCAAAGGTTCCGCCAGGCCTGCTGCAGCAGTAACTCCATCCACATCGGATCGTTCAAAATTTGTTAAAGTTACGTATAAAAATGGAACAAAACCTGTGTTTAAAACTGGAGTAGGACTTAGTAAAAATGAATTTAGAGCTAAGACCACTCAACCAAGACCTAAGACTCTAATTCCCAAACGCCCCTTTCCAAAGAGCAACTTCAACGCTCGACCAAACTACCAACATGTTTGGAACCAAAAAACTCCTAGACATTACCAAACTCCAAATTACATGTCATGGAACCCTTATGCTCTATTTTCATACTTGGAACAAGTTAATGGTATGCTTAACTAAAATGGACCCATGAGAAATTGGGGACCAAATGTTTGAGTGTTTTTCATAAAATAGGTGTGCCTCAAAGTTTGTTTGGAACCGGATGAATGGATTAAAGATAGCGGTTGTTCAAGGCACATGACGGGTAACAAAAGCCTCTTCACTACTTATCACAAATGTGACGGAGGTAATGTTACGTTTGGTAGTAAAGCTAAAAGCAAAATCATCGGAAAAGGTACAATCTCTCATGACTCCCTTTTTATAGATGATGTAGCTCATGTTGATAACTTAGGTTTTAATCTCCTTAGTATTAGTCAACTTTGTCGTAATAAGTATAATGTCCTTTTTAGTGAAAACGGAAGTAAAATACTTAAAGATGGTATAATCATAGCCAAAGGTGTTCTTAAGAACAACGTATACGTCATGAAGATTGATCCAACATCTAGAGACAAACTTTGTCTTACCTCATTAGATGAATCTTCAACTTTATGGCATAGACGTTTAGGACACGCTAACATGAGACTAAGCCAAAACCTCTCCTCCAAAGACTTAGTTCGAAACTACCTAAGTTGAAATATGACCAACACTTTTGTGATGCTTGCAAAGTTGGTAAACAAGTCCATAGTAGCCATAAGGCTAAAAACTTGGTTTCTACATCTAGGTGTCTAGAACTTTTGCATATGGATTTATTTGGTCCATCCGCTATACAAAGTTATGGAGGTAACTTCTACACTTTGGTCATAGTTGATGATTACTCAAGATATACTTGGACAAAATTTTTGAAAAGTAAAAATGAAGCTTTTGATAAATTTGAGATTCTAAGTAAGAAAATTCAAAATTAAGTAGGGTCTAATATTGTGTCTATTAGAACGGATCACGGTCGTGAATTTGATAATGAACTTCAATTTGGAAACTTTTGTGATATTAATGGTATAACTCATAACTTTTCGGCTCCACGTACTCCTCAATCTAATGGTGTAGTAGAACGTAAAAACTGGACATTGCAAGAGATGAGTAGAACAATGCTTAATGAACAAAACATTCCACAAAAGTTTTGGTGTAATGTCGTTGACACATCGACGTACATTTTAAATCAAGTCTTAATTAGACCATTTTTGAATAAAACTCCTTATGAACTATATAAAGGTAAAAAGCCTACATTAGGATACTTTAGAGTGTTTGGGAGTAAATGTTTTATTCTTAACACCAAGGATTATCTCACCAAATTTGACCCAAAGTCTTATGAAGGTATATTTCTTGGATATTCACAAAATAGTAAAGCGTACATTGTTTTGAACAAAGAAACCTTAAGAGTCGAGGAATCGTTGAACGTAACATTTGACGAGAGTCCACCTCCCTCTAAGACATCACCTTTGGTAGATGATGACTTAGTTGAAAGCCAAGCAATAAAAAGTCAAGAAATTTTAAGTGATGACAAGGAAGATGAACTATTAAACAAAGAACTTGTCAATGTCAAAGAATCTAAAAGTCATCCATTAGATAGTGTCATTGTCAACATTAACGAAAGAACACTACGGTCAAAAGTTCAAAATGAAAGCAACTACTTTTGTTTCGTGTCAACAATTGAACCTAAAAATATTAATGAAGCCATTAAAGATGAGTCTTGGGTAATTGCAATGCAAGAAGAGTTAAACCAATTTGTTAGGAATGATGTATGGACATTAGTTCCTCAACCAAAGAGTCAAACTATAATTGGAACAAAATGGGTATTTCGTAATAAAATGGATGAAAATGGAATTGTGTCTAGAAACAAAGCTAGGCTAGTTGCACAAGGATATAACCAACAAGAAGGCATTGACTACGATGAAACTTTTGCTCCGGTTGCTAGGCTCGAGTCAATTAGAATCTTACTTGCATATGCATGTGCACATAATTTCAAACTCTTTCAAATGGACGTCAAAAGTTCATTTCTAAACGGAGTCATAAATGAAGAAGTGTATGTTGCTCAACCACCGGGCTTCATCGATTTTGAAAAACCAAATCATGTTTACAAACTTAAAAAGGCTCTTTACGGACTTAAGCAAGCTCCAAAAGCATGGTATGATCGACTTAAAACCTTCCTAGTTGACCATAAGTATATCATGGGCTTAGTTGATAATACTCTCTTCACTAAGAAGAAAGATTCACATATTATCATAGTCCAAATCTATGTTGATGACATTATATTCTGATCAACTTGTCAAGAATTATGTGTGGATTTCTCAAAAATCATGCATGACGAGTTTGAAATGAGTATGATGGGAGAACTCAACTTTTTCCTAGGACTCCAAATTAAACAACTAGAAGATGGTATCTTCTTTAACCAATCTAAATATATTAAGGACATGCTTAAGAAATTTGGATTAGAAGATTCGAAACCTATCAAAACTCCCATGTCCACGGAAACTAAACTCACCAAGGATGAGGAAAGTGAATCCGTAGATAGCACTAAATATAGAGGTATGATTGGTAGTCTACTTTACCTAACGGCTAGTAGACCCGACATTATGTTTAGTGTTTGTCTATGTGCTCGTTTTCAAGAAGATCCTAAGACTACTCATCTCAAAGCCGTTAAAAGGATTTTTAGGTATATTAAGGGCACTACACATTTAGGTTTATGGTATCCCAAAGGAACGGGAATAGACACCATAGTGTATGCCGACTCGGATCATGCCGGTGACTATGTCGATAGAAAAAGTACAAGTGGTATTTGTACTTTTGTTGGACATTGTCTCACCTCATGGTTCTCTAAGAAGCAAACGGCTCTTGCTATCTCAACAACGGAAACCGAGTACGTTTCGGCCGGAAAGGCATGTCAACAAGCTCTTTGGATGAAGCAATCTCTTGTCGACTACGGAATTCAACTCAACGACATCACAAATCTTTGTGACAACAAAGGTGCCATTGATCTTAGCAAAAACCCGGTTCAACATGCCCGTACCAAACATATTGAAATCCGTCATCATTTCCTTCGTGACAACGTTCAAAAAAGAAATATCTCAATTGAGAAAGTTTCTTCCGAAGACAACATAGCCGACATTCTCACAAAACCCCTTAAACGTGAACCTTTTAACCTTCTTAGGCTAGGCTTAGGACTCATGAAACCTACATTATAGTTCTGGACATTAGACAAAAATCACAAAATTCAAAACAAATCCATACTATTTTTCTCAGTAGGGTCGGCGGAACCCTCAGACATAACGGACGGAACCCATTTCAGGGGTCCGCCGTATCCGCCGACCTGCAGAATCAATATCTTTGTTTATATTAAACCAAACACCCATTATCTCATACCACCACTTCCAAACTATTACTATTCACTTTACCATCCATCCATACCTACGAATTCTTGGTCTTCCTTTCACTAACATTGCAAATCAATCATCATTGTAAGTATTCCAAACTTGATTACAATCCTGATCTGAGTCTAGGAATTCTATTTTTGCACAAAAACAAAAACTTGGGGTTATGCATTAAACTCGAGAAACTCATGCATAAAATTAGGTGTTTAACAAAACTAATCATGTTCCCCATAGCTAGGAATTGCATTCTTAATTAGTATAAACATGTTTGCTAAAACACCCCATGTCAAATCTTTCCAAAAATTTCTCACAAGTAGGACAAATATTTTTTCGTCTCACATTGAGAATACAAAATCAAAACTTTATGTTTAAAACATCACTTGCATAATGTATCTTGAATGCTAAAGGGAATACATAACCAATATGTATTTTCGGGTACATTCAAACGAAGCTACAATGAACTATGAGCGTTTGGGTTATCTTTTGTTTTATAACAAAACTTGCATTATGAAACGTTTTTGAAGCATCAAAATGAGTCAAGATAACCGCACCTCCGCATTGTTTTCATATAGGCACACACTAGAACTTCCACATTATAATAGTAGTTTACTTAAACTAAAATGTGAAATTTTGTTGTTCTAGGAATCATCATGCCTCCTCTAACCCACTACGACCACAAGGACACCATTAAGTACCTACCAAAACACCACAAAACCAAAGGCCTTACCCCAAACAAAGTCAACGTTTTCAAAGCCTTAGAAAAACACTATGTCCATGAGGGTAGAACCATTGACCCGTCTTTTCTAGAAGGCACAAACATTTACGCCGAATTTGCCACAATCAACTTTGAGTGTCTTTTGAATATCGACGAGCCTATTTGTCCTAGATTCATTCTAGAGTTCTATGCATCCGCCGTCCTCTCCACGGATGATTATGGTCACATGTTTATCAACTTTAGGACTAGTGGTCATCAATACTCCTTCACTCTTGAGGAGTTTGCTCAAATCATAGGTGTCCCAAACCAAGGTACTTGCATCTACTCCGACTTGCACTCCCTCTCAACTCTTGACAACCTCCATGACCGCATCCATCCTTATGACACTCCTCTTGTGTCAAAAGATGTACTTCGTGACCACCTCTTTGTTAGGACCACCAACACTAGGAGAACCCGTTCGGGAAATGAGGTCGATAAGGACCCATATGGAATGGAAATGAATGAACTTAAGCCCCAATTCAAGAAATGGGAGGAAGTCCTTAGAGCCAATGTCATTAGCACAATAGGAAACCGTGATCATATCAACCTATGCTTTTGCTACATGCTCTACTCCTTGTCCGTTAGGCAACCCTTCAACCTTGCCTACTACATGGCCAAGAGAATGGCCGACATTCCCGTGCATGGCGCAACGGCTATGCCGTATGGAATGCTCTTGACCCGTCTCTTTAGGTTCATCTCACCCATTCCACCAACTCCAAATGGTCTTCGTCTTGACTACTCTCTCATTCCACACACCTTTGTTCCACTTAGTGATAAGAGAGTCTACAAAGCCCAAGGAAAACGTCCTCATCCTCCTACCTCATCATCGTCTTCCTCAATGAGTGAAGATGACAATTTGCCAAACTCTATGCTCCCACCTCTCGAATACCTATCCCAACTTCCGGATATTCCAAACTAGTCGGCGGAGTTCAAGCAAACAAAGGGGATGTTTAAGAATCTTGGAAGGTTCCTTGGAAAGCTCAAGAACAAGATTGACCGTCAATGAGAGCGGGTGTGTAGGAGTTTTCGCACTAGGTGCTATTTGAACTAATTTGGTTGTTTAAACAATGTTTGTGATGTACTTGTAGGTTGGTACAATGTTTGATACTATTTGAAACATGTTTTATCTAACTTTGATGCAGGAAGACAACTTTTGGCAAGTTGTCAAATTTTCATGTTTATGTTATTTTCACTAAGTATAGTGAACTTCTCGACCTCAAGGTCAAAATCATATGATAGGTGTGTTTACGTGTCTATTTTTTGCATTGCCTAACCAGAAATACATTATCTTTTTGATTTTAGGAGTTTTCGAAAATTTTGAAAATCGTCTCGCGGGTCAAAATCGTGGACTGCCACTTTTTTCAGCACTGGCAGATCCGGCGGTACCCAAAATTGGGTTCCGCCAGTGTATTTTCTGGGAATCACATAATTGCCCTAACGGACCAGACGGTACCCTCAAATGGGTTCCGCCTGTGTATTCTGAGGGTTCCGCCAGTTGCTTGCAGAATTTTTGTTTTTGTTTTCAACATTTGAACATCCAAACACCAAAATCCAATTCTTTTAGATAGAAACCCATTTCCTGCAATATGTTTAGCACAATAGGGTACTTCTTATTCCTTATAACTCAACCAAAACCATTTCCCGCCAAAATTCAAAAATAGCCATAACCACCCCAAGGACCCTTCATAAATAAAGGGAGGAACCCTTCTAAAGGATCCTTCAAATCCCTGAGATTTATACTTCAACAAATTTACTAAAACCACTAAGCATTTAGTGCAAACCTTGTCTTCTCACTTCACCATTTTCATTGGATTGACTTCCATGATATGACAACCCACAATTAGTTTTCCAAATCATTAGGAACCTCCATTTTTGTATGGACTAACATCAAATCCAAACACTCCTTTCCACAATTCTTCATCACGATAAATTAAACCATCCTAAACACTATCAAATCACACCTTCTTCATCACAATTTCTGAACTTCTAAACCATTTTCCACCATGACTAAGTCAACAATCATCTCTCAACCATCACGACCCATCCTGAAAACCGCCCGGATAAGTGTTAAACCACTATGGTCTAATCAACCCATCAACCTAAGCTCCTCATCTTCGGATGAATTCACCTCACCTATAAAAAATGAACACTTTTTGAACCTTGCATCTCCATCACCATCACCCAATGAACCCAATGAGCTCACTCCACCACCTACTAAATCACCCATTGACCCAACTCCACCAAGTGCTCCAACCCAACCATCCAAAACTCCATCACCATCACCATTACCCAAAATTGAACCTATGGAGTTATTTGGGTCTCCTCCCACATCACCACACCCTTTTGTCCAAGATCTAAATGATCTTCCACCAAGACCTACACAACCACCACCTTTTGCAAATGAATCACCAAGGTCAATTCTAGACCAAAATGAGCATTTTAACCACACCCAACCACCACAACAAGTGTACTATCAACCCAAACCATTGTTGTTTCACCCTATCTACCATGACATCCATGGTCCTCTTTATGGAGAACCAAAATTTGAAAACCATGATCACCCAACTCCACCACATTCTCAAGCCCAAACCTTTGAGTCTTTCTTCCCCTCATATGAGGAAATCCAAAGCATGGTTGAGAACCACCTTCATCAAGCAATGGAATTTCAAACCACCTTGCTTGACTCAATACCAAATCCATCCTCCACCCAAGAACCAAAAACCAACCAACCCTCAAACCAAGAAACCAAAACCAACCCATTTCCACCCACTCATCCCCATGTTTGCTCAAATTGTGAGCAAATGGGTGCAAGCATCAAAACGTTGCTTCACCAATTCCAAGATGAAACCTGTTTTGCATTCCAACACGTCATAGAACGTTTAGATGCTCTTTCCCACCCAAACAAATCCTAGACAACCTTTGGAGGCCGTTTGCCCCATTTAGGAAAGTAGGATTTTATTTTATTTTCTTGGTTATTTTTTAGTTTTTGTTTAGAAGTAGAAGAATATTTCACATTTCTTGTCTTTTGACTTTTCAAGGTCAAAATTTTACTTGGAATGATATTTCTTTCTACTTACTTTCGTGCATTGTTGGTTCATCATTTTTGTGTTGTCATTGTGGTTGCAATGTGTGTGGTAACTACAAGCTTGACTATATATATCACCAACTAACAATTTTTTTGTAGGATCAAAATCCATGTTTCCCATCTTGGCACTCCTTTTAGGGGGAGTAACAAGCAAGGGGGAGCAAGTACATTTTTCCGCTTCGCTACTCTACTTTTTGTTTCGACAAAAAGGGGAGAAATATATTAAACCTTCAAAACTTAATATGATTTTCATCACTTAAGTAAAACAAGTTTAATATAATTTTTTTAAGTCTTAAACACCAAGATTTTGTGAGTTACTTAAAAACAAAGTTTATGTTTTGTCATCAACAAAAAGGGGGAGATTGTTAATACAAATATCGCCTAAAAACGTTATTTATATTTTACGATATTCGCTAAGTTTTGTTAACGACAAAATGTAAACTTTAGTTTCTAAGTAAAACATAATCTTAGTTTTAAAGACTTGCATAAACTAGACTTTTGCTACATTTTACATTTCTTAAAACACAACACTTTTTATTTCTTAAAATAGAATTGTCACATCACATTTATGGCAAGTTTTGTCAATATACATTTATGGAAAGAAAAATGTGTTTGACTTACTAAGTGGTTGCTTGCAAGTTTAGTGTTTGACTTGATATTATGAGATGTGATATTGTTTGGTTTGCAAGGTGTAATGAGATGTGACTTTGTTTGGTTTGCAAAATTTATTGCAAAACCAACTGCAAGCCCGGCGGAACCCTGGGGGTACACGGGCGGAACCCATCTGAGGGTTCCGCCGTATCCGCCAGGCCTGCAGAAGGCTTTGCTATAAATACCAAGCCACAAGTTGATTTTTGGCTTATCACTCTACATCATATTTTACACACACACATTCATTCTTTCATCTAACTCTTTAACATTTCATATGTGAAGTTTCTTTTTGTAGCAAAGAGATTCACGAGCTCATTAAAGGTAACAAGTATTCAACACAACGTTGCAAGACTTGTTAGCTTAGCATTGTGTAGACTTGTGTAGTTTACACTTCATTTGATTGTGTATTTTCAGTAGTGATCGGTTAGTATTTTAGTCCTCAAAATACAAAGTGTATTGGGAGTAGTTGTACCCTTGTAAAAGAACTAACGGGAGTGGTTGTACCCTTGGTAAAGAACTCGACATCTAGCTTAGTGTCGGTAAAAGTATAAGCGACGTGTAAGGTTTTCTCCGCCGGTGAAAGGAGCTTGTTGACTAGTGAAAGAAACTCTCGAGTTAGATACTCGGGGCGTGGACGTAGGGCAAGGAAAAAGAGTCCTTGTAGTCGAACCACGATAAATACTTGTGTTGTGGTTTGATCGTTTCTTTCATTTACTTGCATGTTATATATTGTGTTTGTGTATATATCTTTGATCAAACGGAAAGTTTCAAAGCTAACTAAACAAGTTAAAAAGATTTTAATCGGTAAACTATTCAACCCTCCCTTCTAGTTTTCCATAGATTAAATTGCAGCCTCAGTACATGCTCAAAGATCTGCAAGATTCCTGTTGGTGCTTGCCCCGCGGAGCTGATCACTGTGCAGCAGAGCCTTGAATATGATGACTCTGCATCAGCAGCAGCAGTTGCAACAGCGCCAAACGCAGAAGGCGACACCCATTAACAATAAAGTATGTGTTTTACCAATATTTGACCACAAATAACCAACTGTTCTTTCTATCCAGAGCTTATTAGTTTAAGTGCTAATTTGCATATAGTGTTGTTTTAAGCAGATAAGTAGTTCGAGTGTTTGCAACTTTCATGTTTCATTCTTATGCATTTTCATTTAGCCTTGATTTGTTTTGAAAATGGGACTTAAATTGCTGAAGCATGGCCATTCTTACCTGTTACTGCTGCAGCACAGGAAACAGCAACGCGTAGCCGTTATCGCGCCGTAGGTTCGGGTCCTGCTAGACAAACGTGTGCCACACGAGGTATGCTATGGTTTTCGCTATTTTTAGGTTTCAGGTGCTGGTTCTGGTCTATTCACTCGGTCGGTCACATGCTTGCCTTATCTTTTTTTTTTCCTTACCATCGTATATTATACTATTGCCACCTAATCCTGAAGAGCCTAACGATTATAGGTTTGGGCAATACTGAATTTCCTTTTTCATGCCATCATCCACCTAATTAAACATGAGCTCTGAACAAAACCCACATTATGGACATTTTGGGTCGATATCCTTTTTTAAAAGGGGACTGCTGCTGAAACTTTACCCGGTTTTCACAAACACTTAAATGAAAGAATCTTGATAGATACCATTGTCTTAGGAACAGCAACAAGATATGGCCATTCTGTGTTTGGTTAAGAGCTAATTTATAATCTTAATAGACTCATAACTTGGCCTTTTTATTGTTCGTTTCTTCCAAATCAACACTAAATGACAGGAAAACCTTCAATAGTTTTGCGAGTTATATAGATTAAGATATTAGATGTACCAACAGTTTAGTCATCAATGATCCAAAAAAGGCACTTTCCTAAGTTCACGCTTATTATAATTTCATTCATTTTTTCAAATAAAACCCTCTGATCTGCCAACGGTTGGTATGAAAACGTATGTGTCTCATGGAGATATATAAAACAAATCTTTCCCTTATAAACTCATAATACTTCTCATTTTAGGATGTCTGAAATCATTTGTCATGGCGTTTTCTTTGTCGACAAATCACAGTTAAAATCACATATATGCCCATGCTAATGATCTGAGCATTTATAGATGGTCTGAAAGACTATTATATTATACATGTCATAATAAATTATTATTTGCAATCAATGTACTCTCTAAATCAACTTTTTTGTTGTATCTGATACAGGAAAGACTACATGAAACCGAGACACATTACACAATAAAGGTAGCTATACCAGAAGACGAACCACCAAATTCACCACCAACATACGAACAGTGGCAAGCATCGACCCATGTGACTGAAAAATACAACAAACGCCTGCACGAATCTGTTACGAAGGCTGAATGGACAACAACCTCTGCTAGGAAACAACTGCTAATGGACAACATAGAAGGGCAACCAAGTGCAAATGCAAAAATGCCAAAGCAAGAATAATGAAACTGGTGCACCTGTTGTATTAACTTATCTATATATAGAACAATTTTCCTGCAAACTACTCCCATCTGCAAGTGTATTACTTGATATGTACTAATTGGTTGCGAAAAAACAGGCCCGCCCACAACGCGGCGGCCACAGCCATTCTAGTAAAGTGTTAAAATAAATCTATTCACAATGAGGACCCACGATTCAACATGAGGTGTTGAATTAAATACAAGGAATGATTAAATAAGGCCACAAATGATTGGATTAAAGACCATGATCCGACACACGCACACCTTTTCTGAATAGATAATATTATATAACATTGAACACACGCACACGATGGGTTGAATTAGGGGTGGCAATTTCTGACCCGACACGAAACCCGACCTGAAACCAACACGAAAATTAGCGGGTTAGGTTTGAGGCAAACAAATTTCAGGTAGGTTTTGGGTCGACTCAATTGACCCGTTTAATAAACGGGTCATGTTCGGGTTGATGATAATTTAAATGGGTCGACCCGTCAACCCGGTTAATTATTAAAATATATTTTAAAATATATATATTTATACTTAGTTAACTAATATTGAGTAGTTGCATAAAAACTAAAAAAGCTAGTTAGAATTTGTAAAGACAACATTTAGAAAACTGAAAAGGCTATTTTGAAAATTGAAATGTCATCATTTTTTCTTCTAGAGCCACGACTTCACTCTTCATATTGTCAGACACCATACATAGATGATCTAAATTATAATGAGTTTGTGGTATCGCAAGTTCAATACAATTCAAGTTTATTAGTCAATGTGATTTGCTACAGCTTGCCATTTGTAGCTTGTATTGAAACTAAATTATAATGACTTTGCTATAGCTTGCCATTTGTTATAGTTTGTCATCATATTAAGTAATTTGTTATAGTCTGCATGCACTTCAGAAGTTCTACATAGACATATAAAAAGTCGACCTGTTTGACCCGTTTGACCCGTTCAAACCGCTAACTTGTTTAACCCGTTTAATTAAACGGGTTATATGGGTCGTGTTCAGGTTGAAAGTAAACAGGTTAGGGTCGAGATGTCTGACCCGCTTATATAAACATGTCGGTTTCGGGTTGAATGTTCTCAACCCGGCAACCCGCCAACCCGAACCCGCGAACACGAACCCGACCTGAATTGCCCACCCTAGGTTGAATAAATGAAAGAAATCAACATAATATTGAATAATATTGAATGTTATTATTATATGAATTTCAAACACAACCAACCTTTTGTTGATCGATTTGACGAACTGCTGAGTCGAACGGCCATAATCGCCCACACACGCACACCTTTTGTTATTATTATTATTATTATTATTATTTTGTGAAGGACATGGGTACGAGAATAACGTTTTTAGGATTCCTTATAAAGAAAGCTATTAATTTGTTTTGTAGTTTCTCTATAGATTTTAAGTTTTGTGGTTCCTTATTATTTATTATATATGTACTCGTTTATGTGCCCATTAAATACAAGAGTTTTGTGCATTTTCTTAAAATCATACACCACGGCAAACACATCTTTTAAACCACTTCAAGTATTTCTTTAGTATTTCTCGTTTTCACTTCAAGTATTTCTTTAGCATCTCTATATACAATACTTGATACTAGAAAACAATGGTAGCACCTATATGCTTTGATGATAAACTTAAGACCGTATCTGAGCTTGGTATCGGTTTTCTCATAGCTTCAATAGAAGGAAAAAAAAAGATTGTTGTGCCACGAATTAACCGTGTTTGAGTTTGGTATCAAATTTCTAATAGATTTATAAGAAAAAAGTAATAGAAAGATCACACAAAATATAGATTAAGATCTCGAAACACCTATTTGCTTTGTTACTCTTTCTTAAAAACTAAGTTTGTAGTCCCACATCGCTCAAAGAAACAAAATATGCTTACTTGTACTTTATCGTATATTCTTACAACATGTTGAAATTAATATATTTGTTATTGATCTATCCTCATGTCTCAGGATAAATGCAAAAGTTTATTCCGAAACATGACGAGTATCAACAAATATTATATCCTCTCAACGTTCTTTTTTTTTCACCTTACGACATAGAATAATATTTGTATTAAGAAAATGCAGTTTGAATCTTATATCTTGTCAACTTTTATTTTCACCTTACGACATTGAACAATATTTGAATTAAGAAAATGCAGTTTGAATCTTATTTGTGTTATAACAACAACAAAATGTTCCGGAAATTATGAGATTTTAAACATTAAAATGTTTGTTAAGTTAGTGTAGTTAGTAATTAGTTAAATCCATTCCCACTAATTTTGCGGGTAATGCTTCTCTACCTAGTTTTGGATTAGGGAAAATACCATATTAAAGCACTATACTTGTCAAAAAAAGTCACTTTTGAGTATCGAACAAATTTTTTCCTCATATGGATACTGAATTTTCATTTTTCGGCCTCTTTGAGGCACTTTGTGCCATTTTTGCCCATAGATTTTTAATAATTTGAGGGGCAAAAACGTCACAAAGTGTCTCAAAGAAGCTAAAAAGTGAAAGTTCAGTACCCATATGAGAAGAAAAAAAATTTGTTCGATACCCAAAAATGTATTTTAGGACAAGTATGATGTTTTTTAATGGTATTTGGACTTTGGATTACAAATCACCATCGATCATTACTCGTACCATTTTGTTACCTTTGTTTTACCCACAAGACCACAACCAAGCAACCCCTAACACGATGAATACATAAGTTATGCTAATTTTAGGTGGTAATAATATAAAGAAAAGCACAAATAAATGTATGGTGTATTTGGTCAACTCTAGTTTTCAAAGTTGCAAGTTTGAGTGTCAAGTTATGCCATACAAGTGTTCCTCATGTTCCACTAATACTTCCATCGTACAGATTTGGTGAAGTGTCTGTTGAATCTTTTAGTAATCTAGTTTAGATGGTGCGTTATAATTTGGTGTCCGTTGGTTATTAGATTTGACAGTTTGTATTCTACTTTAAACCGTTGTGTTTGCTGTATAGTGTAATTGGTACAAGAAATGCAGGTGTTATTATTCGATTAGATTGAAGCATTGAATTATGAGCACACCTAGCTTATAATCGGCCAATACTATTTAAAAATCTAATGGTCCCAAAACTTAAGAAAAAAACTAATTTGAAATCCACACAACACTTATTAGCAAACTTATTACAAGTCAATAGGCTCCTGTCCATGTGACTCTTGCTAGTTGAAAGTTTTGCACAATTTCTGGGAGACATTGCTTCGAGCTTTTGTGCAATGCTGATTGTTGTTACGAGGCATTTGATTGCTAGTGATTTTGTAGCCACTCTTTAGTTACTCCGAAGTTAGCTACTTACATATATCGACCATTTGCTATACATTTCTAGTAAGCTACGTTCTCATTAAACTCACTGAATGCATATGAAATTAGTTTTTTTATAATTCTTTTTGGGATTTTTGATTTCCGAAGTTACTTTTGTATAGTCCAGACAATTGTAGCTGCAACTCGCAAAGAAAAAAAAAATAGGGGTGAAGACTAAGTTTACAGTCCCACATTGGCTGGAGAAACAAACTTTAGCTTGCTTATATACCTTAGTGCACACGCTTCACATAGGTTGAGACTATTATATATGTTGTTGGTATGTCTTTGGGTTGTTGGCGTTAAATGCAAAAAACACCTTCGGCTGGAATACCATCAACGGTACATATATGTTCTCATTTTTTTTTTTCCATTTTCATCGGTTAGTTCGGTTAATTTTTCTTGGATAAAACCGATCGAACTGAATTCAAATTTGATTTAACCGAACCGAATAACCCAAAATACTTAATTTTAATTAATTAATTATTTATTTATAGAGATTTTAGTGAAAAAAAATATATCAATCTTAAAAAATGTTATATTTATACAATGAAAGAGTTTCACTAGTCATTTTAATTCGGTTTGGTTTTTTCCGGTTTGGTTCGGTTTCGATTTTCGGTTCCTATGAGTATTACCCGAATTCTGAACATCCCACTTAAAAATATTTCTTTTATACCCACTTCATCGACTAAGACTATATGTCTTCTAATGTGTTGTTAGTACAAATCTATTGGCTTTTCTACTATGTCAATTAGATGTTATTTATAAGCATGAATAAATAAACTATTTTTAGCACATATTATAGGTTTATATATGTTGAAATTCTAATCCGCCGAATTCTAAGTGATAAGCAGTATATAACTCACCAACCAAGTCAGGTTCTACAAAAATTAACTTAAAGACATGTTTATAAAGTTCATTTAACACAAATCACGACCTTGTTTTCTTGCCTTTAAATTCCGCAGTGATGTAATTTAAGTTGTGTCCGTGTTCTTTCAATTATAGTTGAAGTGAGTGTTAAAAAGGTTATTTTTAAAAAGATAGTTAAGTATAGTCAAAGTGAGTTTAATAAAAATCATTTTTAAAATGAATTGAAGGTAAATTATAAAAATCTGTGTGAAAGATGGATAATTGATCCTTAGACCTCTTGTATATTTATCACCATGTAACATACTTTTAATACTTATCAATCTTTTTGAAGAATCTTTTTATCATTCAAATTTTCCTTTAGGCTAAAGTTTTCCCTTTTAATATTCTAGCTCTTATAACTAGTTTTTGTGTTTGTGTTTCTTTTAATTTATTTTGGAAGGCTTATACATGCGTTTCTTGATGTGTTTTTTCCGGTTTTACTTTTTTTCTCTGTGAAGGGTAAGCCGTAAGTGCTTATATATAGTGTTACATGGAGGGACTCACATGTATGCCTAGCACGGGCTACACTCAATTTTAGGTCATGAAGTGTAAAAGATTTAAAACTGTCGTTTTTGTGGTATGTGCAACCTCAAAAGTTTTTTGCTACTTTCGTTTATTACGATGTAACTTTAATTAGCCTAACATTTCATTTGTGCAAACCCTCTTAAAAATTCTGGGAGTCCCCTTTGTAGTGATGGTATATATGTGGAGAACTATGGATGTCATTGCACTGGTTCCATTGTTATTGAAACGATAATTAAATAATACTACATCCGTCTCAAAATTATAGTCCCCTTTTGACTTTTTCGGTCTTTCTTTCTCAACTTTAACTTTAAATATTTTTGTTTGTGTTATACAATAGTTGATGAAAATTATACCAATGAAAAATACATTTAAAACTCAATCCATTTATATATTTTGCATCAAGTATTATGTAATATAAACAAAAATATTTAAGGTCAAAGTTGAAAAATAAAGACCGAAAATGTCAAAAGGGGACTATAATTTTGGGACGGAGGGAGTATTAAATGTAAAAGTAACACATGGTGGTGGGTGAGTTCAATGGCTATCATCTTCGTATCTCTACACAAGAGGTCGAGTGATCAAGTCTTTGTACGACCCTCTACGCTTTTTTTTTTTTTTTTTTTTTTTTTTTTTAAGATTTTACTTTCAATACTATTAACTATATTTTAAAAAATGATTTTTTATACTAACTTCAACTATACAGAGTATTTACTATCCGCTTATTTTTTTTATACTTACTTCAACTATGCTAACAACAAGAGAGATACAACTGATAATAGAAACACAACTTACTTAAATTACATAGTATTCAATATATTTAATCAATATGTCTAGTTGATATAAATAACACTAGCAAGAAGATTACATTATATGCACCATAAGATCGCCCGCTTATGGTAATTAAAGAATACTCGATTATCAAATTGAACCAAACTAGGCCAATTTATTCCCTTTGTCGGGTACGTTTTAGCGACATGTGACTGTTTGTTGTCCGCCTAAATTACGTTATTCGATTTTGTCACTTTTTTTTTTTTTTTTTTTTTTTTTCTTTTTTTAAAATAAGATTGTTTTGGCAAAAATGACAAAATGTTTTAATTTTTTAAGTTATCGGCCCATCACCCATATTAAATTGCTTTAAGAAAAGGTTTCTCAACATTTTTGTAGAAGACTAGAAAGACACTAATGATATGCTAAACTTTACATATTTTAAAATTTAACAACTAAATTTTATTAATTACCCCCTAATTTTAATTTTTTTTCTTTTACAAAATTGACACATGGTTTTAGCACATTTGATAAATTAGACGAGAATTTAATAGTTCGACTAAATTAAGCTTCAATTTTGTCTTTTATTGGTCAATTACGTTACTCGATTATGTTACGTTTTTTTTTTTTTTTCTTTTTTTTTTTTTTTTTTTTTTTTTGGCAAAAATGACGAAATGATTTAATTTTTTAAGTTATCGGCCCATCACCCATATTAAATTGCTTTAAGAAAAGGTTTCTCAACATTTTTGTAGAAGACTAGAAAGACACAAATGATATGCTAAACTGTACATATTTTAATATCAAAATACCATTCAAGCATTTTTTTCCTCCTAGAACGGCTTGTTAGTTGTTAGTGGTTTAGGTAGCAGTGATATCCAATTGGGCAGTATGCTGACTATGAACTCCGCCTGTACTTTCTTCTATTCTGCCTAAAAGGATAAAAATCTCGGGTGAGACTCGAACTTGAGATCTCCCCTAGCCAAACCTCTCCTCCCAAAGCCCCTAGGGAATCTTGGTGGCCAACTGAGATAGCCCAGTTAGTTTCTTTATTTTAGTCACTTATTTTGTATGTGTTCATGAATCGGGTAATATCCGCGATAACCGAAAACCGAAACTGGACCGAACCGAACCGAAAAAAATGAAATCGAATTTGTAACCGAACCGAACCGAACTAAATATTCGGTTATTGGTTTGGCAATGAAAACCAAAAACCGAACCTGAAAACCGAAAATATATAAATATATATTTTTTATTTATTTATATATAAAAATAATCACTAAAAGTCTATTTTAGTATAAATATAACATTATTTAAGCTTGAAAAAATTTTTTTTCTAAAAATATATATAACTAAATGAAAAAATTATTAAAATTACGTAATTCGGGTTTTTCGGTTCGGTTTTCAGTTATAGGGGTTCGGTTTTCGGTTCGGTTGAATCAAATTTGAATTCGGTTCGGTTCGGTTTGACCCAGGAAAAAAAATTAACCGAACAAAACGAACCGAATAACCGATAACCGAACCGATGAACACCCCTATTTGTAGGCATATTTTGAGAAATTAAGAAGTAAAAGTAAGGATTAATGAGAATTGTTTATGAAGAATAAAAGGCCAAGAAATTGAAGAAAAGGAAGTCCAATGAAAGCCCAAATATGTTTTAGCCTAAAACCGCCCATGCTTCGGCCCAACTTTGGCCCATAACTGTGTGAAAATATATGTGCTAAAAATAGGCAATTCGTATTATTCATGCGAATAGATACTGCAATAATTAAACGAAACATGACCAAAGAGAAAACTCATTGTTTGACATAATGGCAAAAACATGACATTAGAAGACAACCATCGTCTATAATTTAAAGCAATTGTTATATGAAACAAGTTATATCAGCTAGACATATTTGCTAAATATATCCCAAATTGCATATTCTAGTCTTCTAATTGATGCGCATTATCCAACTCAATCATCAAGTCAGGTTCCACAAAAATTAACTTAAAGACATGTTCATTTAACACACACCAAGACCATGTTTTCTTGCCTTTTTAATTTCCGCAGCGATATGATGTATGTAAGTTGTGTCTTTAATCTGTTGTTAGTCATAGTTGAAGTAAGTACGAAAAAAGTCAATTTTAAAACGACAATTAAATATAGTTGGAAGTGAGATTAAAAAATGATTATGGAGGAAGATATGATTTGATCCTTAGACCTCTTGTATAAAGAGTGAAGATGATAACCATTATGTCCATCCATCATCATGCAATATATTTTCTTTTAATATAATTTAACTATCTCTTTGAAGAATATTTTTATCATCTGTTTTTGTTTTTTTTTTGTTTTTTTTTTTTTTTGAACGAAATCTGTCTTTTCCTTTAAGCCAAACTTTTCCTTTCAATATTCTCCTATAACTAGTTTTTGGGTATGTGTTTCTGTTAATTTATTTTGAAAGGCTTATAGATGTTTTCTTTTGGTTTTAAATACTCCCTCCGTTCCTAAACAAATGTCCAGATTGAGTTTTCAGAGTCAAACTGGTTTAAATTTTACCTTATATATTTAAGGTAAAAGTTGAACAGTTTGACTCTGAAAAGTCAAACTGGACATTTATTTAGAGACGAAGGGAGTATTTTTTTTTGGGAACATTTTTGGTACGAGAAAAACTTTTTTAAGTTTTCAAAAAAGCTGTTACAGTAATTTATTTTGTGGTTCCTCTGTAGGCAAATTGTATTTATGCTAATAAATTTCATCTAATTGGCATAGTAGAAAACCGAATAGATACTGTAATAACATCACATTAGAAGACAACCATTGTCAAGAATTTAAAGCCATTGTTCTACAAAACATGTTATATCAGCTAGACATACTCGCAAAATATATTAAAATTACATACTATGATTCATCAAATTCTAAGTGATGAGCAGTATCCAACTCAACCACCAAGTCAGGTTCCACAAAAATAAGTTCATTTAACATAAATCATGGTTTTTGTCTTTAATCTATGCAACTAAGTAATTTAAGTAAGTTGTGTTCCTATTTTTAAGATCATCTTACATGTAGGCTCTTATAGTTGATATGTGGATTAAAAATAAATCAATTTAAAAAGTATTTTAATATAGTTGAAGTATAAGTTAGAAAAAAAAAAAAAAAAAAAAAAAAAAAAAATCATTTTCAAAAGTGAAGATGTCGGGTAAATGGTTATTTGCATTTTCCGGTGCAAGATTTGATCATTGGACCTCTTGAATGGAAAAGAAAGATAACCATAGCACCTTACATCATCTCTTGTTACTTTAGCTTTTTTATACTATTTAATTATTCTTTTAGAACCAATAGATCAGTAGAATGTCAAATCCATAATTCTCCACATACATGCCAATCAAACTATACATATCGACTGGCATACATGAAGTGAAAATACTGGCCCGAGTAGATGACTAGTGTAAAATTAATCTTTGTGGCGGTGGGCTCAAATCTCGTGGATTAGACGGCTAAAAGGCTGAAAACCATGGTTACAAAATAAAAAACATGCTTGAGTATTTTGATTACGATTATATTAGATGGATTTAATGCTTGATCAAATTAGGTCTCATTAACATTAAAAGTTGTTTATTACTTTTCGATTTTTACCTTATTCTCACCAATAATCCCAGGAACACACATGATTTTTAACATGTTTGCGAATCTGAATAGTTGTTTGTTACTAGAAAGAGGAGATAGGATATGTGTTTAATACAGTAACAAAAATGAAACTGTGTTTATAGATTGCCCATTTGTGTATCGTTAGTCCTACCGTTTAGCTAATCCACAAATGAATCTAAAGTTCCAAGCGTAATATATGGTGACATAATATTTTCCAATGTGTCACCTCTAGCCTTGCGAACCTCAGCCATGTGCAACGAAGGTGCCACTTCAGAAATCTGTAAATGGTAATGTTGAAATCGACACAAAGTTTAAAATCCAAACTTCTTTCACAGGTGGCAAAATAAATGAATCAAGCTGTTCGGGTAATATATCAAACGATCGAGTTCAGGTCTTTCTGGTGTTTGAAGCTTTTTTAGCATAGTGCTAAATCTGGATTATAAATTAATAACGGTTTAAAAGGTTGGGTGGATTGAAAAGAGTAAATAACACCTATTTGACCCGTTTTAGATTCAAACATAATCCAAATAAATCCATTCGTAACGCATATGGGTCAAAGTCGTGACCTTTAATTACTTTTTTTCTAGAAGCAATTAAAACACAAAAAGTGAGCTTCTTATAAAAGTTCATTATGACATAATGTATTTAAAACACAATTTAATTTATATATTTTGTGTGTGTGCAGGATATGGGTACTAGGATAACGTTTTTAGGATTCCTTATCAAGAAAGCTATTGATTTGTTTTGTTGTTTCTCTGTAGATTTTAAGTTTTGTGGTTCCTTTGTAGTTTTTTATTTATTATCATTTTACTCGTTTATGTACCCGTGAAATTCACGAGCTATGCTATAAAGAATTTGCAGCTAATCTTATGCAGTATGTTGATAGTAATATAACTTTTTATCCGGTAATTTTTAAATTGGCATGAGTTGTTTGTCACGGGCTTATACTTATGTCAGAGATTGCATACTAGCTAGTGCAGCAACTATTTTTTGTACTATTTCATCTTTACTTGGGCTAGCATTTTCACTTCATGTATGCAACAAGTCTAGTGCTTATATATAGTGATGGCGTATACGTGGAGAATTATGGATGTCATTGTACTGATTCCATTGTTACCAAAAAGGTAGTTAAATAATATTAAATGTAAAAGTAACACATGGTGTTAGTCGGGTTCAATGGCTATCATCTTTATCTTTATACAAAAGGTCCAATGATCAAGTCTTTGCACCTGGAAAAATATACTTAGCCATCGGCCCAGTCAGCATTTTTTTTTTTCTTTTCTTTTCAGATTTTACTTCAACTATATTTTACTATCTACTTAAAAATATTTTTTTTATACTCACTTTAACCATGCCGTCAACAAGTGTCATATCTGAGTTTACGGAGACGCTGTACAAAATTTATTTATAAGGAAAGTTTGAGTTTAAAATATTTTACTTAACATGTGCATGAGGGCACATTTTAGAATTAAGAAATGATTTGTGCACCATTTTTTTTGCTATACACTATTAAATCACACCAGTGATGCATACAGTACAACACCGCTATGCATAAGTTAGTAGTGGATGAAAAAAAAATAGTGTACAAATCACCTCCCTTTAAAAATTCCCTAACTAAAACGAGGCCTAAAATAGAAAGTAAATAATTTTTCAAAAAGAAGAAATGAGAAATAATCGCTTTCAAAGTGCTTTAGCTAGCATTTTCTATTCAACTTCTTAAATCAAATACTTGTAGTCAATTTTATTAGGAACACAACTTTAAATTATCAGTTATGGTGGGTCAATCAATATGTTAGTATTAAATGAATGAAAGAAGTCAAGAACATGAACACAACTTACATGGCTGCCGAACTTAAAGGCAAGAAAATATGGTCATGATGTGTGTTAAATGAACTTATAATAAACATGTCTTTAAGTAAAATTTTTTGGAACTTGACTTGGTGGTTGAGTTATATACTGCTTATCACTTAGAATTAGACGGATTAAAATTTCAACATCCATAAATCTATAATATGTGCTAAAAGCCTAAAACTAGGCAATTTGATTTATTCATGCCAATAAATAACATCTAAGTGGCATAGTAGAGAAGCTATTTATTGTACTAATATCACATTAGAAGACAACCATTGTCCAGAATTTAAAGCTATTTTTATACAAAACATGTTATATCAGCTAGACATATTCGCTAAATATATTGAAATTACACTCTAATCTGCCAAATTTAAGTGATGAGTAGTATCCAACTTAACCACCAAGTATAAAGAGTAGAGATTACGACAAATAATTTAAAATGTGTTTGTGTTCTATAGTCATAGTTGAAGTGCGTATTAAAAAAGTCATTTTTAAAAGAATACTCAATTATTATTGAAGTGAGTTTAACAAAAAGATCATTTTTTAAAAAGAATTGAAAGTAAAATATAAAAATGTGATGAAGTGATTCATGGGATTTGATCCTTAAACGTCTTGAACAAAGATCGGAGATAATAGCCGCTAAACCAATCCATCACTATCTAATACATTTAATTTTAATATAATTTAACTACTTTTTGAAGAATCTTTTGATCATCCAACTTTTCCTTCAGGCCAAAGTTCTATTTTTCAATATTCTCTTATAACTTCAAAAGGCGTAAATTGATGAGAACATCTAAATTTCATGCATCTTTTAATACCAGCTAGACACTTCTTTAAGAATCCGGCCCCAAGCAATGATCACATGTTCTCATTAACCTAATTAGCCAGGAGTATCTTATAATTAGTTTTTGTGTATGTGCATCTTTTAATTTATTTTGGAAGGCTTATATGACTAAGGATTAAATGAGAAGAAAACTTAAAATAAGAAGAATGAGAAATAGCTATAATCACATATTTGAGATGCATCGACTTGAATTACATGCATCCCGAATCTTTTAGATGCATCATAATATATTTTTTAGCAAAAAATTAGATGCATATACCTATATTAGATGCATTTCATCAAGTTACATGAATCCTTTACATTTTTCGTCCTCTGCGGGTCAAATTTGTTGTTAGTACTACTTTGCATCATTTTCACTTCAAAATTACTTTCGAAACTAATTGAGATGCATATAAATGAATAGAGATGCATCTAAATCAAGTCGATGCATCTCAAAGATGTGGTTATAAATCAAGTCGATGCATCTCAAATATGTGGCTTATACATGTGTTTTTTGATGTGTTTTTTTCGGTTAACTTTTTTTGTGTGTGAAGGACCAAGGTACGAGAATAACGTTTTAAGGATTCCTTATCAAGAAAGCTATTAATTTGTTTTGTGGTTTTTCTATGGATTTTAAGTTTTGTGGTTCCTTATTATTTATTATCATTGTACTCGTTTATTTACCCATTAAATTCAAGAGTTTTGTTATAAGGAATCTGCAGCTAATCTTATGCAGTATGCTGATAGTAATATAACTGTTTATCGAGTACTTTTAAATCGACATGAGTTGTTTGTCATGGGCTTATACTTATGTCAGAGATTGCTTACTATTTTTACATTAGTCATCTTTGTTATGTATCTTTAATTAGGGCCAGTATGTCACTACATGTATGAGTCTAGTCCTTATACTTATAGTGCTTTTACTAGAAAGATAGTTAAAGGATATTCAAAGTAGAAGTAACACATGTTGATGGATGGGGTTCAATGGCTATCATCTTCACATCTCTATAGAGGTCGAGTGATCAAGTCTTTGCACCTGAAAGGCTAGCCTTTGTACCCATCTTTCAATCTTTTTAGATTTTACTTTCAACACTATAAGCTATCTTTTTTAAAAACGATTTTTATACTCACTCCAACTATACGGAGTATTTACTATCTACTTAAAAATAAATTTTTTATACTCACTTCAACTACGCTGACAACAAGACGGATACGACTAAGAATAAGAACACACAACTTACTTAAATTGCATCGTTGTAGTTTTAGTATATTTAGTGAATATGTCTAGTTGAGGTAATATGTTTTGTATAACACTAGCAAGAAGATTACATCATAATATCATATGCACCATAAGATCACCTGATTATGGTAAAATCAAAAATAAAGTAACCTGATTGGTCCAAATTTTTTAATAAGATTGTTTTGGCAATATTGCTGCGAAAGGATTTAATTCTTTTATTATATAAAAGATATTATTACTCTGTATTAAACTAAGGTGCTATATGAGTTCTTGTTACATATAGATAGACACAACCCTTTTTTCCGTAATCACTAACAATTTGAATTAAGCTGCTTTAAGAAAAGCTTTCTCAACATTTTTATTGAAGACTATAAAGACACTAATGATATGCTAAAACTTTACATATTTTGATATCAAAATACCATTCAACCATAAATGACTAGTAAGTTTCTTTATTGTATACTATTAAAATTTGCTAAAAAAACATATAGGTATATTTTTGAGAAATTAAGAATAAGAAGTAAACGTAAAAGGATTAATAAGTATGGTTTCTAAAGATTAAAAGCCCAAGAAATTGAAGAAAAGAAAGTTCAATGAAAGCCCATATATTCTTTAGCTCAAAACCGCCTATGGTTCGGCCCACAAATGAAGAACTTTGGCCCATAACTGTGTGAAAATACTGAGTATCCATATGTACTAAAAATAGGCAATTTGTATTATTCATGCGAATATATAACATTGAATTGGCATAATGGCTAAGTTCCAAAAAAAAAAAAAAAAAAAAAAAAAAAAAAAAATTGGCATAATGGCAAAAACATGACATTAGAAGACAACCATTGTCTATAATTTAAAGCCATTGTTATACGAAACAAGTTATATCAACTAGACATGTTTGCTAAATATATTGAAATTGCATACTCTAGTCTTCTAAGTGATGAGCATTATCCAACTCAACCATCAAGTCATGTTCCACAAAATTCACTTAAAGACATGTCCATTTATCACAAAGCACGGCCATGTTTTATTGCCCTTTTAATTTCCGCAGCGATATGATGTATTTAAGTTGTGTCTTTAATCTGTTGTTGGTCATAGTTGAAGTAAGTACGAAAAAAGTCAATTTTAAAACGACAATTAAATATAGTTGGAAGTGAGATTAAAAAATGATTATGGAGGAAGATATGATTTGATCCTTAGACCTCTTGTATAAAGAGTGAAGATGATAACCATTATGTCCATCCATCATCATGCAATATATTTTCTTTTAATATAATTTAACTATCTCTTTGAAGTTTTTTTTTTTTTTTTTTTTTTTTTTTTTTTTTTTTTTTTTTCTTTAATTAATTAATTTATTTTTAACGAAATCTGTCTTTTCCTTTTCCTTTAAGCCATCCTATAACTAGTTTTTGTGTATGTGTTTCTTTTAATTTATTTTGAAAGGCTTATGGATGTTTTTTTTTGGGGTTTTACATATTCCCTCCGTTCTTAAATAAATGTCCAGGTTGACTTTTCAAAGTCAAACTGGTTTAACTTTTACATTAAATATATATACATATTTTTTGTGTGTTATATAATACATGATAAAAAAATTATACAATTGAAAAATACACTTAAAACTCAATCTATTTATATATTTTGCATAAAATATTATATAACACCCACAAAAAAATTATTTAGGGTTAAAGTTGAACAGTTTGACTATGAAAAGTCAAACTGAACATTTTATTTAGAGACATAAGGAGTTTTTTTTGGGGGAGGTACGAGAAAAACTTTTTTAGGATTCGTTTTCAAGAAAGCTATTACACTAATTTATTTTGTGGTTCCTCTGTAGGCAAATTGGTTTATTTATGCTAATAAATAACTTCTAATTGGCATAGTAGAAAACCGAATAGATACCGTAATAACATCACATTACAAGACAACCATTATCAAGAATTTAAAGCCAATGTTGTCAAAACATGTTGTATCAGCTAGACATACTTGCTAAATATATTAAAATTACGTAGTATGATCCACCAAATTTTAAGTGATGAGAAGTATCCAACTCAACCACCAAGTCAGGTTCCACAAAAATAAGTTCATTTAACATAAATCATGGTTTTTGTCTTTAATCTATGCAACTATGTAATTTAAGTAAGTTGATCTTTCCTGTAGGCTCTTATAGTTGAAATGTGGATTAAAAATAAATCAATTTAAAAAGCATTTTAATATAGTTGAAGTATAAGTTTAAAAAAAAAAAAAAAAAAAAAAAAAAAAAAAAAAAAAAAAAAAAAAAAAAAAAAAAACATTTTCAAAAGTGAAGATGTCTAAGATTTGGTCATTGGACCTCTTGAATGGAAAAGAAGATGATAACCATCGAACCTTACATCATCTCTTGTTACTTTTGCTTTTTATACTATTTTTAACTCTCTTTTTGCACCAATAGAACAGTAGAATGACAAATCCATAATTCTCCACATATATGCCATCAATACTACATTATCAGCAGGCAAACATGAAGTGAAAATACTGGCCTGAGTAAAGATAACAAAGATGACTAGTGTAAAGTAATCTGTGTCAGTGGGTTCAAATTTTGTGGATTAGTCGACTAAACGGTCGGAAACCAAATCTCGTGAATTAGTCGGCTAAAAAGTCGGAAACCATGGTTTCCACAAAAAAAAAAGCTCAAGATTTTGATTATGACTATATTAGTTAGATTTAATGCTTGATCTATATTAAGGTCTGAAAATGAAAGGAACACAGATGATTTTTAACATGTTTGTGAATCTGAATAGTTGTTTGTTACTAGAAAGAGGAGATAGGATATGTGTTTAATACAGTAACAAAAATGAAACTGTGTTTATAGATTGACCATTCGCAGCGTAATACATGGTGGTGACATAATATTTTCCAATGTGTCGTCGCCTCCAGCCTTGCGAACCTCAGCCATGTGCAGCGAAGGTGCCACTTCAGAAATCTGTAAAGGGTAATGTTGAAATCGACATAAAGTTTAAAATCCAAAATATCAAACGAGTTCAGGTCAAGTTGATTCTTGAACAGTTCTTTTATGCTGGTTGAAGCTTTTTTTAGCATAACTCTAAATATAGATTATTGATTGATAACGATATAATAGATTGGGTGGATTGAAAAGAGTAAATAACATGTTGGACCTATTTTGACCCTTTTTAGATTAAAACATTATCCAAATAAACCCATTCGTAAAGCATACGGGTCAAATTTTTTGTACTGTGTCATCTTTGATATCTTTATTTCTGGCCAGTATTTTCACTTCATGATGCTAGTCTAGTGCTTATATATAGCGATGGCATATATCCGGAAAATTATGGACGTCATTGTATCCGTTCCATTGTTACTAAAAAGGTAGTTAAATAATATTAAATGTAGAAGTAACACATGGTGGTGGTTGGGGCTAGTGGCTATCATCTTCACATCTCTCAATATAAGAGGTTTAGTGATCAAGTCTGTGCACCTCAAAAAAAATGCTATAGCCACTTGCTCAATCAACGACCTTTTTTTATTTTCAATACTATTAATTTAATAAATATCTTTTTAAAATCGATTTTTTTATACTATTAATACTATACTTCAGCTATTCGAAGTATTTAGTATCTACTTAAAAATATTTTTTTTATACTCACTTCAACTATACTGACAACAAGACATATACGACTAAGAATAGGAACACAACTTTCTTATATTACTACAATGTAATTTCAATATATTTAGTGAATATGTGTAGCTGATATAATGTGTGTTGTATAACACTAGCGTTAAATTCGAGACCACGGCTTTTCTCCTTGGTCCTATTTTGTTTAATCACGTATTGCACTAACTATTTGCTTTTCTACTATATCAATTAGATGTTGTTTATTTTCATGAATAAACCAAATCATCTCTATTTTTAGCACATGTTATAGGTATATAGATCTTGTTATATGAATAATCTTTTCCACATAGTTATGGGCCGGATCTCATCACTTGTGGGCCAATCAATATGTTGTTATCAAATGGTATTAAAAGTGAAAGGAAGACATGGTGATAGGTGGTTGCAATGGCTATCATCTCCGCTCTTTGTACAAGAGGTCGAAGGATCAAATCCCTTGCATCATATCTATCCCTTTTTTTTATATATTTTACTTTCTATTCATTTAAAAATGAATTTTATTAAACTCACTTAAACAACACTTAACTCTCTTTTATAACGACTTTTATAATACTCACTATGACGGACAGAACACGAACACAACTTAAATTACATCGCTGCGGAAATTAAAAGCAAGAAAACAAGGTTGTGATTTGTGTTATATGAACTAACATAGCTTAAATTACATTGTTGCGGAAATTAAAGGCAATAAAACAATGTCATGATTTGATCGAGTTAAATTAACTCATGAACATGTCTTTAAGTTAACTCTTGTGAAACTTGACTTGGTGGTTGAGCTATATACTGTTGGGCCATTTCAGTGACTTTGAGTGTCTAAAAGACATGTTCATTTAACACAAATTACGACCTTGTTTTCTTGCCTTTAATTTTTGCAATGATGTGACTTACGTTGTCTTCGTGTTCTATGAGTCATAGTTGAAGTGAGTATTAAAAAGTCATTTTAAAAAAGACAATTAAGTATTTTTAAGTGAGTTTAATAAAATTAATTTTTAAAACAAATTGAAAGTAGAATATAAAAATCATAGGTGGATTCTAATCGATTTTATATATCCTTAGACCTCTTGTATAAAGAGTGAAGATGGTCATTAGACCCACTTAAAGACATGTTCAAGAATTTAACTATATTTTTAAGAATTTTTTTATCATTCACATTTTCTTTTAGGTTATTTCCCTTTCAATATTCTAGCTCTTAATAGCTAGTTTTTTGTGAATGTGTTTCTTTTAATTTATTTATAATGGGTCATGAATATGTTTCTCGACGTGTTTTTCTTGTTTGTGTGTGCGCGCGCAGGATAAAGGTACGAGGATAACGTCTTTAGGATCACTTATCTGGAAACCTATTAATTTTGTTTTATGGTTAATTTCTCTGTAGATTTTAAGTTTTATGGTTCTTTTGTAGTTTATTGTTTATTACTATCTGTTAGAATATTAGTATCATGACAATCATATAAATAGGTAAACAGATACGCGGAAGCGAAGGAACATCTATAACATATAAAAGATTAACATAAACTAAATAAGAACGTACATTTAGTTATTCTAGCAAAACAAGAATCAATTAATAATCTTGAACATGTGATGAACCATAATTAGGGTTTATATGGATCAATGATTAACCCCTTACCGTTTTGTTAATCGATCCCTTGATAATTACTCCCTCCGTCTCAAAATTATTGTCCATATTTTCTTTTTAGGATGTCTCAAAATAATTGTCCACTTTCCTTATTAAGTAAAAACTAAAGTATCTAATGGTGGAATATTCCATTTTAGTGGTTGAAAATCAAAGTGCCCCCACTTTTATTAAACTTGGTGATTTCTCTCTCATGACAATAATTTTGAGACGGAGGTAGTACTATAGTGAGTAATTACCTCGTTCTTGTACACACAAACTACTAACAAATTAAAGGTGATGCTAGTAACAAAAACACAAGAATTTTACTTGTAAAATTTCGATCCAATAAACCCTTATGGGTGATTGGATAATCGGCCAAGAAGGAAAAACAAATAGGAGAGAAAACTTTTAGCGTTTTGTTTGTGTGCACAAAAGGTGTAAAAGTTTTTGACCCTAGGTTTGTTTATATACTAGATGAAAACTTTGGGAGCAAGTTAGGGCAAAAGGGATACCCCCTTTGTGTGTGTTCGACCGGCCATAAGGACCAAGAGGTCCTTCCGGATCTTTCTTGCCTCCTAATTTCATTCTAGTCCCTTTTGTTTGTCCGTTAGTCAATTCCGTTAAGTACTAACGACCGTTAGCCATTTCTTGCGTTTAAATAATTTTATATACAACATTTAATATATATCAATTATTATACTTTAATTTTTGTTTGTAATGTGTGCAATCCCGAGGTCTCGAGCTCGATTCTAGACATACGTTTATTAATATTTATCCAAAAACTCTAACACTATCTTGCAATGGTTTACGTACCCGTGAAATTCACAAGTTTTGTTAGAGGAATTTGCAGCTAATCTTATGCAGTATGTTGATAGTAATATACAAATATATTACTAAACATTTCAAAAAAAAAAGAAAAAAAAAAAAAGAGAAAAACGTTTAAAGTATTGAACTTTCATTTTATTCACTTAGGTTATAAAACATGACATAAGAGGTCACTGAACTTATAAAACATGACATTTGAGATCACTGGACATAAAAAAATATTCGTAAACAACGCTGAACTTGTAACAACACGAAATTTCTGATACTTAGCTTATCCAGAAATATACGTTCAAGTCACTCCAATCAATACTAAAAAATGTTTCATATAAGTTCGGCAACTCAAGTCAATAAAATGAAAGTTCGATACCTTAAACGAACATTTTTTGAAAAATATAGTAACATATGTGTCTATTAAACCCTGATAGTAATATAACTCTTTATCATGTACTCTTTAATCGACATGAGCTATTTGATAGTAATTTAAGTGTTTACGCTACTCATCTATGTTATCTTTATTTTGGGCCAGTATGTCACTCTACATGTGTGCCAGGCTAGAGCTTATACTAAAAAGAAGTTAAATGATATTAAAAGTAAAAGTAACACATGGTGTTGGTCGGGTACAACGGCTATCATCTTCACATCTCTATTCAAGAGGTTCAGTGATCAAATCTTTACGCCTGAAAAAAATGCTATAGCCCTCGTACCCGTCAAACCCTTTTTTTAGATTTTAATTTCAACACTGTTAACTATCTTTTAAAAACGATTTTTTGTATACTCACTTCAACTATACGGAGTATTTTACTATCTACTTAGAAATATTTTATTTTACTCACTTCAACTAGCTTTAAATTCAATGACATGTTGTAATGACTGAAAGTCTTAAAGAGGGACCATCAAGACACACTCTTCCATAAGAACACAGACAATGTTGGTCCATGTCAACTCATTTCAAGAACTGCTCTCTATAGGCTGGAAGGAGGGTGGTTTATCGCTAGTGCCGATTGTTTAAGATGGTTTCTAAAAGCTGCGGCTTGACATGAGAGGTCGAAGAACCAGTGGATAGGTTGATAACTTGACGCTTCAAGTGCTTAATTGATCGTCTGCTTCTCTATATGTAGATCTTTTGTCTTTACATGTATAAAAAAAGGGGGATCGTGCCAGATTGGCTTTTCGGCATGTTTATGACATGCTTATTGTGCCACCAGAAATTTGCGGAAACTGAAGGCAAACAATGTACTTGATGGTTTGGATCTTTGGAGTTATGAGTTGAGCACATGTAATCAATGGACCGAAATAAACAGTTTACAGCGCGGGGACACCAACCGTAAGTGATCGAGTTGATGATATATTCATACATACATGCAGGGACGGATCTAGAGTGTAATTATGGGGGCCGGTGCCCCCCATGGCTAGCCGAAAAAGTTGAAATTTTAGTGTATTTTTTAAAAAAATTTGACCTTTTTTCGAAAGTGACCCCCACCCAAAACTCAAATTGCCCCCCACCTAAATACTAAAACCTAACATTCAACGCTCTAAAGTCTTATAAATCATTTATCTCTAAGTAAAAATACTCGATTTATCATTACGATCTTATTTTTTTTCCGCATTTTGTTGTTATGTTCAAAAAATAATTTTTGCCCCCCACATTCATTTTTCCTGGGTCCGTCACTGCAAACATGCACATTAATCATTGTTTTTAGTGAGTTTAGTTCTTATATATGTTGTTGGTTTGTAGAATGTATAGAACTAAAAAGAGCTTAATGCTCAAAGCGGATCAAGAAGATTACATCATATGCACCATAGGACGGAACCAGAAGACAAAGTCATCGGACGCATTTATGAGAAATCAAACAAGACTACATGCATAATTTTTTGGGACCGGGTGCATTTATAGAAAATAGAGGTTTTATAACAAAATTAACACTACGAGACAAAAATTCATGAGTGTCCCGGGACACCCCTGGTTCCTTCCCGCCTGCTTTGGCGAAGATTACTTGATAATCAAGTTGGTGGAATGGTCGAACACGACAAGATTTTCATTGTTTTCATGGTAGGTCTAACTTCTAAGGCTTGATCAATCTCCACCTCCACCTCGACCTCCAGCATGCAAAAGTATCGTGGAATATGTTTATGATCGTGTTGCTAATATTGTTGACGACGTGTTAAGACAGTCAACAGAAGCCATGAATAAGTTGATTAAAAGCCCAAAACCAACTTGTTGATGAAAAATAGTTTTCATGTTGTTTATTGTTCTAACTTTGTGGATTTTAATATATTGTAGTACTAATCGTTTTTTACGATTCCGCCATGATGTGTAACTGTGTTTGTTATTTATTACTCCGTATCTTGTACTAGTTTATGTACCCGTAAAATTCACAAGTTTTGTTATAAGAAATATGCAGCTAATCTTATGTAGTATGTTTATCGGGTACTTTTAAATCGACATGAGCTGTTTGTCGCGGGCTTCTAGTACTTATGTCAGAGATTGCATACTAGCTAGACAGTTAGTGCGGAAACTATCTTTTTTTACCATGTCATCTTTGTTATCTTTATTTCTGGCCAGTATTTTCACTTCAAGTATGCTGCTATCTAGTGCTTATATATAGTGATGCCATATATGTGGAGAACTATGGATGTCATTGTAATGGTTCTATTGTTGCTAAAAGGTAGTTAAAAGATATTAAATGTAAATGTAACACAAGGTGATATTTGGGGTTCAATGGCTATCATCTTTACATCTTTGTACCAGAGATCCAGTAATCAAGTCTTAGCCATATCCCCAATATACCACTGTTTTTTAGATTTTACTTTTAATATTAACTATTTTTTAAAAGCATATTTTTTTTTTTATTCTCACTTCAACTATATTGAGTATTATCTACTTAAATATAATTTTTATACTCATTTCAACTATGCTGATAACAAGACATATACGACTAAGAATAGGAACGCAACTTACTTAGGATAGGAACACTAGCTTTATGTTTAGTTGATATAATCTGTTTAGTTGATATAATCTGTTTTGTATAACACTAGCTTTAAATTATGGACAACGGCTTTTCTCTTTGGTCTTATTTTAATTTGTTTAATCACATATTGCAGTAACTATTCACTTTTCTACCATGCTTATTTTAGCACATATTATAGATAAATATACTTCAATGATGGTATTTTAACATCAAAATACGTATAACTTGGCATATATCATTAGTTTATAGTTTTCATGTCTAATAAATTCATGTTATGTTTCCACTGTGTGAGCTTATGTAACTTTTTTGCCTTCTAGCTTCTTGTTATAAAACATGTGACTTTGTCTAGAGTTTAATGTAAATAGCCGTTTTCAGAAAGATTCGTATAAACAAATTACCTATACTTCAATAAACATATCGAGGAAACGACAAAGAGTCAACCGAAGAAGAGATGTCGTTATGGTCATTATGTCTTTTATTTTGGTAGTGATTTTGTTTTTGCTGGATGAAAGGAAAAAGAGTCAACAGAAGAAGAGAAGAAGTGATCATGGTGATTAACAAGTCCAACAATTAAGTTTAATATGCTCTAACAGCGTAAATTCCATCACGACTATACAGTTTTTCGTATGTATTCGGTATTAAGTACATATCTTGTCGTATTCTCTAACAGCGTAAATTCCATCACGCTTTTTCCATGTACGAGGTTAAAAAGAGCTTTGCTTATTAAACTAGAGCAAGAAAATTACATCATATGCACCATAAGAGCACCTGCATAGTCACACAAGTTAAGTTTTAACACGATGTCACGTCAGCGCCACATCAGATTTGACACTTTCACCTTAACTAACAACAATTTACAAAAACACTCCCTCATTTAGGGGGGAAAGCGATTTTTTTTTTTTTTTTTTTTTTTTACACAATACACCCTTAACGCTGAGTTAAAGGGTTAACACCGGGCGTTAGCGCCGGCTTAACGCAGCACCATGCAACAATAACTTAGCTTTAACGTGAGTTAAAATCACTTTAACGCAGGTCATGCGCATCTAAGATAAAGATTACTCGATTATTGAGTTGAACCAAACTTGGCAAATTTTTCCCTTTGCCGGGTACTTTTAATCGACGGGGGACTGTTTAATTTGTCGTGGCCTTATTCATTGGCTAGAGATTGCATACTAGCTAGTGCATAAACTAATTTTACACTAGTCATCTTTGTTATCCTTACTCGGGCCAGTATTTTCATTTCATGTGTGCCAGACTGCCAGTCGATATGTATAATATATTGATGGCATATATATGTGGAAAATTATGATTTGTCATTCTCCTGTTCTATTGCTTCTAAAATAGTATGAAGAGCAAAGGTAACACGTGATGATGGTTTGGTTCAATGGTTATCATCTTGCTTCTCTGCAAGAGGTCCAATGATCAAATCTTGCTTCCGAAAATTGCAAATGACCTTTTAAACAAACCATCATTTCTTTTGAAAAAGATTTTTTTTTTTTTTTTTTTTTTTTTTTTTTTTTTTTTAACTCATTTCAACTATATTTAAATGCTTTTTAAATTGATTTCTTTTTAATCCACATTTCAACTATGAAGTCATTTTTAAAACGAATAGAAAGTAAAATATAAAAAGCCGCTGGTGTGACAATGGATGTAAGAGATTTGATCCCTGGACCTCTCTTGTATAAAGAGCAGAGATGATAGCCATTACAACTACCATCACCATGTTTTCCTTTCACTTTTAACACAATTTAACTACTTTTTGAAAAATCTTTTTGTCATTCAACTTTTCCTTTATGCCCAGAGACGGACCCAGGAATTTTAAATGGGTGTTGCACACATTTTCTAAAAGAAGTTTTGCACAAAATTTTTCGATCATAAGTACTAAAATTTGAAAAATAAAGAAGATTTAGAATAAACTGAAGTAGCACCAAGTATTATAGGGGGTTGCACGTACTACAAAAAGACAATTTTCCAAAGAATTTACACTTCGTGACACAAAATCGGATGTAGCCTGTGCCACACCCGGCTCCCAAGTGGGTCCGTCCATGTTTAGGCCAAAGTTATCCCTTTCAATATTCTCTTACAACTAGTTTTTGTGTATGTGTATCTTTTAATTTATTTTGGAAGGCTTATACATGGGTTTCTTGATGTGTTTTTTTGGTTTAGTACTTTTTTTGTGTGTGTGCAGGATATGGGTACGAGAATAACGTTTTTAAGATTCCTTATAAAGAAAGCAATTAATTTGTTTTGTGGTTTCTCTGTAGATTTTAAGTTTTGTGATTCCTTTGTAGTTTTTTATTTATTATCTTTGTACTCGTTTAATCTTTGTAGTTTTATTTATGTACCCGTGAAATTCACGAGCTACGTTTTAAGGAATTTGTAGCTAATATTATGCAGTATGTTGCTAGTAATATAACTATTTCTACCGGGTACTTTTTTAATCGACATGAGCTATTTGTCGCGGGCTTATACTTATACATGTCAGAGATTGCATACTAGCTAGTGCAGAAACTAATTTTTTGTTCCATGTCATCTTTGTTATCTTTTTTTCTGGCCAGTATTTTCACTTCATGTATGCTAGTGAGCTAGTCTAGTGCTTATATATAGCGATGACATATATGTGGAGAATTATGGATGTCATTGTATTGGTTAAATAATATTAAATGTAAATGTAACACATGGTGATGGTTGGGGCTAGTGGCTATCATCTTCACATCTCTATGCAAGAGGTCCGATGATCAAGTCTTTGCACTTCAAAAATGATATAGGCACTTGCCTTTTCCAACACATGTTTTTTACTTCCAATATTAATAACTATCTTTTTAAAAACAAAGTTCTTATACTCTCTTCAACTATTCGACGTATTTAGTATCTACTTAAAATTATATATATATTTTTTATACTCACTTCAACTATGCTAAAAACAAGACATATACGACTAAGAATGAGGAACACAACTTTCTTATATTACTTCGATGTAATTTAAATATATTTAGTGAATATGTGTAGTTGATATAATGTGTGTTGTATAACACTAGCGTTAAATTGGGAACCACGGCTTTTCTCGTTGGTCCTATTTTGTTTAATCACATATTGCAGTAACTATTTGCTTTTCTACTATTTGTTTATTTTCATATTGCAGTAACTAATTACTTTTCTCCTTGGTCCTATTTTGTTTAATCACACATTGCAGTAACTAATTGAGTATAAAAAAGTCATTTTTAAAAAGACAGTTAAGTATTGTTGAAGTGAGTTTAATAAAAAAAAATCATTTTGAAAAAGAATTGAAAGTAAAATATCATAATTTAAAATGTGTTTGTGTTCTATAGTCATAGTTGAAGTGCGTATTAAAAAATTCATTTTTAAAAGAACACTCAATTATTGTTGAAGTGAGTTTAACAAAAAGATCATTTTTTAAAAAGAATTGAAAGAAAAATATAAAAATGTGATGAAGTGATTCATGGGATTTGATCCTTAGACGTCTTGAACAAAGATCGGAGATAGTAGCGCCTAAACCAATCCATCACTATGTAATACATTTACTTTTTATATAATTTAACTATCTTTTTGAAGAATCTTTTGATCATCCAACTTTTCCTTCGGGCCAAAGTTCTATTTTTCAATATTCTCTTATAACTTCAAAAGGCGTAAATCGCTAGGAACAACTCAATTTCATGCATCTTTTGATGCCAACCAGACCCTTCCCTAAGGACCCAGTCTCAAGCAATGATCGCATGTTCTCATTAACTTAATTAGCGAGAGTCTCTTATAACTACTTTTTGTGTATTTGTATCTTTTAATTTATTTTGGAAGGCTTATACATGTGTTTTTTTATGTGTTTTTTTTTTCTGTTTACTTTTTTTGTGTGTGAAGGACATGGGTACGAGAATAACGTTTTTAGGATTCCTTATAAAGAAAGCTATTAATTTGTTTTGTGGTTTCTCTTAGATTTTAAGTTTTGTGGTTCCTTATTATTTATTATCTTTGTAACTCGTTTATGTACCCGTTAAATTCAAGAGTTTTGTTATAAGGAATCTGCAGCTAATCTTATGCAGTATGCTGATAGTAATATAACTGTTTATCGGGTACTTTTAAATCGACATGAGTTGTTTGTCATGGGCTTATACTTATGTCAGAGATTGCTTACTAGTTAGTGCATAAACTATTTTTACACTAGTCATCTTTGTTAAGTATCTTTAATTAGGGCCAGTATGTCACTACTTGTATGCCAGTCTAGTCCTTATACTTATAGTGCTTATATACTAGAAAAATAGTTAAAGAATATTCAAAGTAGAAGTAACACATGTTGATGGATGGGGTTCAATGGCTATCATATTCACATCTCTATACTAGAGGTCGAGTGATCAAGTCTTTGCACCTGAAATGCTATAGCCCTTGTACTTATCTTTCAATGTTTTTAGATTTTACTTTCAACACTATAAGCTATCTTTTTAAAAACGATTTTTTATACTCACTCCAACTATACGGGGTATTTACTATCTACTTAAAAATAAAAATTTTATAATCATTTTAACTACGCTGACAACAAGACTGATACGACTAAGAATAAGAACACACAACTTACTTAAATTGCATCGTTGTAGTTTTAGTATATTTAGTGAATATGTCTAGTTGAGGTAATGTGTTTTGTATAACACTAGCAAGAAGATTACATCATATGCACCATAAGATCACCTGCTTATGGTAAAATCGAAATTAAAGTAACTTGATTTGTCCATTTTTTTTTAATAAGATTGTTTTGGCAAAATTGCTACGAAAAAATTTAATTCTTTTATTATATAAAAGATATTATTACTCTGTATTAAACTAAGGTGCTATATGAGTTCTTCTTACATATAGATAGACACAACCCTTTTTTCCGTAATCACTAACAATTTGAATTAAGCTGCTTTAAGAAAAGCTTTCTCAACATTTTTATTGAAGACTATAAAGACACTAATGATATGCTAAAACTTTACATATTTTGATATCAAAATACCATTCAACCATAAATGACTAGTAAGTTTCTTTATTTTAGTTACGTATACTATTAAAATTTGCTAAAAAAACATATAGGTATATTTTTGAGAAATTAAGAATAAGAAGTAAACGTAAAAGGATTAATAAGTATTGTTTCTAAAGATTAAAAGCTCAAGAAATTGAAGAAAAGAAAGTTCAATGAAAGCCCATATATTCTTTAGCTCAAAACCGCCCATGGTTCGGCCCACAAATGAAGAACTTTGGCCCATAACTGTGTGAAAATACTGAGTATCCATATGTACTAAAAATAGGCAATTTGTATTATTCATGCGAATATATAACATTGAATTGGCATAATGGCAAAAACATGACATTAGAAGACAACCATTGTCTATAATTTAAAGCCATTGTTATACGAAACAAGTTATATCAACTAGACATGTTTGCTAAATATATTGAAATTGCATACTCTAGTCTTCTAAGTGATGAGCATTATCCAACTCAACCATCAAGTCATGTTCCAAAAAATTAACTTAAAGACATGTCAATTTATCACAAAGCACGGCCATGTTTTATTGCCTTTTTAATTTCCACAGCGAAAAAAGTCATTTTTAAAACGACAATTAAATATAGTTGGAAGTGAGATTAAAAAATGATTATGGAAGAATATATGATTTGATCCTTAGACCTCTTGTATAAAGAGTGAAGATGATAACCATTATGTCCATCCATCATCATGCAATATATTTTCTTTTAATATAATTTAACTATCTCTTTGAAGAATATATATATATATATATATATATATATATATATATATATATATATATATATATATATATATATATATATATATATATTTATTTATTTATTTTATTTTTGAACGAAATCTGTCTTTTCCTTTAAGCCAAACTTTTCCGTTCAATATTCTCCTATAACTAGTTTTTGGGTATGTGTTTCTTTTAATTTATTTTGAAAGGCTTATAGATGTTTTCTTTTGGTTTTACATACTCCCTCGGTTCTTAAATAAATGTCCAGATTGATTTTTCAGAATCAAACTGGTTTAAATTTTACCTTATATATATATATATATATATATATATATATATATATATATATATATATATATATAGTGTTATATAATACATGATAAAAAAATTATACAATTGAAAACTACACTTAAAACTCAATCTATTTATATATTTTGCATTAGATATTATATAACACTCACAAAAATATTTAAGGTAAAAGTTGAATTGGACATTTATTTAGAGACGAATGGAGTATTTTTTTTTTTTTTGGGAACATCTTTGGTACGAGAAAAACTTTTTTAAGTTTTCAAAAAAGCTATTACAGTAATTTATTTTGTGGTCCTCTGTAGGCAAATTGTATTTATGCTAATAAATAACATCTAATTGGCATAGTAGAAAACCGAATCGATACTGTAATAACATCACATTAGAAGACAACCATTGTCAAGAATTTAAAGCCATTGTTGTACAAAACATGTTATATCAGCTAGACATACTCGCAAAATATATTAAAATTACATAATATGATCCACCAAATTCTAAGTGATGAGCACTATCCAACTCAACCACCAAGTCAGGTTCCACAAAAATAAGTTCATTTAACATAAATCATGGTTTTTGCCTTTAATCTATGCAAGTATGTAATTTAAGTAAGTTGTGTTCCTATTTATAAGATTTATCTTTCATATTGTGAGTCATGGTTGAAATATGGTTGAAATATTGTGAGTCATTTTAATATAGTTGAAGTATAAGATTTTAATATTGTGAGTCATTTTAAAATAAAAAAATAAAAAATAAAAAAAATAAAAAATAAAAATTCAAAAGTGAAGATGTCTAAGATTTGATCATTGGACCTCTTGAATGGAAAAGAAAGATGATAACCATCGAACCTTACATCATCTCTTGTTACTTTTGCTTTTTATACTATTTTTAACTCGCTTTTTGCACCAATAGAACAGTAGAATGACAAATCCATAATTCTCCACATATATGCCAATCAATATACTATACATATCGACTGGTGTTGGTGTATATGTCTGAACGACGTGTGCCTAGAGACCATACAGGTATTCTTCAAGTATTACATCATTAGTCTCTTACTAATAATGAAATACTGGGGGGACATGTTGACGTATATGGTCTGATAGACCTGATCTATCAAGACACCGGCCGAACGGCACAGGAAGATAGGCCGAACGGTACAGGAAGATAGGCCGAATGGTACAGGACGGCTCAGGCCGAACGGCACAGAAAGAACGGTACAGGAAGATAGGCCGAACGGCACAGGACGCCAGAGGCCGAACGGCACAGGAAGATAGGCCGAACGACATGGACGAAGGTCATGGATGAAGAACGACGCATCGCATCGACCATCAGGTAATATGTTCCCTATTGATGTGACCACACGTGTACCTACTACCCAGGTTTTAAGGGGATGTGTCCCCTACGATGATGTCATCTACAGTAACCAAGATACTATAAATACTCCACTTTTGTTGGTTATATGCATCATCTGACACCTCCTACCTCTCTCTACTTTCTCTCTCTAGAATTACTCTCAACTAGAGGGTTCACCCCTCCATATTTATATACCTCTATACTTAGAGTAGAGGACTGACTTGACCGTCGGAGGGTGGTCCCGAGGCTCCGGCCTCGGGACTCCTTCTAACGGGTTCTTTCTTGTTTGTAGCATGCTTCAAGGCTCGTGACAAGGATGAATGGCACGCGGGAGCCGTCCAGACTTGCCTAGCGGAATTATGCTTCGACAAATTGGCGCCATCTGTGGGACCCGTTATTCAATCTACCAGAACTGAGAATGACGGGTCTCGTTTCCAATTCGCTTCATCCGGAGCGTTCATCCTCCGTTCGGTATGTCCCTTCGGCTGCCGTCCTTCCAGAGGATGACGGCATCGGAGGTGGGGCGTCTACCGTCCTATCGGAGGTGGTTCCTCCATTCGGTATTGCTCCTTCCGAAGGTGGTTCATCCGTCGTCCTGTAGGAAGATATGATGATCTCCATCACCCTTCGGAAAATGGTATAATGTCCTCAATCTACAATGGTTCTTCCGTCATTCAAAGAGTGGTATGGATGAAATGTTCAGAGTCGTTCGGTACGGTTTCCTTCGGAAAGCTGCATTCCGTCTACCATTCGGTAGGGACAATGACGAAGTGACATGTGGCGGCTGGAAAATAATATACAAAAATAGGACTGGTCGTGATTCGAACTCGGGTCTCCATGTTAATAAGCCAGCGCCTAACCATTGGACCAAGTGTTCAATGCTTGGTATGTTTTCCTCTTTTATTCTTTTATTATGTCTTTGGCTGGGCTAATATGACTTGGGCTTAAAATTTGTCAATACGTTGAACATTTAAATTGATTTATGAAGAATCAGGGGGTCACGAATATATTTTGATAGAGACGTTAACTCTTTCCTACCGCACGTTTTTTCCACCGGTTAAATAAAAGACTTTTTTGCAACAATTGAGAAATTTAATGCGCATCCCTGCAAGTCACGTGGGATGATAATGATACAAGGGCAAATGCATGCATCCGTGACTTTTGTATATTGCATATTTCTAGACAGTTATACTGAGTAATGTTGAAGTAAAAGTTTGTTTCTACTTCGAACAAGCGAGATGAATCCTTCGGACTAGAGTAGGTCCTCCGGATTCGGTATGGTTCTTGCTTATAGTGTGTTACTTCGGATATCTGCAAAACAAATACGTCCGTTAGACTCGCCCCGGGAATGTATCCCAGGACCAACCTCCGGCGTGAGGGTAAGTATATGTTTTTAGTGAGAGAAAGTATGAATAAAACTAGAGAGTGGTAGAGAATTAGTTAACCTTAAATGAAGATTTCCCCTCTATTTATAGACTCTCTACATGAAGCGCCAGGCTGGTTCGTACTTAGCCCATAATGTTCGCTATTTTAGACTCCATTACCATATACTTTGGTGTACTTGTTTGTACTTTGGTCTAAGTACTTGTTGGCTTATCCGAAGGGCATGTGATATCCAGACGGCTGAGGTCACGCGGACATTCGTAACCCTTCGGATATTGGTTCGTATGGTTCGAACATGTCTGAGAATGTTTTACCTGATGCATATCCGGAGAGCATATCCTTGTTCGGCATGTATCCGGAGGGTACATACGTCAACATGTCCCCCCCAGTATCATAGTATTGGTTGTGCCAATGGTGTGATACTAAGTTGATAATTTGCGCTTTTCCGGAGGGTAAGGCATAGCTTTGTTCTTTTGTTAGTCATGCAAAATGCCAAAAGTAATTAAAGTGTCGTTTAAGGTGCGCCGTCGTTTTTTACCGCGTCGTTTGGATTGGGACACGTACGCGTTTTCTGAGAGACACGGTATAGATGGCTGACACGTTAGCCCTACGGGTGACGTGTCCCTTTCCCGCCTATTTTGACCGCCTATAAATAGTCCCATTTCTTTTATTTACAGCACCGTAATTTTATTTCACACACATACTTCTGATACATCTCATTTCCTCTGTATTCCGAACGATTATTCGCGTCGTCTTTGAGGTACGTCTCAGCCCGTTTAGTTTATTTTTTGTCGTTTGGCTATTCTCCTCTCCTTTTCGTTCGTTATGTCGGAATCCACAGCATCGTTTGAGTACGAAGATGTGTCTAATCCGGACGGTTCGTATGTGAAAAAAGACATGCATTTAAGAATGTCCGCAATGGACGAATCTGATGTGATCGCTGTAGTAAAAGCGTTCGGAATACCAGAGGATTTACATCCAAGGATACCTCCATCGGGTATGACGATGAACCAGCTTCCGGAGGGTGCTATAGGCTTGTATGCAGAGTACTTTTTCGAGGGTGGTCTCGTCGTCCCTTTTTCCACCTTTCTTTTAGAGGTCATTAGATATTTCAAAGTTCACATTTCTCAGCTGGTTCCGTTGGGTATGCATCGTGCTACCCTATTTGAGGTGTATTGCCGTAGCATGCACATTCCTCCTACTTCTTCTTTATTCCGTGTTTTTTACAAGCTTAGCAAGCAGGGTGATTGGTTTTCCTTCAAGAAACGCATCCACAAGAATAGGAAAGTCTGTTTTGGGGAATTCCCTTCTTGTCTGAAGGGTTGGAAGTATAATTTTTTTCTGATCGATAGACGAGCTATTCCGTTTGCCATGCCCTGGAGGCATTCGGATTCGGATGTATCGGATCCGTTTCCAAGGGCGAGCGAGTATGATGTTACTCATGCCGAAAGGCTTTCCGAGACGATCATTGAGCCTTGTCAAATTCCGCAAGCGTTCTTGTATGCTCTAGGTTTATCGGATCATTGGGAGTTTCCTGGGTATCGTCCGGCATTGAGGGATGAGCAGGGGAGGGGTATAGCCTTTGTTATAACGTGTGTTTTTATATTGTGCACCTCTTTTCGTTTTTAATGTTGGGTTTTGTTTGTCCGCAGGTATAACCATGTCGAGTTATCTAAAGAAACCTCCGCTACGAAAGAATACAAAAATTGTTCAAGGTGCCCCGCTTCCGGAAGGGCATACCCGTGAAGTGCATGTTACTCCTCCCTTGGCCTCCAACACTGAGGTACCGGAGAAGACGGAGGAGCTGAGGAATGTTGAAGTTGCTGATGACAAAGTGATAGCTGCTAAAGAGAAGAAGAAGGAGCAGGCTGAGAAGATGGGATTGAAGAAGCCTCCGTTGAAGAGGACTGAAGCCGGGAGTGTCTCTTCTCGCCTTCACAAAAGAAGCAAGATTTCCGCGGGTGATACCGTTATTGATTTGGACACCGGAGAGTCCCTGGAGAGGCCGGAGCCTATCCGTTCAGTACATCCGGATCAAATTTTGAAGGATCAATCCAGAGGATCAGGTGCTGGTATGTTATGACTTGCTTTTTTGCTTATATATTTTTAGTTGTCTTTCCTTCCGGCGTTTTTATCGTCTGTTAATATAAACTTTGTTGTCAGGGGGTTCGGAGGCTGCCTCCCGCCGTCCGGGGAAGGAAACTGCTGCTGAGGAGGATACAGAGGTTGATATAGAGGGGGATGGTGATGATGAAGATGTTTTTGTTCCTGCTTGGTCGGTGAGGAGGGGGCATCGCATGAATAATGCGAATGTCTGTAGGGATATGATGATCAATTTGGCGACTCCTAGGGAGGAGAAATATTTGGATGATCAGAGTGATGAGGAAGCTGTCCGAAGGTCCTGGTTGATGCTGGGCAAATGTGCTACGGTTCAAGCGGATGTTATCTTCCGTTTTGAGTCCCTCTTGAAGGAGCATCAAAAATTGTCTGAGACCCACAAGATCTGTGATAAAACCTTGGATGACAACTGGAAGATGTTCCAGCAAATGTCCGGAGAGTTTCAGAAATTGAAGGATGAGCACAAGGAGTGTGCTGAGGTGAATCCGGAGGGGTTGAGGAAGCTTCGTGCAGAGAATGCAAGTTTGGAGGGGAGGGTTGGTGATCTTGAGTTAGAAAAGAATGAGTGGAGAAAAGTGTCCGGTGAGCAGGCTGAGAAGATCAGGTCGTTGGAGGGGCAGTTGTCTGATGCCAAAAATAAGTTGAGCGAGGAAGAGAAGGCTTACAAAGAGCTTTATCAAGAGAAGGTGGACATTGCCGTAGCCGCTGGGAATGCCGAGGTGGAGAGGAACCGTATTGTCAATGAGTTTATCCCGGAAGCTATCCACCGCTTTCTCGGGAGTCATGAGTTCCGAACAGCCTTGGCAGAGCCCTTCAACTTGTTTTATCTTTCGGGGCTAATTGATGGGGCAGGTTTGTTTGAGGAGCCGGAGAAAGCGGCTAAGTTGTTAGGAGAGGTTGAAGGAATGGATATGGAGGCCGGGGCCAAATATGGTCCGTTGTATGACAAGGCTTTGTCTCAGGATTATCCTTACATTCAGAAGATCCGGGAAACCGTGTACCGGAAATTTGATGAACTGAGCGCCCTGATTCCTGACCCTGCTCCGGCTGAAGAACCAACTGAGGGTCCGGAGGTCGAATCTCATATCGAGAATCCTTCCGATACCCAGAATGCCTCTGTCTTTGCTTGAAGTTTGTGTTTGGAAGATGTATGCCGGAGTCCGGATACCTCCATTTTGACTATGGATTCAGGTATCCCGGATTCCTTGTGAAGCTTACCAATTGATGTAATAGAATAGGTTTGTTCAGTTTTTGTTATTCCGTTATTTCGGAATGTTTGATGTAACCGAATTTTGATCATATGAATATATCACTTTCTTTTTGTTATTTGTATCGTCTTTAAGCTACATGTATGCCTTACGTAATTTATTACTCCGTTATTCCGAGGAGTACGTAATTTATGGAACTTACGGCTTTTAATTATATACCGGAGAGGTTTTGTCTCATCGGACAATATATGCCTTACGGCTCTTGGCCGTGGTTTATTCCTTATCTTTATTTGATGGGGTAACCTGTACCCTTCGGCTCTTGGCCTTAATAATACCCGCTTGGGGTTTTCTTTAACGGGGTAACCTGTACCCTTCGGCTCTTGGCCTTAATAATACCCGCTTGGGGTTTTCTTTAATGGGGTAACCTGTACCCTTCGGCTCTTGGCCTTAATAATACCCACCTGGGGTTTTCTTTGACGGGGTAACTTGTACCCTTCGGCTCTTGGCCTTAATAATACCCACTTGGAGTTTGCTTTGACGGGGTAACCTGTACCCTTCGGCTCTTGGCCTTAATAATACCCGCTTGGGGTTTTCTTTAACGGGGTAACCTGTACCCTTCGGCTCTTGGCCTTAATAATACCCGCTTGGGGTTTTCTTTAAATGGGGTAACCTGTACCCTTCGGCTCTTGGATTTAATAATACCCACCTGGGGTTTTCTTTGACGGGGCAACCTGTACCCTTCGGCTCTTGGCCTTAATAATACCCACCTGGGGTTTGCTTTACTGGACAACTTGTGCCTTATGGAAAATAATTCAATGTATGGTCAGAGTGCATCGGGTTTTTCATTGATGTAAGAATGGCTCATGCCTTACAATAGATCCTGAAAAATCAAAGTACATAACATGTTACATAAAACATTTCTTTAAGTTAATTGCAAGCCAGGTCCGAGGTACTTCCACATCTTCCATGGTTTGGAGCTTGTATGTGCCGTGCTGATAAGCCTCCGTTATCCGGTACGGGCCTTCCCAATTAGGTCCTAATTTTCCTTGATCTTCCACCCTGCTGGCTTCATTCTTCCGGTACACGAAGTCTCCAACTTTGAAGGTTTCGGATCTAACCCTTCGGTTGTAATACTGCTCCACTTTCTTTTTGTACTTTGCCTCCCTGATGGCCGCCATTTCCCTTCGTTCTTCTAATAAGTTTAGATTCAGATTTATCTCATCGTCGTTGTTTTCAGCGTTTGCCATCATGGTCCGGAGGTAGGCATACCGATTTCTGCCGGAATGACTGCCTCACTTCCGTACGTTAGACTGAAGGGGGTTTCTCCGTTGCTAGTTTTCAGGGTGGTTCGGAAGGCCCATAGTACGTTTGGTAACTCGTCTACCCATCCGGCTCTTTCTCTTCCCAATCGAGACTTAAATCCTTTCATCAGGCTTTTGTTGGCTCTCTCGACCAGTCCGTTGGCTTGAGGGTGAGCCACGGCTGTGTTGATTTGCGTGATATTTAACCTTTCACACCAACTTTTGAATGGATCTCCCACAAAGTTACTTCCGTTGTCTGTGACAATTATCTTGGGTAGTCCGAACCTGCAGACGATGTTGTCCCACACAAACTTTTTAACCTCCTTTCCGGTTGTCTTGGCCAATGGTTTTGCCTTCATCCACTTTGTGAAATAGTCTATCGCCACAATAACATACTTAACTTTTCCTGGAGCTTCAGGCAAAGGCCCCAAAATGTCAATTGCCCATTGGAAGAAGGGCCATGGTGCCATGACGGAGGTTAGCACCGTTTTTGGTAACTTTGGGACCGGAGCATGTATCTGACAGGCATCACATTTTCGGATGACTTCTCTAGCGTCCCGGTGCATGGTTGGCCAATAGTAGCCTTGTCGCATGAGTTTAGCTACCACAGTCCGGGGTCCGAAGTGCATGCCACACGCTCCTTCGTGCACCTCTCGGATTATGTAATTGGCTTGGAGGGGTCCGACACATCGTAACATTGGTCCAAGGTAGGATTTTTTGAATAGCACATTGTCAATTAGTGCGTAGTGACTTATTTTCATACGGAGGTTTCGAGCTTCATTTTGATCCTCCGGCCATATACCTTCGTTTAAGCATCGGAATATGGGGGACATCCAATTTTCCTCTTCTTCTTCTACTATTGCGTTAACTGTTTCTTCTTCGGTGGATGGCTTCTCCAACACTTCTACCAGGACCTCTTTCGTTAAATGGTCGAATGCTACGGATGCTAGCTTGCTGAGCACATCTGCTTTTTGGTTTTGAGCTCTTGGGATATTCTTTATTTTGAAGCGTTTGAAACAAGTGATATATTCTTTGGCTTTCGCGAGGTATTTTGTCATGCTCTCCTTGTACGCAGTAAACTCTCCATTGATTTGGCTTGCCACCAAGTTAGAATCTACTCGCACGTCCAGTGCTTCTATATGCATTTCTTTTGCAATTCTTAATCCGGCTAGGAGTGCTTCGTATTCTGCTCCGTTGTTTGTAGCTTCAAAATTTAAACGGAGAGCATAGGTGTATTCTTCTTTTTCCGGACTAATTAACACAAGACCCGCTCCGGAACCTTTTCGACTAGAGGCTCCGTCTGTGTATAAGATCCATTCTTCCGGCTCAGAGATGTTACATATCTCCTTGCCCCTCCCTTTCGGACCAGGACAAATGGTTCCGATGGGTACTTCATTGATGAAATCGGCCAGTACCTGTCCTTTGACGGCATTCCGGGGAACGTAGGTGATGTTGTAGGCTCCTAATTCCACCGTATATTTGGCTAACCGTCCAGAAGCTTCCGCTCGATTCAGCACCTGCTTGATAGGATGATCCGTGATAACTTTGATAGGGTGAGCTTCGAAATATCGCCTTAATCTTCTCGATAGATGCAACAATGCTAAAGCTAGCTTCTCGATCGGAGCGTATCTCTTTTCGGCTTCGTGTAAGGTCCGGCTCACGTAATGAACTGGTATCTGCCGTCCTTCCCTTTCGACCATTAACACCCCACTTATTGCTTCCATTGCGGCTGACAGGTATAGGTACATGTCTTCTTTTGGTTTCGGCGTCGCTAGGCATGGTAGTTCCAGAATCATTTTCTTCATTTCTTGGAAAGCCTTTTCAGCTGCGTCTGTCCATTGGTACTTTTTTTTATTGTCTTTTGTGATATTTTTTAATGTTTCAAAGAAAGGCAAAGATCTTTCGGCAGACTTGGACAAGAAACGATTGAGTGCTGCGAGTTTGCCACTTAAGCTTTGCATTTCCTTCAATGATTTTGGTGATTGCATATCGGCGATTGCTCTTGTTTTCTTGGGGTTTGCTCTAATCCCTTCGGATGTCACCATATACCCGAGGAATTTCCCTTCCTCCACTCCGAAGGAGCATTTTTGAGGGTTTAGCTTCATGTTTATTTCTCGGAGATTGTCAAATGTTTCAGCTATATCGGCCAACAACTCTTTTTCCGTTTGGCTTTTTATCACCATGTCGTCTACATATACTTCCAGGTTCCGGCCAATTTGCTTTCGGAAGTTGGAATCTACCAATTTCTGGTAGGTTGCTCCGGCATTTTTCAATCCGAATGGCATTTTGACATAGCAGTATGTTCCCCGATCCGTATAGAATGCTGTTTTCTCTTCGTCTTCTTTTGCCATCTGCACTTGGTGATAACCTTTGTAAGCGTCCAAGAAACACTTGTAGCGGAACCCTATCACCGATTCAATCTTCCAGTCTATTTCGGGTAAAGGATAGTAATCTTTACGGCATGATGAGTTCAGGTTTTTAAAATCGATACACATCCTCCAGCTGCCGTCCGGTTTTTTCACCAGGACCGGGTTAGAAATCCACGTCGGATACCGGACGGGTCTAATTATTCCAGCCTTTAGCCATTCTTCCACGTCCCGATTTATGGCTTGGTTCTTTTCTTCCGAGAAAAATCTCTTTTTCTGTGCCACCGGTTTGTCTTGGATGTTTACGTCGAGCTTATGTTCGGCGGCCCAACGGGGAACGCCAGTCATATCCGAAGGCTCCCATGCGAAAACGTCTTGGCTGTTTTTGAGCAACGTTATAAGTTGTCTTCGCCCCTCTTTTGAAAAATTCCTTCCTATCGTTACTAGCTGTTCCGGATGTGCCGGATGAACCAATACTTCTTCGGTTCCAGTAGTTTCTTCAATGGTGATTTCCGGGGAGATCCCTGTTTGTGTTTCCCTTCCCATCAAGAACTTTTCTTCGAGCTTTCTACACTCTGAGATAATGACCGATCGGGTTACCAGAGTGGCAATACCTCTCGGTGTTGGGAATTTCATCATGGAGTGTATGGTCGATGGGATGGCCCTAAGTTTTTTGATTCCAGATCGACCCAATATCACGTTGTATGGGGAGGGAGACCTGATTACCGCGAACTTCATGATAGTTCGGCGGTACAACCCTTCGTTTCCGAAACAGACCTCTAACTCGATCTTTCCCAACGGATTTATGGCTTCTCCCGCGAATCCTATCAGTGGTGTGTTTGTTTTTGTCAGACGAGACCGGATGGAAGAGTCAAGGTTTAAGAAACAGTGTTCGTACATCACTTCTACCGATGCGCCTTGGTCGACATATACTCTCCGTACAGTATATCCCTCAATCTCTGCTTCTACTATAAGTGGTTCATCGGAAACATCCCCCGGAAGGATCGGAGGAAAGCTTATGGGGGCTCTCATCCACTCTTCTTCCTGATCTATTGTCTTTCGTTTCGGATTCCTTTCTTGATATCGGACCATATTGATGATTCGACCTTGGTTGTTTTGCTGGTTATTTCTGGGCGGTGCTCTGTCTCTTTGTCGGACGTCTCTGATCAGGTGGTCAAGCTTGCCGGTATCCAGGGCTATCTTGAGTTGTTCTTTCAGATTGTGACAGTCGTTGGTGAGATGGCCTTTCTCTCCATGATAATCACAGTATTTATCCATGTTTTCTCTCGACGGTCTTCCTCTTAATGGCGGGGGTGCCGGTAGCCTGAGCTGGTGCTCCGTTGACAGGATCTCTTTAGGGGCCTTTGTGAGCATGTTCAAGTCTAATGGTCTGGTATCTCTTCTATTTCCATAGTCACGCCGATGATCTCTCCGGTAGTCTGTCCGATAGGTGTTATTGTCGTTTCGTCTGGGCATGTATGGTGCGAAATTTTCATTTCGTCTTGGTTTGAAGTCTTGGACATCTTTCCTGTGGTTTCCCCTGAAGGAGGACCGTTGTGTGTTATGGTCATTTCGGCCGTACGGATTAGGTTGATAATCTCTACGAGAATTATCCATCCTTTCTCCCTTCGGTACTTCCGTTAGCCGATACACTCTTTCGGAACGGACGAAGTCATCAACTCGTATCATCATTTCGGTTATGCTCTGGGGAACCTTCTCGGAGAATCTCTTCGCTAGCTCCGGACTTTTACAACCATCAATAAAAGAGGATATCTGCATCAGTTCTGGTACTCCTGAAATGCGGCTAGCCTCATCCGTCCATCGTTCCTTAAATTCCGGGAGGGCTTCGTTGGCTCTACGGATGATCTTGGTAATTTCCATCGGATCCCTGATACATTTTCTACGAAGAGCGAACCTCTGAACAAACTGTTCACTCAATTCATCCCAATTGTCAATACTACCTCGCGGAAGACGATCAAACCATGCTCTAGCAGCGTCGTCCAGGGTCTGCTGGAACATCATGCACCAAATGGGCATGGGCCACGCACCTTGATTGGCCGTCCCTTCAAATCTGGTGATATGATCATCAGGATCCGTAGATCCGTTGTATAACTTTAAGTGAGAAGGCATCAGATACTTTGAACCCTTTGGTCCGGAGAAATCGATGATCCTCCGGGTAAACGGACTCTTGGACGCTGCCTTGAAAGGCTTGGATAAGTCGTCCGTCCTTTCCTCTTCGGCTTTTTGGGCTTCGACATCGTGAGATCCGGCAACCTCAAAGTCGAGTTGGATGGGGTCAATCGGTGTTTCTCCCGAGACATTGTATTGTTGGATGAGAGATTTTAGAGCAGCGAAGTGACTTTGGATTTGTTCAAGGTTAACAGGATTGGTGTTGTTATCCGGACGACTTCCGGATCCTTCGGGTGTGGTTGGGGAAGGACCTGTCATTTATTAGCTTCGGTAGAGTGAATGACGGGTCCCACGGATGGCGCCAATTTGTTGAAGTAAAAGTTTGTTTCTACTTCGAACAAGCGAGATGAATCCTTCGGACTAGAGTAGGTCCTCCGGATTCGGTATGGTTCTTGCTTATAGTGTGTTACTTCGGATATCTGCAAAACAAATACGTCCGTTAGACTCGCCCCGGGAATGTATCCCAGGACCAACCTCCGGCGTGAGGGTAAGTATATGTTTTTAGTGAGAGAAAGTATGAATAAAACTAGAGAGTGGTAGAGAATTAATTAACCTTAAATGAAGATTTCCCCTCTATTTATAGACTCTCTACATGAAGCGCCAGGCTGGTTCGTACTTAGCCCATAATGTTCGCTATTTTAGACTCCATTACCATATACTTTGGTGTACTTGTTTGTACTTTGGTCTAAGTACTTGTTGGCTTATCCGAAGGGCATGTGATATCCGGACGGCTGAGGTCACGCGGACATTCGTAACCCTTCGAATATTGGTTCGTATGGTTCGAACATGTCTGAGAATGTTTTACCTGATGCATATCCGGAGAGCATATCCTTGTTCGGCATGTATCCGGAGGGTACATACGTCAACAAGTAACATATAAAAAGTTAAGAACAATCAAACAAAAATAAAGGAACGCATGAGCCACTCCCAAAGAAGCAACACACATGTGGCCTTCGTCGCAACGGAACCACATTTCAGCTCGGATTTCTCGCGTTTAATCCGTCAAGCTTTTCCACAACGAACTCTGAAACTCGTCGGTCATTGAAGCACGGTTCTTCCTCCGGCCACCTCATGTGAAGAATCTTACACAAATAATGTTTGGATCATTAAGCTAATGTTGACCCTTACGACGGCTCTTCGGTACCTTATGATTGCCCTTTGACAATCTTCATCAAACGATACTGAAAAAGACGTATCGTTCCTTTGGCCGATCCCGCTATCCATCGGGCATGATCTCATTTGGTCATCCGGTTATCAACTGCTCCGGTTCCCAATAAACGTCCGACAAAATACTAACTTGATTTAACCTTTACTTCGTCCTGTAAATTATGATATAATTGCTCACCTTTGAGCTCCGACAACTTTACTCCGGTACTGGCTTCATCGTACTTTTATACGCCGGTGGTCGGTTGAACCTTGTCTCGCTGGATGGAAATCGGCACCGGCAAACGACGCGTCGAATAAAATTTTTGGTCCTTCGTATATTTGTGAGCGTGTTCACCTCCTCGCGTCCTTTGAAGATCCATCTGGGTGACTTTTATTCGCGTTAATACTCTTGTGTCATTTTCTGATAACCAATTTTGGCCCTTCGGTAACTTGACCTCCGTATTATTTTCTAGACTTCGTTGTACGGGCGTAACGGCTCTACTTTTTAAGCGTCAAGCATTCTCTTTACTTCTGGTTGGTTTTTTAAGTTTCATTTCCTGATCTCCGGTCATCAAAGGTCAAAAAGGCCAACGACTTACAAGCCAAGAACAACAAAGGTTCAAGATACAATACCTTACCAAGACCTCTTTTACTACACGGTCGATGGCACTAGTTTTCGAGGTCGTCAATGGCGTGTAGACATACAGTGACGATGGCTGAACGGAACGATACTTCCTCCACTCTCCGAAGATCCGTCCGGATTGTTAAATACGCATTAAATTTATGGCCGCAATAAATAGCCTTGGAGGTCCACCAGTTTGATGCATGAGTCCCAGCTTCCGGTCATCAATCCTTTATTCTTCGTTTAGAGCTCCGTCCGGCCTTCTAATTTCGTTATACAGTCGTAACAACCCACTGTTTCGAGCTTTAACATTTGTGAGTTCCAACTTTTTGGTCCATCTCTTTGCCTCGATCAACGATACCGATGCGATGAAAACCTTCGGCCCATTCTTCGGCGTCCGTATGACCTCCGGCATCCGGATGTCCATCCATTCCGGTACGACGTACTCCGCCGCGCTACTTCTGATCCGTCCCTTGCAGAGTAACAGCCAACATCAAAAATCAAGAAAAAACCCAACGATTTCAATTATAGACCGAGAACAGCTACAAGGTTCGAGACACGAGAGAACACGAGACTATCGTCTCGAAATTTAAACCACCCGATCGTAGTTTTTGTTCTGCATATTTACAGATCTTAAACATAACCCATCATTGATTTTCAAAAGAATGAAAGATAACACCGGATAGAGAACCAACTTTTCGTTTTCTGAAATAATTAATCGAAACCTATTCTTATCAAACCAAGAGGCGAAAACACCCACTTTATGATCGTTTAAGGGAGAAAGCGGAAGGGGTGTTTATGATGGTAGCTCTTTACAAACTGGAAACTGCTACGGGCAGTGGCTTAATTTAAGGTTTTAACTTTTAAGCTTACATTTTCGAAGTCATAATAAAAGCACAAATTAGGGCTGTTATTCGGCTTGTGGTTATGGCGAAGAGATGGATGGATTTTGGTTTTATTTTTTAGATCGAGAATTAGGTGAGATGGGAAGAGAATCAATGGCGTGTGTGGGGTGATGATTAGCTTTTTTATATCATTTTCAATACAAGTAGCCTACAACCCTCTGTACATACAAAATTCTTTTATATTTCTCTTGAATCTAATTAAAAGGTATCGCTGACAAAATGACTTTAAAAAATGTTGGTGTCTTTCTAACCAAAGTATTAAGGCGGTCCGGTCCGGCTTCATAATCCTTCACTTTCTTGGACTGACACGGCAAAAAACACGAGTGTCTTGACAACAATATATCACCATCATTATCGCAATTTTGATATTTAACTACTTTCCAATCCAACTTATGAATGTGGTGAAATACAACATTATAAAAACGATATTCGCTCACACCCTACCCTAAAGGGCAAAACATACGAGGGAGGCGATGCTCCCGAAATTAAGTAAACTTTGCACCAAAACATGGCTATTCGAGCACTCATATATAAAAGTTAAGATTCTACATTATACCTTTGAGCTTACTACATGATTTGTATTTAACATCCATGACGCCTCTATCGGTTTTGTTACGATTTTGTTGTGACCCATCTATGTATTGGTACAAGTGAAATATTTTATTTAACGAGAGAAAGCAAAAAAGCTTTCAAGTTTTATCCTACAGGACTGGTAAGCGTAAGGTGATGATTTCGTAAAGCGTGGTCAATGAGGGCGATAAACATCACATGTTTGCTATTTAACACGCATGGGTAACAATTGTTATTAATCGTTTATTATGGTATCCGGTACTTTGTTTTATTCAAGTTCAACGATACTAATAAACATTAGCACCGTTGAACTGGAGGGATAATAGTGGTATGATACCCCCATCAGTTATGTTACGGAATAACGCTATGAGGTTCCACATGCATAACAATTACAAGAATATCAAACGGTTCGTTATCTTACACCGTCATCCAACGGGTCGTTATTTTACACCGTTGGAAATTTACATTAATATCAGACGGGTCGTTATCTTACACCGTCATCCAACGGGTCGTTATTTTACACTGTTGGAAATTTACATTAATATCAGACGGGTCGTTACTTTACACCGTCATCCAACGGTTCGTTATTTTACACCGTTAGAAATTTACATTGATATCAAACGGTTCGTTATATTACACCGTTGTGATTAAATTACAAGAATATCAAACGGTTCGTTATCTTACACCGTTATAATTAAATTACGTTAACATCAAACGGGTCGTTATATTACACCGTTGTGATTAAATTACAAGAATATCAAACGGTTCGTTATCTTACACCGTTATAATTAAATACGTTAACATCAAACGGGTCGTTATATTACACCGTTGTGATTAAATTACAAGAATATCAAACGGATCGTTATCTTACACCGTTATAATTAAATTACATTAATATCAAACGGGTCGTTATCTTATACCGTTACAATTAAATTATGTTAACATCAAAATGGATCGTTATCTTACACCGTCAATCGAACGGGTTGTTATTTTACACCGTTGTGGGGAAACTTGTTAATTTACACCATCACCAGACAGGTCGTTATTTTACACTGTTGTAACAGGGGTCGTTAGTTAAACCGTTGTTAAAAAGTTGCTAATTTGCACCATCCATCCAACGGGTCGTTAAAATACACCGTCCTTAACATACGGGTCGTGAAATCACCCCGTCCAAATTTTTAAACGGATCGTGCTGAATTATCCCGTCCAATTTTTAAACGGGGAAAGTTATGTTTTATTTATGCAAAAAACAAAGGGATGATGGACAAGACATGTATCCCTTTCCGATCCAACAATGTTTAAGTATAGCATTATTGACTAAAGGTCAACAATCCAATACTGGGGGGACATGATGGCGTATGCGGTCTGATAGACCCATCTCGCCTTATGAAGCACCGGCTTATGGGCCACTGAGCTACTCTAAGACAGTCACTAGATGGAAGGCATGTCCGAATAATAAAGGCTGAAATGCCATAAGGTATTCTTCAAGTATTACATCATCAGTTTTTTTACTAATAATGAAATACTGGGGGGGACATGTTGGTGTATATGTCCGAACGACGTGTGCCTAGAGACCATACAGGTATTCTTCAAGTATTACATCATTAGTCTCTTACTAATAATGAAATACTGGGGGGACATGTTGACGTATATGGTCTGATAGACCTGATCTATCAAGACACCGGCCGAACGGCACAGGAAGATAGGCCGAACGGTACAGGAAGATAGGCCGAATGGTACAGGACGGCTCAGGCCGAACGGCACAGAAAGAACGGTACAGGAAGATAGGCCGAACGGCACAGGACGCCAGAGGCCGAACGGCACAGGAAGATAGGCCGAACGACATGGACGAAGGTCACGGATGAAGAACGACGCATCGCATCGACCATCAGGTAATATGTTCCCTATTGATGTGACCACACGTGTACCTACTACCCAGGTTTTAAGGGGATGTGTCCCCTACGATGATGTCATCTACAGTAACCAAGGTACTATAAATACTCCACTTTTGTTGGTTATATGCATCATCTGACACCTCCTACCTCTCTCTACTTTCTCTCTCTAGAATTACTCTCAACTAGAGGGTTCACCCCTCCATATTTATATACCTCTATACTTAGAGTAGAGGACTGACTTGACCGTCGGAGGGTGGTCCCGAGGCTCCGGCCTCGGGACTCCTTCTAACGGGTTCTTTCTTGTTTGTAGCATGCTTCAAGGCTCGTGACAAGGATGAATGGCACGCGGGAGCCGTCCAGACTTGCCTAGCGGAATTATGCTTCGACAACTGGCATACATGAAGTGAAAATACTGGCCCGAGTAAAGATAACAAAGATGACTAGTGTAAAATTAATTTTTGTGGCGGTGGGCTCAAATCTCGTAGATTAGTCGGCTAAAAGGTTGAAAACCGTTTCAAAAAAAAAAAAAAAAAAAAAAAAAAAAAAACTTAACTATTTTGATTATTATATTAGTTGGATTTAATGCTTTAGGTCTCATTAACATTAAAAATTGTTTATTACTTTTCGATTTTTACCTTATTCTCACCGATAATCCCAGGAACACACATGAGTTTTAACATGTTTGCGAATCTGAATAGTTGTTTGTTACTAGAAAGAGGAGATAGGATATGTGTTTAATACAGTAACAAAAATGAAACTGTGTTTATAGATTGACCATTTGTGTATCGTTAGTCCTACCGTTTAGCTTATCCACAAATGAATCTAAAGTTCCAAGCGTAATATATGGTGATATAATATTTTCCAACGTGTCACCTCCAACCTTGCGAACCTCAGCCATGTGCAGCGAAGGTGCCACTTCAGAAATCTGTAAATGGTAATGCTGAAATCGACACAAAGTTTAAAATCCAAACTTCTTTCACAGGTGGCAAAATAAACGAGTCAAGCTGTTCGGGTAATATATCAAACGAGTTCAGGTCTTTCTGCTGTTTGAAGTTTTTTTAGCATAACGCTAAATCTAGATTACTGATTAATAACGATTTAATAGGTTGGGTGGATTGAAAAGAGTAAATAACATGTTGGACCTATTTGACCCGTTTTAGATTAATAACATACCTCGGTTGCAACAGATGAGTGGCCCTTGCGTCCAGTCTTTTCGCCTTGAAGTTTCAACTATAGTGCAAACGTACAATTGGTGGTTCAACATTAGAGCTTCAACAACAGATCAACTTTAACTGCAATAAAACTGGTCGTACCCGTGCATAGTGTATGGATTGCTTCTACTGTTTGAGGTTATAATAATCAGATAACAAGATGTTTAAGCGTTCGACAAATTCTGATTACATATAAAATAGTAGAGAACTGAGGTCGAGACCCTGATATTTAGAAATAAGCTCAAATGCGTTCATAGTGATGGGTTTATCATCAAATTACAGTATCATAAGCATATAATTTTAAGCGATTTCAATAAATCTTAAAAAAGAATTACCATTAGCAATTTGTCCATGTACAAATATACATTATTTTCTACCAAAATTACCCCTGTATTCAAAAATATGCTCCAAAACTTTTGCATATCTGCTCGTCGTCTCACCAAACCATCATAGTCCTACTTCCGCCACCCAAGCCATCACCAAAACTATATACAAACATTCAATCTATCGATCCCAACCATCCGCCCTCCTCCCGAACTCAACTTTCCGATCCGTTAATCCTCCATAAATCTTTGTAAACTCTTCTAAACACTTGCTGCGCACACGGTAATGTGCCTGTGTATTCCCACTGATTGCGACACCTGAAAACTTGGACGTATCAATAGCCCATTTCGGTTTCACATACTCCACCGTGGGACCCACACTCGACCCATTCGCGTATAGAAAGTTCATCAGAACATCCTCACAGTTAAAAACCTCGTCCACTGTTTCCCGTCCCGCCTCAGCTTCTTTACTCCAGTACCGTTCAAAAGCAACCTCACGGTCAACAAACACAGCTCCGGTCAAAATCATGTTATACCCGTTATGTTTGCGTGCATGTTTCTCCGGTCTGTACATCAACGGCGGTGGGCCTGTCACTAGCCGAGGGTAAAACCCGACTAACCGTTCGGGATTTTCCCGCCAAATTTTGAACCCGCGTTCGATATCATCACAGTTCATCATTATATCATCATCAAGTTCAAGAACCGCTTTGGTCTTGATCAACGGGTCGGGTCTAAACCGATTGTTTAGCGAGTTTTGCTTCTCAACCCGTATCCTGACCGGGACCGCCGAGTCGAAATCGTTTGGGTCAGGCGGGTTCCCTTTGTTCCAAACGACAACGATTTCACGAACGGATGCGCATCGAGAATAATGATTAATGTACATTTTCAAGTTCCATATCCGAGCATCGTAAGTCATTGCTAATAACGTGAACTGAGAGAAACGAGTGTCAACTGGATATGGTTTCTCCGCACCGTTTCCTCCGTAAATGTACCAAAAACCGACACACATTATGACAACCGAGACTATCAAAAGGAACGAGATCACAAACTTACCGATGAACCTGTTCGGGTTCACATTTAACCGAACCCGAAGTTTTAGTCTTTCCCATATTAAAAACAAATTGTTTTTATTCTTTACATTGTGAGCGAACGGGATGAACCTGTTCGGGATGAACCACTTGACTAAACCGAGTAACCAACCGATAACAAAAATGACTGAACCAGCTGTTACAATCAAACCGCACCCAACCACACGTCTACTAATAACGTCACCAAAGTGAATCCTATCCCCGTCAGCAACCCCGACCCACTTCCCGCTACTTAACCGTTGAACATCTAGGTGATGAGACCGGGCCCCATTCCACGCGTTTCTACCTTTAGTCGGATTTGCAACCCCGATATCGACTTCTACTTCTTTGTAACTGTAAGGTGTAAGGACTTCGACCTTAAACACATGAACACGTTCATTATCGTGAGCTAATCGATAAAAATTCCCATTGTAATTGATGGGCCGGCCTCCATTAGGTAGTCCGAGCACCGGGTTTCTTTTATGTGGGGTCCATGGACCAAACGGCGATCTGCTATACCAGATTTCAAGATTTCCGTGATAAGAACCGAAAATCCAGTATGTTTCTTTGTGTCGTATGATAACTGTATCGACAAGTGAGCGTTCCAAGATGATCTTTTCAGGTTTCCATTTCAAAGGAAAATCTATTGCATGGTACAAAGAAAGATCCCCTTTCCCGCTTCCATCCGGCATCATGTATATCTATAAATAATACGGTCAACAAATAAGATAATGTCAGTAACATGTCAGTAGTAACATAAACGAGTATGCAAAGGACCATTTATGCATATAAGTATGGGTAAGATTCTTACATGACGATTGAACTCGAATACGTATGGATGAGAAAGATGCCAATCTTCATCCAATGCTACTCCTACTTGCTCCCATGTGACTCCATCATCCATACTTCTTGCGACCCGGATATCTCCTTGCATCGTTATTGGATTCTTGCTTTTGAAGAACATATAAAGAATATCATCCTGAACCATGAATTAAACTTTTACATGCCGGGGTAACTAATCAATAAACAAACCAAATGTGACACTACAAAACAAGAAAGTGATTATCTGATATCAATGATCAGATATATATAATTTCAATCAGTTTCGATTGTGGAACTGTAAAAAGGAGGATTACCTTAGTATAAAGAAAAGGATCAGCGACATAATTACTAGGGAACGCCGAATCAGCAACTGAAGCACAAGTCAAAACCGGATTTGCTATAGGCCACGCTGCACTTCTATTGTCCCAAATATTCATCTGCAATTCATCCAAACGAACGCACACTTCAAAACACCGAAACTTAACAGAAAAGGTCCAAGCTTTGTTCAGTTTAAATAAGACATATATGTTAATAAGATCCTGAGACAGTATAAATTATCATAGAAATTCGCAAAAAAACAAAATTTCTTTGACTAAGCTTAATTCCCATATAAAAAAGTTCCTAAATGACCCACAACATAGTAGCATACATTAGAATCTTCCAATTATTCCAAAATATTAATCAAAGCATTAGCCAACTTTTTAGAAACCAATTAAAGAAACCGTATAAAAAACAGAACTAGTAAGGGATGTTTGAAATTGCTTACTTAAACAGCTTATGCTTATTCTTATAAGCACTAATCAGCTTATTATAGAAAACTAATTCCACCCTACGATAAAACTTGTAATTTTGACTATTTCAAAATAATTATGAACTTATCAAATATCAGTCTAGAATAAGCAAACTCAAACTCCTTATTGCAAAAATAAGCAGATGAACTTAGATAAGCCTAAGAGGACAAATGCATGTTACTGCTCCATCCAAACACTCAACATGAGTTGGGGGTGTTTTGTTTCGGCTTATATAGACGGCTTATAGCTTATTTGGTTTTGGGCTTTTGTTTCATAAGCTCACTTTTTGTGGCTTATTTTGACATTTTCTAGCTTATTGTTCATTATGACATAATGAACACATAGTTTCAAAATAAGCCACAAAAAGTGAGCTTATAAAATATAAGCCCAAAACCAAATAAGCCATAAGCCGTCTATATAAGCCAAAACAAGCACCCCCTTACAAACAAAATAGCCAACAAACAAACATATTTTCAAATAATGCAAATCCCTATAGCATAAAAAGCAACAAAAACATAAATGTGCATTAAAAAAAAAAAAAAAAAAAAAAAAACTTACATCTTCAATAGGTTTCAATGAAAAAGGTGAATCCCCATAATAAACACCAATCCCCCATGACCCTTCATTATCTTCTTGACACCCCATTAAATCATCATAACCATAATAAGCACTCATGCTATTAGGGTAACTACTAAACAAATAAAATACATAAAACACCCCAACTGAACTCAACACCAAAAACCACAAAAACCAATAATGCACAACACCACCATTCTCATGCACGCGCCACCTGCTCTTATCCCACGCGCCACCACCAATCCGACTCGAACCCATTTCACCAAATACTATTTAAAAAATACCCATGTAACCAAAACTCAAAAAAAAATTGTTTTTATGACAAAAACTAAAAAATTTATGAAAAAAGTGGATTTTTTTTTTTTTTTTTTTTCAAGATTTTTATATGGGTGGTGATGAAAGGTGGTTAAAAGAAAGACCCATAAATGGTTTTATGAAAAAGGTGGTGGTGATAATATAAAGAGATAACGTGTTTGTTTTGGTGTGTGTTGCAAAAAAAGGTTGAGATGTGGGAGGGATATATATAAAGAGCCTAAAATTAAGTTGTTAGGGACACAACACGTGTGGTTTATAGAAAAATATGAAGACATCCATTTGTTGGTAGTGTCGGGCCTACATGAAAAACCAGGTCCGAGTCGCACCGGTTTTGAAAATAAGTATTTTTTTATTTTTTTTTTCTGCAACTCTCAATCTTACTTAATAAATTTTAGAGCAATTTTAGTACTCATAAAGTCATAATTATAAATAAAAAATATGTAACACCTTTTTTCTAAAATCCAATGTGACATGGGTCACACCGATTTATAAGACAAATCCAAATCTTAATTTTAATCCTAATCCAAACTCAATTATATATATATATATATAATAAAGTTTTTTATTATCTACAACCCTCAAATTTACTTAATAAAAATTAGGTTAATTTTAGTACTCATAATTATAAATAAAAAATATGTAACATCATTCCAAAAATCATAGGTCAATTGGTAGTTTTTTTTTTTTTTTTTTTTTTTTTTTTTTTTTTTTTTTTTTTTTTCGTATAAGGGCTCAAAATGAATGTACGGTTAGGCTAGACACAGTGGCGACCTATATTGCATTAATATCTAAAAAGTACTCCAGGTGTTTTGATTATCTTGATTCGAGTCATTAGAGTAGTTTATTGTAGAGTATGTAAACATTCAAGTGTAAGGGGAATGTAAACTCCCCTATGATGTATTATTTTGGATGGTAGGGTAACAGTGTATGCAAAAAAAAAAAAAAAAAAAAAAAAAAAAAAAAAAAACGGACTACCATCCTGTTTCATTTTTATGTTTGTTTAATAGTTTGTTAGATTTTGATTAGCTTAAGTCGAGTCGAGTCTTGGCTTAGCAACGCCATATTGTACATGTAATTAGCCAAGATGATTAACTCGCCACCAGTAAATATTGCCTTTATCCAACAAAACCGTGTTTTCCATATCCCTACGCCTAACGTTATAACCCTTTAAAAGACCTCTTTGATAGTTTATCCTAGGTGCTTACGCCAAGTGATGGAGGTTTGATCCTTTCCCAAGCTTATGGTAATCTATTTGCTGTGACAGGTAGTGAGAGATGTTTTCCCTTTCCATATTGTGATATATACTTTATTACACCCGAGAGATGTGAGTATCTAAACACTATTTGTGAGGTGCTAGTATATGACCTCCGTGCTTGTTTTTGGTCTTTAGTGGAACGATTATTTGTTGTAATTACTTTTATATTAGTGTTAAATGACCCTAACTTGTATTTTGATTAGAATAAAAGCGCATTTGCTTGAGGACAAGCAAATCTCAAGTGTAAGGGTATTTGATAAGGCGAAAAGTGTAAGGCTTTTAAGGGGTCATTTAAGCCTGAATTCGTGATTATTTGATCAATTATTGCCCTAAATCGTTCCTTTTGTCATTTTAGGTACTTTTGGAGAGAAATCTGGAAAAGGAATCATTTTGGACATTTTTGGAGCATAAAAGTGAAGAAAACGGCAAAGTCTCAAAATCCTTGCTGGGAACAGTACCTGACGGCGTCAAGACTTCACACATGACGGCGTCAAGCTTGGAAAAAAAGGTGGAAGTGGAAAATACACATGACCGTCCAGAACATTTCTAGTGTAATTGACCGGACGGCGTCACCAAGACCGTCAGGGTCAATTTGTACGTGACGGCCCAGAGCTCACTTTCTTCTTGACGGCGTCAAGATTGGATCTAGGCAATACGATTTTCAATTTGGCGGTGAGCTGACGGCGTCACAACCAACGTGACGCCGTCAGGATGTATTATATATATATATTTTTTCCAATTTTTCATTGTAAAAGAGTGGAACATTATGTGGGATATTAGGGCATAAACCCTAGAAGCATTTTACAGCTTTTTCAAGGGTTTCAACCCCTTGATTCTTCCATGTTCAATTGAAGATAAGTACTTATTCAAATCATTCAATATGTCTATGTTTTGTGTGATTATATCTTACGCTTGTCTTCTCTTTAACATGCTAGGCTAGGTTTTTATTGTGTTTGCTTAGATGTAATGAAACCTAGATGTTGATTATTGGTTGATGGTTTGTTTATAATTGTTGTGGATGATTGTATTCGATGTTAGGCTTAAGAAAACTGGCTGAATTCCAATTGGTAACTTGCTTGAACATCTTAAGAAACATGATCGGAGGTGTACTACGATTTTTGGTTGTATTTAATGCATAAGCGAATTCTAGTGATCCCATGTTAGGAGCTTTTAGTCGGCTCGACATAGGAGTGAAGTAGGAGCTTATAGAGTTAGGGAATATTGTACACGGCCCTACGATTAGTATTAAGGAATATAACCCGTCATCCATGCAATTGTAGCAAGCTAATCAACCGGTAAGAGATATATAGGGAGTAATGAAATCTAAGTAAACACATTTTCTCTCATTATTGTTTCCACCACAAACTAGTTTAAGTTTAAGTTTTATTTTACTTTTATTGCATATTTAGTTATTTGGGTTAGTTGGCTAGCAACTAATTCCGCCCACTCCTTCAAAACCCGAGATTTTACTTGCTTTCATAAAAAAAATATACAAAAAAGAATCATCTCTCATCTCTAGACCTAGTTTAGTAGGCTTTCTAATCCTAGCGAACACTATTCCTGAGTTAAACGATCAATCCAATTCCAAGATCCCTTGAGAGGTAAAACCTGTTGAGAGGTACTTGTCCCTTGAGAGGTACTTGTCACTATACTATACTACAACGATCAGGTACACTGCCTGGTAGGGGTTGCAAGCTTCTCAAGATCCCTTGAGAGATAAAACCTGTTGAGAGGGCGCAATCCCGCGTACCAGTATACTTAGTATTCTTTTGGCCCTTTCATTACTTCATATGATTGGATTGCTAGGGACTAGCAATAGTTTAGTGTGGGGGATTGATGAGTGCTCAAACACTCATCATTTTATGTCAACATTTGACTGTAAGAACACTGAAAACACCAAAATACACCTAATTATACTGCAAATATCTTTGAATTGTGTTTTTATGTGTTTCAGGTACAAAAGGATTGAAAACAGATGAAAAATGAGCAAAGTATGATGAATTGGCAGAATCAGTCCCTGAACTTTCAGAAATTGGCAGATTTGGTCCCTGGTGGAATATTTTGGATGAAAAGTCAACATTGGTCATTGGGAATTCAAAAGTTATCACAAATGGCCCTTTGATGAAAAGTTTAAAGAAATTGCAAGATTAGTCCCTGAACTTTGGAAATTGGCAAAAATGGTCCCTGGGATTTCAAAATTGGGAAATAACATTTATGGTCCGTTGGTTATTTAAACATGGCAAGTTGAGTCCCTTGGATAACTTCAGAAAATTGCCAAAACCCACCCTTGCATTTTCAGAAAATTACATTTGTGGTCCTTGTGAAATAATACAAACCAAACGGATCCCTTTGCTATCTTATAATCCAATTCCAAATCCAACCCAATACCCTGATCTACTAACACCCCTAAGTCCAAAATACCCAAGACCGTTTGATATCAGTCAAACGGTCAAACAAACAGCCATCACCATCTTCTCCCCTCATTTCCTGCAACCATGTCCCCTCTCCAATCACCCTCCAAACCCTCACCTTCCTCCACTCCTGTCCCCTCACCTTCCTCCACTCCAATCTGCCAAACCAACCCCCACCAATTTGCACATTTCCAAGTTTCCCGCCAAAAACCTTTTTAACGGCCATGATCAAATTGGTTCATCCAATGGCTCAAAATAGAGATGGGAAAGAGAGAGGGACTCCCCAGGACCTATTTAAGTGAAGAAAGAAAGAAGAAGAAGGGATAACTAGGAGTAGAATAGTTTTAGAGTAGTGTAGCTTGTTGAATTAGCTTAATTGCCCACTTTTATTGTAATTTGTAGCTTAAAAGCTTTGTATTAAGCACCCTTAGTATACTTGAACTTCATTTCAACTATCAAATTCAAGCTTTTAGTTTTAAAATTTCAAAATTGCAATTTCAAGTAGAAAATTCCAATTTCTTGTTAAAGTGTTACAAGTTGTTGTTTATTGTTTGTTTAAACTTGCTTTAGCTTATTTATAAGCTTTCTAAAGTTTTCAAAACATTTAAAACAATTTTAGTTTAAAAACTCAAAAATGCAAAAAAATAGAATAAAATAGTTGAAAAATAAAAAATCCAAGGAAGAAGAAGAAGGTGGCTGAGCAGGGAATTCTTTTGGCTTGAAATGGTTTTAGTGGTTTAGTGACAAGCCACTAGGAGTGTTTTTGGGCCTTGATTCCTAGGTTATAAGCTGAAATCAATTGTAAGCAACTTCTCAAATTTTTGCTTATTACTGTATCAGTGCTTATCCTTGGCTTATTTATGCTTATTCTTGCTTATTAGGTGTATTTTAATCAATGTAGTGCTTAATATCAGGTTCTAGTGGTTTAAATATCATTTGTGCTCAAATTTCAAGTTAACTGCCAATTATAAGCATAATATTAGAATCATAGCATTTGTAGTTTAAACCTGTATTTTTGTGCTTATCCCAGCTTATTATATCATAATAGATTGTTGTGAATCAGTTTCATAGTTCAAATCATCATTTTGTTTCATAAATCAACAATCAAGTCCTATAAAGGACTGTTTGGATCAAGGTGATTCATTGCACTCCAGGGTGATTTACTTGTTGTTTGTAGTTTCTTTTAGTCACTTTAGGTTGTAGTAGGTCAAGTAACTAATAAAATTGGTAGGTTTAACTTCAAAAAGTCAAGATTAATCTTGAACTCATAGTTTTAGTACACTGTTGGTACTTTAGGATTCATATTGATGCATATTAGCTCATAAGTAGACAATGTAGCTTAGTGTAGTCTTATAATAGCTTATTACATCAATATCATTCAGTAAATCATGATCAAACTTAACCAAAGTCAAACTTTCATCACAATTCAAAAAGTCAAAATTTCAAAGTACTGTCAGAAAACCAAATTTTGCATGATTTTTCCTGATTTTTCTGTTTAGAATTAGGCTTTGAAATTTTTACATGTTAGAATCTACCAGCTTAGCTTTTAGAATCCATCTTTTTCTTATTTTTATGATTTTTTGTCTGGCTTATTTGGGTGCTTAAAAAGACCTGCAGGGCATGTTCATGCCCTGCACCAGCTTATCTGTCTCATCAGCCCAACTTCCAATGCCCCCACAGTGCTTATTTGTGGGTCCCATTGTCTGAACCTTGGTTTTTTAAAAGCCCATAAGCTTATCTTTTCAGATCAAGTTTAAGCTTGGACTTCCAATCACCTCTGTGGGCCCCACATGGCCTGAAAGATTGGCCATTTTGGCATGTGTTGGTGTTTAACTTTGGATTTTGCTTATTTGCTTTTTGGTAGCTTATTCCCTGTGCTTAATTCCTTTCTTTGGTTCATTTCTAGTGTAACTAATCTGTTTATAGCTTATTTTAGTTTGTGGAATCATATCATAGCCTTTTATTAAGCTTTTTCAAAACCTCAAAATCCTAATAAGCTTTAAGTATAGGCTGTTAAGCATTTTAGCATCCAAACTGCTTATTTTTCAGTTTCACAGCTTTTGTCTTCATTAAAGTTTATTATTTTCAGTATTTAAGTAGATTTGTAAAAGAAAAATCAAGAAAATCCAAAAATAATTAAAGTGATAGCTTCTATTTAAGCTTTTTAGTTTATTTCCAGCATTTTAGTTTATTTTCAGCTTTTTCAAAAAGCAATTTTCATTTTTATAATTTTCATAAGTTCCTGTCATCATAAAGTAATTTTAGAAAAAGTTTTAGATTTTTCACTGTTCATTTGCTATTTTTCTTAATTTAAATAACTTAAAATTAATTAATAATTAGTTTTTAATTAATAATAATTATTTAAAAAGTAGGAAAATTATATTTTATGTTTCAAAAATAGTTTTAAGATATTTTAGATTTTTCCAAATTTAATTTTTATTTTTCTAGCTTAAAATAATATATAATTGTATTTTAGTATAATTTAAATTAGTTTAAATAAATAATAAATAGTTTTTAATTAATAATAATTAATTAAATAGTTGTAAAAATAATTTTAATTTTCCAAAAAATTTCTTTTATCATTAGGATTGTAAAAATATAATTTTCATAACCGTAGACCTTTTATTTCTCACGTTTCACTTTTTATTTCGTACGTTCGCGTTATATTTAATTTAAACGTACGTGTTTTCAGTTTTAAATCGTTTTTAAGCGTTTTGCTTTCACGCAATTATCTTCATAGCTTGTTTAAGCTATTTTATCTTATATTCCTTAGTTAAATCAATCACAACCCTTTTCCATTCATTTTCACCCTATCACAAACCCGTTTTAATACCATCACACCTCGTCGGGACATAACTACCCGGGGAAACACTGTATTCCACGGAGAATTGGCCTGAGCTGTTTGACTTTAGTTGACCACATCCGTGGGTGATTTAGGTTGACCGTTTGTGGCCGAACAAATTTTTACCGTTCATCCTTATAGTGCGAAATGACGATTATACCCTCTTGAGAAAACAAGTTAACCAGCGTTAGTGGATCCCGTTTGTTAGGAATTATTGCAGACAGAAGTGGTTTCTGCTGATAACTTCCTGCTGACTGGTTCCTGCTGGTTCCTATAGTGGTTCCTGCTGAAGATAGATATTCTGCGGATATACTCAATCCGTGGCATTGGAAGTTCTTAGAAGATCATATTTAGTTTATTTTAGGACAAGATGTGTAATATCTTTTATAGTTTTGGTTTACACGTTTTCTTGTAAGAAAGGTTAGGGTTTCTTATAGTATAAAAGAAACTCATTGCCATGCATGATAGACACGACTTAGAATTAATCTATTGTGATTAATAAAAAGATCCATAGAGGATTAAAGCGTTTTAGTTAATTGTGTTCTTTATTCTTGTGTTTATATTTCGCGTAAATACATGTTTACTAGAGATTCTCTACATAGTGTGATTTTGATTACATTGGTATACTATTGATTCTTAACGCTCAAAGATCTATCTAGGAGCTGTTCCATCAAGTGGTATCGATCCTTAAGTGCTTTTGATTACATTGGTATACATATAATTTTTGTATATGTTTGTATGTTATGTTTTGTCTGCACTAACACCGTTAGAGGGAGGGACTAATGGCGCATAACGTTTCTGAGTTAAGGACGAGTGGTGCAACTTTTTTGGTCAAAGGACTATTCGGTCAACGCAAACCACAAGGACGAACGGTGTAGTTTACTCTATAAAATACCCCAACTGAACTCTAACACCAAAAAACCATAAAAACCAATAATGCACAACACTACCATTCTCATGCACGCGCCACCTACTCTTATCCCACGCGCCACCACCACCATCTCCAACAATCCGACTTGAACCCATTTTACAAGATAACACAAACAAAAATATTTAAGATTAAAGTTTGACTTTTTTCAGTTTTAATTGTTTAACTTTTACGTTAAATATTTTTGTTTGTTTTATATAATATTTGATGCAAAGTATATGAATGAATTAGGTTTTAAATGTAATTTTATTGGTATAATTTTTATCAATCAAATATTATATAACTCAAACAAAAATATTTAAAGTCAAAATAAAACAAAAAATACTACAAAAAGTTTGAACATTTATTTAGAGACGGAATATTTAAAAAATGCCAACATAAAAAAAAAGAAAAGAAAAAAAGTTGTATTCTTTTATATAATAAAACAAAATCCCAAGTAGGGATGTTCGTATTAAAAAAAAATATTATTTCCTTATTATGTTATTTTTTAATTTATAAATTTATAAATTCATTTGTTGATATATTACACAAGTAGAAGATATATAAAAAAATATAGATAAGATGCAACTAACAATATAATTAAACTTTTTAAATGATTATCTTTAATAATAAAAAAACTATAATTAAAAATCATAAAGATTAAATTATTTGTTTTTAAATAAATAAAAATATATCATTCAAAACATTTAAAAAAACTCTCGTGTGCGCGAGCATTATAACTAGTTTTTATGTATCAAGATTTACTTTTTTTCACATGGGTGGTGATGAATTTCGATTATATGAAATACCCATATAACAAAAACTTGATAAAACCAAAACTTAGAAAAAAAAAAAAAAAAAAAGAAGAAGAAAGTAAATCTTCAAGATTTTTATATGGGTGATGGTGAAAGTTGGTTGTAAGATATACCCATAAATGGTACTGTCAATAAAAAGGTGGTGGTGATAATATAACGTGCTTGTGTTGCGTGTTGTTTGACATTTGGAAGTCGATATATATATATATATATATATATATATATATATATATATATATATATATATATATATATATATATATATATATATATATGATTTTTTTAACTTAAACTCATAAAAAAAGCCTAAAATTAAGTTAAGTAGGGTAGCACAATACCGTGTGCTTAAATTGTTACTACGTATATTATAGGTGACAAAAATATGGAGATATTAGTCTTTTTTATTCAAAACTTACAAGTAGGGGTGATCATCGGTCGGAAACCGGACCGGACCGGCCAAGACCGGACCGGACCGAAGACCGAGAACCGGAAAACCATAGACCGAGACCGGACCGAATATGGTCGGTCCGGTCTCGGTCCGGTCTCGGTCCGGTCGGTCTTCGGTCGGTCCGGTCCAATTAGGCAAGTTTTTTCGGGTTTTTGGTCGGTCCGGACCGGACCGGACCGGACCGACAGGACCGAGACCGAATTTGGCAAAAAGCTTAGACCGAGGACCGGACCGAATGTGGTCGGTCCGGTCCGGTCGGTCTCGGTCCGGTCGGTTTTGTCGGTCGGTCCGGTCCGGCCGGTCCGTTTGCTCAGCCCTACTTACAAGTGGTCACAAAGAATGCATGGCTAGTTTTTCTAACTACTACCATATGTTACATCGAATTGATTTTCTTTTTTCGTTGTTTACAACTATGATATGTTACATCGAATTGATTTTCTTTTTTCGTTTTTTACAACTATGATATGTTACATCGAATTGATTTTCTTTTTTCGTTTTTTACAACTATGATATGTTACATCGAAGTGATTTTCAGATTTCGTTTTATTTGTTGGATAAACATATAAAAATTTCAATACAAAGGTTGAGTGAATCCATAGTAGTTTAAATAGTAATAGTGTGAACACAAGCCAAGCATTTGAAATAAACAAGCCAAGATAGACATGTCTTGACTAAATCGGGTGTAATATTGCTCCTAAGCCCCACGAAACGCAAGCCTTAACATTGATTTGACATATCATAAAGATAATAACAATCACCTACACCACAACGGATGTAAATGACAAGGGGCCCTCGGTGACAGGAAATGTGCCAATTTTCATAATACCTCGAATATAGCACACCTCCTGCCAAGTGATCACCTTGACAGAGGTGGGCTGCCATTCCAATAGATCTATCAACTATATTCGCGCTCACTCGCAAGTGATTAAGGTTCGTGATATGAGGGACTTGTAGCACAGGTGTCAACTTAGGCAATATCAGGTGATAACAGCATACAGAAAATACTTGTGTTCGATTTATAGCATGTATCTCCCCACGGGGTTTAAAAACAACAATTAAAAATGTGGGACCATGAACTCACCTGAAAGGCGTGAGTGAATCACAACGGTGCTCAAAAGTGATGGTGTACTGCTATGACTAGCAATGAAATTCCTCCGACTTGCGACCTAAATAATACATTGTAACCGGTGTTTTAGATTTGTTTCGTAATTGACATGTGATATGTCACGTGTACGGTGATATCCGTTCGGGTGTCTTAATATATCCCAAAATAACTTTACATAGTTATTTGTAGCGTGTCACGAACCGGTGTTCGATAAATATTAACTCGTTTGTGAAAATAATATTGTTTAAAAATATTTATAATTAAATATTTTTAGTATAGTTATATATATATTTTAAAGTTACCAAAATATATACATATTTATATATAAAATCAAATTATACAAAATAATTATTTAATAAAGTACCTTTGCCATATTTAACCCTTAACTTTATTAAAGTTACATCTTTTACCCTTTGGTCAAAAATAATTACATTTTGGTCCTTGTCATGACTTTTTATACTTTATTCCTTAATTCTATTAGAAATCGATATTGTACTATTTAATCCGAAAGTTTGTGTTTTTAACACCTTTAGTCCCTTAGCGTGGGACTTTTGCAAAATTGGTCATTTATTAAGTTTTCGAAAAGCGAACTTCTAGTATACGAAAATACATTCAAATCTTGTAAAACCTCTTCTAAATCAACCTCGAAGAATCTCGAAAACATTTCCAAAATCTTTCAGTTTCCAACCGAAACCTTTCTTTGAAAAATACTTGGGCTCGTTAGCCCGGTTAAGGCCCAAAATGGGTGTAGTTTGTTTTAAAATTGTGTTCGACTAGGACTTGGTTTTGGTCTCGTTTACGTAGTAATAAATCGTGTAAGGGTTGCATGTTTAGTGGGTTCGATTTAGTGTGAGCCAAAGGATTAGTGTGTCGCAAAATATGCTTGTATTGTATGCAAAAATAAGAAATGGTGAGCCCTTTTCCTAAGGGTGTCGAGGTGTGGACATATATATCATCACAAGTGCAACGAGTGAAAAATGGTGTGTGTCGTATGCTAGTGAGTGTGGTATGCATGATACGAGTAAAAGTAGAAAATGAAATAGGTGATGATTAACTTACAACACCAAGTATGGTGGTGAGGATGTTCGTGTAGTGTGAGCAACGAGATCAAGCAAACGTGATACCCTCTCCTCGTATGATGACCCTTGATTCAATACTTTGTTACCCAACTCGTTCAACCCAAAACCTTGCTTGCGTGATCCTTGATTCCTCGACAGTGACCAAAGAAAGAGTAGAGAGTGTTTGAGATTTGCAAACTTGGTGAAACTTTGAGTGTGTGAGAATTCTTGCATTAAATGTGGCTTATATAGGGTAGTAAAAGTAGTTGTGTGTTTGTTCTTGTGAAACATGCTACTTAGTTGTCATTCGAGTGGAGACAAGCTTGTCCCTTGCTTGGTGTTCTAGTCTTGTCGAGTTGGGGGTAGAGGGAGCAACAATGGTGCTTTTTGATTTGTTTAAGCTTAGTTTAGGTTTTGTAGGGTATTAAACAATAGTGATTAGGCTCATGTGGTATTAGCATGTTGGAGGTAAAGAAGCATACGATCCATGGAGTATTAGTCGAAGGTGGTTATTGGTTTTGTCCAACGGTTTGACGGCTCATATTGGTGGCTCTTTGTCGCATGGAACAAAGTCAAAGAGAATGTTGTAAGGTTGTGTCGTGTGAGTAGGGAACTAAGCAAACAAACATGTGTAATATTCAGAATGCAAAGGAGTTGGTTTCTGCTTCATGTGGCATACTACGCAAAAGAAAGAAATACATAACAAGCCATGTGGGCTTGAGATTGTGATCGGCCCAAGTGAATCAAAGGAAAGGGACAAACCGTGTGGGCTTGTGGTGATGATCGGCCCATCAGTGGGGTGAAAAGAGAATAGTTTTGGGCTAAGGGTGTCGTCCGGCCCAAGAATATAATGGGGTATCGGTGATTAGTAAAATCGTGAATTTAGTTTCGGTGTCGGTTTCGGTTCGTGAAAACCATAAAATAAATATAAACGGTGTCGTCATACGTATATATATACTCATATATACTTAGTGATAATAATTTTGTAATAATTAATATATACATTTTGTTATATATATATTAATAATATCTCGGTGTCCAATTTGGGTGTCGGGTCGCAAGTGGGAGTTACCGGTGTTAACCTCATTGGGTGACATCCAAGAGTGACAATCGAGTGATATCGGGTGACAAAACATAATCGGGTGTCAAACAAACGGTGTCCAAAACAATCGGGTGTCAAACAAACGGTGTTCAAAACAATCGGGTGTCAAACAAACGGTGTTCAAAACAATCGGGTGTCAAACAAACGGTGTTCAAAACAATCGGGTGTCAAACAAAGGGTGTCTCATGTAAAAAAAAAAAAAAAACAAATTAGCCTGCAAAAATGGCTTAGTTTAGAATAGTATTGATGATTAGCATTAATAAATGACCTGGGATTTTACGGTGTATTACATTTTATTAAAGAAAGGTTCATTCTCGATGGCGTCCTGTTGGATAACGAGGTGGTAGATTTTATAAAGAAATCGAAGAATAGTTGCCTCATTTTCAAGGTAGATTTTGAAAAGGCATATGATTGCATCAACTCGAAATTCTTATACGAAGTGATGTATCAAATGGGTTTCGGAAGGAAGTGGTGTGGGTGGATTCGTGCTTGTCTTGAGATGGCTACTTCTTCTATCCTTGTTAATGGTACCCCTACTAACGAATTTGCATTACAACGAGGAATCAGACAAGGGGATCCGTTATCCCCATTTTTATTTCTATTAGTAGCTGAAGGTTTGAACATCATGATGCAAGAGGTATTGAATAACGGTCTATTTGAAGGTATTAAAGTGGGAAGTGATGATGGATGTTTAACACATCTTCAATACGCGGATGACACGATAATTATAGGCAAATGGAATAGAAGTAACATAGTCAATTTGATGAAACTTCTCAAATGCTTCCAACTAGTCTCGGGATTGAAAGTTAACTTAAACAAAAGTAAATTGTACGGTATTGGCATTGAGATGGAGGAAATAGAAGATTATGCTAGGAGTTTGGAGTGTCGTGCTCGGAAGCTTCCTTTCTTTTATTTAGGGCTTCCGGTTGGTAACAATATGGGAAGAATTGAAAACTGGAATTAATGGAAGATAAATTCAAAAGTAAGTTGGCTAATTGGAAGGCAAAAATGATTTCGTTTGGCGGAAGATTGACTCTTGTTAAATCGGTTATCGGTAGCTTATAGTTGTACTTTTTCTCGTTGTTTCGAGCCCCAATGAGTGTTATCCACTCTCTTGAGAGCATTAGGAGAGATTTTTTTTGGGGAGGGGGGGTTGGGGACTCAAAAAATATGGTCTGGGTTAAATGGGAAAAGGCATTGTCTAGTTATGGGGTGGGGGGTTTAAATATCGATAGCCTTAAAGCCATGAATTGGGCGCTTCTTAGCAAGTGGTGGTGGAGATTTCGGGTTGAGAGTCAGGCGTTATGGGTCAAGGTGATTAAAAGTCTGTACGGGGCAGGAGGAGGGTTGCTAGAAGAAAATACAAGTTTTACCAGGAATAGTGTGTGGGGAAATATAGTGAAAGTAGGCAGGGATTTGGGTAAGATCGGGATTAATCTAACTTCTACTGTCAAATGGGAGGTGGGCGATGGAAAGGCGATTCTTTTTTGGGACGACATTTGGGTGGGAGGTAGAAGGTTACGCGAGCAATTTCCTAGGTTATATCATTTAGATGTGTACAAAGAGGTTAGTGTAGGTAACAAAGGGGCGTGGAGGGGGATGATTGGACGTGGGAGTGGCGTTGGAGGAATACTCCAAGAGGAAGGATGCTCAGAGATATTGCAGAGTTATGCAACTTGGTACAATCTGTTCAACTAAAAAAGCATGTGATGGACAAGTGTAGGTGGGAGCTGAGTGAAAACGGCAAGTTCTCAGTCAAAGATCTTAGGGATTTGATAGATGAAAAGGTTCTCGGGTTAACTGGGAGACAATTCGTTACTCCATGGTGCAAAAGCATTCCCAAAAAGGTATGTGTTTTTATAAGGCGGTTGTATCATGGGAGGTTTCCAGTTCGCACTATTCTCGATGACATTGGTATTGATCTTCATACTCTCTTGTGTCCTTGCTGTAATGACGTTATTGAATCTATGGACCATTGTTTCGTTTTATGCCCAAAGGTTCAATTGGTTTGGAAGCGGGTATTCGAATGGTGGGGCTTAGATAATATCGTTGTGTTTTCGGTCCAGGAAGTTCTCAATTTACCTGGTATCGATTCTTTTAATGGTATAACCAGAGAGAGATGGAAAGCTGTGATTTGGTCCACGCTATACATGATATGGAGTAATAGGAATCAAGTGATATTTAGAAGGAATGGTTCCATGATTCCGGATTTGTTTAAAGAAATTCAGTTGCGATCTTTCGAATGGATTTCGGCCCGGTCAAAAAAGGATGAGGTGAAACGGGAAGAATGGTTCGATGGTCCGAGCAATGGTGTGTAATTGGCTACCGGAGTTGTTTTGCTTCTCTTCTTTTGGTCGTAGTTTCTGTCTTCGGGTTCACTCATAATTTAGTTAGCCTCTTGGTCCTCTTTTTGTTGTTTTGCATGCTCGTGAGATTGCTCATTGTTTTTTGATAGGTCACCTCCAGCCCTGTATCTATGTCTTATAGAAAAGGGCATGTGGTTTTCATTGTGCTGGTCTGTATTTGTGTTATGAGTTTTTATTTTTATATATCTATTTGCCCTTCTAAAAAAAAAAGAAAAAAACAACTTTCATAGTTTATTTTTTCACACATCAAAATGTTGTTTTGGATGTTACATATGGGTGTAACATCATATTGATGCGTGAATCTTTGATGCGCTTTTGTATGCTGTTTATGGTCCTTTTAACGGCAACTTTTTATTCGGCTATACTAGCAAGGAGCTAAGAAAAATGAATTTCTTAGAATTTGTACATGCTAGGCACGAATCAAAGATGAAAAGATCCAATCAATTCCAATTGGATTTGAGCATCTTCGACCGCGGTCCGAACCAAGAAACCGGGCCAAACATATTTTTGTCCGGTCCTTAGTCCACCCTTTTCGTCATAATTGGTGTTTGGTCCGGTCGTTCTTGCACATAACTGACCATTATGCTTTGTTTGATTGGATCGAACCAAAGAACTGGACCGAACATTTTGCTCCGCTGCTATTTTGGACGATCCGATTTTCAAACTGTGATCAACTCTAGTTTGAGAGACCTATGTATTTTTTTTTTTTTTTTTTTTTTTTTTTTTTATTATTATTATTATTATTATTATTATTATTATTATTATTATTATTATTATTATTATTATTTTTAATTGGAATTGTCGTAAGTTGATTGGAATGTGAAGAAAGTGGGTCAACTCTTTCTACCTGTGAATTCAAGACGTGACGGTAGGAAGTTGTTAGAAATTTTTTTAGGAAGCTATAGCACGTTTGTGAAATGAGATTAAACTCTTCTCCAAGTGTATACTTCTTCCGGGTTTGGGATCAAAACACGATTGTAACTTATTGGACATTATACCAATATGAAACTTGTAACCTATTGGACATTATACCAATATGAAACTGTACTCTTAGTGTATACATTGTATTAAGTCATATGAGTTTTTGTAAGTACATGCATTACTTATCAATTCTATAGTATGCTTGAAATGAAAAGATCAAATTTAAAACTGTAGTTTCAAGGTTCGATATAAGCTCAAAATATAAAGAAATGAAAAACGGATATAATTAACCTACGCATCTTGTTTAAGTGTATTTTCCTCACCATCATTTGAAATCCTTTTTTTTTTTTTTTTTTTTTTTTTTTTTTTTTTTTTTTTTCAGTGAAAAGTCTTCTACATGTTAACTATGAATAAAGTCATTGATATGATGTGTTGTGGTGTTGGTCTAGTGGCCAAGGTGATTGGATGGAAAGTGAACGGCGCAAGTTCAATTCTAGGGACAAGCTACTCCCCTTAGTTACAATTTTGTTACATAAGCCATGTTAGTTACAATTTTGTTACATAAATTTTGTTACGCCTCGCCAAAGAGATTGACGATTGGACTTGTGTCCTTATTCTTGTCAATAGGGGCTACCATGATAGCATTTGGTGCAACTCTTGTACTTTTGCTTCATGATAAAGTGACATGGATTGCAACTCCAGTTATTATGATAACAAGCACTCCTGTGGTTTTGTATGCCTTGCTGCAATTTCCTCTACTCGTTGAGATAGTTTGGTCCACTTACGGATCAAGCATTTTTGGCAAGCAGAGCAGTCAAATAATTTATTAAGCCAGTGTCCACTTGTGTGTGTCTTTGTAATAATAGATGTTGCCAAGCTTTTTAGCCTAAATAGTTCAGACGTTTTCTTTTGAAATGTTATTTTTGTTTGAAATAATTTGTGCTACCTTCATGAGCTGCTCAAAGGTAACAACACATTTTGAGTTGTTGAAAAAAAAAGTAAGTATTTATATTCTAGTAGCTGGAACAAAACCATATGGATGCCAACATTGTGTATGCTTATAATAACTTTATAAGAGAAAGAAAAATGTACACCAAAGTAAATAAATAGATTAATCATTAATGGGTGGTTTTTTAGTAAGAAAAACTTTGAAATCAAACCGACAACAAGGGATGTTGTGATTTGATTAGCCCAAAAGTTATCAACATAACAAAATGTTGACCATTTGTTATACTCATAAGCATTTTTATTTTTGTTCCTCTTTGCTTTAACTTTTCCTTGTTTCAGGTTTTTCCGTTTACTTATTTGCCCCTTTTAATTTTTTCTTTGAGGAGCAACAAATTAAAGAAAATGTTCAAGCAAAAAAAGATGTGTTTTTCTTCTTGTGAGTATATTCGATGCATTTTAACTAGAAAGGCTTTTTGTCTTTTTTCAAATCAATGTTATACTCTTTTGAAAACTCCTTATCCAAATTAATTGGATGGTTTAAATCCAACAAATAAGAAGTTTTTAACTATGAAATGATTTAATGTTCAAAATAAGATGTAATAAATACTTTGAATATCATCAACAGGATGACAACGGGCAAGAAAAAAACTAAATTACTAGAATAAACTATATTGCTACTCTTTTTACAAGAACGAACCAATTTAATTCATTTTACACCATATACTAAACTGACACCATGTAACACCATAACCAAGAAGCACTTTAAAAAAAGCGCACTTCAAATTGCTATAGGTGCGCCTCACTTCTTTTTGTTATATAATAAATTGATAAATGGATTTGACTCTTGTAAAGGCTACAATACCTCATTTACTTTGCATGAATGGAAAATTGAACACAACACCCAAAGTGATAGTACCTCCTCATTAAAGTATATCACCAAAAAAGTATACTTATTTAATTTAGTTTATTGTGAGGTGCGCCTCTTAGTATAGGCGCGTCTGGTTTTTTACGTCATTATTATTATTATTATTATTATTATTATTATTATTAGTGAGGGGCACATAGCAATAGGTGCTCCTAGTTTCTTAGTTTCTTTTCGTTTTCTATACTTTTTTGTGCTCCTCTCTCCCTCCCTCTCCCCCTCCCCCTCCCCTCCCTCTCTCCTCTCTCTCTCTCTCTCTCTCTCTCTCTCTCTCTCTCTCTCTCTCTCTCTCTCTTCCTCTATATCTTTCTATCTATCTATAGGAGGTGAGGGGAACATAGAAATAGGTGCACCTAGTTTGTTAGTTGTCTTTGGTTGAGGGGCGCAAGAGGGTGAGGGACACATTTGGTATAGGTGCGCTTGGGTTTTCTTTTATCTTTTAGTCACTTATTTCATTTTTTAGCTAGGCGCAAAAGTGGCGCACTTTGTAAAATATATAATTGTGCCCCTATTTTATAGACATTGGATTTCCCACATGTCTTGCATCTAACGAATAGTTGAAAAAAGGTTCATTTCGGTAATATAAATGTGCTTCATCCTATTTCGTATTTAAGTATGAAAAAGAGTTCATTTAAGAAATTTTCTTCAAGAAAAAACTCATAACCCGCAGGTACCTGCATTGTGATGGGTGGTTGAATACGACAACATATAGATGTGATCATGGTTGAATATATAAAAATCTATTATTTTTGCTAACGACAGTGCGACACTAATTCATGAAGTTTAAGTGAATAAATATTTGATGTCTTAAAAAATCATTTAAAACAACTAACTATTGACTAGAATATCTCAAATACAAATACAATCTACTTTCATTATTGGTCATTTAAGCGGAAAAATAAGAAGTTTGTTTCTAATTATATCAATCTATACTATCTATAATGGAAAAATGGTCAAACTTGAAAAGTTGAGTCTTAAAAGTTGAGTATTGAAAGTCAAATGTGAGAGAAAATTAATGTAATTAATACTCTAATTAAAACATCTCATTACATAAAAGTACAATAATTTATTCACATTGTACAACCAATTAAAAACATATCTATCAAATTAAATACAACCAATTAAAACACAAACCGGGTTGGCCCGGTAATTTGACCCGTTTTTTACCCAACCTAGCAAGTTGACCCGGTTTAAATCGACCCATTTTTCGACCAGAGCGGTTCAACCGGTTGAACTATCCGGGTCGAACCGAGTTTCAAAACATTTTCCATTACTTAAAAGTACAATGATTTATTCACATTGTACAACCAATTAAAAACATATCTACCAAATTAAATACAACCAATTAAAACACAAACCGGGCTGACCCGGGATGCTTCAAACCCGGCGGATTGACCCGGTTTAATTTGACCCATTTTCGACCCAACCTAGCAAGTTGACCTGGTTTAAATCGACTCATTTTTCGACCGGAACGGTTCAACCGGTTGAACCACCCGGGTCGAACCGGGTTTCAAAACATTATTTTTCGTTTATAACCTATAAACTTTTTTTTTATCAATAAACTATTTGTCGCTATAAAATCTCATTGCTATGCACGGGTAGTATAGTAAAGAGAGGGCTTTAAGCTACGGTGCTTCCCCAACTTTGCTATTTCCACACTTTGTGGTGTATAACATTCAGCGGGCAAAATTGCTTCGCCCAATCTTTGTAGCTACTGCTACAGTGTTTTGTGTGGTGATAAACATTAAACAGTATTAGCAATAGTGTTTTGATTGTTCAAGTTGATGCTTCATCATGGATTTCCAAAACACAGTTGTTGCTTATGTGATTTTTTCCAACTTATGTTTATACACTGTTGTTGTTCCACGGATTGAATAACTACTTGAGCTTATTAGGGTTTTCTTTGATTATGGGTTTACTCTTTTGTAACAGGAAATATGAAAATTGAGTTTTATAAATGCACCAACTGTTTGATAAAAAAAAAAGCTCAAGTATTCCATCAATTTCCTGATTTTTTTTACTTAAAAATTGTTACAGGAAGGCATTTGAGGTCTCATGTTGCCTGCTAGATGATAACAGGTGCACAGAAAAGGTGCCAACCAGTAAGTGTTATTCAATATCATCGACAATTTGACTCTCAAGGACTGCCGATGGACTTTTTTTTTTTTTTTTTTTTTTAGATTTCTCATTATATCCTGTTACAAGTGGTGATGAACTTTTGTAAATATCACATTGTATCCAGCTATAAGTTCATAAAGGTCCATAAGCACGGTAAATAAACTGATCCAAATGCCCACTGTATAAGTTCATGAGTTTCAAAATAAGCCAGAACAAATGGGTTTTTTTGATATAACTATAAATAAGCCAGGATCACATACAAAAATATGCTTAAACAATGAGGTTAGATATTGGGATTCTGAGTAGTGTTAGGGAAGCAGAAATGGTGGTCTAAATTGGAGCGTCTGGATTGGTGTATTAAAGTACAATTCAAAGCACATATTATTGTTCGATGCTAGATGTATTTTAGGTATTCTTGGAATGTTGTTAGCAAATCTTGATGATGAAACCAAGAAAAGATTAATAGCTCTTGGTATGGGTGACCCAACTGCTTTTTCATGTTTTACAACCACAAATGTTACTGAAAATCCTGTTGTTGATGCTTTAAGTTCACAGAAATTTAATGGCTATTCACCTACTGTTAGCCTGAACGTATAAATGCTTTTTCATGTGAGTTTATTTCCATGCGAATAGTAGCAATGGTGTACATGTAGAATTTCACTTCTTTTTTCTTAATTTACGCTTTAATGTTTAATATTATGGCCAAATGTTGTATCTTATTTTCAAGTGCAATGTGTGCAGTTAAGCCTGAACATTCTGATGCTCAACAAGGGCGACAATTTTCCTTGGGTGTCCAAACGGCTCATGATACAAAAGCTTGGGATGTGAACTTGGTTGACGTTAACGTCGAAGGTAAAAAAAAATGTTTCCTTATAACCAATTGCCTTAATTTTAATATTCGGTTTCCATTTGGTGTACCTATGTCTGAAATTTGTCTCCAGGCTTCAAAGAGAAAGAAAAAAATGTGTCTCCAGGCTTCAAAGAGAAAAGGTAACTTCGAAATTTCACTTAGTCTTACATTTGACATCTTTAATCACTTTTCCAAAATGGGTCAACTCTATTTTTACTAAATAGTCAGAACTTTATAAAAAACCATACATAAAATCAGTAAAAATAAAAAAAACAGATAGAATAATTCCAATATCTTTAACACTATGATGATAATGGTTATGAGAGTGATGATCATGATGATAATACGATTTGTGGGTGTGTTTGCTTGGGTAGAATTTATAGGAAACTAAAGGGTTTATGGAATGTGTTGATTGGGGTTTTGGTTAACAGTTGGCAAATGGGTCAAAACGATCAGCGAAAAGCTGTGTCTTTAGCGAAAATGGGGTTGCCTTTGGCCTTGATTTCTTTGTTGATTTTTTCGAACGAGCCTTTGTCTGATATTAGTGAACATTATGTTTGGGGAATACTTATAGTTAATTGTTTCACTTATTCTGAAAATGGCTTTAAACTGAATAAGAGCAGAGAGTGGCTAAGAAGGCAAAGGTAGTTTAAGCTAAAGCCTATCTGAATGTTACCAATAGTGGACCACAAGATGCTAATGGGATCTTTTTTTGGGTGGTAAAAGTTGTGTTGCCAGCTACTATTGCTTTACCAAAAAAGTATACATTATTAGTCATTTCATACTAACTGCTGCATTCGTTCTAAAAGCAGACATGCAACTGGCAGGAACTCCAGGAACATGTATACATCAATCTTCAGATTATCGCGGCTCAGCCTATGACTACCAGGTAAAACCATTTACATACAAAGTTATCTCTAACTATGAACATACATACTGAATCATTTATATTTTACAGTATCGTCGCCAGCACAAATGAGGTTGGCCACAAAAATATGTCAAAATCCAAGTTAATATGTGGCACACAATTTTTTTCCCTTCTACATTATATCTACATATTTATACCCTTTTATACTACATACATATAGCAAGCAACATGGTTCCATTGGTTTATTCTTGATCCTATTCAATTTTACAGGTGAGTCGATTTACATGTACAACAACTGTTAAAAATACTGATGAGGCTACAAGATGGTTCTGCATGTATTGCACTACACGGTTGAGCGCTGTGCTGTGTGTTTGGGAGTTGAAGTGGCAACTAAAAAGGATCAGTTTCGGCACTCAAATGGTTGTTAAATTGGGGTCTGAAATGCGGGCTGCAGATGGGTGTGTTTGGGTGCTGATATAGGGCCTGAAGTAGATGCATTTAGGTGCTGAAATGGGTCGCTTTTGAATGACGAAATGGAACTGAAATGACTGTGTTTGGCGCCAGAATGGGGGGCTATAATGTGTCACTTTTGAAGCTGTAATAAACGTAGGATTCGGGGATGAAATGGGTGACTAAAATGGGTCAGTTTTGGGGCTTAAGTGGAGGTGGGATTGGACCGTGAAATAGACGCCGACATGAGTGTGTTTGGGTGGTGAAATCAAATGTACAATTAGTGAACTGGTGTGTAAGTATACAGTAGACGGTGTATGCATGTGCTATTCAGCTCGCCCAACTACATAAGTCTGTTTTAATCAACATTTTCAAAATTGGAAACATATTGAAATTTTGGTCTTCAACAATTACATATGGTAGATGAACACAGGAAAGAAGAAACTCATGTAAGTATCATTTCTATAAATTTTCTCACTGATTTTCATGTCTGCACGAACAAAGCAGCTTCCTCTTATTATTAGTTGATTTCTGGATTAGAGCACCGCGCACACATACTCTTAATTACTTCGGCTTCATTATGCATTCATACATAGATTGTGTTGTTAGTTAATTGGTATGCCGGATTTAATATTGTATCCATTGATGTAGTGTGGAAAACTGCATGCTGCTATGGTTTCCGAGTCGTTTTTGAAGAAATAGAACACATTCAATGTAGTTGACGGGGACAAAGCCCTGAGTAATTCATGTCCGAAAGCTGGAAGCTTTGATGAGTTCGCTTTGATCTCGCATTTAACTCCTTACACTCATGTAAGAAGATACTTTAAATTGATCCTCATTGTTATTTGTCTGATATATCCAAAAGATTTGAGGGTCTCTGTAAACCCACAACACCATAAAATAAGCTAATACAAACACCATGTCATGGTACACTCGCTTTGTAGGGTATCAAATTGTCTTTTGCAAAGTGGGGATATCTTGCTAGAGACCGTGTGCCAAGATATCCCAAAGAATTATTTCATTCTTTTTTCGTAACTGCCACCCTATCTGACCCTATAGCCATCTGTATGAAAATGATCTGATATTCAACAACTTTGGGTGTTGTCTAACTAGAGATGGACAACGAGTAGCAATTATTCATACAGGTCTATTATTAGCATCTTATTTTGTATATGCCAACTAACTATGATTTGCAGTTCAGAAGTTACAACGTACGAGACATTTTACTTACGTACCAAGTGGGCAGTGGAGCGATTCCAGAAACAAGTATGAACCATTTTACTTACAGTTGTGGTGAGTGACCAAGAGCTTAGACATATGGTTCACTTATTAATAAAATAAGTCATATGACAAATGCATCACTCAACCAGCCCATCTTTTAAATTCAAATATTTTAATAAGATTCAAGTTAAACATAAAACTGTGACCCTTTGAGTTGACCAGCAAAACACAATTATGTCCATTTTGTCATATGACAACGACAATGATGAAACACTGGCTAATTTCATAATCAAATCATAGTGTTCTTATATACACATTATAAAGTGGGTAACTACGTAAACTTCACCTAAAACATAATCTGCAAAAAGTTCTTAGGGTTTGAGTGTACGATTTTAATAAATATGTTACACGTAAGTATCCTCATTATGTTTAACATTCACATTTCCGTGTGTACAAAGAAGTATGATCATCCCTGTCCTTCATTCTGTTACAAATAACCAAGTAAAAGTTGCTTCATAGGTGTGTGGTTTAGCAAATGCGGAGGGTGTGGCATGGTTAGTTTCTTCATAGTTGAACACACAGAGGCGGCGATGCGCGAGCTGAACGGTAAACTTCGGTATCCATTTGACTCCTTTACTATTGTTTTATCCCACAGTAGCATATGATTGGAAAATGGTCAGGTTATTCATGTCTGTTGATCTATTTTCTTTGATTGTAAAGGTTGCGGGAGGCGGTGGCGATTGTGGAAGAAAATGCGGTTGTTTTAGATAGTGATTTGTAATAATGTGTCGAAAGGGATACTCATGCAGTGAAGTTATCAGAAGATTAGGTATAATTAAATTTGGTTTTGATAATTTCTACCTGTCTTCAGGGTTTCTCTTAATTGTTGTTATTTCAATCATTTTTATAATTCATTTTATTGTTATAGGAAAGGGAAGCTTATATTCGAGTTCTTATAACAGATTTGGCTCAACAACATGATATGCCTACACATTTTCTTCAAATGTATTGCCTCATCGCTTCTCAATAACTCTACTTCTTTTGTGATCCCAATAGATGAGGTTTGTTTTTCATCATTCGATTATAACTTTATGGTTCCATTTTTTATCATTTCTAATTCAATGTTTTCCTTCAATCCAACAATTCTGAATCACCATCGAAATTCTCAGCATGTTATCATTATAAATAGACAAAAAATAATACGACAAATGAAATGCAACAGTGGCTTGAACATAAAAAACAAACACCCTATTCAGGCATCCCTACACAAAAAAACATACTGAATATTTTACTTAATGCATGAATGTTTCATGAATATCCTTATTGCTGTCATAGTTTACCTCTCTGCATATTTACTTTTCAACTAAGGACCTCATATTTACTATAGAATTAACACCTCAAATGGAAGTTGTTGTGTTATGATAATGTACTGGAAATATAGTGTTCACTATTTGCGCATTTAGTGAATTGTCGCCAACACCGGATAGGCAAGCGGTGACCAACCCAGCCATACATAATCTGTTTTGGTCACATGGTTAACATCAAACCTTTTAAGAGCAATTCTCAACATGTCATCAACACAAAAATAGAAAATAAACCATTAAAATGAAAGGAACACAAACTAACTATTTGGCTTCTCCTTCAACAGGATCATCACCCAGAAATTCAGAAACCAATTCAACAACGAAGACACGGCACCAGTAAGCTCAATAGAAACAGCAAACCCAGACGCAACAAACAAAGAGCCCCCACAGGCACAACCATCAAACCAGAAGATGAAAGAAACAATCTAAGGACAAACATGCACCCTCCCAGCTCTTTACCCAACAATGCAGGCCTTATAGTGTACGCATAATTTGTATCTACAGTAATATCAATATGTATAGTCATAACCCAAAACGCCTTTTGCATTCCTTAGGAATGTCAAACAACTATGTAACGCTTGTTTGTAGCTAAATGTTTTTTAACTTAACATAGGGTCAATGTCTACTGGGGCTCGAGTTATGGCCGTTTAGGCGGATAGGAAAGATTTGGTTGTTAAAAAAGATAAGAACAACCTGCTATTTGCATAAAGAAGTAAAGAAAAATAGGGGACCTAAATAGTTTGTAATTGATTACGTGTAGATATGGACTAAACATCAATGTAAAGTCATTTGGTTTAGTTAAGTTATTTTGTAAACGAATGTACACACAAAAAATAGATTGCTTCAACTACGAACCTCTTTTTTTGGACTAACTAACATATGCAAACACTCCGCGGCAACGCGCGGGTTTACATCCTCGTTATGTCTGAATACCAACAAAATTTTGTGAAACTTTTGTTGTTCACAAAAACACTTTCGCCTATTGTCAGCATTTGCCATGTCTTTTTGGCAACTTTCAAATATCATCTATGTTAAGTATTAATAAAGTCATATGAATGATGTATTGTGGAGTTGGACTAGTGTCACCTCACTGAAGAAAGAAAAATTTGCCCCAAGTTCAATTTTTGAGCCAAGTCACTCCCTTCTCTATTCAGTTTGTGGACTACTTGTTATACTCATAATTTTTTATTCTTTTTTCCTTTTGCCTTTAACTTGTCCAATGGTGTTGTTATAGTCATTGCTAATGTCATTAATATATATACTAAATGTCGTTTAGAACGACGTCGTGTATGTATGTTGGGCTCCACGCATTTTTTTCTGGCCTGCTAACTAGGGCCCGATCCGTTAACACAAAGATGCCATAAACCCAGAACATTCCACAATCCTCCGTTAGATAACTACTAGTAGGGTACCCGCGCGTTGCAGCGGCGGGTACCCTAAAATAATTGTTAACGACATCAAAAGGAAAAAGTAATAGCTAAGAGTTGTAAACCTTTCGGGCTCGAGCCCGTTGGCCCGTGCTCGTTCGGGATCGAGCCTGTTTGGCCCGTGCCCATTTAGGCTCGAGCCCATTTGGCCCGTTACCCGTTCGGGCTTGAATATTTGGCCCGTTCCAATCTAGTGAGTCACACGTGCTTTTATCAACTTTGCGAATTAAATTTGGACTTCCAATAAGATTTTATTACCACAAACAAGGGAACAACCCAAGGAAGGTGCTGGGAAAAGTTACATAAGAAACACGTTGTCAAACAGAAGAAACATAGAAAAGTACATAATTGATACAAATCCAGCAATCGGAAATGAATCACAGACCATCTAACTTGAAACTATAGTAGATCATTTCTTAATCACTGAAATGACTATATTATTATTGTGTCTTGCTTTCTTGATATCAAGAGATTCCGACATATGCTTTGCGAAATTATTAAATAGTTTTTCAATTATGGAGCTTCCAAAATGAGACGCCAACATTGGTTCCATAACGGCTCTAACAACTTTTTTGGCATTTTCCCCGTGACGATGACTGAGCTCTTTGAAAGCACACGTATTTGTGTAATCTGTGTCATGTGGAAGCCAGTTTTCTCTGATTGCGGTGATGCTATCAAGGGAAAACGATCCCTCATTTTCAACAATGGTCTTAATTTCATCTTCACATGGATTGTAGATTGGTATATTAAATGAGGTGATATCTGATTCTCGAACCAGCCCCTGTAGTATGAATTAATGGTTAGTAGCCATATAAAATCTGAAGCTTGGTTTAACCAATTTATTCTTACTTAAGTTCAGTTCAAATACAAAAGAATTAACCATATACCTCTTTGACCAAATCAAGAAGTGATAGTGTTAGTAGCTCCCAGGGAAGAATGACACAATCATCAATCGTTGGATCAGAAAAACTCCGACCAATAAGTGTTAAAACCATGCGTCCACCAGATACTACTTCCTTGGAGCGCACTTGTAAAAGCTTTGTGAAGTCAGAAGCATATTGCTTCTGATATGCTTCGAACACATTTGGTGGACTTGTTTTCGAAAAGTAGATATTTGATGTGTTGTTCTCAAGCCCTTCAGGTACCTAATATTTATTGTATGGGTTAGGGTTTAGCATCTAAGACAGTTACATTTTAATAATTATAGCATGCCAGATAACTTAAACAAGATTTTTGTTGTTGCTTGATTCAGAACTTCGGAACACATATGTGGAAATGTAATTAAAATTAAAACATGTGATTCTTCAATATTTTTTTTTCTGATTTCTCACTTCTAGGAAATCATTGGTAATTTCTTCTTTGATCATACTGTAGCTGCTAATGGTAGACTTGGCTATTATGCAAACCTGAGAAAGCCAATGAGCACTATAAGATGAGTAAACAAGATGCAAACTTTCGTCGGGGAAGAGTCTGTCATAGAATGAACCAGGAACAGCTGAAACGAAACAAGGGCCAAAATTTTTGCCCTTGTCCTCCTTAAGCTTTGCATAAAAGTTCGGTAACAAACCGAAAAGGGTGTTGAAATCATTTCCAACAAGGTCAACTAAGCTTACTTGAAATTGTGGTGTTTTACGATTATTTTGTTTACACTCCTCGTGTACAATATCAATAATGTTAGTTGCACTCAATAGAGTGTTGGGGCCAGAGGAACATCCAAGATCAGCTATCTTGAAACACTGGCCGAAAAAGACATCCTGATTAGCAAAACCCTTGATTGCCTCCTTTAAAATGGGTACCGTTTTTCGAATCACAATTTCCTGAAAAGAACATTTGAACGCGACACGTAAGACATCATTGCTAAACGGGTGCCAAACTATATTGGCTACTCATTAGATCACCATAATTTTCAAGCACTGATATATAGCATGTTTGTGATGACTTACGGAGTTAAAGAGATCACCTGTAATAACGAGTTTTTGGCGTAGCTTGATTCTCCATCACCACTAGCCATGTGTAAATTGTTTGATGCTTCCATTGTTGTATTTTCTTTGCCTTTCTTCTGCTACTACCTGCCCTTAATTTATATAGTTTTGAAAACTAATTAAGCCCCAAGTAAATAATAAACCATCTAATCTATTCCACATGTAATGTTGACCAGCCGCATCTTCTGATCTCTAATATAGTTTTGGGCTAATAGTTTTTGAACTTGCCACATTTTTCTATTGTTGGCATTTTTCTATTCCACATGTAATTTGACCAGCCGAATTTTTCTATTACAAAAGACCAAATTACCCTAACCCTACAAAACAAGAAAGACTGTTTCTGGTGTAGTGCCTTCACCATTAACAATTGGCATAGGTCTTCTGTTCCAATTCCTTAGCACTAAAAATGTGGCAAGTTCGATTTTTTTTAGACTATTAGCCCTATAGTTTTCTATTGTCTCCTGCATAATTATCCTGTCTAGTGATGGCAATATGTTATACGCATGTGGCTGTTATCCATGGGCGGAGCTAGGGGGGGTCACGGTGGGCAAGTGCCCCCCATCCGAAAATTTTATAATGTAAATTTCTGGGTTATTTGAGATATTTTTGAGTTTTGCCCCTCCAGAAATTCGCCTCTCGTATCTAATTTGAAAGTTTTTAGGCAGTGTTTAGAATGTGAAATTGGTTTTATTTGTTTGAAAGATAAAGAAGAAAGAATCCATGGAAGAAAAAGATAAATGGTCTGTGTTTCTTGCACACTAAACGAAAAAGAAGCATTAAAAAGTGTTTGTTGTATCCTACTAGTAGTATAGTGCATCACGTGGTGAAAAGTACAATTATGTCATTTTTTTTAAAAGCTTATATGTAGTATTTGTTTGTACAAGTTTATTTTGAAGCAAATAATTTGAAGCAAACATTTTTAATTTTCTTTTTGATATGCCATAAAAAATTTTTTGCCCCCCCTCAAATTTTTTTCTAGCTCCGCCCCTTCTGTTATCGAAATTTAAAATGTATCTCACTCTTAATAAATCATGTAGCTTGATTAATATTAGTCTTTTAATGCGTCAATTTTGAAAAAAAACAAAGTTATTAATATATGTATATTATTATTTTTGACTTTTTAATAAAAGATCAAAAATATATTCAACGATTTTGTTGCATCGTAGAAATGGGAGAAAAGTAATTTTGTTGGAATTCGTCTTCTGTACAACATAGAGATGACTACAAACGAATGAGTTTTGACATGTTCATTTTACTTGGAAAGGTCAAGTATGTGACTTAGATGTACGCGGTTTAACACAAGTATCACTACAAGAAAACAACACTTTGCGACATATTTAGCGACACACTACTCAATGTCGCAAAATTGCGACACATATAGCGACGTAAGTAGCAATGTTTGCGTGTTAGTGTCGCAGATCATGTCACAATAAAAGTCGCAAAATACTGATGTCGTAAAATGTATCGCAAACTTTGTGGCTAAAATTGCGATGTCTCTCTACCCGTCGATAATTGTGTTGCTAAGTTGGCGATGTGCGAACACATGTCGCTAACGACATCGGTAAATGGAGACGTCTTTTTAATAAGTAGCTAACTATGTCGCTAGTTAAATGACGTTATTGAATATGTTGTAAACAATATCGCGAATTTTGCGTCATTTATAAACGTGTTACTAATTATATCGCTACTTTTTCACGTTACTTAATTATACACATTCATTTAAGTATGCCCGCAAGCAACTTCTCATAATAATTCATATGCGAGTATACGGCTAGTTTTCCCATTTTAGTTGTGCCTTTTCCAAATCAATCGTAACTTTTAACCCACATTTAAAATTTCAAATTAAATAACCTGAATATATAATAAGTATACCGTTAAAGTCACATTTTTTAGCTTTACATAATTTCATATTTACTTTTTCCCCAATTCAATTCTCCTAAAATAACCACTTCTTCAGCTATTCAATTCTCCTAAAATTTCAAATTAAATAACCTGAATATATAATAAGTATACCGTTAAAGTCACATTTTTTAGCTTTACATAATTTCATATTTACTTTTTCCCCAATTCAATTCTCCTAAAATAACCACTTCTTCAGCTATTTCCACCGCTACTTGTTCGTTGCCACCGCACAACCGCCGCAACCACTACTAGAAAAAAGCCTTTTAGCAACGTTTTTAGCGATGCGTATAGCAACATATTTTAAGTCAGCGACATTATTAGCAACTTCAAACAGCTAGTCGCTGTAATTGAGTCGCTAATTTTTGCGACATGTAAGTTACGTCGCTAATAGTAGCGACAAGTATAACGACATGTTATAACATGTTGCTAAAATAATAGCGACATCACTAATTTAAATCGCCATATGCGTCGCAAAGTTTCATAAATGTCGCTAACCAAGTCGCTATACGTATCGCTATATCTGGCAATGTCGCCTTTTGAGTTGCTATCTGCATCGCTATTTTATAAAGACGTCGCAAGATATGACGCTATCAAAGTCGCCGTTTATCACAGCACTATTTTAGCCACACAACCTCCCGTATCGCTCTTTTTCAATTGAAATAGTAATGCGCTAGACACATATATAAAATATATATGTAATATTACACAATTGCATGACCCAATAAGAATATCATATTTATATAATATAACACAAAAAGATTAGTACATGAAAGTTTTGAGATTCTATTCTACAACAAAGACAAAAGAAATCGAAACAAAGCTTGATTTAGCCCACAATGCCCAAGCTAAACCTCCATAGTTAACAATAATTAACATCTTCGTCAAACTCCATAACACCACATCTGCAATGACATAACAATAACTAACATCTTCAGGTTATATCATACGAGGGATTTTAGTTAAATGCGTAAACATAAAGCTTATAATGATAAGAAATAGTAATTAATCTGAAAAGATATGCCTCAAATGTTAGTTGCAGACTTGCAGCCTTCTCGGCGAACACTACTTACTTGCATAGGTCAATTCAGGTTATAAATGGGTAAATTATGTTAAATCGCTGATGGGTCAACTGGGGTCTGGGTATATTAGAGTAGAATAATATAAAATGGGTCAAAAGTTGCTATAATTTAAACACAAAGTATTTCAGGTCAACCTGAACAGAAGCTTGTAAATCATATATGCCACCACATATAAAATAATTTCACTAAACCTAAAAGTGCTTCAGGTCAACCCGAACAAAAACTGGCCATTTTGACCTGAACCACATACCTAGCAAATACTCATTTTTAACCTTTCTTAAACGTTATTCAGATAATGGTTCTTACCTCCTGCAGAAGAGCAGTAGCATTTGTAAAAGAAAGCATACCTTAAGACTCCTGACCAGAGACCATGTCAATGTCTCGTAACTGAGTTGGCCTTGGAACTAGAATTTGAGCCTCGGTGTGTAATTGGAACTAGAATTTAAGGTTCCATAACTGCGCTGGCCTTCTGTATTGCATCCCCAAGTGAAAACCTCACCCGAATCTGACCACAACAGTATGTTTGTTTGCTGCAGCAACTGCAATTATCTTTGACTTCAAAGAGCTGACCCTACATGGTGTTGCTTGGGTTTCAACGGATGTATAGCCAAGTTGACCCTCTGTAAATCATCACAACATATATTGATATAAGAAATTATTTAGCCGCTGCACCCGACGATGGAATAAGTCCTCTTTTAAATCATACTGGAAACATAGAAAAATATTAACAGGTGAGAACGCAAACAAATCGGAGAATAAATCAGAGTAAAAGTCAGTTCCCTTTTTACTTTCGTGAATATTCTTACAAACTAATGACAGAAGAAACAGTTGCAGCATACATATTGAGAACACAGTATGTGATGTCTCCCACCCTTCAGAATGCAACTGTAAAATAATTGCATAACCTCACTCTATATTGTTAAGGTGTGAAATAGGCTTTGCTCATAGTTTTAACAAACTTACTACTGAACATCAACATCTGGTATCAAATACAGAAGGAATAAAATGGGGGAACCGCTTTCAAACTGCATACAATATTTGTCCGAAATACTATTCGAATACCATAATTGTAAACTGAAAGTGAACAACCATGCTTACACTATATCCAGAATACTTGTTTTAGAAAGTGCAACTAATTTCGTATTTTGCATTTTTCCAAGAAAGCAAGACTTTTTCAAACAAAAACCAGATAAAAGGTTGTGTAACAAGCAGATTAATGAACTCATTTTCACAAAGAATTATGATCCATTACTAGATGAATCAATAGCATAACACTATTATTTTGTATATATCATATTCACTGAAAGAATTGCAAATTGACGAAAATATTACCATGGGGACCTATCAAATAATTCCACGCAAAAACGGCAATTGACACGGCTCCAATTATGCCTCCATAAGCCATAATCTTCGCAGTTCACGAGTCGTCTTTAGCTATAGATAGAAAACACGGTATTTTAGAATCTAATAATAGTAGTCACAGAGAAGTACAGTAATCATAAAGACTCGGATTATACTCTTTGACCAGCTCTAGTGGTATGGTGCTATAAGCGAAGATTTTGTAAAGTTACAATTCAATCAAATTAAGATAACATTTGTCCCTTACTAAGATTCTTAATAATCGGATGGAACACAATGGGACGCTCCCACGGTCCGCGAACGTGGACATGGCATACGTAGCTTAGCAACATATTTCCACAATTCTAATAAACTGCACTAGGTAAACGCAAATAACACGGTGAGGCTATTGCATATCATCATATATCAGAAAAACACAAATAACTCGGTGAGGCATTTCGTCCAACACTTAGCCTACAGATATAATTCCCAAAATTGTAGTGAGTTATCATCTAAATACATCTCAGTGGCTCCTGGATTCACTTAAATCTTCAGTTTCGGATGGTGATTTCCTCTTATTTCCAACCTAATCCTCAATATATTAAGCTTATTGACATTATATCAATAATTAAAGATGAATAAAAGTTATCTGTTTAGGTCAGGCATTATATCGAACAGTTAGTGTGCATGTCGAAAATGGAAAATGACCTGCAAGTATCCTACAAGAGACAAGGTTGTAAATATCGCTCGGCGGTACCGTGGCGGTCGACCCCCGAAATCCGCCATATCGGTCTTGGCGGCGCCATGGCGGGCGCCATGGCGGAGACCATAAATTATAAAGGAATATGAAAAAAAAACCTAGATCTAGGCTAGATCTGAAGTGAATATGAAAAAAAAAACCCTAGATCTGAAGTTAAACGGCGTTGACCGGCGTGAATCTGAAAAGAAAAAAAACCCTAGATCTGAAGTTGACCGGCGTTGACCGGCATTGACCGTCGTTGACCGACCGCCGCCAAGGCCGATTTTTGACCGATTTTGACCGCCAAGCTCCGATTTTGACCCATTTTTGACCAAACCGCCAAGTTAGACCGATATGGGAAATATCGTGGCGGTGGACCACCGAAATCCGCCATGGCGCCGCCATATCGGCCGCCATGGCCGATTTTTACAACACTGTCAAGAGATACCACTTATTCAACAGAATAACACTACATTTTGCATCAAAATTTCACAAGTATAATCATCAACAATAAGTTTCTAAACTATAACATATCGATAACTAAAAATGATAGAACATGTCAAATATTTGCATAAAACACTAGTCAACACATTAAAGCAATCCGATCGATTATTACCGTCAAGAGTTAATAAACCACCGGAAAAACCTAAAATTGAACCTGAAATCGATCTTTAAAAGGTATAGTTGAGTACAATCGAGAAGGCCGTGAGGTTGTGGTGTCGATACGATGGTATTGCGGTGATGTGGTGGCGGAGCGATGGTGGTGGCGGAGGGTTAAGGAGTAATTGGGAGTCGAGATTGAGGGTGTGATGTTGGTGTAGTTCTGTTAAAAAAAATTATGGTGTAGTAGTAATTAAGTGGAAAGGAAAACAATTATAGTAAAATGGATAAAAATGTCTTTTGACAATAACAAGATTTGTCTAATGGGTGTTCGGTACCGGTTAAATGTCATTAACTAAACTCGAACTTTCTTTTTAAGTTATAAATGCATTTGATAGACATTATAAGAATAGTTAAACAATGAAATCCAATTCGGATAAAGATCCTTTGATGTTGAGTTTCAACATGACTTGTCATGTTATTTCACATAAAAGAATATGAGCCCCATAAGATGATATGTTTTAAATTAAAAATAAGGGACCCACTAATGTTTATGTGAGACAACATGACAAAAGAATCCAATCCAATTCAAAATAACTTAAGAAGATTAGAAAAATGATGTTTTGGAGTTAAAATTTAGCGACGTGAATAACGACTTGTTTAAGAAAGTCGCTAATATAGCTACACCTTTGGCGACATCTTTTTGGGAAGTCGTAAATTAGCAACTTTGCTAGCGACGTGGAAGAGAATGACGCAAATATGGCGACGCTTGCTGCGACACTAATTGCGACAATGTCATCTTGAAACACATCGCGACATCATTGGTGACATAGTTTGCGACGTTGATGGCATAACGACGCTAAAGCAATCGCTATTAGTGTCGCAACTTTGCGATTTTAGATGGTACGTCGCTAATTATGTCGCTAAAAGGCTATTTTCTTGTAGTGAACCGTTGCCGACCGCCGCATCGCCATCATCATCACCATCACCATATGCACTGCAGTTAGAAGGTAGTTATTATCTCCTCGATAATTTCTTTTTCAGTTATGCCAAACAAATCAGTTAGGTTGTTGTTGACGTATGTGTCCGAAGGACCTATAGTCATCCGGACAGACACTTCGGCAAGACCACACCGAAAGACCTTTCCCTTTCGGTCTAACGGTAACTTCCTTAAAGGAAGTCAACAAGATACATATGGTAATTAACAGGTATACAGAGATGAACCTGCCAAGAGAAAACAGGAGCCTTATTGGGAAAAACTACAAACAACGACAGTGGTATCGTCATCATGCTTGGCGGTATCTCACACAGACAAAATGACCTCACCTATATAAAGGAGGTAAATTCTCACATTGGTAACTAAGTCTTTTCACCTACTAATTATTACACTAATTTGTTCCCTCTCGTCTAGATACTCATTCTCACGCCGGAGTTGGGTCCTGGGATAAAACCCGGGGCGAGACTAACGCGTGTTTGTTCTTTTGTAGATCGATCACTGAACTTCGGCACCCGGAGAGGTTCCAATCTGAAGGACCAAACAAGTGTCCCGAGGACCCATTTCACTTGTTGGAGTAAAGTGCAAGATTTTACCTCAACAAATTGGCGCCATCCGTGGGACTCATTGTTCACTCTACCAAAGCTTAAGAATGATGGGTCTTACATTGGAAACACCCGGTAATCAAGCAGAAGGAAGTAATAACACCACCAGCATAGAAGAGCAGATCCTGAGCCAAGTCACCGTACTAAAAGCATTGATAAAAGAGCATAGCAACAAGGAGGGAAGCCCACTCAAAGCCATCCGAATAGATTTCGGCGAGGAGGATCCGAAGGACAAGACAACTAAGGCTATTGAAGATAAGAGAGATGATGACTTGGCCAAACCTTACAAGGAAGCTTCTAAATGCCCGTTTACACGAAGAATCATAGAATTTGCCGGGCCAAAACACGAGATGCCCACCAACCTGAAACTATATGACGGCTCCACCGACCTAGATGACCACGTCACTTGATTTTGTGGTGCGGCTAACCAGGGTAATTGGCCTATGCCTGTATGGTGTCTAATATTTCAGCAGACTTTGGATGATGCGGCACGAGGATGGTTCGATCGCCTGCCGAACGGCAGTATAGACAGTTGGGAGGCTTTGAGAGATCAGTTCGTGTCCCGATTTGCCTTAAGACGAAAGTGCATCAAGGCCCCAATGAAGATCACAAAAATCGTCCGGCAAGCACTTGAGACTCTCTCCGAATTCAAAGAAAGACGACAGACGAAGCTAGCCACATCTCCGGAGTTCCAGAACTCATGCAGATATCGTCATTCATCAATGGCACTAAATGTCCCGAACTGGAAAAATGCTTCTCGGATCGAGTCCCACAAACGGTTACCGAAATGATGATCCGAGTGGATGACTTTGTACGAGCAGATAAGGTATACAGGACCACCGAACTGCTAAGATGAGAGAAAATGGATACATACAGAAAAGACTGGCAATCCAGCTTTCAAGGAGAGAGGAGTTCACGAACATCCGGTGGAGGGGACCGACGCAGAAACAATTTCTGAACTGATTATCGGAGTAAAAGAAATGACCGTTACGTCCTTTACGTCCCCAAAAACGAATATCGATACGATAGTCACCATGCAAACCACCGTTGAAACGATACCCAAAATGACACTCAAAGAAATGATACCAGGCCGATAGACCTAAACTTGCTAACCAAAGCACCCAAAGAAATACTGGCAACCGAGCAACAACTGCGCTTACCACCACCCCCACCTCTAAGGGGAAAACCTGCAAGAGAGAACTTGGATAGATATTGTGATTACCATGGGGAGAAGGGGCACCTAACCAATGATTGTTGGCCCCTATGGGTACAATTGCGAAAGGCCCTAGAAATCGGAAAACTGGACCATCTGATAAAAGATGTCCGACACAGAGAGTACCTCCTAGAAATGACAATCGTGATAACCACAGAAGAGTAATAAACATGGTCCGGACTTATGAACCCCCGCGAAAATGAAAGACTCGGGACGTAGAAGAAGAGTGGATGGATGCACCGATCAACTTTCCCCCAATTCCAGAAGAAGTCGTGTTTGAAAAGCCTTTGATTATTGAGGCAGAGATAGAAGGATATACCGTGCGAAGGGTATATGTGGATCAAGGTGCGTCATTAGAAGTAATGTATGAACATTGCTTCGAAAACCTACACTCTTCAATAAAGGCCAGATTAAAGGAAACTAACACCCCACTAGTAGGATTCTCAGTTGAGTCAATCAAGCCGCTGGGGAAAATAGAGCTAGAGGTATGTTTTGGAAGTGGAGGACTATATCGCAGAACCACCATGAAATTTGCCGTAGTACGATCTCCATCACCCTACAACGTTATACTAGGCAGACTGGGATTAAAAAAGTTGTGGGCCATATCCTCTACAATTCACTCGATGTTAAAATTCCCCACGCCCAGAGGAATAGCAACCTTAGTCACTCGTTCGGTCATCATCTCGGAATGTCGTAAGTTAGAAGAAAAACAAAGACTGGAGAAAGAAAAGAAAGAAGAACCACAGGAAGAGAGTACGGAAACAAGGACAACAGGAGAAACAGAAGAAATAATGATCCACCCGGCCTATCCGGATCAACTAGTGACCATCGAAACAAAATTTTCAAAAGAAGGGAGAAGGATGCTAATAAAACTGCTAAAAGATAGTCGGGATGTGTTTGCCTGGGAACCGGCAGACATGACAGGAATACCAAGGCGAATCGCCGAACACCGACTCAATGTAAACCCTCAAGATAGACCCATAGCACAGAAAAAGAGAACATTCTCAGAAGAAAAAAACCAGGCAATTAACAAAGAGGTGGACGAATGGTTGAAAGCTGGAATAATCCGTCCAGTATGATACTCGACGTGGATATCCAACCCGGTGTTGGTCAAAAAGCCGGATGACAGCTAGCGAATGTGCATAGATGTTAAAAACCTCAATTCATCATGCTTGAAAGATTATTACATGCCGCCCGAAATCGACTAGAAAATAGAGTCAGTGATAGCATTCCAGTAGAAATGCTTCTTAGATGCGTTTAAAGGATATCATCAGGTGCAAATGGCGAAAGAAGATGAAGAAAAGACGGCTTTTTACACAAAACGAGGCACATACTGTTATACGAAAATGCCGGTGCAACTTACCAACGTTTAGTAGATTCGGTGTTCAAACAACAGATCGGCAGAAATTTGGAAGCTTACGTCGATGACATGGTGATTAAAAGCAAAACAGAAAAAGACCTGTTGGCCGACATAGCCGAAACTTTTGACAACCTAAGGAAAGTAAATATGAAGTTAAACCCGAAAAATGCTCATTCGGAGTTGAGGAAGGAAAATTCCTAGGATATATGATCACGTCGGAAGGAATTCGAGCCAACCCAAAGAAGACAAGGGCCATCGCGGAAATGCAATCCCCAAAATCTTTGAAAGAAATGCAAAGCCTAAGCGGAAAATTGGCCGCTTTAAACCATTTTCTCTCCAGGTTGGCAGAAAAAGCATTCCCTTTCTTCGAGACGCTCAGAAATATCACGAAGGAAAACAAGGATGAATACCGGTGGACAAGTCAATCCGAAATAGCCTTTTCAGAATTGAAAAGAGTCATCACGGAATTACCTTGCTTAACAACCCCTAAACCGAAGGAAGAATTATATGTATACTTGGCGGTTACAAAAGAAGCAATGAGTGCCGTATTACTAGTAGACTGAGACGGAAGACAAATTCCGGTGCATTACGTTAGTCGGACACTACACGAAGCCAAAAGGAACTACGCACCAATTGAAAAGCTGGCTTTGGCTCTCCTACACTTATCAAGAAGACTGAGAAGATACTTCGAGGCACATCATATAAAGGTCATTACCAATCAACACATAAAGCAAATACTAAACAAGCTGGAGGTCTTGGGGAAATTGGCAAAATACGCAGTAGAGTTAGAAGCATACAACATCACCTATATTCCGTGAAATGCGGTGAAAGGACAAGTGCTGGCAGACTTCATCACAGAGATACCGATAGGATCAGACGAAGTAGCATTGAAAAAGGCTGAAGGGATATACAATATTGTCACCGAAGACAAATGGATATTGTACACCTATGGAGCAAAAAATCAAACAGGCGCATGGGCAGGCCTAGTGTTGATCAGCCCGGAAAAAACGGAGTACACCTATACACTGCGGCTTAACTTTGATACCACCAACAATGGGGCCGAATACGAAGCATTGTTGGCCGGACTGAGGATCGCCAGAAAAATGAAAATACAAGCACTGGATGTGCGGGTGGATTCGAACTTGGTGGCAAAACAGATTAACGGAGACTTCACGGCATATAAAGAAAGTATGCCACAATATTTGTCTAAGGCAAAAGAGTACATCTCGCAGTTCGATCACTTAAGGATACAAAACATCCCCAGAGCACAGAACCAAAAAGCCGACGTGTTAAGTAAACTCGCGTCCGTGGCATTCGATCACTTGATAAAAGAAATATAGGTGGAAGTACTGGAAAAACCCTCGACGAAAGAAGAAGTGGTAGGAGCAATCGTAGAGGAAGAAGAAGAAAATTGGACAATGCCAATCATACGATGTCTCAAAGAAATGATATGGCCGAAAGATTTCAACGATGCTCAGTCACTCCGAATGAAAATAGGACAGTATACCCTGCATGATGACGTGCTATTCAAAAAGTCCTACTTAGGTCCCATGATGAGGTGTGTGGGACCCCTGCAAGCCAATTACATCGTCAGGGAAATACACGAAGGATCGTGTGGGATGCATGCTGGACCTAGATCCGTGGTTGCCAAACTTCTAAGACAGGGATACTATTGGCCAACAATGCACCGAGACACAAGAGAAGTAATTCAGAAGTGTGATGCATGCCAAATACATGCTCCAATTCTGAAATTACCAAAAATCGACATGACGTCGATAATGGCCCCCTGGCCATTCTATCAATGGGGAATGGACATCCTAGGTCCACTACCAGAAGCTCCAGGAAAGGTCAAATATGTCATCGTGGCCATCGACTATTTCACGAAATGGATGGAAGCCAAGCCACTGGCACGTACCACCGGCAAGGAAGTCAAAAAGTTTGTGTGGGACAACATTGTGTGCAGATACGGATTGCCAAGGGTGATAGTAACAGATAATGGAAGTAATTTCATCAGTGAACCGTTCAAAAGTTGGTGTGAAAGACTGAACAACACACAAATCAACACAGCAATAGCACATCCCTAAGCAAACGGCTTAGTCGAAAGAGCTAATAAGAGTTTAATGCATGGCTTCAAAACAAGACTAGGAAGGGAAAGGGCTGGCTGGGTAGACAAACTACCTAATGTCCTATGAGCTCACCGCACATCCCTCAAAACAAGCAATGGGGAGACTCCTTTTAGTCTGACTTATGGGAGTGAAGCTGTAATTCCGATTGAGATCGGCATGCCCACCTTCCGCACAATGATGGCACGAGTAGGGAAAATGACGAAGAGATCAGATTAAACTTAGACTTACTGCAGGAACGAAGGGAAATGGCTGCCATTCGAGAAGCAAAGTACAAGAAGAAAATTGAGTAATACTACAACAAGAGGGTCCGTCCGGAATCTTTCATGGTAGGAGACTTCGTATACCGAAAGAACGAAGCAAGCCAGACAGAAGATCAAGTCAAGATGGGACCAAACTGGGAAGGTCCCTACCAAGTTACGGAAGCATACCAAAATGGCTCCTACAACAGACGACAAAGAAGTGCCACGGACTTGGTATGCAGTCAACCTTAGAAAATGCTTCATGTAATTATAGGATTTGCTCATAGAAGCCCTATAACACCGAAGTTTTATTAGTAAAAATGAATAGCTATCCCGCAGAAGCAAGGGGCAATTTTCCGAAACAAAATGTTTATCGTCAAAAACAAAGAACCTATCGGCACATAGAGGCCCAAAAGGCTAAATGCTGAAAGACGTACGACGTCCAAAATAATAAAACTCTAAAAGAGTAAAAAACCTACCGGCACATAGAGGCCCGAAAGGCTAAATGCCGAAAGACGTATGACATCCAAAATAATAAAACTCTAAACGAGTACCAATTCAAAGGTAAAAAACCTACCGGCACACAGAGGCGCGAAAGGCTAAACGCCGAAAGACGTACGACATCCACAATAGTAAAACTCTAAACGAGTACTAATTCAAAGGTAAAAAACCTACCGGCACATAGAGGCCCAAGAGGCTAAATGCCGAACGGCGTACGACGTCCAAAATAATAAAATTCTAAACGAGTACTAATTCAAAGATAAAAAACCTACCTGCACATAGAGGCCCGAAAGGCTAAATGCCGAAGGACGTACGACGTTCAAAATAATAAAAACTCTAAACGAGTACTAATTCAAAGGTAAAAAACCTACCGGCACATAGAGGCCCTAGAGGCTAAATGCCGAACGATGTATGACGTCCAAAATAATAAAACTCTAAACGAGTATTAATCCAAAAGTAATAACACACCGGCACATAGAGGCCCGAAAGGCTACAGATCTACTAATGTATGAAGTCCGAAACACACATAACTCAAAAATATGCAATATGTAGATCAACGGCAAGAGCATAATTACAGCACACAATATAAAAGTAAGAGAAGAAATTGCATTCATACAGGTACATCAGCCAAAAGTTACAATTCATTTCTGCACGACCATCGTGCTTAATCATTCCGCCCAAAAGGGCAACATAACCACAAATGAAAATATTCCATTAAACAGACATGACAAGTTAAAATAAGCTTCACATGACCCCCGAGACACTTGAATCCATAGTTAAAATGGAAGTATCCAGGGATCAAAACCAAACTCTTCATATTCTCCTAATGAGCAGCCGAGCGATCTTGGGCAGATGAGGACTGAATAACAGGATTCTCCTGGGCGGCCTGAAGGGAAGAACTGGGTGCAAGCTGGACTGGCTCAGACGTAGGACCAGTAGGTCCAACGGAAGCATTAGTCACGCCAGAGGAAAGCGGTTTGGATAGAGCAGGGTCCGGAAAGATTTCCATAAGCTCGGCAAAGGACCTGCGAACGCTCGTCTTAATCTTCTGCATATAAGGATACTCCATGGAGAAGAGCCTATCATACAAACCCAGATATTTCGACTCAGCATCCATGTCCAAGTTCTCCATGTCTTCCAAAGCCGCCTCTATCTCTTCGGGTGAACAATCTAAAATCACCCAGTCCAGATAACCGACCATGTTGGATAGGTTGAAGGGCTTGGTTAAGGTTTGCTTGTACTCGTGACTACTTAACAAGCGTCTGACCATTTCCGAAATGAATTCGTTGACAACACGGTTCTGGTCAACCTCGGTATTCCCCATCCTGATGGTCGGATCTGTATTCTCTTTCTGAAGCTCCTTATTATCCTCTTCCTCCTCGCTCAATTTCGACTTAACCTTCTCCAACTCGGCCTCCAAAGCTTTGATTTTGGTAGCCTGATCACCAGAAACTAACCTCCACTATTCTTTCTCCTTCTCCAACTCCACCACCCTATCATTCAAACTGGACTCCTTCGCGGCACAACCGGAGTGTTCTAACATCAGTCTCTGAAAATCCTCAGGCTCCCTCTCACGACACTTGGCGTGTTCATATTTCACTTCTTTCAACTCCGCAGCTAGATCACCGAAATGCTTCCAATTATCTTGGAAGGTTTTCTCACAAACTTTGTGAGCATCATTAACGTCATGATAAGCCTCCAGAAGCGTCTCATATCGGAACATCATGTCAGCTTGTGAAGCAACAGCCTTACCCAACAACAACTAAGAACGATTACGGCAGACATTGGAGGTATTCAAGATACTTCTCCTCTCGGGGTGGAAACATATGAACTAACATATCACGGCAAACATTGGAGGTATTCAGACGACTCCCCCTCCTTATCGACCACTCCGGAATCCACAACCCATCCGGATCAACAACATCTTCACCTTCTTCCTTAGCTTTACCACAGCCGGTCGACCCACCATCAAGGCTCCCTAAACAATAAAAAAGAAGAAAAACTTAGTCAAACTTGAATATATATATATATATATATATATATATATATATATATATATATATATATATATATATATATATATATATATATATATATATATACACACACACATACAACTAAAGGTCCGAATGGCTTACCAGCATCATCCACACCCATCTGATTGCTCAAACCTCCCTCGCCGTCTAATGGCTTCTTCAATTCATTGGGATGAATCGAGCGGAGGGGGGAGGGAGCAGAGATATGCTCAGAAGGATCCAAATCAACTACCAGGACAGGACCAGTCGGCTTATTTCTCTTGGAGGGGCGAGAGGAGGCACCCACTCCAGCACGCTTGCCAGAAGCTAGGGCTGGCTTAACACCCTTTGGGATACCCTGTTGGGAAACTCGGCCACTTCCACCCTGCGCAACTCGGCCATCTTTTCAGGCATGTCAGCATTGGAACGGGCAGGCTCAGTAACATGCAGTTCATGTCGTTGCCCCTCTTTATACTTGTCGCCCTTCACCATGGTAGCACCAGAACGACGCTGAGGCTTAATCAAATATTCCGACATCGTCAAAGCTGCAAGCACAAACCAATAAAGAAACGTATAAAAACGATTATACTTCAAATACAGAAAACAAACACATCTATGAATAAAGGGCTATACCCTTTCCCTCGGCATCTACCAAAGACGCTCGGTAACCGGGATGATCCCAATGAGACGTTAGACCCACAACATAAAAAAAGCCCGGAGGGATTTGAATAAGATCTATGACATTTTTGGCCAATCTGTTAGCATCTTCCACCACATATTCCCTTACTGGGAAGGGATCCGAGATGTCTGAATCTCGATGCCTCCACGACATAGCAAAAGGAATTGCTCGTCTATCGATAAAAAAGAACTTCGTTTTTCAACCCTTCAGTCCTGTAAGAATCTCATGAAAACAAACCTTTCGGCGGTCCCCAACACGCTTTTCGAATGAAAACCAATCACCCGCTTTAGTTAACTTATAAAAAACCTGAAAGAGAGAAGAGGTGGGATTGATGTGTAAGCTTCGACAGTAAACTTCAAAGAGGGAAACACAGTGCAAACCTAATGGAACTAATTGAGAAATATGTACCTTGAAATATTTAATAATAGCCAACAAAAATGAGGAAAAGGCACACTAATTCCCCCCTCGTAAAAATAATCCAAATATAAACCAATTGCATCATCTGGTAGTTCATTCATGGTCATACCATCCGGCACAGGACGAGGGCATAAATCCTCCGGTATCCCAACATCTATCATCAAAATCGTGATAGCCGCCTCGTCCATACTAGAATGCCACTTCGGCATATCAAATTTCAGAACAAAATCTTCCACGACCAGGTTCTCTCCTCTTGATGAGAAGGTGATTCCGACATAGTGCGATCGAGGGAATGAAGGGTACAACCGACGAGTAAGAAAACGAAAAGATAGGATGAAGAACGTACCTCGAAGTGATAATTTACCAAATCAAAAGTCTCTCGGATATCTTTCGAGTAACAGCGGTGGAAATATGTCAGAGGATTTACAGTAGTAAAAATAAAAAACGTGAGGCTATTTATAGGCGTGAAAATGAGGCATGGAACATCGCACCGCTACAGTAAACCACGTGGCATGATTCTCCCCCACACGATCAGAAATATGGGCACGTGTCACAATCCCAAGGAAGCGGTAATTAGTACGATGTTTCCAGAATAATGAACAGTAACAACTTTTGGCACCACATACATAATGACCCATCCTGAAAGACAAACAGAAATAGCACCACGGTAACCCATAACGGAAATTTTTATGAAATATCAAACCATTGGCATGACCAACACTTTGATACTGGGGAGGGACATGTTGACGTATGTGTCCGAAGGACCCATAGTCATTCGGACAGACACTTCGGCAAGACCACACCGAAAGACCTTTCCCTTTCGGTCTAACGGTAACTTCCTAAAGGTAAGTAAACAAGATATATATGGTAATTAACAGGTATACATAGATGAACCTGCCAAGAGAAAACATGACCCTTATTGGGAAAAACTACAAACAACGACAGTGGTATCGTCATCATGCTTGGCGGTATCTCATACGGACAAAATTACCTCGCCTATATAAAGGAGGTAAATTCTCACATTGGTAACTAAGTCTTTTCACCTACTAATTATTACACTCATTTGTTCCCTCTCGTCTAGATACTCATTCTCACGCCGGAGTTGGGTCCTGGGATAAAACCCGGGGTGAGACTAACGCGTGTTTGTTCTTTTGTAGATCGATCACTGAGCTTCGGCACCAGGAGAGGTTCCAATCCGAAGGACCAAACAAGTGTCCCGAGGACCCATTTCGCTTGTTGGAGTAAAGTGCAAGATTTTTACCTCAACAGTTATGAAATAGTTGTTGATGAATTACACTAATCTGTTAGATTTTGCTCGATATTAACGTACTTCATTATTACAAATAGTATTACAAACAGTTCTGCAGAGAACCTACAGGTTATAGGTGGTAAAATGGGCAAGTTGGACGGGTTAGGTGACAGGTCGAAACAGGTAGATTTTGGGAACCATACTTTTTGGGTTGGCTTGACCCAAAAGTGATTATTTCAAGTTTATTAGCTTGTCAATTATGAATTCAAAATTGTGTTATATTACTGATAGATATTTTAATTAATATATAGGAAATTTTATGCATTAACTTAGGATTATTTTTAATCTGATTGACCAGTTCGACCCATTATTTCTTTTTCTCGATTATATGTTACTATGGCAGCTGATGAGGAAACGATTTTCCGGACAGTTTATTACTTATTTAACCTTTAACAGTGTTGGTATTAATTTTCAGCAACATCAAAGATTCTGAATTTGGCAAGACATGGTGATATGCTTGCTTGCGCACGCAGGGTTTGTATTGGAATTATGGTGACCATGTTTGTTGAATATTTTTGTTGATAAACGGTTGGAACTTCGATTTACCATTCTTTTAAGTTTGTACTGTTAAAAGCAAATTGACTCATTGAGCCATTACATGTAATCTTTGTAACAGTGTAATAATATGTATATATTATTTTTGTTGCAAATTTTTTTTATTATATTTGTACTGCATTAAAATTCTAATTCTCAGATTGACACATTTGGCAATGGTGCTCAAGAACAGTGGCACAAAAGAGACCTACACGAAAATAGCGACTCTAGTAGTGACTGAAAATAGTGATATTTATAGGCTTTAGTGATGTGTATAGCGACTTAAATAGCGATGTTTCTATGAAACAGCGACATGCATGGTGACATGATATATTGAAGTCGCAAATTTCTAGCAACTTACTATGACAAGTCGTTATACTTGTCGCTATTTATAGCGACGTATTTTCACAAGCCGCAAAAATCTGCGAGTCGTTACAGCGACTAATCGGTTGACGTCGCTAATAACGTCGCAAGCAAAAAATATGACATTAAATGTGTCGCTAACATAGTCGCTAAAGGACATTTTTCTTGTAGTGTCATTTTCTCGTCCCAACTAGCTAACTTGGTAGTGAAACTTTTAAATTGGTTTTATCTCAAATTTTACCAATCAGCTCTCTCTCTCATTAAGTTTCGAAAGGTTCTTTAGTGGTTTAGTTCATAATATTGTTTATACGTTATGGCAGATATTTACACTATGTTATCAAGATAAAAATAATAAGAAAGTGAAAGTAAAGTAAATAAAGAGGAAGTAAATTAAGAAAAAAGAAGTAAAGTAAACTTTCACTCCAAAAGTGGGGGTGAAAGTGTTTAAAGCAAAATCACACCACTTTCATACACTTTTGTACACTTTAGTTCGTAAGAAAAACTTGATGACACAATTTTTATGACTTTCACTTTCCTTCACTTCTTGTATTATACGTGAGAACACAATGTTAGGCTATATTTGGCGCGAAGCTTTTTGAAGCTTTTTGAGGTGATGAGCGGTGAGCAAAAAGTTTTTTTTATTTTTATTGTTCGTTTAGCAAAGGAGCGGTGGGCTTTGCTATTTTTTAAGAATGCTCATTTTCTAATGCTTCTTTAAGAAGCTGTGAGCGGTGAGCTGTGATTACTGCTCACAGCTCACTGCTACTTTTACCAAACACACCCTCAAACATAAATGAAGTATCCAAGTACAACGTCCACGGTTTTAACTTAAGTATCATATTCTCGTCCCAACTAGATATAACTTGGTAACACACTGAGTGAAACTTTATAACTTGGTTTTATCTCAAATTTTACCTAACAGCTCTCTCTCTCTCTCTCTCTCTCTCTCTCTCTCATTTGGTTTCGAAATTGAAGACAATTGGAGTAATTTGAAATTAAAGGCAATTGGAGTAATTTGAAATTAAAATTGCTCAAATATTCTTGTTTGGTTTGTAATAAAAGTGTGGGCCCAGTAATTTTAATTGATTTAATGAGGTTAAAAGTAAGCTAATTTAATTTCCTTCCACTTGGGAAGCAATTAAATTTGCTTAGAATTTTAAATATCATCATTTACATATCTTGAACCAAACGCACCCTTAGTGATTTAGTTCATAATATAGTTTATACGTTATGGCAGATATTTAAACATAAATAAGAATATTGAATAAAAGATAACATAATGACATAATATTTGTATATTCTAATAAGAAAACTATAAAAACTAAATTGCTCAAACAATTTGTGACCTAACGGATAAATTGTAAATGGGTCGAACCACAACTGTATGAGCTACTAGTCGTCACATGGCGTATAATTGTGACATTCGTATAAGATTAAAAAGAGCACACCAGTTTTGAAATAATGTGATATTTGACTTGAGATTAACGAAAACTTCATATGACATTGAAGGTGTAGATTGCACACCACTTGAGTTATCATTTATCAATTGCAACACGTCGACACCACTTTAGATCATCATAATAAGTGATACATTTTAAGTTATGTATGTTAATCTTGTTCAAAGAGCGATATTATTTCTTTCATTGTGCGCGTTGAATAAACCAAATGCATGAAGGTGTGCATACAAAAATCGAAAACCAAAACCAAACTGAACCAAAAAAAATCAAACCGAAATTGTAACCGCACCAAATTTGCCAAAACCAAACCGAACGAATTAAACATTCAGCTTTCAGTTTGGATATGGTTTTGGCAAAATGAAAACCGAACTGATGACATCAAATAAGTACATTATATTGTCATTATTTGTTGTATATAATTGTCTTGTTTTATTTTATTTTATATGAGAATTAGTGATTTAATGTTTACTTTAGTAATTCTCAAGTAAAAATAGGCAATTGGTGAAACTTAGCGATTTTAGACGAAATATAGAGCAAAATGATCAAGATGGAAAACTCTACTAAAATTCAGAAGATACGCCGCATCATTCTAGACAGATGTGTCGTACTATCATACTTAAACGAATTCGAAGACCATTGCCTGACTTTGAAGCATGTGACGCATCTGATTATATCATGCGCCGCATATGAAACTTTGGTCAACGAAGAAGAACCAACTTGTTCTACTCCAGATACGCCGCATCACATTATCAACATATGCCGTATCTCTATCAAGACTTCAACAAATACGATTCAAGATACTGAAGGACATGCGCCGCATAAGATTCAAGTTACACTGCATCTAAAAGTGGTGTACGAATATTCCAGAATATATTAATCTTGGACCCCACGCGAAGTTAAGTAGATGCGCCGCATCTACTACATAATGCGCCGCATCTAACCCTCAGACAAAACCTATAAATACCCCATGAGTCTGACGAAAAAGAAGAGAACAAAAACCCTAAGGAGACGAATTCAGACGATTTGGCAACACAAGACACATCTCCAAAGAAGATCTTAGAGCAGCAAGAAGGTCCTGCATGTATTTAATTTATTAAGTAGTTTTGTTTTATTGTAATAGTAAGCTTTAATTCATCAGGATTGATGGGCTTGTGGCCACCATACTACTCCCCTTAAAATTGCTTTCCCATCAATTAAAGTTATATGTTGTTATTTTTGGTAACTTGTATATGTGCTTTGATAACCTCTGTGTCTAGCTGAGTTTTGCTTGGGCTGCCATACCCCCTCCTCACCTACTTATCTAGTGTCTAGAAAGTGGGATAGGCATAAGTGATCATTAAGAGTTTACTCGCCTATATTTAGGATCCAACGAGACAGATTAGATTACGATACACAACATATAAAACTAGCAATAAAACAAGTGACAAGCTACTTAACTATCAGGACATACCTTCTATCTGTATCTATTATCTATTTGTGTACGTGTTTGCTATTCGCTGATTCATTCTCATTAGTTTAATTTACTGTTTAACTATCTAATCATGCTAGTCTCTCAGACTAAACCCCCTTGCGTTATATTAGATTGTAAAACTAACTTAGAATATTAAAATACTGATAGACAAACTAGGAATTACGTTTCACTCTTAATGATCGACACTCTGCTTACCACTATATACATATTGATCAGGTACACTTCCCGTTAGTGTGTGTGTTATAGGATAAGTCGGATAAATATAAATGTAAAACTTGAAATAGGCAAAATCACACCCTATACTACACCGTGACACAAACAAACACGCATCAAGTTTTTGGCACCGTTGCTGGGGAGTGAATTGTTAAAACCTGTTTATCAATTAATATTTTAATTAGGTTTTTTTAACTTTTTAGATTTTTAGTTTTTTATTACTAACTTTGTTGTATATTAGTTAGATTGCATTCACTGTATATTTTGCATATTTTCAATTTTGTTTGTTTGTTTTTCTTTGTTTTCTTAGTTTTAGATTTTTCCTTTGTTTTTACTGCATAATTGCTTTCGCTGCTTTCTGTTGATACAAATGATACGGCACATCTATTATTTAGATGCGGCGTATGGCGTTTTAATTTTATATACATCGCATTTAGTAATTCGAGTACGACGCATCTATCCTCTAGATCCGACGTATTCTGTTTTTAATCAGAAAATTTTTAAACCCTAACTGAGATACGGCGTATCTGTTTCACAGATGCGACGCATTTAATTATTTTATTAAAAATAGTTTTCGAGTTAATTAAATAGATACGACGCATTAATTTTTATCGATACGGCGTATCTCAATCTGAATAAAAAATCTTGTATTTTGAAACGTAACGAAGATACGACGCATTAGCTTCTGCTGATACGGCGCATCTAATTCTTATAAGTATAATTGATTTTTGATAATTTAAACATACGATGCATTTGATTTATTAAGTGCGTCGTATTGATTTTCTGAATAAAAGTCTGATTTATTTGTAACGATATAAGATATGGCGTATCCTATTATGGTAATACGACGCATCGTCTGCAGATATCAACAACTTTTATTTTCCATAATCCGTTTTCATTGTTAATTTCTTGATACTTCTATATTATAAAACTTATCCTACTGATGCTTTTGTGATGATTGCAGGACGTGCATGACCAGAAGTTCAAATAAGCAATTAACCGAACCTTTTGAAGATCCTGAACGAGCTTTTCATTCACTTAAAAGGCTTTTCAACACAAAAAGTTTTAATCTTTCAAGCTTGATTATTTTTCTGAACAGGAGGAAGCTAGTGAGAAGGAAGAAATAACGGAAACAATGACGGACCTTACCATGAAAGAGTACATGAACAAAACTCGAGCAGACTATGTCTTGGGTATTGAGAAGCCGAAGTTTGATAATAATACAAAGTTCGAGCTCAAAGGCCAATTTCTCAAGGAACAAAGAGAAAATGCTTTAAGTGGATCTGATAATGAAGATGCTAATGAACACGTTGCAAAGATCCTTGAAATTGCTGATCTATTTACTACAGAGAAATTGACAATTGATCAACTTATGCTTAGAGTTTTTCCTATATCCCTAACAGAAGCTGCTAACAGGTGGCTGAAGAATGAACCAACTGCTTCAATAAAGGAATGGAAAGATTTGAAGGCTAAATTTCTCAAAAGATATTGTCCACCTGCTAAAACCGCAAAGAAGATGGAGGCTATCAATAGCTTTAAGCAAGAGCCCAATGAAACTCTTTATCAGGCTTGGGAGCGTTTCAAAGATTTATTATTGAAATATCCTCAACATTACCTAACACCTATGCATAAGATAATATTATTTTATCAAGGAGTGGACGTGCCTACTAGACAGATCTTGGATGCTAAGGGAGCTATACGTCAGATGAGCGTAGTGAATGCTAGGAAAGCCATCTAAGAAGCTACTGATCATTCTCAAAAATGGCACGATGGAGCCTCTACTAGATCCAAGAGCATTACTAATTTTGATGGATTTACTGCTATCCAAGCTCAAATGGATAAACTTAGTAGAGAGATGAAGAAAAGAGAAGAAAAAGCTTATGCTGCCCAAGTTGGTTATGAGATATGCCAAGGACCCCACTACACTAAAGATTGCCCTTCTAAGAAAGAAGATGAAACATTTGAAGAGGCATATTACGCACAATTTGGTATCAAGAAAAGAGGCAAACTTTAGATGCTACTTTGAAGCAAATAATGGCTGATGCTGCTAAAAGACATGAAGAGTACTGCTATGATCAAAGAAATCCGCGCTTCAACTAATACTACTACTAGAAATCAAGGAGCTTTGATCAAAGCATTGGAACAACAAATTAGTCAGATGAGCAAGGTACTTCAAGAGAGGGGAATTAGAGGTTTACCGGGTTCAACTGAAACACATCCAAGAGATCATGTCAAAGCAATCACCACAACTGAAGAAGTAGTGCCTAAAATACCTTTTCCTGGGAGATTGAAGAATGGTGGTGTTATGAAGCCCCAATATTTCTTTAACTCTTCAATCAGTGTAAGAAGATTGCTTAGAGAAAAGTCAAGAATTGAAGAGGAGATCAAGGCTGCAATGAAAGAAGAGAGCTCTGCAACTGACTACAAAGCCTTGCCTCACAAAGAAAAAGATCTAAGAAGTTTTACTTTGCCTTGTTCTATTAATGATATGTCTTTCAATAAAGCTTTTGCTGACTTAGGAGCTAGTATTAGTGTGATTCCCTTTAAGACATTTGCTACCCTAGGCTTAGGAAAATCGATAACAAAGTATCACGACGATTACTCGGTGGTCAAGTTGATCCAACTAGGCCTAATTATTCCATTAGTTTGTTTAAAGTGAAAGAACAAATTTAAAAGGGAAAATGACGTGAAGATGTAACTAAATTGTTATTTTTTTCTTTATTGTGTAGCCATTTTTAATTTTTCTTATTTTATACATCATGCGTTTAAACTATGTCTAATGTGTATATTTTGTAACCGTTTACCCTTTCATTAATCAACATTTTTATGAATGAGGATGGGTAAAATGGTCACAAGATATTATACATACTAACATTCAGCAGGATTTCTTATGAATAGTGCTCCCCCAAAGTTGTTATATCCACACTTTGTGGTACACCCCATTTTGCAGCCGTTACTTCTAAAAAATGCTCTTCTCCCACTTTTTTTTATGCAGCTACAGTGGTGTGTGTGTAGGGGTGCAGTAATACTAATAGTAAATTGCTTCACTCCATCGTCCTTCTTTCACTCTCTCAGACATACATACTCTACTCCTGAAGCTTCTCCCGTTTTCCACAAAACACACACATATCCACAATAATCCACGTTTTCCCACAGATCCACAATCATCCGCGTCTTTCACAAATCGTAAAACACATACACAAACACACACAGATCCACAAACATATCCACAAATGATCGGAGCGCAGATTTTTCGATGCTTCAGTTTTTTTCAGGTTGAATTAGGTCTTGTTATGGTTTAATTTTGTTTAATTTATTTTTTTTTTATTTTTTTTTCCTTTTTTACAGCTTGAATGATGGATTTCAAACATAGTCCACGAGGTATTGTTACTGAAATTTCTTAAAGTGCATAAGTTGTTATGTTATTTTTTTTGGGTGATATAAGTAAGTTTTTGAAATGGGTTTAGGGTTAAACTTTAGGATTTTCAATAGTTTTGATGTTATAAGACTATAGGGGTGTTTAGATTGCTATTAAAAACTGCTAATTACCTTATTGTTATGTAATGAAGTTTTTGGGATTAGCGCCATTTGGATTTGTGTTAGAAATTAGGTTAATTAGTTTTATTTATTTATTTATTTATTTTTTTATTTTATTTTTTATGGACTCTGTTTGAATTTTAAGACAGCCAGTGCTCAAAATCTGGTAAACATGTTAGGGAGGAATATAGTTAAATTGGAAGTTCTGACTATTCCAAACTTTGTGGAGATGAAAAAAGATTAAAATTTCTAAAAGGTATATATATTTTCTATTCAAAATCTTGATTTTCATTTTTTTTTGGGTTTTCAGAAGTAGGTTAGATTCAATCTAGGAATTGAAATTGGGGTGTAAATAAGTTGGAATTTGATGGTGTTCGAATTGTGTTTAATTTTATGGTTTCTATATTTAGGGTTTTTGGTTTATCGAAATTACTTGAGAATGGGAGATGAAGGTAGTCATTTGGATTAGCAGCTTATTTAGTTTAGAAACGAAATGGAATCACAACTTAAAAGTAAGAATCTCATTTAGATGATTGTATTATTTCATTAATAAATTACCGTGTTTTATGATATTGTAATAATTACCTTGGTGGCAGACTTGACTGATGTTGTCAAAGAATGTGCGATATGATAGATAGTTAATTTATTTGAAGAAGGGTGCTACGCCTAAAATTGTCTAAATTCAGGTACATTTTTTTCCTATTAAAGGTTCAAAATGTTCATCTTCTGTTTTATCAAAGATTAACCATGATTGTTAGAGTTATGAGAGGGGTGAGGGTGCTCGGTTTAGCTCAGAATTAGTGGCTTATTAGCTTATTAATTTGAGCTAATGGCTTATTTAAGTTTATAAATTGTTAAGATCATATGACTTTTTTAACGGCGTGCTTATTGAATTTATGAATTGTAAGTAAGCCTGCCTATCAAATATGCAAAACCAAAGAGCCATGAATTATTACCTCTAATATTTGAAATGTCTGGTAGACTCACGAAGGGTCAAAGAAACTACTATGTTTGCAGGAGGGTCATATTCGGCAAAACCAAAAGGTACCAATAACTTTTCTGGTCATGTATAGCAATACTTTGAGGCATGGCGACTTAAATCAGCTCGGCTAAACTTGGCACCTCTAATGCTAAAATTTGTAATTACTTTTTTTTAGCTTATATAATTTTGAAGAAGCGGTTGTTGATTATGATTTTCTTCTTTCCTTTGTACATGCAACGAAGACAACAGATATTCGCAGGGTGGCAGACTTTCAAAGGCACGATGGTTTCTTTCTTTTTATTTTTTAAAACAACAGTTACAACTTAAATCAGCCCGACCAATTTGGCACCTCTAACACTAAGAATTGGTTTCACGTTTTTGTTTTGTATAGCCCATTGTTTTAGTATCACACGTTCTTATAAAACTGGCCTGATGTTTTCATTCCAGGTATGACCACATGCTTTCATTCGGAAAAGGATCAATGCAGCTGACCTACACAAGGGCTGAAGCTACGTGGGATGGTTAGAATAGTATAATGTAGAAAGGTTAGAGTAATGCAATCTGAGGCAAATCTGATATATAAGAAAAGAACTGTAGGTTTTGCAAGTTTGTAAAGAAATGGAACTGAGGAAGAATCATCCCATAAGCTGGGAATCTCATAAGTTTATTTTGTGTTTACTACAGGTGATCATGATACTATTTTTTTTGTGCGTTTGTCGGATCATGATGGATGAAACAGACCCATATCTTGGCACCGTAGCATGACCACAGTAGTGTTTGTAGCCATGGCGATCTCAAATACCTTTTTGTCCAGTTCGGCCATCGCAGATCTGATCCAAACAGTTTCACACGAGCCAAATGAATTTGACATCTCAGCACTCTACTGGTAGTTCCATGTTATTTTTTTTCTTTAGCTTTGCTTGCAAATAATCCTATTTATAGACAGCTTCAAAGTAAAATTAGGTTACATGGGTGTTTGGTAGTGGTCAACGAGGATATCATGTTAACCCAAGCTGAATGATAAAAAAAAATTAGGTTTTTCATTTTGTTGTAGGGGTGCTTATTTGTGAGGTATGTACAACCGAAATAATGAAGTTATGGTTCATTGCCATGGTTTCATATGCTGCACCTTTTTTTCCCAATACGCAGCAACTCTATAATGAATTTTTAGAGCTAATGTCAAAAGGAAAGTACACAATTTAAGTGGTATTATGGTATATGGGTCGGGGAATAGCCGAACCGATATATATATATATATATATATATATATATATATATATATATATATATATATATATATATATATATATATATATATATATATATATATATATATATATATATATATATATATATTATAAAGAATAAGTCGGCCAAAACTGATTAAAATATTTTAGCTGGTGTGTATGATACAAATCATGTATGCACATAATATCATCATCGCTTTCATTGAGATGCATATACTCTCACCATAACCTATCTTAAGTCACGTGCCCGCAAATTTCGTTGCTAATACGCTGCTTCTATATTATTCTAAAGTTTATTAGTTTTCAATTTTAAATCTGAGAGTTGTAAATAGAGGAAAGGCAAACTGCTCTTCATGTTTCTGTAAAGAAAGGCCATCTACAAATATTTGTTTTGATTATCTTGCAACACAATAATTTGATACTAAGTTTTGAGATGCCGCCCCAAACACCCTCTAAGAGACAATATAAAACAAGTTGGATTGGCATTAGCAATGACCAAAAGCAGCTAAAAAAGGTTGTTATTATTCTATGAATACACTTTAGGATTGTTCTTTGAAGAAATTTCACTGACATGAACTGATGGCCTTGAATGTTTTTTTTGTGTGTGCATGTGTTGTCACGATCTTTTTATATCAGATTTTAGTCATTTTACAAGTCTTTTGTATTTTCAAATATGTTTTTAGTACATTATATTAATGGTAATGAATGTTGTCATGATAGTGTTACCAGATGACATTACTTACAATGCAAGAGGTGGAAATATCAAAACCAACTGAGGTGGTAGAACATATTGTTGATCCCAGTTGAGCAAACGATCTTATATGAAAGTTGACTTTAGTAAACACTTTAAGCTAGTACGCGGAATATAAAAGCTTAACTTAAGAAGTATATGAGATGATAGGATGTTTTGCAGCTATAACCTCTGGTTCTTCTGTTTCAGTCAAAATAGCCAAAGTTGTTTCTTGATTGTCTTCAACTTCTTCTGTCTTACTCACATCACTACTGCTTTCCTCAGAGATCTTCTTCTTCTTCCTAACAAAAGTCTTGTGACCAATACTTTTTCATTTAATACTTTGACTAGGAGGAATTTTAGATTCTATCTTTTGTACATGCTCTGCCTCAATAACTTTTTCAGGTTCCAACTTATTCATTTGAGCAATGTGTGCTTCATCTTCTACATAACCCATTGGATAGAAGGTATCCATTTCTCTTCTTGCTAGTTGATACAAGTCAAACACTTCTTGATCAGACTTTTCTTTTAATTGTACCAACTTCCATCCCTTCACATTCTTTAGATATCTCTCATGCTCTCTTCTCTGTTGTAGTGCAGTTGGACCCTTGAGAATTTTTCTTTTTCTTCTAGCAGCAGCATCTTCTTTCTTTTTCTTTGCTGTAAACTCTTTTATCCAAGTCTTAATATCAAATTGTGAAATTTCTTCTTCTTCAGTCTTAATAACTTGGAGAGTTCTATATCAGCATCTATTCTTATCTTTTCATCAACCCACTCCTCATACTTCTTTAAATCTTCAGCCTCCTTATCAGCCTTTTCCTTTTCTTGTTGCAAAATTTGTTGTTCTTCAAGATCAATCAATTCTTCCTCTTTCCTTGCAACAGCTGAATCATGCTCAATTTGTAACTCTTTGGGCCAATAGATAAAAGGAAGCTGATTGTAATCAATCCCTTTAAACACAAACTTAGATTCTTCCACCACCTTGCCCTTTCCCTTATCAGTAGAGGATGATGAAGTAATATTCTTTTGTTGAGCAGCAGGTTCTCTGATTACAACTCCTTTCACAGGTACTCTTGGTAATGAAGGTATAATAGTAGGAGTTGGTTGTTGTGGTTGTGGTTGTGGTGTTTTTCGTGATGATTGAGGTTGTGATGTAGATTGTACTTCTTCAGCTTTCTCACTCAGCATCACCATAGCCTCAGCAACAACTTTATCACTTGATCTAGTAGTAGCAGCAGAATCAGCAACAGGTTCTTGAACAGCAACAGAGTCAATTTTCTTACTAGCAGCAGGATCAGCATCAACAAACTTCTGACCACTTCCACTAGCAACAGAATCAACCTTTTGAACCATAACCTCTTGAACAATAGATTCTTCAGCAGTAGGATGTTGTGCAGCAGCAGAATCATTAGTCTCAGCAACAACAGCAGTATCCATAACATCACCCAAGTGTTTAAAAGCTTCACTCATAACATATGCAGCCTTTACAAATTGCTCAGGCCCCATAGTTTTGAGCTTATCCACCACATTTTCTTGAATAGAAGCCACTTCTTCCATTACAACTTCATTGCCCTGCTTATCAGCAACCACAAATTCATTCATAACTTCAGGACTTTCCACAACTTCATTATTCACAGTAACCTCCCCTGCAACCATACCAGTACCTATATCTTGAGCATCTTCAACCCTCATCAAATTTACCTCCCCTGAACCCACTATATCACTCTGCTCTTCATTCCTCCCCTGTTTGGAAGCATCCTCTTCCAATGGAACAGAGTTGTCAGGAGAACTAACTACCTGTGATGTGCCCACTTTCTTCAATCTTTTGAAAGAGGTTGAAGATCTTGATTTTCTTAACTTCTTAATCTTCCTTTGTAATCTCTTGATATTTCTAGCTTGAGCATCAGAAATGGTTGAAAGACCAAGGATTTTCTCCTCCAAAGTATCACATTTAAGCTCCAAATTGGTACAAGTAGCCATCAATTTCTCAATAAGTTGCATACTAGTCTCATCACTTCGACCTATGTGACGTGGTCCGAGAGGTGAATCATTGGCATTGTCTTGAGGTACAGTATCATCCATCAATTCCTTTCTCACATATCTGTCCTCATCACTTCGAACTGTGTTACCTGGTCCGAGAGGTGAATCTTGGGACTCAAACCCAGCATCAAACCTAGTTTGATCATCTGAGCCCCCTGTATTTGCCAGTTGGCAAGGGTTACCATCATTGGATTCAGATTCATCAGAACCTTCTTCACTAGATGTTGCCTTGGTTTGGGTCTTACTTATGTTATCACTGTCCTGCTCTGCTGCAAAGCTAGTAGCAGTAGTGACAGCCCTCTCCAACATGTCCACTCCATCACCTTGGACAGCCTCATCTGGTTCATTCATCCTGACACTATCCTGAGGTAGATTAGTGTCCTTTTTGGTGTTCCTACGGGTGTAGAGTATTTTTGGTTGTGAAGTGGATGCATTAAAAGTGGGTGTGTGATGGGAATCAGTGGGAGTTCCTGAACCTTCACCCTCATTTGGTTGCACAAGTTGCATCATAAATGGTGTAAGAGATGTAAATGTGCCAGAAAATGTTTTTGAATCCTTAAGCAAAAGCGTAAACATTTTTGGAACCAGCTTAGGAGATTGATAAGTAGCATGATGAGATCTTGTTTTGGAAATTTGGTTTTCAACAAAGAGCTGTATAAATCTTGGATATAGCAAATAATTACCAGACTCTTTGATACTTTTTGCAATACCTTCCAAAATCATGTTTGAAAAATTAAATGGGTCTCCTTTGCATAAGCATATCATAGCAGATGCTATGGTAGCACTACACTCATTCCACCCACAAGTTTTAGAACTCAAACAATGAAGGAGATTGTGAATCAAAAATTTATATTGAGAACAGAAGAGCCCTTTTTGAAATTTTAAATTGGTATGTCGGCCCTCATATCCCAAATCTTTTAAACCTTGAAAAATGGCAGAGTTTTCAAGACACTTAGTCTCTGTTTCATCATCTAAGAGAAGAACTTCTCTTATAGATGATTCAGTGACACAGGCTTGTTGCCCATCTACCATGGCTTTAACATATTTTTCCCCATTCCGAGTTTTGATTTTAGCAGTAAACCAAAACTGTTTGATGTACGACTTATATATAGTAGGATTCACAGTGAGTGCATACCTTAGAGAAGTAGCATTCAAAAATTTTGCCATATCTGTGAAACCTTCAGGAACCATCTCTTCATCTAGTAAAGCAACACTGTTATGACTTTCAGCCCATGTGCGTTAGATCTCCATGAATTAGGGTTTAGGGAATTTGGGGATTTTTAACTTAGAGAAGAATGAAGTGTTAGGGTTTGAGTAATCTTCAATTAGGAGCGCGTAAAAACCAATTGTGAGATCCAATTAGGTTTTTAAATGAATTTGAAGAAGTTACATAACCACCCCCAAACTTTCAACCGTAGCAGCAGTACCTTGAGCAGCAGCAGAACTAGCAGCAGATTAAAACAACTAGCAGCAGAGTCAAATGGGCAGCAGCAGAGTTGACTATTCAGACTTAAATCTTGGTCAAAAAGTCAAAAGATCCTCTTCATTAATTGCACGAGATACGCGTTAATCAATATAAAGAGGGATCTAATCTTCCCCAAATCAATCAAGCAACAACCCTAATTGTTTCCAAAAACATCAATCCACCAAATAAAATCATAATAAAAATGAAATTGATTGGCCTCAAACAGTCAACCTAGTTTACCAAGTGATGGTCAACCAAGTCAAACGGATATGAGGCAAATGCTTCCGAGGAATACAGTGTTTTCCCGGGTCGTAAGTCCCAACGAGGTGTGCGATGTGATATTATAAACGAATCTGTGATTAGTGAATCTGAACAGGGAATGGTATAAAATTGTGTGTGTGTGTTTAACTAGGGTTTTACAACTTAAAATAACTTAATTAAACTATATTAATGATTACTTAAAACCTAGGTATATAAAAACGTTTAAAACGTTCACCAATTTAAAATCAGACGCGACTGCGTACTGAGAAAAAGGTGAGTTTTAAGAAAAATAAACTATAAGGGTTAAAATTGAAAATTCTATAAACTTAAACTTAAAATAAAATTAAAATGAAAAGAAAACTATTTTTTAGATTATTTTACTATTTATTATTAATTATTTAATTAATAACTATTTAACTATTTAATTAGAAAATTATAAATACTACAAATTAAACTAAAAACTTATAAAAATATTTTCTAAACCTAAAATAGAACTTGAAGAAAGTATAAAAAATAAAAATAAATCTTTTTGTCTTTTTATAGATTTTCTATTAATTAAAAACTATTTATAATAATTAAACTAATTAAACTATTACAAATTACAAATAATATTAAACTAACTTAGAAAATTATGAAAATTTTTATAAATCTAATTAACCATCATAGTAATCCTAAAAAATTATAAAAACTTTATTTTATATATTTATAAACTAGTTTACTAATTATTATTCTATTTATTATTTAATATCTAATTAAACTATTTAAATTATAAAAACTATTAAATGAACAGTAAAAATTCTATAAAAATTACTAAAATTATATTATGACTTATAAAAGCTAGGAAAAATATAAAATATAGGTGTTACTATATAAAAACTGATTATGCTATTTAAAACTTATTTATTGATTAATTACTAATAAAACTATTATTAATTCTAATTAATATCAAATGATATTATAAAAATCTAAGAAAATTATTTAAATTACTTTAATATATAAGGAAATTATTAAAAATATAAAAATACAACTTACTTAATTAAAATCTAAAAATGAAAATTAAAATTAAATTGTATTAAATAGAAACTATCACTTAATTTTATATTGTTTTTTTCTGGATTTTTATTTTACAAAACTTTATTATACATAAAAATAAGTAACTTTAATAAAAACAATAATTTTAGAACTTAAAAATAAGCTAGTTATAAGTTATAATCCTAGACAGTTGACTTTAGTTGACTTAAATGGGAAATAAGCTCAAATGAGCTTATGTGGGACCCACCTTGGTGTTTTCTGGTTCTAATAAGTGTATTGGACTTGTCAAAGCTTAATTTAGCTAAATAAGCTCAGTAGATAAGCCAATAAGCCAAATAAGCTAATCCAAAACTTAGAATTCTACACAGACTGGGGACAAACTTGAGAGCTATTTCTAGGTGGGGTCCACTGAGGTGCAGGTCAAACTATTGGTCAAACCTAATAGCCTACTAGGAGGGGGGTTGAGAAAAACTATTTAGATGGTGTGGGGCCCACTGAGATGGCCACCAAACCACCACAAAGTGGTGGTGGTGAGTGTCTGGTCTGCTGCACAGGGCAGCTTGTTGCCCTGCAGCCTACTTCAAGGGGCTGTGGGACCCACCAAATAAAATCACAAAAATCTATAAAATTTCTTAAAAATCAACCAAGTGGTAGAGAGTAAGCATGTAAAATTTTAGACCTTGAATCTTAGTATCCAATAAATTGCAGGCCTCCAAAGTTGGCTCAAAATGACTGAGAAAGATTTTTGACTTTTAAGAATTTTACACTACTTTGACTTTATTGAATTTCTAAGGGGATTAACTGATTAAATAAGTTATGCTAAGATGAAATAAGTCTAAAATAAGCTAGATGATAAGGTTTTAAGCTAAATGGGTGAAAATGATACCCACAGACCCCAACAGTTAACTGTTGGGTGGGTATGGTGTTGATTTTTGACTTTTACTCAAATGACCACTTAATTATATGACTTCCTAGACCTAATGAGACCTAATGGAGTATAAAACAACCAATTACCACCACAGAAACACACAAGGGTATAGACAAACAAGCTTTACCAAACACCCCTATAGTGGCCTGTTTTGCTAATTTATGAAGATAAACACTAATCTAAATCCTAAACTTACTTGATTACTGTATGATAAGATAAAACAAACTCAAATAGAAACAAACAAACAGGTTATAGGCTATTCTACACTAAAAAGCAAAAATTAAGAAATTGAACTTACATATGATTCCAACTGAGAACATGAGAACAAGGACCAATTTCAATCCTATAAACCTTCCACAAGGTTTCTAACCCAGAAATAATTCAAAACAACACCCTGCTTCAGCTTCCTTTCTTTCTTCACTCTAATTTTTTATTTTCTATTTATTTTTCTTGTTTTTCTTGTATTTTTGGATTTATAAACTAAACTTGAATTTAAGGTTTTCTAAGGCTTCAATGAGCTTTGTCAGAGCTTAACTAGACTTATAAGATCATAAAACAACAACAACAAACAACATACACCTATGTGAGATTTTTGATGATTTAATGAAAACTGCATAACTGAAACAACAACTGAGACTGTAAATTGATGATTGAAAAAGATTAAAGATACATTGAAACAGATTCACTGATTAATTAAAAGCTTTAAATTACACTAAGAAGATCAAATTACACTAGTCTACACTAAGTTACACTACTCCTAAACTAATACGTATTCTCTTCTGCTTCTTTTCTCTTTTGTAACCCTTTTCTGAGCTTGTGGGACCCACTGGGGTATTTCCCACCATTCCTTAGCCCTTGATTAAGTCTGATTGATCATAGCAGTTCAAAAATGAAACTTGGCGCCAAAGTCTTGTTTTGGTACTGTAGATAACGTGGAGAAGTTTTCAATGTTTTGGAGGGTTGTGGAGGTGGAGAGTAGTGGGTAGGACAGCTGGGGTGTGAGGTGGAGGTGGTATACCAGGTGGTATTAGTAGCAGTGGTGGTGATGGTGGTTTGGGAGGGAAGTGGTAAAGAGTGGTGGTGTTTGACTTTGGTTTTGACTGGGTTTTATTAAGGGTGGACTGGGCTAGGTAGTGGGCTGGGTAAGAAAAGGGTAGGGTGGGCTTTTAGTTTTAGTGGATTGGTTTGGTTTGGTTTTATAATAACATTTGGATCCGTTTGGCATTTAACTTGGAAAATCACAAGGACCAATTTTGTAAAAACCTGAATTTGAGGGGCTGAAATGTACTTTTTCCCAAAGTTTATCAAAGGATGTAATTTGCCAATTATGAATAGTACAAAGGCTTTATTTGATAATTTCTATGTTTTAAAACTCCAAGGACTATTTTTGCCAAATTTGAAACTTTAGGGACTAATTTTGTAATTTCCTCAAAACTTTTATCCAAGGACTAATAGTGACCATTATGAATCCCCTATAACCAAAATTGACTTTTTATCTAAAATTTTCCACCAGGGACCAATTCTGACATTATTTGAAACTTCAGGGACTGATCATGTAATTCCACCAAACTTTTCACATAAGGACCAAACCTGCAAAAGATTATTAGTATAAGGACCAAAATTGCTTTTCTCAAAGTTTTTACATCCCAGGGACCTTTTCTGTCAATTTCCAAAGTTGAGGGACTAAACTTGTAATTTTGTGAAACTTTGCACCAAAGGACTAATTATGTAACTTTATGATTAAAAAGGACCTTTGATGACATTTTCATGTTTTTAGAATAACCAGGGACTAGATTTGACAATTTATGAAACTTGAGGGACTGAAACTGCCAATTATGCAAACTTTGTACGTTTTTCATCTGTTTTTGCATATTTTGCATTTGAAACATATAAAACACACCTTTAAGATATTTTAAGTATTTTGATACATATTTGAGTGTTTTTGTATGTTTTGGCAGCTCAGATTGGTATAAAATGATGAGTATTTAGACACTCATCAATCCCCCACACTAAACTATTGCTAGTCCCTAGCAATCTATTGAGAAAAACTTAATGGATTTGAAAAACTTTTTACCAAAAGCCATCACTTCTGGAGTAGCCAGGTGTAAGAACTGTGGCACACCTGATAACCGTGTGATTTTGAGCAAATCACCAGCTGTCAACGGATTTGATTAGTCTTTACCAAAAGCCGTTTGCTTCTGGACTAGCCAACTCTTGATGGAATAGTCAACATCTTGGTGAGCTGATTACCAATTATGGATTTTCCACGGCCTTTACCACAAGCCATAATCTTGCGGGCTAGCCAACTCATTAGCTTTTGAGGATAATGGGGAGTTGAGGAACCATACAATTTTTGGCAAATTGCAAGCCATAAACGGGTTTGAGTTATCTTTACCAAGAACCGTTTGCTCCTGGATTAGCCAGTCCTTGTGTGGATTAGACATGGTGGACTAATAACCATTTGTTGTATTTAGTGCAAAACACTAATACCAAATGAAAAAAAAAAAAATTTTAAATTTTGGCCATTTTTGGGAAAAAGGGCATAAGTGATCAAATTCGCCAGAATTTCCCCCCCCACACTTAGAAATGAATATTGTCCTCAATATTCAAAATCCCGGCTATTATGCCGAATCCTTGAACGTAAAAAGATAACATTTAAAACTAAGTGGGGTAACACAACAATTATTCTGTTTTTTAGTACTTACAATTTTCAAAGTTTTTTTTTTTTTTTTTTTTTTTTTTTTTTTTTTTTTTTTTTTTTTTTGAGATATATATACAAAATGTGGGGCACACCCCCACACTTAGGTGGTAGAAAGGGGTAAGAAATAAGAAACGGTTAAAAATGAAACCTAAATGAGATTTTCAATACATGAACTGGATAAACCAAATCTATATCTTTCCAGGAATTATACTAAGCACAGTAAACCCTTTTTTAGTGTAAACATGGTGTTTAATCACATTTAGACCTAGGAATATCAAGATTAGAAAAATTGACAGTCAAGTGTAAATCAAAGCACATATAGATTTCAACCATAAAATCTTTTTGTATTTTATATTTTATAATGTTTTTGTATTTTTATCTTTTATATATATGTACAAAGAAAGAAAATTCCTAACAACCGCCCCTCGAAAGGGAATCTGGGTCTGACAGAGCTCAGTAACTGTAAACAGCCAACAACCAAATGTTGTAACTGAGGGACTATCAAATTGTGCAAGTTGTGTGCAAAGGAAAAATGTTTTTGTATTTTATATTGTTTATAAAATGAAATATGATATATGTAATCACTACCTCCCAGGCTTGTGTCAGGTTTACCACGCTAGCTAATCACTTGTGAATGATTAACTGTAATAAATATGCCCTGACAGCCCGGGAGTTGAATGATAAAGTATAATATACATTCAAAGATAGAAAGTATTTTTGGTTTTTTGTGTTTGTTGAAAACTAATTTTAAAATGTTTTCGGGAATTGTTTTTGTTTTTATATTATAATATGAATTTCATCAAAGATAAACAACATTTAAACTAATATGCAAGATTCTAGGGTCTAACAACATCACAGTGCTCATGCAAGAAGATCAAAGTGTCAATTTTTACTTCACACATGCTACACCACTTAATTGAAGCTATCACTGAGTCAAAATAATCATATATGGCATATATCAAACAAGAATAACACCCTACACAATCTCTAACACAGTTAAACCATTAGATCCAAACAACCTTTAAATGAAACCTAATTAAGTTACAAGAACATGAAACTAACAAATAATAACAACAATTGAACATTTATGCAAGGTTATTAGATCACACAATCTCACAGTACTCATAATGAGATCATCAATGTGTCAAATTGACTTTCTACCATGCTATACCCTTTGATTAACATTTCACTGAGTTATTTAGATCACATATGCAGTATATCAAACAAGAACAACTACAAAAAAAACAACCCTTAACTCAGTGTAACTATCCAATCTAAACAACCTTTAAATGAAACCTAATTGAGTTTTTCAAAGCATAGAACTGTATAAACCAATTTTATCCAATCCAGAGATCATAATTTGTCAAGATTCAAATCTTTTTAAGCATAAACATGTTGTCAAGCAGCTTAAGCCTAGGATTATCAAAAATTATGTATATGACAGTTAAAATACCATTGCAAACCATAGTCAAATTCCAAAACATAAACGCCAAATATATTGCTAAATTATCATTAAGAAACAACAAATAAACAGGAAAGGTAAAAGATGGTAAATATACAATGAGCGTGTATCCATAATCACTAATACGCAAAAAAAACGTTTAAAATAAGCGCACAACCTCCCTGGCAGCGGCGCCAAATTTTGATTGGCCTCAAACAGTCAACCTAGTTTACCAAGTGATGGTCAACCAAGTCAAACGGATATGAGGCAAATGCTTCCGAGGAATACAGTGTTTTCCCGGGTCGTAAGTCCCAACGAGGTGTGCGATGTGATATTATAAACGAATCTGTGATTAGTGAATCTGAACAGGGAATGGTATAAAATTGTGTGTGTGTGTTTAACTAGGGTTTTACAACTTAAAATAACTTAATTAAACTATATTAATGATTACTTAAAACCTAGGTATATAAAAACGTTTAAAACGTTCACCAATTTAAAATCAGACGCGACTACGTACTGAGAAAAAGGTGAGTTTTAAGAAAAATAAACTATAAGGGTTAAAATTGAAAATTCTATAAACTTAAACTTAAAATAAAATTAAAATGAAAAGAAAACTATTTTTTAGATTATTTTACTATTTATTATTAATTATTTAATTAATAACTATTTAACTATTTAATTAGAAAATTATAAATACTACAAATTAAACTAAAAACTTATAAAAATATTTTCTAAACCTAAAATAGAACTTGAAGAAAGTATAAAAAATAAAAATAAATCTTTTTGTCTTTTTATAGATTTTCTATTAATTAAAAACTATTTATAATAATTAAACTAATTAAACTATTACAAATTACAAATAATATTAAACTAACTTAGAAAATTATGAAAATTTTTATAAATCTAATTAACCATCATAGTAATCCTAAAAAATTATAAAAACTTTATTTTATATATTTATAAACTAGTTTACTAATTATTATTCTATTTATTATTTAATATCTAATTAAACTATTTAAATTATAAAAACTATTAAATGAACAGTAAAAATTCTATAAAAATTACTAAAATTATATTATGACTTATAAAAGCTAGGAAAAATATAAAATATAGGTGTTACTATATAAAAACTGATTATGCTATTTAAAACTTATTTATTGATTAATTACTAATAAAACTATTATTAATTCTAATTAATATCAAATGATATTATAAAAATCTAAGAAAATTATTTAAATTACTTTAATATATAAGGAAATTATTAAAAATATAAAAATACAACTTACTTAATTAAAATCTAAAAATGAAAATTAAAATTAAATTGTATTAAATAGAAACTATCACTTAATTTTATATTGTTTTTTTCTGGATTTTTATTTTACAAAACTTTATTATACATAAAAATAAGTAACTTTAATAAAAACAATAATTTTAGAACTTAAAAATAAGCTAGTTATAAGTTATAATCCTAGACAGTTGACTTTAGTTGACTTAAATGGGAAATAAGCTCAAATGAGCTTATGTGGGACCCACCTTGGTGTTTTCTGGTTCTAATAAGTGTATTGGACTTGTCAAAGCTTAATTTAGCTAAATAAGCTCAGTAGATAAGCCAATAAGCCAAATAAGCTAATCCAAAACTTAGAATTCTACACAGACTGGGGACAAACTTGAGAGCTATTTCTAGGTGGGGTCCACTGAGGTGCAGGTCAAACTATTGGTCAAACCTAATAGCCTACTAGGAGGGGGGTTGAGAAAAACTATTTAGATGGTGTGGGGCCCACTGAGATGGCCACCAAACCACCACAAAGTGGTGGTGGTGAGTGTCTGGTCTGCTGCACAGGGCAGCTTGTTGCCCTGCAGCCTACTTCAAGGGGCTGTGGGACCCACCAAATAAAATCACAAAAATCTATAAAATTTCTTAAAAATCAACCAAGTGGTAGAGAGTAAGCATGTAAAATTTTAGACCTTGAATCTTAGTATCCAATAAATTGCAGGCCTCCAAAGTTGGCTCAAAATGACTGAGAAAGATTTTTGACTTTTAAGAATTTTACACTACTTTGACTTTATTGAATTTCTAAGGGGATTAACTGATTAAATAAGTTATGCTAAGATGAAATAAGTCTAAAATAAGCTAGATGATAAGGTTTTAAGCTAAATGGGTGAAAATGATACCCACAGACCCCAACAGTTAACTGTTGGGTGGGTATGGTGTTGATTTTTGACTTTTACTCAAATGACCACTTAATTATATGACTTCCTAGACCTAATGAGACCTAATGGAGTATAAAACAACCAATTACCACCACAGAAACACACAAGGGTATAGACAAACAAGCTTTACCAAACACCCCTATAGTGGCCTGTTTTGCTAATTTATGAAGATAAACACTAATCTAAATCCTAAACTTACTTGATTACTGTATGATAAGATAAAACAAACTCAAATAGAAACAAACAAACAGGTTATAGGCTATTCTACACTAAAAAGCAAAAATTAAGAAATTGAACTTACATATGATTCCAACTGAGAACATGAGAACAAGGACCAATTTCAATCCTATAAACCTTCCACAAGGTTTCTAACCCAGAAATAATTCAAAACAACACCCTGCTTCAGCTTCCTTTCTTTCTTCACTCTAATTTTTTATTTTCTATTTATTTTTCTTGTTTTTCTTGTATTTTTGGATTTATAAACTAAACTTGAATTTAAGGTTTTCTAAGGCTTCAATGAGCTTTGTCAGAGCTTAACTAGACTTATAAGATCATAAAACAACAACAACAAACAACATACACCTATGTGAGATTTTTGATGATTTAATGAAAACTGCATAACTGAAACAACAACTGAGACTGTAAATTGATGATTGAAAAAGATTAAAGATACATTGAAACAGATTCACTGATTAATTAAAAGCTTTAAATTACACTAAGAAGATCAAATTACACTAGTCTACACTAAGTTACACTACTCCTAAACTAATACGTATTCTCTTCTGCTTCTTTTCTCTTTTGTAACCCTTTTCTGAGCTTGTGGGACCCACTGGGGTATTTCCCACCATTCCTTAGCCCTTGATTAAGTCTGATTGATCATAGCCGTTCAAAAATGAAACTTGGCGCCAAAGTCTTGTTTTGGTACTGTAGATAACGTGGAGAAGTTTTCAATGTTTTGGAGGGTTGTGGAGGTGGAGAGTAGTGGGTAGGACAGCTGGGGTGTGAGGTGGAGGTGGTATACCAGGTGGTATTAGTAGCAGTGGTGGTGATGGTGGTTTGGGAGGGAAGTGGTAAAGAGTGGTGGTGTTTGACTTTGGTTTTGACCGGGTTTTATTAAGGGTGGACTGGGCTAGGTAGTGGGCTGGGTAAGAAAAGGGTAGGGTGGGCTTTTAGTTTTAGTGGATTGGTTTGGTTTGGTTTTATAATAACATTTGGATCCGTTTGGCATTTAACTTGGAAAATCACAAGGACCAATTTTGTAAAAACCTGAATTTGAGGGGCTGAAATGTACTTTTTCCCAAAGTTTATCAAAGGATGTAATTTGCCAATTATGAATAGTACAAAGGCTTTATTTGATAATTTCTATGTTTTAAAACTCCAAGGACTATTTTTGCCAAATTTGAAACTTTAGGGACTAATTTTGTAATTTCCTCAAAACTTTTATCCAAGGACTAATAGTGACCATTATGAATCCCCTATAACCAAAATTGACTTTTTATCTAAAATTTTCCACCAGGGACCAATTCTGACATTATTTGAAACTTCAGGGACTGATCATGTAATTCCACCAAACTTTTCACATAAGGACCAAACCTGCAAAAGATTATTAGTATAAGGACCAAAATTGCTTTTCTCAAAGTTTTTACATCCCAGGGACCTTTTCTGTCAATTTCCAAAGTTGAGGGACTAAACTTGTAATTTTGTGAAACTTTGCACCAAAGGACTAATTATGTAACTTTATGATTAAAAAGGACCTTTGATGACATTTTCATGTTTTTAGAATAACCAGGGACTAGATTTGACAATTTATGAAACTTGAGGGACTGAACTGCCAATTATGCAAACTTTGTACGTTTTTCATCTGTTTTTGCATATTTTGCATTTGAAACATATAAAACACACCTTTAAGATATTTTAAGTATTTTGATACATATTTGAGTGTTTTTGTATGTTTTGGCAGCTCAGATTGGTATAAAATGATGAGTATTTAGACACTCATCAGAAATCCACTCCCGAAATAATCAATATTTCATCTGATTCTTCTTTAGATGAACAATGGAATTCCACTCCACTTCCGACATATGTTCCACCATTTCGTCCTCCCCGTAATGGACAAAGAACCAAGGAGCAAGCGAGGAAGAGAAAACATGATCTTCAAGTGTTCAAGGATCTCTTGAACCTTAATCAAACACCAAGCACTTCCAGGGGTAAAGTTGTGATGTCCCCCAAATCTCCATCTTCATCAGAATCATCCGAGGATCCAAACCCTTGGACCCCAATTCAACCACCTCCAAGAGAGCTTGTTTCACCCTTCATTTGCACATCATTAGATGAAGAAGAACCACATAGCAATCCTCCTTCAACCCCTGAAAGACCCCAATCATCAAGGCCAAGGCCACCACCAAGAACAAGAAAGGCTAACCCTCCTCTGCCAAAGAATAGTGGTCTTCCATGTCCTAGACGTTGATTTAGGCCTAGATGGTTGTAGGTTGTTGATGTAGCAGTCTTTTGTAATCTTGGGTAGTCTTTTGTGGTTGAAACACCTGTTTTGTTAATCCTTGGGCTTTATGAATAAAAGATGACTCTGTTTTGTTTTATTTATCTTTATTCTTGTGTATTAACAACAACAATCACCACTTTTAGTTTTTCCTGCAAAATGTTAGCCCAAACACCACAAAACATACAAACATATGTTGCAAATGTACTAGAGATATGCAGCAGTAGAGTAGCTTATAGCAGCAGAGTACATTCCAACTATCAACATGCTGCTTAAGAAGCAACATAAACAACTTAACCAGCAGCACAGTATCTTTGCAAAACTTTTACAAAAGCACAACGAGATAAGGTTTTCAAAGATTGATCATACCAATGTTTGCAATTAAAAATTGAAACCTCCCCACATCAAAATGTTTTGTGAGAAGATCTGCAACATTGTTATCAGTATGAATCTTAACAATTTGAATCAACTTCTTTTCATAACAATCCCTGATAAAGTGATGTCTTATCTCAATATGTTTTGTTTTTTAATGAAAAACAGGATTTTTAATGATGCAAAGTGTGTTGTTGTTATCAATATGAATCTTGGTGTTCATAAAATTATACCCATAATCCAGTAGTTGATTTTACATCCAAAGCACTTGACCACAACAACTTGAAGCAACTACATATTCAGCTTCAGTTATAGAATTTGCAACCACTGTCTGCTTCTTGCATTGCCATGACACCAATCTGTTTCCAAGAAATTGACAACCCCCTATTGTAGACTTTCTATCCAAGCTAGCTCCAGCATAGTTACTATCTGAGTATGCTACCAAATCAAAAGGTGAATCCTTAGGATACCATAGGCCCAATTTAGGTTGATGCCTTAGATACCTAAAAATTCTCTTCACAGCATTGAGATGTGATTCTTTTGGACATACTTGGAATCTTGCACAGGCACATACATCAAACATAATATCAGGCCTTGAAGCTGTAAGGTACATCAATGAACCAATCATTGATCTGTACAAGTGAACATCTACTTCTTTTCCGTTTTAATCCTTCAACAATGGTTTATTTGATTCCATGGTTGTCTTTGCAGGCATAGCATCCTCAAATCCAAACTTCTTTAAAATTTCATTGACATACTTATCTTGACAAATAAATATGCCATCTTCCTTTTGTGTAACTTGCAGACCCAAGAAGAAAGTGAGTTCCCCCATTGAACTCATATAAAACTTATCCTTCATAAGCTTCTCAAACTCAACACACATAGCTTTATTTGTAGATCCAAAGATGATGTCATCAACATAAATTTGTACCAGCAAAATATCACCCTTGTGTCTTTTGAGGAACAAAGTCTTGTCAATCTTTCCTCTACTAAACCCAGAATCCAATAAATAGGTTGACAAAGTATCATACCAAGCTCTAGGAGCTTGATGTAAACCATACATTGCTTTATTCACCTTGTACACTTTGTCAGGATAGTCTAGGTCTTCAAAACCAGGTGGTTGAGATACATACACTTCTTCTGTAATTGTCCCATACAGAAAAGCACTTTTAACATCCATCTGATACACTACAAAGTCTTTGTATGAAGCATAAGCCAGAAACAATCTAATGGCCTCTATCCTTGCCACTGGTGCAAATACCTCATCATAGTCAATACCTTCTTGTTGATTGTATCCTTGTGCAACTATCCTTGCCTTATTTCTGATGATTATGCCTCTTTCATCTCTTTTGCATCTAAAAACCCATTTAGTTCCAATCACCCTATGCCCATTTGGCAAATCAACCAAAGTCCATACTTCTTGTAGCTTGAACTGCAGAAGCTCATCTTGCATTGCTTCCACCCAGCTTGACTCTTGTAAGGCTTTATAGGTATTTTTGGGTTCTATTTGAGATAGAAAGCAGGCAAACAAGCAACTTTGCAGATCTTTATGACTGTTTCTTTGATGAAGAGATCTTGCAAAGAAACTTTGATGTTGTAGATCTTTTAGCTCTTTATTCATTCTTCTTGTTTGAACAGATGATGCTAGATTACTCAGAATTTGATCTTTGGGATGATCCTTATGAACTCTTGTGGTAGGTGTAGGACTAACAGGAATATTGAGTTCCATGTTATTAATACCAGCATTTGCTCCAAATATTTCACCATCAAGAGCTTCATCATCTGTGTCATAGTAAATATTCTCAAGAGGAGGCATGTTTGGATCATCAGGATAGTTTGGATCATCATATGGTCTACCCTGATTATCCACTGATGGAAACTTCAGTGAAGAAGTAGATTCATTTGGCTTAGCAGCAGAATGAGTTGAAGCAGTAGTTGTGACTTTTGGCCCAAGAGTAGAATTTTTCGTGTCAGCAGTAGAGTCATCTGGTGCAGCAGTAGACTTCTTTAGCCTGGCAGTAGTGTCTTCTGAGGCAACAGTAGAGTCTTCTGGTATAGCAGTAGAGTCTTTATCAACAATTTTAGGGGCTTCATTGGTTACCTTTTCAACATCAATAGGTATCTCAATGTGTTTCTCTACTTCATTGGGTTTCTCAACTGCAGTAACATCTTCTTGAGAACGGTCATCCTTCTGAAAGGGTAGAAAAGTAGGACCAACCTTCAATTTTTCAACCAAAACAAACTCTTCTTGTGGTTTATTAGAGTCTACACTTGCAATGATAGGCTCATAATTCATAGTTTTGGTAAGAACATCAATATTGAACATCCATTCTGGTCCTTTTTCTACTAAATTTGTGGAATTCTCACTAAACTTGAAGTGCAAATTCTCTTCTACTTGTTTGGTTCTTTTATTGTAAACCTTGAAAGCTTTGCTGTTTACAGAATAACTAACAAAGTATCTTTCATCTGCTTTTTCTTCAAATTTGCCTAACTGATCCTTAGTGTTCAAGATGGTAACAGGACATCCAAATGGTTTAAAGAAATCAATCAATGGTTTCTTTCCATGAAATAACTCATATGGAGTTTTATTATGAGGCTTAACTACCTTGCTTCTGTTTTGCACAAAACATGCAGTATTAACAGCTTCAGCCCAAAAAGGTATAGGTAGTTTAGAATCAGATAACATTGTCCTTGCAGCCTCAATTAAAGTCCTGTTTCTTCTTTCTGCAACACCATTCTGTTGTGGAGTTCTTGCAGCACTATACTATCTTAGTATGCCCTTGCCCACACAGAATTGATTCATAACACTATTCTTGAACTCAGTTCCATTGTCACATCTAATTATCTTCACCTTGTGGTTATACAGGTTTTCTACTCTTGTTATGAAAGCCTTGAGAATCTCTGGAGTTTCATCTTTAGTAGCAAGAAAGAACACCCAAGTAAACCTACTAAAGTCATCTGTGACAACTAGGCAAAATGACTTCTTGTTCCAACTTTTCACAAAAACAGGCCCAAATAGATCCATGTGAAGTAGATGTAAGGGCTTGGTAATTGTGTTCACAGTCTTGGACTTGAAGGAAACTCTATGCTATTTACCCTTTTGACATGCAACACAGGTTTCACAATCTTCAAACATCTTTGGAGGCAACCCTCTCACAAGATTTCCTTTCACCAGCTTGTTCATAGTCTTGTAGTTCAGATGTCCAAGTCTTCTATGACATAATTTGGACTCATCAAGAGTGGCTTTTGCAACTAGACAAGTCAAAGCTCTTTTGGGAACAATATTCTTAACATGGTCACTGTATATATTTTCATTTCTAGGGACTTTCAATAGCACAAATTTATCATTTGGCAACTGAAAATCAGAAGAAAGGATCATACATTCAGTGTCTGTAAAAAGAACAAAGTTCTTTTTGTCACACATTTGTGAAACACTAAAGAGATTAAACTTAAGTCCTTTCACAAGAAACACTTTCTCAAAGTCTAAATTTCTAGTCTTTAAAGTTCCTCTACCAATAATCTTTCCACCTTGTGTATCATTTCCAAAAGCAACATAACCACCCTCAAAAGCCTCAAAGTCTTCAAGTTGAGACTCATCACCTGTCATGTGTCCAGAGCATCCACTATCAACAATAACCATATCCTTAAGCGCATCCTGTAGAGTACCCTGCACATGAAAATAGAGAAATTAGTTTCTCTTGGGGACCCAAGCCATTACTGACTTGGATCTGCCTTGTGCATCAACATAATCAAATTTCTTTAAGTCAATTGATGCACTACTGTTCTTGGAAGTATTGTTTGAAACATTTGATTTTGGTTTCCAAGTCCAGCAAGCTGAGGCCTTAACAACATAAAAATGACTTCCAACAACTGTATTTGGTAAAACTTTTGGCCCAGAAATAGAAAGTTTTGTACTAGTAGCAGAGTACTTACTAGCAGCAGAATGCCTACTAGCAGTAGAGTGCTTACTAGAAGCAGAGCCAGTAAAAGAACCAGTTGTGGTTTTGAAAGAATCATTTGATTTAGCAGCAAAAATAGACCTAGTTGCACCAGATCTTAGCAACACAGCTCTTGGAACCATATTTCTATTTGGATGAGGGTGAGTATTGTTTGAACCATATTTATAATTCACCCTAGTGTATTGATTCCTAACTGGCTTTTGGTGGTTTTTACAATTATTAATCAAATGTTCAAAGCTACCACAACCATAACAAGCCTTCTTCTTTAGTTGAAACTCATCACCTAACTTATGTGAAACTAAGTTATTGAAGTTTCTCTGATTACCCCTAGGCTTATTATTAAACCTATTCAACTGTTCTCTAGATACTTCATTATATTCTACAATTTTCCTAGAGATACCATGTCCCAGCATTGGTTTCACAAACTTAACCTGTTCCTTTTTAGGTTCAACTTTCACAGAACATTCTTCCTTTTTCACACTTTTTATTGGTTCATCCTGTTCCTCATCACTATCTGAATACCAATATGTAATAATAGGACCATCAGGAAATTTTCTCTCATTAACCTTTGGTATTTCTTGGACACTATTACTAGACTCTCCTACAGGTTTTTCAATGTTTAATTCACTAATAAAGGACAGTTCTTTCCCTGGTGGAGCAAAGGCACTCTTAATAGGAGGAGCAACTTCATTGTAACCAATTCCACTACATTTCCTTATCAAAGTATTCTCAATTGATTTATAAACCAAATCAGAAGCAAATTGTTGTTTATTAACTCTTACTACATGTTTTTCTTTATCAGCAAGAGCTGCATCTCTATCTTTTTCTGCTTCAAGTAATTTATTCTTGAGAAACTCAATTTCACTATTTTTCTCAAAAATCTCAACATCCTGTTGATTAATTCTATCCACATATTCTTGCTCACACTGTTTTAGATATATATTCTAACCTTCTTTCAACATTTTGAATACCTACTTTGTAACCTAAGTTATAAAGTTTTAGGTGTTCAATTTCTCTTGTTAGACTTTCATTCCTAGACTTAAGTTCTTCTACAATATCAGCACATGATTTAAAAGAACACACAGATAGATCAGAATCATTAGATACCTCAGAATCAGATCTTGAAGATGAGTAGGCCATAAGTGCAAAGTTATGCACTGCAGGTTTGATTTGAGCCACCAACGAGTAATTTGGTTCTTCTTCTGCCATGTCACTCCAATCATATTCTCCCAATCCATCACAGGACACCAATACAGTTGTGGTGTTCTTTGGTTCTTCAGTAGTATTCTTTGGAGTGTCAACATTCTTATTTGGAGCCCTACATTCTCTAGCAAAGTGGCCCTTCCTGTTACAATTGTAGCACTCCATCTTTGACTTATCAAAGCCCAAATTTTCATTGGCCCTGTACTTGACTTCTCTTCCAGTCCTCTTCAAGAATCTTCTTGCTCTTAAGGTCAACATGGCCATCTGCCATTTAAGATCAATCTCTTCCAGATCATCAGGATCAATATGATCCAAATCTTGATTAAGAAACTGTGTCTTTGTAGTAGTTGTCAGATTAGCCAAGAATGCACATATAGCAGCATCACTAATGGAGTTAGTATCATTAGAACCAGAAGCAAATCCATCAGCAGTAGATAACCCATAAGCAGTAGAGTGGGATTCTTAAGATCCTTTAGACTTTGAAGATACAAATGCAAGATTTTGAGTACTAGAAGATGAATTTGTTGAAGAAGTCAACTCATGTTCATACACCTTCAAATTGTTGTAGAGGCTTTCTAAATTCATTGTATCAAAATCAGGCTTATTCCTCCAAACAACTGTATACATGCTCCATTCAGGTGCAAGACTTCTGATAAACTTGAGGTTCACATCTTCTTGAGGAACTGCATAATCAACAAGCTTTAAGTGACTAACAAGTTGATTGAGCCTGTTGTATGTACCATCAATCTTTTCTCCACTAGTAGCAGAAAAATTCTCAAACTTATGCTTCAACATATTCTTCCTTGACTTCTTAGTAGCATCATTCCCTCCAAATCTGAGTTCAATAGCATCCATCAAAGCTTTTATAGTTTCACAACCATCGAAGTCCAATTGAAATTCATTTGGTATCCCCATCAAGAGAATACTATGTGCCTTGATCTCCATCTTTCTAACTGCATTTTCTTCATTAGTCTTGATAGGTATTTCTTGACCAATTGTTGTAACAGCATCCATCAAAGCTTTTGCAGTTTCATAACCATCAAAGTCCAATTGAAATTCATTCGGTATCCCCATCAAGAGAATACTATGTGCCTTGATCTCCACCTTTCTAACTGCATTTTCTTCATTAGTCTTGATAGGTATTTCTTGACCAATTGTTGTAACAACTAGATTAATTCATTAGTCTTGATAGGTCTCTGATACCAATTGTTGAGTTTGTTAGACTCCTTGGATCGTTTTGAGCATATAGGGTTAAACAATAACAATGACAATAATATGTACACGCAGCGGAATAAGAACAAATCAAAGTTATTGACACAAGGTTTTTCCCAATCACCTCCAATTATTATTTGATCAGAATAATAACGTGTTACTTATTGTAACAAGGATCTAAGACACCTCAGACCTTAGAGGATACGAACAACACTAACTAGTTATAGGCGTTTATAGTTTACACACCCTAGAACACACACACATACACACACCTTTTTGATATTTACATTGTGGAAGACATACAATAACCTGTACCCTATGTCTCTTTATATAGAGAGATATTAGGGTTTACAAAGAGATAAGAATAAAACTAAAATACAGAATATGTATAAAATCATTTCTTCATAATAGAATATTTCCTGTATCTTTATTCTTTGTAGTTTTCTCTCTTTGTCATCTTTAGCCCTTCTTGTTTCATTCTTTTATCTATTTTGTCACATCAAATCTAGAATCCCAACAATCTTCCCCTATTTGATGATGAAAAAACAAACAAAGTTGTGTACGAACTTCCCTAGAGAAGTTGAGATGTAAACATCTCCCTGAATGAAACAAGTTTGTCTTCCCCTTAATCCATGCCATGCCACTCCAAAATTTCTTCCCCTTTTTGTTATCAACAAATAGGGAATGTAAGCAATATAAACTTCCCCTCAAGTGGTGCATGTAGATCAAATGATTAAACACATCATAATATGCTTCCCCTGAAATCAATGTGTTAACCATCTTCATGATTCTTCAAATCTGTAGGCTCTTATGTAATGATCACTGATGAAGAAAACCAAATATAACGAATTTGATGAAGAAGTAGAATATCCCAAACTTATGTCTTATGTCTTGTACTAAACACGTGACTCCAAACTTACACTCACACCGTATAAGTAGACCACAATCTCTTGACAAAATCCTCATCCTCAATAAGACACTGAGCACTACAATGTAACTCCTTTAAGTGATAGCCAATGTGTGCATAGAGCATCATAAGAAAAATCACACATTGCTAGATTCATCAAGCTGTTGTCACCACTGTATAAAACAAACAAGTTATCTTCAAAGTGTAACACCCACTTTGAGATATGATAAGAACACAAACTCGTGAAACTCAACTACAACATCAAATATGTGATAATTAACCTTCTTCGTAATCAATTAAGCAATAAGAATGAGCCTTTAAACCTTTAAGAACATAAACCAAAATCTTCCTGTGTGTGAACCAATCTGTGTGTAAAACCATAGCAGCATAGCGATCAAATGATTAAACACATCATAATATGCTTCCCCTGAAATCAATGTGTTAACCATCTTCATGATTCTTCAAATCTGTAGGCTCTTATGTAATGATCACTGATGAAGAAAACCAAATATAACGAATTTGATGAAGAAGTAGAATATCCCAAACTTATGTCTTATGTCTTGTACTAAACACGTGACTCCAAACTTACACTCACACCGTATAAGTAGACCACAATCTCTTGACAAAATCCTCATCCTCAATGAGACACTGAGCACTACAATGTAACTCCTTTAAGTGATAGCCAATGTGTACATAGAGCATCATAAGAAAAATCACACATTGCTAGATTCATCAAGCTGTTGTCACCACCGTATAAAACAAACAAGTTATCTTCAAAGTGTAACACCCACTTTGAGATATGATAAGAACACAAACTCGTGAAACTCAACTACAACATCAAATATATGATAATTAACCTTCTTCGTAATCAATTAAGCAATAAGAATGAGCCTTTAAACCTTTAAGAACATAAACCAAAATCTTCCTGTGTGTGAACCAATCTGTGTGTAAAACCATCTTCAAACCAATCTTTAAATGCAGCAGCAGAATAAATCTTTCGAGCAGCAGAATAAAAGAACTAGCAGTAGAGTCTCAAAAGTATCAGTAGTATGCAGCAGCAGAATCACAAAGCTAGCAGCAATATCAAACATGTAGCATCAGAATTATTTAACGCTAGCAGCAGAATGAATTTGAGCAGCAGAATGAAGATAATACTAGTAGTAGCATAGCAGCATAGCGATCAAAGTTCATGACCATATTAGGGTTTAGTGAATAACGCGACTTTTACAAACAGAATCAAGTAAAATCGTTAGAATGGTTTTAGAAACAAACCCGGATTAAAACGCTTGAGTTTGTGAAAATATATATATGTCGACTAGGTGCTCAAAGGCCAATCACTTTGCCTCTATTAAACGTATCAAACGTTCGTCTTAGAAGCTAAAACCTGGTATACTAATTCTTTGGCCGGTAGACAATTAGGAAGTATAAAAATATGAACATGTTACGTTTAAGAATTGAAAGAAAATAGAGCGAATTGGAGTGGAATTGCTCGACTGGAAATGAAAATAAAAAGGGAAGTTGGGCTTATGTGATGGGCTGATGAATAGTAACGATGGGATGAAGTTGGGCCGGTGAACTTTGGCCCGATTTAGTGTTATTAGTGAGTAATTAGATTTCGTGTTACGCGTTGAGAGCTCATCCCGTTATTTGGTAATTTTTGTGATAATGTTTTCCTGCTAAATTAATATAATAAAGAAAATTTTAAATTTTCCCGTAAAAATGGTGATTAAAATTAATGACGGAGATTAGTTTATAATTAAACATTTTTAATTATAGGGATTTTTGCAGGATATTCACCATACGGTGTCTTTATTTTTAAATTTTTGCAGGATTTTTGCAGGATATTCACCGTAAAAATGGTGAAAATGCTAATCTGGGAAACTAACACAAGTGGGAAAACTAAATTGGAACTTATTTCACCATACGGAGTCTTTATTATTTATTTATTTATTTATTTATTTTATTTTTTATTTTTTTGTGTGTGCAGGATATTCGGCATTACTAATTTCCATGATCTTTTTATATAAATGTTTGAGGAGTAGAATGGACATCTTAGCTTAAGTTTTGTTGGTATAAGATATAAAAGATGGATTGGGTTATATTAATTATTTGCAACATGTTGTTACAGCTGGCAAACAAAGATTAGGAAAGGATTCAATCTCCTCAGATGCGAATAACAAACGAAGTTGTTATGCCAGTCAACGTAAATGGCCTCATTAGTTTTTATGTTTTTGTATTTAGCCACTTCCCCACAAACCACACAAGATAATAATTCAGAAAGCCCTTACACATCTTAGTTAGCTACAAGGCGCACTAATTCAAAAAAATTGTCAAACATAGGAACACCACCACCAACCTCCACACAGATGACAGAAGATATTCAAGAAAAAAGGCAACAACAGGAAAAGAAAACAGAATCTGTCAAAAAGGCATTATTTGAAGGTGAACAAACTGAAAGCAAGAAACAAAAAGGTATACACACTGAACTTATTTAACATAAACATAAACATCTATTACATAGAAGAAAAAACAAACTACTAAAATAAACACATGACAGCTCTGAACACAAACAACATTACAAAACCATTAATGCAGAAACTAGATCACACCAAATGTTAGGCAAATTAGGAAATACACAATCAAGTTACCCTGATTACTGCTACAAATTATCGATTGGAACAACATGCTTTAGGTCAATAGCTGCTACAAATTAATTAGGTTGGCGAACTTTCGCTAACAATGGTACCGGTAATTCTTCTTATGCGACTCTCGCGTCTGTTGTTTCTGATGGTGATGTTGCTTTAAAACAGAAAATGGTATAGATAATTATAAGCCGAATAAATAAATTTCATATGTTTAAGTAAGTTTTAAGTCGTAAGACATGAATGTCTAAGAAAAGTTGGCCAATCTCTTTAAGGGGGATGGTTAGATTATTAGGTTGAATATTTCCTAATTTTAGGTATTACTTCAGATGTTTGTCATTCTTAGTTTCCTGATGACATTAGCGATTGATCTCAAGTTATTGTATGATACTGTCATCATTAGTATATTCAAGGTTTTACATGCTTCTTTATATTACTCTCATTATATACCTATTTTTCAGTTCTGGGTTAATTTGCTTATACTTATTTAAAAATGTGCAGGTGTACCCATTTTTAAATACAGTTTGAAGAAGAATGCTATCGATTCAAACAGGCTGCAACCACTTGAGCCAAGTGATCTCTTCTTATATGCTGTAACATATTCTGGTATGAATAAAAGATGGGGCCATTCAGTTTCAGGTGATGTTAAAGTTCTTTTGGAGACCATCTTTCAGCTCGATATCTATTAGGGTCATTTGTGTATATGATGATGTAACCTTGAAAAAAAAAATGTCTTTCTAGCAAGAATTTGTAAAAATACTAGAAATATCAACAACTTCGAACCTCTTTTATTTATTTATTTTGCCTAACTACGTATACAAACACCCCGCGGCAACGCGCGGGTTTAAAACCTCGTGTTAACTATTAATAAAGTCGTACGAATGATGTATTCTGGAGTTGGACTAGTGGTCAAGGTGTTGGGATGGTAAGTGGAAGTCCCAAGTTCGATACTAGAGCCGAGTCACTTCACTCCCCTCTGTTGCATCTGGAGCACTTGTTATACTCACAAATATTTTTTTTTTCCATTTAATTATTTGCCTTTTTTCCATTGACGAGTAACAAATTTAAGAAAAAAAAAAAGTGTGTTTGTCTTGTGAGTATCTTCAATGCATTTAACTAGAAATATTGTTTTACTCATTTCAAAATATCAAAACACTATTTTCAAACTCCTCATCCAAACTACATACTTCTATCAAAGCTTTTGTTTAATTTAGATGATCAATTAATTAGATTACACAAGGAATAATAGCTTGATGAAGAAAGGGTCAGTTTGGTAAAAAAATATTTTCACCATTTGACGCATACAAGGATGTTTCGTGGTTTTCGATGACCCCTAGGCAATAATAACAAAGATGTCATATCCACTTGTAAACTAAAGAGAAATTATATATGAATGTAAATTATATAAATTATATATGTTTAATATTATACGTATTTATATGCTAAACCAATAAAATATGTCCCCCCTTTTAGTGGAGACCCTGTACGACGGCATCTATTGCACAACTATCCGAGACCCCTCTGTATGCATAGATACTCACCACCTTTTTAATGATTATCAAATGTTTTAGCTCTAAAGCACTCAACTTCCTATGTCCAAATATAAGTAGTAAATATTTAGGGTGACTATGGAAAGGATAACGGTTACGAAAATACTTCGGTTAAACTCTTACATATGAGAGGATTGACTCTCCTCAAATAATCTGAATATGAAAAATCTCAATCGCTTCAATATTGGTCTCATCTTTGCTAATGATTAACATATATGCTCAACTATACATATTCTAGTTGAAACATATAATAAGTTTGTCGCTGTAGTTGTAAATATTTCGAGAAATTGTTATATATATATATATATATATATATATATATATATATATATATATATATATATATATATATATATATATATATATATATATATATATATTGGGTAAAAAAATTGTTATATGTTTTTTTTGTAAATGTTTGCAGGAAATCACTCAAATCAGTGAGCAAAAAGAAGATTGTCTCAATCCTTCAGTAATGTTATGCCATACGTTACAAACCGAGAAGTCGGTAGTCGTTGTACTATTTTTATTTTCCCAAAGACATGGTCTAATGCGCCCTTGAATAAAGTTAGGAGGTGTCGTGATTAGCTAATTTCCAGAACTAGACCACTCTTGAGGCAGAAGAAACAATATATAGTACGTGCTAGATATTATGTAAATTTAGTTAAATCCATGCATTGCTACCATACATTGAAAATAAATCCATTCTAGGTATTGTGTCGTTGTTTGTGGTGGTGGTATTGGCAGCCAAAAAAGTAAGTATTAAAATAGGTCCATGGCCAAAAAAGTTTTAGTTGTCCTTAGTTTAGTATTATTTTGCTAAACCAGTAGACAAACGAATTCAAATTTCCCTCGACTTTACAATTTTTCGTATGTATTTGATATATCGTGTTCCCTATAATGCTTCTTCTTTCACAGGCTACTATCTCATGCTAGCTTATGTAATCGTCAAATTCATAAGTCAAATAATAAGAAATCTGTAGCTAATCTTATGAATCATGTTGGTACTACTAATATAGTAATATATAACCGTTTGAGACGCAACTTTTCATGTAATATACTTACTAACACATCAATGTCGTTACTATTCCATTCCATACTAGCTTACCTACCGGTAAAACCAAATTATGAATCACATTATAAGAAATGTGTAGCTAATCTTACTAATTATGTAGATACTAATTACTCCCTCCGCTCCAATTTTATAGTCCATCTTTCCTTTTTAATATGTCCCAAAATAATTGTCCACTACTATAAATAATAGATGAAATTGTTTAAATTTACTCTTTTACCCTTATTCAAAATTGATATTTACAAAATTAAAAAAACACACTAATTAATTGTCAAAGGATAAAATTGTCTTTATCTAGCTTTCGTAGAAACCAAAGCTGTAATTAATGCATTTTTTAAAACTGTGTGTTTCTTGTCTGTGACAATAATTTTGGGACGGAGGTAGTAATATACAACCGTTTGGGATCAACTTGCATATCATATACTTTGATACAAAACTTTTCACATAAAACTAATTACTCGTACATTAATGGAGTGTCTAACACAGTACAAGTACAACTATTTTTTTTGGAATGTGACTTTCAATTTTTGGTTTTAGAGAGTCACACCTGCCATAGGCAGGCTCTCATCCACCACATACCCAGACTATACTGTCTTAACCGGGCCAACGCTGGCGTAGTGGGGATTCAACGACTTCCGCCCGGAAACCGTTCTGCCTCCACACGAGAATACTCGCTGGAGTAACAGCCGGATGAAAACCGGGGCCGGCTCTGATTCAAGTCTCCGCAACAATGGCTCAAAGACTCTCCTCTTCATTGCCTAATATCTCCGGAGCAATATGGTCCACAAGTGGACCACAAGTGAGGACTTCCCGGTAGGTCACCCACCCGGTACTACTCCCACTTGTGGCTCGCTTAACAAGTTAAGCCCCACCCACTAGACCACAAGTCCTTTGATACAAGTACAACTATTTAATGTTGCGTGCTAATTAATAAAAAATAAATGTATAAATGAAAACATTTAGTGTGTAGATTAAAACATTAAGTGTGTAAACCTAAGAGGCTAATGCTTATATGAATTGAAGTTGAGTAGGTCCTATTCGATATAGAAAAGTTATTTTAGCTGTGTGATATATGCATTATTTTTCGTTTGATAAGTTGATCGAGTGTGTTTGAGCAAAAGAAGCAATAGCTGATCGGGTGTATTTATAATTATAAAATGTGAACCAATCTGTAATGATATGTTACTACTTGCCGCTTGAAAAATGAGCATTTTGAAAAAAAATAAAAACAAAAAAAAAAAAAAAAAAAAAAAAAAAAAAAAAAAAAAAACTACTTGCTGCGGTAATCTATGAATCTTTGATGCTCTTTCGAGGGCTATTTGTGGTCCTCTTCCTAGAGACGTTTCAATAGACCGACCTAACTAGTCCGTTTATTTCAATGGCAATTTTTTATTCGACTACTAGCAAGGAGCTATGAAGGAACTGCTTAGAATTCGTACATGCTAGGCCCGGATCAAAGATCCCATAAACTCAATTGGATTTGAGCATTTTACTCTAGTTCGGATTTGGTCGATTCGATTTTCAGACCGTGATCAGGTCTGGATTTGAGATATCTATTCTGTTGATGCATAATCTGGCACGGACTTATTCAACGACTCTCCTTGGGCCGTTAGTCGTCTTCATAAGCCCTAAGTAGACCTGTACAACAAAGAAAACCCGTTAGGAGTGGACCCGAGGCCGTAGCCCCGGGATCCACCTCCGACGGTCAAGTTAGTATGTGATGCGCGGAGCATATAATAGTTATTAGGTTTAGGATAACCTGTCATGTGTTCTGGTGAATGGAACCCCAACCATGTATTTATAGGCCTGGATTAGGGTTAACGCGTAGAGTGGGCTGTTGGCTACCCGGGCCTGACCCATTCCTGGCCCAGTCCGGACCATACATCCACAAAGTGCGTAAAGTGGGCCGCTGGCTACCCGGGCCTGGCCCATTCCTGGCCCAGTCCGGACCATACGTCCACAAGCCCCCGAGTTTAGTATGACATAGCGCATGGCTATGTTATGCTAAACTTAAGTTCTATTCATGGCTGCGTAGGCACAATCAACCAAATGCGATGGTACGCACTGGGTTCATGTGTGCGTAAGGGACGGATCATACTGCGCAGTCCAAATGCGTAAGTGCGCACTGGGATTGCGATTGTGATTGTCTCACAATGGTGAAGGTGTCCGTGGCGAAGGTGGATTCCTCATGCTGTATCCTGGGTAAGGGCGTACCTTTTGTACCAGTAACGATACAACATGGTGCGACAGAAGACGTGCTTCTATGGCAGAAGTGCGCGTTGTCCGCGACAAGGATGCGCGTTGTCCGCGATAAGGATGCGCGCTGTGCGCGCTGTGCGCGAACATTACATTCGTCTTTACAACCGACAGAGAACGTCTCCCCTGCGGTAAGATGGTGCGAATATTTAAATCCGTCTTTGTACCGGGCCTGCATTGCCTCTTACGTACGATCTGCTTCCAAATATACCTACGTGACTCGTGCGCCAACAGTGGTATTATATACCCTGGTAGCCCCCCAAGTTTGATGGTGCTACTCGTGTAGGAGCATTAAACTTAAGTATTCAAACCCTGAAAAATACTCAATGCAAATATTAAAAGTATATGCCGCGAATCGCGACTGAGAAAACTTAATGAGGTAAAAGATTAGCGCATAGCAAAAATATAGCACATAGCATATATAATACATAAAAGAAGTAGTAGCGTGAATTACACCTAACGTGAGGTTTTAAAAACTACGTAAAAGAAATAGCATGTAGCTAATAAAAAAAAAGTGCGCGCATGGCGATTAATTGATATTTTTCTTTTTATGTATTTATTAAAGAATGGCGCGGATGGATGTACTATGACCGCGACTAATAATTTCTGTTGCACGCACAGACGCAGATAGATTTATCGTGACCGCATAGACGCTAACGTTTGTGGATGATCGCAGTTGACCACGGCTTACGTCCAGTGCCTGTATGTAACAGGGACACTGCGCTCATGGCGATTGACTAGCATCGTGGTGCCTGTACATGACAGTGCGTTCATGTCGCCAATCTGCGAAGATTTCCGAACGTATGGCCTGACGCGGGTAGATTTATCGCGACTGCGCTGTTTCGCGGCTAAAGATAAAGTAGGTCCGATCGTGCGGACATAATACACTCATAGCGATAGATAAAATCGTGTTTATCAAGGTAAAAGATTTGTGTAAAACCTTCTAAATATATAAAAGATAGCATATCTTAAAAGATATGTACCAAAAAATATTAAGAGATAATATCTTTTTAAATTTATGAAATATTGGTACGTATGGTTACGTAATATTTAGATTCGTGGAACACAGGGACCAATTTAATGAAAAAGAAAACATAACTTATGTTTTATCTTTACGTGTTGTGGATCGAATCTTTTTTGTTTATTCGGTTTAGCTTCTAGATCAGCCGTATATTTTTGACCAAATCAAACCCAAACTAACAGTATGTGTACCGTATGTGTATATATCGATGCAACGCGTAGTTGCATATCGATGGTTGCTTTTCCAGCGATGTGAGAGCACGAAACTTGTCGTAGCCATGTCCCACGGATGGCGCCAACTTGTTGATGCATAATCTGGCACGGACTTATTCAACGACTCTCCTTGGGCCGTTAGTCGTCTTCATAAGCCCTAAGTAGACCTGTACAACAAAGAAAACCCGTTAGGAGTGGACCCGAGGCCGTAGCCCCGGGATCCACCTCCGACGGTTAAGTTAGTATGTGATGCGCGGAGCATATAATAGTTATTAGGTTTAGGATAACCTGTCATGTGTTCTGGTGAATGGAACCCCAGCCATGTATTTATAGGCCTGGATTAGGGTTAACGCGTAGAGTGGGCTGTTGGCTACCCGGGCCTGACCCATTCCTGGCCCAGTCCGGACCATACATCCACAAAGTGCGTAAAGTGGGCCGCTGGCTACCCGGGCCTGGCCCATTCCTGGCCCAGTCCGGACCATACGTCCACATATTCATATGTAAAATCCAAGCTAAGTTTATGAAGGGAAAAATACATCATCCTAATTTTTATGTTTAATTCTTTCTAATTGGAGTTGTCGTTAGTTGATCAAAATGTGATAAAAGTGGGTCAGCTCGCTCAATCAGACGGTAAGAATGCTGTTAGAAAGAATTTTATTGTAACCTATTGGAAATTTAACCAAGATGAAACTGTACTTTTTATGTATACACCGCATAAAGTTATATGATTTTTTGCAACTGCATGCGTACCTATGGAACTATGGTATGTTTAAAGTGAAAAGAACAAATTTAAAACTCTAGTTTGAAAGTTCTATATAAGCTTAAAGTATAATGAAATGAAAATTAGATATAAATAAACAACGTACGATCAAGTTTAAGTCTATTTAACTATTTTCCTCACCGTCCATTGAATTTTCTTCTTTTTCCAGTGAAAAACCTTCTATGTGTTAAATATTAATAAAGTCAATTAACTCACGTATTTGTGGGGTTGGACCAGCGGTCCAGGGGTTTGTATAGGAAGCAGAAGTCCCGAGTTCAATTCTAGAGCCAAGCCACTTCTCTATTCTATTCAAACGCTAGGCCCACTTGTTAAACTCGCAATATTTTTATTTTTTTCCCATTTGGTTTAATAAATCACGATCTATAGCTTCTAGCTACAAGCAAAAAAGCAGGTTTTTTTTTAACCGCATGTTCTCAATGGCAAAAGCTATGGTATTTATGGGGCTCTTAAATATTTTGATGTTGATCCAAAACATTGATGCATCTCGTGATAAGTTCGTAGTCGGAGGTTGGGGTTGGTGTCTCGAATCAGCATCATGTAACCAATGGAACGTCATGTATCTATACATACATTGTTAAATATACTAGTAATAATTTTAAAAAGTTGTTCTTTTACATGTTGGTGGTGGTATTATAGTATATATGTATGAGGCGGACAAGAGCTTAATGGTTAAAGTAAATCAAGAAGGTTGCATCATATGCAACACACCATCATCTGTTAATGCAACAAAGTATCACGATGGTTACTCGGTGGTCAAGTTAAACCAAACTAGGCCTAATTATTCCATTAGTGGATTACTTGAAAACAACAATGAAAAGATTATCATTCATGTCATGACAGACCTAACGCGCACAGCTCCAATAGATCCAAGTTTAACACACGTACAACTATTTAATACTGCGTGCTAATAGAAAATAAGTGTGTAAAACATTAGTCACTCATTTCAACACCATCGTTAGATCTTGTTTATAAAACCTAAGAGGCTAATGCTTATATGAATCGAAGTTGAGTAGGTCCCATTCGATATAGAACATATATTTTAGTGTTTGGCAATAATTGGAGTAGCACTGGTTGTTTTTTCTATAAAAATGTTTGGTACCGTAGCTTAGTTGTAATCGTAATATGTAAAACAATTGCTAAATGCTAAATGGACCTATGTGTTATTTCATGAAGCATCGAAAAATAAGCACTATGAAAAAAAAGATAAACTACTTGTTGCTTGCGAAATGAGCATTATAAATCACAAGGCTCACACCTCTAAATACTTCTAAACGCTCGACACCAAACACACCTAATATATACATGTATACAAGGCCTCATGTGGAATTATAGAGCAACAATTTGAATGGTTTATTTTATTCACTCTTCAAATGCTGTTTCGGATGTTATGGGTGTGACATGGTAATCTATAGATCTTTGATGTGCTTTCGTGGGCTGTTTATGATCCTCTTCCTAGAGACGTTTCAATGGACCGATCGAACTAGGCCTTTTCTTTAACGGCAAAGTTTTGTTCGGCTACTTGCAAGGAGCTAGGAAAAGGGAGTTGCCGAGTATTTGTACATGCTAAGTAGTAAGTACGGATCATTGATCCAATCAATTCTATTGGGATTGGAGATATCTATTCATATGAAGTATCCAAATTAAGTTTGAGAAATGAGAGTAACCTCTTCTCCAAATGTATAATTCTTCCGGGTTTTGGATCAAAGTAGGATTATATGACTTTTCATGTATACAATGCATAAAGTCATATGAGTTTTTGTGAGTACATGCATACCTATGGATCCTATAGCATATTTGAAAATGAAAAGATCAAAATTTAAAATATAAAGAAATGAACAAAAGATATAGTGTACTATCCTCACCATCCTTTGAAATCTTTTTCTTTTTTCAAGTGAAAAATATTCTACATATTAAGTATTAATAAAGTCATACGAATGATGTATATTGTTGAGTTGGATTAGTGGTCAAAGTGATTTGGTTGTAAGTGGAAGTCCCAAGTTCGATACTAGAGCCAAGTCACTTCACTTTCAACTAAACCATGTGGACCACTTGTTATACTCATAAATATTTTTATTTATTTTTTTTCATTTTTCTATTGAGGAGCAACAAATTTAAGAACAAAAAGATGTGTATGTCTTGTGGGACAACAAAAGCTTGATGAAGAGATGATCGGTTTGGTAAAAAGAATTTTCTTTGGGGAAAGAAAAGTGGATTAAAAAGAAGTATTTGATGCATGGATACTCGCTACATCTATAATTATTATCAAATGGTCTGGCTGTAATTGTGAATATTATGTTTGTTATTTATTTTTTGTTAGTCGATTAAATATACTAACAAGAGTCCATTAATGAACAAGGATATTGCCTCTCGTGTCGCACTAGTATATCTCGTAAAAACAAATTTGGTGTAATTTTCCTGCCTGAAAACGAATTATAAGACAAAAGAATTTTGCATTTCAATCTAACTTATTACTTTTTTCTTGGCTATCTTATGATAAAAGGTTTAGATCATGGATCATTTTTTTTTTTTTTTAATTTAATTTTTTTTTTATCTTGGGTTCCAACTCGACATTGTGAGCCGACTAATCCCAAGGCGACTACCCTTTTGCACGGGACTTATAGCTAGTGAAAAACATATGTAAATAACATACGCATCTTGTTGAAGTATTTTCCTCGCCATCCTTTGAAATATATTTTTTATCTTTCAAGTGAAAATTTACATGTTAACTATTAATAAAGTCATTTAAATGACGTGTTGTTGGGTTGGACTAGTGGTAAGGCTTGAGTGGGAGAAGGAGAAGACGCAAGTTCGAATCTTAGCCAAGCCACTTCTCTTCTTTCTATTCAATCCGTGACTACTTGTCTTACTCAGCAGTTTTTATTCTTTTTTCCTTTCGCCTTAACTTTTTTTCCACCGTTTAATTATATTCTCCATTTTTCTTGGATAGTAAATTTAAAAAAAAAAAAAAATGTGTTTTTCTTGCGAGTATCTTCAATGCATTTAACTAGAAATATTGTTTTACCTTTTTCAAAATATCAAAACACTATCTTCAAACTCCTCATCCAAACTACATACTTCTATCAAAGCTTTTGTTTTATTTTGATGATCAATTAATACTCAAGGATTAATAGCTTGATGAAGAAAGGGTCACTTTGTTAAAAAAGAATTTTCACCATTTGACGCATACAAGGATGTTTCGTGGTTTTCGATGACCCCTGGGCAATAATAACAAAGAGGCCGTATTCACTTGTAAACTAAAGAGAAATTATATATGTCCCTTTTTTAGTGGAGACCCTGACGACATCTATTGCACATCTCTCCGAGACCCCTCTGAACGCATAGATACTCACCACCTTTTTAATGATTATCAAAAGTTTTATCTCTAAAGCACTCAACTTCCTCATATAAAAATTAATGTTCAAATCTAAGTAGTAAATATTTAGGGTGACTAAGGAAAGGATAACGGTTACGAAAATACTTCGGTTAAACTCTTACATATGAGAGGATTGACCTTTCTCAAATAATCTGAATATGAAAAATCTCAATCGCTTCAATATTGGTCTCATCTTTGCTAATGAAACATATGCTCAGCTATACATATTATGGTAGAAACATATAATAAGTTTGTCGCTGTAGTTGTAAATATTTCGAGAAATTATATTGTTAAATGTTTTTTTGGGTAAAAAATTGTTATATGTTTTTTGTAAGTGTTTGCAGGAAATTAGTGACCAAAAAGAAGATTGTCTCAATCCTTCAGTAATTACTTTACAAACCGTGAAGTCAGTAGTTGTACTATTTTTATTTTCCCAAAGACATGGTCTAACGGTCCCTCGACTAAAGCTAGGGTTCGTAATTAGCTAAGAGGAATGCTATAGCCACAAAGAAAATTTTCACAAAACATCCACAAAGTGATGTGTCAAAGAATGATTGGTTTAATCATAAAGAGGAGAGAGAAACTATCACAACATACACCAATGACCTGTTGACACATCACTTTGTGGATATTTTGTGGAAATTTTCTTTGTGGCTATAACATTCCTCATTAGCTAATATCCCGAACCACTAGATCACTCTTGAGGCCGAAGAAGCAATATAAAGAAAACTATACTTGTATATAATAAGATCTAAATATTGTACGTGCTAAATACTATGTAAATACCCTCCTCTAGCTAATATAGTGGTTCCTAATTTGACGAATGCAGCTGATTGTTCTACTAGCTGATTGTTCTACTTGGTTAAATCGTCAGAATATGGAGGTTGGTTATTCCGTAGCTGCTGTGTGGGAGTGCATTCATCCAAGGAACAATGAGATAGATTGGTTTAATATTGTTTGGTTCAATCATCAGATTCCTCGCCACGCTATTCATTTATGGTTGGTTATTAAACGAAAGCTTAAAACTCAAGATACATTAAGGCATTGGGATGTTAGCTCTAATTTAAACTCATTACAATGCCCTTTGTGTGATTTACAGCCGGATACCAATGAGCATCTATTTTTCGAGTGTCGTTTCTCGTTTCAGGTGTGGGAATGTGTGAAGAGTCTTACGAGTATTACCGGTATTCCTTCAGCCCTTAACTCTATTGTGGATTTCATTATTCCATTAGCGCATAGGAAATCAGCTAGAAGTGTTACTCTTAAACTTGTTTTTGCGGCTGCTTGTTATTTTTTATGGCAAGAACGCAGACTTTTTAAGAAGACTATGAGAACTCAAGATTTGTGGGCTTATTAAGGATACGGTTAGGCTGAAGTTGATGTCTTGTTCCTTTAAGAAGTCATCTAATGTCCAGCGGTTTCTTCAGTTGTAGCAACTGCCTAATTCGCTTATGCAACCTATTCATAATTAGTCTCTATGTGGTATAACATGCAAAGCATTTTGAAGGTTCATGTTGTGAAGGTGTCTTAGAAGTTTGCTGTTCGCAATAGGTGCTTTGTGTGGCATCATAATAGTTTTAAGGCTTTATGCACCGTAAGATGGTTATTTCCTATTGGAGCTATTGTTATAGTAGTTTTTTGTTTTAATGCTGCTTGGGGCATGTCTCAAGTAGGTTAGTGGGTGTTCAAGTTTTTTCGCTTGAGGTTAATGTGGTACTTCGACCACATTCTATTGTACGTAACTGGATTTTTGGAGTAATATATTTTACCGAGGATTGTTGTCCCTTTTACCAAAAAAATAAAAAATAAAAATAAAAATACTATGTAAATTTAGTTTAATCCATGCATTGTTACCATACTTTGGAAAACAATATAAGGAGCATATCATACACGTACCAACTATAAAAACTATCCATATTTAGAACTTTTTAATATAAAGAAATGAAAAACTATATTAATAAGGAACGCATTTGAAATCTTCTTTTTATTTATCCAGTGAAAAATCATCTACATGTTAACTATTAATAAATCATGTGAATGATGTATTGTCGTGTTGGACTAGTGGTCAAAGCGTTGGTATGATTGGTGGTAGTCCCAAGTTCGATACTTTGCCAAGCCACTCCACTAACCAAATCAGCCCTTGCAGGCTTGCACCACTTGTTATACTCAAAAATATTTTTATTTTTTCCCCTTTGCTTTTAACTTTCCTAGTTTCAGGTTTTTCATCAAATTATTTGCCCTTTTTTTCTTTGAGGAGCAACAAATTTAATAAAATGTTTAAGCAAAAAAAGATGTGTTTGTCTTGTGACTTTGTGAGTATCATCAATGCATTTAACCAGAAAAACTTTTTGTCATTTTTTAAAATCTTTGGTTTTATTCATTTCAAAATATCAATACACTATCTTCAAACTCCTTATCCAAATGATTGACATATGCTCAACTATACATATTTTAGTCGAAACAGATCATAAGTTTGTGGTTGTAATCGTAAATATTACGAGAAATTGTTATCTGTTCTTTGTAAGTGTTTTCAGGAAATCAGTGAGCAAAAAGACGATTGTTGAAAATTTATGGAAAATTAATTTGAAGACCAATAAGACTAACAAAAGTCCAAGAGAACAAGATATAATGATATATAGTTTCAAAAAACTCCCCATTATCAACCCAAAACCCTGCAACCCGACTAGAAAATTACGCCCAACTCATTAATCAGGTCGAACAAAAGAAGCTTGTCTTGAGTTTTGTCAATTCTTGGTGATTAACCATAGTATGAAAGAATGGCTACAAATGCATTTACTAAACCTGTAAACCACTAAAAGTGTTGGCATGTAATTCTCAATCCTACAGTAATGTTATGACATACATTACAAACCCAGAAGCCGGTAGTTTTTTTTTTTTGACAAACTACTTGTTGCTTGTCAAACGAGCATTAAAAATCACAAGACTCACACCTCCTAAATATTCTATACGCTCTGACCAAACACAGGGACGGAGTCAGAAATTAGGAATAAGGGGGGCCGAAATTTTTTTCTCAAGCTAACAAAGTAATTTAAGTAAAGGTTAGGGGGGTCATTTGCCTATAATTGCGTCATATGCTTAAATTTTATAAGGTAAATAGCAAAGCGATTGGGCGTGTTGGAGGGGGCCGAGCACCCCCTGGCTCCCCCACTGTCTCCGTCTCTGACCAAACACAACCGATATATACATGTATACGGGCAACAACGAACTTTCCTAGTTTATTTTATTTACACACATCAAAATGTTGTTTTGGATGTAACATGGTAATTATCTGTGAATCTTTTACGTGTTTCATGGGCTGTTTTTGGTCCTCTTCTTATTGTTGTTTCAATAGACCAGCATAGTACTTTTATTTTAACGGCAAATTTTTATTCTGCTACTAGCAAGGAGCTAAAAAAAGGAATTGCTTAGAATTCGTACATGCTAGGCACAACTCAAAGAACCAATCAATTAAATTGGATATGAGCATAATAGATAGCGGACAGAACCAAATCAAGAAAGCGCACCGAACATATTTAGGTCCGGTCCTCAGTCCACCCGTTTCGTCATATTCGGTCTTCTATCCGGTCTGGTTCGGTGTTACGCATGACTGTTATGCTTTGTTGGACCCGACCAAACCCACCCAGACCTCAACCAAACATTTCACTCCGGTTCAGTTTTTGTTGATCCGATTTTCGGACCGTGATCAGGTCTAGATTTGAGATATCTATTCATATGATGTATACAAGCTAAGTTTATGAAAGAGAAAAGATACATCATCCTAATGTTTATGCTTAAATTTTTTCTAATTGGAGTTGTCGTAAGTTGATTGGAATGTGATAACAGTGGGTCAACTCTTCAACCTATGAATTCAAGACATTTGTCGGTAGGAGTTTTGTTAGAAAGAATTTTAGAAAGCTATAGGACGTTTGTGAAATGCGATTAAACTCTTCGTCAAGTGTATATTTCTTCCGTGTTTGGGATCATCGTTCGTAACCTATTGGACACTTTACCAATATGAAATTGTACTTTTTAGGGTAAAATGCAAAAATAGTCCCTAAAGTATCACGAAATCGCAAAAATGGGACCGAGACAAAAAGTCACGCAAAAAAGCAACTAACGTTACGTAAAATTGCAAAAAAGCCACCGAGAGGCATTTTCCGTTAGTTTCCTCGTTAACTGCCTAGTCATCAAGGGTAGGTTCGTCTTTTTATCCCTTCCCCGCCAATAACTTCAATTGCCAGTGTTTTGTTTTACAAATTTAGTCCTTTAGAACCATACTTTATATACGTGGCTCAATTTCTTCCAAGCAGAACATTAATTTCACAAGTAAAGATCTTGAGAATGGTTAAGCTTTGGCAAAATCGTGCACGCAGTACCCCGATACTTGATTTAGGAAACCTTTATAGTAAGAATACTCTGTTCCATTTTAATGTTTTCCATTTAAACTTGTTATTGTTGTCGGAACTAATTGATGTTTTATGTGTTCCACAGATTTGAATGAAAATGTGTTTTCTTTGCAAATCCATCACAATGGTGAATTTACCTCAAAACCAGGAAGAAGGTATCTCTTTGGAGATACAAATTGGTTTGACCGAATTCACTCTGACGTTTTCTCCATGGAATTATTGGGCGAAATGTTAGAGGATTTAGGTTACTCGGATAGTACCCTTATGTTTACTTACTTTAGGATACCTAGGGAGTCACTGGATGATGGTTTGCTACCACTAAAGTCTGACAAAGATGTGAAGACACTTGTGGAGTATGTTCATATATTTACACAATTGGAGTTGTATATTGAAACCTATGTTTCAATTGTTGAGTGTGAGATGATGGATCGAATGATGACTAAGGGCAAGGGTGTGGTGATAGAAGAAATAGTGGATGATGATATGAATGAGGCTGCTGGAAAGGGTGTTGATGGTGAGACTGGAAACAGTGGGAAATTACTATTGTTAGAGTGACATAAAGAGTGGCATAAGACAAGACAACCTGAGAAGGCTGGACCTGTTTTTGATACTGATTCTGACAGTGACTTCCCACCAACATTTTGTGCCGAAAAAATGATTGCAGATCATACAAAAAGGATGAGTGATGAGTTTCAATTCAGAAGGTTATTGGAGGAGATTGACCAAGACTTTACTGTGGAGGATTCAAGTGAGGAGTTTACAGGTTTGCTCGATTTTTATGATCTCGATTTTGATGATGCGTATTATGATGACACAAGTGATGAAGAGGTTGCTCAAGAATGGCATGGTGATCCATACCATTTAGTTGATGTACCTGAACCTGAAGAGATGCATCCGATTGAAGAGCCTCAAGAACCTGAAGAGCCTCAAGAGATTAGTGACATGTTTGCTGAAATAGATCAAGCATTGGATGAACTTGATGACGTTGTTGCAGCTGGAGAAGGAACAAAGGTGTATGCTCTTTATGCTGAACCAATTAGTTTTAGTTTGCTTCCACTTGTGGATGTTGATGGTGATGATGGTGAACAAAGAGTTCGTGATGTGGTTGTAATACCAGATGATCAGTGTGCTGTAGTAGTTGGAAATGAGGGATGTATATTAGTTGTTGAAGGAGATGTGCTTAAGGACAAAGTGGTTGCTAAACAAGGAGATGAGCCACTTCATGTGCTTGAAAAAAATGGAGTTGGGCAAGATGGAGTGCTTGCAGAGGACAAGTTTGAAGACCAAGGAAGATCAATTAAGAGGCGAAGACTGATGGCTGACAAGAAACCCAAGGATGATGCTGACAAGGAACCCAAGGATGATGCTAAATAATGGTTATGCTTTTATGTTTAGCTCAATAATTTGTAGAAGATTATAACAATATTTACTTTCTTAAAGTTTATTTATCGGTTATGTAATCTTAACTAGGGTCAATGATTGCATAACATTTTATCGAATCTAATGGAAGCCAAAAAACCAGGCAATTTTGGGATGTGTATGTTGGTAACCCAAACGTTTAGAATTTATTACCCAAACACGCCTAAAACACATTTTCACATGTAATTACCACGCCTATTTATATGATATAACCTAAGTAACTTCGTCATTCATCCACTAAACAAACACAGTAAAACAACAACAACAACAACAACAACAACAACAACAACAACAACAACAACAACAACATGCCCAATCCCGCAAGAGCGAGGTATGGGGGAGGTAGAAGTGTAGACAGATCCTACCCCTACCCCAGGCAAAGCCTAGGAGTAGAGAGACTGCTTCCAGGGAGACCTCCGGCACGTGCACATGTGAGAGTGATAAAGAAACCCAAAGTGCAAGGAGCAAAATAGCAACAAGACAAACAAAGCACAGAGAACCAAACAAAGAACAAGGAGCAAAGACAGTAAAGCAAGCAAACAAAGCATAGAGGAACGCAAGAGAAACAAGGAACGAAAAGGCAAAACAAACACAAGCAAGAACGCAAAGGCAAAACAAACACAAGCAAGCAGGCAGCAGGCAAGAATACAACACAAAGAACAAGCAAAGCAAAGCAAGGGCGAAAGCAAAGGCAAAGCAAAGGGCAAAAACTAAGGCAAGGGGGCTAAAGCAAAGGCCAAGGGGGAAAAAGCTAAGGCAAAGGGAAAAGAGACACCACTAGCCTACTAAAAACCTAAAAGGGGACAAGCAAAGAGACCAAAACGCCTAAAGAGCAAAAGGGCCTACCAAACCTAAAACGCAAAAGGGCAAGGCAAAGACAACCTACCACACGACCTAAACTACCCGCAAGTTCTAATCCTAGCTCTCCACTCGTTCCTATCTGAGATCATGTCCTCGGACAAGAGAAGCTCCTTCATGTCTAGCCTAAGTCTATCCTCCCACCTGAGCTTAGGTCTTCCCCTCCTTCTCAAACCGTCGACCCTCAGCTCTTCGACTCTCCTTACTGGCGCCGTCTGTGGCCTTCTCCTGACATGACCGAACCACCTCAATCTTCCTTCTCGCATCTTTGAGATTATAGTTTCAACTTCAAGTTCTGATCTGAAAACTCCGTTCGGTATCATGTCAAGCATAGTCTTCCCACAAATCCACCTTAGCATTCTCAGTTCTGCCACTTCCACTTTGTTAGCTTGGGCTTTCGTGATAGGCCAACACTCTGACCACAGTAAAACATAAACAAAGGAACAAAAAAATGTCTCAATTTGTGCTTCTTCAGGAACTTGCAGCGGCTGCTAACTCAAGTGAGTTACCATACCAGATGACGGTGTATTTTGATAGGGAGACACAGCGTGATGTCAAGTATGCGAAAGATCTGTTAAAGGCATGTCAAGAGTTGCTTGATATTGTTATTCAAAGGAACAAGTACATGGCTGAAATGGAACTTGTGCGTCCCTCGGTGCAGATGTTCAAGTGCTTGGAGTACTTTAAGACGCTTCAAAAGTCCGACGTTATCGAGCTTTTGGAATTGAAGAAGAAGATTGCTGAACCGAAGCTCAAGCTTTTCAACAAACACGCATTTGTCAAGGGACTTTAGAGTTTCTTTCAATGTTTTTTATCAACCATGTTATGTTCCTTTGAATTTTAATGTTACCCGTTATGTTTTATCAATGTTATGTTTTGAATTTTAATGGCATGTTATGTTTTTTTTTTTATCAATTTTAATGTTATATTATCAATTATGTTATCTGTTTGTTGATTTATTATGTTATTTTGCTTTGTTACTTATGTTATGATGCTATGTTACAAGGTCAAAACAAAGATTGTCAACGTTGATTGTTATTTACAAAAGTTAAACTTGATTGTCAATTTGAGTAATTTTGGGTATTTTTGTGCCTGCACATTCATTTGAATAAGGTTACACGGATAGTCAATAGTTACACGGATTTGTAATGAGGATGCTACTCTACATGGGTCAAAACAATCAAGTCAACCTAATAATTGCAGAAACAAACACTCCTTTGTACAGACCTTCCAAACTAGTTAAAGCATATAGAAATTGATTGCCACTTTGTGAGAGACAAGATTAGAGGTGGTCAAATTCTACCCACTTTCATACCAACCAAGTCACAATTGGCTGATATCCTCACAAAAGGCCTAAGCAAACCTCTGCACTACAATTGTTTATCCAAATTGGCTCTGTGTAACCCTTTACACACTGCCAATTTGCGCGGGGGATAATGGGACGCTACTCAACATGGGTCAAAACAGTCAAGTCAAGCTAATAAATGTAGAACCAAACACTCCATTGTAGCTAAGTAGTTCTAGAAGGCTTAGTTACTTATTAGTTAGTTAGTTTTAGTTTCCCGCCAATATTGTACAAACCAGACTTTACCATTCATTCACCAAAAGATCAGATCGGTTACATCAACAACTACCAACAAAAGACAAACATTACACAAAGAAACTAGCTTAAGTGCCACAAAATGGCCAGACACCATCCTCAAACCCAACACCCTCAAACAGCGATGGCACAAACACATTGGGTTCAAACGGAACCATCACATTTCCGGCGGCATCCACAGGTGGAGGCGTCAGATGGCACTGGTACGCCTGGTTCTCCGACGGAGCAAAGGTGGTATCACAATAACCCGAAGTGGTGGTGGGGTTCATGGGTTTTTTCCTTTTGTTGTTTTTTCGAGTACCACCTTGATGCGTGGGAATCGCAACAGGCTTTACCTCTCGAGGGATCTCGAGAAGCTTACAACCCCCACCAGGCAGTGTACCTGATCGTTGTAGTATAGTATAGTGACAAGTACCGGGGGATTGATCGTTCAGCTTAGGAATAGTGTCGCTAGGATTAGAAAGCCTAAATACTAGTTCTAAAGGTGAGGGATGATTATTTTTGTATTTTTATATTTTTTTAGAAAGCAATTAAAATCTCGGGTTTTGGAAGAGTAGGCGGAATTAGTTGCTATTCAACTAACCCAAAACTAAGGTGCAATCAAAATAAAATACTAAAAAGGAAAAATAAACTAATTATACTAAGGTTGTGAGCAGTAATTGGAGAAAATGTGTTTACTTAGATTTCACTACTCCCTAGATATCTTTTATACGTTAATTACTTGTTATAATTGCATGGATGACGGATTGTATTCCTTAATACCATTCATGGGGTGGCATACATAACTCCCCAATTCTATGAGCTCTTATCTCCTCCTACACCATGCCCAGCACAACTATAGGGATTGTAAACAGTGGCTCATGCATTAAATACAACCAATAAAGACCTAGTACGCCTCGGTTCATGTTTCTTAAGACGTTCAAGCATGTTACCATTTGGAGATCTGCCAGTTTTCTTAAGCCTAACATATAAATCATTCATCCAAGACAAGAATAAACAAGTAATCAACACATAATCAATATCTAGGTTTCATTAGATCTAAGCAAACACAAAAGAAATCTAGCCTAGCATGATAGAATTAAGACAAGAACAAGATATAGACAACCAACACATAGACATATTGATTGAATTAGAAGAACACTTATCTTAATTAATCATGCAAGGTATCAAGGGGTTGGAACCCTTGAAAAACCTGTAAAGTTACACCAAAATCGTCTCTAGGGTTTCTCCCCAAAACTTCTCTCCTTAATGTGAAAAACTAGAAAACTATATATAGGAAAATAGGGATGACGGCGTCAAGAACAAAGGTGTGACGCCGTCATCTCGCCGCCAAATACTTCCTCGGACGGCCTTGATCTACTTCTGACGCCGTCAAGGCCTAGGCCGTCACACAAATTACTCTTGACGCCCTGTGTGTGACGCCGTCATCAACCTCGGATTTTTATTCTTGGGGTTTTGACGCCGTCAGGAAAATTCTTGACGCCTTCATGAACTCTCGGATTTTATTATTGAGGTTTGACGCCGTCAGGAAATTACTCTTGACGCCGTCACCTACTGTTCCCAGCATGGAAAATTGAGACTTTGCCGTTTTCTTCACTTTTATGCTCCAAAAACGTCCAAAATGGCTTCTTTTCCAGAATTCACTCTCCAAGTACCTAAAATCACAAAAGGAACGATTTAGGGCAATATTTGATCAAATAAATTCGGATTCGGGCTTAAATGACCCCCTAAAAACGGATCAGTTTTCGCCTTATCATATACCCTTACACTTGAGATTTGCTTGTCCTCAAGCAAATGCGCTTTTATTCTACTCAAAAGACAAGTTAGGGGTCATTTAACACTAATATAAAAGTAATTACAACAAATAATCGTTCCACTAAAGACCAATAGACAAGCACGGAGGTCATACACAAGTACCTCACAAATAGTGTTTAGATACTCACATCTCTCGGGTGTAATAAAGTGTAAATTACAATATGGAAACGGAAGATATCTCTCACTACCTGTCATAGCAAAATAGATTACCATAGGCTTGGGAAAGGATCAAACCTCCACCACATGGCGTAAGCACCTAGGATAAACTATCAAAGAGGTCTTTTAAAGGGTTGTAACGTTAGGTATAGGGATATGAATTACACGGTTTTGTTGGATAAAGGAAGTTTTACTGGTGGCGAGTTAACAATCTTGGTTAATTACATGTACAATATGGCGTTGCTAAGCCAAGACTAGACTCGACTTAAACTAATAAATGAAAAATGACAAAAACATAAAATGAACATAGAACAAAAAGGGATGGTAGTCCGTATGTTTTTTTCTCTCTTTTTTTTTTTTTTTTCTTTTTCTATTTTTTTTTCTTTTTCTTGATTTTTTCGATTTTTTTTTTTTTTTTTTTTTTTTTATTTTTATTTTTTTGTTTTGCATACACTCTTACCCTACCATCCAAAATAATACATCATAGGGAATGGGAATTCCCCTTACACTTGAATCTTTACATACTTTACATTTAACTAATCTAATGACTCGAATTAAGAAAATCAAAATACTTGGAGCACTTTTAAGATTAACGCACATATGGGGGTAATAAATGATGTTCTTCCCCATTACTCCATAAAATAAGTACTTACCCATGAGTCCCAATCATCCCAAAACAATATGTACAAGGATATGACTCGACTTAGCAACCATGTAATCAATTAAATAGTTAACTTAGGGTTTAACAAATAACAATAATGCACTAAAGATGAGTGCATACATGGAAGGCTAAGGCAATTTGGGTGTACATTTAAGTGGGGTGTAACAAATTCTTCCCTTAAGTAAAATGCTTAAAGTTAGAAACGAAAAGATAGGCTCGGAGGGGTGTACTAGGGGTTTCGTGTACTAAAAATGAGTACAACGCTAATGGTGTGGGAAAAATTAGTTGACTTAACTAGCCAAGTAATATGACTTAAATGGTCAAGTAATTATGATACGGGTTTAACACAAGGGTGATCCTAATGCCTCTTATCATGTAGTAAATCCTACTACACGAATGTAGTCTCACTAGCGGTCTCGGGATGCATCACTAACGCAAGTTCTAGAATCTAAATTGCTACCGGTACACTCATAAGCACTAATAGTAAATGCTTTTCCTATCAAATCTAAAGGCGAACCTCACATATTTGGGTGGAAAATTTTTCTGAATATACGGTTATGTGCTAGTCATACAATCTCCTATCCATGTGACGCTTGCTATGGCTAAAGTTTCACTCCTAAATGTTGTAAAAAATTTTAAATTTGGCGCTAAAATTGCACTAACAAGTATTTCTCATAGTTTTATTACACATCTACTATCAAACAGAACAAACTCAAGCAAAAGTGCATATGTAATGTATCATCTTTTTACCCTCCCCTTACACTTAAGATGAACATTGTCCCCAATGTTCAAGTAAAGAATGTAAAAGTGAAATAAGTAAAAAGAATGAAATCAAATACTCCCTTGATTCGCTCGGTATGGATTATAGGTTGGCCAGATTAGATCTTCCTCCAAGAAAATGAACAATCAAAGCTTCCCTTCCAGAATATAAATCATCTCCTTGTCGAACATAACCTGTAAATCCTGACAAAAATAGACAAGACAACCTCGCGTAAAATCGGCGGCATCCTATATAAGTTACTAAATCCTAGAAAACAAGATAAGATATAATGCTTGTGGAATAAAGTTTGTAGATCTCCTGGAGATTATAAAACTTAATAATTCACAAAAAACCATAAGACTCCGTTAGAAAAACAAAACCGGTAAAATTTCCAAATTTTAACTCCTGACGCCGTCAAGAGTAAAACTCTGACGCCGTCAGAATGGACCTGCATAAATTCTTATGTTAAGTTTCCGGAAAATTTCTGGAAAAACTTGGTCTTACTTCCTGGAAAATCCTGCAAAACTTCATTATGACTCAATACAAGCATTTGACTCTAACAAATACGAAGATACATGCTCATTTAATATTGTGGAGAATCATGATCGGTTTGTTTCTTAAAAACATATTTGGGGTTTCCCCTTACACTTATCTTTTGCAAAAATACTTCTAGGTGGAGTTAAGACTAGGCTAAACAACAAAGTAAAGTATTTCCACATTTTAATTGTGAAACATGATCAACCAACAATAAAAACTAAGCATGCATACGAAAGCAAATAACAATCAAACAAATAAAATCACACAAAACATGGGTTGCCTCCCAAGAAGTGCCTTTCTTTATTTACGAGTCTTGTAGCTAGACTCAAGGTCATGGGTTATCACGTTTTCCTATCCCGCAAAATGAATGCGGTTTCAAACATCTTAACCAATTTCTCATCCCTCCTATACTCGGGGCCTAAAGCTAAACATTTCGAGTAATAGATCTCTTTCTTTTTGTAACCTCCAATGTTTCTCTCTTCCTCACTCGCAACCTTAATCACGGGGATGTTGTCAATATCGAGATCCTCAACTTCTCTAAACCTCTCTTCTTTGTGGGGCATCCTATATCTAATGTTTTTTTCTTTGGTTGCGAATATGATAGTGCCCTCATCATGGTTGTAAGTCATTTTAGAGGTTTTGACAAAAGGTTCTCCTAAGACAATTTGACACAAAGATTGATCAATAATTCCCCTTACATCTTCTAAGATCATGAAGTCGCACCTATAAACAAAATCCCCAACGAAAACATGTAACCCTCTAACCCGCTCAACGAAATTACACATGCGATTAGGATTGTAAGGGTCCCGCCTAGGTTTCAACTTTTCTTTCATGATCCAATTATAATAAAGCCTAGACATGATGTTCATCGGTGCCTTCAAATCGATATAAGTGTGTTCTCTAAACATATGACCAATCATGCATGGGACCTTAAGATTCATAGAGTTGTGTTTCCTAATCCATGGGCGTTTTCGGTACTTTGCGGGGCAAGGGCATTTTAGAAGGAACTTATGGTACCTTAATTCCTCAAGGGTTGGTGGGGAACTCCTAAATATTCTATAAACATTCCATGGCCCTTTCCTACAAGTGTTACTTCCTAGCTCGATTTCACCCTTATTTATCTCATTGACCTTTCTTACGTCATCATGTTCTGTTTCAATTTGATTATGTCGCAAAATAACTTCCTTGGGAAAGGTAAATCTAGTTAGGAAGTAGGAAACAAGATCGTCCCAAGAGGAGACGGATCTTTCAGGGAGTTGGCATAACCACCGAAAAGCCCGACCATGTAAGGAGAATTGAAAGAGGACTAAGAGTTCCCCTTCATGAGTATCAACACCTAATCCTACAGAATTGGTAATTTTTAGATAGCTCTCAAGGTGTTGGGTCGGGTTTTCAAAAAAGAGTCCATGGAATGCACACCCGACTTGCACCAATCGAATGGTGCTGGATTGCAAGCGGATGGACCTTATAGGTGGATGGATTGGTTGTGGTAAGTTTTGTGGGTGGTTTTGCTGTGGTGGGTTGATGGGTTCAAAGATGTTACCACCTTCCATGATGTCGGATGGTAAAGAGTTACGAACAAAAGCACGAAGAAATAAGATAGACTAAAAGAAGACCTAAAAATAAAAATAAAATCTTACTAGAAAGGAATCTAGCAAGTAGACCTAATAAAAAGAAATTCTAACCTAGACAATAACTATTCCCCGGCAGCGGCGCCAAAAACTTGATGCGTGGGAATTGCAACAGGCTTTACCTCTCGAGGGATCTCGAGAAGCTTACAACCCCCACCAGGCAGTGTACCTGATCGTTGTAGTATAGTATAGTGACAAGTACCGGGGGATTGATCGTTCAGCTTAGGAATAGTGTCGCTAGGATTAGAAAGCCTAAATACTAGTTCTAAAGGTGAGGGATGATTATTTTTGTATTTTTATATTTTTTTAGAAAGCAATTAAAATCTCGGGTTTTGGAAGAGTGGGCGGAATTAGTTGCTATTCAACTAACCCAAAACTAAGATGCAATCAAAATAAAATACTAAAAAGGAAAAATAAACTAATTATACTAAGGTTGTGAGCAGTAATTGGAGAAAATGTGTTTACTTAGATTTCACTACTCCCTAGATATCTTTTATACGTTAATTACTTGTTATAATTGCATGGATGACGGATTGTATTCCTTAATACCATTCATGGGGTGGCATACATAACTCCCCAATTCTATGAGCTCTTATCTCCTCCTACACCATGCCCAGCACAACTATAGGGATTGTAAACAGTGGCTCATGCATTAAATACAACCAATAAAGACCTAGTACGCCTCGGTTCATGTTTCTTAAGACGTTCAAGCATGTTACCATTTGGAGATCTGCCAGTTTTCTTAAGCCTAACATATAAATCATTCATCCAAGACAAGAATAAACAAGTAATCAACACATAATCAATATCTAGGTTTCATTAGATCTAAGCAAACACAAAAGAAATCTAGCCTAGCATGATAGAATTAAGACAAGAACAAGATATAGACAACCAACACATAGACATATTGATTGAATTAGAAGAACACTTATCTTAATTAATCATGCAAGGTATCAAGGGGTTGGAACCCTTGAAAAACCTGTAAAGTTACACCAAAATCGTCTCTAGGGTTTCTCCCCAAAACTTCTCTCCTTAATGTGAAAAACTAGAAAACTATATATAGGAAAATAGGGATGACGGCGTCAAGAACAAAGGTGTGACGCCGTCATCTCGCCGCCAAATACTTCCTCGGACGGCCTTGATCTACTTCTGACGCCGTCAAGGCCTAGGCCGTCACACAAATTACTCTTGACGCCCTGTGTGTGACGCCGTCATCAACCTCGGATTTTTATTCTTGGGGTTTTGACGCCGTCAGGAAAATTCTTGACGCCTTCATGAACTCTCGGATTTTATTATTGAGGTTTGACGCCGTCAGGAAATTACTCTTGACGCCGTCACCTACTGTTCCCAGCATGGAAAATTGAGACTTTGCCGTTTTCTTCACTTTTATGCTCCAAAAACGTCCAAAATGGCTTCTTTTCCAGAATTCACTCTCCAAGTACCTAAAATCACAAAAGGAACGATTTAGGGCAATATTTGATCAAATAAATTCGGATTCGGGCTTAAATGACCCCCTAAAAACGGATCATTTTTCGCCTTATCACACCTCCAACGGGGATGTCCCGGAGAACGCCACCATGAGTCCAGTGTCTGCGGCAGCTACGACAAAAGTGACGAGGTTGTGAAGTGCTGTAGTTGTTGTAGTAGCAGAACTTAGTGTCTTCTGAGAAACAACGTGGACATGGCCTTTGATGTGGGGGTTGTGTCAGAGTTGTTGTGGTCACCAACGTTGAAGTTTCTTGGTGTGTGTTGGTGGTGGTGGTTGTGGTTATGGTGGTGGTGATTATTGCGGTGTTTGGTGATGCTTCCATTTTCTGCAAATTGTTTTTATTATTATTTTTTTCTTACCTCGAGTCGTGATTTGCAAGTGTGGGTTGTGGGGGGTTTATGGGGTTAAAACCTTTTAGTTACTTTGCAAATTTAGCCATTGAAGTCATGTCAAATCGATGCCCAGGCACAGAGCTGATTATGGCGGCAAATTTAATAAGTATGTACAGTAAAAAGACGAAACTACCCTTGATAACTAGGCAGTTAACGAGGAAACTAACGGAAAATGCCTCTCGGTGGCTTTTTTACAAATTTACGTAACGGTAGTGGTTTTTTTGCGTGACTTTTTGTCTTAGTCCCATTTTTACGATTTCGTGATACTTTAGGGACTATTCGGAAAATGCCTCTCGGTGGCTTTTTTACAAATTTACGTAACAGTAGTGGCTTTTTTGCGTGACTTTTTGTCTCAGTCCCATTTTTACGATTTCGTGATACTTTAGGGACTATTTTTGCATTTTACCCTACTTTTTATGTATTCAATGTATTAGGTCATGATTTTTTGCAAGTACATGTATGCCTATGGAACCTATAATAGTATGTTTAAAGTGAAAAGAACAAATTTAAAACTCAAGTTTGAAAGTTCTGTATAAATAAATAACGTACGATCTTGTTTAAGTGTATTTTCCTCACTACCCTTTGGAATTTATTTATTTTTTATTAGTTTTTTTCAGTGAAAAATCTTCTACTTATTAACTATTAATAAAGTCTTTTAATTGATTGAATGTGGGGTTGGACCAGCGGTCAAGGCGTTGGTATGGGAAAGAGAATTCCCAAGTTCGATTCTAGAGCCAAGCTACTTCTCTTTTCAAATCGATGCTTGGCCCTCTTGTTAAACTTGTAACATTTTTATTTTTCCCCTTTGTTTTAACTTTTTTTTAGTTTCGTGTTTTTTCACGATCTATAGCTTCTAGCTACAAGCAAAAGAACAATTTTTTTTAACCGCATGTTCTCAGTGGCAAAAGTTATGGTCTTTGTGGGGCTCTTAAGTCTTTTGTGGTTGATCCAAAACATTGATGCATCTCGTGGTAAGTTCGTAGTCGGAGGTTGGGGTGTCTGGAGTCTTGAATCATCATCGTGTAACCAATGGAACGAAAAAAACCCGTTTGCATCTTGGTGACACAATTGGTATGTATACTTGCATTCTTAAATATAATAATTTTAAAAAGTTGTTTTTATACATTTTGTTGGTGGTGTTATAGTATATGTATGAGGGGGACAAGAACTTAATGATCAAAGTAAATCAAGAAGATTGAATCATATGCAACACCCCATCATCCGTTAATGCAACAAAGTATCACGATGGTTACTCGGTGGTCAAGTTGAACTAAACTGGGCCTAATTATTCTATTAGTGAAATGGTTGAAAACAACAGCGACAAGATTATCATTCATGTCATGACAGACCTAACGCGGTCAACACCAACATATCCAAGGCTTCCAACTCAAGCTCCAACGTGCGAATGTGATAAATTCTCTATATCTTTTTGGGCTTTGCTCTATGTATTGTGTTGTTGTTTGTGGCGGCGGGATGTGCAGTTACACGCCCAAAAAAGAGATCAAGAGAATCGGTGAGATTGACGGCCTAAAAATTAAAAGTGAGTATTAAAATAGGTCCATGGCCAAAAAGTTTTAGTTATCCTTGTTTAGTATTCTTTTGCTAAACCAGTAGACAAACGAATTCAAATTACCCTTGACTTTGCAATTTTTCGTATGCATTTTGATCTATTGTGTTCCTTATAATGCTTATATACCCGAAAAATTAATTAATGGACCATGTAGCAAGAAATATGTACCTAATCTTATTAACTATGTTGATACTAATATATACGAGTAACCGTTTGTGGTCAACTCGCATATCATATGTTGTGATACAAAACTTTTCATGCTATAAAGGCCAAGTTTTGTTCGGCTACCCGCAAGGAGCTAAGAAATGGGAGTTACCGAGAATTCGTACATGCTAAGTAGGATCATTGATCCAATCAATTCGCTGGGATTTGAGATATCTATTCTTATGTAGTGTCCAAGATAAGTTTGTGAAATGAGATTAACCTCTTCTCCAAGTGTATAATTCTTCCGGGTTTGGGATCAAAATAGGATTATATGACTTTTCATGTATACACTGCATAAAGTCATATGAGTTTTTGTGAGTACATGCATACCTATGGATCCTATAGCATATTTGAAAATGAAAAGATCAAAATTTAAAATATAAAGAAATGAACAAAAGATATAGTGTACTATCCTCAACATCCTTTGAAATCTTTTTCTTTTTTCAAGTGAAAAATATTCTACATGTTAACTATTAACAAAGTCATACGAATGATGTATTGTTGAGTTGGACTAGTGGTAAAAGTGTTTTGGTTGTAAGTGGAAGTCCCAAGTTCGATACTAGAGCCAAGTCAATTCACTCACCACCAAAGCACTAGACTAGTACAAAGACAACCTCCGGCGTCGACTTTTTTTTAACCGTGCCGACGTCATGACGTCGGCAACATACCTTCTCGACGTCATGTCGTCGGCAGCAACTAGTCGACAGAGCCGCGTCGGCAACGTCCCTACCGACGAATGACCCGACGACAGTGTGGGACCCACATGATTTTTGGTCAAACGAATGGTTTTGTCCGACATTTTGTTACCGACGTCAGGTCGTCGGTAATGTAATAATTATTTAACGCGTTAATTAGATTAACTTAATATAGTCAACGAAAGTCAATTTTTTTTTGTAAATGGTGCCGACGACATATAGTCGGTACCGTTTGAAATTAGTCACCATGTGCGTTATTATGCCGACGACCTGTAGTCGGCACCGTTTGAAAATAGTCAATATGTGTATTATATTGCCGACGACATGTAGTCGGCAAGAAGTTATACTGCAGCTGCACAGCAGCCTGCGCAGCTGCCTTGCCCAGATTTTTGCCGCAAAATTGTGCAGCAAAAATCTACCAATTCCAGTTTCATGTCCTGCTCTCATAACAACATATTCCAACACAAAACAATGGCTAAAACGGCTATAAAGTTTATAACGGCTAAAACGGTTATATATAACCACTAAACAATTAATAAACTTTACAAAACGGCCATAAACTTTATAACACCCTCAAAATATATCATAAAGTTTACAAAACGGGTGTTATAATCGCTAAACGTAGCTACTATATCTACAAATGTTGCAATATCCTAAGTGTTCAAAGATAATAAGATTGGGGTCGTCCGGACATAGTTCCAAAGACAAAACAACACAAAATAATACCTCTACAGCCCATCGTCTTCATACAGCCCCTTGTCGTCATCCTGATCATCATCAGAACTCCCGCTGCGAGAGCCACTCTCGCTGCCAGAGCCACTCTCGTCGCCTGAGCCCTTCGCGGGAGCGCCTGCGCCGCTCCCAATGCCGCCTCCAGCTGCATGACGAGAACCACTCTGGCTAATAAACGCCTCCCATGTTGGGTTTGTCGAGACAAAACGTGTCAACAACTCAAGCTGCTTCTCAGTTTTATTGGCTTTCTTTCTTTCTTTCTCCTTCTCTTTCTTAGCTTCAGCCACTATCGTTTTAAATTCATCAATCTTCTCCTGAGCTTCAGCAAGCTTCCTGTCAAGCTCGGACGTACCTATAAACGAAATAATCAAAATTTAAAAACGGTCATTTCAATACATAAGATTATCCAACTTTAAATACCTATAAACAAAATAATCAAAATTTAAAAACGGTCATTTCAATACATAAGATTATCCAACTTTAAATACCTGGTGGAGCTAGAGGCGGCAAGTCTACCCGTGGCCTCTTCAAGAAGGGTACCACCTTGCCGACGTCGGGTATATGGCCACGCTGCTTGCCCCCGATTACCCGAGCAAATAACGGCTTGTCTGCCGGCATATCGGATCTAGGCTCCCGTAGTCGGACCATCTCTTCCTGTGTAGTTGAAAAAAAATGAGAAAATTAATATATTAGTCGGGTTAATTACTAGATTATGTTTCAATAAATCACTAAGTGCGTGTTTGGGAAAAAAAAATAAATAAATAACGATACTTACAAACCGAGCACGAGCCTCGTCCTGCAACCAAACACCATTCTTGAAGTGGGTGTCAAGATAGGTATCGAACATGGACGGATACCGGTGGTCCTCGCTGTTCTCGAACTGTATAAATATATACACATGCATATAGGATGAAACAAATTAAAATGACTAATCAAACACCATATATATTTTATTTAGTATAAATACTTTTAATTAATATATTATTAAAATTAAATAATCTTATAAAAATAAAATGTGTCTTACATATTCGTGTCGAGATGCGGCAAATGATTTCGAACCGTGGCGGCAGAGAATCTTGTTCTTCTTTCTATTCTCTTTGTTCACAGCCGATCGTGTCTGGGCCTTCTCCGTCATGTACTTGTTGACATACTTGTTCCACTCAGCCGGCTCCAAGTTCGGAGGAGGATTTCTTCTGATCTCGTCCACTCTCGCAGCCCCACCCTTTCTCGTAAAGTAATCGCGTTTCAGTTCATGTTTATTGTCACGGTATCGGGTAGCGAAATATGTTGTTAGCGCCGACCGAATGGTCTCCCACTCCGGTCCGGTCTTGTGGCGCTCCAAATTGAACATACGCTACAATCAAATATAGTTAAAATTAATATAAAGATATAAATAAATAAAAAAATGTTAATAAATGTACACATTCAAATAATTAAATATAGAGATATAAATAAATAAACAAATTTAAATAAATATGCACATTTAAATAAATAAACACGGTAACATAACAATATATATAAAAGGAAAATGAAATAACTGACCCCGACGCTTGGAAGGAAGTTAGCCGTCAGCTCCGGTTCTATATCGTACCAGGAGTCATAGTGTAGCGGCAGCTTTCGAATGAGCTCGCCGACGTAATTGCCAAACCATGCTTGGCATGACAGTAAGTCCCCTTATCACCAATCTCAAAGTCAATAGACTGTGGGCCACGAAGTCTCACGGCAGCCTTGAGCTTCACATTCTTATTTTCTTCGCGTGATCGTTGCCTACCACCATTCTGACCTCCCCTACCCCTGCCTCCCCCCCTGGCCCGACCTCCTCGGCGGGGTCGCCCTGATCCTGCAATTGGAGTGAGTGAAAACGTCATAAAGTAACTTATATAGATATATGTATATATATACACATATATCTATATATATACATAATATGTGTATATATATATATATATACATATATATATATATATATATATATATATATATATACATATATATATATATACATATATATATATATACATATATATATATATATATATATATATATATATATATATATATATATATATATATATATATATATATATATATATTTGTAATCAAGAAATTCTTACCACTAGCACGGTGCCCGCCCTCAATCTGACGGGTAGGGGAAGGTGGTGGATCATCGGCAGAGTCACCACCATGACTCCGTGCAACTGCTGCTGCCATCTGTAAAAGTACAAGTTGAGTAACATATAGAAATTCGGGAACAAATTAACATAAGCATGCACACATTCAAATACATACACATTCAAAAGAAATATACACTTTTAAACAATCCACAACAATTTCATTAAAATAAGTGTCGTTTTACAAGTTACATTTTAAGATCAATCTGCACAATCAAAATCATTATCATAAACAACATTAGTCGCAACTTCAACTTCATCATCAGAATTGTTTGCGACTTCATTATCAGAATATGCTAAATCATAAGGATCGTCGTCTTCATCATCAATAAAATCATCGTCGTCATCAACAGGAATGATTGGTAGTGGTGCCTCAACTAACGTTGATTCACCATCGATATTTAAGGTTCCAGGTTCCAAATCATTCAAATTAGCAGACAGTTGGAGATCGGATGAGTTGTTGCCATGTATCACATCATCATCATCTTCTACCACGATGACATCCCAGATTGTGTTGTGATTTACTTCTTGGACGACCTTCCAATGGAGTGGTCGTCTGGCAGGATCTTCAAGGTAGAAGACTTGTTTTGCTTGTGTTGCGAGAATGTAAGGTTGATCTTCGAACGCATAGCTACATGCCAAAATTTGTGTCATGTTGTTTCAAGTGGTAAAACGTTGGACTCTACGGTTTTTGTTGCTTAAGTCGAACCACTTAACTCGAAACAACACAACTTTGAACTGGGAATATGCGAACTCCAGAATTTCTTCTAGTTGACCATAATACATTTCTCCCTCCTTCTCACCAGGTGAACAAATTCCGCTGTTCTGAGTTGTACGTTTTATATCGCGGCTGTGTACGACAAACCTCACACCGTTGACTACGCAAGAGTTGACTGAGATTGGGGTCGGTGATGGTCCACAAGCCAAAGCGAATAAGTCGGGAGTACAGCTTGGGTCATCGGCTATGTAAAGTTTACGGATCTATGAAAAAAGATAAGAATAGATGGAGATGAGTAATAGTCGTTATTTATAAATGGAAATACATACAATAAGTTTACCTTCGTCTCAAACCAACTCGGAAATGCTTGTTGCATGTCGATATTAGGAAATTCGCTGAAAATGTTCATGATATTAGAATAAATCGAAAAGATAACTTGGGAAACATAAATTTCAAAATATAAACGCATACCTCTCGAACTCGTCCATGTACTTGTCGATCTCAGGACTGTTGTGAAGTACATACCATATCACTCTCTTCATTTCTGGGAGACCTAACTTAATCAATGTCTCTTTACCAAAATTGGTACATAGTGATCGGAACACCTGGAAATCACTGGTTGGGCGAGGACGGTCCTGAGATGCAGCGGGATGATTAAATTTAGTCCCAACACCACAAAAATAATGAGAACAGAAAGTTAATGCTTCATCTGCAACATAACCCTCCGCTATTGAACCCTCCGGCTTAGCTTTATTTTGGACATAGTTTTTAAGCTTCTTCATGTATCTTTCAAATGGATACATCCACCGGAATGAAACAGGACCGCCTTGAATAGCCTCTTCAGGTAAATGCATAACCAAGTGAATCATAATGTCAAAAAAAGCAGGAGGATATATTTGCTCGAGACTGCACAAAATACTGATCAACTGGTCTTTAGCTTTCACAATGTCTTTCACCATCAAAGTTCGGGCGCAAATTTGCTTAAAGAAGAAACAAAGCTCGATCAATGGTGTATAAGTCTGTGCGTCCAAGTATTGCTGAAGTCCATAAGGAAGTAACTGTTGCATCATTATATGACAGTCATGAGACTTCATGCCCGTTATATTGTTATCATCTTTGGTCACTTTTGACTTGAACTTGGATCCGAACCCATCTGGTAGCTTAACTGTTTTGATGTATTGACAGAAGAGTTTTCTTTTATCGGGTGTGAAGGAGTACTTTGCATAAGGCTTCGAGCACTTCCCGTTTTGTTTGTTTCCGAGCCACAACTCCTGTCGAATGCCCAGAGCTTCCAAATCTTGTCTTGCCTTCACGGTGTCTTTAGATTTGTCATTCATTAACAAGGTGTTCAAGATACTCTCCAACACATTTTTTTCGATATGCATGACATCTAAATTGTGTGGTAGAGAAAGAAAAGACCAATATTTAAGATCGTAGAAGATAGACCGTTTAGTCCAGTTCAGCTCGTCATCATGATTACGTTTTATCTTCCCACCCCCATAATCCGGATGTTTCCCCGGCACACGTGTGGGAAATTTCGCAAGTTGAGTCAAGATATCAGCCCTGGTATCTTTTCTAGGAGGCTCTCTATGATCGAGTTCACCACTGAATGTAGTATCGTCCCTCCTCCATTTATGGTTTTTTTTTAAGAATCTTCTATGACCAACATAAGCTGTTTTGCTTATCACACGTGTAGCCGGAGTGTCTACTTTGCATGTAGGGCAAGCGTAGTAACCTTGCCCTTGCCAACCAGACAAACTACTTCGAGCAGGAAAATCATTGATGGTCCATAAAAGCATCGCTCTCATGTGGAATTGAGTGCCTGTAGCAGCGTCCATAGTCAAGATACCTGGTTTTTTCCATAATTCCACAAGGTCATCAATCAAGGGCTTCAAGTAAACATCGATGTCCTTCGCCGGTGATTTAGGGCCAGGAATCAACAACGTCAACATCAAAGAAGTCTCTTTCATGCATAACCACGGAGGCAAGTTGTATGTTGTTAATATAACCGGCCACATGTTGTAAGTCTGACTAAGGTTTCCGAACGGATTGAAACCATCAGCAGCCAACCCTAATCGAACGTTTCGTGTTTCTATAGCAAAATCCGAATATTTATTGTCAAACTTCTGCCATGCTTTACCATCAACCGGGTGTTGCATCTTACCGTCCGTAGACTTTCCAGTAGCATGCCAAGTCATATGTTTTGCAGTGTGAATAGACTTGTACAAACGTTGTAGTCTAGGAATGATAGGAAAGTAACGCAACACCTTGTTAGGAACTTTCTTCCCCGTTGTTTTATTGTTTTTCCATCTACTCGTTTTGCAAACCGGACAATACTCCAAATCTTCGCCATCAACCCCTCGATATAGAAAGCAATCATTTTCACAAGCATGTATCGACTCGTACCCTAACCCAACCTTTTTAAATGTCTTCTTTACATAATAGTATGACGGTGGGAGATTGTAACCTAACCTGGGCGAAAATACCTCCTGGAGAAATTTTAGCGTTTTGTTAAATGAAGTATCACTCCATTTACCGCTGACATTGAGATGTGTAAACTTTGCCATAAAATCCAATGTTGTCATAAAGTCACAACCCGGGTACAGAGGCTGGTTGGAACTTGCAAGTAACTCTTCATACTCGTTACGCAGAGGAGGTGTCGCTGCTTGAGTAGGCTCGTTACTTGTCTCGCCAATATTTCCGTGAGTCGGCTCATTATTCGAAGGAATATCAAGAATAGCATTTTGATCATTATTCGGAGGAATATCAAGAATATCATTTAGGCACGCACCCATGTCACTCATCTCACGTTGTGTTGTGTTATCAAGAATATCATATTGATCATTATTCGGAGGATCCGGTTCACCGTGATCCTTCCATTGTGTATGAGTTGGGTCCCACCCATTTTTACCTATGTGGTATTTAAGACCTTCGAGAGATACCCATGGAACATTACAACAACGACGACACGGACATTTTATTTTTCCAGAATTATTCAATAACGGTTTGCAATGATGGAGGAAGGCGGCAAGACCATCAAGAAATTCTTTTGAACCACGATGATCTATACGGGTCCAACTCTTATCAATTATTATAACTGCATTTTTATGATGCAATCGGTTATTATATGCACTTAATTAATGATTACGAGTTGTTTTGTTCGCCTAGCGCAACTATGGAAGGCAATCCTAACCCACTCTTTGAATGATTCGTCCCATATATGAATGCGTATAACTGATTTACTATTTGAGAAAATTTCGGCAGCATTTCCCCTCAACTCCCCAAATATGTGCATTAAGATGGACATATTCGTAGGAGTAAAGGAGAAACACTGTCGAAATAATCTCAAATAGTAAATCAGTTATACGCATCCATATCCTAAATGAGATAAAACATTCAAAAAGCAGTCCCAAACAGGGGACTTTCCGAAATTAATTTCTAATAAATTAATTCCGGACGGGTTTTCTATAGGATGATTAACTTCGGACGGGGACTTTCCGAAATTAATCACTAAAATCCTAAAACATTCACAAAAGTCTAACAATAGCATATATTTTAAGTTAAACAATTAGAATATAAACAATTATGAAATATAAGCCGAAAACAAAACAACATAAGCCGAAAACCAAACAATTAAAGTTAAACAATTATATAGTTACTAACAAACACACTCTAAAATCACACGATTTTTTTCTTTCTTTTACTAGTTTAATATTTGCAACCTTCGGAATATCCTACTTAATACATACCTTGGTTGTGTCGTTAAAACCAACCAAAAAACTAACCAAACGCAATATCCTACTTAATACTTAATCTGTAAACTAATACTTAATCACATTTCACAATCCGCAACAATTAATCCCTTTTATATCAAAACCTAATATACTAAACTACAACAAAGCATAAAAATGAAAAAAAAAAAAGGAATACATACTGTCTCGGCTACTGTCTCGGCTGTGGTCTCGGCTGTGGTATCGGCTGTGGCTCGGCTGTGGTATCGGCTGTGGTATCGGCTATAATAAAAGAGAGCAACAATATATATCAAAAGTTTAAACAAAAAACTGTTGTCGGCGACATGTCGTCGGGATACCAAAAGTTAATAAAAAAAATAAAACGAGGTACATTACCTGCTGTCTTGGTTGTCTCGGCTCTCACCCTCGGCTCTTGCTCTCGGCTCTCACCCTCTTTACCTGCTGTCTTGGATAATAACAATTAAATTAAAAAAATAATAAACAAAAAATAAATTAACAATAATAATAACAAAAATTAACAACAATAATAACAATTAAATTAATAATAATAACAAAAATTAACAAAAATTAGAAAAAATTTTACCTGCTGCTGTTGAAGAAAGGAGGGTTGGGGAAGAAGAAGAATTAAACAAAGGAGGGGTTGGGGAAGAATTAAACAAATGAGGAGGAGGAGGAGGTGCACAGTGGTGCTATTGTGTGGAGCTGCGGTGTGGTGTGGTGGTGTACGTGGTGTTGATAATCGCCGGAGGAGGAGGAGGTGGTGTGGTGTGGTGGTGTACGTGGTGTTGATAATCGCCGGAGGAGGAGGTGGTAGTGGTGTCGGAGGAGGAGGAGGAGTACAATATCGCCGGCAGATGGAGGAGATAAAAAAGTTTTAAGTTTTTTTCTTCTAAGTGTTGACCCCGTCTATTTTTGTTATATCCTTTAATATTACCGACGACATGTCGTCGGTAAAGTAAAGATATTTGTCGTTTCTAGTTTGGCGGGATGTATGAAATTTTGGCGGTTATATTACCGACGACAAGTCGACGGTAATATTATAAATACTTTTTATAAAATAAAAAAAAATTAAAAATAGTTTTATAAAAAAAAAAATAAGTAGTTAAAATTTTTATTTATTATAAATACTTTTAGAAAATTAAAATAAAAATAGTTTTATAAAATAAAAAATAAGTAGCTAAATTTTTTATTTATTATAAATACTTTTATAAAATTAAAAATAAAATAAAAATAGTTTTATAAAATAAAAAAATAAGTAGTTAAATTTTTTATTTATTATAAATACTTTTATAAAATTAAAAAAATAAAATAAAAATAGTTTTATAAAATTAAAAAATTAGTTAAATTTTTTATGGTTATACACTAGATGATTAACGAACGAGCCGAGATGTTATGGTTCTACACTAGATGATTAACGAACGAGCCGAGATGTTACGGTTCTACACTAGATGTTTAACGAACGAGCCGAGATGTTATGGTTATACACGAGATGTTTAACGAACGAGCCGAGATGTTATGGTTATACACGAGATGTTTAACGAACGAGCCGAGATGTTATGGTTATACACGAGATGATTAACGAACGAGCCGAGATGTTATGGTTCTACACTAGATGTTTAACGAACGAGCCAAGATGTTATGGTTCTACACTAGATGATTAACGAACGAGCCGAGATGTTACGGTTCTACACTAGATGTTTAACGAACGAGTCGAGATGCAATGGTTATACATGAGATGTTAAACGAACGAGTCGAGATGCAATGGTTATACATGAGATGTTAAACGAACGAGTCGAGATGCAATGGTTATACATGAGATGTTAAACGAACGAGTCGAGATGCAATGGTTATACATGAGATGTTAAACGAACGAGTCGAGATGCAATGGTTATACATAAGATGTTAAACGAACGAGTCGAGATGCAATGGTTATACATGAGATGTTAAACGAACGAGTCGAGATGCTATGGTTATACATGAGATGCAATGGTTTTACCTAACAACATTTTTTCTACCTAACACATTATCCTCACAATATAAACACACACACACACACACATACTCATCTCACTATATCTATCTCTAGCAGTTTCTATTTTCTGGCGACACCAGCATTTTCCGGCTGCCGAAATCTTTTTTTGGCCACCACCTTTTATCACCTCAACTTGTAGATCGGGCCACACCGGTCACGATTCAACCACTCAACCTCACAACCACAAACATACACTGTTATCATGGTGAAGAAGATGGCAGAATTTGAAGCTTTTCCTTGTCCTTGTGAACGAGGAGACGTGATTCTGCGAGAATCGTGTAAATCTTACTCCCGTGGTAAACTATACTATGCGTGTCCTTTCTCGCAGGTGAACAATTACATATTTTTTCGTGTATTATATAAATAATTTGGTTAGTTGTTAAAAATAATAGTTTTTACTCTTTAACAGCCTGGGACAGAAGACCATGGATGTAATTTTTTTTTATGGAAGGAGGAACGACTCGCCAAAATGATGATCGGTTCTCTGGGAGCTTCAACATCAAGCGGTTCTGGATCTGCTCCAAAAAGGTGCTCAAACTGTCATGAAAAAAATCTTAGAATAAACATGCTGGAGGCACAAAAACAGGTGCTGAAGGCACAAAAACAGGTGCTAGAGACAAAATTAAGGGTGCTGGAGGCAAAACTTGACATGGCAACGTATCCCAACCACGACCACGCATGTCAGTTGGATGCAATACTCCGTGACCTTTTAGGTGACATGGATAAATTTCATATGTAGTACTGTTATCGTTGTTGTTGCTGATGTTATTGATGTTTAATAAAATGTTGTTGTTGTTGTTGTTGTTTAATAAAATGTTGTTGTTGTGGAGCAATAATTATCAAACACAAAGGCAAACTGTTTATTTAAAATTTGTACGCACAAATAATAGAACTTAAAATTTGTCATGTGTGTCTTGTAAGAATTGACGATTGAATTATTTGTGAGGATATATATAGGCTGATTTTTGAAGATATATTCCCGTCGACATGTCGACAGGAAAAAGAACGCGGAAAAATATCCCACCCAATATTTTACCCATTTATCAAAAATATTTATAATTACTAATATACTCCGTCGACATGTCGACGGGACTCTCAAAACAAAATAATTATTATGCTTAATCACACGTTAATTCCCGTCGACGTGCGGGTAAATTTCGCGCCCAACTTTGGTGAATTATTAAGGCTAAAAAAGTATGTTAAAATTTTCCCGTCGAAATGTCGATGGGAAAATACGATTATGAAAAATTTAACGCAGTAGGGCTCGATCAAGCGTTTTTTTTTTCGTTTTCTGCCTTATGCCGTCGACATATTGTCGACGGGAAACAGCTCGTCATGTGTTCTCCTTATCCTTGTAGTGATATTATAAACTAACAAGCATCTTTATTCATTTTTGGTCATTCTACAACTCGAGCATTATAAAATGACCCTCGATTTATGCATGTATTCCAACACAACACAGAAACGAAATCACAAAGTAAACATTCACGATATAAACTTACAACAATTCTTAATACACAAAGATACAAAAAACAAACAAACAGACAGACATAGCTTTAGAACCAGCGTTGATCAAAGCTTACAATAACTTTATTCCCAAACTCGATTTTATCGTCGAGTATTCAAGTCCTATCACCACCTTTACCACTTTCTTTCCTATCTTTTCCACCACCAGTAGTAACACCACCACCTACACCACCACCACCAGCACCAACATGAGCACCATAACCACCACCTTGACCTACATCACCAATATCATGAGCCTTGTCCTTAATAGCCTGGCCTATTTCCTTGGTCTTCTGCCCAGCATACTCACCAGCATCCTGAATTCTATCCTTAACATAATCCATATCTTCCCTAATATAAGGTGCAGAGTGCCTTAGCATGGTAACCAAATATGACAATGAACTCAGCCCGGTTCACTAGTACAAAGACAACCTCCGGCGTTGACTTTTTTTTAACCGTGCCGACGTCATGACGTCGGCAACATGTTCAACCACGCCAAGTCATGTGTGTCTTGTGAGATGTGTAAAATGAGACGGAAATGATTTTGTGAGAATGTATATAGGTAAAAAATGAGACGGGAATATATTTGTTAGGTTATATATAGGCTGAATTTTTGGAGAGATATTCCCGTTGACATGTCGACGGGAAAAAAACGTGAGAAAATTCCCGCCCAATTATTGGCTATAATGTACACGCAGTTAAAATAAGTGCCGACGACGTAGTTAAGGCAGGAAAAAAACCCCGCCCAATTATTCGCTATAATTCACAAAAGGGAAAAACCAAAATTTTGACTCAAATTGTTACCGACGTCATGTCGTCGGCGTCGTTAAACTAGGGGATATTAATTATTAATCATTGGTTAATCCCACGCTAACCACAATTATTTGTGTATTTATATATCACCGACGACATGACGTCGGCACGTGTTTTGGCGGTCAAATTCCCGCATATTTTTTCACCAGGTTTATCAATAGTCAAACATGTTGTTATTATACCGACGACATGACGTCGGTAATATTCTAGATTAAAAATTCAACGCAGCCTTGTCTGGGTCAAGCCAATTTTTTGTCGTTTAGCGTATGGTGCCGACGACATTGAGTCGTCGGCATGGTGCTCGTCGCCCGAGGTACGTTTTCTTGTAGCACTCGACCACTTGTTATACTCTTAAATATTTTTATTTTTTCCATTTACTTATTTGCCTTTTTTCCATTGAGGAGCAACAAATTAAAAAAAAAAAAAAAAAAAAAAAAAAAAAAAAAAAAAAAATGTGTGTTTGTCTTGCGAGTATCTTCAATGCATTTAACTAGAAATATTGTTTTACTCATTTCAAAATATCAAAACACTATCTTCAAACTCCTTATCCAGATTGCATACTTATATCAAAGCTTTTGTTTTATCCACAATTCCATATGATCAATAAATAAGATTATTTAAAGGACAATAATAGCTTGATGAAGAAAGGATCGGTTTGGTAAAAAGAATTTTCTTTAGGGAAAGAAAAGTGGATTAAAAAGAAGTATTTGATGCATGGATGTAATTGTGAATATTATGTTCGTTATTTATCTTTGTTAGTCGATTAAATATACTAACAAGAGTGCATTAATGAACAAGGATATTGCCTCTCGTGTCGCACTAGTATATCTCGTAAAAACAAATTTGGTGTAATTTCCTTGGCGAAAAACGAATTATAAGACAAAAGATGTTAATTATTAATAAAGTCATTTAAATGATGTGTTGTGGGGTTGGACCAGTGGTTACGATAGATGTGAGTGGGAGAAGACGCAAGTTCGAATCTTGAGCCAAGCCACTTCTCTTCTCTATTCAATCCGTGACCACTTGTTATACTCATTAATTTTTATTGTTTTTTTCTTTTGCCTTAACTTTCCCAGTTTCTCATTTAATTATGTTCTCCTTTTTCTTTGAGAGCAGTAAATTTAAGAAAACGTTTAAGAAAATCTTCAATGCATTTAACTAGAAATATTGTCTTACTCATTTCAAAATATCAAAACACTATCTTCAAACTCTTACCAAATTAAAAGCTTTTATTAAAGCTTTTGTTTTATCAGGATTGATCAATGAATAAGATTACTCAAGGAACAATAGCCTGATGAAGAAAGGGTCGGTTTAGTAAAAATAATTTTCTTTGGGGAAAATTGGATTAAAAAGAAGCATTTGATGCATAGATACTCGCCACCTTTTTAATGATCATCAAATGTTTTAGCGCTAAAGCACTCAACTTCCTCATATAAAAATTAATGTTCAAATCTCGGTAGCTACATATTTAGGGTGACTTAGTAAAGGGTAACGGCTACGAAAATACTTCTGTTAGTCTCCTTCATCTGTGCCACGGATTTAACCCTCCTCAAATAATCTGAGCCAAGATAAGTTTGTGAAATGAGATTAACCTCTTCTCCAAGTGTATAATTCTTCCAGGTTTGGGATAAAGAAGGATTATATGACTTTTCATGTATACACTGCATAAAGTCATATGAGTTGTTGTGAGTACATGCAAACCTATGGATCCTATAGTAGATTTGAAAATGAAAAGATCAAATTTTAAAATATAAAGAAATGAACAAAAGATATAGTGTACTATGTAGGGGATAAACAAAATAAACGAACATAACCGGATATTGTTTGAATCTCTGAAAGACGTTTGAACACTTTCAGATCGAATCAATTCGGTGGTTCCCCCGAATTATTCAATCGGATACAATTCAGAGATTGAGAACGTTTTGAATGCTTGTGTTTGAGATTCATGAACCAGAGAAAAAAAAAAAAAAAAAAAAAAAACATGACCAAAAGAAAAGCGTTACTTTATAAATCACGGATTAGGGCTCCTTTTATGCAGGTTTTTCCAATGGTTTCAAAGTTGTCAAAATTAGTCCCTTGAGTTCTGAAAATTTAATTTTCTAAGGAACTTTTACCATAACAACTTGGACCCTAATGCCTCCGGACCCCCGTCCCTTAGGAGCTTCGCCCCTAAGATCATAATAAATTCAAATAGGTGTGCACTCCACACCTTCAAGCCTAAACAATGTATTATTATGATTAAATTGGTCAAACAAGTTAATCCAATTACACTAAAATATCCAACATTCCTCCCCCATTTTAGTGCAATCCTTGATTAACTAAAACAAGTGATCTCAAACAATCAAACTTTTGCATAAATGAAATGTCGTGACGATTGAATTTCACATTAGTACATTACACATTCCGAATATTCGAATACCATGGTGTCGCTAAGGATTGAACCCTGGGAATTCATTTTGAATACACGAAGATAATGTACACAAAAGTTTACATACATAGTAGTTCTATCTTGACACATGTTTTACTAGCCTATGTCCTTATCCTTCATAAGCATGTCAAAGCCAAGTCTCAGCTTCTTGAAGCGGCTAAACTTCATGGTATTTCCTTTCAATCATGCCCTGCTTGCACTTTTTCAAAGAACTATTAAGTAGATAAACTTCAACCTCTTTATCTTGCAGGTCCAAACACATTCCTTGGGATAGTATATCATGTGTTCCAATCTCTAAGTGTGAGCTTTCCACATTGAATTCAACTTTTAACATTGTATTAGAAGGGAATTGGGTGTCTCACCATTAAAGAATTTAAACGGACTTTATTTCATCCCTATTCCGACTTTGTGCACTATGTCCCTTCAAACCACTTTGTCAAGTGGTTAGAAATTGATAGTGTAGGTTCACTATCTTAACACATTATATACATATGGTACCATTGACTTTTAAACATAATACAATGTTTAATAACAAGTCCTTTAACCATAATATTTCTTTAAAACGAGAAATTAAAACAACAATTCATGATGCCAAAGTTAACCACGTTGTACAACTTTATTTCTATGATCCCAAGATTACCACACCAAATGTGAAAATACATTCACCATTGAAAGTGTAATCTTCTTGATCAATTATCCAACTTAATTGCATCAATAATTGTATCTTTTCTAAACTATAATCCATAGTTTTTATTCAAAAGTACGTGGGTACTCATTCTATTGCAGTCGATATATCATTTTACATATAAACAAATGATATCTACCCGACCAGTAATAGACCGTCTAAATTAAATACAAGTACTATGTATCCATTAGACAAAATGACTTGGTAAATTTAATATAATAGATTGATCTAGTATTACTAACATGTTATTAAAGTAAACACATTGTTACTACAAACGAATAACCACTTATTCAACATGTTTATAATCAATCAATCAATCCACCAATGATATACACAACATTGATAGCAATATCCATTAAAATGAATATTTAACAGGGGATGTGGTACAAAGTAGTGATTAGACAAAACAAAATGACCACATCAATTTAAAATAGTCTCATCTCTCATCTCAACTTTTCTAATTCATCCATGCATAAATACCCAAAAGTATCATTCACAATTAATACCGTGAACCGCAAATCAAGTCACTTGATTTATTTACTAATAGTAAAATAGGTTATGCACATAATGATCCACCGCCAAACAGCATGTACTCATTTCTAGTTTATCACTTATTTCATAAGTGAAACTTCCATTTAGTAAGACACTAAAATTCCCCTTCGAGTAAAACAATCTATGTTTCATCAAAATACGACGTACTATGATGTGAATATCATGCAATCTCATTGTCCCATAGTCAGTATGCTGATAGACCAAATGTGACTTGTTCTTAAAACAAGGCAATTTTGATTTAAACAAATTTCGCTTTGACAAAGAGAGAAAATAGTAATTAACATCCATGATCCATCTATATAATAATTTCAAGATGATTAATATAGACTAGTTCTTAGATATGATGGTTCTGGGAAGTCAAATCTTTGAGAAAATGTTTTTAACATTACTATTTTCTATTACATGTAAATCCTTTCATGATTTACAATTCTTAAACAGCGACACATTAAACCAAAATCAAATTACACAAGGCAATTAATGGATCACAGAACATGTGCGACTATTTTTCTTGAAAGTATCAAGAAATTAACCATCAAATTACAATTAACATGTAAATTTACCATCCACAACTTGCAATTTTGCATCATGCAAAGACAACATCCAAAATATACAAGTTACCATTTAATATGCATTTTGCACAAAAGGATGTTTAGTCAATTAAGACTAATTTTGTTGTGGTTCTTATATATTAAGCGTCAAACTAGACATATATAACTGTCATTCAAATCAGATCATGCATGGATCAATAAGAAACAAATATTCAGGCAATATTATTCTTCTAACCAATGAATGCGTTATGTCGTCATTTACTAGCATATTAAACAAAAAGTCTTAAAAATTAGAGATTCAATATGCAAAGAACTTCATCATACAATTAAACAAATAACTTTAATAAAAGTTGCAATTTCATCATTCATGGAATTAACGATCAACAGTCCAAATCCATGAATGCAATTAATATATCCACCAAAATCATTAAAACAGTATCCTTGTATGAAAACAGTCAACCAAGTTTTATCATGTGTCAATCACATCAAAACGTACAGGTTTCATGCATGCAATTCATATACTTATATGCATCTTAATTTAATAAGGTTAAATAGGAATTGCGTACTCGTGAGTATGATTGAATCAATTCCTTGTTCCACAGTTTGCATCGATTTCCACCAGTACCAATTCAAACTTTATATGTCCTCTCCAATATCCTTACACAGATTCACCAATCTTGATTAATATATCCTTCACAGAATTAGGGTTTGTCATCTTCAATAATTGATTCGATCTTTGTAGGGGATAAACAGAATAAACGAACATAACTGGATATTGTCTGAATCTCTGAAAGGCGTGTGAACATTTTCAGATCGAATCAATTCGGTGGTTCCCCCGAATTATTCAATCGGATACAATTCAGAGATTGAGAACGTTTTGAATGCTTATGTTTGAGATTCATGAACCAGAGAAAAAAAACATGACCAAAAGAAAAGCGTTACTTTATAAATCAGGGATTAGGGCTCCTTTTATGCAGGTTTTTCCAATGGTTTCAAAATTGTCAAAATTAGTCACTTGAGTTCTGAAAATTTAATTTTCTAAGAAACTTTTACCATAACAACTTGGATCCTAATGCCTCCGGACCCCGTCCCTTAGGAGCTTCGCCTCTAAGATCATAATAAATTCAAATAGGCGTGCACTCCGCACCTCCAAGTCTAAATGATGTATTATTATGATTAAATTGGTCAAACAAGTTAATCCAATTACACTAAAATATCCAACGTACTGTCCTCACCATCCTTTGAAATTTTTTCTTTTTTCCAGTGAAAAATCTTCTACACGTTAACTATGTAATAAAGTCATACGAATGATGTATTGTTGAGTTGGACTAGTGGTCAAAGTGTTTTGATTGTTGGTGGAAGTCCCAAGTTCGGTACTAGAGCCAAGTCACTTCACCCACAACCAAACCACGTGGAGCACTTGTTATACTCATAAATATTTTTATTTTTTCCATATAATTATTTGCCTTTTTTCTATTGAGGAGCAACAAATTTAAGAACAAAAAGACGTGTTTGTCTTGTGGGACAACAATAGCTTGATGAAGAGAGGATCGGTTTGGTAAAAAGAATTTTCTTTGGGGAAAGAAAAGTAGATTAAAAAGAAGTATTTGATGCTTAGATACTCGCTGCATTTATAGTTACTAGACGAGTAACCGTGCATAGCAACGAGATTTTTTAGCGATAGATATTTTATATTGATAAAAAAAAGTTTATAGGTTATAAAGAAAAAATAATAAAAGTTTGAAGATTTGAGAATTAAACATAATGTTTTGAAACCTGGTTCGACCCGGGTGGTTTAACCGGTTGAGCCGTTTCGGTCGAAAAATTGGTCGATTTAAACCGGGTCAACTTGCTAGGTTGGGTCGAAAGCGGGTCAAATTAAACCGGTTCAACCCGTTGGGTTTGAAGCGTCCCGGGTCAACCCGGTTTGTGATTTGTATTAATTGTTTTAATTGATTGTATTTAATTTGGTAGATATGTTTTTTGTGAATAAATCATTGTACTTTTAAGTAATGAGATGTTTTAATAAGAGTATTAATTACATTTCATAATTTCTTTTAATAAGATTTTTCAACATTTCACATTACTTGACTCTTCACTTTTTCACTTTTCTACTTTAACCATTTTTTCTTTATATGTAGTATAGATTATCAGAGTAAATTACAAATGGTCTATGGCTGTAAGTGTGAATATTATGTTTGTTATTTATTTTTGTTAGCCGATTAAATATACTAACAAGAGTCCATTAATGAACAAGGATATTGCCTCTCGTGTCGCACTAGTATATCTTGTAAAAACAAATTTGGTGTAATTTCTCCGACTGAAAACGAATTATAAGACAAAAGAATTTTGTATTTCAATCAAACTTTATTACTTTTTTCTTGGCTATCTTATGATAAAAGGTTTAGGATGTGAGTACTTATGTAATCTTTTACTTTATACGTGGAAGTAAAATAATACACTGACGAAGTTCGAAAGTTTAATACAAGTTAAAAAATCTTTTATTCGCTACAATAAAATGAAAAGCTATATTCATTTATAATAATGATTATCCCAATTTTAAACTATAGTTTCAAAGTGCTATATCAACTTAATTTATAAAGAAATTAAAAACAGATGTAAATAACGTACGCATCTTTGTTTGAGTGTATTTTCCTCACCATCTTTTGAAGTCTTTTTTTTTTTTTTTTCGTGAAAATTCTCCTACATGTTAAGTATTAATAAAGTCATTCAAATGATGTATTGTGGGTTGGAGTGGTTACATTCTGATGTAGAGAGGAGAAGAAGACCCAAGTTCGATTCTTGAGCGACACTTCTCTTCTCTCTTCAATTTGTGACCACTTGTTATACTCGTCAATTTTTATTATTTTTTCCTTTCGCCTTAACTTTTCCCAGTTTCTACACATATTACGAAAACTTGTTATCTGTTCTTCACTTCTTTGTAAGTGTTTTCAGAAAATCAGTGAGCAAAAAGAAGATTGTTGAAGAGTCATGGAAAATTAATTTTAAGTCCATCAGAACAAGATGTAGTTTAAGCTTGTCAGCCCATAACTCTGAAAATCAAGCCCAAGTTTCAGCCCAGCTAGAAAACTACGCCCAACTCATTAATTGGGTCCAACAAGAGAATCGATCGAAGAGTGATAAGGTTCGATGAGTTTAACACACGCACGACTATTTAATACTGCGTGCTAATACCGTAAAAAATACGTTTGTAAAACATTAGTCACTCATTTCAACAACATTGTTAGATCCTGTTTATAAAACCTAAGAGGCTAATGCTTATATGAATTGTGAAGTTGAGAAGGTCCCGTTCGACATAGAACATATATTTTAGCAAGCTGCACTCATTTTTGTTTGATAACTTGATATATACAAAGTATATACGGGCAACAACTTTCATGAGGTTTATTTTTTTCACACATCAAAATGTTGTTTTGGATGTTACATATCGGTGTAACATCGTAATCAATGCATGAATCTTTGATGCGCTTTTGTAGGTTGTTTATGGTCCTTTTAACGGCAAATTTTTATTCAGCTACTAGCAAGGAGCTAAGAAAAATGAATTCCTTAGAATTTGTACATGCTAGGCGCGAATCAAAGATGAAAGATCCAATCAATTCCAATTGGATTTGAGCATGTAATAAATACTTTGAATATCATGAAGAAAAGCTTTTGAACAAAAAAAATTAATGAACCATACAAGTTAACGACCAGATCATGACCCGTATAGTTTTGTTAATCCACACGCATTATGACCCACTCGTAAACATAGTATTAGCATCAACTTACTTAACCCAAATGACTTTAGTATATAAATTACTAAGTATTCCTTTCTACTACCGATGTAGGATTAGAAAGAAAATTTTATATTAAAAAAAAAAAAAAAAAAAAAAAAAAAAAAAAAAAAAGGTTTTATAACACACATAGACTACTCCCCTATTTTTAAGCCATAGTTCTTTATTCATCTCCACTCAAACTCTCTCGAACTTCCTTACTTCCCCACCACTTTCCTATGACATTTTTACATGATTCATAGTTCTTTAAATCCACACATTTACCAATGAATTTAGCATGCTTTTTTTAGTAGTATATAATATTCGATTGATAGCGTATTTAGCAACTAACAAAAACAGGCAATATGATTTAATTCATGCATCGTTACCATAGTCTAGAACGTGCATTCAACGAAAAATGAGAGTCGGAATTAGGGCTGCGTTTCTTGCACATGAAAATTTTGCATGAGGGTCTCAAGAGCGAAGCTTGTCTTGAGTTTTTGTCAAGTCTCGATGACTGACCATAGTATGAAAGCGGGGCTAAAAAATGCATTTACTGAACCACTACAAGTGTTAGCATGGAAGTTGAACCAAACCGGGCCTAATTATTCTATTAGTGGAACAAGGGCCGAAAACAACGAAAAGATTATCAATCATGTCACGGCAGACCTATCGCGCTCAACACCAACATATCCAAGCCTTCCAACTCCAGCTCCAATATTCAAATTCGAAAGTTATACATTCTTTTTGCGCTTTCTTTTAGGCATTGTACGTGTTGAATCGGGGGAGATTGACAACCATAATAAGTAAGTTTAAAACTAGGTCGATGCCGAAGTTTTAGTTATCACTGTTTAGTATTCTTTTGCTAAACCAGTTGACAAACGAATTCTATTCAAATATCCCCCGACTTTGCAATTTTTCTTATGTGTTTGATATTTGGCATTTTCTATCATGTCATCTAACAGCGTCAATATAATTCCATAAAGCTTCTTCCATACGTTGTTACTATTTTATACTAGCTTACCTACCCGTAAAACCAAATCATGGATCACATTATAAATCTGTAGCTAATCTTACTAATTATGCTGATACTAATATATAACCGTTTGTGATCAACTCGCATATCTTATACTTTCATATAAATTATGCGTACATTAATGGAGTGTTTAACAAAATACATGTACAACTATTCAATATTGCGTGCTAATAGAAATTAAGTGTGTAAAACATTAGTCACTCATATAAACACCATCGTTAGATCTTGTTTATAAAACCTAACAGGCTAATGCTTGTACGAATTGAAGCTGACGAAATTTGAAAGTCTAGTATGTGAACTTACAAAAGCTTTTTGTTTGCTACAATAAAATAAAAAAGATGACAAGTTTAATATATAAGGAACGCATCTTGTTTAAAGTTAAATATATTATTCAGTGAAAAATCTTTTACATTTTAAGTATTAATAAAGTCATATAATGTATTGTGGGGTTGGACCAGTGGTCAAGGTGCTCACATGGTACGTGGATGTCCCAAAGTTCAATTCTTGAGCCAAGCCACCCCGCTGACCATATCAGCCCTGCACCACTTGTTATGCTCATAAATATTTTTAATTTTTTCGCCTTTGCTTTTAACTTTCCTAGTTTCAGGTTTTGCATTTAATTATTTGCCCCCCCCCCCCCCCCCCTTTTTTTTTATTTGAGGAGCAACAAATTTAATAAAATGTTTAAGCGAAAAAAAGATGTGTTTGTCTTGTGAGTATTTTCAATCCATTTAACCAGAAAGACTTTTTGTCATCTTTTCAAGTAATTGGTTTTATTCATTTCAAAATATCAAAACACTATCTTCAAACTCCTTTTCTAGGGAAGTGATTTACACATTCACATTCTAAGTTTTGATTGAAACATTTTAATCTTTGCAGTAAACAGTTGTACATATATTACAAGATGTTTACTGTACTTGTATATTAGTGTGTGTCAATCAAATTTTGGAGTGTGTGAATCACCTCAATTTTCCAAATGATTGACATATGCTCAACTATACATATTTTGGTCGAAATAGATAATAAGTTTGTCGCTGTAACTGTAAATATTATGAGAAATTGTTATTCTGTTCTTTGTAAGTGCTTTCAGGAATCAGTGAGGAATAGGAAGATTGTTGAAGATTTATGGAAAATTAATTTGAAAACCAATAAGACTAACAAAAGTCCAAGAGAACAAGATATATAGTTTCAGAAAAATGCCCGTTATCAGCCCAACACTCTGCAAATCCAGCCCCAGTTGCAGCAGCCCAGCTAGAAAATTAGGCCCAACTCATTAATCGGGTTCAGCAAGAGAATCGAGGAATGATAAGGGAAGATGGAACTACAAGTCTCGAAAGCGAAGCTTCTCTTGAGTTTTTGTCAAGTCTCAATGACTAACCGTAGTATGAAAGCGTGGCTAAAAAATGCATTTACTGAACCACTACAAGTGTTAGCATGGAAGTCTCAATCCTTCAATAATGTTATGACTTATGACATGGCCTAACGGTCCCTCGACTAAAGCTAGGAGTCGTAATTAGCTAATGTCCAAAACTATTAGACCACTCTTGAGGCCGAAGAAACAATATAATGAAAATCCATGCATATAATAAGATCTATATATATATATATATAGTACGTGCTAAATATTATGTAAATTTAGCAATGGAAATCAATGGAAAGAAAGAAGCCGTTTGCAACTTGGTATGCAATTGATATATCGTGTTCCCTATAATGCTTCTTCTTTCATATATATGCTACTATCTCATGCTAGCTAGCTTATGACATATGAAATTCATAAGTCAAATAATAAGAAATTTGTAGCTGATCTTCTTAATTATGTTGATACTAATACATTAACGGAGTGTTTAACACATGTACGACTATTTATATCCTGAGATTATGCTTGCTAATCAAAAATTACCGACCATTATGCTTTCCTAATATATAACCATGTCTTCGGTATGGTCCGGTCTGGTTTGATCTTGCTCATAACGGCCCATTATGCTTTGTTGGACCCGACCAAACCCACCCAGACCTGAACCAAACATTTCGCTCTGGTTTGATTTTAGTCTATCTGTTTTTTTGACCGTCATTAGCTCCAGATTTGAGATATCTATTCATACGAATTGAAGCATCCAAGCTAAGTTTGTGAAGAGAAAAGATGCATCATCCTAATGTTTATGCTTAAAAATTTTCTAATCAGAGTTATCATAAGTTGATTGGAATGTGACAAAAATTGGCCAACTCCTTCAACCTGTGAATTCAAGACATGTAATGGTATGAATGTTTTTAGAAAGAATTTTAAGAAGCTATAGCATTATTGTAACCTATTAGACATTTAACCAAGATGAAACTGTATTTTTATGTATACACCGCATAAAGTCATATGATTTTTTTGCAAATGCATGCATACCTATGGAACCTATAGAATGTTTAAAGTGAAAAGAACAAATTTAAAACTCTAGTTTGAAAGGTCTATATAAGATCTTGTTTAAGTGTATTTTCCTCAACATGACACCATCATTTATAAATTTTTTTTTTTTTTTTTTTTTTTTTCAATGAAAAATCTTCTACTTATTAACTATTATTAAAGTCATCTAACTGATTGAATGTCGGGTTGGACCAGCGGTCAAACCATTGTGAGGGAAAGAGAAGTCCCGATCGAGTTCAATTCTAGAGCCAAACTTCTCTCTTCTATGCAATGTTTGGCCCACTTGTTAAACTCGCAACATTTTTATTTTTCCCCTTTCATTTAACTTTTTTTTAGTTTCGTGTTTTTTCATTTAATATATCACGATCTATAACTTCCAGCTACAAGCAAAAAAACAGTTTTTTAACCGCATGTTCTCAGTGGCAAAAGCTATAGTCTTTATGGGTTTTTGGTGTCTCGAATCATCATCATGTAAGCAATGGAGCGAAAAAACCCATTTCCAACTGGGATTTGTGAAATGAGATTAACCTCTTCTTCAAGTGTATAATTCTTCCGAGTTTGGGATCAAAGTAGGATTATATGACTTTTCATGTATACATTGCATAAAGTCATATGAGTTTTTGTGAGTACATGCATACCTATGGATCCTATAGTATATTTGAAAATGAAAAGATCAAAATTTAAAATATAAAGAAATGAAAAAAAAAGATATAGTGTACTATCCTTACCATCCTTTGAAATATTTTTCTTTTTTCCAGTGAAAAATCATCTACATGTTAACTATTAACAAAATCATACGAATGATGTATTGTTGAGTTGGACTAGTGGTCAAGGTGCTGAGATGATAAGTGAATGACCCAAGTTCTATTCTTGAGCCGAGGCACTTCTTTTACCATCTCAGTAATTTGACCACTTGTTATACTCATAAATATTTTATTTTTTCTATTTAATTATTTGCCTTTTTTTCCATTGAGGAGCAAAAATTTGGGCATGGATACACCTACCCACCAGGTAGGTTACCCGGATAAGGTGTCACTGACTTGGCAATGATGTGGCAAGTGTAATTTTTCTCCTAAAAAAATCTGCAAGTTTTCTCCCATTTAACACCATAAAATCATTAATGCTATTCAATTTTCCAATATGCATAATAATTAATGCATTCCAATTTTCTAAATCTAAATCATTAAAATGGATTCATGGGTACAACAAGAAGGGGGCATGCTAATTCTTCATTTTCCAGTCTTGCATATTTTTCCTTATCAAGCTTCAATCAATAAAATTATTTTTCGTTATATGATCTTGTTAAGGTGCTACGTCTGGGATTAGGTACCAGGATTAGGTACCACGGTGCAGAGACAGCTCGAGTCTTTGTCTCGTGATCGGTGCAGAGACAACTCTTGGATTAGGTACTATGATGATTGGCCTTTTTTTTTAATGTTTGAAAGTGTTGATGTATATATCTTTAAAAGGTACATATAATGGCAAATAACTTTTTCATGTATATATCTTTAAGGCTAATATAACATTATTAATCAAGGCACTGGTTGCAAGTGTATGTATCGAACAATCATACTTAACTAAGTTATTGTGTTTGAAAAACTTATTTGCCATTATTTTCAAACGCTATGTGCATAGATCTACTACGGTCTGTTGTTTTTTATTTATTGTGCATAACTTTTTGTCGCAAAACTGGAGATTTAAGTTATGAGAACTAAGAATAGAGCATGCAAAAGACATGAAAGTATAGATGTTTTAGGCCAATCGTCTTTGGAGGATGAGTTTGTTAATGCTTGAGAACATAGTGATACTGATGACTTAGGAGAGCCGGGTGGTTTAGTTGCATGCACACACACTGGTATTGTGTTACATGCTGATCAAACTGATGGTAAACCATCTCTGTAGTAGGAAATCCATGTTAAACCATTTAATATATCACGGTCTATAGCTTCTAGCTACAAGCAAAACGACAGTTTTTTTAACCGCATGTTCTCAGTGGCTAAAGCTATGACAAGCTATATACATGTATAGATATGATTATCCCAATTTTAAACTATAATTTCAAAGTTCTATATAAACTTAATTTATAATTAAATGAAAAACAGATGTAAATAACGTACGCATCTTGTTGAAGTATTTTCCTCGCCATCCTTTGAAATATATATATTTTTTTCAAGTGAAAATTTTCCGAACATGTTAACTATTAATAAAGTCATTTAAATTATGTGTTGTGGGGTTGGACTAGTGGTTACGATAGACGAGAGAGGGAGAAGCGCAAGTTCGAATCTTAGCCAAGCCACTTCTCTTCTCTATTCAATTCGTGGCCGCTTGTCATACCAAACAATTTTTAATTCTTTTTTCCTTTGCCTTAACTTTTTTTTTTTTTTTTTTTTTTTTTTTTTTTTTTTTTTTTTTTTTCCTCGTTTAGTTATATTCTCCTTTTTATCTTTGAGGGCAGTAAATTTAAGAAAATGTTCAATGCATTTAACTAGAAATATTGTTTTACTCATTTCCAAATATCAAAACACTATCTTCAAACTCTTACCAAACTAAAAGCATTTATTAAAGCTTTTGTTTTATCAGGATGATCAAGGAATAAGATTACTCAAGGAACAATAGCTTGACGAAGAAAGGGTCGGTTTGGTAAAAAGAAATTTCTTTGGGGAAAATTGGATTAAAAAGAAGCATTTGACGCATAGATACTCAGCACCTTTTTAAAGATTATCAAATGTTTTAGCGCTAAAGCACTCAACTTCCTCATATAAAAATTAATGTTCAAATCTAAGTAGCTAAATATTTAGGGTGACTAAGGAAAGGATAACAGTTCCGAAAATACTTCGGTTTAGACTCTTACATATGAGGATTAAGGGATTAAAACTCTCCTCAAATAATTTGAATATGAAAAATCTCAACCGCTTCAATATTGGTCTCATCTTTGCTAATGATTAACATATGCTCAATTATACATATTCTGGTTGAAACATATAATAAGTTTGTCGTTGTAGTTGTAAATATTTCGAGAAATTGTTATATGTTTTTTTGGTTAAAATTTTTTTATATGTTTTTTGTAAGTGTTTGCAGGAAATCAGTGAGCAAAAAGAAGATTGTCTCAATCCTTCAGTAATGTTATGCCATACGTTACAAACCGTGAAGTCGGTAGTTATACTATTTTTATTTTGCCAAAGACATGGTCTCACGTTCCTCGCTAAAGCTAGGGGTCATTAGCTAATATCCAGAACCATTAGACCACTCTTGAGGCCGAAGAAACAATATAATGAAGATCAATTAATGTATATAAGATCAATATTATGTGAATTTAGTTTAATCCATGCATTGTTACCATACTTTGAAAATGAATCCATCCTAAATTAAGGAGCATCACGTACCAAATTTCAAAACTATCCATGTATAGAACTATTATTTTTTTTTTCATCTATATATATTAGCACATATACCGATCTAAAGCTTATAGCTACAAGCGTCAAAAAACAGTTTTTAGTTTTTACTCTTAGGTTTTCAATGGCCAAATCCATGGTGTTTATGGGGCTTTTAAGCCTTTTGTTTTTCTTATCCAAAACATTGATGTATCTGATGGTTCATCGTTGGAGGTTGGGGTGTTTGGAGTCTTGAATCAACAACATGTAATCAATGGAAAGAAAGAAGCCGTTTGCAACTTGGTGAAACCATCGGTAAGTGTTTGACTTGATTATATATCTAAGTATTATTGTTTGTTAAACACTGAGATCAAAATGCACTTCTTATACACGTTAATGTCGGTTTTATAGTGTACATGTATGAGGCGGACAAGAGCTTAATGGTTAAAGTAAATCAAAAAGATTGCATCATATGCAACACACCATCATCCGTTAATGAAACAAAGTATCATGATGGTTACTCGTGTTGGAAAACACGAGGGCCTTTTAGGCTTACGAAGAGAAGAATACTTAGAGTGCTTTTAGAAAGAAACTTTTATTACTTTAAGCTTTGCTTCATTGTGCTACATTACAAATGCATCACCAAACACCTATTTATACTACTCCATGGAATGTTCTAGAGATGAGATATTTCCATGGATATTCTACAACGATCTAGATACTTCTTTCTAGATAATCTTAACTAGATATTTCCTAACATCAATCTAGATCTTTCTAGTAGTTATCATCTACTACAATATTCTAAATACTTCTATAGATACCATTCTACAACTTTCTAAAAGCTTCCATACCATTCTACGACTTTCTAGAAGCTTCCATCCCATTCTTCATCATTCTCGAAGCTTTATGACTTTCTAGAAGCTTCCATACCATTCTACAACTTTCTAGAAGCTTCCATACCATTCTTCGTCATTCTAGAAGCTTCTTGATCACGGGCTTGGGCTTTTATAGATAGTCCAATCTTTATTGGACTAAATCAAGTTTACGATCCAACACCCCCCTTTAAACTTGATTTCCCGACTCTAAGCATCATCCTTAGTTTTGAGAAATCTCGCTCGTTGAGCGGCTTAGTGAAGATATCTACAACTTGGTTTTCGGACCTCACATGTATCAATCTTACATCCTTCTTCTTCATAGTCGGTACCATGCATCTTTTTGTATCCTTTAGCCACAAGCCTTGCCTTGTACTTATCCACTTCGCCTTTGGCGTTTTTCTTGGTTTTGTATGCCCACTTGACTCCAATAGCCTTTTGGCCTTTCGGAAGGGTCGTCAACTCCCACCTATCATTCTTTTCTATTGACTTTATCTCCTCATCCATGGCTTGTCTCCATTTCTTGCTTTTCATAGCTTCCTCAAAAACTAAAGTTTCATAGTCAGCATATAAACAAAGAAGGGGTATTTCCTCAGTTACCTCGTAGAGCTCCTGCAAACTTTTTTTTTTGGTTCTCCTTCACTTGAACTTGAAGGTGAGTCTTGGGTTAGAGTTGGACTTTGAGGTTGTTGGACTTCTTCACTTGATTCATATGTCTCTTCTTCGTCAGTGATAGCATGCTTCCCAAGAAGGCATCCTTCACACACTTGATCGGGATGATCAATTTGATCTAACCCTTTCACCATTCCCTTTGAGGATAATAACTTTAAGTCACCAAAGTTTAAGTGCCCATACCTCATATGCCAAAGCCACGAATGATCCTTTAAACAACTCTTTAAGCACTTAGCTTCATCATGTTGAATGTTTAGAAGGAACATTTGGTTTTTAGTCATAGGGACTTTAGCTATGAGCTTTCCTTCGGGATTTCTTATTGTAGCACTACGATCTTTGAAATGAATATCGTAGTTTTTCTCTAAAAGTTGTCCCACACTTAAAATGTTACTTTTAAGGTTGGGCACATTGTATACATCCGAAATATATTGGTGACTTCCATCTTTAGCTCGGATAAGTATCTTACCTTTTCCTTTCACCGATGCCTTTGATTCATCTCCAAAGGTGACGTTACCTTTACTTTCCTCCATATCCACGAACAAGTCTTCTTCACCCGTCATATGGTTACTCGCAGCGGAATCTATATGCCATGGTTCTATCCTCTCTTTTTGTTCGTCACGTCTTGCCATTAGCAAGGTAAGCTCATCTTTGTCTTCTACCTCCACAAGATTAGCTTTTTCTTCCACTTGTCTTGAGCTACTACACTCACTGGCATAATGACCATATTTGCGACAATTATAACATTGTATGTGGGGCTTACCTCCTCTTTGAGATTGAAAGCCTCTCCCATGACCTCTTCGATATGAAAACCATTGGTTTTCATCTTCTTTGTTGACATCTTCTCTTCCTCTTCCTCGTCCTCTGCCTTGGAAACCACCACGACCTCGAAAAATACCGCGTCCTCTTCCTTGCTCCTTTCCATGTAGAAAGCTCTTTTCTCTCTCTTTGAAAGAGACCTTTGAATATAAAGCTTGCTCCAAGGGTTCTTTCCCCCTTCTTTTCTTCAACTTCTCTTCATGGGCTTGTAAAGATCCCATGAGTTGATCAATGGTCATAGAGTCTATGTCTTTTGACTCCTCTATGGCCACGACAATGTAATCAAAGCTTGGTGGCAAAGAGCGAAGAATCTTTTCTATCACCCTTGTGTCACTCAAGCTTTCACCATTTCTCTTCATTTCATTTGAAATGGTCAAAACACGAGTGAAATAATCTGAAATGTTTTCGGATTCCTCCATTTGGAGCTTTTCGAACTCTCCTCTAAGAGTTTGAAGGCGTACCTTTTTCACCTTGTCAATTCCTTTGAAAGCATTTTGAAGGATCTCCCACGCTTCCTTAGAAGTGGTTGCATTTGCAACTTTCTCAAACATCGCATCATCAAGACATTGATAGATGAGTGTAAGAGCACTTTGATCCTTCTTTCTTGCCTTTTGCAACTCCACCCTTTGTGCGGCATTCAACGAACTTTCATCATCAACTTTCTCAACACCTTTCTCGACTATCTCCCACACATCATGTGAACCGAGTAACGCCTTCATTCGAATGCACCAACTACCATAGTTATCTTTGGTAAGACGAGGAAATTGGAACAAGTTCATTGCACCTGAAATCTCGATCTTCTAGCTCTGATACCACTTTGTTGGAAAACACGAGGGCCTTTTAGGCTTACGAAGAGAGGAATACTTAGAGAGCTTTTAGAAAGAAACTTTTATTACTTTAAGCTTTGCTTCATTGTGCTACATTACAAATGCATCACCAAACACCTATTTATACTACTCCATGGAATGTTCTAGAGATGAGATATTTCCATGGATATTCTACAACGATCTAGATACTTCTTTCTAGATAATCTTAACTAGATCTTTCCTAACATCAATCTAGATCTTTCTAGTAGTTATCATCTACTACAATATTCTAAATACTTCTATAGATACCATTCTACAACTTTCTAAAAGCTTCCATACCATTCTACGACTTTCTAAAAGCTTCCATCCCATTCTTCATCATTCTCGAAGCTTTATGACTTTCTAAAAGCTTCCATACCATTCTACAACTTTCTAGAAGCTTCCATACCATTCTTCGTCATTCTAGAAGCTTCTTGATCACGGGCTTGGGCTTTTATAGATAGTCCAATCTTTATTGGACTAAATCAAGTTTACGATCCAACAACTCGGTGATCAAGTTGAACCAAACTGGGTCTCATTGCTCCATTAGTGGAATGGTTGAAAACAATAACGACAAGATTATCATTCATGTCATGGTAAACCTAACGCGCTCAACTCCAACATATCCATGCCTTCCAACTCAAGCTCCAACTTGCGAATGTTTTACAGTCCTATATATCTTTTTGGGCTTTCTTCTAGGTACTATGTCGTTGTTTGTGGTGGGGGTATTGACAGCCCAAAAAAGTAAGTATTAAAATAGGTCCATGGCCAAAAAAGTTTTAGTTGTCCTTAGTTTACTATTCTTTTGCTAAACCAGTAGACAAACGAATTCAAATTTCCCTCGACTTTACAATTTTTCTTATCTATTTGATATATCGTGTTCCCTATAATGCTTCTTCTTTCACATGCTACTATCTCATGCTAGCGTATGTAATCGTCAAATAATAAGAAATCTGTAGCTAATCTTATTATTCATGTTGGTGCTACTAATATATAACCGTTTGAGACGCAACTTTTCATGTAACATACTTACTAGCACATCAATGTCGTTACTATTCCATTCCATACTAGCTTACCTACCGGTAAAACCAAATTATGAATCACATTATAAGAAATCTGTAGCTAATCTTACTAATTATGTAGATACTAATTAATATACAACCGTTTGGGATCAACTTTTTTTTTTTTTTTTTACCTGGAGTTCCGACTCGACATAGCGAGCCGACTAATCCCAGGGTGACTACCCTTTTAGATAGCCCGGAGTGTACATTACTCATACATTAATGGAGTGTTTAACACATTACAAGTACAACAATTTAGTATTGCGTGCCAATTAATAAAAAATAAGTGTATAAATTAAAACATTTAGTGTGTAAATTAAAACATTAAGTGTGTAAACCTAAGAGGCTAATGCTTATACGAATTGAAGTTGAGTAGGTCCTATTCGATATAGAAAAGATATTTTAGCTGTGTGTTATATACATTATTTTTCGTTTGATAAGTTGATCGAGCGTGTTTGAGCAAAAGAAGCAGTAGCTAGCTGATCGGGTGTATTTATAATTATAACATGTCAAACAATCCCTAATGATATGTTACTACTTGCTGCTTGAAAAAGAGCATATCGGGGAGAAAAAAAAAAAAAAAAAAAAAAAAAAAAAAAAAAAAAAAAACCCTACTACTACTTGCTGCTCGCAAACCGAGCTTTAAATATCACAAGGCTCACAGCTCCTAAATACTTATAAACACTGCACCAAACACACCCGATATATACATGTATACAAGGCCTCTTGTGGAATTATATTGGTAACAACTTTCATGGTTTATTTTATTCACACGTCAGATGTTGTTTTGGATGTTATGGGTGTGACATGGTAATCTATGAATCTTTGATGCTCTTTCGAGGGCTATTTATGGTCCTCTTCCTAGAGACGTTTCAATAGACCGACCTAACTAGTCCGTTTATTTTAATGGCAATTTTTTATTCGACTACTAGCAAGGAGCTATGAAGGAACTGCTTAGAATTCGTACATGCTAGGCCCGGATCAAAGATCCCATAAATTCAATTGGATTTGAGCATTTCACTCTAGTTCGGATTTGGTTGATTCAATTTTCGGACCGTGATCAGGTCTGGATTTGAGATATCTATTCATATGAAATATCCAAGCTAAGTTTATGAAGGGAAAAATACATCATCCTAATTTTTATGTTTAATTCTTTCTAATTGGAGTTGTCGTAAGTTGATCGGAATGTGATAAAAGTGAGTCAGCTAGCTCAACCAGACGGTAAGAATGCTTTTAGAAAGAATTTTATTGTAACCTATTGGAAATTTAACCAAGATGAAACTGTACTTTTTATGTATACACCAAATAAAGTTATATGATTTTTTGCAAGTGCATGCGTACCTATGGAACTATGGTATGTTTAAAGTAAAAAGAACAAATTTAAAACTCTAGTTTGAAAGTTCTATATACGCTTAAAGTATAAAGAAATGAAAATTAGATATCTATACTATATATAATCTAGACTAAGGATCAAATGAGAAGAAAACTTAAAATGAGAATGATGAGAAATAATTATAACTACACATTTGAGATGCATCGACTTGAATTAGATGCATCCCTAGTCTTTTAGATGCACCATAATATATTTTCTAGCAAAAAATTAGATGCATATGCATATATTAGATGCATTTCATCAAGTTAGACGAATCCTATATACATTTTTCGTCCTCTGCGGGTCAAATTTGTTTTTAGTACTACTTTGCATCGTTTTTACTTCAAAATCACTTTCAAAACTAATTAGGATGCATCTAAATGAATAGAGATGCATCTAAATCAAGTCGATGCATCTCAAATGTGTGGTTATAATTATTTCTCATCCTTCTCATTTTAAGTTTTCTTCTCACTGGATCCTTACCCAATCTATACTATATATAATGTAGGAATGAATCTCTCTCCTCTTAGTCTTAAAATTTAGGGGTAATTGCATACATACCCACTAAAACTTGCATATTTGCATATTTTCCCAAAACATGCTTAAACATTATTGTACACTATACATTTAATACTTGTATTTTGACTAAAATGCAAATATGCAAGTTTCAGTAGGTATATCCGTATATATATGCAATTCCCCCTAAAATTAAGACTTACAAGTCATAATGCTTATTGTACAATACACAAAGCACTATTAATGATCTTTCTCGTCAATCTTAAATTTAAGACATACAAGTCTTATAGCTTAATGTACAAAATACAAAGTACTATTAATGCGGTCAAGATATTTAGGGGTTGTTTGGTACAGAGAAATAGAGACAAAGAAATGGAAATGGGCTGATTTCTCATATTTGGTAGGTCTAGAAATCAAATGGGTGGAGAATTTCGAATTCTCAAGGGAGTTCACATCTTTTTATTTTGTTAACTTTGATTTTCACCCCTATTGTTGTGGAAATGGAGAGAAATGAGCTTTAAAAAATAACTTTTTTAAATATTAAGTTTTTTCTAAATAATTTTTTTTTAGAATAAGTTTTTTTTTTTAAATATTTTTTTAAAAAAATACTTTTTTATAAAAAATGATTTAAAAAAATAAATTTTTTATAAAATAAGTTTTTTTTAAATATTTTTTATAAAAAATAAATTTAAAAAAAATAAAAATTTTTAAAAAATGTTAAAAAAATAAATTTTTAAAAAATATAATTTAATTTTTTTTTTAAAATATATATTTTTTAGAATTGTTGTTTAGAAAAAATAAATTTTTTTAAATAATTTTTATAAAAAATAAATTTAAAAAAAAATTAGTTTTAAAAAAATTATTTAAAAAAAATATATATAATTAAAAAAAATATTTTTTTAAATAAGTTTTTATAGAATTGTTATTTAGAAAAAATGATTTTGTTTGACTGGACCGAACATTTCGCTCTGCTGCGATTTTGGATGATCCGATTTTCAAACTGTGATCAGCTCTAGTTTGAGATACCTATGCATTTTAAGGATTTTTTTCCCTCCCTTCTAATTGGAATTGACGTAAGTTGATTAGAATGTGACAAAAATGGGTCAACTCCGTCAACAGGTGAATTCAAGACATGTGACCGGTAGGAATATTTTTAGAAAAAAAAATAAAAATAAAAAAAATAAGAAGCTATAGCATTGCACGTTTGTGAAATGAGATTAACCACTTCGCTAAATGTATATTGGATACTTTACCAATATGAAAGTGTACTGTTTATGTATATTAAGTCATGATTTTTTTCCAGTTACATGCATCCTTCGATCCTAGTATTTTTGGAATGAAAAGAACAAATTTAAAATTGTAGTTTAAAGGTTCTATATAAGCTCAAAATATAAAGAAGTGAAAAACGGATATAGATAACGTACGCATCGTGTTAAAGTGTATTTTGCTCACCATCCTTTGAAATATTTTTTTATTTTTCCGGTGAAAAATCTTCTACATGTTAACTATTAATAAACTCATAAGAATGATATATTGTGGTGTTGGACTAGTGGTCAAAAGGTTGGTATGGTTGGTGGTAGTCCCAAGTTCGATACTAGAGACAAGCCACTCCACTGGCCAGCACAACAATTGGACCACTTGTTATACGCATAAATACTTTTTATTTTTCCCCTTGGCTTTAACTTTTCCTAGTTTCAAGTTTTTTCCATTTAATTATCTGCCTTTTTTCTTTGAGAAGCAACACATTTAAGAAAATAAAGAAAAAAAGATGTGTTTGTCATGTGAGTATCTTCAAGAGTTAACTACATTTTCGGTTCTTGTGGTTTACCGGGTGTAACAATTTTAGTTCAATAGTTTGAAAAGTAACGAATCCTGTCCAGAATCCGACGACCCGTAACACTTTTGGTCTAATTTTTGGCCCGCCGTTAGTTTAACCAATTTTGACTGTTAAATATGAGGGCATTTTTGTCTTTTCATTTGTATTGTTAAATAAAAGAGTTAACTACATTATTTTTGGTCCTTGTGGTTTGTCGGGTGTTTCACTTTTAGTCCAATAATTTGAAAACGAATATATCCATATCTTTGAAAAGGGCCATGATAGTGTTATATATAAGTGTTTATACACACTTTTATGCACGTTTTTATACATACATTTTTATACACTTTTTTATACACATTTTATATATATATATATTTTATATACGTTTTTATCTATGTTTTTATCTACGCTTTTATATACGTTTTTATAAATGTTTTTATATACGTTTTTTAAATATATATCTACGTTTTTATCAACGCTTTTATGTACATTTTTATATACATTTTTTATCTACGCTTTTATCTACGTTTTTATATATTTATATAGTTTTTATCTATGTTTTTGAAAACGTTGATAAAAACGTATATAAAACATAGATAAAAATGTATATATAAATGTACATAAAAACATATTAAAAACGTAGATAAACACACACACACACACACACACACACACACACACACACACACATATATATATATATATATATATATATATATATATATATATATATATATAAAAGTATACATAGAAAACGTAGATTAAAATGTATATAAGAACATAGATAAAAACGTACAGAAAAATGTGTAAAACGTAGATTAAAATGTATATAAAAACGTAAATGAAAATGTATATAAAAACGTACAGAAAAATGTGTATAAAAATGTGTGTATAAAAATGTGTATGAAAATGTGCATAAAAACTTATATAAAAACGTGTATAAATTTTAAAAATTATTAGAAAACGAGATTTTTTTAAAGAAAATGAAACATTTTTTTAAGAAAATTAATACTCGAATTTCTGTCAACTTATAAGCAGTTTTTATAACTATTACAAATTTTATAAAAATTTAGTATTTCAATATTATTTTATATAAATTAAAAAGCAGTTTTAGTTATTAAATCATTAAAAATAGTTTTGTAAGTTTTAAAATTCACTTTCTTTCTAATAAGAAAATTAGTTCTTACTTAAATTTAGCTGTGATTAAAATTCAGAATGTATTTCAAGTTTTTAGATAGTTTTTTAATTTCTATAAAAGTTTTTAGTTGTTAATTTTTTTTTTTTTTTTTAGTTTTATAAATTTTTGAGTTAACTACATTTTTGGTCCTTATGGTTTGCTGGGTGTAACACTTTTAGCCTATTAAGATAAGGGGGTTTTAATTGGTCAAATTGACGGTCAATGAAAAGTTGGACCAAAAGTGTTACGGGTCATCGGATTCTGGATAGGATCGGTTACTTTTCAAACTATTTGACCAAAATCGTTACACCCGGTAAACCACAAGGACCAAAAATGTAGTTAACTCTATCTTCAATACATTTAACCAGAAAGACTTTTTGTCTTCGTTCAAAAAAAGAAAGACTTTTTGTCATTTTCTCAAATTATTTTATTAATTTCAAAAGGGAAAATGTTTTTAAAAAATACCCTACTTGTCATCATTTATTTTTATTGGTAGTGAACAAAATTTTTTTGCTCATAGAGGTACCTTTCTTTCAAATTCATGCTACTTAAGTTATTTTGTGACATTTTTTCTAGCGAGGAAAAAAAAAAAAAAAAAATCCCTATTAGCTAAGAGTGGCAAAAATGTTATAAAATATCGCAAAATACCTAAAAAGGCCAAATTTGTAAAAAAAAATACTCGTATAAGCGTCTTCGCTTCCTAAAAAAATAAATGATGACAAGTATATTACCTTTTTAAAACATTTGCGCATTTCAAAATATCAAAACACTCCTTATCCAAATGATTGGCATATGCTCAACTATACATATTTTGGTTAAACCAAATAATAAGTTTGTGGCCGTAATTGTAAATACGAGAAATTGTTGTATGTTTTTTGTAAGTGTTTTTAGGAAATCATTGAGAAAAATAAAAGATTGGTGAAGATTAATGGAAAAATTAAGTTGAAGATGAATAAGAAAACTGCCTATTATCAGCCCAAAACTCTGCAAATCCAACCCAGCTAGAAAATTACGCCCAGCTCATTAATCGGGTTCAACAAGAGAATAGAGGAATGATAAGGGAAGATGACATGACATGATACTACAAGTCTCGAGAGCGAAGCTTGTCTTGAGTTTTTGTCAAGTCTCGATAACTAACCGCAATATGAAAACGTGGCTAAAAAAATACATTTACTGAACTACTAGTCTACTACGAGTGTATGCATGTAAGTCTCAATCCTACAATAATGTTATCACATGGCCTAACGGCCCCTCAACTAAAGTTACGGGTCGTAATTAGCTAATGTAAGTCCAGAACCACTAGACCACTCTTGAGGCCGCAGAAACAATATAATGAAGATCCATGTATATAATAAGATCTATATATAGTACGTGCTAAATATTATGTAAATTTAGTTTAATCCATCCTAATGTTCATGCTCCAACGTTCCGAAGTTATACATTCTTTTTGGGCATTCTTTTAGGCATTGTGTTGAATCGGGGGAGATTGACAGCCCAAATAAGTAAGTTTAAAACTAGGTCCATGCCCAAGTTTTAGTTATCACTGTTTAGTATTCTTTTGCTAAACCAGTAGACAAACGAATTCTATACAAATATCCCCCGACTTACAATTTTTCGTATGTGTTTGATATTAATTGGCATTCTCTATCGTGTCATGTAACAGCATCAATATAATTCCATAAAGCTTCTTCCACACGTCGTTACTATTTTATACTAGCTTACCTACCCGTAAAACCAAATCATATATGGATCACATTATAAGAAAATCTGTAGCTAATCTTACTAATTATGTTGATACTAATATATAACCATTTGTGATCAACTCGCATATCTTATTTTTTATACAAAACTTTTCATGTAAAACTAATTATGCGTACATTAATGGATTGAGTGTTTAACACAATACATGTACAACTATTCAATATTACGTGCTAATAGAAAATAAGTGTGTAAAACAATAGTCACTCATTTCGACACCATCGTTAGATCTTGTTTATAAAACCTAAGAGGCCAATGCTTGTACCTGAACTTACAAAAGTTTTTTGTTTGCTACAATAAAATTAAAAAGATGACAAGTTAAATATATAAGGAAAAATCTTTTACATTTTAAGTATTAATAAAGTCATATGAATAATGTATCATGGGGTTAGACCAGTGGTCAAGGTACTCACATGGTACGTGGATGTCCCAAGTTCAATACTTGAGCCAAGCCACTCCGCTTACCATTTCAGCCCTTGCACCACTTGTCATACTCATAAGTATTTTTATTTTCCCCCTTTGCTTTAACTTTCCTAGTTTCAGGATTTCATTTAATTATTTGCCCTCTTTTTCTTTGAAGAGCAACAAACTTAATAAAATGTTCAAGCAAAAAAAAAAAAGATGTGTTTGTCTTGCGAGTATTTTCAATGCATTTAACCAGAAAGACTTTTTGTCATTTTTTTCATTTGGATTTATTCATTTCAAAATATCAAAACGCTATCTTCAAACTCCTTTTCTAAAAGGAAGTGATTTACACACTCTAAGTTTTGATTTTTTCATTTGGATTTATTTATTTCAAAATATCAAAACGCTATCTTCAAACTCCTTTTCTAAAAGGAAGTGATTTACACACTCTAAGTTTTGATTGACACATTCCAATATTTGCAGTAAATAGTTGTACATATATTACAAGATGTTTACTGTACTTGTATATTAGAGTGTGTCAATCAAATTTTGGAGTGCGCAAATCACCTTAATTTTCCAAATGATTGACATATCCTCAACTATACATATTTTGGTCAAAGACCAATAAGACTAACAAAAGTTCAAGAGAACAAGATATTTAGTTTGAAAAAACTGCCCATTATCAACCTAAAAACTCTGCTAATCCATCCCAAGTTGCAGCCCAACTAGAAAATTATGCCCAACTCATTAACCGGACCAACAAGAGAATCGAAGAATGTTAAGGGAAGATGACACTACAAGTCTCGAGAGCAAAGTTTGTCTTGAGTTTTTGTCAAGTCTCGATGAGTAAACGTGTATGAAAGCGTGGCTAAAACTGCATTTACTCAACCACTACAAGTGTTAGCATGGAAGGCTCAATCCTTCAGTAATGTTATGACATGGTCTAACGGTCCCTCGACTAAAGTTAGCTAGGAGTCGTAATTAGCTAATGTCCATGGTCTTTATGGGGCTTTATAGCCTTTTGTTTTTATCCAAAACATTGATGCATCTGACGAGTTCATTGTTGGAGGTTGGGGTGTTTGGAGTCTTGAATCAACGATATGTAATCAATGGAAAGTTTGCAACGTGGTGAAACCATCAGTAAGTGTTCGACTTGATTATATATCTATGCATTATTCTTCGTTAAACACTGAGATCAAAACACACTTCTTATAAATGTTAATGTTGGTTTTATAGTGTACATGTATGAGGCGGACAAAAGCTTAATGGTTAAAGTAAATCAAGAAGATTGCATCATCATTCGTTAATGCAACAAAGTATCACGATGGTACTCGGTGGTCAAGTTGAAATTCCATTAGTGGAATGGTTGAAAACAACAATGACAAGATTATAATTCATGGTATGGCAGACTCCATCAGATCCGAGGCTTCCAACTCAAGCTCCAAAGTGCGAATGTGATACATGCCTATATATCTTTCTAGGTTTTCTTCTAGGTATTGTGTCATTCTTTGTGATGGTGGCGGTATTTGCGGCTTACACACCCAAAAAAGAGATCAAGAGAATCGGGGGATTGACAGCCTAAAAATTAAAAGTTAGTATTAAAATAGGTCCATGGCCAAAGTTTAGTTATCCTTGTTTAGTATCTTTTGCTAAACAAGAAAAAATAATAAAAATAATAATAAAATAAATAGAATAAAAATTTAATATTCTCTTGACTTCAAAATTTTTCGTATGCATTTGATATATCGTGTTCCCTATAATGCTTTTTCATTATATGCTAATTTCTCATACTAGCCGTAAAATTAATTAATGGATTTGTGGCTAATCTTATTAATTGTGTTGATACTTATATTTAACCGTTTGTGGTCAACATGCATATCATACACTTTGATACAAAACTTTTCATGTAAAACTAATTACGTGTACATTAATCGAGTGTTTAACACTAGTACAACTAGTTAATACTAAGTGCAAATAGAAAATAAGTGTGTAAAACATCAGTCACTCATTTCAACACGATCATTAGATCTTACTAGACGAGTACCCGTGCATAGCAACGGGATTTTCTAGCGGCAAACAGTTATAGTTGTGATATTATGGCAACAATATTTCATGTGACGTTTATAAATAAAACATAAAATAATCAAAATGTAACTGATAAAAATTCTCGCATGCCAACTTTGTGTTGCGTTGTCTATCACCCATTAAGTTCATCATCTTAAGCAACAATAAAAACAAGAACAACCTCTACGATGTTGCAACTATGTACATGTAGAGCTTGAACGCATAAACTAAAGAATGCTTTAGTTTCTTACTTTCATCTTTCGATATGAACCGCTTTTTAGCTTCCATTTTTTTGCCTCTTTGTCACTCTCTTTTTCTTTTACTTGTTTTTTTCAAAATGCTGCAAAAAGGGCAAAAAGTCCTAAGCATAAAGATGTTCAATATTTATATTCGCTTAGACACAATTCACTATGTTAGAATTTTAATCATCCAATAATTAGTTCTCCTAGCTTATTAAAATCAAAATCGTATAAAGCAATATAATGATTGTATAATCATCGTGATATCTGTTTGATATCTTTCGCAGTTTTTTCACAACTATATGCCTTGCAAATGATTGATGTTTCAAGCAATCAAACAACTATTTCCTAAATTACATGTAATTACCAAAGTTTACTTCAAAAGAAACCTTCTAGGTAGGGGTTTAATGATATATATCCCTTTTATAAAACCCCGAATTTTATGATATTCTTAAACCTCCCCATGCGTTTTTTTGCACGTTGAGTTGTTCTCATATTTTTTTGGTCATTTAATATCATATTGTTGATTGGTTGTTAACTTCAAACTCATATCAAAATGTTATTTAGTTTCTTATATTACCTCATAATTCAAATGTTGGTTGAGTATAGGGATTGTTACACATGCCTTTTTAAAGTCGCATAATTTTCTCTTGTTTATTAACACATTTCAACAAATTGGAGGAAAAAAAAATTGTTTGTGATAAAACCTATGCTAGAAAGATAAATAAAATGAATAGCGAGAACTTTGAAAAGTATAAAAAGTATAGCAAACAATAACCTTTTCTTACCTTTCCAAGTAAAATCATCAGATTTTGTCCCGATAATTCAAGAAAAAACTAATAATCCAAGGGATAAACTACATAGTATTAGTTATAACACCTTTTGTAGTCCTTTTAACGTAATCACTTTTTTTGTACTTTTTTCCTAAGAGTTTCATTTCTAGTGAACCAATAATATTCAAATGACACGTCCCTGTCGCCCTCTTTAAGATGTCATTGGAATTTTAAATTTTCTTTGAAAGTTGCTATGGTTGAAATTCAAAATTTCGTTAACATTACTTCTTATATTTTGGCTCAGATTTCAAAATTACTGACAACTCAAAATTGTGACAAACATGGTTGCACTGTAAAATGTCATCCACAATTTTTCCCAAGTAATTTTGAATCATCAGACTTAAATAAAAGCCTCACTACAAATCATTGGTAATTTGGTACGTTTTGAATTTCTACAACACATCACACATGAACCACCAACTTAAATCAGCAACAAAACCACCAACATCAAATCTCAACCAAAATACTTTTCCATGGACATAGTAGCATAGGTATAGCTTGTCAAAATTCAAATGTAGACAAAAGTGTAGGCGAGTTTCTTAAGTTTTAATCGAGTAGTGCTTTACTCCATAACAGTACATCACTTTAACAAAATAAATCACTTCTCATTCGAATTTCAAAATACACCACATTTTAAATAATGACAAACCAAAAATTTTAAAGTGAAACTATTAGCGTGTTTTGTGTTTTGGCTCAGACAAATACACAATTTAACAAAAATGACAATTAGTAAAGCATCCAAGATCAGATCAAGACAACCACCATAAGCCATAGCTTTAAACAGATAGTAATAAAAACACATCCACAAATTAAAACAGATCTCGCCTTTAAACTCAAGGATCTCGCATTCAAAGTAATAGATCTCGAAAGATCTAAAAACCAATAGTCCACAATAACTCACATCATAAATAAAAACCAGAAAATTAACTAACTCACATCAGATCAATCACGCCCTTACCGAAGAAGAAAACATCATAACTCAAAACAAATGGATCCAAATCTGATACGAACACAAGCAAAAAGCACAAAAGCCACAATAACTAACACCACTGCTACAAGCACTGAAACGACCAACTTAAACTACCTAGCCAACCGAAACAACCCAAACCACCGAGAGGTGGTGGCTATTTCATCATATGGCGGCAATTATAGTGGCGGCTATAGATGATGGTTAAGAGATAAATAAAAGGGTTAGGTTTAGAGAGAGAGAGAAATGAAATTAGATTTGTGTTTGTGTGGGGAGGATGGATTTTATATCATTAGGTCTGTTGGAGTTAATTTAGGCTCGGGTACTGGCTGGGTTATCCGAATCTTAATATTTATAGGCTCTAAAATAGGCTTTTGGGTGTTAATTTAGGCTCGGGTTATGGTTGGGCTGTCTGAATCTTAATATATGTAGCTTTGGAGACAGGTCAGGGATATCCCTCTTTTATAACGGAAGTAACATGAATGGACAAGGGCAGTTTTGGTATTAAGGCAAAATTCAGTTTTTCACATTTGACTCAAGTTGACCATTTTTGCTTTATAATTAGTTAAGATAAAACCTGAGAGGCTAATGCTTATACGAATTGAATCAGAGTAGGCCCCACTCGATATAGAACAAATGTTTTAGTTGTGTGATATATTCACTAATTTTCATTTGATTAGATAATTAAGTGTATTTGGGCAATAGTAGTAGTAACAGTAGCAGTAATTGCTTTTTAACAATGAAATAATTTAATGTCCAAAATAACATGTAATAGATACTTTGAATATCATGAACAAAAGCTTTTGAAAACAGAAAAAGTTAATGAGTTATACAAAGTTACTGATCAAATCATGATCGAGTAATTCCAATAAACTTCCCTGATCATGAGCTTATCAATAACATAATATTAACATCAACTTACCCAACCGATATGACTTTAGTATATAACCTATCAAATTTTTCTTTCTACTACCAATGTGGGATTAGGAGGAAGCTTTTATCAAAACTTGTTTGGCACATGAGATTATGAAAAGGTTATGTTTATTTTTTTCAAAAAATGAGCTAATTATGTGTAGATTATTCACTTTTTTTAAGCCATCGTTCTTTAAATTAACACCTTTTACCAATGAACTTAGCATGCCAGTAGTATGTAATATTTAATTGATAGCGTATTTAGCAGCTAAAAAAACAGGCAATATGATTTACTTCATGCATAGTCTAAAAATAAATCCACGGCTAAAATGGAATACAAAATCTATTCCGAATTAATGGTTATATCTTATGCTAAGAAAACTATCCATATCCGATATACGATATGATTTTCTTATTTCTACATATTTAACAATACATATATAAGAAATATACATGCAAAATTGCATATTTTCCTAATTAAAACGTTGTGAAAATACTGAAAATTGATTTTTACCCTCTTCTAAGTTAGGATGGAGTATCTATACTAGGAAACCTGAAGAAGAAGAAAAAAATAATCTCTATATATGTCAATCGATAGATGCTTTAATTTTACACTCGCAAGTTTTTCTTTTCACGACTTAAAGCTTCTAGCTCCAAGCTTAAAAACAAATTTTAATCGTCGGTTTTCAATGGCAAAATCTATGGCTTTTATTTGTCTTTTAAGTCTTGTGTTGTTGATCCACAACATTGATGCATCCAACGAGTTTTTAGTTGAATCAACGACATGTAATCAATGGCTCGAAAGAAACCGTTTACAATTTGGGCAAACCGTAGGTAAGTAAGTTATACATGCATATGTTTACGTTATCAATATTGAGCTTAATTCTTAGATGTGTTTTTGCTCTTGGTTTTATAGTATACATGTATGAGGCTGAAAAGAACTTGATGGTTAAAATAAGGCAAGAAGATTACGGATGCACCATCACCAATTAATGCAGAAAAATATAGCCTAACTATTCCATTAGTGGAATGGTCGAAATCAACAATGACAAGATTATCATTCAAGTCATAGCGAATCAAAAGCTTAGACCAGTAAGTGATCTATGCATGCATATATTGTTATTTGTTATAATCTATTTCAAAACACGGTTCTCATACATGTTTTTGTTGTTGGTTCTAATTTATAGCATATGTGTATGAGGTTGAAAAGAGCTTGGTGGTTAAAATAAGGCAAGAAGATTATATCATATGCAACGCACCATCACCCATATTGATGCAACAAAGTCTAACGATGGTTACTCGGTTGTCAAGTTGAACCAAGTCGGGCCTAGATATTCCTTTAGTGGAATAATAGTCAAAAACAACAATCACAGGATTATCATTCATGTCATAGCTGGTCAAAGGCGTTCTCCTAGAGCTCTAGCTCCACCTCCTCTAGCTCAAGCTCAAACTCTAGCTCTAGCCAAAAATGAAGGATTCTTATATTTTGTTTTCTTCGCTCTTGGCTTTACGTCTGCATTGTGTTATTGGTTCTGTCGGTGGTCTGGATTGGCATATTAGTTTTTGAAGAGAGTCAAATTAAAAGAAGCATCGAATTGAGGCGTTTAACAACCCAACAACTTGAGTACATAAATAGTTCCATGGCCAATACTCAAATTAGTTGATCATATGAACTCATTAATTCCTAATAGTTTTCTATTACAACGTCACTCGTGAATAGTTTTACGAGGAATTTGGTAGCTTGTCTTATTGATTATGCTGATAGTAATATAATTGTTTCAAGTTAGACTGCGTTACCTATGTCGATTCATAAACTTCATTTATTCCAAATCAATTAAATATAAAGTGCTTAACCATCATGAAAAATCTAAATAGGACAGAATACGAAAGTAGCAAACCAAAATCAATGTGTGGAGCATTATAAGGCTCAACGCCAACCAACACATCAAAACCACCTTCTCAGTTTAGTATTATCCGAGTCAAGTGAGAAAAAAAGATTCCTCAACCCCAATCAACACAGGAAGACGTAATGAAACTGTCAACACCATCCAAGCGACCAAAAACTGTAGTCGCGGGAGCAGGAAAAACGGCGAGCATATCATTTCTAAAAAGATTTCAAGCAAGTCTAAACGGTAAATATGATGTAAGCCACCTTATGACAGCCGTGGTCAGTGAATTGGTAACAAGCACAAAAACACCGTACCCTAAAAAACAATAGCAACAAAAAAAATTAATTGGACGCTTTAAATTCAACAAATAAAACCAAGAGCAAAAACACATCTAAGAACTAAGTTCTTTTCATGATTATAGTATATAAGTTACCAAGCTTTTCTTTCTACTGCCAATATGGGATTAGAAAGAAGTTTTTATCAAAAAATGTATCTAACACGTGTAGACTCAGGGGCGGACCTAGGGGCTTCCCGGGGGTTCACAGTAACTCGATGGATATTTCTTGCTAAGTGTAAATTTTCGTTTCTAAAATGTGTCTAACAAGATATAACAAGTCTAAACGGTAAAAATGATGTAACCACCTTATGACAGCATTGGTCAGTCGATGCGAAGTGGTACCAAGCACCAAAACACCCTAAAAACTATTAGCAAAAAAACAAATTATTTGGATGCTTTAAATACATAAAACATGAAGCTTTTTAACCAATAAATGATCTAACGTCCAAAATAACATGTGATATCATGAACAAAAGTCTTTGAAAAAAAGAAAAAGTTAATTGATCATGGTCACGGGCAATTTTGTTAATACCAAAATAACTTGATCAACAAAAACATAATATTTATATTAACTTACCCAACGCACATGACTTTAGTATATAAGCTACCAAAATTTTCTTTCTACTACCAATGTGGGATTAGAAAGAAGCGTTTATCTAAAAATGTATATAGCAGCTAAAAAAATCGGCAATATGATTTACTTCATGCATTGTTACCATAGTTTAAAAATAAATCCACAGAATGTATGGAATACGAAATCTATTCGAATTTAATGGTTATATCCTATGGTAAGAAAACTATCCATATATGATTCTGTGTATATTAACAACACATACAACGATCTAAAGCTTCTAGCTCCAAGCACCAAAACACATTTTTTAATCGCAGGATTCAATGCCAAAATCTATTGGTTTTATGCCTTTAAGTCTTGTGTTGTTGATCCACAACATTGATGCATCTAATGAGTTTTAGTTGAATCAACGACATGTTCAGTCATACCGAATCAAAAGCTTACAATTCCAACAACTACAACTAACTCCAGCTCTAACATGCCAAGGTGAAAGATCCCTAAATTGTTAGATGATATATCTCATAATACAAAAAAGAGACCATGCATCCGTATCTTGGATGTTAAAACTTAAAAGCTTTACAACATTCTACCAATAATGACGACAATGCAAAGCTACATGTGTAAAGTTGACTAAAATAACTATTGATTGGAAATTGATTTCCTTGCCTCATACATCAAAATACAACCGTATATATCAATACAAGGATAATTCTAGAATCTGGGCTAAGCCTAGGAACAGACAAATGGGCCTAGAGCAAACTAATAATACAAGATATACATATACATCGACTAATACGCCCCCGCAGTTGGAGCGGGAGGAGGGCGGACGCTCAAACTGGAGCGAAAATCTTCAAATAATACGGAGGGTAGTCCCTTGGTGAAAATATCGGCATACTGATATCGAGAGGGTACATGTAGGACTCGAACCTGACCAGCTGTGACCATATCTCGGATGAAATGAATATCAATCTCAACGTGCTTGGTCCGCTGATGTTGAACGGGATTTGCAGACATATAAATAGCACTCACGTTATCATAGTAAACAAGGGTGGCAGAGATAAGAGGAGACTGTAACTCACGAAGCAGGTTACGAAGCCATGCAGTCTCGGCCACAACGTTAGCAACACCCCTATATTCAGCTTCGGCACTAGAGCGGGAAATGGTGTGTTGACGTTTAGAGGACCAAGATAGTAAATTATCACCCAAAAATACACAATAACCTGAAGTAGATCGACGTGTAGACGGGCAACCGGCCCAATCAGCATCAGTATAACCAACCAGAGAAGTAGTGGAGGATGCATATAAATGTAGACCATAATCCAATGTCCCCTGAACGTATCGAAGGATACGCTTGAGAGCAGCAAGGTGTGGCTCCCTCGGATCGTGCATGTAAAGGCAAATCTGCTGAACTGCATATGATAAATCAGGACGAGTAAAGGTAAGATACTGTAGCCCACCTGCAAGACTGCGATACAAAGTAGGATCCTGAACAGGAACGCCGTCAGGACCCAGTTTAGAGTCTGTATCTGCTGGTGTCCGAGAGGGGTTACAATTAACCATGTCAGCACGCTCAAGGAGCTGAAGAGCGTACTTCCGTTGAGACAAAAATAATCCTGTGGGGTGACGAACAGCAGAGATACCAAGAAAGTAATTAATCTCCCCGAGATCAGTCATGTCAAACTCACTATGTAGAGATGCTATAATCTGCTGAAGTAAAGCTGGTAAAGAAGAGGTGAGAATAATGTCATCCACATATATAAGTAAATAAGCAACCTGAGATCCCTGTCTATAGATACACAAGGAAGAGTCGCAACGACTGTGATAGAAACCGACCCGTGTAGCATAACCTGCAAACCGTTGAAACCAAGCACGAGGTGCTTGTTTCAAACCGTATAAAGATCTCTGCAGAAGACAGACATGATTAGGGTACCGAGAGTCAACAAATCCAGGAGGCTGATGCATGTAAACAGTCTCTGATAAGTCACCGTTAAGAAATGCATTCTTTACGTCAAGTTGGTGAACTGGCCATTTACGAGACACGGCAAGGCTAAGGACCGTGCGAATAGTAGCCGGTTTAACAACCGGACTAAAAGTCTCATCAAAATCAATACCAGGTTGTTGACTACTGCCATTAGCCACCAAACGAGCCTTATAGCGGCTCAAAGATCCGTCAGCATGAAACTTATGCTTAAATAACCACATAGAGCGAACCAGGTTTACATCTGTGGGTCGGGGTACAAGAATCCAAGTACCATTTTTAACTAACGCATTATACTCATCATACATAGCATTATACCAATGTGGGTTTTTGAGAGCAAGAAAGGGAGATTTAGGGATGGGAGAAATAGGAGACGTGTGTAGAGATAAACGATCCACTGGTTTGACAATGCCCGATTGAGACCTAGTGACCATGCGGTGAGTCCGAGGGGGTTCGGGAACCGGTTGGGAAGGTTGACCTGAGGGGGGATGAAAATTAGGTTCGTTGGTGAGATGTTGTGTTTGTTGTGTAGGAGTGGGGTGTTGAGTTGTCTGTATTGGGCTTGGAGAGGAGTCTGATTGGACTGGAGTGTCTGTTGATTGTTGGGGTGCAGCGGATTGTTGAGGGGTCTCGTGGTGATGTGGTGGTGGGTTGTTTGTGGGATCAATAATTGAATGGTTAAGTAGAGGAGATGAAGGAGGGTCCAAAAACGAATAGGATGGTGGGGAGGATGGTGTCATGGAGCGGTATGGGAACTGGTTTTCATCGAAGGTAACATGTCGGGAGAGAATGATTTTGTTGGTTTCAAGGTCTAGACAACGGAAGCCACGGTGGTAGGCGGGAAAACCTAAGAAGATACACGGGGTGGCACGTGGTGCAAGTTTGTGAGGTGCGTGAAGGTGAGGATAACAAAGACATCCAAAGATGCGTAAACGGGAGTAGTCGGGTTCTTTTTGAAAAAGTCTTGTGAAGGGGATTTCGTTGTTAATGGCGGTTGATGGGAGAAGGTTAAGGAGGTAAGTTGCCATATGAAGGGCCTCGACCCAAAATGATGGGGATAGGTGTGCTTGAAAGAGAAGGGTACGTATGACATTATTGATGGTGCGTATCATTCGTTCAGCTTTGCCATTTTGTTGGGATGTTTTTGGGCAAGAAAAACGGAATTGGATGCCATGGTTAGCAAAAAGTGTATGTAGTTTGTTATTGTCGAACTCACCACCATGATCACATTGGAAGCTCTTGATTTCACATTTAAATTGGTTCTTAATGTAATTACAAAAATGCAAAAATTTGGCGAGCATGTCAGATTTATTGCGAAGGGGATATATCCACAAATAGTGAGAAAAATGATCAATAAAAAGAACATAATATTTAAAACCACTGGAACTAACGATAGGAGAAGTCCATAAATCAGAATGAATAATATCAAAGCAGTTTTCAACAATAGAATTCGAACTGTGGAAAGGAAGCTTCACATGTTTGCCAAGTTGACAAGCATGACAAACATGTGTAGACCTTTCTTTATTACATGAAATGAAATTACGGGAAACAAGAGAACGAAGCACTTCGTCACCGGGATGACCGAGACGTTGATGCCACGTGGAAGAACTGGTAGAAACAAAAGCAGTGGGGATGGTTGATGGCTTGGTAACAGGATAGAGATCGCCCGAGCTATCACATCGAAGGAGGATATGGCGAGTCAAGAAGTCCTTCACAGAAAAACCAAAGGCGTCAAATTCAATAGTGCAGTTATTATCTCTAGTAAATTGACGAACAGAAATGAGGTTTTTAATAATGTTAGGAGTTACGAGTACATTATGAAGGTGTAAAGGGCGATGAAGAGTAGGAATAATGCTATGTCCGGTGTTGGTGACGGGAATAGAATTACCGTCACCAACATGCACAGATGGGTATAAACGTGAATTAAAAACAGAACTTAAATTATGTGCATTTGAATTTAAATGAGAGGATGCACCTGTGTCCATATTCCATGTTGGATCTTGTAGCGTCATAGTACTAAACGCACTAGGCAGTGAGGTTGGTTGAGACGGGTATAGGGCGGGTGCGGGACCGAGTATGCCGGGGCTGTTGTGAAGGGGTTGGGCAGAATGGTACGCCTGTTGTGGAGTTGGTTGGGCCTGGACAGGTTGAAGTGGGTGGTAGATTGGGCTAGCATAGGCTTGGGGAAGGTATTGTGTTGGGCCTAGCGAAAAGGATATTGGGCCTGTGTAGGCTGTTAGCTTAGCCGAGAGTGGTAAAGCCCAGGGGGTACCCAATTGTGTTGTTGTGTGTTCTGTGAAACAGAGGGTCGACCAAATGGGTTTGTGGCACTACTGTTAGATTTAGAGGTCAATCCCGCTCTATTCCTGTGATCATGAATGAACTTGCAACGGTCTCCAAACTTACAGGTGCCTTTATTAAAATGATTACACAATTGTGGTAAACTTGAAGATTTGGTAGAGGGTGTGTTAGGGGTACCTTTAGTGTTCGAATTATTTGTTGCCATGAGAATGGTTGGAGATGAAGAGCTACTTTCAAAGGCAGTGGATTGACTAGCCTGATCATTTGTTGTTGACTCGTCCAAAAGAAGCATGGTCCTTGCCGTTTCAAAAGATGGGAGGGGTTCACGATGTCGGATTATTTTGACAATAGTAGCAAAACGCGAGTCAAGACCATTAACTGCATAGATTACCAGGTTTTTTTCACTTACCACGGTGCCAAGATTCTTGAGTCTATCCGCCATGGACTTTATTTTTGTGAAATATTCATTAATAGACAGGTTCCCAATCTTAATTGAACGAAGTTCATTATCAAGATTTATGGCCCTAGCATCCTTGTTATCATGAAACAAGTCTTTAAGATGATCCCATAAAGCTTTAGCATTACCCGGAGTTGAAACGACTTGCTCTTGAAGAGAGTCACATAAGGATCCAAGGATCGACATCTTGATGAGATCGTCAAGCTTGCACCATTCAGGATTAATGGTGCTAGATGAGGCTTCTAGTTCCACGTGAGATTTGAGACCGAGACTACCAAGATGGATCAGGAAAAAGGAGCTCCAAGAGTTGTAGTTATGTTTTTCAAGGTCCAATTTAATGGGGACCTTATTAGTTATGCTGAAAGGTATTAATTTGTCTGCTGAAGTTGGTGGTGGGGGAGGAGTGTTGGCGTCATCACCTGCCATGTTTCTGATATTCGTGATAGGGTTTTAGAAAGTGTACGTGAGTTTTGGGAGAGGAGGGAAGAAAGAATCGGTTTGTTAGAGAAGAATTAGGAGAAAATTAGTGGCTGTGATACCATATTGATTGGAAATTGATTTCCTTGCCTCATACATCAAAATACAACCGTATATATCAATACAAGGATAATTCTAGAATCTGGGCTAAGCCTGGGAACAGACAAATGGGCCTAGAGCAAACTAATAATACAAGATATACATATACATCGACTAATAATAACAACTACATAATAAACATCTATACCGCCACCCCGCCAGACCGCCATCTTCATTTTTGTTAGCAAAAAGTAAGTGAACCAAAACCAGATTATAAGACGGGTCGCAGCCGACATCTATCCCTCATTCCCCATTAGAATCAATAGCATTATACTAATCTGAAGTGGAGTTGTCTGTTTTATTCCTGAAATCACAGAAATCACAATTGCTAGAACCAACTCTTCCAACAGAAAAGTAAATAAAAATCCGAGAACACCTATTCCAACAATAAATAAATGATGATGAAAAGTCCTTGATGGGTCTGGATCTGGTGGAGGACGGATGGTGATCTTCATACTTTGTATATTGTGTTTCTGTAGTGAGACAGTGAGTTAGTGTGTTCTGTTATTTATTTATTTTGAATGTGTTGTACTCCAATCCTTGTGCTTACATCTGATTGGTGAAAAGTAATGTGCGGATACGATTGCTTAATGTAAAAGATATATGGTTGAAATTACTAAGAGAGATAGGGAATATAAATGTGGGTAGTTGAAACTTGAAAGTTGAATATAGTAAACTAGTGCTGTGAATATGGTTGAGACTTGAGAGTTAATTTTGGTTGTTGAAAACTTGCCCAAAGTAGCAATAAGCAGTAAGCTGTAGCAGTAAGCATTAGTTGCTTGTTTAAAAAACGTGTTTAGTAACGTAGCTGTAGTTGTAATTATAAAATGTAAAATTACGAAACAGGGTATATACTTATGAATGAATGTTATTTTTTAAGGGTAAATTGGTAATATTAAAAGTAAACGCTATCGGTATATTGGAAAGCTTCTTTAAGAAGCATTAAGATTGCAAACTTTTGAGGTGTTGCTAAACGCTAGCAGCAGTGTTGCCAAATAAGCATTAAGACTGTAACGCTTGTCGCTTACCGCTCTTAAACGATTCCAAAAAGGTGTTGCCAAACATGACCTATATTTTACCAGTATGAAATTGTACTCCGTACTTTGTATGTATACAATGTATAAGGTCATATGATTTTTTTTAAGTACATGCAAAGTTGCAAACCTATCGATCCGTATGCTTAAAATGAATAGATAAAAAACTGTAACCTATTGGGCATCTTACTAACATGAAACTGTACCTTTTTATGTATAGACTGCATACCTATCGATCCTATAGTATGTTTGAAATGAAAAGATCAAATTTAAAACTGTAGTTTGAAAGTTCTATATAAGCTTAATATACAAAGAAATGAAAAACAGATATAAATAACCTACGCATCTTGTTTATATAAGTGGACTATTTTCCTCACCATCCTTTGAAATCTTCTTTTTATATTTCCAGTGAAAAATATTCTACATGTTAACGATTAATAAAGTCATTGAAATTATGTATTGTGGGGATGGACTAGTGATTAAGGTGTTGTCATGAGAAGTGGAAGTCTCAAGTTCGATATTAGGGCCAAACTACCTCACTTTTCATAAGATTATCCTGACCACTTGTCATACATATAATTTTTTCTTATTTTTTAACCTTTCTTAGTTTCAGGTGTTTTCATTTAATTATTTTGCCTTTTTTTCTTTGCGGAGCAGCAAATTTAAGAATGTGTTGCAAATAAAGAAGCGTTTTTCTTGTGAGTATCTTCAATGCATTTTAGTAACTAGAAGGACTTTTTGTCATTTTTTCAAATCATTGTTTTACTCATTTCAAAATATCAAAAACAACTCCTTATCGAAATTAATGTTCAAATCTCAGTAGCTACATATTTAGGGTGATATAGGAAAGGGTAACGGTTACGAAAATACATCTGAATCAAGGATTAACACTCCTCAAATAATCTGAATAGGAAAAATCTCAACCACTTCAATATTGGCCTCATCTCTGCTAATGATTGACATATGCTCATTGCTCAACTACACATATTTTGGTCGAAACGGATAATAAGTTTGTGGCTGTAAGTGTAGATATTATGAGAAATTGTTATATGTTCTTTGTAAGTGTTTTCAGGAAATCAATGAGCAAAAAGACGATTGCTGAAGCTTTATGAAAAATTAATTTGAAGACCAACAAAACTAACAAAAGTCCAAGAGAATTAGATATACAGCTCCACAAAACTGGTCATTATCAGCCCTAAACTCTGCAAATCTAGCCCAAGATGCAGCCCAACTATAAAATCACGTGCAACTCGTTTATCAGGTCCAACAAGAGAATCGAGGAATGATAAGGGAAGATGTCATATGCTGGAAGGGTCGATAATAGCAGTGTCATCTCTGAGATTACGGAAGCCCCGTGCAAAATTCAATTTAAAGAAAAAAAAAACTAGATATAAAATAGAATGTGAATAATTTACTTAAAAGATAAAATGAGAAACAATTGTTTTCAAAGTGACCATGTTAGTATTATATGGGTCGATTTCATGTTTGTGATTCGACCAGTTTTGCTCCAAGAAAGAATTGGTATTAATCATGTTTGAGGTTTGAAAAACAGAACTATTGTTCAAGTAATTTTGCAGCAATATAACAGTAAATGTATGAAACAAAGTAAAATAAGTAAAGTAAAATTTCTGGAATTGTGATTGAATTTGCAGCGTATGATTACATATATATACTAGATGGAAAGACATGTCTTTTAGAAGGAATAAACATGATGGTTCGAATGTAACATCATGTCCCTTCATTTGTAACTGTCATAACCATAATAACTAACTAATATGATGTTTAGAAAAGTGTCTGTTGGCGTTGGACCATGACAGCACTTCGAAACTACACTACTAAATAACATATACATAAATAATTGTTCTAAATAATAAGTACGAAATCATATGATCTTAATCTTTCCAACATTCTCCCTCCTAAGATCATAGGATTGATAGCATGTTGTTGTTTTCTTCGAAGCATCAAGTAATGATTGTGAAATCATCACTTGCATTGCTATTTGTTTCTGTCTTGACCGAGTATGTTCCGGCCTTTGTATCTTGTTGCCAAATGTGTGGTTGAACCGGTTTGGTGTGATCTTTCTTCTCTTCAACATCTTCCAATATAATACCAAAGTGCTCCAATTTTTCTTTTCCTTTAGGATCTGCTGAAATAAAGTTAGGTGCAAACGTCTCTTGATGAGACAATGGACTATAAGATGTGTCCACTTCTACCCTTTTGGTAGGAAAATTAGGCCCCCTAGCAGTCTTGTAATAGGATGTGAAAATATCCAAGTATTTGATGTAGCACTTTTTCAGTTCTTCACCTTCTTGCTTTGATAATCCAATAAGTTCACCAATTGTACCGAATTCTTGACCAAAATGAACACTTAAGTATCCTCCAAGTCCTTCTATTAGTTTGTAAAGATCAAGTAGATGTATTTGGGTACCATTGATCGTGGGAGGAATAGGACCAGGAAGGGATTTGTTTAAGTAATGATTGTAAAACCATTTGACAACTTTATCAAATTTGTATCTAAAATAATCCCATTCTTGTCGAATAAGATCATCACATTTAATCAAGTTTAAGAAGGCTACAAATTCATTAAAAGTAGTGACTCTTGTTGAATATATGTTTCCTTTAATCCTAATCACATCATCTTCAGAATTTGACAATGATTCGAAATAGGTTTCCAAGAAATCATTATGCCTTTTTCTTAAACTATCTTCATTAAAAACATGGTTTTCAAAATTATTAAACATGTAAACTAGCCTACAACGATTTTCTTCATAGACTATTTCAAAACCTTGTTTTTCAAGTAGATCGATGGAAAGTATGTTTAGTGAAACTTCAGGAGCATAAAAGACCCCTGGTATTATTAAACCTTGACCATCATCCTTTATAAAGACCTCACCAATTCCATATGTAAATAAAAATTTCATTTGTTCTTTTAACTTTGAAACAACAAAATCCTCTTTTATATTACGAAAAAAATTGAGATTAGTGCATAAGTGCTTATCTATTTGATTGCTGATATACCAGATATTGTCCCAATGTCCTTGGTCCGTCCCTTTTAAGATACCATTCGTTGAGAAGTGAATGCATTCGCGGTACTTCAATTCAATTGTTGGTTTTTGTATCTTGTGAGTTTCCATGACTTCGGATTGTGTTGGGATAGGATTTGGATTTGAAGTTTCTGGTTTTTCAGTTTCTGGTTTTTCTTCTTCATGATTCATAGGACAAAATTTTGCTATGTAGCCTTTCTGTTTGCATATGAAACATTTATGTTTTCGGTATATGTTTTGGGTAAAATTGGTGTTGTATGCTTCGATCTCTTCTAATTTCTTCTTTAACATGTCCTTGCAGTCATGTGTAATTTGTCGTATGCACTTGCCCAGTTTCTTCTCGTTTTCTCTTTTCAATTATCGATGTATAAATGCTTGCTGCATCTTCTTCCTTAGAGGTTTCCCAGGTTTGCTCTGATGCCAATTATTATATGGGTCAATTTCATGTTTGTGATTCGACCAGTTTTGCTCCAAGAAAGAATTGGTATTAACCATGTTTGAGGTTTGAAAAACAGAAATATTGTTCAAGTAATTTTGCAGCAATATAACAGTAAATGTAAGTATGAAACAAAGTAAAATAAGTAAAGTAAAATTTCTGGAATTGTGATTGAATTTGTAGCGTATGATTACATATATATACTAGATGGAAAGACATGTCTTTTAGAAGGAATAAACGTGATAGTTCGAATGTAACATCATGTCCCTTCATTTGTAACTGTCATAACCATAATAACTAACTAATATGATGTTTAGAAAAGTGTCTGTTGGCGTTGGACCACGACAGCACTTCGAAACTACACTACTAAATAACATATACATAAATAATTGTTCTAAATAATAAGTACAAAATTATATGATCTCAATCTTTCCAACAGTTAGTATACCCTCATATACGGCTCTGGATGGTAGAATATTCATTGAAAGAAAACTGAACATAGGACACACATCAGAGCTTTATACACTAACATGTGTTTAATAATTAAGCGTCTATGAATTTTCCTTTTGTGTTTAATTAATGCATGCTTATAAACAAATGTTGGAAGGTGTTTGTTATACTATGTGGTGCGAATATATGGAGCTTCCGTAACAAATATATTTTTGGTCTCGATCCCCCTAAGAAGGAGATTATCTTCGACGACATAGTTAGTAGCTCTTTTTTTTGGTGTAAGTATAGGCGTAAAATGTCGTTTAGTTGGATTGATTGGTTGAAAAACCCTCATTTTGTTTCTTTGTAAGTTTCTAGCTCCTTGCTAGTTGTCTTAATATATCCCCGCCGTTCAAAAAAAAAGTTGAACCAAACCGGGCCTAATTATTCTATTAGTGGAACAAGGGCCGAAAACAACAACAAGATTATCATTCATGTCATGGCAGACCTATCGTTCTCAACACCAACAGATCCTATCCTTCCAACTCTCGCTCCTATGTTCGAAAGTTATACATTCTTTTTGGGCTTTCTTTTAGGCATTGTGTTGAATCGGAAGAGATTGACGGCCCAAATAAGTAGGTATATATAGAAATTGGTCCAGGGCCAAAAAGTTTTAGTTGTCCTTGTTAGTATTCTTTTGCTAAACCAGTAGACAAAAGAACTCAAAAATCCCTCGACTTTACAATTTTTTTGTATGTGTTTGATATTTTGCATTCTTTATCGTGTCATCTAACAGCATCAGTATCAATCGATAAAGCTTCTTCCATATGTCGTTACTATTTCATACTAGCTTACCTACCCGTAAAACCAAATCATGGATCACATTACAAGAAATCTGTAGGTAATCTTACTAATTATGCATGTTGATACTAATTTATAGCCGTCTGTTGTCAACTCGCATATGATCATATGCTTGGATACAAACCTTTTCACGTAAAAGTAATTACTCGTACAATTATTAATGGAGTGTTTAACACGCGTACAACTAATTAATACTGCGTGCTAATAAAAACTAAATGTGTAAAACATTAGTTACTCATGTCAACACCATCGTTAGATCTTGTTTATAAAACCTAAGAGGCTAATGCTTATACGAATTGAAGCTGACGAAATTTGAAAGTTTAGTATATGAACTTACAAATTTTTTGGTTCCCTACAGTAGTGTGGAAGTTCTATATAAACTTAATTTATAAAGAAATGAAAAACAGATGTAAATAACATACGCAGCTTGTGTAAGCTAGTATTTTCCTCGCAATCCTTTTTTTTTTTTTTTTTTTTTTTTTTTTTTCTTTTGCCTTAACATTCCCAGTTTCTCATTTAATTATGTTCTCCTTTTTCTTTGAGAGCAGTAAATTTAAGAAAACGTTTAAGAAAATCTTCAATGCGTTTAAGTAGAAATATTGTCTTACACATTTCAAAATATCAAAACACTATCTTCAAACTCTTACCAAATTAAAAGCTTTTATTAAAGCTTTTGTTTTATCAGGATGATCAATGAATAAGATTACTCAAGGAACAATAGCCTGACGAAGAAAGGGTCGGTTTAGTAAAAATAATTTTCTTTTTTTACTCAAGGAAAATTGGATTAAAAAGAAGCATTTGATGCATAGATACTCACCAGTCGCCACCTTTTTAATGATCATCAAATGTTTTAGCGCTAAAGCACTCAACTTCCTCATATAAAAATTAATGTTCAACTCTCGATAGCTACATATTTCGGGTAAGGGTTACAAAAATACTTCAGTTAGTCTCCTTCATCTGAGCCAAGGATTTAACCCTCCTCAATAATTTGAATAGGAACAATCAAGAAGATTGCATCATATGCAACACACCATCATCCGTTTATGCAACAAAGTATCACGATGGTTACTCGGTGGTCAAGTTGAACCAAACTGTTCCAATTTCCATTAGTAGAATAGTCGAAAACAACAACAACAAGATTATTATCCATGTCATGACACACCTAACTCGCTCAACACCAACAGATTTAAGGCTTCCAACTCAAGCTCCAATGTACGAAAGGTTCGATCTTGCGCATAACTGGCCATTATCCTTTATTGGACCCGACCAAACCCATCCGGACCTGAACCGAACATTTCGCTCCAGTTCGGTTTTGGTTTATCCGATTTTTGGACCGTGGTCAGCTCTAGATTTGAGATATCTATTCATATAAAGTATACAAAAGCTAAATTTGTGAAGAGAAAAGATGCATCATCCTAACGTTTATGCTTAAAAATTTTCTAATCGGTGTTGTTGTAAGTTGATCGAAATGTCACAAAAGTGAGTCAACTCTTTCAACCTGAGAATTCAAGACATGTAATGTAATGGTAGGAATGTATTTAGAAAGAACTAGTTATAATGCCCGCGCACGCGCGGGTTTTTTTAGATTTTTTTAATCATAAATTTTTATTTATTAAAAAATAAATAATTTAATCTTTGTTTTGTTTGATTTATGATGTTTAATTATAGTTTTTTATTATTAAAGATAATTATTTAAAAATTTTAATCCTATTATTAATTGCATCTTATCTATATTTTTTGTATTTATCTTCTACTTGTGTTAATTGCATCTTATCTATATTTTTTGTATTTATCTTATGGATAAATATAAAATGTTACCTAATAAGAAATTAATCGTTTTTTTTAAATACAATTATTACTAAATAAAGTATGAATGCATTTTTTTGAAATGGAAAATTCCCAATAGGGGTTTTGTTTTATTATATAAAAGATTTTAGGAAGCTATAGCATTGCACGTTTGTGAAATGAGATTAACCTCTTTTCCAAGTACTGTGTACTTCTTCCGGGCTTGGGATCAAACATTACTGTAACCTATTCGACATTTAACCAAGATGAAACCCTACTTTTTATGTATACCCAACATTAGGTCATATGATTTTTTGTAAATGCATGCATACCTATCGATCCTATAGCATATTTGAATATATATATATATATATATATATATATATATATATATATATATATATATATATATATATAGAACCCTGTTAAGTGTGGGAACTGCGAGAACTCTAATTTTGCATTAGAAAACATGTATGTTCATATAAAACAAGTATGTTTTCTTATATACATCTTAATACACATACATGCATAACATACATGTTCATATAAAAATCTGTTAAGTGCAACAAATCAATGCAAAATGGTTTTATTTTTAAAACCCTGTTAAGCGCGGGAACTGCGAGAACTCCAATTATGCATTAGAAAACATGCATGTTCATATAAAACATGTATGTTTTCTTACATATACCTTAATACGCAGGCATATGTATTAAAGTGTATGTAAGAAAACATACATGTTTTATGTGAACATGCATGTTTTCTAATGCAAAATTTGAGTTCTCGCAGTTCCCGCACTTAACAAGGTTCTGAAAATAAAGTCCCCATATAAATATATATATATATATATATATATATATATATATATATATATATATATATATATATATATATTTATATGGGGACTTTATTTTCAGAACCTTGTTAAGTGCGGGAACTGCGAGAACTCAAATTTTGCATTAGAAAACATGCATGTTCATATAAAACATGTATGTTTTCTTACATACACTTTAATACAATTACATGCGTAACATAAATGTTCATATAAAAACCATTTTGCATTGATATGTTGCACTTAACAGGGTTTTATATGAACATGTATGTTATGCAGGTATGTGTATTAAGGTGTATGTAAGAAAATATACATGTTTTATATGAACATGCATGTTTTCTAATGCAAAATTAGAGTTCTCGCAGTTTCCGCACTTAACAGGGTTCTGAAAATAAAGATACACTATATATATATATATATATATATATATATATATATATATATATATATATATATATATATAGTACATCTTCACCAGCTTTTAAAATCTTTTTATATTTTTCCAGTGAAAATTCTCCATACATGTTAACTATTAATAATGTCACGGTTTTAGTGAGACAGGGATAGGGATGAGCACGGTACCGGTACCGTACCGAATTAGAGGTACCGAATTTTTCCCGAGCATAAACTAGGGTACCGGTACCGTACCGAACGGGATTCGGGAATCGGTACCGGTACCGGTACCGGGAAATCGGGATTTTCCCGTTTTTTTTTCGGGAATTACCCGATTTGGTACCGGTACCGTACCGAATTAGTGGTACCGAATTTTTTTCCTCCTTATTTCGTAGTACCGGTACCGTACCGTATTTCGGGATCGGTACCGTTTCGGTACGGTACCGGTACGGTTCCGGTTCGGTTCCGGTATTCGGTACGAAATGCTCATCCCTAGACAGGGAGGAGTCCTAGGTTCAACTCTTGAGCCAAGCCACTTCCTTCTCTTATTCAATCCCTGGACCACTTCTTATACTCATAATTTTTTTATTTTTATTTTCCTTTTAATGGGATTTTGATATTTATTTAAAATAGCAAATGATGTTGTTATACTACTCTTTGCTAATATCATTAGTATTTAGTACTATAGCTTATTTTAAAAGTAAAGCAACTGCTTGCAAATATTTTTTTGAATACTATTCGGCTAAATAACTTTATATCAAGCATTTTTCAAAGCGGAATCAAAGGATAAAGAATATGTTAAACCACCACATATTATTTTCCAAAGCGGAAACTCGTTTTATAGTTGGACCCTCCCGCAGCAAAGCACGGGTCGAACCTCCTCGTCTAAGAAAATGTTATACATGAATATTAAAGACGAATTATTGGCTTGGTATACTACCGCACACATTGTTTTTTCATCCTATATTTGGTTGTCAATAGTTCGATGTTTTTTACTCTCACAAATTCTTTTATTCACGACCTAAAGCCTCTAGGTCCAACCACAGAAACAAATTTTGATCGCAGGTTTTCAATGGCAAAATCTATGGTTTTATGTGCCTTTTAGGCCTTGTACTGTTGTTGATCCACAGCATTGATGCATCTAACAAGTTTTTAATTGAATCAACGACATGTAATCAGTTGAACGAAAGGAGCCGTTTACAATTTGGGGACACCATCGGTAAGTGATCTATGTATGCATACACTGTTATTTGTTATAATCTGTTTAAAAACACAGTTCTTATACATGTTGTTGTTGTTGGTTTTATAGCATATGTGTATGAGGTTAGAAAGAGCTTGGGCAAGAAGATTACATCATATGCAACACACCATCACCGATTGATGCAACAAAGTCTAACGATGGTTACTCGGTGGTCAAGTTGAACCAAACTGGGCCTAAATATTCCAATAATGGAATAATCGAAAACAACAACAACAAGATTATCATTCATGTCATAGCTGGTCAAAGGCGTTCTCCTCAAGCTCAAGCTCAAGCTTAAACTCTAGCAGAAAAAGAAGGATTCTTATATTTTGTTTTCTTCGCTCTAGGCTTTACGTCATGCATTGTGTTCTTAATTGTGATGGCGGTGTGGATTAGCATTCTGATTTTCGAGGAGAGTCAAAAGAGGCAGCGAATTGGGCTGATTAACAACCCAACAACTTGAGTACACAAATAGTTCCATGGCCAATGCTCTAGTTATCTAATCGTATGAGCTTTTTATTCTGTATTCCTAATCTGTTTCTTGTACAACGTCACTCGTGAATAGTTGTACGAGGAATTTGGTAGCTTTTCTTATTGATCATGCTGATGTACGTTTTTTGAACATTTGTTGTTTTCTGGTAGTAGAAAGTCAAATTTCGTTGCATGATGAAGAATTTCCCTGTTCTAGCTTGCGTGATGAAGAGGGAGATAAATTATATATACGGTTCGGTGGTGATATGGTAAAGAGTAGAAGAGACACACTACTTGAGTCCTCATTGTTGGAAGTGACTCAATACATGGAAGGTTAAAATAGCTCAAAAGATTAGGGTAACAAACTTACACGTGATAATAAACCATTAGTATATTCTGAGTCTTGTTCGAGTTCTTGATTAATTTGCTTTCACCTAATAAGTATAAATGTGTAGGTGGTTGTTGTTTCGCTTAGGACACACGTCTTGTGTGGCTGTGGGTACATCACATAGGTCTACATATGATCAACACCATTGGGGCACACACGTATACATTTAGAGAACACTTTATTTAGTATAATTAATACGGAGTATATTAGATGTGTTAATTATATTAAATAATAATACACGAAATACTTATGTGGTCGAGCAAGAAAAAACAGAAGGGGTTAAGTGTTGGGTTTTAGCATATATTAAGGACCGATCTAGTAACTTCAAAAATATAAACAAAAACCAGATTAATACGTATTAAATAGCATATATTTCCAGATATTTATTAATCACTCCATTTTTAGTATCAATATTCTGATCACGAGGGCTCATTTAAAAAATTTGTTATTATTATTTATTTGTTTGGTATTGAATAAACAGTTGAACCTGTTACAATTATTTCACCGGTTCAAATAAAGATCAAGCAAGAGAAGAAGCCAGAGGTAATTTTCAAAAATAAAATAAAACTATAGCCTAATATAATTAGAAATAATATGTGATGAATTGAATGTGTAAAACATATGAACAGTGTCATGCTTGTGTTTGCTTGTTCTATATGCTCGGTTATGTTTATGGATTTTTTTGGACTAATGTGAGTGTGATGTTTGAAATTGGCACCAAAGATGACAGAGACGGTGTTGAAGGTAAATTTGCACTGCAACGGATGTGTCAAGGACGTTAGGCCTTGTGTCCTAAAAATGGAAGGTAACGTTTTATTTTCTCAATTTGATTTCATCACAGTTATGATTTCACGTAGTTTATTTTACCTTGTGGACGAACTAGAACAAAAAGCTGAGAAAGAAAAGAAGTTTATTAGGAGAGCCGGACTAGGAGAGATACATTATAGTTTAAATAATACTCATCTGGTACGTATGAAACAAACATCATGTATAACTAGGAGAGATAAATTTTCTAAAATTTGTAAATCAGCCTCTAGTTTTAAAATTAGGTTTCTTTTCATGTGACTGAATGCAAAAGTGACGATAATTGATTGTGTACTAAACAGGAGTGCAGAGTGCGGAATTTGATATGAATACTTCCACTGTGACCATAAAGGGTACCGTCGATCCCAAAGATCTCATAGCGCGCATCAAGAAGAAAACAAGAAAAAATGCAGAGGTCGTGATGCCAAAGAAACAAAAGGACCAGAACCAGAATCGAAAGGGACAGAACCAGAATCAAAAGGGCCAGAACCAGAATCAAAATGATGGTGAGGAAATGGTGATACCAAAGAAACAAAAGGACTAGAACCAGAATCAAAATGGCCAGAACCAGAATCAAACGGACCAGAACCAGAATCAAAAGGGCCAGAACAAGAATCAAAATGATGGTGAGGAAATGGATAACAAGAAGAAAGACGAGAATATTGGCTTATCATACCCAAATGATCCTCCAGGTTTGGTTAACGCAACAGAGATCTTAAGCGATGAGAATCCCAATGCGTGCTCCATTTTGTAGATACTTTATCTATGTCGCTAGGATTCACGTGAACAGTTTGGTTATCATAAGACGAGTACTCGGTGGTGTGACCCCTAATCTAGTGTTCATTAATGGACTCTTGTTAGTATATTTAATCGACAAACAAAGATAAATAACAAACATAATATTCACAATTACAGCCATAAACCATTTGATAATAATTATAAATGTAGCAAGTATCTTTGCATCAAATACTTCTTTTTAATCCACTTTTCTTTCTCCAAAGAAAAATCTTTTTACCAAACCGATCCTCACTTCATCAAGCTGTTATCCTTTAAATAATCTTAGTGCCCGTTTGGTTTAAAGCTAGAATTTAGTATTGTATTGGATTAATAGAGGGCTGGCGTAGGATTTGATTTAGCAAAATAAAAAACGTTATATGGTCTACACAAAGGTTTACTACTTTGTAATTAAAAGTCAATGAAATAAATAATCTTACAAATAACTCCACAAACTTATTATCTGTTTCGACTAAAATATGTATAGTTGAGCATATGTCAATCATTAGTAGTGATGAGGGCAATATTGAAGCGGTTGAGATTTTTCTTATTCAGATTATTTATTTGAGGAAGGTTAATGCTTGACTCGATGAGATACAGGAGTCTAACCGAAGTATTTTCGCAACCGTTACCTTTACCCAAGTTACCCTAAATATGTAGCTACTAAGATTTGAACATTAATTTGGATAAAGACTGTGAAGACAGTGTTTTAATATTTTGAATTGAGTAAAACAATGATTTGAAAAAATGACAAAAAAGTCTTTCTAGTTAACTGCATTGAAGATACTCACAAGACAAACACATATTTTTTTCTTAGACACTTTATTAAATTTGTTGCTCCTCAAAGAAAAAAGGGCAAATAATTAAATGAAAAACCTGAAACTAGAAAAGTTAAAGCAAAGGGGAAAAAATAAATGTATTTACGAGTATAACAAGTGGTCCAAGGGCTGATGTGGCGAGTGAAGTGACTTTGCTCTAGTATCTAACTTAGGACTTTCACTTACCATCCCAACACCTTGACCATTAGTCCAAGTTCACAATACATCATAATTAGAGCGTAAGGTGTCTTAACACCAAGTTAAAGCTTAACTCAGTGCTATGTCAGCGTTACATCAGCTTTAACCTTTTCACCTTAACTCAAAACTTGGAGGGCGGTGTGTTAACATTTTTGAGTTAAACCTTAACTCAACATTTTGTCAATTCATATATGTTTGTCAATTCTTATAAGTGTATATGATGTTTGTTTCAAAAGTTTCAAAAAAATCAAAAAAAATAGTTCAACTGCTCTACTTATCAGCTAATTTATAAGCTCTAAACAAGCTCAAAATTGTCTGAATTTGCTCTTACTAGCTCTTTGTTATGTGTTCGATGCTGTTTTTTTTTAACTTTTAGCTTGTTTCAGTGTCTTAATCTAGCTTATTGTGTAGCTAAAATATGCTCTCTCAGGCTGTTTAGGATCAGACCTTGCTTATTTGCTTATTCTTATATCTGAGCTTCTTTTGCTTTTTAGAACAGCTTATTTAAGATTAAAATTGCTTATTAGGTTTTCCTTTATGTATTAAGTTGCTTATTAGGTTGTAGCTTGTAGCTTATAGTTTATTTGCATGTCCAATTTAGCTTTTTAGTTTTAGAAAAACTTGTTAACTAATCTATTAAGCATTTATTACTTTTCCAGCTTATTATTTTTTTTTAAAATAATACTTTTACAAAAAGTGCTTATTTTTAAGTGTTTAGAAAAGTTGTGTAAAAAGTTTTTGCTAAAAAAATAAAAATGGGAAAGTGGAAGTCAAGGGTGAGCCTAGACTCGAACCCTGACCTCAATACTCCAACCCTTAAACACACCACACACCAATCGTCACTGCCCTTGGGTCTTTTCTGTCATAGCTTTCCTCCTTAATTTACTTAAGCCTTTTTAGTCTTTAGCTTATTCAAACTGTTTTGCTTTAAAACAGCTTATTCCAATAAGCTGTTTGGTCAAATTTATTTTTCCTTCATTCTGCTTATAATAAAGTATTCTTACAAAAAGTTTCAAAATTTTCTCTAGTAGTTTAATATTTTTATCACTTAATTAGTTAAAATTAGTTTTTAATTCATAAAAAATAAAATAAAATTAAGAAAAATACAATTCTTTTTTTTTTAATTATTTTTAAGTATTTAGGATTTTTAAAAACTAAATTTGCGTTTTTAGAATTAATTTTCCAAGTTTTAGGTTTTTAATGCTCGTTAGGATTCCCGTACATATGAAAAAAAAAAGATTCCCGTACATGCGCGTGTTAGGTTTATTTACATTTTAGCTTATTTGTTATTTGCTTATTTGTTTTATGTGCTTATTATTTGCTTTTTAGTTTGTGGTTTATAATTTTAGTCCAAAAATCCAAATATCTTTCACTATTAAAAATCACCAGATCACAAACCGTATCATGATTTTCCATTCACACTTCGTTGGGACATAAAAAGACCCGGGAATATCATATATTTCTAGAATATATTGTGTTTTGATTTTCTTTGACCAAATTGGGATTTACATTCTTGGGTAGAGAGTAAATTAACCGTTTGGTCAAATTTTTCTTAATATAATATTATATATACTATTGATTGAATCAGTGGTCAAGCAATTTAACATCAATGTTTTTTAAAGTTAGTTGATGATTATGCATTCACAAGATAGTGTTAGCGTATTCCATATTATTTCTACGACATCTTTTGATTAATCCACATAAATTTCATGTTATATTTCTTTTATACCCTCCTAAGTAATTAAACCAATTTTCTTCGCAATATAACCAATAACCCTAACATGTTTCGATGTGCATCCTCGTCTATTCCACTTCCAGCCTTACCGACCATTGCTTTCACCATCACTGTCACTTTTACTTCCACCCTTGTTTTTATGAGTTAATAATTATCAGACTTCCGTTTTCGCCTAGTCGTTACGGATTTTTGAAGTGTCATGTCAGAATTAACATATCAAATTTATATATGTAATAAATAGATATACCCATTGTTTTTTTTTTTTTTTTTTTTTTTTTTTTTTTTTTTTTTTAAATAAATATTTGACAAATTTAATAAAAAGTATTCCAGAACCCTTCAGGTACGTAATTGCAAATCAGAGTGCGTGTTTCAAGTGGCAGTGGGGATAGGGGTTGACATATATAAGTATGTTTGTGTAATTTATCTTTTGAACTTTTCTTATGTACGTTTTTTGTACATTTGTTGTTTTCGGGTAGTAGAAAGTCAAATTTCAAATACATGGAAGGTTAAAATAGCTCAAAAGATCACGGTAACAAACTTACAGGTGATAATAAACCATTAGTATATTGTGAGTCTTGTTCAAGTTCTTGATTAATTTGCTTTCACCTAATAAGTATAAATGTGTAGGTGGTTGTTGTTTCGCTTAGGACACACGTCTTGTGTGGCTGTGGGTACATCACATAGGTCTACATATGATCAGCAGCATTGGGGCACACGTATACATTTAGAGAACACTTTATTTAGTATAATTAATATATTAGATATGTTAATTATATTAAATAATAATACACGAAATACTTATGTGGTCGAGCAAGAAAAAAAGGAAGGGGTTAAGTGTTGAGTTTTAGCATATATTAAGGACCGATCTAGTAACTTCAAAAATATAAACAAAAACCAGATTAATACGTATTAAATAGCATATATTTCCAGATATTTATTAATCACTCCATTTTTACTATCAATATTCTGATCACGAGGGCTCATTTAAGAAATTTGTTATTATTATTTATTTGTTTGGTATTGAATAAATAGTTGAACCTGTTACAATTATTTCACCGGTTCAAATAAAGATCAAGCAAGAGAAGAAGCCAGAGGTAATTTTCAAAAATAAAATAAAACTATAGCATAATATAATTAGAAATAATATGTGATGAATTGAATGTGTAAAACATATGAACAGTGTCATGCTTGTGTTTGCTTGTTCTATATGCTCGGTTATGTTTATGGATTTTTTTGGACTAATGTGAGTGTGATGTTTGAAATTGGCACCAAAGATGACAGAGACGGTGTTGAAGGTAAATTTGCACTGCAACGGATGTGTCAAGGACGTTAGGCGCTGTGTCCTAAAAATGGAAGGTAACGTTTTATTTTCTCAATTTGATTTCGTCACAGTTATGATTTCAGGGTGTTAGTAGTTTATTTTACCTTGTGGACGAACTAGAACAAAAAGCTGAGAAAGAAAAGAAGTTTATTAGGAGAGCCGGACTAGGAGAGATAAATTATAGTTTAAATAATACTCATCTGGTACGTATGAAACAAACATCATGTATAACTAGGAGAGATAAATTTTCTAATATTTGTAAATCAGCCTCTAGTTTTAAAATTAGGTTTCTTTTCATGTGACTGAATGCAAAAGTGACAATAATTGATTGTGTACTAAACAGGAGTGGAGAGTGCGGAATTTGATATGAATGCTTCCACTGTGACCATAAAGGGTACCGTCGATCCCAAAGATCTCATAGCGCGCATCAAGAAGAAAACGGGAAAAAATGCAGAGGTCGTGATACCAAAGAAACAAAAGGACCAGAACCAAAATCAAAAGGGCCAGAACCAGAATCAAAAGGGCCAGAACCAGAATCAAAATGATGGTGAGGAAATGGTGATACCAAAGAAACAAAAGGACCAGAACCAGAATCAAAATGGCCAGAACCAGAATCAAACGGACCAGAACCAGAATCAAAAGGGCCAGAACAAGAATCAAAATGATGGTGAGGAAATGGATAACAAGAAGAAAGACGAGAATATTGGCTTATCATACCCAAATTATCCTTCAGGTTTGGTTAACGCAACAGAGATCTTAAGCGATGAAAATCCCAATGCGTGCTCCATTTTGTAGATACTTTATCTATGTCGCTAGGATTCACGTGAACAGTTTGGTTATCATAAGACGAGTACTTGGTGGTGTGACCCCTAATCTAGTGTTCATTAATGGACTCTTGTTAGTATATTTAATCGACAAACAAAGATAAATAACAAACATAATATTCACAATTACAGCCATAAAACATTTGATAATAATTATAAATGTAGCAAGTATCTATGCATCAAATACTTCTTTTTAATCCACTTTTCTTTCTCCAAAGAAAAATCTTTTTACCAAACCGATCCTCTCTTCATCAAGCTCGCGTAGGATTTGATTTAGCAAAACAAAAAACGTTATATGGTCTACACAAGGGTTTACTACTTTGTAATTAAAAGTCAATGAAATAAATAATCTTACTAATAACTCCACAAACTTATTATCTGTTTTGACCAAAATATGTATAGTTGAGCATATGTCAATCATTAGTAGTGATGAGGGCAATATTGAAGCGGTTAAGATTTTTCTTATTCAGATTATTTATTTGAGGAAGGTTAATGCTTGACTCGATCAGATGCAGAAGTCTAACCGAAGTATTTTTGCAACCGTTACCTTTACCCAAGTTACCCTAAATATGTAGCTACTAAGATTTGAACATTAATTTGGATAAAGACTGTGAAGAAAGTGTTTTAATATTTTGAATTGAGTAAAACAATGATTTGAAAAAAGGACAAAAAAAGTCTTTCTAGTTAAGTGCGTTGAAGATACTCACAAGACAAACACATTTTTTTTTTCTTAGACACTTTATTAAATTTGTTGCTCCTCAACGAAAAAAGGGCAAATAATAAAATGAAAAACCTGAAACTAGGAAAGTTAAAGCAAACGGGAAAAAATAAAAATATTTACGAGTATAACAAGTGGTCCAAGGGCTAATGTGGCGAGTGAAGTGACTTGGCTCTAGTATCTAACTTAGGACTTTCACTTACCATTCCAACACCTTGACCATTAGTCCAAGTCCACAATACATCATAATTAGAGCGTAAGGTGTCTTAACACCAAGTTAAAGCTTAACTCAGTGCTATGTCAGCGTTACATCAGCTTTAACCTTTTCACCTTAATTCAAAACTTGGGGGGCGCTGTGTTAACGTTTTTGAGTTAATCTTTAACTTAACATTTTTTCAATTCATATATGTTTGTCAATTCATATAAGTGTATATGATGTTTGTTTCAAAAGTTTCAAAAAAATCAAAAAAATAGTTCAACTGCTCTACTTATCAGCTAATTTATAAGCTCTAAACAAGCTCAAAATTGTCTGAATTTGCTCTTACTAGCTCTTTGTTATGTGTTCTATGCTGTTTTTTTTTTTTTAACTTTTAGCTTGTTTCAGTAGCTTAATCTAGCTTATTGTGTAGCTAAAATATGCTCTCTCAGGCTGTTTAGGGTCAGACCTTGCTTATTTGCTTATTCTTATATCTGAGTTTCTTTTGCTTTTTAGAACAGCTTATTTAAGATTAAAATTGCTTATTAGGTTTGGCTTTAGGTATTAAGTTGCTTATTAGGTTGTAGCTTGTAGCTTATAGTTTATTTGCATGTCCAATTTAGCTTTTTAGTTTGAGAAAAACTTGTTAACTAATCTATTAAGCATTTATTGCTTTTCCAGCTTATTTTTTTTTAAATAATCCTTTTAGAAAAAGTGCTTATTTTTTAGTGTTTAGAAAAGTTGTGTAAAAAGTTTTTGCTAAAAAAATAAAAATGGGAAAGTGGAAGTCAAGGGTGAGCCTAGACTCGAACCCTGACCTCAATACTCCAACCCTTAAGCACACCACACACAAATCATCACTGCCCTTGGGTCTTTTCTGTCATAGCTTTCCTCCTTAATTTACTTAAGCCTTTTTAGTCTTTAGCTTATTCAAACTGTTTTGCTTTATAACAGCTTATGGAATAAGCTGTTTGGTCAAATTTATTTTTCCTTCATTCTGCTTATAATAAAGTATTCTTACAAAAAGTTTCAAAATTTTCTCTAGTAGTTTAATATTTTTTATCACTTAATTAGTTAAAATTAGTTTTTAATTCATAAAAAATAAAATAAAATTAAGAAAAATACATTTTTTTTTTAATTATTTTTAAGTATTTAGGATTTTTAAAAAATAAATTTGCGTTTTTAGAGTTAATTTTCCAAGTTTTAGGTTTTTAATGCTCGTTATGATTCCCGTACATGTCCAAAAAATAGATTCACGTACATGCGCATGTTAGGTTTAGTTACATTTTAGCTTATTTGTTCTTTGCTTATTTGTTTTATGTGCTTAGTATTTGCTTTTTAGTTTGTGTTTTATAATTTTAGTCCAAAAATCCTAATATCTTTCACTATTCAAAATCACCCGATCACGAACCGAATCATGATTTTCCATTCACACTTCATTGGGACATAAAATGAACCGGGAATATCATATATTTCTAGAATATATTGTGTTCTGACTTTCTTTGACCAAATTGGGATTTCCATTCTTGGGCAGAGAGTGAATTGACCGTTTGGTCGGATTTTTCTTAATATAATAATATATATACTATTGATTGAATCATTGGTCAAGCGACTTAACATCAATGTTTTTAAAGTTAGTTGATGATTATGCATTCACAAGATAGTGTTAGCGTATTCCATATTATTTCTACGACATCTTTTGATTAATCCACATAAATTTCATGTTATTTTTTTTATACCCTCCTAAGTAAGTAAACCAATTTTCTTTGCAATGTAACCAATAACCATACCATGTTTCGATGTGCATCCTCATCTATTCCACTTCCAGCCTTACAGACCATTGCTTTCACCATCACCATCACTTTCACTTCCACCCTTGTTTTTATGAGTTAATAATTACCAGACTTCTGATTTCGCCTAGTCGTTATGGATTTTTGAAGGGTCATGTCAGAATTAACATATCAAATTTATATATGTAATAAATATATCTACCCATTGTTTGGTTTTTTTTTTTCTTTTTTTTAAATACATATTAGAAAATTTTAATAAAAAGTGCAAAACACGAGAAAGCATGCATTGAAAATCAACACGTGTTTATTCCTTTCGCGTTTGATACATTTGGTTTCCTTGCACCTGAGGCGGTGGAACCTCCCAACAGAGTTCAACGAGTTATGAACAGTAATGTTATGACACATAGATCCACAAATGTAGTTTTCAAAAGAGTTAGCTTTGCAATCCAAAAAGGGCTAGCGGCGCAACTTGTTGCTCGTTTACTTTCAACCACTACGTTAATTCTTTTTTGATGAAATAAATATGACAATATTTGTATAAAAATCGAAACAAAAATGTCATAAAAAGTATTCCAGAATCCTTCAGGTAATTGCAAATCAGGATGCAAGTTTCAAGTGGCAGTGGGGATAGGGGTTCACATATATGAGTTTGTTTGTGTAATTTATTTTTTGAAATTTTCTTATGTACGTTTTTTGTACATTTGTTGTTTTCTGGTACTAGAAAGTCAAATTTCGTTGCATGATGAAGAATTTCCCTGTTCTAGCTTGCATGATGAAGAGGGAGATAAATTATATATACGTTCGGTGGTAATATGGTAAAGAGTAGAAAAGACACACTACTTGAGTCGTCATTGTTGGAAGTGACTCAATATATGATGGTGCAAAGCGCAAACAACAGTGATAAATCATCTGTGATGAGACTGGAAGTGAGGCACATTGAAAGATACAATCTAGTTATGAATTTAATGGGAAAAATTAGATGAAAATTGGGAAAGGGCATAAATGTAAAACAAGTAAATTGCTATGGATATAACTAATAAAAGCATCCGTTAGCACGAGTATCACTTCCATATTATAAATAGCCATAATCTATTTGTTTAGGTAGTAATTACTAAATATGGAAGATTTGATTAAATAAATATTATATTATGGATTATAATCTATACCTTATATGGAGTTGAGCCCTTAGTAAGTAGGGGATTAGTTCCACCCCATAACACACACAAAATTTCCATCATCTTGTGAGAGCTGAGGATTCGGTAGAACAATGTTTCACTGGGTACGTTCCTTTTTATATTTACTGTTTTGATCGTGCAAGTTATGTGATAGATTATTATAGGGAACTACATTAATACATGGAAGGTTAAAATAGCTCAAAAGATTAGGGTAACAAACTTACAGGTGATAATAAACCATTAGTATATTCTGAGTCTTGTTCAAGTTCTTGATTAATTTGCTTTCACCTAATAAGTATATATATGTAGGTGGTTGTTGTTTAGCTTAGGACACACGTCTTGTGTGGCTGTGGGTACATTAAATAGGTCTACATATGATCAGCACCATTGTTTATATCCTTGTCCTCTTGTTTCAAACAAAAAACTTTAGGCTAATGAAAATGATTAACTAATACTGTAACAACATTAATGTAGGTCACAATATGATCTTTAGTGGATCTTAACCATATATGACCATGCAGCCTTCATCCATTAACGTACTGTGAAGCGTGTGTCAGAACTGTCTTGAAGGCATTAAGAGGATTTGACGGTAAGTGATTAACCACTACTGCAGAAAACGTTAAATAGAGAGGTTGAAATATGATCCGTTATCAACCACTCTATATGAGGGCTGATCTTTTTGAGCGCAACATAACAATTTTGGTTGTGAAACTATCTCAATAACATGACAAATAGTTCAGTATACGTTGATATCTTAAGGACCGATCTAGTAACTTCAAAAATATAAACAAAAACCAGATTAATATTAAATAGCATATTTTTCCAGAATTTTCGTTAAGTCGAACCAAATATGATATTATATTTTCAGATTTTTATTAATCACTCCATTTTTACTATCAATATTCTGATCACTAGGGCTCAATTAAGAAATTTGTTATTATTATTTACTTTTATTTGGTATTGAATAAATATTTAATTAGGCGTGGATGAAGTTGAACCAAAACCGAACGAAAATCGGGTGATCGTGAAGGGGACAGTGTGCAACCCAGACAGAATTGCTAAGCGGGTCTGGCGTAAGCTGCAAAAGCCTGTTACAATTATTTCACCGGTTCAAATAAAGATCAAGCAAGAGAAGAAGCCAGAGGTAATTTTCAAAAATAAAATAAAACTATAGCATAATATAATTAGAAATAATATGTGACGAATTGAATGTGTAAAACATATGAACAGTGTCATGCTTGTGTTTGCTTGTTCTATATGCTCGGTTATGTTTATGGATTTTTTTTGGACTAATGTGAGTGTGATGTTTGAAATTGGCACCAAAGATGACAGAGACGGTGTTGAAGGTAAATTTGCACTGCAACGGATGTGTCAAGGACGTTAGGCGTTGTGTCCTAAAAATGAAAGGTAACGTTTTATTTTCTCAATTTGATTTCATCACAATTATGATTTCAGGGTGTTAGTAGTTTATTTTACCTTGTGGACGAACTAGAACAAAAAGCTGAGAAAGAAAAGAAGTTTATTAGGAGAGCCTGACTAGGAGAGATACATTATAGTTTAAATAATACTCATCTGGTACGTATGAAACAAACATCAGTTTATTAGGAGAGCCGGACTAGGAGAGATAAATTTTCTAATATTTGTAAATCAACCTCTAGTTTTAAAATTAGGTTTCTTTTCATGTGACTGAATGCAAAAGTGAGGAAAATTGATTGTGTACTAAACAGGAGTTGAGAGTGCGGAATTTGATATGAATGCTTCCACTGTGACCATAAAGGGTATCGTCGATCCCAAAGATCTCATAGCGCGCATCAAGAAGAAAACAGGAAAAAATGCAGAGGTCGTGATACCAAAGAAACAAAAGGACCAGAACCAGAATCAAAAGGACAAGAACCAGAATCAAAAGGGCCAGAACCAAAATCAAAATGATGGTGAGGAAATGGTGATACCAAAGAAACAAAAGGACCAGAACGAGAATCAAAATGGCCAGAAACATAATCAAACGGACCCGAACCAGAATCAAAAGGGCCAGAACAAGAATCAAAATGATGGTGAGGAAATGGATAACAAGAAGAAAGAAGAGAATATTGGCTTATCATACCCAAATGATCCTTCAGGTTTGGTTAACGCAACAGAGATCTTAAGCGATGAGAATCCCAATGCGTGCTCCATTTTGTAGATACTTTATCTATGTCGCTAGGATTCACGTGAACAGTTTGGTTATCATAAGACGAGTACTCGGTGTGTGACCCCTAATCTAGTGTTCATTAATGGACTCTTGTTAGTATATTTAATCGACAAACAAAGATAAATAAAAAACATAATATTCACAATTACAGCCATAAACCATTTGATAATAATTATAAATGTGGCGAGTATCTATGCATCAAATACTTCTTTTTAATCCACTTTTCTTTCTCCAAAGTAAAATCTTGAGTAAATTACGTAGATGGTCCCTGTGGTTTGTCCAAAGTTTCACTCACAGTCCCTGAAAGTTAAAAGTTGCACGGATAGTCCCTTTTTGTTAAATATCATTGCATCGTTAGTGGCTTCCGTTATCTTTTACACGTTAGTCCCTTTTTGTTAAATATCATTGCATCGTTAGTCCTTTATAAAAACGGCCATTTATAATTTGAAGTTTTTCGAATTTTTCTTACTTTTTCATCCGTTTTTATACGTTTTCATGCGTTTTAATCCGTTTTTGTCCGTTTTTATACGATTTCGTCCGTTTTTCTTACGTGTTCATCCGTTCTCATGCGTTTTTATAAGTTTTCGCTCGTTTTTCTTACGTTATTGTTTGTTTTCCTACGTTTTCATCTGTTTTAATCCGTCTTTATACGTTTTCGCTTGTTTTTATACGTTTTCCTTTATTTTTCTTACATTTTCATACGTTTTTATCCGTTTTTATACGTTTTCATACGTTTTTATCCGTTTTCGTCCATTTTTATCAGTATTCAAGCTTCGTATGATGAGTATGACTATTCTCAAAACTTTGATCAAGGATCGGAATGGAGAAACGAGGTTGATATTTTGCCTAGATCATTTTCTGTTCAATTTTTATCCGTTTTGATCAGGTTTTATCAGTTTTCGTCTATTTTTATCCGTTTTTGTCCATAAGCCACCACCACCACCAATAAAAAAAAATCAAATTTTTTTCAAAATTATTTTTTTCTAAAAATTTTAAAAAAAATAGAAAAAAAAATTTCGCACAAAAGAATAATTTTTTTTTGAAATTTGATTTTTTTTTTAGAAATTTTTAACAAAAAAAATTTAGAAAAATCTTTTAGAAAAATTTTCGAACAATTAAAAAAATTAATTTCGTCTATTTTTATTGGTTGTGGTGGTGGCTTACGGACAAAAACGGATAAAAATAGACGAAAACTGATAAAACCGGATGAAAACCTATAAAATCGGATAAAAATTGAACAGGAAATGATCTAGGCAAAATATCAACCTCGTTTCTCCATTCCGATCCTTGATCAAAGTTTTGAGCATAGTCATACTCCTCATAAGAAGCTTGGATACGGATAAAAATGGACGAAAACGGAGAAAAACATATGAAAACGTATAAAAACGGATAAAACGTATGAAAATGTAAGAAAAATAAAGGAAAATGTATAAAAACAAGCGAAAACGTATAAAAACGGATGAAAACGTAGGAAAACAAACAATAACGTAAGAAAAATGAGCGAAAACGTATAAAAACGCATGAGAACGGAAAAAATGTAAGAAAAACGGACAAAATCGTATAAAAACGGACTAAAACGGATTAAAACGCATGAAAACGTATAAAAACGGATGAAAACGCAAGAAAAATTCAAAAAACTTCAAATTATAAACGGCCGTTATTATAAAGGACTAACGATGCAATGATATTTAACAAAAAGGGACTAACGTGTAAAAGATAACGGAAGCCACTAACACCAGTTAAGTGGAGGAACCATGAGTGTTATTCTTCTCAAAGATAGGGACTATCCGTGCAACTTTTAACTTTCAGGGACTGTGGATGAAACTTTGGGCAAACCACAGGGACCATCTATGTAATTTACTCTAAAATCTTTTTACCAAACCGATCCTCTCTTCATCAAGCTGTTATCCTTTAAATAATCTAAGTGCCCGTTTGGTTTAAAGCTAGAATTTACTGTTGTATAGGATTAATACATGGCTGGCGTAGATTTTGGTTTAGCAAAACAAAAAACATTATATGGTCTACAAAAGGGTTTACTACTTTGTAATTGTTGATACAAAAGTTGGGCGTTCCTGATATGGGCTCTTGCTCTCGTACCAATTCGCTTCTTAATGCTTGAAACCTGCGCACTAAGAAAATAAACAACACCGTTAGACTTATCGTGGGATTGTCTCCCACGATTAGACTCCGGCGTGAGAGTAAGTAATCGGTTTAGGGTTCTCGTAAAGAGTTTTTGGGTTTGTGAATCGTACCTTTAATGAGAATTATGTCGTTCCTTATATAGGAGCAGAATCCTCGTAGATTTCTTGCTCCTTACTCTTCGCACCCGTGGTGCTTATCCGAGTTAAGGATATCTATTCCATAGATAGAAGATCCTTATCTATACCGTATATAGTTTGGTTGGGCTTGGATCTACGTGAGCCCAATCCCATTATCATTGTGGCCCAAGTTATAATAGCCCACTCATGGTGGTTTTGGGCCTTAGTGATGTTTATTATTTGGGCTCGTGGCCCATATATAGACTATACGTCATCATGTCCCCCTAGTCTAGTGTGCGTGACTCGTAGCCGCGGATGCTAGACTAGTCATAGCAGCGGTAAGCGTGGCGGGAGAAAGTTCGAATATTGCCGCCCAATATTTGAGAACTATGTATATAGTCATAGATATTTCAAAGAAATACCTCGAAAATTGGGGGTTGTGTCCACGTGTTCCTTGGAAAACGGGAAAAAGTGCATGTACCGTTTCGGATTCTAGCCACACGTTTTATGAGTGGGATCCACGTGGCCTTCATCTAGGGTTTTTTGATTGCTTATATAAGAGTCACCGCCTCCATTTACCCAAAACACATAGTAAAAACACATACTCACCATTGCACATTTCTTCAAAAGCATTTTTTGCAATGAAAGTAACTGTTTGATTAGGTAATTTCGTGTGCATATTCTAGTAAATACCTTGAAAATGGTTGCCCAATTAGAAGAGTTTCGCTCTGCGATAAGTGAGGATGATGTGCGTCAGTTTTCATCTGACTACTTCATTCCTCTGGATGTGCATCCAGAGGCTCCAGACGTCGATGCGTGTATAGCCGATTTCCCCGAAGGGAAAACAGGACTATACACGCGCTTTTTTGAGTACGCTAATTACCGCGTACCTATATCTATTTTCTTGAGCAATTTGCTCAATTTCTATCGTCTTCATATCTCACAGCTGCACTGTATAGGTGCGGCGAAGGTATCGAATTTTGAAGTAAACTGTCGTTTACTTGCGATAGAACCGACCGTTGACCTATTTCGCGCCTTCTACCACACAACGTGGTCGCATGGATGGGTATCCTTTGCGAAGCGCGCGGGGAAGCTTTAGTGCTATACTGAGAAGGTAGACTCCCTGAGGCATTGGAGGGAGTATTTTTTCTCGGTTGATGATGTGGTGTTTCCATCGCCCTTTGAGTTTTACACTCAAGACACGTTGCCAAGGGATGGGCGCCCCGCACCCGGTTCCTATAGTTTGGCCGATGCGCAGACCATTGATGCCAACTGCATCCCCATTAACCCTTATCCGGAGGAGTTTTTGGTGCATGTGGGGTTGAGTCGCAGCTATTTCGGGGGTGTGGACGAGGTGCCAACCGTCATTGATGAGGAAGGCCGGGGTGGGTGTTCATCCCTTTTGCTTCTACTAATGTAAGTTTTTCTCTTATGCGCACGTTTAATAACTAATCTCTGTTTTTGCTATTTGTTCCTGTTGCGCAAAAATGGATTTGTTTGTGGTGGTGAAGCTGGAGAAGCCAAAGCAGGTGACCATTGGCGTGCGCCCTCTGAGGGAGAATGAGCAACCGCTTTTGGAAGCGACTACGGGTCATCTGATGGTGTTGGGGCCTATTGGCCATGAAGATTCGCCGTCTCTCCAAGTTACGCCCGTTCAGAGCGTGGCGCCAAATGTGGAGACTGCGCATGTGGAGGAGGTACACGCTGAATCTTCTGATAGCGTGGAGATACCGAAACCGGAGGAGGTGTTGAAGCCTGAGGAGGTAGCCCAGAAGCTAAAGCGCAAAGGAGAGGCTGGTGGTAGTGGTACTTCCAAGAGGAGACGCTATCTCATTGGAGATGCAGAGTCGTCTGCGGAGGAGGAGACATCCGCTCCTGGCGCGGATAAGGAGGCTGCAAAGGCCTCTCCATTTCTGTAAGTTAACTGTTTCATGCTATGTATTTTCTTTATTACTTGTCGTAATATGTTCTAATTGTTTTCTTCATTTATTATAGCGATGATGCCGCGAAGGATGATGGAGCCTTCGTGGAGACGGTGGTCCCTCCTTAGAATGAAAACAAGGAGGAGGGAGCAAAGGTTGATGAAGGCGTATCTGCGCAGCAATTGTTGGTGGAGTTGGCTGCTACTGCTGAGCGTCAAACTGAGCTAGTTGCTCAGTTGAAGACGAGGTACGTCGGGGAGAGCAGCACTCTCGCCCAAAAAGATGAGGAGATAGCTGTTCTCCGTGCGCAGCTGGCTGAAGCGTAGGTGGAAGTGGGGTCCTTCAAGGTGTACACAGATAAGGTCACGAATGAGAAGTTGACCGCGATGGCTGAGCTGCAGCAAGCGCGTGCGGAACTTCATCAGTTTAGGGCCAACCTTACCTGGGCGGTAAGGTATCTTGAGGAGAAGAAGGATGAGCACTTTGCGAACATTGCTGAGTTCAAAGTGCGCATGGAGAAGATTGTTCAGGCGCAGGAGGAGAAGCTGCGTGGCTTGAGCATAGAATACGATGAGGAGTTATATCCTCATCTGATGTCTACCATAGCTGAGCGCAGGTACGTCCTTACATCATTTTGTGCAATGTTGCCTTTATTATTTTTGTTGTTATGTTTCTTTTAACACAAGTTGTCCTTGTTGATGTAGGTGGTTGATCAGTCATGGACTGCGCCTGGCTGCTATGGGCACCTTGGAGTCCCAAGAGGTGTTGGGGGCCTTTGGGAAGGTGGTGCAGTGCGCTGTGGAGCGTGGAAGGTCGCAGGCGATGGAGGAGCTCCTTGAGGCCAAGGCGTTGAATGTGGCCCTGACTGAGGTACCTGGCTACAACGCAAGTGCATATGACGAGCTGGTGCAGGCCATGGAGGGGATGAAACTTCTTGAGCTTCCTCACATTGCGCAGTTGGAGCGCGACCAGGATAACCCCATAAAGGTAATTATGGAGGGGTTGACCCTGGAGCGCCATATTTTGGAGGATGCCGAAGCGCAGCCGGACTACTTCCTCAAACCCAATGAGTCGCAGCTGTAGGTTCCTGTGTTTGCGCAGCCTCGCCACATGTTGAACCCATTTGCTCTTGAGAAGGAAATTTATCTTAAGGAGGTGTTGCAGCGCCACACACAGAGAGCTGCCCAGAAAAAGGGGATTAAGGGCAAGGCCGTCCTATGCGGTGTAGGCGCTGCACATATTCCCACGTCTGATGGGGTTCCTGTGAGTGTAGCGACTGTATCGCCTAAGGATGCATTGCTTTTGAGAAAGCTTCAAGAGGTAGGAAGTTCCGCTGCACCGGAAGATAGCCCTGAGCATCGCCATAGTGTATAGGCAGTTTTGTAACTTGTATGTTTATTATATGAATAACAATGTGTATCTTTTGCATGTTATGGTAAATTAAGATACTCTTTTATGCGTAAATTAAGTGCGTGACTTAAGATTATACTTGCATTAATGTCTGCGAAGTTTTATTATTTGACCAAGAGTCTTGGCTCGTTATTCGCTAAGCTTCGTACAATGTACTTGATATTTGCGCATCCGTGGGACGCACAAGATAAACTTACCTCAACGTCTCAAAAGTAAGGCACTTAGAAAGGATGCGTGATCCAATGTTGATGGGTTTGCAACCTCTTACTCAACGAGTGAATTAGTAGGTTTACTCATCCTTTATGCCTTCGTGGGTCTTTAATTAGTGCATGCACGCCATGTAGGCAAAAATATAATATAACAATATTGACATATATAAGAATGTACGCAATAAAGTGAAATGCGTTATGGAGTTAGCTAGAAACCATAACATTTTATTGATACTTGCAAGTTTTTGAAAAAGTAAAAGACAATTCCTAAGAAAGAAAAAAAAAAAAACAAAAACTTATTGGGCACATCCTAAGGTACAAAGTTGTCTGTGTATGGGTCGTAGCCTTTCCTAAAGATAACATCTTTTAAGGTTGCAGATATTCCAGGTGCGTGCTAGGCCGTGACCTTCCATATCGCGCAACCTGTATGCGCCATTTCCTAGCGCATCAGTGACCTCGTAGGGCCCTTCCCATTTAGGTCTGAGCTTGCCTGTGTCTTCTGCATGGCTTGCGTCATTGGCGCGGTATACAAAGTCTCCTGGCCTGAAGGAAGTATGTTTGACCTTTGCATCATAATACTTCTTCATTTTTGCTTTAGCCTTTGCTTCGCGTATAGCTGCGCGTTCACGTCTTTCTTCCAGTAAGTCCAAGTCTATTCCGTAGACAAGGGAGAATGGCGTGTCGCCAGTACTGGTTTTGATTGTGGTGCGATGCGCCCATAATACATGTGAGAGCTCGTCCACCCACTTTCCTTTGTGCCTGTCAAGGCGTGCTTTTATTCCTTCACCTAGACTGCGATTTGCTTGCTCAACTAAACCATTGGTTTGTGGGTGTTTTACTGAAGCGAAGTGTTGTGTGATGTTCAATTGCGTGCACCAATCTTTGAATGGGTTGTCGCAGAACTGCTTCCCATTGTCTGATATGATCTCTCCAGGAAGTCCGAAGCGACAGACAATGTTATCCCATACAAAACGTTTGACCTGGTTGCCCGTGATACTCACTACTGCCGTTGCCTCGATCCACTTCGTAAAGTAGTCTATGTCTACGATGAGGAATTTTAACCCTCCTGCTGCGACTGGAAAAGGTCCTGCGATGTCATTGCCCCATTTGTAGAATGGCCATGGTGAGGTAATGGGTGTTAGCTCTTCTTGTGGTTGGCGCAGAATTGGCCTGTGTACTTGGCAATTGCTGCACTTTTTTATCATATCGCGCGCGTCGCGGTGCATAGTTGGCCAATAATACCCCGACCGTAGAGCGCGCGCAACAACAGATCGCGGCCCTGAGTGCATGCTGCATGCTCCAGCGTGGATTTCTCAGAGTACATAGTCTGCTTGAAGAGATCCAACACATCGGAGCCAAGGTTGCAAGAAAGAACGTCGATAGAGTATGTTGTCCCGTAGTTCGAATCGCTGCGCTGTGCGCCGCAATCTTCGAGCGTCCTTATGATCTTGTGGTAAGACCCCCTTGCTAATGAATTCAATGATAGGTGTCATCCATGTAGGATCTTGTTCTTCTATCACTGTGGATACTTCCATATCTAAGATTGACTTGTTTTGTAAGGTTTCTACCAATACCTGTTTTGATAAGTGCGCAAAGCTTATGGATGCAATCTTGCGGAGCGCATCCGCCTTCCTGTTGTCCCCTCTAAGTACTTGTTTTATTGTGAACTTATCAAAGTTCTTAATTAAGGACTTGGTCTTATCCAGGTATTGGATCATGTGCTCATCTTTGGCTTCATATTCGCCTAGCACATGGTTAGCGACTAGCCGAGAATCTACGTTTGCCTCCAGGTTGCGTACACCCATTTGGATTGCACTACGCAGTCCAGCGAGTAGGGCTTCGTATTCTGCCTCATTGTTTGTAGCTGTGAATTCGAAGCGCAACGCATAGTTGAATTCCATACCTTCTGGATTTGTAAGAATAAGGCATGCAATAAGGCATCCACACATGAGGATCTATCTGTGAACAGATTCCAGGGTTCCTGCAGATCTGTTTTGGTTGTTGAGGTTGGACTGTCGGTATCTGGCTTCTCAACAATGAAATCGGCTAATATCTGTCCCTTGATTGCAGTGCGTGGTCTATACGAGATGTTGTATTCGTTTAACAAGACACTCCACTTTTGTAGCCGTCCTGATGCATCAGGTTTAGAGATAACTTGTTTGATTGGCTGGTCTATGATTACAGCTATTGGGTGCGCTTGAAAGTATTTGGGCAGTCGTTTAGCTGCGAACACAAGGGCTAAGACTAGCTTTTCCATGGCGCTGTAGTTAGTCTCTGTCTTCTTCAATGCTTTGCTTACGAAGTATATGGGTGTCTGGATGGAGTTTCTATCTGTCAATAGCACCACGCTAACTGCTCCATGGGTTGTAGATAAGTACATGACTAACTCTTCCCCTGGTCGCGGTGCGACAAGTTTGGGAAGTGATGCTAGGTGCTGTTTTAGCTATTGGAAAGCTTCTTCTGCTTCCTCAGTCCAACGAAAATCACCCTTTTTGGTGCACTTCGTCAGTGTTTTAAAGAGAGGGAGTGATTTGTCTGCTGATTTAGATAAAAAACGGTTTAGCCCAGCTAGCTTTCCGTTTAATGACTGGACTTCTTTGAGTGTGCGCGGTTGATATGCTCAGATCAACCACTCGACTAATGGCGGTCAAAGTAGTCAAACCTCGCGTATTCTCCGAAGGTATAGTGTATCCCCGGGTCGTTAAGTCCCGAAGAGGTGTGAAATGGTAAATCGAATCAAGTTCGTGATCGGGTGAAGTGAATGGTGAAAAGATATAGTTGTGCATGAAACGTGGAAAGGTCGAACTAAACGAGTGAGCATAAGGTAAAGTACATGAAACAATAACGTAAGGCAAACCATCTTAAAAGGCAAAAAACGAGCATTTCATAAACGTATATGCGCACAATAAAAAGTGAAATCTAAGTACGGCTAGCCCTCTGAGCATACAACTAATTTTCTATGTACTAGATGGCTAAAGTGAATTTTAGCAAAAAGAAAATTTATTATAAGATAGGAATTCTAATTATTATTAATTAAAAGATTTTTAACACTAATTAAACTCTAATAAATACTAAAACTTTATCAAATAAATCCAGAACTTTTTCTATAAATATTACAAGTTATTATAGACCTAAGTAAACTATTAGGTGGGGAAGACACTAGGAAAATAAGCAGATAAATAGCAAACAAGATCTGATTAAATGAAAGAAACAGACAGCAAATTAAAGGTTAAATACTAAAAAGTGCATACTACAACAAATAACTAGCAAGAGGGCAGGTGGTTATGTGTTTGTGTGTGAGCAGGGTAGCGTGGGATCAAGTCCAGGCAATGGTACTTTTTGCCAACATTTTATTTCAATATTTCTTTTTGCAAAAGCATTAAACACCAGGTATTAAGCAAGTCTTGAAAACTACTTTTTATTGAAAAGCTTAAATTCAAATTTTAAAATCCAACAGATATGAGTAAATACTTAAAGTGAAATTAATAGACTAAGCAAATATCACAGTGACTTTTAAGCTAACAAGAAGAAATACAAACCCAATCTATCACAATAAAGCTAGAACTCATAACCACACAAGTTGTATCATAAGCTAAGAACAAACTTAGAATAGTAATCAAACAAGTTCAGTGCATACTGAATTAATCTCAGTAGATACCAGCGGGTAAAGGCAACTTCAATGGTGAAACAAACTCATCAAGTAATCTAACAAATACAAGCAAATCACAGATTCGAAGAGGCAGTAGTACTAACTCCCTAATATGTTACATATCCAGTAAAAAAACCACAAATATCAGTAAGATATTAACTAGAGATTATGACTGAAAACCAATTATGCGTAAAGTGATATCAATGGAACTTGCTATTATCACAGTACTAATAAGCTTACATAATGTAAATTACAGACTGAAGCAAAGTCAAACATACATAAACACAATCTTTAAATGAACCAATCACTCCAATTATCAAAAAGTGCCGACTAGAGACAGATAAAATTGCAGCAAATGGAGTACCAAGTTGATGTGTTATTACAGAGACTAGCAGCTATCATATTAATTTTCAAACTAAAATAATCGAAACACAAGCTTAGACCATGGTGAGCATGAACTTACATAACCTCAAACTATCATCCTAACATTAATTAATTAACAATAATCCCATAGGAACATGAAATCAACCAAGTTGAGCAGCTACTGGTTAGCAGCAGACATGTGAACTAAGGGGTTACTTTGTGGCCTTAAAAATGAGCAAGCAACAGGCCGTAATTACAAACTCAAACTAGATTCAAGGAGACAGTGGTTCTAGCTCTCCAAAACACTAAACATTAAGCATTAAACTCAGGGATTGAACCAGTTAGAGTCAAAGAAAAACAGACCAAAAGTGACTAGTTACCTTATCTGTATATAGAGAAAACTATGTTAACTAACAACAATAGATAACTCAAGTTGGAACTCATACAAACACCTTAACCAAAACATGACTTACAAACTATTATGACAAATTAATTAAGCAATTTGAGATTTAAGTGATGAATCTAACGAGTGGGCTTGAATTAGGCTAAAACAAACTTAAGCAAATAGAAACAAACAGCTAATAAATACAGAACATGCAATATTAGAACGAAACACTAAAAAGTAGAAAGCAAAAACTTAAAAACCTTCGATGCTTTTCTAAACAAGGGATGATGGGGACTGTCACAAGCTCATCTTCTTTCCTTTTCTTTTAAATTGTTAAGGGCTTATGAGAGCTTATGAAATCATCTAGAACAACAGTGGAAAATAAACAAGGACTTTACTAAAACTTTAAACTTCTATTAAAACTGAAAGCTGGTTACCAAGTTTGAAATTACAACTGAAGAACTTGAATTTTAAAAACTGATTACTAGGTTAATATTAGAAACTACAAACTACAACATATTAAAAAAAAAAAAAAAAGAAGAAGACATAAACATTGCATAAAACTTAACTTACTTTCAAGGCTTACATAGATTCCTATTTATACTAAGACACCAACTAAGGGGTCTTCACTTGTGCTTGTTTAGAACAAATCCCACCCATTGAATTATCTTGAAACAATCTCAACCCTTCATTGTGTTTTTGGCGCCAATTTTGGAGTTGTGATGTGCCAGCCTGGAGAAAATATCTTGTGGAGATACTGAGGGGACAAGAAGGTGGCTGGAGCAGGTATGTTGGGGGAGACAAGAAGTTGGGAGGATGTGTAGTTGTGTTTGATTTGTTAGGAGGGTGTGTATGTTTTGTCTTTGCTTGTGATATCCTGGGGAAGTGAAGAGGATGGAGGTGAGAGACTTTTGTTGTCCCTGGCAAATATTATTGAAACGCAATGGGGGCTTTGGGCTAGGGTGATGGTTGGGCCTGGTGATTGGATGTGGGCCGGGTTTGATTTGGACTTGTTTTGGATAATGGTTAAGCATAGTTTTGGATTAATATCACACAACCACATTCAGAATTTACTCGACTTCGTCTTTAATATCACAGTATGCACAATTTGTTGTCGAGTCGTTCAAAAATGCACGTTTGTCGATCAAAATTGTATGTTTCCGCCCAGATTTTAATCCTTTGTACCTAAGATACATAAAAACACGAAACCAAGGATATCTGTATTGTTTTTGGCCTTTTTTCTGTATTTTTACGTATCAAAATTGGTGGTGAAATAATGAGTATTTGCATACTCATCAATCCCCCACACTAAATTATTACTAGTCCCTAGCAATCTTTTTAGAAAACTTAATGGATTTGAATCTCTTTACCAAAAGCCATCACTTCTGGAGTAGCCAGGTGTAAGAACTGTGGCACACCTGATAACCGTGTGATTTTGAGCAAACCACCAGATGTCAACGGATTTGATTAGTCTTTACCAAAAGCCGTTTGCTTCTGGACTAGCCAGCTCTTGATGGAATAGTCAACATCTTGGTGAGCTGATTACCAATTATGGTTTTTCCACTGCCTTTACCACAAGCCATAATCTTGTGGGCTAGCCAACTCATTCGCTTTGTGGGATATGGCGAGTTGATTTACCATACAATTTTGGGCAAATTGCAAGCCATAAACGGATTTGAGATATCTTTACCAAGAGCCGTTTGCTCCTGGATTAGCCAATCCCTTTTGTCGTTTAGACATGGCGGACTGATAACCACAAAATTTTTGAAATAAAGTGAAAAATTTTTTGAAAATTTTGGGCCAAAAACGGGGGTTCTAGAGGATATAATGTGATAAAATTCGCTAGAATCCCCCCCCCCACACACTTAGAATTGAATATTGTCCTCAATATTCAAAGTCCCGGCTATTATGCCGACTCTTTGAACGTAAAAGGGCAACATTACAAGCTAAATGTTGAAATACCATTTTTCACTTTATTTTTTATTTATTATATGTACATGGTAACACAGTAGGGGCATTCCCCCACACTTAGGGTGAAAACCCTAAGGACATGCTACTGTTTTTGTTTACCGAGTCACTAGCTTGACTCGACCCCGAATTCATTTGTTCATGGGGAAGCATGATGTGGAAAAGAGAATCCCCATCGGACTTTCATTCAAAATGTTTGGACAAACATTTGAAGCACGTGAAAGTTCCACACCGATGAGATATAATCCCGGCTTAAAATAGTATAAATGATAAGCGGTGATGCCGGGGTCAAAGATAATGTCTTCATTCCCGAAGGAATGAAGAACAGGAGAAGTCACCCGGTAGGTGAAGAAGGGTAGAAAGATCTTGATGACAATCAAGATAAAGTCATCATCATCAAAAAGAGAATCCATAATTGGTGTATCATGAAGCTCATCATTTAGGCTCATATGATCTAGACTTATTATGGGTGGGAGGGTTGGGGTTTTGATATCAATCAAATTCTCAAGGTTGAGAATATTTCCCTTCAGAACACAGAGATCATCTTTGTTTAGATCAAAGTAAAAGTTATCATACTCCGGTGGAGATATGATATGAGTGAGTTCACCGGAGAACTCCTCATGAAGAGAATCATTCACATGGTGTGAATCTGTGAACTCATGTTCCATTGTGGACTCATCACTATCCTCATTCTGAATACCAAAGATTGGGTTATCAGAAATCAAAGTGAATTCAGATTTGAATTCAAACAGAGGATTGGTGAGAGTAGTTTTGAATGCTTCGGGAACAAAGTGATTAATATTTTCTTGTGGACTGTTGAGATAAGAAGTGGGTGACTGATCATGATATAAGAGACTTTCAATTTCTCCAAGATCGGCTTCAAAGTCAATGAGATCATCGTCACTTCCCATTGGAAGTGGATTGATGTGAGTGAGTTCATCGGCGAACTCCTCAAGAAGATGATCAGCATCAGAATGTGGAGCCGATGCCTCAACATACTCGATGTCTTCATAAGATGCACAATCTTCGCTATAATCGGAGAAAGTCTCAAATTGATCTTTTGGACACTCAAGAGGGGAAGATAAATCACACATATGATCAAAAGTTCCCTGTGACTCTCTTCGGATTGGGACAAGGTTCTCAACACTAGACTTTATGAATTCGTCCGATTCCTTTTCAGGAACAGTGTCAAGATGCTCATCCCCCATGTTCAGAGAGTGAGTGGAAACCTCGGGTGTGATAACAAACTGAGGGAGTTGAGAGGAGCTAGCATTCATGGGTTTTATAAATTTTATTTGTTCTTCTGCTAGTAATTCTATCATAGTCTTTTCTCCCTGATTTTCTGAGGAAGGAATCACAACTGATGAACTTGATGAACCCTTACAAAATTGAGAAATGTCAAGGGTAACTTCATCATCATCATCATCATCGTCGAGAAGAGCAGCACGGCGAAATATGGCACGTGTTTTAGCTGCTTGTTCTAAGACTAGCAATTCTTCCTTGCGCAATTCGTTTCTAGCATCTCGTTCTTCAGCAAGCAATTCTGCCATGGATTTCTCACGAGAATCTTGAAACGATGTAGTAGCTAACTCCTCCTTAAGTTCTTGCAATATCTCAAGAGCCTCTAGTAAAAGGTCTTGCTCAGTATCATGAGGAGTTGCTTGAATAATTTGGTACTGTGGAGGTTGGTCATGATACGGATAGTCATAATTGTTACAAGGAAATGGATTCCTTGTTTGACAATCCGAGCTGAAGTGTGGACCTCCACAATACTCACAACAGTAAAACTGTTGAGTCTCATGGTGTGGTAGCTGATAGAATAAATCAGTCGTGTCATGGTAGGAATAGGGATCCTGGTTATAGACAGACTCGTTTCCTGACTCTACCATGCCACAACTCGGGCAATTACCACCATTATGAAGACTACCACACCATTCACAAATCAGAAGGTGTGAATGAGACATAGGAAGAATCAAAGGTGTATAGAGGGGTAGGAATAAAGAATCAAAAATGTGAAAGGGTAAAGGTGAATATTTTTGGTATTTTTGAAAAACATTTTGTAAAAACAAAGAAGGAAAATATTTTTGAGTTTTTATATTTAGGAAAAACAAAAGAATATTCACAAAAACGAGACGATAACTTCCGAAGAAGGGTCTTCAATCACTAATCTGCAAACTTAAATCGATAAACGGCTTCACTCCTCCCCGGCAGCGGCGCCAAAATTTTGATATGCTCAGATCAACCACTCGACTAATGGCGGTCAAAGTAGTCAAACCTCGCGTATTCTCCGAAGGTATAGTGTATCCCCGGGTCGTTAAGTCCCGACGAGGTGTGAAATGGTAAATCGAATCAAGTTCGTGATCGGGTGAAGTGAATGGTGAAAAGATATAGTTGTGCATGAAACGTGGAAAGGTCGAACTAAACGAGTAAGCATAAGGAAAAGTACATGAAACAATAACGTAAGGCAAACCATCTTAAAAGGCAAAAAACGAGCATTTCATAAACGTATATGCGCACAATAAAAAGTGAAATCTAAGTACGGCTAGCCCTCTAAGCATACAACTAATTTTCTATGTACTAGATGGCTAAAGTGAATTTTAGCAAAAAGAAAATTTATTATAAGATAGGAATTCTAATTATTATTAATTAAAAGATTTTTAACACTAATTAAACTCTAATAAATACTAAAACTTTATCAAATAAATCCAGAACTTTTTCTATAAATATTACAAGTTATTATAGACCTAAGTAAACTATTAGGTGGGGAAGACACTAGGAAAATAAGCAGATAAATAGCAAACAAGATCTAATTAAATGAAAGAAACAAACAGCAAATTAAAGGTTAAATACTAAAAAGTGCATACTACAACAAATAACTAGCAAGAGGGCAGGTGGTTATGTGTTTGTGTGTGAGCAGGGTAGCGTGGGATCAAGTCCAGGCAATGGTACTTTTTGCCAACATTTTATTTCAATATTTCTTTTTGCAAAAGCATTAAACACCAGGTATTAAGCAAGTCTTGAAAACTACTTTTTATTGAAAAGCTTAAATTCAAACTTTAAAATCCAACAGATATGAGTAAATACTTAAAGTGAAATTAATAGACTAAGCAAATATCACAGTGACTTTTAAGCTAACAAGAAGAAATACAAACCCAATCTATCACAATAAAGCTAGAACTCATAACCAAAGCAGTATCATAAGCTAAGAACAAACTTAGGATAGTAATCAAACAAGTTCAGTGCATACTGAATTAATCTCAGTAGATACCAGCGGGTAAAGGCAACTTCAATGGTGAAACAAACTCATCAAGTAATCTAACAAATACAAGCAAATCACAGATTCGAGGAGGCAGTAGTACTAACTCCCTAATATGTTACATATCCAGTAAAAAAACCACAAATATCAGTAAGATATTAACTAGAGATTATGACTAAAAACCAATTATGCGTAAAGTGATATCAATGGAACTTGCTATTATCACAGTACTAATAAGCTTACATAATGTAAATTACAGACTGAAGCAAAGTCAAACATACGTAAATACAATCTTTAAATGAACCAATCACTCCAATTATCAAAAAGTGTCGACTAGAGACAGATAAAATTGTAGCAAATGGAGTACCAAGTTGACGTGTTATTACAGAGACTAGCAGCTATCATATTAATTTTCAAACTAAAATAATCGAAACACAAGCTTAGACCATGGTGAGCATGAACTTACATAACCTCAAACTATCATCCTAACATTAATTAATGAACAATAATCCCATAGGAACATGAAATCAACCAAGTTGAGCAGCTACTGGTTAGCAGCAGACATGTGAACTAAGGGGTTACTTTGTGGCCTTAAAAATGAGCAAGCAACAGGCCGTAATTACAAACTCAAACTAGATTCAAGGAGATAGTGGTTCAAGCTCTCCAAAACATTAAGCATTAAACTCAGGGATTGAACCAGTTAGAGTCAAAGAAAAACAGACCAAAATTGACTAGTTACCTTATCTGTATATAGAGAAAACTATGTTAACTAACAACAGTACATAACTCAAGTTGGAACTCATACAAACACCGTAACCAAAACATGACTTACAAACTATTATGACAAATTAATCAAGCAATTTGAGATTTAAGTGATGAATCTAACGAGTGAGCTTGAATTAGGCTAAAACAAACTTAAGCAAATAGAAACAAACAGCTAATAAATACAGAACATGCAATATTAGAACGAAACACTAAAAAGTAGAAAGCAAAAACTTAAAAACTTTCGATGCTTTTCTGAACAAGGGATGATGGGGACTGTCACAAGCTCATCTTCTTTCCTTTTCTTTTAAATTGTTAAGGGCTTATGAGAGCTTATGAAATCATCTAGAACAACAGTGGAAAATAAACAAGGACTTTACTAAAACTTTAAACTTCTATTAAAACTGAAAGCTGGTTACCAAGTTTGAAATTACAACTGAAGAACTTGAATTTTAAAAATTGATTACTAGGTTAATATTAGAAACTACAAATTACAGCATGTTAAAAAAAGAGAATACATAAACATTACATAAAACTTAACTTACTTTCAAGGCTTACATAGATTCCTATTTATACTAAGACACCAACTAAGGGGTCTTCACTTGTGCTTGTTTAGAACAAATCCCACCCATTGAATTATCTTGAAACAATCTCAACCCTTCATTGTGTTTTTGGCGCCAATTTTGGAGTTGTGATGTGCCAGCCTGGAGAAAATATCTTGTGGAGATACTGAGGGGACAAGAAGGTGGCTGGAGCAGGTATGTTGGGGGAGATAAGAAGTTGGGAGGATGTGTAGTTGTGTTTGATTTGTTAGGAGGGTGTGTATGTTTTGTCTTTGCTTGTGATATCCTGGGGAAGTGAAGAGGATGGAGGTAAGAGACTTTTGTTGTCCCTGGCAAATATTATTGAAACGCAATGGGGGCTTTGGGCTAGGGTGATGGTTGGGCCTGGTGATTGGATGTGGGCCGGGTTTGATTTGGACTTGTTTTGGATAATGGTTAAGCATAGTTTTGGATTAATATCACACAACCACATTCAGAATTTACTCGACTTCGTCTTTAATATCACAGTATGCACAATTTGTTGTCGAGTCGTTCAAAAATGCACGTTTGTCGATCAAAATTGTATGTTTCCGCCCAGATTTTAATCCTTTGTACCTGAGATACATAAAAACACGAAACCAAGGATATCTGTATTGTTTTTGGCCTTTTTTTTGTATTTTTACGTATCAAAATTGGTGGTGAAATGATGAGTATTTGCATACTCATCAGCGGTGAGGGAAGATCAATAACAGCTTTTGTTTTTTTTGGGCAAGGCTTGATTCCATCAGGTTCTATTAGGTATCCGAGGAACATGCCTTCCGTTGAGCCAAAGGTGCATTTCTTGGGATTTAACTTCATGTTTATTTGTCCCAATGTTTTGAACGTTTCTTCAACGTCGCGCACCAATTCATCCTCTGTGTGGCTTTTGATGACAAGGTCGTCAACGTAGACCTCCAAGTTTCGACCTACTTGTTTCTCGAAAGCTGTATCCACCAATCGTTGGTATGTTGCGCCTGCATTTTTTAGGCCAAAAGGCATTTTCATGTAGCAGTAAACCCCTTGACTGGTGTGGAAAGTTGTTTTTTCTTCATCCTCAACTGCCATCTGGATTTGATGATACCCTTTGTGTGCGTCTAGGAAGCATTTAAAAGGATATCCGCACAGGGATTCTACCTTCCAGTCTATTTTTGGCAGTGGATAGCAGTCCTGTGGACATGCTTTGTTAAGGTCTATGAAGTCCACACACATTCTCCAGCTGCCATCGCTCTTCTTTACCATCACTAGGTTAGAGAGCCAGTCGTGATAGTATACTTCGCGCATGATGCCTGCGTCTACGAGTTTGTGTACCTCTTCAGAATAGCTTTTGCACGATCTCGGGTCTGGCCGCGCTTCTTCTGTCGTATTGGGGGATATCCTTGTCGGATTTGTAGCTTGTGCTCCGTGATAGAGCGTGGCACTCTGGTCATGTGCTTTGGTTCCCATGCGAAGATGTATAGGTTCTTTTGCAAGAGTGCGCACACAGCTGCTTTACCTTTGTCAGATAAAGATCCTCCAATCAAGATTTGTTGTTCTGGGTAATCGGGATGAATAACGACCTTTAAGTTTGGTATTTTTTCTGTGCGCTGTTCTGGAATACTCTCCACCTCAGTGGTTACTACGTTGCATTCTTTTGGTGGTACTGTTGTATTATAGAGGGTAACAACTCCTCCTTCTACTGGAAATTTGAGCATCCCATGTGCTGTAGATGGTACAGCGCGCATGGATGATATTCCAGGTCTCCCAATGATGCCATTGTATGGTGAGGGAGACTTGATTACCATGAAGTTTATCCATGTTGCTGTTGAGTGTTGTTCATCACCCACAACTACTAGCAAGCGCAATTGCTCCACAGGCCAAATCTTTTCTCCTGTGAATCCAGTCAGCGACGTTGTGGCTGGTATCAATTGACTTTGGATTTCAGGTCATAGCCTTTTGAAGCAATGATCGTATAGGATGTCTGCGGATGCTCCCCCATCGATGTACATGCGGTGGATATCATGCCCCCCCCCCTCGTATGTATTTCAATAGTTAGCGGTTCTACTACTACGATGTCCGCAGCTAGAGTGGGGAAGGATATCTCTTTTTCTGGAGAGAATTTTTGACTGACTTTTTGTTTTATCTTACGTTGCCATGACTGTATCATGTATATGGTGTCAGCTTTTTCTTTGGGAGGTTCTTTCTTGCCCCCGTTCCTTTGTTTATCTTTTCCTTCTTTAATGTTTTTTACGAGGTGGTCCATTCTACCTTCTCTTACTAATTTTTCAATCAGTTGTCGTAGCTGGACACACTCATTGGTTGTATGGCGTTTCTGGCCATGATATTCGCAGTATCCATTCCCTATGCGCTTGTCCTCTGCGGTACGCACTGGCGGAGGCTTTGGGAAGTTTGCTCCTTCTGTAACAAATATTTCCCTCGGAGTTTTTGTGAGAGGGGTATACTTGTCATTATCTCGTCCACTGCGATAATTCCTGCTGCGGTTGTTATTCTGATCATTGGATTGTCTCCTAGGCTGTTCTTGTTGCCTATAATTAGAGTAGCCTTTTTTGCTATCCACAGCGGCTGCTTCTCCTTGTATGAAGGATCTTGTGCACTTTGTTAGCTCATGGAAAGTTTGGGGAACCTTGTCGTTTAGCTTCCGAATAAGTTCTGGGTTGTTAATCCCATTCATGAACCTTGAAATTTTTTGAATTTTGGGACACGCTTTGACCTGTATGCACTCATCCTTAAAGCGTTCCATAAAAGCACTGGTTGATTCCCCTTGGCGCTGTTTTACTCTGGCTAGTTCAACAGGGTTTTTAGCGCACTTCTTTCGTTGGGTAAAGTTTAGACGGAATGCTTTCCGTAATTCTTCAAACCCACCGATGCTCCGTCGCGGGAGTTTGCTAAACCATGTGCACGCATTCCCTACTAATGTAGAATTAAACATATGGCACCACACAGGTTGTGGCCAATTTTTGATAGTAGCAGTTGATTTGAAAATTTTTAGGTGGTCATCCGGATCACCTGTCCCATCATATGTTTTTACGTTAGTGGGCATGCGCCTCCTTTTTCGGTCGGAGTAATCGTTGATACGTCGTGTAAACGCATCAACTTTCTGGCGACGCCATGGAAGAGACATATCTTCATTTTCTTCTTCGCGACATCTTCCTCTTGACTTCCAATGTCCTGTTTCCCTATCCTCATTGTCCGAGGAGTCGCTGGAGGATGAGTAATCTCTTTTGCGGCGCTTGCGCCGGCTTCCTTCAGAAGAAGAGCTTGAGGGCTTTCACTTGGGGATATTCTCCTCCCTAATCTATCGTGAATTCTTTTGCTCCCAGATCTGGAGGAACCTTCGCTTGGTGAATGTTGAGGTCCTAATCGATCTTGTATCCCTCGGCTGCCAAGTCTGGAATGAACATTAGTGCGCCTCTCGCTGCCTTCATATTCCTCTGACTATTGTGATTCGGATGTCGTACCCAGCCTATCCTGGATAGTGGTACGTTTTTCGTTATCTGTGTGTCTTCCTCGTGGGTGGCGCAGTTGTGATGGTTCGCGTTCAGGACCAAAATTGAGCCGGGCTTGAAGACTCGTACTCAACCTTCTCCTTGCTTCTTCTTGCATGAGGGCAGTTAGGGTTTCATAATTTTGGGATACAAAATTTCCCAACGTTAGGTCAGGTGTGTCCTCAGTTGCTGCAAGAATATCTGCCTCAGTATTGGGCGCCCTATCTCGGTTAGGCGCGCCTGGTGGTCCAGTGTTGTCCACTGTAGGTACCGTTTGGTGAGGAGTAGTGAAGAGGGTGCGCTGGAGTTCCTCAACGCTTGGAACCTCTGTGGTGGCTTGGGTAGTCCCTATAGGCAGTTCCACCACTGGAAGAGGTTGGGTTGTTCCCGCCTCTTGGTGACGAGGTGCGCTGGTTGTCCCAGCAGTCTGCCTAGGGGTCGAATCTTATTGATTCTTCCTCTGGGGGTCACGTGTTTTTTCCAACTGCGGAGTCCGCTGGCTTGAATTTTTATTCTTCGTCATTCTAGTTCCTTAATTCTTAGTAGGGGTCCCACGGATGGCGCCACTTGTTGATACAAAAGTTGGGCGTTCCTGATATGGGCTCTTGCTCTCGTACCAATTCGCTTCTTAATGCTTGAAACCTGCGCACTAAGAAAATAAACAACACCGTTAGACTTATCGTGGGATTGTCTCCCACGATTAGACTCAGGCGTGAGAGTAAGTAATCGGTTTAGGGTTCTCGTAAAGAGTTTTAGGGTTTGTGAATCATACCTTTAATGAGAATTATGTCGTTCCTTATATAGGAGCAGAATCCTCGTAGATTTCTTGCTCCTTACTCTTCGCACCCGTGGTGCCTATCCGAGTTAAGGATATCTATTCCATAGATAGAAGATCCTTATCTATACCGTATATAGTTTGGTTGGGCTTGGGTCTACGTGAGCCCAATCCCATTATCATTGCGGCCCAAGTTATAATAGCCCACTCATGGTGGTTTTGGGCCTTAGTGATGTTATCATTTGGGCTCGTGGCCCATATATAGACTATACGTCATCAATAATTAACAGTCAATGAAATAAATAATCTTACTAATAACTCCACAAACTTATTATCTGTTTCGACAAAAATATGTATAGTTGAGCATATGTCAATCATTAGTAGAGATGAGGGCAATATTGAAGCGGTTGAGATTTTTCTTATTCAGATTATTTATTTGAGGAAGGTTAATGCTTGACTCGATCAGATGTAGGAGTCTAACCGAAGTATTTTCGCAACCGTTACCTTTACCCAAGTTACCCTAAATATGTAGCTACTAAGATTTGAACATTAATTTGGATAAAGACTTTGAAGACAGTGTTTTAATATTTTGAATTGAGTAAAACAATGATTTGAAAAAATGACAAAAAAGTCTCTCTGGTTAACTGCATTGAAGATACTCACAAGACAAACACATATTTTTTTCTTAGACACTTTATTAAATTTGTTGCTCCTCAAAGCAAAAAGGGCAAATAATTAAATGAAAAACCTGAAACTAGGAAAGTTAAAGCAAAGGGAAAAAAATAAAAATATTTACGAGTATAACAAGCGGTCCTAAGGGCTGATGTGGCGAGTGAAGTGACTTGGCTTTAGTATCTAACTTAGGACTTTCACTTACCATCCCAACACCTTGACCATTAGTCCAAGTCCACAATACATTATAATTAGAGCGTAAGGTATCTTAACACCATGTTAAAGCTTAACTCAGTGTTATGTCAGCGTTACATCAGCTTTAACCTTTTCACCTTAACTCAAAACTTAGAGGGCGGTGTGTTAACATTTTTGAGTTAAACCTTAACTCAACATTTTGTCAATTCATATATGTTTGTCAATTCATATAAGTGTATATGATGTTTGTTTCAAAAGTTTAAAATAAATCAAAAAAATAATTCAACTGCTCTTCTTATCAGCTAATTTATAAGTTCTAAACAAGCTCAAAATTGTCTGAATTTGCTCTTACTAGCTCTTTGTTATGTGTTCTATGCTGTGTTTTTAACTTTCAGCTTGTTTTAGTAGCTTAATCTAGCTTATTGTGTAGCTTAAATATGCTCTCTCAGGCTGTTTAGGATCAGACCTTGCTTATTTGCTTATTCTTATATTTGAGCTTCTTTGGCTTTTTAGAACAGCTTATTTAGGATTAAAATTGCTTATTAGGTTTGCCTTTAGGTATTAAGTTGCTTATTAGGTTGTAGCTTGTATCTTATAGTTTATTTGCATGTCCAATTTAGCATTTTAGTTTTAGAAAAACTTGTTAATTAATCTATTAAGCATTTATTGCTTTTCCAGCTTATTTTTATTGTTCAAAAAATAATCCTTTTACCAAGAGTGCTTATTTTTAAGTGTTTTGAAAAGTTGTGTAAAAAGTTTTTGCTAAGAAAATAAAAATGGAAAAGTGGAAGTCAAGGGTGAGCCTAGACTCGAACCCTGACCTCAATACTCTCAACCCTTAAACACACCACACACAAATCATCACTACCCTTGGGTCTTTTCTGTCATAGCTTTCCTCCTTAATTTACTTAAGCCTTTTTAGTCTTTAGCTTATTCAAACTGTTTTGCTTTAAAACAGCTTATTCCAATAAGTTGTTTGATCAAATTTATTTTTCCTTCATTCTGCTTATAATAAATTATTCTTACAAAAAGTTTCAAAATTTTCTCTTGTAGTTTAATATTTTTTATCATTTAATTAGTTAAAATTAGCTTTTAATTCATAACAAACAAAATAAAATCAAGAAAAATACAATTCTTTTTTTTAAATTATTTTTAAGTATTTAGGATTTTTAAAAAATAAATTTACGTTTTTAGGGTTAATTTTCCAAGTTTTAGGGTTTTAATGCTCGTTAGGATTCCGTACATGTCCAAAAAAAAGATTCCCGTACATGCGCGTGTTAGGTTTATTTACATTTGAGCTTATTTGTTCTTTTCTTATTTGTTTTATGTGCTTATTATTTGCTTTTTAGTTTGTGTTTTATAATTTTAGTTCAAAAATCACAATATCTTTCACTATTCAAAATCACTCGATCACGAACCGAATCATGATTTTCCATTCAAACTTCATTGGGACATAAAACGACCCGGGAATATCATATATTTCTAGAATATATTGTGTTCTGACTTTCTTTGGCCAAATTGGGATTTCCATTCTTGGGTAGAGAGTGAATTGACCGTTAGGTCGGATTTTTCTTAATATAATAATATATATACTATTGATTGAATCAGTAGTCAAGCGACTTAACATCAATGTTTTTTAAAGTTAGTTGATGATTATGCATTCACAAGATAGTGTTAGCGTATTCCATATTATTTCTACGACATCTTTTGATTAATCCACATAAATTTCATGTTATTTTTTTTTTATACCCTCCCAAGTAATTAAACCAATTTTCTTCGCAATGTAACCAATAACCCTACCATGTTTCGATGTGCATCCTCATCTATTCCACTTCCAGCCTTACCGACCATTGCTTTCACCATCACCATCACTTTCACTTTCACCCTTGTTTTTATGAGTTAATAATTACCAGATTTCGCCTAGTCGTTATGGATTTTTGAAGGGTCATGTCAGAATTAACATATCAAATTTATATGTAATAAATATATCTACCCATTGTTTGGTGTTTTTTTTTTCTTTTTTGATAAATAAATAGTGACAAAACACAAGAAAGCATGCATTGAAAATCAACACGTGTTTATTCCTTTCGCGTTTGATATATTTGGTTTCTTTGCACCTGAGGCGGTGGAACTTCCCAACAGAGTCCAACGAGTTATGAACAGTAATGTTATGACACATAGATCCACAAATGTAGTTTTCCTTCAACCACTATGTAAAGGGCTAGCGGCGCAACTTGTAATTCGTTTGCCTTCAACTACTATGTAAATTCTTTTTTGATGAAATAAATATGACAATATTTGTTTAAAAATAGAAACAAAAATGTCATAAAAAGTATTCCAGAACCCTTCAGGTAATTGCAAATCAGGATGCAAGTTTCAAGTGGCAGTGGGGATAGGGGTTGACATATATGAGTTTGTTTGTGTAATTTATTTTTTGAACTTTTCTTATGTACGTTTTTCGTACATTTGTTGTTTTCTGGTACTAGAAAGTCAAATTTCGTTTCATGATGAAGAATTTCCCTGTTCTAGCTTGCATGATGAAGAGGGAGCTAAATTATATATACGGTTCAGTGGTAATATGGTAAAGAGTAGAAGAGACACACTACTTGAGTCGTCATTGTTGGAAGTGACTCAATATATGATGGTGAAAAGCGCAAACAACAGTGATAAATCATCTGTGATGAGAGTGGAAGTGAGGCACACTGAAAGATACAATCTAGTTATGAATTTAATGGGAAAAATTAGATGAAAATTGGGAAAGGGCATAAATGTAAAACAAGTAAATTGCTATGGATATAACTAATAAAGGCATCCGTGAGCACGAGTATCACTTCCCTATTATAAATGGCTTTAATCTATTTATTTAGGTAGTAATTCCTAAATGGAAGATTTGATTAAATAAATATTATATTATGGATTATAATCTATACCTTATATGGAGTTGAGCCCTTAGTATAAGTAGGGGATTAGTTCCACCCCCTAACACACACAAAATTTCTATCATCTTGTGAGAGCTGAGGATTCGGTAGAACAATGTTTCACTGGGTACGCTCCTTTTTATATTTACTGTTTTGATCGTGCAAGTTATGTTATAGATTATTATAGGGAACTACATTAATACATGGAAGGTTAAAATAGCTCAAAAGATTAGGGTAACAAACTTACAGGTGATAATAAACCATTAGTATATTCTGAGTCTTGTTCAAGTTCTTGATTAATTTGCTTTCACCTAATAAGTATATATATGTAGGTGGTTGTTGTTTAGCTTAGGAAACACGTCTTGTGTGGCTGTGGGTACATTAAATAGGTCTACATATGATCAGCACCATTGTTTATATCCTTGTCCTCTTGTTTCAAACAAAAAACTTTAGGCTAATGAAAATGATTAACTAATATTGTAACAACATTAAGGTAGGTCACAATATGATCTTTAGTGGATCTCAACCATATATGACCATGCAGCCTTCATCCATGTTGTTTAACAACATTAACGTACTCTTATTGACGCCCATTATTGCAATCGCGTCACATAGTATTTTTACTCAATAAAACCAAACCAAAAAAAGGCCCAATATATAGAAGAGACAACCAAAAGTAGCAAAAAAATTGATAAGTAAAAAAACAAGTTGTTATGTTATCTGTACCATTTTGTGGTTGAGTGTTTATGTACTTGTAGAACAAAACAGATTAATAAAACTGAAAGAATAAGTTTGATTTAATCTCTTGTTATATTATAAAAATTTTGGGTACAGATTGTTGTTTTACTGTTTGTTTCATGGATTAAATGGTTTTATGATTTAAGTGCGTAAGTATCTGCGTTGTATGTTTGTGTGTGATAAGTATATGCATTGCATTAACTTAATGATCTACTGATCATTGTTGGAAACTTACAGAACAAGAACAAGAAAACCAACCCAGAATACTACAGCTATGACGGAGAGATCGTTTTGGGGGTTTACCTTCACTGTGAAGCGTGTGTCAGAACTGTCTTGAAGGCACTAAGAGGATTTGACGGTAAGTGATTAACCACTACTGCAGAAAACGTTAAATAGAGAGGTTGAAATATGATCCGTTATCAACCACTCTATATGAGGGCTGATATTGTTGAGCGCAACATAACAATTTTGGTTGTGAAACTATCTCAATAACACGACAAATAATTCAGTATACGTTGATATCTTAAGGACCGATCTAGTAACTTCAAAAATATAAACAAAAACCAGATTAATATTAAATAGCATATTTTTCCAGAATTTTCGTTAAGTCGAACCAAATATGATACGTAGTATTATATTTTCAGATTTTTATTAATCACTCCATTTTTACTATCAATATTCTGATCACTAGGGCTCAATTAAGAAATTTGTTATTATTATTTACTTTTGTTTGGTATTGAATAAATATTTGGTTAGGCGTGGATGAAGTTGAACCAAAACCGAACGAAAATCGGGTGATCGTGAAGGGGACAGCGTGCAACCCAGACAGAATTGCTAAGCGGGTCTGGCGTAAGCTGCAAAAGCCTGTTACAATTATTTCACCGGTTCAAATAAAGATCAAGCAAGAGAAGAAGCCAGAGGTAATTTTCAAAAATAAAATAAAACTATAGCACAATATAATTAGAAGTAATTTGTGATGAATTGAATGTGTAAAACATATGAACAGTTTCGTGTTTGTGTTTGCTTGTTCTATATGCTCGGTTATGTTTATGGATTTTTTTGGACTAATTGAGTGTGATGTTTGAAATTGGCACCAAAGATGACAGAGACGGTTTTGAAGATAAATTTGCACTGCGACGGATGTGCCAAGGACGTTACGCACTGTGTCCTAAAAATGGAAGGTAACGTTTTATTTTCTCAATTTGATTTCATCACAGTTATGATTTCAGGGTGTTAGTAGTTTATTTTACCTTGTGGACGAACTAGAACAAAAAGCTGAGAAAGAAAAGAAGTTTATTAGGAGAGCCGGACTAGGAGAGATACATTATAGTTTAAATAATACTCTTCTGATACGTATAAAACAAACATCATGTATAACTAGTTTTTTAAGAGCATTGTTGATATCGATATGAACATGTCACTTGTGATTGTAAGCGGTAATTTTTAATTCAAGTAAGCTAAACTGCAAATAGGAAGAAAAATATACGCATGAATGCAGTATACATGATCACAGTATGGTTTTGTTTGTAAATCAGCCTCTAGTTTTAAAATTAGGTTTCTTTTCATGTGACTGAATGCAAAAGTGATGATAATTGATTGTGTACTAAACAGGAGTGCAAAGTGCGGAACCTGATATGAATGCTTCCACTGTGACCATAAAGGGTACCGTCGATCCCAAGATCTCATAGCGTGCATCAAGAAGAAAACAGGAAAAAATGCAGAGGTCGTGATACCAAAGAAACAAAAGGACCAGAGCCAGAATCAAAAGGGCCAGAACCAGAATCAAAAGGGCCAGAATCAGAATCAAAAGGGCGAGAACCAGAATCAGAAGGGCCAGAACAAGAATCAAAATGATGGTGAGGAAATGGATAACAAGAAGAAATACGAGAGGAATATTGGCTTATCCTACCCAAATGATCCTTCAGGTTTGGTTTACGCAACAGAGATCTTAAGCGATGAGAATCCCAATGCGTGCTCCATTATGTAGATACTTTATCTATGTCGCTAGGATTCACGTGAACAGTTTGGTAATTAAGAGAGTATAGTAGTATTATATGTTGGAATATATGAATAATAATAAACTATAAACATATAAGCATCAAAGAGTACGCAGCGGAATAGATCAAATACAAATAATAAATTAACCGAATATAAATGGATGCGTACCTCTTTGTGATTTCTAGCAAGAACAAGAAACCAATGTAACAAGAACTATAAACCCTAATTGGGTTTAATGGTGGATCGGGGTTAGTCGAATAGGGCAAATCACCTTGTTAGCAAAAGTATGCCAACACTTCGTTCTTGAACACACGTATTAGTAGCGTTTCAATAAAAAAAAAGCTAGGTTCTTAATTCACAAGCAATCCAAACACAATGTTTAGAAGATCGCGTAGGAACCTTAGAAGGGTGTAGTTGATCAACTAAACAAGAATGGTTTGAGCTTAGAAATCTAGTAGGAACCCTATAAGGGTGTAGTTCGATTTCTAACTCAAGAGGAGAAAGAGAAGGATATTTGGTTTGCAAGTGAACCAAGGGATGATTAGAATGAACAAAAGGGTTTTTTTATATACTAATCAACATCTTGGAGCACAAGACACAAACCCTACACCCTAATGGGTTGGGTTTGGCCAAACATGGGTTTTACAAGCCCATTCCATGTTTTTCTTGAACTCTATTTTAAGTTCAGTCCTTCATCTTTCCTCCAACGATCATTTTGTGAATTTAATAATTATTCGTCACTAAAACAATAATTATTAATTAATTGAAACTCATACGTAAAGTGTGCAATCCCGAAGTCTCGAGTTCGAGTCCGGACATATTCATTAATTTTTATCCGTTAAAACTAACAGCTCCCACTCGGATATACATTAATGTAATAATGACAATGGTTAGTCTAGCATAACACGCCAATGTCCCCAGAACGATCACGAGTATGGTTTCCTGGAAAAAACCACCTTTGATGATTCATCATCATACTTATCCTTTTGATTCTAATACTATGTTAATATGGATATGGATCGAAGTCATTCCATAATTAACTAGTGTTTCTCGTTATTTATGATCAAGCAAGATTACCAATTCATCTGAACGCATTCCAGATAGACCTTGGGCATGGCCATGCAAACATCTTGTTAATCCTACGAGTGGCCAAACAGTATTAAACTTCAAAACAAATTTGAAGGAACCAAATCCTGTATTGACTACAAGCATAACCTATGAACTTCACATCACCTCTGAAAATAATCCTTATAACTACCAGTTACGGATAGCGTTAGATTATCTCACAGAAAATGAGCTACATCCACAGTAGTTACCTGGTATCTCAAGTCTGAGGATAAATATTCATGATTTACTCTAATGACAACATCCATAAGTACAATCATGTAATTGGGATTTTGTCCTATATCCAATTTATCCAGTATTGAATATCATGTGAATTTGGCATGTCCACGCATCAATATATTTTAATATATTATACCAAAACTCAGATTTGTCTTAGTTCAATGATACTCCCATATCATTAATTGACAACGGACTATTTAGAATAACATGAGTTATTCATGGATTAAACATGCAAATATGGGATACAATCTATTATTAATGAAAACAAATGTACTCAGTACTTTAATTCATTATTAAATAATAATTGCTTAACATCCCTTATCCAAATACTAAATAGATCAATGCATGAAAAATCCTTGTTAATGAATTTTGTCTCAAGTAATAACAATCATACTTGTTGACAATTATGCCCAAGTAATGATAATCATACTTGTTGACAAGGCAATATTCAACTAACTTTGATCTATCGGAATTTTGAGAATACTTATTTCAATAATGAAATTCTTGTATATGTGCATTCAAATAATTTGATATAACCACATAATACATCATAAAATGTGTATGACATCCTCAACATACAATTTATGATAATTAAACTTTCAAACCTTTAAAGTTTAAAGTATTCTTATTCTTTAACGTATAATGCAACTATGCTTTTCGTTAAGCATAACTAGTACACATGGCTATTAACAAGGATGAAATCCTTCCATGACTAGTATTGAGTGTCATCTCAATTTATATTAGCATCATTGTATGCAAACAACAATATGCTCTTTTCCGTAAACTTCAATGTGTAATGTTTTATTCCTTCCAAACTTTCAAGTTTTTTAGCTATGACAATTTTTCAAATTGTTTATTTATAGAATCTAGAAATTGTTCCAGGCTGAGGATGTGATTCTATATCCAAATATATTCCTTTAGAATATTCATTACACAACTTATCTAATATCTTTCAATTAGATATCAATGTTGTCAAATCATCTTTTATCAAAGCATGATATAACAACAACATGATGTACATGAAAAATTCTCGTGTCCAACTTAAATTTCATTCATGTACTACATATCCATTTAAACTTTCTAAATGACATATCATATTCTATTAGATTCATTTACCGCACATGTTTACATCAATAAACATATATTCAAGGTTGTATGTTTTACTTATTAAATCTTTCAAGTAAAGTTTCATTCCAAGTTATGACTTACCATTTAACTTATATAGAATGTTACTTCCTATATGTTATACAACATATATGATTTAAGTAAGTAAACATAATACTCCCACTAGCTTTCAGAATTACTTAGGAGTTATCTTATTTTAATTTATAAATCAAAACATAGATTTAATATTTAAACATAAGATTTATCTCCTTGATGCATGCATCTATCCATACTTGGATTCTTGCATTTTGTATACTTTCAAAGATTAAATGAATTCATAAAACTCTTAATTACTCATCGTCCTCGCTTAAGTAATTATATAAGAAAGAGGTTTTATAATCCATTGTCAAATTTCATATTCATAAAAATGAATATGAAAATTACCATCTTTGAATTTTTAATGTGCTTAGGAAAGAGTATTCAATCATACTTAATTACTTAAGTATGATTAATAATCTTGTCATAAGACATACATATGTATACAATTTTGTCCATATGATTCTTTATGCAAGATTTAAACCTCTAGGGTTTTTCTTCTCTTGAAGAAACTCATCTTCATTAAGATAAACCAAGTTTTCAATGTTGACTTATCTTTATGGACAACATATTAACATTCATAGTATGAGCACTTTACCATAATTAGTAAATGCGTCATTATAATTAACAGGCTTACTTTGATCCTGTAATTCATAATTTTCAGCATATTAATTAAATATCTGAGACATCCCTACGGATCTATGAATAAGAGTTTCATCATGTTGAGATTTAACCTTTACATTTCAAACCTCATCATGATTTTCACTAGTGTGGTTTTAGAAGATTATATATTTTGTAATTTTGATCTTTCAAGATCTAAACAAAACTCCACTTGCCTTTTGTATTTTATAAATACTTTAGCAAGATGAGCAACACTAAATCGTTCTCATTTGGGATATTACAAAAATATTTTACAGTTCCTGACTCTTGTTTTTTAAAACTACTTATTAACAAAATCAGAACTTCATTTTAAGACTTTAATGTGATTCATCACATTCCATAATGTCTTATTTAATCTTCTAGGTTGGAGTCTTATTGAGTATATTCAATCCATACTCAATTTTCTAACCTTGATAACTTTTGGAAGAAAAGAAGTCATATTTATCTTTTAATCAAACAATATAACAAGAGTTTGATTTTTCCTAACTGAACACACCACCAACTTGTGATGTTTCATTAGAATTAATATTGTGAGACAAACTAACAATATGTAAGATTAACTTATTCCCTTTGGCTTACCTATTTACCAACTAAGTCAACTTAATGGTACAATAGAATTTCCAAGCCAATTGCATGCTATATAACATAAGTACCTTTTGAACAAGTTACTTCATGTTCATGTCTTAAGAAGACATAAACTGTTATATTTCCACTTTACGTTGTACATCATTGATCAACTCAATGATTTCTTGTTTGAAACATAACAAGTTTAACGTCCTACTTTATTATAAGTCTTGTAATAGTTAAAAGACTTAATTTTTATAAGAAGATATAAACATAAATAACTAAAGTATTTGTGAACACCACCACTTGGTTTCAATAGTAATTTCAAGTTAATTTACTACTCCATTTGCTTATGTCATTTTATGAATTATCCAATTTAAGAAACTGCAAACTCACATAATTCCATTACATCAGTTGATCTGCTAGTAATGAAATCATACAGTTTACCTTTCTATTGCAATCTAGGCAGGTTACACCCTGACGTAAATTGTAAATTCAAGTGTTTCTTTTAATTTGAATATCATAAGACATAAAAGTAGTCTTATAATCATGACACATGTTCTACATAAGATAATCTTACACATTAAATGTATAAGTCCTATTAGAATATTGACTTGAAGAATTTGGGCTACTTTGTCTTATCAATATGATTTGTGTCATAAGTAGATGTAGGACTACTTTGTCTTATCAGGAAACGCAAATGGCTATCCTAAGAACATGAGTGTCTACAATTTGAAAGTAATTATCTTGAAGATAATTTGGGCTACTACACAGAAATTAAGTCTTGTAGCTCCCACTGAATTAGAGAACATAACAATAACTCTATATTCAGTAAACAACACAAAGCTCCCACTGGATTTGACAACATTGTACGTGTTTCATAACCAGTGAAAATAATTTGCTTGTTTTTACTTTCCTACACATTTAGAAAAACCCATACGTAATAATTACTCGGGTTCTAAAATGTGTATTCTACTATGTTTATGATGGATTATCCATCAATGATATTAACTTGAAGAATTTGGGCATGCAGCTTCTTCCTTAATAGGCCTACCATCCCCATAATGGTATGTAGCACCTTTAAAGCACAACAACTAGATAAAATACTAGCTTTACCTTTTAACAATTTTGCGGTAATCTGTCCAGCTTCTAAGAACTCATATTTTCCATTTAACCAAATGCCTTGTTTGTTATAGAAGAATTCATTCACCAAATTAGAGTAATGAAATTTCTATGGAAAATAAGATGTGCTATATCCTTAAATATTAAAGATTGCTATGAGTTATATATTAGAATGTAGACAATTCTAATGTTCCTATCATACTTTTCTCAATCATGAAAAGGAATAGGATTGAGTCTTATTCTTTTCTCATAGAAAATAGACTTAGGATTGAGTCTTATTCTTATGTTCCTATCATACCTTTCTCAATCATGAAAAGGAATAGGATTGAGTCTTATTCTTCTCTCATGGAAAATAGACTTTCTTTCATTTCGGTAAATTTTTCTCAATCAAACATTATGTTTGAAAGCAGAATTATATCAATTTACCAATTTAAGACCAAACCACGTTTACGGCTTTAATGTTGCATTAATACGTTAAAAAGAATTACAAAATTCAATTTTAGTATTTTCGATAATTAAATTTTCAACAAAATTAAACACCCATGGTTCATAATCAAATAACCATTTAATTTTCACTGAAAAACTAGGATCCAAATTGACATAGGTTCATCACATCAGTTGATCTGCTAGTGATGACGGTATTCAATAAGGTACGAGTCGAACCTCAATTGCCAATATTCAATTGCAATTCCTAGAATCGATGGGATTTACATATTTGTCAACCGCAGTTGCAATGTAAACATGTTTTATCCCCACCTTCTTATGCCTTGAGTGATCAGAACTCGTTATCAACTCAATTAAGTTAACCAACTTAAGAAACAGCAAACTTACATAATTACACCACACCAGTTGATCTGCTAGTGATGAAATCATGTAATTTGCCCCTCCATTGCAATCTAGCCAGGTTACGCCCTGATGTAGATCCAATTTTAGGTGTTTCCGTTTCATTGGATGGCATATAACTTAAATTTAAGGGTAGTAAATTTGATGTGTGTAATCAAATATATGTACAAAGATGTCATGCATTCATCTTGTAGCATATGTTTCATGTAAAAAAAACTTTTACTCATTAGTTTCTTTACGAGCTTAAATCTTCAAAGTTTTGATTGAGGCGTTGAGAAACTTACAACTTTGCCTTAAGTGCTTCGTAGTTATCATGGATATTAGGTAAAACTAAATTTGACTCACAGGCGAGCGGCAAGCCAGAATGGAGGCTCACTTAGGCCACAATTTAATGCTAAGCCATCCTTATACCCACTTTTTAGTTTGTCAAAATAGTTTCACCTTACAACCACTTAATACAGTCGCGATCAATCAACCAAAAGTTCAAAAAAAAAATGGTATTTGGCGGAACCATCTCAAGTCCGTGTACCTTTTTGGTACCGAGCCCCCCACCCAACAAGGAAGGCATATCCCGGTAAATTACCTAGGCAACACTGGCTGATCAAGTTGGAGTCCAGATTCGAACCCCCGCCTTTAAGCTTTGACTTGGTCAACTGCGCGCTTTTGCGGTAGTTGGTGGCCAACTGACCTAAGGCAGCTGGTTAATCAACCAAAAGTTCAAGATTTATATATAAGCTCAAAACAAGATTTCACCATTATTAAGTCCGTTTAATATTTTATTTATGAAATTACCCTTTGTTACTATCATGTCACAATAACATATAAAACAAAAGTAATAAATAAAATAAACAAACAACAACAATAATGGACATCAAATCAAAATTAATTTAAAACACACAATTGATTTAATATACGATTAATAGGGCCTTCCCTAATCTTATAATTAATCAAATTTTAGTAATCTTTATTCATAATATTTACTAAACAATTTATCAATTATAATAGAATCGCATAATAAGCATGAAATCTTAAAACCAAATCATCATAATCCAATACAACACATGCATGGTATGTCATGGATGCCCATATTGCACATATTATAACAAATAATCATGTCAATCAAGGAACACAACCAAACGGCATATCACCAATATCCATTTATATACACATAAATTACATGCAACCTAGGGTTTCTACAAGTTTTTATCACATAATTCATCAAACCCTAATTTCCTTTTTTAAATAAAAAAAATTCGACATTTATAAAAAAATAAATTTCGAAAAATTAAAAAAAAAAATAATCTAGGGTTTATGAAAAATATAAAAACATAAGAACACCAAGCATGTGATTAATCAAACGATTCAATTTTTATGTGTTTCGGTAATTCATTATAATGTATTAACGGCTCTGATGCCACTGTTGGAATATATGAATAATAATAAACTATAAACATATAAGCATCAAAGAGTACGCAGCGGAATAGATCAAATACAAATAATAAATTAACCGAATATAAATGGATGCGTACCTCTTTGTGATTTCTAGCAAGAACAAGAAACCAATGTAACAAGAACTATAAACCCTAATTGGGTTTAATGGTGGATCGACTAGGGTTAGTCGAATAGGGCAAATCATCTTGTTAGCAAAAGTATGCCAACACTTCGTTCTTGAACACACGTATTAGTAGCGTTTCAATAAGAAAAGCTAGGTTCTTAATTCACAAGCAATCCAAACACAATGTTTAGAAGATCGCGTAGGAACCCTAGAAGGGTGTAGTTGATCAACTAAACAAGAATGGTTTGAGCTTAGAAATCTAGTAGGAACCCTATAAGGGTGTAGTTCGATTTCTAACTCAAGAGGAGAAAGAGAAGGAGATTTGGTTTGCAAGTGAACCAAGGGATGATTAGAATGAACAAAAGGGTTTGTTTATATACTAATCAACATCTTGGAGCACAAGACACAAACCCTACACCCTAATGGGTTGGGTTTGGCCAAACATGGGTTTTACAAGCCCATTCCATGTTTTTCTTGAACTCTATTTTAAGTTCAGTTCTTCATCTTTCCTCCAACGATCATTTTGTGAATTTAATAATTATTCGTCACTAAAACAATAATTATTAATTAATTGAAATTCATACGTAAAGTGTGCAATCCCGAAGTCTCGAGTTCGAGTCCGGACATATTCATTAATTTTTATCCGTTAAAACTAACATTATAATCAAGGAACAATCATTAGTATGTAAACGATATACCTTTTTGCTTTGATCAGTTTGGGTCTCAAGACTATATAATTAGCTTGTTAGTATATAACAAAGATTTCATAAGTATATTATAACTTACAAAAATAAGCTAAAACTTTTTCTGTTGCAAGATCGAAACTCGTGACCAGATATGCATTAACAATAATGTGAATGATTTTGATTAACTAGACAATAATGTAGCCATGTAGGTTAATATGGTCTTTTCTGGATCTCAAGCATGACCAACCTTCATCCATGTTGTTTGACAAAGATTATGACACGCTTCGACCCAAGTTTTCACAAGGAATGTGAGATGAAATCAGCCCAGAAGGCCACAACTCACAATGACACCCATCATATTATTTGCAACTCAAAAAAAAAGAAAAAAAAAAGTAAAGTCGTCATTTAAAAGAGATAACCCCCAAAGTAGCATAAAAGATTAATAAGCAAAAGAATAAGTTGTTATACTTTACTACAGAATTACAAGGCGAGAATGTTAACGAGAAGTAACATTAACAAAATAGCTTGTTTCCTTGTCGCTGGTAGAACGAGGAGAGAACATGTAAGCATATATTTAAAGTCCACAACGGATTTATACTTGGTTCATTCTTCACGCCGGTCTGGTACCTTAGAACCTTAAGAACTGCTACATCATCATTGCTAACAAACAATAGCAAACCACATAATATTCATGGCCTAGATATTTCCCCTCAAATTCTTAAAAGTTTAAATTTATCAAAAATACTCTATTTTTTAGGGAGAGTAGTACAAATATGATCCTAAAGTTCATGCTCAAAAGAAACGGATTCAGAATTAAAACCGTTTTCTCCCTATTATCTTTCCAAAAACATAGCTTTTAATCAACTAGTATCAAAATTACAATGGATGTTATTTTTTAGGGGGATAAAGTGTGATTAAAATGTGATTGTTAATCTCAAAATGGCTAGACTCAAACTTTTGTTTGAAAATGTGATCACTCTTAATAGACTTGTACCTAGGGGGCTTAGTTGACTAATATGATTAAATAATAACAACAATGTAGGTCATGACCTGCAGCCTTCATCCATGTTGTTTGACAAAGATTATGATACACTTTGACCTAAGTTTTCACAAGGAATATGAGATGAAATCAGCCTACAAGCCACAACGTACTCATATTGACGCCCATTATTGCAGTCGCGTCACATAGTATTTTTGATCAATAAAACCAAACCAAAAAAATGCCCCAATGTATAGAAGAGAGAACCAAAAGTAGCAAAAAAATTGATAAGTAAAAAAGAAAGTTGTTATGTTTCTTTCCATTTATTAAGAATTTACAAGGCAAACAAGAAGTAACAATGTATTCACAACATACAAATTTCACCTTTTCTGACCAACTAAAATTAAATATTTGTGAATATCTTGAAGATACATTCTACACTTTGTGTTGGAAAATTTAGTGCACTTGAGAGATCAGTTCACACTGGTAATGGGTCAGGAGGTACGGAGTGTACACCCATCAGGTCCATGACTACCCTAACTCTGATAGTGGTTGGGAGTAACTCATCAGAAGGTTTAATCCTTCATAGAGTTACCACTGCTAATACTTTGTTAGTACTACTAGAGCAGAGTTACTACTGTTGGAGCAGAGTTACTACTGCTAGTACTAAGTACTGCTAATGCAAGTTACTAAGTTTGTACTGCTGGGATAAGTATGTAACTAATTTGACATATTCAAATGGCAGTTATAATTGCATTTATGATCACGTTTAATTGGTCATGTAACCAGTATTGGCTATAATGGGGATATTTATGAGGCGATTAATGGGCTGATTAATCCTCATAATTTCATTTGACTAGCTATGAGTATTTTCTTATTTATACTGGAAATCAATGATGCATGAGATACATAACATCATAAACACTTGATCGCAGGGTTATTGATTTGTGCCTAATTTAATAACAAGTATTTGGTCTTATCCCAAATAGATATTCGTGATACCCATGCGATATAGTCGAATAGTTTACTTTGTAAAGTGATAACACGATTACACGTGATATCCGATGACCATTTGTTTGGTACGTAGTTAGGCTATTGATTATCTTCACCTTGTTGTGAGTTAATTTCAACCAACAATCAAAGTAAACTATTTTGTGATAATCAATGGCTGCTGCTGCTATGAAACACATGGCTTCAAACTTTGCCAAGCTTGACAAGTTTGAAGGGGTGGACTTTAGAAGAAGGCAGAAGAAGATGAACTTCTTGCTTTCTAGCATGAGTGTGGTGTACGTTATGAGCATTTTACTCCAGTTCGGATTTGGTCTATCCGATTTTCGGACCGCGATCAGGTCTAGATTTGAGATATCTATTCATATGAAGTATCCAAGCAGTTTATGAAGAGATAAATAAATCATCCTAATTTTTATCTTTAAATCTTTTTAATTGAAGTTGTCGTAAGTTGATCGGAATGTGATAAAAGTGGGCCAACTCTCTCAATCAAATGATAAGAATGCTTTTAGAAAGGAATTTAGGAAGCTATAGCATTGTACGTTTGTGAAATGAGATTAACCTCTTCTCCAAGTGTATACTTCTTCCGGGTTTGGGATCAAAACACGATTGTAACCTATACTATTGGACATTTTACCAATATAAAACAGAACTTTTTATATATACACTGCATAAAGTCATATGATTTTTTTGTAAGTACATGTATCGATCCTAGTATGTTTTTATGAAAAGAACAAATTTAAAACTGTATTTTGAAAGTTCTAAATTTAAGCTTAAAATATAAAGAAATGAAAAACAACATATAAATAACGTATTATTTTCCTCACCATCCTTTGATATCTTTTATTATTTTTCCAATGAAAAATCTTCTACATGTTAACAATTAAAAAAGTCTTATAATTATAATTAATTATTTTTTAACAATTAAAAAAGTCTTATAATTATAATTAATTATTTTTTGTTAATTGTAATTAAAATCCTGACGAAACGACGTCGGCATTTTCTTTGTCGAACAACCAAATTCTTTGACCGAAAATGGTTGTGGGTCCCACATCGGCGTCGGGAAATGACGTCGGAACAGTAAGTCCCGACAGGGCATTCCCGACTAACGCCAGCCGAAGCAGTTTCGTCGGCATCAAGAATATACCGACATCAAGACGTCGGCACAATAAAAGTGTACATACCAGTGTAAGTTATGTATTGTGGGGTTGGACTAGTGGCCAAGGTGATTGCATGGAAAGTGTAAGACGCAAGTTCAATTCTAAGGACAAGCTACTCCATTTGTCATCATGTTGCCTAGACCACTTGTTCGTTGCATTAACTTTTCCTAGTTTAAGGTTTTTTTTTTTTTTTTTTTTTTTTTTTTTTTTTATAATTTATTTATTTAATTCTGTAGTGATATCTACACATACATTATTACTTTATACACATAAATTTTAATTGTATGATCTTAGTGTCCCACTATATTTATGTGTATGAAGTAAAAGTGTATATGTAGATATTACTACCTTTAATTATTTACCATTTTTTTTCTTTGAAGAGCAACAAATTTAATAAAATGATTAAGCATATGGTGCGTTTGGTATGCTGCGAGTAATGGCAATGGGTATGAGTTTGATAGTAGTGGTGGGTCTCTTAACTATGAAAGATACATTCCCCCCTCAAGAGTTGTATATGGAGTATGAAATATATTAGACTTTTATAGTCATAGTTGTGAGCCCAGACATTCTAAACAAACACAAACTATCACTTTCATAGTGATAGTTTGATTCCCTTAGGAGGAAACCAAACGCACCTTAAATTTGTTTGTCTCGTGAGTATCTTGTGATTCGTGGTTAAGAGTTTGATATTGTTGCATAAAAAAGATCATGAATGTTTGATATTTTCGAAAAAAGTAGATATAATTTGTAAAAAAATATTCATGACAAATAGTTGATTTAGATGAATCGGGTTCTTACAATTATTTGTAATTAATATATTTCTTTAATCACATCCTTTATAAATGAATACAAAATTTGTCGTTCTAGAACACACAAAAATGACGCCATGCTTATAATTAAAGTTTAATACCAGCCTTACTTGTAGAAATTTTTGGTCTAGAAAGAAAACCATTCGAGGTGTCTTTACTTTGAATTGTATCCTCAGTCAACTTTGAACCGCGATCGTACATAGGAATATAATGATTTCCACAATATTGATTCTTAATCTATACTACTTATAAAGACAAAACGGTCAAAGTGAAAAAGTAAAAATTTAACTTTTGGTCAATACCCGTAATACCCTTGTGAAAATAAATTAGTCAATGCACTTATTGCTTGCAAAAGAAAGTCGAAACTCTACATTAAAGGCTTGCAAAGAAAAGTATAAACTGTACATGGTTTTGGATGTTGAAATGTTGAAACTTAATAAAGGAAACTTGTTTGTGAAATGTGGAAAAGTAACATGCGTTTGGATACACCCATGCACCATGCGTTTCAATACAGCCATGCAAACTAACATAAGGCAACTTTTGTTTGGAAAGTCAATATGCAAAATAAAAGAATTGTAATATACGACCCTGCAAATTGAAATACTTAATCTATATATAGAATGGATCAAGAAGTTATAGCTAGCAACTTTGAATCTTATTAAAACACGGTTACATGCTTGCTTTCAAACTAATTTAGGGAAGACAAAATGGGCTTTTGACTATTTAGAGAAGACATCAAATAAATTTATATGACACGGCTGTATCAAACTATCTAGAACCAAAAGAAAAACACACAAACCCTCTCTTTCTAAACCACGAACTGCCGCCCATCCTTATCCGATTCCACCGCCGCCACCACCGCTGGTTTGTCTGAACCTAGATATTACCAGTTTTGGTTATGGTGGTTTTGGCAGGTGGTTTTTTGTTAAGGTTGTTTAGAGCGGTGGTTTTGGTTTCGGTGAGATCTATGATCTATCCCGTTTTCATGATTTTTTACCAGATATTGTTTTGTGGGTTATAGTTTAACTGTTTGGCAAGATTTTTTCTGGCCACTTTTTCTTGTTGTGAATTTAAAGTTTGGGGTTGTTCCTTTTAAGCCAAGATCTGGTGTGTTTTGACTTTTGAGGCACTTTGAAAGCCGACTTATGTTTGAGTTCTAATACATGTTTGGGAGTAAGTGGGATCTGTTGATACATTTTTCGGAGGTCAAATTTTCTTTGACACATTCAAAGTGTAAAAGGCTGTGTGTCCTCATAGCAAAAAAAAAAAAAAAAAAAAAAAAAAAAAAAAAAAAAAAAAAAAAAAAGTTATGACAGTATGTTTTTTTGGTATCAACCTAATCTGTTTGGATATGAGGATCTATTATTGTATTTTGTGTCCTAAATAATATATGTCTTTGTAGTTGTGCATATGTGTCTTTGGAGATGAACAAAGATGGTTTTGTTTATATCTCTTAGAAATTTCTATTTGTGCATATAAAGATCGATTACTCTTTTTTTATTTTGAACTAAAAGTGATGATATGGTAAAAAAAAAAATACAATAAAATAAAATAAAATAAAAAAATTAAGACCATAAGGTGCATGGGGATATATGAACAAGATGATGGCTCTTTTTCTTCTTTTGCGTTCTATTGGATTTTTCAAAAGGCAAATGAGATTTTTTCAAAAAGTTTAATTATATTATATTGTTTGAAAAGTTTTTAACTTTATGAAGCAGAGATTTGAAAATACGATTACTTTGCATAGCAACGAGATTTATAACGGCATACAGTTATAATGATATATTGCTGAAGTGTTTTATGTAACCAAAATATCACTATAACTATTTGCCGCTAGAAAATCCCGTTACTATGTGCGGGTACTCGTCTAGTTTATTAAAAGTCCGAGTCAACCTTTTTTATCTAATAAAACAAAATCACAAGTTGAGACTTTTCGTATTTCGAAACAAAGAATGTTTCCTTATTAAGTAATATTACTTTAATTTTTTTAATTTAAAATTTTATAAATTCATTTTATTGATATACTACACAAGTTGAAAATAAATACAAAAAATATCGATAAACTGCAACGAACAATAAGATTAAACTTTTTAAATGATTATCTTTAATAATAAAAAAACTATAATTAAAAATAATAAATATAAAAACAAAACAAAGATTGAATTATTTATTTTTTAATAACTAAAAATATATCATTCAAAAAAAAAATTTTAAAAAAAAACAAAAAAAAAAAAACAAAAAACCTCGCACGTCCACGGGCATTATAACTAGTTAGCTTTACAAGAAAAAGTATAAACTATTACTCGAACAATTTTTATGGTATATATAAAAAGTATAAACTATTACTCGAACAATTTTTATGGTATATATGCTATATTCTCTTACATGTGTCTTATTGTTGAGATCAATGCAGATTCAAAATTATCTAAAAACTTAATAAATTAATACTAGCCGCTCATTTTCTAAAAAAAAAAAAAAAAAAAAAAAAAAAAAAAAAAAAAAAAAACTCACTTTCCATTTTTTTTTTTAAATAAAGGGTAAATTACAAAAATAGTCCCTAAAGTAGCCTAAATGCGCAAGAAATACAATGAGAGAATTTTTGTTGCTAAAACTACATTAACTTTTTTTTTTTTTTTTTTTTTTTTTTTTGCTAAATAGCCACCGAGAGCTACTTTTTGCTAACTTTTGTTATTCTCGTTAAGTGCCTCGTTACTGGGGGTATTATTGTCATTTCACTGTTTATTTTGCCGCCAAACTTGTGATATCAATGCGACATGACCTCAATGGTTAAATTTGCAAAGACAGTTTTTATGTTTGCATATTAAATTGTCAAAGTCTTCGGTTATTACACACACACACACACACAAACAGAAACACACACATCCTTAACAAAAAAAATTATCATTCCCTTAATCAAGAACATGTTACGCTGTCTTGATCTCGTGATTGCTTGTAACTCATTTGTCATATCGGAAATGATGATATCCCATTACCAGCGAGAGGTTGAGGAAGACACTCATCATGCACAAGAATTGATGATGATATCCCATTACCAGCGAGAGGTTGAGGAAGACACTCATCATGCACAAGAATTGATGAGTAGGAGCTAATAGCTTTCTAATATGATCGGTATTAGGGGGACCTGATTGCTGAGCTCCAAAACTTAAGGGGTTCGAGAGTTGCAAGGTCCAATGTGAACAAGTTTAGGAGGATTCAGACAGCTGATATGCGAAAGATGAGGGGGTTGATGAGGTTGCATAGTCAAACTAACGACAGCATTGTTTCTAAGATTGAATTTGTAAGCTTGAATGAAAAACAAAAATAAAAATAAAATCATTTCATATCTTTCACATCTCATATTAGATGAGTGAGAAAAAAAAAAAAAAAAAAAAAAAAAAAAAAAAAAAAAAAAAGTGAGATCTCTTATAAAAAAATAATAATTAAAAAAAAAGAAAGAAAAAGAAAAAAAGTTTACCAGTTTATATTTTAAGATGTAGATTTTTGATGTGATTGAAGGTTAGCAAATCGTTAGTTTTGGATTTAAGTGTAACCTATAATACTAATTGTAATCACAATTTTACAATAAAAATATTTTGAAACTCCATATTTAGTTCGATTAGCTCGTTCGGCTCGTTTAACTTGAGTAGGTCGTTTGGCTCGTTCGGCTAGAATAACTAAACGAGCTTTTGAAAGAGCCGGGCTAAATATTAGTTTTAAAAGCTCGGTTCGTTAAATTATTCGAGCTCGACTCGTGGACATCCTACTCTAAGACGCTTTTATTTCATAATATGGTCAAGAAAGTTCCAATCTAGTGAGTCATACGTACGCTTGATCAACTATGCGAATTAAATTTGGACTTCCAATACTATTTTATTACCACAAACAAGTGAACAACCCAAGCAAGGTGCTGGGAAAAGTTACATAAGAAACACGTTGTCAAACAGAAGAAACATAGAAAAGTACATAATTGCTACAAATCCAGCAATCGGAAATGAATCATAGACCACGTAACTTGAAACTATAGTAGATCATTTCTTAATCACTGAAATGACTATATTATTATTGTGTCTTGCTTTCTTGATATCAAGAGATTCCGACATATGCTTTGCGAAATTATCAAATAGTTTTTCAATTATGGAGCTTCCAAAATGAGACGCCAACATTGGTTCCGTAACGGCTCTAATAACTTTTTTGGCATATTCCCCAAAACGATGACTGAGCTCTTTGAAAGCACACGCATTTGTGTAATCTGTGTCATATGGAAGCCAGTTTTCTCTGATTGCGGTGATGCTATCAAGGGAAAACGATCCCTCATTTTCAACAATGGTCTTAATTTCATCTTCACATGGATTGTAGATTGGTATATTAAATGAGGTGATATCTGATTCTCGAACCAGACCCTGTAGTATGAATTAATGGTTAGTAGCCATATAAAATCTGAAGCTTGGTTTAACCAATTTATTCTTACTTAAGTTCAGTTCAAATACAAAAGAATTAACCATATACCTCTTTGACCAAATCAAGAAGTGATAGTGTTAGTAGCTCCCAGGGAACGACACAATCATCAATCGTTGGATCAGAAAAACTCCGACCAATAAGTGTTAAAACCATGCGTCCACCAGATACTACTTCCTTGGAGCGCACTTGTAAAAGCTTTGTGAAGTCAGAAGCATATTGCTTCTGATATGCTTCGAACACATTTGGTGGACTTGTTTTCGAAAAGTAGATATTTGATGTGTTGTTTTCAAGCCCTTCAGGTACCTATTATTTATTGTATGGGTTAGGGTTTAGCATCTAAGATAGTTACATTTTAATAATTATAGCATGCCAAATAACTTAAACAAGATGTTTGTTGGTTCTTGATTCAGAACTTTTGAACACATATGTGGAAATGTAATTAAAATTAAAACATGTGATTCTTCAATATTTCTTTTCTGATTTCTCACTTCTAGGAAATCACTGGTAATTTCTAGTTTGATCATACTGTAGTTGCTAATGGCAGAGTTGGCTATTATGCAAACCTGAGAAAGCCAATGAACACTATAAGATGAGTAAACAAGATGCAAACTTTCGTCGGGGAAGAGTCTGTCATAGAATGAACCAGGAACAGCTGAAACGAAACAAGGGCCAAAATTTTTGCCCTTGTCCTCCTTAAGCTTTGCATAAAAGTTCGGTAACAAACCAAAAACGGTGTTGAAATCATTTCCAACAAGGTCAACTAAGCTCACTTGAAATTGTGGTGTTTTACGATTATTTTGTTTACACTCCTCGTCTACAATATCAATAATGTTAGTTGCACTCAATAGAGTGTTTGGGCCAGAGGAACATCCAAGATCAGCTATCTTGAAACACTGGCCGAAAAAGACATCATGATTAGCAAAACCCTTGATTGCCTCCTTTAAAATGGGTAGCGTTTTTCGAATCACAATTTCCTGAAAAGATCATTTGAACGCAACACGTAAGACATCATTGCTAAACGGGTGCCAAACTATATTGGCTACTCATTAGATCACCATAATTTTCAAGCACTGATATATAGCATGTTTGTGATGACTTACGGAGTTAGAGAGATCACCTGGAATAACGAGTTTTTGGCGTAGCTTGATTCTCCATCACCACCAGCCATGTGTAAAATGTTTGATGCTTCCATTGTTGTATTTTCTTTGCCTTTCTTCTGCTACTAGTCTACTACCTGCCCTTAATTTATATAGTTTTGAAAACTAATTAAGCCCCAAGTAAATAATAAAGCATCTAATCCCACATGTAATGTTGACCAGCCGCATCTTCTGATCTCTAATATAGTTTTTTGGGCTCTAAAAAAATATCGAACTTGCCACATGTGGCATTTATCAAAATTTAAAATGTAATCTCACTCTTAATAAATCATGTAGCTTGATTAATATTAGCTTTTTAATGCGTCAATTTCGAAAAACAAAGTTATTAATATATGTGTATTATTATTTTTGACGTTTTAATAAAAGATCAAAAATATATTCAACGATTTGGTTGCATCGTAGAAATGGGAGAAAAGCAATTTTGTTGGAATTCGTCATCTGTACCACATAGACATGACTACAAACGAATGAGTTTTGACATGTTCATTTTACTTGGAAAGGTCAAATATGTGACTTAGATGTACACGGTTTAATTGAAGTATCATTTTATCGTCCAACTAGCTAACTTGTAGTGAAACTTTATAAATTGGTTTTATCTCAAATTTTACCAATCAGCTCTCTCTCTCTCTCATTAAGTTTCGAAAGTTTCTTTAGTGGTTTAATTCATAAATATAGTTTATACGTTATGGCAGATAATTAACCTATGTTTGGCGCGGAGTTATTTGAAGCTTTTTGGGATAATGAGCTGTGAGTAATGAGTTTTTATTTTTATTTTTATTGTTCGTATGGCAAAGGAGTAGTGAGTCTTTTTTATTTTTTATTTATTTATTTATTTAATTTTTTTTTTTTTTTGCTATTTTTTAAAAATGTTCATTTTTTAATGCTTATTTAAGAAGTTGTGAGCTGTTGCTATTGCTCACTGCTACGTTTACCAAACACGCTCTTAAGCTATGTTTGGCGCAAAGCTTTTTGGAGCTTTTGGGGCAATGAGTGGTGAGCAATGAGCTTTTTGAATTTTAGTGTTCGTTTGGCATGAGAACTGTAAGCTTTGCTATTTTTTTAAAAAACTTATTTTTCCAATACTTCTTTATAAAGCTGTGAAACATAGCCTTAAACATAAATGAAGTATCCAAGTACAACATCCACGGTTTTAACTTAACTATCCTATTCTCGTCCCAACTAGATATAACTTGGTAACACACTGAATGAAACTTTATAACTTGGTTTTATCTCAAATTTTACCTCACAACTCTCTCACGTTTCGAAAATTCTTTAGTGATCTAGTTCATAATCTTTTATATAATAAAACAAAAACCAAAATAAGGATTTTTTCCATTTCAAAAAAAACTAAACCGTACATTATTTAGTAATAATATTATTTAAAAAAGATTATTTTCTTATCAGGTAACATTTTATATTTATGTAGAAGATAAATACAAAAAATATATATAAGATGCAATTAACAATAGGATTAAAATTTTTAAATAATTATCTTTAATAATAAAAAAAACTATAATTAAACATCATAAATCAAACAAAACAAAAATTAAATTATTTGCTTTTTAATAAATAAAAATATATGATTAATTTTTTTTTAAAAAAAACACCCGCATGTGCGCGGGCATTATAACTAGTATAGCTTATACGTTATGGCAGATATCTAAACATAAATAAGAATATTGAATAAAAGATAACATAATGACATAATACTTGTATATTTTAATAAGAAAACTATAAAAACTAAATTACTCAAACAATTTGTAACCTTGTAAATGGGTCGAACCACAACTGTATGAGCTACTAGAGTACTAGTCGTCACATCGCGTATAATTGTGACATTCATATAAAGAGAAAATAGAGCACACCAGTTTTGAAATAATGTGATATTTGACTTGAGATTAACGAAAACTTCATATGACATTGAAGGTGTAGATTGCACACCACTTGAGTTATCATTTATCAATTGCAACACGTCGACTCCGCTTTAGATCATCATAATAAGTGATACATTTTAAGTTATGTATGTTAATCTTGTTCAAAGAGCAATATTATTTCTTTCATTGTGCGCGTTGAATAAACCAAATGCATGAAGGTACGGTGAGCATACAAAAGTCGCAAAACCAAAACCGAACTGAACGAAAAAAATCAAACCGAAATTGTAACCGCACCGAATTTGCCAAAACCAAACCGAACGAATTAAACATTCAGCTTTTAGTTAGGATATGGTTTTGGAAAAATGAAAACCGAACCGAACCCAAAACCGAATTCACAGAAACCGCACCAAATTTGCAAAAACCAAACCAAATGAAGAAAAGATGATTTATATTAAAAAATGGAAGATATTGTTAATCGAAGGAAAAGAAGAAAGGATAAAAAGAAAACTTAGCCAGCGCTTTAATAGTGGAAATGAAATACATTTTACAGGAGAAGACAACCAGAATAATTGTGTGTGGGCCCCTAAATTTTAGTTTGTTTGTATTCTATATTTCTAATACTCCCTCCGTTCCAAATTTTAAATTCATTTTTATTTTGCATAAAATTTAATAAATTTTCACTAACTAATCTATTTGCCAATAAAATTTTTTTTCTCTCGACTAAAGTATGTTTTGATTGGTTGAAACAAGAAGATGGACAAGTATTTTGGGACACAAAAAAGTAAGAAAATGGACTTATAATATGGGACGGAGGGAGTATTAAGTTTCTAATATACTCTATATATATCAATTTATCAAACAAAAATCAGTGCAAGAATTAGTTATAGCATACCCTCGAATACGGCTCTGTTGTTCGATATAAAACATATATTTTAGCTAGCTGCAGTGATTTTTCTTTGATAAATTGATATATACAAAGTATCTAGGGGAAACAACTTTCATGAGGTTTATTTTTTTCACACATCAAAATGTTGTTTTGGATGTTACATATCGGTGTAACATTGTAATCGATGCATGAATCTTTGATGCGTTTTCGTGGATTATTTATGGTACTTTAATAGCAAATTTTTATTCGGCTACTAGCAAGGAGCTAAGAAAAAAGAATTGTTTTGAATTTGTATATGCTAGGCACGGATCAAAGATCCAATCAATTCAACTGGATTTGAGCATAATCGTCGGTGACAGAATCGAACCAAGAAACAGGGCCGAACATATTTCGGTTCAGTCTTCGGTCCACCCTTTTTGTCATATTCTCTCTGCGACCAGGTCCGATTTGGTTATCTCTTCTGGCTTGCGCATAATTGACCATTAAATTTGGTTAGACATGACAAATCACACCCTGACCTATACCGAACATTTTGCTCCGGTTTGGTTTTGGTTGATCCGATTTTCGGACCGTGATCGGCTCTAGATTTTAGAATTTAGATATCTGTTCATATGAAATATACATGCTAAGTTTGTGAAGAGAAAAGATACGTCATCCTAACATTTATGCTTTAAAATTTTCTAATCGGTGTTGTCGTAAGTTGATCGGAATGTTACAAAAGTGGAGTCAACTCTTTCAACCTGTGAATTCAAGACATGTAAATAGTAGAATTGTGTTTAGAAAGAATTTTAATAAGCTATAGCACTGCACGTTTGTGAAATGTGATTAAGCTCTTCTCCAAGTGTGTACTTCTTCCGGGCCTGGCGTCAAACATTATTGTAACCTATTGGACATTTAAAAAAAGATGAAACTGTACTTTTTATGTATACCCTACATTACATTAGGTCATATGATTTTTTGTAAGAGCATGGGCAATGAAAAAAAGTTTTTATGGCCTTTTGCATTTAATGCAAAAATTGCTAAACTTGCTTTTTTTGCATTTAATGCAATAATGCAATAAATGCTAAACTTGCAAAGTAAAAAGCTTTCGCTTGGCTGGAGCAAAGTCTTTCATGTAAACCATTTGAAAAGTTATTCGTTGCAATGGCAAAACGTTTTTTAAAAGCTTTTCCAAATAGTAAAAACCTTTTGCAAAAACCCCCATTGCTGATGCTCTAATTACACGCATAAGTATCGATACTATAGTATATTTGAAAATGAAAAGAATTTCTTTTTTTAGGTGCATCTTCACCATCTTTTGAAATCTTTTTATAATTTTCTAGGACATGATTAACTATTAATAATGTCATTCAAATGATGTATTGTGGGGTTGGACTAGTGGTCACGGTGTTGATATGAGACAGGGAGGAGTCCCAGGTTCAACTCTTGAGCAAGCCACTTCCTTCTCTTATCCAATCCGTGGATCACTTGTTATACTCATAACTTTTTTTTTGTTGGGATTTTGATATTTATTTAAAATAGCAAATAATGTTGTTATATTCATTGCTAATATCATTAGTATTTAAAACTATCGCTAATTTTAAAAGTAACGCAAATGCTAGCATATTTGTGCGAATACTACTCGACCAAATAATTTTATATCAACCATTTTTTAAAGGGAAATCGAAGGAAAAAAGGTATGTTAAACACCAAATACGTTAAACAAGCTTAACTAAAAGTGTTTCGAGAGAGAAATTTAATTCATCGGAAAATTATATAATTGAACTTTAATCCATCGTTTAAGAAAACGTTTAAATGGATGTTTTTTCAACCAAAGGCTTTTTTTTATTTGCCATTTGGATTGTTTGGGCCAATTGTTATTTTGTGAACAATGAAACTATTATAACAAGATCTATACGTACCACCGTGCACGCAATGTTTAGATTGTTAAAAAAATAAAATATAATACATCCATCCTGATGGAACATATATTGAAGAAAAAAAATCTCTATATATGTCAATAGATCGATGTTTATTACTCTCACAAATTCTTTTATTCACGACCTAAAGCTTCTAGCTCCATGCACATAAACAAATTTTGATTGCAGGTTTTCAATGGCAAAATCTTTGGTTTTTATGTGTCTTTTAAGTCTTGTGTTGTTGATCCACAACATTAATGCATCTTACGAGTTTTTAGTTGAATCAACGACATGTAATCAGTTGAACCAAACCAGGCCTAGATATTCCATTAGTGGAATAATAGTCGAAAACAACAACGACAAGATTATCATTCATGTCATAGCTGGTCAAAGACATTCTTCGACAGCTCCGGCTCCACCTCCTCCAGCTCAAGCTCAAGCTCAAACTCAAACTCTAGCTATAGTCGAAAATGAAGGATTCTTATATTTTGTTTTTTTTTTTCTCTCTGGGCTTTATGTCATGGATTGTGTTTTTGGTTGTGTCGGTGGTGTGAATTGGCGTATTGGTTTTTGAAGAGAGTCAAAAGAAGCAGCGAATTGAGGCGGTTAACAACCCAACAACTTGAGTACATAAATAGTTCCATGGCAAGTGCTCAAATTATCTGATCGTGTGAACTTATTATTCTGTATTCCTAATTGTTTTCTTGTACAACCTCACCCGTGAATAATTTTTTGAGGAATTTGGTAGCTTATCTTATCTTTTATCTTTTATATAATAAAAGAATTATTTATATAATAAATGAATTACATTATTTCGGAGTTTTTTTGACAAAACAATCTTATGGGGAAAAAAATTGGCCCAATAGAAAAGCTCAATTTTGACACATAGACGAAATCAAACAATATGATTGGCCAATAAAAACTCAAAATTGAATTAATTTTGGTCAAACTTTAATAAATTTGGTGAAGAATTTGATTGAGTAAAAAAAAACACATAAAAATATAGATGTCAAATTTATGAAAATAAAAACTTAAAAAAAGATGGATAATTAATAAAACTTTAGTGGTTGAATTTTAAATATACTATATAGAGTTAAGTGTAAATTATAAGTCTCCATGTTTTTTAATAACTTTAGAAACTCCATAATAAACAAATCGTCCCCTATACTTTATAACAAGAATTTGATTGAGTAAAAAAACACATAAAAATATAGGTGTCAAATTTATAAAAATAAAAACTTAAAAAAAGATGGGTAATTAATAAAACTTTAGTGGTTGAATTTTCAATATACTATATAGAGTTAAGTGTAAATTATAAGTCTCCATGTTTTTTAATAACTTTAGAAACTCCATAATAAACAAATCGTCCCCTATACTTTATACCCATAGAGTTTATAAAATGGATTTTGTTTACAATTACATGAGTATTAGTATTAGTTTGAGAATTTCATCCATTAAAATTACAAAATTTTGTTTCATCTACAATTTTTTTTTTGACTATGTACGTTAAATAAGGACTCATGTTATCCTATTTAAAATATAATTTATGGGTACACGGGTTTGAATATTAAATACGGATAAATTATTATTAACGATAATATAAATATCAAATTGTAAGCATGAATTACTGTGATATGAAAATAAATATACTCGATTGTACTTAAATAACGACTCATGTAATTATTATTTAAAATATATATACGGATACCCTGAAAAACATTTATAAAAAACTTTATACTTTATACCCCTAGAGTTTATAATATGGACTTTGTTTACAATTACATGAGTATTAGTATTAGTTTGAAACTTTCATCTATTAAAATTACAAAATTTTGTTTCATCTACTATTTTTTTTACTATGTACATTAAATAAGGACTCATGTTATCTTATTTAAAAATATTATTTATGCGTACACGGGTTTAAATATTAAATATGAATAAATTATTATTAACGGTAATATAAATATCAAATGGTAAGCATAAGTTACTGTGATATGAAAATAAATATACTCGATTGTACTTAAACAACGACTCATGTAATTATTTAAAATTTATATACGGATACCCTGAAAAACGTTTGTAAAAAACTTTACGGTTAACACTTATTATATGCTACTAAACTCACACATTTTGTACAATATTATATCAACAGTTAAACTTAAACAACAACAACATCAACCTCAACTTCAACATCAATGTCAGATAGACAAATTACTTAAATCTTTCATCCAATAAAAATTTTCAAACAATATTAATAGATATTAATAAATAATGAAAAACTCATGCATATTAGTTGTACTTATATCACAATTTTCACAGGTAAATTCTTATAGGTACATATAGTAAACTAAAATTTTAAAATAGATTTGATTTATGTGTAAAACCCGTGCGTGCACTGGACTTATAACTAGTTGATTACGCTAAGAGTAATATAATTGTTTGAAGTTAGATTGTGTTACATATGATTCATAGACTTCATGTATTCCAAATCAATTAGATATAAAGTGCTTTACCAACCTATAATAAAAAGGGAATATAATAGCTACAATTTTTTTTAGCTAATTGGCTACAATTTGGTGTTATAAATGTGGGTCTCTGATTCATTAATAAAAATTAGCAACAAATGAAAAATATAAACAGCACGAAAGACGAAAGTAGCAAATTAAAATTATATTCGATGTATAAACTGCAGTTACATGATCTGACAAAATCAACGTGATGAGCATTATAAGGCTCAACACCAACGCAGCAAAGCCACCTTTTCGCTTTAGCATTATCCGAGTCAAGTGAGAAAAAAGTGTCTGATACCTCAACTGAAAATGCCCGATCAACACAAGAGGAAGTAGTGAAACTATCAACGCCATCCAAGCGACCAAAAACTGTAGTCATGGGAGCGGGAAAAGTGGCAAGCATGTCATTTTTAAAAAGATTTCCGGCAAGTCTAAAAGATAAATATGATGTAAGCCACCTTATGACAGCATTGGTCAGTCGATGCGAAGTGGTAACAGACACCAAAACACCATAAAAACCAAATTAATTGGATGCTTTAAAACTAACAAATAAGAAGCTTTTCAACAATGAAATGATATTAATAGATATTTTGAATATCATGAACAAAAGCTTTTGATTACAGAAAAATATGAACAAAATCTTTTGATTACATAAAAAGATAACGAATAATACAAAGTTACCGATTGGATAATGCGCGAATATATTGGTTAAACTACTCGCCATCACCTAACCAATAACATAATATAAACATTAAATTACCCAAAGAAAATGACTTTAGTATATAAGCTACCAAAAAAAAATTTCTACTACCAATGTGGGATCGGATTAGAAAGAAGCTTTTACCAAAAATTGTATATATATAATAAGTGTACTTTTTCTAAGCCATCGTTCTTTAAACACACACCTTTTACAAATGAATTTAGCATGATTTTTTAGTAGTATGTAAATGTGTAATATTGGATTGATAGCGTATTTACCAGCTAAAATAACAAGCAATTTGATTTACTTCATGCATTGTTACCATGCATAGTCTAAAAATAAATCCAAGGAGAATATGGAACATAAAATCTATTCCAAATTAATGGTTATATCCAATGCTAAGAAAAGTATCAATGTATGAATCATATTAACAATATATATATATGTGTGTGTATATATATATATATATATATATATATATATATATATATATATATATATATATATATGTATATGTATATATATATATATGTATATACATATATATATATATATATATATATATATATATATATATATGTATGTATATACATATATATATATATATATATATATATATATATATATATATATATATATATATATATATATATATATATATATATATCTTTTATATAATAAAATAAAACCTCTAGTGGGGACTTTTCCATTTCAAAAAAACTAAACCATTCCTTATTTAGTAAGTTTTTTTTTTTAAAAAAATAGGGAAAAACTTAGTAATAAATAACTAACACTAATTATTTCCTTATTTGTCAAAAAAAATTAAGAAAAAACGTTTTTGTATTCAATAGGTAAATAAAATCAAAAAAACACATGGGGCTCAATGCTATTTTTTAAAAATGGAAGCCAAAAATGTAATTTTTGTAAAAAACACTCCCTCTTCTCACCGCACATTCATTCTTCCCCAATCCCAAATCTTCATACATCCTTCAAGCCTTCAAAAAAATAGCATCAGGTTCTTTAGTCGAACCCGAATATAATTAAGGTATGAATTTTATTTTCATTTATCAGATTTACTTCTTCAATTTTAACAACATAATGCTTTGGATCGAATCAATGGAATTCGATTCGCTATTTTCTTTTTATCTGTTGATCAATCGACTTAATTCGTTAATGCAATGTGCTTATTTTTAGTTTTCTATGTAGCTAATTGATAAATTCGTATTTGTTTTTGTATATTGGTTTGTTGTTTAATTGAAAATTTATTGATTCTTGTAGATAAAAGTTCATTCGAATTGGATGTTTGTGTTTTTACTTTTGTTAATATCACAAACGAGTGAACTAAAAACACATTGTTTAAAAGTTCATTCTAATTTTGGATTTTTTTGCTTTGGTCTGTTACACCAACTATTCGAGTTTAGGTCTGTTAAATTTAAAAGGAACTTACTCAAATAATACTAGGTTACAACGGGGTATGTGCAAGTGGCTTTTTTGATATCTGGCCTGCCACTTGAGCAAATTTAGTTTAGTGTGCTTGGGGGATATTACAAAGGATATGAGAGGGCTTCAACTGTGCATTTGTGGTTCAACTTTTCTATGTAATAACTATTGTGGCTTAATAGGCGTTGTAATTTTAATTAATACATCGTTTGTTATAATAAGTTGCAGATGAAGGCCGGATTTAATGCAAAAATGGAAGAAGCTTTCAATATAAACGACTTAGCTAATGACATTAATGAACATACGCAGGATCATCGTCCGATTCAGGTCTGTCTCCGCCTCAAATATGATGTTATCACTATAGTTTTTGCTTTAAAATAATTTTGCAAAGCCCAGAGAGTAAATTTGATGTCATCGTCATATAGTTTTTGATGTAAGATATAGTTTAAGCTCATAGAGTCATCGCAAATACTTAAATCAAAACAAGACAGCCAATATCGCAATGATAAAAATAATAGCGGGGCTAATCTTGCTACCTGAAGTGTTTGTTGTTTTTTGGATTGTAACACTAAATGGTGGTGAACATGATGGTGAAGAAATACGGGGTTGTTGTATATCATTTTTTAACCAAGACATTTTTACACGGTTCGGGTATGCCTAGAAGCCAAAAATGTAAGATTTGTAAAAAACACTCCCTCTTCTCACCACACATTCATTCTTCTCCAATCCCCAATCTTCATACATCCTTCACGGTTCAAGACTTCAAGGAGGCAAACCCAGAAATCCAAAAACACATGAGATGACTATGCAATGATCATCAATATGAGTAAAAAAGAGAATAACAAAACAACAAAATCTTACAGAAGAAGAAACAACCAACAAAGAACAGGTTCGAACATATTCTTCTTATATGTATCTTTTAATAATGGTTCACATCTTTTGGTTGGGTACCGTCGGCGAGTTTTATAACATTGACGGTATCATAGTAATCGTTGAATGGGTTTTTATTTTTATTTGATGATTGTGGGTGTGAATATTGTGTTTTCTGGATGAATAATGATCATGTTTATGTTCAAGAGGCGAGCCATCAAAAGGTAATACTTTTTAGTCATTTGTAAAAGGTGTTTGATTTTGGCATTTGACTATATGATTACTACGCTTTTAAGAGGGTGCTTGGGAATGGTTATTGAAATGTTTATATGCCTAATTTTTAAGAAGATAAGCAGTTATACATTTTGTTTATATGCCTAATGTTTATATGTTCTACATACAACAAATCAAGAATTATTGGATTAGTTATAAATCATATTCATTAAAATATGGAGATGTATATTTGGGTGGATTAGTTATTATTGATTTGTCATCCTAGAATGTATAAGTTTCTTAGTTTGACGTTGATTAGACGTGTGTGACACCTAATAGTAGTAATTGACTATGAATTGAATGTACAGTGGATAGCATCTAGAAGACGGGGAAAATACCACTTTGAGCTTCGAACACAAGGTTGCAGCTTTCATTGAACACGTTGGGCAAATAAGTGAAGCACTGGCGAAATAATTGAAGTTACTACAACGAGTCAACATTTGAAGTCACAACATTTGGTCTTGAAGATACCATAAAGAACTTTTGACACCTCTACCAAAGATGATGAACAAATGAATACGCCAGCAACGCCTCAACAAACTCCAAAAGAGTTAAATTTTCACCATTGCGTAATCCTACTTATGCATTTGCCAGATTCAATGAGCCATCATGTCCCTCATTGTCTAAAGGTAAATACCTTAACCTGTGGATATTAGTGATCATGATCAAGAGTCAATAGCAACATCTATAGAAGTACAAACTGGAAAACCGGTGATGGAAGCTAAAGAGATTAGTGGAAGTTTCACTCATTGTATGCAGCAGCATCACAAGGGTACTAGAGCACAAACGTTAAGGCTAAAGGTACAAAAACACAAATAAAATAAGATTTTGTGTATTTGTTACTATAGCTAATAATATAGAGGTAAAATGATGGACGGATTGGGGAACAGGACATGAGTTACGAGGAATTGCTTGCTCTTGAGGAATTGCTTGCCTCTAATAAACTAAAAAGGGTGTTTGGCATAGTGTTTTATTTATCACAGTTGCATTTTTTTTAATAAGTTTCTGTTTGTTGAAAACTTTTTTACATATTGTTGGACTAAAGTGTAATTTCTTAAAAAAAAACCCAGACTTCTTAATACAAAACCAATTTAAATTGTATTACAATTGTAATTCTAATCTAATAGGGACTTCACCTAAGCATTATATAAACTCAATTGATTGACCATTTTTTTTTATTCCAACGAATTATTAATCAAAGTTATCTACAGAATTTTCAACGAAAATCAACAAATCACTAGATTTTTATTCCCATCTTTGGTAAAACATATAAAAGATTTATATCTAAATTATGATCTTATTCATCAGGATTTCTTTTTCATCTTTGTTAAAGCATATTTAAATTTTTTCTTAATCTTTTTTAACCGCGTGCTTGGTTAACTGCTTGCAGCCCATGGTCGTGAGACGCCACTTTCATGATCTCTTACAAAAAGAACGTAGATGGTAATGCTGGCGATTGACTGAAAAGGTAAGAGTTTACCAAATCATTATAAACTTTATTGCTGTGTATGGTATGTTATGTTTTCCACAACCATAGCGATCATAATCTGTTATTGTTGTTTTTGACTTTGTTGGATGTTTAGCTTAAATTACATGATTAGGTTGCATAAATTTGCTATCTTTTAGTTTAAACTTATGTTGAATTTGTCCTCTTTTGATGTCTACGGCTTAAATTACATAGTTAGGCTGCATAAAGTTGCAATCTTAGGTTCAACTTTCTTTACTCTAAATGGCTGTCTTTCTTCCTGTCCATTTCAATAAATTGTTGTGATAATGATTAGCAATATCTAGCTGTTATTGACATTCATAAGCAATGAACACGTGTAGAAGGATACATAGGAATTGTCTGCAAAGACAAAAATTATAAATTTATAATGATCTATTTTTTTTCTACAATGATATTTTGTTGTGCAGGATTACGAACAATCTAGAATTACTCCTGGAGATGCTCCAGTGATGTTCCAAGTAAGGTAACCTTAGAGTCATACCGTTCCAAGTAAGGTAAACTTAGAGTCATACCGCATAAGTCCATCTTATCTTATTATTTAACATAGATACATATGCGCATTGCGTTTTGAAAGGGATTATTAGGTGATATAAACTAATGAAAACCGTTGTCTTGGGCGACTTAAAACTGCTTTTTGGTAGTTCATATAAGCATAAGCCTTTTTTTCAGTGACATAGCAGTTCATGTAGCACATAATACATTTACACACGTTTTTTAATGAGACAAATGCAGGGAAGCATGTACCATCAATAGTTATTGATCTTGACTTAACGGTCATTTATGATGGCAGGAGTGACCCCAAGAAACTTATTCCAGTAAAGGAAAATGTTGCTATCATGTATATGGAAAGTATGTGATAAACTGATAATAACAATTGTACACTAGAATTCGTTCTCATGTGCTTTGTATTTATGGTCAAAAAAAGATTAACTTAAAGGCATACATTTGTGGAAAGTGGTGTCCGTGCTCAAGTAGACAGTTTCTTTCATTTTTCGTTAATAAAATTTTTACCATTTTTTATATGTATTAGTTGTTGCTTGTCAAGAATAAAGACTTGATTATATAAACTGACTGAGTATAACATCAGGCATATGGTCCAACAAGAGTGAAGATATTTGTATATATATCTTGCTTGATCTACTTAGGCTGAGATTGGAAAGCCAAGTTCTTCAGTGCCCGATAAAGGAATAGTTTTTCATAAATATTTAGACCGATGAAATTCTACATCCGTTTGTACATAGAGAGGAAAGGTGGTGAAGAATTGTGAGCTATGCGCCATTTTTTTTGGAAATAAAACTGGAGCAGGTATGGAGTTTAACAAAAGAAGCAAAACATGTTGGGGTTTGTAAATCGACCTTTTTAACGGCAGAAATGCATTAAGAAGCACTAGCAAGAAACTAGAAGCAAAACAAATGATTAAAAAGAGGCGTTACAAGTTGAAATTGGATTCTTGATTCAATCCGTCCACAAGGGGCGGAATTTCCTACTTCTATGAACTATCCATGAGTAAGACCAAGTGATGATATCTTCCCTAACAATGTCTTTCATCGGAGCCTTTTGATCGAAAGAAGTAGAATTTCTGTAACGCCATATAACTCAAATAGTAGTGAGGACCACAACATCAAATAAAGATTTCATATCAGTTGGTAGAGATGAACTATCCGCCCAAACTATGGGTGGAAGTATACATGATGCTTTGGGTGATACCATCGAGGTATTTCTTATGCTTTAACATTCTTTTACTTTCTGAATTTTTATTTATCTGTTTTGTTGCTTCATGGGCATGTTTAATACAATAAGTCATTTTGAAAGTGGTAATCCTATTCTTGCTTCTTTAGTTGTAAGTTTAGAGTGGTCATTCTTGACATGATGTCAACATGCAAAAGAGCAGTTAACCAACAAAATGGATTCCAAGATGGCTGCTGCTGAGGCTATCGAAGATGACTCGTGATATTGCTAGGGATTAGAGTGGTCACTTGGTTGTACAGAATTTATGATGTATCGTGTTGTGTTAACTCATACCATGGTGTATGGTTTCCATCTTGAGTTAGCACTAAGGAGCTCAAAGCTACATTTTATGTACCATGTTATGTATAATGCTGATTTATCATAGGCTTTTAAAAGATACAACTATAACAAATATTCGTGATCTCCAATATTCAGTCATTAATTATTGAACCACAACACTTGCCAAATCATTGTGTGGGTACTCAAATATTCAATATTAATACATAACTGAAAATTTATGTCAAAGCTCGGTGCATGTACGGGTATAATAATGTACAATTAATATAATTATATGTAGTTAGCATTAAACTCACGACTTTTAAATTTACAATATTAAATATCAATACATAACTAAAAATTTATGCAAAAACCCCGTGCGTGCACGGGTATTATAACTAGTATATATATATATATATATATATATATATATATATATATATATATATATATATATATATATATATATATATATATATATATATATATCGATCTAAAGCTTCTAGCTACGTACAAGCACCAAAACACAGTTTTCGATTGCAGGTTTTCAATGGCAAAATCTGTGGCTTTTATGTGTCTATTAAGTCTTGTGTTGTTGATCCACAACATTGATGCATCTAATGTGTTTGCAATTGAATCAACGACGACATGTAATCAATGGAAACAAAGAAGCCGTTTACAATTTGGGGACACCATCGGTAAGTAAGTTATGCATAAATTATTAATTGCTAACAGCGAGTTTTAAACATTGTTCTTATACATGTTGTTGTGGTTGGTTTTATAGCACATGTGTATGAGGTTGAAAGGAGCTCGGTATTTAAAATAAGGCAAAAAGATTACATAGTATGCGAGGCCAGTGATGGTAATAACTTGCTGGTCAAGTTGAACCAAACCTGGCCTAAATATTCCATTAGTGGAATAGTCGAAAACAACAATGACAAGATCGTCATTCATGTCATAGCTGGTCCTCCTCCTGCTAAAGTATCCGCTGATTTCGTTCTGGGCTTTTTTTCATGCCTTCCGTTTTTGATTGTGATGGCGATGTTGATTGGCGCAGTGATGTTTTTCGTTACGATTTATCAAGAGGGAAAAGAAATAGAGAAGCAGCATAACGAGTCGATTAACAACCCAACAACATGAGTAAAAATAGAGGTCTATGGCGAATGTTACAATTATCTTTGTTTAGTATTGTTTTCCTAGAAAGTAGATAATCGAATAAAACTTTCACTATCTAGACAAATAAACGAGTAGATATAATTGTTTCAAGTTAACCTTGTTACCCTGGATCAATTAATATATATTGTGGAAGTTGGTCTTGAGTGATAAATAACAATAGGGCAAATGATATTAAAAGGTAATATACTTGCTACGAATTCATCGAATGGGTAGTGAACTATTTTTTTTCATTTTGAAGGTAATTTTCTTTCAAATTCATCATCTTTAGGGTATTTTGCAAAATTTTTGGACAATTTTGCCCTTCGGGAAAAAAATTTTGTATTAGCTATGAGGGGCAAAATTGTCCAAAATTTTTACAAAATACCCTAAAGATGATGATTTTGAAAGAAAATTACCCTCAAAATAAAAAAAAATAGTTCACTACCTATTCGATGAAATTGTGGCAAGTATATTACCTTTTTTTATTATTTGCCCAATAACAATATACGTATGAAGTGGATGTACACGCAAAATATGTTGGTGCGGTACACAAACTGGCAACATATATATAATTCGTCTGGTACAAAAGTGTTGTGAATGTATACGACAATAACCGATTAATCTAAGTAGGGATTTACATCAAGGTGGTAGGTAAGCGGGCAACAAGCTGCGCCGCCACCCCTTTCTGAATAGCAAACCCTATTCTACTGAAAACATAATCGTGACCCCTCGGGGCCGATATATTGCTGCGAACAATCTTACGAACCCGATCCAAGAAGCGCACAGCTTCAGGGGCTAAGGAACCAAAAGTGTCAAATGCAAAAGGAACAAACACGTGTTGATTCTCGGAGCAGGCTTTATCTAAGTACTCTGTCGTAGGACTGATGACAAGAAAATCATGGCGCATTCTTAGCAAGAAACTTCAGTTATAGATAGTTTGAAGTTCCTCAGTTCCTTTTGTGTTAAAAAAATACAAAATTATGTCACATCTGAGAAAGAGTATAATAGATTCGATATAGAGAACACATAATGTCAGCAAGACATCAAGATAGCAGTTATCTTTGATATATATGTATTAACTGTAACTACATAATCTGATCAACCAAAATCAATGTGATGACTGATCGATGAGCATTATCAGGCTCAATTACATCAAGTTCCACTACTAATGTCTAATATGAAATCTTGCTAGCTACTAACACTAATCTACACAGCAAAACCACCTTTCTCGCTGAGCTAGCATTATCTAAGTCGACAAGTGAGAAATAAGTATCCGACTCGTCAACTGGATTTTATGGATTGGTAACTAATTCCTTACTATTGGGGCTAAATTATAATTATGGAGTAATGATTGTGTCAAAAACTATCCATATAACAAGATCTATAATATGTGCTAAATATAGGCAATTTGAGTAACTAAGGGATTGTAATTACCATAGTTTAAAATTAGAAAATAATTCAAAGTAACATACGCAATATAATATCTATTCTTAATTAATGGTTATATCCTATACTATGGTTTCTGTTTTCTATATATACTACATGCAGACATCGATCTTCTAGAGACACAGTTTTTTTTAATTGCAGGTTGATCAATGGCAAAATCTATGGTTTTTATGTGTCTTTTAAGTCTTGTGTCGTTGATCCAGACTACTGATGCATCTAACGAGTTTGTAGTTGAATCAACGACATGTAATCAATGGAACAAAAGAAGCCGTTTACAAGTAGGGGACACCGTCCGTAAGTGAGTTATATATACATATATGCATATATTATTAACTCTTAATAGCGAGTTTAAAACTAAGTTTATATAAAAAGTGTTGTTATTGTTGTTGGTTTTATAGTATATATGTACGAGGCTGAAAAGAGCTTAGTGGTTCAAATAAAGCAAGAAGATTACATCATATATACGCAACGCACCATCACCCGTCGACGCAACAAAGTCTAGCCGGCCATGGTTACTCGGTGGTCAAATTGAACCACATTGGGCCTCATTATTCAGTTAGTGGAATGGTCGAAATCAACAATGACAAGATCATCATTCAAGTCTTAGCATACCTATCGCGCTCAACCTCAACCACAACTCCAGCTTCAATATTTGAAAGTCCATCATTCCTAACCTACCATCTAGGCTTTTTCTTATGCATTGAGTCGATTTTTCTAGTGGTGGTGTTAATTTGCATTTGCAATGAAGAGAGGGAACTAGCGAAGTTTATCCGGCTGATCAGAATGCTAGCAAGTAAATAAGTTTATGGCCAATGTTTTGATTCAGCTAATTGTCTAATATTCTATTGCTTCCAGTAGAAAATCGATTTAAAACTCCCCGCGACTTTACAGTTTTTTTGTACCTGTTTGATATTTCTTATTTTTTATAGTATTATCTAACGTTATCTTCTAAACTTCTTCGGTTTAAGTTCATGCATTATAAATTATGTTGTGACTTGTGAGTATGATTAGTGTTGACATTGCGGTTGACTTGCATTTTGGAGTTTTGATATAGGTTTCTAATTAATAGCAAGTACTGAAGTACATGCATGTTTTTTTCGTTTGTAACTTTTAGCATATATCATAACTACTGCTATACGTTTTTTTGCGTAATTTCTTATTCACTTACCCATATGGTTACGTATGTTTCTATCATACCTAATGAAAACGCAAACTGCTTGTTTTATATTTATTTATACCAATATAACAGGATCCGCATGGTACATGAGTCATAAGTATGCTATGCAAAAACCAAAAGGCTTTTGCCTAAAAATATTCGAGTGACCATCAATCAAAAGGTAAGGTGGAAACATGTCAAGTAGTTGTTAGAGCTCGAGCTCGGTTTGTTTATCTTTGTAAACCTCGAAGTCGTTTGAGCCTTATACTTTTAGCTCGAGCTCGGATCATGATAAATTTAACAACAACTTCAAGCTCAACTCATTTTGATGATAAGCCTAAGCAAAAAAAGATCAAACCGAGCTCAACTTGTTAAGCACACTAGTCCACGCTCTTTTTTCTTAACTTAAGCTCGTTACTAAACGAGCCTTAAATTAGGCTAGAACTTTGGTCCATACATGTTCAAGCTAGGGGCATTTCAAGTTTTTTTACGAGTGGATCACGTTATGAATAGTCTGACTCGCTTATACACTCACAAAAAGATTAAGAGTTCAAGTCTTATTACGGCCACATATTACGTAAGAACATACCATAAGGTTATGCACAATGGAGGTCGCCAAGCTCACTCGACCGATCGATCGTGCTTGGTCGTCCCATTGTGGATACTTGGTCGTCGATGGCCGCCGGGCAAAAAAAAACTACAACTCGGTTGTATTTTCGACCTAGTTCTTGTGATTGTTTTGTGTGTATATTTTCAAAATGGGAGGTGATTTGCACACTCCACTAATTGATGGAGACGCTCAAAAGTATTGTGTATTGACATATATATCCTTAAATCATTTGTACTCATGTTCACCCCTGTAATTGTATAAACATCAAGATACAATATTTTTGAGTGTCTCAATCACTTAATTGAGTGTGCAAATCATCTCCCTTTTAAAATATACCATTTGGTTTGAAAGTTAAAATAATAATAACAATAATAATAATAATAATAATCTATACTACTATATAATGTATTTGAGACTATTCTATAATTAGAAAGACTTAAAAATTCAGAATTCTACTTACTAATTATGGAAACAACCACCCCTAACAATCACTCCCAACAATTTATAACCACCTCAACAACCACCCCCAACAATTTATAACCACCTTAACAACCACCTTCCACCACCCCACCTCCCTCCTCTTCACCCCAACAATCCGCCCCCGCATCGCGCGGGCACCTTTCTAGTAATAATAATAATAAGGTCACTGATGTGAGTACTTGGTCATCTGAAGGTCGTCAGAGAAAGAAAACTGATGTAGCAGGCAAAATTGAGGTCGTGATGGGTAGGGGTGGAAACGAGCCTGCAAGAGCTCGAGCTCGGCTTGTTACGAGCCTTAAATTTTAAGCTCGAGCTCGGCTCGTTTATACGATTTGGCCATGAAAAGTTAAAACTTGGCTCGAGCTTGTTTAGGCTCGGCTTGTTTGAGCTTTTTACCAATCAATCCCGAGCTTTTCACGAGTGACTCAGCTCATTTCCACCCCTAGTGGTGGGTCACCATTGTGATAATTAAGTTTAGTAATGATGTGAAAAGATTAGTAGTAGTTTTTACCCTATTTACTGTTCAAATAAAAAAGTTTTTACCCCATTTGGCCCAAAATACTTGTACGGTAGCCCAAGAAAAAGAACACCCTAATTAAGTACTACAGAAGTGAAAGCCACTGACACAAACACAAACACAAACACAAACACTCTTGAGTAGTTAAGTTTATATCACACACATCTTGTCTTAGGGTTTCCATATAGCTGCCGATGAAGAGCCTAACAATCTGATCATTAAAGATGCAAAATGGTATTAATTTGATGCTAAAAATTGAATCTTTTTTTGCATTCTTTTTGTTTTTTGGTGATAAAGTTTGGATCTTTGGGTGTTTTTGGTGTTATTTTGTGATAAAGATTGCTTTTTTAGACATGGGTTTGGTTTAATTGTATGTAATTTTGCTTAATTATAATGGGTTTGATTAGAAATTGAAAAAGATTCAATCTTTTAAGTTTCTTGATATGTTACTGTATAATTGTATGATAAAGATTTGATAAGAAGCTTAAAAATGTTTTTTTGTTCTTTGATAAGAAGCTTTAGTATGTTAAGATTTGTATTAGAAATGATAAAGTTTTCATTTATTATTATTATTGGTGTTAATATTCATTGATTTGAAAATTAAGATTTTTTTTTTTTTTTTTTTTTTTTTTTTTTTTTTTTTTTAATAAATGTGATCAGATGGAATCATTTGTAAAATGGTTCAATTGATAAGATTTGTATAAGTTGTTGATTAAAAAACTATAATAGAACAGTTGATATTTAAAGCTTTGGGCTAAAGTTTCAAGCTTGAACACGTTGGTTTAAAGATTTAAGCGTTGAAATGTTTTTTTTAAGAAGCTTTAAAATGTTTTGGTCTGTTCTAACAGTTCAAATTTGTTATCCGAAATTAAAAAGCTTTTGTGTTTTCTAATATTCAAGCTGTAAAAGTTTTTCAAAAGATCTAAGCTTTGAAGTTTTATTGTATCGTAGGATTCAGCTTTCAATTTGGAGATGAGATGGAGAACCCTTTTCTTCTTCTGCAACAATCTGGTTATCGAGGATGGAAAAAGGTATAAATTTGTTAAAAAAGTTAAGTTTTGTTTTCTGTTAATGTTGGTTGGTATGATATGACAGAATGAAATGGATAAGAAAGAAAGACTAAAATACATTACAAGATGTGGTTAGTTAATGATAGACTTTTATGTAATTTTAATTCTATTACAAGATGTAATGGGTCATTTCCTTTTAATGAATTTACATTGTAAAATTTTAAACAAACAAGATTTTTTCATTACATTCGTAATAGTATTTTCCATTCCCGCTTTAATATAAAAAAGAGAAAATATATTTTATAAATTAAAATAAACATTTTATATTATTTTGAATTAAAGTATATTATTTTGTGAAATATAACCGCAAACACAACAAAAAAGCGACCCCACCACCTTTTACAAATCCCGACTACCCCAAGAGGATTTACTTTTTAGCACTATTCTTATTGACTACAGCGAAATCAAATACCAAAAATTCAACCAAACAGTTCAAGGACACACAATTGATCTGATATTTCTACACTTTATTCGGAAATTTCACATACTCGTTTTCAAAATAGTAAAGATGTGATACTTACCGTCGTTATAAAGAGGACGTGGTTTCTCTTTTCTGATAAAGGTCTATTATAGTTTGTATGCCTCGGTTTTGGATCATCTCCCAGTACAACCAAACGCTTTGGAGTAAATCGGCTACAGACCTCCAAACAGTAAAAGAGTAAATCGGCTACAGACCTCCAAATGTGTTTCTTCTCTCGGACAAATCCTGAGTTTGTGATTCTTCTGTCAATTGTGTGAGAATGCTACTTTGAATCTTGTCTTTTAGATCTATAAAATTATCTTTTTCGTTCTCTTTACCGGGCTTAAACTGTTCAAGAACAACGTCAAGTAAACCATCCAACTCTTGTCCCTTGATTTTCTGGTCAGCATTTGCACTCATACTTGTTCCCGGTGATAGAAATGGCCTCTCTTTACCCTGACAATAATGCTAGTGAATTCATGAACACAGCACTAGGGGTGAGCAAAACCGACCCGATCCCGAATCCCGTCCCGATCCCGAGTCCCGATTCTTGTCCCAAAACCGAACCGACGTCAAACGGGTCGGGACTCGGTTTGAGTTTTTCGGCTTGTCGGGATTCGGGATAGTCGGGATCGGGTCGGGACGGGCCAAAAACCGAAAAACAACAAACAAAACCGAGAAAACCGACCGATCCCGTCCCGTCCCGACTGTCCCGAAACCGAACCGAGCTTAATCGGGTCGGGACTCGGTTTGTGTTTTCCGGCTTGTCGGGATTCGGGATCGGGTCGGGACGGGTCGGGAGAGGCCCGATGCTCAGCCCTACACAGCACAGTGAAAGTAAAGGCAAATATAACAGCAGTTTTAACTGATCTTATGGGTAGGGCACTTAAATCATATCTCCTACAGAGCCCAACACATTTTTAACTTAAATTTCCAACAAGTCTCTGATCTTCCAATGCTAATCTTATCTTCCTGAAGGGAGAAAGGGAGGCACAAAACTACAAAAGATGACATATAGCTTATGGGTAGTACTAACCGAGCGCCTAAAAAGACCAGAACGTTACTTAACATAATTTTCCAACTAATCACTCATTTCCTTCATTACCTTACTTAACTTTATTTTCCAACTAATCACCCATTTCTTCCATTGCCGTGAAGGTAATCGTTTAAATGAATGTTGATCTCAAGGGGGGCGACGAGTTAGGGACACTCAAAGCCTTACTTTGAGTAGCTGCATTCCTTGATGTTTATTATTGTATCAAATATAAACACAGATTCAAGGAAGTATATTAATTTTGGTGACAAAGATGTATCCTACAATTCATTAAACTTTTCAGTAGCCTTGACTCTTGAGAATGGCATAAATGCATCACTAGAATCATAGATGACTGGGAAGTGAATATAAACTCATTAATGACAGATAAACTACTGTACGCTATTGCTTAGAAATCTCAAAGAGGCGGTGCTTATGGGACTCCATTTACAGACCTGTTGTAGTCAACACATTGAAAGTAAACGGAAAAATTTTCAACAGATTTCAACTTGTCTTATGGGTAGCGCTGTTTAATCATATCTGCTTTAGCTCAAAAGCCAACAAGGCAAGAAGTCACTCGTGTTTCTCCCATACTAATATTCTCCTGACAATAGCTACTACTGTGTTAAATCCACTACAGGGAGACAAGGAAAAACAAAACTTCAAAAGATGATATATATCTTAGGGTATCACAATCCAAGTGCCTGAAAAAGACCAAAATGTTACATGACTTATGTTTCAATCTAATCACTCATGTCCTCCATCACAATGAAAGTAATTCTTCCGACACAATAATGTTAAATCTCAAGGGGATGACACCTTATGGACACTTCACAGCCTTACTTTTAACGTACTACATTCCTTGATTGTTATTATCAGATATATAAATAATGTACCTAAAGTTCATTAACTTTTCTTGTAGCCTTAAGTGGGCCATAGAGCATTCACGTATCTCTAGAATCATATAAATACTTTCACGACACATAAAAAATAGTGAAATTTTAGTGACACAGACAAATGAGAAGTCTCAAGAGGCAATGCTTAGGGGCGTTTGGGATCGCGTTTACAAACAGGTTATTATGTTGAGATGGAAGACAATCAGTTTCAAGTGCTTGTAAGAGACTTAAATCAACTGATTATCTAAAACTAACCAATCCCAAATGACAGGACAAGACAACTTCAGGAGTGTTTGGGACTCCATATTTTAAGGGGTCATTAGATTATTCCGTTTTAGATAGAGAACTGCACTCTTGAAGTGTTTGCGTAAACTGAGAATAAGCACTCCCTAAACCTCCAAAAACTCAATCCCAAACACCCCCTTGGCTCCTTATTGACTCTTTATCAGTAGATTTCGGAACAATGATGAGCTTCCTATTATTATTCCTTTAAAGGCAACTAAAAATCTCACATAATTAACGATCACCAAATGGCGGCCGCGCGCTCTTGTTGGGTAATCTCAGGGAAAACCTCATATATTTATAAAAATCTCACACAATTGTAACAAAAAAAAAAAAAAAATGTTTAAAAACATTTATTGATTTGGAAATTAAGATTTTTTTTTTTTTTTTTTTTTTTTATATATATAAATGTGATCAGATGGAATCATTTGTAAAATGGTTCAATTGATAAGATTTGTATAAGTTGTTGATTAAAAAATATAATACAACAGTTGAGATTTAAAGCTTTGGGTTAAAGATTTAAGCTTTAAAATATTTTGATTTGCTGTAACTGCTAAAGTTTCAAGCATGAACACGTTGGTTTAGAGATTTAAGCGTTGAAATGTTTTTTTTTAAGAAGCTTTAAAAAAGATCTAAGCTTTGAAGTTTTATTGTATCGTAGGATTCAGCTTTCAATTTGGAGATGAGATGGAGAACCCTTTTCTTCTTCTGCAACAATCTGATTATCGAGGATGGAAAAAGGTATAACTTTGTTAAAAAGGTTAAATTTTGTTTGCTGTTAATGTTGGTTCTATTTAAATCTCAGGTAAAGTTTAAATCTTTTGTATATAGCGGTTGATTACAACTAATTGGAAGATAAAAGTGTTTTATAATTGTGAATTTGATGGAATCTTTTGTAAATTGTTTAAAAGTTTATGCAATCTAATTGTCGTGAATAATTTAATCTTTAAAATGTCAATGATTGTTCAGATTTGTATCAGCCGTTCGTCACAAGTCAATAAAATTCTAAGTGTCAAAGCTTTTATGTACGATTTAAGTGTATGCCTTGATGTTCTAATTGTTCATATTTCTGTGAAATATTAATCAGATATCAAAATATCTTGAAGCTATAAAACTGAAAAAGATCAGCATGTCAAAAAGATTGAAGCTTTAAACATTGGGTCAAGGACTTAAGCCTTTGAAATGTTAAATAGATCCCGTCTTAAAAACTTTCTGTCGATGATTTAAGACTTTATAATGTCTAAAAACTGATTGGGTGATTGTCTTAGCTTATCAGCTTATTGGAAATTTGATAAGCTCATAAGTTCATTCCTTATGTGCTTAGCCACTTGAGCTTATTGCTTGTCTAAGTTTATAAGTCGAAGTGAATAAGCTTATAAGGCATAAAAAATGAATGCTTATATCAAATTTCTGTAGGCTCATAAGACCCATCATATAAACTACTAGTAATACAAACACCCTTAAAAAAATCTCTGTTCAAAAGTTGAAGCCTTCAAAATGTTTTGATCTCTTATTGTTTAGATTTGTACCATTGCCGATCAGAAAGCAAGAAAGATTTTAGGCAAACTTAGGTTTACAGATTAAAGATTTGAAAATACTTCACCTGTTCAAATTGTTAAGATTTGCTGGCGGAAATCACAAAAACATACAAGATTTAATACTTTCTCACAGTAAAAATTTAATTTTGAAGTTTTATCTTATGTTTTACATAACAGCTGGCAACCTTCAAATTGGAGATGAGGTGAGATGAGAGGACCCTTTCCATCTTCTGCAACGATCTGATCTGATTATCGAGATTGGAAAAAGGTATGGAGTTTTTATTTTTTAAATTTTTTTTTAAGCGAAAATGTATTCACTACCAAGAATAAGGTTCCACATCCATCAAGTGACGAGAAAGAGCAATACAAGAGCAAAATATTGGACCAAAGAACGCCATGCACTAACTTCCAGCTATATCAATGTATATTTTTTTTTCCTACTTCTTGCCCACTTGCAGTTTCCTGCTACCACAACTAGGTGGTTATCATCATCGTCTTAGACTCAGCTTTTGATCATGCAAAATGTCGATTCTGTCCTCCTTTACAAGCTCAAATTCTGCTTCTATGTACAATGTAGTAGCGTACAACAAGTATGATAGACAAAATAAATGAACCTTTCTGCAAGTCCTCTAGATGGGAGAAGTTCAACTGACTGATGCTAAAATGTTGGATCTTTGAGAATCTTGTATGGGACTTCTGTCATAACAAAGAATCATTGGATGACGAGGGATTTATGTCTTATTTCTATTTTATATCTCGATTCCAGCTTCTTTATATGCTGCTGCCATTGTACTCGATGCTTCTTCAAGTGTTGGGTCTTTTCTGAACAGAATTGAAGGCTTCCATTTCATCACATTCATTGAAGGCTATTTTATATCAAGTCCTGCATTCACCTCTTTAACATCCTCCTTGATCCGTCTTAAAGAATCAAGAACACCAACATAGACTGTCTTGCCTTTCCTAAAGGTCGACTTTCAAAATAATGTTCAGCTGGTGCAAATCTAATCCAGAATTCTTGCCCGTTGTAACTGCAGATGTAAAGGATGAATTTGCTAATATGATTTCCTCTCTTACGGATATTCTGCCCTCGCTCGTGCAATATCAAGAGAGTCAACGACCTCAAATTCATCACTGGCAAATGGGACATTGTTTAATCCAATCACTTTTACTGGTATTGATGGTCCAGCAGCATCTACCCTTTTTCCAAAGGCTTCACCACAAACTACCACATCTCCTTTTTTAAGAGTACCATTCTGCACTACTATAAAAGTAGCTACTGGTCCTTTTGATTTATCATGACCTACTCGATGACAGTACCCTTTGTGTTTCTATCTTTTTGATGGCCACAACTATGCTGATCTGGCATGGCTATTGCCTCAGTTGTTTGAGGGCGCATCCCATCATCAGCAGTCACTACAATAATAGCAATATCTGTGACCCGAGCTCCACAAGTTCTCATTGCACCAAAAGCCTCATGTCCAGGCGTGTCAAGAAACACACATGGTCGCATAGTGCCATCAGTAACGGGATTCCTTTTGTAATCCCACCAGCTTCCGAAGCTGCCACCTTGCTTTTCCGGATATAATCCAAAAGTGTTGTTTTTCCATGATCGATGTGACCCATAATGGTGAGAACAGGGGGTCTATCTTGTAAATGGTCCAGGTCGTCTTCATCAAAACTTTCCTTCTTTTTCGCCATTTCTGATATTTCAGATGGACCATCCATAACTTTCCACATCATACTCCCTACAAACCATCTTCACCATCTCCTTATCCATTTTTTTTTAATTGGTTGTAGTTACTATTAGCTCCAGTTAAACTCGGATAAAGTTTAAAATCATGGGATTATCACTGTTTTGAAGATAACTAGTGTTTTTTTTTTTTTTTTTTTTTTTTTTTTTTTTTTTTTTTTTTTTTTTTTTAAGAATTGTGAATCTGATGGAATTATTTGTAAATTGTTCTAAGTGACAAGTCTTTACTCTTGTGTTGTTGCTGACCATAAATTGTAGAACATTCAAGCTTTCGGTCAATAATTTAAGCCTTTTAAAATGCCTACTAAGATTCAGTTTTTATGGGTCATAGATTTAAGCCTAAAAAATGTCATGGTCTCTTCTGTTGCTGATTAGAAATCAAGTAAGATTCAGTGTTTAAAATGTCCTGATAAATTGTTTTTCTGTAAGTCAAAGAGTGGATTTCTATCACAATTACACACATTACTGCCTGTTGATTGACACAGTTTGGTTCAACTAGTTGAAACTTTCGGGTGATCAAAAAACTTTGAAGTACGCCTGTTGGTGTTACAAGTTATGTGTAAGTTTGGTTGATCACCAAGCATCTTCAATGAGAGGTCAAAGATGGGTTAGAAAGAGTTGAAAAAGACTTTTTTGAGATATATGTTAGTATACATTAACCTATAATAAATTTGTATGTGTGTGTTGTAAATAGGTTGAGGTTGAGATAAAAAAAGCTTTTGCATTGGAGGGATAAGTTGAAAAACAGTTGAAATTTTTTGTTTTGATGTGGAAAAAATTTCTAATATTATTATTTATATTTTTTAAGAAAATTGGAGGTGTTGTTTTTATTAGAAAAGTGTTGGAAAATCTTGAAAACGTGTTAAGGTGATGTTGTATTTTATTATAGAGAAGCGGGGACTTAGGAATTTAAGGAGGAAAAACATGGGAAAGTATAAATTTCAATTTTCTACACTTTTCTGAAATCATCTTTTAAGTTTGAAAAGTAGATTTTTATTATCTGGAAAAGAAATGTAGAAATCTGTGAATTTGAATATGCTTTTAGTTTTTCTAGTTTTCTTATACTAGTCATTTTTTGGGAAAGTCTTTTCAAGTTTTTAACTGAAGTTAATTATGGTGAAGCAAAACATTTTGTCTTATGTACAAGATTTTATGTTAGTACATAGGATAGGAGACATGACCAAACCAAACCAAACCATACACCACTATGTGTTTATGTACAAGATTTTCTGCTGTATTTATTTTGGGTTATTTTTTATTTATAATGATAAAATATAAGCAGTTTAAATAAAATTGAAAAAGCACCACCTACTTTTCTTCTTTGACATCACTTTATGGGGAACATAACTTTATTTTATTTTTTACCTACCTAACTCCCTTTATTATTTTTACCTATTTTATTTCATTTAATCAATAACAACACCACATAAATATTTCTCCATGACTTATTTTTTTCTTTCAATGTTTTTTTACCTGTCTCCCTTACTTTTTCTTCATCTCCATTTTCACACTTTTAAACCAATTACAAAACACAAATACAACACTTAGGTACGTTTTGTAGACCCTTTTTTCTACAAAACAAGTAAAAGTAAAACAAATATTGCTTTGAACCCCCCCCCCCCCCCCCCCCCCCCCTTTTTTTTTCCCAAAAAAATCATCTAAGTAGTTAGTAAATCTGCATTTTTTAATCTAACAAGGGAAATTACAAAACCCATTTTTTCTTCATTGAAACTAAACACATTTTTATTCTTGTACTTTTTTTTTTTTTTTTTTTTTTTCTTTCAAAATTTAGGATGGTCGGAAATCTGGCAATGGCAACAACGGTGGCTAGCGGTGGTGTTGACTTCTTTGACTTCCATCTGGTAAGTGTTATTCTTTTACTAAAGCAAAATAGTAGTACAAATCATTCTTCCAGCCCAAGTAAACTATCATCCAACTGGGTGACCCAAATAAGCAGGAGCTCACTTTGGGTTGTGACCCAAATAAACTACTGTCCAAATGTGAAGAACAAAACCCTGATTTTCACACTATATAAAGGTCTAAAAGCCACTGCCACATTTCTAAGTTTCAGCAGCACCAGCAGCCATGAACTTCTTGATAATTTTTCTCTCATTGTTTGTTTATATGCTGCTTTACTGCTACCTATGTAAGCTACTAAATCCACTGTCTAATTTATGTGGGTTTTTTATGTCAGAATACTAGAGGTCTGGAATCTAGTGGTTTTACCCTAGACATTAGTTTGGTTTATGTTGATATTAGGCTGATTTTATTGTTTTGTGATGGGGTTTTTTGTGTTTTCATGCTCGATATTAAGTTGTTTATGCTGTATGTTAGCTTTTTCTTGCGAAATATTAGTGTTTTTATGCTGGTTTTGAGTGTTTGTTATGCTGGGTTTTAGTGTTCATATGCTGCTGGTTTTGAGTGCTCGTTATGCTAGATTTTAGTGTTTTTATGCTGGTTTTGAGTGTTTGTTATGCTGGGTTTTAGTGTTCATATGCTGCTGGTTTTGAGTGCTCGTTATGCTAGATTTTAGTGTTCATTATGCTGGTTTTGAGTGCTCGTTATGCTGGGTTTTAGTGTTCATATGCTGGTTATCAGTGCTCGTTATGCTGGGTTTTAATGTTCTTATGCTGGTTTTGAGTGTTTGCTATGCTGGGTTTTAGTGTTCTTATGCTGATTTTAGTGTTTTTATGCTTGTCTTAACTGTTTGTATGCTGATGTCGGTGTTTTTATGATTGCTTTTGGTGTTTTTATGCTAGATACAAGTGTATTGCGCTGTATGTTTCCAATGGTACTGCCTGATTTTAGTGTTTAATGTGTTTTGCTTCTAAGTTACATAGAAAATCATATTATAATAACCATCGATTGTGTTTTTGCTGATCATAGAACCTGTTACGGTAAAGATCTCTTTCATGTATTTTTGCCACTTAGAATTTATCACATTTACAAGCACATTACTAACTGTTTCATCTTTTATTGTTTAGCGGTTCTATAGTTTTTGGTTTTCCGTATGTATGGGACTGTGCTAAACATTTAAAAATTTTCAAATAGACGCAACCACTTCACTAATTTTAACATGCGCCTTTCACAGTTACATATGGAAGCTGGCACTCCATTGGGCTTGCACACATCATCTGTGCTTCTTTGTTGCTTCTTAGGAGTCTTAAGCCGCCGACAAGCATGCTGGTACATGTCACTCTTATACTTCTTTTTATTATATGATTCTTTCTATTTCAGTTTAGAATTTTGGATGTCAGAAAGCTTGTATCTTACATTGTAAATTTTTTCTTCTTAAGTTTGCTACAGTTCTTTTGGGGACCCTAGTATGCTCAGCCAAGGCATATCCTCTCAAAATACTTGAAGAGGCTTCTCTCATCGCTTTGCCTTTTGCATTAGTGGCCTTGCTTCCAACGGTATGCACAGCTTTCTATCAGATGGACTTATGTTATGTTACAAATTTTGTTAACTTTTTTGGTATTTGTTTACAGTCTGTTTGGGTAATTATGACCTTCCCGACCCCAGCAATCAATGCTCCCGAGCGCTTGGCTTTTACTATTGCAAGGGCTGTTGCAGAACGTGTTGGAACAGATGTCTTCGTTTCTTTTTTCACCAATTTCCTTTTCCTGGTGCTTTACTATCTACAGCGTAAGTTCAAGCTCTTGAAATCTTTTTTAACTGTGGCATATCTGCAGATGGTTTTTTGTATTTTGGATTTCATTGATTATGAATCTACTATATGTGCATATTAATTACGATATGGCCATTCATGCTGTTTTTTGTGTTCTTACTAGCTGATTTTGCTGTAGTCTCTTTACAGGAGAGTGTTTTGTTGTTTATCATGTGCTGTTGTAGCTTTTTGTTCTATCATACGTGGTTGCTTCATATGTATTAAGCGATATCATATTGTCTGTATTTGACATCCGTTTTCGCAGTTAAAGTTGGAAGCTACCTTTTTTCCAGGCTGGCTCATTTACTTTGTCTTATTTTGTTGTATCTTGAGAAAGTAGCGCCACGAAAGCGTATCATGGTACATATATTTCTTTTACTTTTTCCATATGAGTTTAGATGTTAAAAAGGATTACTCTTACTTTGCTACCTTGTTTCTTCTTAAGGTTGCAACTGTCATGGTGTTGACCATTGTCATTTCGTCTGAGGACCATCCTTCCGAGATACTTTACAAGTTTGTAATGTTGGTTACCATTGTGCCCACCTGTGTTGTAGTTGTAGTGGCTGCGGTATGTGTAGTTTTCTATCAACAGTTTATCTTCTTTGAATCTTGTTAACAACTAATTTTGTTTTTTTTGCTATTGGTACAGATTGTTATTGCTATTGTCATCTCTTCTGAGCAGCTTAACCGTAATATTGTGAGGCCTGTTACAGCATTTATATTTGCGGATAGGAATCTTGATGACGGGGCAGCTGCTGGTCCAATTAATAATATTAGGAATGAAATGATTGCTTCTACCACTGGTCATCCGGATACAGTCTTTGGTCGATTAAACTCTCAAGAAGGTTTTGTTACTCAAATGTGTGTTATGGAAGCGGATAATGCTGAACGTCCAACTGATGAGATGATTGCTCCTGCCACTGCTCGTCCGGCTACAGTCTTTGATCAATTGAATTCTCAAGAAGGTTTTGTTACTCAAGTGTGTGTTATGGAGGCAGATAATCCTGAACGTCCAATTGGTGAGTCAGATAATACTCGATTTCCAATTGCTGTTGAGTCAGCTAGCGATCAACAGAAAAGGTGGTGTTGCTGCTTTCATTGGTGTTAAATGAACTTGTCCTTTAAGTTAATTTTTGTGGAACCTGACTTGGTCGTTGAGCTAGCTAGTTAATGCTCAGGACTTGGAATTTGGTGAATGCGGATATGTCTTGCCGTTTTTTTGTATAACAATGGCTTTAAATTCTGGACAATGGCATTCCTCCTTGGTCTCATTTTGTTTTATCAATTATTGCATTATCTTTTAGCCTTTTTACTATGTCATTTATTACGCATTTGCAATTGTCTTGCATGTTCGCGGACAGGGCTGAGTTTCTGGTTCCTTGTTGAACTAGTGTTTTGAGATTAAACTGGTTTCTGATTTAACCATTTAAGCTGGCTGAGTCAACCCGACTTATGAAACATGTCTGTTATATGCTCGACATCTAAGGTTGTCTTCATTAGACCCGTAAAGTTAGTGAGCTAAATTTACTGGCTTAAAGTATCTGAATATACTTCATGTTTAAGCTACATACAGTAGAAGTATACGGAAATTAGAAAGCTAACGACACCTGCTTTCTTCTGGACAGTCAAGATCGATTTCATGCCAGTACAGTTTTGATTTGTACGTGTTTATCCCTTTATATACCTTCATTCAGTTTAACATAAAACATCTTGCGTTGAAGTAAATGATACGCGAATTGACCACAAACAATTTTCTTGAACATGATCAACTAGATTATCTACAAACTTAATCATCTAAAAATTACATAAAAAGACACATTGAAGATGTAAAATAGAAGCATGACGGAATTCACGCTGTTAGAGAATGCTATAAAAAAAAATACGAAATATCAAATACGTAGGGAGTTTTAAATCGATTTACTACTGGTAGCAATAGAATATTAGACAAGCTGAATCAAAACAGTGGCCATAAACTTATTTACTTGCTAGCATTCTAATGAGCCGGATAAACTTCGCTAGTTGCCTTTCTTCGTTGCAAATGCAAATGCACACCAGCACTAGAAAAATCGACTCAATGCATAAGAAAAAGACCAGATGGTAGGTTTGGAATGATGGACTTTCAAATACTGAAGCTGGAGTTGTGGTTGAGGTTGAGCGCGATAGGTATGCTAATACTTGAATGATGATCTTGTCGTTGTTGATTTTGACTGTTTCACTAACAGAATAATGAGGCCCAGTGTGGTTCAACTTGACCACCGAGTAACCATGGCTAGACTTGCATCAACGGGTAATGGTGCGTTGCATATGATGTTGCTTTATTTGAACCACTAAACACTTTTCTGAATTATTTTCTTTTCAAATTTTTTTTCTCAAGTTTATTTTAATATTTTAGATTTTCTATAATTTTTTCAAATTTTTCTGAGTCCATTTACTATTTTTCCTAATTAATTTTCATTTTTAATCAATTTTAAATACTTTTTAATTACTAAAAATTCCAAAAAAATCAGAAAAAGCCAAGAAAAATCCAAAAATATTTTTAAAATTTATTTTCATTTATTTTATAATTTTCAAATTTTATTTTTCATTTTTCTCACTTTATTTGTATTTTCTTTTAATTTTTAATTAGTTAATTAGTTTTTAAATCATAAAAAATAATTAAAAAGTCAAAAAAATATTTTTCTTTTTCTCAAAATTTTCTTTTATCATTTTTAACTTTTTAAAATTATTTTCAAGTCTGTAGGAGTAGTGTAGCTAAAAATCCGCGTTTTATTTCGTACGGTTACGTTTAATTTACGTTTTAGCATACTGTTTCGATTTTACGTTACGTTTCTAGTTTCCTTATTTGAATTACGTACTTAAGTGATTATTTGTGCTTCATTTACTTATTCATTAGAATAATCACATTCAAATCACTTTTTACCACATTCACGACACGTTTCACGAATCGGGAATTCGAAATTCCATTCACACCTTCGCTGGGACACGACCCGGGGAAATACTTTCCTAAGCATTTCTTCGGTAAAATAATCACTATACCTAAAACGACAATATCAAAATTTTGGCGCCGCTGTCGGGGAAGGTTGAAGTGAATTTTTCGTTTTTGTTTTTCGAAATTGTGTTTTGAAAACCTTCCTTATATATATTTTCTATAAAAACAAAAAAAAATTAAAAAAAATAAAAAAAGAAATTGAAAAATCAAAAACACTTTTCCTAAAGTGTTTTCAAAAATACCAAAAAATTAATAAAGTTACAGCCTCGACTCTCTCGTTGAAGGGTGGGCATTGTAAACCAAATAAGCTTCTCAATATAACAATGCGTGAAATTAGTTGCTAATCGGATTACTTTGGATTCTACGACCGAATAAGCGGAAAATACGGAAACTTTGACATTAAATTGCAAGCTGAAGAGAGATCCATTCTTCTCTCCCGTTCCGTCGCGAGTAGATATTTAAAGGAAACGGTTTACGATTAACGTAACGTTTGAAAAAACAAAAGAAAATAAAAGTTTTAAGTTTTTGAATTTTGTTTTCCAAAAATAAATATACAAAAAGATTTTCCTTTTCTACTTTGATTTTCTTTTTCAATAATTAAAAAACCAAAAATAATCTTCTTCTCCACTTATCATTTGATTCTTCTTCTTTAACCCTCTAAACCAATAATTCTTATGGATCCGACTTGTTTTAAATGTGGAGAACCGTTCTTTGAAGGTTCATGTGTTTGGTGTACGTGCGAACAATGTGGTAGTCATATTCACGATGGAGTTTGTTTGTTTTGTAATTCTCCCGAGTATGTCCGAAACACAATCTTTCAAAACGTTCCCGATTACTATCCAACACCACCGCCATCTCCGTTCACTTGCTATAATTGTGGAAATCCATCCGACGAAGGATTACCGTGTGGGCAATGTTTTTGTAATCAATGTGGATACACGAATTGTATGTGCTACGCCCCGAGTGCTGAAACGTCTTACGCTTGTGATACAAGTTTTGATAATCATCCTCGAAATGATTTCAATCATCCTTTTCAAAACTTTTATGAGCAAGAACCGTATGTTAATGGTAATTCATTCCAAAATTCGTCAAATTTTGAAAATTGTGGGAGATTGTTTGAAAATTTTTATTATGAGCCAAATTTATGTTACGATTCTCATGGTTTTAACCAACCCCCACAAACTTCCGATTTTACTAATAATATTTGTGAAATTAAATCCATGATCGAGAAGTTAAAAGAGTTGGTGGCTAATCATTATAATCATACTCCCGAGCCTCGTGAGAAGACTATTGCAGAATTACTTGCTGAAGAGAGAGCGTCTAATCCTTTTAAAAATTTTAATTACTATGATTTCGACGACGATGATGCGAAAATTACGTTCATTCTTAATCCTCACAAAGCTTCCGATGTTTCTCCCGTAGAACCCTAGGACTCTCTAAAAATGGGGGATGAGCATCTAAACACTATTCCGGCAATGGAATCGGACGAATTCAATAAGTCTAGTGTTGAGAACCTCGTTCCAATCCCAAGTGAGTCCGGGGAAATTTCTAACGGTGATTCTGAAATTTTTTCTCATTCTTCCTATCCTTCTTTCACACCGGTTGAGAGGAGTGATGTCTTTTTAGACGAGATCGGGGCTTGTCTTGCTAACAATGAATCTAATTCGACAATGGTTGATGATACTAATTTTGATCCTGAGGGAGATATCCGTTTGATTGAAGAATTATTGAATGAAGAACCGTTATCTTCCCTCCCTCCGAAGAGTGACGAAGTAATTGATAATCCGAATGATCGTTTTGATAAGTTTTCCGATTCTGACGATGATGATACTTTATCTTGTGATATTGATGACCTTGTTCCAAGGGTTTCCGAAACATTCAATATGACTTTCACAAATCCGTTATTTGATTTCGATTTGGAATTGACTCATGATAATCCAATCTTCGATATTCCTTGTGATGAGTCCAAAATGGAACCCGAGGTCCAGGATTCACATAACATGTTTGATTCTCCTCACGAGAAGTTATCTAATGAACTTACTCATACCATTTCTCCATCGGATATTGAGAATGACGAGAATGGCTTTCAAGGAAATGTGCTTACTGAAGAAATACGTAATGATGATTTACTTCCTAATACCGACTCGATTCTCGTTGATTTACCATTTTCTCGTCCACCTGCGGTACCACCGGATGTAGATTTTGGATCAGATACGAATGAAGATATTTTTGGAGTGGTGGACGAGATTTCTGAACATGATGTTCCTGTGCTTAATATTTTACCCACCCAACCCACCTGTGATTCAGATATCGACTTTGCTTTTATCATCTGGGTATTTTATCCATTCTTTACTTATCCCCTCATTTCTTTACTTTTCCACTCCACCGGGAGTGAGGATACCGTCTTTGACCCCGACATCTCCGTTTATCATGCCGAGTGTCCGTTCCATCTGCTCTCCCCAAGGACGAATTAATTCGGGGATCGAGTCAAGCTCATGTGACTCAGTGAACAAAAACAAGCGCTTCGTGGGAGGCACCCCATGCTTATCCTTTTTCATTTTCTTTCTTTTCTATTTTCCTAAGTAACGTGACGTGAGGGGGGGTGACCCTTTCCAAACTCGTGTTTTCGTGGTTGTTTATGTTCAGGAATTTCCCCGAAGTTTGAGGACTCTCGTGCTCGTGTTTTGTCGTTCTCTCCACTCGAGTCTCATTCTTCGCTGCTCTTTCGGAAATTCACCATATCCAAAATCTTATCGACTAACGTTTATCTCTTGGCATACTTAATAAACGGCCTTAGATATTACGTAGGATTACCCGTACCCTTAAAACATTAAGGACAATGTTTCACTTTAGTCTGGGGGGTGAATCTTCGATTCGATTTGACCTGTACCATCGTCTGAGCTGTTAATTTACGCAACTCCATTTTCCACCAAAATTTTAAATTTTTGTCACCTCTTTATAATTAAAAAAAAATGATATATGATATTATAATAAGATTTGACACCTTGTTTTGACTTTCCTACCGGGCGTGTTGAGCCCTAGCTCGTCTCCCTTAACCAAAATAATCAAAAGATTATGGCTAAGCATCAGCGGATCTCATTACTTGGGATTTTAAATTTGCGGTGATCGAGGAATGATAGAGTTTATTTAGAAGTTTTGTGCTAAACGTGGAGTAGTTGGATCTCTTTAGAGCCCACGAAAGGCACTTGTGGCCTCCTTGTTCCTACAAGCTTGCACACCAATAAAAAATAGATCTCTAGGATTAATTAAGGGTATACGGTTTGGGCAATACTTAGTTTTTTCTCGTTCCTAATAAAATCTCTGCATATGGGGGTTTGGTACACATAGGGGTACTGCCAGTGTTACGGTGAAATAGACTATTGCATCTTGCCGATTCGCAGCCGATGTTGTGATCTTAGTAAAGGCCGTAGGACTCGGGGTTTGGCATATGATTATGAATATCAATAATAATAGTCCAAAGCCAAATAAAAAGGCAGAGGAATCCAAAGCTATAAAAAGCAGCGGATATAAATCCAAAGTCATAATAAAGCTCTTACATCTTGGCGGCTCTTAAACCGTTGTTGTAAAAGAAATAAAGGACTAAGGACCAAGTATTACTAAAGTGCTTATAATTGTGCAAAAATGCCAAGCTTCAACTCCGGGAGTTTCCCTAATAAAAAGCTTCCGTTTCGGGTATCAAACATGGTATGTCTCGGTCGTAAATAAAAAGGGGGACCTCCAAAAATCGTGTTAAATCAGAGACCTTCATGTGGACCCGATTTCTGTATGCAGGGGTTTTCAAGGGGAAGTTTAGAAACTACTTAGCGTTCAAATTTTGTACTCTTATCGGACTAACAAATATCAAAACGAGAAAATATGAAGCAATTCATTTCTCAACAAATTAAAATTTTGAGATACCAAACTTAGGAACTGGGAACAAGAGGTAATGACACAAGTAACTTTTGTGGGTAGTGTTAGCACATAACTTGTGGATAAACAATGATCTCGATTTTACGCTTAGTTTGGGAGCTTGTGAAAAATCAAGGATGACGATTTTTATCCGTATGGTCTCTTCTCTGTGAGAAGTGTTTCTACTCGTTGACCCTGAAAGTTATCAACAGATAAGAATTGATAATGAAAGTCAAAGCAAACCGTCACATATATAAAAATGAAAAAAATACAAAAAGAATAGTTGTAGTTGTTATTCATGAAAATCGGAAAACGGAGCGTTTTTGAGAATAAATGATTTTGATATCTCTTTTGAACATCATTGCTACTTTACAACGTCAGTAAAGAGAGGTTTTGAAATTATTTATCTCTTAAGTGTGAGGTGATGACATTGCGTGAGGGCACGACAATACCTTAGTCTAGGGGATTTTGATGAGTGCTTAATCACACATCCTTTTTAGACAAAAATCAGACCAAATACACCAAATACTAACCAAATATGCCAATGGAATGTGTGTTTTTGTATTTTTGTATGTGCAGGTACGGATATGTGAAAAATGAACAAAAACGAAGCCAAAACCGACAAAAACGAGCACGAGAATGGAGAAAGGTCAAAAGCCGGAGTGGGGGAAGAAAAATGGTAAAGGAAAGCTCAGAATGTCATAAGAAACCCTCAGAGATTCACAAAGTTGCATATTAGTCCCTGGTCAAAGATTTGAAGATATGGCAACTTCAGTCCCTGCAGTTTCAGATTTTGGCATAATTGGTCCTTTAAGAAATTATTTGAAGAAAAGTCAAAATAGGACCGCTATGAATCAAGGAATTACAAAAGAGGCCCTTGGATGGTACTTTGGAAAATTACAGAACAGGTCCCTATGAAACTCAGGAAATACACTTTTGGTCCCTTTGTAATAATAACAACACAACCGGATCCAATAATATTTATATCCAGTCATAAGCCCAAACAGCCTAAGCCCAATACCCCTATTAATATAACCCGGTTTACCCAACAAACTTTACCCAGTCAAACGGTCAACGCTACCAAATAATAAAAAACCCCCAAATCCCAACTCCCGCCCCTAAAATATTTTTACCCAGAAATACATTTCCCTCCTATGAACCCTAATTACCCCTCTTTCAATTTTACCTCGTACCTCAATAATTACCCCAATCATTAGATTCTAGAAGCTGACAGCCTGACATAAGGAATGACACATGGCCCAATCATGAAGCACACAGAGGATCGGTCATATCACATCAATTAATCCAACGGCTTAGGACGAGTGGAAGTATCTGGATTTTGATCAACGGCTTAGGAGGGCTTAAAAGAAACACAAGGACACAGATAGATGACCTGGCTACCCTCTCTCAACAGCTATATATACCTCTCCCCTCACATCATGTATGGTGGTTAGATTAGTGTTAGTTTTTAGGATTAGATTAGGTTAGGAGTAGGGTAATTAATGTTTAGCTTATTGTAATTCTGCTTTTCAATTGTACTCTTATTTCAGTTTTAATAAAATTTTTATTTTCATGTCAATTCCCTTGCAATTTAATTTTCAGTAATTAGTAATTTCAAATCTGTTTTTAATTCATCCATTTCAGTTTAAGTAATAGTTGTTGTTTGGTTTAAATTCTGTTTCAAATTGATTATTCTGGTCAACAATAGTCAACACAAGCTTATTACAATAAGCTCAGTTTAATCAGGGAGTAAAAGGCAGCCATAAGGTGACCAATGGCCTGTCTTAAAGACAGGCAAGCTTAGTGAACCCCCTCTTTTCATGCTGAGGGGGAATTTGTTCGTAAGTTTTGTTTATCTTAGTTCAATATTGCATCAGTTAATAGTATAGTAGATCTGTTATTGTTGCTTGTTCATGTTTATTGCATCATATTTTAGTTTAGTATAGCTTATTTCATCCTTGTTCATTGTAGTTTGAATTTGTATTGGTGAGCTACTGTTTCATCATCTGTCTTACATATCAGATATGTGTTTCTATTGAATTTTGAGTTTGATACCTTTATTTCTATGTTCATTTGAGTCTATTTGATCTTTGTGGTTACTTAATTTGGTGTTTGAATTGAATTGGACAATTAATTGATTCATTGTTGTATTAATTTAGGGGTGTTTGGATCTGCTTATTTGGTTGTGGCCCTAAGTTTGTTGTTATTACCTTTGGTTCATACTAGTTGCTGCATCATTTAAGTTTTAAAACACTTCATTTAGCATATCTGATCCTTCTGCGTAGGTAAGTTGGTTGTTATAGTCTTCATTCATCATAATACCAATATCAGTTAGTGCGTTTAGGGGGTGTTTGGATTGCTAAGGTTCTGATTGTTCCTGTTGTTTCCCCACTCAAATCTTTGCATAAACAGTTTGTATTAGGTGTAGTCAGCTAGGTTTTAACATAAATCTCAGTAGGTATGTAGAGATAAGTCTAGATTACTTTTAACAGTGCTTTTACATGATTTTATGGATCTGTGATCTTGCTAGTTATTGGATCTAGGATGCATTTAGGTTAATTTAGTGATTTAACAACTTAATCTTGCATGTAGGCTCATAATTTATCAGTTGAAATTGAAATAAGTCAACATAAGTACGCAATCAAAAAGTCAAAATTTACAAGGCTGCAGTTCCAACATCAGCTGATCTCAGGGCAATTTATAGGTTCAATTATGAATTAGAATTAGGCCTTTTGGCTTATTTAGGTAGCTCATAGTATAGGCTTGTAGGATTTACTGTTAGATTCCACTCAACTACTTATTAAATAGCTTAAAAATAGGCTGCAAGTAGGTCCTTTAAGCTGCATTTCTGTTTGGACTTTTAAACTGCCATAGTCCTTTTTAGTTAGATATCTGAGCTTATTTGGTCCTAAATAGCTTATATAAACTTAATTTTTCATGTCTCACTGTTTTTTTTTAGGATTTGGTGCTTATTTGTGTAGAAGTGCTTAATAATAAGTGCTTATTAGGACTGATTTTGAGCCATTCTGCTTATCCTAATTGGTTATCTGGTCATTTCAAGTTTCATTGAGCTTACTTAAGTTGTTTGGACATTCTGTGAAGCCTTGGTGTGGTTTGGTGCTCAAGTGCTTATTATTTAGCTTATTCCAAACTGCTTATTAGCCCAAACAGCACTTTTCTGAATTATTTTCTTTTCAAATTTTTTTTCTCAAGTTTATTTTAATATTTTAGTTTTTCTGTAATTTTTTCAAATTTTTCTGAGTCGATTTACTATTTTTCATAATTAATTTTCATTTTTAATCAATTTTAAATACTTTTTAATTACTAAAAATTCCAAAAAAATCAGAAAAAGCCAAGAAAAATCCAAAATTTTTAAAATTTATTTTCATTTATTTTATACTTTTCAAATTTTTTTTTTCATTTTTCTCACTTTATTTGTATTTTCTTTTAATTTTTAATTAGTTAATTAGTTTTTAAATCATAAAAAATAATTAAAAAGTCAAAAAAATATTTTTCTTTTTCTCAAAATTTTCTTTTATCATTTTTAATTTTTCAAAATTATTTTCAAGTTTGTAGGAGTAGTGTAGCTAAAAATTCGCGTTTTATTTCGTACGGTTACGTTTAATTTACGTTTTAGCGTACTGTTTCGATTTTACGTTACGTTTCTAGTTTCCTTATTTGAATTACATACTTAAGTGATTATTTGTGCTTCATTTACTTATTCATTAGAATAATCCCATTCAAATCATTTTTTACCACTTTCACGACATGTTTCACGAATCGGGAATTCGAAATTCCATTCACACCTTCGCTCGGACACGACCCGAGGAAATACTTTCCTAAGCATTTCTTCGGTAAAATAATCACTATACCTAAAACGACAATATCAGTGTACCTTTTTGTTTGAACTCTTTTAAGTACTTGTAATGTTAAACTAAGTTTTCTTTTCAACTTAAATTTTTCCATGTTCTTTACCTTAATTTTATCCCATTAAAATAACAAGTCAACATTAATTTATGGCTAGGAACTAACACAAATAAAAAGACATAAAATATTGTTCCTAAAACATCAACATCTAGAATTAAAAATAGATAATATCCCCCCCCCCCCCCAACTTCAACGCTTGAGGGTCATCTTTAGCTTTTGTTTTTCCTAAATTTGTCTGACCAATAGCTGTAAGGCCTAGAAAGTAATTCGTTATTCTTGGTGGTCTTGGTCTTGAAACCTTTGACAAGGATCGTTTCTTCACTTGAACATGGCCTTTTGCATCATAACTCTCATCAAAAGAACTTGAATCAACACTTGAATGCTTAGTTGGAAAATACCATGAGACCATCTTAGGGTTAGAAGTGGAACCCTTATTTTTTTTAAACAACTGATTGGAATTTTTTCCCCATGTTTTAGGAGGTCTCTTGTTTACCAAAGAAGTAGAAAGTTTTTTTGGGTATCCTCATAAAACTCAAGGCTAGAATCAGAATCAATAACTATTACCTCATCTTGTTTGTGTGGTTCCATTGCCTCTTTGCCCCTTTCAAAAACTTCATCAAGTTTAGCAATGGCCTCTGCCTCCATTGCCATTCTTGCCTCTTTGACCTCCTTTAGACTACCAAACATGACTTCAAGCTTTGATACCCTCTTCCCAAGTTTAGCTATGGCTTCAAGAGTTTCTAATCCTTTATCTACAAAGACGTGCACAAACATGAACTGCCCACATTTAATAAACACATAATTAAAAAAAATAAAAATAAGCATAAAAAGAAACGTATACACTCATCATTACCAACATCATGTTGATTGTTCTCCCTTTGCCACAAGTCTTCTAGAATCACCTCAAACATTTCCTCGTTATGATACCATTTGTTTCCATATTTAGTCATGACATACTCAACCATATCATTGTTTACCACCATCTTACTAAAATCCCTACTTTTTGAAGATGCTGCCATTGAATGAGATAATTGGATGAGGGTGTGAGTTTTTATATTAATAAATGATAAGTGATACATATAGTTTGGGAATTTCAAAAGTGTAATAAATTCATGTTTAACATACGTTCCTTTTTCTCATTAGAGTAAATTACACCGTTAGTCCCTATACCAGTTGAGTGAATATATCATGAATGTATGCGTCTTTCCAAGGCAAAAAAAAACCCTTCAATTGCCTAACGGATTGGTTATAAATAGGATCACTTCTAAACACCAAAATCATTCAAAACAACTTACATCATTACATTACAACAAATGGCATCAAACTCGAACAAACAACCAACCTTCGAAGAAAAACTCTAATTGTATTTGGAAGAAAGGTCTCAGGTACAAAAGAAAAAAGTTAAAAAGTTTGAAGAAAAAGCTGCTAAGGAAAAAGCTGCCAAGGGCAAAGCTACCAAGGGAAAATATAAACAAACTTGGAGGCAGAAGCTGGCCAACAAGAAACGCAAACTTTCTTGGGAGGAGAAGGAAGACTCATCCGATGATGAGTTTTTGGATTTTGATTATGACAATTTACACTTTTCATTCGATCCTGAGAAATCCCCCAAGTTTAGTTTGTTATTTTTCAAGTTTTTATTTTGTTTCTTTTTCTGATGTTATTGTATGAACATTTTATGTGGAATGAAATGTTTCGTTTTTGTTTTTGTTTTTTTATTCGAATTCAAGTCTTTATTATCTGTATATCTTGATCTTTATTCTTTACACACAAAAAACAAATAGGTCAACATTCATGCTGGGATTCGAACCTTATGCAGCAAAACACTTTTTCAAAAAACATAAACAAAAAAATTCATGCTGGGATTCGAACCCTGGCCACCCAGCTCACCACACAAACACTCTACCAATGTGCCCTAGGGACTTCTCATACATTTCTTACAAACTTGAATCTTTATACAAAAATTTTATTTTAATGTTATTAACCTGTTTAAGCTATTTAGCAGCATATTCAAAAAAATCTCATTCTTTTTCCTGTAGCTTTCTTTTAATTAGTACGAAATTCAATTACAAACATAAAATAATATTAAAAAACAATAAAATAACTGGACATGAACAACATAATGTAACATAGTCACCACAAACAAAATAGTAAATTACACCGTTGGACCCTGTACTTAGTCCTGATTTCATAGCAGAACCCAAGATCAAGTAAGGTTAATGTAATGGATTGATGATTTAGGCGAAAAAACTGAAACATTAGCAATAATCAAAACAACTCCAACAGTAATATCCTTTCTATAACTTGGACCCCCCTCATCAATGATTTTGTGATGTATTGAACCACCTATTGTACCTGAGACGTCTTTAATAGTAACCGTAAGATCTCAAGCACATTCGGAGTACAAGACTTGACCATTGCAATAACTTGTTCAAGTTTACCCTTATTGAGATTCTTCTTTATATTTCCTAAACACCCACTGACAATGCCACCATTATTTTTCACATACTCAATCGTGCTATGCCTTGGACCACGATTAAAATCCTCATCCACGCCCACATCCTCAACAATTTTCTTAATATATTCTTGTGTCGATAATAGAGACTCAACCCCACCTTCGTGAATATCCGATTGTTTACGGAGTTTGGCTGCTTGAATAATACCTGCAGGACCGGGTATTATCCTAACAGGCTTAATTTCCTCTAAGTTAGCAACATCGATGTTTTGGGTAGTGCTTGTGGTCACACGTACCTGCGTGTCGAGGGGACGCAGGGAAGGAGTTAGTTTTAGATCTGAATCATCGATATCAAGTAATTATACCCAATCGTCATTTGAGGGTGAATTCATGTAGTAGTAATGCGTGTGTGTGTGTGTGTGTGTGTCTTGGTTTATTTCCAACTCAATTAAATGAAAATAGAGAGACAATATAAAGTTAGATAAATAAAGTACAAAAAAAAAAAAAAAAAAAATGGACTAATGGTGAAAAAAAATGTAAAAGTACTAAAAAGTACATGTGCTACAGTAACATGCACAGAGGAAAGGGACAAAACTAAGTATTTGGACGAAATTGCCCTAGCGTGCCATGCACGTGAGACAGACTTAACTGGGCAATTTAACGACTGTCAGGATTTTGGAATAGCAGTGTAATAAAATCTTGATTTTGGATGAAAAAGGAAAATATGAGCGTTTTTAGATGTTATATGAAATATGGGGAAAGTATAGGGATGAACAGTGTAATTTACTCTAAATATTATATTATGGCTTATATGGAGTTGAGCCCTTAGTATAAGTAGGGGATTAGTTCCACCCCATAACACACACAAAATTTCCATCATCTTGTGAGAGCTGAGGATTCACGTGAACAGTTTGGTTATCATAAGACGAGTACTCGGTGTGTGACCCCTAATCTAGTGTTTTATGGCACATACATTATGCTTGGAGGTACCAGATCAGACAAAAAAATAAATAAATAAAGAAACAAAACTTTGCCTGTAGGTTTCAAATTTAGGACTTCACATATATAATACGGTTTTGTTAGCAAACTACTATATAATTAGCTTGTTAGTATATAACAAAGATTTCATAAGTATATAATAACTTACAAAAATAAGCTAAAACTTTTTCTGTTGCAAGATCGAAACTCGTGACCAGATATGCATTAACAATAATGTGAATGATTTTGATTAACTAGACAATAATGTAGCCATGTAGGTTAATATGATCTTTTCTGGATCTCAAGCATGACCAACCTTCATCCATGTTGTTTGACAAAGATTATGACACACTTCGACCCAAGTTTTCACAAGGAATGTGAGATGAAGTCAGCCCAGAAGGCCACAACTATTATTTGCAACTCAAAAAAAAAAAAAAAAAAAAAGTAAAGTCCGTCATTTAGAAGAGATAACCCCCAAAGTAGCATAAAGGATTAATAAGCAAAAGAATAAGTTGTTATACTACCGGTCAGTTATTCTTTACTACAGAATTACAAGGCGAGAATGTTAACGAGAAGTAACATTAACAAAATAGCTTGCTTCCTTGTCGCTGGTAGAACGAGGAGAGAACATGTAAGCATATATTTAAAGTCCACAGCGGATTTATACTTGGTTCATTCTTCACGCCGGTCTGGTACCTTAGAACCTTAAGAACTGCTACATCATCATTGCTAACAAACAATAGCAAACCACATAATATTCATGGCCTAGATATTTCCCCTCAAATTCTTAAAAGTTTAAATTTATCAAAAATACTCTATTTTTTAGGGAGAGTAGTACAAATATGTTTCTAAAGTTCATGCTCAAAAGAAACGGATTCAGAATTAAAACCTTTTTCTCCCTATTATCTTTCCAAAAACATAGCTTTTAATCAACTAGTATCAAAATTACAATGGATGTTATTTTTTAGGGGGAGAAAGTGTGATTAAAATGTGATTGTTAATCTCGAAATGGCTGGACTCAGAGTTTTGTTTGAAAATGTGATCACTCTTAATAGACTTGTACCTAGGGGGGCAATAACTTCAAGTTGGTTCAGAGGGCTAAGTTGACGAATATGATTAAATAATAACAACAATGTAGGTCAATATGATTTTTTGTGGATCTCAAGCATGACGTGCAGCCTTCATCCATGTTTTTTGACAAAGATTATGATACACTTTGACCTAAGTTTTTTCACAAGGAATATGAGATGAAATCAGCCTACAAGGCCACAACGTACACTCATATTGACGCCCATTATTGCAATCGCGTCACATAGTATTTTTACTCAATAAAACCAAACCAAAAAAATGCCCCACTGTATAGAAGAGAGAACCAAAAGTAGCAAAAAAAAATGATAAGTAAAAAAAAAGTTGTTATGTTTCTTGCCATTTATTAAGAATTCACTAGTACAAACGACGCCTTTCCCGGCGACATTTTTACGCTCCTACCGTCGACAAGTCGACGGCACAATAGGTTCCAGTCGACAACGCCGGTTGTGCTTCGTCGGGAACAGCGTTCCCGTCGACAATCGCCGTCGACATTGTGGGTCCCACATCGTTTTTCAGTCAAACGATTTTGCTGTCCGTCAAATTCTTCCCGTCGACATGTCGATGGGAATGTATAACTAATTAATGTTTTAATTAAGAAATGATAATTAAGTTTTATATATTTCCGTCGACATGTCGACGGTAACATTAATAAAAAAATATTCATTTTTTAATTATGCCGTCGAGGCGTCGACGGCATAATTTAAAAAATAATATACAATTTTTAATTATGCCGTCGACATGTCGACGACATCATTAAATAATCAATATTGTTTTATTAATGATGCCGTCGACATGTCGACGGCATCATTAATAACAGCCTGTTAACAGCAGGCTGCAAATATAGCAATTTTCCAGATTTTTTCCGGATTTTCCGGAAAAAAACTACCAAAACCTGTAACTGTAATAGCACTTATAACCACTCAATATCAACATGTCCTAAACGTATAACTCGCCATCGGCTAAAACACTTGCAAATTATCGCTAAACACCCTCAAAATGCATAAAAACATATAAAGTCTACAAAACGGGGTGTGGTAATATCTAAATCTAGCTGCCATATCCACAAATGTTTTAATATCCGTGACGTTCAAGTCGCCAAAAGGTTAAACTATACAATACTAACATATGCGCCAAAATATTGTTTCAAGCATAAGTACAACACAAAATACCCAAGTTTGTACCTCTACATCCCAAATCACTCTTGATCATCACCAGAACGCTCATCATCACCAGAACCACCCTCATCGCCTCTGCGACTCCCGCTCCCTCCAGCTGAGCCACTACCTCCAGCGCCACTGCCCGAGCCATCCACGTGCTGAGAACCTGCCTGACTAAGATACTGGTGCCATAGCGGATTGGACGACATAAAATATAGCTGGACAAAATAATTATAGTTATCATATAGCTACATGTATTTGCAAGTTAATATTCACACACAAAGGAAACAACACTCATAAGGCAACCAATAGGACGGCTCGTGTCCCCCGATCCCATATTCATTACAACAGGACGGCTCGTGTCCTCCGATCCCATAATCATCAATTAGGACTCATACGCGAGTAACAGGATAACATCCTCCTAATTGGATCCCATCAAACAAATCAAACATCAATTAGGTCGCATGCACGAGTAACAGGATAACATCCTCCTAATTGGATCCCATATACTTCCGCACCAACAAATAACCACACATAGCATGCATACGATAACATTATAAGTCCAAGCTCTTTAATACCACACACATAATCACAGTAATTCAAATCATTTAAGACAAGCATCATTCCCATCCCAATTTTAAAACAAAGTAAAAATATGGGACTATGAACTCACCTTAAACTCCGCAGCTTCCACAAAACAATTCACAATCTATAGCACACAAAAATAATCCACATTACACAAGGTCAAGCTAAAAGCTACAACCCATGTAATACACATATGATGGATGTCTAAGACTCATATGACCCACCATGGATCTCCGAGACACCACACTAACCACTATCATAACTTAATACTCACTAAATCCCTTGCACTCTAAAACTCAGAAAACGCAGAATTTTTGAGTATACTCACTCACATGAAATCACGACAAATAAAGCTCAACAACTCACACCAAAAATTTACCATGGTCTCTCATAAGCATAGAAGCTAATCCCAGAAGACCATGGACCAATAACACACACAAGTACTCATAAGAAATTCAAACTTGTCAACTACTCAAATTCGGATCTGAACGCACACCAAAAAGTTTTGATTTTTAATAATTACCTCCACAAGTTTTTATCGCGAATCCTCTTCGTGGTAGTCTAATATAACCTAATACTTAACTATTCCAGAAGGCCAAGTCAAAATACCACTTTTACAACCACATGACACCCTCAAACTTTTACCCAAAATCTGTCCCGGTTTGACAGCTTTGACACCTTAACAAAAAAAAAAAAAAAAATCAAAAGACTGACTTCCCGACCTCAAAATTGATCGTGGCTGGACTTTTTGGAAAGATCTTTCATTATACTTCAATTTAGACCTAAAATTCGTGACTTAACTCATCACCATTTGTTATATACACTCACATCTTTACAGCCTTACAAATCTGTCCAAACCCTAACACATAATCTAACGCGTTTAACACTCAATTCCCTTAACCATCACCCATAATATTAACATCTAATCATCCTAACATGTTTTACTTCAATAATTTACAGAAGTTTACAAACCCTAGATTCCATCATATTAATTATTACATGAATTATATTAATTAATCAATTAATTGAACATAGGATTTAAAGATTTTACCTTGATTCTTGATTATGGCTTGAAAACTATGAAACCCTAATTTTTTCTTCTCTTTCTCCTTGTGATCGACTTCAAATTGCAGGAAAATTAGTTTTGGAACCTTGATTTTGTATTTATATTATTTGGTGGATAATTACCTAACTTAGAGTTGTAATTGGGCTACAATTGGGTTTTCTTTTTCCCTTATCTTTCTTCTAGCCGAATTTTACACCATATATATATATATATATATATATATATATATATATATATATATATATATATATATATATATATATATATATGTCGGGTTAATTACAAGATTATGTTTCAATGAATTATTAAAGTGCGTGTTTGGGGAAATAAATAAATAAATAATAAATTAGAAAAAAAAGGATACTTACATATTGAACCCGAGCCTCATCCTGCAACCACATACCATCATTGTTGCAGTGTGTGTCGTAAAACGACTGGATGAGTGACGGGTATTGTTTGTCCTTGCTGTTCTGAAACTGTATATACACATGCATATATATAAGATGAAACAAATTAAAAATGACAAATCAAACACCATATTTATTTTAATTAAACTTAAATACTTTTATAAAATTAAAATTAATTACTTTTATATAATTAAAATTTTTAATTAATATATAATTATAATTAAATAATTTTATAAAAATAAAATACTTTTATAAAAATAAAATGTGTCTTACATAGTCGTGGCGAATAGCGGCCAATGACTTGGAACCGTGGCGGCTGTACACCGTCAACTTCTTTCGGTTCTCCTTGTTCACAGCAGCACGCTTCAGGTTCTTCTCGTTCATGTAAAACTTGATATGGTCCTCCCAGACAGATGGCTCGACGTTCGGAGGAGGGTTTCTTCGTATCTCATCCACTTTTTCAGGCCCACCCGGCAACGTAAAGTAAACCATCTTCATCGTGCCCATGTTGTCGGAGTAGACGTTAGCAATATACGCATTGAGGCCCGTCTCAATGGTTCTCCAATTGGGATCGCGCATGTAGGTCTGCAAGTTGAAGAATTTATGCAAACAAATTTAAACAAATATACACAATTAAACAAATTTAAATAAATGTACACATTCAAATAATTAAATATAGAGATATAATTAAAAGGAAAATAAAATAACTAACCCCGAGTCGGTTCATGAAGCCATGTCGAGTTGCTTCGTCAAGGTCGTGCCAGGACGGATAGTGCAATGGCAAGGACCTAACCAGCTCGCCAACATAGTTACTGAACCATGCGCGGTTGGGCCCAACATGAGTAAATGTCTTCTGATCACGATACTCGAACTCGATCGATTGCGGGCCCGATCTAGTCACAGCTTTCCTGAGGTCTACATTCTTGTTGGCTTCACGGACCTGTGCCCTGCCGCCATCCCGACCTCCACCCCTGCCGCCACCTTGTCTCGCTCTACCTCCTTGTCGAGGTTTTTGTGACGAACCTACAATTGAAGTGAGTGAAAACGTTATAAAATAACAAGTAACAAAATTCAAATTATCAAGTTTAAGTTTCTTACCACTACGGTAGTAATCGAACGATAAGGGGGTGGTGGGTCATCGGCACCGTCACCACCGTGACCTCACGCTACTGCTGCCATCTGTAAAAGTACAAGTTGAATTAACATATAGAAATTCGGGAACAAATTAACATAAGCATGCACACATTCAAATACATACACATTCAAAATAAATATACACATTTAAACAATCCATAACAAGCAATAAATATTCTACTTTTACTTCTATCACACTAATATGAAATATAGAAGCCGAAACAAACACCCTCTAACTTGAAGTATTCTACTTCTAATTCTATCGCAAAAAATTCCAATTCTAATTATACTTCTATATACAACGCAAAACTACTAATATTCTACTTCCCTTCAACTAATTGTTTCAACTAATTATAACGCAAAAATTCTAATTATTCAAACTTATTTTTTATAACTTATTTTTTGTGACTTATATATAACGCAAAACTTCTAATTATTCTACTTAATCCGCAATATCCGAAACAAACACCCTCTAACCTAAATTGAAACTATGTACTACTTAATCCGCAATATCCGAAACAAACACATCCCCAAACTAATACTTAATCACTCACATTTCACAAACATACTAACATGTGAAAAATAATACGGAAATGAAAAAAATTTACATACGGTCTCGGCTGTGGTGTCGGGGCTGCAGTCTCGGGATGCGGTCTTGGGCTGCAGTCTCGGGCTGTGATCTTAGCTGCAGTCTCGGGCTGCGATCTCGGGGCTCAGGCTATATTCATATATAAAAAGTTTAAAAAAAATGTTGTCGGCGACATGTCGTCAGGATACCAAAAGTTAAAAAAAAATAAATAAAAAAAATAAAAAATAAAAAAAGGAACCACATTACCTCTGTCTCGGCTATCTCAGCTCTCGACTCTCGCTCTCGGCTGTCCCGGCTATTACCTGCTGCTGCTGCTGTTGAAGAAAATTAATAATAAAACAAAATTAACAATAAAATTAAACAAAATTAAATAATATTAACAATAAAATTAAACAAAATTAACAAATATTAAACAAATTAACAAAAAAAAAAAAATTAAAAATTAACAAATATTACCTGCTGCTGCTACTGTTGTGGGGAAGAAGAAGAATTAAACAAATGAGGGGTTGGAGAAAAATTAAACGAATGAGGAGGAGGAGGTGCACAGTGGTGCGAGTGTCGGAGCTGCGGTGGTGGTGTGGTGAACAGATGGTGGAGCTGTGGTGGTGGTATAATGTGGTGGAGGTGGTATAATGTGGTGGTGTGGTTAGGGTGGAAGAGTGGTGTGGTGGTCAATAATCACCGGCGAGGGGGGGAAGTAGATCGAGAGTTATTTTTTTTCTAAGTATGACAATAATTGAGACCAGATCTGGTTTTGTGTATACTTTTGTATTCCCGTCGACATGTCGACGGGAATATAAAAGTAATTATAATAGTATTACTAATCCCGTCGAAATGTCGACGGGATTCTAAAGTTATTTTGTCGTTTACGTTTGGAGGGACGTATTAAATTTTCACGAAATTTTTGGCGGTTATATTCCCGTCGGCATGTCGACGGGAAAATAACTTTTATAATTTAAAAATTGTATTTATTATAAATACTTTTATAAAATATTAAAAAATAAGTTTTATAAAATTACTTTCATATAATTAAAAAAGTTTATTTATTCTAAATACTTTTATAAAATATTAAAAAATAAGTTTTATAAAATTAATAAACGAAATTTATATAATTAAAAAAATTTATTTATTATAAATACTTTTATAAAATTAAAAAATATATATATATTTAAAATTAGTTACTTATATTATAATTAAAAAAAAAATCATTTATTAAAATATAAAATAAATAATAATTAGAATATCACAAAATACTAAATCCCAACCATTAGATAACCTCGAGATCACAACCGGTAAAAATTCAAGTATTGTATCCTTGACCCAATATTTTATAAATAACGAGGCGAGATAATATGCATGGTTGTACACGAGATGTTAAACGAACGAGTCGAGATGCAACGGTTATACATGAGATGTTAAACGAACGAGTCGAGATGCAATGGTTTTACATGAGATGTTAAACGAACGAGTCGAGATGCTATGGTTATACACGAGATGTAAAACGAACGAGTCGAGATGCAATGGTTATACACGAGATGTTAAACGAACGAATCGAGATGCAATGGTTATACACGAGATGTTAAACGAACGAGTCGAGATGCAATGGTTATACACGAGATGTTAAATGAACGAGTCGAGATGCAATGGTTTTACATGAGATGTTAAACGAACGAGTCGAGATGCAATGGTTATACACGAGATGTTAAACGAACAAGTTGAGATGCAATGGTTATACACGAGATGTTAAACGAATGAGTCGAGATGCAATGGTTATACACGAGATGTTAAACGAACGAGTCGAGATGCAATGGTTATACATGATATGTTAAACGAACGAGTCGAGATGCAATGGTTATACACGTGATGTTAAACGAACGAGTCGAGATGCAATGGTTATACACGAGATGTTAAACGAACGAGTCGAGAGGCAATGGTTATACATGAGATGTTAAACGAACGAGTCGAGATGCTATGGTTATACATGAGATGTTAAACGAACGAGTCGAGATGCAATAGTTATACACGAGATGTTAAACGAACGAGTCGAGATGCAATGGTTATACATGAGATGCTATGGCGCCAGAATTTCCCACCAAATTTTTCCTACCTAACAACTTATCCTCACAATATAAACACACACACACACACATACACACACACAAAGACTCATCTAACTAAGAAAAACTCTCACACACACTCATCTCACTATATATATATATATATATATATATATATATATATATATATATATCTAGCAGTTTCTGTTTTCTGGCGACACCAGCAGTTTCCGGCCGCCGGAATCTTTTTCTGGCCACCACCTTTTATCACCTCAACTTGTAGATCGGGCCACCCCGGTCACGATTCAACCACTCACAACCACTCAACCTCACAACCACAAACATAAACTGTTATCATGGTGAAGAAGATGGCAGAATTTGAAGCTTTTCCTTGTCCTTGTGGACGAGAAGACGTGATTCTGCGTGAATCGCGTAAATCTTACTCCCGTGGTAAACTATACTATGCGTGTCCTTTCTCACAGGTGAAAAATTACAAACTTTTTCGTGTATTATATAAATAATTTGGTTAGTTGTTAAAAATAATAGTTTTTACTCTTTAACAGCCTGGGACAACAGACCATGGATGTGATTTTTTTTATGGAAGGAGGAACGACTCGCCAAAATGATGATCGGTTCTCTGGGAGCTTCAACATCAAGCGGTTCTGGATCTGCTCCAACAAGGTGCTCAAACTGTCATGAAAAAGATCTTAGAATAAACATGCTGGAGACACAAAAACAGGTGCTGGAGGCACAAAAACAGGTGCTAGAGACAAAATTAAGGATGTTGGAGGCAAAACTTGACATGGCAACGTATCCCAATCACGACCACGCATGTCAGTCGGATGCAATACTCCGTGACCTTTTAGGTGACATGGATAAATTTCGTATGTAGTACTGTTATCGTTGTTGTTTCTGTTATCATTGTTATTGTTGTTGTTGTTGATGTTGTTTGTTATTGTTGTTGATGTTATTGTTGTTGTTTAATAAAATGTTGTTGTTGTTGTGGTAACTGATGTTGAACGTCCTTTATATTTTAAATTCGTACGCACAAATAATAGAACTGAAGGAGCAATAATTATCAAACACAAAGGCAAACTGTTTATTTATATGCATTTTCATACAGACTCAAACTAAACAACTCGACAACCAAACTAAACAACTCAACAACCAAAGGAAACAACTCAAACTAAACAACTCGACAACCAAATGAAAAAACTCAAACTAAACAACTCGACAACCAAACGAAACAAATCAAACTAAACAACTCGACAACCAAAAGAACAGATCAAACGAAACAACCCGTTTATTATTATTTTTTTTTGCGGTTACTTCCCGCTTTACTCGAACTCGCACCATCTTTTCCCTTCCTTGCTCTCATTTCCTTGATATGTGCAAACGTAGCTTCAAGATTTGTGACCCTATTTCCCATATTATCAAGTTTGGTTTCCAACGTACTTTCAGCTTCGTCGTCACCTCCAACAGCAACAACTTGAGCTTCAGCAGCAACTTGAGCTTTAGCAGCATCTAGCTCGTCTATGTACTCTTTGTAGTACGACTTTTTCCTACACCATTCGATAATCTTGTCTCTCATCCACGGTTCAGCGTCCTTAAAAGAACCATATTCCTCATAAACTGCATGACCAAAAGTTAACATAACTTCATTAAAGAGGAGCTCGTGTGACAAGATTTTTGAGTACTCCTCTTCAACTATGCAACCACGCCAAGTCATGTGTGTCTTGTAAGAATTGACGATTGACTTATTTGTGAGATGTGTAAAATGAGACGGAAATAATTTTGTGAGAATGTATATAGGTAAAAAATGAGACGGGAATGTATTTGTGACAATATATATAGCCTGATTTTTGGGGAGATATTCCCGTCGACATGTCGACGGGAAAAAGAACGCGGGAAAAATCCCGCCCAATATTTTATCCATTTATTAAAAATATTTATAATTTAGTAATAAATTCCCGTCGACATATCGACAGGAATCTCAAAACAAAAATTTATTACCTTTAATCACACGTTAATTGTGGGAAAAATCATGATTAATATGTTCCCGTCAACATGTCGACGGGAATATATTAGCGGGTAAATTTCACGCCCAACTTTAGTGAATTATTGAGGCTAAAAGAATATGCTGAAATTTTCCCGTTGACATGTCGACGGGAAAATACGTGTATGAAAAATTCAACGCAGTGGGGCTCGGTCAAGCGTTTTTTTTTGTCATTTTTTGCCTTATGCCGTCGACATGTTGTCGACGGGAAACAGCTCGTCGCCTGTTCTCCTTATCCTTGTAGTGATTTACAAGGCAAACAAGAAGTAACAATGTATTCACAACATACAAATTTCACCTTTTCTGACCAACTAAAATTAAATATTTGTGAATATCTTGAAGATACATTCTACACTTTGTGTTGGAAAATTTAGTGCACTTGAGGGATCAATGGGTCAGGAGGTACAGAGTGTACACCCATATCAGGTCCATGACTACCCTAACTCTGATAGTGGTTGGGAGTAACTCATCAGAAGGTTTAATCCTACATAGAGTTACTACTGCTAATACTTTGTTAGTACTACTAGAGCAGAGTTACTACTGTTGGACCAGAGTTACTACTGCTAATACTAAGTACTGCTAGTGCAAGTTACTAAGTTTGTACTGCTGGGATAAGTATGTAACTAATTTGACATATTCAAAAGGCAGTATAACTGCATTTATGATCACGTTTAATTGGTCATGTAACCAGTATTGGCTATAATGGGGATATTTATGAGGCTATTAATGGGCCGATTAATCCTCATAATTCCATTTGACTAGCTATGAGTATTTTCTTATTTATACTGGAAATCAATGATGCATGAGATACATAACATCATAAACACTTGACCGCAGGGTTATTGATTTGTGCCTAATTCAATAACAAGTATTTGGTCTTATCCCAAGTAGATATTCGTGATACCCATGCAATAGGGTCGAATAGTTTACTTTGGAAAGTGATAACACGATTACAAGTGATATCCGGTAACCATTCGTTTGGTACGTAGTTAGGCTATTGATAATCTTCACCCTGTTGTGAGCTAACTTCAACCAACAATCAAAGTAAACTATTTTGTGATAATCAATAGCTGTTGCTGCTATGAAACAATGGCTTCGAACTTTGCCAAGCTTGACAAGTTTGAAGGGGTGGACTTTAGAAGAAGGCAGAAGAAGATGAACTTCTTGCTCTCTAGCATGAGTGTGGTGTACGTTATGAGATTTTACTCCAGTTCGGATTTGGTCTATCCGATTTTCGGACCGCGATCAGGTCTAGATTTGAGATATCTATTCATATGAAGTATCCAAGCAGTTTATGAAGAGAAAACTAAATCATCCTAATTTTTATGTTTAAATCTTTTTAATTGAAGTTGTCGTAAGTTGATCGGAATGTGATAAAAGTGGGCCAACTCTCTCAATCAAATGATAAGAATGCTTTTAGAAAAAAATTTAGGAAGCTATAGCATTGTACGTTTGTGAAATGAGATTAACCTCTTCTCCAAGTGTATACTTCTTCCGGGTTTGGGATCAAAACACGATTGTAACCTATACTATTGGACATTTTACCAATATAAAACAGAACTTTTTTATATATACACTGCATAAAGTCATATGATTTTTTTGTAAGTACATGTATCGATCCTAGTATGTTTTTATTAAAAGAACAAATTTAAAACTGTATTTTGAAAGTTCTATATTAAAGCTTAAAATATAAAGAAATGAAAAACAACATATAAATAACGTATTATTTTCCTCACCATCCTTTGATATCTTTTATTATTTTTCCAATGAAAAATCTTCTACATGTTTTTAATTTAAAAAGTCTTGTAAGTGATGTTTTGTGGAATTTGGACTAGCTAGTGGCCAAGGTGATTGCATTGAAAGTGAAAGGCGCAGGTTCAATTGAAGGGACTAGCTACTCCATTTTTCATCATGTTGCCTAGACCACTTGTTCGTTGCATTAGTTTTTTATATATACACGTACACTTTTACTTCATACAAATAAATATTAGTTGTATGATCCTAGTGGTCCCAATATATTTATGTGTATAAAGTAAAAATGTATATGTAGATATCACTACCCTTAATTATTTACCAATTTTTTTTTCTTTGAGGAGCAACAAATTTAATAAAATGATTAAGCATAAATAGATGTGTTTGTCTTGTGAGTATCTTCTGATTCGTGGTTAAGAGTTTGATATTATTGCATAAAAAGATCATTAATGATTGATATTTTTGAAAAAAGTTGATTTAATTTGTAAAAAAAATATCCATGACAAATAGTTGATTCTCATGAGATGAATCGGGTTCTTCAACTATTTGTAATTAATATATTTCTATAATCACATCCTTTGTAAATGAATACAAAATTTGTCGTTCTAGAATCACACAAAAATGACGCCATGCTTATAATTAAAGTTTAATACCAGCCTTACTTGTAGAAATTTTTGGTCTAGAAAGTTTAATACCAGTCTTTACTTTGAATCGTATCCTCAGTCAACTTTGAACCGCGATCGTACATAGGAATATTATGATTTCCACAATATTGATTCTTAATTTATTAAAAGTCCGAGTCAACCTTTTTTATCTAATAAAACAAAATCACAATTGAAGACTTTCGTATTTTGGAAGAAAGAATGTTTCCTTATTAAGTAATATTATTTTAATTTTTTTAATTTAAAATTTTATAAATTCATTTTATTGATATATTACACAAGTTGAAAATAAATTAAAAAATATAGATAAAATGCAACTAACAATATGATTAAACTTTTTAAATGATTATCTTTAATAATAAAAAACTATAATTAAAAATAATAAATCAAAAAAAAAAAAAAAACAAAACAAAAATTAAATTATTTATTTTTTAATAACTAAAAATATATCATTAAAAAAAAAAAAAAAAAAAAAAAAAAAAAAAAAAAAAAAAAAAACTCGCGCGTGAGCGGGCATTATAACTAGTTAGCTTTACAAGAAAATACTATTACTCGAACAAGTTTTATGGTATATATGCTATATTCTCTTACATGCAAGTCTTATTGTTGAGATCAATGTAGATTCAAAATTACCTAAAACTTAATAAATACTAGCCGCTCATTTTAAAAAAAATAATAATAATAAATAAATCACTTTCCATCTCTTTTTTAAAAATAAAGGGTAAATTGAAAAAATAGTCCCTAATGTAGCCCCCAAATGCGCAAGAAAATACAATGAGAGAATTTTTGTTGCAAGAACAACATTTTTTTTGTTGCAAAATAGCCACCGAGAGCTACTTTTTGCTAACTTTCGTTATTCTCGTTAAGTGCCTCGTTACTGAGGGTATTATTGTCATTTCACTGTTTATTTTGCCGCCAAACTTGTAATATCAATGCGAAATGACCTCAATGGTTAAATTTGCAAAGGCAGTTTTTATATTTGCATATTAAATTGTCAAAGTCTTCGGTCCTTACACACACACACAAACAAAAACACACACACCCTTGACAAAAAAAAATGATCATTCCCTTAATCAAAAACATGTCACGCTGTCTTGATCTCGTGATTGCTTGTAACTCATTTGTCATATCGGAAATGATGATATCCCATTACCAGCGAGAGGTTGAGGAAGACACTCATCATGCACAAGAATTGATGAGTAGGAGCTAAAAGCTTTCTAATATGATCGGTATTAGGGGACCTGATTGCTGAGCTCCAAAACTTAAGGGGTTTGAGAGTTGCAAGGTCCAATGTGAACAAGTTTAGGAGGATTCAGACAGCTGATATGTGAAAGATGAGGGGGTTGATGAGGATGCTTAGTCAAACTAACGACAGCATTGTTTCTAAGATTGAGTTAGTAAGCTTGAATGAAAAATAAAAATAAAAATAAAATCATTTCACATCTCATAATGGATGAGTGAAAAAAACAAAAAAAAAACGATGTGATATCTCTTATAAAAAAAATAATAATAAAATAATTTAAAAAAAAATAAAGAAAGAAAGAAAAAAAAGTTTACCAGTTTAAAGTTTACCAGTTTATATTTTAAGATGTAGATTTTTTATGTGATTGAAGGTTAGCAAATCGTTAGTTTCGGTTTTAAGTGTAACCTATAACACCAATTGGTATCACAATTTTGCAATAAAAAATACTTTGAAACTACAAATTTAGCTCGATTAGCTCGTTTGACTCGTTTAACTTGAGTAACTCATTTGGCTCGTTCGGCTAGAATAACTAAACAAGCTTTTGAACGAGCCGAGCAAAATGTTAATTTTAAAAGCTCAGCTTGTGAAATTATTCAAGCTTGACTCGTGAACACCCTACTCTAAGACCCTTTTATTTCATAATATGGTCAAGAAAGTTCCAATCTAGTGAGTCACACGTACGCTTTTATCAACTATGCGAATTAAATTTGGACTTCCAATAAGATTTTATTACCACAAACAAGTGAACAACCCAAGAAAGGTGCTGGGAAAAGTTATTTAAGAAACACGTTGTCAAACAGAAGAAACATAGAAAAGTACATAATTATATTGCTACAAATCCAGCAATCGGAAATGAATCACAGACCACGTAACTTGAAACTATAGTAGATCATTTCTTAATTACTGAAATGACTATATTATTATTGTGTCTTGCTTTCTTGATATCAAGAGATTCCGACATATGCTTTGCGAAATTATCAAATAGTTTTTCAATTATGGAGCTTCCAAAATGAGACGCCAACATTGGTTCCGTAACGGCTCTAACAACTTTTTTGGCATATTCCCCACAACGATGACTGAGCTCTTTGAAAGCACACGCATTTGTGTAATCTGTGTCATATGGAAGCCAGTTTTCTCTGATTGCGGTGATGCTATCAAGGGAAAACGATCCCTCATTTTCAACAATGGTCTTAATTTCATCTTCACATGGATTGTAGATTGGTATATTAAATGAGGTGATATCTGATTCTCGAACCAGACCCTGTAGTATGAATTAATGGTTAGTAGCCATATAAAATCTGAAGCTTGGTTTAACCAATTTATTCTTACTTAAGTTCAGTTCAAATACAAAAGAATTAACCATATACCTCTTTGACCAAATCAAGAAGTGATAGTGTTAGTAGCTCCCAGGGAACGACACAATCATCAATCGTTGGATCAGAAAAACTCCGACCAATAAGTGTTAAAACCATGCGTCCACCAGATACTACTTCCTTGGAGCGCACTTGTAAAAGCTTTGTGAAGTCAGAAGCATATTGCTTCTGATATGCTTCGAACACATTTGGTGGACTTGTTTTCGAAAAGTAGATATTTGATGTGTTGTTTTCAAGCCCTTCAGGTACCTATTATTTATTGTATGGGTTAGGGTTTAGCATCTAAGACAGTTACATTTTAATAATTATAGCATGCCAAATAACTTAAACAAGATTTTTTTTTTTTTTTTTTTTTTTTGTTGCTTGATTCAGAACTTCTGAACACATATGTGGAAATGTAATTAAAATTAAAACATGTGATTCTTCAATATTTCTTTTCTGATTTCTCACTTCTAGGAAATCATTGTTAATTTCTAGTTTGATCATACTGTAGTTGCTAATGGCAGAGTTGGCTATTATGCAAACCTGAGAAAGCCAATGAGCACTATAAGATGAGTAAACAAGATGCAAACTTTCGTCGGGGAAGAGTCTGTCATAGAATGAACCAGGAACAGCTGAAACGAAACAAGGGCCAAAATTTTTGCCCTTGTCCTCCTTAAGCTTTGCATAAAAGTTCGGTAACAAACCAAAAACGGTGTTGAAATCATTTCCAACAAGGTCAACTAAGCTCACTTGAAATTGTGGTGTTTTACGATTATTTTGTTTACACTCCTCGTCTACAATATCAATAATGTTAGTTGCACTCAATAGAGTGTTTGGGCCAGAGGAACATCCAAGATCAGCTATCTTGAAACACTGGCCGAAAAAGACATCATGATTAGCAAAACCCTTGATTGCCTCCTTTAAAATGGGTAGCGTTTTTCGAATCACAATTTCCTGAAAAGATCATTTGAACGCAACACGTAAGACATCATTGCTAAACGGGTGCCAAACTATATTGGCTACTCATTAGATCACCATAATTTTCAAGCACTGATATATAGCATGTTTGTGATGACTTACGGAGTTAGAGAGATCACCTGGAATAACGAGTTTTTGGCGTAGCTTGATTCTCCATCACCACCAGCCATGTGTAAAATGTTTGATGCTTCCATTGTTGTATTTTCTTTGCCTTTCTTCTGCTACTAGTCTACTACCTGCCCTTAATTTATATAGTTTTGAAAACTAATTAAGCCCCAAGTAAATAATAAAGCATCTAATCCCACATGTAATGTTGACCAGCCGCATCTTCTGATCTCTAATATAGTTTTTTGGGCTCTAAAAAAATATCGAACTTGCCACATGTGGCATTTATCAAAATTTAAAATGTAATCTCACTCTTAATAAATCATGTAGCTTGATTAATATTAGCTTTTTAATGCGTCAATTTCGAAAAACAAAGTTATTAATATATGTGTATTATTATTTTTGACGTTTTAATAAAAGATCAAAAATATATTCAACGATTTGGTTGCATCGTAGAAATGGGAGAAAAGCAATTTTGTTGGAATTCGTCATCTGTACCACATAGACATGACTACAAACGAATGAGTTTTGACATGTTCATTTTACTTGGAAAGGTCAAATATGTGACTTAGATGTACACGGTTTAATTGAAGTATCATTTTATCGTCCAACTAGCTAACTTGTAGTGAAACTTTATAAATTGGTTTTATCTCAAATTTTACCAATCAGCTCTCTCTCTCTCTCATTAAGTTTCGAAAGTTTCTTTAGTGGTTTAATTCATAAATATAGTTTATACGTTATGGCAGATAATTAACCTATGTTTGGCGCGGAGTTATTTGAAGCTTTTTGGGATAATGAGCTGTGAGTAATGAGTTTTTATTTTTATTTTTATTGTTCGTATGGCAAAGGAGTAGTGAGTCTTTTTTATTTTTTATTTATTTATTTATTTAATTTTTTTTTTTTTGCTATTTTTTAAAAATGTTCATTTTTTAATGCTTATTTAAGAAGTTGTGAGCTGTTGCTATTGCTCACTGCTACGTTTACCAAACACGCTCTTAAGCTATGTTTGGCGCAAAGCTTTTTGGAGCTTTTTGGGCAATGAGTGGTGAGCAATGAGCTTTTTGAATTTTAGTGTTCGTTTGGCATGAGAACTGTAAGCTTTGCTATTTTTTTAAAAAACTTATTTTTCCAATACTTCTTTATAAAGCTGTGAAACATAGCCTTAAACATAAATGAAGTATCCAAGTACAACATCCACGGTTTTAACTTAAGTATCCTATTCTCGTCCCAACTAGATATAACTTGGTAACACACTGAATGAAACTTTATAACTTGGTTTTATCTCAAATTTTACCTCACAACTCTCTCACGTTTCGAAAATTCTTTAGTGATCTAGTTCATAATCTTTTATATAATAAAACAAAAACCAAAATAAGGATTTTTCCATTTCAAAAAAAACTAAACCGTACATTATTTAGTAATAATATTATTTAAAAAAGATTATTTTCTTATCAGGTAACATTTTATATTTATGTAGAAGATAAATACAAAAAATATATATAAGATGCAATTAACAATAGGATTAAAATTTTTAAATAATTATCTTTAATAATAAAAAAAAACTATAATTAAACATCATAAATCAAACAAAACAAAAATTAAATTATTTGCTTTTTAATAAATAAAAATATATGATTAATTTTTTTTTAAAAAAAACACCCGCATGTGCGCGGGCATTATAACTAGTATAGCTTATACGTTATGGCAGATATCTAAACATAAATAAGAATATTGAATAAAAGATAACATAATGACATAATACTTGTATATTTTAATAAGAAAACTATAAAAACTAAATTACTCAAACAATTTGTAACCTTGTAAATGGGTCGAACCACAACTGTATGAGCTACTAGAGTACTAGTCGTCACATCGCGTATAATTGTGACATTCATATAAAGAGAAAATAGAGCACACCAGTTTTGAAATAATGTGATATTTGACTTGAGATTAACGAAAACTTCATATGACATTGAAGGTGTAGATTGCACACCACTTGAGTTATCATTTATCAATTGCAACACGTCGACTCCGCTTTAGATCATCATAATAAGTGATACATTTTAAGTTATGTATGTTAATCTTGTTCAAAGAGCAATATTATTTCTTTCATTGTGCGCGTTGAATAAACCAAATGCATGAAGGTACGGTGAGCATACAAAAGTCGCAAAACCAAAACCGAACTGAACGAAAAAAATCAAACCGAAATTGTAACCGCACCGAATTTGCCAAAACCAAACCGAACGAATTAAACATTCAGCTTTTAGTTAGGATATGGTTTTGGAAAAATGAAAACCGAACCGAACCCAAAACCGAATTCACAGAAACCGCACCAAATTTGCAAAAACCAAACCAAATGAAGAAAAGATGATTTATATTAAAAAATGGAAGATATTGTTAATCGAACGAAAAGAAGAAAGGATAAAAAGAAAACTTAGCCAGCGCTTTAATAGTGGAAATGAAATACATTTTACAGGAGAAGACAACCAGAATAATTGTGTGTGGGCCCCTAAATTTTAGTTTGTTTGTATTCTATATTTCTAATACTCCCTCCATTCCAAATTTTAAATTCATTTTTATTTTGCACAAAATTTAATAAATTTTCACTAACTAATCTATTTGCCAATAAAAATTTTTTTCTCTCGACTAAAGTATGTTTTGATTGGTTGAAACAAGAAGATGGACAAGTATTTTGGGACACAAAAAAGTAAGAAAATGGACTTATAATATGAGACGGAGGGAGTATTAAGTTTCTAATATACTCTATATATATCAATTTATCAAACAAAAATCAGTGCAAGAATTGGTTATAGCATACCCTCGAATACGGCTCTGTTGTTCGATATAAAACATATATTTTAGCTAGCTGCAGTGATTTTTCTTTGATAAATTGATATATACAAAGTATCTAGGGGAAACAACTTTCATGAGGTTTATTTTTTTCACACATCAAAATGTTGTTTTGGATGTTACATATCGGTGTAACATTGTAATCGATGCATGAATCTTTGATGCGTTTTCGTGGATTATTTATGGTACTTTAATAGCAAATTTTTATTCGGCTACTAGCAAGGAGCTAAGAAAAAAGAATTGTTTTGAATTTGTATATGCTAGGCACGGATCAAAGATCCAATCAATTCAACTGGATTTGAGCATAATCGTCGGTGACAGAATCGAACCAAGAAACAGGGCCGAACATATTTCGGTTCAGTCTTCGGTCCACCCTTTTTGTCATATTCTCTCTGCGACCAGGTCCGATTTGGTTATCTCTTCTGGCTTGCGCATAATTGACCATTAAATTTGGTTAGACATGACAAATCACACCCTGACCTATACCGAACATTTTGCTCCGGTTTGGTTTTGGTTGATCCGATTTTCGGACCGTGATCGGCTCTAGATTTTAGAATTTAGATATATGTTCATATGAAATATACATGCTAAGTTTGTGAAGAGAAAAGATACGTCATCCTAACATTTATGCTTTAAAATTTTCTAATCGGTGTTGTCGTAAGTTGATCGGAATGTTACAAAAGTGGAGTCAACTCTTTCAACCTGTGAATTCAAGACATGTAAATAGTAGAATTGTGTTTAGAAAGAATTTTAATAAGCTATAGCACTGCACGTTTGTGAAATGTGATTAAGCTCTTCTCCAAGTGTGTACTTCTTCCGGGCCTGGCGTCAAACATTATTGTAACCTATTGGACATTTAAAAAAAGATGAAACTGTACTTTTTATGTATACCCTACATTACATTAGGTCATATGATTTTTTGTAAGAGCATGGGCAATGAAAAAAAGTTTTTATGGCCTTTTGCATTTAATGCAAAAATTGCTAAACTTGCTTTTTTTGCATTTAATGCAATAATGCAATAAATGCTAAACTTGCAAAGTAAAAAGCTTTCGCTTGGCTGGAGCAAAGTCTTTCATGTAAACCATTTGAAAAGTTATTCGTTGCAATGGCAAAACGTTTTTTAAAAGCTTTTCCAAATAGTAAAAACCTTTTGCAAAAACCCCCATTGCTGATGCTCTAATTACACGCATAACTATCGATACTATAGTATATTTGAAAATGAAAAGAATTTCTTTTTTTAGGTGCATCTTCACCATCTTTTGAAATCTTTTTATAATTTTCTAGGACATGATTAACTATTAATAATGTCATTCAAATGATGTATTGTGGGGTTGGACTAGTGGTCACGGTGTTGATATGAGACAGGGAGGAGTCCCAGGTTCAACTCTTGAGCAAGCCACTTCCTTCTCTTATCCAATCCGTGGATCACTTGTTATACTCATAACTTTTTTTTTTGTTGGGATTTTGATATTTATTTAAAATAGCAAATAATGTTGTTATATTCATTGCTAATATCATTAGTATTTAAAACTATCGCTAATTTTAAAAGTAACGCAAATGCTAGCATATTTGTGCGAATACTACTCGACCAAATAATTTTATATCAACCATTTTTTAAAGGGAAATCGAAGGAAAAAAGGTATGTTAAACACCAAATACGTTAAACAAGCTTAACTAAAAGTGTTTCGAGAGAGAAATTTAATCCATCGGAAAATTATATAATTGAACTTTAATCCATCGTTTAAGAAAACGTTTAAATGGATGTTTTTTCAACCAAAGGCTTTTTTTTATTTGCCATTTGGATTGTTTGGGCCAATTGTTATTTTGTGAACAATGAAACTATTATAACAAGATCTATACGTACCACCGTGCACGCAATGTTTAGATTGTTAAAAAAATAAAATATAATACATCCATCCTACATTTGGATGGAACATGTATTGAAGAAAAAAAATCTCTATATATGTCAATAGATCGATGTTTATTACTCTCACAAATTCTTTTATTCACGACCTAAAGCTTCTAGCTCCATGCACATAAACAAATTTTGATTGCAGGTTTTCAATGGCAAAATCTTTGGTTTTTATGTGTCTTTTAAGTCTTGTGTTGTTGATCCACAACATTAATGCATCTTACGAGTTTTTAGTTGAATCAACGACATGTAATCAGTTGAACCAAACCAGGCCTAGATATTCCATTAGTGGAATAATAGTCGAAAACAACAACGACAAGATTATCATTCATGTCATAGCTGGTCAAAGGCATTCTTCGACAGCTCCGGCTCCACCTCCTCCAGCTCAAGCTCAAGCTCAAACTCAAACTCTAGCTATAGTCGAAAATGAAGGATTCTTATATTTTGTTTTTTTTTTCTCTCTGGGCTTTATGTCATGGATTGTGTTTTTGGTTGTGTCGGTGGTGTGAATTGGCGTATTGGTTTTTGAAGAGAGTCAAAAGAAGCAGCGAATTGAGGCGGTTAACAACCCAACAACTTGAGTACATAAATAGTTCCATGGCAAGTGCTCAAATTATCTGATCGTGTGAACTTATTATTCTGTATTCCTAATTGTTTTCTTGTACAACCTCACCCGTGAATAATTTTTTGAGGAATTTGGTAGCTTATCTTATCTTTTATCTTTTATATAATAAAAGAATTATTTATATAATAAATGAATTACATTATTTCGGAGTTTTTTTGACAAAACAATCTTATGGGGAAAAAAATTGGCCCAATAGAAGAGCTCAATTTTGACACATAGACGAAATCAAACAATATGATTGGCCAATAAAAACTCAAAATTGAATTAATTTTGGTCAAACTTTAATAAATTTGGTGAAGAATTTGATTGAGTAAAAAAAAACACATAAAAATATAGGTGTCAAATTTATGAAAATAAAAACTTAAAAAAAGATGGATAATTAATAAAACTTTAGTGGTTGAATTTTAAATATACTATATAGAGTTAAGTGTAAATTATAAGTCTCCATGTTTTTTAATAACTTTAGAAACTCCATAATAAACAAATCGTCCCCTATACTTTATAACAAGAATTTGATTGAGTAAAAAAACACATAAAAATATAGGTGTCAAATTTATAAAAATAAAAACTTAAAAAAAGATGGGTAATTAATAAAACTTTAGTGGTTGAATTTTCAATATACTATATAGAGTTAAGTGTAAATTATAAGTCTCCATGTTTTTTAATAACTTTAGAAACTCCATAATAAACAAATCGTCCCCTATACTTTATACCCATAGAGTTTATAAAATGGATTTTGTTTACAATTACATGAGTATTAGTATTAGTTTGAGAATTTCATCCATTAAAATTACAAAATTTTGTTTCATCTACAATTTTTTTTTTGACTATGTACGTTAAATAAGGACTCATGTTATCCTATTTAAAATATAATTTATGGGTACACGGGTTTGAATATTAAATACGGATAAATTATTATTAACGATAATATAAATATCAAATTGTAAGCATGAATTACTGTGATATGAAAATAAATATACTCGATTGTACTTAAATAACGACTCATGTAATTATTATTTAAAATATATATACGGATACCCTGAAAAACATTTATAAAAAACTTTATACTTTATACCCCTAGAGTTTATAATATGGACTTTGTTTACAATTACATGAGTATTAGTATTAGTTTGAAACTTTCATCTATTAAAATTACAAAATTTTGTTTCATCTACTATTTTTTTTACTATGTACATTAAATAAGGACTCATGTTATCTTATTTAAAAATATTATTTATGCGTACACGGGTTTAAATATTAAATATGGATAAATTATTATTAACGGTAATATAAATATCAAATGGTAAGCATAAGTTACTGTGATATGAAAATAAATATACTCGATTGTACTTAAACAACGACTCATGTAATTATTTAAAATTTATATACGGATACCCTGAAAAACGTTTGTAAAAAACTTTACGGTTAACACTTATTATATGCTACTAAACTCACACATTTTGTACAATATTATATCAACAGTTAAACTTAAACAACAATAACATCAACCTCAACTTCAACATCAATGTCAGATAGACAAATTACTTAAATCTTTCATCCAATAAAAATTTTCAAACAATATTAATAGATATTAATAAATAATGAAAAACTCATGCATATTAGTTGTACTTATATCACAATTTTCACAGGTAAATTCTTATAGGTACATATAGTAAACTAAAATTTTAAAATAGATTTGATTTATGTGTAAAACCCGTGCGTGCACTGGACTTATAACTAGTTGATTACGCTAAGAGTAATATAATTGTTTGAAGTTAGATTGTGTTACATATGATTCATAGACTTCATGTATTCCAAATCAATTAGATATAAAGTGCTTTACCAACCTATAATAAAAAGGGAATATAATAGCTACAATTTTTTTTAGCTAATTGGCTACAATTTGGTGTTATAAATGTGGGTCTCTGATTCATTAATAAAAATTAGCAACAAATGAAAAATATAAACAGCACGAAAGACGAAAGTAGCAAATTAAAATTATATTCGATGTATAAACTGCAGTTACATGATCTGACAAAATCAACGTGATGAGCATTATAAGGCTCAACACCAACGCAGCAAAGCCACCTTTTCGCTTTAGCATTATCTGAGTCAAGTGAGAAAAAAGTGTCTGATACCTCAACTGAAAATGCCCGATCAACACAAGAGGAAGTAGTGAAACTATCAACGCCATCCAAGCGACCAAAAATTGTAGTCATGGGAGCGGGAAAAGTGGCAAGCATGTCATTTTTAAAAAGATTTCCGGCAAGTCTAAAAGATAAATATGATGTAAGCCACCTTATGACAGCATTGGTCAGTCGATGCGAAGTGGTAACAGACACCAAAACACCATAAAAACCAAATTAATTGGATGCTTTAAAACTAACAAATAAGAAGCTTTTCAACAATGAAATGATATTAATAGATATTTTGAATATCATGAACAAAAGCTTTTGATTACAGAAAAATATGAACAAAATCTTTTGATTACATAAAAAGATAACGAATAATACAAAGTTACCGATTGGATAATGCGCGAATATATTGGTTAAACTACTCGCCATCACCTAACCAATAACATAATATAAACATTAAATTACCCAAAGAAAATGACTTTAGTATATAAGCTACCAAAAAAAAATTTCTACTACCAATGTGGGATCGGATTAGAAAGAAGCTTTTACCAAAAATTGTATATATATAATAAGTGTACTTTTTCTAAGCCATCGTTCTTTAAACACACACCTTTTACAAATGAATTTAACATGATTTTTTAGTAGTATGTAAATGTGTAATATTGGATTGATAGCGTATTTACCAGCTAAAATAACAAGCAATTTGATTTACTTCATGCATTGTTACCATGCATAGTCTAAAAATAAATCCAAGGAGAATATGGAACATAAAATCTATTCCAAATTAATGGTTATATCCAATGCTAAGAAAAGTATCAATGTATGAATCATATTAACAATATATATATATATATATATATATATATATATATATATATATATATATATATATATATATATATATATATATATATATATATATATATATATAGAAGCGTTCAAATGAGAAGTCTAATTTTTGTGAGAACGCGAGAAGAGATCTGAACCTTAAGATCAAATCAATCTCATCTAAGATCAATATGGGCGGAATGGCATTTTTGTAAATATTCACCCCAAAATGATAGGGGTCTAACTGAATTATTTTCATTTGTTCCCACCCCAAAAAAAAGTATCCGATTTCTCTCTCTATCCATAAAAAAACACACAGTGACCACTGTCACTGACTACCATCTCCTCCGATCTCCACCGACCACAACGACACAAACCACTGTTAAAGGGCCAATCGCCGCCATAGCAACACCTTTCTGATCTCCATCATCTCCATGAGCTTATAGTTGTCTGCTTTTGTAATTTGGAGGTTATTAGGTTAAAATTCGATCTTCAAAAGGTTAAACTCTTACACTTTCGTTATTCGGATGTTTATAATCGGTGTTTAATTTGAATATTGCTTTTTTATAATCGGTGTTTATAATCAGATATTTTCTCATTTAGTTTGTTATGCATACCAACTGTTTGATGAAATGCCTGAACCAATATGTAGCAAGCTGTGAACTTTTTCTGCTGATTCACGACTGTTATTTTAGTTGTCTTTATAGTACTTACGGTTATGTCTTGTATGTGGCTTGAAATAAGGTACTGATATTTTAGAGGCTTTTAATAAGGTATCAAATACCTTCACATGTGAAGAAAGAGGGTATCGAATACCTTCACATGTGAAGAAATAAGGTATTGTCATATCTAACAAGGCATTAGATGTTATAAGCAAATTTCTTCACTTGTGAAGGTATTCAATACTTGGCATAAACGATTGTTCTTTATCACTATGAGGATTGGGTAGAACACAGGATATGATTACCATTCTAGAGTCACTCTTTCGCATTCTGTTCATTTCTTTTGATTGTTTTTGTTGTGCCTCTTGGCTGTTCATACCTTTCGAGTAATTTGAACTAGGTGTCAGAGTTGTGGCGGTAGCATAGTGATAAATAACAATCGTTTATGCCAAGTAGTTTGAAAATTTTGTAAGTTTAAGATTCTGTGTATCACTATGCCAAGGCGGAATAAAAGTCTAGGATCATATTCCTTACGTAATTGGTTGACAATATGTAAATGATAGAGATAAAAAAAACTTTCCTTGTTTGAAACATCTTAATCTGCTTATTTGGCGGTAAAATTTGGATGGCTAGGCTTTGAAATCATAAGTTTGATCTCACATGAAATCGTTTGGTTTATAGCTAATGTTATACAGTACTAATGTTATAATAGATAATTTGAAGTTTTGAACATACATAGCTTTGCGCTCAGTGCTACACAAGGAGGTGTAGTGTGCACGCTGTTCAACTAAGTATGTATTGTAGAGCGTATCTATTAGTCGGATTATCATATATGGTTGATTTCTGCATAATTGTTTGTATAGTCTAATGACAACAAATAAGAGTGGTATAGATTTCATCCCAAGTTAAGACAAAACATTCCCTTATAATGTGAAGTTATTTCATGATTTTCAACGAAGGTAATAGGATTTTATATTCATTAATAAACGTTTTCAAGCTCTGTATCAGCTTACTGGAACTTGACGGTGTTCGAGATTCGCTTAACTTTTCTTATGTTTGTCTGGTTATTTTGACGGTGTTCGAGATTCGCTTAACATTTCTTTACTGTTCCTGTAAATATTCATTTGAAGTTGTTTATTCAAGCCAAGCTTACCATTTTACTCTTTATCTGATACACTATTTGGTTTCCAGGAAGAATTGAGAGCTCCACAAGAATCTCAACATGGTGAAATGGAGTCGATTGTTAAAAAAACGTAATAGTTCAGTTCTGGGGAAGGGATCCATACTTAAGATGTACTTCTTTCCTGGTCAAAGAACTTCAAGCAATATACAAATCCACGGTGCTCCACATGTTTACAAGGTAAGCTCAGACGTAACAGAACATTCATATTTACAGGAACAGTAAAACCATTAAAACTGAAATGCTTTTGCCAACAGATACTATGAGTTGGGTAATATAATGTTTTCCCACCTGATGAGTTGGGTAATATAATGTTTTCCCACCTGATGTTTAAGATGTAAGCATATGTTTAGACCTCTTGAGTACTAATCACTAGTAAAATTGTAAATAAAAACCTGATTTTGATGGAATTGATATTGCAAACTATTTTTTTTATTGCAGTTTTTTTATTATAGAACTCATGGTAGCCACAAGCGGTGAAAAGATTGTTGTAATTCCACATTCAATGGGTGTTCTGTATTTCTTTCATTTTATGAAATGGGCTGAAGCACCAGCTCCAATAGATGGTATTCAGTTTTGACCGGTACATGCACTGGCCAGCTTCGGCTAAGCCAATGAAATTGGGGTCCATGATTCCTTCTGGGAGGCGGTATGAGTCCATTGCTTCTGAGTTTGATACACCCGATGTACCTGTGGAGAAATACGAGTATCAAGTAGAGGTCTGAATATGAATATATGGAATTTAGTCGTTAAAATAGGATACAGGGTGTGTTAGTTTTACCACTATTTTGTTGAATTTTATGATGTTTGGTGTTCTCGTGCAGGTAAGTCGGCTTATGGACCTCATTGTTAACAGTCTATATAGCAACAAAGAAGTGTTCCTTCGTGAATTTATCAGGCAAGTTTCAAACTTCGTGAATTTTTCTTATATGAATATAATTCTTCTTTAATGGAGTCATGGCCGGGATGAGCCTGCTCTAGTTTCATGTATGTGTTTCTTTTCACTCTCAGCTCTTACTTTAAACTGTATGTGGCAAAATAAGTGTAGGGCTGCTTGGGTAGAGGGTCAAACAGTCCGTGGCTGGGTTGATCCGAAACACTTCTTGCCCATTTTGAAAAATATAAACACTATTTTATGTTAAATTGTGTAAACATTATAGTAGACCAATTGATAATTGAAAACATAACACAGATAGTCCCGCTGATACTTGATACGTGAAAATTAATGACTCTTGAAAATTTGTGTAAACACAAGCTAAATAGACTCATTGATAACTGAACGACATTATTATTTAATTGTGTAAACTCACTACCGCTGGTTTATGATGCTGCCTTATAATGATTACAACATACAATCCCAAATAAGAATCTTAAGTTAATTCTATGTGTTATATTGTCACTTCTCACACATTTGAGAGCCCAGCCTTAACTTTAATGAAACTGGAAACTTAAATTTGAGGTAGAAAAGAGTAGTTAGTGATTAAGTTTGACCTATATTATTACTGGTCGACCATGAGGGGGAACGCAAGTAGTCTTAGAACAGATACTGCAAGTGATTATTTAGAATAGAACACAATTCTGCATTGGGTAGTATCTGGATGGAAACTACATAATTGTTGAAGTATAGAAGTATGCATTACCACATGGAGCATCAAATGGGCTTGCACTATCCTTGGAAAAATGTATTTTTACTGGAGATACTTTGTCAAGAGATGTTTTATAAGCTCACGTTTTGTTGGGAGTATATGCAAGTATTTTAAGATGTCATGGTTTTCATGTTTAAATTGTTGATGATCACTTCTGAACTAGATTAGTCTGATAATAATCCGGGTCTAGAACGGTACTTAAGCCTTTCTAGTATTTGACTATTTCCGTTAAATCAGCTATGCATAAACTCACATGCCAGACAATATCCCAAGCACAGATAGGGATCACTTCAACTTTTGTAGGAGAGTGGAATTGTGGAAACTAAATCTATAACTCTTCAAACCTAAATCAGAATACCATTGTTTTCCTGTGGCTGTCAAACTAGTGAAACTGGTTGCTTAAAGTTCTGCACAATCATATCCCAAGCTACAATAAGCTGTAAATTGTTGGTCTTATTCTTCCCTCATTCTTACATTGGTAGTCTAGGCCTTGTTTTTGTTATCACTTATTAATGTTGTGGAAGAAAAGCAATGGTTGGAGGGCTTGAGAGAGTTATATGGGCTGACTGGGTAAGTCACTAATGTCTAAATTTAAGTTCTAAATAAACACATAAGCCATAGCTTGGATGCAGACTGAGATGTGAAACCTTGGGTCCTTTTAAGTTGCCGAATATTCCATGTAAACCATTAAGTCTATTAAATTTCTTACAAACAGCACCCAAGTCATTTGTCCGTCAAACCTAATAAGTGGAAATCAAATAGCAATGAAGTATTACAGGTGCGTAAACCCTTGAGGATTTCTATCATTTAGCTTTTTTTTCTCTCTTTTTATGTATATTTTTATATTGAATAATCTGGTGCTGTTTGTCTCCTTTTTGGCAGCCGAGTAAAGCTTTTTATTCAGCTTTAAGAACACATACCCATTAATTAAACACTTGATATCTGTGTTCTGTAACCGTCATTTTATTTTTATGTGAATGAAAGGCGTGATTCTATTACTGAACTTGATCCGTCTGTAGGGGTAGGCCGTCGTCCTTTGTTTTTCTCTGCTGCCCTGGTATTGATAACATCGGTCATCACTAATTCACTGATTTTTGTGTGGAGCGCTTCGTCTACACGAACTAGGTAAAATCCCCTCAACTCACACGCACACACATACCCTTCCAGAAGCTGGGCATGACCACATGCTAGGTTGCTCATCCCTAGATTTGAACTTGGTTTTCCCGAACCTACCAAGTTGAGTGCCTCCAAAGTAGGTGTGTTATCTGTCCTTTATAGACATAGAGCAATTAAACTTAGAATGAGTACATTTTTGTCTTGGGAGGGACGGGTCATCTTTAGGAGATGAGTAGGATAGTGGTTGAAGGAGACTCTACGCTCTGATAGGGGAAAGCCCTTTTGTCAATAATTGTAATCTAACACTGGTGGTGGATCAGCCATTTTAATGAATTGTTTGACACCCAGCTTGCCACAAGCTAGCTTTGAATTATATAAGCGGGCTAATTATAATTAGATTTATCTTTTATAACCATAGCTACTGATCTTCCATGTGATATTGAGTCTATCTTTTTTTTTTTCCTTTGTTTGCCATGCTGGTGATATAATGTGGGTCTTCTTTTACGAGAGTTGAAATAACATAAAAATGATGTGGAAAGGTTATATTGCAACTATTATAATACCATCGTAAATAATGTGGAAAGGTTAGCCCAACTCCCACTCACTCACCTTTTACGTATGAAGTCATATATTCTCACTGTAACAATGATAATCAAGGTACTCTCCTTTGATGCTAAACAGGTAAAGGTTATATCAGCCTCTATGTTCAAAAAGGAAAAGCGATAGACCACTAACTCCAATGGTTTCTTGATATCCTTTACGCTCTGTTCTCGAGTTTTTTTTTTTTTTTTTAAGTAATGGAAGGGGATGGGAAGGGAAATCAAAAAAAGGGGCGTTCTTGAGTTTTTTTAAGATGGAAAGGTAGGGGAAGGGAAGGTGGGAGGGAGGGAAGGGATGAGCTTTTGTGTGTAAATGTAATCCGCCCATAATTGGGGTGATTAGGAGGGAACGGGTTTTATGAGAACATGGGATTTTGTTAAATGCCTATTATACCCTCCTTTGTTCATGCACGTCCCATATTTGACCTAGTTACAGCAGCACAAACAACCATAATAACGAGCAGTTTTTCTCACATCCGATCATATCACAGAAAAGCACAACTGTCAATTGTAAGTCTACCTTATTATCTTCATGAATTAGTTGTTATTGTGTAGTATATATATGAGTTTTTTTGTATGCATGGATGGATATGTATCTGCATTGATGACTTTAATGAGTATATAATCTTTAATGGTCATTGATAACTTTAATGGAGTTTTTAATGGAGTTTTTTTTGTACGCATGGGTATATAATCTTGTTGTAGAGTGATGATGAATATGGACTTTAATGGTATAAATGTAAGTCCTGAAGTTATTGGTATTGAATTATGACTTTAATAGGTATATAATCTTCAAGATTGTATCACCACACTTTCTGATTATGATATGTTTTCCGGGAAAAAAAACAATTGAATCAAAGATAAGCCTGGTGGAGGTATGAAGCTGAACTATTGCCTTACGAATGAGAGGCATTGGGGTTCATTTTTCTAAATCAATAATGGAATTACCTCTGCAATAGGTGTACTGATAATTGTGTGCAGTTATAGGACTTAATGAATTAGTTGCTCAGTTATTTAGGACTAAATGACTTAGCTCATGGCTTTGTAAGAAAAAAAGATGGCATACGTTTGATAGTGTGAGCATAGCTCAATAATGGACTTAATGAATTAGTTGCTTGATAAAATGATAGATTCAGTGCAACAGTATAGTACTAGTTGCAGTGGAGTTGCTTGACCAGCGGTGGGGTCTAAGTTGAGACCCATAAGTTAGATAAACATAACGGGTTTCAAAAGTCACCTTAAAAATACACTGGATAGGAGGTGAAGATGATAACTGGAAGTGAGAATAGGATCTTGATTGTCATTACGTCCTAAATAGACAATGTAAACCTGTTTAAAAATATAACAATAACAAAGGAATATGACAGATGTGAGAGTTACAGTAAAGAAGGGACAAACACAAAAAAGTTATAAGCACTTTTGGTGGTAAAGTTACATCTGAGTTGGATGCCGAGTGAATAAAATAAAGTGATATAAATGCCAGGACCATAAAGGAGTGGTAAGCACTGGTCATCGTTACTGATATGAAATAAAAACCTACAATGCGAGTCAAGCTTAAATACCGAAGTAACTGATGAACTATTATTTTCTAAAGAATATGGGTGCTAACTGCTAATAGAGTCGATGGTTGAGGAAGTGCTTGCAGCCGAAGATTATAGCTCTATCATTGACATTATGAATTACCAAATAGTAGTGCAAGTGCTCATCATCATTCTTGAGTTAATAAAGTAGAAAGTCATATTTTATCTTTCTTCTGGTTCATAGTTTTGATGAATACACTAAATGGCTGCATTTCAGTAATACAAGCCCACGATTAAAAAGTCACATTTGGTTTGCTTTATTCCTTGTTATACCATATACTTCAAGGATATAGAGCTCTTCCCTATTCACATTAGGCAAATGAATAAAGCTTATTCGGATTGTGTTGCCGGTGGGTGATGAAGGTCGCTTCGTTTGAAACTTATTTTTTTTATTTCTTGCTTCCTACTTTAACTGTTATTTGAAGGAGTCTATGGTTTTTGTTTAAGTACTCTCATGTGAGGGCCTTTGTGAACTTGTTCTTCTTAGTTTGTTCTTCTCGTGTGAGGCCTGGAATTTGTTTTTTATTCCTCCATGGTGTTTAAATTATGAATAACATATGTTTCAGTGTTCTTCTTAGTTTGTTCTTCTCATGTGATGTTTAAATTATGAATAACATATGTTTGGTGTTTTATTCCTCCATGGTGTCAGTTATGAGCTTGTCCTGTTTGAGTAGTAAACCATTTTGGCAAAGGTCTTGTTAGTTGCAAAGGTATTGCGAGAATTTGAGCTAAATATGTCATTATGAGCTTGTCCTGTTTGAGTAGTAAACCATTTTGGCCAAAACCATTCTGACCCGTTACCTCACTTTCCTGACCCACTACATTTCACATAATGAAACAGCAAATTTGAAGTTTGAACCGAGAGGTTAAGATCGATACTGAGACAGAAGTGTTTGAATAATAATGGAGTTCTTCCTACACATGCTAAAACAATGTGGTGTTCAGATTGTGAAATATACTGTAGTCGATCTTATAAAACCATCTCTTTGCTGGAATGGATAGGTTTATTGGATTTGTCTGAAATGTGGTTTGTTAAACATGGATAACGAAGTAGTTGAAGTTAAAAAAAAGTATAATGAAGTTGATATTCAAGAAAACAATTATCAGTGAATGCATTTATTTATTTGTGTGTATAGAACATGCATGAAGTGGTAGCAACATGGATATATAGTCTGTCATGCATTTGTTTATGGTGGTACCATTTTTTGTTGGTTCCATTGAATTCTCTCCCACTCATCATAAACAGAAATGTTGCTTTATGCATTCATATATATATGTCACGTCTTGGACTTGTTGTATGAGGACATATAAATCGTTCTCTCTTTATAATACTAATCCTTCACCCACGATATAAATTGTTATCTCTTTATAATACTAATACCTCTGCTCAGAAAGTTGCTTCAAAAGTGGAAGAAGGACCTCAAGAAGCTGGTTATTTCATGTGAAGTGTAACTTATGTTTTGAGGGTATATTTGTAATTTGGTTATCTTCCTTTCCTTTCCTTCCAACTTAAAATAAAAACTCAAAAACACAAATAAAAATAACCACTTTCTTCACAGTGTCATTCCCTACTTTCCCCTTCCCATCCCATCCTCTTCCATTCTTTAAAACTTTGACTGGAGAACATAGCGTAAATAAGCTCCTCATTAGGACACCTTGCTAAGAAACTAGTGTATGCTTTTCTTTGAAAAAGAACAACTACTTAAAGTAGTTATATTTTGCTACAAACGATATATGGACTTTCATAATTGGAATTTCATGTTGCCACCACTTTCAGCATATTTGTAGTTTAAAAACATGTTAATTTAGGAGGCATTCTTTTGGTCCATTTTCAATGTCAGTCACAATATGTGTTACCCTTTATTTAATTGGATAACATGTTTAGACCTCAGTAATGAATTATAGATTTTGCTTAGACGTATTAATTTGATCGGTGTGGGTCAAATAACTTACTAACTGTAGCATGATTAAGAGTAACTTATGGGGAAAAAAACATGTTCTTATATAGATTTTATCTTTGACCCTGTAGTAAGTTTAAAAACTATGGCTCTTTTTTTATTTGGTCTTAAAGTTCGTTTGTATTTGTTTCTGATATTTGGATTTACTTGAAACAATTAGGGGGTGTTTCTTTCGGCTTATATAGCCGGCTTATAGCTTATTTGGTTTTGGGTATATATTTCATAGGCTCACTTTTTGTGGCTTATTCTAAAACTTTACGGCTTATATAAGTTTAAATAAGCCATAAGCCGGATTATTTATTTGTAAAAAATGTCATGTAGCATAGCATGTTTTCACGCCATCATCACATACTTGCTAACTTATTTGTGAAATAATGTTTTCAGGGGAAGGTAGTTGTTATCCGAAGAGAATGTGCTAGACAACCCAGGTCAAATCAAGTAGACCCGGCTGCAAAACCTAGCAACGGAGAATTGTTTTGATTTAATGCATACAAAAACGTTGCGACATTTATACTTCACAAATGATGAGCCTTGCGTTAGTAACTAAGTATAATTGCTTTCATTAGGGAATTGTTGTTTGTTCCAAGCAATTGAAAGCCTATGCAGGCATGTGTAGTGTTTTTAGATGTTCCAATTTTTATGGTTGTAATGTTACGCTGCATGTATTTATAACCTTGAAACGAATTGAACTTTGGCAAGAATGAGTTTTTATTTTCCAGTCCAAAGGGGAGGTGCTATGTCACAATTTAGCATCTCTAACAGTATATGACAATAGTATTGATGACAATGGCTTCGACTTCATACTCCTTTTTTTTGCTGCCTAAACTAACGTATACAAACACCCCGCGACAACGCGCAGGCCTATAACATAGTACAAGTACATTCATACACATACTTTTTTCTTCGCGTGTGAAAAAAATTTCTTCACTGGTAAATACACCGACATTTATACATGAAATATACTTTTTTCTTCACGTGTGAATAAACTTTTTACGCAATTAAATACATGTACCTTGATACATGAGCATACATTTTTTTCTTCGTGTGTGAATAAACTTTATTCACTAGCAAATACATGAACATTTATACATGAGCATATTTTTTTTCTTCGCGTATGAATAAATTTTATTCATACATGGATATTTTTTATACTTGAATCGCAAAAATAAGATATATTATCCTTCTTAATTTTGATCTAATGGAAAATATTAGTTAACCAATTTTTCTTAAAATTTCACAAAAAATTTAACAAATTTCAAAAAAAAAATTCAAAATTTTTTTGAAATTATTTTCATCACATGTGAAAAAAAAATTCTGAAACTTTTTTTCCCAAAACTTTTTTTTCGAATTTTTTTTTCAATTTTTTTCGTCACATATGAAAAAAATCTTCACACATGTGAAAAAGAATTTCACAAATTTTCACATGTGAAAAAAAAATTTCAATTGTGAAAATTTAAAATTTTCGAAAAAGATTTTTTCTGAATTTTTTTTTCCAAATTTAAAATTCTCGAATTTTTTTTCTTCACATGTGAATAAAAAAAATCGTCACATGTGAAAAAATTTAGAATTAAAAAAAATATATATTTTCACATGTGAATTTTTTTTAAATACTATATTATAATGCAAAAGAATTTCACAAATTTTCACATGTGATAATTTTCAATTTCGTGTGAAAAAAAAATTCACTTGTGAAAATTTAAAATTTTCGAAAAAGATTTTTTCTGATTTTTTTTTCCAAATTTAAAATTTTCGTTTTTTTACTTCACATGGGAAAAAAAATTCGTCACATGTGAAAAATTTTAGATTTTTTTTTTTTAAATTTTTTCACATGTGTAAAATTTCTTAATACTATATTATAATGCAAAAGAATTTCACAAATTTTCACATGTGATAATTTTCAATTTCATGTGAAAAAAAATTTCACTTGTGAAAATTTAAAATTTTAGAAAAAGATTTTTCTGAATTTTTTTTTCCAAATTTGAAATTTTAGATTTTTTTTTTCTTCACATGTGAAAAAAATTCGTCACCTTTGAATAATTTTAGATTTTTTAAAAAAAAAATCACATGTGAAAATTTTCTTAATACTATATTTTAATGCAAAAGAATTTCACAAATTTTCACTGTGATAATTTTCAATTTCATGTGAAAAAAAAAAATTTCACTTGTGAAAATTTAAAATTTTCGAAAAAGATTTTTTCTGAATTTTTTTTTCAAATTTAAAATTTTCGAATTTTTTTTCTTCACATGTGAAAAAAAATCGTCACATGTGAAAAATTTTAGAATTTTTTTTAAAATTTTTTTCACATGTGTAAAATTTCTTAATACTATATTATAATGCAAAAGAATTTCACAAATTTTCACATGTGATAATTTTCAATTTCACGTGAAAAAAAATTTTCACCTGTGAAAATTTAAAATTTTCGAAAAAGATTTTTTCTGAATTTTTTTTTTCCAAAGTTAAAATTTTCGAAATTTTTTTTCTTCACATGTGAAAAAAATTCGTCACATGTGAATAATTTTAGATTTTTTTTTTAAAAAAATTTTCACATGTGAAAATTTTCTTAATGCTATATTATAATGCAAAAGAATTTCACAAATTTTCACATGTGATAATTTTCAAGTTCATGTGAAAAAAAAAATCACTTGTGAAAATTTAAAATTTTAGAAAAAGATTTTTTCAGAATTTTTTTTTTCAAATTTAAAATTTTTGAATTTTTTTTCTTCATGCGTGAAAAAAAATTCGTCACATGTGAAAAATTTTAGAATTTTTTTTAAACTTTTTCACATGTGAAAAATTTCTTAATACTATATTATAATGCATGGAAAATCCAAGCTACGAGTTATATATTTTGACATGTGACCAAGTGATTCACGCATTTTAAAAAGGTACGAGACACATATTTTCACATATGACCAAGTTCAAGCATTTAAGATCCATGTTCCAGGTGCAACAGGTCTTTAGAAATAAAGGAAAAGATAATCAACCTAAGATATTGTAGGTTTAGCTGATTAGATACAATAGTTACTTAGCTAAAGGTTCCCATGAAATGAGATTTCACATGTTCATTTGTATCCAATGCTGAATTTGCAAGACAAAGATCAACCACTTGCCATTCAACGAAATGTGAATTTCAAGATGACTCATTAACTTTTTTCACATGTGAAGGTTAACAAATACTAGTCAGAAATTTATGGCGAATACAATTCTTTAATAAGGAAGTGTATATTGTACATCAACTGAGGTTGCAATGAGATTGTGTGGATGAGAATAAGATACAATGACACAGCTATCCGCATATACATAACATGAAGATATTCTTACTAAACTTAAATAATCGTCTATTAAACATCAGTATCTCCTATTTTTTGCACTTCTAGTATAAAAAATATGCTAGTAAGATCAAAGCTTCAATCCTTGCTCATAATTTTTCACATGCGAAGATATTCTTACAAAACTTAATAATCGTCTATTAAACATCAATATCACAAAGAGCATTGATTGACATGCCTAATTAGTATGCTTAATTGGCATGTCTAATCTATGTGGCAGCATACTATTGGTGACTGGAGAGGGACCTACTTCTACACAAACCAATAAACCATTGACACGTCAATTTAGGCACACAATTAGTCATATTATTAGGCATCCAAATCAATTCTCTATCACAAAATTTTTCACTTCTAGTATAAAAAAATATGCTAGTAAGATCAAAGATTCAATCCTTGCTCAAAATATTCACATGTGAAGATATTCTTACAAAAATTAAATAATCGTATATTAAATATCAATATCTCCTATTTTTACACTTCTAGATTAAAGAGTACGCTAGTAAGATCAAAGCTTAAATTCTTGCTCATACTTTTCATATGTGAAGATATTCTTACAAAACTTAAATAGTCGTCTATTAAACATCAAAATCTCCAATTTTTCCACTATAGTATAAAAAATATTCTCACCGCCGTTCAAGAAAAAAAAAGTATAAAAAATATGCTAGTAACATTAAAGCTTTAATCCTTGCTCATAATTTTCATGTGTTAAGACATTCTTACAAAATTTAAATAATCGTCTGTTAAACACCAATATCTCTTATTTTTACACTTCTAGCGTAAAAAGTACGCCACTAAGATCAAAGCTTCAATCTTTGCTCATAATTTTCACGCGCGAAGATATTTATTACAAAACTTAAATAATTGTCTATTAAACATCAACATCTCTTATTTTTTTCACTTCTAGTATAAAAAATATGCTAGTAAGATCAAAACTTTAATCTTTGCTCATATTTTTCACATGTGAAGATATTCTTACAAAAACTTAAATAATCGTCTATTAAACATAAATATCTCACATTTTTCCACTTCTAGTATAAAAAAATGTGCTAGGATCAAAGCTTCAATATTTGCTCATTAATTTTCATCACGAAGATATTATTTAAAAACTTAAATAATCGTCTATTAAACATCAATATCTCCTACTTTTGCACTTCTAGTAAAAAAAATATATGCTAGTAAGATCAATGCTTCAATCCTTGCTCATAATTATCACATGTGAAGATCTCCTTACAAAACTTAAATAATCGTCTATTAGACATTAATATCTCCTATTTTTACACTTCTATTACAAAAAGTATGCTAGTAAGTCAAAGCTTCAATGCTTGTTTTCACGCGCGAAGATATTTTTTACAGAACTAAAATATACGTGTATTAAACATGAGTATCTCCTATTTTTGCACTTTTGGTATAAAAAAATACATCAAAGCTTTAATCATTGCTCATAATTTTCACGCGCGAAGATATTTTCTAAAAAAGCTTAAATAATCGTCTATTTTTGCACTTCTAGTATAAAAAAAGTAAATGCTCATGTATAAATGTATGTGTATTTCGTATTTACTAGCGAATAAAGTTTATTTACACGCGAAGAAAAAAATCAATAAAGTACCTGTATTTACTAGTAAAGAAAGTTTATTCACTTAAAGAAAAAAAAAGTATATGCTCATATGTAGATGTACATGTATTAACTAGTGAAGAAAATTTATTCACATACGAAGAAAAAAGTATATGCTCATGTATAAATTTACGTGTATTTACCTCTGTATATTAACACGCCAAGAAAAAAAATACTTGCTCATTTATAAATATGTTACTAGTAGTATCTATACGCTCATGTAGTTGTACGCTCATGTATAAATGTACGTGTAATCACTAGTGATGCACTTATTCACACCCGAAGAAAAAAAGTATATGCTCGAGACAAATATTGGTCACAGGTAAAAATATATGTTGTCGTAGCTTTTTAAGATGCTTGAACAAGTCGGTCACATGTGATGATTTTCCAAATAGCAAGAAAAGTACCTCATCTATCTTAAATATGAGACTACAGCCAATAAAAAAAACTAGAGGTGGCAAAATGGGCGGACACGGGCACGAGCCAAAACGGGCACGAGCTAAACGGGCAAAATATAATTCGGGCTAAACGGGCACGGGCTAAAACAGGCACGTGCCAAACGGGCAAATTGTAATTCGGATCAAACAAGCACGGGTCAAAATTGGAGCGGGTCAAACGGGCTATTTAAAAAACATGAATTACAAAATAAGACACGATGAAATTAACACCCAAGAAAAGGAATACAAATAAATTTTGATGACAACCATACTAATTAAACTGTTGACAAAACTAGCATGATAAAATCAATACAAAAAAGAGCATATGTATTCCAATTAGGAAAAATGTAGACCAAGTCTGACTCAATCCAACATACATGAAACTAAGTTCAAAGTGACTTCTGGAATCAAAACTTTCCACTTCAAATGACATCCGCAAATAAATGACCAGCAATTACATGCCACAAAACTATTTCCTTCCGTTGATGATGAAACAATTATATCTCTATTTTCGTTTTCCTTTCCATCTCTGGAACGAGTCAATTCAGACTCAATCTCCTCCAAACGACGCCTCAACATTACAACTTCTGCCTGCTGTTTTCCATTTCCCTCCTCTCCATTTCAACCACCTGATCAGCCATTTTCTGACATTCTTCTATTTTCTTCTCCAATTCCCTCTTCAACATATTTGTTCGCTCATTCACTTTCATGTTAATCTCCTCACTTTCCTTCTCTTCTGCTTCTGCAAGTTTAGCCCTCAGGCCTGCAATCTCTTCTTCCTTTTTCATAAGTTGTTTATGAGCTTCATTCTTCTCCTTCTCTCTTATCTTATTCTCCATTTGCAGCTTGCAGATGAACTGATCCGCAGCTGTGATCCTTGATCCCAAAACCACATCTGATGAAGAATCATCTGCCTTGATTAGTGTATGTGGTCCACGCACAATGCATTTGGCTTTCACACCATATTCCATTGTTGATATGGTCTTGTGCATTTCCTTGGGGTCTGGGCTCGCACACAAAATCATAAAATCTTTGACTTGTCATCCTCAAACGAATCCTGTTCACAACAGAAAGACATATACAGAACTTAGCGACACCAACTCTAGCAATATGTATCATCATAGAAAGTTATATTAACAATTAATATCGAGATATATTTTACCAACCTGCAAAAGCATTGTTAGCTTGCTGTCTCTGAATGGCACATGAGAATCACCATTGGCAATGGACGCCACCACTCTCTTCAAAGCTATATTCCCCTGATTGATCTTTGCAGTCTGCAAGTTCAATCCAAAAGAAACGGCTTTATTTCAGTAACTGCTAGTAAAAAGGTAAATTTAAACAGAACATAAACACATCTTTCATGATCTGTGAAAATGATACGGGAATTTATGTAACACCCCATGTCCGCTTTGATCAAAATTTAAAACTTTATACGCGGAAACGCTTGACTTTTATAGACATGCTGTCACTCTTTGGAAAACTGACAAAAATCTATACACATTCAGGACTTGAGATTATTTTTAAATGAAAGTAGACTCAATTACCTTCAAAACGACGGGTGGCGCGACCCGTGACGACTTACGGATTAAAAGATATGATTTTTCAAAGTTTACCAAAATCTGTCCAAATCAAACCGAAATTTCAACCGAAATTTGAGAATTTGGTACCAAATTTCGGTATAAACCGAAATTTGGGATATCCATACCGAAATTTGGCCCTTTTTCACAATAATCGACCCCTGCTACCTTATATCCACGCCAAACTCACTCAAAGCCATTAGATTAACATAACAAACGTGTTCCAAGGGCACTTGACCCGTTTACAACCCAAAATGGGTAATTTCATACATAAACCAAACACCCCTTTATACTTGACTATAAACACTTCAAACATGCTTTGACTTACCACCATGACTACCAAATCATTAGAACTTCTTTATCATACACTTTGACACTTGAGTTAACTTTATAGAACATGAAAAGACCAACGGGGGTACAAACTTACACACTTGAGCTCGGTATCTACCTAAGCTCTAATTCCTTACCAATATACTAACCTTCCGCATAAATGAACCATACTCCATATCCCACGCCTTCCTTAAACACAAGGACCTACAAAAGGGATTGACAACTAAACCATAAGCTTTCGCTTAGTAAGTAAAACGATCATAACATATCATCATACTTCAAACCACATAATGCATCATATACATAAAACACTTACATCATGGCTCACTACTCAAATCTCAACTAGCACATAACATCAACATATCCATAGCTTCTTCAACACATAAGCCATAACATGGCATCACATAAGCATAACCCAAGCTCATCTTCTCGTCATAAACATACATAACACATAATGATAGAAATCCATATAACATATGCTATCATCATTTTACTTACCTCAATCCAAGCTAAACAACAACAAGAACATCATCATCATCACAACCTTCCATCATCATCACCATCCTTCACAAATAATCACAACCTAACAACATAATAATCAAATACATAACAAGGGTTAACAAAACCTATCAAAACATAATCATCTACCTTACCATATCATCATATGATCATATCTTGATCATATGATGAAAACCCACTTTACTCAATATCTATAGCTTTACTAAATCAAGACAATAGATTACTTACTTGTGATGATCATTACTAAAGAAAGACTATAGACACTACATCTTCACTTTCTTCATCTTAGATCATCACTTAGCTATTTTCCCTCCCTTTTCTTCTCACTAGAAACCGGCCTTCTCAAAGGCTAAAGAATAATATGGATTTCTCTAGAAATCCATAGATAATCTTATCTAGACACAAGTTTGGCTTAATGGCAAGAAAGGCCCCTCAAGTCCCTTTCCTTCTATCTTGGCCACACTTAACTTAAAACATACTTACCCCAATGGCAACTTAGGCCCCTTTAGTTATCCATCATATTATATTACTATATTAGTCATACTTTGACTATTAATTGGCTATCGGGTTTGACCATTACGTAACTTTCGTTGACTGGCCAATCACATAAAGTCTTTATTCGCTTTCATCTAGGGTGGGGTCCCAAAACCCGAGAAACGGGTCTAACAATTCTATCCCCCTTATTTAGATTTCGTCCCCGAAATCTCTCGTCTAAAACTATCCAAAACTAAAACACCACATATAGATGTTCTCATTCTCATGCTTTCTAAGCCAATTCCTTGCAACGATCTAAATGATCATGCAATTTCTAAACTTGCTATACATAAACATAACTCATAATCCACTAAAAACAACTTTCTCATCACAAGCTTAACTAAAATTTCCCACAATTGACGACTTGTCATACGGGAAAATTTTACTACTTTGACTTTACATAAGTCAAACTTCATCACTATAACACGATATACACCCATGCACTAACAAGACATAACATCTTATACCGGTTAATTTCGCATCTTACATAATACTAACACTTATCTACTTCAAAACCGGTAACTTATTTCAATTTACACAAAGTACCATACAAACGGCACCTTCAAAAATTCTTTCTCGCGCATTACTTTAGCAAGCTTTCTTATTAACTATCGGAAAAGCTCACCAATTAACTTATCAATTTAATGCATAATTCATTCTAGACGTCTATCTTAAGGTTCACATATGACCTTAGCACCGCTATAAACTTTTATTCACATCTAATCTCTTGTCTTATGACGTCTAACTCGTTTTAGTTTTCACGTTCTCATTTCTCTACCAGTATTCATGCCATATCGGTTACACATAAGCCCACTCGTTTATAACTCTTTACTTACATAAAAAGGCGTCCCAATCCATGCAAGTAAGGAATTATAAACTTATGGTTCGGAGATTTACAATTTCTTTATTTAAATGAAGAGGCGTCCCAATCCATTTAAATAAGGAGATTATAAATCATCCTACTCACGTACTTCCGACACAACAATCATACTTGCTTTACTTTTCATCTTTTCTAGCCTTGGATCCAATCTCATTAACTTTCCATCCATGCCATAAAGGCAAGCTAACAACCATGCCGCGAAGGCAAGCTAAACAACCATGCCATAAAGGCAAGCTAACAACCATGCCGTGAAAGGCAAGCTAATAACCATGCCGTAAAGGCAAGCTAACAACCATGCCATGAAGGCAAGCTAGGCCATCTCAAAGAATGCCAAAACACATGCCACGAAGGCAAGCTAGGCCATCTCAAAGGATGCCAAAACACATGCCATAAAAGCAAGCTACAACCATGCCCTAAGGCAAGCTAACAATCCATGCCATAAAGGTAAGCTGAGCTATCCCGAAGGATACCATAACATCCATGCCATAAGGCAAGCTGGGCTATCACGAAGGATACCATAACTAGAGCATTGGATCCAAGCTATATCTATCTTATCATCTTTACTCATTTTATCTTTCATGTACTTTTATAATTAAGTACACGCTATCATCTCAACATTTCTCATTGCCTTACGCAATCTCAACATTCACTATCACGCTTACTATCATCTAGACAAGTTTCTGTATAACACTTGCCCATTTATTAAATTTGCATTCTCACAATGCAACTTATCTTTCATCCGTCAACCCCAAGTTGACTCATATACTTGCTATGTGTCATCTTTATTTAGACAATTTATATGTAATGCTTATTCATTACAACTTACACATCTCAACGTGTTCTTACAACACACTTTTACTATCACCCGTCAACCCTTGTTGACCATATTCTCAACTCATACTATCACTTCATTTAATCTATTCAACTTTCACGCATATAAACCTTACATAGGTTTATTCTATAACACTTTCGCAATCTCATCATACACATTCCAAATATAGACTAACATGGTTATATTCATGTTTTACATTTCTTTCTAGTATACTTCAAGTCACTTATGACTTCTAGCGCAATCTATATCTCATTCATCACTTTTTAGTCATCATGCTTTACCATATATTACTAACACGTTTTACTTATCAAACATGTTTTATATGAAACATGATCTCATCACGTGTTAAATATACACTTTAACTTTCTCATTTTAGTTACTCATATAAAGATTTCATGCCTTCAAGCATCTATTCGTTATCATAACAATCTTGTCTTTCTAATCAACCAACTACAACATACTTCAATATTCATACCTTACTTTATATCATGCTTTCAAAGCATTTATGCTTTATCCAACACTTACCATACTTATCTTTTCTTATTTCACATGTCGATGTGTTCTTTCAACTTCCTTTCAACACTAAGTGATCATATATTATGCATTCCAATGCATCTATCTCAATTCATACACTTCTATACAATCGTGCTCTCAAGCACACCGCATAAAAATTAGACATATAATAAACTACCATAGACTTAACATTACATAAGCAATCCTATCATAACATTTAACACTTATCCAACAAGTGTTAAAACATTTATAACATAATCAAAACATAAAGTCTATGGCATCATACATCATATCGCATAATCAATCTATGTCTAAACTTCAACATTTTAATAGCCGCAAGCAATAGCCAACCTCATAACTAAGGCATCATAAACCTTAGTTCACTTACTAACCCATCTCTAACACCGCTTAGCATGGCTACTCGCATTCTATTACTATTACTCGATTAAACAATCACATATTTGCAATACAAATCACCGGCACCAACCAAGGTGTGCGGTCAACTAATCATCTAAACATCTCAAGTCCCCATGGACTTGTATCTCAAACACAACAACACTATCACAAGCATACCTCACCTATCATCAATAGGATCGACTAACATAAAACATAATCCGTCTAGCACTTAGCAATCAATTTCCGCGCGACTAACACTTACGTCTAACGCTTCTACGAGTGGTTTAAGACTAGGCAACCTATAGTGGAAACCTAATTCACTTAAACCGAAGCTCTGATACCAATTTGTAACACCCCATGTCCGCTTTGATCAAAATTTAAAACTTTATACGCGGAAACGCTTGACTTTTATAGACATGCTGTCACTCTTTGGAAAACTGACAAAAATCTATACACATTCAGGACTTGAGATTATTTTTAAATGAAAGTAGACTCAATTACCTTCAAAACGACGGGTGGCGCGACCCGTGACGACTTACGGATTAAAAGATATGATTTTTCAAAGTTTACCAAAATCTGTCCAAATCAAACCGAAATTTCAACCGAAATTTGAGAATTTGGTACCAAATTTCGGTATAAACCGAAATTTGGGATATCCATACCGAAATTTGGCCCTTTTTCACAATAATCGACCCCTGCTACCTTATATCCACGCCAAACTCACTCAAAGCCATTAGATTAACATAACAAACGTGTTCCAAGGGCACTTGACCCGTTTACAACCCAAAATGGGTAATTTCATACATAAACCAAACACCCCTTTATACTTGACTATAAACACTTCAAACATGCTTTGACTTACCACCATGACTACCAAATCATTAGAACTTCTTTATCATACACTTTGACACTTGAGTTAACTTTATAGAACATGAAAAGACCAACGGGGGTACAAACTTACACACTTGAGCTCGGTATCTACCTAAGCTCTAATTCCTTACCAATATACTAACCTTCCGCATAAATGAACCATACTCCATATCCCACGCCTTCCTTAAACACAAGGACCTACAAAAGGGATTGACAACTAAACCATAAGCTTTCGCTTAGTAAGTAAAACGATCATAACATATCATCATACTTCAAACCACATAATGCATCATATACATAAAACACTTACATCATGGCTCACTACTCAAATCTCAACTAGCACATAACATCAACATATCCATAGCTTCTTCAACACATAAGCCATAACATGGCATCACATAAGCATAACCCAAGCTCATCTTCTCGTCATAAACATACATAACACATAATGATAGAAATCCATATAACATATGCTATCATCATTTTACTTACCTCAATCCAAGCTAAACAACAACAAGAACATCATCATCATCACAACCTTCCATCATCATCACCATCCTTCACAAATAATCACAACCTAACAACATAATAATCAAATACATAACAAGGGTTAACAAAACCTATCAAAACATAATCATCTACCTTACCATATCATCATATGATCATATCTTGATCATATGATGAAAACCCACTTTACTCAATATCTATAGCTTTACTAAATCAAGACAATAGATTACTTACTTGTGATGATCATTACTAAAGAAAGACTATAGACACTACATCTTCACTTTCTTCATCTTAGATCATCACTTAGCTATTTTCCCTCCCTTTTCTTCTCACTAGAAACCGGCCTTCTCAAAGGCTAAAGAATAATATGGATTTCTCTAGAAATCCATAGATAATCTTATCTAGACACAAGTTTGGCTTAATGGCAAGAAAGGCCCCTCAAGTCCCTTTCCTTCTATCTTGGCCACACTTAACTTAAAACATACTTACCCCAATGGCAACTTAGGCCCCTTTAGTTATCCATCATATTATATTACTATATTAGTCATACTTTGACTATTAATTGGCTATCGGGTTTGACCATTACGTAACTTTCGTTGACTGGCCAATCACATAAAGTCTTTATTCGCTTTCATCTAGGGTGGGGTCCCAAAACCCGAGAAACGGGTCTAACAATTTACCTGCATTTTCGCTTCAAATCCAGTTTGACCAGCTTGTTCTATATTTTCAGACCCAGCCATGTCGACAAGCATTAGGCGTCCACCCACAGTTGGGACATCAAGGATGATCTGCAACAAAAGTATTTAATCAGTTTAACTCCACATAAAAAGAATTTTTTATTATCAAGATTCTTGATTATATGTATGTATCCAAAAATTTTTGTAGTATGTATGCACAGTTGGGACATCAAGATTCTTCTGGAATTTTTAATTTCATCTAAACTCCACTAGATCCATTTTTTTATTTATACTGAAAACTTGTTTCAGAAGAAAACATTTAACCCATTACTCGACCCACCATCTTGTCACCTCTAGTGACTTGTACTTGTGCAAGGATACTAAGGTGAAGACAATCTGTCCTAGGGGATATTTGAGATACGGTGAGGGTATGGTGGCAATTTTGACTCGATTATCTACAAATGGGTTGATTTGGGAACAGACTAGCTAGAAGACTTAACCAAAAGGAAACGAGTCACATGGGTCGCAAAAAGTCATCCAGAGTGTGCACAAATGCATAAAACCTCGTAATATGCTTCCTTTAATAACTCGTATTATACTTGTAAATATTCTGATTCTGTAATCATAGATTAGACATTATATATAACTTATAAACCTCAAAGAACATGGAAACAAAAAGTGTTTGTGGTCGGTGCTACCTGACTTGACCGCACTTAGAATTTACCCATTTTTAACCGAACCCAGTACCCAACCCCTCATTTTGTCACCTCTAGGAGAGGGTAAAATATGACCAGTCAATATTACAACAATAATAAACCTTAACACGAACAACAAATTCTTCCTAATTTCCTATTGTCAATATTAGTTAACAAGCTATCTCATCATGGTTCACCTAATGTGTGTGTATACAGATTTCCTCATACACTTAGAAACTCATGTACCTTGTACATAAATAAGGCACAGAGAGCATAAAAGATACAGAAATGAGAACACTAGAATGAGTAGAGTCTATGACCAACCGTAACCATAGTCAAGAACGTATACAAGTATGCGGGAAAACGGGTAGAGCAAGAAAGCTATAAACGACGTCCATAAAGGGAAAGTTGTTCGGCAACTCCGAAAAACCCCCATAATGATGCATATGATAAGAATCACTAGAACTTCTGATGAGAAATCCCATGTAATCCTCCAACATATACAAGGGCTAAGAACACCGATAAGCATAGTACATTGTTCATTGTTATCGCTCCATATAACTACATAAAAAAAATTAAAAAAAAATAAAAAAGAAAAAGAAAGAAGAGGGTCTATGGAATTGCTTCTTTAAATGCTATTTTGGCTTATTTTAAGCATATATACAGATATGAGTGTTTGGATAAACCTGCTAATGTGTTAATCTTAGGAAAATAAGTATTTAGAAATAATTCATGTAATCTCTTTTATTAAAATGTAATGACTGAGAGGAATAGGACAAACCTCAGAAAATGTTAAAGAGTCGCATATTTGTTTTTTACGAGTGGCAAAGATGATAGCCGACACCGCTTCACTTGAGTTTGTTGCTAGTGGCAACACGATGAATGAGATGAAGAAAGACGGGATAATTGTTGCAGCAGAAAAATTACCAACAGCATCCACCAAAGGGTCAGCAAATGCAGCCGCGATTGCAGTGCCTAGTAGCAACAATAGCACAGCCTTAATTGTTGTCGTTCGAGGGTCATCTATTCCCTTTTCTTCCTCATCTTCACTGGCTTGATCTCCCAAAAGATCGTGCTCTTTCTTCGTCTCCTATAAAACCAATAATATGCATAAAAAATCAGGTTCAATTCTAAAAAAGGTCTCTTTGCAAAGGCCATTAAACCATACCTCATACTAATCATGGACATATTTTAACGCGTCAGAACAGCAGTTGAAGTAGTCTTTCTAAAACCCTTAGCCTCGTTAAGCCGTCTTCCGACCCCTGCTACAAATTCATTAAACTCAACTTCATTGTTTTCAGATGTATCAAAATCTTTCATAACTTTAGTCACGGCATCTTCTTCATTTACATTGATCTCATATAACTACATTCCTACAAAAATTTCCTGTAATTCTGGAAGTGAAAGGCTCCCGTCTTTGTTAGTGTCAATTGAGTTAAACAGCCTGACATAGCAACAAGCGCGAAAAGGTTAAGACTAAGGAGAACTGGAAAAAGATACAATAGATGTCATAACCCATTTATTTCAAAATGGGTTGATGTGGTTATGTATTATCTTAACGGGTCATTGAGTATATGGTACATAGTTTAGCTATAACCTAAACTGGCTCACTACTTCAAATGGCTAGGAAGTCATCTGAAGTCTAGGCAAATACATTCAAAAATCGTAGTAGAATCCATTACTAAAAAGGTATCTCAATAAGATATCGAGTTAATCTGTTAACTGTCCCCTTTTAGCTATTGTATCTTTTATATGCATTTCAGTCATTTGAAGACGGGTTTGGGTCATTTTGTAACAATTTTTTTCAACAAGTAGGCTATCTATGAAATGCTAATTTTATGTATCGAATCATTGCATTTAAATATAACATCAGATTTTATATAGAAATACTAAGCTGGTGTTTGAATTTGCCTTTATCAGGTGATATTCAATATCATGACTTAATTGTCTGCAAGGCAGCCTGACCCAACCCCATATATGTACACCCTCACACTTCAATTACCAATTACAACTAATTGCACATTGCCCAATCCGCCTGACCCACCAGTTTAACGACCTCTATATTAATCATGAAAGGCAAAGTATAACAGAACTAACTTGTCTAGAAATTCTCTGTTAGGTTCACCGTGGCTATCTAAAAGTCTTCCAAGAGCATGCATTTTCAAGTAGTTTAAAATCCTAGATCGTTCGTTCTTATGCTTTGCAAAATCAAGGTGTCTCTTTTGCAATGTTGGTTTATAAACCTTAAAAACCGTTGCACAATATCTTTAGTTTTTCACACTCTCAGAATACAAGTATAGTTTAGATACCCTAATTGATTCAGGATAGCAATTATCACCTGATAAAGGCAGTATACAACTAGTAGTGAAACAGATAGAATGAAAGCTAGTAAAACCGTGGTGTGTCTTGCAGAAGTTGAATGAAGGATTTGTGGGAATTGGACAACTATAAATGGAAGCACGGATACAGCCATTATCATTGCAGAATAGCTTGTCCAAATATCAGTATTCACACCAGACCCTGCACCACATTACAAAGAATGGCATTTATACATCATAAATACTCCAAATACTGTCTAGAATTGTGATTTTTAGGGATATCGATGTTGAATAAAAATTTATATTTTCATATTGCCGAAAGTGTTAGTAAGTCCAAGCCTATATCTGAAGGAGGATTAAGAAAGGGTTAATATCTATGTTTGTGTTTTCTCAGAAGTTATGCACGCATGCAGCCTAATTTTTGGACCACATGTTGAACACGTTCCAAGAAGTGACCAAGAACAAAGGCATCAAATGGATACTCAATGCTCAACAAACATAAGCTACATAGCAGTTTTCATTGCTGATTCATTTGGCAAAGCAATGCACATATATTTAAAAACAGTTATCATGTCTTCGATTGCAACATTACCTATTATCAATTTCCAAACTTAAAAGTAACTTTACGCACACTTAATATAAGCTCATAAGCCACAAAAATTGAGCTTATGGGCTTTTCAAATCATACATAAGCTCATAAGCCTACCATATAAGCAAAGACAAACACCCTCTTAACACCAACTTATCACAATATCTTTTGTAAATATGTAGATATTTCCATATACCGCAACACCAATAAATCACAGCATCTAGAGCAACTAACTTTAATCATATCATTCAAATTCACTAACACGTAACAACATTTATCAGCTTAGTCCAAATAAAAAAAACCTAAAATTTAAAACTAATGCATGATCCGCAATCACAACATCAAGAACATAAAGCAACTAACTTTAATCAACTAATTCAAATTCGTTAATACCCCCCGGTCATTTTTGCTGACTTGAGAATCTGGAATATACTTCACTTTTGTTGCTTGTGCCGAAAAGCCTAGAATGCAGTGGCTCTATTAGCTCCATGTTAAGGACACTAGTTGCATATATGCTCACATGATCAAATAGCCCATTGAATATCTTCATATATGATTTCATAGCAGTGTGCCATGTTCATCAAGAAACTAAATAGAGGAACCTGTTACAAATACCTGACGATAGTCAAATCAGCAAACATGCATGACGGTATAGTAGATAGTGTGATATCTAAATTGAGAGTCTGCTAAAATAGTGCGATATCTAAATTGAGTGTCTGCTAAATAAGCTAGCTGTTAACCATATTGTGTTCACATGATTAGATATAATTTCTGAAGCGAAAATGCAAATAAAATCCCTAAAACAGGTCTGTTCCCACATATCAACGTGTAATTGGCATATTCAACTTCCACCATGACAGATGCTACCAATTCAATAATTACAGCTCCAGAAGTATAAGACATATACTGATATACATTATGCATTATTATCAACATTATGGGAGCACCAAATCAATCCAGCATACATCCAACAAGGACCCCACAAAGATAAGCTTTGAGAACCCATAATGCAAATTATCACCAGAATTCAAATGGAAAATGTTGATCACTAGACGAAAAGAAAAGGCCATCTCGTCAACTCCTATAGCGGATATTATTTTTCTCTTTGGGGAGTTGGGAAAGATGTTTTATTAGTCATATACAATGAAATTTACTGTTATCTGGATTCCGGAGGCTGCAACATCACAAGTCTACATACAAGTGACAGTTGGTTAATGAATAACAACACCTCACCAGAATACATATCACAAGTTGGAAGGGTAGAAATGTGTAAAGCACATCAGCAAAAAACAAATTGACAGCAAATACACTTAAGGGTCATACTACTTAACCTGGGACATTAAAGTGTCAACTGGAGTAGCATGTCATGTTGCCTATGCTCGTTATATAATTTTTAGTTACAGAGAACACACAGTAAACCAATGGCAATGACAACAATTTAGAATATGTTTACCACATGCCAATCTACCAACATCTTACTACTGTCCCACATGTGGTTATATAGTGTGCCATCAAACAAAGAGTAACTTATTCAGGGTCCTCATCTATCATTTCAAAGCATTTTAATCAAGAAACTGAACGAAGGAACTACTAGAAATATCTAATTCAACAAAGCAAGTAGTCAAATCAGATCATCTGAATGCCAATATCTTTAACACATGTTACCCAAAGATGGCGCTATTTCTAAGCCCGAATCTAATAAAAGAGTGAACAAAACATCTGATCCCTGATACACAAGATAAGTGAAAAAGAAATCAACTCGAGAGCTACAAATTCTGAAATAAATAACTACCACCATCTAATAGTTTAGAGTAATTTGGAAACTAAATTATTAAACAATTTAACAGTGTGGCATCCAACAAGTACTCCACAAAGGTATGCCTTAAGAACCCCTAACCAAGATAATTAGTAATATTCAATTTGAAAATGTTGAACATCACAAACAGGTGTCTGTAACTAGCCACGACTCGTTGCTGACCCGTAAGCATTTATGAATCTATTATTTCCTTTTAGCAGCGTGTAACAATCCTCCATCTCCTCGTCAAAGATTAGACATTCACCACAACCGTGTCACTTCCAATTGTTACAAGCATCCCTTTTTAAGCATGATCGTGATTTAGTTTAAATGTACCCTAATTTCTTCACATGTGAAGGTATTCGATACCTAATTTCTTCACATGTGAAGGTATTCGATACCTAATTTCTTCACATGTGAAGGTTTTCGATACCTAATTTCTTCACATGTGAAGGTATTCGATACCTAATTTCTTCACATGTGAAGGTTTTCGATACCTAATTTCATCACATGTGAAGGTTTTCGATACCTAATTTCTTCACATGTGAAGGTATTCGATACCTAATTTCTTCACATGTGAAGGTTTTCGATACCTAATTTCTTCACATGTGAAGGTATTCGATACCTAATTTCTTCACATGTGAAGGTTTTCGATACCTAATTTCTTCACATGTGAAGGTATTCGATACCTAATTTCTTCACATGTGAAGGTTTTCGATACCTAATTTCTTCACATGTGAAGGTATTCGATACCTAATTTCTTCACATGTGAAGGTTTTCGATACCTAATTTCTTCACATGTGAAGGTTTTCGATACCTAATTTCTTCACATGTGAAGGTATTCGATACCTAATTTCTTCACATGTGAAGGTTTTCGATACCTAATTTCTTCACATGTGAAGGTTTTCGATACCTAATTTCTTCACATGTGAAGGTTTTCGATACCTAATTTCTTCACATGTGAAGGTTTTCGATACCTAATTTCTTCACATGTGAAGGTATTCGATACCTAATTTCTTCACATGTGAAGGTTTTCGATACCTAATTTCTTCACATGTGAAGGTATTCGATATGTGAAGGTATTCGATACCTAATTTCTTCACATGTGAAGGTATTCGATACCTAATTTCTTCACATGTGAAGGTATTCGATACCTAATTTCTTCACATGTGAAGGTTTTCGATACCTAATTTCTTCACATGTGAAGGTATTCGATACCTAATTTCTTCACATGTGAAGGTATTCGATACCTAATTTCTTCACATGTGAAGGTTTTCGATACCTAATTTCTTCACATGTGAAGGTATTCGATACCTAATTTCTTCACATGTGAAGGTATTCGATACCTAATTTCTTCACATGTGAAGGTTTTCGATACCTAATTTCTTCACATGTGAAGGTTTTCGATACCTAATTTCTTCACATGTGAAGGTATTCGATACCTAATTTCTTCACATGTGAAGGTATTCGATACCTAATTTCTTCACATGTGAAGGTTTTCGATACCTAATTTCTTCACATGTGAAGGTATTCGATACCTAATTTCTTCACATGTGAAGGTTTTCGATACCTAATTTCTTCACATGTGAAGGTATTCGATACCTAATTTCTTCACATGTGAAGGTTTTCGATACCTAATTTCTTCACATGTGAAGGTTTTCGATACCTAATTTCTTCACATGTGAAGGTATTCGATACCTAATTTCTTCACATGTGAAGGTATTCGATACCTAATTTCTTCACATGTGAAGGTTTTCGATACCTAATTTCTTCACATGTGAAGGTTTTCGATACCTAATTTCTTCACATGTGAAGGTTTTCGATACCTAATTTCTTCACATGTGAAGGTATTCGATACCTAATTTCTTCACATGTGAAGGTTTTCGATACCTAATTTCTTCACATGTGAAGGTTTTCGATACCTAATTTCTTCACATGTGAAGGTATTCGATACCTAATTTCTTCACATGTGAAGGTTTTCGATACCTAATTTCTTCACATGTGAAGGTATTCGATACCTAATTTCTTCACATGTGAAGGTTTTCGATACCTAATTTCTTCACATGTGAAGGTTTTCGATACCTAATTTCTTCACATGTGAAGGTATTCGATACCTAATTTCTTCACATGTGAAGGTTTTCGATACCTAATTTCTTCACATGTGAAGGTATTCGATACCTAATTTCTTCACATGTGAAGGTTTTCGATACCTAATTTCTTCACATGTGAACGTTTTCGATACCTAATTTCTTCACATGTGAAGGTATTCGATACCTAATTTCTTCACATGTGAAGGTATTCGATACCTAATTTCTTCACATGTGAAGGTATTCGATACCTAATTTCTTCACATGTGAAGGTTTTCGATACCTAATTTCTTCACATGTGAAGGTTTTCGATACCTAATTTCTTCACATGTGAAGGTTTTCGATACCTAATTTCTTCACATGTGAAGGTATTCAATACCTAATTTCTTCTCATGTGAAGGTTTTCGATACCTAATTTCTTCACATGTGAAGGTTTTCGATACCTAATTTCTTCACATGTGAAGGTTTTCGATACCTAATTTCTTCACATGTGAAGGTATTCGATACCTAATTTCTTCACATGTGAAGGTATTCGATACCTAATTTCTTCACATGTGAAGGTATTCGATACCTAATTTCTTCACATGTGAAAGTTTTCGATACCTAATTTCTTCACATGTGAAGGTTTTCGATACCTATTTTCTTCACATGTGAAGGTATTCGATACCTAATTTCTTCACATGTGAAGGTATTCGATACCTAATTTCTTCACATGTGAAGGTTTTCGATACCTAATTTCTTCACATGTGAAGGTTTTCGATACCTAATTTCTTCACATGTGAAGGTTTTCGATACCTAATTTCTTCACATGTGAAGGTATTCGATACCTAATTTCTTCTCATGTGAAGGTATTCGATACCTAATTTCTTCACATGTGAAGGTTTTCGATACCTAATTTCTTCACATGTGAAGGTTTTCGATACCTAATTTCTTCACATGTGAAGGTATTCGATACCTAATTTCTTCACATGTGAAGGTATTCGATACCTAATTTCTTCACATGTGAAGGTATTCGATACCTAATTTCTTCACATGTGAAAGTATTCGATACCTAATTTCTTCACATGTGAAGGTTTTCGATACCTAATTTCTTCACATGTGAAGGTATTCGATACCTAATTTCTTCACATGTGAAGGTATTCGATACCTAATTTCTTCACATGTGAAGGTTTTCGATACCTAATTTCTTCACATGTGAAGGTATTCGATACCTAATTTCTTCACATTTGAAGGTTTTCGATACCTAATTTCTTCACATGTGAAGGTATTCGATACCTAATTTCTTCACATGTGAAGGTTTTCGATACCTAATTTCTTCACATGTGAAGGTTTTCGATACCTAATTTCTTCACATGTGAAGGTTTTCGATACCTAATTTCTTCACATGTGAAGGTATTCGATACCTAATTTCTTCACATGTGAAGGTTTTCGATACCTAATTTCTTCACATGTGAAGGTTTTCGATACCTAATTTCTTCACATGTGAAGGTATTCGATACCTAATTTCTTCACATGTGAAGGTTTTCGATACCTAATTTCTTCACATGTGAAGGTATTCGATACCTAATTTCTTCACATGTGAAGGTTTTCGATACCTAATTTCTTCACATGTGAAGGTTTTCGATACCTAATTTCTTCACATGTGAAGGTATTCGATACCTAATTTCTTCACATGTGAAGGTTTTCGATACCTAATTTCTTCACATGTGAAGGTATTCGATACCTAATTTCTTCACATGTGAAGGTTTTCGATACCTAATTTCTTCACATGTGAAGGTATTCGATACCTAATTTCTTCACATGTGAAGGTATTCGATACCTAATTTCTTCACATGTGAAGGTTTTCGATACCTAATTTCTTCACATGTGAAGGTTTTCGATACCTAATTTCTTCACATGTGAAGGTATTCGATACCTAATTTCTTCACATGTGAAGGTTTTCGATACCTAATTTCTTCACATGTGAAGGTATTCGATACCTAATTTCTTCACATGTGAAGGTTTTCGATACCTAATTTCTTCACATGTGAAGGTATTCGATACCTAATTTCTTCACATGTGAAGGTTTTCGATACCTAATTTCTTCACATGTGAAGGTATTCGATACCTAATTTCTTCACATGTGAAGGTTTTCGATACCTAATTTCTTCACATGTGAAGGTTTTCGATACCTAATTTCTTCACATGTGAAGGTATTCGATACCTAATTTCTTCACATGTGAAGGTATTCGATACCTAATTTCTTCACATGTGAAGGTTTTCGATACCTAATTTCTTCACATGTGAAGGTTTTCGATACCTAATTTCTTCACATGTGAAGGTTTTCGATACCTAATTTCTTCACATGTGAAGGTATTCGATACCTAATTTCTTCACATGTGAAGGTTTTCGATACCTAATTTCTTCACATGTGAAGGTTTTCGATACCTAATTTCTTCACATGTGAAGGTATTCGATACCTAATTTCTTCACATGTGAAGGTTTTCGATACCTAATTTCTTCACATGTGAAGGTATTCGATACCTAATTTCTTCACATGTGAAGGTTTTCGATACCTAATTTCTTCACATGTGAAGGTTTTCGATACCTAATTTCTTCACATGTGAAGGTATTCGATACCTAATTTCTTCACATGTGAAGGTTTTCGATACCTAATTTCTTCACATGTGAAGGTATTCGATACCTAATTTCTTCACATGTGAAGGTTTTCGATACCTAATTTCTTCACATGTGAAAGTTTTCGATACCTAATTTCTTCACATGTGAAGGTATTCGATACCTAATTTCTTCACATGTGAAGGTTTTCGATACCTAATTTCTTCACATGTGAAGGTATTCGATACCTAATTTCTTCACATGTGAAGGTATTCGATACCTAATTTCTTCACATGTGAAGGTTTTCGATACCTAATTTCTTCACATGTGAAGGTTTTCGATACCTAATTTCTTCACATGTGAAGGTTTTCGATACCTAATTTCTTCACATGTGAAGGTATTCGATACCTAATTTCTTCTCATGTGAAGGTATTCGATACCTAATTTCTTCACATGTGAAGGTTTTCGATACCTAATTTCTTCACATGTGAAGGTTTTCGATACCTAATTTCTTCACATGTGAAGGTATTCGATACCTAATTTCTTCACATGTGAAGGTATTCGATACCTAATTTCTTCACATGTGAAGGTATTCGATACCTAATTTCTTCACATGTGAAGGTATTCGATACCTAATTTCTTCACATGTGAAGGTTTTCGATACCTAATTTCTTCACATGTGAAGGTATTCGATACCTAATTTCTTCACATGTGAAGGTATTCGATACCTAATTTCTTCACATGTGAAGGTATTCGATACCTAATTTCTTCACATGTGAAGGTATTCGATACCTAATTTCTTCACATGTGAAGGTTTTCGATACCTAATTTCTTCACATGTGAAGGTATTCGATACCTAATTTCTTCACATGTGAAGGTATTCGATACCTAATTTCTTCACATGTGAAGGTATTCGATACCTAATTTCTTCACATGTGAAGGTTTTCGATACCTAATTTCTTCACATGTGAAGGTATTCGATACCTAATTTCTTCACATGTGAAGGTTTTCGATACCTAATTTCTTCACATGTGAAGGTATTCGATACCTAATTTCTTCACATGTGAAGGTTTTCGATACCTAATTTCTTCACATGTGAAGGTATTCGATACCTAATTTCTTCACATGTGAAGGTATTCGATACCTAATTTCTTCACATGTGAAGGTATTCGATACCTAATTTCTTCACATGTGAAGGTATTCGATACCTAATTTCTTCACATGTGAAGGTATTCGATACCTAATTTCTTCACATGTGAAGGTATTCGATACCTAATTTCTTCACATGTGAAGGTATTCGATACCTAATTTCTTCACATGTGAAGGTTTTCGATACCTAATTTCTTCACATGTGAAGGTATTCGATACCTAATTTCTTCACATGTGAAGGTTTTCGATACCTAATTTCTTCACATGTGAAGGTTTTCGATACCTAATTTCTTCACATGTGAAGGTATTCGATACCTAATTTCTTCACATGTGAAGTTATTCGATACCTAATTTCTTCACATGTGAAGGTTTTCGATACCTAATTTCTTCACATGTGAAGGTATTCGATACCTAATTTCTTCACATGTGAAGGTTTTCGATACCTAATTTCTTCACATGTGAAGGTATTCGATACCTAATTTCTTCACATGTGAAGGTTTTCGATACCTAATTTCTTCACATGTGAAGGTTTTCGATACCTAATTTCTTCACATGTGAAGGTTTTCGATACCTAATTTCTTCACATGTGAAGGTATTCGATACCTAATTTCTTCACATGTGAAGGTATTCGATACCTAATTTCTTCACATGTGAAGGTTTTCGATACCTAATTTCTTCACATGTGAAGGTATTCGATACCTAATTTCTTCACATGTGAAGGTATTCGATACCTAATTTCTTCACATGTGAAGGTTTTCGATACCTAATTTCTTCACATGTGAAGGTTTTCGATACCTAATTTCTTCACATGTGAAGGTATTCGATACCTAATTTCTTCACATGTGAAGGTTTTCGATACCTAATTTCTTCACATGTGAAGGTTTTTGATACCTAATTTCTTCACATGTGAAGGTATTCGATACCTAATTTCTTCACATGTGAAGGTATTCGATACCTAATTTCTTCACATGTGAAGGTTTTCGATACCTAATTTCTTCACATGTGAAGGTTTTCGATACCTAATTTCTTCACATGTGAAGGTATTCGATACCTAATTTCTTCACATGTGAAGGTTTTCGATACCTAATTTCTTCACATGTGAAGGTATTCGATACCTAATTTCTTCACATGTGAAGGTTTTCGATACCTAATTTCTTCACATGTGAAGGTATTCGATACCTAATTTCTTCACATGTGAAGGTTTTCGATACCTAATTTCTTCACATGTGAATGTATTCGATACCTAATTTCTTCACATGTGAAGGTTTTCGATACCTAATTTCTTCACATGTGAAGGTTTTCGATACCTAATTTCTTCACATGTGAAGGTATTCGATACCTAATTTCTTCACATGTGAAGGTATTCGATACCTAATTTCTTCACATGTGAAGGTTTTCGATACCTAATTTCTTCACATGTGAAGGTTTTCGATACCTAATTTCTTCACATGTGAAGGTTTTCGATACCTAATTTCTTCACATGTGAAGGTATTCGATACCTAATTTCTTCACATGTGAAGGTTTTCGATACCTAATTTCTTCACATGTGAAGGTTTTCGATACCTAATTTCTTCACATGTGAAGGTTTTCGATACCTAATTTCTTCACATGTGAAGGTTTTCGATACCTAATTTCTTCACATGTGAAGGTATTCGATACCTAATTTCTTCTCATGTGAAGGTATTCGATACCTAATTTCTTCACATGTGAAGGTTTTCGATACCTAATTTCTTCACATGTGAAGGTTTTCGATACCTAATTTCTTCACATGTGAAGGTATTCGATACCTAATTTCTTCACATGTGAAGGTATTCGATACCTAATTTCTTCACATGTGAAGGTATTCGATACCTAATTTCTTCACATGTGAAGGTATTCGATACCTAATTTCTTCACATGTGAAGGTTTTCGATACCTAATTTCTTCACATGTGAAGGTATTCGATACCTAATTTCTTCACATGTGAAGGTTTTCGATACCTAATTTCTTCACATGTGAAGGTTTTCGATACCTAATTTCTTCACATGTGAAGGTATTCGATACCTAATTTCTTCACATGTGAAGTTATTCGATACCTAATTTCTTCACATGTGAAGGTTTTCGATACCTAATTTCTTCACATGTGAAGGTATTCGATACCTAATTTCTTCACATGTGAAGGTTTTCGATACCTAATTTCTTCACATGTGAAGGTATTCGATACCTAATTTCTTCACATGTGAAGGTTTTCGATACCTAATTTCTTCACATGTGAAGGTTTTCGATACCTAATTTCTTCACATGTGAAGGTTTTCGATACCTAATTTCTTCACATGTGAAGGTATTCGATACCTAATTTCTTCACATGTGAAGGTATTCGATACCTAATTTCTTCACATGTGAAGGTTTTCGATACCTAATTTCTTCACATGTGAAGGTATTCGATACCTAATTTCTTCACATGTGAAGGTATTCGATACCTAATTTCTTCACATGTGAAGGTTTTCGATACCTAATTTCTTCACATGTGAAGGTTTTCGATACCTAATTTCTTCACATGTGAAGGTATTCGATACCTAATTTCTTCACATGTGAAGGTTTTCGATACCTAATTTCTTCACATGTGAAGGTTTTTGATACCTAATTTCTTCACATGTGAAGGTATTCGATACCTAATTTCTTCACATGTGAAGGTATTCGATACCTAATTTCTTCACATGTGAAGGTTTTCGATACCTAATTTCTTCACATGTGAAGGTTTTCGATACCTAATTTCTTCACATGTGAAGGTATTCGATACCTAATTTCTTCACATGTGAAGGTTTTCGATACCTAATTTCTTCACATGTGAAGGTATTCGATACCTAATTTCTTCACATGTGAAGGTTTTCGATACCTAATTTCTTCACATGTGAAGGTATTCGATACCTAATTTCTTCACATGTGAAGGTTTTCGATACCTAATTTCTTCACATGTGAATGTATTCGATACCTAATTTCTTCACATGTGAAGGTTTTCGATACCTAATTTCTTCACATGTGAAGGTTTTCGATACCTAATTTCTTCACATGTGAAGGTATTCGATACCTAATTTCTTCACATGTGAAGGTATTCGATACCTAATTTCTTCACATGTGAAGGTTTTCGATACCTAATTTCTTCACATGTGAAGGTTTTCGATACCTAATTTCTTCACATGTGAAGGTTTTCGATACCTAATTTCTTCACATGTGAAGGTATTCGATACCTAATTTCTTCACATGTGAAGGTTTTCGATACCTAATTTCTTCACATGTGAAGGTTTTCGATACCTAATTTCTTCACATGTGAAGGTTTTCGATACCTAATTTCTTCACATGTGAAGGTTTTCGATACCTAATTTCTTCACATGTGAAGGTATTCGATACCTAATTTCTTCTCATGTGAAGGTATTCGATACCTAATTTCTTCACATGTGAAGGTTTTCGATACCTAATTTCTTCACATGTGAAGGTTTTCGATACCTAATTTCTTCACATGTGAAGGTATTCGATACCTAATTTCTTCACATGTGAAGGTATTCGATACCTAATTTCTTCACATGTGAAGGTATTCGATACCTAATTTCTTCACATGTGAAGGTATTCGATACCTAATTTCTTCACATGTGAAGGTTTTCGATACCTAATTTCTTCACATGTGAAGGTATTCGATACCTAATTTCTTCACATGTGAAGGTATTCGATACCTAATTTCTTCACATGTGAAGGTTTTCGATACCTAATTTCTTCACATGTGAAGGTATTCGATACCTAATTTCTTCACATGTGAAGGTATTCGATACCTAATTTCTTCACATGTGAAGGTATTCGATACCTAATTTCTTCACATGTGAAGGTTTTCGATACCTAATTTCTTCACATGTGAAGGTATTCGATACCTAATTTCTTCACATGTGAAGGTTTTCGATACCTAATTTCTTCACATGTGAAGGTATTCGATACCTAATTTCTTCACATGTGAAGGTTTTCGATACCTAATTTCTTCACATGTGAAGGTATTCGATACCTAATTTCTTCACATGTGAAGGTATTCGATACCTAATTTCTTCACATGTGAAGGTATTCGATACCTAATTTCTTCACATGTGAAGGTATTCGATACCTAATTTCTTCACATGTGAAGGTATTCGATACCTAATTTCTTCACATGTGAAGGTATTCGATACCTAATTTCTTCACATGTGAAGGTATTCGATACCTAATTTCTTCACATGTGAAGGTATTCGATACCTAATTTCTTCACATGTGAAGGTATTCGATACCTAATTTCTTCACATGTGAAGGTTTTCGATACCTAATTTCTTCACATGTGAAGGTATTCGATACCTAATTTCTTCACATGTGAAGGTTTTCGATACCTAATTTCTTCACATGTGAAGGTTTTCGATACCTAATTTCTTCACATGTGAAGGTATTCGATACCTAATTTCTTCACATGTGAAGTTATTCGATACCTAATTTCTTCACATGTGAAGGTTTTCGATACCTAATTTCTTCACATGTGAAGGTATTCGATACCTAATTTCTTCACATGTGAAGGTTTTCGATACCTAATTTCTTCACATGTGAAGGTATTCGATACCTAATTTCTTCACATGTGAAGGTTTTCGATACCTAATTTCTTCACATGTGAAGGTTTTCGATACCTAATTTCTTCACATGTGAAGGTTTTCGATACCTAATTTCTTCACATGTGAAGGTATTCGATACCTAATTTCTTCACATGTGAAGGTATTCGATACCTAATTTCTTCACATGTGAAGGTTTTCGATACCTAATTTCTTCACATGTGAAGGTATTCGATACCTAATTTCTTCACATGTGAAGGTATTCGATACCTAATTTCTTCACATGTGAAGGTTTTCGATACCTAATTTCTTCACATGTGAAGGTTTTCGATACCTAATTTCTTCACATGTGAAGGTATTCGATACCTAATTTCTTCACATGTGAAGGTATTCGATACCTAATTTCTTCACATGTGAAGGTTTTCGATACCTAATTTCTTCACATGTGAAGGTATTCGATACCTAATTTCTTCACATGTGAAGGTATTCGATACCTAATTTCTTCACATGTGAAGGTTTTCGATACCTAATTTCTTCACATGTGAAGGTTTTCGATACCTAATTTCTTCACATGTGAAGGTATTCGATACCTAATTTCTTCACATGTGAAGGTTTTCGATACCTAATTTCTTCACATGTGAAGGTATTCGATACCTAATTTCTTCACATGTGAAGGTTTTCGATACCTAATTTCTTCACATGTGAAGGTATTCGATACCTAATTTCTTCACATGTGAAGGTTTTCGATACCTAATTTCTTCACATGTGAATGTATTCGATACCTAATTTCTTCACATGTGAAGGTTTTCGATACCTAATTTCTTCACATGTGAAGGTTTTCGATACCTAATTTCTTCACATGTGAAGGTATTCGATACCTAATTTCTTCACATGTGAAGGTATTCGATACCTAATTTCTTCACATGTGAAGGTTTTCGATACCTAATTTCTTCACATGTGAAGGTTTTCGATACCTAATTTCTTCACATGTGAAGGTTTTCGATACCTAATTTCTTCACATGTGAAGGTATTCGATACCTAATTTCTTCACATGTGAAGGTTTTCGATACCTAATTTCTTCACATATGAAGGTATTCGATACCTAATTTCTTCACATGTGAAGGTTTTCGATACCTAATTTCTTCACATGTGAAGGTATTCGATACCTAATTTCTTCACATGTGAAGGTTTTCGATACCTAATTTCTTCACATGTGAAGGTTTTCGATACCTAATTTCTTCACATGTGAAGGTATTCGATACCTAATTTCTTCACATGTGAAGGTTTTCGATACCTAATTTCTTCACATGTGAAGGTATTCGATACCTAATTTCTTCACATGTGAAGGTTTTCGATACCTAATTTCTTCACATGTGAAGGTATTCGATACCTAATTTCTTCACATGTGAAGGTTTTCGATACCTAATTTCTTCACATGTGAAGGTATTCGATACCTAATTTCTTCACATGTGAAGGTTTTCGATACCTAATTTCTTCACATGTGAAGGTTTTCGATACCTAATTTCTTCACATGTGAAGGTTTTCGATACCTAATTTCTTCACATGTGAAGGTATTCGATACCTAATTTCTTCTCATGTGAAGGTATTCGATACCTAATTTCTTCACATGTGAAGGTTTTCGATACCTAATTTCTTCACATGTGAAGGTTTTCGATACCTAATTTCTTCACATGTGAAGGTATTCGATACCTAATTTCTTCACATGTGAAGGTATTCGATACCTAATTTCTTCACATGTGAAGGTATTCGATACCTAATTTCTTCACATGTGAAGGTATTCGATACCTAATTTCTTCACATGTGAAGGTATTCGATACCTAATTTCTTCACATGTGAAGGTATTCGATACCTAATTTCTTCACATGTGAAGGTTTTCGATACCTAATTTCTTCACATGTGAAGGTATTCGATACCTAATTTCTTCACATGTGAAGGTATTCGATACCTAATTTCTTCACATGTGAAGGTTTTCGATACCTAATTTCTTCACATGTGAAGGTATTCGATACCTAATTTCTTCACATTTGAAGGTTTTCGATACCTAATTTCTTCACATGTGAAGGTATTCGATACCTAATTTCTTCACATGTGAAGGTATTCGATACCTAATTTCTTCACATGTGAAGGTATTCGATACCTAATTTCTTCACATGTGAAGGTTTTCGATACCTAATTTCTTCACATGTGAAGGTATTCGATACCTAATTTCTTCACATGTGAAGGTTTTCGATACCTAATTTCTTCACATGTGAAGGTATTCGATACCTAATTTCTTCACATGTGAAGGTTTTCGATACCTAATTTCTTCACATGTGAAGGTATTCGATACCTAATTTCTTCACATGTGAAGGTATTCGATACCTAATTTCTTCACATGTGAAGGTATTCGATACCTAATTTCTTCACATGTGAAGGTATTCGATACCTAAGTTCTTCACATGTGAAGGTTTTCGATACCTAATTTCTTCACATGTGAAGGTATTCGATACCTAATTTCTTCACATGTGAAGGTATTCGATACCTAAGTTCTTCACATGTGAAGGTTTTCGATACCTAATTTCTTCACATGTGAAGGTATTCGATACCTAATTTCTTCACATGTGAAGTTATTCGATACCTAATTTCTTCACATGTGAAGGTTTTCGATACCTAATTTCTTCACATGTGAAGGTATTCGATACCTAATTTCTTCACATGTGAAGGTTTTCGATACCTAATTTCTTCACATGTGAAGGTATTCGATACCTAATTTCTTCACATGTGAAGGTTTTCGATACCTAATTTCTTCACATGTGAAGGTTTTCGATACCTAATTTCTTCACATGTGAAGGTTTTCGATACCTAATTTCTTCACATGTGAAGGTATTCGATACCTAATTTCTTCACATGTGAAGGTATTCGATACCTAATTTCTTCACATGTGAAGGTTTTCGATACCTAATTTCTTCACATGTGAAGGTCTTCGATACCTAATTTCTTCACATGTGAAGGTATTCGATACCTAATTTCTTCACATGTGAAGGTTTTCGATACCTAATTTCTTCACATGTGAAGGTTTTCGATACCTAATTTCTTCACATGTGAAGGTATTCGATACCTAATTTCTTCACATGTGAAGGTTTTCGATACCTAATTTCTTCACATGTGAAGGTTTTTGATACCTAATTTCTTCACATGTGAAGGTATTCGATACCTAATTTCTTCACATGTGAAGGTTTTCGATACCTAATTTCTTCACATGTGAAGGTATTCGATACCTAATTTCTTCACATGTGAAGGTATTCGATACCTAATTTCTTCACATGTGAAGGTTTTCGATACCTAATTTCTTCACATGTGAAGGTTTTCGATACCTAATTTCTTCACATGTGAAGGTTTTCGATACCTAATTTCTTCACATGTGAAGGTTTTCGATACCTAATTTCTTCACATGTGAAGGTTTTCGATACCTAATTTCTTCACATGTGAAGGTATTCGATACCTAATTTCTTCACATGTGAAGGTATTCGATACCTAATTTCTTCACATGTGAAGGTATTCGATACCTAATTTCTTCACATGTGAAGGTATTCGATACCTAATTTCTTCACATGTGAAGGTATTCGATACCTAATTTCTTCACATGTGAAGGTATTCGATACCTAATTTCTTCACATGTGAAGGTTTTCGATACCTAATTTCTTCACATGTGAAGGTTTTCGATACCTAATTTCTTCACATGTGAAGGTATTCGATACCTAATTTCTTCACATGTGAAGGTTTTCGATACCTAATTTCTTCACATGTGAAGGTATTCGATACCTAATTTCTTCACATGTGAAGGTATTCGATACCTAATTTCTTCACATGTGAAGGTATTCGATACCTAATTTCTTCACATGTGAAGGTTTTCGATACCTAATTTCTTCACATGTGAAGGTATTCGATACCTAATTTCTTCACATGTGAAGGTTTTCGATACCTAATTTCTTCACATGTGAAGGTTTTTGATACCTAATTTCTTCACATGTGAAGGTATTCGATACCTAATTTCTTCACATGTGAAGGTTTTCGATACCTAATTTCTTCACATGTGAAGGTATTCGATACCTAATTTCTTCACATGTGAAGGTATTCGATACCTAATTTCTTCACATGTGAAGGTTTTCGATACCTAATTTCTTCACATGTGAAGGTTTTCGATACCTAATTTCTTCACATGTGAAGGTTTTCGATACCTAATTTCTTCACATGTGAAGGTATTCGATACCTAGTTTCTTCACATGTGAAGGTATTCGATACCTAGTTTCTTCACATGTGAAGGTATTCGATACCTAATTTCTTCACATGTGAAGGTATTCGATACCTAATTTCTTCACATGTGAAGGTATTCGATACCTAATTTCTTCACATGTGAAGGTATTCGATACCTAATTTCTTCACATGTGAAGGTATTCGATACCTAATTTCTTCACATGTGAAGGTTTTCGATACCTAATTTCTTCACATGTGAAGGTTTTCGATACCTAATTTCTTCACATGTGAAGGTATTCGATACCTAATTTCTTCACATGTGAAGGTTTTCGATACCTAATTTCATCACATGTGAAGGTATTCGATACCTAATTTCTTCACATGTGAAGGTTTTCGATACCTAATTTCTTCACATGTGAAGGTTTTCGATACCTAATTTCTTCACATGTGAAGGTTTTCGATACCTAATTTCTTCACATGTGAAGGTATTCGATACCTAATTTCTTCACATGTGAAGGTATTCGATACCTAATTTCTTCACATGTGAAGGTTTTCGATACCTAATTTCTTCACATGTGAAGGTATTCGATACCTAATTTCTTCACATGTGAAGGTATTCGATACCTAATTTCTTCACATGTGAAGGTTTTCGATACCTAATTTCTTCACATGTGAAGGTTTTCGATACCTAATTTCTTCACATGTGAAGGTATTCGATACCTAATTTCTTCACATGTGAAGGTATTCGATACCTAATTTCTTCACATGTGAAGGTTTTCGATACCTAATTTCTTCACATGTGAAGGTATTCGATACCTAATTTCTTCACATGTGAAGGTATTCGATACCTAATTTCTTCACATGTGAAGGTTTTCGATACCTAATTTCTTCACATGTGAAGGTTTTCGATACCTAATTTCTTCACATGTGAAGGTATTCGATACCTAATTTCTTCACATGTGAAGGTTTTCGATACCTAATTTCTTCACATGTGAAGGTTTTTGATACCTAATTTCTTCACATGTGAAGGTATTCGATACCTAATTCCTTCACATGTGAAGGTTTTCGATACCTAATTTCTTCACATGTGAAGGTTTTCGATACCTAATTTCTTCACATGTGAAGGTATTCGATACCTAATTTCTTCACATGTGAAGGTATTCGATACCTAATTTCTTCACATGTGAAGGTTTTCGATACCTAATTTCTTCACATGTGAAGGTTTTAGATACCTAATTTCTTCACATGTGAAGGTATTCGATACCTAATTTCTTCACATGTGAAGGTTTTCGATACCTAATTTCTTCACATGTGAAGGTTTTTGATACCTAATTTCTTCACATGTGAAGGTATTCGATACCTAATTTCTTCACATGTGAAGGTTTTCGATACCTAATTTCTTCACATGTGAAGGTATTCGATACCTAATTTCTTCACATGTGAAGGTATTCGATACCTAATTTCTTCACATGTGAAGGTTTTCGATACCTAATTTCTTCACATGTGAAGGTTTTCGATACCTAATTTCTTCACATGTGAAGGTTTTCGATACCTAATTTCTTCACATGTGAAGGTTTTCGATACCTAATTTCTTCACATGTGAAGGTATTCGATACCTAATTTCTTCACATGTGAAGGTATTCGATACCTAATTTCTTCACATGTGAAGGTATTCGATACCTAATTTCTTCTCATGTGAAGGTATTCGATACCTAATTTCTTCACATGTGAAGGTATTCGATACCTAATTTCTTCACATGTGAAGGTATTCGATACCTAATTTCTTCACATGTGAAGGTTTTCGATACCTAATTTCTTCACATGTGAAGGTATTCGATACCTAATTTCTTCACATGTGAAGGTATTCGATACCTAATTTCTTCACATGTGAAGGTTTTCGATACCTAATTTCTTCACATGTGAAGGTATTCGATACCTAATTTCTTCACATGTGAAGGTATTCGATACCTAATTTCTTCACATGTGAAGGTTTTCGATACCTAATTTCTTCACATGTGAAGGTATTCGATACCTAATTTCTTCACATGTGAAGGTTTTCGATACCTAATTTCTTCACATGTGAAGGTTTTTGATACCTAATTTCTTCACATGTGAAGGTATTCGATACCTAATTTCTTCACATGTGAAGGTTTTCGATACCTAATTTCTTCACATGTGAAGGTATTCGATACCTAATTTCTTCACATGTGAAGGTATTCGATACCTAATTTCTTCACATGTGAAGGTTTTCGATACCTAATTTCTTCACATGTGAAGGTTTTCGATACCTAATTTCTTCACATGTGAAGGTTTTCGATACCTAATTTCTTCACATGTGAAGGTATTCGATACCTAATTTCTTCACATGTGAAGGTATTCGATACCTAATTTCTTCACATGTGAAGGTATTCGATACCTAATTTCTTCACATGTGAAGGTATTCGATACCTAATTTCTTCGCATGTGAAGGTATTCGATACCTAATTTCTTCACATGTGAAGGTATTCGATACCTAATTTCTTCACATGTGAAGGTATTCGATACCTAATTTCTTCACATGTGAAGGTTTTCGATACCTAATTTCTTCACATGTGAAGGTTTTCGATACCTAATTTCTTCACATGTGAAGGTATTCGATACCTAATTTCTTCACATGTGAAGGTTTTCGATACCTAATTTCATCACATGTGAAGGTATTCGATACCTAATTTCTTCACATGTGAAGGTTTTCGATACCTAATTTCTTCACGTGTGAAGGTTTTCGATACCTAATTTCTTCACATGTGAAGGTTTTCGATACCTAATTTCTTCACATGTGAAGGTATTCGATACCTAATTTCTTCACATGTGAAGGTATTCGATACCTAATTTCTTCACATGTGAAGGTTTTCGATACCTAATTTCTTCACATGTGAAGGTATTCGATACCTAATTTCTTCACATGTGAAGGTATTCGATACCTAATTTCTTCACATGTGAAGGTTTTCGATACCTAATTTCTTCACATGTGAAGGTTTTCGATACCTAATTTCTTCACATGTGAAGGTATTCGATACCTAATTTCTTCACATTTGAAGGTATTCGATACCTAATTTCTTCACATGTGAAGGTTTTCGATACCTAATTTCTTCACATGTGAAGGTATTCGATACCTAATTTCTTCACATGTGAAGGTATTCGATACCTAATTTCTTCACATGTGAAGGTTTTCGATACCTAATTTCTTCACATGTGAAGGTTTTCGATACCTAATTTCTTCACATGTGAAGGTATTCGATACCTAATTTCTTCACATGTGAAGGTTTTCGATACCTAATTTCTTCACATGTGAAGGTTTTTGATACCTAATTTCTTCACATGTGAAGGTATTCGATACCTAATTTCTTCACATGTGAAGGTTTTCGATACCTAATTTCTTCACATGTGAAGGTATTCGATACCTAATTTCTTCACATGTGAAGGTATTCGATACCTAATTTCTTCACATGTGAAGGTTTTCGATACCTAATTTCTTCACATGTGAAGGTTTTCGATACCTAATTTCTTCACATGTGAAGGTTTTCGATACCTAATTTCTTCACATGTGAAGGTTTTCGATACCTAATTTCTTCACATGTGAAGGTATTCGATACCTAATTTCTTCACATGTGAAGGTATTCGATACCTAATTTCTTCACATGTGAAGGTATTCGATACCTAATTTCTTCACATGTGAAGGTTTTCGATACCTAATTTCTTCACATGTGAAGGTTTTCGATACCTAATTTCTTCACATGTGAAGGTATTCGATACCTAATTTCTTCACATGTGAAGGTTTTCGATACCTAATTTCTTCACATGTGAAGGTATTCGATACCTAATTTCTTCACATGTGAAGGTATTCGATACCTAATTTCTTCACATGTGAAGGTTTTCGATACCTAATTTCTTCACATGTGAAGGTTTTCGATACCTAATTTCTTCACGTGTGAAGGTATTCGATACCTAATTTCTTCACATGTGAAGGTTTTCGATACCTAATTTCTTCACATGTGAAGGTTTTTGATACCTAATTTCTTCACGTGTGAAGGTATTCGATACCTAATTTCTTCACATGTGAAGGTTTTCGATACCTAATTTCTTCACATGTGAAGGTATTCGATACCTAATTTCTTCACATGTGAAGGTATTCGATACCTAATTTCTTCACATGTGAAGGTTTTCGATACCTAATTTCTTCACATGTGAAGGTTTTCGATACCTAATTTCTTCACATGTGAAGGTTTTCGATACCTAATTTCTTCACATGTGAAGGTTTTCGATACCTAATTTCTTCACATGTGAAGGTATTCGATACCTAATTTCTTCACATGTGAAGGTATTCGATACCTAATTTCTTCACATGTGAAGGTATTCGATACCTAATTTCTTCACATGTGAAGGTATTCGATACATAATTTCTTCACATGTGAAGGTATTCGATACCTAATTTCTTCACATGTGAAGGTTTTCGATACCTAATTTCTTCACATGTGAAGGTATTCGATACCTAATTTCTTCACATGTGAAGGTATTCGATACCTAATTTCTTCACATGTGAAGGTTTTCGATACCTAATTTCTTCACATGTGAAGGTTTTCGATACCTAATTTCTTCACATGTGAAGGTATTCGATACCTAATTTCTTCACATGTGAAGGTTTTCGATACCTAATTTCTTCACATGTGAAGGTATTCGATACCTAATTTCTTCACATGTGAAGGTTTTCGATACCTAATTTCTTCACATGTGAAGGTTTTCGATACCTAATTTCTTCACATGTGAAGGTATTCGATACCTAATTTCTTCACATGTGAAGGTATTCGATACCTAATTTCTTCACATGTGAAGGTATTCGATACCTAATTTCTTCACATGTGAAGGTTTTCGATACCTAATTTCTTCACATGTGAAGGTATTCGATACCTAATTTCTTCGATACCTAATTTCTTCACATGTGAAGGTTTTGGATACCTAATTTCTTCACATGTGAAGGTTTTCGATACCTAATTTCTTCACATGTGAAGGTATTCGATACCTAATTTCTTAACATGTGAAGGTTTTCGATACCTAATTTCTTCACATGTGAAGGTATTCGATACCTAATTTCTTCACATGTGAAGGTATTCGATACCTAATTTCTTCACATGTGAAGGTTTTCGATACCTAATTTCTTCACATGTGAAGGTTTTCGATACCTAATTTCTTCACATGTGAAGGTATTCGATACCTAATTTCTTCACATGTGAAGGTTTTCGATACCTAATTTCTTCATATGTGAAGGTTTTCGATACCTAATTTCTTCACATGTGAAGGTATTCGATACCTAATTTCTTCACATGTGAAGGTTTTCGATACCTAATTTCTTCACATGTGAAGGTATTCGATACCTAATTTCTTCACATGTGAAGGTATTCGATACCTAATTTCTTCACATGTGAAGGTTTTCGATACCTAATTTCTTCACATGTGAAGGTATTCGATACCTAATTTCTTCACATGTGAAGGTATTCGATACCTAATTTCTTCACATGTGAAGGTATTCGATACCTAATTTCTTCACATGTGAAGGTATTCGATACCTAATTTCTTCACATGTGAAGGTTTTCGATACCTAATTTCTTCACATGTGAAGGTTTTCGATACCTAATTTCTTCACATGTGAAGGTATTCGATACCTAATTTCTTCACATGTGAAGGTTTTCGATACCTAATTTCTTCACATGTGAAGGTTTTCGATACCTAATTTCTTCACATGTGAAGGTATTCGATACCTAATTTCTTCACATGTGAAGGTTTTCGATACCTAATTTCTTCACATGTGAAGGTTTTCGATACCTAATTTCTTCACATGTGAAGGTTTTCGATACCTAATTTCTTCACATGTGAAGGTATTCGATACCTAATTTCTTCACATGTGAAGGTATTCGATACCTAATTTCTTCACATGTGAAGGTATTCGATACCTAATTTCTTCACATGTGAAGGTATTCGATACATAATTTCTTCACATGTGAAGGTATTCGATACCTAATTTCTTCACATGTGAAGGTTTTCGATACCTAATTTCTTCACATGTGAAGGTATTCGATACCTAATTTCTTCACATGTGAAGGTATTCGATACCTAATTTCTTCACATGTGAAGGTTTTCGATACCTAATTTCTTCACATGTGAAGGTTTTCGATACCTAATTTCTTCACATGTGAAGGTATTCGATACCTAATTTCTTCACATGTGAAGGTTTTCGATACCTAATTTCTTCACATGTGAAGGTATTCGATACCTAATTTCTTCACATGTGAAGGTATTCGATACCTAATTTCTTCACATGTGAAGGTTTTCGATACCTAATTTCTTCACATGTGAAGGTATTCGATACCTAATTTCTTCACATGTGAAGGTTTTCGATACCTAATTTCTTCACATGTGAAGGTATTCGATACCTAATTTCTTCACATGTGAAGGTATTCGATACCTAATTTCTTCACATGTGAAGGTTTTCGATACCTAATTTCTTCACATGTGAAGGTATTCGATACCTAATTTCTTCACATGTGAAGGTATTCGATACCTAATTTCTTCACATGTGAAGGTATTCGATACCTAATTTCTTCACATGTGAAGGTATTCGATACCTAATTTCTTCACATGTGAAGGTTTTCGATACCTAATTTCTTCACATGTGAAGGTATTCGATACCTAATTTCTTCGATACCTAATTTCTTCACATGTGAAGGTTTTGGATACCTAATTTCTTCACATGTGAAGGTTTTCGATACCTAATTTCTTCACATGTGAAGGTATTCGATACCTAATTTCTTAACATGTGAAGGTTTTCGATACCTAATTTCTTCACATGTGAAGGTATTCGATACCTAATTTCTTCACATGTGAAGGTATTCGATACCTAATTTCTTCACATGTGAAGGTTTTCGATACCTAATTTCTTCACATGTGAAGGTTTTCGATACCTAATTTCTTCACATGTGAAGGTATTCGATACCTAATTTCTTCACATGTGAAGGTTTTCGATACCTAATTTCTTCATATGTGAAGGTATTCGATACCTAATTTCTTCACATGTGAAGGTATTCGATACCTAATTTCTTCACATGTGAAGGTTTTCGATACCTAATTTCTTCACATGTGAAGGTATTCGATACCTAATTTCTTCACATGTGAAGGTTTTCGATACCTAATTTCTTCACATGTGAAGGTATTCGATACCTAATTTCTTCACATGTGAAGGTATTCGATACCTAATTTCTTCACATGTGAAGGTTTTCGATACCTAATTTCTTCACATGTGAAGGTATTCGATACCTAATTTCTTCACATGTGAAGGTATTCGATACCTAATTTCTTCACATGTGAAGGTATTCGATACCTAATTTCTTCACATGTGAAGGTATTCGATACCTAATTTCTTCACATGTGAAGGTTTTCGATACCTAATTTCTTCACATGTGAAGGTATTCGATACCTAATTTCTTCGATACCTAATTTCTTCACATGTGAAGGTTTTGGATACCTAATTTCTTCACATGTGAAGGTTTTCGATACCTAATTTCTTCACATGTGAAGGTTTTCGATACCTCATTTCTTCACATGTGAAGGTATTCGATACCTAATTTCTTCACATGTGAAGGTATTCGATACCTAATTTCTTCACATGTGAAGGTTTTCGATACCTAATTTCTTCACATGTGAAGGTATTCGATACCTAATTGCTTCACATGTGAAGGTATTCGATACCTAATTTCTTCACATGTGAAGGTATTCGATACCTAATTTCTTCACATGTGAAGGTATTCGATACCTAATTTCTTCACATGTGAAGGTATTCGATACCTAATTTCTTCACATGTGAAGGTTTTCGATACCTAATTTCTTCACATGTGAAGGTATTCGATACCTAATTTCTTCACATGTGAAGGTATTCGATACCTAATTTCTTCACATGTGAAGGTTTTCGATACCTAATTTCTTCACATGTGAAGGTTTTCGATACCTAATTTCTTCACATGTGAAGGTATTCGATACCTAATTTCTTCACATGTGAAGGTTTTCGATACCTAATTTCTTCACATGTGAAGGTATTCGATACCTAATTTCTTCACATGTGAAGGTATTCGATACCTAATTTCTTCACATGTGAAGGTTTTCGATACCTAATTTCTTCACATGTGAAGGTATTCGATACCTAATTTCTTCACATGTGAAGGTTTTCGATACCTAATTTCTTCACATGTGAAGGTATTCGATACCTAATTTCTTCACATGTGAAGGTATTCGATACCTAATTTCTTCACATGTGAAGGTTTTCGATACCTAATTTCTTCACATGTGAAGGTATTCGATACCTAATTTCTTCACATGTGAAGGTATTCGGTACCTAATTTCTTCACATGTGAAGGTATTCGATACCTAATTTCTTCACATGTGAAGGTTTTCGATACCTAATTTCTTCACATGTGAAGGTATTCGATACCTAATTTCTTCACATGTGAAGGTTTTCGGTACCTAATTTCTTCACATGTGAAGGTATTCGATACCTAATTTCTTCACATGTGAAGGTTTTCGATACCTAATTTCTTCACATGTGAAGGTATTCGATACCTAATTTCTTCACATGTGAAGGTTTTCGATACCTAATTTCTTCACATGTGAAGGTTTTCGATACCTAATTTCTTCACATGTGAAGGTATTCGATACCTAATTTCTTCACATGTGAAGGTTTTCGATACCTAATTTCTTCACATGTGAAGGTATTCGATACCTAATTTCTTCACATGTGAAGGTATTCGATACCTAATTTCTTCACATGTGAAGGTTTTCGATACCTAATTTCTTCACATGTGAAGGTATTCGATACCTAATTTCTTCACATGTGAAGGTTTTCGATACCTAATTTCTTCACATGTGAAGGTTTTCGATACCTAATTTCTTCACATGTGAAGGTTTTCGATACCTAATTTCTTCACATGTGAAGGTATTCGATACCTAATTTCTTCACATGTGAAGCTATTCGATACCTAATTTCTTCACATGTGAAGGTTTTCGATACCTAATTTCTTCACATGTGAAGGTATTCGATACCTAATTTCTTCACATGTGAAGGTATTCGATACCTAATTTCTTCACATGTGAAGGTTTTCGATACCTAATTTCTTCACATGTGAAGGTTTTCGATACCTAATTTCTTCACATGTGAAGGTATTCGATACCTAATTTCTTCACATGTGAAGGTATTCGATACCTAATTTCTTCACATGTGAAGGTTTTCGATACCTAATTTCTTCACATGTGAAGGTTTTCGATACCTAATTTCTTCACATGTGAAGGTTTTCGATACCTAATTGCTTCACATGTGAAGGTTTTCGATACCTAATTTCTTCACATGTGAAGGTATTCGATACCTAATTTCTTCACATGTGAAGGTTTTCGATACCTAATTTCTTCACATGTGAAGGTATTCGATACCTAATTTCTTCACATGTGAAGGTTTTCGATACCTAATTTCTTCACATGTGAAGGTATTCGATACCTAATTTCTTCACATGTGAAGGTATTCGATACCTAATTTCTTCACATGTGAAGGTTTTCGATACCTAATTTCTTCACATGTGAAGGTATTCGATACCTAATTTCTTCACATGTGAAGGTATTCGATACCTAATTTCTTCACATGTGAAGGTTTTCGATACCTAATTTCTTCACATGTGAAGGTTTTCGATACCTAATTTCTTCACATGTGAAGGTATTCGATACCTAATTTCTTCACATGTGAAGGTTTTCGATACCTAATTTCTTCACATGTGAAGGTATTCGATACCTAATTTCTTCACATGTGAAGGTATTCGATACCTAATTTCTTCACATGTGAAGGTATTCGATACCTAATTTCTTCACATGTGAAGGTTTTCGATACCTAATTTCTTCACATGTGAATGTATTCGATACCTAATTTCTTCACATGTGAAGGTTTTCGATACCTAATTTCTTCACATGTGAAGGATTCGATACCTAATTTCTTCACATGTGAAGGTATTCGATACCTAATTTCTTCACATGTGAAGGTTTTCGATACCTAATTTCTTCACATGTGAAGGTATTCGATACCTAATTTCTTCACATGTGAAGGTATTCGATACCTAAGTTCTTCACATGTGAAGGTATTCGATACCTAATTTCTTCACATGTGAAGGTATTCGATACCTAAGTTCTTCACATGTGAAGGTATTCGATACCTAATTTCTTCACATGTGAAGGTTTTCGATACCTAAGTTCTTCACATGTGAAGGTTTTCGATAACTAATTTCTTCACATGTGAAGGTATTCGATACCTAATTTCTTCACATGTGAAGGTTTTCGATACCTAATTTCTTCACATGTGAAGGTTTTCGATACCTAATTTCTTCACATGTGAAGGTATTCGATACCTAATTTCTTCACATGTGAAGGTATTCGATACCTAATTTCTTCACATGTGAAGGTTTTCGATACCTAATTTCTTCACATGTGAAGGTTTTCGATACCTAATTTCTTCACATGTGAAGGTTTTCGATACCTAATTTCTTCACATGTGAAGGTATTCGATACCTAATTTCTTCACATGTGAAGGTTTTCGATACCTAATTTCTTCACATGTGAAGGTTTTCGATACCTAATTTCTTCACATGTGAAGGTATTCGATACCTAATTTCTTCACATGTGAAGGTATTCGATACCTAATTTCTTCACATGTGAAGGTATTCGATACCTAATTTCTTCACATGTGAAGGTATTCGATACCTAATTTCTTCACATGTGAAGGTATTCGATACCTAATTTCTTCACATGTGAAGGTTTTCGATACCTAATTTCTTCACATGTGAAGGTATTCGATACCTAATTTCTTCACATGTGAAGGTTTTGGATACCTAATTTCTTCACATGTGAAGGTTTTCGATACCTAATTTCTTCACATGTGAAGGTTTTCGATACCTCATTTCTTCACATGTGAAGGTATTCGATACCTAATTTCTTCACATGTGAAGGTATTCGATACCTAATTTCTTCACATGTGAAGGTTTTCGATACCTAATTTCTTCACATGTGAAGGTATTCGATACCTAATTGCTTCACATGTGAAGGTATTCGATACCTAATTTCTTCACATGTGAAGGTATTCGATACCTAATTTCTTCACATGTGAAGGTATTCGATACCTAATTTCTTCACATGTGAAGGTATTCGATACCTAATTTCTTCACATGTGAAGGTTTTCGATACCTAATTTCTTCACATGTGAAGGTATTCGATACCTAATTTCTTCACATGTGAAGGTATTCGATACCTAATTTCTTCACATGTGAAGGTATTCGATACCTAATTTCTTCACATGTGAAGGTATTCGATACCTAATTTCTTCACATGTGAAGGTTTTCGATACCTAATTTCTTCACATGTGAAGGTATTCGATACCTAATTTCTTCACATGTGAAGGTTTTCGATACCTAATTTCTTCACATGTGAAGGTATTCGATACCTAATTTCTTCACATGTGAAGGTATTCGATACCTAATTTCTTCACATGTGAAGGTATTCGATACCTAATTTCTTCACATATGAAGGTTTTCGATACCTAATTTCTTCACATGTGAATGTATTCGATACCTAATTTCTTCACATGTGAAGGTTTTCGATACCTAATTTCTTCACATGTGAAGGATTCGATACCTAATTTCTTCACATGTGAAGGTATTCGATACCTAATTTCTTCACATGTGAAGGTTTTCGATACCTAATTTCTTCACATGTGAAGGTATTCGATACCTAATTTCTTCACATGTGAAGGTATTCGATACCTAATTTCTTCACATGTGAAGGTATTCGATACCTAATTTCTTCACATGTGAAGGTATTCGATACCTAAGTTCTTCACATGTGAAGGTATTCGATACCTAAGTTCTTCACATGTGAAGGTTTTCGATACCTAATTTCTTCACATGTGAAGGTATTCGATACCTAATTTCTTCACATGTGAAGGTTTTCGATACCTAATTTCTTCACATGTGAAGGTTTTCGATACCTAATTTCTTCACATGTGAAGGTATTCGATACCTAATTTCTTCACATGTGAAGGTATTCGATACCTAATTTCTTCACATGTGAAGGTTTTCGATACCTAATTTCTTCACATGTGAAGGTATTCGATACCTAATTTCTTCACATGTGAAGGTTTTCGATACCTAATTTCTTCACATGTGAAGGTATTCGATACCTAATTTCTTCACATGTGAAGGTATTCGATACCTAATTTCTTCACATGTGAAGGTTTTCGATACCTAATTTCTTCACATGTGAAGGTTTTCGATACCTAATTTCTTCACATGTGAAGGTATTCGATACCTAATTTCTTCACATGTGAAGGTATTCGATGCCTAATTTCTTCACATGTGAAGGTATTCGATACCTAATTTCTTCACATGTGAAGGTTTTCGATACCTAATTTCTTCACATGTGAAGGTATTCGATACCTAATTTCTTCACATGTGAAGGTATTCGATACCTAATTTCTTCACATGTGAAGGTTTTCGATACCTAATTTCTTCACATGTGAAGGTATTCGATACCTAATTTCTTCACATGTGAAGGTTTTCGATACCTAATTTCTTCACATGTGAAGGTTTTTGATACCTAATTTCTTCACATGTGAAGGTATTCGATACCTAATTTCTTCACATGTGAAGGTATTCGATACCTAATTTCTTCACATGTGAAGGTTTTCGATACCTAATTTCTTCACATGTGAAGGTATTCGATACCTAATTTCTTCACATGTGAAGGTATTCGATACCTAATTTCTTCACATGTGAAGGTATTCGATACCTAATTTCTTCACATGTGAAGGTTTTTGATACCTAATTTCTTCACATGTGAAGGTATTCGATACCTAATTTCTTCACATGTGAAGGTATTCGATACCTAATTTCTTCACATGTGAAGGTTTTCGATACCTAATTTCTTCACATGTGAAGGGTTTCGATACCTAATTTCTTCACATGTGAAGGTTTCGATACCTAATTTCTTCACATGTGAAGGTATTCGATACCTAATTTCTTCACATGTGAAGGTATCGAATATAATTATGAATTATACAATAAAATTTAATAAAAAATAACAGAAGTAATAAGTTACCTGAACAGAAAAGTTTATCTTCTTCATTAAACTCAGCTTCTGTTGACCTAATTTCTTTGATATCTCTTTCTTCATCAGTCATATTTGTTGAATTTTATATTTTTATGATCGATTAATATTCTGGTGATGATTCCGGAATCGATTCCGGTAGAAGATTGTGTTTGACGGTGTTAGAAGGTGAAGAACGGTGGAAGACGGTTGTAGAAGGTGAAGCAGTGAATCGATAATTGTGGAGGAGTAGTGGTTGTTCGATTTGGCGGTGAAGCGGCGGTTAACGGCGGCGGTTGTGATCGGAGATTACTGAACTCAGTTGGATTAGAGAGAATAGTTGTGTATTTTCACGTTCAGTGTAGGAGTTGTGTGTTTTTTTTTCTATATATTAGATGTTGGGTTTGTAATTACAAAAATATCCTTAGTTAGTGCAAATTGTGAGTTAATATTAGCCATTAGATCTAAAAAAAGGAGGGATTAAATGGATGGCTAGGATCCCTTCTCGCGTTTTCACATAAATTTGATTTCTCACATGAATGGCCCCCTATATATATATATATATATATATATATATATATATATATATATATATATATATATATATATATATATATATATATATATATATATATATATATATATATATCGATCTAAAGCTTCTAGCTACGTACAAGCACCAAAATACAGTTTTCGATTGCAGGTTTTCAATGGCAAAATCTGTGGCTTTTATGTGTCTATTAAGTCTTGTGTTGTTGATCCACAACATTGATGCATCTAATGTGTTTGCAATTGAATCAACGACGACATGTAATCCATGGAAACAAAGAAGCCGTTTACAATTTGGGGACACCATCGGTAAGTGAGTTATGCATAAATTATTAATTGCTAACAGCGAGTTTTAAACATTGTTCTTATACATGTTGTTGTGGTTGGTTTTATAGCACATGTGTACGAGGTTGAAAGGAGCTCGGTATTTAAAATAAGGCAAAAATATTACATAGTATGCGAGGCCAGTGATGGTAATAACTTGCTGGTCAAGTTGAACCAAACCTGGCCTAAATATTCCATTAGTGGAATAGTCGAAAACAACAATGACAAGATCGTCATTCATGTCATAGCTGGTCCTCCTCCTGCTAAAGTATCCGCTGATTTCGTTCTGGGCTTTTTTTCATGCCTTCCGTTTTTGATTGTGATGGCGATGTTGATTGGCGCAGTAAATTTAGATGCCGACGATGACGACGACTTGGAACTTGCAGGTCAAACGCGTGCGAATCGGAAATGGTCCAAGGCCGAAGAAAAACTTCTTGCGGAAACTTGGATAGAATTTTCGCAAGACAAAGAAATGGGGAACGACAAATCCGACGAATTCTTTTGGAACGAAATTACAGAAACGTTTAATCAGCAAACTGTGGATGACCCTAGAGGCAAGAATATGCTTACCGGGAAATGGACGATGATGAACGGCGACTGCCAAAAGTTCAACGCTATATATAAGCATTTGGGGCGTCGAAGTGGTGAGAATGAGCATGATTAAATCAACAATGCCAAGGCGAGTTTCGTAGAACGCTTTGGTGCGAGGGGTTTCACGTACGAGCATGTTTGGGAGTTTTTGAGAAATTACCTGAAATGGAATGCTGAGGAGCCGTTTGACATTTCTTGTCTAGAGGATATATTCGGGCCGGACGCACGACCTCGTCCCGAAAGAGCCAACAAACGAGCTGGAAAGAAACAAAAGTCGACGGATACGTCGAGCGCTGCGAGCTCCGGTGGGAGTCAAACGAGTACTTTTTCGGGACAATTATCCGAAAAGTATACGCAAGCCAAAGACGCTCAGACGACTTGTTACGAGGTGAGGAGGAGGAGGGAAGAAAGGGCCTTGGAAATGCAGGAAATGCAGATGCTCATGCTAGATCCCGGCTTGGTTACTGACCCGGTCATAGCCGAAATCATTCGCAGGAGACAAGCAAAAATAACGAAGAAATACCAACAACTCGATGAGGATGCCGATGAATAAAATGTTTAATATGCATGTAGTGTCGTTTTTTATATTTTCGTATTGTTTTTTTTTATTTAAGTTTCGTATTATTTTTTTCCCGTATTGTAACTTTTTTAATTTGAAGAAATAAATTTAGTTTGGTGTGTTATTTTTAATTTTTGTGAAATGAATTTAATTTATTTAGTGAAATAAATAAAAAAATAAATGTGTAAGTGGTGGGCCATAAATAAGTAAGTTGAGGTTAGTTATGAGTGAGGAGGAGGTTAGTTGTAAAGAGGTGTTGGGGTGATATGGCACCCGTGGGCCACAAATGAGGAGAAAATACTCGTTGCCATACCCACTCCTCTAATATACACGCGAGAGTTCACGTTAACGAACTATATAAAAGGTGGATATAACTAAAGACTAAAAGATAAGAACTGCACAAGGTTTAAATCTATAACTTCACATGGGAAGTTTTTTTATGCAAGTCAAAACACCCTAAAGCGTATGTACATATTGTAGATCTCGTCTTTGTTTGAGGCTGCAAACTTAACGAACTATATAAAAGAGTCAAACTCGAACGACACGAATTAACTCAAGAAACCATGGGCGGAATGTTTTCACTTACCCATTTGGTTACGAATGCTTCTTAAAAAAAAAAAAAAACGTAAATTATATATACCGGGATCAAGCATGGTACATGAGTCATAATCCGACCACATGCATCGACTATGTGAAGCATGTTATGCAAGAACCAAAAGGCTTTTGGCCTATCTATACGTGAGTGGCCATCAATTGAAAGGTAAAATGAAAACGAGTCGAGTCAAGCTTGATTCATTTATATATTTATAAAGCTTTTTTAGGCTTATACTTTATGTTTGAGCTCGGCTCATGACAAATTTCACAAGTTAAAACCTGAGTTATTTTGACGACAAGCTTAATTAAAAAAAAATAAAGTTTAATTACTAGACTTGAAACTTGCTCCAGAGTCGCTCAATTAGGCTCAAGCCTTTTTGAGATTTTAACGAGTGAATCACAAGTAACTTATGAACAGCCTCACTCGCTTACACCTTTACCAAAAAGTTACGAGTTCAAGTCTTACTAACAACATTGCAAATAACGTAAGAGTGTAACAATTAAGTTTAAAACTTTATTAGTCCACTTTTAGAGAAAATCACATATTTGAACATATTTAACCGTATTTTACGAAACATAACATAAAAAACCGTGTATTGCCAAACTAGACTAGTGGCGCGCTGCACAATTATACTTTCACGTGTATAAAGAGTATTACAAGGATCAACCCCGTTGCGACATGTATACCCAATGAGACTTCTACACGTGGATGACGCGCGTCGTTTCTGGTCGCGCCATGCGCCGTGTTTCTCAATATTGTATTTTGGAAGTTTGTGTTTATTTGGTTTTGAATTTGTGTTCTCCAGGATGAGTGTGTGGTAAAAAGTAAAAACTGTGCCCGAAAATAATGGATCTATCTAGGACCGATGCACGTTAACCAATAAAAAAGTAGGGGTGTGCATTGTTTGGGTAATAACCGAATACCGAAATCGAACCGAACTTATAACTGAACCAAATTTGTCAAAACTGAACCGAACCGAATTAAAAATTTAACACTGTTTAGAATTTTTTTCCCAAAAATTTATATAATTAAATTAAAAATATGTAAATGTGTAATTCGGCTTATTCGGGTCAACTCGAAAACCAAACCTTCAAATTCGGTTTTTGGTTTGGTTCGGTTGAATCATAGTTCGGTTTGGTTTGGTTTTCAGTTTTATCCAAAAAAAGAAATTTAACCAAACTATCCGAACCGAATAAATCGAACAACCCGATAACCGAACCGATGAACTGTTAGCCCGTATGATGTTGTAGTGTTGTAACGAGCACTATTTATAGGTACGATGTAATTGTAATCAATCAATAAATCAAATCATTCAATCGTATATTCGTATCTCTTACATGGTATCAGTAAGCCTACCGATCTTCCAACCCTAAAACCACAAATAGCCGCCTCCTTCTTCGACCGTTAGCTTCGGCCGGCGGTCCGGAGGTGCTCTCCATCACCCTTTTATGTACATATCTACTTTCTATAGTTGCAGTAAGCCTACCGATCTTCCAACCCTAAAACCACAAACAGCCGCCTCCTTCTCCGACCGTCGGCTTCGGGTGGCAATCCGGAGGTGCTCTCCATCACCCTTTTATGTACATATCTACTTTCTCTAGTTGCATGGTCGCCGAGAATAAATAATCTTTAATTACTAAAATGGCGGTATGGAATTTATTATTTTGCTTCGTGTGGTTATTGACTGGATCTCTCTTTTTCGTTTCGAATGTAATAATAAAGGATAATGCGGCTCGTACTTTTTTTCCCTTGTGGTTTCACGAATAAGGGTGCGGCTGATTGTAATGAATGGGATGGGGTTTTCGAAAAATAATAAAAGGGATCTGCTCCTCTCTTTTTTCTTTTATCGTATGGGAATTTGTGTAGTATATTAATCAAATCAAGGCAGTAAAAAAAATATAAATAATAATAAAAAAAAGGTAGCATTGGGACTCACGTTTTGATGTTTATTTGTGAGGTGGATCTTTATGTTTTTCTAGAGAAAAACACGTCCTGTTTGTTTGAAATGTTATTTGTGGGTTGAAGTTTTAGAATCAACTTTCGTTTTTCTCATCTTTTCTTTTGATGTTAGTACATGAGTTTTAGTTGTAATTTCATTTCTTTTAGTTGTAGGGGATACTTTGGGTTATCCAGTTTTAGTTATAGGGGATACTTTGGGTATCCCGTTTGGTCATGATACTTTGGTATCCTGTTTGGTAAGGGATACTTTGGTTTATCTCGGATACTTTGGTTTATCCTGTTTGGTATGGATACTTTGCTTTATACGGTTTATTGCGTGTTTATGTCTTTTTCAACAATTATTTATTAGTTTTACTAACTTTTAGTCTTCGATCCGAGCTTTTGCGATTTCGCCGCTCGAATTGCGGGGAGTGTTGACCCGTATTATGTTGTAGTGTTGTAATCGGCCCAAGCCTAGTCTAGAATATTCTGTCTAGTGCTATTTATAAGTACGATGCAATTTTAATCAATCGATCAATCAAATAATTCAATCGTATCTCTTACATCAACACCCTAAAAAAATGGAATTAGTGTATTTGAGTAGAGAATTGCTACATCCACATACAATTTACAAAAACAAATCCACAAAAAGGAGGTGTCAACATGTGATTGGTTTGATGAAAGAGAATAGGAAGAAAGTGTATCAAAATACATCAATCACATGTTGCCACCTCATTGTGTGGATTTGTTTTTGTAAATTGTATGTGGATGTAGCAATTCTCATTTGAGTATTTGACATTTGTAGTCTTGAGGTAATTACTTTTAATTTTTACCCCATTTGGCCCAAAATACTTGTACGGTAGCCCAAGAAAAAGAACACCCTAATTAAGTAAAACAGAAGTGAAAGCCACTGACACAAACACAAACACTCTTGAGTAGTTGACTTTATATCACACACATCTTGTCTTATATAGCTGCCGATGAAGAACCTAACAATCTGATCATTAAAGATGGAAATAGGTATCAATTTGATGCTAAAAATTGAATCTTTTTTGCATTTCTTTTATTTATTGGTGATAAAGTTTGGATCTTTGGGTGTTTTTGGTGTTATTTTGTGATAAAGATTGTTTTTTAAGATTTGGGTTTGGTTTAATTGTATGTAATTTTGCTTAATTGTAATGGGTTTGATTAGAAATTGAAAAAGATTCAATCTTTTAAGTTTCTTGATATGTTACTGTATAATTGTAAGATAAACATTTGAAGGAATTAGTTGTAAATTATCAAAGATTCAATCTTTTAAGCTTTGTTTGATAAGAAGCTTAAAAATGTTTTTTTGTTCTTTGATAAGAAGCTTTAGTATGTTAAGATTTGTATTAGAAATGATAAAGTTTTCATTTATTATTATTATTGGTGTTAATATTTATTGATTTGAAAACTAAGATTTTTTTTTTTTTTTTTTTTTTTTTTTTTTTTTTTTTTTTTTTATAAAATGTGATCAGATGGAATCATTTGTAAAATATTTTGATTTGCTGTAACTGCTAAAGTTTCAAGCTTGAACACGTTGGTTTAAAGATTTAAGCGATGAAATGTTTTTTTAAGAAGCTTTAAAATGTTTTGGTCTGTTCTAACAGTTCAAATTTGTTATCCGAAATTAAAAAGCTTTTGTGTTTTCTAATATTCAAGCTGTAAATGTTTTTCAAAAGATCTAAGCTTTGAAGTTTTATTGTATCGTAGGATTCAGCTTTCAATTTGGAGATGAGACGAAGAACCTTTTTCTTCTTCTGCAACAATCTGGTTATCGAGGATGGAAAAAGGTATAAATTTGTTATAAAAGTTAAGTTCTGTTTGCCGTTAATGTTGTTGGTTCTATTTAAAACTCAGGTAAAGTTTAAATCTTTTGTATATATCGGTTAATTACAGCTAATTCGAAGATAAAAGTGTTTTATCATTGTTAATTTGATGGAATCTTTTGTAAATTGTTTAAAAGTTTATGCAATCAAATTGCCGTGAATAATTTAATCTTTAAAATGTCAATGATTGTTCAGATTTGTATCAGCTGTTGATCACAAAGTCAATAAATTCTAAGCGTCAAAGCTTTTATGTATGATTTAAGTCTATGTCTTGATGTTCTAATTGTTCATATTTCTGTGAGATATTAATCAGATATCAAAATATCTTGAAGCTATAAAACTGAAAAAGATCAGCATGTCAAAAAGATTGTAGCTTTAAACATTGGGTGGGACTTAAGTATTTATAATGTCTAAAAACTGAATTGGGTGATTGTCTTAGCTTATCAGCTTATTGGAAATTTGATAAGCTCATAAGTTCATTAATTATGCGCTTAGCCACTTGAGCTTATTGCTTGTCTAAGTTTATAAGTCGAAGTGAATAAGCTTATAAGGCATAAAAAATGAATGCTTATATCAAATTTCTGTAGGCTCATAAGACCATCATATAAACTAATACAGACACCCTTAAAAAATCTCTGGTTAAAAGTTGAATCCTTCAAAATGTTTTGATCTCTTATTGTTTAGATTTGTACCATTGCTGATCAGAAAGCAAGAAAGATCTTAGGCAAATTTTGGTTTACAGATTAAAGATTTGAAAATACTTCATCTGTTCTAATTGTTAGGATTGGCTGGCGGAAATCACAAAATATTCAAGCTGTAATACTTTCTCAATAAGCACAAGTGGCTAAGCACATAAAGAATTAAGTTTGAAGTTTTATCTTCTTAGGATTTACATAGCGGCGGGCAACCTTCAAATTGGAGATGATGTGAGATGAGAGGTCCCTTTTCATCTTCTGCAACGATCTGATCTGATTATCGAGATTGGAAAAAGGTATGGAGTTTTTATTTGTACTATATTTTATTTTTTTAAGCCATAAATGTATTCACTGCCAAAGAATAAGGTTCCACATCCATCAAGTGACAAGAAAGAGCAAAATATTGGACCAAAGAACGCCATGCACTAACTTCCAGCTATATCAATGTATATTTTTTTCTACTTCTTGCCCACTTGCAGTTTCCTGCTACCACAACTAGGTGGTTATCATCATCGTCTTAGACTCGAGCTTTTGATCATGAAAAATGTCGATTCTGTCCTTTACCAGCTCAAATTCTGCTTCTATGTACAATGTAGTAGCGTACAAGTATGATAGACAAAATAAATGAACCTTTCTGCAAGTCCTCTAGATGGGAGAAGTTCAACTGACTGATGCTAAAATGTTGGATCTTTGAGAATCTTGTATGGGACTTCGGTCATAACAAAGAATCATTGGATGACGAGGGATTTATGTGTTATTGCTATTTTATATCTCGATTCCAGCTTCTTTATATGCTGCTGCCATTGTACTCGATGCTTCTTCAAGTGTTGGTCTTTTCTGAACAGAATTGAAGGCTATCACATTCATTAAATTGAAGGCTTCTATGCGTTGTAACTGCAGATGTAAAGGATGAATTTGCTGATATGCGTTCCTCTCTTACGGATATTCTGCCCTCGCTCGTGCAATATCAAGAGAGTCAACGACCTCAAGTTCATCGCCGGCAAATGGGACATTGTTTAATCCAATCACCTGTACTGGTATTGATGGTCCAGCAGCATCTACCCTTTTTCGAAAGGCTTCACCACAAACTACCATATATCCTTTTTTAAGATTACCATTCTGCACTATAAAAGTAGCTACTGGTCCTTTTGATTTATCAAGACCTACTCGATGACAGTACCCTTTGCGTTTCTATCTTATTGATGGCCACAACTATGCTGATCTGGCATGGCTATTGCCTCAGTTATTTGAGGGCGCATCCCATCATCATCAGCCACTACAATAATAGCAATATCTGTGACCCGAGCTCCACGAGCTCTCATTGCACCAAAAGCCTCATGTCCAGGCGTGTCAAGAAACACACATGGTCGCATAGTGCCATCAGTAACGGGATTCCTTTTGTAATCCCACCAGCTTCCGAAGCTGCCACCTTGCTTTTCCGGATATAATCCAAAAGTGTTGTTTTTCCATGATCGATGTGACCCATAATGGTGAGAACAGGGGGTCTATCTTGTAAATGGTCCAGGTCTTCTTCATCAAAACTTTCCTTCTTTTTCGCCATTTCTGATATTTCAGTTGGACCCACATCCATAACTTTCCACATCATACTCCCTACAAACCATCTTCACCATCTCCTTATCCATTTTTTTTTTGATTGGTTGTAGTTACTATTAGCTCCACTTAAACTCGGATAAAGTTTAAAATCATGGGATTATCACTGTTTCGAAGATAACTAGTTTTTTTTTTTTTTTTTTTTTTTTTTTTTTTTTTTTTTTTTAAAGAATTGTGAATCTGATGGAATTATTTGTAAATTGTTCTAAGTGACAAGTCTTTACTCTTGTGTTGTTGCTGACCATAAATTGTAGTAGAACATTCAAGCTTTCGGTCAATAATTTAAGCCTTTAAAATGCCTACTAAGATTCAGTATTTAAAAATTTGGGTCATAGATTTAAGCCTAGAAAATGTCATGGTCTCTTCTGTTGCTGATTAGAAATCAAGTAAGATTCAGTGTTTAAAACCTTGGGTCAAAGATTTAAGTCTTAAAATGTCCCGATAAATTGTTTTTCTGTAAGTCAAAGAGTGGATTTCTATCACAATTACACACATTACTGCCAGTTGATTGACACAGTTTGGTTCAACTAGTTGAAACTTTTGGGTGATCAAAAAACTTTGAAGTACACTTGTTGGTGTTACAAGTTATGTGTAAGTTTGGTTGATCACCAAGCATCTTCAATGAGAGGTCAAAGATGGGTTAGAAAGAGTTGAAAAAGACTTTTTTGAGCTATATGTTGGTATACATTAACCTATTGTTCAACCTATTATAAATTTGTATGTGTGTGTTGTAAATAGGTTGAGGTTGAGATGAAAAAACTTTTGCATTGGAGGGATAAGTTGAAAAACGGTTGAAATTCTTTGTTTTGATGTGGAAAAAAATTCTAATCTTTTTATTTATATTTTTTAAGAAAATTGGAGGTGTTGTTTTTCATTAGAAAAGTGTTCAAAAATCTTGAAAACGTGTTAAGGTGATGTTGTATTTTATTATAGGGAAGCGGGGTGACTTGGGAATTTAAGGAGGAAAAACATTGGAAAGTATAAATTTCAATTTTCTACACTTTTTTAAAATCATGCTTTAAGTTAGAAAAGTAGATTTTTAATTTTCTGGAGAAGAATTGTAGAAATCTGTGAATTTGAATATGCTTTTATCTAAAGTTAATTATGGTGAAGCAAAACATTTTGTCTTAGAAAATTCTTCTGGAAAAGGGAGCTTTTTCTAAAGCTAAACATGGCCAAAATTTAGACTAGTCATTTTTTGGGAAAGTCTTTTCAAGTTTTTAACTAAAGTTAATTATGGTGAATCAAAACATTTTGTCTTATGTACAAGATTTTCTACTGTATTTATTTTGGGTTCTTTTTTATTTATAATGAAATTGAAAAAGCACCACCTACTTTTTACATAGGGAACATAAATATGCTTTCATTTTTTTTTACAGGGAACATAACTTTATTTACTTTTTACCTACCTATACCCTTTATTATTTTTTACCTACTTTATTTCATTTAATCAATAACAACACCACATAAATATTTCTCCTATCACTTTTTTTCCTTTTTTTTCCTTGCAATCTTTTTTAGCCTCTCTTACTTTTTCTTCATCTCCATTTCTACTTTTAAACCAATGAAAAACACAACACAACACTTTGGTACGTTTTGCAGACCCTTTTTTCTACAAAACAAGTAAAAGTAAAACATATATTGCTTTGAACCCCCTTTTTTTTTTTTTTTTTTTTTTTTTTTTTAATTTTTTTTTCCATCTAACTAGTTAGAAAATCTGCATTTTTTAATCTAACAAGGGAAATTATAAAGCACATTTTTCTTCATCTAAACATTTTTTCTACATTTTCAACTAAACACATTTTTATTCTTGTACTTTTTTTTGTTTTTCAAATTTTAGGATGGTCGGAAACCTGGCAATGGCAACACGGTGGCTAGCGGTGGTGTTGACTTCTTTTGACTTCCATCTGGTAAGTGTTATTCTTTTACTAAAGAAAAATAATAGTACAAATCATTCTTCCAGCCCAAGTAAACTATCATCCAACTGGGTGACCCAAATAAGCAGGAGCTCACTTTGGGTTGTGAACCAAATAAACTGTCCAAATGACTAGTATCAGAACCAAAACCCTGATTTTCACACTATATAAAGGTAGTCTATAAGTCACTACCACATATCATCAGTCAACAAAAGGGTTTTTACAGCAGCCATGGATTTTCTGTCACTTTTTCTCCCATCTTTTGTATTTCTGATGATATATGGATACTTTTGTAAGTTGTTGTGCAAGATTTGAGTTGAGCTAAAATATTAGTGTTTTTCTTTCTGTTTTTATGCTTTTATCAGATGTTAATGCTAGATTTAGTGTTTTCTTGCTGGAATTTCTTTCTGTTTTTCATTCTTTTTTTTGGGTGGTAATGCTAGAATATAGTGTTATCTTGCTGATATTAGTGTTGTTATGCCCGATATTAGTGTTGTCATGCCTGATTTTAGTGTTCTTATGCTGATTTATGTGTTGTCCTGCCTGTTTCAATTGTTGACCTGCTTGATAGTAGTGTTACCATGCCTCATTTAAGTGTTCTGCTGATTTTACTGTTATCGTGCTTGATATTAGTGTTGTTATGCGTGATTTTAGTGTTTTCATGCCTCATTTAAGTGGTTTTATGCCCGATTTTAGTATTGTCTTGCTGATATTAGTGTTGTCATACCTGATTTTAGTGTTCTTATGCTGATTTATATGTTTTCATGCTTGCTGTTAGTGTTTTGTGCTGGAATTTTGTGTTTTTATGTTGGATTTTTAACATGTGTTCTTTATAGATAATTATGGAAACTGGTACTCCTATGGACTCGGACATATTGTATGTGCTTGTTTGTTGTCGCTTGAGCATCTGAAGCCAACAAAAAGCGTTCTGGTAAATTTCTTTCTTTTATTTGTTTTTTTCTATTTCAGTTAAGCTGTGAAAATACAATCTCACATTTCAACTTTATTCTTAGTTTGCTACTATTGTCATGGGAACCCTCCTTATCTCGTTTGATGACCTACCTAGAAAGATTCTTGAACCAGCTATCGTTGTTGCTTTGCCACTTTTATTAGGTGCATTCATTTCTACGGTATGTGAAGTTTGCTTTCACCATCGTTTGATTTGTTTTGAATTTTGTTAACAAACTTGTTATTAATTGTTTTGTTGCCATTCTTATTAGGTTGTGTGGGCGCTTGCAGCTTTTCTTGCTCCAACAGCTAATGCCCCATTTGCTGAACGTTTGGCCCATGCTATCGTAAGGGTTGTTACAGCGCATTTTGCGCCTCGTCGTGGAGCTGTTGCTAGGGATGCTGCAGAACCCACTGATTCAGATGTTTTTGGAGTCTTCTATTCTTCCTTTATGTGCTTGGTGCTCTACTATCTTCTATGTAAGTTCAAATCTATCTTCCAGTTTTTAAATATTCTAATATTATGATTTTGGTGTTCATGAAAATGCTATAATCTTTTAAGTTCAAATCCGTCTGATTCTGTTCTGTCGCTAACTTGCTATAATCTATATGCTTGCGCATCGTGACTAAGTTTCCATTCATTTGATTAGAAATGGTCTCCTTCATGTAGACATGTCAATAATTCTAGTAACATCCATTAGGTTTTACCTGCATAATCGTGTAAACTACAATTCATAGAAACCGTAGATAAGTACTAGTTTCTTTTTGTAATCTGCTGATATTGCCACAAGTTCGAGCGATGGTTGTAGCCATTTGTCCAACAGCTTCTTCATGGTTGGAAATGTTGTCAAAAACTCGAAGATGGTCCTTTAGGTTGTCACTGGTATACTTGTATCTATGGACGATGGTGCTTAATAGCTAATTGCATGAAAATCCAACTTTTAGAAAAATTTTAATGAGTTTTACTTCTTGGCCTCTTTGGTAACCAACTTCAAATGTTTTGTAGTTTATATCCGATCTTGGATTTTTTAATGTTGCTGAAAATGGTTGTGTTCACATCTGCGTCAAATTTACTCATTTGCCCAAGTTTAATAATTAACTAAACCAGAAAGAATTGTAAGTGTGTACTTTTTATTCTAATTGAGATAATACCATGGGAAGTGTGTACTTATCGACTCTGTCATATTCTTAGATGCTTTTACGTGTAGTTGGTGTTCATATCATCTGATTCTGCTATGTTATTGAATCTTTGTAACATGTGTATGATTTCACAGATAAGGTTGGAAGCCTCTTTACTTTTGGGCTCGCTCATGCTATATATCTTATTGTGTTATTTCTCGAGGAAGTAAAGCCACAAAGGCATATCTTGGTACATTTACTTTTTTTAGTATCAATTGTTTGTTATTTTCCATTTGAGTTGACGCATGTCTCTTACTTTCCCCTTCCTCTTCTTTTCAAGGCTGCTACTGCCCTCTTGGCTACCATTGTATTCTCTTCCGGTGAACATCCTTACGAGACACTCAACAAATTTGTATGGCTGGTTACGGTGTGGTATATCTTTGCTCTAACTGGAGTACTCGCGGTATGTGCAGTTTGATGTTAACAATGATGCTGCTTCTTTGAATTTTATCACCAACTAATTTGTTTTTCTTGCTATTGTTTTTTAGGGTGGTATATTGCTTTTCACCACTTCGCATCAACTGACCACTGCTGTCATGGGATGGCTTATGTCATTTTTACCAATTAGACTTGCTGTAAGTCTTTATCAGTTCCTTTTTAGAAATGATATGCTCGCCACTTGCCCTGCTCCCGCGACTACAGTTCTTGGTCGCTTGGATGGTGTTGATAGTTTCATTACTTCCTCCTACGTTAATCGGGCATTTTCAGTTGAGGAATCAGACGCTTTTTTCTCACTTGACTCCAATTTTCTTACTTCCTCATGTGTTGATCCGGCGTTTCCAGTTGATGAATCAGAAACTTTTTTCTCACTTGACTCGGATAATGCTAGACCAAAAAGGAGGTTTTGCTGCGTTAGTTGGTGTTGAGCCTTATAATGCTCTTCACATTGGTTTTGTTTATCAGATTATGTAGCTACGGTTCATATGTAGAATGTAATTTTAATTTGCTACTTTCGTCTTCCGTCCTATTTTAGTTATTGGTTATTGCTAATTTTTATATGTTGGTTAAGCACTTTATATCTAATTGATTTGGAATAGATGAACCTTATGAATCAATATAGGTACGTAACACAATCTAACTTGAAACAAATATATTACTATCAGCATAATCAATAAGATAAGCTACCAAATTCCTCGCAGGATTATATGCTTGAACTAACAATTAGGGATACAAATTATGAAGTTCATACATTTGGAGATAAATACGAACATTGGTCACGAGAACATTGGCCATGGACCTATTTCTTTACTCAAGTTGTTGGGTTGTTAACCGCCCCGATTCCCCTCTTTTGACACTCTATAATAACCAATACGCCAATCCACACCACCATCAGAACCAAAAACACAATGCATGACGTAAAGCCCAGAGCGAAAAAAACAAAATATAAGAATCCTTCACTTTCAGATATGGCTAGAGTTTGAGCTTGAGGTGGACGTGGAGGTGTAGGAGAACGCCTTTGACCAGCTATGACATGAATGATAATCTTGTCGTTGTTTTCGACTATTCCACTAATGGAATAATTAGGCCCAGTTTGGTTCAACTTGACCACCGAGTAACCTTGGCTAGACTTTGCTGCATCAACGGGTGATGGTGCGTTGCATATGATGTAATCTTCTTGCCTTATTTTAACCACCAAGCTCTTTTCGACCTCATATACATATGCTAAAAAAAAAAAAAAAAAAAAAAAAAAAAAAAAAAAAAAAAAAAATGAATAACAGTGTAAGAATCATGTTTTGAAATAGCTATTAACAAATAACAATGTATGCATAGTTCACTTACCGATGGTGTCCCCAAATTGTAAACGGCTTTTTTCGTTCAACTGACTACATGTCGTTGATTCAACTAGAAACTCGTTAGACGCATCAATGTTGTGGATCAACAACACAAGACTAAAAAGACATATAAAAACCATAGATTTTGCCATTGAAAACCTGCTATCAAAAACTGTGTTTCGGTGCTTGTAGCTAGAACTCTAGAAGCTTTAAGTCGTGTAAAAAAAAGAACTTGCGAGAGTAAAAAAGCATCGATCTATTGACATATATAGAGATGAAATGGGCCGGATGTTATGACAAACCAAACTTTGGGCCCAACGTTTTAGTTTGTTAAAAATTTGCAATTTAGCATGTATATTTCTTAAAGTTAATTACAAATTTCGTCTATTTGGTTTACATCTTTTTCATCTTTCATCTTTATACTTTAAAAATTACACCGCGCGTACCTGACTAGTACAACCAGGACTTTTCCCTGCGACGTTTTCGACACTTTCCCGTCGACATGACGTCGGCGCCAGTTTGTAGAGAATGCCTCGTCGGGAACAACTATCTCGTCGACAATGCCCTGTTGTTGTCTATTTTTAACGGACCAATCCTTTTACCAAACGTTCGTTAGTGTCATTCCGTTAAGTGCAAACGAATGTGGGTAATTCCGTCTTTTGAACCCTTCATCTTCAACCTACTAGGAGTACTTTTTTATCTTGGTTTTACTTTTTCTTTTAATTTAAATTTGTTCCAACAACAAACCAAATACAAACAAATGCATCCACTGTATTAACAAGTTGATTAATTACAGTGGACTCAAGGAAAAAGCAAGGATACAAAAGAACTAGATACATACTAGAACGAGTCAAGCTTGACTCGACTTGTTTCCATTCTACCTTTCGATTGATGGCCACTCACGTATAGTTAGGTACTTAGGCCAAAAGCCTTTTGGTTGTCGCGTAACATACTTCACATAGCCCATGCATGCGGTCTGATTATTAATCGATCATGTACCATGCCAATCCCGGTATAAATATAAACGAGTAGTTTGCGTTTTCTTTACAATTTCTTACGTATGATAGCATACTAATTAAGTTATTACTATTCATGCTTTTTGTGTTCTCAGTCGTTGATTTTGCTGTAATCTCTTGGCGAGAAAGTCTTATGTTGTTTATTATATGGTGGTGTTTGTTCTATTCTATGTGTGGCTGTTTCATATGTATTAAGTGTTCATATCAACAGAAAAGGTGGTGTTGCTGCATTCGTTGGTGTTAAATGAACATGTCCTTTAAGTTAATTTTTGTGGAACCTGACTTGGTGGTTGAGCTAAGATAATGCTCAGGACTTGGAATTTGGTGAATGCGGATATGTCGTAGCGTACATTTTTTGTATAACAATGACTTTAAATTCTGGACAATGGCATTCCCTCCTTAGTCTCATTTGTTTTATCAATTATTGCAGTAGTATGTCATTTATACGCATTTGCAATTGTCTTGCATGTTCATGGACAGGGATGAGTTTCAGAGATCAAGCTGGTGTCTGATTTAACCGTTTAAGCTGGCTGAGTCAACCCGACTTATGAAACATGTTTGTTATATGCTCGACATCTAAGGTTGTCTTCATTAGACCTGTAAAGTTAGTGAGCTAAATTTACTGGCTTAAAGTATCTGAATATGCCTCATGTTTAAGCTACATACAGTACAATTAACGGAAATTAGAAAGCTAACGACACCTGCTTTCTTCTGGACAGTCAAGATCGATTTCATGCCAGTACTAATTTGATTTGTGTTTATCCCTTTATATACCTTCATTCAGTTTAACATAAAACATCTTGTGTTGAAGTAAATGATTCGCGAATTAACCACAAACAATTTTCTTGAACATGATCAACTAGATTATATACAAACTTAATCATCTAAAGATTACATAAAAAGACACATTGAAGATGTAAAATAGAAGCATGACGGAATTCATGCTGTTAGAGAATACTATAAAAAATACGAAATATCAAATACATAGGGAGTTTTAAATCGATTTTCTACTGGTAGCAATAGAATATTAGACAAGCTGAATCAAAACAGTGGCCATAAACTTATTTACTTGCTAGCATTCTGATGAGCCGGATAAACTTCGCTAGTTGCCTCTCTTCATTACAAATGCAAATTAACACCACCACTAGAAAAATTGACTCAATGCATAAGAAAAAGACCAGATGGTAGGTTTGGAATGTTGGACTTTCAAATATTGAAGCTGGAGTTGTGGTTGAGGTTGAGCGTGATAGGTATGCTAATACTTGAATGATGATCTTGTCGTTGTTGATTTCGACCGTTCCACTAACAGAATAATGAGGCCCAGTGTGGTTCAACTTGACCACCGAGTAACCATGGCTAGACTTTGTTGCATCAACGGGTGATGGTGCGTTGCATATGATGTAATCTTCTTGCTTTATTTGAACCACTAAGCTCTTTTCAGCCTCGTACATATATACTATAAAACCACCAACAACAACGACACGTATTATATAAACTTAGTTTAAAGTCGCTATTAAGAGTTAATAATATATGCATATATGTATATACTATATATAATTCACTTACCAATGGTGTCCCCAACTTGTAAACGGCTTTTTTCGTTCCACTGATTACATGTCATTGATTCAACTACAAACTCGTTAGATGCATCAATGTTGTGGATCAACAACCCAAGACTTAAAAGACACATAAAAACCATAGATTTTGCCATTAAAAGCCTGTGATCAAAATTTGTTTATGTGCTTGGAGCTAGAAGCTTTAAGTCGTGAAAAAGAAAAAAATAACTTGTGAGAGTAAAAAGTATCGATCTATTGATATATATAGAGATTTTGTTTTATGAGTATATGGATAGTGTTCCTAGCATAGGGTATAACCATTAAATTTGGAATAGATTTTATATTCCATATGTTCCGGGGATTTATTTTTACACTATGGTAACAATGCATGGTGTAAATCATATTGCCTATTTTATTAGATGCTAAATAAGCTATCAATAGTAGGGCTGATCATCGGGCCGAATCCTGACCCGTCCCGACTCATCCCAAAACCGAGTTAGGGGAAAAACCCAAACCGAATACCGAACCGAATTGCTAGGTTTAGTCGGGTTCGGCTTCGGTTTTGGTTTGTCGGGTTCGGTCGGTTTTTTCCCTTCGGTTTTTGTCCCGTCCTGACCCGTCCCGAAAACCGAATGTATGAAAAAGCAAAAACTTATCTCAAGATGTTAAAGTAACGTGTGCTCTTCATAATACAATAGTACTCTTACGACTTTTACTGAAGTAACCAAACCGAATAAACCGAATAACCCGATAACTGAACCGAATAAACGGAACAGCCCGATAACCGAACTGATGAACACCCCTTGTTGTATCCCTCTTTTATATTGTACGTTAACGTGAACTCTCGTGTATTACTTTTTTTGGAATACCAAGCCAAAATGTTAAAATACCGTGTGCTCTTCATAATACAACAGTATTCTTCAAAATGTTACAATTCAACACCTGTGTAATCACATCAATCTAGAAGTTAGTAATTCACATGTCTAATAAATTAATAAATGCAAGTCAACACTAATCATACTGGCAAGATAACTTCAAATTTATGACTCAAACCCAGCAAGTTTAGATGATAATGTTTTCCGAAAGTAGCATAGTCTTTGCCTTGCACTTGTATATAAAACTCGTTTGGAGGTGTACATGTGAGTGGATAAAAATGTGAATGTCTGGCTTTGTGTGTAAATTTTATGAAAATACATATCAACTGTTGAAAAAAGATCTTGCACGTTGTATTTCTAGATGTCCCACATCAGTAGGTGATGTAAAACATATATAGTTTATAATTACAAACACATTTAATTGATATGGAAGGATGTTCAAGTTGTATAAAATGTTTTATACAACTTGTAACTTCTTTTTTTTAGTTGCTTTTTAAAAGTATCATTTTAAATTTTATTTTCCTAATTTTTAGTAGCTTTTTAGAAATAAGTATCTTAAGCTTCTGACAATAGACAAACGATATACACTATAATTGAAGTTAATGTACAACATTCAAAGAAAAGCAACATTATCTTTGAAAAAAATTGGGTGAAATCTAAAGATACGTAATATACTTTCTCAAAAGAAACAAAATACGTAACCAACTTTATCTATTTCCAGAATCGCCAAAATACTTTCAAATTTTGAACATATCATCAAAAAATTAGCCTGTTTCAATACTATATTGGTAATAAAATAAGTTGGTCACCTAGATGTGTAAAATGATGAAAGTTTGTTGCTAATATATGGATTTAACCATTTTTAGAGATAAGTATTGTAAGTTTTTGACAATAGATAAACGATATACAATATAAATTTATTATTACATTGCATATGTAACCCAAAGAATACAATGTTTAGAGAAAAGCAACATTTTTTACGAAAAATGTTAGACCTACGAGCTTTTTAAAATTTAATTAAGCATTTAATACCGATAAAGAAGCCAACACAAACACGCTTCGAATAGTGGATGTATACGGTTGATTTACAACTCATGTACCATACTAATCCTTATAAATGTGGAGAATCTGTGTTTTCTTTTCAAACTTTATACGTGCAATACAACAGAAGTGTACGTGGACCATGCACCAATTCTTCAGCTAATTGCGTCGTTCACATTTTGTACATAGACTCGCATTATTACAGTTTGACATAAGGCTTGTACTCGTTGTCCATCTTGATCAAGACATGTGTTTCAACTTTTAACTCACATTTGTTCCATACTTAGGTCATAAAAAAAAAGTTAGACTTATAAGTTTTTTCTCTTTTTTTTTTTTTTTTTTTTTTTTTTTTTTTTTAAATTTAATTAAGCACTTATATCGTTAAAAAAGCTAACACAAACATGCTTCGCATAGAAGATGTATGCGGTCGATTTACAACTCATGAACTGTACTAATTAATCCTTATAAATGTGGAGTATTTTGCGTTTTCTTATGTGCAATACAATAGAAGTGTACATGGACCATGCACCAACTCTTCAGCTAATTTCGTCGTTCACACTTTGTACATAGACTCACATTATTACAAATTGACAAGAGGCTTGTACTCATTGTCCATCTTGAAGTTAGTAATTTTTTTCAACTTTCAAGTCACATTTGTTCCGTACTTATACTCGTATAAAACAACACAACCATAATTATTATATACTTTGTGATTATGATAATACAGTCACGTTTTTTATGAAGAAAAAATGTGTATTCACATGTTTTCTTATTCGAAGGTTTTAATTTTTTTTATGATTTAAGTTTGAGTTTATGTTCTCTACTTTTGCATCATTGTAGGATAGAGATGGGGTTGTACTTGTATTAGTTCTCGTTTCATCATATAAAAAGGCCTTTCACAAATTACTTTGTGAACCAACAACATGAAAACTATTGATATATTAACGTCGACCTAATGCTAGCTTAGCTACAAGCATCATAACAAAGTTTTACAATCTTAAGGTTTTCAATGGCAAAATTTATTGTCTTTATAATAAGTCTTTGGTTGCTTCCAGAAGATTGATGCATCTGACGATGAGTCCGTCATCGGAGGTGGGGTTCTTGGAGTCTTGACTCAACAACATGTAATCAGTGGAATGAAAAAAACAGTTTACAACTTGGTGACACTATCGATAATTAAGTGGTTGAGTTGATGATAGATTTGTCTTCTGAAAGAATCAGATATGAGGGAAAGAATAAAACGACTCCACAACATCTCATAAGTGGGAGGACATGAGAACTTGTGGCTTTCAGATACTTTCCTGAAAAACTTGGTGACGAAATTGTGAAATGGGCCAATGAGGTTAGAGAATCGGAACTACCTAACGATATAGTTATTGAAGGTAAGGATGATAGCAAGGAGTACATTGATGTTAAAGCAACCTCACTCGCATAAAAGGACTGGTTTTGTATAAGTGTAAGAGAGTGGCAGTTTGCTGTTGAAAAGGTGATTGTTTTAGCATTGCACGCTTTGTTTTATCTCATAAAAAATCGGCTCCGATAGCTACCTATTGGAATCCAATATAGTTAACAAGGCCGACCAGTTGTATCGTGTAGCTTCCAAAGGAACCAAATTATGGGTCTTTTGTTTTGAAAAATTAAATTTGTAGTCCCACATCGGTCAAAGAAACAACATTTTACTTGGTTATATACTTGGGTAAAAACCATACAATAGCCACGTACTTTCCAAAATTGTCCTTCTAGAACCACTTACTTTTTTATTACCTTACTTCACCAACGAACTATCAAATTCTGTTCCGACTTCATCAATATAACCTTGAAGTGACAATTTTACCCTTATCTTCTTTACCCTCACTTGCATCGTTAGTCCTTAATACTAACGTACGTTAGTCCTTTTGCACCTTTTTGTTCGTTTTTCACGTTTTTGACCGGTTTTGCACATTTTCATCTGGTTTTACACGTTTTCATCCGTGTTTACACGTTTTGGTCCGTTTTTGCACGTTTTCTTTCGTTTTTCCACTTTTATAAAAAAAAAATCGAATACAATTTTTTTTCGAATAATTTTTTTTTAAATATTTGAATAAAATGTTTTCGAAAAAAAATATTTTTTCTAAAATATTTCCGAAAAAAAATATTTTTTAGAAAAATTATTTTTTTTCGAAAATTTTTTAGAAAAATATTTTTCTAAAATATTTTCGAAAAAAATTATTTTTTCTAAAAAATATTTTTTTTCGGAAATATTTTAGAAAAAATATTTTTTTTTCGAAAATATATTTTTTTTTCGAAACTTTTTTAGAAAAATATTTTTTTTTCTAAAATATTTTTTAGAAAAAAAATAAAAATTTTTTACAAAAATATTTGAATAAAAAAAAATATTTTTTCAAATTTTTTTAAAAAAATATTTGAATAAAAAATTTTATAAAAAAAAAAATTATTTTTTCTAAAAAATATTTTTTTTTGAAAATTTTTTAGAAAAATATTTTTTTTCTAAAATTTTTTTAGAAAAAAATAAAAAAATTTTAGATAAATATTTGAATAAAAAATATATTTTTTCGAAAATTTAAAAAAAAAAAATATTTGAATAAAAAATTTTAGAAAAAAAAATATTTTTCGAAAAAATATTTTTTTTCGAAAATTTTTTAGAAAAATATTTTTTTTTCTAAAATTTTTTTAGAAAAAAAATAAAAATTTTTTAGAAAAATATTTGAATAAAAAACGTGTAAAACAGACGTAAACGTGTAAAAATAGACAAAAATGTGTAAAACCATGTAAAAACGGACCAAAACGTGTAAACACGGATGAAAACGTGTAAAACCAGATGAAAAGTGCAAAAACATATGAAAATGTGCAAAACCGGTCAAAAACGTGAAAAAACGAACAACAAGGTGCAAAAGGACTAACGTACGTTAGTATTAAGGACTAACGATGCAAGTGATGGTAAAGAAGATAAGGGTAAAATTGTCACTTCAAGGTTATATTGGTGAAGTCGAAACAGAATTTGATAGTTCGTTGGTGAAGTAAGGTAATAAAAAAGTAAGTGGTTCTAGACGGACAATTTTGAAAAGTACGTGGTTATTGTATGGTTTTTACCCTATATACTTTAGTGCATATGCTTCACATAAGTTGTGATTAGCACATTTGTTGTTGGTATGTTACGTTGATGTTGTTAAAAGTAAAAATTTACTAACATTGACAAGATTCCAGCAATGAATAATGCAAGTTCTCAATTTATTTATTTATTTATTTTTTATTTTTTATTCTTTATTCACACCTTACTATAATTTATGATATTTAACGCGAGTCTAGGAAGCTTCAGTTGTCTATAGGCAGCTACCTTGTTCGATAACTAGCTTTTGTAAATTAATGGCCTCTATAGAATGTTTAAAGACAATGAAATTTTGTAACCATTTATTGTTGCAACAAAATGTGAAGTGTTTCTAATTAAGATATTCACGATATCTATTATATACACGTATATATAACCCATAAATACTAGAGTAAATTACACCGTTGGTCCCTATACTTGTCTCAGATTTCATACGACATCCAAAAACGCGAATTATTTCGTTTTTGATCAAAAATCAAGTTTTTATTACGCCGCGAGTCCAAAATCCTGACGGTAGTTAGATTTCCCAGTTATCTTAGTCCTCACGTGCATGTCACGTGAGGGCACTTTCATCCGAATCTTGTGTTTTGTCCCCTTCCTCTGTGCATGTTACTGTAGCATTTGTACTTTTTTGTACTTTTTATCTTATTTTTCATCCTTCATCTATTTTTTTTTATTGTACTTTATTTCACTAACTTTTTTGAGAGTAAATATATTGCACCTTTATATATGACTTTTTTTTTGAACTTTCACACATATATACGTAGTTTTTGAAACCAACATTATTCCTTCTCAAATGTCTCCAGGTATACAATTTTCTTATGTTTCTATCCTTGATTTTAAGTTAATCTAAATTACTTACAAATCTAATAATTTGTTTAAACCCTTTATGCAAGCAGATTCATCAAAAGATGTGGTGGTGGTAGAGGAAACAGATTCTTTAAAAGAGGTAGTGGTGGACGATAAAATTGATGAAATAGAAGAGGAAGAGATTTACCAACAGGTTTATTATGAATACGACACAGAACTTTATGAAAATGGGAATGGTGAAGGATTTGTTAGCGAGGAACAGGAATGACAACGCAAATTTGATGAAGAGGCATTAATAGAAGTACTTGCAGAAGAGGCAAGGGCTCAAAAATGGGAGGAAGAAGAATTGAAGAAACAAATAGAGTATGAGAATATGTTGGCTGAAATGGGTATAATTCTATATACTAGTGATACAGATTCAGAGTATTATACAGATTAATATGTATGTTGTATTTTCAATAATAATCATTGTTCATAATTTTCATTTATGGTTTATTGCTAGTGTCTTAACTAACAATGTCCAAGTTGTTATCATTGACAATGGCCTTTTGTCCAAGTTGTTAACATTGAAGGGGATATATATTTTCAAATCAATAAAATAATTAGATTGTTAAAGAATCAGTTGTTAAAAAAAACATATATCAACAACATTGTCACAAAAATTGGTAAAAAAATGTTAGTTTTATTTTTATTTTTTTACATCAAAAAATGTTTACGCACATAACAAATGTCATAAGTTTATGTAAAAGTAAAATTAAAATTAAATAATTATAAAAACGAGTTAGTACCAAGGGACAGTGATATGACATGCCTTTTCAGAGGTCTGCTTCTTTGAAGAGTTTATAACGCTTCCTTGAGAAGCTAAGTCCAAGTTGCAAGTGGATAGTCAAATCATGCATTAAACAAAGACCCCAGATGGCGAACACGTGCACACACCCTCAATCCCTTTCCAACTTTTTTTTACTTATAATCCAACTGTGGAAAGTGGAAAGTTTATAGATATTGCATGAATAGTCCAACAGTGTAAGGGTTAATTTAGGTTGCGTACACTTGTCACTTAAAAATTGTAGTAGTGACTATCTTGTATCAATGTAACATTTGGGGACTAAGTAGGTAATATTTGAAAGAGTGTAATGATCAGCTATGGTCAAATCAAATAACGTGAACCGTATATCTCTACTTATTATCTCGATGCATGTCAGAGATTGTAATAGTGATCGTCACATAATATACCCAATTAACCTTTACATTTACCCACAAACACACTTTCACTCTCTAAAAAACTCACTAAAAAAACCTCTTTGCAAAAAAATCACATACAAAAAATGGCTCCCAAACGAGTTCTAGCATGCAACAGACTAAATGATCTTGCAAATGTAAGTGGTTCTTTTGGATTGAAAGAACAAATGTTGGTTCAGCTACAAAGAGACATAGACACTCAACTACAACATCGCACCGAGCTTTTGAATAAGTTTCAGGAGGTGCTAAGAGACTCTGGAAAACGACAAGAGTTGATTGACGAGATTGAGCTGCTCGCTAAGAGTGAAACTGGATCCCTAAACATATCCTTTCAGAGGTTAATGGTCAGGGAAGATCTCCATCATTGCAGGGTGCTTTTGGAACTGGTTGACCATGCTAGGGCAACAATCGACAAAATGGATACATTTAGGTCCATGCTTCGTCGAATGTAGGTTGTTTGTCTAGGTTAACCAGTATGTTTTTCAAGCTCTTGTTGATATTTCATGTTTTATGATTACTAACTTTTGAGTTTGAGTATCTCGATGAGTTATTACTCAATTACCTTCATTACTTATCTCCTATTTAAGTAAGGCTTGCCTTCATAATAAGCATATACTACCTAGAAATAAATAACCTACATTTAAAAAACCACACTAATATTATCATGCCTACTCCCCTACCTATTTGTGATGAATTAGCATAAAAGGTTAAATCAAGATTAGTGAAAGATATGATGTTGGTTCACTATCAAAGAGAGTTTAAAGCCACATTTAATGATCAACATGTGCTTAATAAGAAAGTCACATAGTGTAGTGAGCGAATTAATGTAAGAGCCAAACTTATTAAGGAGTTACAGCTACTATGTGGTTCTCATTCATCTCATGAATCCATTAATGATCTCTGTAGGATGCAACATGAAGACCTTTTGGAGGGGTCAAGGTTGATGCTATGTATTGCACAGAAGCTTGCGCGTCTTCATGATTTGACCACTTTTATCAAGAAGCTTCAAGACATGGAGATTTGATGTAGTAACCTTGTGATGATTAACTTTGTTATATTTTGTTGATCTCCTTTTATGTACCATTATGTTTGAACTCTTTTAAGTACTCGTAATGTTGTTAAACCAAGTTGTTTTCTTTTCAAGTTAAATTTGTCCATGTTCTTTAGCTTTATTGAATCCCATTTAAATAACATGTCAACATTAATTTATGAATAGGAACTAGCACAAACAAAAGACACATCATATGTGTTCAATAACATTAACATTAAACAGTAACGAAGTCGAAATAAAAATACACAAAATATTGTTCCAAAAACATCAACAACTAGAGTTAAAAATAGATAACATTTTTTCCCCAACTTCAACGCTCGAAGAACATCTTTAGGTTTTCTTTTTCCTAAACTTTTCTGACCAATAGCTGCAAGGCCTAGAACGCAATTCATTATTCTAGGGGGTCTTGGAGTTGAAACCTTTGACATGGATCATTTTTTCACTTAAACATGGCCTTTTACATCATAACTCTCATCAGAAGAACTTTAATCGCTACTTGAGTCAGAAGTTGGTGAATGCTTTGTTGGCAAATACCATGAGAGCATCTTAGGTTTAGAAGTGGAACCCTTATTTTTTTTGAAACAACTGATTGGAATTTTTTTCCCCATGTTTTAGAAGGTCTCTTGTTTACTAAAGAAGTAGAAGGTTTTTTTAGGGTATCTTCATAAAACTCAAGGCTAGAATCAGAATCAATAACTATGACCTCAATTTCTTTGTGTGGTTCATTTGCCTTCTTGCCTCTTACAAAAACTTTATCAAGTTTAGCAATGGCCTCTGCCTCCATTGCCATTTTTGTCTCTTTTACCTCCTTTAGACTACCAACCATGACTTCAAGCTTTGATACCCTCTTGCTAAGTTTAGCTATGGCTTCAAGAGTTTCTAAACCTTTATCTACAAAGAGGTGAACAAACATGAAGTCTCCACAATGAATAAACACATAATTAAAATAAAAGAAAAATAAAATAATAAAAACACGTATACACTAACCATTACCAAGATCATGTTGATTGTTCTCCCTTTTCCACAAGTCTTCTAGAATCACCTCAAGCATATCATAACTAATAGTCTCTATGCTTAATTTGACGAAAGATCTCATTTGATGTGATTACATAAATGGTGTTGAATTCAGTTTGGCTTGGTAATACGGGGTAATATACGCGAGAGTTCACGTTAACATATATTGTACTATATACAACTATAAATTTGAAGTTATGTTGTATGATTAGTGTTGACTTGCATTTTGGAGTTTCTTCGTTTGTAACTTTGAGCATATGTAACTAATAGTCTCTATGCTTAATTTGACGAAAGATCTCATTTGATGTTGTATTAGGCATATGAATTACTAACTTCTAAATTGATGCGTTTACACAAATGGTGTTGAATTGTACCATGTACATTAAGAGTTTGGTAAAAGCCGTAAGAGTATTGTTGTGTTAGGAAGAACACACAGTATTTTAATAGTTTGGTTTGGTAATACGGAGTAATATACGCGAGAGTTCATGTTAACATATACTGTACTATATACAAATATAGACTAAAAGCTAAGAATTGCACAACGTTGACATTTTGAGCCTCATCCATCCAAGAACAGAGGAACTGACGAGGCACGTTGTCTTGGTATCTCCAGTGCATCCAACAATTTTCCGTGTATCAAGGTTACCCATCAACGCATTAGATTCACTTCTAAGGGATTACCACTCGGTTCAAATCTCGTACAATCCCATCAGGGTGTTATGCCGATGAAGTGTTGAAAATTAAACTACTATAGGGATGGCGGAAGTTAGAGATCTGCTGATAAGTCGAGCAGCCAGCAATGAAACTTTGATGGTGCGTTGGCCGTCGGGGGGATAAAAAAGAAAAGTAATATAACATGGTAAAATAAATCGAGGGCAAGGATGTCTTTTCCCCCTGAATTGTCCGTGTGTGGAGTAGAATGTACCGTGTACATATCATCTCCCTTATTTTTATTGAGCTGCCAAGCTAAAATTTTAAAATACCACGCGTGTGTTCTTTATAGTACAAGCTTTTACTGAACTCGTAACGTACATGGTATAGTTAAATACCATTTGTGTAGTCACATCAATTTGGAAGTTAGTAATTAACGTATCTAACAACAAAGTCAAATGGGATCTTTCCTCCAAACGTATGGATTATTAGTATATGTACTATAGTATTTGTTATTAATTCGAAACCTACCACACAAATCCAAAATATAAGTCAACACTAGTTATACTCACAACATAATTAAGAATGCACTAACTTAAACCGAAGAAGTCTAGATAATAATGTTTGCCGAAAACATTGTTTTTGCCTTGTCTTGTATATAAAACTCGTTTGAAGGTGAGTGGATAGAAATGTGAACTCCTGGCCTTTTTGTGTGTATAATTGTTGAAAATGCTATTGCACATTGTATTTCCAGATGTCCCACATTGGTAGGTGATGAAAACGAAAGATAGTTTATAACTACAAACATGTTTTGCTAGGATTGGAAAACGTACATGTGTGATGTATCAATGTTACATCACATAAAATACGCTTTTTGTCAAATTAGTTTTTTAAGAATAACTACTTTAAGTTTTTGACAATCGATAAACATTATACAATATAAATTTAATAATGCATTGCGTATATAACCCATAAATAACAGAAAAGCAAACAAAAAAAGTTAAGACCTATGAGATTTTCCAGATTTAGTTAAGCACTTAAAACCGATAAAGAAGCCAACACAAACACACTTCACATAGCGGATGTTTACGGTCGATTTACAACTCATGTACCATATAATCCTTATTAATGTGGAGCGGTTTGCGTTTTCTTTTCAAACTTCTTATGTGCGATACGATAGAAGTGTACGTGAACCATGCACCAATTCTTCAGCTAATTTCGTCATTCACACTTTGTACATAGACTCACATTATTACAAATTGACTTGAGGCTTGTACTCATTGTCCATCTTGATCAAGACATTAATTGTTCCATACTTAAACTTGTATAAAATAACACAACCATCGTTGTTATATACTTTGTAGTTATTATAATAAAGTCACGTTTTTTATGAACAAAAAATGCGTATTCAAATGTTTTCTTATTCCAAGGTTTTAATTTTTTGTGTTTTAAGTTTGAGTTTATATATGTTCTCTACTGTTGCATCTTTCTAGGATGGTTATAAATGACTAAATTAAGAAATACAAATTAATTGGATGCTATAAATCAAGAAATAAGAAGCTTTAACCATAGAATGATTTAACGTTCAAAATAACATTTAACAAATACTTTAAATATCATGAACAAAATCTTTTGCCAAAAAAATAAAATGAAATAAAAATTAATGAATCATACATCAATGATCAATAACATAATATTAATATCAATTAACCTGTTCAACATGGCTTGGATTCTGCAAGCAAGGTCATTGGAAAATCATGAAACTTCCTGTTTTCATGTCACAGAACTGACAGAAGAAGCCGTTGGAAGAAAATCTTAGTACAGAACACATCGAGTTATTTTCAGAAGACAATAATGAGGAAATAGTAAAGCAATCACGAGGATGAAACTTGTTTGCCTAGTCAAACCAAAAACTCATCTCAAGATATGAAAAGCTCTGAGCAAATCATAGGGAACCTTCACTTGATAATATATTAGTCAAAAACAGAAAATCTGATGCGATAGACTGCACAGCTTTTCTAAGCCACAAGATTCGTAAAAGAAATGGCGGTGGGCACAGTTTTGTGGGCACCAAAATCAGTAGTAAGTTTATGCATGACCGTAATTCTATGATGACATTCATCACGCTGTAGAAGGATAAATGCAAAACTGTACATGAAGTTTGTAGTTTCTTGCCATTTTAACAGTAGTCCGATATTTGTATGGTTATTTTTTCAGACCCTGTGTCTTTAGATAGTTAGTTTCCTTGCTATTTCCAGTTATTTATATGCCGAATAGCATCTTCTGTTGATATCCATGGTAAGCCATGAAGCAGATGCTTATGTTCTACGAATATAATAGTTAAGAGATACCTATATTATTCAAAACGAGATTGGCAGCGACCGGCCGCGTTGCGGCCAGGCAAGTTTTTTTCAGTTGTATTTGGTGAATAGTACGGTATTTTTTTATTTTATTTTATTTTTTTTTATTTTTTTTTTATTTTTTTTATCGTCGTTGATGGCTGTTAATTTTGTTAAAGATTCTTTATAATGCAACAAAAGAGATAAGATAAATATATACACACGGTGATGTTTATGATTGGTTTGTTGTTTATGTCGAAATTTTAATAACTTATGAATTACGTTGTCGAAGCGTTTTTTTTTTTTTTTTTTTTTTTTTTTTTTAATAGTAAGTTTAATTTTTTTCTTTGTGTATTTTTGTTAAAATATTATTGGGCTACATATTGGGTATAGGAGGCAACATAATGTTGGGTATAGGAGGCAGCTTATGTGATGGTCCAATAAGCCCAAAAAAATGGCGGGAAGCATTGCATGTAATACGTCGTCGTTTTTGATGACATTTAATATATATATATATATATAATTCCAAGCAACAAGTTTCATTGACGACTTGGTATATAGCTCAACAACTGTGCACGTCCTATCCTCTAGTTGGATTGATAAACGTAAAGGTTGCGGTTAGTCAATCATCAGAATTCTTGTCATCATATATTCACTATATTTTGATGATTAAACTCTATTACAGGTTTATTAAACTTGTAATGAATGGTGTAACCTTTAAGACAGAGAAGACATTACCTATATTATTCAAAATTCCAAGCAACAAGAATCAGTGACGGCTTCAGAGCATCTTGGTGTAACCTTAGAGACAGAGCAGGCATTGCCTATATTAACCAAAAAGTACTACGTGACTGATAAGCCTTCTTTAGAAGCTTGCATGTCCCATCATCTATTGGATGTGCCAGCAGTACAAGCATCGCATGATTTATCAGGAATTGAAAATTTAACCATTCAGAATGTTGAGAAGTTGCTACCTTCTAAGTTAGATAAAGAAGGTTCTCTAAAAGCCTTTAAGGATGTTGCTGAAAGTAACAAAAACAGTCCGGTCTCGAAAAGTGTAAACAGTATCTCTGAAGCACATCGTTCTTCTAAAGATGCAATTTGAATACATGGTCGAATTGGGATGTTTAGTTTATCCCATCGCTTGGCCCACTTACGCAGGGCGGCTCAATCCTTACCGAGGCCTAAAGCAAAGTTTAAAAATGGGGCCTTTCGATTATTTGCTTTGATTTTAGTAAAATTGTTTATATAACATCTATCTAGAAAAACTAAGAACGCTTAATAGATTAAGAGCCGGTTGATGATTGAAAGACAAAATAACAAGTAGAGAAACTAAACGTCGTTGTTTACATGATCTAGAAATAGGGTTAAGACGACATAATTGAACCAACATAAGTGCGCTTGTATATGCTCTTTCGTGAACATTTAATCAGATAAAACCTACATGAATACTTAAAACAATTAAGCAAAAGAAATATTATGCTCGTGCTCATTATATAAGAAAAAAGTTTCTTCGTATTCATTTATTAACACATTAAATAAAAAGTACAAAAGAATACATGATCAAAAGAGTAAAAGAACAATTCACAAACAGATCGTCGAGCTTTTAGTTCATTTACAACCCTATCTATTACTTCGGTCTTTAAGAATTGAAATACAAAAATGAGCTTAATTCATTTTTTCCCCGCCTTAAAAGATGATCTTGGTCCGTTTTATAAAACTAAAATGATGTTCTTGGTGTTTGATTGTCCGTATGCCTAAAGAATAGAGATAAAACTAGATGTGGCCTCAAATTCTAACTTGTATCACGTATTTTAAAAAACCCAGGGCCTAAAAATTACTAAAATGAGCTTAATTGATTGTTTTCCATTGCCTTGCCCCAAAAGACAATCTTGATCAATTTCATAAATCTAAAATGATGGACTTAGTATCTAATAAACTTTGAGCCTAAAGAACAAAGATAAATGTCGATGCGGCTTCAAATCCTAAATTGTATCAGGTATTTTAGGAAATTAGAGGGGCTTAAAAAATATTGGAGCCCTAAAGGCGATGCTGAAGAATATATGTAACGACTTTATACATGATGGTGCTTTAGAAAATCGGGGGCCTTAAACATTCGGGGGCCTAAAGCGATGGCTTTGGTAGCTTTACCCTTGAGCCACCCCTGCACTTACGTCATGGTTATCAAACGAGACAACTCCCAAAGAGTTTCTTTGTTTGGTGACTAAAAGCAGGAATGAGATACGGGTTGATCATATGGCCACAGTGGATTCGTTTCTGGAAGCTTGCAGTCAGGGGTCTTCTTTCCAAACAGCACTAAATTTGCTCTCACTGTTTGCATTATAGTATAATGGTGGAAGATATGTTCCTACATTTCTTCTAAAGTGTTGGGCTGAACAAGCGTTTAAAGCCATAGTGAAAGATGTAAGTCAAGTCAATAATGGGATATCCACTGCATCAATGTTTATCTACCGGCAGAATTTCGTTGCTTTTGCGATTTCGCCTCATTGTCAAAGATGCTTTGGTGATCTTGTTAGAAGATGAATCGTCAAAAGCCAAATCTGAGTCTGGCATTAATAGGGATATAGTTTCGTCTCATATGAATATTGGTTTCACAGATCAATCATATTACTAAAAGAATATACAATCATCTGACATGAGTGTTACATCGTCTGCAATAATCAGATATTATCGAAAGCATACATTTACCCCAAAACGTGTCATAACTGGGAGAACGGGATAACTTGTGGGTTTCAAGACTTGAACTCGCAACTATTTGGTAATTTATGTCTTAGTTTATGAACAAACAATGTGTATTCAAATGTTTTCTTATAGGAAGGTTTTAATTTTCTGTAATTTATGTCTTAGTTTATGTTCTCTACTTTTGCATTCTTTTTTTAATGGCGATTTTTATTAAGAAACTAGCAAGAAGCTAGAAGAGGTTACAAAATAAGTAAACTAGGGCATTTCCACCAAGAGTTCCAATCAAATTTAATTTTACATCTATTAGAATACCAAGAATACGACAAATGGACAATATCATCAAAAAGAAGATCCAACCGCGGATGATTGGCCCCAAACACAAATTGATTACGAAAATTCCAAATAGCCTACCACATGACATAACAAGTGCCCTCCAAAATTTCCTTTAGCTTCAAATGTAAACGAATATTATTGAACCAAATAAGCCAATCACCGTACGAATTAAAGATGTTAACTTCCAAATCCCACCAGCGAGCTACCTTAAGCCAATAACCGAGCCACATGGCAAGAAAAAAGGAGATGCGAAGAAGACTCTACCACAATACTACAAAGAGGACAAAGGATAGAAGTAATGTCAATACCTCGCAAAGAAAGCTCTAACCTTGTCGGCAACTTGTCAAAGAAAGCTCTAACTTTTGCATATTTTTTAGGAGAGAGAGGGGGTCATACTTATATTAATTGTAGTTTCATCATTATAAAAACAATAGCAAGAAATACAAATTAATCGGATGCTATAAATCCAACAAATAAAAAGTTAATGAATGATACAAGTTATTGACGAGGCGGGGTAAGAAAAGTTTGTCAAACTAATTCTATACCACCTAGCCAATAACATAATATTAATATCAACTTAACCTATGCCACATGACTTTAGTATATAAGTTACAAAGTTTTTATTTCAAATAGCTATGTGGGATTAGAAAGAAGCTTTAATCAAAAAATTATCTAACAAGAGTAAACTATTCACTTTTTTAAGCCATGGTTCTTTATCCATCTCCTCTCGAATTCTGTCTAACTGCCTTACTTCCCCACCATTTTCCTGTGACATTTTTAACATGTTAACATGAGCCACAGTTCTTTAAAATTCACACATTTCACCAATTAATTTAGCATGCTTTTTTAGTAGTATGTACAGTAATATTTAATTGATTTATTTCATGCATTATATTGTTGCGTGTACTATTAATTTTTTTGGTCACCCAGTCAAAATGTGAGCATACTGTTTGTTCTTCATAATAAAACACCCTTACCGCTTTTACTGAACTCGTAATGTACATGGTACTATTTAACACCATTTGAGTATCGGCTTACTGATTATATTAATTTGGAAGTTAGTAAGGCGTTTAACTTTGTTTTTGGGGGACGAAAGATAATATTAGAACCTAAAAAAGGAGTTTCGAGAAAGGAATTCGATTGACTGTTACATGGCTTAATAAACCATTCAAAAGAACATTTTTTACATCATTAAGGATTGGCTCTGCAAGGTTTCTAAACCGCAAAAACATACTCGTGACGATATCTCCAGAGAATCCAAATAGTTGTTTGGATTACTGCATCAAAACGAGTAAGGCGTTTAACTACAAAGCCAAAGGAGATATTTCCTCAAAACGTATATATTATTAGTTAAGATATGCTCAAAGTTACTAAAGTAGAAAAGATGCATGCACTTCATAACTTGCTATTAATCCGAAACCTATAACGAAACTCCAAAATGCAAGTCAACTGCAATGTCTATACTAATCATACCCACAACATAACTTAAAATTCATGAACTCAAACCCAAGAAGCTAGTTTACATAAAAGTCGTTTGGAGCCTTGGAGGTGGTGAATGGATAAAATGTGAACTTAATTGTGACTTTGTGCGTAAAAGTTATGAAAATAAAGATCGGGTATAATTGTTGAAAATGGTGTTGCACATTGTATTTCTAGATTTCCGACATTGGCGGGTGACGTAAAACAAAGATAGTTTATAACTACAAACACATTTGGCTACGACAATGTGTAGTTGTGTACTATATAAAATGTTATGTTTATCATATACGGAGCAACATACAACTGCATTATCTTTTCTTACTAATTAGCTATAGCTATAGTAGCCTTTTAGAAGTATCTTTAAGGGGGCGTTTGGTTGCCGGGCTTGGATTGGTTTTATATGTGATGTGACATCAATAATGCGTTTGGTTGAAATTCCTCGGATTTAAAAATGGTATTCAACCCCAAACAGTTGATGAGAGAGAAAAGCAAGGAAGTAACATGACTTTGAGTTTATTCTCTTACAAGGTGAGGCCACTTTTTATTATAACCTTTCATTTACACAAAAATAGTACGGTACCTATATATCCATGGCAGATTTTTTCTTAATTTAATATATAAATAATATTTTTTATTTAGAATTTATTATAAAATATATTTAAATAAATATAATTTCTCTCTCCTAAAACTACTCCAAATCCAAATCCTATACCAAATCCAAATCCTAATCCAACCCCACTTATAAACCAAACGGACCCTAAGTTTTTTACAAAACAGCAACGATATAGAGTATAAATTGAAGATAGTATACATATGGTAAATGCATTGCACACCCATAAATAATACAACATTTAGAGAAAACCAACATTATTTATGAAAAAAAATGTGGTTCGAGGTCTACAAGTACTAGACCTATGACTGTTCAGATATTGATCTAAAGGGCGATCTTGGAAAAAGATTAGAACAGTCGAACAGATTGAATGTAAACTCTAAGAGCACAAGGTGTAGTTGAAGACCTCTTCTTCTTCATTCGGGCCCCACGTGTGCCACATCACCCAACAACTCTTCACAACTAACGCCCTCTTCACCAAACAACTAACCTCAATTTCTTCATTTGGGCCCCATCACTTACAACTTTATTTTTTTTATTCATTTCAAAACAAATTAAAGAATTACAAAAGAAAAGAAAAAGAAAAAAAAAAGGACGAATTGTCAGTGATAAATATTGTTGTGCCCACGAAGAGAAGCCCAACGAAGAAGAACGAAGAGGGGTGGCTGGTGTGGCAAAGAAGAACGGCTAGCCGTAGGTGGGTGCTTCCACATGGGAACGGCGAAAGACAAATTTCAACTGCACCTTGTGCTCTAATGTGATGATTGGTAAAAGATAATTGTGTGATTAGCTTTAAAGCAAGGAAAAGAATTTTGGTTTCACTATATCGATTTGGTAAAGTTAGTATAGTAAAATCATGGAATTATACAAACCTAGATGATTTTTGCAATAGTAACAAACCCTTTGTAGGCTGATTGGTGTTTATATGAAGATATCAAAATCGGACATACTGCAAATCAAACCGCCTAGAAGAGATATGTTGTGCAAAAAAATCAAAGTGCTTTCATACTATTGAAGTCTTCACAGGAATTGAATTAAGAAGCTTAACCCCTTTTGGGCTGATTGGTTAACAAATCGATTTCCTCTTGTGTATGTGTGATTGTGTAATCTTCTTGTATTTACTTTAGTTCCTTGCTCGCTCGTTTGTATAAGTGTAAGAGAGTAGCAGTTTGCTGTTGAAAAAGGTGATTCGTTTAGCATTGCACGTGTTGCCTTATCATATAGATCGCTACCTATAGAAATTCAATAGTTAAAAAGGCCATCCAGTTGTACCATGTAGCTTGCGAAGAAACCAAATTATGGGCCATTTTTTTGAAAAACTAAGTTTGCAGTCCCACATCGGTCAAAGAAACAAAAACTTACTTTGTTATATACAATAGTGAATATCCTTCATATAAGTTGTGATTAGCACATTTGTTGTTGGTATGTCTTCGCTGATGGTGTTAAACCTAAAAATTTATTACCATCATTGACTGCACTCTGACAATAAATAATGCAAGTTCTCAATTTTTTTCCACTTACTACGATTAATAATATTTGAACTATTTGTTCGAATCTGTTTTGAGTTGTAACGCTAGTCTAAGGAGCTTGATGTCACGAGCCAAATTCTCAAGGTCGGGTTCTGCTTGGAAGCGTTGCTTAATACGTGGATTCCTGGTTAATCATGTTTGTCTTGTTGGAGTACCCCCAACGTTAAGGGTGTAGTACGTGCCACTAGTAAAGACTCGATATGGCACCACACTGGTCGGGAGTTGGGGCCGCTCCCCTGATGAGTCCAAGGCAGGACGAAACCAGTGAACCTCTATTATACGTGGGACGGATGACTGGTCCTTATCAGTGTAAGGGCGCCACGCAGGGTCGAAAGAATGACTCGTGACATTGAGCTGTCTATAGAGTCAACAAAGTAGTAAAATTTACACCCCAAAACTCCTTCACTAATAGCTAAATTGATACTGTAAATACGTTTGTTTGATAATTAGCATTTGTAAATTCTAGTAGTGGCATGCATACCATTTTTTTTTTTTTTTTTTTTTTTTTTATAATTTTTTTGTGCTACAATGAAATTTTGTAAACAGAAATTTTGTAAACCATTGATTGTTGCAATAAAATGTAAAGCGTTTCTAATTAAGATATCCATGCTATCTGTTATATAGCATATGTTTTTTATTTAGAAATATTAGTGTTTTGGATATGGAGCCATAATTACACATGACGCGATTAAGTTAGAGACAATTTTCTATAACAAATGTCACGGCACTACTTATGTTTGGTTTTAAGCTCTAATATATATCACATAATACTAGCCGAGTACCTGCGCTAACGGCAGCGGTGTTTAGTTTTTGATAAATTCTAGTTGTATCAATATTGGTGTTTGTGTTTTTTTAAGACAAACTATTTTAGCAACGGTCAAGTAGTTTAACGATTGTTTCAGTTTGATTTTGCGATGGTGCATTTTACAATAAACTGTTTTAGCAACGGCCAATTCACAGTTTAACAATTGTTTCGGTTTAATTTAACGATTGTGTCAATAACCCCGCTGTGTTCAAGATCTTTTAACAATATTCCAATTCAAGCCCAAAGTATATCTGAATAAAAGTAATCATACTAACTGAAGGAAAAATCTTTGAAATAAGGTATTCACTAAAACCAATCAAAGATCTAAGTGAGTTTATTGATAACTGACACATTTAGTAAAATCACCTTATATACGAAAATAAGCAGTAGTATCTCTTTGATGTACAATTTGTTACAAATGAATCATAAAGGCCAGTTACTCGGATTCCGATTACAAACTCATGAGTCGTGGTCGTACCAACTGTGCTTTTCTCATCAGCCAAATTTTTATGTGCTTTCCTCATATTGAATATTTTACTAATTTCAGCACAACCGTATTCTTATTTGCAAATGTTGGACTAATAACATTAGACTGTATCAAAAATGCAATACAATACAAATCATGTGCAGTCGTACCAAGTTAATTTTGATCGAGGTACACACGCCCCTGAACCAACCCATTTAACACAACTACCAAACCAACCTGCTTAGCACAAATACCAAACACACATACTCAACCCACCTCATGAACCAACATCCTCAAAAACAATTTCAGTCTAAATTAACATCAAACCCGAAAGTCCGAAGCCATAACCCCCTCATCACTCCCTTCCTTCCTTCTTCTCCCCGTACTACTCCTAACTTTCGCCTTTCGTCTTCTGCACTTCGTCATTCGCTCTACTGCCACGGCTCCCGTTTGCTTATTTGTCCCTACATAGTAAACGACAATTAATGAGATAAAAGAAAAGTTACAAATTCAATGATAGAAAAAGCAGTTTGAAAGAAAGAAATGATCGAATACACATATATAGTCATTTTGTAGTGGGCATACGAAACCCTCATGTTCAAGCTTGTAATTCAAATTGTTCAAATGTTTACATAAAACGCGTTATCAAATTAATGTGTTTGTATCACTTCTAAAATTAAGTAGTAAAAGAAACCTCCATCATTAAACTTAGAGCCGTGTTTCCATTGTTTAATATCGATTTGAGTTTTCACCATTACTTGTTTCCTTAATGAGTTTCATGCATTCCATAATTACTCGTTTACAACCTTGCCATTCAACAACGTTTACAGCCTATGGAATTCAACAATTCAATGTTTGACCATCCAACATTTTCAACAATTCAATGTTTGACCATTTTTCTATTATATGTAGTATAGATATTACAAATATCATATGTAGATGCCATGTCATTCATTATTCGTTCATGTTTGTTTGTTTGTTTGACTAAATGTCTTTTCCAACAATTAGGCTAAATGTTGTTAGATTATGGACATTATTTTAGTAGTCGTATGTTAGGATCGAACTCGAGATCACGGGATTGCACACAATATGTATGAAGAGAAAAAGAAATAATTATTTATAAATGTTATAAGTAATTATTAATAAACACAAAACTAGTAATAGTAATTAGTATTTAATGATAAATGACTAATGACCTATTAAAGAAGATTAGGAAAGTAATACTAATGAATATTTGGAAACAAGGGAAGGTTCCGGAATCCCTTTGGGGACACCTAAGCCAATCGGCCAAGGAAGGTTCTCCACCTCCTTTGTGCCTTGAGCTCCAAGTTTCAATTAGTATATATACAAACCCAAGATGTATTGTTTTCTCATAACTTGTACACACACATCTTGGTGTTTTTCTCTCCTTCTCTTGTCCCTAGTCGATCCAAAACCTAAACCTTTAAGGTTTTCGATTTTCATTAACTAAACTAAGTTTTGTGTTTAATTTACTTGCATAAACTTTTTCTTGAATTAGTACGTGTGTACAAGAACGTGATTCAAACACACTATTGGTTGATTCTTGGATTGAATTACAAAAGAGGTAAGGGGTAATTCTTATAATCCACATAAACCCTAATTAGGGTTCTTGATTTGAAGATTGCAATTGATTCTTGTTCGAGCTAGAATCACAAAGGTATGTTTACTATTTAATATTGATTAATTAATTACATGTTATATGATCTTGTTATAATTGCTTCCACTATGCTCACTTGATATGTTTGGTTTATTTTATATGAATGTCATGATATCATAATTCCAACAGTGGCATCTAGAGCCGTTATAATGTGTAATTAATTATCGAAACACATAAAAATTGGATCTTGATTCGTTTAGTTACATGTTTTTAGGGTTTATTTGTTAGATTCCTAACCCTAAATTTTTTTGGGGTCGATTGACCTTAAGGGTTTTTAGGGTTTTGGTTTTTGATTTTTTAATATGATTAGAAACCCTAGGATGTCATGTAATTGTTATGCGTTTTAGTAAACGATCTTGGTGCAATATGTTAATTGTTAAGCTAAATTCATGAAAAAGTGCATATTTGCATGGATTTTTATATTGTGTAATAATTTAAATGGTTTAAATTGTTTATATGAATTAATGGTTAAGTTATATCGAAACATGTAAATTTATTAATAGATGTCGAATTGGGGAAGACTCCAATATTAAGTAATCAATTATATGCTATGTGGTATTTGGTTAGTTTTGGCTTACGCAATCGATTTATCGATGTATGTGGCTCTTTTTCCTAGAAGAAGAAAGCTTTAATTGAATAAATACGTTATACACCTAGATTTGATTATTAATAGGACTATTGAATAAGATTTGCATGTGGCTACATGTTTTATACATATTTAATTGTTATGTTATGTAATGTTTATTTAGTTGTTTTATTTTTTATTTTATATTACTTGTTTTTGTTTATTATTATGTTAGATATGTTTATAAACGAAAAGGGTAATTGTTTGAATAGAAAAATAATACGGACTAAATAATGGCGAAATTGTTTTGGTTTTTAAGAGTTTAAATTTCAAAGAATTGGTTGATTGATGTTTTTGTACGTAATGGTTAACTAGGCCCGACCGAAGTTTACACACTATAAGATGGGTATAAGGATGGCTTCGCATTAAATTGTGGCCTTAGAGAGACGACATTCTGTCTTAACGCTCGTTTGTGTGTAAATTAGACTTACCGAACAACCATTACATGTACACTGTCATCTTAAGGGTGAATTAACCACAATTCCACAATGATTATCCGAAACACTAAGCCTTAGGGCTTATGCAAAAGTACGATATATTGGACGATAATTGTTCGTTATTCTTTAATTGGTGAACCCGATACCTCAATCAAAACTTTATTGTTTTACTCTTAGCAAATTGGTAATAAAAATGTTTTGTAAAACCAATGTTATGAAGTTGTATGCATGCTTCTTCATACATTATTTTGATCACGTCAAAATTTAATACCCTTATAAAATTAAGTCGAATGTCATCTAATTAAGAACACTTGAAGTTGTAATTTACGTCATGTGAGAACTTGGCGAGATTGCAATAGAGAGGTAAATTTCATAAATTCATTGCTAGCAGATCAACTGATGTGATGGATTTGTGAGTTTGCAGTTTTTAAGTTAGACGACTTAAATTGAGTAGGAAGTGAGATCTTGGACTCAAGGCATTAAGATGGGGATCAAACATGCTTATAATACAAAAGTTTTGTGATTGTAAATCCCATAAATCTAGGAATTGCAATATGATATTGGCAATTATTGTTCGACAATTACCTTGTTGAATACTACCATTACTAGCAGATCAACTGATGTAATGGTACTATGTCAATTTGGATCCTAGCTTTAAGAAAATACTATGGTTTACATGGATATTTACCAATGGGTATTTTATTTTCTTAAAGACCTATTATTGAAAATACTGAAATTGAATTTTGTAATTCGTTTTAATGTATTAATGCAACGTTCAAACCGTAAACGCACTTTGGGCTTTGGTAAATTGATCTAGTTCTGTTTTCAAACAAATGTTTGATTAAGAAATATTTACTTAAAAGACAAAAGAAGTCTCCTTTCTATGAAGGAAGAGTGAGACACAATCCTATTCCTTTCATGAATGAGAAAGGATAATAGGAATATTAGATATGTCTAAATTCTAATATAACTCATAGCAAATTTTTAATAGTTAAGAAAATTGCGTACATTTTTCATAGGGATTTCATCATCCTCATTCGGTGATTAAATTCTTAGTAACAAATATGATATTTGGTTAACAGAAAATTATGTATGACATTTTATGAGTTATTATAATTAGAAGCTAGACTAATTACCGCAAAATGTTTAAAAACAAACTAGTTGTTTTGACTATTTTAAAGGTACTACATACATTGTAGGATGGTAGACCTATTAAGGAAGAAATTGCATGCCCAATTTTCAAGTTAATAGCATTTGGTGGATAGTCCATCATTTACGTAGTATAATACACTTTTAGTACATAAGTAATTGTTACATATTGACATTCAAAGGTGTAGGAAAGTTAAAAGCACACTATTTTCTTTCACTGGATAGGAAACATTTATAATGCTGTCAAATTCAGTGGGAGTATTGTGTACTTATCACTGAATAAGGAATTATTGTAATGATCTTTAATTCAGTGGGAGTTACAAGCTTTGACATCTTGGTAGCTAAAGATAATTACTTTCCAAGTGTAGACACTCATACTTTTAAGGATAGTTTTGTACGTTTCCTTACTAGACATTGTTGTTTTACATATACTTGTTATGCTAAAATCTATGACACAATCATATTGAACACATAAACAAATGCATGGCATGTTGTTTATCAACTATATGAGGTTGTTCCATGCACAAGTGGGAGAAATGTTATCTTTAATGTGTGCAAGAAACAACTCATAAAGATGTGATTTAATGGATTCTCTTGACTACAAGATAAGAGAATAATGTTCTAATATTAATTCTAGAAACACTTGGTGTTACAATTTATGTTATGTGAGAGCTTAGCTAGATTGCAACAAGGTGAATTTCATATTTCATTACTAGCAGATCAACTGATGTAATTGAACTATGAGAATTTGCAGTTTCTAAATTAGAATAATGTTCTAATATGAATTATACTAGGCTAATTCAAGAAATACTTGGTGTTACAATTTATGTTATGTGAGAACTTAACTAGATTGCAACAACAAGGTGAATTCCATATTTTCATTACTAGCAGATCAACTGATGTAATTGAACTATGAGAATTTGCAGTTTCTAAATTAGATACCTATTAGAACATGTGTCAATATGATATCAAGACTACTTTAATTTATAGATTTATGAATTCATGGAATGACATAAATTAATTAAGTAATCTAATGCTACTTCAATATGAATATTTATGTGTTCTTGGAATGACATAAATAAATGAAGAAATAATGTTATTTACATTATTGTGAAGTAATAAATTAACTTGAAATTACTATTGAAACTATAAGATGGTGTTCATAATTACTTTAGTTAAACATGTTTATGTTTCATTGTAAAGATATAAACATAAAGTCTTTTAATTGTTACAAGACTTATAATAAAGTAAGACGTTATCTTGTTGTGTTTTTTAATTAAGACATATACATGAAGTTATTAAATTGTTAAATGACTTATAACCTATAGTGGGATTATAACAATTTATGTTTTCTTGTAAAGACATGGACATGAAGTGACTTTGTAAAAAGTACTTGTGTTATAAAGCATGTAATTGGCTTGAATATTATTATACCATTAAAATGACTTAGTTGGTAAATAGACAAGTCAAAAAGAATATGGTTATCTTAAATATTGTTAGATTGTCTTACAATATTAATACTAATGAAATATCAAATGTTTATGGTATGTTCAGTTAGGAAAATCAAACTCTTGTTATATTGTTTGATTAAAGATAACTATGACTTCTTTTCTTCCAAAAGTTATCAAGGTTAGAATGTTGAGTATGACTTGGACATATTTAATAAAACTCCAACATAGAATATTTATAAGACATTATCATATGATGGAATGTGATGAATGTGATGAATCACATTAAGTCTTAAGTTGAAGTTCTAAATTTGTTTAACTACTTATGAAGAGGTTATTAACAAAGTTAAGTCAGGAACTATCAATAAGTATTTGTAATATCCCAAAAGAGAATATTGTATTGTTTCTTTATTTGCTAAGTATTTAAAGATAGTCTTTAAATTACTAAAAGCAAGTGGGAGTTTTGATCTTTAAAAAGATAAAATTATAAGATAAATAATCTTCTAAAATACACTAGTAAATATCATGATTAAGTTTGACATTTGAATGTTAAATCTCAACATGATAATAAAGGTTGACATTTAAATGTTAAACCTCAAGATGATGGAATTATCATTCATAGAATAGCAATATATCTCAGATATTTGATTAATATGCTGAGGGCTATGATTTACATGGTTATTGTAAACCTGATAATCATTATGATACATCACCAAATATGAAATTGGGTAAAGTATACATGATATGAATGATTAAGATGCTGTCCATAAAGATAATCAATTTTAGAAACTTGGTTTATCTTAATAGTTAGACTAGAAAATGAAGATGAGTTTCTTCAAAGATTAGGTAACCCTTGTGGTTTAAATCTTTGTATAGAAATCATATGGACAATATTGTGCACGTATTTAATGCATGTCTTATGACAAGATTATTAATCACATTTAAGCAATTAACTATGATTGAATATTCTTTTCTAAACACATTAAATATATAAAGATTATGATTGTCATATTTATGAAATTGACAATGGAATATAAAAACTCTTTCTTGAGTGATTACTTCAGTGAGGACGATAAGTAATCAAAAGGAGTTTATGAATTCAAATAAATATTTGGAAGTGTACAAAGTGCAATAATCCATGAATGGATAAATGCATGCATCTAGAAGATTATTCTTGTGTTTAGTTATTAAATCCATGTTTTGATTTATAATTGAAATAAGATAATTTCTAAGTATTCCTAAAACTAGTGGGAGTATTATGTTTAATTTCTTAAATCATATATGTTGTAGAACATATGAAAAGTAATATTCCATATAAGTAAATGTTAAGTCTTAGAATAGAATGAAATTTTACTTGTAAGATTTAGGAAATAAGACATATAACCTTGGAATGAATGTTTATTGTTAAAACATGTGTGGTAAATGAATCTAATATAACATGATATATTATTTAGAAAGTCTAAATGGATATGAATGACATGAATAAAATCTAAGTATCACTCAAAGATCTTTCATGAACATCATGTTTTGTTTTATCATGCTTGATTATAAGATGATTTGGCAATATTAATATCTAATTAAAAAGTTATTAGATAACTTGTGTAATATTCTAAATGAATATGTTTGATTATAGAATCACATCCTAAATCTGGAACAGCTTCCAAATTCTATAGATGAACAATTTTCAATTGTTGTGAAAATTGTCATAGCCAACAAAACTTGAAAGTTTGAAGGGCATCAAACATTACACAATAGATATTAATGTTTACGGGAAGTTTTAATAACATATTGTTGTTGCATACAATGATGTTATTGAAATTGAGATGACACTCAATACTAGTTATAGTAAGGATTTCGTTTTTTGCTATATGTACTAGTTGTGCTTACAAAAAGCATAAGTTGCATTATACATTAAGAGAATATGAATACTTTAAACTTTAAAATGTTTGGAAGTTTAATTATCATAAATTGGTGGTTAAGGATTTCTCACATTTTTATGAAATATGGCATTATCAAAATAGTTGACTATGCACATATAAGAGTTTCAATAGTTGAATTCTTGAAATAAGTATTCTTAAAATTCCGATAGATCAAAGTTGGATGATTTATGTCTTGTCAACAAGTATGAATGTCATTGCTTGAGACATAATTCATCAACAAGAGTTATCATGCATTGATCTATTTAGTATTTGGATAAGGGATGTTAAACAATTATTATGATAAATTGAAATACATGGTATGTTTAATTTATAATATATTGTATCCTATATTTGTATGTTTAATCCATGAATAAATGTTATTCTAAATTGTCCGTTGCCAGTTAATAATATGGGAATATTATTAAATCAAGACAAATCTGAAGGTTGGTATAATATACTTAAAGTATATTGATGCGTAGTCATGCCATTTCAGAGGATATTCAATGATACCGAATATAGGACTTATCCCAACTACATGACGTTACTTTATGGATTTTGTTATTAAGTAAATCATGAGAAGTTATCCTCAGACTTGAGATGCAAGATAAGTGTCATGAATGTAGTACATTTTTGTGGAACAACTTAACGCTATACGTAACTGGTAGTCATAAGGGTTATTTTCGAAAGTGGTACAAAGTTTGTGGGTTTTGCTTGTAGTCAAGATAGAATTTGTTCCTTCAAATTTAGTTTTGGAGTTTAATACTGCTGGGCCCCTCGTAGGGTTGTCAAGATGTTTGCATGGCCGTGCCCAAGATCTTCCCTGAATATGTTCAGATGATTTGGTAATCTTGATCAATCACTAACAACGAGAAACAGAATGGTTAATTAAGGAATGACTTTAATCCATATCCTTATTAACATGGTATTAGAAACAAAAGGATAATAATAATGAGAAATCATTAAAAGGTTTTTCCAGGAGCCTTACTCGAGATCGTACTAGAGGCATCGGCGTGTTGCAAGACGCTAACCGATGTGATTACACTATTAAAATATGTCCAAGTGGGAGTTGTTAGATTATGGACATTATTTTAGTAGTCGTATGTTAGGATCGAACTCGAGATCACGGGATTGCACACAATATGTATGAAGAGAAAAAGAAATAATTATTTATAAATATTATAAGTAATTATTAATAAACACAAAACTAGTAATAGTAATTAGTATTTAATGATAAATGACTAATGACCTATTAAAGAAGATTAGGAAAGTAATACTAATGAATATTTGAAAACAAGGGAAGGTTCCGGAATCCCTTTGGGGACACCTAAGCCAATCGGCCAAGGAAGGTTCTCCACCTCCTTTATGCCTTGAGCTCCAAGTTTCAATTAGTATATATACAAACCCAAGATGTATTGTTTTCTCATAACTTGTACACACACATCTTGGTGTTTTTCTCTCCTTCTCTTGTCCCTAGTCAATCCAAAACCTAAACCTTTAAGGTTTTCGATTTTCATTAACTAAACTAAGTTTTGTGTTTAATTTACTTGCATAAACTTTTTCTTGAATTAGTACGTGTGTACAAGAACGTGATTCAAACACACTATTGGTTGATTCTTGGATTGAATTACAAAAGAGGTAAGGGGTAATTCTTATAATCCACATAAACCCTAATTAGGGTTCTTGATTTGAAGATTGCAATTGATTCTTGTTCGAGCTAGAATCACAAAGGTATGTTTACTATTTAATATTGATTAATTAATTACATGTTATATGATCTTGTTATAATTGCTTCCGCTATGCTCACTTGATGTGTTTGGTTTATTTTATATGAATGTCATGATATCATAATTCCAACAAATGTATTAAACACACGAGAAATCAAATAAGCAGTTACACAAAAATTTTAAGGACTAAATGTGTCTCAAGTGTCAACCCATCTATAACATGATTGACCTATCTTAAAGAGTGACGATTATCATTTTTAGTCAAAACATAAGTTAGAAATATCAACATAAGTTAGAAATATCGATCATACTCGTAATAAAAAGAATAAACTGCAAAATTCGCCAATATGTCCATAGTGTGAGAAACCATTTTTGTTAAAGCTATTGGCGTGAATCATAATTATAACGAAAACTGTTAAAGATAATTTATACCAATGGTTTCTAAGGTGTATACTTTGTGCCTAAATAATTAAATTACATAAACATATTTTATAATGTCTAAAAGAGTTTTGTTAAACATAACCTTAAGAGATACGTTAAAAAAAATGTAAAACTGGTAGTAATTTATAGTTTCAGTTGAGAAAGTTAAATTCACATGGTGAATTATTATTATTAAGACCACCTGTAATAACAAAACAAAGACCAAGTTTTCAACTTTGCTGACACATGAAGAACGCGTTGTTCTTATTACGAATGGACCACAAGGACACGTCTTTCTTAGCAAATTTGCAAGACTCAGTTTTGGCCAAGACAGAGTTGTTAGTGTGTGTGTTTTGGTGGGGTGTATATATGTTTGAGGGAGTATTTTTTTCATTTATCGAGTAAGCCAAAAACCTTTGTTTCATCTTAATTGAGAGAGTATAGTTACAAAAGCTTCTCTCTTGAATAAATGGTTAATCTAGATCTCTCTCCATACAAATTAATTTAAAGGGTTAATTGCTTGAAAATGTATCACTTGCCACTTTTTGTTATTGCGTGTACCGAACTTTTTTTTTTTCTTTTTATTATGTGTACTGAACTTAATTACAAATTACGATTATTGTGTGTATTTTGTGACCATTTTACCTTTATTTTTTTCTCAAATTTAAATGATAAAATGGTCATTTTAGATGACTAAATAATCACAAAATACACACAATAATCAAAATTTAAAAGTTTAGTATGCAGTAATAAAAAGTAGCAAGTATGACCTAATTTAAAAAACACCCGATAAGTGATATAAATTTTGATAATAAAGTTGGTTGTCTGCCTTTCAAAAAAAAAAAAAAAAAAAAAAAAAAAAAAAAGTTGGTTGTCTTGTTAAATTATTATTTAGCAAATTTAATTGTAAAAGAAAAAAGGTGAGGTTAAAAATTAAAATACAATCATGGGCCTTGTGGTCCAATAGGCAATGGTTATTCAGTTAAGCGTGCCCGGGTGAGAGTAGTACTGGTTTGGGTGACCAACCGGGAAGTACTCATTTGGGGACCACAAGCTCTAATGATACTAGGTAATGAAGAGGAGAGCCTGTGAGCCATAGTTGTGCAGGTTCGAATCCGAGCCGGCCCCGGTTCATTCGACCGTTACTCCAGCGAGTAATCTCGTGTGGAGGCGGTACGGTTTCTAGGCGGAAGCCGCTTAATCCCCACTTCGCCAGCGTGGGCCCGGTTCAGACAACATAGTCTGGGTATGTGATAGATGAGGGCCTGCCATCTTGACTGGTGCGACTCTAAATCAAAAATTGAAAATCACCTTCAAAAAAAAAATTAAAATACAAAAACCCAAACAAAAACTCAAACCCCAAGTCCACGTCATCACAATGACACACAGTTGGCTCTCATCTTGGTTAAACACCATATACACTAACCTAACCACAGTTAGTAGTACTATTAATGAGTTTGATCATATTATAAGTACTATTAGTAAGTTAGAGTTTATTCCGTTAGTAGACGGCACGTATACTTCGCTTTCCGAAGGCGTAGTTTGGTTAAGTATCAATAAGGACTCGTTTCGCGGATTCGAGAAGCTTTACTCGAAGCTGCGTATCGTGGATAACGAGCTTTTGAACAACTTGGTCCGACTAAACACCTATGTGGGCGTACACGTGTAATTGGTTGAATACTTGTAACATGTTTTAGCCTACTATATGTTTCTAGACTGTGACGGGTGTGATTGGCCAACATGTTTTTACCGGCCGTAATTTGTTGCTTTCAGGTCTCGCCTCGTTGGCTAAGATGCTCCCACACACAGCCATCATAAGCGAATGCAGAAACAAATAACAGCGTGTAATGCTTCGTGAATTGGGGTTGTCACTTAGCATAATGGAATGGAAAAATAATTAGTGTACCTTTTTCGACAGAACCCAAGAAGGCATCTGAGTTTTAACAAGAAAATGATAAATCAACCAGTCATCCCCCTACTCATTCGGAAAACAAAGAATGTAAAGTGGCCAATGACATTGCCAGAGTAACAAATATTTCTAGTGAGAAAGGCGACCTTGATCGCAAAATACATTCATCTAAAAGTAATTATGAAGAAGCAAGATGTGTGTGCGTCTAAGACAAAAGCATTTAGTACAGAAACAATATACAATCATCTGATATGAATGTTGCATCTTTTGAAATAATCAGATATGATGGAAAGAATAAAGTGACTCCACAACATCTCATAGCCGGGAGGACATTTGAACTTGTGACAATGAAATAATTATCTGAAAAACTTGGTGAAAGAATTGTGAAAGGGATCAAATGAGTCAACGATGTTAAACAATCCGGACTGCCGTATGATATAGTTGTTGAAGGTAAGAATGATAGCAAGGAATTCATAAAAGTTAAAACAACTTCAATCGCGCAAAAGGACCGGTTTTGTATAAGTGTTAGAGAGTGGCATATTGTTGTTGGAAAAGGTGATTCTTTTAGCATTGCACGTGTTGTTTTATCACATGAAAAATTGGCTCAGATCGCTACTTATAGGAATCCAATAGAGTTAACAAGGTCAGCCAGTTGTATCGTACTATCTTGTAGCTTGCAAAGAAACCAAATTATGGCTCATTATTTTGAAAAAAAAAAAAAAAAAATTTGCAATCCCACATTGGTCAAAGGAACAAAATTTTACTTGGTTATATACCTTACTACATAAGCTTCACATAAGTTGAGATTAGCACATTTGTTGTTGGTGTGTCATCAAGTATGGTGTTAAATGCAAAATTTTATTACCACACTAGCTTGGTGTTCCACTAATAACGAATAATGTAAGTTCTCAAACTTTTTTTTTTTTTTTTTTTTTTTTTTTTTTTTTTTTTTTTTTCACACCTTACTACAATTATAATAATATTACTTTGATTCGAAACTAATGATATTACTTTGATTCCATTCTATTGAGTTAAACTAATGTACATAGAGGTGAGATCCGTGCAGATCACTCAATGTCTATAGATCAAAAGAACACATCCTGGCCTTTCATTTTATTTTTATCCAAAGGCTAAAATTAAAACACACAATTATACAGTAGGGGCAAAATTGTCTCATATAAAAGGAAAAATATCCCTCCTACTTTCATTCTTACCAGGTTCTCAACAAACACATACACACACCATACAGAAAAAAACACACACAAAATCACGATTTACACACCCACACACACACAATCACCGTCGCCAATCCCGCCGTCAATCGATATCCGATCTGCTATCGATCCGCCGTTGTTCCGCCGTCGACTTGTTGTTCCGCCATTGATCCGTCGTCTTTCAACGATACGCTGTAAGCGATGCTTGTTATGCGTTTAATTATTTGTAGTAATTGTACGTTTCTAATGAGAAACTGAATTATGATCAGGTACATCCTGTTTCATAAGTCAATGTTTTTCTTGTTATTAATAATTTATGTTGGATAAGATTGCTTAAAGTTGGACAAAGACGACGTATTGTAATTGATATAATAGAGTTATATATGTGATTGAGTAGTCTTTTAACTAGAATGTGCAATTGGTATAATTTTAATATGCAATTAACTTTTTAATTCAGTTGGCAAATTTAGAAGTATCTACTTATAAACCTGGAAACTATCTGAGTTGTTTCGATGCCGCACCATCTGCTTGTTGTGATTTAAAATCATTGAGTTTTACTATATGCTTATTTTGTACTACAATATTTTGCTTAGTTTTTGTCAATATCCTTCATTTATAGGTTTTTGTGGGAGATTTTGTTCCAAGTGGTTTAGCCTTCCTAATGAAGGGTGAACCTGAAATCGTCAAGAATTTTCTACTGAAGACTCTTCGTCTCCAAGCATGGGAGAAAAAAATTGATCAGTTTGATTTGGGGAAGGGAGTAATGTCAGCTAGCTTTAAAGTTCTTCATGATCCGTTCGCAATACCGAGAATTTAGTGGCAGATTTTGGTGAGAGTGCAATAGGACGTGTTGCGCTTGTTGATTCTGGATTTGGTTGGATTTTTGAATGGAAATACAAATAGATATGATTCATTGTGAATCACATGTGATTCATTGTGAATCACATGTGATTTCTAAACCTTATGCTAAGACCGTAGAACATCAGGCGAAGCCTTAGACTGTACAGCAGTTGCCTTATCCTTCACAACATTACCAGTTTTAATCTTGTAACAGTTTGATCTTGTAACATTTTTGTTTCTAGTAGAATTTTATTAATTATACATTCATATATAGGTGGATGTTATTAGATTTTAGTTCAAGTATAAATCGCATGAAAATCACACATGATTCGCTTTTAAATCACATGTGATTCGTTTGTAAATCACATGTGATTCGTGTGTAAACCACATGTGATTTCAAAAACTTATGCTTAGACCGTACAACATCAGGCGAAGCCTTAGACTGTACATCAGTCGCCTTATCCTTCACAACATTATACGCTCATATATAGGTGGATGTTATTAGATTTTAGTTTAAGTATAAATCGCATGCAAATCACATGTTATTCGTTTGTAAATCACATGTGATTCACCTTAAAAATAATATGAGGTAAGATCACATGTGATTCAAGTTAAATCACCTATGATTTGCATATCAACATACGTAAAAATCACATGTGATTCGTTTGTAAATCACTTGTGATTCGTGAGCTAACCACATATGAATCACATTTAAAAAATTTATGAGGTAAGATCACATGTGATTCAAGGTAAATCACATATGATTTGCATACCAACATACGTAAAAATACAACAAAGAAAGTAACAAAGAAGGCTTATGACTTGAACTTGTCTTTTTTTCATTTATGATTTTTTTTAAGCAAAAGCACCTAAGATCAACAAATTCATATAAATCAATAATCATTATTCGTACATACATAAAGTACCTAAAGCCTAATCATTCGGTGATAACGAACTCACAAGTTGAATAACCTAACACATAAAGTACCTAAAACCTAATCATCTTCCCCTTAAATTTCTTTGACACCTTATGCTCACACTACAACATCACTTTCGGAATCTTCTTTGGAATCTAATAACTTCCTTTTTCTCTGAATATGCTTAGACTTAGCCTTCGGCTAGACTTTTCTTCAACTTTTTAAGCAAGACCTGTAGTTAGTCTCATACAAAAATGTAGTTAGTAACATGAAATTGTAAGTGATTACTCAGAGTTATATTACTAATCACATGTGATTCATAATAAATCACATGTGATTCAGAATAAATCACATGTGATTCAGAACAAATCACATGTCCTTTCTTAAATAGTTTCATAATAAACGCAACATTCAGACAACAGAAAATCCCAACTGTCTAATCTATCCGTCTTGAATGTATCTACAATCTATTTGTCTAATCCCAAACTAAAGGCAATAATGTCCATTCATGAATGTATCTATAATCTATGAACTCTCCGGCACCAGCAATGATGTGTTCACTAGACTCCTCAATGGTACAGACAACCATAGGGTCAGATTTAGCAAGACGTTTCAGACCTTCAACAAGCTTGGGAAGATCAGATGCAACCTTGCACTGAACAGCAACACGCACAACAGGTGAGACAGAAAACTTCATAGCACAACTATTTCATCACAACCAAATTCTAGAGCATTATACCTATTGTCTAGTGACATCCCATAAAGGACCTAGAGCAGGATGAAGAAGGATGAGATATGGTGGTCCTGAATCAGCATACTTGTCATTACTTTCAATCTGCAAAACAAAGATTCGCTGATAAATGAAGTACTTAATACCCTCCACACTCTAAAACCAAGGAAATTTATGATAATATGTATCCATGTTAAACAATAATGATAACAGAATAAATGTGAGCATATAGTACCTCAGGGAGCTTGATATCACGATATGAAAGAATATCATATCAGCAGGTTTCCAAGATAGAAAGCAAACAGTGAAAATATCCAACAATGTTTCATCACAACCAAATTCTCATCAAAATATAAAGTAAATGACAGTGGAGAATAGGACCTGATGCAAGGACATGTCAACGGGCTTTATTTTCTTCTTAGCCGATGATGTGACCTTCCTTATGTGATTGTAGACAATGAACGTATCTAACATTTATGCAATCACATTATGTGGATAGCTTTCTTCAATACATGAGACTTTAAAAAAAATAACTATACAACACAGAATAAATAGAAAATAAATTGCATTATACCTTCTACGCCTTCAGAACATCGAGAGGATAAACTATTGACAAGATTAAAAACAATATTTTGCATTGTACAATCCAATCGCCCACCTGAAACACTACCAACAGAAAAGAAAGTCAGATCCACGTCCTACTATCTGAAGGAAATTTATCAATTTACAATAATGATTATTATATATACTTATAGAAAATTCAAAGTCCTTAAATGCAGTTAGGAGCCTAGAATTGTGGCAATGTTCAAATGGTTAAGTATTTGACTATAATCCAATTAGTCAAATACGTTGAAAGACATCCTAAGTTTATTCAAATACACAGCAAAGACCTCCTAAATTGCATTTACTTTTAGTATATTATGAGTAGCACCGCAAACTCAATAATCACAATACCCATGAAAGAACTAGCATTGTTATTATGACATTACAGTTCACTAATGTAACTAAGAAAACACTTACAAACGCAAACAACATCAAACAAGTCAAAGGAACTGCTGCTACTCTCATCAACTAGGCCTAGGTGTTTTACTTTAATAAGCAATACAATTTATAGCATCACAAGTTACAGATTAGCTAGAAAAACTTCAAATGCTTAAAAAATGTTCAAGCTATACGATGTTCATTCTACGCCCATCACACTTACTAGTTAACATACATTAGCTCCTTCTTAGCCTTACCACTACTTAACGGTCAAACCAAAACCGCATCTACACATATCACAAACTGAAAAGAAATTATCACTGTCTCAAAGTCTCATTGACCAATCAAAAACCGCAACGAAAAACTTCCACAAACCTAAACAACTTCCCACAAATATATGTGTGTCAATCCTTCATGACAACTTAAGCAATACATGTTAATATAACTGCAAATTTTACACTATACTGCTTCTGAACATGACGTCAGTACAAAAAGTAATATACCAGTTCTAATAATCTCAAAATCCCAAAACGAAAACACCATAATCATCATTCACTCATTCACAAAACACCCTAATCCCCAAATTCAAAACCCTAATCCACATATTAGCAAACTACATAAATCTACAAAAAAAAAAAAAAAAATAATAAAATAAAAAAAAAATAAAAAAATAAATAAATAACTATCTACTCAACTAATCACTCAACTAAACAAATCATCATTACTAAAACTCGTTAAATAGAGCAACGACATACCTTTAGATTGTGCTATCTCTTCTCGTAAATCAGCCATTGAAAAGCATTAATTTAGGTAAAAATAGAATTTGGGGATAAGATTTTGAATTTGGAGAAGGTGAGAGCAATTAGTGTGTGTGTGAAATGAATGTGACTGAGAGTAGCGTTTTTGAGATTGAATGTGACTGAAATGGGAGTTATTAAACACGGCAATAAATGACAAACTTACCCTCTGGCTCATTTAATTCGATTTGTTAGATATATCCCAACCGTAGGATTGATGTAAGATCAATGGCTCTCATTGAGCGGTTTGATCTTTAGAAATATTGTGTTCTGTAATGATCTTTTCTCAATATACATATGCTTTAGGGTGTTTTGACTCGCATTAAAAAAAATAAATAAATAATAAATAAATAAAAACTTCCCATGTAAAGTTATAGATTTAAACGGTGTGCAATTCTTATGTTTTAGTCTTTAGTTGTATTCCCCTTTTATATAGTACGTTAACGTGAACTCTCGTGTATTACTTTTTTTGGGCTACCAAGCCAAAATGTTAAAATACCGCGTGTGTGTTACATCAATTTGGAAGTTAGTAATTAACGTGTCTAACTACAAAATCAAATGAGATATTTCCTCAAAACGTATATATTTTTAGTTATGATATGCTCAAAGTTACAAACGAAAAAAAGATGCATGTACTTCATTACTTGTTATTAATCCGAAACCTACGAGTCTATGAAAAAACTCCAGAATGCAAGTCAACCGCAATTTCAACACTAATCATACTCGCAACATAATTTAGAAGGCATGAACTTAAACTGAAGAGGTTTAGATAATAATGTTTGCTGAAAACATAGTTTTGGCCTTGTCTTGTATATAAAACTTGTTTGAAGGTGTGTGAGTGGATAGAAATGTGAACTTGTGGCCTTGTGTTTAAAAGTTTTGAAAATGAAGGTCGGGTATAATTGTTGAAAATGCTTTTACACATTGGTGGGTAATGTAAAACAAAAGATATAGTTTATAAATACAAACACGTTTTGTTATAGTGTAAGATGTATATGTGTATACATTATAAAATCTTTTGTTAATAACTTAATATAATACATTAAAAAAAAAAAAAAAAAAAAAAAAAAAAAAAAAAAAAAAACTTAGTATAGTACATACAGTATATAATTACAACTTTTTGTTTAACTTTCAATTAACGAGTAGCTTTTTAGAAATAAGTATTTTAAGTTTTTGACAATAGACAAACATACAGTATAAATTGAAAAGTAAATGCATTGCATATATATAACCCATAAATAATACACCGTTTAGAGAAAAACAACATTATTTATGAAAAATTCTTTGGTTCATTTTTTATTTATTATTAAAAAAAAAGTTAGACATATGAGCATAACATCGATAAAGAAGCCAACATAAACACGCTTCACGTAGCGAATGTTTACAGTCGATATACAACTCATGTACCATATTAATCCTTATTAAAGTGGAGCGTTTAGTGTTTTCTTTTCAAACTTCTTATGTGCAATACGATACAAGTGTACATGGACCATGCACCAATTCTTTAGCTAATCTGGTCGTTCACGCTTTGTACACAGACTCGCATAATTACAATTTGAGATAAGGCTTGTACTCATTGCCCATCTTGATCAAGACATATGATAGTGGAATATCAAGACCGTTGATTTCTCACCCAAATTGAAAGAAAGTGTTTCAAGTCACATTAATTGTTCCATACTTATACTCGAATAAAAAAGTCATGTTTTTTATGAACAAAAAATGTGTATTCAAATGTTTTCTTATTCGAAGGCCTGTTTTAACTTTTTGTGATTTAACTTTGAGTTTATATTATCTGCTTTTACATCTTTGTTGGATAGTGATGGAGTCGTACTTATATTAGTTCTCGTTTCATCATTAATTAAAAAGCTATAGCAAGAAAAACAAATTAATTGGATGCTTTAAATCCAACAAATAAGAAGCTTTTTAACCTGAAATGATTTAACGTTCAAAATAACATGTACTAAATACTTTAAATATCATGAACAAAAGCTTTTGCGGAAAAAAAAAAGTGTTGATGAATCATATACACGTTATTAACCAGATCACGACACGAGTAGTTTTGTTAATCTACCCGTGAATAGACCTGATCAGTAACATAATATTAATATCAACTTACTCAACCAACATTACTCAATCAACATGACTTTATTATAAATGCTACCAAGTTTTTCTTGCTACTACCAATGTGGGATTACAAAAAAGCTTTTATCAAAAAATGTGTAACACATGTAGACTATTCACTTTTTAAAAACCATCGTTCCTTATTCATCTCCACTCAAACTCATTCTATCTGACTTACTTCCCCACCACTTTCTTTAACATGTTGACATGAGCCACAATTCTTTAAATTCACACATTTTACCAATAAATTTAGCATACTTTTTTAGTAGTATGTAATATTCAATTCCAAGCGTATTTAGCAGCTAAAAAACAAGCAATATGATTTATGAGTATACATTGATTTACGGGTCTAAATGATGAGTCTTGATTGCCAAACATGTGGACAGGTTTATCTGTATCATTCAAGAAATAAGATTTACCGTTAAAATGTATACGCGACTTTCTTCTCGTAATATACTCCGACGATCAAATCAGTATCGGATATCGTATTTTACCAAAGAATTTGCTCTTTAAATTCACAACTTTTACCAATGAATTTAGCATGCTTTTCCGGTAGTATGTAATATTCGATTGATAGCGTATTTAGCAACTAAAAAAAAGCATTGTGTTTCTTCTTCTTTTGTTAATTTTTCATTAGCTTTAGTAGCTTTTAAGAAACAAGTATCTTTTGTTAATTTTTCATTAGCTTTAGTAGCTTTTAAGAAATAAGTATCTTTAGTTTTTGACAACAGACAAACGAGGTCACAAACAAAAGAGTTAGAACTATGAGCTTTTCCAAATTTATTAAGCACTTAAGACCGTTAAAGAAGCCAACACAAACACATTCGAGCTAAAAGTATAGGCTCCAAACGAGTTCGAGCGTTGTAAATATAAAATAATCAAGCTTGACTCGACTCGTTTCCATCCTACCTGTCGATTGATGGCCACTCTTGTATTAGTTAGGCTAAAAGTCTCTAGGTTCTTGCATTTCACATAGCCAAGGCATGCGGTCGAAATATGACTCATGTACCATGCCAATCCTGATATATGTATAAACGAGCTGTTTACGTTTTCTTTGTGTATGATAGAAGCATACGTAACCAAATGGGTAAGTGAATAACATTCAATGTATGCAGGGCCGTCCCATGAGTTTATGAATTTATAAAAAATTTCACACCTTACTACAACTAATAATATTTAGACTAAACTTTTTTACATACCTTACTAAAATTAATAATATTTAAGCCAAGAAAGTACAGTTGAATGTGTTTTATGTTGTAACGCCGGTCTAAGCAACTTCAGCTGTCTATAGGGTCAACAAAGTAGTACTCTTTCCGTCTCTAAATAGTTGTTCTGTTTTGACTTTTGAAGTATTCATTTTTTGACTTTGACATTAACTATTTTCGTTTGTATTATATAACTGTAACACACCAATTCCGAGGAACCGAGGACTACACAAACGATACATAAATAGAGCAAAAGTCCAAGTTTAATAAATTCTCCAATAAAGAAACAAAATAAGATGTTTCGAATCAATCAAAACTAATAGGCATTACAATCACTACGAATTCAAAAGAATTAAATAGGCTAAATTCATAAGTCTTTAACGCTCTATGCAACTTGGACCAACTCTCAATCTCAGTGTCTAACTACAAAATTTGCGTACACGGTACAATTTCAACACCATATGTGTAGTTACATCAATTTGGAAGTTAGTAATTAACGTGTCTAACTACAAAATCAAATGAGTTCTTTCCTCAAAACGTACATATTATTAGTTATGATAAAAAGGTGAACTTGTGGCTTTGTGTGTAAAAGTTTTAAAAATAATGATCGGGTATAATTGTTGAAAATGCTATTGCACATTGTATTTCTAGATGTCCAACATTGGTGGGCGATGTAAAACAAAGATAGTTTATAAGTAAAAAACATGTATTTTTAAAATGTATCTTTTAAGAAATAACTATCTTTAAGTTTTTGATAATAGACAAACGAGGTCACAAAAAAAATAGTTAGACGTATGAGCTTTTCCAAGTGTATTAAGCACTTCAGACCGAGAAAGAAGCCAACACAACCACGATCGAGCTAAAAGTATAGGCTCCAAACAAGCTAGAGAATTGTAAATATAAACGAATCAGGCTTGACCTAACTCGTTTCCATCCTACCTTTCGATTGCTCATGTATAGTTAGGCCAAAAAGTACAACTACGCTGAAATTTTAAGTGAATAAACGTCCCCTTGTGACAATACTGTGATAAAGAATCCTTTTTAGTCTAAATTTGTTAATAAAGCTTATTAAACTTAAAAGATTGTAACTTTGAAGTAAAAAAGAGAAAAAAAAAAAAAAAAAAAAAAAAAATTGCGAGCAAAATTTTTAGTTGACTACGAACACACAAAAAAAATTCAAAACAATATTTTTTAACACAAACACACTCCTAAATCATCATTAGGCTCTTGATACCACTTGTTAGGACATTTATATCTATCAACTAAATCGCTATGTATGCCCGGTTTTGGTGGTACAAGAGAGGTGGCGTGGTGATGTTGTATAGAGAGAAAGAGAGGAAGAAACTAGAACTTGTATTTCATAAAACAAACACTACACTCTCAAACACACCTTTACAAATGAAACTTAGGTGGCTTTTATACTTGAAAGAAAACACCTCATGGGCTTTGCCATGGGTTTGGTACTTTGGTTCATGAACTTGGATTACATGATTAATAAGCCTAGCATACATATTTAGCATAGCCCGAATACATAACATATTATATTTTCTATCATACGATACAAAGTTATAAATATGAGAATTGCCATCACTTTTTCTTTATTGCTAACACAAACATTATTTGAAAATCAAAAAAAGACAATACAAACACAAAATTAGATTTAAGTTTTGCAACAACATGTTTTGGAATCCTTGCACTTTCCTCCCTTATAAGAATACTTGCACAAAAAATCGCATATCGTCTCCTCACACACTTCATTCATTTTGAAACAATGTTCATAATCGTTTTCCGAATTGGCGTTCAGGATCAATCTTAGTATAGTTGGGCTGGACAATAAGAGCTCAATGGGTTGAGGTCTTAAAGCCAACGTAGACACTTGGATTGATGTAACTAGAACAATTATGAACCACAAATTAAGCGTTTTGGCTAATCTCATCTTTTCTCCCTTTTGTGTCTCTTACTTTAAGTATGTCAGGCAGTAGTAAAGTGATCTATATATAGGCGGCGTTGTCTGCATCGTGTATTTGAACAATAATGCAAAATTCTACAAATGCAACATATCTTGATAATAAAGACTATTTATCAACGTATTAAATGCAAAATATAAAATACAAAAGATGGAACATTCTTGATCAATCATGTTGATAATAACTTGAAAGGATACTTATATCATGTATTGTGTATTTATTAGGGTTGTTCAAAAAACTCGAGAAATCGACAAATCGAGTCGAACCGCTAAACATAAAACTGAAAAAAACCAGAAACCAACCCAAACAAAAAAGACCGAAAATGAAAAAAAACCCATTTATCACGGATCCTTTTCGGTTTTTATATTTAGATCGACGGTTAACCAAACCGAATCTTGTATAATATACATAAAGATTTTTATCTAAATTTTCAAATAATTGTACAAGTATTGATTATATTATTGCACTCTATAACAACTTTTTTGCTCCTAATGTAAACAGTTATTAAACATCTATGTGTGAAAATAAAATAATGTAATTGTAAGCTATAAGCATCGAAAAAATATTTTTTTGTTAATGTGTTATGTTTGTTTATTTGAACGTAATCATTGTGACAGAATAAATTTAATATGACTTTAATCTATTTAATATTACTAGTATGATACCCGCGTGTTGCGGTAGCGGGTAAAATGAAATAAAATTTTCTGGTGAATCATCTATTTTAGTTTATTATGTTCTTTTTGAAAATAAATTTACAGATATTAATAATTTCAATTAGCATGTGCCCGTTTGGCCCGTGCCAGTTCGGGCTCTAGCCTATTTGGCCCGTTGCTCATTCGTGCTTGAATATTTGTATAATGGGTTTTATTATTTGTATTAGTGACATTTAATGTAGGAATTGTATTTAAGTTTGTTGTAAAATATACTTGATAATTTGTATTTCTTATGTAATGGGTGTTTTAATAATTGCATTAATTGTATTTATTAACCAGTTAATTAAGTGACTATATTAAATATCTTTTACATGGGTTTCATGACATAACTTTTACCTTCTTCGGAAATATGAAGAGACAATTTTTCAGTTGGGCACAAAATCAAGGCCACAGGAAACGTAAAACTCTCGATTGATTTATAACAGATGGTTTTCATGACCCCACTTACTATTGGGAGACAAACGGCACGGTTTTCCCACAACCAGTCGGTGCACAAAGCATCAAATCATGGCCGACTATTAGTACAGGTAAAGCATATCTTTGTAGCGTCGTTGGTTCAACATACCTGAACCTTTGGCTTATGGTGTCGTTCAAAACTCATCCGACAACAATATTTGTAAAATAATCAACCAGGTCGGGTATGCCCAACCCGGTTACCTCAACTTGTACATCTTTCTCCAAATTTTTGATGTTTTGTCGTTGGGTTTTTTGTGGATTTTGATTGGGAGAGTTGGTTGGTTGTCGACGGTGGAGGTTGGTGGAACGTTTGTAAGGAGCACGGGGATCTGACATGGTTTAACTGAAAATTTGGTCATTTAATGAATAGTAAGATGAGTTGATGAGATAGATTTCATGTCTATTATAATAGTATAAAATTTGGAGAATAAACTATAACATAACCCTAAGCCTTTAATTAGGCTTGGACCTCAATCTATCATCTAACATATCTATCTTGACCCGTGTAACAAAGTAAATAAACTTCCGATAACACCTATTCCAACAATATATAAATCATGATGAAATGTCCTTGATGGGTTTGGAGATGGTGGGGGACGGATAATGACCATTACACTTGGTATGTTAAATTGTGTTTGTGTAATGAGGAAGATTAAGCTTTAAGTATGTGTAATGTGATGGTGTGTTCTTGTTCTACTATATTTTTGAATGTATTCTTCTTCAATCCGTAAGCATGCATTTGATTGGTTAAGGCAATGTGCGGGTAAGATTGCTTGATGGTACGAGATACATATATGGTTGAGATTATTTTGATAGGTAGTTGTAATAAATGAAAGTAGTTGATGTAAATGTAAACTTTATGGATAGGTAGGTTTTAATTTTGGTTGTTGACAATATTTAACTTTTATGGATTAGTGACTTGTGATCATTTCTCATTGAATTGTGTGTAATTATTAGAAAATACTATTGGGCTAATTATAATTACGGAGTAAGAATTGTTTCAAAAACTATCCATATAACAAGATCTATAAAAAAAATGTACTTCATTACATGCTATTAATCCGAACCTACGACAAAATTCCACAATGCAAGTCAAGACCATTAGGGCTGTAAACGAACCGGACGAACACGAACAGAGCCATGTTCATATTCGTTCATTTAATTTTAACCGGACAAATAAACGAACACGAACGCTTAAACGGACGAATTTTCTTGTTCATGTTCGTTTATTAAGAAAATGAATTGTTCATGTTCGTTTATGTGCGTTCATTAACACACTAAACGAACGCTAAAACGAGCATAAACGATCGAAAATAAATGAAAATAGACAAACAAACATAAACTTTATTGAATTCTTCACAATATATTGTTTTATAAGTGTTGCTTTCTTTAAACAAACCAATTTTTAAAATTATAAAATTAAAAGATATGATATATGAACATAAATAGATAAATAAACATAAATGAACTTTAACGAACGCCTGATCGGACGTTCACGAACATAAATGAACGAACGAGACTTTTGTTCATGTTCGTTCAATTAACTAAACGAACGTAAAATATTGTTCATGTTCGTTCATTTAATAAACGAACGAACATAAACGAACTTTTTACCGAACGGTTCATGAAATGTTCACTGAACGTTCAGTTCGTTTACAGCCCTAAACACCATGGTCGTCCCATTAATTTGAGTGGCCATGTGCGAAACTACGAATGAGGTCACGTAAATCACGAAATCTTAACTATTATGGAAAATTCAAAACATAATTGTAACACCCCCAAAATTTGATACAGCGGAAGACTCAACAAGCTTTCGGGGTGTTACGGGGATTGGTATCCAACACAAGACAATATAGAACGAGATAAAGTAAACAAAATAAAAACACAACCAAAACGGGGTTTTAACGTTTACATTTATCCCAACATCATTCAGAGTCAGGCCCAAAATAACATAACAGTAGGTCCAAAATTAATTATCAGAGTTTAGAAAAATAGATCCATAAACCATGAGCCTTGGCCGAGCCTTCCATTCCAAGCATGCATATCATCACTTAGTTACCTGAGAAAACGTGCTAAAAGTCAGCTTTCGCTGGTGAGACCATAGGTTTAAATTCATCTAACAATATAGTGGACATATACGCAAAACACTTGCTAGCTAGACTAAGGATTCGCTAAAAGCCTGCGGATACCCTCCGCTCCAACCTAACACACGGATACCCTCCGTTCTAACATAGATATTCGGGTAACCCCCGCAATACCAATAAATACTCGGATAACCTCCGAAGTATTAATAACCTATAGGTGCACACTACAGTATCTAAATAAGCCAACCTTGAATAGTACACACGAACCGTGTGACTAAAGCTGACAATCCACCAATAACCAAATAAGCCAACCTTGAATAGTACACACAAAATATATATGACTAAAGCTGACAGTCCATCAATAACCAAATAAGCCAACCTTGAATAGTACACACAAAATATGTGACTAAAGCTGACAATCCACCAAATAAGCCAACCTTGAATAGTACACACAAAATGTGTGACTAAAGCTGACAATACATCCTAGTCCATACGCATAGCAAGTTTAGAAGGAATATAAAAGCGAGAATAGTCCACATAAAATAAGTTGCACGTTTCTCACCCCAAGTATTGAAAACATAGTTCAAGATTAAAAAGTGGGGCTATGACTCACCTCAAGTCCAGAAAATAGCAAGAAGAAGTCGGTAGAAATAAGATGTATAATAACTCACGAAACAGCAACTACGGACTTGGCACGACCTAACATTATTAACTCGTTCAGAAATCATTTCCTCAAATTCAAAATATTCCCAAACCCGGACGAGAATCCGTTTTATTTCCGAAAATCCATTTCGTACTAGTTTGGTGTATTTACGTTTGGTATCTATACGGGTGGTGGGTCGACTCAAGACAAACCAAAAGATCACACAAAGAATAACAAAATAAACTATGGATCTAATATTAGCCCAATATATCATTTAAATAAATCGCCGAAATTTATCGAATCCGTCGATTTGATAATCCTCATATTTATTTACGTAACATACCGTTCCAAGATTACACCCAACCTAAAGCACATAGCACATAAATACTATATGGTATATATCGTAGTTTAATAAATTTCTCATATATATCGTCAAATTGGCCAGATTTCCCGATATATACACTCGCAATTTATTACACTTTACATATACCACAACCTATGGGCGTCGTAGGATACGATGTCCATTAATATATTCATTTCATATAGCCAAATAACCCGATTCAACCTTACGGTTAAGTGGTTATTTAGTTATAGAAAACGTTTATATTAATCGTCATATATCCGTGACAATACGAAAGTCACAAATAAAACTTACCTGAACTTGGGTGACAATGATTCCGCATAACTCGATAAGTTTACTCGTTATTTATATAAAATGACATTTTTATTTAATATTTAATAATTTGTCGAGGGTTTCTCGTTTTATAACACATTTTTATAATAATAATACGTTCAATAATATTACACCACTTTCGTAGCCTAATATATATCTAGTTGTATTATTTATAATACGACTCGTGATTATTATTATTATTAATATACGCGTCTATATAATTATATATCCGTTATTCACGTCTATATATTCATATAAACGTTTATATTATCAATAACTATTATTACGAGTTTTATTATTTACGTTTTAATTGTAATAGTTATCGAGTCACACGAAATGGTCACATGTCCGAGTCATGACTCTCGGCTCATTGTCCAAGTCCAAAATAATATGAAAAGTCATAATAACAAAAGTATCTCCGTCCAACACAATCTCAATCCACGTGCTACAACAATAGGGTCCGACTACGGCACCCGACTAACCTATCTCCGTCAATCTAAGTGACCGTCTCACAATCGGTCCCCAATCACACTTTTCGTCAACAACTTCACAAAATCATTACCCATTGTCGAGACCAAACGTGGTCTCGACCCACAAGTATTCGGCCAACATAAAATCAACCAAAGCCAAATCAAAACCAAGTTAACAACAATAACAATAATGAAAATGAATATAACCAAGGTCCAAATTCGGGTTGGTTTACCAAGCCAAACCCGAGTCTTCTCGACTCAAATGAGTCTCGGTACACTTCACGAGCCACAATGGCTCGAAACGCAATCCAAGGTCACAAAATAAGACTCCAAGGAGCACTCCAAAATACCCATTCGACTCATCAAAGTCTCGGCAACAACAATAATAATACGGCTAAGAGCCGCGACCCACAAGGGTCGAACCAAGGCAATAACGAGCTCAAGGCTCGAGACGCAACCAAACGAGAACCCATTTAGGTCTCGACTTGGTTTTACGAGCAACCAGAAAAAGACCCCGAGACCTCAATAGTCTCGGTTATGCTCGAACCAAGAAACCAACCTTCGACATATCATAAAACAATCAAATCCATCCACAAATCGAACCCAAATCGACCCAATCGGATACCAAACTTTATAGAAAATATGTTTCCAACCAAAACCCATAAGTGTTCCATGTAGTTATATATAAACCCATCCGAAAATCTTTAAGTCGTGACCCTAGGTCACGATTTTTATCAAAAATACGAGTGAAACTCGTCTCACCTTCGATCTAAAAGCTCAAAACCGTGATAACCCTTAAAAAATAAACGATTGGTGGTGAAAATGGTGGTGATTCGTGAGGTAAAATGGTGGTATGGGGCGCGTGGGGTAGTAGATCTAAAGGATTAGATGATGGGGGATTAGAAAATAGTGGTGGTGTTGAGTGGTGGCCGGCGGTGGCTGTGGTGGTGGCCGGATCTTGAATGTCGGCTAGGGTTTGTCAAAGAGAAGAAAAGATAGAGAGATGAGAATGAAGTGGTGAGGTGTTGGTGTGTGTTGCTTATGAACCGAAAACCACAAGGACCAGATTTTGTAGTTTACTTTCTTTTATTATTTTTTTTTTTTATAAAATGTTAATGATAATAATAATAATAATAATAATAATAATAATAATAATAATAATAATAATAATAATAATAATAATAATAATAATAATAATAATAATAATAATAATAATAATACTAATGGTGTGGAGCGGGTAACGTGGGTAAATGTAAAACATGTGGCCCGAACCCGAACTCATTTCAAAACTTCAATATCTCCTGAAACATCTCGTAAATAATTATATATAGTCGGACTCGTAAAACGAATCATAAAATCTTTCGTTAGGTAAGCCTAGTGCCAGAGTCAACGTAGTACCAGTGAGAATTTAAGAATACATCACCGAGCATAATATCAAGAATGAATTATGAAAATAATTCACGAATTCCATAACATCAATAATCCATAATTATTCATAAAATAGGTCTTACAAGTTCGTTGTGAAATAAAATTTCAAATAAAAATTATAAACGAACTTTAACGTAATGCGGGTTTTCAAAATAACTCCCTAAACTGCCGGTTGTCACATCCTCCCAGTCTCAGAAGAAACCCGTCCCGGGTTTCACTAGGAAAAATTCATCAACGAAGTGAAAAGCTTCGGATATCTCTTCCTGAACTCGTCCTCACGTTCCCACGTAAATTCTGGTCCATGTCGGGAATTCCAACGAACCTTGACGAGCGGAATGCGACTTCTCTTGAGTCGTTTAACTTCACGATCTAAAATCTCAATTGGCTCTTCCACGAAGTTCAATTTCTCATCAACACGAATATCCCTCATCGGAATGACGGGCATCCCATCGGAAAGACATTTCTTCAAATTACTAATGTGGAACACGTCGTGAACTTTACTCAGTTCATGTGGTAATTCCAACCTATAAGCCACGGGCCCAATTCTTTCTAAGATCAGAAATGGTCCAATGTAGCGTGGGTTGAGTTTACCACGTTTCCCGAAACGTATCACACCCTTCCAAGGCGAGACTTTCAGCATTACTTTGTCTCCAACCTGGAACTCTAAGGGTTTATGTCTCTGATCGGCGTAGCTCTTCTGCCTATCTCTGGCTGCTTGCAATCGATCACGAAATCTGAGCTACTTTCTCAGTAGTTTCCAAAATCAACTCAGGGCCTGTGAGTTGGCTATCTCCAACTTCTGCCCAACCAATAGGCGAACGACACTTTCTGCCATACAAAGCTTCAAATGGTGCAGCCTTAAGACTTGTGTGGTAGCTATTATTATAGGAGAATTCCGCAAGGGGTAAGTACTTCTCCCAGCCCTTACCAAAGTTTATGATGCATGCACGAAGCATATCCTCTAACGTCTGAATGGTCCTCTCACTTTGACCATCGGTTTGGGGATGATATGCTTTACTCATATCAAGTCTCGTCCCCAAAGCCGTTTGAAGTGATCGCCACAAAGCTGACGTAAAACGGCTATCGCGATCCGAAATAATAGATATCGGGACTCCATGACGCGCAATAATTTCCTTCACATATAACCTCGCAAGTTTATCCACACTATCATCTTCACTAATTGCTAGAAAATGAGCAGACTTTGTCAGACGATCCACAATTACCCAGATAGCGTCACAATCGCTAGCTGTCCTCGGTAATTTGGTAATGAAGTCCATAGTAATCCGCTCCCATTTCCAGACTGGAAGTTCTGGTTGCGTTAGTAATCCTGACGGTATCTGGTGTTCGGCTTTAACCTTAGAACATGTCAAGCACTTACTAACGTACGATGCTATATCTGCCTTCATGTTTGGCCACCAATAGAACTTCTTAAGATCTTGATACATCTTGTCGGAACCAGGATGAATAGCGTACTTTGACTTATGCGACTCATGCATAATTAGCTCCCGAATTCCTCCATACAAAGGTACCCAAATCCGATCTCCGAAACATAACAATTCATCGGAACGCTTAACAAATCCTTTCTCATTCTCAGCCATCCCAAATATATTCTCGGCAGACCTGTTTTCTGCTTTCAACGCTTCCGTTTGAACTTCAAATATTTGAGACGGTAATGGCGATACGATTGTCATTCCCAATGACCTAACTCGTAACGGTGGTATTCTTTCCTTTCGACTAAGAGCATCAGCAACAACGTTTGCTTTACCAGGATGGTAGCGAATTTCGCAATCATAATCGCTTAGCAACTCAATCCAACGTCGTTGTCTCATATTGAGCTCTTTTTGATTCAAGATGTGTTGTAGACTTTTGTGGTCAGTGAACACAACGCACTTTGTTCCGTACAAGTAATGTCTCCATATTCTTAAGGCGAAAACCACTGCACCTAACTCCAAATCATGGGTAGTGTAGTTTTTCTCATGCTTTTTGAGCTGTCGGGAAGCATAAGCTATCACCTTCTCTCGTTGCATTAATACGGCTCCCAATCCTTTATGTGAGGCGTCACAATAGACGACGAAATCCTTGTTACCTTCCGGTAACGCAAAGATAGGAGCACTACACAACATTTTCTTAAGCAATTGAAACGCTTCCTCTTCTTTATCTCCCCATTCATACGTAACACTCTTTTGAGTCAATTTGGTCAATGGTTTAGCTATCTTCGAAAATCCCTCAATGAATCTTCGGTAATAACCAGCTAAACCCAAAAATTGACGGACTTCGGTTGGGGTTGTAGGTGCAGCCCAATCTTTTATCGCCTCAATCTTAGCAGGATCCACATGGACTCCTTGTCTATCAATCACATGACCCAAGAATTGTACCGTCGGAATCCAGAATTCGCATTTCGAAAACTTGGCATAAAGTTTTTCCTTCCTGAGCAATTCTAAGATGAGTCTTAGATGCTCCTCATGCTCCTTCTCACTCTTTGAATAAATCAGAATATCATCGATGAACACAATCACGAACTTATCTAAGTAAGGCTTACACACACGATTCATGAGATCCATGAATATTGTCGGTGCGTTAGTCAACCCAAACGGCATCACCTGAAACTCGTAATGCCCGTAACGGGTTCTGAAAGCCGTTTTCGGAATATCTTCCTCGCGAACTCGAAGTTGATGATATCCCGATCTCAAATCGATCTTCGAGTACACACTCGATCCTTGAAGTTGATCAAACAAGTCGTCGATCCTAGGTAACGGGTATCTATTCTTCACCGTTAACTTATTCAACTCTCGGTAATCAATGCACATACGGAACGATCCATCCTTCTTCTTCACAAATAAGACTGGGGCTCCCCAAGGTGAAGAACTTGGTCTTATGAATCCTTTTTCGGCTAACTCCGCCAATTGTTTTGACAACTCTTCTAGCTCGGTAGGTGCAAGACGATAAGGCGCTCGTGCAACAGGTGCAGCACCAGGTATTAACTCAATCTGAAACTCCACTTGTCTAGTCGGCGGGATTCCCGGCAAATCATCGGGAAACACATCAGGAAAATTACGAACTATAGGCACATCTCCAATGCACCTTTCCTTCTTCTTCGTCTCTCCCTTCTTAGAAATTTGAGCTAAGAAAAGGTAACATCCCTTCTCCATTAGCTTTGGCAACTTAGTGCATGAAATCACTGCTAATCGGGATGGGCTCCTAGAATCCTTTCGGTCTCCTAATATATTTAGGACTTCCTTTCCGTATGGTACACGCACGATCTTCTCGTCGCAAAGTATGTGAGCACGATACTTCGACAACCAATCCATACCAATGATGACATCAAAACTTCCTAACGTGACGGGTAGAAGATCTATGTTGAAAGGGTGGTTCAAGAAATTTAACATACAACCGCGAATGATGGTATTAATCCTTTCTATATTCCCATCAGCTAACTCAATATCATATCCAATTCCTAAGGCCATCGGGGGTTTCTCGAGTAAGGGTGCAAACGTAGTGGACACAAAACTCCTATCGGCACCAGTATCAAATAGTATGGAAGCATAACGATTATTGAGAAGGAACGTACCAGTAACGACGTTCGGGTCTTCTCCTCTCTCGTTCCTGAGTGCATACACTCTTCCCTGAGCAGCTCCAGCTTCCATACGTTGGTCCCCATTATCTTGTCGTCCACAGTTTCCTCCAGCTCCGCGGTTTCCATGATTGTACCCATTACCACCCGAGCCTTGGTTTCCACGATTCCACGATTCTCTACACTCATTCCTATAGTGTCCCTTCTTTCCACACCCATAACAAGTAACATCTGCCTTGTTTCTCATCTCAGGAGCAGCCTGAACCATAGCAAGAGGTCGGGCTCTACAATCCCTAGCTGTGTGTCCTTTCTTTGAGCAATTCTGGCATTTCACACTACACCATCCAGTATGACGCTGGTGGCAACGATCACACTTGGGCGCATCACCGTTCGGATTCTTCTTATCTCCATTCCCAATAACATAAGCCTTAGCTTGTCTCTTGCTTCGGTGATCATTACCTTTAGAGTGATGGTCTCTCTTTCTCTTTCCATTCTTCTCCTTATCAGCTCCTTCCAATTCCAACGAGTCCATAAGTTGTTGAGCAATTGTGATTGCCTCATGGATGTTTGCAGGCCTAGCAGAAATCACATCATTTCTCGTAGCTACAGGCAACCCATCAGTATACCTCTCGATCTTTTGAGTCTCGGTTTTCACCATATCTGGGCACAACAAGGCCAATTCCTGGTAACGACGATTGTAAGTCGTCATATCATTACCTTTCACCTTGTGGTTCCAAAACTCAATCTCTAGCTTCTTGACCTCATTCCTTGGGCAATAAGTCTGAATCAGCAGAGACTTAAATTGCTCCCAAGTTATGGCATAAGCTACATCACTCCCAACTGAATTTCGGTAATTGTTCCACCAAGTTAAAGCTTCATCCTTGAAAGTAAAAGAAGCAAACTTTACCTTCACATTCTCCGCACAACCACTAACATTAAACACTGACTCAGTCTTCTCAATCCACCTAGCCAAGTAAACAACTCCTTCAGTTCCACCAAACTCAATAGGTCCACAAATCTTAAACTCCTTGTAGTGACATCCGTTAGCACGAACAGGTGGAAATGTTCCAGCAGAATTGTTGGAATGATTTGACTCAGCTAGCAGTTCAGCAACTCTTTGCTCCACAAGTTGATTGATCATAGCTTGATCCACAGTAGGAGCATTAAGTGGAACATGATCATTGTCTCCCTGAACATCAGCATTTTGATTCCTGTTGTTGCGGTTGGTAGTGTCCAGGTTGTCAGGAGTAGGGGTTTCAACATTTCGAGTAGGTCGGCGTCCTCGACGACCAGGGGTAGTCACTGCAGGACCAGTTCTGGTAGCTCTAACAGGGTTTCGTCGTGTTGCCATTAATCTGTAACACCATGCAAGTTCATGAGTCTCCAATAGATCTTATCAATATGCTCGACAAGAGTAATTCAACGAAGCCAAGTCATGGAAAGAATAGCAACAATACACCACGTAACATCAATAAAGCGAATAAGGACTCAATTTCCATAACACCAAAAATCACACAATACCATATACTAATAACCATCAACCATACAACATAATCCAAGCAACTAGCCACGCTGCTGGCGGAGTCTACTCAACTCCTGCCTCAAGCCATCAAGATCCCTCCATAACGATCCTAGCTCCACGCTATGGGTGTCTCAGTCTCTCTTGAGGTCAGCCACCTCCTTTTCTAGCTCGGCATTCCTTGGCCATAGCTTGCGGTTAGCCTCACGAGCAGTAACAAATCCTCGCTGCAAACTATCAATATGCTCGTGGACCTCCATCAAAACTCTCCTCATCTCAGTAGTCCTGCCCACAACGACAGTCAGGTCAACTGTCAAATCAGCTAAAAACTCTCCAATAACTCTCTCAAGTCGATCAGATACACGTGCAACTCTCTCACTAAGCTCAGTAATCCGAGCCCATAACCTGCCAATCTCACCTAATTCTGCATGCTCAGCAGAAACCTCAGAAGATGCATCCGACACCACGGGACTACCAGGTGGCAACTCAAACAAGAACGGATGATCAGGTGAATCAGGCTCAATCGGATGTACAGGTGAATCAGGCTCCTCAGCCTGAGCTGGTGGTACTAACTCATCATCATCATCAGGCATCTCATCCTCCTGAGCGTCATCCTCCTCCTCAGGGTCATCATCATCACCTTGCTCAGCCTCCTGAGGGTTATCCTCCTGCTCAGGGTCATCAGCCTCATCCTCACCCTCGTACTCCTCCTCCTCCTCGGAAGAGTACCTCATCAATCGTCGTCTCCTACTAGGTGAACCATGTGGAGATGTAGTAGGTGATCTAGAACGACGATGCAATGATGTGGGTGGCGCCTCAGACAGAAGAGAGTGAGCATCAATCTGTAAAGGTGATGGAGTAGGGCGTACCGACATGCGTGCCGTAGCTCGGTGGGCAAAGCGTGGGGCCACACGAGCCAAAGCCTGATGAAGAGTAAGCTGCCTCGATGTACCAGGAAGCCCTACCGATGATGAGGGTCCCTGCGTAGATGCAGCAGGTAGTGCTGAAGTAGAAGCTGCAGGCGGCACAGTAGCTGAAAGCATGGCCATCTGGTAAGGATCATCAGATGCCATAGTGAACTGTGCAGGTAAAACCGGTGCAGTAAGAATATCCTCGACAACATCGGGCATATGGGAGGCTATGATTTGTGACAACGGCGTAGGGTAGGTGTAAGTGTTTCAAAACAACTAAATCACAACTCAAAATACCATACCAAAAATCCTCATCAAATAATTCGAACACATAATTTCAATAAAAAGAATTTCAAACACCGCATTACTAAAATGTTTATAAAACATATAGACCATATAATTCCTCGAAAACGCTATCTTATTACTAAAATCCATAAACCTCAAATCATCTCAATAAATCCCAAATCTAACAATCATCTCAAATATCTCATAATACCTCAAATAATAGAAGATGCTTTGGCTTGGCGGGCTGGCGGGCGGTGGTCAAGGATCATTTTCTATAAAAATATGGTTATAGTTTAGGCGTTTATTTACCTAGTTCTCTATAACCTTGGCACTGATACCAATCTGTAACACCCCCAAAATTTGATACAGCGGAAGACTCAACAAGCTTTCGGGGTGCTACGGGGATTGGTATCCAACACAAGACAATATAGAACGAGATAAAGTAAACAAAATAAAAACACAACCAAAACGGGGTTTTAACGTTTACATTTATCCCAACATCATTCAGAGTCAGGCCCAAAATAACATAACAGTAGGTCCAAAATTAATTATCAGAGTTTAGAAAAATAGATCCATAAACCATGAGCCTTGGCCGAGCCTTCCATTCCAAGCATGCATATCATCACTTAGTTACCTGAGAAAACGTGCTAAAAGTCAGCTTTCGCTGTTGAGATCATAGGTTTAAATTCATCTAACAATATAGTGGACATATACGCAAAACGCTTGCTAGCTAGACTAAGGATTCGCTAAAAGCCTGCGGTACCCTCCGCTCCAACCTAACACACGGATACCCTCCATTCTAACATAGATATTCGGGTAACCCCCGCAATACCAATAAATACTCGGATAACCTCCGAAGTATTAATAACCTATAGGTGCACACTACAGTATCTAAATAAGCCAACCTTGAATAGTACACACGAACCGTGTGACTAAAGCTGACAATCCACCAATAACCAAATAAGCCAACCTTGAATAGTACACACAAAATATATGTGACTAAAGCTGACAGTCCATCAATAACCAAATAAGCCAACCTTGAATAGTACACACAAAATATGTGACTAAAGCTGACAATCCACCAAATAACCAAATAAGCCAACCTTGAATAGTACACACAAAATGTGTGACTAAAGCTGACAATACATCCTAGTCCATACGCATAGCAAGTTTAGAAAGAATATAAAAGCGAGAATAGTCCACATAAAATAAGTTGCACGTTTCTCACCCCAAGTATTGAAAACATAGTTCAAGATTAAAAAGTGGGGCTATGACTCACCTCAAGTCCAGAAAATAGCAAGAAGAAGTCGGTAGAAATAGGATGTATAATAACTCACGAAACAGCAACTACGGACTTGGCACGACCTAACATTATTAACTCGTTCAGAAATCATTTCCTCAAATTCAAAATATTCCCAAACCCGGACGAGAATCCGTTTTATTTCCGAAAATCCATTTCGTACTAGTTTGTTGTATTTACGTTTGGTATCCATACGGGTGGTGGGTCGACTCAAGACAAACCAAAAGATCACACAAAGAATAACAAAATAAACTATGGATCTAATATTAGCCCAATATATCATTTAAATAAATCGCCGAAATTTATCGAATCCGCCGATTTGATAATCCTCATATTTATTTACGTAACATACCGTTCCAAGATTACACCCAACCTAAAGCACATAGCACATAAATACTATATGGTATATATCGTAGTTTAATAAATTTCTCATATATATCGTCAAATTGGCCAGATTTCCCGATATATACACTAGCAATTTATTACACTTTACATATACCACAACCTATGGGCGTCGTAGGATACGATGTCCATTAATATATTCATTTCATATAGCCAAATAACCCGATTCAACCTTACGGTTAAGTGGTTATTTAGTTATAGAAAACGTTTATATTAATCGTCATATATCCGTGACAACACGAAAGTCACAAATAAAACTTACCTGAACTTGGGTGACAATGATTCCGCATAACTCGATAAGTTTACTCGTTATTTATATAAAATGACATTTTTATTTAATATTTAATAATTTGTCGAGGGTTTCTCGTTTTATAACACATTTTTATAATAATAATACGTTCAATAATATTACGCCACTTTCGTAGCCTAATATATATCTAGTTGTATTATTTATAATACGACTCGTGATTATTATTATTATTAATATACGCGTCTATATAATTATATATCCGTTATTCACGTCTATATATTCATATGAACGTTTATATTATCAATAACTATTATTACGAGTTTTATTATTTACGTTTTAATTGTAATAGTTATCGAGTCACACGAAATGGTCACATGTCCGAGTCATGACTCTCGGCTCATTGTCCAAGTCCAAAATAATATGAAAAGTCATAATAACAAAAGTATCTCCGTCCAACACAATCTCAATCCACGTGCTACAACAATAGGGTCCGACTACGGCACCCGACTAACCTATCTCCGTCAATCTAAGTGACCGTCTCACAATCGGTCCCCAATCACACTTTTCGTCAACAACTTCACAAAATCATTACCCATTGTCGAGACCAAACGTGGTCTCGACCCACAAGTATTCGGCCAACATAAAATCAACCAAAGCCAAATCAAAACCAAGTTAACAACAATAACAATAATGAAAATGAATATAACCAAGGTCCAAATTCGGGTTGGTTTACCAAGCCAAACCCGAGTCTTCTCGACTCAAATGAGTCTCGGTACACTTCACGAGCCACAATGGCTCGAAACGCAATCCAAGGTCACAAAATAAGGCTCCAAGGAGCACTCCAAAATACCCATTCGACTCATCAAAGTCTCGGCAACAACAATAATAATACGGCTAAGAGCCGCGACCCACAAGGGTCGAAGCAAGGCAATAACGAGCTCAAGGCTCGAGACGCAACCAAACGAGAACCCATTTAGGTCTCGACTTGGTTTTACGAGCAACCAGAAAAAGACCCCGAGACCTCAATAGTCTCGGTTATGCTCGAACCAAGAAACCAACCTTCGACATATCATAAAACAATCAAATCCATCCACAAATCGAACCCAAATCGACCCAATCGGATACCAAACTTTATAGAAAATATGTTTCCAACCAAAACCCATAAGTGTTCCATGTAGTTATATATAAACCCATCCGAAAATCTTTAAGTCGTGACCCTAGGTCACGATTTTTATCAAAAATACGAGTGAAACTCGTCTCACCTTCGATCTAAAAGCTCAAAACCGTGATAACCCTTACAAAATAAACGATTGGTGGTGAAAATGGTGGTGATTCGTGAGGTAAAATGGTGGTATGGGGCGCGTGGGGTAGTAGATCTAAAGGATTAGATGATGGGGGATTAGAAAATAGTGGTGGTGTTGAGTGGTGGCCGGCGGTGGCTATGGTGGTGGCCGGATCTTGAATGTCGGCTAGGGTTTGTCAAAGAGAAGAAAAGAGAGAGAGATGAGAATGAAGTGGTGAGGTGTTGGTGTGTGTTGCTTATGAACCGAAAACCACAAGGACCAGATTTTGTAGTTTACTTTTTTTTTCTTTTTTTTTTCTTTTTTTTTTATTTTTATAAAATGTTAATAATAATAATAATAATAATAATAATAATAATAATAATAATAATAATAATAATAATAATAATAATAGTAATAATAATATTACTAATGGTGTGGAGCGGGTAACGTGGGTAAATGTAAAACATGTGGCCCGAACCCGAACTCATTTCAAAACTTCAATATCTCCCGAAACATCTCGTAAATAATTATATATAGTCGGACTCGTAAAACGAATCATAAAATCTTTCGTTAGGTAAGCCTAGTGCCAGAGTCAACGTAGTACCAGTGAGAATTTAAGAATACATCACCGAGCATAATATCAAGAATGAATTATGAAAATAATTCACGAATTCCATAACATCAGTAATCCATAATTATTCATAAAATAGGTCTTACAAGTTCGTTGTGAAATAAAATTTCAAATAAAAATTATAAACGAACTTTAACGTAATGTGGGTTTTCAAAATAACTCCCTAAACTGCCGGTTGTCACAATAATATACTTAATTAAATCGGAGGCCCCTTACAAATGATGGCCTTGTGCGACTACTCCACTTGCACATGCTAATCGCAACCACTGGTCAACACTAAACATCATAATTTAGAATGCATGAACTTAAACCGAAGAAGTCTAGATTATATTGTTTTCCGAAAACATAGTCTTTGCCTTGTCTTGTATATAAAACACGTTTGGAGGTGGTGAGCAGGGCCGGCCCTGCTACCGGGCGAGGTGAGCGACGGCCTAGGGCAACAAATTTTTGGGGGCATCAAATTGTAGGTTCATGTATATTGGGTAGAAACAAAATATGAAAGAGTAGATCTTAGATTTTTTCCCGATAAAAGTAAAGGAATGGTGAAGGAAGAAGATGAAACTTTGGGGAAAGAGAAAGAAAAAATGGAAAAATAATATTTGTTCAAGTGTTGTGTAGGATCACTCACGTGGGTAAGAGGGGTAACATATAGCCTATAGAAATAAAAAATTATTTATGTATTGTTACCAAACGTATACTTTTTTAGTAATTTTACCTTTTTCCCGAAATTTCACTTATGTTGTCTGCTATGTGTGCTACTTTACTTTCTTTACCTGTACAAAAATTCCAATTTTGTGCAAAGTACTCGTAGAATATGAATGTATGAATTCACCATTATTCTCATGTGTAACATGGATTAAAGATGTAGAAAAACTCAATCGTATTAGTTTATTACGTTACATATTAATATCTTAGAGTATGTGTTGATTATGCTATTAGTTTTATAGTGTTAGAATTCATAAGATTTATTTCATTTACGGTTGATTATGATTTTTGTGGTGATATTATTTTAGGAATGTTGATTATGATGAGGGAATCGATAGTTTTTACTCAAGACAAAAGCGACAACATCGTTTCAAGTATTGTATTTCGAAATTGTAATTCGAAGTTTATATCGTATACCATACCATTTTATTTTTATTTACTAATGAAAAAGTTGGCGTGAGTATGAGCTGCATAAGTTGCCTAGGTTTCAAATTTCTAAAAAGTAGTGTGTTATGTGATGTTCGCATAAGAGGGGCATTTTCCCATCCCCTCGCCCAGGGCATCCGAAAACTCAGGACCGGCCCTGATGGTGAGTGGATAAAAATGTGATCTTTTGGCTTTTTGTATAAAAGTTCTAAAAATAAAGACCGGGTATAATCCTTGAAAATGGTCTAGCATATTGTATTTTTAGATGTACCACATTGCTGGATGATGTAAAACAAGGATATTTTAAAACTGGACACACTTTTTCCTAATATGGAAGATGTAAAGTAACTTCTAATACCATTTTTACGGTATATATAAAATAGAGAATCCAAGCCTTACTGCTCATTCTACTTTTGTTAGATTTTAATTTGCTTTTTAATATGATGCAAGTGTTTGGTTAAGATCTATATCTTTGATTCAAAGATATATATACTCCATAAAAGTCCATGAGGCAAGGTATCAAACTATCATTGGTGAAGGACCCACCTTATACCTAAACCGATACCGACTGTGATTCATCGTAGCATACCAAATGCACCGTGTTTGACAATATAATAGACAAACGATATACATTATAATTTGAAGTAATATACACATAGTAATTGCATGGCATATATATATAACCCATAAATAATAAAACAAATTATGTGGTTTGACTGTTTGAGTCTACGGTTGTTTTTATTAATTATACTTTTATTTGTTGGAAATGCATCTCTATAAATATTGATTCATCTTCATAATGGAGATGGGGTAGTTAGTAGTACTTAATGGGGAGATAGTGGTGGGGCTACACATATAATATGTTTCTTTTTCTGTTAAATGGTATCTATGAGGAGAAGAAGCAAAGGGTGCTCCTCCCCATTAAGACTCATTAAGAGAAAAAGGCTCACCAACTTAATCTAGAAATAAAAAGAAACAAGCCCTTATAGTAGTTCTCGTTTCATCATTTAAAAACAATAGCAAGAAGACAATTATTTGGATTCTTTAAATCTAGCAAATAAGAAGCTTTTTAACTATGAAATGATTTAACGTTCAAAATAACATCTAATGCTTTTAAAAAGAAAAAGTTAATGTTCAAAATAACATGTAATCGATACTTTGAAAATCATGAACAAAAAAGCTTTTGAAAGCATGAAAAAGTTAATGAATTATACAAGTTAACGAGTAAGTAATTAATGAGAAGTTTGTCAAACTACTCAAATACTACTTGGCCAATAACATAATATTATTAACAACTTACCCAACTCGCATGACTTTGGTATATAAGCTACCTAGTTTTCCATTCTACAAGCTATGTGGGATTAGAAAGAAGCTTTTATCAAAAAATTAATCTAATAAGAGTAAACTATTCACTTTTTTAAGCCATGGTTCTTTATTTATCTCCACTCAAACTTTAAATCCACACCTTTTACCAATGAATTTAGCATACTTTTTTTTTGCAGTATGTAATATTCAATTGCTAGTGTATTAGCAGCTAAAAAAACACGAACCATGATTTATGATGATACGTTGATTCACAGGTCCAAATGATGAATCTTGTTTGCCGAACTTATGTGTTTATCTATAACACTCAAGAAATAAAATTTAACGTTAAAATGTATATGGGGTTTTCTGCCTGTAATACACTCCGACGGTCAATTCGGTATTGGAATTACAACTAATGTGACTTGATACCCAAGCAAGGAGCTTAAAGAAAGGAATTACAAGGGGTTGGAAAGAATGTCACATGGCTTAATAAACCATTCAAACCAATCAAAAGAACATTGTTTTACATCATAAAGTATTGACTCTTTATTAGGTTTATTAACCGCAAAAACATACTCGTTACGATACCTCCGGACAATCCAAACGCATATATTATTAGTTGTGATATATGCTCAAACTTACAAATGAAAAAAACATGCATGTACTTGTGTACTTGCTATTAATCCGAAACCTATAACGTTGTATTTCTAGATGTGCCACATTGTTAAATGATGTAAAACAAAGATAGTTTATAACTATACACATACTTTGTTTATAAAGAAGATTTACATGACTGCACACTATATTAAATATAGAGTTAATATAATATAGTATTCAACGTGTATTTCTTTTTTTTAATTCTAAAATAGCTTTTTCAGAAACAAGTAGCTTACGTTAATGTTTATTGGATTTTTCTAACTTGTTTGTAATACAGGCATTAAATAAACACATTTGTTTTTCTAAATAAATTTATTTCTATTTAAAACAATGATAAATATGGTAAGCATAACAAATGAAGGAAACTATTCAATCAACCAACGTCTGAATATCATAATTTTGAGTTTCATTTAATGATTAAAACCTTGTAACCCATGACACAAGTTAGAAAATCGCATTTTATATATTAGTTCTCATTTCATCATATAAGAAGGACTTTCATAAACCAACAACATGAAAACTATCGATATATAATAAGATCGTGTACGTGCTATGTAAATTTGATTAATCCATGCATGTAGTCATGTACGACTATGACTAAAATTTATCTATTTTTATATGTTGATATATCTTAGTCTGACATTAATAAGGATATAGTTTTGTCTGATACGAATGTGGCTTTCAAATACTTTGTGATATGGGTCAACGAGGTTAAAGAATTCGGACTGCCTTTTGATATAGCTGTTGAAGGTAAGGATGATAGCAAGGAGTACATCGATGTTTTTTGGGTAAAAGGTCAAAATACCCGGTAAATATATTACTCCAAAAAACGTTTAAGTATAAAGAATGTGAGTGATTCTCATATCTCAGCCCGTTACACAGGCAAAAAAGCTTACAAAACAAGGTACTTTTTATTCTCTGAACAAGAAAATAAACCACTACTCAAAAGATAACTTTAGACTCCAATGAGGACAAAACTACTTTCTACCAAGGCCTTGGAGCTTGATACCATATGCGCCAAAAAGAGCATCCAAATTCTCTGAAAGATCGTAGACCTGATCTGCATAGTCATCATAATCATAGTCATCTTCACGATCATGACCACCACCAAATAGGTTCATGGACTCATCAAAGGTGTTCACAACCTCCTCTTCATCACTGTCAGAATCAATAATCTCTCCCACCTTAGAGAATGGGTTAACTCTCTTAGTAGAAGTAGACGGAGAATCCTTATTATTACCCGGATAATCAACCTTTTTAATAGGATGACTATCATCATCCACAAGAGTAGCTTTCCCATCAAGAAGTAGCTTTTCAAGCTCCCCAATTTTCTCAACTATCGGAGTAGAACCAACCTCCTTAGTTCCCATTGTATCACTCACAAGCGTTTCTTGTGATGCATTACCAGTCTTTAGAGACATCAACGGTATCCTTAGCTTCCTTTGTAAAACCAGAATTCACATCCTTAGTTACTTCATTGGTAGGAATACCAAAGTCATCAGTATCATCCATATGAAGGGCATCAAACTGGTTTGATGTAGCAATTATCGTACCACTCGTACTAGCCACATCAACGGCCTTCTTCTTTGTAGTATCCACCTTTATGGGTTCACGAGGAGGCGCTTTAGGTTGATACCTAAACTTAGGACCCCCAATAGGTTTAGTAAAACCTCATTGACCTGGAGCACTGTGTCCACCATTCTCACCCTTCTTCTTGTTATTGACCTTTTGAAACCATCAGTAACACTATGTTTAGGCTGAGCAGGAGGTGGAACAGATTTAGGACAATCAAGCAGCGTATGACCAAAAAGCTTACACATATCACATCGAGGCGGTTTCCACTCGTATTCAACCCGTATCTTCTCAATAGTAGAACCCGTCCCATCAAGTAATGGTATCTCAATAGTGAGGCTCTCCCTAAGTACCTGGTCCGCCTTGACTTCAATTAAGCATCTAGCAAAACTATTACGGCCCCATGATTTCTTGCACATTTGACTAGTATAAGCATCTAACATTCTCGGCGTACCAAACAATGTAGCAAGAAAACTAATACCGTCATCAGAAAACATAGCAAGAGGAACATCATGGAATTTAACCCACACCGGAATGTTGGTCAAATCCTCTTTAAGTAAGTTGGTGTTCAAACTCCATGGCTTAAGAATGATAGGGATATTTCTAATCAACCACGGACCGTTTTCTAGGACATCTGATGAGGCGAAAAATGAACCACTTTTAGGGGGTCATTTAAGCCCGGAATTGAATTTATTTGATCAAATATTACTCTAAATCGTTCTTTTTGTGATTTTAGGTACTTTGGGAGTGAAATCTGGAAAAGGAAGTAATTCAGACGTTTTTGGAGCATAAAAGTGAAGAAAATGCCAAAGACTTAATTTTCCAAGCTGAGAACAGTACCTGACGGCGTCAAGAGGAAAATCATGACGGCGTCAAGAGTAAAAGTGGTGACGACCCAGTGCAAACCTGACGGCGTCACAATAAGGGCGTCAAGAGTTAATTTTGTGACGGCCTGCATAAGGAGACTACATGACGGCGTCAGACGCAGATCTAGGCAGTCCGAGGAACTATTTGGCGGCGAGATGACGGCGTCAGACCTTTGTTCTTAACGCCGTCACCTTCTAAACTCTATATATAGTTTTCTATTTTTCATTCATTAGAGAGAAACTTGTGTGGAGAAACCCTAGGGCCGAACTTTGTAAACCCTAACTCGTATTTTACAGCTTTTTCAAGGGTTTTCACCCCTTGAATCCCTTCATGTGCTATTGAGATAAGTCTTCTCTTAATTCAATCAATATGTCTATGTGTTGGTTGTCTATATCTTGTGCTTGTCTTAATTTCAACATGCTAGGCTAGATCTATCTTGTGTTTGCTTGGATCTAATGAAACCTAGATGTTAATTATGTGTTGATTACTTGTTTATGGTTGTATTGGATGAATGATTTCAATGTTAGGCTTAAGAAAACTGGCAGATCTCCATTGTGTAACATGCTTGAACGTCTTAGGAAACATGAACCGATGTGTACTAGGTTTTATTGGTTATATTTAATGCATGAGTAAATTCTAATGATCCCATGTTAGGAGCTTCTTAGTCGGCTCGACAAAGGAGTGAAGTAGGCACTCATAGGATTAGAGAAGTAAGTACGCCACCCCATGAATGGTATTAAGGAATACAATCCGTCATCCACGCAACTATAACAAGTGATTAACGTGTAAAAGATATCTAGGGAGTAGTGAAATCTAAGTAAACACATTTCTCCTTCATATTGCTCACAACTTTAGTATAATTTAGTTTATTTTCATTTCCAGTATTTTATTTTGATTGCATCTTAGTATTGGGTTAGTTGACTAGCAACTAATTCCACCCAAATCCTTCATACCCGAGATTTTAATTTGCTTTCTAAAAATATAAAAAATACAAAAAGAATCATCTCTCATCTCTAGACCTAGTCTTTAGATTTTCTAATCATAGCGACACTATTCCTAGCTGAACGATCAATCCCCCGGTACTTGTCATTATACTATACTACATCGTTCAGGTACACTTCCTGGTGGGGGTTGTAAGCTTCTCGAGATCCCTCGAGAGGTAAAGCCTGGTGCAATCCCTACGCATCAAGTTTTTGGCGCCGCAGCCCGGGGAATAGTTATTGTTTAGGTTGAATTTGATTGTTATTAGGTCTACTCATTAGATTCCTTTTTAGTGAGATTTTTATTTTCTTTTTATTAGCTTTCTTGTAGTCTATCTTTTTCTTTGTGCCCTTTGTTTGTGAAATCATTTTCATTTGTCTCCATGGCGGATGAAATTCCATTTAGATCATTAACTATAGAGGAACAATTAGTTTACTCGGATCGATTTGCCTCCTGTTGTTCCAATGAATTTTTAAGTGATCTTAGATATATACAAGAGGAGATGGGTGTAAAGTTAGATGGTTTTGATGAATTTTATAAATGTGTGTTTTCTATTAGACGATCATTATCAGGATCAATTCCTTTTAGTGAGACCCTTTGGATGAATTTTAAGAAAAGCTTCCTAACCATAACCCATAAGTTCAATGAATTGGTGGATTCGTATGAGCGAAATGACCTAGTTTCTAAGAACATGAACTTAGAATCAAACCAAGATTATGATATGGTTAGTGTTGAACTACCTAGTTGCATGAGCGGGATAGATTTCACCAAAACATACGACACACATGAGGTTAGAGTTGAGCCACCTAGTTGCTTGTCATGGTTAGGCACTACCATAATACAAGATGAACACATAGGTGATATTGATGTGATGAAAGAGATAGTAGAAAACCCAAGCCCACTAAGTACCCCAGAAGTCCTACCATCTTTGAGGCACACACACCGCCCGTGACTTACCCGGAAGAAGTAGAAGAAACTTTAGAAATTCCGATGGAGGTAGAACCCTTGGACCAGGCACCACTAGAGGATATAGGTTTTAATACTTCTAGTGATAACATTACTCCTAGTTCTAGGGAATTTCCTAATGTTGATGAACCGGAACCTCAACCTTTACACAACTTTCCATCCTTAGATATACATCTAGGAGACAAAAGAGGAACCGACCCACCCATCAACCAATATTATCCGGGTAGTTTTAGGATGAAGGAAGCTATTCACTCACCCCCTTCACCTCACGTGACATATTTCCACCCTAAGGGTGTGTATCGCTACTTCCACCCGCACTTAATTCAAAGTGTAGGGAAAACCTCCCCTATTTCCATTAAATAAGGGTAGAGTCAGGCTCGTGACTCGAACAAAAACAAGCGCTTATTGGGAGGCAACCCAAGCTTTATTTATTTATTTGTTTGTTTGTTTATTTATTTGATTTTATTTGTTTCCGTATGCATGTTTTATTTTTGTTGCTTGTGGCTCATATTTCAAGGTAAATTGTGAAAATACTTTATTTTGTTTTTAACTTCATCTTAATTGCATATAAAAGTATTTTGCAAAAGATAAGTGTGAGGGAGATCCAAATTTGTTTATAAGAACGAAATTGAGCATGAACCACAACAATATTAAATGGACATGTGTATTAGTATTCGTTAGAGTCAAATGCTTGTATCGAGTCATAATGATGTTTTGCAGGATTTTCCAGGAAGTAGGACATAAGTTTTTTTTCAGAAATTTTCCGGAAACTTAACGTAAAGATTTCTGCAGGTCACTTCTGATGGCGTCATGAGTTTACTCTTGACGGCGTCATGTGTAAAATTCTGGAAATTTTGCTAGTTTTGTTTATACCGGAGTCTTTAAGTTTTTGTTAATTCTTTAGTTTTATAAACTCCAGGAAATCTGCAAACATTCATTCAACAAGCATTATATCTTTAATTGTTTTGTTTCTATTCCTAAGTCTGGAATTACATCTAGTTGTGAGTTTTCTTTGTTCAGATTGATGCTTTGGGTTTTTGTGTTTGTTTTCTTAGGTTTAACAGGTTATGTATGACAAGAAGATGATTTATACTCTGGAAGGGAAGCTTTGATTGTTCATTTTCTTGGAGGAAGATCTAACCCGACCACCTTATTATCCATACTGAGCGAATCAGGGGAGTATTTGATTTCATTCGTTTTACTTATTTCACTTTTACATTCTTTACTTGAACACTGGGGACAATGTTCATCCTAAGTGTAAGGGGAGGGTAAAATGATGATACCTTACAGATACACTTTCGCTTGAGTTTGTTTGTTTGATAGTAGATGTGTAATAAAACTATGAGAAATACTTGTTAGTGCAATTTTAGCGCCAAATTTAAATTTTTTTACAACATTTAGGAGTGAAACTTTAGCCATAGCAAGCGTCTCATGGATAGGAGATTGTATGACTAGCACAAAACCGTACTATTCAGAAAAATTTTCCACCCAAGTATGTGAGGTTCGCCTTTAGATTTGATAGGAAAAGCATTTACTATTAGTGCTTATGAGTGTACCGGTAGCATTTAGATTCTAGAACTTGCGTTAGTGATGCATCCCAAGACCGCTAGTGAGACTACATTCGTGTAGTATGATTTACTACATGATAAGAGGCATTAGGATCACCCTTGTGTTAAACCCGTATCATAATTACTTGACCATTTAAGTTATATTACTTGGCTAGTTAAGTCAACTAATTTTTCCCACACCCTTAGCGTTGTACTCATTTTTAGTACACGAAACCCCTAGTACACCCCTCCGAGCCTATCTTTTTGTTTCTAACTTTAAGCATCTTACTTAAAGGAAGAATTTGTTACACCCCACTTAAATGTACACCCAAATCGCCTTAGCCTTCCGTGTATGTGCTCATTTTTAGTGCATTATTGTTATTTGTTAAACCCTTAGTTAATTATCTAATTGATTACATAGTTGCTAAGTCGAGTCATATCCTTGTACATATTGTTTTGGGACGATTGAGACTCATGGGTAAAGTACTTATTTTATGGAGCAATGGGGAAGAACATCATATTATTACCCCCGTATGTGCGTTAATCTTAAAAGTACTCCAAGTGTTTTGATTTTCTTAATTCGAGTCATTAGATTAGTTTATTGTAAAGTATGTAAAGATTCAAGTGTAAGGGGAATTTTCATTCCCTATGATGTATTATTTTGGATCGTAGGGTAAGAGTGTATGTCAAAAAAAAAATAAATAAAAAATAAAATAAAATAAAATCGAAAAAACAAGAAAAAGAAAAGAAAAAAATAGAAAAAGAAAAAAAGAAAAAACATACGGACTACCATCCCTTTTCATTCTATGATTCATTTTATGTTTTTGTTATTTTTCATTTATTAGCTTAAGGCGAGTCTAGTCTTGGCTTAGCAACGCCATATTGTACATGTAATTAACCAAGATCGTTAACTCGCCACTAGTAAAGACTGCCTATATCCAACAAAACCGTGTATTTCATATCCCTACACCTAACGTTACAACCCTTTAAAAGACCTCTTTGATAGTTTATCCTAGGTGCTTACGCCATGTGGTGGAGGTTTGATCCTTTCCCAAGCCTATGGTAATCTATTTTGCTATGACAGGTAGTGAGAGATATTTTCCGTTTCCATATTGTAATTTACACTTTATTACACCCGAGAGATATGTGTATCTAAACACTATTTGTGAGGTGCTAGTGTATGACCTCCGTGCTTGTCTTTGGTCTTTAGTGGAATGATTATTTGTTGTAATTACTTTTATATTAGTGTTAAATGACCCTAACTTGTATTATGATTAGAATAAAAGCGCATTTGCTTGAGGACAAGCAAATCTCAAGTGTAAGGGTATATGATGAGGCGAAAAATGAACCACTTTTAGGGGGTTATTTAAACCCAGAATTGAATTTATCTGATCAAATATTACCTTAAATCGTTCTTGATTCCTCCCGAACCACACCACTTTTATTTCTCTATCACACAAGTCAACCACTTGTGAATGGTCAACCGTAATAAATGATAAAAGGGCGAGAGCCCGGGAGAAATGGCAAAGTTAATCCGTGGGTCTTAAGTACAGAAAAGTACGTGAGTACAGTAAAGTACATCCCCGGGTCGTTATGTCCCAACGAGGTGTGAACGTGATACTACAATGACTTGTAATGTGTTGAAATAATATGTATATAGAAAAATGGGAATCTGAATGACTAACACTGGAATGTGAATAGTAATAGCTCTGTCACAGCTAGTTCATTTAAGAAACGTACAATCAGAATCCCTAAAATAATAAAGTATTTACAAACGTACGTTTAGGTTTAAATAAACGTAAACGAAACGTATAAAACAAAACTTTCCCAAAGAGGGAATTTGCATGCCTTAACGGCTTGAATGCAAATTAAAAGAAAATAAAATAACTAACTATATTTACAATATTATTATTATATTAATAAGAAAACCTAGAAATCTAAAACGCTTACGATTACGTAACACTTACGTAACCGTAACAAAATAAAAAGTGAATACCGTCAAATATAACTCCTACAAATGTGAAAATTATATTTTTGGAATCCTAAAAGAATAAGAAAATTATTAGGAAATTAAAATTATTTATTATACACTTATATTTAATTATTATTAATTAAAACCTATTATTTACTATTTAGTAATTATCTAAAAATAATAAAATGAAAAATAAAGCCTAAATAAATAAAGTAAAAACTTTAGAAAAGTTTAAAATAATATAAAAGAAATTTTGAAACTAAAAAATATATTTATTATACAAGTATTCTATTTATTATTAATTATTTACTATTATTTAATTACTAATATTATTATTAAATTATTATAAATACTAAATTAGCAAACTAAAATCTAAAACTTTTTACATAATTCTAAAATACTTATAAGAAGCTAAGAAAAATATAAAAACTATATTTTATGTACAGAAATAAGAAAACTTAATTTAAAACTATTATTACTTAATTAAACTAATTAAACTACTATAATTATTATACATACTAAACTTATTTATAAAATTATAAAACTTTTTATAATACTTCCTAAACATCTCAGGAATACATAAAAAATATAAAAAGTTTATAAAAATTATAAATAAGGAGTTTTAAAAATAATTTACTTATTATTTCCTAAAAGGGATTTGGTTGTAGAATAGCAATGTACTTTTTCAAGTGTCCCGTTCTAGTACGTGTACTTTTTTTAAGTTTTAGAATAGCAGTGTACTTCCATAAGTGTCCCGTTCTAGTACGTGTACTTTTTTTAAGTTATAGAATAGCAATGTACTTTCTATAAGTGTTCCAATTTGGTACGTCATACTTTCCATAAGTGTTCCTATATGGTACGTCATCCACGTACTAAATTGGAACACTTATCGAAAGTACATTGCTATTCTACAACTTAAAAAAGTACACGTACCAGAACGGGACATTTATGAAAGTACACTGCTATTCTAAAACTTAAAAAAAGTACACGTACTAGAACGGGACACTTGGAAAAGTACATTGCTATTCTACAACCAAATCCCTTCCTAAAACCTAAGTAAACTATATTAATTATTATAAATACTATATGAACAGTAAAAAATACGAAAAAATTACAGAAAGTATAAAATGTTATGAAGAAGCTGGGAAAAATAAGTTTGGACCATCAGCTTATCCCAATAAGCTGTTAAGAGCTTATCAGTCCAAATAAGCTAAAGGTCCAAAAGTGGGTTAAGTATATTAATTGTGCAAAGCCTAATGGAACTGGTGCCCCAGAGCAGTTGGAAGGGGTGTGGGGTTATATGCATGATACTAGCGAGAGGTCCAAGGTTCGAATCCACCCACACCCATTTTTGCTTTTTATTTTATTTTTCATTTTTTATTTTTGCAAAACTGTACATTAAGTAAAAATATGGAACTTTAACCAAACCAACTTATCCAAAACTTGGAAATAAGCTCTGTGGAAGCTTATTTCCATAACAGTTAGCTTTTTGGCTTTAAGCTTCTTAAATAGAAGCTATCACTGTGGTTAAAGCTTTATTTGGGCTTTTTCTTTTTATGAAACTAAATATATACAGATAATATACATATATAATAAAAATGAAACTTAAGAAACCTAGAAATAAGCAGATTCGTGAGCTTATAGCTTATTCAGTGAGCTTTAGGCTTACAGTCTGAGTTTTAAGCTTGGAATAAGCTTAGAAAAAGCTATACAATGGTATGAAAAGCAAAAGGTATATATGTGCAAGTATAATAGGTGTGTATGAACATGAATAAGCACTGAGAAGTGCTTATAAGTACAAGCTTATGGTTTAGTCAGTTTAGCCTTTTTGGGCTAAACTTGGATAGAATTGAGGCTTCTAAGAGCCTGTAATAAGCTCCATACTTAAAAGTTAAAGATAAAATATATCTATACAAGTATTATATACATATATTAACAAGCTTATGCACAGAGATTCACTTATAAGCTTGAAATAAGCAAATAAGCAATTACCTGAGTACACAGATCCAAACACCCCCTGGAACTCTTTTGCTTGGCAATTTAAGCTTAGGTAATAAGCTGCAAAAGCCAAAATAGGAATTGGAGTAGCAAGCTGAGGTGGATGGCTTTCCAAAAAGCCAATAATCATCAAGTGGGGTCCACTGATGAGTTTATGAGAGGCTTATGAAAAGGCTCTATTTCCTGAGTATGATGATATAAGCCTAAGTGCTCAGGAATTGGGACAAACAAAAAGCTCATTGCAGCCCTATTAAATAAGCTACAAGATAAATTTTAAGCACTGGATCTTATACCCTAGTTGATAAGCTTCCAAAAGAAACTAATCTCATAAGTTAGATCCAACAGGTGAGCTTTTTGTGAGCTTATGAAATAAGCTAGGTTTGGTTAAGAAATACTGAGGACTCAGTATTCTTTTCATGGTGTGATAAGTTTAAGCTGCTTGCAGCCCATGCAAATAAGCTACAAGGTGAATTTTTAGTGCATGATCATGAAGCTGGGTAGGTAAGCTTCACATGAAACTAATTTACTCAGGCTAGTGATCACTAAGGAGCTTGTTATGAGCTTGTGGAAATGGTGTAATACCCCTGATTGCTCAGGGGTATTTTGTGAGTGGGCAAACAACAACTCATAAGAGCTCAACAAGCACTGAGCTATTGAGATGGGCAGTTAAACTTCACATGAAGCTAAACCACACAAGCTCAAGCTCAATAAGGAACTTTTTATGGGCTATTGAAAATCAACTCATCACACTGTTTGCTTCAGTGTGATGAGTGGTGAGTAACAAAAAGGTGGGGTGGTTTAAGCTACCTAAATAAGCTATAGACAGGTAAATAAGTAAACACATAACAACTATGCCACTAGGGCAACACAAATAAGCCAAGAGCACCAAGGTGGGTCAAGTCATGAGACTTGGATAAGCTCATAAACTTGACAGTCCATCTTGTGCACAGGGCAAAAACTAACATAATTAAGCACTAATAAAAGCTAGTAATAAGCTAAACTAAAAATTTATAAAAATCACACAGACAGATAAGCAGCTAATCTAAAACACCCTATAAGGACAATTTCTAAAACTAAATAATAAGATCACACTAAAATCAGACATTTATTCAAAAACCTGAAAAACTCATATTTGACTTTTCACATAAACATAAAAAGTTGACTAATATGAGATTCTAATCTAATTTACTGATTCAATAAGTTATATTAAACATTGAAAACATGAAACTAACAAAAATTAACAACAATTAAACAGATTTGGTGAGTATGGCATTGAAAATCATCACAGTGATCAAATGAAGGATCATGGATGTGATTTTTGACTTTTATATAAGTAAACAATAGATTTGATGGACTGTCAATCCTCAAAGAACTCAGTGTACCCTATATCCATCAAAAATAACAACTTAGACCTATCTAAACACCCTTGAATCAGTTATGCCAAACATACCTTAAATAAACCTAAAATAAGATTTTCATTTCAAAAGTTTGTATAAACCAATTTTATCAAATCTAAAAGCTTTCATCTGTTAAATTAGGACTTTTATAAGTTTAATCAAGTAGTCACACTAGGTTAAACCATGATTATCAAAACTCAAGTTCACTGATTGATGCCAAACCACCTAACTTATATTGACCACGGAATGGTCAACAAAGTCAGACAGCCTAGATCAATGCTCCGCGGAAGTATAAGGTTTCCCCGGGTCGTTATATCCCGACGAGGTGTGAATTGTAAACAAACGGTTTCGTGATCGGGTGAATTTGGACGGGAAAAGGTTTGTGAGATTGATTACACTACTGAATTCACAAAGAAATAGCTTAAATAAGCTATATAAACAAGACTGGAAAGTTTGAAAACCCAGAAACGTTTAAAACTTAAAAACGCGTACGTTACGTTTAAATAAAACGTAAACGTACGAAATAAAACGCGAGTTTTAACAAAATAAAATACTTACAAAAGTGAAAATCACATTTTTACAATCCTAATAATAAAAGAAACTTTTTAGAAAATTAAAATTACTTTTTACACTATTTAATTAATTACTATTAATTAAATATTATTTGTTAATTACTTATTAATTATTTATATTAACCTAAATTATAACTAATTATGAAATTATACTAAAAATATGAAAAATAAATTTTGAAAAATCTAAAATATTATAAAACTAATTTTCAAACTTAAAATATAATTTTCCTACTTTTTATATAATTACTATTAATTAAAACTAATTTAAACTAATTAAAATTACACTAAATAATAGGAAAATGTAAAATAAGCTTAGAAAAATAAAATTAAAACTTAGAAAAGTCTAAAATAATATAAAACTAATTTTAGGACAGAAAATATATTTTTAAGACTATTTAAATAATTACTATTAATTATTAACTAATTATTAATTAATTAAAACTAATATTAATTATTAAAAATACTAAATGAAAAGAGAAAAATATGAAAAATTTACAGAAATTATTTTACAACTATATGAACTTAAGAAAATTATAAAAACAGAAAGTGCTTAAGGAAAATAAGCACTTAAGCAATAAGCTTCTTAAATAGAAGCTATCACTATTTGAAAATTTGTCTTTTTCTGGATTTTCTTTTTCAAAACTATTTATAAACTAAAAATATATAATTTTAAAAAAGGAACTTTGCTCAGAACTCAGAAATAAGCAATATGAAAAGCACAATGGATTGGCAGATTTGGATTTGTAGCTTATTAGGATTTGATGACACTTGAATAAGCTTGTACAAAGCTACACAGATGGAACAAAGAGTAAAATAAGCTAGATATAAGTGAAAGATACTAGTAACAAGCCAAATCAACAAAATAAGCTCACTGAATAAGCTGATAGAATCCAATAAGCAATCCCAAATATCAACAGGTCAAAACAGGTCACAAGGGCACCTATTAGGGCCTGTGGGGTCCACTTAGAGATTTTGGAAGGCAAAATAAAAAGCAAAGCCAATAAGCTGAGCTTATTGGCTTTCTAAAAAGCTGAGGCTTATCTACTGGGACCCACTAGTGAGGTCAGGGGAGTGATTGGAAATAAGGTCCAAAACCTGAGCACTCAGCTAGTGAACAAAGTGGGACAAAGTAAATGGGTGGTGCAGCCCTAGCAATTGAAATCTAAATCACCAAATAAGCCAAGACCCTTGAAGTTTGGCTTATTGGCTTTCCAATAAGCCAAATTTCAAGGTGTGGGGTCCACTATGGAAGCCAGGGTGTCCATTGGAAAATTAGGGTGTGGACTGGTTATCTGTGTAGCAGGGCATAACATTGCCCTGCAGCCTTCTTTGGTGAGCAATCAAAAGCTCAAATAAAATCCTAAAAATAAGTGCTTATTGGGTTTCTGAAGACTAGCTGGGAGTATACAATCCCAAAGAATTTCAAAGCCTGACTCCAAACAGAAAAATTATTAAAATTCCTACCATTTTTGGATTTCTGCACAAAAACAGATTTTGACTTTTAATAAAAACTTAGTATTTTGACTTTTTTGATTTTAAATCCTACTTTTACTGATTAAATAAGATGTACTAGACTGAAGTGAAACCAAATTATGATAAAGTTTCAACTTTTAAGCTAAATTCATGATTTGTGATGCTCAAATCCCTCACAGTTAATTGTGAGGGAACCAAGGGTATGATTTTGACTATCTGCTATTTGAAGCTTGGGTTTGAGACAATACCTGGCCTAAACTAACTCCATGTAATCTACTTATGACAAGTTAACACTAAAACAACAACAAGATCACTGGGAACAGGGCAATGCCAAACACCCCTGATGGTTAACTGATTTCATGTTAATCTTAAAGATACTTGATTAGACTAGAAAATTACTTGACAGATTTAAAGCAAACTACATTGTAACCTAATAAAAAAAATCAGCAATCACAAGAAATATAGCATCACAACAGAAGCAAATCTCAAAACAGTTGAGATACAAATGCTAAGAATTGGTGAAACTAACCTCAAGTCAGTGACATGAAGCACATTTAAGCTTATAAATAAGCTATGTAACCAGAAATAACCACCAACATCCTTATGAAACACCTAATAATCATCATGAACATCCCTTTGACTTTTGTTGACTGTTGTGGATTTTGAACTTAAACTTATTTAAACTGTGTTGAGCTTATGAAAATCTCATGAATGACTAAAAGTGAGCTTAATGAGACAGTAATGGTAGCTTTTTACAACACTTACAACAATAGGAAATTATTACTGAGAAGTTCAAGAACTGAGTTAAATAGAAAACTTATGAGTTTTATTACATAAACCTTGAAATTATACTACTGAAATTGAGATTACAATTTGAAAACTAAAATTACACTAAGAAAACTAAATTAATTTAACATCTAATTTTTTTACTCTAAAAACTACTAAAAATAACTGACTCCTTGCTTCTTCTCTTTTTCTTCCTTTTATAGTTCCTGGGAGTCCATAAGTACTTTCCCACACTTCATCTGGTCCATTGGATGGCTACTTTTGATCATGGCCATTAAAAGGTTTTTTTGGCGGGAAAGAAAATTTTGGCAGATTAGGCAGTTGAGTGAAGATAGATGTGAGCATTAAATGTATCTTGGAGGGTTGTGTTTGGAGGGGGGAACAAAGAGTGGGATTAGTAGCAGAGGTGAGGGTTGAGTGTGGGTGTGGAGTGTAGCAGGTTGTGTACAGGTCAAGTGGGGGAGGTGAGTTTGACCGAAGTCAAAGATGGGTGAGTAGTATTACGGGTTGTATTATTTTTTGGAGTGGGCTGATAGGTGATGGGCTTGGTGTTGGTTTATGGGCTTGGATTTGTTTGTTTATTTGGATTAGGTTTATTAAGTTTAGATAATAAGTACAAGGACCAAGTGTGCCATTTGCTGAAAATGAGGGGTATATTCTGCCAATCTCACAAATTTGTTCCAAGGGTATATTCCTGCCATATATGAATAGTACAAGGGTTGTAAATGTTATTTTTAAGTTTTGAAAACCCAGGGACTATCTCTGTCATTTTTGAAACTTCAGGGGCCAAAAGTGTAAATTCTTCAAACTTTCATTTAAAGGACCAATTTTGACAATTTGTAAAATCCCAAAGACCAATGTTGACTTTTCCATCCAAAAATATTTCCCAGGGACCAAATCTGACAAAATTATGAAGTTCAGGGACCAAACTTGTAAATTTGGATTTTTAGGGACCAAACCTGTAATTTTCTCAAACTTTTCACCCAAAGTCTAAATTTGATAATTTTTGACTTTTAAAAACTTTGGGTTGACTTTTCTTTCATTTAAAACCTCCAGGGACTAGTTTTGTCAATATTTGAAACTTGAGGGACTGAAACTGCCAATTGTGCAAACTTTGTTCGTTTTTCATTTGTTTTTAAACGTTTTGCATCTAAAACATATAAAACACACTTTTGAGATAATTTTAGTATTTTGATGCATTACTGAGTGTTTTTGTATGTTTTGCAGTTCAGATTAGACCAAAAATGATGAGTGTTTGAGCACTCATCAATCCCCCACACTAAACTATTGCTAGTCCCTAGCAATACTGTTTTGAAAACTTGATGGATTTGAAAAACTCTTTACCAAAAGCCATCACTTCTGGAGTAGCCAGGTGTAAGAACTGTGGCACACCTGATAACCGTGTGATTTTGAGCAAACCACCAGCTTTCAACGGATTTGTTAAGTCTTTACCAGGAGCCGTTTGCTCCTGGACTAGCCAGCATCTTGATGGACCTAGTCAACATCTTGGTGAGCTGATTACCAATTATGGATTTTCCACGGCCTTTACCACAAGCCATAATCTTGCGGGCTAGCCAACTCATTTGTTTTCGGGGAGTTGATGAACCATACAATTTTGGGCAAATTGCCAGCCGTCAACGGATTTGAGTTGTCTTTACCAAGAGCCGTTTGCTCCTGGACTAGCCAATCCCTTTTGTCGCTTAGACAAGGCGGACTGATTACCATAAAAATTTTGAAGCACCAGTGAAATTTTTTTTTTTTTTAAATTTTTGAAATTTTGGCAAAAACGGGGGTGTTATATAGTAAAATGTGATAAAATTCGCTAGAATAGCGAATACCCCCCCACACTTAGCATGAATATTGTCCTCAATATTCAAAATCCCGGCTATTATGCCGACATTTTGAACGTAAAAGGGCAACATTACAAGCTAAGCGTGGAAAACACCATTTTGTTTTTTCACTCTTGTAACCATAGCATGGGGGACTCCCCCACACTTAGGGTGAAAACCCTATAAGCATGCTCTGTTTTTGTTTACCGAGTCGCTAGCTTGACTCGACCCCGAATTCATTTGTCCTTGGGGAATGTGGAAGAAGTGATCTCCATCGGACTTTCATTCAAAATGTTTGGACAAACATATGAAGCACGTGAAAGTTCCACACCGATGAGATAAGTAACCGGCTCAAGATAATGATACATGAAAATGCCGGGATCAAATATAGTGTCCTCGCTCCTGAAGGAATGAAGAACAGGAGAAGTCACCCGATAGGTGAAGAAAAGGAAGAAAATCATGATAAAAAGCATGATTTGATCTTCTTCCTCGAGAGCAGGCTCCGTAGCCTGAGTTTGGATTTCAAAGGGTAAGCTCGTAAATATCCCGGGAGGGTGGGTGGGAGTTTGAAAATTCTCATGATTGAGAGCATCTCCCCCCGGGATATCAAACTCCGGAGGAGTCTTGATATGATGAGTGAGTTCACAGGAGAACTCCTCAAAGGCGAATGAATCATATATGGGAAGAGAATTATGAGAATGAGAAGTGGTAATGCCACTAATCTTCTCTCCCATATGATCAAAGGTAAAGGCTTCAAATTCCGGTATAGGATCATCGGAAACAATGTCACTATCTTTTATGGGGATAGGAGATGAAATAGGTTTCATTTTGAAAGCCTCGATTTTGGAAATGAGGAGATCGACATTCAATAATGTTGCACGAAGTGCTTCATCCTTGATTTCAGTGTCAATCTCGTCATTCTCTTCTTCTAAGCTGACTAGCTCAGAAGATAATTCTTCCATATAAATGATGTCTCCACAAGATAACGAATTGTCATCAGTGGAATCGGAGAACATCTCATCATGATTAGATGGGAAGAATAGAGGAAGAGGAATATCACACATATGGTCAAAAGTCCCCTGTGACTCTCTCGGGATTGGGACAAGGATCTCAACACTAGACTTTATTAATTCGTCCGATTCCTTATCAGGAACAGTGCTAAGATGCTCATCCCCCATGATCAGAGAGTGAGTGTGAACTTCTGGTGTGATAACAGCAGGTTGAGATGGAATCTCAACTGACGGGATTTCATCTGATGAACTGGATGAATCATCATCAAGGATATCTTCATCATCACTGTCATCAGGAATGAAACGAAACTGAGAGCTGGATCTGGCTGTTTTTTCTTTTGCATATGATTCCCTAACAGCTTTTTCATAGGCATCTTGGGAATTTATTCTAGCAGCCTGCTCTTCAGCAAGCAATTCTTCCATGGATTTTTGATGAGTGTGACTATGGGCAAAGTCTTGAACTAAACCCTTAAGCTCATCAACGATTTTCATCATATTTTGCATTTCTGGAAGAAGTGCTTGATTCATATCGTCCTGTGGAGGTGGGTCTTGTAACGAATAGTCGTAATTGTTACAAGGAAATGGATTCCCTGTTTGACAATCAGAGCTAGTGTGTGGACCTCCACAATACTCACAACAGTAAAACTGATGTGGCTGTGGGTTGTACGTGTTATAGTCATAATTGTTATCAGGAAACTGCTCATAGACAAGCGTGTTGCCTGATTGACAATCAGAACCGTAGTGTGAACCACCACAGTACTCACAACAGTAAAACTGTTGAGTCTGGCTTGGTGTATCTTGATACGAAGCATCATTGAAATTTGGGTAATATGATTCTTGCTCGTATGAATGTGATGGGTAATTGGAAAAATTTGAAGAGTCGTTGAATGAGTTCTGATTAGGATCATAAGCAAATGAATTACTCGACCCACAAAACAAACAACTCCCGTTTTGAATATCATTACCACATTGCACACATGTACACCAATGACATGGCAAACCAAAAAGTGGCTCACCACAACCGACACAAGGAACAAAATCTGGAGGTGGGGCAAGTGGTGTGCTCTTAGAGCTAGCAATTTCCACCACTTCCGTTATGGTTTCGGGTTTTGGTTCTTGATAGACGTGAAGGTTAGGTAAGGCGTTCTTTTCAGTTACTGCCCTAAGCTCTGTACGTTTGCTTGATGACCTTATAACCTTATATCGTGAAGGATCAGGATTGATTCTCGAAGGTTTAGGAGAATTTGTGAGCTTAGGTTCTTGGACAACCGTAGGTTTGACGTATTTAGCACTTTCATCGTCAGAGGGAAGTACAGGGTCCTTTGTCGCCTCGGTTTCTTGATTCATTTTCCTCACCGGAGAGGGAATAGGAATCGAAGGTCCATCATAATCACTATGACATCTCGATATTTTTGATAAGGCCATAAGTTTTTCAATTTTGCTCTGAAAGGCCCATTGCTCAAAGAGATTGTCATCGAGAGATGTCATTTAGAATTATACATGAGAGGGTATAAGAAGGTAGAATCAAATGGATAGAGGGTAAGGAAAAATATTTTTGGGTTTTTTATGAAAAGATATGAACAAGGGTGGATAAATGTACAATGGAACGAATTCCAAAGACACTAATCAGAAAAACCGTTTAGATAAACGCGCACAACCTCCCCGGCAGCGGCGCCAAAAATTGATTGATGCCAAACCACCTAACTTATATTGACCACGGAATGGTCAACAAAGTCAGACAGCCTAGATCAATGCTCCGCGGAAGTATAAGGTTTCCCCGGGTCGTTATATCCCGACGAGGTGTGAATTGTAAACAAACGGTTTCGTGATCGGGTGAATTTGGACGGGAAAAGGTTTGTGAGATTGATTACACTACTGAATTCACAAAGAAATAGCTTAAATAAGCTATATAAACAAGACTGGAAAGTTTGAAAACCCAGAAACGTTTAAAACTTAAAAACGCGTACGTTACGTTTAAATAAAACGTAAACGTACGAAATAAAACGCGAGTTTTAACAAAATAAAATACTTACAAAAGTGAAAATCACATTTTTACAATCCTAATAATAAAAGAAACTTTTTAGAAAATTAAAATTACTTTTTACACTATTTAATTAATTACTATTAATTAAATATTATTTGTTAATTACTTATTAATTATTTATATTAACCTAAATTATAACTAATTATGAAATTATACTAAAAATATGAAAAATAAATTTTGAAAAATCTAAAATATTATAAAACTAATTTTCAAACTTAAAATATAATTTTCCTACTTTTTATATAATTACTATTAATTAAAACTAATTTAAACTAATTAAAATTACACTAAATAATAGGAAAATGTAAAATAAGCTTAGAAAAATAAAATTAAAACTTAGAAAAGTCTAAAATAATATAAAACTAATTTTAGGACAGAAAATATATTTTTAAGACTATTTAAATAATTACTATTAATTATTAACTAATTATTAATTAATTAAAACTAATATTAATTATTAAAAATACTAAATGAAAAGAGAAAAATATGAAAAATTTACAGAAATTATTTTACAACTATATGAACTTAAGAAAATTATAAAAACAGAAAGTGCTTAAGGAAAATAAGCACTTAAGCAATAAGCTTCTTAAATAGAAGCTATCACTATTTGAAAATTTGTCTTTTTCTGGATTTTCTTTTTCAAAACTATTTATAAACTAAAAATATATAATTTTAAAAAAGGAACTTTGCTCAGAACTCAGAAATAAGCAATATGAAAAGCACAATGGATTGGCAGATTTGGATTTGTAGCTTATTAGGATTTGATGACACTTGAATAAGCTTGTACAAAGCTACACAGATGGAACAAAGAGTAAAATAAGCTAGATATAAGTGAAAGATACTAGTAACAAGCCAAATCAACAAAATAAGCTCACTGAATAAGCTGATAGAATCCAATAAGCAATCCCAAATATCAACAGGTCAAAACAGGTCACAAGGGCACCTATTAGGGCCTGTGGGGTCCACTTAGAGATTTTGGAAGGCAAAATAAAAAGCAAAGCCAATAAGCTGAGCTTATTGGCTTTCTAAAAAGCTGAGGCTTATCTACTGGGACCCACTAGTGAGGTCAGGGGAGTGATTGGAAATAAGGTCCAAAACCTGAGCACTCAGCTAGTGAACAAAGTGGGACAAAGTAAATGGGTGGTGCAGCCCTAGCAATTGAAATCTAAATCACCAAATAAGCCAAGACCCTTGAAGTTTGGCTTATTGGCTTTCCAATAAGCCAAATTTCAAGGTGTGGGGTCCACTATGGAAGCCAGGGTGTCCATTGGAAAATTAGGGTGTGGACTGGTTATCTGTGTAGCAGGGCATAACATTGCCCTGCAGCCTTCTTTGGTGAGCAATCAAAAGCTCAAATAAAATCCTAAAAATAAGTGCTTATTGGGTTTCTGAAGACTAGCTGGGAGTATACAATCCCAAAGAATTTCAAAGCCTGACTCCAAACAGAAAAATTATTAAAATTCCTACCATTTTTGGATTTCTGCACAAAAACAGATTTTGACTTTTAATAAAAACTTAGTATTTTGACTTTTTTGATTTTAAATCCTACTTTTACTGATTAAATAAGATGTACTAGACTGAAGTGAAACCAAATTATGATAAAGTTTCAACTTTTAAGCTAAATTGATGATTTGTGATGCTCAAATCCCTCACAGTTAATTGTGAGGGAACCAAGGGTATGATTTTGACTATCTGCTATTTGAAGCTTGGGTTTGAGACAATACCTGGCCTAAACTAACTCCATGTAATCTACTTATGACAAGTTAACACTAAAACAACAACAAGATCACTGGGAACAGGGCAATGCCAAACACCCCTGATGGTTAACTGATTTCATGTTAATCTTAAAGATACTTGATTAGACTAGAAAATTACTTGACAGATTTAAAGCAAACTACATTGTAACCTAATAAAAAAAATCAGCAATCACAAGAAATATAGCATCACAACAGAAGCAAATCTCAAAACAGTTGAGATACAAATGCTAAGAATTGGTGAAACTAACCTCAAGTCAGTGACATGAAGCACATTTAAGCTTATAAATAAGCTATGTAACCAGAAATAACCACCAACATCCTTATGAAACACCTAATAATCATCATGAACATCCCTTTGACTTTTGTTGACTGTTGTGGATTTTGAACTTAAACTTATTTAAACTGTGTTGAGCTTATGAAAATCTCATGAATGACTAAAAGTGAGCTTAATGAGACAGTAATGGTAGCTTTTTACAACACTTACAACAATAGGAAATTATTACTGAGAAGTTCAAGAACTGAGTTAAATAGAAAACTTATGAGTTTTATTACATAAACCTTGAAATTATACTACTGAAATTGAGATTACAATTTGAAAACTAAAATTACACTAAGAAAACTAAATTAATTTAACATCTAATTTTTTTACTCTAAAAACTACTAAAAATAACTGACTCCTTGCTTCTTCTCTTTTTCTTCCTTTTATAGTTCCTGGGAGTCCATAAGTACTTTCCCACACTTCATCTGGTCCATTGGATGGCTACTTTTGATCATGGCCATTAAAAGGTTTTTTTGGCGGGAAAGAAAATTTTGGCAGATTAGGCAGTTGAGTGAAGATAGATGTGAGCATTAAATGTATCTTGGAGGGTTGTGTTTGGAGGGGGGAACAAAGAGTGGGATTAGTAGCAGAGGTGAGGGTTGAGTGTGGGTGTGGAGTGTAGCAGGTTGTGTACAGGTCAAGTGGGGGAGGTGAGTTTGACCGAAGTCAAAGATGGGTGAGTAGTATTACGGGTTGTATTATTTTTTGGAGTGGGCTGATAGGTGATGGGCTTGGTGTTGGTTTATGGGCTTGGATTTGTTTGTTTATTTGGATTAGGTTTATTAAGTTTAGATAATAAGTACAAGGACCAAGTGTGCCATTTGCTGAAAATGAGGGGTATATTCTGCCAATCTCACAAATTTGTTCCAAGGGTATATTCCTGCCATATATGAATAGTACAAGGGTTGTAAATGTTATTTTTAAGTTTTGAAAACCCGGGGACTATCTCTGTCATTTTTGAAACTTCAGGGGCCAAAAGTGTAAATTCTTCAAACTTTCATTTAAAGGACCAATTTTGACAATTTGTAAAATCCCAAAGACCAATGTTGACTTTTCCATCCAAAAATATTTCCCAGGGACCAAATCTGACAAAATTATGAAGTTCAGGGACCAAACTTGTAAATTTGGATTTTTAGGGACCAAACCTGTAATTTTCTCAAACTTTTCACCCAAAGTCTAAATTTGATAATTTTTGACTTTTAAAAACTTTGGGTTGACTTTTCTTTCATTTAAAACCTCCAGGGACTAGTTTTGTCAATATTTGAAACTTGAGGGACTGAAACTGCCAATTGTGCAAACTTTGTTCGTTTTTCATTTGTTTTTAAATGTTTTGCATCTAAAACATATAAAACACACTTTTGAGATAATTTTAGTATTTTGATGCATTACTGAGTGTTTTTGTATGTTTTGCAGTTCAGATTAGACCAAAAATGATGAGTGTTTGAGCACTCATCATTCACACAGTCAAAATGCAAATCTTAGACTTAAACAAATTCAAAACACAACACCCTAAGATAAAGCTATATTATTATAAACTAACATCAATTAAACACAGAAACATGAAAATCTAAGGTAAGAACAAACATAAACAGTAGATTGCAAAATATAAGAAAATGACTTACAAGATGGCACAAGCTGAAAACCAATGAAACAAAGACCACTATCTATCCTATAGCTTCCCATGAAGCTCCTAAACCCATGGCAATCCAGAATGGCCATGCTCCAAGCTAGGAATACCAAGAACACATGATTTTTAATTTATTTTCTATTTTTCTCTATTTTTTTTATGATTTTTGGTTTTAAAGACTACAACTGATTAAAGGTTTCTAAAAGCTTCAACAAGCTTTGTCAAGAGCTTATGTGACCTAAAGAGTCCATATAATCAACTACAATCAACAGAAAAGTAAATGACATGAAATTTAAAGACAATTATGAAAAACATGAATTATAAAAGACAACTTGTATTTAAACTGAGAATTGGAGTTCCATTACACTACTTGAAGTTCATTACACGACTGAAAGCTTTTAAATGACATTTAAATTAAATGAAAGCATGTAAAGATTATACTATGGCTAAACTATTTCTAAGTGACAATGGCCTAATGCCAAGGTGAGTATTCCTCTGCTTCTCTTGCCCTTTTTATAGTCTCAAAATGCCTTGGTGACCACTCATAAGCTCTGTCTTTAATCTGAGCCCTTGAATTGTCCAATTTGATCTCAGCCATTCAAACGGATTTTGGCGCCAAAGTCTTATTTGACATCTTGAGGCGGTTTGAGATCAATTAAAGATCTTTGGAGTGTTGTGGAGTGTCAGGGGACAAGGTGAGATTAGTTTGGGAGCCAAGTTGGAGTTGTAAGATGAAAACAGAGGCAAGGGTTGAAAGGTGGAAGAAAAAGTGGTGGGGATGCATTTATTATGGAGTGGGATAGGTTTGAGAGGTGGAAGGGAGTAGGTTGTGAGCTGGGGTAAGCAAGTGGAGGGGGGAAGTGGCACAAAACTACCTGGTTTCAGGTTTAAGGTTGGGGGTGAAGGAGATGAACAGTAACCATGGTTTTGGGCGGGGTCAACGGGGTCAAATCCTTTTTATTAATAAGGGTGTGGGTCGGGTTTTGTGTTTTGGGCTTGAATGGTGGGCTGGGGTTTGTTTGGTTTGTGTTTGGATTAATAATAAGGGTCCGGATGGTTTTATTAGTACAAAAGCCCAAGGACTTTTGTTGTATTTTCTGCATTCTTGAAGGACCTTGATTGCCAAAATTCCAAACTAACTTCAAGGGACCAAACCTGCCATTAAACAATTACACAAGGACCAAAGTTGTATTTTATTTCATTTTTAAACTTTAAGGACCTTTTATGTAAATTTGGATATTTGAGGGACTGAAAATGTAATTTCCCAAAAGTTATCAATAAAGTTCCAAATTGTCATTCATGCATAGTACAAGGGTATTATTTGTAAATTTCCAAGTTTGAATACCCAGGGACCATTTTTGCCAATTTTGTAACTTGAGGGGTAAAAATTGCCAGTTTGTGTAAACTTTCATCCAGGGATGTTTTGTGAATATTTTTAGTTTCCCAAGGACTTAAGTTGACTTTTCATTCATTTAAAACCTTCAGGGACTAATTTTGACAAATTGTGAAACTTGAGGGACTGAAACTGCCAATTATGCAAACTTTGTACGTTTTTCATTTGTTTTTGCATATTTTGTATTTGAAACATATAAAACACACTTCTAAGATATTTTAAGTATTTTGATGCATATTTGAGTGTTTTTGTATGTTTTGGCAGCTCAGATTGGTATAAAATGATGAGTATTTAGACACTCATCAGTTCCTTTTGTTATTTTAGGTACTTTGGGAGTGAAATCTGGAAAAGGAAGCAATTCGAACGTTTTTGGAGCATAAAAGTGAAGAAAATGCCAAAGACTTAATCTTCCAAGCTGAGAACAGTACCTGACGGCGTCAAGAGGAAAATCATGACGGCGTCAAGAGTAAAAGTGGTGACGACCCAGTGCAAACCTGACGGCGTCACAACAAGGGCGTCAAGAGTTAATTTTGTGACGGCCTGCATAAGGAGACTACATGACGGCTTCAGACCCAGATCTAGGCAGTCCGAGGAACTATTTGGCGGCGAGATGACGGCGTCAGACCTTTGTTCTTGACGCCGTCACCTTCTAAACTCTATATATAGTTTTCTATTTTTCATTCATTAGAGAGAAACTTGTGTGGAAAAACCCTAGGGCCGAACTTTGTAAACCCTAGCTCGTATTTTACAGCTTTTTCAAGGGTTTTCACCCCTTGAATCCCTTCATGTGCTATTGAGATAAGTCTTCTCTTAATTCAATCAATATGTCTATGTGTTGGTTGTCTATATCTTGTGCTTGTCTGAATTTCAACATGCTAGGCTAGATCTATCTTGTGTTTGCTTGGATCTAATGAAACCTAGATGTTAATTATGTGTTGATTACTTGTTTATGGTTGTATTGGATGAATGATTTCAATGTTAGGCTTAGGAAAACTGGCAGATCTCCATTGTGTAACATGCTAGAATATCTTAGGAAACATGAACCGATGTGTACTAGGTTTTATTGGTTGTATTTAATGCATGAGTAAATTCTAATGATCCCATGTTAGGAGCTTCTTAGCCGGCTCGACATAGGAGTTAAGTAGGCACTCATAGGATTGGGGAAGTAAGTATGCCACCCCATGAATGGTATTAAGGAATACAATCCGTCATCCACGCAACTATAACAAGTGATTAACGTGTAAAAGATATTTAGGGAGTAGTGAAATCTAAGTAAACACATTTCTCTCACATATTGCTCACAACTTTAGTATAATTTAGTTTATTTTCATTTCTAGTATTTTATTTTGATTGCATCTTAGTATTGGGTTAGTTAACTAACAACTAATTCCGCCCAAATCCTTCATACCCGAGATTTTAATTTGCTTTCTAAAAATATAAAAAATACAAAAAGAATCATCTCTCATCTCTAGACCTAGTCTTTAGTTTTTCTAATCCTAGCGACACTATTCCTAGCTGAACGATCAATCCCCCGGTACTTGTCATTATACTATACTACATCGATCAGGTACACTGCCTGGTGGGGGTTGTAAGCTTCTCGAGATCCCTCGAGAGGTAAAGCCTGGTGCAATCCCGACGCATCAACATCATCGACATATTTCTTTGAGTTAAACTTAAAGAAGAAGAACCCCTTGGCATTCATCATAACCTTCTGTATACCATACTTAGCCCACACATTGCGTACATAATAATCAACAACTGGAAAAGAAATGCGTTTACCAAGGAAATAACCATAGAGAGTATTCTCATACCTAGTGTTCACATCTTCAACCACTTTCATAGGGACAGTAAGATCCACACCATTCATTATCTTGCTACACTCCAGCCTACGAAAGTTAGACGAGTGTTTCTTAGGTTCATTGGAAGTGGCACCTGCATATGATGTAGACGCCTGTTTCAAAGCATTTTCGGCATCCTTGCAAGCATCCTCTACAACCTTATCAATACCATTCTGTTGGCTAACAGCTGCATGTGAATTAGTAGCAACCTTACAAGCAGAATTGGTTGCCTCAGATAAGGAAGGGAACTCACTTGTAGTAGCTGAAGAACGATGCCCAAGTTCTCATTAAAACCAGATTCACCATTATGACTCCAAGGACCAGTAGTAGAATTGACATGTGGAACTGGCTCCACATGTTCAATATTGATATCCACTTGAGAAGTTGCTACAACGCTTGGATCAGAAAAACTCGTACCAAAGTTTTGTGACTTTCGAGCAACATCAAAACTTGTAATACTAGTAGGATATGCACGATCAGAAGCCTCACTATTAGTATTAACTGATGGGACACCACCAGAAGTGTTAATACCAGAATTGAACCTGTTAGTGCAAATATTACGATATTTAATCTATACAGTCTCGTTTGTTTTGATTGATGACAAACGTATAACTTGATACATAACGTAAAATGTACAAGTTACTTGTAATCATACTTTGTCTCAACAAACATTCAACACCTCTCAACGTCTCGAGTCATCGTATGCTACAACACAGGTTCGTACATGTTTGTTATGTAGCATTATGATCAAAACCCCTTGACCAACCATTTAGAATGAATAAAATACTTTTAGGGTCTCTAAGTATTTTAGGTGTCAAAGTGCACTTTAGGGGTCAAATAGAATAAGTGCCACTTTAAGTGTTTAAGTAATATTAGTAAGTTTTACAAATGATAAAAATGTGATGACATTAGGAATCAAACATTTTTAGTAACTTATTAACTTACTATAACAACATTACTTAGGTAATATATACAAGTTTACTTTCATATATATCTTAATCTTTAAATAGAAATATATATACATCACATCATGTGCATTTATGGAAAGGTTGAGTGTTTGACTTTCCATAAAGGTCTTACACATTTTGGAAGCATTCCATATTGATTCAATGCATGTTTGACTAGAAATAAATATGATGTATCATTGTTAGATATGAAAAGTTATTGTAAATAGTAATCCATGGTTTTGGAACATGGTATATAGAACATGGTTTTGGAAAACTTCTTATTTTGTTTTGCCTATAAATAGAAGTTTATGTTTTACTTAGAAGTGTGATGAAAAGATGAAATAAACACACACACATAGATAAGTAGGAAACCATATAGATCACCCTTTCAAAAATGATCATAATGCTTCTAACATTCATCTTTGTTGTAAGCATATCATACTTCATGATCCACCAAGAAGGTTACAAGATCTTGAAGTCATCATTCATTAAAGCATTCCAACATATAAAGATTCAAGGGCACTTGACATCCTCAATGGTTGAAGACTTCTTATTCAAGAAGTTCATGTAGATTAGGCATGCATATCCATTAGACTTTTATGTCTTGGATCATCATTGTATCATAACAATATAGATTAGATGGTTTATGTGTTTGTGCCATAAAACATAAGGTTTTTATGTTGGGCCACAAAACATAGCGGGAGTGGTTGTACCCTTGGTAAAGAACTCGACATCTAGCTTAGTGTCGGTAAAAGTGTAAGCGACGAACGGGAGTGGTTGTACCCATGTAAAAGAACTCGACATCTAGCTTAGTGTCGGTAAAAGTGTAAGCGACGAATGGGAGTGGTTGTACCCTTGTAAAAGAACTCGACATCTAGCTTAGTGTCGGTAAACGTGTATAAGCGACGTGTAAGGTTTTCTCCGCCGAAAAGGGAGGTTGTTGATCTAGTGAAGTAACTCTCGAGTTGGGTACTCGAGGAGTGGAGTAGGGCGGAGAGGAGATCCGTGACCGAACCACTATAAATCCTCGTGTTCGGTTTGCACTTTCCTTTTACTTATTGCTTTTCTATATTGTTTGCATTATGTGATTGTTTGTGTTGTGACTTGTTGTTTATGCTTGTGTGATAACTTGTCTTTAGTTTATGCTAGTCATAAACTACACTTAACATATTTCATATTAGAACAAGCTAAGAATGGATATTTGATACAACAAGAAATAAAGTTTTTAAACGGTAACGTATTCAACCCCCCCCCTCTATGTTTTCACAATTGGTATCAGAGCTTCGTAGCTCTTATTTTCAAAACAAATGGTTTTTAAAATGGAGCACGATCCATGTATCAAATTACCATTGAAGCGGAATATAATATGAAAAATGTTTCGTTAAGTATACTTAAAAATTTTGTGGTTAAATATTACTTTGTATACAAGCTTGAAGGTGTCCTTGAAAAATAAAAGAAAACTTTTATTAAAAAGTTGTAAGTGTCAAATTATGTGGTTAGAGCTAATGTACGTAAAATACGGTTTTAAAAGGAGTGTTTGGGTTAACTATAAAATTAGTTAAAAAATCACCTCCGTAAATGTTTAGATAAGTCACATAAGAAGTAATGATGTTAAAATAGGTGTATTATATGTTTACTAACAAATCTAGTAAGTCCTACGCATTTTCGCTATGCGAAATACACGTTTTTAGCTTTTTGTGAAATTTTGTTACAGCAGACCCCGCGGATCCCCACGGAACCCTCAGAAGGGTTCCTTACCCTTTGGACGAAGGTTCCTTGGGCTGCACAGTATACAGTTTTTGTCAAACTTTAAAAATTCATAACAAATTAACCGTAAGTCCGTAGGAGTCGCGCCACCTATCATTTTAAAGGTAATTGAGTCTACTTTCTTTTAAAAATAATTTCATGGCCTAAATCTAATCTGAAGTCAAAACAATAAACCAAATACTATAGTATGTCTAAAATAACAAGTTTCGTTTTGACGTAGAAACTCAAACTTTTGAGTTAGGCAATATAAGTTAGTATCTTTTGAACATTGACATTATTTTCTTTGAAACTAAAGAATTTTGTGATATTCATATATACAAAGGAAACTAATCAAGCTTGGCATACATCGTCATATTTAAACGCAAAGTGACGAAAAGTATATTTCTTTTTTTTTTGTTATGCTAAATGACTACTTGTTTTAGTTGTGTGCATATATGATATTTGCTTATTGAAAGTCGTGATTGCATATTGTTTATTTGTGATTCATGAGTGTAAATCTTGTCATGATATTCATTTGCTTGTTTGTCGATTTCATGTTTATACACAATAGGATATTTGCTAGATTGTGTGTACTAAGTTAAAAATTTGTGTTTGTATTGCTTATTGTTTTAGTTACTCTTTCTTGCATATGTTATGTGATTATTTTGCATAATTAACTTAGGAATGAGAATTAAGTAATACTAATTAAATATCTTGGAATATGGTCACACATCTAAATGAGTCACTACATTTTTAAACATGTAGTATTCTTGTAAAATGGTGTTTGGTATACATGCTTCTACGATGGTGCGTAATGAATGTGTTGTGCTAAAAGATAGAAAATCATCTTAGATTGATCATGCTAACTAACCGTATCATGTTTGGATGATAACACATTGTTGTAATCAACTTTCCATGTTTGGCTTAATTTCTATTTATGGTAAGCTCATAATCCTCGGCTTAATCTATATGCTAACATGTGTTAGAATATGTGTTTTTGGTTTTAATCTATCACATCTAATTAGGTGCATATGTTCCAAGTATTATTAGGATACTTGAACGAGTTTTGGGAGTCAATAAATGTCCATTGTTAAGGAGTGTTTGGCACTACTTGAAATTTGAACTATTTGGTAGTTAAATAATGTGTTTCATGGATATATGTATTTCTAGGATCTTTTGTTATCTCTGTACATTGTCTTGTACTAACGGATATGCAGGTAGACAACATTTGGGATGTTGTCAAATTTTCAAGTTTTGAATATTTCACTAAGTATAGTGAAATTCGCTAGCCCCCGGTCAAAGACTAACGGTTAGAATGTTTCTATATCCAATCTTTGCATTTCCTAATCAGATATGGTATAAATTTTATGTTTTAGGAGTTTTCGAAAAATTTGAAAATCGTCTCGCGGGTCAAAATCGCGGACTGTCTAATTTTTCAGGTCTGCCGGATCTGGCGGTACCCTAGAATGGGTTCCGCCAGTGTAATTTCTGGGTACTCCAGAATTTGGCCCAATGGATCATACGGAACCCTCAAAAGGGTTCCGCCCTTGATGTGTCAGGGTTCCGCCAGTCCTGCAGACTCCTTTTTAAATTTTCATTTAAATCCCTCACTCAAGATCACTCACCTTCATCACTAGGATTCTTCTCACTAATGTTCACTCATATTAGGATTAGGACATCTCACCTGCACCAATAAGAAAATTATCTATAATAATACTTTCCAAACTTCACAAGAATGATCCAAGATACCTTTCTCCATAGAGAAAGGAATCCGGAAACTTGTTCCTTGTAATCCTCGAGCCATTGAGTATTTGTGATCACTACACACACTCACAACATTCTTTCATCCTTAACTCATCCTTCAAGACGATAAGGATTTACATCGAGTCATAACTTACTCTTAAGTTATAGATGTATTATCGAGTCTTGCTATCCATTCTCAACTAAGTAGGATTGACAACTTAAGTATTTATTTCAAAATATTCAAGTAATCTTGACTTACTATCGTAGTCATTAAAAGTCATATCCGAAAAATCAACACCCAAGTATTTTAACAATGTTTGTTAAAACACTCATCACAACTAAAACACTCATCATAGTACTCTCCCAATCAATAGGAACAAAAAAAAATGTCAATAGGTTTTCATCCTTAAACATTTAGCAATTAAGTTCACTTGTTCTTTCACCATCATCTCATCACATTCACCTTGTGATATATCTCAGCCCATAAGCTTCAAAAACATGAGCAAAACTTCAAGCACCTCGCCCGCTAGTTGTACCAACCAATAGATGAGAACAAATTAGGATTAATCCTTCTTCACTTTCTACATCTATGAAACTTAAGTACTTCCTTAGCACAACAAACCTCCACATCATCCTTCTTTGGACACACTAAAGGAGCTACCACCTAGATAAACCAATCCACCATCCTTACCTTCATTTGAATCCATTGAGTGCATTGCTCAAAAAGCCCCTTGTCTAAACACTCGTTTAACAAACTCAACCATACTTTACCACCTATAGGATTAGAACCTTCACCATCAAATGAGCATGAAGCGCACATTTAATTACACTAGGTTTAAGTAGTTCCGCTTTCACAAGTTATCAAAGTATTAGTAATACTTTTAACTTCTGCACATGTTTCATTAAACTTCAAATCAACATTTTAACAACATATGTTAAAATGCAATCTCAAAGCCAACCTCATAAACCCTGAGCAACAACGACTCTTGAGGAGTATACATAAGAAACTCGAGTGAATTCCTCTAGTCATCATCTAGTGATTATAATCTTGAGACCAATTATATTTAGGATAGGACTATCTGATTCAAACACTTTGGCTTCGTATCTTCATTTAGGAAAACATGATGTCTTGAAAGACATTATGCCTAAGAAATCATGCGTCAAGTTTTCATCATGATTAAAAGGATATTGTATATCCAATGCGTCATTCTCTCATTGAACATGAACGGTTGTGTTACATGAGATTTCATTATACCCCATTGGGTTAATGATCTTAAATCAACATCTGCAAGTTCTAGGATCTAGAGCCTCCTCATCATCCCGTCATTCTTATGTTTCATAAGCATGGTGACTTTATTCCACGTGATAATCTTACTTGTTGAAAGACACCATATGTGTCTATTTCCTTTTAAGCGTTCATCATAACCAAACCTTGCTCATAACCCAATTTAAACCTTATGCATATCCTACACATCTCTAGAGCATACACAATTAAGATCCTATAAAGTTAGTAACTTTATACACTTGTTCCAAAGATCTCTATTAAGAACGTTCTTAACATATTCCATCATCACACACTAACACATCTCTTGGTCTTTGATGATCAAATCACCCTCATAACCTTTCATCACTCAAACCTCAAACCACCAATGTGAAATGAAAAACCGAGTTATCCTTTGTTCTACCAATATCGAGTCATCCACCACTTCCATGCCCTCAAAGAAACCAAGAGTCAATATCATACACCTAGTTATCTTCACAAGAAGATTCCACCATGTAACCAAACAAGTGTGTCATCCCCACTACAACCTAACCCATTAAGGGTAAACCATCTTTCATGATACATAAACTTATATTCACCCTTGTGTCGCTCTTTGAAACAAAGGGCAATTGTCATATCTATACACTCATTGTCATACTTGTGTATGTAGTCGAAAGTCAAGTGAATTTGATTATGAAATGCGTCTTTTCCACTTTCTAGCAAGTGAAGAACACAAAGAATATATCCAAGCTTCAAGTGTTGTCAAGTCATCATCACCTCATTTCATACATTCACCTTCAGTCGTCAACCAACAAAACACCTCAAAACTCCATGATTCCCAATCATCCATTAATGATAATCCACATTCACAAAGAGTCTCCTAACGTCAATCCTCAAGATTACTCATCGTCGCCTCCATACCAATATTCTAATCCTTTCCACCTCATTTGAGAAAACCACATGCCTCTTCATGCGATCATCTCGCATTGATAGAGAAGAGCTACATGACTTCAAGGATAAAGTTCTTTGTATGCTAATCAACATCCCTAAACACTTCAAAATCATTCAATTTCACAAAGCTCATCATTTTCACTAAGCTCATCGCTTACATTAACCTACAACCTCCTAAACACTTCATCATAATTCCTTATACGATGCATTACACAATATGTTGGATGTCCACCTATTTAGGAGGAGAGAAATTCATTCACATATTTGTATTTTGTCATATTGTATTCAAAGAACATCTACTCATGTTTCTTACACCCTAAAATACCAACACACAGGTACACTTCATTTAGTTAAAGTCGGTTCACAAAAACACAAGTGCTTCAAGCCTTTGACTTTTTCTCTTTTTAATATTTCAAGCCCTTTTCACTCCCAATACCTCATCAAGTGAAAAACACATCATATGTTCGACAAAGTTTTTCATCTCCACAACCAACAACCAATGGAGTCTAGAATTATTCTCAAAACTAGGACTTCACAACTTCATTGTCTAGAACACCATCATAGGATCTCATCCTTTTTCTTCCTCGACACATATCATGCACGTCATTGTAAGTGCAAACGATATTTTAATCAAACTCTCATTCTCAACACGTTGGTTTAATCAACACTCTCGCATCTTATGATGTCATTTTCATCCTCATATAGGTGTTTTTAGTACTCTTTTCATGTGAACTCTTGTTCATAGGTGCTTATTGTTATCACTTCCTTTCAATTCCATTCAAGCATGCATTATGGCAAGATACATCATCTTTGGTAGATGATAAAGTCATATTCGTTGCTTATCCCTCTAGTTGTGAATTTTTAGGATTGCATGAGTAGATATGTTCTATCCTTATCTTTCGATAAAGAATTTGCTATACACACGAGCTTCTAACTCTTTAAATAGTTGTCTACGTATCACCACCACCTTCAATCAACTCTTTCACTAATCATCACCACCATGGATTAGCGTAAAACCTACTTCTTTTCATCTTGTGATGTTGTCATATTTTCAATACTTTTTCTAAAGTATAATGAAAATCGTTAGCCCTCGTTCAAACTCTAAGGTTACGTGTGTTTTTACTTGCCCTGTTATCTTTTCCCAACCAGATATGAGTTATATTTGTGTTTTTAAGAGTTTTTGAAAATTTTGAAAATCGTCTCGGCACTTTAAAAAGGGGACTGTGTTGTTTTCCAGGTCTGGCGGATCTGGCGGAACCTTCACGAGGGTTCCGCCAGTGCAATTTTCTGGAAACCCAGAAATGGCCCAGCGGATCAGACGGAACCCTCCCAAGGGTTCCGCCCGTGTCATCGCAGGGTTCCGCCAGACCACCTGCAAATGTTTATTTTCTATTTTTCAAATTTTCAACTACCACACTTCTTCAAAACAATCTTTTAGGTGAGAAACTCATTCCTTGTTAGTTTACAACATCATTAGAAATATCTCATCCTCATGTCGTCTCTCTAGGCATTGTTTTGTAGGTTTCTATCATATTATATTCGCGTTTTTATTGTAATTCTTATTAGAAGAATACAACTTATTTTTCTTATGATTGTATTTCTTTCTACAAGAATGCACCTCATGAGATCTTTGATATCATGGGTCTCTACCTTGAGTCACCTATATCATTTATATATATACATCTTTTTTTCTTTGAGATGAAATATATTGCATTAACTCTTTCATTGTAGGTTCACCATTATATACGATCAATCGTATATCATACTCATCTAAGGATGAAGTTTTGCATCGATTATTTTTCTTCTTTTATTTTAGGTTCATATTGACGCCCTATAACAAGGGGAGCTTCCGTCAAGCATAGGAAAATTATTGTCTTATACTAACCTTTATTTTGTAGGGTTCTTCATCCTTGAATCACATACGTTGGTACCCTAGCAACGGGGAGTATTGGTCAAGGGGGAGTCAATCATACACTAACCTTTGTATCTTTTGTAGCTTTCTTATCCTTGTATCATATACGTTGGTACCCTAGCAACGGGGAGTATTGATCAAGGGGGAGTCAATCATACACTAACCTTGTGTCTTTTGTAGCTTTCTTATCCTTGTATCATATACGTTGGTACCCTAGCAACGGGGAGTATTGATCAAGGGGGAGTTAATCATGCACTAACCTTTATTTTTTGTAGCTTTCTTATTTCTTGTGTCATATACGTTGAGACCCTAGCAAAGGGGAGTATTGATCAAGGGGGAGCTACAATCTAGGGGAAGCATGCACTCATTTTTCTTTATTCTCATTCTTCGACGCACCTTTGTGTTTCGACAAAAAAAGGAGATAAGTCAACATAGTCCAAAATGATTTTTATTCATCATGCATTTTTCGTATAATTTTTTTTTTGTTGCACAACACTAACCTTGATGTAGGTCAAGGAACTTAATTTGATCCATGGATCCGCTAACAACCTTAGGAAATTGGAGTTGAAGAATTCACTTCACTAGGGATGATACAAGCTCGCCATTTCGGGGAGAAATTAAGTTAACTCCAAGGACACACCCCTTTTTGTTTCGACAAAGGGGGAGAAGAGTGTAAACGGAGAAGGAAATGTAGAAGGTGTGTTGCAGATACAAGTAAGTAATACGGACACAAGTAACTTTTTACATTTTACGTTCTATCACGTTTACATATTTTGTCATCATCAAAAAGGGGGAGATTGTTAGTGCAAATATTACGATATTTAATCTATACAGTCTCGTTTGTTTTGATTGATGACAAACGTATAACTTGATACATAACGTAAAATGTACAAGTTACTTGTAATCATACTTTGTCTCAACAAACATTCAACACCTCTCAACGTCTCGAGTCATCATATGCTACAACACAGGTTCGTACATGTTTGTTATGTAGCATTATGATCAAACCCCTTGACCAACCATTTAGAATGACTAAAATACTTTTAGGGTCTCTAAGTATTTTAGGTGTCAAAGTGCACTTTAGGGGTCAAATAGAATAAGTGCCACTTTAAGTGTTTAAGTAATATTAGTAAGTTTTACAAATGATAAAAATGTGATGACATTAGGAATCAAACATTTTTAGTAACTTATTAACTTACTATAACAACATTACTTAGGTAATATATACAAGTTTACTTTCATATATATCTTAATCTTTAAATAGAAATATATATACATCACATCATGTGCATTTATGAAAAGGTTGAGTGTTTGACTTTCCATAAAGGTCTTACACATTTTGGAAGCATTCCATATTGATTCAATGCATGTTTGACTAGAAATAAATATGATGTGACATTGTTAGATATGAAAAGTTATTGTAAATAGTAATCCATGGTTTTGGAACATGGTATATAGAACATGGTTTTGGAAAACTTCTTATTTTGTTTTGCCTATAAATAGAAGTTTATGTTTTACTTAGAAGTGTGATGAAAAGATGAAATAAACACACACACATAGATAAGTAGGAAACCATATAGATCACCCTTTCAAAAATGATCATAATGCTTCTAACATTCATCTTTGTTGTAAGCATATCATACTTCATGATCCACCAAGAAGGTTACAAGATCTTGAAGTCATCATTCATTAAAGCATTCCAACATATAAAGATTCAAGGGCACTTGACATCCTCAATGGTTGAAGACTTCTTATTCAAGAAGTTCATGTAGATTAGGCATGCATATCCATTAGACTTTTATGTCTTGGATCATCATTGTATCATAACAATATAGATTAGATGGTTTATGTGTTTGTGCCATAAAACATAAGGTTTTTATGTTGGGCCACAAAACATAGCGGGAGTGGTTGTACCCTTGGTAAAGAACTCGACATTTAGCTTAGTGTCGGTAAAAGTGTAAGCGACGAACGGGAGTGGTTGTACCCATGTAAAAGAACTCGACATCTAGCTTAGTGTCGGTAAAAGTGTAAGCGACGAATGGGAGTGGTTGTACCCTTGTAAAAGAACTCGACATCTAGCTTAGTGTCGGTAAACGTGTATAAGCGACGTGTAAGGTTTTCTCCGCCGAAAAGGGAGGTTGTTGATCTAGTGAAGTAACTCTCGAGTTGGGTACTCGAGGAGTGGAGTAGGGCGGAGAGGAGATCCGTGACCGAACCACTATAAATCCTCGTGTTCGGTTTGCACTTTCCTTTTACTTATTGCTTTTCTATATTGTTTGCATTATGTGATTGTTTGTGTTGTGACTTGTTGTTTATGCTTGTGTGATAACTTGTCTTTAGTTTATGCTAGTCATAAACTACACTTAACATATTTCATATTAGAACAAGCTAAGAATGGATATTTGATACAACAAGAAATAAAGTTTTTAAACAGTAACGTATTCACCCCCCCCCCCCTCTACGTTTTCACAGAACCTATTATCCGTCTCTCCCAAATCCAACATCACACCAAAACAAACCCTTAACCAAGATAAGTCGCACTTAAACAGGAAACAAGAAGAAAAAACGTCAAGTCTTCAATCCAAACGAGTAAAACCCTAGTTTAAAACTAGGGTTTTTAAGCGATGCAGCTCAATAAGTTAACCCATAGTACAGAAGTCGATCCCAAAGATTAATGATGAATTCAATGTAAGAGGAATCGGCTATGAATCAGCTAATGATTGCAATAATAATAATAATGATAGGAATTAAAAGCAGCAGGACAAAACCTTTAGCGATGAATAAAATAAATCCTACAACTCTAAAAGTGCAATCACAAAATAACTTAAACAACCGACCAACGATTGATGGAACAATTGAAAAAGTATTAGTTTAATGATCGATTAATTAAGATTGTAAAGGATTCGAGAATGAAATCGCCAAATTTCGCCACAGCTTTGGGAGAGTAGGAGTACATCGAAGTTAAAAGTAACCTCACTCGCATGAAAGGACTAGTTTTGTATAAGTGTAAGAGATTAGCAGTTTGTTGTTGAAAAATGTGATTCGTTTAGCATTACATTGTGTTACTTTATCACATGGAAAATTGGCTCAGATCGCTACCTATAGAAATTCAATAGAGTTAAAAAGGCCATCCAGTTGTATCGTGTAGCTTGCAAAGAAACCAAATTATGGGTCATTTGATTGTAAAAGTAAGTTTGCAGTCCCACATCGGTCAAAGAAACAAAAATTTACTTGTTATATACAATAGTGAATATGCTTCATATAAGTTGTGATTAGCACATTTGTTGCTGGTATATCTTCGTTGATGGTGATAAATGTAAAAATTTATTACCGTCGTCGTCGGCAGCCAACCAATAAATAATGCAAGTTCTCAAATTTTTTCCCACGCCTTACTACAATTAATAATATTTGAACTAGTTATTTTTTTTTCACACCTTACTAAAATTAATGCTATATAAACTAAAAAAAGTTCAGTTTGAATTTGTTTGAGTTGTAACGCTAGTCTAGGGAGCTTGAGCTGTCTATAGAGTCAACAAAGTAGTAAAAGCGAAATTGATACTGCAAATACATGGCTAGCTTGTTCGATAATTAACTTTCGTAAATTAATGGCCTGTATGTAATATTAAGAAGTTTTTTGTTGCTACAATGAAATTTTGTAAACCATTGATTGTTGCAACTAAATGTAAAGTGTTGCTACAATGAATATTCGTGCTATCTGTTATATAGCATATGTTTTGGATACCAAACTTCGAGTTTTGTATGTAAGTGATGTGAACTGAAGTGTGTTTGGGTTTGCGTTTGTGTGAGAGGCTTCATCTTGACTATTTTACTTGCGCTACCGTACAAGTATCATGGACCAAATGGGGGTAAAAATCAAGGTATTCACGAATCGGGTAATATCAACAGGAACCGAAAACTAAAACCGAACAAAATTTTCAAAATCGAACTAAACCAAATTAAATATTTGGTTTTTGGTTTTTATATGATTTTAGCAAAATATAAACCGAACCGATGAACACCCAAGTAAAAAGTACTCATCTTTTCACATCATTACTACCTAAACTTAATTATTACATTCTTACATAGTAAGCCGTCTCGATAAGACTAGAACTCGCAACTTTTTGTTAAAGAGATAAGATGAGTTAGGTTATTCATAAGGTACTTGTGATCGGTTCGTTAAAAGCTTAAAATGATTTGAGGTTAAATGAGTATGGACCATAGCTCGAGCGTAGTGTATGGCTCATTTAGTAAACAAGCAAGTTAGGAAAACGATTTTGAGACTAGTGTGTGCTTAAGAAGCTTAGCTTGAGTTAAACTTTATTTCGTTTAAGCTTGCCGTCAAAATAACTCGAGCTTTAACTTGTGAAACTTGTCATGAGCCCAGCTCGAGTAGTTAACATTTTCTTTATGTATGATAGAAGCATACGTTAACGTGAACTCTATTAGTATTATTTTTATTGGGCTACCAAGCCAATAATGTTAAAATACCGCGCGTGTGTTCTTACAGCTTTTATCGAACTCTGTAATGTACATGGTACAATTCAACACCATTTGTGTAGTTACATCAACTTGGAAGTTAGTAATTCACGCGTCTAACTACAAAATCAAATGAGAACTTTCGTCAAAACATATAAATTATTAGTTATGATATGCCCAAAGTTACAAACGTGTATTTAAAAGTTTTGAAACTAAAGATCGGGTATAATTGTTAAAAATGCTCTTACACATTGTATTTCTAGACGTCCCACATTGGTGGGTGTTTTGAAACAAAGATAGTTTATAAGTATTCACATGTTTTGTTAAGATTAAGGAAGTATTATAGTATATCATATAAAATGTTCTAATATTATATGTTTATTCTTCTTTTTGTTAATTTAGAACCAGGTATTTTTCAATAGTTTTTTAGAAGAACTGAGTATCATAAGTTTTTGACAATATGACAAACGATATACAATATAAATTGAAGTTAATATACGGAAATGCATTGCATATATAACCCATAGTCCATATATAATCCAACATTAATTATGCAAAAATTATGTTGTTTGAGTCTACCGTCCATTTTTTTTTTAACTAGATCACAAACAAAAAAGTTGAGCTTTTCCAAATATAATTAAGCACTTACGACTGATAAATAAGCCAACACAAACATGCTTCACAGAGCGGATATACATGGTCGATTTAGACCTCATGTACCATACTAATCCTTATAAATCTGGAGCGTAGAAGTTCTACGTTTTCTTTTCAAACTTCTTATGTGCAATACGATAAGTAAATGCATGGACTCAGCATTCTTCAGCTAATTTTCGTCGTTGTTCACCTACACTTTACTTTGTTCAAGACATGTGTTCAGCTTTCAAGTCACATTTGTTCCGTACTTATACTCGTATAAAAAGCACAACCATCATTGTTATATACTTTGTGGTTATCGTAGTAAAGTCACGTTTTTTTTATGCACAAAAAATATGTATTCAAATGTTTTCTTATTCGAAGGTTTTAATTTATCGTGATTTAAGTTTGAGTTTATGTATGTTCTCTACTTTTGCATCTTTTTAAGATAGAGATGGGGTCGTACTTATATTAGTTCTCGTTTCATCATTTAAAAAACAATAGCAAAAAAACCAAATTAATTGGATGCTTTAAATCCCACAAATAAGAAGCTTTTCAACCATGAAATGATTTAACATTCAAAATAACATGTAATAAATTCTTCAAAAATCATGAAAAAAGCATTTGACATGATAAATAACATGTAATAAATACTTTGAATAAAAAAAATTGAAAACATGAAAAAGTTAATGAATTATACAAGTTAATAGCTAAGTCAAGTAGTCAACCAATGAGTAGTTTGCATAACCACTCATATACCACTCGGCCAATAACATAATATTTGTATCAACTTATCCAACCCATCTTACTTTAGTATATAAGTTACCAAGTTTTTCTTTCTACTACCAATGTGGGAATAAAAAGAAGATTTTATCAAAAAGTTTATCTAAAAAGAGTAGACTATTCACTTTTTTTAAGTCATGGTTCTTTATTCATCTCCACTCAAACTCCCTCTAAAAGCATAAGGTGTCATAATCGGAGGTTAAAGTTTCACCCACTGTCACGTTAACATCACATCAGCTTTAACCTTTTCACTTAAAAAATAAATAAATAAATAAATAAATAAATAAATAAATAATCATAACTCAATTTTAACTAAACTTTAACCCAACTATTTTTCAAAATCAACCCTTAAACTAAAACTAATACTTAATTTAATAACTAACATAACATTTAAAACACGAATTACATTAAACATTAAAGTTAAAACACGAATTACGTTTCTATGTTTTTATTTTATATTTCTAGTATTTTATTTTATTTTATTTTATTTAAAGTCAAACTAAACTTTTTTAACGTTGAGGGGGTAAAATGATTTTTTTAATGCATCGGCTATTTAACTGTTTAGGGGCGGGGAGGGGGGCAAAGTGATTTTTTTTTTTTTTTTTTTTTTTTTTTTCTTTCTAAATTCAACTTAGCCTTTAACGCGAGGTTAAAAGGTTAACCTGCCACGTTAACGAGACTTTAACCAAGGGGGCGGTGTGATTAACGAGCCTTTAACAAGCAAAGGTGAAAGTTTAACCACCTCAAATAGTTATGACACCAAATGCTCTAACTGCCTTGTTTCCCCGCCACTTTCCCATGACATTTTTAACGTGTGTACACGAGCAGGGGCGGAACTACATTGTAGTTAGAGGGTTGCGGTGCCCTCCATGGTTCGCCAAAAAAATATCAATTTTTAGTGTAAAAGAAATTTTTTAGGACCATTTTATCAATGTGCACCACACTACAAAATCAAATTGCCCCCATATTAAAGTCAAACAATCTAAAAACCTTAAATCTTTATTTTAATCTTTAAAAATGTCAGTTTTTAGTGTTAACAATTTTTTATGCCCTTTTTATTAAAGTGCATCATGCATTTTAAAAAATAAATAAATAAAAATAAATTTGCCCCCGTCCTCTAAGATCATGGGTCCGCTACTCTACACGAGCCACAATTCTTCAAATAGGCAAATATGATTTACTTCATGTATTGTTACTATAGTCTAAAATATGCAATATAAAATCTATTCCAAATTAATGATTATATCCTATGCATCCAAGCGAGCATATATCAACAGCATCCAAGCGACAAAAATCAATAGTCGCAGGAGCCGGAGAAGTGACAATCCTATCAATTCTAAAAGCATTTACAAGATGTAGAAACGGTTAATAGATGTAACCCACCCCCAAAAAGCAAGAGCCAGATGATTCGTAAAGGTGGAAAACGCCCAAAATGCCTAAAAGCCAATAGCAAGAAAAACAAATTAGCTGTTGATAAAATTCGAAGAAGCAACATTGTTGTTAACAAGTACTCCGGTTAGAGCCAAGATATACCACATGGTAAGCAACAATAAAAATTAAGTTGTCGAGTGTCTTGAAGACAATGGTAATAGCAAACTTGAAAATTAAAGTAGCAAACTTAAGAGATATGTTTTTTGACAACAACTCAAACGGAAGAAAAGTAGCATAGTTATGATATGCTCAAAGTTACAAACGAAGAAAAGATGCATGTAAAACCTATGACAAAACTTCAAAATGAAGTCAACCGCAATGTCAACACTAATCATAGTCACAACATAATTTAGAATGCATGAACTTAAACAGAAGAAGACTAGATAATATCAATGTTTGCCTAAAACATAGTATGTGTCTTGCCTTGTATATAAAACTCGTTTGAAGGTGTGTGACTGAATAGAAATGTGAACTTGTGGCTTTGTGTGTAAACGTTTTGTGACTAAAGATCAGGTATAATTGTTGAAAATGGTCTTGCAATTGTATTTCTAGATGTCCCACATTGGTAGGCGATGAAAAAGAAAGATAGTTCATAAATCCACAAAAAGATGTAAATTGATGAGAACACTCTGACCCCGGATGCCTTTTCCACCCCACAGGAAAATATACATGTGTATTGTATCAATGTAATATAACATACAATCTGCATTTGCGTTTCCTTTTGTCAAATTAGTTTTTCAGGAATAAGTTTTAAGTTTTTGACAATAGATAAGCGATATACGGTATAAATTTAATAACACATTGCATATATAACTCATAAATAATACAACGCTTAGAGAATAGCAACATTATTTTATGAAAAAATTATGTGGTTTGACTATCATTCATTTTCTTTTATTATTATTAGGCACCAAACAAAAAAGTTAGACATATGAGCTTTTTCAAATTTAATTAAGCACGTAAGACCGATAAAGAAGGCCACACAAACACGCTTCACATAGCCGAAGTATAGTGTTGATTTACAGGTCATGTACCATACTAATCCTTATTAACGTGGAGCTTTTAGCCTTTTCTTTTTTAAACTTCTTATGTGCAATAAGATAGAAGTGTACGTGGACCATGCACCAATTCTTCAACTAATTTCATCGTTCACACTTTGTACATAGACTCATGTTATTACAATTTGACATAAGGCTTGTACACGTGTTATATCCTTTGTAGTTATTATAATAAAGTCAAGTTTTTTTAATTTTTTGTGATTTAAATATGAGTTTATATATTTGTTCTCTACTTTTGCATCTTTGTAGGATAGAGATGGGGTCGTACTTATATTAGTTCTCGTTTCATCATTTAAAAAACAATGAAATGATTTAAAGCAAGAAAAACCAAATTACTTGGATGCTTTAAATCCAACAAATAAGAAGCTTTTTAACCATGAAATGATTTAACGTTCAAAATACTTTAAATATAATGAATAAATTAAAATCTTTTGCAAAAAAAAAAAAAAAAAAAAAAAAAAAAAAAAAAAAAAGTTAACGAGTCATACACATTTCTAACCAGATTATCACAACAGTAGTTTTGTTAATCCACTCGTGGATAATCTACTCGTGGATAATCTGATCAATAACGTAATATTCATATCAACTTACCCAATCGACATTACTTTAGTATATAAGCTACCAATTTTTTCTTTTTACTACCAATGTGGGATTAGAAAGAAGCTTTTATCAAAAAATGTATACAATACGAGTGAACTATTCACTTTTTTTAAGCCATGGTTATTTTTAACATGTTTACATGAACGACATTTCTTTAAATTCACACCTTTTTAGTAGTATGTAATATTTTATTGATAGCGTATTTAGCAGCTAAAAAACAAGCAATATGATTTACTTCATGCATTGTTGTGTGTATTATTACTCTCTTTGGGCTACTAAGCCATAATGTGAACATACGATGTGTTCTTCATAGTACAACATCTTTATTGCTTTTACTGAACTCGTAATGTACATGGTACAATTCAATACCATTTGTGTATCGGCTTACTGATTACATTAATTTGGAAGTAATTAGTAAGGTGTTTAACATTGTTTTGGGGGGACGACAGAAGATATTAGAACCCAAACAAGGAGCTTAGGGAAAGGAATTACAAGGGGTTGGATTGAATGTTAAATGGCTTAGTAAACCATTCAAACCTATCAAAAGAACATTGTTTTACAGCATTAAGGATTGACTCTTTATTAGGCTTCTTGACCGCAAAAACATACTCAGTTGCGTTATCTTCAGAGAATCCAAAGTAAATTTGGATCTCGTGCTTATACATTACATAGATACAAGAATTCAACAAGATAAAAAGAAGAACGAAGTACAAACAACTATATTTGTGCAGCCCATTGCCATTATTCAACGAACATGGCACCGGTATGGCAGTATAAAACCATCGACTTAAGATCTCAGCTAAAAAGTAATACGTTTACCATCCATACAAATTGTATATTTCTATCTGTACACGCTACTAGTTTTATGCCGAGGGTAAATTCATGTGTAACTCAGGTATGATCGATCAATGACGTCCTATTTTTAACTTCAACTTCAACGTGGCACATCAATACAAATTGTATCCTTCGATCTGTACATGCTACTAGTTTTATGCAGAGGGTAAATTCATGTTTAACTCAGAAATTATCGATCAAAATCTCATTCGAATCCCAACTGCAACATCCAATTTTCTTTTACTATTTAGTGATTGTTTCTGACAATTAATTACAGTCAAGGTGGCTCATCAAGTATTCAAACTTTAATCAATACAACAATAGACTTTTAGCCAAAAAGCTGTTTGCAGGATTCATTGTTTTAAGCCCTCTTTTGTTAGTGTGTTTCAGATCATCAGCAACTCTGTTTTGCACACACATTACATTCATCATGCACTAACTTTTGTCAGCAGATTTAACACAACGCGGAGAAATGGCCACCCATGGTGTTGGTGGTACTTTTATTAATAACGGGGCCTTAAAAACCCCTATACAAATACAAGTGTGAAGCATGATATTACAATACAGTATCTCTACCAACATAATAAGAACAATAATAAGTATAAGGAAAAGCACATACAAATCAGACAACTATAAGTGCTAAAGAAAGAAAGTATGAAACATATACGACTATGCACGTGCAACCCTTTGCAATTTTGCAATGAACACTGCCACCTTTACATACACCCAATCCTTCAAGCAATTGTGAAAGTGGAAAAAAGCATGTCTAAGACGGCGATTGAGAAGTAAAGCGCTGCATGCTATCCAAAATGCAGTTGCAAAACCAGTGGCCCCTCCAATATAAAACCACCTTTGAACTTCATTTGTACTTTCCGCATCACCATCACTCTCACCAACAGGTGGTGCTCCCAAATCTTCATCTCCAGAGCATTTTTTGGGCAGGGGACGTCCACATAGTCCCGCATTTCCAATGTATGTTGAAGCGTCAAAGGTTTGGAGTTGAGTGCCGGATGGTATTCTCCCAGAAAGGTCATTAAAGGACAAGTCTAAATTATTTAGTAAAGTCATATCTGACATGGTTGGTGGTATGTCTCCAGAAAGCATGTTTCTAGATAAATTCAAAGTTAAAAGCTGTGTCATCTGACCAATGTCTCGTGGAATCTTTCCATCTAGAGAGTTGCCTGACAAGTCTAGTACTAACAATCCATGCAGATTGGTAACTTCATTTGGGATTTGTCCTGTCAGATTGTTGCTTGACAAATCGATCACCTTTAGCAATCCCAAAATGCTACTAAACTCATTTACCTTTCCTTGCCATTCAATCAACAGATGGTCAATATAGCTATTGTCAACACCATTACTAGAGGAACCAGCACTAGTTGTTAAAGTGACCCAACTATCATAATGATGTACGTTCTTTTCGACAACTAATCCTTTTTGAACCATGGAAGTAAGACTGTTCACACACGATGGGATTGTTCCATAGAGCTTGTTATCTGACAAGTCTAATATTTGAAGACTTGCTAATTGACATATTTGTGAAGGGATGGTTCCAAAGAAGTTGTTTGATTTTAGGCTGAGGGCATACAACCTTGACAAATTTTTCCCAATCCAAACAGGAATATCACCATATAAACTGTTGTCCCCTAAGTCCAGAATGCTTAATTGGGTGCAATTCTTCAAAGAAACGGGCAATGCTCCAGAGAAGTTGTTATTGTATAAACTCAAAGTCTCGAGTTGACCCAAACATCCTACAGAGGGAGGAATACTTCCTGATAGAGTATTCTCTCCTAGATTAAGAACTTTTAGATATGTCAAATTCCGAAAACAGTCCGGAAGTTGCCCGGTCATTGTGTTACGTGAGAGATCAAGAAATTCCAAATTTGTATACATTTGACACAAGAATGAAATTCCTCCATGGAATTTGTTTCTGGACAGATCTAAAAAACTTATACTTGCTGGAAAAGCAGGTATTGGACCATAAAAGTTGTTGACACTCAAAATTACTATATCAAGGTGGTGATTTGATAATGATTCCGGTAATCTCCCACTTATGTTGTTGAAAGAGAGATCCAAATGGTACAACTGAGAAGACTGCCACTGGTTCCAGTACTCTGTACAAACTGTGTCTGAGATATTATTTCTGGAAAGATCAAGATGTGTGAGATTTTTCAGTTTTTGTATCCATTTGGGGAAACGAGGCCCTAGCTTGTTAGAACTGAAATCTATATATTGTATACCCCAGGAAAAGTTTGACACGTCATCATTAAAAAAAGCTCCTTCCAGTGAGTTATTTGAAATGTCTATATACAAAAGATTTGATTTTCCAATGTTTTCAGAGATAGCACCTCTAAGAGAATTGGAAGACAAGTATAGCCATTTAAGGCTGGGTAGTTGCCACAGTTTGTCACTTATCATTCCGTCTAACTGATTATAAGATAGATCTAGTTCTTCAAGCAAGGGTAGTTGCCATAGCTTGTCAGTTATAGTTCCATCTAACTGATTAGAAGACAGGTTCAAGTGAGAGAGGGATGAAAAGTGTTGGATCTCATCAGACAATGATTCAGTAAATTGGCTATTTGAAGCATCCAAATGCTCTAACGTAGTAGCTGCTGTGCATCCAGACAAGCTGTTCAGAAAATCTGAAAGTTTCCCATCAAACGTGTTGCCAGAGATAGTAAGAGCTCGAAGCTTATTACCAATTAATGGGCACAACCAACGATACATGGATGAGTTGAGATTGTTATTATTGAGAGAAATGTAATTACGAGATAAAGAAGAGTTGACAGATGGAGAATATGGATGCATGACTTGTGAGAGGTCACATCCAGTTAAGCTTAAATCTGTTAGGTTTTGGAGACCTATAATAACATTTACCCAGTTATTTGCTTTGGCCAAAGAAGTTCCATCCATATTAAGTTCTTTTAAAGAAGATAGAGAAGACAACCAATCTAAGTTTTCAACTCTACAACTTTCGAGGGAATAAAGATCAAGGTATTCCAAATTGGTGAGGTTTCCAAATTCTGTGGGAATGGTTGAGAAAGAGTTGAATGAAAGGTCAACCCATGTCAATTTGGTCAAGGAACCAATGGATCTCGGAATGCTTCCAGTGAAATTATTATCACTAAGGTCAAGCTCTGTTAATTCGGTTAAGAAACCAATGGACATGGGAATTGTGCCATTGAAGTTATTATCACTAAGGTCAAGCTCTGTTAATTCGGTTAAGAAACCAATGGACATGGGAATTGTGCCATTGAAGTTATTATCACTAAGGTCGAGGATTGTTAAATTGGTTGAGGAACCAATGGATCTCGGAATGCTTCCAGTGAAATTATTCCTAAAAAGGTAAAGTTCTCTTAATTTGGCCAAGGAACCAATGGATTCTGGAATGTTTCCAATAAACTGATTATCACGAAGGTCAAGAAAAGTTAACTGGGTCATGTTACCAATGGACTTAAGAATGGATCCAGTAAACTGATTCCCCCCCGAAACGTCAAGATACGTTAATCGGGTCATGTGACCTATGGACTTAGTAATGGATCCAGTAAACTGATTCTGATGAAGGTTAAGATAAGTTAACCGGGTCATGTTACTAATGAACTTAGTAATGGATCCAGTAAACTGATTCGCAGAAAGGTCAAGATAAGTTAACCAGGTCATGTTACTATTGAACTTAGTAATGGATCCAGTAAACCGATTCATAGAAAGGTCAAGATAAGTTAACCGGGCCATGTCAGGAATGGTTCCATGAAAAAAATTGTAGGAAAGATTAAGATGATTCATGTAGCTTAAATTAAGCAATGAATGGGTAATCTCACCTTCAAGATAATAGCTTGACAGGTCAAGCTTTGTGATATGACCTGTTTGGTTGTTGCAAGTGACTCCATGCCATTTACAGCAATCATCTTCTTCTTCTGGTTTCCATGTAGAGAGCATGTCATGTGGGTCTCGAAGGTGATCTTTGAAATCAAGAAGAGCTTGCCTTTCCTTATCAATGCACTTATTAACAGCTCCTCCTGCTGCAGCAACAAGTTGGTGGCCAAAGGAAGTTGCAGTTGTGGTATTAAACAACAGCAAGACAAGTGACAAAATAAACAAAACATGAGTATGCATAAAGTAAAAGTAAATATTTTCTCTCATTTTGTTAGTTATATAAAATTGTATTGATGTGTTTTGATATGATAATGAAAACATATACCTCTATGAAGCTTTATATAGACTTCGAAAAAAATGAAGAATTCAGACAGAAACAAATTTTGTGGACCAGACAACCACTTGGAAAAAAAAATGCAAGAAATTTCAAATTTTGTAGCCCACATTAGACGACCAATGACTCTCAAGTCTTTGCAATTTGTAGTGTACTAGTTATCCTTTTATAAAAAGAATGTGATTTCAAGAGTAATTTGCATAGGTAAATTAATTGGTCATTTGAATTTTTACTGCATTTGATTATCTATTTAAGCCAATATAAGTTGTTTAGATTCAAGGTGATTAATTATTTTTGTGTTTGATGTGGACATGGTTTAGTTTTGCATACATGATATTAGTTCATTTGGTTTGACTTGAAACTCAAACCGGCCGAGTTCTTACATACTCAGCTTTGGCGCAATTAAATCATTGAACAACTATTTGATACTTTAGTTTAAATACATAATGATGATCTAATTATATTATTTTCATTGAAATACTTAGTTGAAAATACACACCAGAACACTCTTTGCATAAAGCTACTTCAAAGTCTTGTATTTTAAATAATCGATAGAACCTGATTGACGCAATATGTCTAGTCAATTTGAATGTATTTTGAGTAATGCATAGAGTGTCTTTGCCTTTTACCCTAAATGTAATAGTAGTCAACAACATGAACAATATCTGAGGGGGAAATCTTTTCACCTATTGTAATTCGGTGAATGAATATTAACCAGTGCAGCAAATTTTGCCCTTATATACAAAATTGGGCTAGTTAATTTTGGTATGCTTATTGATATGCTTTCTTCTTTTATAGTGAAGATCACTGTTCTTTCTTCAAGTTTTTGTGAACTACATTATAATTCTTCTAACTTAGTGATGGTGAGGGGGAGGACCTGAACTCGTTTGAACCCGAAACCATTTCGATTCTTTGCTCAAACCCGCTTCACTCACCTGTTTGGTTGGCTCGTGGGGGGGGGGGGGGGGATTCGTCCTATAGAGCGACCGACCGAAAGGTCGACCTCCCCATTACGACTAGCCTAAGATACATGCTTGTAATAAATATTGAAAGAGGAAGACAAATACTAACAAACTGTTCAAGTTAGAGGATGGAAATGGAATCTTGGAGATGCAAGTAATCTGATTTGGTCAGTTTAGTGAGCCCAACTTGAAGAGAATGGTCCAAATTGGTTTCTTATTTTTCCAGTTTGTTCAAAGTTGACATAAATACACTTGTCCTATTTTGTGGAAAAAATGGCGTTTGACTAATTGCTACTAAAAAGTCTTACACATTTGAAAATTGAAGTGGATGGTCTCAAATTGGTTTCTTCTTTTTACATTTGTTCAAAATTATAATAAATACACTTGTCCTATTTTGTGGAAAAAATGAGGAAGAATTGAAGTTAGCGATCTCAAATTAGACGTAAGGACTAAGGAGACTAAAGATTACTGAATAAATTAATCCCACATTAGACGTCCAAATACTCTTCAGTACTAAACAGTCTATATCGGGATAAGGGTTGCCTATATGGTGTTTGATGAAATGCTCGTAAAGAAATTTGTGGTTGTTGACAGGGTGTTTGATGAAATTCCGAAACGAAATGATAATCCAACATTGGCTTATTATGTTAAAGCATGAAGTTGTTTTGGTGAAGAATTTGATGACTATATGCTCGAGTTACGCAAGTCGCTAGTGCTATAAGGAGTACCATGACTCTTGTAATAGTGTACTCAATCTTGTAAAACATCCACTAGGATATGGTCTTAGCTACCTCAAAACTCGACAAGGTACTTTGGAAGTAATAAGCGAGTCATATTGTGGAACACAGTTGACAAAGATAACTATGAGGGACAAAAATATTTTAGTATACCACAGAATATTGAAAGCATAGAAGGAATAGTGGAAACTAGCATTCAAGTGTTGATCAAACATAAGAGAATAAGGAAATCAAGCAGTGAATTAAGTGTTGCTGAAAATCTTGATTGGAAACCTGGTTTGAAGTTTTGGTCAAATGAAAAATGGCGACAATTTCAGCATGGTCTAAATGAACATGGTGTTGTTGTTATGTTTAATAATAGCTCGTTATTGTTAATGTTTGAACCTAATCTCAAGTATATATGGCATTGAGTCAGTTGATGGACAGTCCGTTGGCTATCTTGGTAGAATGTTTAAAAGGCTAATTTATGACGAAGAGTTGGGGAAGGCCATGCACTTGATTAATTACAATGATGTATGTACGTCTTTATCAAGATTCAAGGATCTTATGTATACTTACTGACTTGATTTCAGCTATCAAAGAGTTAACTGTAATAAGTTTCAAAAGTCTAAGTAAGGTCTCATGGACTCCATCTACTCATCAAATTTCAACTTTACTTTTATGTTTGTGTGAATAAGGGCAAGGTATATCACTTAGTGAGTTTATCAAGAGTCGACAAGAAGAAACTTTCAACCTGATTCACCCTATTAATCAATATAAACTTACTCCTCAAAGTCGTATTAGTTGAATGATTGTTCTTTCAAGGTGTTCAATGGTATTGGGATGAAATAATCAAAATGCTCACATTGAAATGAAGTAAAGTATCTCTAGGTAGCACCTGAATTCACAGATAATTTTGAAACTCTTTTCCCTCTTTTAGAAGTGTTTTCTGTTGACTTTTTAGGTAGTCAAACCAAGCTCAAAACTTTTCTCATTAACGAGATTGATGAAAGTTTGCTACTTATTACCCTGAAGAATGGATGCCAAGAATAAAAAGGAGGCTATGAAAAGGTGGTTGGTTAAGTGGTTATGGAAATGGAAGAATGCTGAATATTTGGAATAATGGTATCAGTTACCTTGATCCTTGGGGTCAAGGGTCTTTTGAAGGGAGAGTATTATTTTGTGTCTAATTCAACTATTGAGTCCTTTATGTCATTTTTACAAGTATGAGGTGTTTTATGTAAAATTCTATTATGCTATGCCTGCGTATAAGCATTGGCAGTGATAATGAACATATGAATGAATTGATATTATATCCCCTTGTTTTTTTTTTAATCACTCAAATTACTATCTTATTTGTTTTCTGTTTGTTCATCCTCAGAAGTGACTCTTAAAACCCCAGTTCCCAAGTTTGTTAGCAGATATTATAAACTAAGCTTGTTCTCGGTCCTAATCTAGCTTGCATCGTATTAGACAGTAAGTTAGCAATAAAGCAAAATATGTTTTCTGTAGATATTTGAAGTGCCACATTCTAATGTTACAAACAGAGTAGCTCTGTTCATAGCCCTGATTCATACACTCAACAGCTGTTCTATAAGAATGAAACGTGCCATGAAATCACCCAAATATTAACAAGTATACAATCTTTTACTGTTAAACTAGAGAGCATATAAGTTATATTGTCAATGTGAGTGCATTTTGGTCGTCACATAGCTGTGAACAAGAATAAGTGGTTAAAAAAAGCATAAATACATACAACTACATATCCATAATATATGCAACCCATTGCATTTTGCAAAGAACATCAGAACAGTTTAGTTGTTATGGCAAGTCCACATAATACTGCATTTCCAGTATAAGGATGTCTATTTAATTATCTCATAGAAAATTATCAATTGCATTTGAGGGTCGAAACTTGTAGATTTAGCTAATCAAGTCAAGCTTACTTAATGGTCAAAGATATAGAGTGTCTGTATTGATTTATTGACTTCTTTCTAAGATATTGCCAATGACGAAGTAATGTTTTTCAATACTTTTCAAATCTTTTTGCTTATACATAAAATATGTTGCGGTTAGGTTAAAATACATATAAACTTTGTAAAACTTTGGGTTGAGTGTCTCTCCTTGAGTATTAATATAATATTCAATTAATGATGAGGTCTAGTTGATGCAAATCGTGGGTTGTAACTAGCAATTCTGGTTTGACAGTGTAAACATATTTAGCCCACTAATACTAGTAGAGGTGGCAAAACGGGCGGGTTTGGGTAACGGGTCAAATGACCTAACTTAAATCTCGGGTCAAAACAGGTTTGGGTCACGCGCGTGTAGGGGTCACAGTTGAATGACACTCGTGCGAGTAACAATATGAAATAACTGATTGTGGCGAATTTCCCTTGTCTCGTGTGAAACTGCTACAATGCTTTCTGTTAATTAAAGGTCAAGTCTCCGCAGCGACTGCACCAACTGCGCCATCAACAACACATGCGAAAGAGGCAGAATCCAAGTCTTCTTGCGAGCAATAGCTCATGTGAAACTGCTTGTCTATTTTTCCTTCATTCCTATAATAAAATGTGTATTAGTAGTTGTTACAATTTGTTCTCTAAAAATTACTCATCGGAAATGCGTAGAGAAAACAATTTCCGAGTACAAAATAGGTGTAAAAAGCTTACCGTTGTAGGAGAATTTCCCTTGTCACATGCATGTTCAACCTTGTAAGACTTTTTCTACCCAAAACCATATGTAAAATATTATGCAACTGAAACAAGCGTTTAGAAATGACTTAAGAAATGAAAACACTTGTTCAACGGCAACAAACACAATTAGGAATCCATAGCAATAAGAAACAGGATCCGAAAAAGGTTTGTTAATTAATTGGTTTACAAATCTTAGCTAAAAATGAGAAAATGAAAGTGGAATGCCTTTTATAGGCTAACGGCAGAAATGCAGAGTAACTGATTGTGGCGCCAAAGTCTAACAAACTTTGAATATTTATAATTCCAGCCCCTCGTCTTTTAGGAATGTTGACATTTGGTCCTTATTACTTTTGACCCGTAACAGTAACTAATTCCATGCTGGTTTATGGCTGTTCAATCCATAGTCATTCATCTAGTATTTAGCTTCTAACTTCCAGATATTAGGTGCACCACAAACCAGCAGTTACCAGCAAAATAATTTCTTGTACATTACTAATCACTAACAGTTTTATTGAGTAATAGAATATTCACACTAACATTGAGCATATTAATCATATGCTAAGACATTCAATCAAAGTACATTAGTAAGCGAAAGAAAAATTAGATCAGTGTGTGAAACAGAGTACATGTTCTGTGGAAGAAAAATGCGGTTACTGATATAGCACTGGAGGAGTAAGCTGAAACCAATGAAGATTGATTTCATAAGAGCTGGAAACTAAACCGCATGTTTGTTGCTAGCTTTGTGGAAGGGTTCGAGTGTGCATTTACTCTACCCAGACTAGTGATCCATTGTAGAGACCACAGTGTGCTGACTTGAGAAAATTTCCAATGCTTCTAATATTAGCGATTGAGTAACAAAACAGAATTTTACTAACCAAAGAAATATCAGCATTCACTATTCAGATTAAGACTAAAACACTACCGTCCAAAATCCAGTAGCAAAACCAGCAATAGCTTTAGTATAAAACCATCTCTGAAGTTCATCTTTGGCCTCGCCATCACTCTTACTTTCGCCAACCACAGGTGTTACTTCAATTTCTTTATCTTCGGGACAATATTTGGATAGGTGAGGTCCACATAACCCGCATTTCCAATGTACCTTGAAGCTTCAAAGGACTGGAGTTGAGTGCTAGATGGAATCCTCCCAGACAAGTTGTTATGCGAGATGTCAAGATAATCTAAAAACCTCATCTGAGACATGCTTGATTGCAACCCTCCTGATAAATCCAAAGTTTCAAGTTCATTTGACCAATGTCTCTTGGGATCTCTCCACTTAAAGAGTTGTTTGACAAAGTCTAGTACTAACAATCCATGCAGATTGACAATTTCATATGGGATGTGTCCTGTCAGATTGTTGCTGGACAAATAGATGGCCTTCACTAATCTCATACTGCTGCTAAATTCATTTACCTTTCCTTGCCACTTGATCATCGCACTGTCAACAAAGTTATTGTAAATTTCATCATAATAAATATAACTATCATTAGCTGAAAAGTCATCTAAAAGCCATGAAAAATGATGTACATTCTGTTTCACAAAGAGCCCTTTTTGAGTCATGGTAGTAAGAATATTCAAACACGATGGTATTGATCCATGCAGGTTGTTTATTGAAAAGTCTAGGATTTGAAGATTTACTAATGGACATATTTCTAAAGGAATGATTCCAAATAAACTGTTTGATCTTAGGCTAAGATAATACAACCCTGAAAAGCTTTTGCCGATCCAAACAGGAATATTTCCAATAAACTTGTTGGCCCCCAAATTCAAAAGGCTTAACTTGGTGCAATTCCTAAAAGACAAAAGGTTTTCACCAGAGAAGTTGTATAAACACAGGATCTTAAGTTGGTCCAAATATCTCATAGAGGAAGCCTTCCAGAAAGAAAGTTGTATCCTAGATTGAGAACTCTTAGTTCGGTCAAATTCCACAAACAGTCCAGAAGTTGTCGGTTAATGAGTTACTTGAGAGATCAAGAAATTCCAACCCTTCATACATATGGCAAAAGAAAGAGATTCCTCCATGAAATTTGTTTCTCGAAAGATTAAGAAAACTTATAACCGGGGGAAAAGCAGGTATAGGACCATGAAATAGTTCCATCTAAATGATTCGAAGATAGGTTCAACTGTTCAAGTATATTAGGGATGAAAAGTTTTGGATGACATGAGACAATGACTCTGTGAATTGGTTACTTGAAGCATGCAATACTCCTAACGTAGCTGATGTACATCAAGACAAGGTGCTCAGAAAGTCTGAAAGTTTCCCATCAAACATGTTGCCAGAGATAGAGAGCTCTAAGCCTATAGCCAAATAATGGGCACAACCCATGATATATGGATGAGTTGAGATTGTTGTTATTGAGAATACCACAATGGGGTTCACCGAATTCTTCAATAGCTGTTCGACATTGGTAATCACTAATTTCCTCACAAAACAAACATTTGAAGAATTAAACTCTAATAACATATAAGACCATTTAATGCCTTAACTCAAAACAAGAAACAGACATGTATAGCAAATAAAAACTCTAAGACTGGCCGTTATGCAATGCTCCATCACGTGTGGTTGCCTTACGTGGCACCACCATGACGCGTCGAGCACCTCTACACATCTCTCCCCTCTACGCAACATCCAGACCACCAAACCAAATTTGACTGTTTTTGTCTGAAATGTGGGAGTGAAGTGTATTACAGGGTATATTTGTGTGATGAGTTTGGTGGTTACCGCTACAGGGTCTGGTGAAGGGAGTGAATGCTGATGTAAGGTGAGGTGGCGGTGGTCGTTTTGGTCGCCATTACTACTAATCTAACGATACAAACATAATCAAATCCTAATAACTTATTCAATCGAAAGGTTGGCTTAATTGGAATGTGTGTGTTTGTGTTTGAGGTTAGGGATTGTAAAAGAGTGATTCGTTTCGGATTTTGGGGGCTTTTATTGATGTGAAAAGTTGGTCAAAGTCAATGTTTTTAAGTTGGGTTTGTCTAGGCTTTGGTTTGGATTGGTTACATTATTGGGTCAATAGGGTAGCTCAATAAATAAAAGTAATAATTTGCCAGTTTACCTATTTTATTTTTACTCTTAGAGCACACGGTGTAATGATTATTTCCCACGTTATTCCTTCACTTGCGTGCATTAACGTGCGTTATACCATACCGGGGTGTTGCATTAAAACCACGTTAACGTGGTGTTAAATTTGTCAACATCATCTATGTATCGGCTTACTGATTATATTAATTTAGAAGTTAGTAAGGTGTTTAACTTTGCTTTTGGGGGACGATAGATAATATTAGAACCCAAACAAGGGTCCTAGGGAAAGGAATTACTAGGGGTTGGATTGAATGTTAAATGGCTTAATAAACCTTTCAATCCAGTTAGACAAAAAGTTTTTGGCCCTGCTCGAGAACCAATCAAAAGAACATTGCTTTACATCATTAAGGATCGACTCTTTATCAGGCTTCTTAACCGCAGAAACATACTCTTTATGATATTTCCAGAAAATCCAAATAGTTGTTCGGATGACCACATCAATATTAGAAATGGTATTTCCCCATAATCAGATATTTAGCATTCAACACAATATAGGATACATGGCATGCAATATAAAATAACTAATAACAGGGGCTAAGTCCAATAAAGATCACTAATATGGGTTGACTAATAATCAAAACGACATAACCTGTTTAACTACAAAACCAAAGGATATATTTCCTCCAAACGTAAATATTACAGTATTAGTTATGATATGCTCAAAGTTACAAACGATGATGAATCGATACATGTACTTTAGTGTTTTCTATTAATTCGAAACCTACGACACAAATCCAAAATGCAAGTCGATCAACTGCAATGTCAACACTAATCATAATCACAACATAATTTAAATGTATGAGCTTAAACCAACGAGGTTATGAGGATAATGTTTTCCGAAAGCATGGCCTTTGCGTTGTCTTGTATCTAAAACTCGTTTGGAGGTGGTCAAACATGTCACACACAAGTCAATATTACGTACATTGTTTAAAATTTGAAAGTATTTTGGCGATTTCGGTAATAGATAATGTTGGTTACGTACTTCATTTCCTTTGAAAAAATATATTACGTATCTTTAGACTTCAATATAATTTTTTTTTCATAAATAATGTTGGTTTTCTTTAACTGTTAGTGTTATTGACGGCTTATATATGCAATGCATTTACTCTATATATATATTAACTTCAATTATAGTGTATATCAGTGTTGCAAAACAAGGCCTACAAGGCCGATTAATCGCCGATTAGGTGCTACAAGGCCACCAACCTTTCCGATTTGTGTAAATCGGTCAAATAACTCGATCAACCGTGGTCAACGACGGTTAATGATGGTCAACGGTGGTCAAGCTTGTCCGAAACCTTCAAACCTTGCTAGAAATACCCAATACTCGCCGTAAAATTGTTTAATAAGTTAGACTTGTTGTTTATATCTATTTCAAGATGTTTTTTTAAGAACAATCTTGCGGGTAATACCTAAAATTTGTCGGAAATACCTAAAACTTGCCGAAAATACAGAAAACTTGTCGAAAATGCCAATCCGATTAATCACCGATTAATCCCGCCTAGACCGATTACAAGCTAAAGGGGGGTCGACCGCCCTACTACCGATTCACGATTTTTGCAACCTTGGTGTATATCATTTGTCAGTTGTCAAAAACTTAAGATACTTATTTCTAGAAAGCTACTAAAAATTTAAAAAGAAACTCCTAAAAATAAGAAGATAAACGTTACATAAAACATTTTATACAACGTCAACCTTCTTGTTAATCTATTAAATGTGTTTGTACACTATTTTTTGAGACAAATATAAATAGTAAGGTGAACATTATGTATTACTCTATGTATATTAACTTCGATTATAGTGTATATAGTTTGTCGGTTGTTAGAAACTTAAGATACTTATTTCTAGAAAGCTACTAAAAATTAAGAAATAAAAATTAAAATACAAAGTTCTAAAAACCTACATTTTATACAATATAAACCTTGTTAATAGTCAAACAAATGTGTTTGTAATTATAAAATATATATGTTTTACATCACCCACCAATGTGGGACATCTAGAAACACAATGTGTAAAATCTTTTTTCATAAAATTTACAGACAAAGCCAGACGTTCACATTTTTATCCACTCACATGTACACCTCCAAACGAGTTTTATCTACAAGTGCAAGGCAAAGACATTATCATCTAAACTTCTTGGGTTTGAGTTCATAAATGTGAAGTTATGTTGTGAGTATGATTAGTGTTGACTTGCATATTGGAGTTTCTTCGTTTGTAACTTAATTAAGCATATCATAACTAATAGTCTCTACGCTTAAATTAACGAAAGATCTCATTTGATGTTGTATTAGGCATATGAATTACTAACTTCTAAATTAATGTGATTACACAAATGGTGTTGAATTGTACCATATGTACATTATGAGTTTGGTAAAAGCCGTAAGAGTATTGTTGTATTATGAAGAACACGTACTATTTTAATAGTTTGGCTTGCTAATACGGAGTAATATACTCGAGAGTTCACGTTAACATATACTGTACTATATACAACTATTGACTAAAAGCCAACGTTCAAATCTAGCTAACTTTACATAGCAAGTTTTAGACCCCATCTATATATGCAAGCTTAAAGAAAAGAAAGTCAAACTAGCTTCAAGAACATAAATATGTGAAAAACGAATTTGGAGAACCAGAATGGCTTAGCTCCTTCGTGGTCTCATTTTTTCTAGTCTTTTGTTGCAGTATCTTTTAGCCTTTTTACTATGTCATTTATACGCATTTGCAATCGTCTTGCATGTTCACGGACAGGGGCGGAACTAGGAGCCAAGTTTAGGGGTAGCGAAATACGAAAATTTGTTTAGGGGTAGCGAAAATTTGTTTCAGGGGTCGCGAAATGGCCAAAAATCGCCAAAAATCGCCAAAAATTCCACTACCGGGTAAAAGTTCAGGGGTAGCGACCGCTACCCCTGGCTTGCATGTACATCCGCCCCTGTTCACGGACATGGCTGAGTTTCTGGTTCCTGGTTGAACTAGTTTTTTATTCAAAATTGGTTTTCAGAGATTAAGCTGGTTTCTGATTTAACCGTTTAAGCTGGTTTCGTTTAAGTTTGGTAGAATGCATATAAAATATGCTCTTTTAATTATCAGTGGAAAATGATAATTAAAAGTTAAAACTATGGTTGTAGTTCGTCATAATTATTGGATATTTATAAAACTAATACCTGTTTTTTAAATGTTTTTGTTCTCTTTAACAGATCACCTAATCTTATCTATCTCGAGATTATATCTTCTGAGTTTAGTGCTGGAAGCTTATGTAAAGCATTGAAGAAGCTTCCAGAATTGGATGTGTTTTACACACTGAGCCTGTTTGTAGGATCCATTTTCTGCCATGTACGTATGCAATCTCATGAAACTCGGTAACTAATCTTCTGCTAATGATTTTGTATAATCTTAGGGGCTGTATATTCTTATTCACATATGAAAGGAGTAATAATCTTTGAAAAAAGAAGCAGATGCTTTGTTTATAGCTGTGTACCTTGGTCCTTTCATTCCATCTTTTATGTGTTAAAATAATTAAGGCTATTCATAGTGTTAACTTTATTAAAAGCGAAGGATTTAACGAAATGTTTGTAATTTTGAATCGAATTTTGGTTTCAATCCCATTAGATGATTTTTGCAATAGTAACAAACTCCTTGTAGGCTGATTGGGGTTTATATGAAGATATCCAAATCAGTCATATTGCAAATCAAGACAGCCTAGAAGAGATATGTGGTGTGAAATAATCAAACTGCTTTCATACTCTAGAATTCTTTACAAGATTTAAGAAGCTTAACACTTTTTGGGCTGATTGGTTAACAATTCAATTTCCTCTTGTATTGTATGTATGATTGTGTAATCTTCTTGATTTACTCTAGTTCCTTACTAGCTCGTTTGTATAAGTGTAAGAGAGTGGTAGTTTGCTGTTGAAAAAGGTGATTGTTTTAGCATTGCACATGTTGTTTTATCACATGGAAAATTGGGTAAGATCGCTACCTATAGAGATCCAATAAAGTTAAAAAGGCGAGCCAGTTGTGCAAAGAAACCAAATTATGGGCCATTTTTTTTTTTTTTGAAAAAACTAAGTTCGCGATCCCACATCAAACAAAATTTTACTTGGTTATATACCTTAGTGCATATGGTTCATATAAGTTGAGATTAGCACACTTGTTGTTGGTGTGCCATCGTTGACGGTGGTAAATGTAAATATTAGTTACCGTCCATAGAGGAATACCAACAATTTATAATGCAAGTTCTCAAACTTTTTTCTTCACACCTTACTAAAATTAATGTTTAAACTATTTTATTTTTACACCTTACAAAAATTAACAATATTTAAACTAAAAAAGTGCAATTTGAATCTAGTTTGCGTTGTAACGCCAATCTAGGCAGCTTCAGCCGTTTATAGAGTCAGCAAATTAGTAGAAGTTACACCTCAAAAGTCCTTCACTGATAGCGAAAATAATACCGTAAATACCAAGCTACCTTGTTTAATTTGATAACTAGAACGGTACCCGCGCAATGCGGCGGCGGGTACCTGTGACTATATTTTGCATTATTCGGTTATTCGATTACACATTTAGTTGTTTTATGCTTTATAAGTAGAGATGATAGAGATGGTTAAGTCAAATAAGTTTAGTTTGAACAACCAATCTGCTTCCTAAAAAACTTCCTAACCAACTTAATAACCAACCTGCTTACTCACCAATTAATTTTGAAATCCTTCCATAATAAGCAAGTAAAAGTCTGAATTTTAAGCTTTAGAATAGTACCAAATGCATTATATAGTAGTATAGATTAGCTTTTGTAAATTAATGGCTTGCATATAATATTTAGAAGCTTTTTGTTGCTACAATGAATTTTGTAAACCATTGATTGTTGTAACAAAATGTAAAGTGTTTCTAATTAAGTCATTCATGCTATCTGTTATATAGCATGTGTTTCGGATATGGAGCCGTAATTACACATGACGTGATTAAGTTAGATATAATTTTCTATAACAAATATCACGACAGTACTTATGTTTGGTTTTAACCTCTACACTAATATATATCACCAATAATTAGGCTAAAAGTATAAACACACGAGAAAACAAATAAGAATGCAGTTAAAAAAAAATAAAATAAAAAAATAAATCTTTGAGCACATCTCAACGCATCTATATAACAATGTTTGCCTAAAATATAGTCTTGCCTTTTCTTGCATATAAAACTCGTTTAAATGTGTGTGAGTGGCTGGATAGAAATGTTTGTGTGTAAAAGTTTTGAAACTAAAGATAATTTTAGAACTAAATGTCATAAGTTTTGACAATACATTTGTTTTTTTATATAAGATCATTTGAGAACCAAACTTTTTTTACATATCAAGGGACGAATCTCCACCCTTCATCTTCCCTCAATCTTTATTTGATTTAATGGATGAGATTAATCCCAACAATTTAAAAAACCCACTTTCATCCTTTTTTCAAATATTAATATCTTTCAAACCGTTAATCGTTAAGCGAAAAAAATATACCGTTACGACGAGCATTTAATTATCTTTCTATAGATATGAATTTTGACATGTTTTCGACAATTTTTTTTTGTTTTTTGTTTTTTTTTCACGTTTCTTTTCGTGGCCGAAAAAATCATATATGATATATCATATATGATATATAATAGCATATATGATATGTAGTATCATATATGATATGTACATATCATATATGATATGTAATGTCATATATGATATATCATATTATGACATATCATATATAATAGCATATATGATATGTAGTATCATATATGATATGTACATATCATATATGATATGTAATGTCATAGATATATCATATTATGACATATCATATATGATATGTAATGTCATATATGATATATCATATATGATTTTTTCGGCCACGAAAAAAAACGTGAAAAAAATGATTTTTTTTTTGTCGAAAATATATCAAAGTGCCCGCCTATAAAAAGATAATTAAATGCTTGTCGCGATGGTATAATTATTTTCGCTTAACGGTTTAAGAGATATTTAAATTATAAACAATGGATAAAATATTAAAATGCTTTTAATCTCAACAATTGATTTCTTTTTAGATGGATGGTGGGGATGAGTCCCTTGGTATGTAAGAAAAGTTTGGTATTTAATATAACTCTCCTCTTTGCTTTTTAAACTGAATGTCAGAAGTTTTTGACAATACAGTTTCTTTTTTAAAAAGGAAAAGTTAACGTTCAAAATAACATGTAATAGATACGTTGAATATCATAAACAAAAAAGCTTTTGAAAACATGAAAAAGTTAATGAATGATACAAGTTAATGACCAGGTTTTGTACATGAAGTTTGTCAAACCACTTGTATACAACCTAGCCAATAACATATTATTAATATCAACTTACCCAACCCATATGACTTTAGTATATAAGATATTAAGTTTTTCTTTTTACTAGCTATGTGGGATTAGAAAGAAGCTTAAATGAATATAACAAAATTAAACTATTCACTTTTTTTAAGCCATGGTTCTTAATTCATCCCTACTCAAACTTTAAATCCACACCTTTTACCAATGAATTTAGCATACTTTTTTTTAGTAGTATGTAATATTCAATTGCTAGCGTATTTAGCAGCTAAAAAACACGCAACATGATTTATGATGATACGTTGATTCACGGTCTAAATGATGAGTCTTGATTGCCGAACATGTGGACATGTTCATCTATATCACTCAAGAAATAAGATGTATCGTTAAATTCACAACTTTTACCAATGAATTTAGCATGCTTTTTCAGTAGTATGTAATATTCGATTGATAGCGTATTTAGCAACTAAAAAACAGGCAATATGATTTACTTCATGCATTGCTCCGTGTATTACTACCTTTTTTGGGCTACCAATCCAAAATGTGAACATACCGTGTGTTCTTCATAATACAACATATAATCAATAAGCCGATACACAAATGGTAATTAATTGTACCATGTACATTACGAGTTCCGTAAAAGCCGTAATGGTTAATTTGGAAGTTAGTAAGGCGTTTAAATTTGTTTTTGAGGGACGGCAGATAATATTAAAACCCAAGCAAGGAGCTTAGGGAAAGGAATTACAAGGGGTTGGATTGAATGTTGGATGGCTTAATAAACCAATCAATCCAATTAAACAAAAAGTCTTTGGACCTGCTCGAGAACATTGTTTTACATCAGTAAGGATTGACTCTTTATTAGGCTTCTTGACAGCAAAAACATACTCGTTGCAATATCTTGAGAGAATCCAAATAGTTGTTCGGATGACCACATCAAAACGAGTAAGCGTTTAACTACTAAAACAAAGGAGATATTTCCTCCGAACATATATATTATTAGTTATGATATGCTCAAAGTTACTAACGAAGAAAAGATGCATGTACTTCATAACTTGCTATTAATCTGAAACCTATGACGAAACTCAAAAATTCAAGTCAACTGCAATGTGAACACTAATCATACCCACAACATAACTTAAAATGCATGAACTCAAACCCAAGAAGTTTAGATGATAACGTTTGCCGAAAACATAGTCTTTGCCTTGTATATAAAAGTAGTTTGGAGGTGGTCAATGGATAAAAATGTGAACTTAATTGTGGTTTTGTGTGTAAAAGTTTTAAAAATAAAGAACGGGTATATATAGTGGTTGAAAATGGACTTGCACATTGTATTTCTAAATGTCCCACATTGGTGGGTGATATAAAAGAAAGATAGTTTATAAGTACAAACACCTTTTGTTTGTTTAGAAAGTAAATGCATACAAGGAGTACTTTCTTTTTTGTTAATTTTTCATTAGCTTTAGTGGCTTTTAAGAGTGGTGGCAGTGGTTCGGTATGCATCCATGCCGAGCGGGTACACCGCCGCCTCCACAGCGGCATGGATGTGGTATCGTGGTTTGCGTCAATAATTTCCGATTCGGTATGGAGCAAAGCACAAGAAATATAGACGTTGGGATGTATTTAATTGATGGCAATGTAGCCGTTGGGAGCGTGGGTTCAAAAAAAAAATTCCTCCTATATATATTTGACAAAATCATATATATAAAAGGGGAGCTTTATTTTCAGAACCCTGTTAAGTGCGGGAACTGCGAGAACTCCAATTTTGCATTAGAAAACATGCATGTTCATATAAAACATGTATGTTTTCTTACATACACCTTAATACACATACCTGCGTAACATACATGTTCATATAAAACCATTTTGCATTGATATGTTCACTTAATAGTGTTTTATATGAACATGTATGTTACGCAGGTATGCGTATTAAGGTGTATGTAAGAAAACATACATGTTTTATATGAACATTAGGGGTGTTCATGGGGCGGTTCGCCTCGGTTCGGTTAAAGATTTTAACTATCCATCGCGGGGCGGGTAGTTCATTTTACTATCCAAAACCGAACCGTACTAGGCGGGTAACCGGACATGCGGGTACCCGAAATGAGCGGTTACTCGCGGTTCGGGTCACGGTTAACCATTTTAAAAAATTAATCGAATCAAATAAGACGAACAATAACCAAAATTAGAACGTAATTGTAAAATTAAATAACGTTGAAGAGATTATAGCCATTGTAAAGTTGTTTCGTCACAATAAAAACATTCAAATTATCATATGTAACAAAATAACTAATACTATTTATCTGACGTCTAAGGTTATGATCACTTTGATCCTATGAAATTCATGGATGTTAATAAATGATTACATTAGGTAAGTAAAAATGCGTTATACGATAAAAGTAGTACAGAAATATTGTTAATACTTGTACGTTTTTATGAATGGTTTGTTGAAACCTACATGTATATTATACACGGTTCGGTTTGTGTAACCGTAGATAACTAAAAGTAAAACCCAAAACCAAACCATGATGAGCGGGTTTTTCCGGTTTCGGGTTTTCTCGGTTTCGGTTTCTTCGGTTATCGGTTTTTTTTCGGTTTCGGATTGAGCGGATCGGCTCGGTTTGTCGGTTTCTCGGATTTTTTGAACACCCCTAATGAACATGCATGTTTTCTAATGCAAATTTGAAGTTCTCGCAGTTCCCGCACTTAACAGGGTTCTGAAAATAAAGTTACACTATATAAAATCACTTCCGATCCAAATTACATCTAACTTCTATATAATATATTTTTTAAAAAACTCGAGTACGCGGAGAAATATCGATGGCCTACCGAATTTTAGATATAGTTTTTTTTTTTTTTTAATTTTCTTTTAATATTAATGAAATATTATGTCTTTTTTAATTGTTCAATATAATTTATAAATATAAAAAATAAAAAAATAAATTTAGGTGATGTATGGGATCATGGTTGCCACTAAAAAAGTATGGTGAAGTATAGTTGAGGTATGAAATGAGGTGTAATGGTATTATTGATGGGTGGTGAGGTATGAATTTTTTTTTTGAGGCATGGTTGCCACCACCCTAAGAAATAACTATTCATTAGCTTTAGTGGCTTTTAAGAAATAAGTATCTTAAGTTTTTGACAATAGACAAACAAGGTAAAAAAAAAAAAAAAAAAAAAAAAGCTCGAGCTAAAGAAGCCAACACAAACACGCTCGAGCTAAAATTATAGGCTTCAAACAAGCTCGAGCATTGTAAATATAAACGAATCAGCCACGACTCGACTCGTTTCCATCCCACCTTTCGATTGCTCATGTATAATTAGGCCAAAAGCCTTTTGGTTCTTGCATAACATACTTCACATAGCTAGAGGTGGCCAAAACCTGGTTCTCGGAAAAACCGGTTCGAGTTCCAAACAGGTTTCAGTTCTCGGTCAAAGTCAAAGAACCGGTTTCGGTTTTTTTTAGATCCGAGGTCTAAAAAACCGGACCAGTATAACCGGTTCCGGTTCGGTTCCTGAACCAGTTCCTTGGAAAAACTGGTTGAACTGGTTCCAAAAAACCGGTGCTGAAAACCTTAACTTATTAAATGTTTTGTGGGCTTTGTGGGCTTCTTATAACGTTTTGTGGGCTTCGTGGTCTTATTAAATGGATCAATGGTTATTGAAAGTTTCACAGTAAACTAACAGTGGGCATATAAACTTAACAGTGGGTATAAATGAGGCTCGGTATCTGCTTGCGTCTTCATTTTGTCTCCAAACTGTTAGAAAAAAGTAAACTGCTTGAAAACATGATGTCTTTTCGGTATCTGCTTACTGTCTTCATTTTGTCTCTAATGGCTAGAAACCGGTTTGGAACCGATTTTTCCAAACCGGTTTACGAACCGATCAAGTGAGAAAAAAAGGCTATGATTCCTCAACTAAAACGGCCGATCAACACAGCACGAAGTAATGAAACTATCAACACCATCCAAGATACCAAAAATTTTAGTCGCGGGTGCAGGGAAAGTGGCGAGCATATCATTTCTAAAAACGTACCTAAAACGATTTCCAACAAGTCTAAACGGTAAAAATGATGCAGGCTTAGGACAGCATTGGTGAGTCGATGCGAAGTGGTAACAAGCACTAAATCACCCTAAAAACAACTGCAAGAAAAAAAAAATGGATTTATGCTTTAAAGCCAAGTAAGAAGCTTGTTAACCATGAAATGATTTAACGTTCAAAATTACATGTAATAATTACTTTGAATATCATGAACAAGCTTTTGAAAATATAAAAAGTTCATGAATCATACAAAGTTAGCGGCCAACTGATACAAGTAGTTTGTAAAACCACTCACGTATCACCTAGCCAAATAACATAATATTAGTATCAACTTATCCAATCCACATGACTTTAGTATATAAGCTACCAAGTTTTTCTTTCTACTACCAATGTGGGAATAGAAAGAAGCTTTTATCAAAAAGTTTACACGAGCCACAATTCTTCAAATCCACCCCTTCTAAAATAAGTAATATAAAATCTATTCAAAATTAATGGTTATGTCCTGTGCATCCAAGCGACCATATATCAACAGCATCCAAGCGACAAAAATCAATAGTCGCAGAAGCCGGACAAGTGACAATCCTATCAATTCTAAAAGCATTTCCAAGATGTAGAAATGGTTAAAAAATGTAACCCACCCCCAAAAAGGCAAGAGCCAGATGATGCACACAGGTGGCATTAGCTGTTGATGATAAAATTCAAATAAGCAACATTGTTGATAATTGTGTAGACGTACCGCAAGTCCGCAAGTACTCCAGTTAGAGCTAAGATATACCACATGATAACCAACAAAACAGTAGCAAACTTGAAAAACAGAAAAGTAGCAAACTTAGAGATATGTTTTTTGACATCAACTCAAACAGAATAAAAGTAGCATGTACAGTGTACTTCGTTACTCGCTATTAATCCGAAACCTACGACAAAACTCCAAAATGAAGTCAACCGCAATGTCAACACTAATCATACTCACAACATAATTTACAATGCATGAACTTAAACCAAAGAAGACTAGATCATAATGTTTGCCTAAAACATAGTTTTTGCTTTGGCTTGTAAATAAAACTCGTTTGAAGGTGTGTGAGTGAATAGAAATGTTTGTGAGTAAAAGTTTTGAAACTGAAGATCGTTTGTAATTGTTGAAAATGGTCTAGCACATTGTATTTCTTGTTGTCCCACATTGGCGCGTGATGTAAAACAAAGATTGTTTATAACCACAAGCAAGTTCTTTTGGGTTAGAGAAAGAAATACATTCCAAATGTTGTCGTAATATGATATTGCACGCAATGTAGAAGGTATTTCTTCTTCTTTTGTTAATTTTTCATTAGCTTTAGTGGCTTTTAAGAAATAAAAGTAGCTTAAGTTTTTGACAATAGACAAACGAGGTCACAAACAAGAGTTAGAACTATGAGCTTTTCCAAATTTATTAAGCACTTATGACCAATAAAGAAGCCAACACAAACACGCTCGAGCTAAAACTATAGGCTCCAAACAAGCTCGAGCATTGTAAATATAAACGAATCAGGCTCGACTCGACTCGTTTCCATCCTACCTTTCGATTGCTCATGTATAGTTAGGCCAAAAGCCTTTTGGTTCTTGCATTTCACATAGCCAAGCATGCGGTCGGATTATGATTCATGTACCATGCCAAACCCGATATATGTATAAACGAGCAGTTTACGTTTTCTTTGTGTATGATAGATGCGTACGCAACTAAATGGGTAAGTGAATATCATTCCACGCATGGTTTCTTGAGTTAATTCGTATACTCGCATTTTTTAATTTTTATGTGCTTCAAGTTTGACTCCTTTTTTTTTTTTTTTTTTTTTTTTTTTTTTTTTAATATTTAAGGTTGCATCTTGTAAATAAAGAATTGCCCATTTAAAGTTATAAATTTAGAAATTTAAACCTTGTGCGTTGTATGATACACCTTTTGTATAGTAACAAAATTCGGTCCATTTTCATCTGCTGTAACTTGTAACCCACCCCAATTGGGCGCCACCTTATTTTAAAAACTTAATACCGATTTTTATTCATACACAAAAATATCAAATCCATTATAATTAAAAAATATATAAATAAATAAAAATCCTAAAGCACTATTTGCAGCTTCGATATCACTTTGGTCGCAATGAAGGTGCGTTTGGTATCATATTTGAATTACATTTTAGGTTGTATGTTTTAGTCAGATATGAGAATAGTCAATTCCAAAGCTTATTTTGATGACTAACCTTTCGCTGTAATAATAATTTCGGTACGATTAAGTTATAGTGGTTGCAAAAATGTCATTTATAACTCAAGCATGTGAGTATTGCACTATATACTTACTTTTATCATTATTGTATTTCAATATTACATGTCTTGAATGATGCACGTATATGCTCAAAGAAATCATGACAAAAAAATGCTTTTGTGTGTGTGTGATTTTAAAGATTTTATTTAGTTTGTTGTTAATTTCTTTGTAAGGGTAATGTTGTGAAAGTTACATACAAAAAGTTATTTATGCCTTCTGTATAATTTTATTTATTTATTTATTTATTTATGTTTACTAGTTATAATACCTGTGCACGCACAGGGTTTTTAAAATTTCGTTATAATTATGTATTATTATCGATTAAGAAATGAACCACTTTATATGTTTCAAATGGTTTTACTTGGTGGACTAAAAATAAAAAAATCTTATGTATATGTTATAACCTACCTATTATTTTAAGAGAATGCTTTTGAATTAAAAATTATATTTTATTATTCAAGCAAAATCACATGACGATACTTGACTTGCATGAGATGTTAGTGATATATGCTTTTAGTTTTGCAAACACGTGCTATCAATTTACAATGTGTTTTGTAATTGTGATATTTCTTTTACTTATATTTTTGTTAAAATATGTAGCATATTTAAATAGATTTGAAAATTGATTCATTTTCTTAATTATTAATAACCATCATATCATTTTTACTAATGTACCTTTTTTGTTTGAAAAGTTGTATTTTCATAAGTTTGTGTTATTTACTTCTCATGTTTGATCATAAAATTACCAAATTAACATAGATGCTTACACTATAGCTTCTTTATTACATAAAGAGAAACAAAAAAAGATGTAATGGGTAGAACTCAAATTTAATCTTACGTTTATGTATAATGTATAAGAATAAGTTTTCTCTAACCCGAACTATATAAGGAAATTATGATTACTTGTATAAGTAAATTATAAATGAATGAAAAAGATGACAAAGAGTATATTCGCAAGTCTTTTAGGATTGTTTGAATCCTTACCAACCTTTCACTTTAATGCAACTTTCTTCACAATTGGCCTAAATCATCAAGGTAAAAGACACCCATATTTTAGACTGTTGGTTGACACCCATAATACCAATGACAGCAAACACCTGCTAAGTTTCATTAACTCATTCAAAGACAAATTACACTCCGAAAAGAATTCCTACCATAAAATTCCTCATATAGGCACTAAAACACATCTTTGGTACATTAAAATACATTCTATATTAAACAATGACTATCTAACCCGTGTATTTGTTTGGTTTTTTTAATAATTAGCTTTGTATAACGTTTTTAACTCACATACATGTTGAGGTTGAGGTTGATTTTGTTGTTTAACTTTAACTATTGATATCATGTTGTACAAAATGTGTGAATTTAGTAGCACATAATGAGTGTTGATGAAGTTAAAATATGCTCCGTAAAGTTTTTAAAATTTTTATGGATACCATATACAAATTTTAAATAACAATTTCATGATTTGTTGTTATAAGTATAATCGCGTATATTTATTTTCATATCACAATATCGTGCTTACCATTTGATATTTATATTCTCGTTACTAATAATTTAACCGTATTTCAAACCTGTGTACGCATAAATTAAATTTTTAAATAGTAATATGAGTCCTTATTTAAAAAAATATTCTAATTGATGAAAGTTTAAAACTAATATTAGTTAAAAAAAATATTTAACGTATATTAAAACTAATTTGCATATTTACCAAATTTTATAATTTTAATGGATCAAAGTCTAAAAACTAATACTAATACTCATGTGATTTTAAACAAAGTTAATATTATAAAGTATAGGGGGTATAAAGTTCAAGGGGTTATGTGTGTTTTTTATAAAGTTATTAAAAAACATGGAAACTTGTAATTTTACACTTTACTCTATATAAATTATTTAAAATTCAATCACTAAAGTTTTATTAATTACTTCCTCTTTTTTTAAGTTTTTGTTTTCATAAATTTGACACCAATATTTTTATGCATTTTTTTTCTTAACCAAATTTCTTCACAAAATTTATTAAGTTTGACCAAAATCAATTTAATTTTGACTTTTTATTGACCAATCACGTTGCTCGATTTTGCCTACGTGGCAAAATCGAGCTCTGCTATTGGTCCAATTTTTTTTTCAATGAGAAGGGATTTGCAAAAACACTCCGAAATGATGTAATTCTTTTATTATATAAAAGATGTAGCAGTACCATTTTCGTTTCATACATCTATTAAGTATACAATACTAGTGCAGTTTAACAACTCCGATCTAACATATCATTTATTTACATATTCTCAACAATATATCGCTTAGATATACATATTACTTTTCATAATAATTAAGTTGAAAACTGTTATTTAACGGTTTTCCATTTAACTCTGTGAATTCATGGGTCATTGAACATTTGAACTAGTATACGCATTGCATATATAACCAGTAAATAATAGTACAACGTTTAGAGAAAAGCTACATTAATTATTAAAAAATTATGTGGTTTGAGTCTGCCGTCTATTTTTCTTAACTATTATTAGGTCAAAAAAAAAAAAAAAAAAAAAAAAAAAAGTTAGACTTTGAGCTTTACCAACAAAGAAGCCAAATTTAATTTAGCACTTAAGACCGATAAAAAAGCCAACACAAACACAATTCACAGTTGTATTTAAAATATATATTGGTTACTTGCTATATTACAATGAGACTAATGATTTAACCTATATTTAAAATATATAACTAAGCCAATATAGCGAGTTACCAATTTAAAGTAGTTTGTGAATGTGTGAAACTTGTAAGCATGTCCTCACTGTAATTATCAATTCATGATCGAATTTATATAGTTATTTTGTGTGCAGACGTCATGTTCTCAACGTTATAGTTACAGACACAAATATGTTAGTTTCACTATGAACTTTCCAATTAGTGATCAAATATATTGTTGCTGAAGTCATTTTCGGAAGTAGTATAGAGTGTTTTGTATTTTGTCCTGGTACTTTTGTAAGTAGATACTGAGGCTGATAATCTTTTCGGTTCATATCATCTTTATCTATAACCTCATCCATCATCATTTTTCAATAGGGGGATCTGTTGGAATTATTATATCATGACCTTCATATAAATAAACCAAGTACATCAAAGTGAGCATGAGCGGAAGCAATTATAATAGATCGAATAACATGTAATTAATTAATCAATTATTTAAATAGTAAACATACCTTTATGATTCTAGCCCGAACAAGAATCAAAGCAATCTTCCGGAACCAAGAACCCTAATTAGGGTTTATAAGGATTATAAGAATTACCCCTTACCTTTTTGTAATTCAATCCAAGAATCAAACAATAATGTGTTTGAATCACGTTCTTGTACACACGTACTATAACATATTAAAGTTATGCTAGTAATTAAATCACAAAACTTAAACCAAGACTATATTAGTTTAACAAAAATCGACCATCCCTTGGAGAGGGCATGGATCGATCGATCAAAGAAAAAGAACAAGAGAGAAAAGATTTTAGGTTTTTGTGTGTGTGCACAAGAGTACCAAAAACCTAAATCTTTGATGTGTATATATACTAGAAGAAACTTAGAGCTCAAGTTTTGTGTGGGTTGGGTAAACCCATTGCAAACCGATCGGCCCTCAAGTAATGAGGGGATCCGGAACCTTCTTGACATCTAATTTCATTCTAGTCCTTGTTCTTTTAATTTAACGTCCATTAGTCATATATCTTAAATACTAATAAACGTTTATATGTTTTGTGATAATTAATAAATGAATACAACATTTATATTCAAGTATTAATCTTTAATACTCATACGTAAAGTGTGCAATCCCGTGATCTCGAGTTCGATCCTAACATACGACTACTAAAATAATGTCCATATTCTAACAGCTCCCACTTGGACATATTTTAATAGTGTAATCACATCGGTTAGCGTCTAGCAACACGCCGATGCCTCTAGTACGATTTCGAGTAAGGCTCCTGGAAAAACCTTTTAATGATTTCTCATTATTATTATCCTTTTGTTTCTAATACCACGTTAATAAGGATATGAATCAAAGTCATTCCTTAATTAACCATTCTGTTTCTCGTTGTTTATGATTGATCAAGATTACCAAATCTTCTGAACTTATTCAGGTGAGATATTGGGTGCGGCCGCACATGCATCTTACCAACCCTACGAGGGGCCCAGCAGTATTAAACTCCAAAAATAAATTTGAAGGAACAAATTCTATCTTGACTACAAGCAAAACCCACAAACTTTGTAACACTTCCGAAAACAACCCTTATGACTACCAGTTACGTATAGCGTTAAGTTGTTCCACAAAAATGTACTACATTCATGACACTTATCTTGCATCTCAAGTCTGAGGATAACTTCTCATGATTTACTTAATAACAAAATCCATAAAGTAACATCATGTAGTTGGGATAAGTCCTATATTCAGTATCATCGAATATCATCTGAAATGGCATGACTACGCATCAATATACTTTAAGTATATTATACCAACCTTCAGATTTGTCTTAATTTAATAATATTCCCATATTATTAACTAACAACGGACAATTTAAAAATAACCTTTATTCATGGATTTAAACATACAAATATAGGATACAATATATTATAAATTAAACATACCATGTATTTCAATTTATCATAATAATTGTTTAACATCCCTTATCCAAATACTAAATAGATCAATGCATGATAACTCTTGTTGATGGATTATGTCTCAAGCAATGACATTCATACTTGTTGACAAGACATAAATCATCCAACTTTGATCTATCGAAATTTTAAGAATACTTATTTCAAGAATTTAACTATTGAAATTCTTATATGTGCATAATCAACTATTTTGATAATGCCATATTTCATAAAAATGTGATACATCCTTAACCACCTATTAATGATAATTAAACTTCCAAACATTTTAAAGTTTAAAGTATTCTTATTCTTTTAATGTATAATGCAACTATGCTTTTAGTAAGCATAACTAGTACATATAGTCAAAGATGAAATCCTTACCATGACTAGTATTGAGTGTCATCTCAATTTCATTAGCATCATTGTATGCAACAACAATATGCTATTAAAACTTTCCGTAAACCATAATATCTATTGTGTAATGTTTGATGCCCTTCAAACTTTCAAGTTTGTTGGCTATGACAATTTTCACAACAATTGAAAAATTGTTCATCTATAGAATTATTTGAAGCTGTTCCAGATTTAGGATGTAATTCTATAATCAAACGTATTCATTTAGAATATTACGCAAGTTATCTAATAACTTTTTAATTAGATATTAATATTGACAAATCATCTTGTAATCAAGCATGATAAAACAAAACATGATGTTCATGAAAGATCTTTGAGTCATACTTAGATTTTATTCATGTCATACATATCTATATAGACTTTCTAAATAATATATCATGTTATACATATTAGATTTATTTACTGCACATGTTTCAACAATAAACATTGATTCCAAGGTTATATGTCTTATTTCCTAAATCTTACAAGTAAAATTTCATTCCATTCTAAGACTTAACATTTACTTATATGGAATATTACTTTTCATATGTTCTACAACATATATGATTTAAGAAATTAAACATAATACTCCCACTAGCTTTTAGGAATACTTAGAAATTATCTTATTTCAATTATAAATCAAAATATGAATTTAATAATTAAACATAAGAGTAATCTTCTAGATGCATGCATTTATCCATCCATGGATTATTGCACCATGTACACTTTCAAAGATTTATTTGAATTCATAAACTCCTTTTGATTACTTATCGTCCTCGCTCAAGTAATCTCTCAAGAAAGAGTTTTGATATTCCATTGTCAATGACAATCATAATCTTTGTATATTTAATGTGTTTAGAATAGAATATTCAATCACAGTTAATTGCTTAAATGTGATTAATAATCTTGTCATAAAACATACATTAAATACGTGTACAACATTGTCCATATGATTTCTATACAAAGATTTAAACCACAAAGGTTACCTAATCTTTGAAGAAACTCATCTTAATTTTCTAGTCTAACTATTAAGATAAATCAAATTTCAAAAAATGATTATTTTTATGGACAACATCTTAATCATTCATATCATGTATACTTTACCCAACTTCATATTTGGTAATGTATCATAATGATTATTAGGTTTATAATTATCCTGTAAATCATAGTCCTCAGCATATTAATCAAATATCTGAGATATATTGTTATTCTATGAATGATAATTCCATTATCTTGAGATTTAACATTTAAATATCAAACTTCATCATCATCTTGAGATTTAACATTTAAATGTCAAACTTTATCATGATATTTACTAGTGTATTTTAGAAGATTATGTATCTTGTAATTTTATCTTTTAAAGATCAAAACTCCCACTTGCTTTTAGTAATTTAAAGACTATCTTTAAATACCTAGCAAATAAAGAAACAATACAATGTTCTCTTTTGGGATATTACAAATACTTATTGATAGTTCCCGACTTAACTTTGTTAATAACCTCTTCATAAGCATTTAAACAAATTTAGAACTTCAATTTAAGACTTAATGTGATTCATCACATTCATCACATTCCATCATATGATAATGTCTTATTAATCTTCTATGTTGGAGTTTTATTAAATATGTCCAAGTCATACTCAACATTCTAACCTTGATAACTTTTGGAAGAAAAGAAGTCATAGTTATCTTTAATCAAACAATATAACAAGAGTTTGATTTTTCTAACTGAACATACCATAAACATTTGATATTTCATTAGTATTAATATTGTAAGACAATCTAACAATATTTAAGATAACCATATTCCTTTTTACTTGTTTATTTACCAACTAAGTCATTTTAATGGTATAATAATATTCAAGCCAATTACATGCTTTATAACACAAGTACTTTTTACAAAGTCACTTCATGTCCATGTCTTTACAAGAAAACATAAACTGTTATAATCCCACTAAACGTTATAAGTCATTTAACAATTTAATAACTTTATGTATATGTCTTAATAATAAAAAAACACAACAAGATAACGTCTTACTTTATTATAAGTCTTGTAACAATTAAAAGACTTTATGTTTATATGTTTACATGAAACATAAACATGTTTAACTAAAGTAATTATGAACACCATCTTTTGGTTTCAATAGTAATTTCAAGTTAATATATTACTTCACAATAATGTAAATAACATTATTTCTTCATTTATTTATGTCATTCCAAGAACACATAAATATTCAGATTGAAGTAGCATTAGATTACTTAATTAATTTATGTCATTCCATGAATTCATAAATCTATAAATTAAAGTAGTCTTGTTATCATATTGACACATGTTCTAATAGGTATCTAATTTAGAAACTGCAAATTTTCATAGTTCAATTACATCAGTTGATCTGCTAGTAATGAAAATATGAAATTCACCTTGTTGTTGAAATCTAGTTAAGCTCTCACATAACATAAATTATAACACCAAGTGTTTCTTGAATTATCCTAGTATAATTCATATTAGAACATTATTCTAATTTAGAAACTGCAAATTCTCATAGCTCAATCAGTTGATCTGCTAGTAATGAAATATGAAATTCACCTTGTTGTTGCAATCTAGCTAAGCTTTCACATAACATAAATTGTAACACCAAGTGTTTCTAGAATTAATATTAGAACATTATTCTCTTACCTTGTAGTCAAGAGAATCCATTAAATCATATCTTTATGAGTTGTTTCTTGCACACATTAAAGATAACATTTCTCCCACTTGTGCATGGAACAACCTCATATAGTTGATAAACAACATGCCATGCATTTGTTTATGTGTTCAATATGATTGTGTCATAGATTTTAGCATAACAAGTAGATGTAGAACAACACTATCTAGTAAGGAAACGTACAAGACTATCCTTAAAAGTATGAGTGTCTACACTTGGAAAGTAATTATCTTTAGCTACCAAGATATCAAAGCTTGTAACTCCCACTGAATTAAAGATCATTACAATAATTCCTTATTCAGTGATAAGTACACAATACTCCCACTGAATTTGACAACATTGTAAATGTTTCCTATCCAGTGAAAGCAAATAGTGTGCTTTTAACTTTCCTACACCTTTGAATGTCCATACGTAACAATTACTTATGTACTAAAAGTGTATTCTACTACATAAATGATGGACTATCCACCAAATGCTATTAACTTGAAAATTGGGCATGCAATTTCTTCCTTAATAGGTCTACCATCTTACAATGTATGTAGCACCTTTAAAATAGTCAAAACAACTAGTTTGTCTTTAAACATTTTGCAGTAATTAGTCTAGCTTCTAATTATAATAACTCATAAAATGTCATACATAATTTTCTGTTAACCAAATATCATATTTGTTACTAAGAATTTGATCACCGAATGAGGATGATAAAATCCCTATGAAAAATGTATGCAATTTTCTTAACCATTAACAATTTGCTGTGAGTTATATTAGAATTTAGACATATCTAATATTTCTATTATCCTTTCTCATTCATGAAAAGGAATAGGATTGTGTCTCACTCTTCCTTCATAGAATGGAGACTTCTTTTGTCTTTTAAGTAAATATTTCTTAATCAAACATTAGTTTGAAAACAGAACTAGATCAATTTACCAAAGCCCAAAGTGCGTTTACGGTTTGAACGTTGCATTAACACATTAAAACGAATTACAAAATTCAATTTCAGTATTTTCGATAATTAGATCTTTAAGAAAATAAAATACCCATTGGCAAATATTCATATAAACCATAGTATTTTCTTAAAGCTAGGATCCTAAATTGACATAGTACCATTACATCAGTTGATCTGCTAGTAATGATAGTATTCAACAAGGTAATTGTCGAACAATAATTGCCAATATCATATTGCAATTCCTAGATTTATGGGATCTACAATCACAAAACATTTGTATTGTAAGCATGTTTAGTCCCCATCTTAATGCCTTGAGTCCAAGTCTCACTTCCTACTCAATTTAAGTCGTCTAACTTAAAAACTGCAAACTCACAAATCCATCACATCAGTTGATCTGCTAGCAATGAATTTATGAAATTTACCTTTCCATTGCAATCTCGCCAAGTCTCACTTGACGTAAATTACAACTTCAAGTGTTCTTAATTAGATGGCATTCGACTTAATTTATAAGGGTATAACTATTTTGATGTGATCAAAATAATGTATGAAGAAGCATGCATACAACTTCATAACATTGGTTTTACAAAACATTTTTATTACCAATATGCTAAGAGTAAAATAACAAGGTTTTGATTGAGGTATCGGGTTCACCAATTAAAGAATAACCATCAATTATCGTCCACTATATCGTACTTTTGCATAAGCCCGAAAGCTTAGTGTTTCGGATAATCATTGTGGAATTGTGGATTATTCACCCTTAAGATGACAATGTACATGTAATGGTTGTTCGGTAAGTCTAATTTACACACAAACGAGCGTTAAGACAGAATGTTGTCTCTCTAAGGCCACAATTTAATGCGTTGCCATCCTTATACCCATCTTATAGTGTCTAAACTTCGGTCGAGCCTATTTAACCATTACGTACAATAACATCAATCAACCAATTCTTTGAGATTTAAACTCTTAAAAACCAAAACAATTTCGCCATTATTTAGTCCGTATTATTTTTCTATTATTCAAAAAATTACCCTTTTCGTTTATATAAACATGTCTAACACAATAAATAAACAAAACAAGTAATTATAATAAAAAAATAAAACAACTAAATAAACAAATATACATAATCATAACAATTAAATATGTATAAAACATGTAGCCACATGCAAATCTTATTCAATAGTCCTATTAATAATCAAATCTAGGTGTATTACGTATTAATTCAATTAGGGCTTTCTTCTTCTTGGAAAAAGAGCCACATACATCGATAAATCGATTGCGTAAGCCAAAATTAAATAAATACCACATAGCACATAATTGATTACTTAATATTGGAGTCTTCCCCAATTCGACATCTATTAATAAATTTACATGTTTCAATATAACTTAACCATTAATTCATATAAACAATTTAAACAATTTAAATTATAACAATAAAAATCCATGCAAATATGCACTTTTTCATGGATTTAGCTTAACAATTAACATATTGCACCAAGATCGTTTACTAAAACGCATAACAATTACATGACATCTTAGGGTTTCTAATCATATTAAAAAATTAAAAACCATAAACCCTAAAACCCTAATAAGGTCAATCGACCCATAAAATATTTTAGGGTTGGGAATCTAACAATTAAACCCTAAAAACATGTAACTAAACGAATCAAGATCCAATTTTTATGCGTTTCGATAATTAATTACACATTATAACGGCTCTAGATGCCACTGTTGGAATTATTATATCATGACTTTCATATAAATAAACCAAGTACATCAAAGTGAGCATGAGCGGAAGCAATTATAATAGATCGAATAACATGTAATTAATTAATCAATTATTTAAATAGTAAACATACCTTTATGATTCTAGCCCGAACAAGAATCAAAGCAATCTTCCGGAACCAAGAACCCTAATTAGGGTTTATAAGGATTATAAGAATTACCCCTTACCTTTTTGTAATTCAATCCAAGAATCAAAAAATAATGTGTTTGAATCACGTTCTTGTACACACGCACTATAACGTATTAAAGTTATGCTAGTAATTAAATCACAAAACTTAAACCAAGACTATATTAGTTTAACAAAAATCGACCATCCCTTGGAGAGGGCATGGATCGATCGATCAAAGAAAAAGAACAAGAGAGAAAAGATTTTAGGTTTTTGTGTGTGTGCACAAGAGTACCAAAAACCTAAATCTTTGATGTGTATATATACTAGAAGAAACTTAGAGCTCAAGTTTTGTGTGGGTTGGGTAAACCCATTGCAAACCGATCGGCCCTCAAGTAATGAGGGGATCCGGAACCTTCTTGACATCTAATTTCATTCTAGTCCTTGTTCTTTTAATTTAACGTCCATTAGTCATATATCTTAAATACTAATAAACGTTTATATGTTTTGTGATAATTAATAAATGAATACAACATTTATATTCAAGTATTAATCTTTAATACTCATACGTAAAGTGTGCAATCCCGTGATCTCGAGTTCGATCCTAACATACGACTACTAAAATAATGTCCATATTCTAACAGGATCTGCGTATGAAAAACTACACACTAGGTGAGCTATGGACTCTGCGAAAATACCAGGTTACACAAAGTACGGGATGCTAGAATTTGATTTTATTGCAGGTGCGTGAGTGACTACTTATGTTTCAACTAGATGTGGCATTTCTAAGCTGTTTACCTATGAATGAATCAAATTAGGTTAAGTTGTATTATAATAGGCCAAAGGGTAAACAAAAAAAAAAAAAAAAAAAAGCGCTAGAGAACGGGTCAAATGGATCAAAGAGGTTCAAAGTCACCAAAAGTGTATATTTTAAGGCGAAATGTCCTAAATCAAGTTATTGTTTTTTGAGTTATTTGAATGTTATACGAATTATACAATTTTTTGTAATATTATTTTATACGCTAATTATCTAATAGACAAAAAGTAATTTGGTCATGCTCACCCTACCCGTTTTCAGGCCCATTTTTTTGTTTTGACACTTTGCGCGAACCACTCAAGTATTTGAATTGGTTTGAATTTACATGTGTAGGAAAAGGGAAGAAAAAAGGAGGGCAGACTCCACCAAATACAAATCCGCAGCATCCAATCAAACCCCCGGTTCCCAAAATGCCACCACACCAAAAGAAACCACCGAGTCCCAAAATGCCACCACATCTGAAGAAACAACCACTTCTCAAAATGCCACCACATCCAAAGAAACCACCCATTCCAAAACGCGAGCCACAAATATTTTATACCCATATACATTTTTCTGTAAGACTTACAATTTGTGTTAGAAACCATTTAGTGTTGAAATTTTATATTTCTTTTGAAAACAAATGTAACATATAAACTTACTTGTCTTAGAGGAATGACCATATTAGGCAATCCCGATCACATATGCCGGATAACCACTTGAAATATGTAGCTAACTACCTCAAATAGGATACAGCAAAATAGGAATGGTTTACTTGTTTTCCTATTCTCAACAATATTGAATTTACATGTGTAGTAAAAGGGAAACCGAAAATTTCCAGAACGTGAGCCGTAGTTAGTTTATACCCTTATATATAGTGCATAACATATGAACGAAACCAATATTACAAATGACATGCTAGATACAGTGGTAGGGGGTTTTGCGTAGAATACCGACACATCTTTTCGTTTGTACTTGTTTCGTCGTGGTATCTTTTGCGAACATTTAAGTAATTAAAAGATGGCTTTACATCTGTTGGTGATTTTGCATTACTAATATGATTTAAGTGTAATGGATTGAATTAGTTGACCAATGTGTAATCGTGATAAAAATTCAACAAGTCGGGGTTATGTGGAGTACACACTTGTATGACATTATTATAAAGAGACTACATCAACAAGTCAAGGAAGTGAAACTCACACAGTCAACACAACAGTTAAAGTAAAGACTATGCCAAACACTCCTTCACATCATAAGCTAAGCTACAAGCTTCTACACAAAGCACAAGTCCAATGTGGAAGAATGTAAAGTAGATATTTTGTCCAATTAGATATTTCTAGATAGTAGTGTAGCCTATAAATACTGTACTTTACTTCATTTGATGTAATTCAATTCATCTTCACTCAATAACAGTTTTTCTCGCCTAAAATGGCATTTGAACCTTTCATTCATTTTCTCCCAAATTCATAATTCTTGATATGGTCAGAGCATCGATCATGAATATGCTTATCACTACACCACCAAAATCAGTTACAAATTCAGTTATCTTCATTAACATTCAGTTACCTTCATTAAAATTTTGTTACCTTCATCAAATTTCTGTTATCTTCATTAATCAATTCGGTTATCTTCATCAAGAATCAATTAAATTCATTAAACCTTACAAAACTTTCATAATCACCAATCACTTAACACAATGGCAACAACAGTCGGTCCTAGTACACCTCTAGAAGGCACAACCAATGAAACAGTGAATTCAGATCATCCACTCTTTTTACACCAAACTGATCATGCAGGACCGATTCTAATCTCAAAGAAGCTAAATGGATCAGATAACAATAGTTCTTGGAAGAGATCAATGGTCATTGCATTCAATGCTAAGAATAAAATAAGGCTAATTACTGGTGATTTTCTTGAATCAAACACTACTTCTTCTATGAGAGCACTTTAGGAAAGAAACAATGACATGATCATTTCTTGGATCCTCAACACTGTTACTGAGCACATTGGTAATAATCTGAATTTCATTCATTCTGCATCAAAACTATGGTTGGAATTGCAAGAACTATATGCTCAAATTGATGCTCATAGAATTTATCAGATTTCCAATGATATTGTTCAATTAAAACAAGTTGATTGCACAGTTGAGGTCAATTATCACAAGTAGAAAGGTTTATGGGATGAATTTGATGCCCTTGAGGCTCCATATGTATGTGTTTGCATCTGACTTGTGACAATGGGAAAGTGAATGGAGAAAGAGATCAAATAAAGAGGTTAATTCAATTTTTCATGGGGCTAGATGAGAGTTATTCAAACATTAGGGGTCAAATTCTGTTGATGCAACATTTGCCAACTGTTGTGAAAGCTTATAACATGATAAGGAATGAAGAGAAGCAAAGAGAAGGTCTCTTACCGAAACCACCCACCTCTGCTGTGTTCTTCACATTTTCCAATGGTCAAAGGAGTTACAATCAAGGCAATAGGAACAACAGGTCAACCTATCATCAAGGAGAATCATCAAGGTCAAATTACAACCAAATGAAATCTTTTTAAAGGAAAATCAGTTTTAAGAAAGGTGTTATTTATGGCAATTTGTGGCAAAGAGGGACACATAAAAGAGCACTGTTATAAATTGGTAGGATATCCTGTTGGCCACCCACTACATGGAAAGTATCAGCCACCATCAAGATCTCAAAGTCAAACTCAGTACTACAAGCAAAACATAACTGTTAACATGGTTTCCAGTCAAGAAGAGTCTCCTACTCAAAACAAACCACTACAAGTTGCTCAACCAAACACTCCTTCTAAAGCACACTTCACTGCTAGGATTGATCTTCTCCAAAATCAGCTCAACCAAGTGCTCATGATGATGCAGAATAATCAAAAAGACATAGTTCATGGTATATTTTCTTCTACTAGCATTACAATTCCAAAATTTATTACATCTCTCATTTCAAACTTCAAAACTGGTTGGATTATAGATAGTGGTGCAACAGATCACATTTCTACCAAACTCACTTTGATGATTAACATACATACTTTCACAAAACCAATATTTGTTACTTTACCAAATGGACACACAACTAAAGTCACAACCTATGGATCTGTCATTATTAATGCTGACATCACCCTTCACAATGTGCTTTACATACCATCCTTTGCCTACAACCTCATCTCAGTAAGTCAATTGCTTAAAGGAACAACCATTTCTCTGACTTTAACTGCAAAACAATGCATTTTTTAGGACAAGAGTAAGAGGATTGCTCTTGGCACCCTTTGTGATGGCCTTTACCTACTACCTGCTTCACCCAAACACACTATCTGCTCTGCTTCTACACAAGACAAACCCTCTCTCCTATGGCACTCAAGATTAGGCCACTCATCTTTCCATGTACTCAAGCAAATAAAGGAGTTGTCCACTGTTATTAAGTGTAATTCTAGTTTTAAGTGTGACATTTGTATGCTTTCAAAGCAACATGCTTTACCTTTCAATGATAGTTCATTTCATGCTAAGAATTTGTTTGATCTTATTCATGTGCATGTTTGGGGACCCTATAGACACCCTACCATTGATAAGTGCAGATATTTTCTCACCATTGTAGAAGATCACTCCAGGGCTGTATGGGTACATCTTATGCCAAGTAAACAACACACAGTCTCACATCTTAAGGCATTTCACACCTATGTCAAAAACCAATACAACACCAACATTAAGACAATAAGAAGTGACAATGGGAGTGAATTTACATTCAAAGATTATCTCACCCATCATGGAATTACTCACCAAACATCTTGCCCATACACACCACAACAAAATTCAAGGGTAGAAAGAAAACATAAGCAATTACTTGAGATAGCAAGAGCCCTTATGTTTCAAGCAAAACTACCAATTCACCTATGGGGTCATTGTATGCTCACTGCAGCTTACCTTATCAACAGATTACCATCCACAGCCCTCCAAAACAAATCACCATATGAGATAATTCACAATAAACCACCTACCTTATAACATTTAAGAACAATTGGTTGCAGAGCTTATGTACATAACCATACCTCAAACAAATTTCACCCTAGATCCATTCCAATAATACTTATTGGTTATCCACTTCATCAGAAAGGTTATCTATTATATGATCCCCTCACACATAAGACTATCACCAGCAAGCATGTAGAATTTGATGAGACCCAATTTCCCTACCACAAACCACCACAACCAAACATTCCTTCACCAGGTCACATTAGTAATATGACAGATCCATTTACCATTCCAACATTTCTAACTCCATCTCCTATTCCACCAACTTCACCTTCATCTGAACCAACTACATCTACACAAGCAACACCAATTAACTCTCCTTCACAAAGTCAAACTGAGCCAAACACACCCCACACCAATGAAGACCAGTCACCACAAGTTGCACCCCCACCACCACTATCACCACCACCAATTCCTCCTACCACCTCTCAACCTCTCCGAACCTCAACTAGAACTAAAAAACTCAAAGGCTTTCATCACAATCTTCCAACTTCTAAACTCAACTATGTGTCCAAACATCATTACACTAATTTTATTAACTACATCAACATCAAAACACCACACACTAGCTATCTCATTCATAACATTAACAAGCACATTGAACCTAAAACATACAAACAAGCATCCATAGACCCAAAATGGAGAGATGCAATGAACAAGGAAATACATGCTTTAGAAGAGAATGGTACTTGGACTGTTACTACCTTGCCTACTAACAAAGTTCCAATTGGTTCAAAATGGGTGTATAGAATCAAATATCTTGCAGATGGCTCTATTGACAAATACAAGGCAAGGTTGGTTGTAAAAGGTTTCACACAGAGAGAAGGTATTGACTACAAAGATACCTTTGCACCAGTAGCAAAAATGGTCACAGTGAGAGCTTTACTTGCACTAGCAATCCACAACAACTAGCTTCTTGAACAAATGGATGTAAATAATGCATTCCTACATGGAGATCTCCCTGAAGCAGTCTACATGACCATTCCTCAAGGCTACTCAGACTCTCTCCCACCAAACTCTATGTGCAAACTCAACAAGTCACTATATGGCCTCAAACAAGCTAACAGACAATAGTACATCAAGCTCTCAGAATTCTTATCCTTACTCAATTTCAAACAAAGTTATGCAGACACATCTCTATTCACTCTCACCCAAGATGGTCATACAGTGGTACTTCTGGTTTATGTGGATGACATAATTTTGCTGGTGACTCCTCTGTTCTTCTCAAATTCATCAAACAACAACTACACAACAAGTTCAGTACCAAAGATTTGGGAGCTATTCATTACTACTTGGGCATAGAATTTCTCAGAAACAAGTCTGGTCTTAGCATCTCTCATAGAAAATATGCTCCAAAACTCATTCAACATGCAAAAGTGCTAGATCAAAAGCCAATCATCACACCTCTTGATCCCACAGACACTCTCAATGACACAGATGGTGAGCTCCTAACTGATCCTTCTACATATAGAACTTTATTGGGAAGCTTATATACTTAACATTCACAAGACCAGACCTATCTTTTGCTGCTCAACTCTTAAGCCAATTTTCTAAAGAGTCAAGAACCCCACACTTAAAAGCTCTCATGAGGGTTATGAGGTACATCAAATTTTGCCCTGTTCAAGGGTTATCTTCCCTGCAAACAATTCTCTACACCTCAAGGCCTACTGTGACAGTGATTGGGCCACTTGTCCCATCACTAGAAGATCAATGATAGGCTATGCAGTTTTCTTAGGATCAAGCCTCATCTCATGGATTTCTAAGAAACAGCTAATGGTCCTAGATCCTCAACTGAGGCAGAATACAGAGCATTGGCAGATTGCACTTGTGAGCTTTCTTGGTTGATATGCCTCTTCAAAGACCTAAATGTCACCATCCTAACTCCAATAAACATCATGTGTGACAACATCTCTGCTATAGCACTTGCATCAAACCCTGTCCAACATGCCAGAACCAAGCATATTGAACTCGATTGTCACTTTGTCAGAGACAAGATAAAGTGCAATCAGATCCTACCATCCTACATTCCTACTAAGGCTCAAGCAGCAGATGTTCTAACAAAAGCTCTTCCCAAAGTACTCCACTATAACTGCTTAAGCAAGTTTGGCATTTGTGATCCCTTCACACTGCCAACTTGTGTGTGTGTGTGTGGAGGGGGGGGGGGGGGGTAAAGAGACTACATCAACATGTCAAGGAAGTCAAACTCACAAATTCGACACAATAGTTAAAGTAAAGACTATGCCAAACACTCCTTCACATCATAAGCTAAGCTACAAGCTTCTACACAGAGCACAAGTCCAATGTTGAAGAATGTAAACTTGATATTTTGTCCAATTAGATATTTCTAGATGGTAGTGTAGCCTATAAATACTGTACTTTACTTCATTTGATGTAATTCAATTCATCTTCACTCGATAACAAAATGAGCTCATAAGCCCCTAAAATGGCATTTGAACGTTTCATTCTTTTTCTCCCAAATTCATAAGTCTTGATATATTATGATTATCATTCGGGGTCCAAGGGGCAGAGCCCCTAGCTGGGGTCGAGTTGTCAGGTCAACTTAAAAAAATTTTATTTGGTATAAAGTGCTATGTTAAAAACGTATTTGTAAAAAAATTTCGGGAATTATGGACTTTTTTTTGCTCTTTGATTTAACTGATTCGGTAGTTAAATAACTGCTATGGCAGTTACAACCGATGTTCAGTTTGGTTGGTCAAATATATATTATCTATCTCTGGGTCGTTTTCATAATAACAAAAACATATTCTCGATTCTTAATCTAAGTTTTATCCGATTTGAGATTTCGATAGAAATCAAAATGCTTCAATCTGAAAGTGTTTACACGACTCTCAGATTTCTCATTTGGATCATTTTTTAAGCAAATAAAGCCTTAGAAACTGGTTTTTAAAAATGACAATTTGTTTTCAGCATTCAAACATATGTTGTACTACTCTAGTTGAGAAATTACTTCTACCTGATCTATACCATCATAAAATTAATATAATTCAGTATACCTGCATACACTTTTATTAATTGGGATGTGAACCGTTAGGGCGTGTGATCTCCTAAAGTTATTTATGGGTTATGCTACACGGAAGTCACTAAAGTTTCACCAAAATTTGTCCTAAGGAAATAAAGTTTCATTTTGTTCACTTAGGTTACTGAACTTTCGGTAAGCATACACTTCGAAAATTCAGTGTTAGTCCGAGTAATCTGGATGTATATTTTTTGATAAGTTCAGTAACCTGAGTGAACAAAATTCAAAGTTCAATAACCTGAACATTAACTTTTATAAGTTCAGTTACCTGAGTGAACAAAGCTTCAAAGTTGAGTAACCTAAAAGTACAAAATGAAATTTTGTTTCCTTAGGACAAATTTTGGTGAAACTTTAGTGACTTTCGTGTACCATAACCCGTTATTTATTTATTGGCTAATTTGTTATATTTTTGATTCCGGGGTTCTGTTTTAACTTCTTTTCCAGTTTAAAGTCCTAACAAGCTAACAAATCACAAGAAAAGAATGAGCTCATAAGCCCCAAAATAATCTAACACCCCCCCCCCCCCCCCTCCCCAATATTATTGATTAGAAATATCTTTTTCAAAAAGGTGAATGTTTTAGCATCTCACGCGTTGTTTTATCACATGGAAAATTGGCTAAGATCGCTACCTATAGAAATTCAATAGAGTTATAAAGGTCATCCAGTTGTATCATGTGGCTTGCGAAGAAACCAAAATTATAGTCATTTTTTTGTAAAAATAAGTTTGTAGTCCCATATCGGTCAAATAAACAAAAATTTACTTGGTTATATACGTTAGTGAATATGCTTCACATAAGTTGTGGTTTTAGCACATTTGTTGTTGGTATATCATCGATGATGGTGTTAAATGTAAAAATTTATTACCATCGCCGAGAGTATGCAACAATGAATAATGCACGTTCTCAATTTTTTTTTTCACACCTTACTACAATTTATGATATTTAGCGCTAGGCAACTTCAGTTGTCTATAGGCAGCTACCTCGTTTGATAACTAGCTTTTATAAATTAATGGCATGTATATAATATTTAGAGAAAATGAAATTTTATGAACCATTGATTGTTGCAATAAAATGTAAAATGTTTCTAATTAAGATATTCATGCTCTCTGTTATATACACAAAGTAAATGCATTGTATTATTTGAATACATAAACATTATTTATGAAAAAAAAAATATTGGTTTGAGTCTATCGTCCTCCCCCCCCCCCCCCCCCCCTCCCTCTTCCCCCCCCGCCCCCCTTTTTTTCCCACAAATAGTAAAGTTAGACCGATAAAAGATGCAACCGAAACACGCTTCACATTAATATAACGGATGTATACGGTCGATTTACAACTCATTTACCATACTAATCCTTATTAACATGGAGCGTTTAGAGTTTTCTTTTTAAACTTCTTATGTGCAACACGATAGAAGTGTACGTGGACCATGCACCAATTTTTCAACTAATTTCCTCGTTGACACTTTGTACGTAGGCTCACATTAAGACATTTGATAGTGGAACATCAAAACCGTTGATATCTCACTCAAATTGTAAGCACGTGTTTCAACTCACATTTGTTCCTTACACTCGTATAACACAACCATCATTGTTATATACTTTGTAATACTTTTATTTTATTAATTTATTAAGGATAATTTATACCAATGGTTTATAAGGTGTATAATTCGTACCAAAATAATTAGATTACATTAATTATATTTTATAATGTTTAAAAGAATTTTGCTTAACATAGTTTTAAAGGATACTTTTAAAATAAATAAATATATAAATAAATAAAACATATTAAACTAGTTAGTTGAGAGAGTTAAATCCAAATGATAGAACAATTATTATTGAACTACTTAAACATAAATCAGGCTACGTTAGCAGTCTCTTTCTTAAGATACAAGTATTAAGACTAAGGCGGGGCGTTCACTACAAAACACAAGTTAAATTTTCCACATTTTAAAAGCCAATTTGCCACGGTTAGAAATGTGTCAAATTTAAAATTCCACACTTGCAAATGTGTAGCAATAATGGGTGTGACAAATTTTGCTACACATATAAGTGTGAAGATACTCTTTGAATGTCTACACTTAAAAGTGTGGCAAACACTCTTTAAATGCCACACTTAAAAGTGTGGCAAATTTGCAAAAAGATGCTTACAATTAAAAGTGTAGCAACATTGTTAAATATTCACACTTAAAAGTGTGGATATATTTTCTGGAAGAAGAAAAAAATAAAAAGAAATTGCATACAAATATGTATACATATTTTCTGGAAACCCATATTTTCTGGAAACCTGATAATGTGAAAACTGAAGCAATGGATACAATGTCTACAATTCATTAGTCAAATGGATACAATGTTTTCCAGTAAAAACCAATTAACATCAATCATTTACCATGTCTACATACACATTTTCGGTTTTCTACGCTTTTTCTACCCTTTGACATCAACGATACTCAGAAATCTAATATATTCTTCGCGCTTTCTACCCTTGAGACGACGACTGTACAGCCTCGTGATTCTGAAAACTAGAAACAGAAGGTATTTGCATACCAGATTGCCACAAATTTTGCCACATTTTTCCTAAAGGCTCCTGAATGTTGTGCTCTTGTTGTCTTTGGTGCTCCTGTTGTTGCTGCTCTTGAATCTGTGATCATTCAAGTGACATCAGAAATATGAAAACAAGCACTTAAAAGCCATAGGTTCTTTGAGAAATAGTGTTTAGATTTGCTTACTAGAATCTGCAAGCAGTTTGGATAACACAAAACTGCTTGTACTAAAGCAGAAAAAAGTAAACTGCTTGTACAAAACTGCTTGATTAAATAACTTTGGAGATAATCAATATGTCCAAGAATGTGTTAATCTAATCTCAGAACAAACACACAAAAACAAACACACGATATAGGCGATGAACAACACCAAAAGTGATCCAATTAATCGACGCACCTACTGCATCATACTGCATCAAACGAGTTTATTTTCTATATTGCATATGTTGCCACTGCCTGGTTTTTTCTTAACAGTAAACTGTCTATATCCTTATAAGGTCTAGAACTAGAAGCAGATTTTTTGTTTCAATAATCAGGTTACATCACTTTTTTCACTGGAAGAAAGGAACACCTTTTGCTGATGACCAGGGTATCTACCAAAATTTCCCACGCCTAGTTTGAAAAAAGCAATTTCAACGACATCACAAACTATGACCTTGTGCAGTCCATGCAGCCCCTAAACATGATCAGGATTACAAGGAGGGCCTAACCATGGAATACAAGTAATATTATTTTCCAGCTGATGAGCTTATCATGACTTGTAAGTGAAAAACAAGCTCGCGAAGCCTAAATAAAGCCAAAACAAACACCTCCTTACGATTCAAATTCCTAAATAGTATAATGTTTTATTATATCTTGTTGAGAAGAAGAAAGTGGCGAAACAAAGCAGAAGTTGTATTCAGAATTGTCGAACTGAACAAAGGTACAAATTTCAAATTGAATAGTAGAAAGATTTGTAACGCTAATGATACAAGAAAAACAAACCATGTAATCAAGCAGAATAGCAGTATTGGTATCCTCAGAAAAGCATTCTAGCTAGAAAAACATAAGTTCGATACTTTGAAATTTAGCTTTGCATGCAGATACTTCAGACAATACAATTGTAACACTGGATGCCCCTCTTCATCATCTACGATTTACCCTGAGAAGCAATATAAGAACACTCTATCTAGCTTTAATCCACATCCTACTCTTCTAGGACGTTCAAATGCCACCAATATGTATTTATGTATATGTTACTAGCCCTATTTTATTAGGTTTTCGTTCTCTGTTTTCCCTTTAAATTGTTCTATCAATATCTCGAAGTATCTTTGAAGAAGTACTATTATTAATCTTCTATTGCAAAATGCAACATGCTACATGCTACCGCAAACCTGTTTTAATCTGATACTTACACAAGTATACTATTCACATACTGATTCTAGACCCGTATAGTAACATGAGAAGGACTGGAAGCATAATTAAAACAGGTTTTAAACGTGGTGGCCTCTTCCATTAACTGAGAAGTAGCATTGGATAAGAACTTGGCACCTACTTCACACACACACACGCACACACACACACACACACCACTTTTAACGCATATTTCCAATCCTATTCACTACAGCAGCCTCAGTAACAGGACGGGACTTTGAAAAGCCTACTCTGAACACACCTATTTCACTAATACCTCCAAAACAACTTAATCAGATTCGGTTCTTGAATCTTGAATATCCTTTTTGAAAAGCTCAGTAACAGTAGTCATTAATTACTTATAGAAGCTAGCCATTAATTACTTACTATGATTTTGCAAGCTAAGTGAGCAATTGATATGCCTTTGCGACCAGGATGTGTCTTGCTCCTCCTCTTTGTTACCCTGCAATTAAGAAACTCGGTTATTATGTGCATGTCTACATCAAAATGGTACTGGACTACTAGTTATATGTAATGCTTCATGTTATGAAATAGTCAGAACTAATAACAAACAATATAATCCCTGGAAAAAACCCTAAAAGTCTAAAAGTCGATACCTTCTCTGGCGACAAACCGAATACGATTCTTAATCCCTTATTCCTACTGGTCGATTAATTGTTATTCTCATCTCTGTTGCCCATTATTGTTTATTGGTTTACATTAATTAATCCTCAATCATGGGTCGGTGGGTGTAGGATTTAACTATTTGTTGGGGTAAGATTTGTTATTCGTTTGTGCTTTTGCATGTGAGCTGCTCTTCTTATTAATTCTTCATCTGATTGGATCGATTGTACTCGTAATTATTACTGTTTTCATACATTCTTATTTGGTACGATCTGTAAGATGGGTTAGGTTTTTGGTGCTTCGTACGTTTAAAACCCTAACTTTGAGTTAGGGTTTTCTTTATTGATTTGGTTGTTGCTGCATGCTGGTTGTGTTTTCTGTTACTTGTTTTTTTATTGTACGAGGGTTTCTATATTATGGAGAAGGGTTTTCTGATTAACAATAGTGCGTCCAAAGCTACGAAAAGCTGCGGTGTAATGTCTGGTGGTAGTGATAGTACGAGTAAGTATCCCTCGTCTAGTGTGGCCGATCATACTAGACTGCTGAACGAAGACCTTGTGAGTAATATTTCGGATAGTGGTGAAGCTAACTTGCCACAAGGTGATGGTGTCCGTGTTGCACCAATGGCTGGTCAAATGGTGGATGATAATGTGAACAAGGGTAATTGTAACCTCTCGTAAATTTCCCATACGATTAGTAAATGCATACAAATAAATAAAACGATGTTACGATAAATTAACACCATTTTACGGGTAACAAATTTTTTTTTTATGATATGGCTTGATATTGAACCACTATGATAACTGTGATTGACCGTTTACCCAGGAACGATGCTTACACACAACCTAGGTTGCCTATAATTATTGCGAACGATAAATAATTATATAACGCGTTTATATTTAATAATACGTTTCGTCTAAATAACGTATACTATTTATATATTCCCCGAACCTACGAAACTTCCCGAGAACGCTCACTAATATTTTTGAACTCCGACACGATAATCGAGACACCCCAGGTGGGCCCCCAACACCCAATGGGCCACGAATCCAATTACCAAACCAAACGGACTAGTACTAATTTTTCTTCTTCTTTCTTCTGCTGGGCCGAGACCAAACCACAAGCCCACAGGCTTTAAAGCCCAAACGCACTTTTATTAATTTTTCTTTCTTTTGCACTGTCGCGACCACACCCAAAACACACCCTTTATTTTACGATTTCTACATCTAACCTACATATATTTTTACTTAACTTGTCTCACCTAGTGCCAAGGAACCAGGAATGATAAAACTTATGCTCACTCACCCTCGTTTACTACCCTAGAAAACGCCTAAGCAAACCACCAAACGCACCCTTGAAAGATATACACAACGTGTCACAACATTCTTTTCTCACCACCCATGCTCTCCAATGGCAAGTAAACTAACAATGTACATGTAAGAAGTATCAGGAATGAACAGGAACAAATCTTACATAATCTAAGCCTATGTAAACTCACGATTGGTTCATATTTGTGGCAACACTATTCGCCTAACATGCTACCCTTCTTCTTGTGAACTTATCTCGTCCATACACCCTCAAAAACAGCCCATATAAGACCTCCCATGCAACCTTAAACGTTACACACACTAAAACGAACCACTACCACAAAAATTAACAACGAGGAAAGCTATGAAGGGACGAACGGATTGCTAGGAGAACCACGAGTAGAAGAGAACCTAGGAAGCAAGGATTGGAACTACTTGAACCTTGGAAGGACGTGAAGTGAACCACGAAGCTTTTGAACCATTACACGAACCATACGTCTAGTTTTACTCCACCTCTTGAGGTGAGGTGAGACCTTGATTTCTTTCTTGCTATTTATATATACGTACGTTCACGTTTTGCACCAACACTTACTATATATATACCACGTAAATAATAAACACAACATATATTTTATATATCGTATCATGTATTGGCAAGTCTATTAACAAGGACCTATAATAATCTTGAACTAATATTAACATATACACACTAAAAATCACACGTTCCTAAGTAGTATGGACCTATACGATTCCTACTAAAACACTTAGTTTATTTTCCAACTTATATTGTTTTTACGATATGAGTTTTGGCCTACACTTTGGCCTCGCCATGTTTAATTTCAACACACGACCCCTAAGTATTTTCACACGACCTAATTGTTTACTTGAAATACTAACAGTAATGAAAGATAAGTCGACCTAATAACTTCATCTAAGCACCTAACGAGAACCAAAGTAAAACGCCATGGAAGCCATTTTCAGAAACTTAAAAACTCTACGTGGGCTTACAAGCCCAAAAAGCTCTTTTTAGCTTATTGTGATAAGCTATGAGAATAAGCTGTTTTGAAATGATATTATAACTTGAAATTATGGATTTCGACTAACCTAGTGTTCCCCCTAACCTCTTGGATCATTAAACCTTAACGGGCCCTTATTTTTGGCTCGTTAAGCCCAATAAACAAAATAAGCTAGTAATAAGCTTATAAGCTGAGAAAATAAGCTTTTCTAAATGATTTGCGCTTAATGAAATAATAAAATTGTTAAGTTTTGAATTTGGTAAAGTTGGGACTATTTTTGCAAATTAACGAAGGATAGGGACTAAATCTGCCAAATTAGTAAACTTTAGTGAAAAGTATAAAAATTGTTTTCTAAGGGGTATAAACTGTAAATATTGAAACTTAAGGATAATAAATGTATATATTCGATATTTGGACTAAAAATGTAAATATATATAACTTTTGGACTAACGACGTAAATATTTTCCGTTAAGGGTAAAAAGTGTAAAATTGAGAAAACATTAGGGATCGAATCGAAATATTACTTTTAATAATAATTCTATATTTATTATATATATATATATATTTGAATAAATATTAAAACGATAAATAATTAAACGTAACTTATTATATATATATATATATATATATATATATATATAATACGAATAAAACTTATATAACGATAAACTATATTTAGACGAATAAAACAATACGTAACCATTATTCATTTTTATACGACGTAACACATCACATATACACTTTATCGATTTCTTATAATTAATAATAAACGTTCGCAATAAAACGAGACTTAAGAACTGAAACGTGCCATATCTTTTAGGTTGTGTGTGAAGCCGTTGCCTTGCATCGTTGAGATTACAATTGTTCTACTATCCTACTAAGGTGAGTTCATAGCCCACATTTAACTAATTTCTGTGGGGGGGATACATGCTTAAAAACCGAACACAAGTCTTTTCCTGATCGTATTATTGCTTAAGTAGCTATTGCCAAAAGTCCCTCGATCATGAACCTTAATCACTTGAAAAGTGAACGTAAATAATTGTGAATAGATCTATTAGGGATTGACAATCCCCATTTGGTTGCTAGAGGAAAGTCACCAAATGCACGTTATTTGAATATAATAGGTTACTGGCAAATACCTATCTTGGGGGCTATATATTTCACATCTTTATTATGAAAATATTGATGTCTGTTGAATCGTTGAGTGTCATGAGCTTAATGCAATAATGAATGTGATTTTCTAACTTGTTTATTTGTATCGATATTACAATAAACAACTATCTCTTGTGTTCAAATTCTTAAATATAAACCTATGGATTTCACTCAACTTTTGTTGACTTTTAGCATGTTTATCTCAGGTAACTAAATGGAATGGATGGCAACGGCACGAAGTGGGCAAATAAAGAAACGTTTATTTCTCTTTAAATAAAACTTGTTGTTAAATAATGAATTCTCTTGAAATTATGAATATTTGGTATTTTAAATAAAACTTAAAACGATTACTTGAATCGTTTTCTATAATTGTGACGAAAGATCCACAATATAATACCCCAAAAGTCTTCCGCTGACATTTTAAGTCTTCCGCTGTATTGATCGATTTTGGGGGTGTTATAGATTGGCATCAGAGCCACGGTTATAGTGAACCAAGTGTTTTTGGAACATTGGACTATAACTACACTTTAAACGGGACAAAATTTTCATAAAATACCATCCTACGCCCTTCGTGCCTACGCATCCCAGTAATTGGTAAAAAGTATTATTTACCTTTATAGCATTTTTAAATTGGTTATAATTATGCTTACATTTACTAATCGGGAAATTTATTACAGTATCATGTCTTCGAACACCCACCCTATCAGCTTGTCCTCAAACTCAGGAACTGAAGATGTTACTTCAGCCTATGCTACCTCACCTATGCCTATGTCTCCTGCTACCGACAGATACATGCAAAGCCAGCAATTTCTGCCAGCATCTGACACAGAGGCTTCTCCTCTGGCAACATCTGGTCCGATTCGCCGATCTAGGCAAATTAGACAACTTCAGCCGTATGAAGCAAGTACTGCTGTACCAGCACCAGCTCTTGTCATACCACCTGAATCAGTTGTGCCATCACCACCTGCACCACCAGTAATACCACCAGTACCAACTATCTTCTACAGCCAAACTACTACTGTACCACTAACACCATCACCTATAGTATCACCTCCACTAGCATCACCACCAGTACCTTACCAAAGTGTCCCTCTACCACCTCACCGAAAGATTTACCCAATCCGCCCAACTGCCTCAGAATCTAGTATTCACCGTAGTCGCCGAAGGACCCACAAACGGGCAGATGCTCGTAAATGGTCTTTCTTATTGCCCATTATGCGATATTGGAGATCTCAAGAAGGAACACCAACAACAAGGGAACTTGGGGAAAGTTCTTACTCTACCTCCCGAATACTACCAGTTACTGGGAAACCCATACACCATACCATACCATTGTTAGCTGCAAGAATGGTTCGCCACGAAGACCGACTTGATTCCATCGCAAGTATACTCAACAAGATTCCACAGGAACTTCTAGAAACCTTTGAAGATGACATGAACAGTCTCATAATTGGTCATCTTGCAGTAGAGGATAAAGTCGAAAAGTTGGATTCTCTATTTTGGGAATCAATGGAATTCATAGGAGCTCTTTGTGGGGCTAACACTTCAACCGAAATAGCATTAGGAACTTTAGACCGAGAAATTGAGAGAATCAACACTGAAAACCTACGCCTTAGGCAAGCCCTGCTAGAAGCTCGAGAAAGGGAAAGAGCTCGAGATCAAACCATGGAAGCCATGTCCACTGCCATTCAAGAACTCCAAAACCGCCTAGACAAGGCCTTAGGAAAACCATGAGACCACCACTTTGTTAAGAAAAATCAATGTCCTACAAATAAGAATATCTTGTCGTGTTTTGTAAACATTTGCACAAGTACAAATAAGTGTTGTAACACCGTGACATTGATTTATGGAAGTTTATTTTATCTTTATTTACGTTGCATTATATCGTAATTTATTGGTTCATACAGGTCAAACTTATTCGTTATGTGTGTTATCCCAACATACAAAAACTTACGATGATTGAATCATTGTAACTACGACCTATATTTAACTATTCATTACTCGATATGTATTTTCAACGTGATAAGATTATTATAAATGTTCTAATAATATACCTTCTTTTATAGCAATATGGCTAGGACTAGGAGAACAACCACGAACGCCGCACCAGCAAACCCCGAAGTTATGACCCCGGCTGCAATCCAGCAAGCAATCGCTAACGGCGTTAATGCCGTTTTAGCTGAACAAAACCGTAATAGAGACGGAAATGCACCGGCACCCCGCTACTGCACCTACAAAGACTTCATAGCATGTCAACCGACGTATTTCAAAGGAATTGAAGGAGTGTCGGAATTAGCTCAATGGTTTGAAAGAAGTGAAACTGTTTTCCAAAGAAGTGGATGCTCGGAAAACAACAAAGTGAGCTTCGCAACGGGAACGCTAATGCAAGACGCTCTATCCTGGTGGAACTCTACCGTTCAAACACTAGGAGCAGAAGCAGCACATCAGCTTACTTGGATTGAGTTCAAGGCTAAAATACTAAAGAAGTATTGTCCCCGTTCCGAACTACGAAAACTCGAAGATGAGTTCCATGCCTTAATAGTAAAAGGAGTTGATTTGAGAAGTTACAACCGGAGATTTCAAGAACTTAAGATACTATGCCCTACCATGGTACCTGATTATGAGAAGACATTAGAGAAATATGTCGAAGGACTCCCTAGGAGTATTGAAGGAAATGTCACCTCAGCAAATCCGCCAACCTTGGAAGCAGCAATGGAACTTGCTCAGAAACTTCTAGATCGAGAAGTGAAATACAATGAACTAAAAAGGAAATTGGACGATAAAAGGACCACTCATCATCACAACAATAACCAGCAGAACTACAACAGTCATCACCGCAACAACAACCAACGCAGCAATAATCGGAACCACCAGCCCTATCACAACACCCGAAGCACTCAGCAGCAGAACCAAAGACAGGAAAAACCCCGAGTCTACACCGCTACGGAAGGTGTAGGGTACAACGGACAGAAACCCCTGTGCCAGCGATGCAAACTTCATCATGAGGGTCGTTGTACCATCCGATGTGACAAATGTCATAAAATCGGTCATCAAACCAGGAACTGTAAGAATCCTGCTACGGGAAGCAACGCATTAGCTATACCACCCACTTGTTTCGGATGCGGAGAAGTAGGACACATCCGGAGAAACTGCCCAAAAGGAAACGAACCAGCCAACGCCCAAGCTAGAGTATACCTACTCGGAGATGGAAACGGACCCGATGTAGTCACCGGTACGTTTCTACTAAACCATCATAATGCTAGAGTATTGTTTGATTCGGGCGCCGATAAGAGTTTTATATCGGATACGTTTGCCCCTTTACTTAATGTTACCCCCTCTAAGCTAAACACCACCTACGAAGTCGAAATGGCTGACGGGAATTTAATAGACACCAATACTATCATGAGAGATTGCACCCTAACCTTATCTGAAAAACCTTTTGCCATTGATCTCATGCCGGTTCAACTTGGTAGCTTCGACGCTATCGTCGGCATGGATTGGCTATCCCACCATCGTGCTAGGATTCACTGTGACGAAAAGGCCGTCCATATACCACTCAAGGATGAAACACTCATTGTCCAGGGCGACAAAAGCAAACCTCGATATGGAATTATCTCATGTATGCGAGTAATAAAATACATGAAGGAAGGATGTCAAGTATTCATGGCTCAAGTTACGGAAAGTAAGTCATCCGAAAGACAGTTTGATGACGTTCCTATCGTTAGGGATTTCCCTGAGGTATTCCCTGAAGAATTACCTGGTATTCCACCCGTACGTCAAGTAGAATTTCAGATTGAACTAGTGCCTGGAGCGGCACCAGTAGCTAAAGCACCTTATAGGCTAGCGCCATCTGAAATGGAAGAATTGTCAGAACAACTAAAGGAATTATCGGATAAAGGATTTATTCGACCAAGCTCATCACCTTGGGGAGCTCCAATTTTGTTCGTTAAGAAGAAGGATGGATCCTTTCGAATGTGCATCGATTACCGGGAGTTGAATAAACTTACGGTAAAGAATCGATACCCATTACCTCGAATTGATGATCTGTTCGACCAATTGCAAGGATCAAGTGTGTACTCAAAAATTGATCTAAGATCAGGATACCATCAGCTAAGAGTTCGAGAAGAGGATATTCCGAAAACTGCATTCAGAACACGCTATGGTCACTACGAATTTCAAGTAATGCCGTTCGGTCTGACCAATGCACCAGCAGTCTTCATGGATTTAATGAATCGAGTATGCAAACCTTACTTGGATAAGTTTGTAATAGTATTCATCGACGATATTTTGATCTACTCTCACAACGAAGAAGAACATGCGGAACATTTACGAATCATTTTAGAACTGCTCAAGAAGGAAGAATTGTACGCTAAGTTCTCTAAATGCGACTTTTGGATTCACACCGTACAGTTTTTAGGACACATCATCGATAGTCAAGGCATTCACGTAGACCCTGCAAAGATTGAGGCTGTTAAAGGTTGGTCATCTCCTACAAACCCCACGGAGATTCGTCAATTTTTAGGTCTCGCAGGTTACTACCGAAGATTTATAGAAGGATTCTCCAAAATTGCAAAGCCGTTGACTAAGTTGACCCAAAAGAATGAGAAGTACATCTGGGAAGAAAAGGAAGAAGCAGCCTTCCAGATGTTAAAACAAAAGCTTTGTGAAGCTCCAATATTAGCCCTCCCAGAAGGAAACGAGGACTTTATAGTATATTGCGACGCATCTTATCATGGACTAGGAGCAGTTTTGATGCAAAGAAGCAAAGTAATAGCTTATGCATCCCGCCAACTAAAGAAACATGAGGAGAACTACACAACTCATGACTTGGAGTTAGGAGCTGTAGTGTTTGCACTCAAGTTGTGGAGACACTACTTATATGGCACCAAATGCACCGTATACACCGACCACAAGAGTCTTCAACACATTTTGGATCAGAAGGATTTGAATATGAGGCAACGTCGCTGGCTAGAGTTGCTCAGCGATTATGATTGTGAGATCCGCTATCACCCAGGAAAGGCTAATGTAGTAGCAGATGCGTTAAGCCGAAAGGAACGATTGAAACCCCTTCGAGTTAGATCACTAGGGATGACTATTCACTCACCCCTTCCATCCCAAATCCTTAACGCGCAGAGCGAAGCACTTAAAGAAGAAAACCGACCCAAAGAAAAGATTTACGGTATGCCCGAGAATAAGAATGGTTTCTTGAAGAAATCTGATGGAACACTATGTTTCAAGGACAGAAGTTGGATCCCGATGATCGGAGGTATTCGTGAGCTCATCATGTACGAGTCTCACAAGTCAAAATACTCCATCCATCCAGGTTCTGACAAGATGTATCAGGATTTAAAGAAACTATATTGGTGGCCAAACATGAAGGCTGACATCGCAGAATATGTCAGTAAATGTTTAACATGTTCAAGGGTAAAGGCAGAACATCAGAAACCGTCAGGCTTACTTATACAACCAGAACTTCCTATGTGGAAATGGGAACGAATCACTATGGACTTCATCACCAAACTCCCAAGAACCTCATCCGGACACGACACAATATGGGTTATTGTGGATCGTCTAACAAAATCCGCTCATTTTATACCCATCAAAGAAACCGACGAGATGAATACACTAGCTCAAGTATATGTGAAGGAAATTGTCACTCGACATGGAGTACCAATTTCGATTATCTCGGATCGAGATAGTCGTTTCACCTCACACTTTTGGAAATCATTACAGAAAGCCTTAGGAACTAAACTAGATATGAGCACCGCATACCACCCTCAAACTGATGGTCAAAGTGAAAGAACTATTCAAACCTTGGAAGATATGCTCCGAGCATGCGTTATCGATTTTGGAAAAGGTTGGGATAAGCACTTACCATTAGCAGAGTTTTCGTACAACAATAGTTACCACGCCAGTATAAAAGCAGCACCATTCGAAGCACTGTATGGTAGGAAGTGCAGATCACCCGTCTGTTGGGCAGAAGTCGGAGAAAGACAACTTATAGGACCAGACCTTGTTAGGGAAACAACCGAGAAAATCATTAAGATTAAGCAACGCTTACAAGCAGCCCGAGACCGACAGAAAAGCTACGCAGACCTAAAAAGGAAACCCATGGAATTTCAAATAGGAGACAGAGTCTTATTGAAAGTATCTCCCTGGAAGGGAATGGTACGATTTGGAAAGCATGGAAAGTTGAACCCCAGATACATCGGTCCGTTCAAAATCCTGGAAAGGATAGGACCCGTGGCTTATAGACTAGAACTACCCGAAGAACTTAGTCGGGTTCACGACATCTTTCATGTGTCAAACCTTAAGAAGTGTTTATCCGATGAATCTCTCGTGATTCCATTGAAGGAAATTCGACTAGATGATAACCTTATCTTTACTGAGGAACCTATTGAAATCATGGATAGAGAAGTCAAACAATTAAAACAAAACCGTATCCCTATTATCAAAGTTCGTTGGGACTCCAAGCGAGGACCGGAATACACCTGGGAGCGCGAGGATCAGATTCGCTCCAAGTACCCACATCTCTTCACCTAAGACACCCTCGACAACTATCTTAGACTACAATTCCGGGACGGAATTCCCTGTAAGAAGTAGGTAATGTAACCTCTCGTAAATTTCCCATACGATTAGTAAATGCATACAAATAAATAAAACGATGTTACGATAAATTAACACCATTTTACGGGTAACAAATTTTTTTTTTATGATATGGCTTGATATTGAACCACTATGATAACTGTGATTGACCGTTTACCCAGGAACGATGCTTACACACAACCTAGGTTGCCTATAATTATTGCGAACGATAAATAATTATATAACGCGTTTATATTTAATAATACGTTTCGTCTAAATAACGTATACTATTTATATATTCCCCGAACCTACGAAACTTCCCGAGAACGCTCACTAATATTTTTGAACTCCGACACGATAATCGAGACACCCCAGGTGGGCCCCCAACACCCAATGGGCCACGAATCCAATTACCAAACCAAACGGACTAGTACTAATTTTTCTTCTTCTTTCTTCTGCTGGGCCGAGACCAAACCACAAGCCCACAGGCTTTAAAGCCCAAACGCACTTTTATTAATTTTTCTTTCTTTTGCACTGTCGCGACCACACCCAAAACACACCCTTTATTTTACGATTTCTACATCTAACCTACATATATTTTTACTTAACTTGTCTCACCTAGTGCCAAGGAACCAGGAATGATAAAACTTATGCTCACTCACCCTCGTTTACTACCCTAGAAAACGCCTAAGCAAACCACCAAACGCACCCTTGAAAGATATACACAACGTGTCACAACATTCTTTTCTCACCACCCATGCTCTCCAATGGCAAGTAAACTAACAATGTACATGTAAGAAGTATCAGGAATGAACAGGAACAAATCTTACATAATCTAAGCCTATGTAAACTCACGATTGGTTCATATTTGTGGCAACACTATTCGCCTAACATGCTACCCTTCTTCTTGTGAACTTATCTCGTCCATACACCCTCAAAAAACAGCCCATATAAGACCTCCCATGCAACCTTAAACGTTACACACACTAAAACGAACCACTACCACAAAAATTAACAACGAGGAAAGCTATGAAGGGACGAACGGATTGCTAGGAGAACCACGAGTAGAAGAGAACCTAGGAAGCAAGGATTGGAACTACTTGAACCTTGGAAGGACGTGAAGTGAACCACGAAGCTTTTGAACCATTACACGAACCATACGTCTAGTTTTACTCCACCTCTTGAGGTGAGGTGAGACCTTGATTTCTTTCTTGCTATTTATATATACGTACGTTCACGTTTTTCACCAACACTTACTATATATATACCACGTAAATAATAAACACAACATATATTTTATATATCGTATCATGTATTGGCAAGTCTATTAACAAGGACCTATAATAATCTTGAACTAATATTAACATATACACACTAAAAATCACACGTTCCTAAGTAGTATGGACCTATACGATTCCTACTAAAACACTTAGTTTATTTTCCAACTTATATTGTTTTAACGATATGAGTTTTGGCCTACACTTTGGCCTCGCCATGTTTAATTTCAACACACGACCCCTAAGTATTTTCACACGACCTAATTGTTTACTTGAAATACTAACAGTAATGAAAGATAAGTCGACCTAATAACTTCATCTAAGCACCTAACGAGAACCAAAGTAAAACGCCATGGAAGCCATTTTCAGAAACTTAAAAACTCTACGTGGGCTTACAAGCCCAAAAAGCTCTTTTTAGCTTATTGTGATAAGCTATGAGAATAAGCTGTTTTGAAATGATATTATAACTTGAAATTATGGATTTCGACTAACCTAGTGTTCCCCCTAACCTCTTGGATCATTAAACCTTAACGGGCCCTTATTTTTGGCTCGTTAAGCCCAATAAACAAAATAAGCTAGTAATAAGCTTATAAGCTGAGAAAATAAGCTTTTCTAAATGATTTGCGCTTAATGAAATAATAAAATTGTTAAGTTTTGAATTTGGTAAAGTTGGGACTATTTTTGCAAATTAACGAAGGATAGGGACTAAATCTGCCAAATTAGTAAACTTTAGTGAAAAGTATAAAAATTGTTTTCTAAGGGGTATAAACTGTAAATATTGAAACTTAAGGATAATAAATGTATATATTCGATATTTGGACTAAAAATGTAAATATATATAACTTTTGGACTAACGACGTAAATATTTTCCGTTAAGGGTAAAAAGTGTAAAATTGAGAAAACATTAGGGATCGAATCGAAATATTACTTTTAATAATAATTCTATATTTATTATATATATATATATATTTGAATAAATATTAAAACGATAAATAATTAAACGTAACTTATTATATATATATATATATATATATATATATATATATATATATATATAATACGAATAAAACTTATATAACGATAAACTATATTTAGACGAATAAAACAATACGTAACCATTATTCATTTTTATACGACGTAACACATCACATATACACTTTATCGATTTCTTATAATTAATAATAAACGTTCGCAATAAAACGAGACTTAAGAACTGAAACGTGCCATATCTTTTAGGTTGTGTGTGAAGCCGTTGCCTTGCATCGTTGAGATTACAATTGTTCTACTATCCTACTAAGGTGAGTTCATAGCCCACATTTAACTAATTTCTGTGGGGGGGATACATGCTTAAAAACCGAACACAAGTCTTTTCCTGATCGTATTATTGCTTAAGTAGCTATTGCCAAAAGTCCCTCGATCATGAACCTTAATCACTTGAAAAGTGAACGTAAATAATTGTGAATAGATCTATTAGGGATTGACAATCCCCATTTGGTTGCTAGAGGAAAGTCACCAAATGCACGTTATTTGAATATAATAGGTTACTGGCAAATACCTATCTTGGGGGCTATATATTTCACATCTTTATTATGAAAATATTGATGTCTGTTGAATCGTTGAGTGTCATGAGCTTAATGCAATAATGAATGTGATTTTCTAACTTGTTTATTTGTATCGATATTACAATAAACAACTATCTCTTGTGTTCAAATTCTTAAATATAAACCTATGGATTTCACTCAACTTTTGTTGACTTTTAGCATGTTTATCTCAGGTAACTAAATGGAATGGATGGCAACGGCACGAAGTGGGCAAATAAAGAAACGTTTATTTCTCTTTAAATAAAACTTGTTGTTAAATAATGAATTCTCTTGAAATTATGAATATTTGGTATTTTAAATAAAACTTAAAACGATTACTTGAATCGTTTTCTATAATTGTGACGAAAGATCCACAATATAATACCCCAAAAGTCTTCCGCTGACATTTTAAGTCTTCCGCTGTATTGATCGATTTTGGGGGTGTTATAGTAATGATAAGGTTGTTTTGGATGATTTGGAGCAGTCCTCTCATAGTTCAATACAACCTAATGTGGAGCTATTAATTGCTAATGCGAATAAGAAGTTTGATGAAGCAATGTCTATAATTGATAGTGATATTGCCAATATGGCTTCATCTTCTGAGTTGAACAATTCGAGTGGTAGTGGGCCTCCTCCTAATGCACCCAAGGTTGATTCTACTAGTGGTAATGGAGTGAAGTCGGTTTCTTATGCGGGTGTTGCTTCTAACGAATCTCATAAGAACGTGTCTAATTTTAGGAGATTAGAATGCAGCAAAAAGAAGGAAAATGTTGACCTTTCAGTCCCAATGAAAGTAGTGGAAGAGGTGGACATGAGGTTTGAGCATACACTCTATGGATATTTTCTTGGTCATCGTCTTGCTTTTCCTGTTGTGGATTATTTTGTTCGCAATGCGTGGGCTAAGTATGGGTTACAAAAGGTAATGATGAACGCTAAGGGGTTCTTCTTCTTCAAGTTTACTTCGAAGAAAGGTGTTGATGATGTTCTTGATAATGGTCCATGGTTGATCCGTAATGTTCCTATTATTCTTAAACCTTGGACTTTGAATACCAATTTGTTGAAAGAGGATTTAACTCACATTCCGGTGTGGGTTAAATTTCATGATGTTCCTTTAGCGATGTTTTCTGATGATGGTCTTAGTTTGCTTGCTACTTTGATTGGGACTCCCAAGAGATTGGATGCCTTTACTAGTCAGATGTGCAAAGAATCTTGGGGTAGGAGTAGTTTTGCTAGATGTATGATTGAAGTGAAGTCGGATGAGGTACTTAGGGACAGCCTTACTGTTGAGATTCCTTTACTTGACGGTTCGGGTTCGACTATTGAGAAGATCCGTGTGGAATATGAGTGGAAACCGCCTCGCTGTGATAAATGCAAGGTGTTTGGACATGTTTTGTTGGATTGTCCTAAGGGTGTGATACCAACTGCTAAACCTTCTAAGAATGTTAATGATGGCTTTCAGACTATTAACAATAAGAAGAAGGGTAAGCAAGCTGCCTCGAATACGGGTCGCGGAGGTTTTACTAAACCTGTTGTGGGTAAGCATTTTGAATATCAGCCAAAGAAGACTCCTACTGTGCCCAAGAAAGTTAATGATGGTAAGAAGAAGACTTCTGATGTGGCTAGTACGAGTGGAACAAAGATCTCTACATCTAACCAATTTGATGCGCTTAATATGGATGAAACGGATACGTTTGGTATTCCTACCTATGACACCTGCATGGATGTGGATACTGGCAGTTCAATGGAAGTTAATGTGGATGAGTCGGCTAAGACAGGTGCTGCATCACAAGAACCACTTGTGAGTGATTCAATGGGAACTAAGGAAGTTGGTTCTACTCCTTTAGTTGAGAAAATTAGTAAGTTTGAAAAGCTTCTTATCGATGGGAAAGGTACTCTTGTGGATAATGATGGTCATCCTGTTCCGTCTGCCTCTGTCATTAAGAGGGCTAACCCATTTTCCAAGGTGGGTAATGTTGTGGTTTCTGATAGTGACGACGAGGAGGTTCTTAACACGTTCGACGAATCTGCAAATCTTTTTGGTGGTGGTCATGAGCGTGAAGATGAGTTTGATGACTATGATGATTACTCGAAGCAAATTTATGATCTTCCAGGGGAATTGGATGCTCTTAATGCCATTTATGGCTTTAATCTCCAAGGTCGTAGGAAGTAGTTTATATTTTGTTTGAGTCTTTCTATATGATGTGGTAGTGGTTTGTTCTCTTATCTAGAAAATAGGAAGTATCTTGTTATGTAAGCTTTTCGCCTATGTAACGGGCTGAGATATGGGATTCACTCATATCCGTTGTACTTAAATATTTTTTGGAGTAATATATTTACCGGGTCTTTTGACCTTTTACCCAAAAAAAAAAACATTTAGAACTAATTATTGAGAGCTGAGGACTTGAATAACCGTAACACTAATGATATAACCAGTTCAAAATCAGTACTGGACGTACATAACCATTAACCAGTACTGGTCCTGTTTCAGTTTTCTGATTTGCACAATGTTTCACACAAGCCTATCCTAAGAAACGTTCATTCCTAGGGTGTTTGGTATTGCTTAAGCAGGTCAAGTTCTCTAAAAAACTAGCAATTTCTATACAGCCACTAAAAAATCTGCGTATCTGCATTCAAAACACCAGCAGATAAGCAACTGAACACTTATCCAAAACACCAATTTTTTCCTACATCCAATCAATCTCGTTCGGTTTGTTTGTGAGTAAAAGATGATGGACCGAATTGAGACCCAACCTGAACCGATATTCAAAAATATTAAGACCGATTCATGTACCCTTCAAGACTAGTTCGGTACTAAACCGGACTTAACTTTTGGACTGGTGATTCAAGTTTAGTTCTTGCATAAATGTTTCATTTCTTTCAAATGTAAAAATAAGGTCAAGTATTGAAGTGAAAAGGCAAATAGCAGTTGTTTTTCACATACAGACCAACAACTGGACGTACGTGACCAGGAGTAGTCCGGTTTCAACTTGTTTGCCAAAGCCTCTGGAAGAAAGTTATATCTCATCAGCAGAACAACAAATCTGGAAGAAGAAATGGACCTGGTCAGCAGAGGCCAAGACCCCCATGGACCAGAAGATATAACAACTGAACGGTTACTTTAGTGCAACTTCCTTACGGAATGAGACCAGTAACATCAAAGAGCTCTGTTCTACTTTTTGCATGACTGCAATTGCTTGACAGATTATCTGAAAGAACTTAATCTTAGTGGTAACAAGTTAGTGTTGGATAGATGAACTGACTTAATTTTACTTGTTCTAATTTGTTTCTGGAGCATCAAAAATGGTCCCTTTTGAGCGATTCAGTGCTAATACTTACGGAGTATTATACTAACCAAGAAGTAATCAATGGTGTGATCACAGGTCTTTTTTATGAAACTTTTTTAACCTTGCGGCAAATACATGTATTAATCAAAGAAAGAGAGCTAGTTCATTTAAGTTAGACAGGGTCTTTTTCACAATGTCAAGATCAGTATTCATCTCTAGGACCACTAATGGTCATAATGAGTTCAAATTGTTGAAACTAGATAGAACATCAAAGTTTACTTTATTAACAAAATAATCAAAGAAAGAGAGCTAGTTCATTTAAGTTAGACAGGAACTCGATAAAGCTAAATAAACAAATTGATGCATCTATATATCGACTATTTTTAAAAAGAGTAGGCACTTGACAGTAGTTGACTTAATGCCTAAAACACTTGGCAATATTCCAGAAATTGAAAAGCTAAATGCATAACTTGATATCTGCAGGGATCTGTTTCTAGATATAAAGTCTACTGTATTTATGTTTTGTATGTCACAGCATATGTCTGTTTCTTTTACATTGTCCTTAGTTCTCAATATAAACAGGTTATTTGATTTTACCATATGCATTTAGGCAGTAGAAAGTAGTTTATCAACAGGGAGGTAAACATTTTCGAAACCACCAGCAAATGGTCTATTTGTAAGACACCTAAACTTCTTACAAGATGTCTATGGTTCAAACCTCACTAGGTACACATTTTGAGGTAGTAAGAAAAAAGGTCAAAAATGGTCGCGGGGATATCTCGGTTAAGCCACATACATCTGAATCAAATACATGTCCTCCTCGGATGGCCTCAAAAGAAAAAGAACTAGTCCAATTACCCGATTATAAACAAATAAATAATTATGCATTAGTTTCAAACTATTTTAACAACCTTGCACTATTTGTCTCAATAATATGCTATTAAATATTAATTCAAGTTTATGCACATCTTGACTGCCAATCAGATTCAACTAACACATTATAAAACGAATAACATAACGCACTAGCAAACACGTAAACATATTAAATCTATATTTCAACATCTAAGATATATTGAACTAATAATTTAATGAACATTTAATATAATTACCTTGGAAGAAAACAACCATGAGGTACTGAAACTTTTTTAACTTTTTCTAATTGCCCTATACATGGCAAATACAGCGAGGTACTGAAACTGAAGACATAATTAACATACCAATTTGTTTGCCAAAGCCTGTAAGTCAATCCTTGGAATTAACTTCAAAGTGCCTCTCTGTCTCACATTATCCACATCCACAACCTACAAGAGAAATAGAAAAGATGAGAAAGTAACCCATGAAATACATGATGACCATAAGCTAAACGACATACATATATATTGACACTCACAACAAGAATTACATACTCATTGATCCAAATAGATAACGATGTGCAGTAAGATTACAAGTAAAAGAGTAAAAGAGTAAAAGAGTTTACATCAGCTCAAATGGGCTAAATTATGCAGCAGTAAGATTTGTCCTGTCATACTCATTGCTCCAAATAGATAATGACCATAAGCTAAACGACATACATATATATTGACACTCACAACAAGAATTACTTACCAAATAACTGCCACAATAAAGCAAAAACACTAATTGTCTTCCTGATGTCCATCTTAAAAAGGTAGAAAGTGATCCATTAAAACACTCATCCTTGGATGTCTCGTCTATGCCAAATTGGTCGCTCATTAACATCATCAAGATGTGGAAGATTACAAGGCATACATTGGGTGTATGAGTCCTCATCTTCTTCATTGGCCTTTTTTCCCATGTCATATGTATCTCTTGGATAATTCACATTAACATGCAACCATCCAACATCTTTGACATCCTCTATGTAGAAAACTTGTCTCGCTTGGGATGATACTATGAAAGGATCATCTTTCAATTCAATACCGGTATGGACTAATGGCCTCGAAAAGTTTACAAGTGGAAACCCATATTTATCTTTCTTTAGCCCCCTTGAAGGTCGAATATCAACCCAATCACAACGGAAAAGCACGACTTTATATCCAAAAACGTATTCTAGCTCAATAATGCTTGTAAGCTTTCCATAGTAATTTCCTCCTTCAACTTCCACCATGATTCCTAAATTTTGGCACTTCTTAAACGCTTCATGACTCTTTGTAAGGAATCTAAATCCATTCGTGATAAAACCATTGCATTGCTTAGCAACATTGCTCGGGCCAATAGCAAGGGATAACACTTCTCTATCAAAATTGTTCTTTTCTAAGAACGGAACCTACCATTATTTAATACCATTGTTAGATTATGCACCTAAATGATTAATAAGAAATAAATAGTTTTGTAACTTGTTGTTGAAGCCATCCTGAAAACTCCTCAACGACAAACTTCTCTATTGTCTTTAAGTTTACTGGTTCCTTCCTACGAGCTTGTAATTCACCCAAAAAATGGCTACACGAAATTTATTATAATCTTAGACTCTATAACACATCATTTTATGCTATGTTCAATATCTTTAAACATGATACTTACTCGCGAAAAAGTTGAATTTTACTATGGTTAAGTAACACATAACGATGTGCTTGAGCTAGTGATTTGTTATCAAGTTCGAGAATGTCAACCTTTCCTAATTTACGCCCCCCCGAATTAAGCATGTACATCTCTTTTCCGTCAATAGTGTCATCATTCCTAGGAGGGCGATTAAATGGAGTCTCTACGCCTTCAAAGTATCTTGAACAAAAAGTAAGACACTCGTCTTTTACATAACCTTCTGCCATTGAGCCTTCGGGTTGAGCCTTATTGCGAACATATGATTTCAATCGCATCAAGTACCTTTTTTATTTGAAATAAATAATAAAATAAAGTTATTAACAAGTAAAAAGTATGTATAAATATATTTTTAGAACGAATAAAATTACCGCTCAATCGGATACATCCATCTATAATGAACAGGTCCACCAAGTTTGGCCTCTGATATCAAGTGAATAGTCAAATGAACCATGATTGTGAAGAAACTAGGAGGAAATAACTGCTCCAACTCGCACAAAGTCCGCACCACTTGATACTCCATTTTCTCCAATTCACTAGGATCAAGAACTTTAGCACATAACCCTTTGAAAAAGGAGCATAAGTCACACACTGCTTTGACTACTCGAGTTTGTGCTCTTGAATGCATTGAAGCCTTTAGAACAATAGGCAAAATGTCTTGCATTAGAATATGGCTATCATGACTCTTGAGGTTGGAGAGCTTACGATCCTTCAAGCTTACACACCTTGAAATATTTGAAGCATAACCATCAGGAACTTTTAGATCTTTTAAGACTTGTAAAAAGTTGGACTTCTCAACATTAGACATAGTGTAACATGCCAAGGGTACATATGACTTTTTGTTAGGACGGTTTATAAGGTGGAGGTCATGCCTTATTCCCATTTCCATAAGATCCTTGCGAGCATTTTCGTTGTCTTTAGTCTTCCCATCCAAATTTAATAAAGTCCCGATCACGTTATCACAAACATTTTTTTCGATATGCATCACATCTAAGTTATGCCTAATAAGATTGAACTCCCAATATGGCAAATCAAAAAAAATACTCCTCTTTTTCCACACTTGGTTATCACCATCAATATCTTCTTCTATGAAACTCTCTATATCATCAAATGCACTCGAAACGTCATTTGTTACATGAAGAGGACTACTTGTTGAACAACCAACATCATCTCTTGTCCTTTTCTTATTCAATTTAGATGACTTTCCATATTGGAATCTTGAACCTCCCAATTGTTTCAAAACATCAGACCCCGACATTATGGTGGGAGGACCATCTTCCTCGATTGTGCCATCAAATTTATCCCTTTGAAATCGATAAGGATGATTTTCCTCAAGCCATCTACGATGTCCCATGTAGCAAAATTTCTTTCCATGCTTTAACCACATTGAGTGAGTTGACTTCACGCAAGTAGGGCATGCCACACGTCCCTTAGTGCTCCAACCCGATAAGTTAGCATAGGCAGGAAAATCATTCACAGTCCACAAAAGAGAAGCTCTTAACTTGAACCTTTCTTTCGAGAAAGCATCATAAGCATCAACCCCTTTCCATAAAACATTAAGTTCTTTAATTAAAGGTTGTAGATAAACGTCTATATCATTTCCCGGACCTTTTTCCCCTTCAATTATCGCTGATAGAATAAAAGATTGCTGCTTCATGCATATCCACGGAGGTAAATTATAGGGAATCAATAGCACTGGCCACGTACTATGTGAAGTATTCATTGTACGAAATGGATTACATCCGTCACTAGCAAGCCCAAGCCTTACACTACGAGGATCTGAGGCAAATTGTTCATGTCTATTATTAAACGCCTTCCAAGCAAGACCATCTGCCGGGTGCCTTAACTTCCCATCTTTTGTTCGACCCGTGTCATGCCACCTCATGTCTTTCGCAGTTTTCTCACACATGTATAGCCTTTTCAGTCTCGGAATTAAAGGAAAATATCGTAAGACTTTTGCTGGCTTTTTTGACTTGTGTGATTTTGAACTTTCACCCGATTGATCACCAACATCATTTCTATATCGGGAAGCTTTGCAAGTATGACATGATTGTTCACCTTCGCTCTTATCCCAATATAGCATGCAATCATTAGGACATGCATGGATTTTCTTGTATCCAAGCCCCAAGTCATTAGTTAATTTTTTGGTTTGGTGGACAGATGATGGTAATGATGTGATGTGAGGAAATGCATCCCGTAAAAGCTCTAGCAACATACCAAAAGTCTTGTTGGATATGCCACCGATACACTTAATGTGGTATAAGCGTAAAGTGAAAGACAAACTAGAAAACTTGCAGCCGGGATACAATTCTTTGTCACACTCTTCTAGCAACTTTTTATAAGGAATATCCTCGACATCTTGATCACTTGTTTCGGCAGATTCATCTACTTCTCCATCAAGCTCTACTTCCTCCGTGTTTTCATGATTCGATGGAAAAGAACTTAAACCAAAGGCATCCCGAACCAAGCCTACCATGTCGTCTTCAACAAACGAAGTTTCATTAACACTAGTAGACGGAGATGTTGGGGGAGTAGGAAGCTCCCCATGAATAGTCCATGTTGTGTACCCCGGTAAAAAACCATAACGCAATAAGTGGTCATGAACCTCATCTACTTCCAATAAAACATCATTACAACATCTAAGGCATGGACATATAATTGATCCTCTTATATCTCTAGCACGAGCGAAATTAATAAAAGACTCGACTCCTTTTCTAAAAGTAATGCTTTTTATGTGTGCGTTGATCCAACTTTTGTCCATTATATTGATTTACCTAAACAAGTAATAACTGTTTATAACATACCATAAAGTTCGTACGTGAAGGTAACGACAAGGACATCAATAAAATTTCACTCGTGTGACGCAAGCAAAACTAACCTAAATTCAAATCCATGTCAACTTTGTGCTATCACATTTCGCTTACCATATCTACTCATACGCAAGCAATTCAAATTCAACACGAATACTAATTACAGTAAGATTATCACCATCACTTACATACATACAAACATCACACCGGCCAACGCTATTAATTTTCCAAAATTAAGTACAACACAGCATTCATACCATTACATATATAAACATCAGATAATCCGACAGCAAATCTCAAACATCAATATCAATTAAATCTAACTACCGCCAATCTCTCAAGTTCACGCTAATAGGATCACATAACCTACAGGGATAAGATTCGAAACACATTTGGATTCAAAACCTTATGTTTCCATAAACTCCTAAAAACTAGCACAAAGCAAACACCAATGCATCAATCTCACACCAAATTAACAACTACGCACCTAAACTACTGCCAATTAATCAAATTCTGATCAAATTAACAACTACGCACCTAAACTACGCACCTAAACCTGTTCATTAAATTCTAAACCCTAACTTCAACTTATTCCGCCTAACAAATACATTTGCACACAATAAGTCACTATAACAATTAATCAGCTAGCAATAAGTCACTTGAATGACCTGATGATCGGAACAGTAAAACCACAGCGATTACAGATCCACGGTGACAATTACGAAACCACGGCGATTACAGATCCACGGCGACAATTACGAAACCACGGCGATTACAGATCCACGGCGATTACGGCGATTACAGCAACGATTACAAACGGCGATTAAAAGTAATGGATAGAAGCGGATAGTGAATAAGCGGATAGTGAATAAGCGGATAGTGATGAAGTGAGGTAAAAGTAATCGCTGCTAATTATTTATGCACTTCTCAATGAATCAATGGATAAAGCGGATAAAGCAATGGTTATGGAACAGTATTGAAAGTCATGATTTTGTGGATAAAGTGTATAAATGAATAAGTGTATATTTTCTATATAAATGAATCGCTGCTTTTTGATACTAGTATATATATATATATATATATATATATATTTTTTTTTTTTTTTTTTTTTTTTTTTTTTTGTATAAGGGAAATAAGTGAAGCGGATAGTAATGATTTTGTGGCTTTTTTATAAGTGTAGTTTTTGTTTCCACAATTATAAATGTGGCTTTTTTATGTAGTTATTTTTACATTTATAAGTGTAGCATTTTTTAAGTGTTTTCTTACACTTATAAGTGTGGCCTTTTAAGAATTTGGTATTCTTCAATTATAAATGTAGCGTTATTGTTATTGTCCACACTTATATAGGTGGAGTATTTTTTAAAAGATTCGTAACACTTATAAATGTAGCAAAATTATGATTTCATATAAAAAAAACTCCACGGTTGACTATACCGTGGCAAAATAAATGTGGAGAGTAGCGCTATTTTTTGTAGTGGTTATGGTGCAATTCGACCACATGCAAAGCCATCTATGGCGCATGAAGCCCTTGACAAACAAGTTGTTTTGGAGTTGGTTCAACGAAGAAAAAGGAAAATGGGAGTGAGCTCTCCTTTTTGTTATTATTTTTTAGGAAAACCAAAAAAAAAAATCATGTTTTAAGTCAATCTAAATTTTAAGTATTCAACTTTATTATTATTATTATTATTTTAATTCAAGGTATCGTTTTTATTTTTTTATTTTTTTTCCCTTCAGGTTAAGGTTTTTTCAACTATTGAAAAGTGATTAGTGGTTATAATTTTAGCTCAATTAACCTTAAATCCTCTAGTATAATGATAGACCACATAATAAATTGGGAAATTGGCAAAAAAAAAAAAAAAAAGGCATCGTACTTGCCACTTTTTGTCATTGTATGTAGCTTACTTTTTTTTTTTGATTGTAGCACTAACTTTTCAAATCCGTGTCATTGTGTGTACTGGTGACCTGTTTGACCTGTGGAGCAGGTTGAGTTAACGATTGTTTGTTTTATTATTGCAGCGTAAGTTCTTTATTATTGCAATGTTAGTCCTTAACACGTTTTCGTCCGATTTTCGCCCGTTTTCGTACGTTTTCGTCCGTTTTTGTCCGTATTTACACGTTTTCGTTCGTTTTTACACGTTTTCGCCCGTTTTTGTCCGTATTTACACATTTTCATTCGTTTTCGACCGTTTTTACACGTTTTCGACCCGTTTATTTTATTCTCAACCCGAACCTAACCTGTTTAATAAACAGGTTAGACATGTCGACCCAAACCTGACCCAAAATCTATTTAGCTCAACCCGAACCTGTTAATTTTCGTGTCGGTTTCAGGTCGGGTTTCGTGTCTGGTCAGAAATTGCCACCCCTACCAGCAGTTATGTTTCCACCAGAAAACATACCACCACCAAACAATCAACCACTAAACTTTCCACCTGAAAACCAACCCATCATTCGTCAGTTGACTGAGGAAGAACAGTATGAGCTGGATATGCAAGTCTTGTCGGAGTTTGAAGCTGAGCAAGACCGTCAGGAAAGGGAGCGTGAGGCGTACCTCAAAGGGAAACAGGATCGGAAGAACAGACGAGCAGAATGGCGATGGGCTCAGGGACTTCCACCTGTGCCATCGAGTGAGGACGATTCAAGTGCCTTCTATTCGAGTCACGATGGCTATGTGTCTGATGATTCATTTTATTGAATCATAGTTTTTATTATCGTATGGTAGTTTATGGTTTTTAATTTCCGTTTCTTAGTTTAATGTTGTTATCGTATTTGTAAAATAATTGTATGTTGTTTCAAGTTATTTCAATCCTACATTAGCATTTACACATTACATTCTTAAAAAAAAACTATTTTTTTGAAACTACAAATACATTTTACTTTCACAAATATAAACATACATTTGAATATACATCAAATTATACAACTAATATTCAAAGGAAAAAAAATGGAATGTCAGAAACTCACCTCTTTGTCGGCACGGGGAGGAACGCAACGGGGAAGAACGGCAAGGCACATTTGGTGTAGTGAAGAGGAACGGCTCGCCGTTGCCTCTTCCACGTCGGACGGCGAGCATGCCTTCTTCGACTACATCTTGTGCTCTTAATACCGATTTTTATTCATACACAAAATATCAAACCCATTATCATTAAAAAATATATAAATAAATAAAAACCCTAAAGCACTATTTGCAGCTTCGATATCACTTTGGTTGCAATGAAGGTGCGTTTGGTATCCTTTTTAACTCATTATTTTTTCCTTAATTCTTTTTTAAATTATTTTGTTGGATTATTTCAATTATATTTTAGGTTGTATGTTTTAGTTAAATATGAGAATAGTCAATTCCAAAGCATATTTTGATGACTAACCTTTCGCTGTAATAATAATTTCGGTACGATTAAGTTATAGTGGTTGCAAAAGTGTCATTTATAACTCAAGCATGTGACTATTGCACTATATACTTACTTTTATCATTATTGTATTTCAATATTGTTGGTTTTATAGACAAAATAATAATAGTTGTGTGTTAGGATCGAACTTGAGATCACGGGATTGCACACAATACGTATGAAGAGGAAATGTAATAATTATTTATAAAATGTTATAATTAATTATTAAACACAAAACAAATAAATAATAATTAGTATTATTGATTAATGACTAATTAATTATTAAATGAAGATTAGGAAACTAATTACTAGACATTACATGGAATCAAAAGGAAGGTTCCGGAACACCCCTTTTGGGCTTCCAACCGATCGGCCAAGGAGGGATGTCCACCTCCTTTGTGCCTTGAGCTCCAAGTAATGACTAGTATATAAGCAAACCCAAGGTTAAGAGTTTTCATATAACTTGTACACACACAACTTGGGTTTTCTCTTCTTCTTCTTTTCTTTGGTCGAACCAAAACAGAACACCCATAAGGGTTTCGTTTTTCTTGAGTCCAAAAAAGGTTTTGTGTTATTACTTGCATAAACGTTTCCTTGAATTAGTACGTGTGTACAAGAACGTGAATCAAACACACTATTATTTGATTCTTGGATTGAATTACAAAAAGGTAAGGGGTAATTCTTATAATCCTTATAAACCCTAATTAGGGTTCATTGGTTCCGGAAGATTGCATTGATTCTTGTTCGGGCTAGAATCACTACGGTATGTTTACTATTTAAATTAATGATTAATTAATTACATGTTATTTGATCCATTATAATTGCTTCCGCTCATGCTCACTTTGATGTACTTGGTTTATTAATATGAATGTCATGATATAATAATTCCAACAGTGGCATCTAGAGCCGTTATAATGTGTAATTAATTATCGCAACGCATAAAAATTGGATTTTGATTCGTATAGTTACATGTTTTTTTTTAGGGTTTATGTTTTTAATCCCTAACCCTAATTTTGGGTCGATTGACCTAAAAGGGTTTTTAGGGTTTTGCTTTTATGTTTTATAAAACCTAACTAGAAACCCTAAGATGTTATGTAATTGTTTATGCGTTTTAGTAAACGATCTTGGTGCAATGTGTTAATTGTTAAGCTAAATCCATGAAAAGTGCATGTTTGCATGGATTTTTTATTGTGTTGATTTAAATTGTTTAAATTGTTTATATATATTAATGGTTAAGTTATATTAAAACATGTAAATTTTAATAGATGTCGAATTGGGGAAGACTCCAATATTAAGTAATCTATTATGTGCTATGTGGTATTTATTTAATTTTGGCTTACGCAATCGATTTATCGATGTATGTGGCTCTTTTTCCTAGAAAAAGAAAGCCCTAATTGAATTAATACGTTATACACCTAGATTTGATTATTAATAGGACTCTTTAATAAGATTTGCATGTGGCTACATGTTTTATACATATTTAATTGTTATGATTATGTATATGTGTTTATTTAGTTATTTTATTTTTTTATTGCAAATTACTTGTTTTGTTTATTTATTGTGTTAGACATGTTTATATAAACGAAAAGGGTAATTTTTTGAATAGAAAAATAATACGGACTAAATAATGGCGAAATTGTTTTGGTTTTTTTAAGAGTTAAAATTTCAAAGGATTGGTTGATTGATGTTTTTGTACGTAATGGTTAAATAGGCTCGACCGAAGTTTACACACTATAAGATGGGTATAAGGATGGCAACGCATTAAATTGTGGCCTTGGATAGACAACATTCATGTCTTAACGCTCGTTTGTGTTTAAATTAGACTTACCGAACAACCATTACATGTACATTGTCATCTTAAGGGTGAATAATCCACAATTCCACAATGATTATCCGAAACACTAAGCTTTCGGGCTTATGCAAAAGTACGATATAGTGGACGATAATTGATGGTTATTCTTTAATTGGTGAACCCGATACCTCAATCAAAACTTTGTTATTTTACTCTTAGATAATTGGTAATAAAAATGTTGTGTAAAACCAATGTTATGAAGTTGTATGCATGCTTCTTCATACATTATTTTGATCACATCAAAATAGTTATACCCTTATAAAATTAAGTTGAATGCCATCTAATTAAGAACACTTGAAGTTGTAATTTACGTCATAGTGAGACTTGGCGAGATTGCAATGGAAAGGTAAATTTCATAAATTCATTGCTAGCAGATCAACTGATGTGATGGATTTGTGAGTTTGCGGTTTTTAAGTTAGACGACTTAAATTGAGTAGGAAGTGAGACTTGACTCAAGGCATTAAGATGGGGACTAAACATGCTTACAATACAAATGTTTTGTGATTGTAAATCCCATATATCTAGGAATTGGACAAATGTTATGCCAATTACTTGTACGACAAGTTACCTCATATTATACTTTCATTACTAGCAGATCAACTGAATGTGATGAAACTATGTTTATGGAGGATCCTAGTTTTCAAGATTATTCTATGGATTTATTTTCCTTGGGTATTTTAATTTTCTTGAAAAATTGTATTATCGAAAATACTAATGTTTTGAACTTTCTTTATCTGTAGAAATGGCTCAAACTGATAACACCAACTTACGTTCTGTGTTCAAAACTTATTTTGAACGAGAAAAATTGACTGGCTCGGAAAATTTCAATGATTGGTACCGTTCACTAAGGATTGTCCTGCGAGTGACTGGTCAACTCGAAATCTTGAAAACGCCTTGTCCTGCTGAACCTGAAGGCGCGGCAGCTACTGAAGCTGCTAAGGCCAAATGGAATCTTGATAGCAAGGAACATATTGATGTGGCCGCAATGATGTTAGGGGGAATGTCCACAGCTCTTCAAAGACAGTTTGAGGAGTATTTTCCCAAGGACATGATTGATGAACTCAAGAAACTCTATGAGAAACCATCAAATGTAGAGATTTACGATTTGATGGAAGCTCTACATGGTTGTAAGCAAGGACCTGGTGAACCTGTGAGTGCTCATGTGTTGAAAATGAAGAGTTACATGGATCAACTACAAACACTTGGGAAACCCTATGACAATGATATGGCTGTGAACTTAATCAATAGATCCCTTGATAAGGAATTTAGTGGTTTTGTGAGGAACTTCAATATGCATTGCGTGGGGAAGACTGTAAGTGAATTGCACGCACTGCTCATTGATTATGAGAAAGGTACACCACAAAAGGCTCCTACGCCCCAAGTACTAGCAATACAAGGGGGTAGAATTAACAAGCCAAATGCGAACAAGAAGAAGGGTAAAGGAAAGAAGAAGGATGATAAGAATAAGCAAGTTATGGCTTATCAACCACCTCCACCAAAGAAGAACCCTTCTATCAAGAATAATCCAAAGAAGGATCAAGGATGCCATTACTGCAAGGTGATGGGCCATTGGAAGAGGAATTGTCCTCTTTATCTCGATGACTTGCGAAACAATAAGGTTAAGAAGACTGGGCACATGGGCGCCAGCACTTCAGGTAACTTATTTGTCATTGAATTATTTACTTTATCTCGTGAAATAAATTCCTGGGTATATGATACTGGATGTGGTATTAATATTTGTAATACACTGCAGGGGTTTAGAGAGGAAAGGAGACTAGCTTATGGGGAGAAATTTCTGCATGTGGGAAATGGAGCACAAGCAGCAGTTGAAGCCATAGGAATGTTTGATTTAGTTTTACCTTCGGGTTTAGTACTTTGTTTAAACAATTGTCATTATGCACCTTCTATAATTAGAGGTGTTGTTTCCTTTTCATGTTTGTTGGATCTTGGTTTTTCTCATACTATTGATGGCAATAAAATTTCTGTTTCTTTAAATGGTGTATTTTATTTTAATGCTGTTGCTGTGAATGGTGTGTTTGAAATTGATATGAATAATTGTGTGACTTCCAACAATAATAATAATTCGATGTACAGCATAAGTAAGAGAATGAAGTATGACTTGAATTCGTCTTACCTTTGGCACTGTAGACTTGCCCATATAGGCAAGACTCGCATGCAAAAGCTGCAACGTGAAGGGCTTTTGGAAAATATCAATGATGAGTCATTTGATAAATGTGAGTCTTGTATTTCTGGGAAGATGACAAAGAAACCTTTTCATAGCAATATGGAAAGAGCTTCAGATCTACTTGGTTTGATACACACAGATGTATGTGGACCACTTAGACATGTGTCAAGGAGAGGTGATGTCTACTTCTTAACTTTTACGGATGATTTCAGCCGTTATGGTTATGTTTATTTACTTAAGCATAAACATGAGGTGTTTGAAACATTTAAAGTTTTCAAAGCAGAAGTCGAATTGCAATTGGGAAAGAAGATTAAAGCTCTTCGTTCTGATCGAGGTGGTGAATACCTTAGTCAAGATTTTAAAGATTTCTTAACTGAGAATGGAATTGTCCAGAATCTCACATCTCCATATACTCCACAACAAAATGGTGTATCTGAGAGAAGGAATCGTACATTGTTGGACATGGTTCGATCAATGTATAATCTTACTAATCTTCCTTTGTCTTTTTGGGATTATGCTCTTGAATCAGCTGTTCGTATTTTGAATATGGTTCCCACCAAGAAGGTTGATAAGACACCATATGAGATATGGACTGGAAAAGCTCCGAACTTGTCTTATTTAAAGGTCTTGGGTTGTGAGGCGTATGTTAAACGTGACTCACAAGATAAACTCCAACAAAGATCTGTAAAATGCATTTTTATAGGATACCCTAAGGAAACTATGGGTTACTACTTTTACTACCCACCTGAGAACAAAGTGTTTGTTGCAAGATATGGTGATTTTCTTGAAAGTGAATTTGTGGTTCAAGAAATCAGTGGGAGAGTATATGATTTAGAAGATGATCTAAATAATGCATTGCCTTCAGAAAACACTAGCACACTTCCTATAGAACCGGAAAGTCTGGGTCCTCCACCGGAAGTGGAAGTAATTCCTATTCGCAGATCTGCGAGATCTGTGAAAGCTCCTGACCGTCTATGTCTTAATGTAGAGGCCGATCAGCATACACTAGGGGATCTTAATGAACCTACTAGTTATAGAGCTGCCATTAATAGCCCTCAAAAAGCTAAATGGAAAGCTGCTATGGATGGGGAAATACAATCCATGCATGACAATGAAGTCTGGGAAGAAGTTGACTTACCTCCTGGTGCCAAGGTAGTTGGGAGTAAGTGGCTTTACAAAATCAAGACTGACATGGATGGATATGCACACATTTATAAGGCTCGTCTAGTTGCTAAAGGTTTTACTCAAACTTTTGGAATAGATTACGAGGAGACGTTTTCTCCTGTAGCAGACATAAGAGCTATTAGAATACTCATAGCTATAGCAGCGTACTATGACTATGAGATTTGGCAAATGGATGTGAAAACCGCTTTCTTAAATGGTCATCTAGATGAAGACATCTATATGGCACAACCAGAAGGGTTTGAAAATCCAGAATTTCCAAATCGTGTTTGCAAGCTTAAGAGATCCATTTATGGATTAAAGCAAGCATCACGACAATGGAACAAGAGGTTTGATGCTGAAATTAAAAAGTTTGGATTCACTCAAAATCTTGATGAGCCATGTGTGTATCACAAAGCTAGTGGGAGTGATAATGTAACTTTCCTAATTCTTTATGTAGATGACATATTGATCATGGGAAAAGACATTCCAAGTTTGCAAAAGGTTAAGGCATATCTTGGAAAGTGCTTTTCTATGAAAGATTTAGGAGAAGCTGCATACATTCTGGGAATCAAAATCTATAGAGATAGATAAAGGCAGTTAATTGGATTAAGTCAAAGTGCTTACATTGACAAAATATTGAAAAGATTCAATATGAAAAATTCCAAGAAAGGATATTTGCCGATGGAAGTAAAACATGGCTTATGTAATGAGTTTTGTGCTTCAACACCTGATGAGGTGGCTCGCATGAGTAAAGTTCCTTATGCTTCGGTTGTAGGATCTATTATGTATGCGGTTAAGTGCACAAGGCCAGATGTGGCGTTTGCTCAAAATATTACCAGTCAATTTCAACAGAATCCAGGTGAAAAACATTGGATTGCTGTTAAACATATTCTTAAGTATTTGAGGAATACAAAAGATATGTTTTTGGTATATGGTGGAAATCCATCTACATAACTTTGTGTTACAGGTTTCTGTGATGCATCCTTTCAAAGTAATAAAGATGATTCGAAGTCTCAAACGGGTTATGTCTTTGTTATCAATGGAGGAGCTGTAGATTGGAGGAGCAAGAAGCAGAGTACAATTGCGATGTCTGCAACAGAGTCTGAATACATTGCTGCTTCGGAAGCTGCTATGGAGGCTGTTTGGATTAGGAAATTCGTTTCTGGGCTTGGTGTTATGCCTTCAATTGAATTACCTATTAATATGTATTGTGACAATTCTGCTGCAATCATATTTGCCAATGAACCTGGAGTCATGAGAGGCACCAGACATTTTCTACGGAAGTATCACTTTGTTCGTGAAAAGGTTGACGAAGGTGAAATAAATCTGTTGAAGGTTCACACAGATGAAAACTTAGCTGATCCATTCACTAAGGCTTTGGCGAAAGACAAGCTTAATGAATTAGCCAATGGAATTGGACTTAAATTAGCTAGTAGTTTCATGCATAACTGTGATTAGTATTTGGACAAAGGATATTGTAAACAATTATTATTTTAATGAAATAAAGTATGTTGGTATGTTTATTTCTGTTATTAATTATTGTTGTCCTATTTTTGCATGTTTAAATCCATGAATAAGAGTTATTCTAAATTGTCCGTTGTCAGTTAATAATATGGAATATTATTAAATTAAGACAAATCTGAAGTTGATATAATATACTTAAGTATATTGATGCGTAGACATGTCATTTCAGATGATATTCGATGATACTGAATATAGGACTTATCCCAACTATATGATGTTACTTTATGGATCTTGTCATTAAGTAAATCATAAGAAGTTATCCTTAGACTTGAGATGCAAGATAACGGTCATGAATGTAGTTAATTTTTGTGGAACAACTTAACGCTATACGTAACTGGTAGTCATAAGGGTTGTTTTCGGAAGTGTTACAAAGTTTGTGTGTTTTGCTTGTAGTCAATAAAGAATTTGTTCCTTCAAATTAATTTTTGAAGTTTAATACTGCTGGGCCCCTCGTAGGGTTGTCAAGGTGTTTGCGTGGCCACGCCCAAGGTCTTTTATGAAAGGTTCAAAAGATTTGGTAATCTTGTCAATTTCTAACAACGAGAAACAGAATGGTTAATTAAGGAATGACCTAGATCCATATCCTTATTAACGTAGTATTAGAAACAAAGGGATAATAATAATGAGAAATCATTAAAAGGTTTTCCAGGAGCCTTACTCAAGTTGTACTAGAGGCATCGACGTGTTGCAAGACGCTAATCGATGTGATCACACTATTATGATATGTCTAAGTGGGAGCTGTTGGTTTTATAGACAAAATAATAATAGTTGTGTGTTAGGATCGAACTTGAGATCACGGGATTGCACACAATACGTATGAAGAGGAAATGTAATAATTATTTATAAAATGTTATAATTAATTATTAAACACAAAATAAATAAATAATAATTAGTATTATTGATTAATGACTAATTAATTATTAAATGAAGATTAGGAAACTAATTACTAGACATTACATGGAATCAAAAGGAAGGTTCCGGAACACCCCTTTTGGGCTTCCAACCGATCGGCCAAGGAGGGATGTCCACCTCCTTTGTGCCTTGAGCTCCAAGTAATGACTAGTATATAAGCAAACCCAAGGTTAAGAGTTTTCATATAACTTGTACACACACAACTTGGGTTTTCTCTTCTTCTTCTTTTCTTTGGTCGAACCAAAACCGAACACCCATAAGGGTTTCGTTTTTCTTGAGTCCAAAAAAGGTTTTGTGTTATTACTTGCATAAACGTTTCCTTGAATTAGTACGTGTGTACAAGAAGGTGAATCAAACACACTATTGTTTGATTCTTGGATTGAATTACAAAAAGGTAAGGGGTAATTCTTATAATCCTTATAAACCCTAATTAGGGTTCATTGGTTCCGGAAGATTGCATTGATTCTTGTTCGGGCTAGAATCACTACGGTATGTTTACTATTTAAATTAATGATTAATTAATTACATGTTATTTGATCCATTATAATTGCTTCCGCTCATGCTCACTTTGATGTACTTGGTTTATTAATATGAATGTCATGATATAATAATTCCAACAAATATTACATGTCTTGAATGATGCACGTATATGCTCAAAGAAATCATGACAAAAATTGCTTTTGTGTGTGTGTGTGTTTTTTTAAAAGATTTTATTTAGTTTGTTGTTAATTTCTTTGTACGGGATATGTTGTAAAAGCTACATACAAAAAGGCTTCTGGTTGATATCACTATACTAGGCTTTAGTGATGATGAGCTACTCGAGTATATTGCTGATAGGTATTATTATCATTATTATTATTATTATTATTATTATTATTATTATTATTTTTTTTTTTTGACTTCTGCTTATTATAACTTACAAGTAAACTTAGAGTAATAGTTCGTGAAACATAATATTTGCTTTAGCATGTGGTTCCTCAAGTATGTTGCGAATTTCACTTTCGGTCTCTCAGATAGTCAAATATGGATTAAATTTCGCTTTTGGTCCCGAAAGGGTATAGGTTGTGAGAAACAATGCTAAGATTAAAATATTTTGATCAATCTTGTGAAAATTCAAAAGACAATATGCAATATTATTGTCTTGACCCTCACGAATGTGGAATAATTGAAGTCATGGAAGTTAAAGTTAGTTATTAAACCCTTACAAGACTTCTAAGTTTGGTAGAATGCATCTTTTATATAATAAAATAAAACCCCTAGTGGGGACTTTTTCGTTTCAAAAAAATCAAATCATTCCTTATTTGGTAATAATTAAATTATTGTTATTATATTTTTAAAAGATTTAAATTTAAATAAAGCTAAATATATCCTAATTTGGCAAAAATATATAAAAATTCATTTTTCAATTATGATGCAACAAAAAGTAAACAAACACACATGTACTTGGTGGCAATTTATTGATACTTATGGACTAAAGATTAAAAAGAAAAAAAAAACGGCATTAACACATACCACAAAGAAAAGAAAAAAACCATATACCCACTTTCTCTCGAAACACATAACCCTACACAAGTACACATCTACACTCGAAGCTTCATTCCCTCTATCTTTTTAATCGATTTTGTGTTATCTGAATAAATTCAACAATCATGGTAAGATTTTTCCTTCCAATTATCAAATGTGTTTATTCAGTTTTAACAACGTAATACTCGAATGTAAAGCGTTTGGTATTAATATAATTCACCTTTGCACCCAAAAAAAAATACGTAATACTCGAATCAATATAAACTCTAATTCGATTTTCTATTTTTTTTCCTTTTTCAGTTAATTAATCTGCTAATTCGATTTGCTTAGTGTTATTTTTTATTCCAGTTAACTGATAAATTCGAATTCGATTTGTATATCCATTGGTTGTTTTGCAGTTAATTGAAGATTTATTGATTGTTGTGGTTAAAAGTTCGTTGAATTTGGAGGTTTGTGTTTTTACATTTGTTAATATATTGAGCTTGTTTGATACAAGCTAGGGGCTGCCTTAGATGTTGTAATAATATTCATATTTTATTATGCGAATATGATTAGGATCATAGAGTTTTTTTCTTACTACTTATAAACTATGCTGATCATAACACATTTATTGTTGTTGAGAACATTTGGTATGTGTATATATAACATAAGAACAAGTTTGTTTTCAGAGGTTGAAGTATATTAATTTATGCTAGAAAAAAGTTTTGAATTTTATCATTCTAAATACAATATTTGTATAATCATATGAGATCTTGACACAGGTGCTTAGTGCATCCATCATCCATGTCAACTCAAATGATTTGCAGGTTTAGAAAAATATGTGGTAGATCTTTAGCAGTTTTTCTTTGGTTGTCAAGGTGTTTATCCTTGTGATCGTAGGAAAAGTGTCAGCGAATACGAATGCCTGTTTCCTGCAATTGATTTTCCATTGGCAAGTGTACAATTTTCTGAATTTCCATTAGTGAAAGTCAAGCCTGGAGTTACTTTCACGTGTCTCGATTAATTCCTTAACTAAAGATGAAAGATTTGAATATAGATTGCCTCCAACGAATATAGATTGCCTCCAACGAATAAGGTATTTATCTTTCTATATTTACCTTTCAGTTGTAAGGAGTTGTAGATAATGCGATGACTGATAATGATTGTTATGGACTTTAGTAAATGTTGGAGGTGAGGTGTCAAAGATCGCGAATATTCACGTTTTAACTCAATTGGATGCTCTTCTTACTACTGTTGGGAAGGTAAATTTTGAGTATTTTGTACATTTGTACCTGTTTCTTTTACTTAAGGTTCTTGACTTTATGTGTTTAACCCGTTGGACAACAAGTGATCTGCATCGACCTATTTATGACTAAATAGGTTTAAATTTCCTTTTCCACTAGACAAGGAATCTAAGCTTGGTTAAATTTATGACTAAAGCGTTAAATTTGTTTATGTAATAGATTTCATCGACTTCCCCAAATGGAAAGAAATAAAAGTGTTATGGTTGTTGATAGTGGGGAATGATTGAAGATTGTTGAGGGAGGCGAGAGGCACAATTAGGGGAGAGTAGGATGCGTAAAAGTTGATTTTGTGTCATGTAAATATTGCGTTGGCAATCACATTTGGATGATAATAGCAGGTTCTTTGATAGTGTTGATTGAGAGAAAATAGGCTACCAGTATGGGGTAATTAGAAAAACGGGGAATTGAGTTGCATACATGAGGATTAGAATATGTTGTTCATACTTTACTATTATGTTCGGAGCCATTCAAGGTGTGGGAAAAGTGTTCTCATGGGATGGGTCTGGTTCGGGTGTATACACGAGGAGTTGCTTGAGTATGAAGGCCTCAAGTTGCATGACAAGCTTACAAAGGAATTGTGGCAAGAAATTGTTTGGTAAAAACAGGAATGACAAAGCATTTGGTAAGAAGGCCGCATATTTTTAAAAGCTATTCAAGGAGGTTCAATTAAAGTGCTTCGATAGATTAGGGTGTGCCGAAGAAACTCAAAAGGTGAGTTTAGTTGGGTTCAGTTGGTGAGGAGCCTTTTATTTTCAAGATACCAATTGGAAGCATTTGTTGCTACCAGATTTTGGCTGTGTTTGAATATTTTTAGTGGTAATGAGAATGATCTTTTTAGTGGTAATGATGTTTGAATATTTTTATATGTTTGAATATTCTTTCCAAACTGATATTTATTTCACTTTTTTTTTAATAACATATAAAAACAATAATTCCTTAGGTAGCTTGGTCGAGTAGCGTACTTTGTAACACAAGATATTTTTGTTTGATATGATGTAATGAACTAATCAAAAGTTGTGATGTCCAGACGATATAATTGAACTACTGGAACACACGAATATAAAAGAACTAACTGAAATCGATATCCCTAAGGATGATCGAGTTTGATTGATAATAGAAAAAAACCCAAAATTGTCCTGGAATACAGCCACAAGGCGTTATTAAAACAAGAAGATATGGTAATTCCTTTGAGAGGAAGATACCTATCTTTCCTTATTTTAAGACTATCAAGATTAGGAAACAAATCCTAATAAATTATTAAAAATAACAAACATGAAAAATAGAAAAGATTCTTGAGTCGGTTATCTAAGCACTCCCGACATCATCCTCCCCTGCTTGAGAAAGACTCGACCTCGAGTCTGCTTCATCCTCAGAATCACCAACATAAGGAGACAAGTCTGCAACATTAAAAGTTGCTGAAACATTATAATGACCTGGCAGCTCAACTTTATAGGCATTATCATTTATCTTCTTTAATATTCGAAAAGGTCCATCTGCTCTTGGCTTGAGTTTGCCAAAACGCCCAGCCGGAAATCGTTCTTTTCTCAGATGAATCCAAACCAAATCCCCTTCATGAAAGACAATGTGCTTCCGATGCTTGTTAGCTCGAGCCGCATATTGTTTGTTGTGCTTATCAATCTGCTCACGAACTTGCTGATGCAACTCCTTAAGTTGAGCAGCCCACTCATCACCTTGAGTACAAACCTGACCAGGAGGAGTTATAGGAGCTAAGTCAAGTGGAGTAACAGGGTTCTTCCCATACACAACCTCAAATGGGCTCTTCCCAGTCGTACGATTAATAGAACGATTATAAGCAAACTCTGCCTGTGGAAGAGTAAGGTCCCACTGCTTAGGATTATCCCCAACTAAACTCCTCATCAAATTTCCTAAACTCCTGTTAATAACCTCAGTCTGACCATCGGTTTGAGGATGATGGGAACTACTAAACTGTAACTTTGACCCCATACGCGTCCACAATGTGCGCCAAAAGTGGCTCACAAACTTCACATCCCGGTCAGAAGTAAGAGTCTTTGGTATACCATGCAACTTCACAATTTCAGAAAAATACAACTTCGCCACTTGACTCGCATCAAAAGTTTTCGAACATGGAACAAAATGAGCCATCTTTGAAAACCTATCAACAACTACCATTACCGAGTCTTTATGGCGCTGAGTTCGCGGCAATCCCAAAACAAAATCCAAACTAACATCTTCCCATGGAGCCTCTGGTACGGGTAATGGAGTATATAACCCGGCATTACTTCCATGAGTCTTTGCTATATGACAAATGCGACACCTTTCAATAACTCGATGAACATCCCTTTCCATCCTCGGCCAATAAAACTGATCTCGCAATAAGGCCAAAGTTTTATCACGACCAAAATGTCCAGCGAGACCCCCGGCATGCCCCTCCACTATAATTGCTTCCCTCAAAGAGCTCACGGGAATGCAAAGTCGGGAACTTTTAAAAAGGTAACCTTCATGCATAGAAAACTGTTTGAACGTACCTGTACGACAACTGCTCCAAATGTCACAGAAATCAGGATCATCTTGATACAAGCTACGAAACGTGTCAAAACCATTGACCTGGAGTCGCATTGTAGTCACCAAAGAATGTCGCCTACTAAGCGCGTCAGCAACCTGATTTTGTGAACCCGCCTTATGTTTGATTACAAATGAAAAGGCTTGCATGTATTCCACCCACTTAGCATGTCTCGGACTCAATTTATGTTGGCCATTGATGTATTTAAGCGCCTCGTGATCTGAAAACAATACAAACTCATTGGCCAGCAAATAATGACGCCAAATATCCAAACTCCTAACGATAGCATAAAATTCTTTGTCATAAGTAGAGTACTTGCGCTTAGTCTCGTTCAACTTCTCACTAAAGAAAGCAATAGGACGTTTATTTTGACTAAGAACTCCACCAATACCAACCCCTGATGCATCACACTCAACCTCAAAAATGTCATTAAAATTGGGTAGTGCTAAAACAGGAGCATTAGTTACCTTGGTCTTCAAAACAGAAAAAGCCTTGTCTGCTTCTTCAGTCCACATAAATCTCCCACCCTTTATACACTCGGTCATAGGTGCAATAATACTACTAAAATTTCGGATGAAACGACGGTAAAATGAAGCTAATCCATGAAAACTGCGAATGTCATGAATAGTAGTGGGAGTTGGCCAATTTACTATGGCCTCAATTTTTGCCTCATCCTTCTTAATCCCTTCTCCCGATATCACATAACCTAAGAAAGTTACCTCAGGAACTAAGAAGTGGCACTTTTTACCGTTGGCATACAATTTCTGATCCCTTAATACCGAAAAAACTTGACGAAGATGGATAATATGTTCATCCACACTTTTACTAAAAACCAAAATGTCATCGAAATAAACCACTACAAAATGACCAATGAAAGATTTAAAAATCCGGTTCATGAGTCGCATGAAAGTGCTTGGTGCATTGGAAAGCCCAAACGGCATCACCATCCATTCGTACAACCCATCTCGAGTCTTAAAGGCCGTCTTCCACTCATCCCCCGGCCTCATTCGAATTTGATGATACCCACTTCGCAAGTCAATTTTTGAAAACACCTTAGCACCATACAATTGGTCCAATAAATCGTCAAATCGGGGAATTGGGAAACGATATTTGATTGTTATTTTGTTCACAGCACGACAATCAATACACATACGAAAATTACCGCCCTGTTTCGGTACTAACAAAGCCGGTACAGCGCATGGACTCATACTCTCTCGAATCAAACCTTTATTTAACAACTCACTTACTTGGCGTTCAAGCTCCGCATACTCTTTGGGGTTCATCCGGTATGCTGGCTTATTTGGAATGGAAGAACCTGGAAAAAAATCAATGCAATGTTGGATATCTCGCATGAGGGGTAATCCAGCAGGAATTTCCTCAGGTAAAATGTCCGCAAATTCTTGAACCAAAGGTTGCACCTCAGCTGGTATGTCACCACCCATATCATTCTCTTCCGCTACCACTAATGCAAACAGCAACGGACTCGTCTGTGCCAAACCTACAAATTCTGCACATTTCAGGAACAATGTTGAGTCACTTTCTGAAATTCCTCTTGTGTCCAACGGTACCAAGGTAATGTTCACCCCATCCTTGCGAAAACTATAAGTATTTAGAAACCCGTCATGCTTAGTTTTTCTATCAAACTGCCAAGGCCTGCCTAATAATATATGGCATGCATCCAGAGGAATCACTTCGCACCAAACCTCATCCTTATATTTCCTCCCGATAGAGAACTGAACCAAACATCGCTTACTAACCTTGACCGCATTCCCTTTTTGTAACCAAGTTAGCTGATATGGCTTGGGGTGATCTTCCTCCTTCAATCCCAACTTCTGGACCATGTGGATTGAAACCACATTCTCACAGCTTCCCCCATCAATGACTCACCAACATCAGGTAGAATCACTTCCTCATCCTCATACACGAGCTCATCTCCATCTGAATCATACTTAGGAGCAGGTTCTGCATCTTCTTCAACCAATGTCACCATTTGCTGATTCGGGCAATCGCGCATCACGTGACCCAAACCTTGACACTTATAACACCGTGGAGTTCGCGAACTAGAGTTGGTAACAGTACTTACGGGGCCAGTAGCTTTTGTAGTCTGTGTTTTAGTTCCAACAGGGGTGGCTGCACGGTTTGTTGGTGTGAACCGACTTCCTGTCATTCGAACCCGACTTTTAAGTTGTTTTTCAACCTTTAGAGCCAAGTGACACACATCAGCATAAGTCCAATACGGCTGCAACTGTACAACGTCTGAAATCTCTGGTTTCAAAATGCCCAAAAACCGAGCAATAACCTGCTCTTCTTCTTCGACCACATCACATCGCATTCTAAGCCTATCAAACTCATTGATTACCTCTTCCACTGACATATTTTTTTGTGACAGGTTATGATATTCTAGAAACGCCTCTTGCCTGTGATTTTAAGGTAAAAACTTACGCTTCATTAATTTCTTCATCTTTTCCCACGTAACAATCTTCGGTTTTCCTTCATTTTTTCGTTGTTTCATCACATGATCCCACCAAAGCGAGGCGTGTTTCTTTAACCGAATGGCAACCAACTTTACTTTCAAATGATCAGGTATATCTTTTAAATCAAAGATCCTTTCAACCGTACTCAGCCACTCAATAAAATCATCGGGATGAGATTTACCCGCAAATTCAGGGATCTCAACCTTCATACCTATACCTCGTAATGGATCATCACGGAATTTCCCATCGCGATGTCCTTTATGAAGTCCGCCAAAAGGATTGAACTCATCGTCTCCGTCGTGCCAAACACTCGGATTCGATAAGGTCTCTTCTGCCGGCGAGTCCTGCAAGATTTCTTGCTGGAGCTCGAGTTCTTGTACCCGCTGTTGCAAGCGTTCAATTTCAATATCACGCGGATCACGTACATTGATACCGTCATTGGGGTGACCAGTCCCCATTGCACGAGCACCACGACGAGTCACTGGACCACGACCTCTTCCACGTCCACGAGGGTTCTGATCAGCCATTCGTACCTAGATCTCTGATGCCAAATGATGTCCAGACGATATAATTGAACTACTGGAACACACGAATATAAAAGAACTAACTGAAATCGATATCCCTAAGGATGATCGAGTTTGATTGATAATAGAAAAAAACCCAAAACTGTCCTGGAATACAGCCACAAGGCGTTATTAAAACAAGAAGATATGGTAATTCCTTTGAGAGGAAGATACCTATCTTTCCTTATTTTAAGACTATCAAGATTAGGAAACAAATCCTAATAAATTATTAAAAATAACAAACATGAAAAATAGAAAAGATTCTTGAGTCGGTTATCTAAGCACTCCCGGCATCAAGTTGAATATTAACAATTTTTCTAAGAAATTTGTTAGTATGTGAACAGTCAACATTAGATAATGAATAAGAAAATTGAAGAACCTAAGATGAGCCCTTAACATTGCAGTGAGTGTAATGTTCGGTTGGCATTGCCATCGTTTGTAAGGAGTTTTATTAAGCTTATGAGTTATGATCCGCATGTTATAGGTGATATTGATGAACTTATGGTATACATGACAAGTGAATTGTATAAATTATCGATAAATTTGTACTTAAAGATGACATTGTCTATGAAAATACCATATATGAACTTTTAACACGTACATAAAACATAATTAAAATTTTTGAATTATAAATCAAAATTAACTATAATAAAAAGAAAAACAAAAATTAATCTATTTGTTTTTTAATAAATAAAAATACATTATTAAAAAAATTAGAAAAAACCCCGCGCATGCGCGGGCATTATAACTAGTATAAAATACGCTCTTTTAATTATTTGTATATATAATCATCATCTTTGCATTTTAACTTCAGATAATGTCGGGGTGATTTTATCACTGGAAAATAACGATTCGTTTCTTTTGTTGGTTGCTTGAAACTATGGTTGAAGTTCATCATAATTAGCGGATATTTATAAAACTAATACTTGTTTTTTAAACGTTTCTGTTCCCTTTAACAGATCACCTAATCTTAGTTATCTCGTAATTAATTATTCCGAGTTTAATGCTGGAAGCTTAATTAAAGCATTGAAGAAACTTCCGAAATTGGAAGAACTTAGCATTTTTTGTGATCAAGACTTGTGTAACAGTTATTGCTCACAAATAAAAACACTTGAACTTACTGACTGTCCGAATATTGGTGATCTTGCAATGTGTATGAACCATCAATATATCTAATACCGGGTTGCAGGCGATTCTTGATGGATGACACTGACTTCAAGTACTAGACATACGACTGTGTTCAGATATTGATCTAAAGGTTGATGGTTCTCTCAAAGTAGCTCACAAGTTAGACTTGAAAACGTTGCGATTTGCAAACGTGGTTGCAGTAAACTTGCAAGAATAATTTTTTTGCCATGTACGTATGCAATCTCATGTTAATTCGGTAACTAATCTACTGCTATTGATTTTGTTTAATCTTAGGGGTTGTTTGTTCTTATTCACATATGAAAGGAATGATAATCTTTGAAAAAAGAAGCAGCTTCTTTTTTTATAGCTGTGTACCTTAGTCCTTACATTCCATCTTTATTAAAAGCAAAAGATTTAACGAAATGTTTGTTAATTTCGAATCGAATTTTGGTTTCATTCCCATTACTATATTGGTTAAGCTAGTGTAGTAAATAAATCAAGGAATCATATAAACCTAGATGATTTTTGCAATAGTAACAAACCCCTTGTAGGCTGATTGGGGTTTATATGAAGGTATCGAAATCGGTCATATTGCAAATCAAAACCGCCTAGAAGAGATATGTTGTGCGAAAAAATCAAAGCGCTTTCATACTCTTGAATTCTTTACAGGAATTAAGAAGCTTAACCCCTTAAGCTTTCATACTCTTGAATTCTTTGCAGGAATTAAGAAGCTTAACCCCTTAATTTGGGCTGATTGGTTAACAATTTGATTTCCTCTTGTATGGTATTTTGATGTTGAAAACAGTGATTCTTTGCACAATTTGATTTCCTCATAATTTGTGCAAAGTCAAAATGTACTTATAATTTGGGACAGGGGAGTAATATCTAAACCCAAAAAGTGCTGTTTGAATATGTTTTATGTTGTAACGCCGATTTATGCAGCTTCAGCCATCTACAGGGTCAGCAAAGTAGTACTCTTTCCGTCCTAAAACAATTGTTCTGTTTTGACTCTTTAAAGTCGTCTTTTTTCGACTTTGACCTTAACTATTTCAAAGGAACCGGCGGTTACATAAACGATACATAAACAGAGCAAATGTCCGAGTATATATGAATTCTTCATTAAAGAAATAACATAAGATATTCCCAATCAATCAAAACAAAAAGGCATTACAATGTTCTCACTACGAATTCATTCAAAAGAATTAAATAGCCTGAAATCATACTCGCAAGTCTCTAGAGCTCCATGCAACTTGGACCAACTCTCAATCTCTATGTCTAACTACAAAATTTGTGTACATGGTTCAATTCAACACCATTTGTGTAGTTACATCAATTTGAAAGTTAGTAATTAACGTGTCTAACTACAAAATCAAATGATATCTTTCCTCAAAGAAAAGATGCATGTACTTCAGTACTTGCTATTAATCGGAAACCTACGATAAAACTCCAAAATGCAAGTCAACCGCAATGTCAATACTAATCATACTCACAACATAATTTAGAATGCATGAAAATCTATATAAATAAATAAATAAAGAGTAATTCGGGTATTTCGGTTCGATTCGGTTTTACCTAGAAAAAAAAATTAACCAAACTAACAGAACCGAAAAATCAAACAACCCGATCACCGAACCGCTGAACACCCATTTGTATCCCTCTTTTATATAGTACATTAACGTGAACTCTTGTGTATTACTTTTTGTGGGCTACCAAGCCAAAATGTTATAATACCGTATGTTCTTCGTATATAATACAACTGTACTCTTACGGCTTTTATTAAACTCGTAATGTAAATGGTACAATTCAACACAATTTGTGTAATCACAACAATTTAGAAGTTAGTAATTCACATGTCTAATACATAATCAAATGAAATCTTTCGTCAAATTAAGCTTAGAGACTATTAGTTATGATATGCTCAAAGTTAAAAACGAGAAACTCTAAAATGAAAATCAACACCAATCATACTCACAACATAACTTTAAATTTATGAACTCAAACCCAAGAAGTTTAGATGATAACGTTTACTGAACTCGTAATGTACCTGGTACAATTCAACGCCTGTGTAATCACATCAATTTAGAAGTTAGTAATTCACATGTCTAATAAATGCAAGTCAACACTAATCATACTAGCAACATAACTTCAAATGTATGAACTCAAACCCAGGAAGTTTAGATGATAATGTTTTCCCAAGTTACCATAGTCTTTGCCTTGCACTTGTATATAAAACTCGTTTGGAGGTGTACATGTGTGAACGTGTGGCTTTGTGTGTAAACTTTTTGAAAATACAGATAGGGTAGAATTGTTGAAAAAAGATCTTACACATTGTATTTCTAGAATGTCCCACATCGGTGGGTGATGTAAATCAACACATTTAATTGATAAAAGAAATCGCAATAAGTTGCATAAAATGTTTTATGCAACTTGTATCTTCTTCTTTTTTCTTGATTTTTAGTTGCTTTTTTAAAATTTCTTATGAAATTTTATTTTCCTAATTTTTAGTAGCATTTTAGAAATAAGTAACTTAAACTTCTGACAATATAGACAAATGATATGCACTATAATTAAAGTTAATATACTTCTTTTTTCTTGATTTTTAGTTGCTTTTTTAAAATTTCTTATGAAATTTTATTATCCTAATTTTTAGTAGCATTTTAGAAATAAGTAACTTAAACTTCTGACAATATAGACAAATGATATGCACTATAATTAAAGTTAATATACATATAGTAAATGCATTGCATATATAAGCCGTAAATAATACAACATTCAATGAAAAGCAACATTATTTTTGAAAAAATTCTGGGTGAAATATATAAATACAAAACATACTTTCTCAAAAGAAACGAAATACGTAAACAACATCAGAATCGCCAAAACACTTTTAAATTTTGAACATATCATAAAAAATTAACCGGTTTCAATGACTATATTGGTAATAAAATAAGTTGGTAACCTAGATGTGTAAAATGATAAAAGTATGTTGCTAATATATGGATTTAACCCTTTTTAGAGATATGTATTTTAAGTTTTTGACAATAGATAAACGATGTAAGATATAAATTTAATATTACATTGCATATGTAACCCGTAAATAATACAACGTTTAGAGAAAAGCAACATTTTTTATGAAAATTTTTAGACCTACGAGCTTTTTAAAATTTATTTTGAGCATTTAATACCGATAAAGAAGCCAACACAAACACGCTTCGAATAGTGGATGTATATGGTTGATTTACAACTCATGTACCATACTGATCCTTATAAATGTGGAGCATTTTGCGTTTTCTTTTCAAACTTTTTATGTGCAATACGACAGAAGTGTACGTGGACCATGCACCAATTCTTCAGCTAATTTCGTCGTTCGCGTTCTGTACATAGACTTGCATTATTACAGTTTGACATAAGGCTTGTACTCGTTGTCCATCTTGATCAAGACACGTGTTTCAACTTTTAACTCACATTAGTTCCATACTTATACTCTTCAAAAATAACAGAACCATTATTGTTAATTTGTTATATACATTGTAGTTACTTAATAAAGTCACATTTTTTATGAACAAAAAAGGTGTATTCAAATGTCTTCTTATTTGAAGGTTTTACTCCCTCCGTACCATATTAAATATCCACTTTTGGCTTTTGAAATATTTTTTCTTCAACTTTGACATTAAATATTTATGTTTGTATTATATAATACTTGATCAAAATTATATTTAACGAAAATACATTTAAAACACAATTCATTCATACATTTTGCATCAAGTATTATATAACACACATTAAAATATTTAAAATCAAAGTTTATAAAAAAAAGACTTTGAAAAATCAAAATGAACATTTAGTATGGGACGGAGGGAGTAATTTTTTTGTGATTTTAAATTTTAGTTTATATTCTCTTTTTGCATCTTTGTAGGATAGAGACGGGGTCGTGCTTATATTAATTCTCTTTTCATCATTTAAAAACCAATAGCAAGAAAAACAAATTAATTGGATGCTCTATAAATCCAACAAATAATAAGCTTTTCGATCAACCAAGAAATGATTTAATGTTCAAAATTACATGTAATAAATACTTTAAAAAAATGGGCGAAGGCACGGGAAAGGAAGCATCACGCACGGCACCACCGCCGCCGTGCATGCGTGATGCAGTGAGTGATGGGTTTTGAGTGATGGAATCACGCACGGGAATAAGGAAAAATTCGAACGTTATCATTTACTTTTTGACCGTTGGGATGTAGTGAGTGATGGTGTTACCAACTAAAAATGGCTGAGTGATGGAAATGTGAATGATTTGGCATAAGAGGATTGATTGTGAGTGACTGATTGAAAAAATAGGTGAGAGATGGGTTGCCAACCCCCTAAGTTAATGTTCAAAATAACATGCAATAAATACTTTGAATATCATAAACTAAAAAGCTTTTGAAAACATTAAAAAGTTAATGAATCATACAAAGTTAAGGGCAGGTGCTACACAAATAGTTTGTAAAACCACTCATATACTACCTAGCCAATAACATAATATTTGTATCAACTTATCCAACACACGTGACTTTAAGGTTTTCTTTCTACTACCAATGTGGGAATAGAAAGAAGCTTTTATAAAAAAAATTATCTAACAAGAGTAGACTATTTACCGTTTTTAAGCCATGGTTCTTTATTCATCTCCCCTCAAACTCCCTCTAATGGAAGAAAAGTAGGATATGCTTTTTGACATCAGCTCAAATGGAAGAAAAGTAGCATAGTTATGACATGCTCAAAGTTAACTAAGAAAAGACGCAATGTCAAAACTCATTACTTGCTATTAATCCGGACCTACGACAAAACTCCAAAATGCATGTCAACCGCAATGTCAACAATAATTATACTCACAACATAATTTGGAATGCATTAACTTAAACCGAAGAAGACTAGTTAATAATTGTTTGCTGAAACCATACTTTATGCCTTGTCTTGTATATATAACTCGTTTGGAGGTGGTGATCGAGTGGATAGAAATGTGAACTTGTGGCTTTCTGTGTAAAAGTTTTGCAACTAAAGATCAGGTATAATGAAAATGCTATTGCACATTGTATTTTTAGATATCCCACATTGGTTGGCGATTTAAAACAAAGATAGTTTATAACTACTAACACGTTTTCTTGGTTTATGAGATGTATATGTGTGTATACCGTATAAAATCTTGTCTTACTATAATATACGGTATTTCATGTATAACTTTTAATTAAAGAGCCACTTTTTAGAAATACTCCCTCCATCCCAAAATAATGCAACGTTTTGAGTTTTGCGTCTGTCGTTCTTTTTCTTTTATTATTATAAGGTCACAAGCAAAAAAGCGTTAGACTTATGAGCTTTTTCAAATTTAATTAAGCACTTAAGATCGATAAAGAAGCCAACACAAACACGCTTCACATAGTCCATGTATAATACATCGATTTACAACTCAAGTACCATACTAATCACTTGGCCCACTTACCGCATTTCTTATAAAGTGACGGGCTGTACAAGCGTTTAAAGCAACAGTGAAAGATGTAATTCAAGTCAATAACGGTATATCCACTGACGTGGACAAAGAAGAATGTAAAGTAGTCAGTGACATTGCCAGAGCAACAGATATTTCTAGTGATAAAGGCGACCTTGATCACCAAAAACATTCGTCTAAAAGTAATAATGAAGAGGAAGCTGGCACTATGAAGAAACAAGATGCGCGTGCATCTAAGGAAAAAGCATTTACTAGACCTGAGAGACCGAATGCTACATCATTTAATTTAAACAAAATTGGTTGAAAAAGGTTAAAGAATCTAAACTACCGAGTAATGGTGTCCGTATTGATGAAAAAAATCGAGTTTCAAAGGTATCTTCACTGATTTTGAAAGATGTCAGTTTAATAAACGTACCAGATTCTGGAATATGTAGGGATGTATCTGGTCAGTTCGATTATGGAAAAAATATATAATCTACTCATTTGAAAGCTGGAATTTCTGCAATAATTGGTGGACCGAAAGCTACTTTATCTGAGAGAATTCTGCTAAGCTGGGGTTAAAATCAAAGTTTATAAAAAAAAGACTTTGAAAAATCAAAATGAACATTTAGTATGGGACGGAGGGAGTAATTTTTTTGTGATTTTAAATTTTAGTTTATATTCTCTTTTTGCATCTTTGTAGGATAGAGACGGGGTCGTGCTTATATTAATTCTCTTTTCATCATTTAAAAACCAATAGCAAGAAAAACAAATTAATTGGATGCTCTATAAATCCAACAAATAATAAGCTTTTCGATCAACCAAGAAATGATTTAATGTTCAAAATTACATGTAATAAATACTTTAAAAAAATGGGCGAAGGCACGGGAAAGGAAGCATCACGCACGGCACCACCGCCGCCGTGCATGCGTGATGCAGTGAGTGATGGGTTTTGAGTGATGGAATCACGCACGGGAATAAGGAAAAATTCGAACGTTATCATTTACTTTTTGACCGTTGGGATGTAGTGAGTGATGGTGTTACCAACTAAAAATGGCTGAGTGATGGAAATGTGAATGATTTGGCATAAGAGGATTGATTGTGAGTGACTGATTGAAAAAATAGGTGAGAGATGGGTTGCCAACCCCCTAAGTTAATGTTCAAAATAACATGCAATAAATACTTTGAATATCATAAACTAAAAAGCTTTTGAAAACATTAAAAAGTTAATGAATCATACAAAGTTAAGGGCAGGTGCTACACAAATAGTTTGTAAAACCACTCATATACTACCTAGCCAATAACATAATATTTGTATCAACTTATCCAACACACGTGACTTTAAGGTTTTCTTTCTACTACCAATGTGGGAATAGAAAGAAGCTTTTATAAAAAAAAATTATCTAACAAGAGTAGACTATTTACCGTTTTTAAGCCATGGTTCTTTATTCATCTCCCCTCAAACTCCCTCTAATGGAAGAAAAGTAGGATATGCTTTTTGACATCAGCTCAAATGGAAGAAAAGTAGCATAGTTATGACATGCTCAAAGTTAACTAAGAAAAGACGCAATGTCAAAACTCATTACTTGCTATTAATCCGGACCTACGACAAAACTCCAAAATGCATGTCAACCGCAATGTCAACAATAATTATACTCACAACATAATTTGGAATGCATTAACTTAAACCGAAGAAGACTAGTTAATAATTGTTTGCTGAAACCATACTTTATGCCTTGTCTTGTATATATAACTCGTTTGGAGGTGGTGATCGAGTGGATAGAAATGTGAACTTGTGGCTTTCTGTGTAAAAGTTTTGCAACTAAAGATCAGGTATAATGAAAATGCTATTGCACATTGTATTTTTAGATATCCCACATTGGTTGGCGATTTAAAACAAAGATAGTTTATAACTACTAACACGTTTTCTTGGTTTATGAGATGTATATGTGTGTATACCGTATAAAATCTTGTCTTACTATAATATACGGTATTTCATGTATAACTTTTAATTAAAGAGCCACTTTTTAGAAATACTCCCTCCATCCCAAAATAATGCAACGTTTTGAGTTTTGCGTCTGTCGTTCTTTTTCTTTTATTATTATAAGGTCACAAGCAAAAAAGCGTTAGACTTATGAGCTTTTTCAAATTTAATTAAGCACTTAAGATCGATAAAGAAGCCAACACAAACACGCTTCACATAGTCCATGTATAATACATCGATTTACAACTCAAGTACCATACTAATCACTTGGCCCACTTACCGCATTTCTTATAAAGTGACGGGCTGTACAAGCGTTTAAAGCAACAGTGAAAGATGTAATTCAAGTCAATAACGGTATATCCACTGACGTGGACAAAGAAGAATGTAAAGTAGTCAGTGACATTGCCAGAGCAACAGATATTTCTAGTGATAAAGGCGACCTTGATCACCAAAAACATTCGTCTAAAAGTAATAATGAAGAGGAAGCTGGCACTATGAAGAAACAAGATGCGCGTGCATCTAAGGAAAAAGCATTTACTAGACCTGAGAGACCGAATGCTACATCATTTAATTTAAACAAAATTGGTTGAAAAAGGTTAAAGAATCTAAACTACCGAGTAATGGTGTCCGTATTGATGAAAAAAATCGAGTTTCAAAGGTATCTTCACTGATTTTGAAAGATGTCAGTTTAATAAACGTACCAGATTCTGGAATATGTAGGGATGTATCTGGTCAGTTCGATTATGGAAAAAATATATAATCTACTCATTTGAAAGCTGGAATTTCTGCAATAATTGGTGGACCGAAAGCTACTTTATCTGAGAGAATTCTGCTAAGCTGGGGTTAAAATCAAAGTTTATAAAAAAAAGACTTTGAAAAATCAAAATGAACATTTAGTATGGGACGGAGGGAGTAATTTTTTTGTGATTTTAAATTTTAGTTTATATTCTCTTTTTGCATCTTTGTAGGATAGAGACGGGGTCGTGCTTATATTAATTCTCTTTTCATCATTTAAAAACCAATAGCAAGAAAAACAAATTAATTGGATGCTCTATAAATCCAACAAATAATAAGCTTTTCGATCAACCAAGAAATGATTTAATGTTCAAAATTACATGTAATAAATACTTTAAAAAAATGGGCGAAGGCACGGGAAAGGAAGCATCACGCACGGCACCACCGCCGCCGTGCATGCGTGATGCAGTGAGTGATGGGTTTTGAGTGATGGAATCACGCACGGGAATAAGGAAAAATTCGAACGTTATCATTTACTTTTTGACCGTTGGGATGTAGTGAGTGATGGTGTTACCAACTAAAAATGGCTGAGTGATGGAAATGTGAATGATTTGGCATAAGAGGATTGATTGTGAGTGACTGATTGAAAAAAATAGGTGAGAGAGGGGTTGCCAACCCCCTAAGTTAATGTTCAAAATAACATGCAATAAATACTTTGAATATCATAAACTAAAAAGCTTTTGAAAACATTAAAAAGTTAATGAATCATACAAAGTTAAGGGCAGGTGCTACACAAATAGTTTGTAAAACCACTCATATACTACCTAGCCAATAACATAATATTTGTATCAACTTATCCAACACACGTGACTTTAAGGTTTTCTTTCTACTACCAATGTGGGAATAGAAAGAAGCTTTTATAAAAAAAAATTATCTAACAAGAGTAGACTATTTACCGTTTTTAAGCCATGGTTCTTTATTCATCTCCCCTCAAACTCCCTCTAATGGAAGAAAAGTAGGATATGCTTTTTGACATCAGCTCAAATGGAAGAAAAGTAGCATAGTTATGACATGCTCAAAGTTAACTAAGAAAAGACGCAATGTCAAAACTCATTACTTGCTATTAATCCGGACCTACGACAAAACTCCAAAATGCATGTCAACCGCGCAATGTCAACAATAATTATACTCACAACATAACTTGGAATGCATTAACTTAAACCGAAAAAGACTAGTTAATAATTGTTTGCTGAAACCATACTTTATGCCTTGTCTTGTATATATAACTCGTTTGGAGGTGGTGATCGAGTGGATAGAAATGTGAGCTTGTGGCTTTGTGTGTAAAAGTTTTGCAACTAAAGATCAGGTATAATGAAAATGTTATTGCACATTGTATTTTTAGATATCCCACATTGGTTGGCGATTTAAAACAAAGATAGTTTATAACTACTAACACGTTTTCTTTGTTTATGAGATGTATATGTGTGTTTACCGTATAAAATCTTGTCTTACTATAATATACGGTATTTCATGTATAACTTTTAATTAAAGACTCACTTTTTAGAAATACTCCCTCCGTCTTAAAATAATGCAACGTTTTTAATGCAACTCAAAATAATGCAACGTTTTTAATGTAACGTTTTGAGTCTGTCGTTCGTTTTCTTTTATTATTATTAGGTCACAAACAAAAAAGTCCCAAAAGAATGCAACGTTTTGAGTCTGTCGTTCGTTTTCTTTAATTTTATTATTATTAGGTCACAAACAAAAAAGCTTTAGACTTATGAGCTTTTTTCAAATTTAATTGAGCACTTAAGATCGATAAAGAAGCCAACACAAACACGCTTCACATAGTCCATGTATAATACATCGATTTAAAACTCAAGTACCATACTAATCACTTGGCCCAATTACCGCATTTCTTATAAAGTGCCGGGCTGAACAAGCGTTTAAAGCAACAGTGAAAGATGTAATTCAAGTCAATAACGGTATATCCACTGACGTGGACAAAGAAGAATGTAAAGTAGTATGTGACATTGCGAGAGCAACAGATATTTCTAGTGATAAAGGCGACCTTGATCACCAAAAACATTCGTCTAAAAGTAATAATGTAGAGGAAGCTGACATTATGAAGAAGCAAGATACGCTTGCATGCAAGACAAAAGCATTTACTAGACCTGAGAGGCTAATGCTACTTCATTTGGCTGAAAAAGGTTAAAGAATCTGAACTACCTAGTAATGGTGACCGTATTGATGAATAAATTCCAGTTTATAAGTATCTTCACTGATCTTGAAAGTTGTGGGTTTAAAAATGTACCAGATTTTGGAATATGTAGGGATGTATCTGGTCAGTTCGATTATGGAAAAAGTATATAATCTACTGATATGAAAGCTGGAATTTCTGCAATAATCGGTGGACACGGTCAACCCAAAACAGCTCATAAGAGAACTTATGGCTTCCGAAACTGTAAGGTGCAGTGTGATACTGTTTCCGAAGGTAAGGATAATTGTAATAGAGAGGAATTAGATAAGAAGATTATTGAGTCATTTGGGAGAGAAGAATTTGGGTTAAACACCTCGCTAAGGAAGACAACACTTGAAACAAGCAACATTACGGTAAGAGTATCCAATCATGTGATATGAATGTTGGATCCTCCACATTCATCAGACACGAAGGTCCTGCGTTAATGACAACTTCAGTGATCTTGAAAGAAGATGAATTTTCAGAAGACCAATCCAAGTGTGGCATTAATAGGAATATACTCTCCTCTGATACGAATGGTTGATTAACAGATCAATCACATTACGGAAAACAATATGCGCTCACCTGATATGAATGTTGCACTTCTGAAATAATCAAATATGATGGAAAGAATAAAGTAACTCGACAACATCTCATAACCGGCCGGGAGGACTATGAACTTGTGGCTTTCAAATACTTTTCTGAAAAACTTGGTGACATAAGTATGATATACGGAGTAGCAAGGAGTACATAGAAGTTAAAGCAACCTCACTTGCATGAAAGGGCTGGTTTTGTATTAGTGTAAGAGAGTGGCAGTTTGTTGCTGAAAAGGTGATTGTTTTAGCATTGCACGCGATTAAGTTAGAGACAATTTTCTATAACAAATGTCACGGCACTACCTATGTTTGGTTTTAAGCTCTAATATATATCACATAATACTAGCCGAGTACCTGCGCCTAGCGGCGGCGGTGTATAGTTTTTGATAAATTCTAGTTGTATCAAAATTGGTGTTTGTGTTTTTTTTAAGACAAACTATTTTAGCAACGGTCAAGTAGTTTAACGATTGTTTCAGTTTGATTTGGCGATGGTGCATTTTACAATAAACTATTATAGCAACGGCCAATTCACAGTTTAACGATTGTTTCGGTTTAATTTAACGATTGTGTCAATAACCCCACCGTGTTCAAGATCTTTTAGCAATATTCGAATTCACGCCCAAAGTATATCTGAATAAAATTAATCATACTAACAACTGAAGGAAAAATCTTTGAAATAAGGTATTCACTAAAACCAATCAAAGATCTAAGTGAGTTTATTGATAACCGACACATTTAGTAAAATCACCTTATATACGAAAATAAACAGTAGTATCTCTTTGATGTACAATTTGTTACAAATGAATCATAAAGGCCAGTTACTCGGATTCCGATTACAAACTCATGAGTCGTGGTCGTACCGACTGTGCTTTTCTCGTGCTTTCCTCATATCGAATATTTTGCTAATTTCAGCACAACCGTATTCTTATTTGCAAATGTTGGACTAATAACATTAGACTGTTTCAAAAATGCAATACAATACAAATCATGTGCAGTCGTACTAAGTTAATTGTGATCGAGGTACACACGCCCCTGAACCAACCCATTTAACACAACTACCAAACCAACCTGCTTAGCACATATACCAAACACACATACTCAACCCACCTCATGAACCAACATCCTCAAAAACAATTTCAGTCTAAATCAACATCAAATCCGAAAGTCCGAAGCCATAACCCCCTCATCACTCCCTTCCTTCTTTCTTCTCCCCATACTACTCCTAACTTTCGCCTTCCGTCTTCTGCACTTCGTCATTCGCTCTACTGCCACGGCTCCCGTTCGCTTATTTGTCCCTACAAAGTAAACAACAATTAATGAGATAAAAGAAAAGTTACAAATTGAATGATAGAAAAAGCGGTTTGAAAGAAAGAAATGATTGAATACACATATATAGTCATTTTTGTAGTGAGCATACGAAACCCTCATGTTCAAGCTTGTAATTCAAATTGTTTTAAATGTTATTGACCATCTTTACATAAAACGCATTATCAAATTAATGTGTTTGTATCACATCTAAAATTAAGTAGTAAAAGAAACCTCCATCATTAAACTTAGAGCCGTGTTTTTCCATTGTTTAATATCAATTTGAGTTTTCACCATTACTTGTTTCCTTAATGAGTTTCATGCATTCCATAATTACTTGTTTACAGCCTTGCCATTCAACAACGTTTACAGCCTATGCAATTCAGCAATTCAGCAATTCAATGTTTGACCATCCGACATTTTCAACAATTCAATGTTTGACCATTTTTCTATTATATGTAGTATAGATATTACAAATATCATATGTAGATGCCATGTCATTCATTATTCGTTCATGTTTGTTTGTTTGACTAAATGTCTTTTCCAACAGTTAGGCTAAATGTATTCAACACACGAGAAGTCAAATAAGCAGTTACACAAAAATTTTAAGGACTTAATGTGTCTCAAGTGTCAACCCATCTATAACATGATTGACCTATCTTAAAGAGTTACGATTATCATTTTTAGTCAAAACATGTAGGACCTTAAATATCACAACTTTATCACAAATATAGAAGATTAGAGGAAGAAAGATGGAGACTTGGTGACTTATATGGATTATATATGTGTAACTAGAGAGATGGAAAAATGAGAGAATATTATTAAGAAACACACACAAATACACACACAAGCACACACCTCAAATGAGCCTTTGAGGTGTTTATATAGTCCTTAACATGAGATGCCCTATGGGCTTTCTATGGGCTTGGGCTTGGACTTGGTTACATGGTTGGATAACTAGGCTTATGAAACATATCATATAACATATTAGCTTGCCAAGTCCAAGGCCCAATGACTAAACTATTACTAATCTTAACAAACGACACAAAGTTACAATATGAGAATGACCATCACTTCATAATACATATTTTTAATGCTAACAATCTCCCCCTAAGGGGTGGTCATTCGAATGATGCTCCACGTGAGTGGGTCTTCCGTGTTCTTTGTCTTTAACTTTGTGTGTTGTTGTAGAATAGTCTTTAGTCTTTGTTCCTTCATGCTTTGTGATCTTTGATAACTGATTTTTCATCGTTCTTTGTTCCTCTGTGATGTGGAGTTATCTGCCATTCGTCACTTCTGCGTCTGTGGTGGTTGTTTGCCATTCCAACATGCTCATACATCTTTAGTCTTTGTGATATTCATATGCACGTAGTTCCCTTTTGTTCACTTTGATCTTTAGTCTTTATACTTTGTAGATCCTTCTTATTGGCGTAGAATCTTTCTTTGATCTCTGTGTTGTATAGATCTTTGAGGGAGCTTTCTTTAACTTCCAGATGTATGTATGAGCATGTGGAATCTGTCGCCATGGAGATGAAGTGTCCCTGCATATAAACAGTTAGCAATAAAACATCCGGTACTTACAGATAAGAATTAGAGATCGTCAACAGCATAGTGTGAAGACTCCTTCTAACCCTTACCAAGGCCGTTCCCATGTCAGATACTCTCGAGAGAGCTTACGAGACCTACTAAGTAGCTCAATGACTGGGTGAGTCGCTGGGGATCACTCCACGACTGTAGACCGTTTTGAAACCACCGCGAACACTAAGCGTAACCCATAAAGAATTACCGAAGTGACCTGCTGTCAGGGCTGTTTGATGTTGACCCTGGCAGGAATTTCCATTCAATCATTGAGAATCACAAAAGTGAATCCTCTCATAAATGTTCTGGCAGATTGCTAAGATCTGCGTAGGACTCTTAAGTTTACATCTGGCGTCCTTTAATGATGAACAACCAGTGTAGAGATATCATGTGTTCCTATGAGATCTTTTGATGAATCTCGGGGCTCTAGACTCTATAAGTGCACATTTGGTTTCCTATGCGGAGATTAGGGAGAGGTCTCCTGCTTCAATATCAACCATCTCTAAGAGACAGGTCAATAGATTATGCCGGTTCCCCGTGAGAATGAAACAAGCTCTTTTAAGAGAACTTGAGTGGTTAAGAAGGTTTAGTGCATTGCATCACTGGGTCCATGACGTCTTTGTCTTCAATACCGGAGTCACCTTAGTAACAACCAGTAGCATATGAGTTGAACCCGGTGTCTGCCCTAAGGTTGAACATTTGGAGGGCTATTTCTTTTCACCCTTTATCATAACTTTTCTTTTTAATTCTTCAACCCCTTCTTTCTCCTTTCTCATTTTCTCCTTTTTTTCAATCATACCTAAGGACTTCTAATTCTAATCTATTGGAATTGTCCTTGGGTAGATCCCTCCGGCTCTGGCGGATCATAGGACGGTTTTTCCTAACCTTAGTCACCTTATAACTCCATGACTATCCTATAATTGATCACATGCCATAAAACCTTTTGTGAAAATCTCTCAAAGTGTTTATGAATATAAAACACATTTTGTTGACACTTCGAGAGTTTTGCATTTCTTTTGAAGGACTCCCCCTTCACATGTGCTCATGAATATTTAAGAAATTTGCACATGCGAGAGGAGTTTGCACTTATGAATTGATCCACTTTCAACGAACATGACCGATTCGAGACACGCTTACATCACTAGTTAGACTAGCTTGAAGTTATTACCCGTCCTGGTCAAGTCCAAAGAAAGTCTCTCGATATGGTACACTCTACTCAGACAAGTCCTATTTGAGACACGCTTACATCACTAGTTAGACTAGCTTGAAATTATTACCCGTCCAGGACAAGTCTTTTCGATTACTGACATTTTAAGCTTCGTCAATTCATTGGTTATATCTGAGTCGAGCTCTTCTGAGATTCAGTCACAATCTTTAAACATCTTTGATCACAATTTAATCATGTCTTCTCCCCCTCAAAAATAGCATAGCGTGATATTTTTGATATCAACTGATTAATAAAAGGCTTTTTGGAGAGAAAGACAGATTTGCATGAATTTGGAACATTATTGTTATTGAACTCCCCCTTAATGATAGCATATTTAAAATTACTTAAGGGTTTTGAGGGAGTTATCTTGAGCACTAATTTTGAGAGATTTTGAGAAATCTTTTGAACAATCTTGAAAAAGTGCTCAAGAATTTTGTTTGAAAACGAGTTTATGCTTGAAATCTTTTTCGTTTGTTTAGACTCGAACTTTTTGAAAAAGAGTTCGTCATTGAACGTACGAGTCCTTGATTTGAAAATAATCAGAAGTCATCCTTGAAGTCCGGGTTTCGTACTGGAGTATAAGAAAGCCATTGTGAAGAAAATTTTGAGAAACGACATGTTTTAGAAAAACATTTTAAAGAACTCCCGCTCAAGCATCTGTACATGTCCGTATCATTGTTGAATGACATTTCTAGAAACGTACAGAATATTGATTTATACGAGAGACATGTCGTGAGAAGAATATTTTTGGATTTTTTGATTTTATATTGTTTTTGGATTTTTTTGAAAAATTTATATTTTTGTATTTTGTTTTTGTTGGTTTTTCAAATTTTGTATTTTGTTTTTCAAAAATATTTACAGCGAAGCGATTTTAAAAATAGTTTTCAAGAAGATTCGAGAAGACGTTCTAGCTCCTCAGGAGTTAGGCTTCGCATGCCAATTCGTCGAACTAAATAGTCAAACCTTTCTTTTGGAAGGGCTTTAGTAAAAAGATCGGCGAGTTGATAATCAGTCTTAACGAAAAATAATTCAACAGTTCCTTCTTCCACGTGTTCTTTGATGAAATGGTAGCGGACTTTGATATGCTTCGTCTTAGAGTGATGTACGGGATTGCACGAGATGGCTATGACACTTTTTGAATCACAATACATAGGTATTCTGTCAAAAGTAAAGCCATAATCTGTGAGCTGTGTCCTCATCCAAAGAACTTGGGCACAACACGCAGATAGAGACACATACTCGGCTTCGGCGGTTGATAGCGCAGTACAGTCCGGTTTCTTTGAAGACCAGCTTACAAGCTTTTCACCCAAAAATTGTGCTCCACCTGATGTACTCTTTGCTGTAACTTGATCACCAGCATGGTCTGCATCTGAAAATGCTGTTAGATTAAACTCCGAATCCTTCGGATACCAAAGTCCCATGTAAATGGTGCTTCGTAGGTACCGAAAGATCCGTTTAACCTCTTTGAGGTGAAGTTCGGTAGGCTTTGCCTGAAACCGTGCTAATAAACAAACAGCAAATTGAATATCTGGTCGACTAGCAGTCAGGTACATGAGAGAACCGATCATGCTCCGATATTTCTTCGGATCGATAGGTTTCCCAAACAAATCAGCACCGATTTTTGGTGAAGTGACCATTGGTGTACCAACAGAATCACAATTTTCCATTCCATGTTTTTTCAAAATCTCTATCGTATATTTAGCTTGATTGATAAAAATACCACGAGGGGATTGATGTATTTGTAAACCAAGAAAGAATTTTAGTTCCCCCATCATGGACATTTCAAATTTGCTTTTCATGAGATTTTCAAAATGTTTTGAATGGTTAGGATTGGTTGATCCAAAAATAATGTCGTCCACGTAAATTTGAACGATCAAAATATCATCTTTGAATTTTTTGATAAACAAGGTGTCATCAACCGTTCCTTTTGTGAAGTTGTTTTTGAGCAAGAAAGATGATAGTTCGTCATACCACGCTCTTGGAGCTTGTTTTAGACCATAAATTGCTTTCTTAAGCTTGTAGACGTAGTCTGGATGATCTTTGTCGATGAATCCCTCTGGCTGACTCACATACACTTCCTCTTTCAGAGTTCCATTCAAGAACGCTGTCTTAATGTCCATCTGATAGACTGTGATGTTTTTGTGAGCTGCATAGGCTAAGAAAATCCGGACTGCTTCAAGTCTAGCTACAGGCGCGAATGATTCCTCGAAATCTATCCCTTCTTCTTGTGGATATCCTTTAGCCACGAGACGAGCTTTGTTGCGAATGACAGTCATTTCCTCATCCAGTTTGTTCTTCCACAACCACTTGAGATCAAGAACACGTTTATCAAGTGGTGGTTCAACAAGTTCCCAACTATCATGTAATAGGTATTGAAGAAATTCCTCCTGCATCGCTTCAATCCATGGGTTTTCTGCCATTGCTTCCCGAATGTTCTTAGGTACTTTGGTGCTTATTGAGCAAATGTAAATGCACAATTCGAGATCGGTGGCAAGTTGTCTCCTCGTCTGAACTGGCATTGAAGGATCACCAATAACATGTACTAACGGATGGTTTTTTGTCCATTGAAACGTAGAAGGGTACCTTTGGTTGAACGAATGTGTGTTAGATGGTTCTTGTAACCTTGAAGAAGATTCAGCAGAGTCTGATGCAAACGGGTTTTCAAATACTTCTTCTTCTCCTTCTAACGTAACATCGTTTGAATTATTTGTAGGTTCTTCTTGAAAATTTGTGTTTTGGTTTTGCTCATCAACTCTTGGTAGTTCAGTTTCAAATACTGGAGTTGCTTGAGTAGATGTAGATGATGTTGATGTAGTTGGTGCTTCAGCTTCGATTGTTGTAGATGCATCTTGTGGTGGTGGTGGTTGATGGTTTTGAGCGGGTGCAGCGGAATGTTGTGGAGATGCATTTGTCGAAGTTCCACCATAGTATTCATCAAACATTAACTCGAAGAAATTTTCCAGTTCTTGTTCTGAAGGTTTATCCGTGTTTGTTGACTGAGCTCCTTGAGGCACGAGTCCTGAACTGATGTGTCCAGAAGTCTGCTGGTTTGGTTCGGGTCCTAATCCGTTTTGATTAGAAGCCATTGGATTAAGCGCGGGTTCTAGAGCGAGTCTCTCAGAAGCCATTTGTGAAATCTCGTCAAACTTCACATTCATCGTCTCCATTATCTTTTTCGTTCTTCTATTATACACCCTGAATGCCCTCGAGTTTTCTGAATAACCAATGAAGATTCCAATATCACCCTTAGCTTTTAACTTCCCTAGATCTTCTCTGTCATTCGTCGGATAGCACAAAGCGCCAAACACGTGAAGGTAAGAGATGTCAGGTTTACGATTGTTCACTAGCTCATATGGGGTTTTATTGAATCTCGGATGGACTAGGGATCGATTTTGAGTAAAGCAAGCAGTGGCTACAGCATCAGCCCATAAGAATAGTGGTGCACTAGAAAAAATTAGCATTGTACGAGCAGCTTCTACAAGAGTTCGGTTTCTTCTTTCAACTACCCCATTCTGCTGTGGAGTTCTAACAACTGATGTTTGGTGTGTGATTCCAACATCTTCAAGGTAAGTTCTTAACTCCTGATTTGTGAATTCTGTGCCATTATCTGTTCTTATAATCCTTACTGGAGCTTGAAGTAGAACTTGAATACGCTTCAGAAAGGTGATGATGATGCCTGGTGCTTCGTCTTTTGATCTCAAAAACTTTACCCAAGTATATCTTGAATAATCATCAACAATAACAAGAATATACTTCTTCCCATTAATGTTTTCAACTCTCATTGGGCCACATAAGTCCATGTGCAACATATGTAACCTTGCTTCCGAACTAGGTACGGTTTTGGGTTTATATGATGCTCTTTTACTTTTTCCTTGTTCGCATGATGGACATAGGTGTTCCTTGGTGTATTTGAACTTAGGAAGTCCGGTGACGATGTTGTCTTTGGCTAACTTGTTGATGGTGTCGAAATTGAGATGGGATAAACGTCTATGCCACAGCCAGGACTTAGTTTCGGTTGCCCTTGTCATAAGACAAATTGGTGATGTAGAAGCCATTTGGTTGATGTCGATAGCATACAAATTTGTACTACGATTACCAGTTAAGAGATCATCACCAACCAAATTTCTAATAAAAACCGTGTTTCTTCTGAATGCAACTTCTAAATCTGCATCACAAAACTGCCCGACTGAAAACAAGTTGTGTCCCAACCCTTCGACGTAGTAAACTCGAGTGATCAAAAAATTTCCAAACTGAAGATCTCCATAACCCTGAATAGCTGCTACATGATCATTACCAAATCGTACAGTTCCCATGAATTTCCAGACGAAATTGATCAGCAGCTTTAAGTTCCCGGTCATGTGCTTGGAGCAACCCGAGTCGACGATCCAAAGACATATTTCGATAACCTGCCAAGAACAGAAGAGTTTGTATTTGGAAACCATGTTGAATTAGGTTCCATGGGGTTAGGAGTAAAAGCAGAATCACACTCATAGACAGTTGCTATTTGTTTAGCTTGAGTTATTTCTAATTTGCCGTCCTGAAGAGTGAACTCTCTACCCGTCGGAATCCACATACAAAACTTAAGATAATTCCTAGGCATTCGACTAATAGTGGTAGTCCTAAATCGTGCAACTAATCTTTCTATAGATCTGGATCTAGCACTAGGTCTTTTTGGAACATTCTTCTGTTCAAGCGTAGCATACACATTCTTAGAAACACATTCATCATGAACATCATTAATTAAACATTTCTTGCATATTAAACAAACAGAGTCATTACATGCATTAGAACCAGTACTTTCGACATTACATTCAGATGAATCATGTTTCTTATTAAAAAGCGATAAATTCCTAGGGTGTGCTTCTACTTCTTCAGCTTTATTCTTGCTACTACTCTTAGATGCAGGCGAGACTCTATTGTTCCTTGTATTGCTCCTAGGCTGTAGTCTGCTGCTCCTAGAGGTGCTTTCTAATCCTGTAGAAGGTAAGGCACACACATTAGGATTTATATTGTTGTCCTTTTTAGCATCCCTAGATTCTTTAGAATTAGCCTTTATGCACTTGTCATTTGTCTTAGATGTGGAGGCAGACGCATTAGTGGGACTAATCCTAAAAAGGCCAGGTGCTAACACTTTAGGTGTTTCGACAACCGCTTTTCCTTTATCAACAATCTTTACATTTTCACTTTTCTTGGGCAAGGGTGTTGGAGTGACTGGTTTTGTCAAATCCTTTTTCTCATCGACTTTAGGAGCAAACCTTGAAATTGACATTTTTGGTTTTTGAACCGTGTTTGAAACATTTGGTTTCTCCGAAGTCAATGGTTTTGCAAAATTAGTTTCCTCACCCTTTCCTTTTTGACTTTCAAGCTGAGCCCTCAAAACATCATTTTGCTCTTTCATTTTCTTTAAGTCACGCTCATACGACAATTTGTCATACTTGCATTCTTCCTTTTTCCGATCAAGTTGTTTAAAATATGACACATTTTCTTTTTCAAGCTTTATAAGAGCATTTTCATATTTTGAAACAATTGCGGAGGTCTCAGCTCTTAGTCGTTCATCGTCTTGAACAGAATATGTTTGTAAAATGATCGACATAATGTCAGTGGTCATAACAGCTTCGAAGAGAGAATCATTTAGGTTTTCCAAAACATTCATGTTTTCACGAGCATCATTAGCTTCGTTTACCAGGGATTTGTGGTCCTTGACAAAGTCGGCCGTTTCTTTTAAAAAAGCTAGTTCAAAATTTTTTACACTCGCGCTGATGTTATTCAGTGGAATAGTAATTTCGTTTTGAAACACCTTTTTCTGTTCGATGTGAAAACTAGAATGCCAGTTGTTAATATCGATGGAAGTTTTAGATTTAACTATGTTTTGAAGTTCTTGAATTCTCATTTTAACGTCATCGAGAATGTTTCTAGCCTCACTTGTTTTAAAAGTGTTGTTAGAGGACATTTGTTCTAATTTAGAAAGAGATTTGGAAACAATTTTCTTTTTAGACAAGAATTTCGCAAATGGTCGTTTAATGGAAAACACAGACGGTTCTGTTTGTGGAACAAAAGTGATTCCCGAAAGTTTGTTCAATTTGTTGTAATCAATGGGTTTCAAATCCTTTTGTTTCATTTTATTAATGCTCTCTTCGACATGTTCAATCGTTAGCACAGAATCCCGAACGACGGGAGGATCATGTTTGGTATAAATCACATTACCATTGTACAAAACATTCTGTTCTTGCTGAGCTTTCTTGAGATTACAAGGGGTGTTGTTACCGAGAGCCATTTTATGTTTCGTATGGTAAATCGGATTAGTTTGATTTGAAATCATTTTCATTGTTTGACTCGACTGCCCCGACTTAACCACTAACTCTTCTAAATGAGCAATCATGTGTTCTGACTCTACGATTTCTTCCAAAAGTTTGTCTTCTTTCTTTGCAAAATCCTTTTTCAACTCATCCATTTCTTTTTCAAGATTGGTATAAGCTGTTTTTTGTTTAGAAAGTTGGTTTTGTAAATCAGAAATTTCCGCGTTTAAAGATTTTATCTTTTTGAAAGAATTAACATCAAGTGTATCGAACTTGAGTTGCAATTTTTGTTTCTCTGAAACGGAATTTTGATAACCAGTTTCTAATTCAGACAATCTTTTGTTATGAAATTCAAAAGCTTTAACGGTGGATTTGTAACTCTCAAGCTCAGCGGTCAATTTAACATTCGCGGCCTTAACATCGCGATTGACCTTTTTCACTTTCTCAATTTCAATACCACAATTATTTAATAATGATTCAAATAAAGCACGTGTTTCCTCATCATTCTCAGCATGCTGTGAAACGAAGCCTCCATTGTGATTCACATCTGGAGTTGCTGAAGGAGTATTGCTACTACTTGGCGTGTCCAGGTATGTATCATAAGTGGGTGCTAGCTTCTCAGAATGCTGTTTCTCATGAGGAGACATATCAAATATATCATTATTGTGACATGTGTTGAAGTGTGATACCTCAGAGACTGCATTGACGTCATAAACAGGAAGTGTGTCAGAATCCGTGTCATACTTAGCTTCCTGAAGATTCGCCATGAATATGCAGTTCGCATCGATATCCTCTCTATCTTCCATGTCATCCATAAGAGCCATAAAATCATTCTCCTCTGCGTTCAACGGAAATCCTGCCTCTGCCTTTTGTGCCAACATCACTGCTTTCTGCAAGTACGCTAGATCTTTTTTGTTTGGCTTAGTAGGACAGTTCCTTGCCATATGACCTACACCCTGGCAGTTGAAACACTTTACCGGATTACCCTGATTCACATTTCCCAAATTCCCAACTACTGGAGCTGCAACATTTCTATTCTGATTGCCCATTGCCTGATTACCAACATTCTGACCCCTCTGATTTCCAACAATCTGACCCAACTGATTCCCTGCATTCTGACCATACTGATTCCCTGCATACTGACCTGCATTCTGCATATTCTGATTGCCCATGTTAATTCCAGTAGCATATCCTTGCTGATTCCCATAAACTCCAACCATTTGGCCTCCGTTGCCCATATTGAAACTCGGCTGAGCGATCTGCCTGTTACGAGTATTCGATGAAATCCTTTGGTTGTTGTTTGTTGGTGTAGAATAGCGTCCTTGGAATGCCTTTGACAGAAAAGCAAACGCTTGAGTCAATGCTGCAGCAGCTTCATCATTGTCAGTGAATTCTGGTTCTTGGAATTGTGGGTATGTCTGTTGTGGAATAACTTCTTGTTGTTGTGGGTAGAATTGTTGTTGGTAGACCGGTGTTGGTTGTTGAATGCATGATGGTTGCATGTAGTTGTGAATGGATGATGATGGTTGTTGAGTGTTCACTTGTAATGGTGTTGGTGTATTAGCAATTAGTGCGAGAGGATCATGATTCTTTGCCAATCTTTCTTTCCTAACTTCATTGGCCTCAGCTTGGTTTTGCTTCAGAAAGTCATAGAGTTGATCATAATTCACCTGATGTAAGTCCTTTGTCTGATTAACAATTGTAACATAACGACCCCATTCTTCTGGAAGGTTATTGACGAATTTGATGTTTGTTGCAATTGTTCGAGGTGTCAACTTGTTTCTGATTAACTCATTCATCAACGTGCAAAACCTTGTGTAGTATGACTCAATCTGTTCACCTTTAGTGGATGTGAAGTTCTCCCATTCAGTAAGAAGTTTGTTCTCAACGTCTTGTTGTCCAATCTCTGTTCCATGACAAATCCTTCTAACACGTTCCCACATAGCATGAGCAGTTTCACAGCTGTCGACTGCAGCAAAGATCTCCCGAGGTAATCCAAGTTGGATTAGATGCATTGCCATATCATCAGCTTTGATCTGCGCCTTGTCTTCATCAGTGTAATCTTCTTCTGTTTGTAAACGCATGTATGGTTCAGTAGGATTTGTTGAGTTTGGATCACCGGCAACTTGAACTTGTCTTGGCTGAAATGGACCTTTTTCTATGGATTTGATCATTAATTTTCCATTATCTTTCGTTTTGATGTAACGAAGCATGCGGCTTGTCCATGGGAGATATCCACCTTTTTCAAGCATTGGAGGTCGGTTTTCCGCACCGGCTGCATGAATGTCTTGCTGAGATGCCATTGATGAAGTGTAGATGGATAAAGTTGATTCTTGGATCGTTCCAACGAAATAGGAGTAGAGTTTAGAGTGAGTTGATGCAAGTTTTTATGGTGGAAATTTTGACTGAAAACCTTAAAACCTCAATAACTTCTTCTCGGAGCGTTTTTAGGCCTCGAAGCTGGGCTTGAATGATCTTTAGGTGATTCAACGTGTCCTTCTTCTCGGTCTCACGGTCGTTTTGACAGCTGATTCGTCGAAAACGGAGTTACGGTTGAAAAGTTATGGCCGTTTGAAGTTCAGTCGTCAAAAATCAACCAAGAGTTCTCGAAAATGTTGTATTCTCGATAATTCACCCAGGTTCTCGATAATTTTTCAGGATCTCGATAAAATCACCCAAGTTCTCGATAATTTTTCAAGATCTCGATAAAATCACCCAAGTTCTCGATAATTTTCCAAGATCTCGATAAAATCCAAGTTTTGCGAAAATTTTTCAAGGTTCTCGATAATTTTCAGTTTCTCGATAATTGTTTCTCGATAATTTTCAGTTTCTCGATAATTTTCAGTTTCTCGATAATTGTCAGTTTCTCGATAATTTTCAGTTTCTCGAAACTTTTTCAAGTTCTCGAAATTTTCCAGTTATCGAGAAAATTCAAACCTTATCTAAATTATACAATTTAGAAAGTTATCCCAAGTCGAAGTGTTTTTTCTAACTTATACAAGGAAGAAAAACACCGAGTAAGCCACGGAATCGTCTGAAGATACTTGAAGAGAAGTTCTCGATAAAAGGTAACAAAAATCGTATGACTTAAAGCACACCGAAATCAAGTTTTTAATCCAAGATTCTTGTACTTCTAAGCTAAAAAACACCAAAACTTGAAGAAAGTTCCAAACTTGATGATTTTTATCAAACTTTTTAAGATCTCGAAAACAAGTACAAAAACAAAGTCGAATTTTTTAAGCAAGAAATTTTCAAAAAGATTAAAACTTTCTTGTTAGATAAGGTTTATAACACTAGTTTGTAATCAAAAAAGTGTTAAAAACCAAGAAAAAACAAGAAAAGTAGGAATTTTTCTAAAAAATTCGTGTATAAAGCTTAAAAAAAAACGAAATACAACAACCCCTCAACCCTCCTAAATCATTGTTAGGCGATTGATACCACTTGTAGGACCTTAAATATCACAACTTTATCACAAATATAGAAGATTAGAGGAAGAAAGATGGAGACTTGGTGACTTATATGGATTATATATGTGTAACTAGAGAGATGGAAAAATGAGAGAATATTATTAAGAAACACACACAAATACACACACACGCACACACCTCAAATGAGCCTTTGAGGTGTTTATATAGTCCTTAACATGAGATGCCCTATGGGCTTTCTATGGGCTTGGGCTTGGACTTGGTTACATGGTTGGATAACTAGGCTTATGAAACATATCATATAACATATTAGCTTGCCAAGTCCAAGGCCCAATGACTAAACTATTACTAATCTTAACAAACGACACAAAGTTACAATATGAGAATGACCATCACTTCATAATACATATTTTTAATGCTAACAAAACATAAGTTAGAAATATCGATCATACTCGTAATAAAAAGAATAAACTGCAAAATTCGCCAATATGTCCATAGTGTGAGAAACCATTTTTGTTAAAGCTATTGGCGTGAATCATAAGTATAACGAAAACTATTAAAGATAATTTATACCAATGGTTTCTAAGGTGTATACTTTGAGCCTAAATAATTAAATTACATAAACATATTTTATAATGTCTAAAAGAGTTTTGTTAAACATAACCTTAAGAGATACGTTAAAAAAAATGTAAAACTGGTAATTTATAGTTTCAGTTGAGAAAGTTAAATTCACATGGTGAACTATTATTATTAAGACCACCTGCAATAACAAAACAAAGACCAAGTTTTCAACTTTGCTGACGCATGATTCGTATTACGAATGGACCACGAGGACACGTCTTTCGTAGCAAATTTGCAAGACTCAGTTTTGGCCAAGACAGAGTTGTGAGTGTGTGTGTTTTGGTGGGGTGTATATATGTTTGAGGGAGTATTTCTTTTTCATTTATCGAGTAAGCCAAAAACCTTTGTTTCATCGTAATTGAGAGAGTATACTTAGAAAAACTTCTCTCTTGAATAAATGGTTAATCTAGATCTCTCTCCACACAACTTAATTTAAAGGGTTAATTGCTTGAAAATGTATCACTTGCCACTTTTTGTTATTGTGTGTACCGAACTTTTTTTTTCTTCTTCTTATTGTGTGTACTGAACTTAATTACAAATTCCGATTATTGTGTGTATTTTGTGACCATTTTACCTTTATTTTTTTCCCAAATTTAAATGGTAAAATGGTCATTTTAGATGGCTAAATAATCACAAAATATACACAATAATCAAAATTTAAAAGTTTAGTATACAGTAACAAAAAGTAGCAAGCATGATATATTTTCAATTAATTAACCCTAATTTAAAAAACACCCGATAAGTGACATAAATTTTGATAATAAAGTTGGTTGTCTGCCTTTCAAAAAAAAAGTTGGTTGTCTTGTTAAATTATAATTTAGCAAATTTAATTGTAAAAGAAAAAAGGTAAGGTTAAAAATTAAAATACAAAATCCCAAACAAAAAGTCAAACCCCAAGTCCACGTCCTCACAATCAAGGTTTTGAAACCCGGGTCGACCCGGCCGGGTTAACCGGTTCGACTGGTTTCGGCCGAAAAAACGGGTCAAAACAACCCGGGTTTCTAAAACCGGGTTAACCGGTTTGACCCGCCGGGTTTTGAGTGACCCGGGTCAACCCGGTTCTCGAAACCCGGCCGGGTTTCATTTTTTCAAAAAATTTTAATAAAAACCCGGGTTGACCCGGTCAAAAAAATAAATAAATTGAAAACCGGGTTGACCCGGCGGTCCAACCGGTCGAACCGGTTGACCCGGTGACTCGACCAGGTCGATTTCGAACCCGGTTTTCAAAACATTGCTCACAATGACACACAGTTGGCTCTCATCTTGGTTAAACACCATATACACTAACCTAACCACAGTTAGTAGTACTACTAATGAGTTTGATCATATTATAAATTTATAAGTACTACGGAGTATTAGTAAGTTAGAGTTTATTCCGTTAGTAGACGGCACGTATACTTCGCTTTCCGTCTTGGTCAAGTATCGATAAGGACTCGTTTCGCGGATTCGAGAAGCTTTACTCGAAGATGCGTATCGTGGATAACAAGCTTTTGAACAACTTGGTCCGACTAAACACCTATGTGGGCGTACACGTGTATGTGGGCGTATACGTGTAATCCTCAAAGTAGTGGTAACGTGGCTGCTGGTCATGATGGTAATGTATTGGGATCTCATACAACTCGTGAAGATAACATGGAGCTACTTACAAACCAAGTGAAGCCGGTTTCACTTGGTAATGTTGTTAACGATTCGCATGGGGTTGATTATGATTCGAATGGGACCCTTGGGGATAAAGTTGATACGTTGGTTGGTGAAGTGTCACACGGGGATGATAAAGGGAATATGGACAATGTTAATGTTGATTTGGAACAGCCTAATGTTACATTTGACTCGGATTTGGCTTTTGATGCTTCTAAAAAGTGTCATGTGGAACAATTGGTTACTAATGCGCATAAGAATTTTGATGAAGCCATGAACAAAATTCAACATGATATTGCTGCAAATATGGCTTCCTCATTTGATGTTAATGTTTCCAATACTCCTCCTTCGAATGCTACTGCTGTTCCTATTGCAACCAAGGTTGATTCTACTAGTGGTAATGGAGTGAAGTCGGTTTCTTATGCGGGTGTTGCTTCTAACGAATCTCATAAGCACGTGTCTAATTTTCGGAGATTAGAATGCAGCAAAAAGAAGGAAAATGTTGACCTTTCAGTCCCAATGAAAGTAGTGGAAGAGGTGAACATGAGGTTTGAACATACACTCTATGGATATTTTCTTGGTCAGCGTCTTGCTTTTCCTGTCGTGGATTATTATGTTCGCAATGCGTGGGCTAAGTATGGGTTACAAAAGGTAATGATGAACGCTAAGGGGTTCTTTTTCTTCAAGTTTACTTCGAAAAAAGGTGTTGATGATGTGCTTGATAATGGTCCCTGGTTGATCCGTAATGTTCCTATCATTCTTAAACCTTGGAATTTGAACACTAATTTGTTGAAAGAGGATTTAACTCACATTCCGGTGTGGGTTAAATTTCATGATGTTCCTTTAGCGATGTTTTCTGATGACGGGCTTAGTTTGCTTGCTACTTTGATTGGGACTCCCAAGAGATTGGATGCTTTTACTAGTCAGATGTGCAAAGAATCTTGGGGTAGGAGTAGTTTTGCTAGATGTATGATTGAAGTGAAGTCGGATGAGGTTCTTAAGGATAGCCTTACTGTTGAGATTCCTTTACTTGACGGTTCGGGTTCAACAATTGAGAAGATCCGTGTGGAATATGAGTGGAAACCGCCTCGCTGTGATAAATGCAAGGTGTTTGGACATGTGTTGGTGGATTGTCCGAAGGGTGTGCTACCGACTGCTCTACCTTTTAAGAATGTAAATGATGGTTTTCAGACTGTTAACAATAAGAAGAAGGGTAAGCAAGCTGGTTCGAATCCGGGTCGCGGAGGTTTTACCAAACCTATGGTGGGTAAGCATTTTGAATATCAGCCCAAAAAGACTCCTCCCGAACCAAAGAAAGCTAAGGTCAGTATGAAGAAGGCTTCTGATGTGGCTAGTACGAGTGGAATCAAGATCACTACTTCTAATCAGTTTGATGCTCTTAATATGGATGATACAGATGGTTTTGGTATTTCTAAGGTTGTTACTAACAAGGAAGTGGATTCTGGCAGTACAATGGAAGTTGATAATGATGAGTCGGTTAAGACTGGTACTACATCACAAGTCCCTCTTGTGAGTGATATGCAAGAACCGCTTGTGAGTGATTCAATGGAAACAATGGAAGTTGGTTCTACTCTTATTGCTGAGAAAATTAGTAAGCTTGAAGAGCTACTGATCGATGGGAAAGCTATTCTTGTGGATGATGCTGGTCATCCTATTCCGTCTACCTCTGTCACTAAGAGGACTAACCCATTTTCAAAGGTGGGTGAGGTTGTGGTTTCTGATAGCGATGAGGAAGAGGTTATTAACACGTTCGACGAATCAGCAAATCTTTTTGGTGGTGGTCATGAGCGTGAAGATGAGGATGACTATGATGATTATTCGAAGCAAAATTATGATCTTCCAGGGGAATTGGATGCTCTTAAGACCTTTTATGATGTTAATCTCCAAGGTCGTAGGAAGTAGTTTATCTTTTGTCAGAGTCACTACTATCATGTGATTTATGGTTTGTTTTCTTGTTTTGAAAATAGGAAGTATCTTGTTATGTAAGCTCTTCGCATATGTAACAGGCTGAGATATGGGATTCACCCATATCCATTGTACTTAAACGTTTTTTGGAGTAATATATTTACCGGGTCGTTGACCTTTTACCCAAAAAAAAAATGTTTCTAGACTGTGACGGGTGTGATTGGTCAACATGTTTTTACCGGCCGTAATTTGTTGCTTTCAGGTCTCGCCTTGTTGGCTAAGATGCTCCCACACACAGCCATCATAAGCGAATGCTGAAACAAATAACGGCGTGTAATGCTTCGTGAATTGGGGTTGTCTTAGTGTAATGGAATTGAAAAATGATTAGTGTACCTTTTTCGACTGAACCCAAGAAGGCATCTGAGTTTTAACGAGAAAATGATAAATCAACCAGTCATCCCCCTACTCATGCAGTCATGCGGAAAACAAAGAATGCAAAGTGGGCAATGACATTGCTAGAACAACAAATATTTCTAGTGAGAAAGGCGAACTTGATCACGAAAAAAATTCATATAAAAGTAATTATGAAGAGGAAGCTGGCATTATGAAGAAGCAAGATGTGCGTGCATCTAAGACAAAAGCATTTAGTACAGAAACAATATACAATAATTAGATATGATGGAAAGAATAAAGTGACTCCACAACATCTCATCACAGGGAGGACATGGGAACTTTTGGCTTTCAAATAATTTTCTGAAAAACTTGGATACAGAATTGTGAAATGGGTTAACTATGTTAAAGAATCCGGACTGCCATATGATATAGTTGTTTAAGGTAAGAATGATAGCAAGGAATTCATAGAAGTTAAGGCAACCTCACTCGCACAGAAGGACTAGTTTTGTATATGTGTAAGAGAGTGGCAATTTGCTGTTGAAAAAGGTGATTCGTTTATCATTGCACGTGTTGCTTTATCACATGGAAAATTGGCTCAGATTGCTACGTATAGAAATCCATTAGAGTTAACAAGGCCAGCTAGTTGTATCATGTAGCTTGCAAAGCAACCAAATTATTGGTCATTTTTTTTGAAAAACTAAGTTTGCATCCCACATCGGTTAAAGAAACAAAATTTTACTTGATTATATACCTAAGTGAATGTGCTTCGCATGAGTTGAGATCAGCACATTTGTTGTTGGTGTGTCATTGTTTATGGTGTTAAATGCTAGAGCTGGCAAATCGTGTCTTAACAGGTCTTAACAGGTTCTGAGCGTGCGAATAACATAAGTTTCAAACATGAAAACGACTCATTTAACACTTGGTTTTGGTGGTTTGAGTATGACAGATATACGTTTTATTTATAAAAAAGGTTAAATATTGAACCCTAGAATACTAAAAACAATTATTTTAAAAAATAAAAAAATTGCATAGTACATTTTTTTCCTTAACAGGTCATAACAGGTACCCAATTTGCCAGCTCCATTAAATGCAAAAGTTAACTACCATCAACAACGTCACACAATCAATGAATAATGTAAGTTCTCAAACTTTTTTGTCACACCTCACTACAATTAATAAATATCTAAACCCAAAAAGTGCAGTTTGAATCAACATTATTTATGAAAAATTTATGTGATTAGAGTATACCGTCCATTTTTTATTTATTATCAAGTCACAAACAAAAGAGTTAGACCTATGAGCTTTTTCAAATTTAATTAAGCATTTAAAACCGATAAAGAAGCCAACACAAACACGCTTCATGTAGCGGATATATACTATCGATTTACAACTCATGTACCATACTAATCCTTATAAATGTGGAGCGTTTTGCTTTTTCTTTTCTAACTTCTTGTGTGCAATACGATAGAAGTGTACATGGACCATGCACCAACTCTTCAGCTAATTTTGTCGTTCACAATTTGTACATAGACTCGCATTATTACAGTTTGAGATAAGGCTTGTACTCGTTATCCATCTTGATCAAGACATGTGTTTCAACTTTCATTGTTATATACTTTGTAGTTATCATAATAAAATCACGTTTTTTAAGGAAAAAATGCTTATTCAAATGTTTTCTTATTCGAAGGTTTTAATTTTTTGTGATTTAAGTTTGAGTTTATATATGTTCTCTACTTTTGCCTCATTATAGGATCGAGATGGGGTTGTACTTGTATTAGTTCTCGTTTCATCATATAAAAAGGCCTTTCACAAATTACTTTGTTAACCAACAAAATGAAAACTATCGATATATTAACATCGATCTAATACTTCTAGCTTAGCTACAAGCATCATAACAAAGTTTACAACTTGGTGACACCATCGATAAGTGATCGAGTTGATGATAGATTTGTCTTCTGAAAGAATCATATATGAGGGAAAGAATAAATTGACTCTTCAACATCTCATAACTGGGAAGACATGAGAACTTGTGGCTTTCAAATACTTTCCTGAAAGACTTGGTGACGAAATTGTGAAATGGGCCAATGAGGTTAGAGAATCGGAACTACCTAATGATATAGTTATTGAAGGTAAGGATGATAGCAAGGAGTACATCGAAGTTAAAGCAACCTCACTCGCACGGAAGGACTGGTTTTGTATAAGTATAAGAGAGTGGCAATTTGTTGTTGAAAAAGGTAATTGTTTTAGCATTGCACGCGTTGGTTTATCACATGAAAAATTGGCTAAGATCGCTACCTATAGAAATGCAATAGAGTTAACAAGGCCAGCCAGTTGAGTAAGGAAACCAAATTATGGGTCATTTTTTTGAAAAACTAAGTTTGCACCCCACATTAGTCAAAGAAACAAAATTTTACTTGTTTATATACCTTAGTGCATATGCTTCATCCAAATTTTACTTAGCACATTTGTAGTAAGAGTTGAATATATTTTAATCTAATTTTTTTGCACACCTTACTAAGATTTATAATTTTTAAACTAAAAAAGTGTAGTTTGAATATATTTTGTGTTTTAACGCTAGTTTAGGTAGCTTCAGCTATCTATAGTGTGAACAAAGTAGTAAGAGTTGCACCCAAAAGTCCTTCACTGATAGCGAAAATGGTATTGCAAATACCAAGCTAGCTTGTTCGATAATTAGCTTTTGTAAATTAATGGCTTGTATATAAGATATTCATGTTATCGGTTACATAGCATATGTTTTGGATATGGAGCTTTAATTACACATGACATGGTTAAGTTAGAGATGATAATATTCTATACCAAATATCATGGCACTTTATGTTTGGTTTTAACCTCTAATATATATCACCAACGATTAGGCTAAACGTATTAAACACACGAGAGAAAAAATAAATAAAAAAAAAATCCTCGAGTATTTAAGGTGTCTCAGTCCATCTATAACATAATTGACTTATCTTAAAGAGTGGCAATTATCATTTTTGAGTCAAAATATAAGTTAGAAATATCGATCATTTCTGATAATAAACTGGATAAACTACAAAATTCGCTAATATAATTTTTCCATATTGTGAGAAACCATTTTTATTGAAGCTATTGGCTTGAATCATCACTAAAAGACCATAAGTATAACGATAAACATCTTCGAGGGTTGATCTATGCAAAAAGTTTGACGAAAAGTCGGGCAATATGTTGATAAAATTCAAAGAAGCAACATTGATAATTGTGTCATTGTGTGCATATACCGCAAGTACTCCTGTCAGAGCCAATTAAGATATTCCACATGAAGACAATGGTAACAACAAAATAGTACGGAGTAGCAAACTTGAAAAGCATAAAAGTAGCAAAGTTAGAGATATGCTTTTTGACATCAGCTCAAATTAAATGGAAGAAAAGTAGCATAGTCATGATATACTCAAAGTTTCAAACGAAGAAAAGATGCATGTACTTCATTACTTGCTATTAATCCAAAACCTATGACAAACTCCAAAATGCAAGTCAACTACAATGTCAACACTAATCATACTCACAACATAATTCAGAATGCATGAACTTAGATTGAAGAGGTTTAGATGAGAATGTTTTCCGAAAGCACAGCCTTTGCCTTATTTTGTATATAAAGCACGTTTGGACTTTGGAGGTGGTGAGTGGATAAAAATGTGAACTTGTGGCTTTTTGTATAAAAGTTCTGAAAATAAAGATCGGGTATAATCCTTGAAAATGGTCTTGTGTATTGTACTTTTAGATGTCCCACATTGGTAGTTGATGGAAAACAAAGATATTTTATAACTAAGACACACTTTTTGTTATTAAAGAAGATGTAAAATAACTTTCAATACTGTTTTTTTACGGCGTATGGGGAGGTTGGGACGTAGACAACCTTATCCCTACCCTACATAAGATAGAGAGACTTCTTACGGTTCTACTAAAGGTAGAAAAGGACTTCCGACCTACCCTACATAAGATAGAGAGACTTCTTACGGTTCTACTAAAGGTGGAAAAGGACTTCCGACCTTATAAGGGGTTAACCACTTGATCTAAGCTTTACTCTCTCCATATGGAAGATGTGCAAATGTATACTATATAAAATATTGCGTCAATATAGAATATTTTGTATTATATAAAATGTTGTGTCAATATACTATACGATATTCTCATTCTACTTTTGTTAATTTTTAATTTGCTTTCTAGAACTAAATGTCATAAGTTTTTGACAATACATAATACATTTGCTTTTTAAAAAGAAAAAGTTAATGTTCAAAATAACATGTAATACATACGTTGAATATCATGAGCAAAAAAGCTTTTGAAAACATGAAAAAGTTAATGAATGATACAAGTTAGTGACCACGGAATATACTAAAATGATACTGTACAAGTTAGCTACCAAGATTTTCTTTCTACAAGCTATGTGGGATTAGAAAGAAGCTTTTATCAAAAAATGTATCTAACAAAGTAAACTATTCACTTTTTTAAGCCATGGTTCTTTATTCATCTCCACTCAAACTTTAAATCCACACCTTTTAGGCTTTTACCATTGAATTTAACATACTTTTTGAGTAGTATGTAATATTCAATTGCTAGTGTATTTAGCAAAAACAAGAAATATGATTTATGATGATACGTTGCGGGTCCATATGATGAATCTTGATTGCCGAACATATGTGTTTATCTGTATCACTCAAGAAATAAGGTTTATCGTTAAAATGTATACGGGGTTTTCTCCCTGTAATACACTCTGACGATCAAGTTAGTATCGGATATCGTATTTTACCAAAAAATTTAGTTCTTTAAATCCACACCTTTTACCATTGAATCTAGCATGCTTTTTTAGTAGTATGTAATATTCTATTGATAGCGTATTTAGCAGCTAAACAAACAGGCAATATGATTTATGTTGATACAAAAGTTGGGCGTACCTGGTTGTTGGGCTTTGCTCTTATATCAATTCGTTCCTTAGCACTTTGTTACCTGCGTACTAAGAAAATAAACAACACCGTTAGGCTTATCGAGGGATTGTCTCCCCCGATTAGACTCCGGCGTGAGAGTAAGTAATCGAATTTAGGTTTTGGTTGAAGAGTTGAGGGATTATGTGAATCGTACCTTGGATGAGAATCGTATGATTCTATATATAGGGGCTAAGAAACCGTGTTTCTTGCTCCTTACTCTTCGCACGCATGGTGCTTATCCGAGGTAAGGATATCTATTCCTTGAATAGATAATCCTTATCGTGTACCTGGTGGGTTAGATTGGGCCTTTGTGCTTCATGAGCGCAAAGTATTAATACTGCGGCCCATACCATTTGTCATGGTAGCCCATTCGTGATGAGCTTAAGTGTAAGTAATGTCTATCATTTGGGCTTGCGGCCCAAATATAGGCTATACGTCATCATGTCCCCCCAGTCTAGTATGCGCGGCGCGTAGCCGCGGGTACTAGACTTAATGTAAGCAGCGGTAAGCGTGGCGGGAGAATGAACAAATTGTTACCGCCTTTTTGGAGGTGCAATGCACCTAACAGGTTCAAAATAGTTACCTCGGTAATCGGGGGTGGTGTCCACGTATCACTTGGGATTCGGGAAAAAGTGTTGTACCTGTTGATCTTCTAGCCACACGTTTACTGTGAGTGGGATCCACGTGGGCGTGAATTAGGGTTTTTACCACCCTATATAAGAGTGCCGCCCCCCTTTATTTTTCACCACACAGTAAAATACACACACAACCACTATTCATCTTCTTCATTTTGAGAGTGTTTTTGCTAGAAAACCTTTGAACTTCCGTAGGTAAACTTTGTGTGCGTCCACTTAGTTTTAAGATGAACATGGTCGCTCAGTTAGAGGAGTTTCGCTCTGCGTTGTCTGTTGAGGACGTGATGCACTTTTCTTCCGACTATTTTGTGCCTTTGGATGTGCATCCAGAGGCGCCAGATGTCGATGCGTGTATAGCCGACTTCCCCGAAGGGAAGATAGGTTTATACACGAAATTTTTCGAGTACGCTAACTACCGCGTACCTATATCTATATTTCTGAGCGATTTGCTCAATCACTATCGCCTCCACATCTCTCAGCTGCACTGTATAGGTGCGGCGAAGGTGTCGAATTTTGAGGTAAACTGCCGTTTACTAGCGATAGAACCCACCGTGGATTTGTTCCGCTCCTTTTACCACTCAACGTGGTCAAACGGTTGGGTGTCCTTTGCGAAGCGCCCGCGTGCGTTTCAATGTTACACGGAAAATGTTGACGCCCTTAAGAATTGGAGGGAATATTTCTTTTGGGTAGACGACGTGGTCTTTCCCTCCAATTTTGAGTTTTATACTCAGGCGTCTTTACCAAGGGATGGGCGTCCCGCACCCGGTTCCTATAGGATTGCTGACGCGCAGACGTTAGATGCCAATCGATTGGCCATTAACCCCTATCCGGAGGAGTTTTTGGTACATGTAGGATTGAGTCGCGCGTATTTTGGCGCAGCAGATGAGGTTCCCACTTTCCTTAGTGAGGATGGCCGGGGTGGGTGTTCATCCTTTGTAATAGTTTGTAAGTTTTTCATTCTGTATATTCGCGTATTTACCAACTAATCTTTCGTTGTTTTCTTGCTTCATTTTTGTATGTGCAGAGATGGACTTGTTCGCGGTAGTGAAGCTTGATAAGCCAAAGCAGGTGACCATAGGGGTGCGTCCTCTGAAGGAAGGGGAGCTGCCTTTGCTGGAAGCGACCGCGGGGCGTTTGACTGTTCTGCCTGCGACGGTCCCCGAGGACACGCCACCACTTGTGGTAACGCCCGTCCAGAGTGTGGCGCCAGAGGTAGTGGTTTTGCCCACTGTGGAGGCGGTGCCTGAAGTGGAAGTGGCGCGCGAGGAGGTGCTGAGGGAAGAGGTTGCGCAGAACTTAAAGCGCAAGGGCGGGGCTGGAACCAGTGGCACCAGCAAGAGGCGTCGACACGTCATCAAAGACGCAGAGTCGAACGCGGAAGAAACTTCGACCTCCGGCGCACGGTTGAAGGCTGATGCTTCTCCGTTTCTGTAAGTGTGCATTCCTTCTCTTTTTTTTTTTTTTTTTTTTTTTTGCAATTACTTGTTGTAATTTTTTGTTAACTGTCTTTGTTCCGTAGGGATGACGACGCGAAGGACGATGAGGTTTCCTCTCCGCAGAACGAAAACAAGGAGGGGAATACCGAGGCTGTTGATGGTGGTGAGGCGCAGCAGCTGATGGATGAGCTGGCTGCGACCACTGCCCGTCAAGCTGAGCTTGTTGCTCAGCTGAAGGGAAAGTATGCTGGGGAAAGCCGTGCTCTAGCCCAGAAGGAGGAGGAGTTGGTGGCCCTCCGCTCACAATTGGCGGATGCGCAAGTGGAGCTTGGGGAGTCGAGGGCGTATGCTGAGAAAATCGCCCAGGATAAGATGAACATTTTGGCGGATCTACTACATGCAAGGGCATGCAACGAGCAGATAAAGGCCAAGGCATCATGGTCTGTGTCGTTCCTTGAGGAAAAAAGATCTGAGCATTATGTTAGGCTTCAAGAATTCAAGGAGCGCATGGAGAAGACGCTTGTGGTGTATGAGGAGAAGCTACGCGCCCTTAGCATTGAGTACGACGAGGAGCTGTATCCTCATCTCATGTCTGTGATTGCTGAGCGCAGGTATTCTTACATCCTTATCTTTTAAAATTGTTTTCTTCACTCCATTATTTATCTTATCTTGTTACCACTTTGTGAATGAAGGTGGTTGATCAGCCATGGGCTTCGTCTGGCAGCTCTAAGTACTTTAGAGTCTGCGGAGGTGGTGGAAGCCTTTGGGAAGGTTGTCCACTGCGCGATGGCGCGTGGCCGTTCGCAGGCCATGGAGGAGCTCCGTGAGGCCAAGTTGCTGGAGAAGGATTTGGCGGATCTCCCTGGGTATAGCCCAACGGCATACGATGCGCTGGTGCAGGCGATGGCGGGGCTGAAGGTTCTTGAGTTGCCGCATATAGGGAAGTTGGAGCGCGATCAGGATGATCCTATAGCTGTGCTAATGGCAGGTTTAACTTTGCAGCGCCATCTTGAGAAGAATGCGGAAGAGGAATTAGACTATTATCTAAAACCTGATGTATCGCAGCTTCAAGTCCCCGTGATCGCACGTCCTCGTGATATCCTGAAGCCTTTTGCTCTTGAGAAGGAAATTCCTTTGAAAGAGGTGCTGGAGCAACATGCGCAGAGGGCTGCTGTGAAGAAGGGTATCAAGGGCAAGGCCGTGATGTGCGGTATTGGCGCTGCACACCTTCCTAGATCAGATGGCGTGGCTGTAAGTGTTCCAACCGTATCGATGCAGGATGCCATAATCTTGAGTAAGTTGAAGGAAGGGAGTTCCGCCGCTCCAGAAGAGAGCCATGATCACCGCCATAGCATATAGGTTGTTTGTGAACTTATGTATTTTTCCTTGTAATTTAATAAATATGGAATAAGATACATTTTGTTATAAGCTCGTAACTTAAATACACTTGCATTGTTTGCTAAGTTTGATTATTTTTACTAAGTCTTTTAAGTGCGTGACTTAAGTATACTTGCATTGTTTGCTAAGTTTTATTTTTGACTAAGTCTTTTAAGTGCGTAACTTAAGTATACTTGCATTGTTTGCTAAGTTTTATTTTTGACCAAGTCTTTTAAGTGCGTAACTTAAGTATACTTGCATTGTTTGCTAAGTTTTATTTTTGACCAAGTGTCTTGGCTCGTTATATTGCTAAGCTCGTACGGTGTACTTGGTATATGCGCATCCGTCGTGGGGTGCGCATGTGAAACTTACTTTGACGTCTCAAGAGTAAGGCGCTTAGCAAGGATACGTGATCCAATGTTGATGGGTTTGCAACCCTCTTATTCAACGAGTAAATTAGTAGGTTAACTCATCCTTTATGCCTTCGTGGGTCTTTAAGTGGTGCATGCACGCCATGTAGGCAAAAATATAAGATAGACAATATTGACATATATGCAATAAAGTAGAAGTGCGCTATGGAGTTAGCTAGAAACCATAACATTTTATTAATACTTGCAAGTTTATTGAAAAATGGAAAACATAATTCCTAAAAAAGAAAAGAAAGACAAACACTTATTGGGCACCTCGTAGGGTGTGAGTGTGTTTGTGTAAGGGTCGTAGCCTAAAAGTAACATCTCTTGAGATTACAGATGTTCCAAGTGCGCGCTAGGTCGTGACCTTCCATATCGCGCAACCTGTATGCGCCGTTGCCGAGCGCGTCTGTGACCTCGTAAGGTCCTTCCCATTTGGGTCCGAGCTTGCCTGTGTCTTCTACGTGGCTCGCGTCATTGGCGCGGTAAACAAAGTCTCCTGGTCTGAATGAAGTGTTTTTGACTTTTGCATCATAATACTTCTTCATTTTCGCCTTAGCCTTTGCTTCACGTATAGCTGCGCGTTCGCGTCTTTCTTCCAGTATATCTAAGTCTATGAGCCGTTCCTCGTCATTTGTTGTGACGTTGACCTCTGCCGTGCGTATAGTTGGCATTCCTATTACGGCTGGTATGACGGCTTCTGTTCCATAGACTAAGGAGAATGGCGTGTCGCCAGTGCTGGTTTTGATTGTCGTGCGATGCGCCCACAGGACGTGCGAGAGCTCATCTACCCATCTTCCTTTATGTCTGTCAAGGCGCGCTTTCATGCCTTCGCCTAGACTGCGATTAGCGCGCTCAACTAGGCCATTGGTTTGTGGGTGTTTGACTGAAGCAAAGTGTTGTGTGATGTTTAATTGTGCGCACCAATCTTTGAATGGGTTATCACAGAATTGTTTTCCGTTGTCTGATACGATCTCGCCTGGTAGGCCGAAACGGCAGACAATATTGTCCCAAACAAAGCGCTTGACTTGGTTTCCTGTAATGTTCACCACTGCTTTTGCTTCGATCCACTTTGTAAAGTAGTCTATGGCTACGATGAGGAACTTTATTCCTCCAGCTGCGACAGGGAAAGGTCCTGCGATGTCGATACCCCATTTGTAAAATGGCCATGGTGAGGTGATTGGTGTTAGCTCGTGCTGTGGTCGGCGCGGGATAGGCCTATGTACTTGGCAATTGCTGCACTTTCTTATTAGGTCGCGTGCGTCGCGGTGCATTGTTGGCCAATAGTATCCTGACCTTAGAGCGCTTGCCACCACGGATCGTGGTCCTGAGTGCATACTACATGACCCAGCGTGAATTTCGCGGAGTACGTAGTCTGCCTGGAGGGGTCCAACACATCTGAGCCATGGTTGTAAGAAAGATCGCCGATAGAGTATGTTGTCGCGTAATTCGAATCGTTGCGCTGTGTGCCGTATTCTTCGGGCGTCTTTAGTATCTTGGGGTAGGATTCCCTTGCTAATAAATTCGATGATAGGTGTCATCCACGTAGGATCTTGTTCTTCTATCACCGTTGATATTTCCATATCTAAGATTGACTTGTTCTTTAGGGTTTCCACCAATACCTGTTTTGAAAGGTGCGCGAAGCTTGTGGATGCAATCTTGCTGAGTGCGTCCGCCTTCCTGTTATCTCCTCTAGGTACTTGTTTTATTTTGAACCTATCAAAGTTTTTAATCAGAGATTTTGTCTTATCCAGGTATTGAATCATGTGGTCATCCTTGGCTTCGTATTCTCCTAACACGTGGTTAGCGACTAGCCGAGCATCTACATTTTCTTCTAGGTTGCGTACACCCATTTGAATTGCAATGCGTAGTCCGGCTAGTAGGGCTTCATATTCTGCCTCATTGTTTGTGGCTGTGAACTCAAAGCGTAGCGCATAGGTGAATTCCATACCTTCTGGATTTGTAAGGATAAGACCTGCGCCTGATCCATCTGCGCATGAGGATCCATCGGTGAACAATGTCCAAGGTTCTTGTAGATCCGTTTTAGCTGCAGATGTTGGGCTGTCGCTATCTGGCTTCTCCACGATGAAATCAGCTAAGACTTGTCCTTTGATAGCAGTGCGCGGGCTGTATGAGATGTTGTACTCATTTAGCATTACACTCCATTTTTGTAAGCGTCCTGATGCGTCTGGTTTAGAGATAACTTGTTTAATTGGCTGATCAGTGATTACCGCGATTGGATGCTCTTGAAAGTATCTGCGCAATCTTTTTGCTGCGAACACTAGAGCCAAGACCAGCTTTTCCATGGCACTGTAGTTAACCTCTGTTTTCTTTAAGGCTTTGCTTACAAAGTATATGGGTGTCTGGACGGAGTTTCTATCTGTTAATAGTACTGCGCTAACTGCTCCATGGGTTGCTGATAAGTACATGATTAGTTCTTCCCCTGGTCGCGGTGCGACTAGTTTGGGAAGAGATGCCAGATGGTTTTTAAGTTGTTGGAAAGCTTCCTCCGCTTCGTTGGTCCAGCGAAAGTCTCCCTTTTTTGTGCACTTCGTGAGTGTTTTAAAGAGAGGAAGGGATTTGTCTGCTGACTTAGATAAGAAGCGATTCAGCCCTGCCAACTTTCCATTCAGTGACTGGACCTCTTTGAGTGTGCGCGGGGAGGGGAGATCAATAACAGCCTTTGTCTTCTCTGGGCATGGTTTGATTCCATCGGGTTCTATTAAATATCCGAGGAACATGCCTTCAGTTGCGCCAAAGGTGCACTTTTTGGGATTCAATTTCATGTTTATCCGCCCCAACGTTCGGAATGTTTCCTCGATGTCGCGCACCAATTCGTCCTCTGTATGGCTTTTTATAACAAGGTCGTCAACATAGACTTCCAGGTTGCGGCCTACTTGTTTTTCGAAAGCTGTGTCCACCAGCCGTTGGTATGTCGCGCCTGCGTTTTTTAAGCCAAAAGGCATTTTTGTGTAGCAGTATACCCCTTGACTTGTGTGGAAAGCTGTTTTTTCTTCATCCTCTACTGCCATTTGGATCTGATGGTACCCTTTATATGCGTCTAGGAAGCATTTGAAGGGGTACCCACATAAGGACTCGACCTTCCAGTCTATCTCTGGCAGTGGATAGCAGTCCTGCGGGCATGCTTTGTTGAGGTCCGTGAAGTCCACGCACATCCTCCAACTACCATCGCTCTTCTTTACCATAACTGGGTTTGAAAGCCAGTCGTGGTAGTACACTTCGCGCATGATGCCCGCGTCTACTAACTTGTGTACTTCCTCCAGAATAGCTTTTGCACGATCTGCGGCCTGGCCGCGCTTCTTTTGTCGCACTGGAGGGTATCCTTGTCGGATTTGCAGCTTGTGCTCTGTGATAGAGCGAGGCACTCCTGTCATGTGCTTAGGTTCCCATGCAAAGATGTCTAGGTTCTTTTGCAAGAGTGCGCATACGGCTGCTTTACCTTTGTCAGATAAAGATCCTCCAATCGAAACTTGTTGTTCCGGATAGTCTGGGTGAATTGCGACCTTTAAATTTGGCGATTTTTCCGTGCGCTGTTTTGGAATGGTCTCTGCTTCAGTTGTCACTGCGATACATTCTCTTGGTTGTGCCGTTGTGTTATAGAGAGTGACCACTCCTCCTTCAACTGGGAATTTAAGCATTCCGTGTGCTGTGGATGGTACTGCGCGCATGGATGATATTCCCGGTCTTCCAATTATACCATTGTATGGTGAAGGAGACTTTATTACCATAAAGTTTATCCATGTCGCGGTTGAGTGTTGTTCATCTCCTACAACTACCAATAAGCGTAACTGCCCCATGGGCCAAATCTTTTCTCCTGTAAATCCTGTCAGTGACGTTGTAGCTGGTATCAACTGACTTTGGATTTCAGGTCGCAGCCTTTTGAAGCAGTGATCATACATGATGTCTGCGGATGCTCCTCCATCGATGTACATGCGGTGGATGTCGTGTCCCCCTGTATGTATTTCAATGGTCAGAGGTTCCACGACTGCGTTGTCCGCAGCTATTCTAGGGAAGGATATCTCTTTTTCTGGAGAGAATTTTTGGCTGACTTTTTGCTTTATTTTGCGCTGCCATGATTGTATCATGTATATAGTATCAGCCTTTTCCTTTGGGGGTTCTTTCTTACCCCCATTTCTCTGTCTCTCTTTTCCTTCCTTGATATTCTTTACGAGGTGGTCCATCCTTCCTTCTCTAACTAATTTTTCGATTAGTTGTTTCAGTTGGACGCACTCGTTGGTTGTATGGCCCTTTTGGCCGTGGTACTCGCAGTATCCACTACCTTGGCGTTTTTCTTCTGCCGTTTTAATTGGTGGTGGTTTTGGGAAGTTCGCACCTTCTGTTGCAAATATCTCCCTTGGAGTTTTAGTGAGGGGAGTATATTTGTCGTTGTCTCTTCCACTGCGGTAGTTCCTGCCGCGGTTATTGTTTTGATCATTGGATTGTTTCCGAGGCTGTTCTTGTTGCCTATAATTTGAATATCCTTTCTTACTATCCGCAGCAGCTGCTTCTCCTTGTATAAAGGATCTGGTGCGCTTTGTTAGCTCGTCAAAAGACTGTGGAACTCTATCATTAAGCTTCCGGATGAGTTCTGGATTGTTAATTCCATTCATGAACCCTGAAATTTTTAGGATTTCGGGACACGCTTTGACTTGTATGCATTCATCCTTGAAACGTTCCATAAAAGCGCTGGTTGATTCCCCTTGACGTTGCTTCACCCTTGCCAATTCCACGGGATTCTTAGCGCACTTCTTTCGCTGGGTGAAGTTGAGGCGGAATGCTTTCCGTAATTCCTCAAAGCCACTTATACTCCTCTGTGGGAGTTTGCTAAACCATGTGCGCGCGTTCCCTACCAATGTGGAATTAAACATGTGACACCACATAGGCTGTGGCCAATTTTCGATGGTTGCGGCTGACTCGAAAATTTTTAGGTGGTCGTCCGGGTCACCTGTTCCATCATATGTCTTCACATTAGTGGGCATGCGCCTGCGCCTGTCGTCTGAGTAATCACTTATACGACGTGTAAACGCATCAATTTTATGGCGTCGCCATGGGAGAGACATATCTTCGTTCTCTTCCTCGCGACGTCTTCCTTTTGATTTCCAGTGGCCTGTTTCTTTATCCTCGTTGTCCGAGGAATCGCTGGAGGAAGGATAGTCTCTCCTTCGGCGTTTGCGCCTGCTCCTTTCAGAAGAGGAACCTGAGGGATCTCTGCTTGGGGATCTTCTTCTCCCCAATCTGTCTTGGATCCGCCTACTTCCGGGCATGGACGATCCTTGGCTTGGCGAATGTTGAGGGCCTAATCGATCATGTATTCCCCGACTGCCAAGTCTGGAATGGACATTGGTGCGCCTACCGCTGTTTCCAGAATTTTGTGAATCAGACATCGTACCCAACCTGTCATGGACATTGGTACGTTCTGTACGTCTTCCTCGTGGGTGACGTGGTGGTGATGGTTCCCGTTCTGGACCAAAATTAAGTCGGGTTTGCAGATCCGCACCTGCTCTTCTTGCCGCCTCTTCCTGCATGAGGGCGGTTAGGGTTTCATAATTTTGGGATACAAAGTTACCCAAAGTTAGATCGGGTATGTCCTCAGTCGTTGCAAGAATCTCTGCCTCAGTATGGGACGCCCGGTTTCGTTCAGGCGCGCCTGGCGGCGCAGTGTTGTTCACTACGGGTGTAGCCTGATGAGGAGTGGTGAAGAGGGTGCGTTGAAGTTCCTCAACGCTTGGGACCACCGAAGAGATTACAGGTAATTCCATTGTCGGAATAGGCTGGGTTGTACCTGCCCCTTGTTGATCAGGTGCGCTGGTTGTCCCAGCAACCTGTTTGGAGGTCGAATCTTGTCGATTCTTCTTTTGATGGTCACGTTTTTCTGACTGCGGAGTCCGCTGGCCCGAATTCTTGTGTTTCGTCATTCTAGTTCGTTGTGGGGTCCCACGGATGGCGCCACTTGTTGATACAAAAGTTGGGCGTACCTGGTTGTTGGGCTTTGCTCTTATATCAATTCGTTCCTTAGCACTTTGTTACCTGCGTACTAAGAAAATAAACAACACCGTTAGGCTTATCGAGGGATTGTCTCCCCCGATTAGACTCCGGCGTGAGAGTAAGTAATCGAATTTAGGTTTTGGTTGAAGAGTTGAGGGATTATGTGAATCGTACCTTGGATGAGAATCGTATGATTCTATATATAGGGGCTAAGAAACCGTGTTTCTTGCTCCTTACTCTTCGCACGCATGGTGCTTATCCGAGGTAAGGATATCTATTCCTTGAATAGATAATCCTTATCGTGTACCCGGTGGGTTAGTTTGGGCCTTTGTGCTTCATGAGCGCAAAGTATTAATACTGCGGCCCATACCATTTGTCATGGTAGCCCATTCGTGATGAGCTTAAGTGTAAGTAATGTCTATCATTTGGGCTTGCGGCCCAAATATAGGCTATACGTCATCAATTTACTTCATGCATTGCTCCTTTTTTGGGCTACCAAGCCGAAATGTGAACATACAATGTGTTTAACTTGGAAGTTAGTAAGGCGTTTAACTTGTTTTTGGGGGACGGAAAATAATATTAGAATCTAAGCAAGGAATTTAGGGAAAGGAATTATAAGGGGTTGGATTGAATGTCAGATTGCTTAATAAACCAATCAATCCAATTAAACAAAAAGTCTTTGGACCTACTCGAAAATGCTGTTTTACATCAGTAAGGATTGACTCTTTATTAGGCTTCTTAACCGCAATAACAAACTCGTTGCAATATCTTCAGAGAATCCAAATAGTTGTTCGGATGACCGCATCAAAACGAGTAAGGCGTTTTAACTACTAAAACAAAATTATGGCATTTTTTTGAAAAACTAAGTTTGCATCCCACATCGGTCAAAGAAACAAAATTGTATTTGATTATATACCTTAGTGCATATACTTTACACAAGTTGAGATTAACACATTTGTTGTTGGTGGGTTATCAATTATGGTATTGAATGCAAAAATTTTCTACCATAATTGCTGACTCATTAATCTATACTACTTATAATAGAGGAATGAACCTTTCTCCAAAAATTTAAGATGTATAAAAATTGATGCATGGTTTACAACCCTTTAATGCACCCAATTTTCATAATTACAACCACCAAAGCATAGTGTACAACAAAAAATAGCATAGAACCAAATTCAGACCACAAGACTATGAATTATACATTAATAGCATTAAAAACACCCCTATAACAAAAATTACAACCATAAATGCATATTGTACAACTCTCCATTCCAATTAATTCCAAGCCATATAATGTAAAGCACAATGTACCATTTGAGCAAAAATCAATAACCAAACAAACCAAATCCAACCTCACATCTAAACTAAACCCATATCACAAATCCACTGCTTTTACCCTCTTGAACTCTTCGAACAACAAGAAACCATTCACACATAAACTAAACCCATCCAACCTCACGTTTTTGTTGTATTATGTGTGCTAATACTCCACTAAAAATCCAACTTTAGAATATTTTAAAGCAAAAATGTAACTTTTTATTATTTAGTGTGTGAGTGAGTAAATAAGACATGGAGAAATAATGTTGTTGGTTTTTAGTTAAAGATGTTCCAACATTTTATTAGTCAACTTCAAGACTTCGTACATCACAAAACACACAAGAGTCGTAAAATAAAAGAAAATAGATCTCAGTTTATCTCCTTTAAGATTCGTTCTTAGAACGAAACCAAAAGAGATTTACCATCATAGATCAGTGAGAAGCTTAACACTTCATCAAAATATTCGAAAATTTTAATGAAAGAACAAAAACAACCATGTTTCGTTCTTCCTTCCTTTCGGTCTAAGAAAAAAAAACACGAAAACATAACAAACCTACCAGAGACCTTATTTAAAAGATCTAAAAGCCGAGACAACTTCATATTCATTTAGATTCGAACTCAAAGGGTTGTTTGTTGCTCGAAGTTAAAGAATAAGATAAGGGTGTTTTGAGACCCTTTTAAAGGATCTTGAAACCGTGGTCTTCATTAGCTTCAAAAAAATAATAAATAGAGGGTGTTTGTGATTCGGTTGTTATAACAAAAGGAAGAAAGAAGTGTGCTTTGTGGTTTTGTTTGGTGGCTACTAAGAAAAAGTTGGTGCCTGCAATTTTGAGAGTTTTGTTTTAGGGTTAGTGTAAATGTGTAATAGAAAGGGGTGTTGGGCTTTTTTTAAGTATTCATATCTTTGGTTACTTGACCAAGCTATTAATCCGAGTTTTGTTTGGCAAGTACAAGTGACATTCATAGTGAGCCCAATTGTGTTACAAGTTTTAAGCTGGAATTTAATTAAACAAAATTTTGTTATAATTTTGGATAATTGAAAATTAATGAAAAAAAATAAGCACGAGGGAACCAGAAAACTGGTGTTATGCCAGGGAGAAGGTTTTTTTTTTTTTTTTTTTTTTTTTTTTTTTTTTGAAACGTGACACTTTGGTCAAATAGAACATAATCATAACTTTTTTATGTCAGATTTATTGGAAAGACGTTATATGTTTATATATTAAGAACCAAATATATTGTATAGCATATCTAGAGCTTATCAATGCTAAAAAAGTAATATATCATTATTATTGCTTAAAGTTATTTTAACTTAAATTATCATTTATTCATTTGTACGGTTATCGTTAAAAAAAATGTGTAACCGAACAATATTTGCTCACTGCAAAACCAAAAAGCGCAGGGTACCCGCCGCCGCATCGCGCGAGTACCCTGCTAGTAATGAATAATGTAAGTTCTAAACTTTTTTTGTCACACCTTAGTGAACAATGTAAATTCTATACTTGATTATATACCTTAGTGCATATGCTTCACACAAAGTTGAGATTAACACATTTGTTGTTGGAGTTATCGATTATGGTATTCAATGCAAAAATTTTCTACCACAATTGCTGACTCGTCAATAATGAATAATGTAAGTTCTACACTTTTTTTTGTCATACCTTACTACAATTAATAAAACTAATTTTTCGTCACACCTTTACTAAAATTAATAATATCTAAAACCAAAAAGTGCAGTTTGAATATGTTTTATGTTGTAACATGTAACGTCAATCCAAGCACCTTCAGCTGTCCCTGTGGACAGCAAAGTAGTTCTCCTTTCGTCCTAAAATAATTGTTCTGTTTTGACTTTTTAAAGTTCTCTTTTTTCTCCTTTGACCCTAACTATTTTCTTTGAACAAAGATCATTTGAGGACTAAACATTATTTACATACCAAGGGATCAATCCCCACCTTCCATTCATTTTGATCTAGTGGCTGAGATTTAATTTTACATTTACACTACAAGGGTATTTTTGTACTCTATAAATTATATTTTTTACTCCCATCTCAATTAATGCGTCACTTTTTCACACACACAAAGTGTGTGATTCTTCCTTCTCTCTCATCTAACCGATTCCTTTAACCAACCACCTCCTTCATCTCGTTCTTCAACAAACCCTAATTTTTGCTTCTCAATTCATTAATTTAGCTCATTCTTCATCCCGTACATCAACTTATCCTAATTTTTTATCGTTTATTTTTATTTAATCTTATTTCCAAGCTTAATTATAGCTCTCTGTTTCTATAAGCTTAATTATAAGCTAACTTATTCATTTTTTTTTCATCTTATATGCAGGTTTTATGGATTCTTCTACTACTTCTGAAGAGATTGCTGTAAATGATTCTTCTATTGCTTTTGAAGAGATTGTTGTTAGTGAAGATGTTTCAGCTAAGTATGCTGAGGAGATTGTTGCTTATGAACACGGTGATTTATCTGAATCAATTAAGAGTAAGCTATGTTACTAATGAATATGCCATTTATTTATGTTTTGATTGAGTTAGTCAGTTTTTAAGCTGTTAGTAAGTAGATTTAAGCTCTGAATAAGGCATTTTGGATATTATATCATATATGATATATCAATATCATATATGATATATCATATATGATACTGATATATCATATATCATATATGATATATCATATATGATATATCAATATCATATATGATATATCATATATGATATAATTAGAAGTTGTGTCTGTGATTTCATTTTTAGTAAATCACTGTTTTGATTTTTTGTTTAATTGTTTTCTTTTTCAGAATTGAATCCTTTGAAAACTCCTGAATCGTTTCCTACTCACTCTAATTTTGATACTCCTGGTGGAACTGTTTATTATATTCCTAAAGTTCCTGTGGACGTTTTATTGGTTAAGGGCAAAGTTTATAAGTCTATTGATGAGTGCATTGCTGCGTACATGAAATATGCTGCTAAAGCAGGGTTTGTGGTTAGGAAGTCATGCCAGAAAAGGTTGAGGAATGGTACTGTGAAACAAAAGTATTTAGTGTGTAATAGGGAAGGTTGTCCCAAGGGAATTCATGTTGACACGTTAGACTTAGAGAATAGTGACAAGCAGGTTAGAAGTTCGAACCTACATATCACAGGCTGCAAAGCACGTGTTATTTTTGATTTGATTCCTGGTACTTCTAAGTACAGGTTGAATGTGTTTGATATTATTCATAATCACGAGCTTGAACGTGAAGAGTATAAGCATTTGTCGAAGACTGAGAGGCAGTTAACCTATTCTGAGCAATTGTTCATTGTTAAAGCTGCTAGCGTAAATATAGGTGCAACGAAAGCTCATCACATCTTAACTGGTTTGAAGGGTTCTTATTTGCTTGTTCATGGAACGACTGTTGATATTAAGAACTTTTTTAGGGGTGTGAACTGCTATATAGGTGATAGTGATGCGCAGATGCTTATATCTAAGATGGAGAATAGGAAGAAGCATGTGCCCGATTTTTCGTTTGATTATTTGGTTGATAATGCTGAGCTTGCGGCTATTTTTTGGGCTGATGAAGTTTCTAAGTACAACTATAGAGAGTTTTGTGATGTTGTTTCGTTTGATGCTACTTACAGAACAAACAAGTAAGTATTTGTATGTTCAGTATGATATTTTGATTATATGATTTTCTATTTAATATGTTATTTTAAGTATTTTTGTTTTTTGTTTTTCAGGTACAAAATGGTGTTTGTTCCCTTTACAGCCATAGATAATCATCGGAGGTGTGTAACAGTCGCAGCAGGCTTGTTGAAGAACGAAACTACAGCTTCGTATATTTGGTTGCTCAAAGCGTTCATAAAGGCGTTTGGTAGGGCTCCAAATATTGTTGTTACTGATCAGGATGGGGCTATGAGAAATGCCATTGAAGCTGAGTTTGCGGGTTCTAAACACAGACTTTGCATGTGGCATATTACTCAAAAGCTCCCTGGAAAGGTATTTTTCTGCCTTTTTGTTTATCATATGTGATACTTGATTCTATGTGTATTTCTTTTTGATTTATCATATATGATAATTTGAACTTTTTTTCAAATAATATGTTAAATCATATGTGATACTTGATTCTATGTGTATTTCTTATTGGTTTATCATATATGATAATTTGAACTTTTTTTCAAATAATATGTTAAATCATATGTGATATTTGATTCTATGTGTATTTCTTATTGGTTTATCACATATGATAACACATATCTATTTTCAAATCATTTGTTAAATCAGATGTTATTTGTTTTGTTTACAGATATGTTCTAAAATCTATGATGATACCGACTTTAAAAAGAAGTTTAATCAAATTGTATGGAATATGTATATTGGTCCGGAGGAGTTTGAGGATAGATGGTCAAAGTTACTGGATGAATTTAGTTTGCAGAATCATAAGTGGTTAACAAAGATGTTTAATATACGTTCGTGTTGGATTCCTGCTTATTTTATTGATTCCCCCTTGTGTGGTTTGATGAGGACGACGTCTAGATCTGAGAGTGAGAACTCCTTTTTCTCTCATTTTACGAATCAAGGTTCCACTCTTATGAATTTTATGAATTGTTTTGAGACGGCAATGGAAAAGCAGAGGCATATACAAGAGAGGCTTGATCATAAGACTATTGATTCTGTTCCGAAGTTTAGAACCTATCTTAAGATTGAACGTCATGCTTCGAAGGTTTTTACTCGTCCTCTGTTCGAGTTGGTTCAAGCAGAGATTTTTGCAGGCACATGGTATTGTCAAATAGAAACCAAAAGCTTGGTTGAAGGATCTGAGGTATCTGTTATTAGAGAAACAAAATTTGTTGATGCATTAATGGAGAAGAAGAAAGCTAAGTTGAGAGAGAAAGCTAGGAAGAGAGTTAAGGATAAAGGTAAGGATAACGATAAAGCTGAAGAAGAAGAGCCAGTTAACCTGTTTTATAGAGTTGATGGATTATATAAGGTATGTTTGGCTACTTAAAAAATATTTTTTTTATCATATATGATTTTTTACTACCTTATTTATTTTGTTTTATCATATATGATTTTTTACTATCTTCTTTCTTTTTTGTCCATTAAGGTGTTGCGTAACCAAGGGGATGGATCAGTTGTATGTTCCTGTCAGCTTTTTCTTCGAGTTGGAATATTATGCAGGCATGTTTTTTGTGTGTTTAAGAATGCCAATATTGAAGTGATTCCAAGTCAATACATATTGAGGCGTTGGACAAAGAACCTTATACCTGCTGCTTTGAGGAATAAAAGGAACAGATATGGTGAGAAGAATGAGATTGTTGAGAATTATGCAAATGAGGCAAGTTCCATTGTTGATCACTGTGTCCATATGTTGAGTAAAGATGAGGCGAGGTTGTCTTCTTTTGTTGAAAAGTTGAGGTTACTAAAGATTGATGTCGAGGCTGATTGCCCAAATCCTCCTTCTAAGAACAAGGCTGATAATTTGGAGGAACTTGTTGGAGTCCCGAAGCCGGCTGAAAAAACCATTAACAATCCGGCTCTTGGTAATCCTAAAGGCCGTAAAAAGATGCGCATAAAAGGAGGGAAAGAGCAAGCTCTTGAAAAGAATTCGAAGAACAGGAATGCATGTTCGTTATGTGGAGAGACAGATGGTCACAACAGGAGGACGTGCCCAAAAAATTTTGCAGAAGAGGCCGAGTTGGATGAAGTTGTAGTTACAAGGGAAGGGGATTTGGATCAATCAGAAGTTACAAGAGAAGAGGTCTTGGATCAACCATGAATTTCAACATAAATCGTCCACATATTTTTTTTTTATTTCTTTGATTATTATTTGTTTTGTCGGATTGTGTTGAAGAAATTTGAGTAACAGACCTAGACATGATTGTTTGATTATTACTGAGTTTTTATATGAAACAGATTGTTGCTGATTATTTTCAAGAGTTTAGGTTACTTTTATTTCAGTTATCATATATGATAATTCAGAAGCAGTTTTTTTAGGTTTATTATCATATATGATAATTCTCCAAAATCATATATGATTTTACACTTGGTTTTTACCTTTTTGATTTATCATATATGATTAATTATAAACAAGAGTATTATGATTGTGTTAAGTGTTTTTGTTACTTTCATTTTAGTTATCACATATGATAATTCTGAAGCAAATTTTTTAAATGTATTATCATATATGATAATTCTCCAAAATCATATTTGATTTTATACTTGTTTTATTAGTTTTTGATTTATCATATATGATACGTTATGAACAAGAGTATATCATATGTTATATTTATCTAATATCATATATGATTTTAGACTATGCAAATTACTATTTTTACTTTATCATATATGATAATGTATTACTTTCATGCCTTGTTTAAATCGCAGAGGCAATTATCCAATATCAATAGCTATAACAAGTGATTATCAATTGGTCTAATGAAATTTAAACAAGACTTATTATCCAAAATAACATCCAGAGATGTTTCGCCATTCAATTAATAAAACATTGCATCATAGTTCTTGCAATGTTAAACCATAATCCTACTTAGAAATTCAAAGTGATATTGTAGCATACGAATTTAGACATTTCATAAGAGACTAAACAGAAATTAGTTTTTTAATTTGCGTCAGTTGCCCCAAAAAGTTGTTTTACGCCCTCCTATCCTTCGTTAGTCCTACTTCTGAATCTTCCATTCCTTTTCCATCATATTGCACTTGCAACATGTTCTTCAGCCTGTTCTTTCTTCTTCTTCTCTATCTCTGCCTTTATCATTTCCTCCTTCATTTTCTTGTCAGTGTATTTTCCTGCAAACTCAAATGTTTCCTCGCTCACTTTTTGTCGGTGGATGTTGAGTTCATGCATGAGCATCTTGGTTGCATATTTCATTCTCAGCTTTATTATTTGTATTTCCTGATCTCTTCCTTCTTTCGGAAAATCCAAATTCCAGTTCTTCTGACTTTCTCCACCATAATGCTCCATATGCATCATCACAAAAATTCCACAGTCAATGACATTCTCTTTTGTTGCCCACTTCATTTTCATCACCGTTGTCTTTTTTGATTCTATATCAGCTGCCTTTTCATGGTTGTGGGATGCTAGATATCTTGACAACAGTTTTTTCTACACAAAATAGAAATTTTATTTTATTAAAGACAATTATTTATCTCATATGCAAAGCTGAAGGGCTTAGTTGCATCCTATGCCTACGTCCAAGCTGATGGCGTCTTCTGCGGCTTAGCCGCAGAAGACGCCTTCGGCTTCAGGTAAGCCGAAGGCTTACCTGTATAAGAGTCTAAAATATAATTTTTTATATTTAGTTACTTTCTAGAACATCACATTATTTTATCACATGTGATAGCTTATTGTCTTTAATTTTTTTTTTTTATTTTATCATATATGATAATGTGCATGAGTGTCTAATTACTTACCAGAACATCGCATTCCTTGCTGTATTTTGCTTCATATGTCTTTGGTGAGTTGTCTATGATGACAGATGTGCCTTTCCTTATGTTGAAGACAACCAGGTAAAAGTGTTCATGTGCGATTATTGGGAAGAATGCCTGTATAAATATTAAGAAAAAAAAAATTAGAATCGTTGTTATACAACAAAATATAAATTTTGTTTTTTCATAATAGTTGAAAGAAGTTACCAATTCCACATGATGCATTGAGTTGTCATCTGTATTTTTTTTGAACACGGTTGTCAAGTTTGCAACAAAATCATTGTACTGTTTCTCTTCTTCTTTTTTCTTTGCTTCCACTATTTGTTTCGTCTGTTTGCATAATTCAAACATATCTTTAAGAACAAATTAATATTTTAGTAATTAAGTTTTAATTTAGTTGGTACTTACGAGTATTCCTGTGTGAAAATACTGATTGATCTTTGGTGCAGCAGGTTTGTTGATTGTTTCTTCATAGTTCAAGATGCATGCAAAGCTGTCGATGATACTAACATCCACTTTCAATTGTGGTGCTAGTGTTTGCATGTTGTCTCTGATTGTTGCAGCTCCCCATGCCCATTCAGTTTCAAAAACGAATTCGCTACAAAAAAATATATATTGTTAGCACAATTTCACATTTTTTATTTTTATGTGTTTTTTAATAAGATAAACCAGACTTACTATGGATCTCCTTGCATTGAGAATAAAGCTTCGGATAACATAAATTCATCCGGTGTTTGCGCTGCTTTTAAGGCAGTTTTCCGGTTGTTGTATGGTGAAACCAGATATCTTGAAGGCTTTTTTATTCTCTTTGCAGGTGGTTCTTGTTCTTTGGTTTCTTCTTCATCAACCACCCTTTTTGCCCTTCTTTCCATCTTTTTTGGTTCAGTTGTTGTTTCTGTTTCATCTGCAGCCCTTTTTTCAACCTGTGGTGTTTTTTCTTCTGTCGTGTCAATTTGAGCTGCAGGTTTGCTGGAAACTGGGCTTATTCCAAGATCGAAGCTTGGTGGTGAAATTGATTTGATTTTGCTTCTTGTTGTCATCATTTTCTCTGGTGGTGTTACCGATTTTCTTGCTGTGCTTTTTGTTTTTTTCAATTTTGATTGACTAGCCTTTTCTGCATGTTCATAAATCTCATCTAGAATCTGTTCATCAAGTGGCTCAAAAGAAAGAATTGGAGTCCCTAACTTCTCAGCTGATCCTTCATTTTTCTTTTCCTTCTCGAAAGTAGTTTCTTTTTCCTTCTCCAATTCTTTCTCCTTTTCCTTCTCAACTTCAATTTCTTGTTCTTTTTCCTTCTCAACTGGATTTTCTTTTTCTGTCTCCGATTCGTTTTCCGACTCATCTTCAGTTTTACTTTCATCTTCTTCCATCTTTTCTTCATCTTTCTGGATATTTGTTTCCATTTGTTCTTGTTTTTTGCTCTCACTCTCACTTCCTTCTTCTATATGTTTTAGCTTTTCAACTGGACCTTCACTTTCTTCATTTTTACTCTCACTTTCACTGCCACTTTCTGTTTCCTCTTTACCATCTTTCCCATCTTTATCTTCATTATCACTAATGTCATTGTTATCTTTCTCATCATCGCTTCCATTATCACCTCCTTTATTATCATTGTTTCCATCATCGCTTCCATCCTCGCTTCCATCATCACTGTTGTCATCATCAGTTTGTCCATCATCACTAGTGTCTCCATCATCACTGTCATTTAAACCAAAGTCCAAAACATTGAACATTTTCTTGTACTTCTTGCATAAATTGAACAATGTTTTGTCTCCTTTAAACTTCTGCATTCCCTCTTTCAACGTCTCACCCAACTCCTTTTTCTCATTTGAAATGATTTCAAACATCTCTTCTATTTTATCAACAAACTCCTGTAAAATAAGCAAGTTGGATTATTTTTTTTTATCTATATTCAAAATCATATGTGATATTTTATATTTAAAAGAAACATTTGAATTATCATATATGATTTTTCATAAACATATATGATAAATGAATTATCATATATGATAAATGAATTATCATATATGATAAATGAATTATCATATATGATAAATGAATTATTATATATGATATATCAATTATCATATATGATTTTCTAAATCATATATGATTTTTTTAGCTTGCTAAAGGCTTAGCAGCAGGCATTGCCTTTGGCTAAAGCCAAAGGCAATGCCTGCGGCTAAGCCGCATCATAGCCTGCTGTTAAAGCCGAAGGCTTAGCCGTAGGCATAGTCTTCGGCTTTAGCCGAAGTCTATGCTGCAGTTTATCTGAAAATCAGTTTATATAAGTAATTAAACTAAGGTAAAAGTTACCTGTTTGGTTTCTGGTCTCTTCGGAGGCAATGGTTCATTGTAGACATCCATTCCCTTATAAAAATTCAAGCCTGTCTGCTCTTCCTCCGGATCAAACTCTTCGTGATGTTCCAGTTTTCCCAAGCAATTGTCTATCATTTCCATCCCAATCCTCTTCCTCATTGCTTGCGTGTTCCAACTTCTCATTGCTGGGCGATGACGCATTACTTGAAATTTGGGGAAGTCGGTTGAGTCTAAGTATAGCAGCTTTTTCATACAAAATATAAATTTGTGTTAGATTATAATAAGTGTATGTTATTGAATCACATTTGATAAATTTATAGAAACATGTAAAATAACTTACACATAAGAATGTTGCTGGGCCGTAATAGTAGTCGCCTTTAGTCACCTTATCCCAATTTTGCTTACTTGCTCGTAAGCATTCCAATATGTAACCGCACCAGTCAATTTCTGAAATGACATCATTTTCTTTTACATGCATCAACACAGTTGGAAACACCTTTGCACCATTATCAACTTTTCCCATCGTGCTAGCAAACAGAGTCAGAAAGTTTATTGTAAAGATGAAATCAGCATCGAATGAGCTTGTTATCTCAGTTGATATTACAGCTGGTGTGATTTTCTTTACATGAGTAAACTGGCCCTCCCATTCTGCTATGAAAGGATCATCCTTATCTCTTGGTTCTAGATCTTCCAATTTTGTTTTTCCCATAGGCACCCCTAGCATATCATGTATTTTTTGCCTTGTTACCTTTATGGATCCTTTTTCCAATCTTAATTCCATGCTTGGTGTATGGAATTTCTGAGCAACATGGTATAACAATGCTCCAGGGAGTTCGGTTATTGGGAAGTTGATGAATCTTTCAAAACCGATATCTTTCAAAACTTTCTTTCTCATCTCTGTTAAGCCAACCATTGCATCAGACATGGCTTTTGGTGATGACCTAGTTAAGCAGCTTGGGTATGTCACCTTTTTCGTTGGTTTTTTTCCCTTTTCTTTTTTGATTTTTTCTTTTTTGACATTGACAATCTCCCGTTCCTCCTCATCTTCCTCCTCATCTTTCTCCTCCTCTGTTTCTTCAACTTTTTCCAATTTTCTTTTTCTTGTTTGTCTTTTTTGTTCCTCTTCATTTTCACTTTTATAAAGTATCACCTCATCTTCCTCGTTCTCCTCTTCACTTTCCTGATTTACTTCTTCTTCCATCGTTTTCTTATTATCTCTTCTTGTGTATCTCTTAGAAGTTTTGGCAGGTTTGGTAGCTTCTTTTGTTGTTTTCTTTCCACCTCCTCTTGTAGTGCACTTTGTTTTTTTATATCCTCCCTTTACTTTTGGGGGTGTGACTGCTGGTTCTTCCTTGATTTTATATTTCTTATTTTTCTTGTTATCATCCGCTTCTTGATCTATTTCCATCTGTTCGACATCTATTACATCTGTTGCAAAAAAATTTAAAATGTTATCATATATGATTTAATTCATTATGTATTCACTAAACAATATTTTCATATACATTTTATTACTTCTGATATATAAAAGCAAAAATATGTACCTTTGGCAGATTTTTTTCCTGTAGTTGATGTCTTTAAGAATGGCAATGAATTTATAACGTTATCCACATAGCCGAAGGCTATTGCTGCAGTAAAGACAAGTGTTTGATTTATTTATCATATATGATATAGAATACAATCAATATTAACTTAACATATCTATAACTCAATATTTTTCTATATCATATATGATACTGATTTCAATGCAAACAAAACTACAAATCCTGTTTCTAACATTTATCATATATGATACCTTATAAACAAGAGTATATCATTATTGTTTTCAATATTTTTGGTTACTTTCATTTCAGTTATCACATATGATAATTCTAAAGCAATTTTTTTAAGTGTATCATATATGATAATTTTTATATCATGATTGCCGTATGTAAGCGAATCACATCTTTTGTGTCTAAGCCTCATCAGATGCCTTCGGCGAAGCCGAAGGCATCTTCTGCGTCTTGGCCACAACCAATGCCTTTTGCCAAGCCTCATCAAACGCCTTCGGCGAAGGTCAATGCATCTTCTGTGTCTAAGCCGCATCAGACGCCTTCGGCTTAGCCGAAGGCGTCTGATGCGGCTTAGCCGCAACAGATGCTTTTCGTCAAGCCGAAGCCGAAGCCGAATGCCTTCGGCGAAGCCGAATGCCCTTGGCGAAGCCGAAGTCATCTTCTGCTGCTTAGCCGCAGCCGACGCCTTCGGCTAAGCCGAAGGCGTCTTCTGCGGCTAAGCCAAACGCATAAGTCGCCTTCAATAAATTCTTCTATTGTTTCTTTTTTATTTCAATTTCTACTGAATCTAATTATTCACTTTGAAAACCTAATTTCTATTTCACTATTTCTCCACAAAATCACAATAACTTGCATAAACAATCAATAATCAGTGTAAATTCATAATATCTTCAATATAATCTCTATACACAGCATGCATGTATATTTCAATCATATATGATAGTAAGAGATAGTAAAATAGTTGTTTAAATCGTATGAGTATACCTGAAATCGGTTTTTTAGCAGATTTTTTTTCCTTCTGTTTAGCCGGAGATAGGTAGGTTTTCAGAACATTATTATCGTCGTCACTTTCCGCCATTTTCCGGTTAAATCGTCAGTTTCCGGTGGGTAGTTAGGGCTTGGATATTGAACGTTTTTGTGTGTGTGTTGTGTGTGTGTTTTTAGTGTGTGTTGGTGGTTTCGTTTATGAAATGAAATTAGACGGGATGGTTGTGTTATTTTGGTGATGCAATTTTACGAAAGTACCCCTCCGTGTTTTTTTTAAGTTTCAAATTTTTTGATCTCAGCCATTGATCAAAGTTAAATCAAGGGTCCATATTTGTCCCTTGGTATGTGAGAGATGTATGGTTTTTAAAATAACTCAACTCATTTTCTTTTGTGTTATATAATTGTAACACCCAAATTTCAAGGAACCGAGGGCTACACAAACAATGCATAAAAAGATCAAAAGTCCAAGTTACATCAATTTGCAAGTTAGTAACTAATGTGTCTAACTACAAAATCAAATAAGATCTTTCCTCATAACGTATTGATTATAAGTTATGATATGCTCAAAGTTGCAAATGAAGAAAAGATGCATGTACTTCATTACTTGCTATTTATCCGAAACCTACGACACAAATTCAAAATGCAAGTCAGCTACAATGTCAACACTAATCATACTCACAGCATAATTTAGAATGCATGAACTTAAACCGGAGAAGGCTAGATAATAATTGTTTGAAGATGTGTGACTGGATAAAAATGTGAACTTGTGGCTTTGTGTGTAAAAGTTTTAAAAATAAAGATCGTGTATAATTGTTGAAAATGCTCTTACACGTTGTATTCTTGATGTCCCACATTGGTGGATGATGAACAAAGATAATACAAACACGTTTTGTTAGTATACGAGATACGCGTTATTATATATTATACAAAATGTTGTGTTAATATAGTAAAATACTTAATGTGTACATTTTTTGTTATTTTTAATTAGCTTTAATAGCTTTTTAAAAATAAGTATCTTAAGTTTTTGACAGTAAATAGTATCAAATAAGATCTATCGTTAAAATGTATATGGACTTTCTATCCATAATACACTCCCACGATCAAGTGAGTATCAGATATCGTACTTTACCAAAGAATTTAGTTCTTTAAATTCACACCTTTCATCAATGAATTTAGCATGCTTTTTCAGTAGTATGTAACATTCGATTGATTATTTAGCATATAAAAAAATAGGCAATATGATTTACTTCATGCATTATTACTTTTTTTGGGCTACCAAGCCAAAATGTGAACATATATACAGTGTGTTCTTCATAATACTCAAGGTTGTAAATAGCGTGAAGCGTGGCGTAGCGGCATAGCCAAGCCTCAAGCTTTAGCGTGAGGCATTGCGTTATAGCGTTTTTATGGCGTGATTCAAAGCGGCAAAACATATTTCTAAAGTTGTCAATATTAGTTAGCTACTAGGCTTAAAATTGAGTTATGGAGCTTCTAAGCCCAAATAAATACTTGTAAATAAGTACAGTCCAATAAATCTTTAAAAAAATCTCAAAATCTTCCAAAAAAAGGCGCCACGCTACGCGCTATAGCGCGCTATATCACGCTATATGACGCTTTATTGCAAGCCACGCCTTGAGACGACGCTTTGGCATGTTTCGTAACGTGGAGGCCACGCCTCGCGCTATGGCGACGCTATGGCGCCGCTATAGCGCGCTATTTAGAACCATGATAATACTACACCCTTACGGCTTTTACTAAGTCGTAATGTATATGGTACAATTTAATACCATTTGTGTATCGGCTTACTGATTATATTAATTGGAAGTTAGTAAGGCGTTTAACTTTGTTTTGGGGGGACGACAGATAATATTAGAACCCAAACAAGGAGCTTAGGGAAAGGAATTACAAGGGGTTGGACTGAATGATGCATGGCTTAATAAACCATTCAAACCTATCAAAAGAACATTGTTTTACATCATTAATGATTGAGTCTTTATTAGACTTCTTGACCGCAAAATAGTTGTTCGGGTGACCACATCAAAACGAGTGAGGCGTCTAACTACTAAGACAAAGGAGATATTTCCTCCGAACAAATATATATTATTAGTTACTTACTAACGAAGAAAAGATGCATGTACTTCATTACTTGCGCTATTAACCAGAAACGTATAACAAAACTCCAAAATGCAAGTCAACCGCAATGTCAACACTAATCATACCCACAACATAACTTACATTAGGGTATAATTGTTGAAAATGGTCTTGCACATTGTATTTCTAAGTGTCCCACATTTGTGGGTGACATAAAACAAAGATATTCTATAACTAGACACACTTTTTTGTTAATATGGAAGATGTTAAATAACTTTCAATATCGTATTTCACGGTGTATGAGAAGGTTGAGACGTACTAAAGGTAGAAGAGGAACTCCAGCCTTGTAAGGGGTTAACAACTTGATCTAAGCCTTCCTCTTTTAATATGGATGATGCGCATATGTATATTATATAAAATGGTGTGTCGATATAATATTGTGTATTGTATAAAATGTTGTGTCAATATAATATACAATATGCTCATTCTACTTTTGTTAAATTTTAATTTGCTTTTTAGAACTAAATGTCATAAGTTTTTGATAATACATTTTCTTTTTAAAAAGAAAAAGTTAATGTTCAAAATAACATGTAATAGATACGTAGAATATCATGAACAAAAAAATTTTGAAAACATGAAAAAGTTAATGACCATGGAATAGACTAAGGATCAAATGAGAAGAATCTTTAAAATAAGAAGGATGATAAATAACTATAACTACACATTAGAGATGCATTAATTTGAATTAGATACATCTCTAATATTTTAGATGCATCATAATATATTTTCTAGCTAAAAATTAGATGCATATACATATATTCGATGCATTTCGTCAAGTTAAATGAATCCTATGTATTTTTTGTCCTCTACCGGTCGAATTTGTTGCTAGTACTACTTTGCATCGTTTTCACTTCAAAATCACTTTCGAAACTAATTGTGATGCATCTAAATGAATAGATATGCATCTAATTCAAGTCAATGCATCTCAAATATGCAGTTATAATTATTTCTCATTCTTCTCATTTTAAAGTTTCTTCTCACTGGATCCTTACTCTCATGGAATATATCAACAGTTTATCAAACTAATGGTATACCACCTAGCCAATAACATGATATTATTATCAACTTACCCAACTAACATTACTTTAGTATACTAGACGAGTACCTGTGAATAACAACGGGATTTTATAGCGACAAATGTTTTGAAACCCGGTTTGACCCGGGTGGTTCAACCGGTTGAACCGTTCCGGTCGAAAAATTGGTCGATTTAAACCAGGTCAACTTGTTAGATTGGCTCGAAAACGGGTCAAATTAAACCGGTTCAACCCGTCGGGTTTGAAGCGTCCCGGGTCAACCCGGTTTGTGATTTGTATTAATTGGTTGTATTTAATTTGGTAGATATGTTTTTAATTGATTGTACAATGTGAATAAATCATTGTACTTTTAAGTAATGGGGTGTTTTTATAAGAGTATTAGGGTCCGCTTGGTTCAAAGTGGGGAAAGGGAAAGGGAATGCAAAGGAATAAGTGAGATGGGTAATCAATCCCTTACCCCCCAATTTACTCTATAATGATTGATTACCCACTACGGGGTAATCAATCCCTTTGCACCCCCTTTACTAAGCACAAAACAATGAGTGGGGTGAGCCCTTTTGAATACCTTACCCATTCCCCACCCCCTTAACCTCCTCACCAAGCACCCCCTTAATTAAATTTCATAATTTCCTTTAATAAAAATTTTCAAGATTTCACATTACTTGACTTTTCAATTTTCCACTTTTTAAGATTGACCATTTTTTCTTTTATATGTAGTATAGATAAGCTACCAAGTTTTTTTTTTACAAGCTATGTGGGATTAGAAATATTCTTTTATCAAAAAAATGTATCTAACAAGAGTAAACTATTCACTTTTTTTAAGCCATGGTCCTTTATTCATCTCCACTTAAACTTTAAATCCACACCTTTTACCAATGAATTTAGCATACTTTTTTAGTAGTAAGTAATATTCAGTTGCTAGCGTATTTAGCAGCGAAAAAAAAGGAAATATGATTTAGGATGATACGTTGATTCACGTGTCCATATGATGAATCTTGATTGTCGAATATTTGGACCTGTTTATTTGTATCACTCAAGAAATAAGATGTATCGTTAAAAATGTATACTAGACTTTCTCCCCGTAATACACTCCGATGATCAAATGAGTATCAGATATCGTATTTTACCAAAGAATTTAGTTCTTTAAATTCACGCCTTTTTACCGTTGAATCTAGCATGCTTTTTCAGTAGTATGTAGTATTCGATTGATAGCGTATTTACTATTTAGCAGCTAAAAAAAAGGCAATATGATTTGCTTCATGCATTGCTGCATGTACTATTACCTTTTTTGGGTCACCAAGCCAATAAGTGAACATATCGTATTCTCTTCATAATACAACACATACCCTTACGGCTTTTACTGAACTCGTAATGTACATGGTACAATTCAACGCCATTTGTGTATCGGCTTAGTAATTATATTAATTTGGAAGTTACTTTGTTTTTGGTGGACAACAGCTAATATTAGAACCCAAGCAAGGAGCTTAGCGAAAGGAATTACAAGGGGTTGGATTGAATGTTACATGGCTTAATAAACCATTCAATCCAAATCAGGCAAAAAGTTCTTGGACCTGCTCGAGAACCAATCAAACTTATACCATCCATAAAAATTATAAACTGCAATTAATGCGCATCAATTATACCTAAGAATTACTATAAGTACATGTAAATTTTTATTTAAAAAACTAGTACTCTACTTTTTTATTCGCTCAAACATCGTCGGGGCACATTTTAGAAAATACTTATATCGATCTAAAGCTTCTAGCTACAAGCACCAAAGCACAATATGCACGTTTTTAATGGCAAAATCGATGGTTTTTATGTGTCTTTTAAGTCTTGTGTTATTTATCCAAATCATTTTTGTTAGCAAAAAGTAAGTGAACCTAAACTAGATTATAAGACGGGTGGCAGCCAATATCTACCCCTCACTCCCAACCTCCAACATCAGCACTGCCGGAAAAATCAGCGCCATAATCAGTATTCCTAGTGTCGTTCTCATAACCACCAGATGTGGCGCCACTAAATAAAAGTGGCAACATCCCCATAAGAATCAATAGCATTATAATAATCTGAACTGGATTTGTCTGTTTTATTCCCAAAATCACAAAAATCACACTTAACCAACTCTTCCAACAGAAAGCAACATGTATAGATAGACAGAAGCACGACTTTCAATTTCAGCAGGAAAGGTAGCACTGAAAAGCATCATCTGTCTTGCACTAGCTAAAGCCTATAGACAGAAGAACGACTTTTAATTTCAGTAGGAAAGGTAGCACTGAAAAGCATCATCTGTCTTGCACTAGCTAAAGCCTAGAGGCAAATCAGAATGATCCACAATAATTCAAATATCTTGGTGGTTAAAATCCGTTAGCATTTGATCAGCCTTATCTAAAGCCAAGTACTTGATGTCTTTTAGTGAAACGCTTGGTTTATCATCAATCAGCTTCCATATTTGTTTTGGAGTAACTACTAGTATGTCCACGTCTTCGGCTTTCCGTTAGCATTTGATCAGCCTCATCTAAAGCCGGGTACATGATATCTTTTAGCGAAACGGTTGGTTTATCATCAATCATCATCTGTATTTGTTTTGGAGTAGCTACTTGTATGTCCACATCTTTGGTTTTTTCCGAGGATCTAATTATAATGCACTGCACCTCCATAGGAAACTTTCACATGGGTTTCACGACATAACTTTTACCTTCTTCGAAAATATGAAGAGACAGTTTTTCAGTTGGGCACAAAACCAAGGCCACAGGAAACGCAAAACTCCCAATTGATGTAGAATAGGTTGTTTTCATGACCCCACTTATTATTGGGAGACAAACGTTACGGTTTCCCACTACCAATCAGTGCACAAAAATCATGGTCAACTATTAACACAGGTAAAGCATATCTTTGTAGCGTCGTTGGTTCAACATACCTGAACCTTTTGCTTATGGTTTCGTTCAAAACTCGTCCGACATCAATATCTGTAAAATAATCAACTGGTTCGGGTATGCCCAACCTGGTTACCTCAACTTGTACATGTTTCTCCAATTTTTTGATGTTTTGTCATTGGGTTTTTTTGTGGATTTTGATTGGGAGAGTTGGTTAGTTGTCGACGGTGGTGGTTGGTGGGACGTTTGTAAGCAACACGGGGATCTGATATGGTTTAACTGAAAATTTGGTCATTTAATGAATAGTAAGATGAGTTGATGACTTAGATTTCATGTCTATTATAATAGTATAAAATTTGGAGAATAAACTAACATAACCCTAAGCCTTTAATTAGGCTTGGGCCTTAATCTATCATCTAACATAACTCTATCTTGACCCGTGCAATAAAATAAATAAACTTCCGAGAACACCTATTCCAACAATAGATAAATCATGATGAAATGTCCTTGATGGAACTGGAGATGGTGGAGGACGGATAATGACCATTACACCTGGTATGTTAAGTTGTGTTTATGTAATGAGGAAGAATAAGCTTTATGTGTATGTAGTGTGTTCTTGTTCTACTATATTTTTGAATGTATTCTTCTTCAATCCGCGTGCATGCATTTGATTGGTTAAGGCAATGTGCGGGTAAAATTGCTTGATGATACATGATACATATATGGCTGAGATTATTTTGGTAGGTAGTTGAAATAAATGTGAGTAGTTGATGTAAATGTAAACTTTATGGATAGGTAGGTTTTAATTTTTGTTGTTGACAATATTAAATTTTATGGATCGGTGACTTGTGATCATTTGTCATTTGAATTGTGTGTAATTATTATAAAAGGCTATTGGGCTAATTATAATTACGGAATAATAATTGTTTCAAAAACTATCCATATAACAAGATCTATAAAAAATGTGTAATCCGAACCTATGACAAAACTCCACAATGCAAGTCAACACCATGGCCGTCCTATTGATTTGAGTGACCCGGTACGAAACTACGAATAAGGCCACGCAAATCACGGAAGCTTAACTATTATGGAAAATTCAAAACATAATATACTTAGATATATATAAATACTAATTGGCATATATTAAATCGGAGACCCCTTACAAATGGTGGCCATGTGCGGCTACTCCACTTACACATGCTAATCACCGCCACTGATCAACACTAAACAACATAATTTAGAATGCATGAACTTAAACCGAAGAAGTCTAGATTATATTGTTTGAGTCTACGGTTGTTTTTATTAATTATACTTTTGTGGTAATTGCATCTCTATAAATATTGACTCGTCTTCATAATGGAGATGGAGTCGACGTACTTAGGGGTATAATCGAGTCGAGCCGAGCCCGAGCTCAACAAGGCTCGAGCTCGGCTCGATTGCTCGTCAAGCTTTAACCATCCAAGTTTGAGCTCGGCTCAAGCAGGATTCAAGCAAAGTTCGAGCTTAGCTTGAAAAGCTCGAAATAATATATATGAAAAGCTCGAATATACATCAACTGGTATTTGTCGCTAAAATGAGCTCGAACAAAATAGTAGATAAACCATTCTGTGTCAAAACGAATTGCAAATTTTAGTTGCCACAAAATAAATATAGTCTTCACACAGAACTTGTACATGAACTAAAATCACATATTGGAAGAGAAATACTTAACCGTTTGAAAACTAAATTAGATATTTTTAAGAGTAATAAACCAACAATAAAATTCTCAAATATTTTATCCATTATAGAGTTAGTCCTTATAATTTAGTTAATATTCAAATCGGACCTTATTTACATACATAAAATAATATGAAAATATATTTATACTAAGGCTTGAAAATCTCAATAACAGCTCGAGCCGAGCTATCAAAAGCTCGAGCTCGGCTCATTATATATTTCGAGCCAGTTTACTGGGCTTGAGCTCGATAAAAGCTCGGCACAATCGAGTCGAGCTTGAACTCGAGCTCGAGTTGCTTGATAAAAACTTAGCTCGTTTACACCCCTAGACGTACTTATATTAGTTCTCGTTTCATCATTTAAAAACAATAGCAAGAAACATTTTATTCAGATTCTTTAAATCTAGCAAATAAAAAGCTTTTTAACTATGAAATGATTTAACGTTCAAAATAACATCTACTTCTTTTAAAAAGAAAAAGTTAATGTTCAAAATAACATGTAACAGATACTTTGAAAACCATGAACAAAAAAGCTTTTGAAACTAAAAAAGTTAATGAATCATACAAGTTAATGACCAAGTAATGTATCAGAAGTTTGTCAAACAACTCATATACCACCTAGCCAATAACATAATATTAATATCAACTTACACAACCCATACAACTTTAGTATATAAGTTACCAAGTTTTTTCTTTCTACTAGCTATGTGGGATTAGAAAGAAGCTTTTATCAAAAAATAATCTAACAAGAGTAAACTATTCACTTTTTTTAAGCCGTGATTCTTTATTCATCTCCACTCAAACTTTAAATCCATAATTTTTACCAATGAATTTAGCATACTTTTTTTAGTAGTATGATTTATGATGATAGGTTGATTCACGGGTCTAAATGATGAATCTTGATTGCCGAACTTATGTGTTTATCTGTAACACTCAAGAAATAAAATTTACCATTAAAATGTGTATGGGATTTTCTCACCATAATACACTCCCACAATCAAGTCGGTATCGGATATCATATTTTACCAAAAGTTTAGTTCTTTACATCACACCTTTTACCAATAAATTTAGCATTATTTTTCAGTAGTATGTAATAGTCCAAGCAGTTAAAAAACGGCAACATGATTTACTTCATGCATTGTTGCGTGTATTGTTTCTCTTTTTTGGGTCACCAATCCAAAACGTGAACATACCGTGTTCTCTTCATGCTACAACTGACCCTTACGGCTTTTACTGAACTCGTAATGTACATGGTACAATTTAACACCATTTGTGTATCGGCTTACTGATTACGTATATCAATTTGGAAGTTAGTAAGGCTTTTAACTTTGTTTTTTGGGGGACGAAAGATAATATTAGAATCTAAAAAAGGAGCTTCGGGAAAGGAATTGGATTTAATGTTACTCGTACATGGCTTAATAAACCATTCAAAAGAACATTTTTTACATCATTAAGGATTGACTCTGTAAGGTTTCATAACCGCTAAAACATACTCGTACCGATATCTCCAGAGAATCCAAATAATTGTTTGGATTACCGCATCCAAATGAGTAAGGCGTTTAGCTACAAAGCCAAGGAGATATTTCCTCAAAACGTATCTATTATCAGTTATGATATGCTCAAAGTTACTAACGAAGAAAAGATGCATGTACTTCATTACTTGCTATTAATCCGAAACCTATAACGAAACTCCAAAATGCAAGTCAACTGCAATGTCAACACTAATCATACCCACAACATAACTTAAAATTCATGAACTCAAACCCAAGAAGTTTAGATGATAACGTTTGCCGAAAACATATTCATTGCCTTGTCTTGTACATAAAAGTCGTTTGGAGCCTTGGAGGTGGTGAATGGATAAAATGTGAACTTAATTGTGACTTTGTGTGTAAAAGTTATGAAAATAAAGATCGGTTATAATTGTTGAAAATGGTCTTGCACATTGTATTTTTAGATATCCCACATTGGTGGGTGACGTAAAACAAAGATAGTTTATAACTACAAACGCATTTAGCTGCCACAAAGTGTAGTTGTGTGCTATATAAAATGTAATGATTATCATATAACATTCAACTACATTTTTCATTTTTTGTTTCAACCACATTTTTCATTTTTTGTTAATTCTTGCTAATTAGCTATAGTAGCTTTTTAGAAGTAAGTATCTTTAAGTTTTTTACAATACACCAACGATACACGGTATAAATTGAAGATAGTATACATATGGTAAATGCATTGCGCACCCATAAGGCTTGTAGCAGTACTTTTTCGGCTGCCACGTCAGCTTTCTCTTTCCAGTGACCAGACATGACCCAAGTGTCACAGTAGTGACCGACCTTTTTTTTTTTTATTTTTTTTTTTACATATTAAACAACAAATTTATTAATATAAAAACGTTCATATTTAAACATTGCATATATTTCTTGGAATTTAAAATCTACATAAATTGGAAACATTACATAAATATATAAAACTTCAGTTGTAATCCGGGTGATCAAAGCTCGCAAACTTCTCGGCTTCTAACTGAGCTTCTAACCTGCTCAGCTCCCGCTCCGTGTCAGAGTTCCAGCCACCCTCATCAGCCGCCACCACATTTTCCTCGAAGCTTACCTGAAAGTGATCCATTTTTTTGTTTGAATTGGTGTTTGAAGTGTGTTTTAAATTGTGTGTGGAAAATTGTGTTTGATAGTGGTTTTTATAGGAAGTAAAATTGGTGTTTTTTTGATTTTTTTTTTTATTTATTTTTTTTCAAAGTGTTTGAAGTAAAATTGGACATGTGACTTCGGTCGAATTTGAGACCGAGGTTGTGAAACTTCCTTGATCGACCGATGTTCCACCCATCCTCCACATTGGTAGTCGACCGATGTTCACATCGGTCACCGGTAGTGTCGACCGAATTTTTTCCGTCCCATTGCTACAAGCCTAAATAATACAACGTTTAGAGAAACCAACATTATTTATGAAAAAAAATATTTGGTTTGAGTCTACAAGATTAGAACAGTCGAACAGATTGAATGTGTATATATTACACACCGAGCCTTTTTGTAGGTATTCTTTTTCTGATCTCGATGATTTTATGGACCTGGAGACATACAGAAAGGTTCTTGATGGGGACTTTTTTTTTTTATTAAAAGCGAAGGATTTAAGGAAATGTTTGTTAATTTCGAATCGAATTTTGGTTTCATTTGCATTACCCAGTATCATTTTGGTAACAAGCAAAATAGACAAGGTAAACATTTTATGCGGTGATTGGTAAAAGATTAGTATATGAATAGCTTTAAAGCACTGAAAATAATAGCTACGATGCTTACACATTGACGCAAACTACTTTAAATACGTAACTGACTATATTGATGGGTAAGGATCCGGTGAGAAGAAAACTGGGAAAATTCTTTCAAAACGTATTATACTTGTCAAAAAAAGCACTTTTGAGTAACGTACTTTTAATTTTCGCTATTGTGGTGCTAAACTTTCATTTTTGGCCTCTTTTACGCACTTTGGGACATTTTTATGACATTTTTGCCCCTGGATTTCAAAAAATTTGAGGGGTAAAAACGTCCCAAAGTGCGTAAAAGAGGCCAAAAATGAAAGTTTAGCACCACAATAACGAAAATTAAAAGTACGTTACTCAAAAGTGATTTTTTGGACAAGTATGATACGTTTTAAAAGAATTTTCCCAAGAAAACTTATAATGAGAAAGATAAGAAATAGCTATAACTACATATTTTTTATGCGTCGACTTAAATTAGATTCATCTCTATTCATTTAGATGCATCCCAATTACATTCGAAAGTAATTTTGAAGTGAAAACAATGCAAAGTAGTACTTGCAACAAATTTGATCCTCAGAGGACGAAAAATACATAGAATTTTCCTAACTTGCCAAAATGCATCTAATATATGTATATGCATATAATTTTTAGCTAGAAAATATATTATGGTGCATCTAAAAGATTAGGGGTGCATCTAATTTAAGTCGATGCATCTCTAAAATATGGTTATAATTATTTCTCATCCTTCTCATTTTAAGAGTTCTTCTCATTTGATCCTAAGTCTATTGACTTATACAAACCTAGATGATTTTTGCAATAGTAACAAGCCCCTTGTGTAGGCTGATCGGGGTTTATATGAAGATATCGAAATTGGTCATATTGCAAATCAAAACCGCCTAGAAGAGGTATGTTGTGCGAAAAAATCAAAGTGCTTTCGTACTCTAGAATTCTTCACAGGAAATAAGAAGCTTATTAACACCTTTTGGGCTGAATGGTTAACAAACCATTTCCTCTTGTATTGTATGTGTGATTGTGTAATCTTCTTGTATTTACTTTAGTTACTTGCTTGTTGTTGAAAAAGATGATTCATTTATCATTGCACATGTTGTTTTATCACATGAAAAATTGGGTAAGATCGCTACCTATAGAAATCCAATAAAGTTAAAAAGACGAGCCAGTTGTGCAAAGAAACCAAATTATGGGCCATTTTTTTTGAAAAAACTAAGTTCGCGATCCCACATCAGTCAAAGAAACAAAATTTTACTTGGTTATGGGCATATGGTTCACATAAGTTGAGATTTGCATATTTGTTGTTGGTGTGCCATCATTGACGGTGGTAAATCTAAATATTAATTACCGTCCATAGAGGAATACTAACAATTTATAATGCAAGTTCTCAAACTTTTTTCTTCACACCTTACTAAAATTAATAATGTTTAAACTATTTTATTTTTACACCTTACAAAAATTAACAATATTTAAACTAAAAAAAGTGCATTTTGAATATAGTTTGCGTTGTAACGCCAGTCTAGGCACCTTCAGCCGTTTATAGAGTCAGCAAATTACTAGAAGTTACACCCCAAAAGTCCTTCACTGATAGCGAAAATAATACCGTAAATACCAAGCTACCTTGTTTGTATCCGTGCAATGCGGCAGCGGGTACCTGTGACTATATTTTGCGTTATTCGGTTATTCGATTACACATTTAGTTGTTTTATGCTTTATAAGTAGATATGGTAGAGATGGTTAAGCCAAATAATTTTAGTTTGAACAACCAATCTGCTTCCTAACAAACTTTCTAACCAACTTAATAAACAACCTGCTTCCTAGCCAATTAATTTTGAAATTCTTCCATAATAAGCAAGTAAAAATTTTAAGCCTTAGAATAGTACCAAATGTATTATATAGTAGCATAGATTAGCTTTTGTAAATTAATGACTTGCATATAATATTAAGAAGCTTTTTGTTGCTACAATGAATTTTGTAAACCATTTATTGTTGCAACAAAATGTAAAGTGTTTCTAATTAAGTCATTCATGCTATCTGTTATATAGCATGTGTTTCGGATATGGAGCCGTAATTACACATGACGTGATTAAGTTAGATATAATTTTCTATAACAAATATCACGACAGTACTTATGTTTGGTTTTAACCTCTACACTAATATATATCACCAATAATTAGGCTAAACGTATAAATAGACGAGAAAACAAATAAGCATGCAGTTACAAAAAAAAACTTGAGCACCTCTCAACCCATCTATATAATAATGTGTGAGTGGCTGGATAGAAATGTTTGTGTGTAAAAGTTTTGAAACTAAAGATCGGGTATAATTGTTGAAAATGGTCTTGCACATTGTATTTCTAGATGTCCCACATTGGTGGGTGATTTAAAACAAAGATAGTTTATAACTACAAACACGTTTTGCAAGTAAAGAACTTATCATTGGGTGTTTTATCAATATATTATAACATGCAATGAGTATGTTCTTTTTGTTAAAATTAATTAACTTTCAGTAGTTTTTCAGAAATAAAAAATTTAGCTTTAGTAGTTTTCTAGATAAATGATATACAATATAAATTTAATAATGCATTGCATATATAACCAGCAACATAATTTATGAAAAATACAGGGTTTGAAACAAAACAAAAGTTAGACACTTAAGACCGATAAAGAAGCCAACACAAACACACTTCATATAGCAGATGTATGCGATCGATTTACAACTCATGAACCACAAATGTGGAACGTCTTGCGTATCGTTTCAAACATCTTATGCGCAATACGATGTAAGTGTACATGGACCATGCACCAATTCTTCAGCTAATTTCATCGTTCACACTTTGTACATAGACTCAACATTATTACAATTTGACATAAGGCTTGTACTCATTGTCCATCTTGATCAAGACATTTTTTTCAACTTTCAACTCACATTTGTTCTATACTTCTACTCTTCAAAAATAACAGAACCATTATTGTTATATACTTTGTAGTTATCATAATAAAGTCACGTTTTTTATGAACAAAAAAGGTGTATTCAAATGTTTTCTTGTTCGAAGGTTTTAATTTATTGTGATTTAAGTTTGAGTTTATGTTCTCTACTTTTGCATCATTGTAGGATAGAGATGGGGTTGTACTTGTATTAGTTCTCGTTTCATCATATTAAAAGGCCTTTCACAAATTACTTTGTGATCCAACAACATGAAAACTATTGATATATTAACGTCGACCTAATGCTAGCTTAGCTACAAGCATCATAACAAAGTTTTACAATCTTAAGGTTTTCAATTGCAAAATTTATTGTCTTTATAATAAGTCTTTGGTTGCTGTTCCAGAAGATTGATGCATCTGACGATGAGTCCGTCATCGGAGGTGGGGTTCTTGGAGTCTTGACTCAACAACATGTAATCAGTGGAATGAAAAAATCCGTTTACAACTTGGTGACAGTGTGACACCATCGATAAGTGATCGAGTTGATGATAGATTTGTCTTCTGAAAGAATCAGATATGAGGGAAAGAATAAAGCGACTCCACAACATCTCATAACTGGGAGGACATGAGAACTTGTGGCTTTCAGATACTTTCCTGAAAAACTTGGTGACAAAATTGTGAAATGGGCCAACGAGGTTAGAGAATCGGAACTACGTAATGATATAGTTATTGAAGGTAAGTAGGGGTGAGCAAACAAAACCGAAAAAACCGAAACCAAACCAAAAACCGAACAAAAAAAACCGACCGAAACTAAAAACCGATTGTTCGGTTTTTAATTTTTTAAAAACTGAAAAATACGGTTCGGTTTCGGTTTTCGTCCAAAAACCGAACAGTAAAAACCGAACCGAACAGATTTATTATATAATAATATATAATTAATATAATACGAATAAATAACTAAATAAATCAAATTTATAAATTCATATTCAATTTTGTGGGTAGATTTATAATATATTTATCTTAATGTTTATGTTTATATGCGTGTTTGTCGTGTCGTTGTTTACTTGAGAATACATCTATAAATATATGACGATGATCATATTATATGTATGTTCACTCGCATATGTGTCTCATATACATATATATGTAATTATAGAATTATGCAATAAATATTATTATGCTTAGATTGAAAAAAAAATCTATATAATACAAGTTTGTTGGTATAAATTTGCGATGCACAAATATAAACGGTTAGAAACCGGGAAAACCGAAAAACCGAACCGAAACCGATAATAAACCAAAAAAACCGAACCGCCAAAAACCGAACGGTTTCAGTTTTAGGTTCTATAAAAACCGAACTTTTCGGTTCGGTTTTAGCCAAAAACCGACCCAAACCGAATCGTGCACACCCCTAAAGGTAAGGATGATAGCAAGGAGTACGCTGAAGTTAAAGCAACCTCACTCACATGGAAGGACTAGTTTTGTATAAGTGTAAGAGATTGGCACTTTGCTGTTGAAAAAGGTGATTCGTTTTTTTTTCTTTTTTTTTTTTTTTTTTTTTTTTTTTTTTTATTGGTAAAAGGGCTTCTTACCCCAGTAAAATATTACTCAAAAAAGTGATAAGTACATGAATGCGGCTGAGTACCACATTGATTTACAAAGACAACACACTAATATGTGTTAAAACTAACTACATGATTCGTCATACGGAATCATGAATGCTAAACTAGGCGAAGACACGAAATAAATAGGAACACAAAACAGACCGAACCTACGCCTAAGAAACATTCTACGTTGTGGTGTTAAGGCCTTCCGCAAACACACCACTAACGTTACAAGTGTCCAAGAGCAGAACCACTGAATTCGTCTTCTTGAATCGAAAAGTAAGCAACTTTAATCTTACTTTATGAACAATAATGTCTCGAACTTGCACCACAGTCCGACTCTGATTCTGAAATAAGCGAAAGTTTCTCTCCTGCCAAATGAAATAAGTCATCGCAGCAAGCACCAAACGAGCAACAACACTAACAATGGATCTTTTAGTTGATAACGAATTGATCCAATCAACAATATCGTCCCAAATGGGGCCTATGCATACCAACTCTCGATCTCACCAAAGACCATACCTGTGAAGGAAAGGAGCACTCAAAAAATAGATGGTTATGTGAGTCCGGGACCACCTTGCAGAAAGGACACAAGAACAGGTTTAAGTTGGTGGCGTCGCCAACGTCTCATTGCCTCAACATGTCGTGCGTCTTTAACCTCTGCCTCATAATAAGCCACGTTAGAAAAGTATGTCGAGGAATACAGTTAGGAAACCAAATGATAGCAGCCCCATCTACTTCATTACCTCTAGGCTGAATGACGTCCCAAACAGCATGAGCAAAAAAAGGCTTCTCATTGCCATGCAAATCTTTCCATACTAACCGGTCTTCACGGTCATGACTAAGAGCAGGAACCGTTCAATTATACAAAACCGGGGCCCTAGTATACCAAGATAAAGGCCACACCTAATCTCCACCAACAATAATATCAGAAACTACAGTTGATAACAAGAAACCTTCACTTGCAATAAGACGTGGGGTAATATGCGAAATCAGAGGACATGTTTCGCACCAGATATCAAACCAAGCTGAGTTTCTCATACCATTACCCAATACAAATATAGAGCATATGAAAGGCCTAACTAGATCACGTAAATGAAGGATTTTCCTCCATCCCCAAGTCATTCCCGATTTAGGAGGCACATTCCAAAAGTTCTCACCTCGCAATTTATATGAATAAACCCAACGAACCCAAAGGGAGTCTTTACGAGTAATAATATGCCATAAATTTTTAGTCATTAAAGCAATATTAACCGATTCAAGACTTTTAATACCTAGACCACCCTCTTGTTTAGGGAGACACATAATATTCCACGCCACGTTTGCTTTACCCCTCTTCATTTCACCTTGACACTACAAGAAACCTCGCATAGCTTGCTTTCGTGAATAATCCGAATAGGTAATAAAAACACCGAAGCCCAATAGATATACATAGACGACTGATGAGGCGAAAAATGATCCGTTTTTAGGGGGTCATTTAAGCCCGAATCCGACTTTATTTGATCAAATATTGCCCTAAATCGTTCCTTTTGTGATTTTAGGTGTTTGGAGAGTGAATTCTGGAAAAGAAGCCATTTTGGACGTTTTTGGAGCATAAAAGTGAAGAAAACGGCAAAGTACCAATTCTCCATGCTGAAGACACTAGGTGACGGCGTCAAGAGTTACACCCTGACGGCGTCAGACATGAAGAATAAAATACCGTAGGTGGTGACGGCGTCAAAAGTCATCATGACGGCGTCAAAGTACAAAGAATAAAACACCGTGGTAGCTGACGGCGTCACATAGGCCGTCATAAGTAGATCAAGCCCGTCCGAGGAAGAATTTGGCGGCGAGGTGACGGCGTCACATGCTTGTCTTGACGCCGTCAGACCAGTTTTCCTATATATAGTTTTCTAGTTTTTTCATTAAAAAGAGGAGAAGTTTTGGTGAAACCCTAAAGACGAATTTGGTGTATCTTTTACAGGTTTTTCAAGGGTTCCAAACCCTTGATACCTTGCATTGTAATTGAGATAAGTGTTCTTCTAATTCAATCAATATGTCTATGTGTTGGTTGTTTATCTTTTGTTCTTGTCTCAATTCCATTATGCTAGGCTAGATCTCTTTTGTGTTTGCTTAGATCTAATGAAACCTAGATGTTGATTATGTGTTGATTACTTGTCTATTCTTGTTTTGGATGAATGATTTTATATGTTAGGCTTAAGAAAACTGGCAGATCTCCAAATGGTAACATGCTTGAATGTCTTAAGAAACATGAACCGAGGGGTACTAGGTCTTTATTGGTTGTATTTAATGCATGAGCCACTGTTTACAATCCCTATAGTTGTGCTGGATCATGGTGTAGGAGGAGATAAGAGCTCATAGAGTTGGGGAGTTATGTATGCCACCCCACGAATGGTATTAAGGAATACAATCCGTCATCCATACAAGTATAACAAGTAATTAACGTGTAAAAGATATCTAGGGAGTAGTGAAGTCTAAGTAAACACAATTTTCTCCATTACTGCTCACAACCTTAGTTTAATTAGTTTAATTTCATTTTTATTATTTTATTTTGATTATATATTAGTTTTGGGTTAGTTGAATAGCAACTAATTCCGCCCACTCTTCCAAAACCCGAGATTTTAATTGCTTTTATAAAATATAAAAATACAAAAATAATCATCTCTCACCTTTAGAACTATTAATTAGGTTTTCTAATCCTAGCGACACTATTCCTAAGCTGAACGATCAATCCCCCGGTACTTGTCACTATACTATACTACAACGATCAGGTACACTGCCTGGTGGGGGTTGTAAGCTTCTCGAGATCCCTCGAGAGGTAAAGCAAGGTGCGATTCCCACGCATCAAGTTTTTGGCGCCGCAGCCCGGGGAATAGTTATTGTCTAGGTTAGGATTTCTTTTTATTAGGTCTACTTGCTAGATTCCTTTCTAGTAAGATTTTATTTTTATTTTTCTAGGTCTTCTTTAGTCTTTCTTATTTCTTCGTGCCTTTGTTCGTAATCTTTACCATCCGACATCATGGAAGGTGGTAACATCTTTGAACCCGTCATCCCACCACAACAAAACCCACCATTAGAACCCCTTAGGCCCCGAACCTTAGGAGAGTATTCCCGACCTAGCCACCAAGGCTACCGAAACACCATTGAGCTCACCGGAGCCAATGTGACCCCCTTGCGATCCGACACCATCCGGTTGGTGCAAAGCGGATGTGCATTCCATGGACTTCGTTCCGAAGATCCAAACCAACATCTTAAGGACTTCCTCAAAATAGTAGATTCCATAGACCTAGGTGTTGAAACTAGAGAGACTACCCGTTTACGCCTATTCCAATTCTCTCTACGGGATCAAGCTAGTCAATGGCTTGAGCGTTTACCCGCGGGATCCATCTCCACATGGGATGATCTCACCACTCGTTTCCTTGCTCAATTTTTCCCACCGGGGAGAACTACTAAGCTTAGAAATGACATCTTGATGTTCCAACAACGTCTAAATGAATCTCTTTATGAAGCATGGACTCGTTTCAAGGACTTACTCCAAAAAGTCCCTCATCATGGCATAGATCTTTGGCTCCAAGTCCAAATCTTCTATGACCATATCGACATCTCCACGAGGCGAACCATTGACCAATCGGCCGGTGGTAAGCTACGTGATCTTAGTGCGGAACAATCATGGGAACTCATAGAAGATCTTGCTCTCTATGACAACGAAAGTTGGAATGATCCCCGTGATTTGAACAAAACGGTCAAGGCAATATATTTGCCTTCGAACAATTCAAGCACTCCCGACCGTAGGATCATGGAACTTGAGGACCAAGTCAAGTTTCTCATGAAATCTTACGAAGCTCCGAAGCATTCAAGCCAAGTGAACAAAATCACTTCTTCATGCGAATTATGTAGTGGTCCCCACGACACTCGTGATTGTGTGGAACTCCCCGGAACAGCTTTTGCGGACTACGCATCCACGCGTACCGACGAAGCGGGAGATAAGTGGTACACTTTCAAGCCCGAGCCAAACACTTATGGTGATTCATACAACCCCTCTTGGAAAAATCACCCAAACCTTAGATGGAAACAAAATCAACCCAATTCTTCTAATCCGCCTAATCGTTACCAACCAAACGGTCCACCATCCAACCATACTTTCAACAACAATCCTTCTAACAACTATGGTAGTACCAACAATCTTGAAGGATTCATGTCAAAGTTCATAGCATCTCAAGAAGCCCGCATAGCTAAGTTTGAAGCCGATTTCAAACAAAATCAAAGCGAGATGACCAATAGAATTGATGCATTGTTGAAAGTTCTCAATGACCGAGAAATGGGAGCACTCCCGAGCGACACGGTCAAGAATCCGAAACTAACCGTTAATTCCATATCCTCAGTTTCGTCACCCACTTCATGTCCACAATACTACTCGGTTAAATCAACGAGCACGTGTTTCAAACAAAACCAAGTTCTCCAAAAGGACCAATCAAATAAAACACCCAATATAGAACCGGTCAAAAATATAGTTGAAACACCTCTTACGCGAGACCTTGACGATGAATTCAAAGAACTTCACCTTGAACGCCCCGTCATTGATGTCTTAGCGCGTGCTCCTTACTATAGTGCCCTCCTAGAAAAATATGAGAAGTGTAAGCTAGGTAAAAATGGGACCGCCTTCGTTCAAAACAAGTTACCTAAAAAGCTTGATGATCCGGGTATATTTGTTTTGCCTTGTAAGATAGGAAGATCCAAAGCTTTCGACACACTAGCCGATTTAGGGTCAAGCCTCAACTTGATTCCCTTATCCTTATTCACCACTCTTAAGCTAGGAAAGTTAGAGGAAACGGAGGTATTGATAGGGCTAGCGGATGGGAGTATTGCCCACCCGGTTGGAATGATTAAGGATGTAGTTGTTCACGTAGGAAAGTTAACTATATTAGCGGATTTTCACGTCCTAGACATGGTTAGTGACACTACATGCCCATTATTGGTAGGAAGAGGATTTTTAGCAACCACTAGTGCCATGATAGATTGAAAGGAATCCAAGATAGCAGTAGGTGAAGGCGATACTTGGTCGGTTTACGATGTTAAGAAACATAGTTATGATTGTGATGATGAACCGACACCGCATTGGGTAGAGATGAATAGGAGACCGTCTAGATATGGACCTTGGATAGAAAGGAACTTCATAGGACCTCAATGCCCATTTTATCTAGAAAAGGATTTCGTTGAGAAGACACATTCGGTAGAACAACTCATAGCTAGAGATGAGGAGCTAGATCCCTTTGAGGACCCCTTAGTCTTTAGGAAGATGACTGAGTTCTTAAGCGTAATGCCTATTAATATAGAGTTGAATAAATGGAAAAGAGATGGAGATAAGTATGAATGGAGGTGGGACAAGCCACCTAAAGAAGGAGACGGATCATGGCACATGAGAATGACTTTGTATGATCCGGATGGAGAGATGTTCGAAAGGTCGTACCATACTAAGGAAACCGATAGAAAGTTGAAACCTAAGTTCGATCCCAAAGATGTCCTCAATGAGGAACTCACCCGAATCACGTAGTAACCCATGACTTTGAGTCTAGCTACAAGACTCGTAAATAAAGAAAAACGCTTCTTGGGAGGCAACCCATGTTTTGTGTGATTTTATTTTTGTTTGATTGTTATTTGCTTCCGTATGCATGTTTTATTTTTATTGTTGGTTGATCATGTTTCTTAATTAAAATGTGGAAATACTTTATTATGTTGTTTGGCCTAGTCTTAACTTCAACCTAAAGGTATTTTTGCAAAAGATAAGTGTAAGGGGAAACCCCAAATATGTTTTTAAGAAACAAACCGATCATGATTCTCCACAATATTAAATGAACATGTATATTCGTATTTGTTAGAGTCAAATGCTTGTATTGAGTCATAATGAAGTTTTGCAGGATTTTCCAGGAAGTAGGACCAAGTTTTTCCAGAAATTTTCCGGAAACTTAACATAAGAATTTCTGCAGGTCCATTCTGACGGCGTCAGAGTATTACTCTTGACGGCGTCAGGAGTTAAAAATCTGGAAATTTTACCGGTTTTGTTTTTCTAACGGAGTCTTATGGTTTTTATGAATTATTAAGTTTTATAATCTCCAGGAAATCTGCAAACTTCATTCCACAAGCATTATATCTTACTTTGTTTTCTAGGATTTAGTAACTTATATAGGATGCCGCCGATTTTACGCGAGGTTGTCTTGTCTATTGTTGTCAGGATTTACAGGTTATGTATGACAAGAAGATGATTTATATTCCGGAAGGGAAGCTTTGATTGTTCATTTTCTTGGAGGAAGATTTAACTTGGCCAACCTATAATCCATACCGAGCGAATCAGGGGAGTATTTGATTTCATTCTCTTTACTTTTTCACTTTTACATTCTTTACTTGAACATTGGGGACAATGTTCATCTTAAGTGTAAGGGGAGGGTAAAAAGATGATACCTTACATATGCACTTTCGCTTGAGTTTGTTTTGTTTGATAGTAGATGTGTAATAAAACTATGAGAAATACTTGTTAGTGCAATTTTAGCGCCAAATTTAAATTTTTTTACAACATTTAGGAGTGAAACTTTAGCCATAGCAAGCGTCTCATGGATAGGAGATTGTATGACTAGCACATAACCGTATATTCAGAAAAATTTTCCACCCAAAAATGTGAGGTTCGCCTTTAGATTTGATAGGAAAAGCATTCATTATTGGTGCTTATGAGTGTACCGGTAGCATTTAGATTCTAGAACTTGCGTTAGTGATGCATCCCGAGACCGCTAGTGAGACTACATTCGTGTAGTAGGATTTACTACATGATAAGAGGCATTAGGATCACCCTTGTGTTAAACCCGTATCATGATTACTTGACCATTTAAGTCATATTACTTGGCTAGTTAAGTCAACTAATTTTTCCCACACCCTTAGCGTTGTACTCATTTTTAGTACACGAAACCCCTAGTACACCCCTCCGAGCCTATCTTTTCGTTTCTAACCTTAAGCATTTTACTTAAAGGAAGAATTTGTTACACCCCACTTAAATGTACACCCAAATCGCCTTAGCCTTCCGTGTATGCGCTCATTTTTAGTGCATTATTGTTATTTTTTAAACCCTAAGTTAACTTTCTAATTGATTACATGGTTGCTAAGTCGAGTCATATCCTTGTACATATTGTTTTGGGACGATTGGGACTAATGGGTAAGTACTTATTTTATGGAGTAATGGGGAACAACATAATATTATTACCCCCATATGTGCGTTAATCTTAAAAGTGCTCCAAGTGTTTTGATTTTCTTAATTCGAGTCATTAGATTAGTCGAATGTAAAGTATGTAAAGATTCAAGTGTAAGGGGAATTCTCATCCCCTATGATGTATTATTTTGGATGGTAGGGTAAGAGTGTATGCAAAAAAAAAAAAAAAAAAAAAAAAAAAAAAAAAAAAAAAAAATAGAGAGAAAAAGGAAAAAGAGAAAAAACATACGGACTACCATCCCGTTTCATTCTATGTTTATTTTATGTTTTTAGTTATTTTTCATTTATTAGCTTAAGTCGAGTCTAGTCTTGGCTTAGCAACGCCATCTTGTACATGTAATTAACCAAGATTGTTAACTCGCCACCAGTAAAACTTCCTTTATCCAACAAAACCGTGTAATTTATATCCCTATACCTAACGTTACAACCCTTTAAAAGACCTCTTTGATAGTTTATCCTAGGTGCTTACGCCATGTGGTGAAGGTTTGATCCTTTCCCAAGCCTATGGTAATCTATTTTGCTATGACAGGTAGTGAGAGATATCTTCCATTTCCATAATGTTATATTACTTTATTACACCCGAGAGATGTGAGTATCTAAACACTATTTGCGAGGTGCTTGTGTATGACCTCCGTGCTTGTCTATTGGTCTTTAGTGGAACGATTATTTGTTGTAATTACTTTTATATTAGTGTTAAATGACCCCTAACTTGTCTTTTGTGTAGAATAAAAGCTCATTTGCTTGAGGACAAGCAAATATCAAGTGTAAGGGTATATGATGAGGCGAAAAATGATCCGTTTTTAGGGGTCATTTAAGCCCGAATCCGACTTTATTTGATCAAATATTGCCCTAAATCGTTCCTTTTGTGATTTTAGGTGTTTGGAGAGTGAATTCTGGAAAAGAAGCCATTTTGGACGTTTTTGGAGCATAAAAGTGAAGAAAACGGCAAAGTACCAATTCTCCATGCTGAAGACACTAGGTGACGGCGTCAAGAGTTACACCCTGACGGCGTCAGACATGAAGAATAAAATACCGTAGGTGGTGACGGCGTCAAAAGTCATCATGACGGCGTCAAAGTACAAAGAATAAAACACCGTGGTAGCTGACGGCGTCACATAGGCCGTCATAAGTAGATCAAGCCCGTCCGAGGAAGAATTTGGCGGCGAGGTGACGGCGTCACATGCTTGTCTTGACGCCGTCAGACCAGTTTTCCTATATATAGTTTTCTAGTTTTTTCATTAAAAAGAGGAGAAGTTTTGGTGAAACCCTAAAGACGAATTTGGTGTATCTTTTACAGGTTTTTCAAGGGTTCCAAACCCTTGATACCTTGCATTGTAATTGAGATAAGTGTTCTTCTAATTCAATCAATATGTCTATGTGTTGGTTGTTTATCTTTTGTTCTTGTCTCAATTCCATTATGCTAGGCTAGATCTCTTTTGTGTTTGCTTAGATCTAATGAAACCTAGATGTTGATTATGTGTTGATTACTTGTCTATTCTTGTTTTGGATGAATGATTTTATATGTTAGGCTTAAGAAAACTGGCAGATCTCCAAATGGTAACATGCTTGAACGTCTTAAGAAACATGAACCGAGGCGTACTAGGTCTTTATTGGTTGTATTTAATGCATGAGCCACTGTTTACAATCCCTATAGTTGTGCTGGGTCATGGTGTAGGAGGAGATAAGAGCTCATAGAGTTGGGGAGTTATGTATGCCACCCCACGAATGGTATTAAGGAATACAATCCGTCATCCATACAAGTATAACAAGTAATTAACGTGTAAAAGATATCTAGGGAGTAGTGAAGTCTAAGTAAACACAATTTTCTCCATTACTGCTCACAACCTTAGTTTAATTAGTTTAATTTCATTTTTATTATTTTATTTTGATTATATATTAGTTTTGGGTTAGTTGAATAGCAACTAATTCCGCCCACTCTTCCAAAACCCGAGATTTTAATTGCTTTTATAAAATATAAAAATACAAAAATAATCATCTCTCACCTTTAGAACTATTAATTAGGTTTTCTAATCCTAGCGACACTATACTATACTACAACGATCAGGTACACTGCCTGGTGGGGGTTGTAAGCTTCTCGAGATCCCTCGAGAGGTAAAGCAAGGTGCGATTCCCACGCATCAACGACAACACCGATTGAACAACCTGTAATCTACCCGCAAAAGACAATGACTTATTTTTCCAATCACCAACTCTAGATTTAACACGTTCACCAAAATCGTACAATCACGATTCATAAGTCTAGAAGAAATGAGCGGGACTCCAAGATATTTAACTGGCAGCTTACCCTCAACGAAAGGCATTACATTCAAGATAGACAACTTCACATGATTTAGCACATTACAGAAGTACGCCTTGCTTTTGGAATACTAGGGGTCAAACCTGAGACACTTTTGAATTCATCCAAAGCGTCCATGATAAAAGTTGCTGACTCCACATCTCCTCTAGCAAATAAAAATATATCATCAGCAAAGCAAACGTTAATGAGATTGAGGTTAGAACACCAAATATGATACGAGAAACCCGCTGCACCCATCACCCGAATCTGCAAAATAAGCGTTAAAATTTCCATAACCAATGTAAATGAATAAGGAGACATAGGATATCCTTGACGCAATCCCCGTTTTCCTTTAAAATATCCATGAAGAGACCCATTGATACTTAAAGAAAAGGATGTACTAGTAACATACTCCATAATCCAATTCACCATCGTCAAATGAAACCCGAAACCAATAAGAATTGATCGCATGAAAGCCCAATCAACAGTGTCGTATGCTTTCTGGATATCCACTTTAAATGCACAACGAGGAGGGCCTCTATCCAGATGATAGTTATGCATAAGCTCCTTAGTAATAAGAATATTATTGGCTATCCTTCTACCCGGAACAAACGCCGATTGATTATCACTAACTATGTCATTCAACCCCTCTTTGATTCTATTAGTAATGATTTTACTAATACATTTATAAAGAACGTTGTAACAAGATATAGGGCGATAGTCATTTACTTGAGAGGGAGTTTTAACCTTCGGGAGAAGAGCAATAATGGTATGATTAATCTCTTTAAGAAGTTTCCCACTCGAAAAGAACTCGCGCACTGGCGTGCAAACATCCCCTCCCACAATGTCCCAAGCTTCTTTAAAGAACATAGAAGTATACCCATTCGGACCCGGGGCCTGATTATTGCCAATAGAGAGCATAGCATTTTTTACCTCACTATCTAACACCGTACGCACCATGTGATCAGCCTTAACAGGATCCAACCGATTCGAGAACAACCCTGGAATATTCAGCACATTCGTTTCACCCTCAGTTCCTAGAAACTGATTATAGTGAGCAATGAAAACATTAGGCACCTGATCACTCTCATGAAATCCGTTGTTAACATCATTTATAACATCAATACGACTCCTCGCTTTCCTACCTTTTACAACCTTGTGGAAATAAGCAGAATTCGAGTCACCAACTTTCAACCATTCAACTTTAGCTTTTTGTTGTAAGAATCATTCTTCATCTAACGAAGCCTCGTTAAAAGCTCGTAAATATGCTGCTTCTTCGTCCCGTAACAAAATATTTGAGTGGACTAAATCCAACGCTTTCTGGACCTCATCCAATTCATTGCGTAACTCAGCAACTCTCTTGTGCAAATGCCCTTGGTCTTTTAACAGCTTACGGAAGGGTTTCTTGAGAAGTTTCAACTTTTTAACCACTCAATACATAGCATAACCATTCATATTAGAATCCCACGTTTTAGCAACCAACCCTTTGAATGCCCCTTTGTAAGTAAGAAAATTAAAAAAATTTAAACGGATTCGGTTTATCAATGATTACCTTTGGAATTTTAAGAATCGATGGGGAGTGATCTGAGTTACGATATGGTTGAAACAAAGCATACGATCCAGGAAATGTATCAATACATTCCATATTACCCATGACCCTATCTATCTTTTTAAGAACACCACCTTGACCTTGAGGCTTTTGAAGTAAAATGAAGACCAGAACTATTTATATCCAACACCTCAATCTTTTCAACGCACTCCTGAAATTCCCGCATAGCAATATCCACTTTTGAAGGACCACTCGCAAAGTCATCAAGACCTAACCCCACATTAAAGTCGCCTAATAACACGCAAGGCCTCCCTCTAGCAAACTGCCCATGAACGTTCAGATTGTACCACAACTCACGACAAGGAATATACCTATTACAAGCATAGACAAAAGAGCACAAGATGATTTTCCGGTCTTGTTTAAACGTCACTTGAGTGTGTAGAACCTAAGAATTTTGAGCAATAACCATAACATCAACAACAAAAGGATCCCAACCAAGAATGATGCGAGAACCTTTGTCACACAAATTACCATTCGACGTCCATTCCCATGTTCGAAAAACACTCTCACACACACGTTTCAGTCGGGACTTTCCCACATGAGACTCCAAAATTGCACACACATTCAAATGATTATCACTAATCACTTGACGAACCTCTTTTTGTTTCGGGTATTGGTTCAAACCCCGGATATTCCAGGAAGCAATACTATACATGAGAAACCGTAGAAGAGAGAGTGCTTGCCCTCTTAGTGTTCTTTGATTGTAACTTATCAGAATGTATCGAAGATGCCATAAAACCAGAAGTTTCGTCGACAGGTATTTCCATCTCGTTATCACTATCTACCAACTCACCACTAGCATTCTGCTTGCTTGATGTACCTGATGGGCTTGCTTTGTTGCTTACATTTACCTCTTCTTCGTCTTCCATATTGCCTAAAACATCAAACGAGTTACCCTTAGGAATTGTTGAACCTGTGGTGTTCGAACCCTTCTTTTTCTCAACCGGACGGTAATAGTAATTAGGTTTAGGTTTAGACAAATAAAGACCAGCTATTTGCTTCCCACCATTTTTATTCCGACTACGATCCTTCTTACCAGCAGCTTGAAAACCATCCGATTTAGAGCTCGGCTTAACAACTTTGGCAGGAACTTCATGAACACGTTTAGGACATGACTCACAAGTGTGCCCAAACAGTTTACAATCATCACAACGCGGAGGACTCCATTCATATTCTATCCGAATAGTTTCCCGAGTATAACCTTCATCATGCAAATTGGGGACAGCCACAACTATTTTGTCTTTGAGATCATTCTCGGCATTAACCTCGATCATAGCACGTGCATAACTACTCCGGCCCCATGAGTCCAAACACATCGAATTCATATACGAATCAAAGCATCAATGGCATCCCTATTTTTGTAGCTACGAAAAGGTGATTCGTTTAGCATTGCACATGTTGCTTTATCACATGGAAAATTGGCTCAGATTGCTACGTATAGAAATCCAATAGAGTTATCAAGGCCAGCTAGTTGTATCGTGTAGCTTGCAAAGGAACCAAATTATTAGTCATTTTTTTGAAAAACTAAGTTTGTATCCCACATCGGTCAAAGAAACAAAATTTTACTTGATTATATTACCTTAGTGCATATGCTTCGCATGAGTTGAGATTAGCACATTTGTTGTTGGTGTGTCATTGTTTATGGTGTTAAATGCAAAAGTTAACTACCATCCATGTCACACAATCAATGATTAATGTAAGTTCTCAATTTTTTTTGTCACACCACACTACTATTAATACTACATCCGTCCCAAAATTATTGTCCTTATTTGACTTTTTCGGTCTTTCTTTTTCAACTTTGACCTAAAATATTTTTGTTTTTGTTAATACAATAGTTGATGAAAATTATATCAATGAAAATACATTTAAAACGCAATCCATTCATATATTTTGCATCATTATTATATAACACAAACAAAAATAGTTAAGGTCAAAGTTGTAAAAGAAAGAACGAAAAACTCAAACGGGGACAATAATTTTGGGTCGAAGGGATTAATATCTAAACCCAAAAAGTGCAGTTTGAATCAACATTATTTATGAAAAACTTTGTTTTAGAGAAAAGCAACATTGTTTATGAAAAATTTATGTGATTAGAGTATACCGTCCATTTTTTTATTTATTATTAAGTCACAAACAAAAAAGTTACACCTATGAGCTTTTTCAAATTTAATTAAGTATTTAAAACCGATATAGAAGCCAACACAAACACAATTCACGTAGCGGATATATACAATCGATTTACAACTCATGTACCATACTAATCCTTATAAATAAGGAGCGTTTTGCTTTTTCTTCAGCTAATTTTGTCGTTCACAATTTGTACATAGACTCGCATTATTACAGTTTGAGATAAGGCTTGTACTCGTTGTCCATCTTGATCAAGACATGTGTTTCAACTTTCAACTCACATTTGCTCCATACTTATACTCGTATAAAATAACACAACCATCATTGTTATATACTTTGTAGTTATCATAATAAAATCACGTTTTTTTAAGGAAAAAAATGCCTATTCAAATGTTTTCTTATTCGAAGGTTTTAATTCTGTGATTTAAATTTGAGTTTATGTTCTCTACTTTTGCATCTTTGTAGGATAGAGATGGGGTCGTACTTTTATTAGTTCTCGTTTCATCATTTAAAAAACAATAGCAAGAAAAACAAATTACTTGGATGCTCTAAATCCAACAAATAAGAAGTTCTTTAACCATGAAATGATTTAACGTTCAAAAAAACATGTAATAAATACTTAAAATATCATGAACAAAAACTTTTGCAAAAAGAAAAAGTTAATGAATCATACACATTATTAACCAGCTCACTACACGAGTAATTTTGTTAATCCACTCGTGGATAACCTGATCAATAACATAATATTAATATCAACTTACAAGATCAACATGACTTTAGTATATAAGCTACCAAGTTTTTCATTCTACTATCAATGTGGGATTAGAAAGAAGCTTTTATCAGAAAATGTATTTAACAAGAATAGACTATTCACCTTTTTAAACCATCGTTCTTTATTCATCTCCACTCTAATGCTTTACTTCCCCACCACTTTCCTATGACATTTTTAACATGTTTACTAAGCCACAGTTCTTTAAATCCACACCTTTTATGAATGAATTGTTGGAAAATGAGTTTTGCAATGTGGTTTTTTACAAACTTTGGACATTATTTAATATATTTATATGTTATATATATATTTGTGTTTTTTGGGGGCGTTTTGTTCTCCTCTAAGAGAGCTTCGCAACAAGCTAAAGAATGTCTAAAATAGAGTTGAAATGAATGAGATATCGTGTCTCAAAGTGAGGCACGTGAAACTCAAAAAATTGGAAAAGGTTGTTTATCCCACATCGCCCAATGAATGAAATGGAAAGGTGTGTTTATAAGGTAATCTTGGTATTTGCTATCAAATTCCTTTAGGTGAACTATGCTCCCACTCCTACGTGCGCGTTGGGGGTGGGGGAAGATTGTCGGATTTCTAGGTCAAAATGGATTCGAAGACCTGCAGACACGAATGCAGCTCGCAGCTCCGAAACCTCGCCTCCTACGTGCGTATCTTTTTGCTTGTTGCCGGTTTCGGGTTTTCTTTTCTAGAGTTTTCTGTAAATCTATTTTAGGAATAGATTAACTTATTGACAAAGTTAAACAGAATATTTTGTGATAAATAAAAGATATACAAATCGTGTTTATTAATAACAGATTTGTTAAAGTTTGGTAAATATTTAATCTTGGAGAACAAGATAGGGTTTTAGTATAAATTTTGGCCAAGTCTCATTCGTTTGAGGATACAGAAAAACGCAACTCTAGCAGCCGAATTCCAGCATTATCTTCGATCAGAAACACACAAGATTTTCGTGATCTTTCAGGAAAGTAAGTCGAGTCCGGCTGTACACAGCTTTGGACATTGTACCATCGAAACAGGCGGCGAATCTGTTTTAAAGGAATCGTGTTAAACACGCGCCTCGTAAAAGATAATATTATTATTGTTATTAACTTTCTGTCTGTAATTTTATTTTCTGTTATTTACTTTCTGTTAATTTTATTATTGTTCTTCTAATATGATTTTATTAACAAAAGTGTACACCGTTTCCCACATGAGTTTAGCATGATTTTTTAGTAGTATATAATTTTCAATTGCTAGCGTAATTTGCAGCTAAAAAACAGGCAATATGAACTTGTTTATCTGTATCACTCAAGAAATAAGATGTATCGTTAAAGTGTAAACGGGACTTTCTCCCTGTAATACGCTCGACCGATCAAGTCAATATCGGGTATCGTATTTTACCAAAGAATTTAGTTCTTTAAATTCACACCTTTTATCAATGAATTTAGCATGCTTTTTCAGTAGTATGTAACATTCGATTGATAGCGTAATTAGCAGATAAAAAACGGGCAATATGATTTACTTCATGCAGTGTTGCGTGTATTATACTATTATTACTCATTTTTTTTTTTTTTTTTTTTTTTTTTTTTTTTTTTTTTTTTTTTTTTTGTGTCACCAAGCCAATAGTGAACATATTGTCTTCATAATACAACACCATTACGGCTTTTACTGAATTCGTAATGTACATGGTACAATTCAACATCATCTATGTATCGGCTTACTGATTATATTAATTTGGAAGTTAGTAAGGTGTTTAACTTTGTTTTTGGGGGGCGATAGATAATATTAGAACCCAAACAAGGATCTTAGGGAAAGGAATTACTAGGGGTTGGATTGAATGTTACATGGCTTAATAAACCATTCAATCCAGTTAGACAAAAAGTGCTTAGACATGCTCGAGAACCAATCAAAAGAACATTGCTTTACATCATTAAGGATCGACTCTTTATTAGGCTTCTTAACCGCAAAAACATACTCGTTATGATATTTCCAGAAAATCCAAATAGTTGTTCGGATGACCACATCAATATTAGAATGGTATTTCCCCATAATCAGATATTTAGCATTCAACACAATATAGAATACATGGCATGCAATATAAAATAACGAATAACATGGGCTAAGTCCAATAAGATCACTAATATGGGTTGACTAATAATCAAAACAAGTACATAACGTGTTTAACTACAATACCAAAGGATATATTTCCTCCAAACGTATATTACAGTAGTTGATTGGTTTAGTTATAGAAATGAGAGAGAAACTATCACAAAATCCACCAATCAACCACCAACACATCAATTTGTGGATATTTTTGTGGAAGTTTGTTTGTGGCTCTCGCATTCCTCTTAGTTATGATATGCTCAAAGTTACAAACGATGATGAACCGATACATGTATTTTAGTGTTTGCTATTAATTCGAAACCTACGACACAAATCCAAAATGTAAGTCAACTGCAATGTCAACACTAATCATACTCACACCTTAATTTAAATGTATGAACTTAAACTGAAGAGGTTATGATGACGACAGTGTTTTCCGAAAGCATAGCCTTTGCCTTGTCTAGTATATAAAACTCGTTTGAAGGATAGAAATGTGAACTTGTGGCTTTGTGTTTAAAAGTTTTGAAAATAAAGACGGTATAACTGTTGAAAATGCTCTAACACATTGTAGTTCTAGATGTCCCACATTGGTGGGTGACATAAAACAAAGATAGTTTATAAGTACAAATACATTTGGTTACCACAAAAGCAAATATCATTGTGTATTATATAAAATGTTGTGTTTATCATATGGTATGTAATTATACTTTCTTTTTTGTTAATTCTTTGTAATTAGGTTTAGTAGCTTTTTAGAAATATGTATCTTAAGTTTTTTACAATACAGCAACGATATAGAGTGTAAAACTGTAAATTGAAGATAGTATACATATGGTAAATGCATTTCACACCCATAAACAATACAACGTTTAGAGAAAAGCAATACTCCCTCCGTCCCAAATTTATTGTCCACTTTGAATTTTCAAAGTCAAACTAGTTCAACTTTAACCATAAATATATATTTTTTGTTATATAATACTTGATGAAAAATTATACCATTGAAAAGTACTTTTAAAACCCAATCCATTTATATATTTTGTATCAAATATTATATAGCACCCACAAAAATATTTAAGGTCAAAGTTGAAGAAGAGAGACTAAAAAAGTCAATAGTGGACAATAAATTTGGGACGGAGGGAGTATTATTTATATTAAAAAAATGTGTCGTATGAGTCTAGTCCATTTTTATATATTTTTTGTTATTGTTTGGTCACAAACGAAAAATGAAAAAGTTAAACCTACAAGCGTTTTCAAATTTAATTAAGCACTTAAACCGATGTGGGACATCTAGAAATACAATGTGTAAGATACTTTTTGATAAAATTTACACATAAAGCCAGGCGTTCACATTTTTATCAACTCACGTGTACACGTCCAAACGAGTTTTATATACAAATGCAAGGCAAATACATTATCATCTAAACTTCTTGGGTTTGAGTTCATAAATTTAAGGTTATGTTGTATGATTAGCGTTGACTTGCATTTTGGAGTTTCTTCGTTTGTAACTTTGAGCATATCATAACTAATAGTCTCTATGCTTAATTTGATGAAAGATCTCATTTGATGTTGTATTAGGCATATGAATCACTAACTTCTAAATTAATGTGTACATTACGAGTTTGGTAAAAGCCGTAAGAGTATTGTTGTGTTATGAAGAACACACAGTATTTTAACAGTTTGGCTTGGTAATACTGAGTAATATACGCGAGAGTTCATGTTAACATATATTGTACTATATACAAATATAGACTAAAAGCTAAGAATTGCACAATGTTGACATATATTGTTGTGTTATGAGGTTCACCTGCGCCGACTCCGGGCTATCCAAAAAGGGTAGTCGCCGTGGGATTAGTCGGCTCGCAATGCCGAGTCGGAAACCCATGATTACCAAAAAAAAAAAAAAAAAAAAAAAAAAAAAAAAAAAAAAACTGACGAGCGCGTTGTCTTGGTATATCCAGTGCATCCAACAATTTTCCGTTTATCAAGGTTACCCATCAACGCATTAGATTCACTTCTAAGGGATTACCACTCGGTTCAAATCTCGTACAATCCCATCAGGGTGTTATGCCGATGAAGTGTTGAAAATTAAACTACTATAGGGATGGCGGAAGTTAGAGATCTGCTGATAAGTCGAGCAGACAACAATGAAACTTTGATGGTGCGTTGGCCGTTGGGGGGATAAACAAGAAAAGTAATATAACATGGTAAAATAAATCGAGGGCAAGGATGTCTTTTCCCCCTGAATTGTCCGTGTGTGGAATAAAATGTACCGTGTACATATCATCTCCCTTATTTTTATTGAGCTGCCAAGCTAAAATTTTAAAATACCACGCGTGTGTTCTTTATAGTACAAGCTTTTACTGAACTCGTAATGTACATGGTATAGTTAAATACCATTTGTGTAATTAAATCATTTTGGAAGTTAGTAATTAACGTGTCTAACAACAAAATCAAATGAGATCTTTCCTCAAAACATATAAATTATTAGTTTATGATATGCTCAAAGTTAGAAACGATGAAAAGATACACGTACAATATTATTTGCCATTAATTCGAAACCTACCACACAAAACCAAAATGCAAGTCAACCACAATTTCAACAGTACTAGTTATACTCACAGCATAATTAAGAATGCATGAACTTCAACGGTACCAATTCACATGACTTTGGTATATAAGCTACCAAGTTTTTCTTTCTACAAGCTATGTGGGATTAGAAAGAAGCTTTTATCAAAAAATGTACTCTATCTAACAAGAGTAAACTATTCAGTTTTTTAAGCCATGGTTCTTTATTTATCTCTGCTAAAACTTTAAATCCACACCTTTTACCAATGAATAGAGCATACTTTTTTTAGTAGTATGTAATATTTAATTGCTAGCGTATTTAGCAGCTAAAAAAACAAGAAATATGATTTATGATGATACGTTGATTCACATGTCCAGATTGATGAATCTTGATTGCCGAACTTATGTGTTTATCTGTAACACTCAAGAAATAAAATTTATCGTTAAAATGCCTATGGGGTTTTCTCCCTGTCATACACTCCGAGGATCAAGTCGGTATCGGATATCATATTTTACCCAAGATTTAGTTCTTTAAATTCACACCTTTTACCAATGAATTTAGCATGATTTTTCAGTAGTATGTAAAAGTCGAATGATAGCGTATTAAGCAACTAAAAAAAAAGGCAATATGATTTACTCCATGCATTGCTCCTTTTTGGGCTACCAAGCCGAAATGTGAACATACCGTGTGTTCTTCATAATACAACATATAATCAGTAAGCCGATACCCAAATGGTAATGAATTGTACCATGTAAATTACGAGTTCCGTAAAAGCCATAATGGTTAATTTGGAAGTTAGTAAGGCGTTTAACTTTGTTTTTGGGGGACGGCAGATAATATTAGAACCCAAGCAAGGAATTTAGGGAAAGGAATTACAAGGGGTTGGATTGAATGCTAGATGGCTTAATAAACCAATAAATCCAATTAAACAAAAAGTTCTTTGGACATGGTCGAGAACCGATCAAAAGAACATTGGGTTACATCATTAAGGATTGACTCTTTATTAGGCTTCTTAATCGCAAAAACATACTCGTTGCAATATCTTAGAGAATCCAAATAGTTGTTCAGATGACCAGATCAAAACGAGTAAGGTATTTAACTACAAAACCAAAGGATATATTTCATCCAAACGTATATATATTATCAGCAATGATATGCTCAAAGTTACAAACGAAAAAAGATGCATGTACTTCATTACTTGCTATTAATCCGAAACCTATAACGAAACTCCAAAAGGTAAGTCAACCGCAATGTCAACACTAATCATACCTACAACATAACTTAACATGCATGAACTCAAACCCAAGAAGTTTAGATGATAACGTTTGCCGAAAACATATTCTTTGCCTTGTCTTGTATATAAAAGTCGTTTGGAGATGGTGAATGGAACAAAATGTGAACTTGTGGCTTTGTGTGTAAAAGTTTTGAAAATAAAGATATGGTATAATTGTTGAAAATGGTCTTGCACATTGTATTTATGTATGTCCCACATTGCTGGGTGATGTTAAACAAAGATAGTTTATAAGTACAAACACGTTTTTCTAATGTAGAAAGAAAATGCATGTTATATACAATGTTATGTTAATATGATATTTTATGTAAGGTGTATTTTCTTTCTTTTGTTAATTTTTTCTTAGCTTTAGTGGCTTTTAAGAAATAAGTATCTTAAGTTTTTGACAATAGACAAATGAGGTCACAAACAAAAGAGTACGACCTATGAGCTTTTCCAAATTTATTAAGCGCATAAGACCGATAAAGAAGCGAACACAAACACGCTCGAGCTCAAAGTATAGGCTTCAAACAATCTCGAGCATTGAAAATATAAACGAATCAGCCATGACTCGACTCGTTTCCATCCTACCTTTCGATTGCTCATGTATAGTTAGGCCAAAAGCCTTTTGGTTCTTGCATAACATGCTTCACATAGCCAATGTATGGTTAGGCTAAAAGCCTTTTGGTTCTTGCATTTCACATAGCCAAGGCATGCGGTCGGATTATGACTCATGTACCGTGCCAATCCCCGACACATTTTTTTTCTTTTTTTAATAAACGTTTTTTTAATTCATTTTTTTTTCTTGTTTTAAAAAAAAAAATCACGTTATTTTCTTAAAACGGTCGAGTAGCTATGGAAGAAGTCCTTAACTTGATGAGTACTCGGCTACATGAAGCTTTAGAGGTTATTACTAGGTTAGAAGGAAGACTTGAGGACGGGAGACAGGAGACACGGGAACTCAGGGATATTGCTTCAATAATACAGGACGTGAACGAGCGACAGGCTGATGGGCTCATTGCGGCCAACACCCGGATTCTGACACTTGAGCGTATGGTAGAAGAATCCCAGGCCAGGGAGAGGGACAGAGACCAGAGAATGGAGGAGTTGACTGAGATAGTCCGAAACCTTCAGCGAAAATTGGGAGACACACCAGGCGACTCATAGATTATTTATGTATCATTTATAGCTTGGACATTTTAACTTGCCGCATGTGGCAATAATAAAAGACCTTGTATTAAGTTGTTTTGTAAACAATTGAACAAGTTATTAAGACACTATTGTTGGTTATGATTGCTATAAATCGACGTTAATTTATGATGCTTTGGTTATTTTTCATATATTCATGTGTGTTGTGACACCCCTATACATCACCATATTACGATACCGAGTTGGTCATTATTAATTCCATGTGTATTATGATGGTATTCGGACACGCCGAGATTTATAAATCCAGTTGTTGTGATTCCATATAGTGGCAGCATCATTAAGATTTTTATAAATTTACCTTGTTATTGAATTATTCTAACATGACATGGTCATTATGTAAATTTTAAACATATGCTTCTCTTGTGGTATAAATAGAAATATGTCTCGTGGAATAGCAACAGCTACAACACCAACACCAGCCATGACTCCGGCCGAAATCCAGAAATTGGTTGCTGACAGTGTTGCTGCAGCACTGGAAACTCAAGCAGCTACCATGGCTCGTGCAAGCAGCACCAATAGGCCAAATGGAGAAAGCGAGGTGGCTGTAACTCGAAAATGCACTTACAAAGATTTCATGGGTTTCAAACCCACTTACTTTAAAGGAACAGAAGGAGTAACTGAGCTCGCTCGCTGGTTTGAGCGTTCTGAGACAGTCTTCATGAGGAGCGGTTGTACTGACGACTGCAAAGTCTCGTTTGCTACGGGAACTCTTTTGGAAGATGCTTTATCCTGGTGGAACTCTACTGCTCAGAATACGGGTATAGAAGAAGCTTATCAAATTTCATGGGCTGACTTCAAACAGAAAATGTTGAAGAAGTATTGTCCTCGCACCGAGATCAGGAAGCTAGAGGATGAGTTTGATCGTCTTGTAGTGAAAGGAAATGACCTTAAGAGTTAGGATCGAAGGTTCCAAGAACTTGCTTTACTATGTCCAACCAAGGTACCAGACCTTGAGAAGCTGCTAGAAAGATATGTTGAAGGATTGCCTAGAAGCATTGAAGGCAATGTCACTGCATCCAAACCTCAGACATTAGAAGAGGCCATCTCAATTGCTCAGAAGTTATTGGAACGAGAGATAAAACGTGGTCAGATCCAAGGAAATAATGATCATAAACGGAAGTTCGATGACAAAAGGGCCACTCCCAACAACAACCACCGCTCCAACAACAATAGATACTACAACAATTTCAACAACAATCACAACAACCACCAACACTATCAGCAAAACCGAAACAATCACCACAACCAACAAAATCGCAGGCAGGAAGCTGCCAGAGCCTATGTTGCCACCCCCCCACAGAAGGAGGTGGGTATGCGGGAAGACAACCTCTGTGTAACCGATGCAAGATGCATCATACCGGACCATGCACCGTTAGGTGCATGAAGTGTCAAAGGATAGGCCATCTGACCAAGGACTGCAAAGCTTCTGGAGCCAATCTACAGCCAGTGGCCGTGGTGTGCCACGGATGTGGTGAAAAAGGGCACTACAAGAGTCGGTGCCCAAAACAGGAAGCAAACCAGAACAACAATGCTCGTGGGAGAGTTTATGTGCTAGGAGAAAGAAATGATCAGCAAGACCCTGCTGTAGTCACGGGTACGTTCTCACTTAACAACCATCTTACTAAAGTTTTATTCGATTCTGGAGCCGACAAAAGTTTTATATCTACTTCCTTTGCTTCCCTACTAAACATCATCCCAACCAAACTAGACACCACTTATGAAATTGAACATGCTGACGGTAAACTAGTTGGCACTAACACCGTCATTCGAGGTTGCACCTTACTCTTACTTGACCAACCTTTCGACATAGACCTCATGCCTATTAAGCTTGGTAGTTTTGACGTTGTCATCGGCATGGATTGGCTCTCTAGGAACTATGCTAGAATCATCCATGATAAGAAGGTCATTTACATCCCTTTTCAAGGTGAAACCCTAATCATTCGTGGTGAACGAAGTAAGACACGTCTAAGTATCATATCCCATATGAAAACCATGAAGTATATAGTTAAGGGATGTCACGCCTTCTTAGCTCAAGTGACAGAAAAGAAGTCAGAGGAAAAGCAACTTGAAGATGTACCGATAGTTAAAGATTTTCCTGAAGTATTTCCGGAGGATTTACTTGGCCTTCCACCCGTTCGCCAAGTGGAATTCCAGATTGATTTGGTGCCAGGAGCGGCACCAGTGGCGCGAGCACCTTATAGGTTGGCGCCATCCGAGATGAAAGAATTATCTGATCAATTGTAAGAATGATTAGATAAAGGATTCATTCGACCTAGTTCTTCGCCTTGGGGAGCTCCGGTGTTATTTGTCAAAAAGAAGGACGGATCTCTTAGAATGTGTATTGATTATCGTGAGTTGAACAAACTTACGATAAAGAATCGATACCCATTACCCAGGATCGATGATCTTTTCGATCAACTTCAAGGATCGAGTGTTTACTCGAAGATTGATCTGAGGTCAGGCTATCACCAACTAAGAGTCAGGGAAGAAGATATCCCTAAGACGGCTTTCAGGACACGATACGGTCATTACGAGTTTCAAGTAATGCCATTTGGTTTGACCAACGCACTAGCGGTGTTCATGGAATTAATGAATCGAGTGTGCAAGCCTTATTTGGACAAATTCGTAATCGTATTCATCGATGATATTCTTATTTATTCCCGCAACAAAGAGGAGCACGCAGAGCACTTGAAAACCATCTTGGAGTTGCTCAAGAAAGAAGAATTGTATGGCCAATTCTCCAAGTGTGATTTCTGGATCCGAACCGTGCAGTTCCTTGGACACGTGATCGATAGCCAAGGTCTTCATGTTGACCCTGCAAAGATCGAAGCTGTTAAGGATTGGGCACCACCTAAAAACCCTACGGAGATACGCCAATTCCTAGGTCTTGCTGGGTACTATCGCAGATTTATTGAAGGTTTCTCCAAAATCGCTAAACCTTTAACAGAATTAACACAGAAGAAGAAGAGGTTTGATTGGGGGGAAAAGCAAGAGACAGCTTTTCAGCTCTTGAAACAAAAGCTTTGTGAAGCTCCGATTTTGGCATTACCAGAAGGAAGTGAAGATTTTGTTGTGTATTGCGATGCATCACACCAAGGTTTTGGTGCTGTGTTGATGCAAAGGAGCAAAGTTTTTGCATATGCGTCCCGGCAACTCAAGACTGACGAGGAGAACTACACCACCCATGACCTGGAATTAGGAGCAGTGGTTTTTGCTCTTAAGTTATAGAGACACTACCTATATGGCACCAAGTGCATAGTATTCACAGATCATAAGAGTCTTCAGCACATTCTTGATCAGAAGTAGTTAAACATGAGACAACGACGATGGTTAGAGCTGCTCAGTGACTATGATTGCGAGATTCGCTATCATCCTGGAAAGGCAAATGTCGTGGCAGATGCCTTGAGTAGAAAGGAGCGAATTACACCTCTCAGAGTTAGATATCTGGGGATGACAATCAAATCACCACTTCCATCAAAAATCCTTGAGGCTCAGGCCGAAGCCCTCAAGGAACAAAACAGACCAAGCGAGAAAATCTATGGTATGCCAGAGAGTGATAATGGTTTCGTAAAGAGATCGGATGGAATGTTGTGCTTCCAAGACAGAAGTTGGATCCCACTCTATGGAGGGATACGTGATATCATTATGCATGAGTCTCACAAGTCCAAGTATTCCATTCATCCAGGTTCAGATAAGATGTACCAGGACCTAAAGAAACACTACTGGTGGCCCAACATGAAGGCAGATATAGCCGAGTATGTCGGAAAATGTTTGACATGTTCTAGGGTCAAAGCCAAATATCAAAAACCATCCGGTTTACTGACACAACCAGAAATCCCAGAGTGGAAATGGGAGAGGATAACCATGGACTTCATTACGAAGCTACCTAAGACATCAAGTGGGTTTGACACCATCTGGGTCATCGTTGATCGTCTTACCAAATTCGCGCATTTCTTGCCAATAAAGGAAACCGGCGAGATGAGTACTCTTGCGCGATTATATTTGAAAGAAATAGTCTCATGGCATGGAGTGCCAATTTCCATTATCTTAGACCGGGATAGCCGTTTCACATCAAACTTTTGGCAGTCATTGCAGAAGGCATTGGGTACCCGATTAGACATGCGTACTGCGTATCACCCGCAAACCGACGGTCAAAGTGAGAGAACTATCCAAACCTTGGAAGACATGCTTCGAGCATGTGTGATCGACTTTGGTAAAGGTTGGGATAGACACTTGCCGTTAGCAGAGTTCTCATACAACAACAATTATCACACTAGCATTAAGGCGGCACCATTTGAAGCACTTTATGGTCGGAAATGCCGGTCACCTATCTGTTGGGCAGAAGTTGGAGATGCACAAATCACGGGACCCGAAATTATTCAAGAAACCACCGAAAAAATTGTACAAATCAAGCAACATCTACAAGCAGCCCGAGACCGACAAAAGAGTTATGCCGATGTGAGACGAAAACCCATGGAGTTCCAAGTTGGAGATAGGGTCATGTTGAAGGTATCTCCTTGGAAAGGAATGGTTCGATTCGGAAAACGTGGAAAGTTAAACCCCGGGTACATTGGGCCATTCACAATCGTAGAAAGGATTGGCCCAGTGGCGTATAAACTTGAACTTCCCGAAGAACTCAATAAAGTACATAATACCTTTCACGTATCGAATTTGAAGAAGTGCTTATCAGACGAATCTCTTGTTATCCCACTAAAAGAAATCCGGCTTGATGAGAAGCTCAATTTCATAGAAGAACCGGTAGAAATCATGGATAGGGACGTCAAAACAGTTGAAGAAAGCCGTATTCCCATTGTCAAAGTTAGATGGAACTCTAAAAGAGGACCAGAGTACACTTGGGAGCGTGAAGATCAAATACGTACTAAATACCCGCACCTATAGTTAAATACCATGGTACACTTGGGACGTCAAAACAGTTGAAGAAAACCGTATTCCCATTGTCAAAGTTACTGAACTCGTAATGTACATGGTATAGTTAAATACCATTTGTGTAATTAAATCATTTTGGAAGTTAGTAATTAACGTGTCTAACAACAAAATCAAATGAGATCTTTCCTCAAAACATATAAATTATTAGTTTATGATATGCTCAAAGTTAGAAACGATGAAAAGATACACGTACAATATTATTTGCCATTAATTCGAAACCTACCACACAAAACCAAAATGCAAGTCAACCACAATTTCAACAGTACTAGTTATACTCACAGCATAATTAAGAATGCATGAACTTCAACGGTACCAATTCACATGACTTTGGTATATAAGCTACCAAGTTTTTCTTTCTACAAGCTATGTGGGATTAGAAAGAAGCTTTTATCAAAAAATGTACTCTATCTAACAAGAGTAAACTATTCAGTTTTTTAAGCCATGGTTCTTTATTTATCTCTGCTAAAACTTTAAATCCACACCTTTTACCAATGAATAGAGCATACTTTTTTTAGTAGTATGTAATATTTAATTGCTAGCGTATTTAGCAGCTAAAAAAACAAGAAATATGATTTATGATGATACGTTGATTCACATGTCCAGATTGATGAATCTTGATTGCCGAACTTATGTGTTTATCTGTAACACTCAAGAAATAAAATTTATCGTTAAAATGCCTATGGGGTTTTCTCCCTGTCATACACTCCGAGGATCAAGTCGGTATCGGATATCATATTTTACCCAAGATTTAGTTCTTTAAATTCACACCTTTTACCAATGAATTTAGCATGATTTTTCAGTAGTATGTAAAAGTCGAATGATAGCGTATTAAGCAACTAAAAAAAAAGGCAATATGATTTACTCCATGCATTGCTCCTTTTTGGGCTACCAAGCCGAAATGTGAACATACCGTGTGTTCTTCATAATACAACATATAATCAGTAAGCCGATACCCAAATGGTAATGAATTGTACCATGTAAATTACGAGTTCCGTAAAAGCCATAATGGTTAATTTGGAAGTTAGTAAGGCGTTTAACTTTGTTTTTGGGGGACGGCAGATAATATTAGAACCCAAGCAAGGAATTTAGGGAAAGGAATTACAAGGGGTTGGATTGAATGCTAGATGGCTTAATAAACCAATAAATCCAATTAAACAAAAAGTTCTTTGGACATGGTCGAGAACCGATCAAAAGAACATTGGGTTACATCATTAAGGATTGACTCTTTATTAGGCTTCTTAATCGCAAAAACATACTCGTTGCAATATCTTAGAGAATCCAAATAGTTGTTCAGATGACCACATCAAAACGAGTAAGGTATTTAACTACAAAACCAAAGGATATATTTCATCCAAACGTATATATATTATCAGCAATGATATGCTCAAAGTTACAAACGAAAAAAGATGCATGTACTTCATTACTTGCTATTAATCCGAAACCTATAACGAAACTCCAAAAGGCAAGTCAACCGCAATGTCAACACTAATCATACCTACAACATAACTTAACATGCATGAACTCAAACCCAAGAAGTTTAGATGATAACGTTTGCCGAAAACATATTCTTTGCCTTGTCTTGTATATAAAAGTCGTTTGGAGATGGTGAATGGAACAAAATGTGAACTTGTGGCTTTGTGTGTAAAAGTTTTGAAAATAAAGATATGGTATAATTGTTGAAAATGGTCTAGCACATTGTATTTCTGTATGTCCCACATTGCTGGGTGATGTTAAACAAAGATAGTTTATAAGTACAAACACGTTTTTCTAATGTAGAAAGAAAATGCATGTTATATACAATGTTATGTTAATATGATATTTTATGTAAGGTGTATTTTCTTTCTTTTGTTAATTTTTTCTTAGCTTTAGTGGCCTTTAAGAAATAAGTATCTTAGGTTTTTGACAATAGACAAATGAGGTCACAAACAAAAGAGTACGACCTATGAGCTTTTCCAAATTTATTAAGCGCATAAGACCGATAAAGAAGCGAACACAAACACGCTCGAGCTCAAAGTATAGGCTTCAAACAATCTCGAGCATTGAAAATATAAACGAATCAGCCATGACTCGACTCGTTTCCATCCTACCTTTCGATTGCTCATGTATAGTTAGGCCAAAAGCCTTTTGGTTCTTGCATAACATGCTGCACATAGCCAATGTATGGTTAGGCTAAAAGCCTTTTGGTTCTTGCATTTCACATAGCCAAGGCATGCGGTCGGATTATGACTCATGTACCGTGCCAATCCCGGACACATTTTTTTTCTTTTTTTAATAAACGTTTTTTTAATTCATTTTTTTTTCTTGTTTTAAAAAAAAAATCACGTTATTTTCTTAAAATTCACGTGTATTTTTTTTTAAAATAACGTTTTCTTTCACTTTTTTACGTTTTAGTCTGTTTTCCTTCGTTTTTATCCGTTCTCATATGTTTTCGTCCGTTTTTGTCCGTTTTCATACGTTTATACACGTTTTCGTCCGTTTTAGTCTGTTGATTTATAGTTTTCGTTTATTTTTAGACGTTTTCATCCGTTTTCATCTGTTTTCGTCCAATTTTATACGCTTTCATTCGTTTTCATACTTTTTCGTCCATTTTTATAAGTTTTCGTCCGCTTTCAGATGTTTTTGTCCGTTTTCATACGTTTTCGTCCATTTTATCCATTTTGTCCGTTTTCAGACGTTTTTGTCCATTTTCATATGTTTTTGGTAGTTTTTATACGTTTTCAGATATTTTTTTCCGTTTCGTACGTTTTTGTCTGTTTTTAGACGTTTTCATCTGCTTTTGTCCGTTTTCGTATGTTTTCATACGTTTTCGTCCGTTTTTATACATTCTTATTCGTTTTCAAATGTTTTCGTCCGTTTTCATACGTTTTTGGCAGTTTTTATATGTTTTCAGACATTTTTTTCGTCTCATACGTTTTCTTTGATATTTATACGTATTCATTTGTTTTTTCCGTTTTCGTCTATTTTCAGACATTTTTTCTGTTTTCGCCTGTTTTTATGCGTTTTTGTCCGTTTTTACACGTTTTCGTCTGTTTTCATTTGTTAATATACATTTTTGTCCGTTTCATACGTTTTCTTTCATTTTTGTACATTTTTTTTCTGTTTTTAGACGTTTTCATCCGTTTTCATACGTTTTCGGCAGTTCTTACACGTTTTCATACGTTTTCGTCCGTTTACCTCCGGTTTCGTCTGTTTTCTTTCGTTTTCGTCTATTTTTCATACATTTTCGTCTGTTTTCAAACATGTTTTTATGCTTTTATACGTATTCATTCATTTTCATACATTTCTAAATATCACAATTGATATTCTTAATATCACAAGTGATATTTAGAATATCTGAAAATCTCACTTGTGATATTAAGAATATCAATTGTGATATTCAGAAACATATGAAAACGGACGAATACGTATAAAAACGAACAAAAACGTTAGAAAGTGAAAAAAACATAAATAAAAAAAACGTGAAATCACTTATGATATTCTGAATATCACTTCTGATTTTCTGAATATCACTTGTGATATTTAGAATATCACTTGTGATATTCAGAATATCACTTGAGATTTTCTGAATACCATTTGTGATATTCTGAATACCACTTTTGATTTTTTAAATATCACTCGTGATTTTTATTTTACAAAACATTTGTTGAAAATCACTTGTGATATTTTGAATATCACGTGTGATATTCAAAATATCACTTGTTATATTCAGAATATCAATTGTGAAATTCAGAATATCACTTTTGTTATTCAGAATATCACTTTACTATTAAAAAACTTATGAAAACATGTGAAAATGGTCGCAAACATTTAAAAACGAACAAAATTGAATGAAAACAAACCAAAACGTATGAAAACGGAAGAAAACAAATGAAAACTGATGAAAACAGATGTAAACGTATGAAAACAGACGAAACACATAAAAACGGACGAAAACATATGAAAACGGACGAAAACATATGAAAACGGATGAAAACGTAAGAAAGCGGACGAATATGTATGAAAACGGACGAAAACGTATGAAAACGGGCGAAAACGTAAGAAAACGGACGAAAACGTATGAAAACGGACGAAAACGTATGAAAACGGATGAAAACATATGAAAACGGATTAAAACGTATGAAAAAGGATGAAAACATAAGAAAACGGACGAATATGTATGAAAACGGACGAAAACATATGGAAACGGGCGAAATTGTAAGAAAACGGACGAAAACGGTCGAAAACTGACAAATATGTGTTAAAACGGAGGAAAACGGGCAAAAACGTAAGAAAACGGACGAAAACGTATAAAAACGGACGAAAACACATGAAAACAGGCGAAAACGGACATTAATCGTCCGTTTTCGTATGGTTTCGTCTGTTTTCTTTCGTTTTCGTCCATTTTTCATATGTTTTCGTCCATTTTCAGACGTGTTTTTATGCTTTCATACGTATTCATTCATTTTTTTTTTACGTTTTTGTCCATTTTCATACGTTTCTAAATACCACAATTGATATTCTTAAAATCACAAGTGATATTTAGAATGTAATATCCCGTAAATTTTACCTTTTAATTTTAAATGATTGACGACAGTAATCTAACATCACGATTTAATTAACCATTTTTACGGACTAAATTTTTGCTTTTATTCAACTAGATTAATCTAAACGCCGTAACGCGTTCGCACATTATTTAAGTCACCCTCTTACCATGTAATGAGATAAATGAATTGTAACTTCAATGGTCAAAGTTTCTTCACATTTTTTTTATACTATTCGATGTACAGGGACCATGTACCCATTTTTTTCATTCACATTTCACAAATTGAACTATTTATATGCAAAATATGAATCATTGCTCTACCTTTTTCTCACTTTAGTCGACACACATTTAAGACAAATCAAAACCATGTGACACTCACAAACAAATCAAGTCCTACTTGCTTGTCTCCTTATTTTGAATCAAATAGTAATAGGAGGAAAATAAGGGAAAGCATGTGACCTCTTACATATGATAAGACAATTCACATTAAAAATACTTGTCTCCTTCCTTGTGTCATCCCAAAATTTCCGCTGCCACATTACCAACTCCAATTGACTATATTTTTTTTAAACATGTACTAGCTGTCGACAAAGGAAAGAAGACAAGACACTTTGTCCATTGCTCCCTGTTCTATTCTTCTATTTTCCCCACATTTTCGCTGACAAGGTTACCAAACAAGGTTGACTACATTTAAGCATGTGATCATTTTCCCACTCATAAATACCATGCATCCCTTGCATAATTCACTGAGAACAAAATACCAACACAATATTTCACTTTCTTTGTTCCTTGTTGAGCGAAAAGAAGGAAGGTAGGAACAAGACAAGCTAGGACAATGTTGACTTCTTTTTCTTTCTTTCTGTTGAGAACAACCAAACGACACCAACCACTTTTCTTTTATATAGTATTTGTTTCTCCTCAGTTGCAACACGAACCACAAAACAAATAATACCTCCTTTCTCTCTTATACCACTGATCGACATCACCACAAAACCCTAGCCTCACCACATAAACGCAGCCACGACCACATCACTTCAGCCATCTCCAGCCGCTACTGGGTTGAGAAAGATGCATGAAAGAGTCTATCGGGTTGATCGTATGTCGAAGTCGAACTCCTCTTCAACCCACTACCACCACCATTCTATATATCCTCATACAAGAACACAAACACAAATACAACTCTTGGCTTTGTTCCTGCCATACGAGAAAGAAAGGGAGGAAGAAGCAAGAGGTGTTGTGTTACACCTCCAGGTTCTCAAATTCATTATGATCTTATCCTAAACTGGTTAGGAGCTTAGGAGCATTGGAGAGTTTCGTTTTGTTCGTTGTCGCTCGTCCCAACTTCACTCGTTTTCTCCCCACCATCCTTGGTGAAGTAAGTCGTTTCCTCAAATTTCATATTACTTCAATTCTTGAAAACATTATTATGTGGTACGATTGGCTTAAGCTTGCACTTAATATTTTGTACTCTCGTAATCGGGTTTTTTTTTTTTTTTTTTTTTTTTTTTTCGGATATGAATGTCGCAACTAAATCTTGGTGTGGCTATGCATGAGGTGGTAAAGACAAAATGATGTTAACATAATATATGATAATGTATAATTAACTTTCAAAACAAGTACTTGAACCTGAACTAAACTTGCAAACTAATGTTTTGGAGTACCTCTCTAACCACTGTTACGTTGATTACGAAACGTGTACTAGGTTTGTGAAGAGTTTAAACAAAACTCCCATGCACATACATACCACACACATATATAAGTATACACTATATACGTACAACACATCACTCGTAAAAAGGGAAATCTATAACTTAGTTTTTGAAGAAGAAGAAATCACAAGAATACTTTTAGTCATGCACGTTAAAACTAAGAGATATAAAACAAGATACAGACTTGAAAAAAGGGAAATCTATAACTTAGTTGGGGCGTTGGTTTGTTGAAAGAGAGGGCCTGAGTTCGAATCCTACATATTGCAGTTTTTATTATTTTTGCTATTTTTGAAACTTTAACCTTTTGGCAGTTTTAATCCTTCATTTTCAAACACTTATCACTTTTCTTAAAATCTTTATAAATTGAAACTTATACAAAATGTGACAATATCAGCCCATCCAATTCGAATAAGGTGCCACTATTCTTGAAACTCATATAAGTTACTAACTTACCTAAATTTCACACATTTAACCCCACAACTACAAACCATTTAGAACTTTTCTTAAAATTTTCATAAGTTTTGTAACCTTTATTAAACTTTATATTTCAGCCCTCTCATTTTAGACTTGACACTTCTTACCTAAAACTTTTATAAGTTTTATAAACTTATACATTTTACCATTCTTCCGTAAAAATAAATATGTTTAACATAGTGATTTATAAAAACGATAACTTAGCATCGATTAACTTCAATGCATATCAGAAACAATTATTTCTACAAAACTGAACGATTCATTTAGCTGGAGATAACCTACATTTACCACAACTAATCTTCACCAACTTTTTGGTATATTACACGTATTATCATTATTCAGAAATGAAGAAATATGAACATATAATGACCCTTTATACTTAAAGACAAGTTATATGGTATATCACTTTGTTCTTGAACTTTAAGCATTTTACCACGCAAGCCACCTCTGCCAAAAAAATCATTTTTGTCATCCGACATTGTTTCAAATCCCAATTCTCGATAAGTCAAACTTATCTCAGACTTCCATATTACTCAGGTTGACAATTGGAGCCATTCCTATTCTACATCTAGCAATATTTTACTCTGTCTACCATTCCACCAAGGTGAGTCATAGCCCATCTCTTACTTTTTTATAATTGTTTATAAACGTTATGGGGGAGATACATGCTCCACTACATGTTTTATACTTTTACAAGTACTCGTTAAATATTTACATATTATTGTGAGTTCCATAGTCCCAACTCTTTTACCTATTTTGAATTACTTTCGGGGGAAATACATGCTTCTATTACATATAAATTTTACTATCATTCGAAAACCTAATTAACAAATTTTGCAACCATTGGGACCTCATTTTGTAAACTCTGATATTTATAAAGTTTGAATGATAAATCTTTTAAAACGACTAAAATAATTATCGTTTTCTACTATAAAACTGTTGAGCCATGAAGTAACACACTTGGAGAATTTGGCATACAATTCTTCTTTCTTGAGCAACTCCAAGATGGTTTTCAAGTGCTCTGCGTGCTGCTCTTTGTTGCGGGAATAAATGAGAATATCATCGATGAATACGATTACGAATTTGTCCAAATAAGGCTTGCACACTCGATTCATTAAGTCCATGAACACCGCTGGTGCTTTCGTCAAACCAAATGGCATTACTTGAAACTCGTAATGTCCGTATCGTGTCCTGAAAGTCGTCTTAGGGATATCTTCTTTCCTGACTCTTAGTTGGTGATAGCCTGACCTCAGATCAATCTTCGAGTAAACACTCGATCCTTGAAGTTGATCGAAAAGATCATCGATCCTGGGTAATGGGTATCGATTCTTTATCGTAAGTTTGTTCAACTCACGATAATCAATACACATTCTAAGAGATCCGTCCTTCTTTTTGACAAATAACACCGGAGCTCCCCAAGGCGAAGAACTAGGTCGAATGAATCCTTTATCTAATAATTCTTGCAATTGATCAGATAATTCTTTCATCTCGGATGGCGCCAACCTATAAGGTGCTCGCGCCACTGGTGCCGCTCCTGGCACCAAATCAATCTGGAATTCCACTTGGCGAACGGGTGGAAGGCCAGGTAAATCCTCCGGAAATACTTCAGGAAAATCTTTAACTATCGGTACATCTTCAAGTCGCTTTTCCTCTGACTTCTTTTCTGTCACTTGAGCTAAGAAGGCGTGACATCCCTTAACTATATAGTTCATGGTTTTCATATGGGATATGATACTTAGACGTGTCTTACTTCGTTCACCACGAATGATTAGGGTTTCACCTTGAAAAGGGATGTGAATGACCTTCTCATCACAGATGATTCTAGCATGGTTCCTAGAGAGCCAATCCATGCCGATGACAACGTCAAAACTACCAAGCTTAATAGGCACGAGGTCTATGTCGAAAGGTTGGTCAAGTAAGAGTAAGGTGCAACCTCGGATGACGGTGTTAGTGCCAACTAGTTTACCGTCAGCTAGTTCAATTTCATAAGTGGTGTCTAGTTTGGTTGGGATGATGTTTAGTAGGGAAGCAAAGGAAGTAGATATAAAACTTTTGTCGGCTCCAGAATCGAATAAATCTTTAGCAAGATGGTTGTTAAGTGAGAACGTACCCGTGACTACAGCAGGGTCTTGCTGAGCATTTCTTTCTCCTAGCACATAAACTCTCCCACGAGCATTGTTGTTCTGGTTTGCTTCCTGTTTTGGGCACCGACTCTTGTAGTGCCCTTTTTCACCACATCTGTGGCACACCACGGCCACTGGCTGTAGATTGGCTCCAGAAGCTTTGCAGTCCTTGGTCTGATGGCCTATCCTTTGACACTTCATGCACCTAACGGTGCATGGTCCGGTATGATGCATCTTGCATCGGTTACACAGAGGTTGTCTTCCCGCATACCCACCTCCTTCTGTGGGGGTGGCAACATAGGCTCTGGCAGCTTCTTGCCTGCGATTTTGTTGGTTGTGGTGATTGTTTCGGTTTTGCTGATAGTGTTGGTGGTTGTTGTGATTGTTGTTGTTGAAATTGTTGTAGCATCTATTGTTGTTGGAGCGGTGGTTGTTGTTGGGAGTGGCCCTTTTGTCATCGAACTTCCGTTTATGATCATTGTTTCCTTGGATCTGACCACGTTTTATCTCTCGTTCCAATAACTTCTGAGCAATTGAGATGGCCTCTTCTAATGTCTGAGGTTTGGATGCAGTGACATTGCCTTCAATGCATCTTCTAAAAGAGTTCCCGTAGCAAACGAGACTTTGCAGTCGTCAGTACAACCGCTCCTCATGAAGACTGTCTCAGAACGCTCAAACCAGCGAGCGAGCTCAGTTACTCCTTCTGTTCCTTTAAAGTAAGTGGGTTTGCAACCCATGAAATCTTTGTAAGTGCATTTGCGAGTTACAGCCACCTTGCTTTCTCCATTCGACCAATTGATGCTGCTTGCACGAGCCATGGTAGCTGCTTGAGTTTCCAGTGCTGCAGCAACACTGTCAGCAACCAATTTCTGGATTTCGGCCGGAGTCATGGCTGGTGTTGGTGTTGCAGCTGTTGCTCTTCCATGAGGCATATTTCTATTTATACCACAAGAGAAGCACATGTTTAGAATTTACATAATGACCATGTCATGTTAGAATAATTCAATAACAACGTAAATTTGTAAAAATCTTAATGATGCTGCCACTATATGGAATCACAACAACTGGATTTATAAATCTCGGCGTGTCCGAATACCATCATAATACACATGGAATTAATAATGACCAACTCGGTATCGTAATATGGTGATGTATAGGGGTGTCACAACACACATGAATATATGAAAAATAACCAAAGCATCATAAATTAACGTCGATTTATAGCAATCATAACCAACAATAGTGTCTTAATAACTTGTTTAATTGTTTACAAAACAACTTAATACAAGGTCTTTTATTATTGCCACATGCGGCAAGTTAAAATGTCCAAGCTATAAATGATACATAAATAATCTATGAGTCGCCTGGTGTGTCTCCCAATTTGCGCTGAAGGTTTCGGACTATCTCAGTCAACTCCTCCTCTGGTCTCTGTCCCTCTCCCTGGCCTGGGATTCTTCTACCATACGCTCAAGTGTCAGAATGCGGGTGTTGGCCACAACGAGCCCATCAGCCTGTCGCTCATTCATGTCCTGTATTATTGAAGCAATATCCCTGAGTTCCCGTGTCTCCTGTCTCCCGTCCTCAAGTCTTCCTTCTAACCCAGTAATAACCTTTAAAGCTTCCTGTAGCCGAGTACTCATCAAGTTAAAGACTTCTTCCATAGCTACTCGACCAATCATAAGATTTTCCACCGCCTCTTCAATGCTCTCGAAACGCCCGAGAAGGACATCATCAATGAAGTTCTGGACCGCGTCGATGCGATTTTCATGTCGGACAAGTCTAGCAGCTAACAAAGGAATAGTGTGGTGAACAGGTTCTCCAGTGACTGGAAGGACCCTAGGAGTGGTAGTGGAAGAACTTTCTCCCAGTTCGCTAGCACTTGGAGTACCCTCTTCTGCTCTCTAGTGACTGATACATGATAGAAGAAATGACCACAGTCGAGCATCGACCCTTCTGCGGGGTCTGGCCCGAGCAACCTCGGCCGCATCCTCAACATGAGAATCTGAAAGTGAGAGGATTGAGAAATGTGCTCTTTCGCGGAGTGGTAACGGAGCACTGTGGGCACGTTGTGGTAGGGCAGGAGGTGGTAATGGAACTGTAGTAGTTTGATGGTAAAAGATAGTAGGTGGTGGTATGAAAGTTGGTAGTATGGGACGTCTAGGAGATAGAGGTGGTGATGGCATCATCATTAGCAAGGGTGATATAGGAGATACAAGTGACGTTGGTGGTGCTAGTGGTGGGTGTATGGGAGCTATTGGTGCTCGTACCCGCTTCTGGACATAGTGGATCATAGTAGGGCCCCCTGGTTGGATTGTCCAATTGGTTCCGGCTCATAGGGCTTAAGAGGTCGAACTTCTCTACGTCGGCGAACTGACGCAGGTTGGGGAGGTGGTTGCAATGGCGAGGGTAGGTTAGCAGACTCCGAGTTTGAATCTGAAGAATGATGGGGGGTCAGAATGACTGGTGTAACCACTGGAGTGGAGGCGACTTCATCCTCCTCGAAGGGTTCAGTTTCTCCAGATGTAGCCATTGGTGATGTGGGGTTCGGGTCTACCGGTGATGCTGGTACAGTAGTGGGGGATGTGGCCCCCTCGGTCTCTGAGTCAAGTGGTGGAACAATAGGATGGGAATATGAAGACATGGTACTGTAATAACCCAGGAAGTATTACCATAAGTATAAATTATTAGTATTATACTGTTCAATAGATCACGATATCCAATAATTATTCATCAACTGCTAGCAATTTTCAACGCAAAATGTTAGTGAAATGTAGGCACGGAGGGCACTAGGTATCAAGGTTTAAAATGGTCCGTTTTTAGAGCATAATTATAGTCCAATGTTTTGAAAATACACTTGGTTCTCTATAATTATGGCTCTGATACCAATCTGTAACATACAATTATAGAGAACCAAGTGTATTTTCAAAACATTGGACTATAATTATGCTCTAAAAACGGACCATTTTAAACCTTGATACCTAGTGCCCTCCATGCCTACATTTCACTAACATTTTGCGTTGCAAATTGCTAGCAGTTGATGAATAATTATTGGATATCGTGATCTATTGAACAGTATAATACTAATAATTTATACTTATGGTAATACTTCTTGGGTTATTACAGTACCATGTCTTCAGATTCCCATCCTATTGTTCCACCACTTGACTCAGAGACCGAGGGGGCCACATCCCCCACTACTGTACCAGCATCACCGGTGGACCCGAACCCCACATCACCAATGGCTACATCTGGAGAAACTGAACCCTTCGAGGAGGGTGAAGTCGCCTCCACTCCAGTGGTTACACCAGTCATTCTGACCCCCCATCATTCTTCAGATTCAGACTCGGAGTCTGCTAACCTACCCTCGCCATTGCAACCACCTCCCCAACCTGCGTCAGTTCGCCGACGTAGAGAAGTTTGACCTCTTCAGCCCTATGAGCCGGAACCAATTGGACAATCCAACCAGGGAGGCCCTACTATGATCCACTATGTCCGGAAGCGGATACGAGCACCAATAGCTCCCATACACCCACCACTAGCACCACAACGTCACCTGTATCTCCTATATCACCCTTGCTAATGATGATGCCAACACCACCTCTATCTCCTAGACGTCCCATACTACCAACTTTCATACCACCACCTACTATCTTTTACCATCAAACTACTACGGTTCCATTACCACCTCCTGCCCTACCACAACGTGCCCACAGTGCTCCGTTACCACTCCGCGAAAGAGCACATTTCTCAATCCTCTCACTTTCAGATTCTCATGTTGAGGATGCGGCCAAGGTTGCTCGGGCCAGACCCCGTAGAAGGGTCGATGCTCGACTGTGGTCATTTCTTCTATCATGTATCAGTCACTGGAGAGCAGAAGAGGGTACTCCAAGTGCCAGCGAACTGGGAGAAAGTTCTTCCACTACCACTCCTAGGGTCCTTCTAGTCATTGGAGAACCTGTTCACCACACTATTCCTTTGTTAGCTGCTAGACTTGTCCGACATGAAAATTGCATCGACGCGGTCCAGAACTTCATTGATGATGTCCTTCTCGGGCGTTTCGAGAGCATTGAAGAGGCGGTGGAAAATCTTATGATTGGTCGAGTAGCTATGGAAGAAGTCCTTAACTTGATGAGTACTCGGCTACATGAAGCTTTAGAGGTTATTACTAGGTTAGAAGGAAGACTTGAGGACGGGAGACAGGAGACACGGGAACTCAGGGATATTGCTTCAATAATACAGGACGTGAACGAGCGACAGGCTGATGGGCTCGTTGCGGCCAACACCCGGATTCTGACACTTGAGCGTATGGTAGAAGAATCCCAGGCCAGGGAGAGGGACAGAGACCAGAGAATGGAGGAGTTGACTGAGATAGTCCGAAACCTTCAGCGAAAATTGGGAGACACACCAGGCGACTCATAGATTATTTATGTATCATTTATAGCTTGGACATTTTAACTTGCCGCATGTGGCAATAATAAAAGACCTTGTATTAAGTTGTTTTGTAAACAATTGAACAAGTTATTAAGACACTATTGTTGGTTATGATTGCTATAAATCGACGTTAATTTATGATGCTTTGGTTATTTTTCATATATTCATGTGTGTTGTGACACCCCTATACATCACCATATTACGATACCGAGTTGGTCATTATTAATTCCATGTGTATTATGATGGTATTCGGACACGCCGAGATTTATAAATCCAGTTGTTGTGATTCCATATAGTGGCAGCATCATTAAGATTTTTATAAATTTACCTTGTTATTGAATTATTCTAACATGACATGGTCATTATGTAAATTTTAAACATATGCTTCTCTTGTGGTATAAATAGAAATATGTCTCGTGGAATAGCAACAGCTACAACACCAACACCAGCCATGACTCCGGCCGAAATCCAGAAATTGGTTGCTGACAGTGTTGCTGCAGCACTGGAAACTCAAGCAGCTACCATGGCTCGTGCAAGCAGCACCAATAGGCCAAATGGAGAAAGCGAGGTGGCTGTAACTCGAAAATGCACTTACAAAGATTTCATGGGTTTCAAACCCACTTACTTTAAAGGAACAGAAGGAGTAACTGAGCTCGCTCGCTGGTTTGAGCGTTCTGAGACAGTCTTCATGAGGAGCGGTTGTACTGACGACTGCAAAGTCTCGTTTGCTACGGGAACTCTTTTGGAAGATGCTTTATCCTGGTGGAACTCTACTGCTCAGAATACGGGTATAGAAGAAGCTTATCAAATTTCATGGGCTGACTTCAAACAGAAAATGTTGAAGAAGTATTGTCCTCGCACCGAGATCAGGAAGCTAGAGGATGAGTTTGATCGTCTTGTAGTGAAAGGAAATGACCTTAAGAGTTAGGATCGAAGGTTCCAAGAACTTGCTTTACTATGTCCAACCAAGGTACCAGACCTTGAGAAGCTGCTAGAAAGATATGTTGAAGGATTGCCTAGAAGCATTGAAGGCAATGTCACTGCATCCAAACCTCAGACATTAGAAGAGGCCATCTCAATTGCTCAGAAGTTATTGGAACGAGAGATAAAACGTGGTCAGATCCAAGGAAATAATGATCATAAACGGAAGTTCGATGACAAAAGGGCCACTCCCAACAACAACCACCGCTCCAACAACAATAGATACTACAACAATTTCAACAACAATCACAACAACCACCAACACTATCAGCAAAACCGAAACAATCACCACAACCAACAAAATCGCAGGCAGGAAGCTGCCAGAGCCTATGTTGCCACCCCCCACAGAAGGAGGTGGGTATGCGGGAAGACAACCTCTGTGTAACCGATGCAAGATGCATCATACCGGACCATGCACCGTTAAGTGCATGAAGTGTCAAAGGATAGGCCATCTGACCAAGGACTGCAAAGCTTCTGGAGCCAATCTACAGCCAGTGGCCGTGGTGTGCCACGGATGTGGTGAAAAAGGGCACTACAAGAGTCGGTGCCCAAAACAGGAAGCAAACCAGAACAACAATGCTCGTGGGAGAGTTTATGTGCTAGGAGAAAGAAATGATCAGCAAGACCCTGCTGTAGTCACGGGTACGTTCTCACTTAACAACCATCTTACTAAAGTTTTATTCGATTCTGGAGCCGACAAAAGTTTTATATCTACTTCCTTTGCTTCCCTACTAAACATCATCCCAACCAAACTAGACACCACTTATGAAATTGAACTAGCTGACGGTAAACTAGTTGGCACTAACACCGTCATTCGAGGTTGCACCTTACTCTTACTTGACCAACCTTTCGACATAGACCTCATGCCTATTAAGCTTGGTAGTTTTGACGTTGTCATCGGCATGGATTGGCTCTCTAGGAACTATGCTAGAATCATCCATGATAAGAAGGTCATTTACATCCCTTTTCAAGGTGAAACCCTAATCATTCGTGGTGAACGAAGTAAGACACGTCTAAGTATCATATCCCATATGAAAACCATGAAGTATATAGTTAAGGGATGTCACGCCTTCTTAGCTCAAGTGACAGAAAAGAAGTCAGAGGAAAAGCAACTTGAAGATGTACCGATAGTTAAAGATTTTCCTGAAGTATTTCCGGAGGATTTACTTGGCCTTCCACCCGTTCGCCAAGTGGAATTCCAGATTGATTTGGTGCCAGGAGCGGCACCAGTGGCGCGAGCACCTTATAGGTTGGCGCCATCCGAGATGAAAGAATTATCTGATCAATTGTAAGAATGATTAGATAAAGGATTCATTCGACCTAGTTCTTCGCCTTGGGGAGCTCCGGTGTTATTTGTCAAAAAGAAGGACGGATCTCTTAGAATGTGTATTGATTATCGTGAGTTGAACAAAATTACGATAAAGAATCGATACCCATTACCCAGGATCGATGATCTTTTCGATCAACTTCAAGGATCGAGTGTTTACTCGAAGATTGATCTGAGGTCAGGCTATCACCAACTAAGAGTCAGGGAAGAAGATATCCCTAAGACGGCTTTCAGGACACGATACGGTCATTACGAGTTTCAAGTAATGCCATTTGGTTTGACCAACGCACTAGCGGTGTTCATGGAATTAATGAGTCGAGTGTGCAAGCCTTATTTGGACAAATTCGTAATCGTATTCATCGATGATATTCTTATTTATTCCCGCAACAAAGAGGAGCACGCAGAGCACTTGAAAACCATCTTGGAGTTGCTCAAGAAAGAAGAATTGTATGGCCAATTCTCCAAGTGTGATTTCTGGATCCGAACCGTGCAGTTCCTTGGACACGTGATCGATAGCCAAGGTCTTCATGTTGACCCTGCAAAGATCGAAGCTGTTAAGGATTGGGCACCACCTAAAAACCCTACGGAGATACGCCAATTCCTAGGTCTTGCTGGGTACTATCGCAGATTTATTGAAGGTTTCTCCAAAATCGTTAAACCTTTAACAGAATTAACACAGAAGAAGAAGAGGTTTGATTGGGGGGAAAAGCAAGAGACAGCTTTTCAGCTCTTGAAACAAAAGCTTTGTGAAGCTCCGATTTTGGCATTACCAGAAGGAAGTGAAGATTTTGTTGTGTATTGCGATGCATCACACCAAGGTTTTGGTGCTGTGTTGATGCAAAGGAGCAAAGTTTTTGCATATGCGTCCCGGCAACTCAAGACTGACGAGGAGAACTACACCACCCATGACCTGGAATTAGGAGCAGTGGTTTTTGCTCTTAAGTTATGGAGACACTACCTATATGGCACCAAGTGCATAGTATTCACAGATCATAAGAGTCTTCAGCACATTCTTGATCAGAAGGAGTTAAACATGAGACAACGACGATGGTTAGAGCTGCTCAGTGACTATGATTGCGAGATTCGCTATCATCCTGGAAAGGCAAATGTCGTGGCAGATGCCTTGAGTAGAAAGGAGCGAATTACACCTCTCAGAGTTAGATATCTGGGGATGACAATCAAATCACCACTTCCATCAAAAATCCTTGAGGCTCAGGCCGAAGCCCTCAAGGAACAGAACAGACCAAGCGAGAAAATCTATGGTATGCCAGAGAGTGATAATGGTTTCGTAAAGAGATCGGATGGAATGTTGTGCTTCCAAGACAGAAGTTGGATCCCACTCTATGGAGGGATACGTGATATCATTATGCATGAGTCTCACAAGTCCAAGTATTCCATTCATCCAGGTTCAGATAAGATGTACCAGGACCTAAAGAAACACTACTGGTGGCCCAACATGAAGGCAGATATAGCCGAGTATGTCGGAAAATGTTTGACATGTTCTAGGGTCAAAGCCGAATATCAAAAACCATCCGGTTTACTGACACAACCAGAAATCCCAGAGTGGAAATGGGAGAGGATAACCATGGACTTCATTACGAAGCTACCTAAGACATCAAGTGGGTTTGACACCATCTGGGTCATCGTTGATCGTCTTACCAAATTCGCGCATTTCTTGCCAATAAAGGAAACCGGCGAGATGAGTACTCTTGCGCGATTATATTTGAAAGAAATAGTCTCATGGCATGGAGTGCCAATTTCCATTATCTTAGACCGGGATAGCCGTTTCACATCAAACTTTTGGCAGTCATTGCAGAAGGCATTGGGTACCCGATTAGACATGCGTACTGCGTATCACCCGCAAACCGACGGTCAAAGTGAGAGAACTATCCAAACCTTGGAAGACATGCTTCGAGCATGTGTGATCGACTTTGGTAAAGGTTGGGATAGACACTTGCCGTTAGCAGAGTTCTCATACAACAACAATTATCACACTAGCATTAAGGCGGCACCATTTGAAGCACTTTATGGTCGGAAATGCCGGTCACCTATCTGTTGGGCAGAAGTTGGAGATGCACAAATCACGGGACCCGAAATTATTCAAGAAACCACCGAAAAAATTGTACAAATCAAGCAACATCTACAAGCAGCCCGAGACCGACAAAAGAGTTATGCCGATGTGAGACGAAAACCCATGGAGTTCCAAGTTGGAGATAGGGTCATGTTGAAGGTATCTCCTTGGAAAGGAATGGTTCGATTCGGAAAACGTGGAAAGTTAAACCCCGGGTACATTGGGCCATTCACAATCGTAGAAAGGATTGGCCCAGTGGCGTATAAACTTGAACTTCCCGAAGAACTCAATAAATTACATAATACCTTTCACGTATCGAATTTGAAGAAGTGCTTATCAGACGAATCTCTTGTTATCCCACTAAAAGAAATCCGGCTTGATGAGAAGCTCAATTTCATAGAAGAACCGGTAGAAATCATGGATAGGGACGTCAAAACAGTTGAAGAAAGCCGTATTCCCATTGTCAAAGTTAGATGGAACTCTAAAAGAGGACCAGAGTACACTTGGGAGCGTGAAGATCAAATACGTACTAAATACCCGCACCTATTTCCCAAGACAACCCAACCAACTACCATAAATTAGAATTCCAGGAGGAATTCTGTTTAAGGGGTAGGTACTGTAATACCTCGTAATTTACCCAGTTATTAAGTAACGAAATAAATTCAATTTCAAGTTGATTAACCATTTTCATGAGTAGATTTTTTTTTTACGTACAAACTGTATCTATGTGACGCGATTCACATTTCAATTGGAACGGGCTCATACGCGTGCCACAATAAGTTACCAACCCAAATAATTAGTTTATGAATATATTGAGTCTCGTTACTCAACCCAACACACTCCTAATTAATTTAGCCCTTAGCCGCTCACTAACAAACCAAACGGACACTTTATTTATTTAGGCTCGACCACCCAATAGACCATTATATTTATTTTTGAAGTATGACCGAGATACAAATATTATTAATACACAAAATATACAAATAGAAAGATACAAATTTGTTCCACTATATTCTTGAGCCACCAATATGACGTAACTACAAAAACTATCTCGCTCCATCACTTGGCACAATTAATTACAAACAAGACCATTCTTCCCAAAATTTAGCCGGCTTCGTAACATGTGAATAACACCAAATAATTTAAAATTTTTCTCTGTTACACATCACGCTCCAAATAATTCATGACACTTTCAAATTTACAATAGAATGATTGGAATTATCTTTTCACTTATTAAATATTCACTTTGTCCTTTTTCACTCTTTCCCCCGAAAAATTTGCTGCATATTTGACCGAAAATCTTGCTGCACATTTGACCAAACCAAGTGGTAGCCTTCAATTACTACATATTACTACTGTACAGGAAATTGTCAATATTCAATCCCTTTTAGCCATAAATACCATGCAATCCTCCACCAATTGTCATGAACCAAAAACAAAACAAATAACCATTTTGTGATACAACTACATAACGAGAGAGGCAAAAGGACTAGATTGTGGTTAGTCTTTGAGTTCTAAAGCCTTTCGTTCCAGTACGTGACGAAGTTCGAAGGCGTCAAAGGCGTAGAAGCTGTTTGGTGTTCTTCCTCATTCCACCTGCACTCTCACCGTACCATCTGTTCCTCACCATCAGGTCTTGGCGTGGTAAGTCTCCTCCCTCAAGTTCCATAGTACGATGGCATTTCTTGACCACTTCGTTTACTTCATTACAACTTTGTAGCTAAGTGGTTTATACTACTGTTACTATACGTATCGTAGAGCTCACTTAAACCGAATTTAACGTGTCGCGATCTTGTGTGGCTACTTGAATAAACATAACTGATGCTTTAAATACTCATTCGAATAAATCTTGAACAATGGTGATCATTCGAAGCCACCCTTCATGTCGCGAACTATTTCGAACTGGAGTTCCATGATTTTCTATACGACGTCAAAACTAAGAATGAAATTGTTTTCATTTCTGTCCTTTTCACTAGCTTTGTGATGACTAAAAGAATACTATCATACGCCCTCAAGCAGTAGATATACACGTACACACGAACACATAAAGTACCACAAATGGAACATAAGACTAAAACTCAAAACGTGAACAGTGAACATGCATACATCTTGAAACTCATTCATATCGCTTCCTTTGCTTTTGTGTCATGCATGAGGAAACACCAAGTTCCATATACTCGCACACGTTCGAGCCTGCATGGGATTATTTCTTTGGGGAAAGGGGTAAACTCTTATGCTAAGAATGATATTTAAGAACCACATGTTACTGATTATTCTTTTCATACACGACTCATACCCACTGTTAAGAATAAACATATGCATATTAGCAGGTTAATGTAACTAACTAGATTTTTACTGAAACATGCTCACACCTAAGTCACACCAATAATAGCCTCGTTGATAAGGGTCTTGTAACCAGTAGGTGAGCACGCTGGGTACTCAAACTCGAGCCACGTACGACCTGCGTGCAACCAGGTTATTAATAGTATGTATACCTAGGATACTTGGGTGGTACCTCGCCACGATAACAAGCTCGACTACATAAAAACTACAACTATAGTTCATAAGCCAACCTTCTTACCATGCATATCACACTTTCAAAGCTTAAGCAACGTATAGAAATGAAAATGAAGGAGAAACTAAGTTTTGGGTTTCGGGTAAAAAAACTTGAGTCGCAAAACAAACCAAGTCGAGGGTCACCTTGTGTCCTCTTCGACAGCCTCCCTATAACTAAGAACACATTGTGGGACTTACATGGAAGGTTGATAAAACCTGGTTGTAGAAGGAAGTAAGTCACGAAACATATACATGCACGATGAAATATATACCAAATGCAAATACTAATCAGACTCGAAGAACTATATAACCAAGGAAGTAAATAACTAAACACAAAAGAAGTAGCAGCCCACTGGTGGGAGTGTTAGGCTGTTGAGCGCAAGGTCAGGGGTTCGAACCCGGCACCTGATGTTTTCTTTTCTTTCTTTTGTTATTTTTATCAGGTTTGTAACTTGGCAGAATTAGTCCCTCAACAAAATTGAATGAAAACAAACCAAAACGTATGAAAACGGAAGAAAACAAATGAAAACAGATGTAAACGTATGAAAACAGACGAAACATATAAAAACGGACGAAAACGTATGAAAACGGACGAAAACATATGAAAACGGATGAAAACATAAGAAAGCGGACGAATATGTACGAAAACGGACGAAAACGTATGAAAATGGACGAAAACGTATGAAAACGGATGAAAACATATGAAAACGGATTAAAACGTATGAAAAAGGATGAAAACATAAGAAAACGGACGAATATGTATGAAAACGGACGAAAACGTATGAAAACGGGCGAAATTGTAAGAAAACGGACGAAAACGTATGAAAACGGTCGAAAACTGACTAATATGTATTAAAACGGATGAAAACGGGAAAAACATAAGAAAACGAACGAAAACATATGAAAACGGACGAAAACGTATAAAAACGGACGAAAACACATGAAAAAGGGCGAAAACGGACATATATCGTCCGTTTTCGTATGGTTTCGTCCGTTTTCGTCTGTTTTCTTTCGTTTTCGTCCATTTTTCATATGTTTTCGTGCATTTTCAGACGTGTTTTTATGCTTTCGTACGTATTCATTCATTTTTTTACGTTTTTGTTCATTTTCATACGTTTCTAAATACGACAATTGATATTCTTAAAATCACAAGTGATATTTAGACTATCACAGAATATCACTTGTGATATTAAGAATATCAATTGTGATACTCAAAAACGTATTAATGTAGAAAAAAAGGTAAGAAAGTGAAAAAAACGTGAAATCACTTGTGATTTTGTGAATATCACTTTTGATTTTCATGTTACAAAATATTTGTTGAAAATAACTTGTGATATTCATAATATCACTTATGATATTAAATGAATGAAAACGGAAAAAAACGTATGAATACAGATAAAAACGTAAGAAAGTGAAAAAAACGTGAAATCACTTGTGATATTCAGAATATCACATGTTACAAAATATTTGTTAAAATAACTTGTGATATTCGGAATATCACTTGTGATATTCGGAATATCAATATCACTTATGATATTCAGAATATCACTTGTGATTTTCATGTTACAAAACATTAGATGAAAATCACTTGTGATGATTGATGAGGCGAAAAATGAACCACTTTTAGGGGGTCATTTAAGCCCGAAATTGAATTTATTTGATCAAATATTGCCCTAAATCGTTCGTTTTGTGATTTTAGATACTTTGGGAGAGAAATCTGGAAAAGGAAGCAATTCGGACGTTTTTGGAGCATAAAAGTAATGAAAACGCCAAAGACTTAATTTTCCAAGCCGGGAACAGTAGGTGACGGCGTCAAGAGCAACATCCTGACGGCGTCAAGAGTAATTTTCATGACGGCCCAATACAGAAATGAAGGCGTCACAAGGAAGAGCGTCAAGAGTAAAATACGTGACGGCCTGGAAAATGTTATAACGTGACGGCGTCAGAAGTAGATCAAGGCAGTCCGAGAATTCTTTTGGCGGCGAGATGACGGCGTCACCAATTTGGTCTTGACGTCGTCAGCCTCAATTTCCTATATATAGTTTTCTAATTTTCATTCATAAAAAAGAGAGAAGTTTTGGAGAAACCCTAAGGTCGAACTTAGTACGAATTTTACAGGTTTTCAAGGGTTTTCAGCCCTTGAACCCTTTCATGTGTAATTGAGATAAGTGTTCTTCTAATTCAATAAATATGTCTATGTGTTGGTTGTCTATATCTTGTTCTTGTTTTAATTTCATCATGCTAGGCTAGATCTATCTTGTGTTTGCTTAGATCTAATGAAACCTAGATGTTAATTATGTGTTGATTACTTGTTTATGGTTGTATTGGATGAATGATTTCGATGTTAGGCTTAAGAAAACTGGCAGATCTCCAAATGGTAACATGCTTGAACGCCTTAGGAAACATGAACTTACGTGCACTAGGTTTTATTGGTTGTATTTAATGCATGAGTAAATTCTAATGATCCCATGTTAGGAGCTTCTTAGCCGGCTCGACATAGGAGTGAAGTAGGCACTCATAGGATTGGGGAATTAAGTGCGCCACCCCATGAATGGTATTAAGGAATACAATCCGTCATCCACGCAACTATAACCAGTAATTAACTTGTAAAAGATATCTAGGGAGTAGTGAAATCTAAGTAAACACAACTTCTCCACCTATTGCTCACAACCTTAGTTAATTTAGTTTATTTTCATTTCTAGTATTTTATTTTGATTGCATCTTTAGTATTGGGTTAGTTGACTAGCAACTAATTCCGCCCAAATCCTTCAAACCCGAGATTTTTACTTGCTTTCTAAAAAATATAAAAATACAAAAAATAATCATCCCTCACCTTTAGAACTTGTATTTAGGTTTTCTAATCCTAGCGACACTATTCCTAGCTGAACGATCAATCCCCCGGTACTTGTCACTATACTATACTACAACGATCAGGTACACTGCCTGGTGGGGGTTGTAAGCTTCTCGAGATCCCTCGAGAGGTAAAGCCTGGTGCAATCCCTACGCATCAATGATCAGAATATCACTTGTGATATTCAAAAACGTATGAAATTGTCTGAGAGAGGTCGAAAACATTTAAAAACGGATGAAAATATAAAAAAATAGATGAAAACGTGAGAAAACGGACGAATATGTAGAAAAAACGAACAAAAACATCTGAAAATGGGCAAAAGTGTATAAAACGGACGAAAACAGACGAAAACGTATGAAAACGGACGAAAACATTTGAAAACGAACGAAAACGTATTAAAACGGACGAAAACATATGAAAATGGACGAAAACATATGAAAACATATAAAAACGGATGAAAACATATAAAAACGGACGAAAAAATAAGAAAATGGACGAATATGTATGAAAATTTACGAAAACGTAAGAAAATAGACGAAAACGTTTGAATACAGGCGAAAACGTATGAAAACGGGCGAAAACGTAAGAAAACAGATGAAAACGTATAAAAACGAGTGAAAACGTAAGAAAACAGACGAAAACGTATGAAAACGGACGAAAAAGTATGAGAACGGGCAAAAACAAGATGAAAACGGACAAAAACGTATGAAAACGGACGAAAATGGACGAATATGTATGAAAACAGACAAAAGCATATGAAAATGGATGAAAACGTAAGAAAACATATGAAAACGCAAGAAAACGGATGAAAACGTATGAAAACGGATGAAGACGTAAAAAGACGGACGAAAACGTATGAAAACGGATGAAAAAGTAAGAAAGTGAAAAAAACGTGAATTAAAATAAAAAACGTGAATTTAAAAACAATGTGATTTAAAAAATAATAATAAGTGAATTAAAAAAAAGAGATAAAAATAAAGCGTGAAAAAAAAGAAAGAAAAACATGGAAAGAAAAACATGGGCTTAAGCGGTTGTCAAAATGGTGGTGGGAATGGGCTTACCAAAACCTCGTTGATCGCTCACCTACGTGACCGTCATTTCAATGAGGATGCTTTACCTATCACTAAACATTCTCTGGCTACTAGTCTTGCCATTTTTGAATCTGCTGAGGTCACTTTGAAGCGTATGGGTATTTGGTTGTGCGGTGTGTGTTTTAGGACACATTCCCTTCGTTCCAAATGCCGACATGGATCTGATTGTGTGTTACCCCCTGACTGTGGTAATGGTGTTGTTAAGTTCGTGTTGTTTGATCTCGCCAAGCCACCAGTTCCTTCTTCTGTACATGCCCAAGATAAGGGTTCGACCTCGGAGAAGCAGTTTGGTTTCGATTTACACTTGCTTGACACTTTGCTTTCCAAGGGGTTGTGTACTGTCAAATCCATCCCTCCAAAGTGTCGTTTGGGATTCGCTCGCGTACTGAAAGGAGCTCTAGATAAGGTGATCTGCACACCTGAGGATATTTCTTGTTGGGTCCGTCTTTTAGTCATGCCTCTTTGCCTCTTGAAAACCTTTCGGCCGAGGAGTAACATGGAGTGTAGGTCAGCCTTTAAACGCCAACGCCAGGAAGAATATATCGCTAATGCCATTAGCTCTTGGGGTATGCCTGGTGGTGGGTTACAGCTTGTTAAAGAGGTGTTGGCGGAGCCCTCCCCAGCATGGTCTAATATTGATGACGACAACTTGGACTTGGGGGAGCGTAATGTCAAACAATGCAAGAGGAAGGTCTGTGATGGCCATTATACTGCAGCTGTCAGGGTTCTTTCTTCTTCAGGTGTTGCTCCTTATAATGATACCACCCTTGAGGACCTTAAGGCTAAGCACCCCTTCAAGTCTGTCCCCTCTTTGCCAAATATACCGATTGATCATCATTGCCTCGTTGCGCCTACTGCTGTGGTTCTTGATATGATTAAGAGTTTCCCCCGAGGTACATCTTGTGGTCGAGACGGATTGCGTGCCCAACACCTTTTGGATTGCTTTAGTGGTGCGGCTGTGGCCATTTCAGATGAGTTAATCGATTCTATCACCCAGGTGGTTAATCTTTTTCTTAGTGGTAAATGCCCCAGGGGGTTGGGTGAGTTCATTGCTAGTGCCCCTCTCACACCGCTGATCAAACCCGGAGGGGGTATCCGCCCCATTGCTGTGGGGACTGTTTGGCGACGTTTAGTTTCCAAGGTTGGTGCTTCTATGATTCGCCACTCCTTAGACAGCTATTTGAATGATCTCCAATTTGGTGTTGGGGTACCTGGAGGAGGAGAGGCTATTCTTCATGCAGTGAACAGGTTTCTTGAAGATCGCGGTGGCGAGGAAGGCCTTTCCATGCTACTAGTGGATTTCAAAAACGCTTTCAACTTGGTAGACCGGGAGGTCATGTTACAAGAGGTTCGCCTGCGTTGTCCTGTCATTTCTCGTTGGGTTGAATTTTGCTACTCCAGCCCAGCTAGATTATATTATGGTGAACACACTTTATGGTCACACCAAGGAGTGCAACAAGGTGACCCGCTTGGACCGCTTCTCTTTGCACTTGTGCTACACCCATTGGCTTGCAAGATCAGAGATTCGTTTAGTCTTCCCCTTCAAGCGTGGTATTTGGACGATGGCACGATCATCGGTGATACTCTTACAGTTGGAAAGGTTTTGGAGCTTATTATGAAAGATGGACCCCATTACGGATTGCATCTCAATGTCGATAAAACCGAGGTTTTTTGGCCAAAGGAGGATCCTAGAAGCAGGCTTGCAGGCGTTTTTCCGCCTAATATTGCCCGGCCTTCACACGGTGTTAAATTGTTGGGAGGACCTGCCAGTGTAGACCTTGCGTTTAGCAGCGAACTTGTTATGAAGCGAGTTGCTAAAACCACTGAGCTTATGGATGCTGTTGCTAAGCTTAATGACCCTCAATGTGAGTTGCTACTCCTTCGGGCATGTGCTGGAATCTCCAAGTTGTATTTTTCTATGCGCACATGCCCCCCTCAGGTCTTTGAGAGGGCTCAGATTACCTTTGATGCGGCGCTTCGTTCCTCTCTAGAGCGTATTGTCACTGCGTCTGGGCGTGGTTTTGGGGATTGGCAATGGAGACTAGCCACGCTACCTTTTGATTTTGGGGGGCTTGGTGTATACGCTGCAGGTGATGTATTAAACTATGATTTCCTTGCATCTAGACTCCAATCTACCAGCTTACAGACTAAGCTCCTCCGACATTCTGGTATTGTCACTTCTGGTTCTTCCTTTGATGAGGCTTTGCATGCTTTTAATGCGAAGATGGAAACTGACCTTTTAGGCAGCTCGTGTGAGACCGCTGCCCCCAAACTTATGAAGAAACTGGCAGACGTATATTTCACACGTGTTGCCAAAATGGCCGAATCCACCTTTTGCTTATCTGCTAGACAAATGGCTTTATGGAGATCGCAAAACGAGGACCACACTTCAGACTGGCTAAGGGTGATCCCGATTTCTGGGTTGGGACAGACCATGAATGCTAGAACTTACCGTTGTGTGTTGTGCTATCGGATGGGTATTCCCCTATTTTCTACTCAAATGCCATGCTCTGCCTGTTCCAGGGTATTTGTGGGGGAAACTTATGGAGATCATGCGGTCTCATGTGCTGGTATCATCGGGATTAAACATCGACATAATATAGTACGTGATACCCTTATTAATATATGTTCTCGGTCAGGGATCTCGGCCCGTAAAGAGGTTGACATTGGGCTGTGCGGAGACAGGGACAATGCCTTACGCCCAGCTGATGCGTTACTTTATTCTTGGGATGATGGGAGGGACACATGTGTTGATTTGACAGGGGCTTCTCCCTTGACACAGACCAGCATGGCTGATTTCGTCCCTGGGCGTGCGGTTGTTGAAGCTGCACAAGGCAAACGGGCCAAATACGAGACTAAATGTGCGGACAGGGGATATGGATTTCTCCCCTTCTCGTTCTCTTCCTTAGGAGAGCTTGAGAAGGATGCGGTGACATTACTAAAACGCATCCGTGGATTCTCGTTGACTCAGGACGTTGGAGCACGTGCCGCTGATCATATTTTTAGTAGAATAAGCTTTGCTATAGCTAGAGGGGTGGGGGCCCAGCTTGTTTCTCGGCTCCCTACTAATTTCTTGTAAATCCTATGATTTTCTAATGAAGTGATGTTTTATAAAAAAAAAAAAATAATAATAATAATAATAATAATAATAATAATAATAATAATAATAATAATAATAATAATAATAATAATAATAATAATAATAATAATAATAATAATAATAATAAAACGTTTATAGGAAAAAAAGAGACATAATTAGAAAAAAAAAATGAATAAATAAGAAAAACAAAAAGATAAGAAAAAAACATGGACTTAGGTTGTCCTATTAAATCTTAGGTTAATCCCCACCACTAGATCAAATTAGATAGATGGTGGGGATTTGTCCCTTAATATGTAACAAAAACTTAGTCTCTAAAATAACTCACATCTAGATCACATCATATGTAACTATCATATGTAGATACCGGGTCATTCATTATTCGTTCATGTTTGACTGAATGTGTTTTCCAACAATTAGGCTAAACGTATTAGGCTACCCACAGTAAGGGAATTCAATCCTCTTACTTTTCCCTGTCACGTCAGCTTTCTCTCTCCAGCGACCTGCAGACGATTCAGTGCCCCAGTAAGGGCGACCTAGTTCAGTTTTTTTTTTTTTTTTTTTTTTTTTTTTTTTTTTTTTTTTTTTTTTTAACACAAACTCAAATTTCATTAATAATTAAAACGTTACATATTAATTAAAATAAAATAAAAAATATTACAACACTTATTCAAATTACATTAAAACGACCAAACTAGTTTGGATTATGATGATGCCAAATGTCTTCCACCAAATCGGCTTTGAGGTTAAGATGAGTTGTTTTATTGCATATCTCCCTGGTAATTTCCAGCGATTCCTCATGCGTTCTTAAAGGGTCATAAGAACGGTGCTGCTCTGCTGGAAAGAATTCGGGAGATATCGCCCGCCCTTCGTCTTGAATTATCATATTATGTAATATGATGCATGTGTACATAATATGTCCAAGACGCTCTTTGTTAAATCCCTTAGCCGGATGTTTAATCATTAGGAACTTCTTCTTTAGTACACCAAAAGCACGTTCCACATCTTTTCTTGCTGCTTCGTGCATCCTCTTATACAATTGACGCTTTTCATCATGCGTCCCTGGATGTTTAATGGACTTCACAATAACAGAGTATTCCGGATATATCCCATCAGCAAGATAATATCCCCGTTTATAAGGCACGCCGTTAGCAAAGAATTCCACATCCGGTGCTCTCCCCGTTTTGAGATCATTGAAAATAGGCGATGCACGTAAAACATTTACATCATTATTCATCCCGGCGACACCAAAGAACGCATGCCAAATCCATAAATCTTGGGAGGCGATTGCTTCCAATAAAATGAAAGGAGTTTTCCCGTGATCACCCCTACAAAATTGTGCTTTTAAAGCATGTGGGCAATTCTCCCACGGCCAATCTGTACAATCAATGCTGCCTATCAGGCCAGGAAAACCATGAACTCGATAGTGATGCTCATAGAGTCTGTCAACGTCAGTAACCATCGGCTTTCGCAAATACTCTGTACCATATAACTCCATGATGACCTCACAAAATTTATAGAGACACTCACGAATTGTTGACGCACCCATTTGCACATACTCGTCTATCATATCAGGATTCACTCCGTATGCCAATTGACGAATTGAAGAAGTAACTTTCATCAATGGAGAAATACCAAGTAAGCCCGCACAACTAGGAGTTTGTTGGAAATAAGGTGAATGATCGGTTACCTCTCGAACAATTCGTGTGAATAGTCTTCGGCTCATTCGGAAACGATCATGGAATTGTTCTTCGCCGTATGTTGGGTTAGCGCAGAAGTAAGCAGTCACTAAACGGTTATGAGCATCCAAACGATCCCTGGTAATTTGGTTTCGTGTTTCTTTAGGTTGTGACGCTTGATAAGCCTCCCAACAATCTTCCGCAAACATCAAAAACTCGGTATTAACTTCATTTTCGTCATCCGAAGACGAATTGGCAAAAAAGATCTCGAAAGAATTCATGGTGTGATTGAATGAGGTTTGAAATGAGGTTTTGTGAAATAAGGTATTTAAAAGTTTTTTTTTTTTTTTTTTTTTTTATTTATTTATTTATTTTTTTTTTTTTTTCAAACCAACGGCTAATTTTCAAAAGCAATAGTTTGTAAAATGTCGATCGTGATCTCGACCGAATTGGTTCATTTTCGTTGCTCGACCGAATTCCCACACAAACAACGATCGACTAAGATCGATCGTCTATGTCGATCGTTGGCCTCTTCTGCATGCAGCCTTAGAGCCAAAGGTGTCATGGCTAGCTTCATCTCCTCATTTGGGGCCCACGGGTGCCACATCACCCCAACACCTCTTCACAACTATCCTCCTCTTCACTCACAATTAACCTTAACTTACTCATTTGGAGCCCACCACTTACAACTTTATTTTTTTATTCAAATTTTCAAATAAACTAAATTTATTTCATAAAAATAAAATTACATTCCAAATAAACTAAATGTCAGCCTAAATATTTTCTAAACAACCAATTCATAAAAATAAAATTATATTCCAAATAAACTAAATGTCAACCAATTTGTTATGAATAAAATTGCTAGTCCAAATAAAATAAAATAAAAGCCCAGTATGTGGCCCAACAATAAAACCTAAATAACCCTGATTAAATACTAGCTCCTCCAAACTTTCTTTCACTTCATCCATGTTCTAAACCAGTTTCTTCCTTCGCTGCTATTGCTCCATTTTTGAAAATAGCTCAATTTTACTTGCAGGTATTAAAAAAAGGTGCAATGCTCCATTTTTGAAAATAAAAAACGCTTTGATGTTGCTCGGGTCCCACCTTTGCAAGTTTCTTCTTCGCCGTGCAGACGAGCACCTCTTCAGTGGCGAGCTATGGCGAGGGGTTTGTGGTACCATGGCGAGGGACGGCGAGCAAAATGAAGCTCCACGTAGGAGTGGCGAGAGGCTACAATGAATGGCACCTCTGGCTCTTACACACACGAAAAAACAAATAAGCAGTTACAAAAAAAAAAAAAAAAAAAAAAAAAAAAAAAAAAAAAAAAAACTCGAGGACTTAACGTGTCTCAAGTATCAACCTATCTATGACATGATTGACCTATCTTAAAGAGTGATAATTATTATTTTTGAGATAAACATAAGTTAGAAATATCGATCATTACTCTTAATAAAAAGAATAAACTGCAAAATTCGCCAACATATAGTTTGTCCATAGTGTGAGAAACCATTTTTACCAAAGCTATCGAAATGAATCATCACTAGAAGACCGTAAGTATAACGAAAACTATCTTCGAGAGACCATCTATGCAAAAAAGTTTGACTAAAAGTGGGGCAAAACCATATGTAAATACTGTTAGAGTATTAATTTATGAAAGATAATTATACAAATGGTTTCAAAGGTGTATAATTTGTGCCTAAATAATTAAATTACATAAACATATTTTATAAGGTTTAAAAGCAAAACAAAACTTTAAGGGCTAGGTTAAAAAAAAAGAAAAAGAAAAAGAAAAAAAAGAAGCTAATATATAGAATCAGACAATCAGTTGTGAGGACATTTGTATAAAGTAAAGTATTTTTATGTGTTTCATTAGGTGAAACTTTACAGTTTCAGTCCTTGAGCTTTGTGAAAGTGACATATTATTATAATATGTGATAAAGTGATCTTTGTTATTTAGTTAATCCTCAAATATTCACTTTTGTTCTTAGAGTTATCAAAATAACTATCTTTGTACAAGTTTGTGGAATTTACAACTTTAGTCCTTATATTTTCAAAAGTGACACTTTTAGTCATTGTAAAATGTATATTTACATTTATAGTACCCATATGGCCATATCATCAAAATAGTCAATAAAAGGACATAATCATTCTGTTTATACTGTTTTGACACCAAGTTTGCATAAATTACAGTTTTGGTCCTTGTAGTTTGTATACATTGCAAGTTTAGTCCTTTATATGTAAAATGTTCATTTTTGACCCTTATACCTCCAAATTTACACAAGTGACCCAAAATAGTTTATATTTACTGTTGGTAACCTCAAGTTACAGAATTCACAGTTTTAACCCATAGTTTTCAAAATGGCAGTTTTGGCCCCTCAAGTTTACATAATTTGCACTTTTAGTTCGAAATGCATTTTTAGCAAAAGTGATCATTTCCTATTACTTATCTTGTTTCCAGAAGTTCAAATAAGCTCATAAAATAGCTTATCAACTTATAAAAGCTTATTTTTAGTTTAATGGGCTTAGTGGCCCGTTAAGACCCATTAGGTGAATTTTAGTGTATGTGAAAACTGGTTCGAGGGGCTGAGCTTTGGGGCTTAAAAATACATCAAATGAGTTTATTTTGGTGAGTTATAAACATGACCTGGTTGATTAACTTATAAGGAAACAAGTCGAGCTTTTAGTTTGCCATATTATACGATTATAAGTAGCTTTTATAGTTCATTCCTATGTGGCGTAGGCTGTTTCCGTGGTGTGTTATAACTTGGTGTATATTTGATATGGCCAATCAATAGTTTACATGTGTGATATCACAGGTTTGTTTGTTAGAGTGAGTGTGTAACAAAGGTTTAAACACGTTCTTAGCTATGTCGTGAATCAAGTGGGTGTATGTGACTAGCTTAGGCTTAACGTGAGACAAAAATAAATATAGAGAAGCTTGTAGGGTTCGAGCATGTTATGATACGATTCAAAAGGTTTCAAAAAAATAATACCAAGTGTTGGAATAAGGACTTACGACACCACAAGGGTGGGAAGAAAATACGATTGTGGAATTTCAAGTCGTGGTGAGGGCTTCGCGACATGTCCATTCCACAACAACGGCTTGAGAGTTACTTTTCCACGACCTTGGTTGGCACTAACAACTCAGCTCTTCCTCTCGTTCATGTCACAGTAGGATAGGTGACTTATGAGGTTTTGTATTTCGTATGGCAGAAAGCAAAAAGAAATTTGAGTATTTGTGTGTTAAAGGTGAAGGTGTGTGTGAGATTATACGTATGATGTAGATTGCATGGATTGTTTAGGAGACAAGAATATATTCGAATGTGATAAGGGTGTCAGGATGAGATAACATGTTGGTCAATTTGTCACATGGGATTGTTTGTTAGCTCGATTATGTATTTTATTACAAAAGAGTCGGTTGATTTTTGTATTGTGAGTTCACAGGAAACAAAAGATAAGAATGTGAATGTGAGTGAATTTAGTGTGTGTATGTATACGTAGGATATAAGGTGCATGGGTTCCTTTCTTGTTACCTCTCGTACATCAGGAATAAAAGGAAGGAAGCAAAGTAGTTTTTGTGCTTGTGGTTTTTATTTGTGAGGTGTACGTAGGATATATATATATATATATATATATATATATATATCGAGACAAATAAATTGAGCTAGGGCACGTCTTTGAGTTTGGTGACTTGTGAATCACTTAGAAACACTTAAGAACTCATTTGAGAGTGTTTAGAACTTGTTAGAGTCAATGGCAACGCGTTTGATGAGGCGAAAAATGATCCGTTTTTAGGGGGTCATTTAAGCCCGAATCCGAATTTATTTGATCAAATATTGCCCTAAATCGTTCCTTTTGTGATTTTAGGTACTTTGGGAGTGAAATTTGGAAAAGGAAGCAATTCGGACGTTTTTGGAGCATAAAAGTGAAGAAAACGCCAAAGTCTTAATTTTCCAAGCTGGGAACAGTAGGTGACGGCGTCAAGAGCAAAACCTTGACGGCGTCAAGAGCAAATTTCATGAATTTCCATGACGATCCAGAACAGATTTGACGGCGTCACGTAGGAAGGGCGTCAAGAGTAAAAGAGTCATGACGGCCTGGAAGTATATAAGTCTTAACGGCGTCAGAAGTAGATCTAGGCAGTCCGAGAAGAGTTTTGGCGGCGAGGTGACGGCGTCACATTGTTTGTCTTGACGCCGTCAGACCTATTTTTCTATATATAGTTTTCTAATTTTCACACATAAAAGAGAGAAGTTTTGGAGAAACCCTAAGTACGATTTTGGTGCAACTTTTACAGGTTTTTCAAGGGTTCCAAACCCTTGATACCTTGCATTGTAATTGAGATAAGTGTTCTTCTAATTCAATCAATATGTCTATGTGTTGGTTGTCTATATCTTGTTCTTGTCTCAATTCCATTATGCTAGGCTAGATCTCTTTTGTGTTTGCTTAGATCTAATGAAACCTAGATATTGATTATGTGTTGATTACTTGTTTATTCTTGTCTTGGATGAATGATTTATATGTTAGGCTTAAGAAAACTGGCAGATCTTCAAATGGTAACATGGTTGAACGTCTTAAGAAACATGAACCGAGGCGTACTAGGTCTTTATTGGTTGTATTTAATGCATGAGCCACTGTTTACAATCCCTATAGTTGTGTTGGGCATGGTGTAGGAGGAGATAGGAGCTCATAGAATTGGGGAGTTATGTATGCGACCCCATGAATGGTATTAAGGAATACGATCCGTCATCCATGCAATTATAACAAGTAATTAACGTGTAAAAGATATCTAGGGAGTAGTGAAATCTAAGTAAACACATTTTCTCCAATTACTGCTCACAACCTTAGTATAATTAGTTTAATTTCATTTCTAGTATTTTATTTTGATTGCATCTTAGTTTTGGGTTAGTTGAATAGCAACTAATTCCGCCCACTCTTCCAAAACACCGAGATTTTAATTGCTTTCCATAAAATATAAAAACACAAATAATCATCCCTCACCTTTAGAACTAGTAATTAGGTTTTCTAATCCTAGCGACACTATTCCTAAGCTGAACGATCAATCCCCCGGTACTTGTCACTATACTATACTACAACGATCAGGTACACTGCCTGGTGGGGGTTGTAAGCTTCTCGAGATCCCTCGAGAGGTAAAGCCTGTTGCGATTCCCACGCATCAGCGTTTAACACAAAATGACCAATGTTGAGTACGTTTGGATAGTGTTGTGCCCTCGAATAGCTTTGTACGTATTTCATATATACGTATAAATCAAAAGTAGCTGTTGATCTTGATTCTTCGGAATGTGATGAATCGAGTGATGCAATTTATTTAGTACCTCATATGTATAGATTTCAAATAAAACACCCAAAGTAAACGTGTGTTCATATATGTATTCGTATAATATAATTGGTTTTGGGTTGGGCTTGTGTTGGGCTTATGATTCGTGGTTCAAGTGAGTTTTGATATTTGATCCGTTTGGTTTGTTATGGATTTCACTTCGTGGGCTAACATTTGTGGGGCCCACTTTAGGACAATGTGGGTCCTATAAGTGTGTATTATAACTCGTATTCGTATTGTGGGGTCCACTGAGGTGAAAACCTCATAGGTGGGTATTGTGAGTTTCCACTGAGATGTAAATCTCATATGTGGGTATTGTGGGTTTCACTGAGATGCCAATCTCATGTGTGGGCATTGTGTGATCCACTGAGATGTAAATCTCATATGTGGGAGTTGTGGGTTCCACTGAGTTGTAATTCTCATATGTGGAAGTTGTGAGTGCAAAGTGTTGCACTTGTGATCAAAACTGATCCATAGTTACGTTGTGCCTTGTCCAGGTTGTTGTGGGTTGCGTGTGAGCTCATTCTAGATAAGTGTAAATCACATAGCACGTATTGATTCAGAGTTGCATAGCGTAAGCAAAAGTTTAAAATTTTGCCTAAAAATGGGTGCATGAACAGTAACATATAATTACTTCATGATCAGTGTTTCCTATTAACCGGGGTTTTTCACAGGATATTACAAGAGCCGACCCGACAGTCCTTCGGTTGAGTTTCGGTTTTGATTTTTGATGATTTTCAGTTTCGGGTCAGTTCTGTTCGGTTCGGTTCGGCACAAAACCGACAAAAACACACACAAACACACAAGAACCGAACCGACGTATTGACATAAAAACGAACCCAACCGACCATATTCGATTCGGTTACGATTTTGGTTTTCCATGATTTTTGGTTTTTAGTTTTGTCGGTTCGAGTCAGGTCGGGTCGGTTTTACACGATGCTAAGCCTATTACTATATATATACTAAAAGGCAGAAACGTTACTGTAGTACTGTAGCATCTACAGTGCTTATAACAGTACCACGTGCTTTTAATGATTGTACTTTAGCGCTTAAAAAGATTGTTCGAAACAGTATAAACAGTGCTTATAACAGTACATGAACAGTGCTTATAATAGTTTTTACATCTAAAGTTACATAACAAAATAAACAGATAAATATAACAAATCATAGAAAGAAACATTACAATTCCGACAAAAAAAAAGTGTCGATGGCCGCAAAAGCTGAAGATTCCGGCGATCCTGCAGTGGTAGATCTGAAATAAAATGTCAAAAAAAATTATATAAAGCTCGAAAAACAAATAAATTTGGCAGATCTACAAAAAAAAAATTTAAAAATCAGATTTATTAGAAAACCAAAATATCATATTTTACCAAACAACCAAAAACATCATATTCGTAAAAAATACTTTAAAAAATTCAGATTTGTTAAAAAAAACTAATATAAGAAAACTTAGATTAAAAAAAAACATAAATTTATTAAACTCAGTGAGTCACGCAACTCGGATCGAGTCCGAACGAGTGGATGGTAAACCTTTTAGATCCACAAGGTTTCATATCAAAACAAAAGGTTTTACCAAACGAGATAAAGAAAGTAGTGGTGGTGAAACGGTGTGATGGTGGCGGCTGTGGTGCGCCTACGGGTACTAAACGTGCTCCAATAACTCCTAAATGCTCCAGAAATAACCATGGGGTCAAGATCTACGAGTACGTGAAATTTCGGGGTAGTCAGAATTTGGCCGGACGGCGGTGTAGCGGCCGGTAGGGTTCCGGAATGGTAGATAGTGTGTGTGTGTGTTATTATGAGGTGAGAGAGAAAGTGTGGTTTATATATTAATAAAGGGAGGGGCAAAACTTGGACAAAACAAAGTGGAGGGGTGTGCAGTAAATGTGGGGTGGAGGGGGTGATGGTGTAAATAAGTGAAAAAATTTAAATATTAACCGCGGAGCCCATTTGACATACAAAACGGATACGAAAAATTACGAGAGTTGCGCCATTATTCTTAAATAATTTTTCTAATAAAAACGAGTATAAATACCCTTAACTTTCTCTAAGTTATTTATTTGGCAAATTGATTTATTTCGTGCTTTCTAGATTATGCCTACTTTTGAAACATACACTTTTGAAACGCAAAACCTCCCGCAACAACGCGTATATAAAGGAATATTGCACACGTTTACTGTTATTGAATTCAATTAGAAACCAGGTCACGCATACCGAATCAAACAGATTTTCAATATATGTTAATATTTTGTGTGAAAATGCATAAAAATGAAAAAAAAAAAAAAAAAAAAAAAAAAAAAGTCGCAAAACACTCCCGTAGCAACGCGCGGGTTACCCCGCTCGTTATGCCTAAACTAACGAAAAAAAACATATAAATACCAAAAAGTCAAACCCCAAGTCTCATGTTTCATCCACGTCATCATCATGTCCATTCAACCACCACCTCACCCCACCCGCCGCCGCCGCCCCAAACCACCACCCCCACCACCATCCCACCACCACCAAAACCCTAACCCTAACCCTAACAGTTCACAATTCAATATAGACACAATGAAAACCGTCATAAACTCAGGCACACTCAAATCAATGACACACAGTTGGCTCTCATCTTGGCTAACCACATTTAATAACAGTACTAATGAGTCTGACCATATTATAAACACTATTAGTAAGTTAGAGTTTATTCCGTTAGTAGACGGCACGTATACCTCGCTTTCCGAGGGCGTAATTTGGTTAAGTATCGATAAGGACTCGTTTCGCGCATTCGAGAAGCTTTACTCGAGGCTGCGTGTAGTGGATAACGCGCTTTTGAATAGTAGTGAGAATGTGAGTGAGGTGTTAGTTAGGTTAGGTGTTAGGCGTTTTTCGTTAGACGAGGTTTTGGAATTTAGTATATTGCCGTTTATTTGCGGTGAGACGACGGCTAGGGAAGTGATAGTCGAGTGTCTTTTGTTTGTTATGTGTTGTTTTGATGAGGTGACGAATAGGGATGAGATTGTTTCACGTTTGTGTAAAGATGGATATGTTTGGACTAGTGACGGGTGTAAGCGTTTAGGTGAAGTGGATGTTCATTTTGGGAAGGAGTACAGGAATTTGGTTGATATGTGGAAGTTGGTAAGTGGGACGGAGATGAAATGGTACGAGGTTGAAGTTGGGTATTTGGAACATGAGGTTATAAGATCGTCGCCGGATGGGAAGATGAAGTTGAGAAAGTTTTTGGAGAAACTGGGAGTGACGGATTTTGTGAAGATAGTGAAGAAGGATATTGAGGCGAAGCGTGAGAATGTGCGTAAGTATAAGACGTTAGATTATGATTCTCATGAGTTAAAGCATTTGTTGTCACATGTGTCGTTGAATGGTGATAGGGAAAAGGGTAGGTATTTTTTAGAGGTGATTGATTCGTTATGGGTTGAGTATTTTAGTGAGAAGAGTACGAGTTTTGGTTACGTTGATGGACAAAAGAAGGCGTTTAAGTGTTCTATTAAGGAAATATTTCAGGGTGTTCGGTGGTTGGCTTCTAGTTTGGATGATCAACTTCATTTTCCGAAAGATTTGTACTATAATTGTCAGAATGTTCGCAAAGTTTTTGGTGACCGAGCGCCTTATGCTATTCCAAAGGTAATAATCTTTGAAAAAAGAAGCAGCTGCTTTGTTTATAGTTGTGTACCTGTGTCCTTTCATTCCATCTTTTACGTGTTAAAATAATTAAGGCTGCATATTCATAGTGTTATCTTTATTAAATGCGAAGAATTTAACGAAATGTTTGTTAATTTTGAATCGAATTTTGGTTTCAATCCAATTACTATATTGGTTAAGCTAGTATAGTAAAATTAATCATGGAATTATATAAACCTAGATGATTTTTGCAATAGTAACAAACCCCTTGTAAGCTGATTGGGGTTTATATGAAGATATCCAAATCAGTCATTTTGCAAATCAAAACTGCCTAGAAGAGATATGTTGTGCGAAAAAATCAAAGTACTTTAATACTGTTGAATTCTTCACAGGAATTAAGAAGCTTAACACCTTTTGGGCTGATTGGTTAACAATTCGATTTCCTCTTGTATTGTATGTATGATTGTGTAATCATTTACTCTAGTTCCTTGCTTGCTCGTTTGCATAAGTGTAAGAGAATGACACTTTGCTGTTGAAAAGGGTGATTCGTTTAGCATTGCATGTGTTGCTTTATCACATGAAAAATTGGCTTAGATCGCTACCTATAGAAATCCAATGGAGTTAACAAGGACAGCCAGTTGTATTGTGTAGCTTGCAAAGAAACCAAATTACAGGTCATTTTTTGTAAAGTAAGTTTGCAGTCCCACATCGGACAAAGAAACAAACATTTACTTGGTTATATACCTTAGTGAATATGCTTCACAAAAGTTGTGATTAGCACATTTGTGTTAGATTACATTGAAACCCGTAGGTATAATATTATTATTGACCACTATATATAATAGTGAAACCCTAATACCCAAAACCCACAAACCGGGCTTGGGCCTAATTATCCACTAACACTCCCCCGCAAATCACGAAAGCTCGAGCTGGAGTAGTAAACTAAGAAAGCAAAATAAAACAAGAAACCAAAATAAAACATCGTCTCGGGAATTGATACCCTGGATTCGACATAAAAATCAAAAACAAACAATTAAATAACGAAAACCGGTCGACAACACACGTGGTCGACAAACAAACAAAGCACCCGTCGACAACTCTTGGTCGACAAACAGAGATCGTCGACAACTCTTGGTCGACAAACAAAAACTAACAATTAAATTTTTTTTTTTTTTTTTTTTTTTTTTTTTTTTTTTGGTGTGTATTATACATATAAAACAAATGAAAAGCAAATGGATAATATTATTTGTTTTGAGATCCCTAAGTAACTTCAGAACCTTGTCCCACGGACTATCTTTCATATTCATAGCAAATTCGCATAACTACTTTGTATACACTTCAACACCCCGTTGTAAATCAACCCCAATAAATACTTACAAATCCCCATCTTCCACCATCAAACTAACCTATCATAAAAGCAACCGAAACATCAAATCTATACCAGCCAACCATGACTACTAAACTACCAATCTGGAACGAAGATCTGAACCACTAGTGAACCACAGCGACACTACATTGTTTATTGAAAGTCCTTGTGTGTTGGAGTTATCTTCTCATGCTAAGGTGTTGAAACATGATACGGTAGTGATGGTGGCACTGATAAAAAGGTCAACAAAATACATGTGTTAGTCAATTACCTCAAGCTATAAAGTCTCGGAATTGGTGGAATCTTTGAAGGTTGCTGGAATAAAGATGGTGACAAAGATTGGTAGTTTTATTATTAAAAAAAAAGTTATTGTTGTTTTATATTTGTTTATTAATCGATTGTTCGTACAGCTTTGTTACCAGTCGACTAAAGTTGACCGTTGGTACCAGTCCCTAAAGTCGACCGTTGGTACGGTGTTGTTACCAGTCGACTTAGCCGACCGTTGGTACCAGTCGACTAAAGTCGACCGTTGGTACGGTTTTGTTACGAGTCGACTAAAGTTATGTTTTTATTATGTTAATGTTTTTCTTTTTCTTGTTTAGTTTATTACTCCAGTTCGGGCTTTCGCGATTTCGCCGCTCGAACTGCGGGAGAGTATTAGGGAATAAATAGGCCCAAGCCCGGTTTGTGGGTTTAGGTTATCTAGAGTTTTACCATTATAAATAATGGTCAATAATAAAGTAATACCTACGGGGAATTATGTAGTCTAACACATCTCACAACTGGGAAGATAGGAGAAATTGTCGATTTCAGATACTTTCCTGAAAACCTTGGTGACGAAATTGTGAAATGGGCCAACGAGGTTAGAGAATCGGAACTACCTAATGATATAGTTATTGAAGGTAAGGATGATAACAAGGAGTACATCGAAGTTAAAGCAACCTCACTCGCACGGAAGGACTGGTTTTGTATAAGTGTAAGAGAGTGGCAATTTGCTGTTGAAAAAGATAATTGTTTTAGCATTGCACGTGTTGGTTTATCAATTGGCTAAGATCGCCATCTATAGAAATGCAATAGAGTTAACAAGGCCCGCCAGTTGTGTAAAGAAACCAAATTATGGGTCATTTTTTAAGAAACTAAGTTTGCAGCCCCACATCGATCAAAGAAACTTGTTGTTGGTGTGTCATCCTTGATGGTGTTAAATGCAAGAATTTATTACCATCTCAGATGTTTCAGCCCATAATGAATAATGTAAGTTCTCAAACTTTTTTTTTCACACCTTACTACAATTAATAATATTTAGGATTTTGCTAACAAGTGATTAACAAGATGTATTTTATTACATGGTCATGAATAAATGATTATGATTGGTTGACAATTCCGAAAAAGATGAGCACAATCCCGAAATATATGGAACAACAAAAACAATTGATTGTGATTGGATGATTCAAATCATTACAATTAATTGTAGTAAAAATAAACTTGTTAAGCGCATCCCTTAGGGTTGTCGTTAGCAAAACCCATTTGATCTAATTTTTTTCACACCTTACTAAGATTAATAATTTTTAAACTAAAAAAGTGCAGTTTAAATATATTTTGCTTTGTAACGCAGTTTAGGAAACTTCAGCTATCTATAGGGTGAACAAAGTAGTAAGAGTTGCACCCAAAAGTCCTTCACTGATAGCGAAAATGATACTGCAAATACCAAGCTAGCTTGATCGATAATTAGCTTTTGTAAATTAATGGCCTTGTATATAATATTAAGAAGCTTTTTGTTGCTACAATGAATTTTGTAAACCATTGATAGTTGCAACAAAATGTAGAGTGTTTCTAATTAAGATATTCATGTTATCGGTTACATAGCATATGTTTTGGATATGGAGCTTTAATTACACATGACATGGTTAAGTTAGAGATAATCTTCTATACCAAATATCATGGCACTTTATGTTTGGTTTTAACCTCTAATATATATCACCAACGATTAGGCTAAACGTATTAAACACACGAGAAAAAAAAAGCAGTTACAAAAAAAAAAAAAAAAAAAAAAAAAAAAAAAAAAAACCCTCGAATATTTAAGGTGTCTCAGTCCATCTATAACATAATTGACTTATCTTAAAGAGTGGCAATTATCATTTTTGAGTCAAAACATAAGTTAGAGATATCGATCATTTCTGATAATAAACTGGATAAACTACAAAATTCGCTAATATAATTTTTTCATATTGTGAGAAACCATTTTTATTGAAGCTTTTGGCTTGAATCATCACTAAAAGACCATTAGTATAACGAAAAACATCTTCGAGGGTTGATCTACGCAAAAAGTTTGACGAAAAGTCGGGCAATATGTTTATAAATTTCCAAGAAGCAACATTGTTGATAATTGTGTCATTGTGTGCATATACCGCAAGTACTCCAGTTAGAGCCAATTAAGATATTCCAAAATGGTAACCAACAAAATAGTAGCAAACTTGAAAAGCATAAAAGTAGCAAACTTAGAGATAAGCTTTTAGATATCAGCTCAAATTAAATGGAAGAAAAGTAGCATAGTTATGATATGCTCAAAGTTACAAAGGAAGAAACAATGCATGTACTTCATTACTTGCTATTGTACTTTTAGAATGCATGAACTTAGATTGAAGAGGTTTAGATGATAATGTTTTCCGAAAGCATAGCCTTAGCCTTTGCCTTGTCTTGTATATAAAACAAGTTTGGATGTGGTGAGTGGATAAAAATGTGAACTTGTGGCTTTTTGTATAAAAGTTCTGAAAATAAAGATTGGGTATAAATCCTTGAAAATGGTTTTGCATATTGTACTTTTAGATGTCCCACATTGTTGGATGATGTAAAACAAAAATATTTTATAACTAGATACACTTTTTGTTAATATAGAAGATGTAAAATAACTTTCAATACTGTTTTTCACGGTGTATGAAGAGGTTGAGACGTAGACAACCTTATCCCTACATCTTACGATTTTACTAAAAGTAGAAAATGACTTCTGGCCTTATAAGGGGTTAACCACTTCATCCAAGCTTTACTCTCTCAATATGGAAGATGTGCAAATGTATATTATAATAAAATGTTGTGTCAATATAATATACGATATTCTCATTCTACTTTCGTTAATTTTTGTAATTTGCTTTATAGAACTAAATGTCAAAAGTTTTTGACAATACATACGTTGAATATTCTCATAAGATAATGTTCAAAATAACATGCAATACATACGTTGAATATCATGAACAAAAAACTTTTGAAAACATGAAAAAGTTAATGAATGATACAAGTTAGTGACGATAGAATATACTACAAGTTTGTCAAACTAATGGTATACCACCTGGCCAATAACATAATATTAATAACTTAACCAACTCACATGACTTTAGTATATAAGCTATCGAGTTTTTCTCTCTACAAGCTATGTGGGCGATTAGAAAGAAGCTTTTATCAAAAAGTGTATCTAACAAGAGTAAAACTATTCACTTTTTAAAGCCACGGATCTTTATTCATCTCCACTCAAACTTTAAATCCACACCTTTTACCAATGAATTTATCAAACTTTTTTTAGTAGTATGTAATAATCAATTGCTAGCGTATTTGGCAGCTAAAAAAAAGGAAATATGTTTTATGATGATACATTGATCGATTCACAGGTCCAATTGATGAATCTTGATTGCCGAACTTATGTGTTTATCTGTAACACTCAAGAAATAAAATTTATCGTTAAAATGTATATGGGGTTTTCTCCCTATAATACACTCCGACGATCAAGTCGGTATCGAATATCATATTTTACCGAAGATTTAGTTCTTTAAATTCACACCTTTTACCAATGAATTTAGCATGATTATTCACTAGTATTTAGCAGCTAAAAAACCAGGCAACATGATTTACTTATTGTTGCGTGTATTATTTCTCTTTTTTTGGGCTAACAAGCCAAAATGTAAACATATATACGGTGTGTTCTTCATAATACTACACCCTTACGGCTTTTACTGGAGTCGTAATGTACATGGTACAATTCAACACCATTTGTGTATCAGCTTTTACAAATAGTAAGGTGAACACTTTTTATGGGACGGAAGAAGTACGTATCTTTAGACTTCACCATAATTTTTTTCATAAATAATGTTGCTTTTTTCAAATGTTTTGTTATTTAAGGCTTATATATGCAATGCATTACTCTATGTATATCAACTTCAATTATAATGTATATCGTTTGTCTGTTGTTAGAACCTTTTATTTATTTTGTATTAAAGATACTTATTTCTAGAAAGCTACTAAACATTAAGAAATAAAAATTAAAATAGAAATTTTTAAAAAGCTAAAAAAAATCAAGAAGGTACACATTACATAAAACATTTTATATAATATGAACGTTCTTGATAGTCTAATAAATGTGTTTGTAATTATAAATTGTATATGTTTTACATCACGCACCGATGTGGGACAACTAGAAATACAATGTGTAAGATCTTTTTTCATAAAATTTACACACAAAGCCAGACGTTAACATTTTTATCCACTCACATGTACACCTCCAAACGAGTTTTATATAGCGAAAATTACTGCAGAGGGCTCTGCAGTAATGTGTTGCCTTTTTTGAGGCGGGTTTTTTTTTTTATTCCCAAAAAGGCCACATATTTCGCTGCAAAGTGTCCCAGAAATTTAATATCAACACGTGTCAGCATCTCGTAATTTTTAGAAAAAAAAATTATAAAAAAAATGTATTTCACATACCCTTTGCAGCGAAATACACTGCAAAGGGTCCCACCACTCACCACACTTCTTTTTTGGGCCCACCCGAATATTAAAAAAAAAAAAAAAAAATTGTATTTCTAGTTGAATATGCAGCGAAATATGACATTTGGGCCCCACCCGAATATTAAAAAAATTAAAATTTTGTATTTCTAGGCTATGATGCAGCGAAATACCTTTTACTGGGCCCCATGTTAATAAAAAAAATTATTTATGTATTTCTAGGCTAGGATGCAGCGAGATATATGGGGTTACGACAAGTGTCACGCAACAATCACTAAAAACAAAAAACGTATATCGAGTATTGTTTGCAGCGAGATTACATCGGTAACTAGCAAAATAACCGAGAATCCGGTTGATTGACAACACAATTACTCACCGGAGTAAATATCTGTTTCTTTACAATTTTTTCATACGTTAAAAAAAATTTTTGGTAAGTTTTTCTTGAATCTCTCTCGAAAATAATACGAGGCAAACTAGTTTTTTTGGTGGTTGTTTTTGGTGGAGTATTGTTGTTTTTGTGTTGTTGTCGTGGTAGTGGTGTTGTGGTGTTGGTGCAGCTGCTGTGATTTTGAGTGTCGTGGTAGTGGTGTTGTGGTAGTGTTGTTGTCGTGGTAGTGGCTGGTGTGTTGTGTTGGTGGTAGTGGTGTTGTGTTGTTGTTGGTGGTAGTGTTGTTAGGGTGGTGTTGGTGCTGTGGTAGTGGCTGTGTTGGTGGGTGTGGAGGGTTTGTTTGTTATTCGGTTACTTCAAGAGAAACAGTGGGACAGGTGAAGTAAAGAGGAAGGGGGCGTGAGTTTTGGAGTGAGGATATTAGGGTTTCTACTGTTGTGGTGTTGGTGGTTGTGTTGTGGTGCTGTTAGTGTTGGTGGTTGTGAGGTGTTGTTATTATGCCGCAAAATAATGATGTTCCGGTAAATATCAACATTTGTTCTTTTAAATTTTTTTTATTTTGATCCTTATTTGTGTAGTTAATACGTATATGTTTATTATATGTTTTATTAGGATTTTGCCGTTGATCTTACATGTAGAAGTAAGCTAAAGTTGCTTCATGAGATTAAGCGAAATTTTAGAAATACAAATAAGGATGCCATGTTTAGGCGAACGTGTTTTGGATGGTTGTTTGATTTAGCAGAAATGCAAGAAACATGTATCCTTCTACATTATATTAGTTTATGTCAAGAGGAACTTGCCCAGGGAGACACGAATGTCGTTCCCTTGACGTATCATGTAAGAGGGTACGAGTTAAAATTCGGTAGACAGGAGTTTTGCCTCGTAACGGGCTTACGTTTTGGGATTGAATTTAAAGAATTTTTAGAATGTCGTCCTACTCCATTTAGGCGACGTGTCTTTTCATCCGTATATGATGGTTCTAGCATAACTGTTGGAATGGTGCATGATAAGTTTTATAGCGAGGATTTTGATAAACTTAGTGATATTGATGTCGTTCGCTTTAGTTTAGTTGGACTGTTGGTGCTAGTGTTGTTAGGGTGGGAGTTTAACTACAGAGTTGAGAATTGGATATGGAGCTTAGTAGACAATTTGGATGCATGGAACATGTATCCATGGGGTAATGTTGTATGGAGAACGTTGTACGATCAGTTAGCTGGCGCGGTTGATAAACGTCTTGAAGCTTTTTATGTGAAACCGCGACCACCGCCCGATGCTAAGGGTAAAGCAAAAAACCCTAAGTATACGTTGATGGGGTTTCAATGGGCTTTTAAGGTGCGCTTATTGATATTTTTGTTATTTATGTTTATTTATAATGTTAAAGAAATTAATCAATTAACTTTGTTTTTAGACTTGGATATTGGAAACTTATAGAGTCGGGGCTGTTAATTATTTTACTCGTGAAGACCGCTATCCTAGAGCGTGTGCTTGGGGTTTTAGGAGGAGGTTTAAACGCATTGTGCTCGATGAATTTTTGGTGAGTTGTTATTTAAGCATGCCCTTTACTCGTTATATATAATTTATATGAAATGAAATTTATTGTTCGATATTTTATATGTATACCCTAACAATATTGTTTTATATATATATATATATATATATATATATATATATATATATATATATATATATATACTTTATAGGTAACACAACCTATTATTAGGCTTTTCCCCGATGAGCGTGAGCGTAACGAGGATTGGTGGGTTCATAGCTTGACATACTTTGAGGGTCGTTGTACCCAACCACCGCCATTACCCCCTCCCACGGACCCTTATAGCCGAGACGACGTTCCGGAAGAGTTATATCGAAAACTAACGGAATACGAGGAAAAACATAAGCACTTTGAAGCTCTGAACGATAAAGTAGAACAACACGAGAAGCTGATCCAACAACTATTAGGTTACATGCAGGTATTTTTTTATTTTCTAAATTTGAAGCGTATACATAGATTAAATAATAGTTGTTTATTATTCCGTTATAAATTTAGATGCAGACCAAGCAAATGGGTGTTAGTGGATTTACAGGGTTTCCGAATACACAGGTATATTTTGTTTTATTATAAATTTTGTTATTGTACTATACTTTATATATTTTGTATGACATTATTTTTTTTTTGTTTCATAACTGAATAAACATTCTAATATTGTATGTAGGGCTTCGGTCATGCTAGTGAAGCATTTCCGAATACACATGTATATTTTGTTTTATTATAAATTTTGTGTTACATAAAAAAATGATTAAAAGAACTTACTAAACATTATAATATTCTATGTTGTGTTTTGCGCAGGCTAGTTCAGCATGTCATGGTCCGCCGAATAGTTCTTTCTTTCGCGGGATGTCTCATTTGTCGCCACAGGTGGCCTCACAGTTTACTATGCCTTCTGTTACCCCTATGCAACAACAAGGATTTGCACCGTGGTCAGGTATTAATATGCATGAAGCAGGTACATCAGAGGCCCCTGTACGTAGCCGTGTCAACACGGTAAAGTCATTATATACCTTTTTCCAACTTACTTGTATATTTTGAATTATGTGCGAGTAACAAATGTTTAATTCGCTTTCTTTTCATCAGCGGACTTCGCATAACAATGCGACCTCGTACACCCCTATCCCACTACAAGGATTTTCACCGTGGTCGGGCAAGAATATGCAAGAAGATGGTCCAACACGTGGCACTGTACCTAGCCATGTCATCCCGGTAAATTCACACGTTCATAAATATATATTTTTTTTGCAAAATTACTTGTATAATTATAAGCACGTGCCACTATTAAATGATGATTTATTTGTGCCAGGCTGTCATGAATCGAGAGAAGCGGGATGTCCGTCCTGGACCTTGGCATAAGGATCCTTACAAGCCTATGCCAGATACTACTCCCATGCCTAAGAAACGGGTTGGACGGAGGAAAAATATTGACGATCCTAATGAGAACGAAGTTGTGGTTACACATGCTGCATATACCGGCAACTTTATTACGTTTTATAACGTCGACCCTAATAAGGTAATTGTAACATTACTTGATTAAATTATTTAAAGTGATTAACAAGTTTGTTTTGATATTGATATTGTATTTTATTTTCTGTAATTTAGGTCAGGCGGTTTCCTAATAATTATCCTAACTTAAACACTTTCTTGCTAAAACCCGAATATATTTTTTTGGACTGCCACACAAAGGGTAATCGTATGGAACCAAAGTTTTGGGTAGACCTACTCCCTTTTAACTTTCCTGGTAACTATGATGGCTGGTTGTGTGATGATGTAAGTTTATTACTAAATGTTTACATTTTATTTGTGAAATCTTATTCAAATGATGCCCAATAATATATATATATATATATATATATATATATATATATATATATATATATATATATATATATATATATATATATATATATATATATATATATATATATATAATTTTTTTTAATTAAAATAGCATATTAATGCGTGGATGGAGCTGCTAATACGAACGAGGAGAGATGGTGATGAATGGACAGTGGCGAAATCTACACTTGGAGCTACGCATGCCGGTAGTAATATCTTCATACTTACCACGGATAGGGCGTTGCAAGGAACCTTGAATGGGCAGACACGTCCGTACCCTTGTTGGTCAACGGTGAATACGGTAAGTATTTGTGTTTAATAACTATAATAAGTTTAGCATTTAATAAGTTTAGCATTTTATAAGTTTAGCATTTTATAAGTTTACATTATTTTATATTTTATTTTGTAGGTGTTTATGCCAATACATTGCGAAGGGAATCACTGGGTCGTTGGTGTGATTAGTCTACTTTGGTCAACCATTTCGGTTTTTGACTCGCTGCATAGTGACGATCGAAAGGATAGGTTGCACCAACACATTGTTTCATGGACCGAAGTTCTCAACGAATACTTGACTGAGCAACGGTATTTTCAGGTTACTAACCGAGCACCCTTTAACTTCGATTTCACCTACAACGATAGCCAAAGTTGGCGTTTTTTGACACCTCAACAACAAAATGGGATGGATTGTGGTGTGATAACATGTTGGCTTATCACACAATTTTGTAAAGAATCTATCCCGATTCCACAGATTCCTAATGTTTCAGAGTTTTTTAAAGCTTTTAGATACACGATGGCTCATCATATCTATGCTACCCGATGCGAGGATACGACAGACTGTGGATATGATTAGCTAAACGTTAAGATTGTTTATATTTTGTACGGGTACACTTGGGTTTGTATGTATATTGTTAATATCAAGTTATAGCGTTGGTAATTAATTTTTTGTATAAGAGTTAAGCAAAACCACGGGTTAATTAGACGACAAAATAGTAAAATTTTTATTACATAAAATATCATAACAAAAGTTAAATTACGACATCACTCAAACATTTACTACATACTTATTAATTAAAAAACGGTATCTTTCTGGAAGACCCCCTCCATGTTTTTCAAAGTGATGTTAAGGTAATGGTTATGTGGTTTTGGTGTAAACACTGACACATTCTTTAGTATCAAAACAACACCGAAGTCGATAAGCTTTGCATAACCCTTTTCCTCAGCAAGGACTTTGTGATTGATTGTACCAGACATAGTTCCCGATGGATCCTTGAGTGTGACTGTTAAATCACCTAGAATATTTGGTGAACAACTCTTGACAACAGCAACAACAAATTCAACCTTCCCTTTTTTAATAAATTTCTCAATATCACCTAGACATCCCTCTACCTCGATCCCAAAAGCATCACAGTATGCAAGGGCGCTTAGCCATGGGCCACGCGTAAAATGATCATCTTTAGACGCATCCTCCATTATTTTTCTGACATATTCTTGTGTTGGCATTACAGATGAAGGGCCAACGTCTGTAATGTCTCTCAATGTTCGGAGCCTCGCCGCCTGAAGAATACCGGCTGGACCGGGTATTATCCGTGTTTCACCAATAGTAGCTTGGGTTTCTACGTGTTCATAAATGTACAAATGTGCAATAGAATTAGTGGATTCATAAGCACATGTAACAAATATACAAACATCATTGTCGTTGTTAAGCGCCACCATAGTATCCGATGGACTTAGCTTACATAACAAACTGAGTTGTATATTAGGATTCAACTCGAATTTGTTAACCAACATTTCAACCAACAATGAGTATGTCATGTCGGTGTACATAATCACACCACTCTCAACATCATTGAAATGTAGCATACATTTGAATTTCTTGAAAGAATCATCCATTAGTATTTGTGTTGGAATTATGTTTGTTGCTATTTAATATATTGTGGTTAGTGTTTTTTTAGCCGATGGATGTTGTGGATGACACACACATACACATATATATATATACACATCAATGTTAGTAACACAATACAATGTGTAACTCACATACTTTTTAACACGATATATGACAACTTTTTATGAATGTGACCAGTCACTGACAATATATATCTCACATACTTATTTACACGAAATATGACAACTTTATTCATGAATGTGACATGCATGACATGACATGTGACATGCATGACATGACATGAATGTGACGCATCACTGACAATGTGTATCTCACATATTCTTGAACACGAATTATTAAAGATTAAAGATTAAAGATTAAATGATTGAACACTGACAATGTGACCACTGATGAAATTGTTTTTTATCACATAAAACTGTACACGAAATCGTACACACAGTTTGGCATTTTCAATCTATAAATATAGACTTAGTTTATTATTTCATATACAACTTGACTAGTATCAAAGCCTTTCAGCATTTTAAATTTGTCATTCAGTCCAATAAAGTCTGATATGTCTTGTTCGGTTCCACATAACCTTAATGAAATCACGGCTTTAGTTGATCAACTAATTGCGGAGGATAGAGCTCGTCAACAAGCATTGTATCAATTAGCCATGCAATTTGAAAAGGCATTTGAAGCTAAAGATGTTTTGAGACAAGCATACCAGAAATGCCAAGACCTCCCTCCTGGAAACCGTGCTCAAATAGAGACTTTTTTGTCCGTGGAGTCAACCAAAGATTATGAGATGTATAATTCTATGTTTAGAAAAGCCGGGAAAATAGAAAAACAAGTCGAGGGGAAGTATATTTGGCTAAATGAGAAATACACTTAGCATGATTATGTTTATTTTCCGTATGTTTTAGTTTTATTCTGCTTTTCTTTTTTATAAATGTATTCCAAAAAAAAAAAAAAAAACATGTATGTTAACCATTTTCCGAGTGGTAATTTTAAAGTTTCTATGAAACATTTTTTATATTGTTCAATTGATAGTATATTAATTTGTAGTATTAAGATCCAAAGTAGAAGAGAACCTTTTATTTATTAAATATAAACGCGATACATAAAATAAACACACGAAGATTAAAACATGTAAAATTAATCCAAATAGTAGCACACCACCAAGTTGTTCTAATGCTATAACTATTTATAGAAACGAGGTTTCCATATCGATTTTTGACGTTCATGTGCTTTAGCTTCCTTATTCTCAAAGTGTTCTTGTTCCGCCCATTCAACCATTTGATCAAATGTGTAATCTGTTTGTGATATAATCTTTTTTTCATCTTCGTTGTCACTTGTGTATGGTGTTATAACATGATCCATCATTGCTGCCAAGGTAGCATTTGGGCATATATATCTTGATATAATAAAATCTACACCGACATGGTCAACGTAAATTTCCAACCGGCCTTGTGATGCTGAAATATCAAACATCACATGCATATCATAGTTGTTTCTTAGTTTCACGATTACTGAATACCCGGTGTCTGGTACTGCGTAATAAATAGCATGAATCTTCCTATCAACAATATTACACAAGTATTGCTTCAACTCTTCCATCTTCATTCTTGGAATAGTGATTTTCATCTTTCAACCGTTGACATAAATGGGGTTTCCGCCATTGCAAACCAATTGACCATTATTGTGGACAACGAAATTAAATTTGGTTTGGGTATATGGGGTAGTAGGTTTGCTTGTTTTCATCCGGCCAACTTTAAACCGGATACGCTCTTCACGTTTGTTTTTACTCTGAACCATTTGATGCAGGTACGCGACACGCTCTTCACGCTTTAATTTTGTTTCTTCTGATATGACACAACCAAATGATTCTTCCAAAGAACCATCATCTGGAATCAAAATTGTGCTTATATCAATAGGATGCTCAGAAACAAAAATTTCAAGCTCCCCAACAACTTTTGCAATGTCAAACATAACATCAAGATCATAATTATTTTTAATTTCCTTCATACCCACTAAGTTGTTGTTTTGTGGCAATGCGTAATATAGGCTGTGTACCCTTATTGGTAATTCGCTATTGAGAAAGGTAACCATATCTTGAAAATCAATTTGTGGAACATTAATTTTCGTGCATGATCCATCTTGATATGTTATTGGGTTGAATATAAACTGCCCGTTGTAGTTTACATTCAATTCGAAAGTATGGTTATTAGATGTTGACATTTGGTTATAGAAAGAAGGAAATATTTAGTTTTGTTCAATGAAACCACAAAGTGGTATTTATAGAAAACGGTAATGATAATACAACATTACAAGCTGAACAGACCCGTACTTCCTATCTAGTCAAACAACTTTTTTGAACACGAAGGTTTATCTTGAATATTCTTCTTGGTACCCACATGATTGCATTGAGCGGCCACAACGAGTGGGGATAACTCCACACGTGATCCATACACATGTAGTTTGTTTTGATTAACTTGGGTATAGGCTAATACAGTTTCGCGGTCGTCAATAACATCAGCCAAACATACGAGACCTGAATCAAGACAACAATTAGGTTTCTTTATATAAAAAAAGGTTGCGGACCTTTCATCGTAACCTAAAGAATTCGTTAATATTTTTTTCAATTGCTCTGCCGAAAAGGTTTCAATCTCAACTGGATCTACACAAGCAATTAAACCACCTACAAATTTTCTTCTAGGTGGGGAAGTGAACATTCCGTAATGGTGAAGTAGGACTTTGAATGTCATTTTAATAGCTATAGTAAGAATTTAAAAAAAATCATAAGGTTTTTATGTAATTGAAGTGCAAGAATATGGTCTATATACCCAGAAAGTCACATAAACTTCTACACGAAATATGACAATTATTAAAGTAAAGTGGCCAGTGATGTGACAGCTGATGCGACGAGTGATAGGAAATTTCAAAGTCACATAAACTTCTACACGAAATATGAAATTTAACTATGAGAAGTTTAGTGCCACATATAATTGTACACGAAATATGAAATTTAACTATGATAAGTTTAGTGTCACATATAATTGTACACGAAATATGACAATCGAAACAGTGACTTTATAAAAACACACACGCTTACTAAGCCAACTATATATAACACAACAACAACTTGATGTGCATACACACTTTCACACACAAAAGAAAAACAAATTTGAAATGAGTTGTAAAAAAATAAAATGCAGGTTACATTATCATGATATAGATCGTGGTGTCATAATTTATGATGATGTAACATATTCCGGGTTAGTTAATATGGTGATGAGCAAGTTTAATTTGAACCATAATGACCGGGTTAATTTAAAGGTTAAACTTCCTTCAATTGACTCTCTACTCGATATTACTGATGACAACGAGGTAATTTTTATGGTTGAATGTGCTTTACAGTCTCCTAGTGAAATTGTAGAATTGTTTGTTTCACAAACAAAAAATTTTGAAGCTACAAAATCTTTTAATACAACCCAGCAAGTGCCACACTTTCATAACTTTTTTTCATCAACAATAGATGAACACATTGGCTCAGCTAGTGATGTTCCATTTATGTATGCCGAAAAAGATGATTTTCAAAACAATGACTCTGGTTATAAACATGAGGCCAATTTCACAAAAACGGACTCATCATTTGCTTTCAATTCGAATAACGAACAAGAAGATGATTTTCTAAACAACTACTATGCTTATAAAAATGAGGCCAATTTCACAAAACCTGGGTCATCAAGTGCTTTCAGTTCATATAACGAACAAGAAAATGATTTTATAAGTATTGACTCTGGTTATAAAAATGAGGCCAATTTCACAAAACCAGGGTCATCTTGTGCTTTAGGTTCGGATACCGAACAAGAAGATGAGCCAAGTAATACTTACTTGGATTTAAATAATCAACCGCAACCCATTCACCAAAATTGGACAAATTGTTTTAAACATATCCCCCAAGTTCCTGAAACACCACTTTACAAGTCAAAACCATTTTCTACAGAGGTTTATGATAAAGAAAATAGAATAAAAGTCAACGAGCTTTTTTTAGATAGGGCTACGTTAGACATGGAATATAGGTTGAAATCTCTAGAAGATGGTTTTGAATTTGTTTCCAAAAAAAGTAATCCGAGTACGCATAGTGTTAAATGCGTTCAACATGGAAAATGTGCATGGTTTGTTAATGCAAAACGTTGGAAGAATTCAGATGTTTTTCAAATTACAAAGATGAATGATGTTCACACCTGTGATAGAACTCAAACATTTCCTAACCATCGAAATGCAAACAAAAAAGTTATTGCCCACATTATGAAAGGCAAATTACAAGATGGTAGCCGTGATTTGAAACCCAGAGATATTCAAAAAGATATCTTGGCACAATATAAAACATCTATATCTTACAAACAAGCATGGAGAGGTAAGGATTATGGGTTAAAAAAGTTAAGAGGTTCACCATTAGAATCCTTTGAGATGCTACCTTATTACTGTTACAACTTAGAGAAAAAAAACCCAGGGACTGTGACACGAATCAAGACAAACAATGCAGGAGTTTTCGAAATATTATTCATTGCAATTGGTGCATCAGTAAGTCTCGTTATTTTTTTAATTTTTTTTTTGTAATACATTTTTTTGAGATACGTGACAACACGTTTGCTTGTAAAAATTGTTTATATTCAGTTGCGCACGTTTCGGAACCATCTTCGCCCAATACTTATAGTGGACGCGGCGCATTTGAAGGGTGTATACAAGGGTACCAATTTCCAAGCTGTAGGGATGGACGGAAACAACCAAATTGTGCCAATTGCTTACGGTATATGCAGAGGAGAGACTGGAGATTTATGGTCGTGGTGGATGTCAGTACTTAAGGAGTGTGTAGGCGATAATCCAAATATGGTTATCATATCTGATAGGCATCCTTCGATAGCTTTATCAGTAAGGAATGAGTTTCCGTCGGCGTTTCATGGTATATGTTGCCGTCATCTAATGATGAACCTTAAACTAAAAAATAAAAAAGTTAAAGGTCTATACTGGGGCATATGCAAAGCGTATACAACAGATCAGTGGCAAAGAAAGATGAACATACTCTTGTCTGTTCAACCAGAAGCGTACCAGAAGCTAATGGAGGCTGATCCTACACGTTGGTCTAGAGCGCATTGCCCACGTACTCGTTACAATTACTGTACATCCAACAATGTCGAGTCTCTTAATTCTTGTACAGTTAGGTACAGAAACCTACCGGTCACAATGTTGACCGACACGTATCGAGATATGGTGCAGAAGTGGTATTTTAACCGTCGAAAAGCTGCAGGTATTTCTTGCTTAAAAAATTAAGTATATATTAAACGTGTGAGTTGGTGGTAAAATAATTAACGGGTTTATATTCACGTTTTTTGTAGCAACAATGAAGTACGAAATCACTGATTGGGCAGCAGATAAGGTGGAAAAAAGAAAAAGAAAAAGCGTCAGATGGGTTGTATACGGAATTAACCAATTTCAGTATCAAGTTTCTGATGGGCTATATAACCGTGAAGTGAACTTACTGACCAAACAATGTGAATGTCGGAAATGGGAGCTGTCTGGGATACCTTGTGGGCATGTTATTGCTGTTAGTCGGTTTTTGGGTCAAACAAATTGTGTACAATATGTCGCGCACTGGTTTAAAAAGGGAAAATATCAAGCAACCTACGCGGAGTCAATTCAATTTGTTGGCAATTTTAACGAATGGGAGTATCCAAGCCATATACATCCTGTTACTCCTCCAAACATGAACAACCCTCAACCAGGTCGTCCAAAAAATACAAACCGTATACTATCACAAGGTGAGGAACCAACTACAAGACATTGTAGCAGGTGCAATGAAGTTGGCCACACACGTGGGCGTTGCAACAAATCATTCGTCCCTGATCCGCCTGTACGCAAAGGTAAACAAAAGCAACAAGAATTTGCAATGGATGAGCAACCATATGCTCAAAACTCGTACTGTTACCAAGAGTATGGTCAAAACACATACCCCACAAACAATTGTGATCAAAACCAATACACGCAAGCATTCGATCATAACCAATACACGCAAACATTCGATCATAACCAGTACGCATCTCAACAATATGATCAAAACACAAATGCTTCGCAAATGTATGATCACAATTACACACAACCATCATTCAACATGTCTCAACAATACGATTCCCAGCAGTATGCCTCTCAACATATAGATGATCACAACACGCAACGTTCAAATAGTTGGTTTAATCACCTTGGTTTTTAAGATGGTAGAACAATTTATGTGTTTTTAATATTTTCAATTTACTATGTAATGTAATTTACGTATTCTGTAATAAATTCCTTCTTTTTTAATATTATTATATAAATACTGTCATACTACAATTTACCATTGTAATTGCTCTTACAAGCTAAAATCCCTAAAAAAATTATAACCTAAACCATAAACCTAAACCCTAAAATCTTACAAACAACACACTAAAACATAACCCTAACAAAAACTTAACATATTTCGGATTAATTTATGGAAGAATTATATACATTATTTTTTTTGAAACTTGTATTTCGCTGCAATGCAGCATAGAAATACATTTGTTTTCTTTTTTTTTTTTTTTTTTTTTTTTTTATTTTATCAAAAGCTTACAAGCAATGCAATGCAGCCTTGTGGGTACACGTGTCGCCCAAACCTCTATCTCGCTGCAATTAAGAGCAGAAATACTATTCTTTGCAGTCGTGGGGCCCAATAAAAGCTATCTCGCTGCAAAGCTTATAAGAAATACAAAAATTTAATTTTTTTATTAACGTGGGTCCCCAATAAAGGTATTTCGCTGCAATATGAAGCAGAAATTAATATATTTATTTATTTTTAATTAACGTGGGTCCCGAAAAAGGTATTTCGCTGCAATGGGTATGTGAGATACATTTTTTTTTATAATTTTTTTTTCTAAAAATGACGAGATGCTGACACGTGCTGGTTTTGAATTTCTGGGACACTTTGCAGCGAAATATGTGGCCTTTTTGGGAATAAAAAAAAAACCCGCCCTAAAAAAGGCAACACATTACTGCAGAGCCCTCTGCAGTAATTTCCGCTTTTATATACGAGTTTTATCATCTAAACTTCTTGGGTTTGAGTTCATAACTTTAAAGTTATGTTATGATTAGCGTTGACTTGCATTTTGGAGTTTCTTCGTTTGTAACTTAATTAAGCATATCATAACTAATAGTCATATGAATTAATATTACTAACTTCTAAATTGATGTGATTACACAAATGGTGTTGAATTGTACCATACTACCATGTACATTAAGAGTTTGGTAAAATACGTAAGAGTATTGTTGTATTATGAACGCACACTATTTTAATAGTTTGGCTTGGTAATACGGGCCGGGGTAATATACACGAGAGTTCACGTAAACATACACTGTATTATATACAACTATAGACTAAAAGCTAAGAATTGCACAACGTTAAAATCTATCTAACTTTACGTAGCAAGTTTTAGACCCCATCTATATATGCAAGCTTAAAGAAAAGAAAGTCAAACTAGCTTCAAGAACATAAATATCTGCGAAACGAATTTAGTGAACCAGAATGGCTTTCCTTCGTGGTCTCATTTTGTCTAGCCATGTGTTGCAGTATCTTTTAGCCTTTTTACTATTTCATTTATTTGCATTTGCAATTGTCTTGCATGTTCACTGACATGGCTGAGTTTCTGGTGGTTGAACTAGTTTTTTGTTCAAAATCGGTTAACCCGGTTTTAGAAACCTAGTTTTTTTAACCCTTTTTTTTTGTCGGAACCGGTCGAACCGGTTAACCCGGACGAGTCGACCTGGGTTTCAAAACACTGATTATTAGGTCACAAACGAAAAAGTTAAACCTATGAGCTCGCTTTTTCAAATTTAATTAAGCACTTAAACCGATAAAGAAGGCCTACTTACCACAGCATGGTTATCAAACAAGACAACTCCCAAAGAGGTACTTTGTTTGGTGACCAAAAGCGGGAATGTGATTCTTGTTGAACGTACATCCACAATGGATCCTTTCCAAACAGCTCAAAATTTGCTCTCACTGTTTGCATTGTATAATGGTGAAAGAGATATACCTACAGTTCTTTTAAAGTGCCAGGCTGAACAAGCATTTAAAGTGACAGCGAAAGATGTGAGTTTAGAAAACTTCACCAGATTGTGGTGGACAGAAGGCTAGTTTATTTGAGAGAGTTCTAGCTGCTATGCTGGGACACGGTCAACCAAAAACAGCTCATAAGAGAACTTATGGCTTCAGAATCTGCCAAACTCGGTGATACTGTTGCTGAAGGTAAGGATAATTGTAATGAAGAGGAAGCAACTAAGAAGCTTATTGATTCCTTTTGGAGAGAAGAATTTGGGTTGCATACCTCAGCTAAGGAAGATAACACTTTGAAGAAGCAACAAGAGTATACAATCATCTGATATGAAGGTAAGGATGAAAGCAAAGAGTATCCCGAAGTTAAAGCAACCTCACACGCATGAAAAGACTAGTTTGAATAAGTGTAAGAGATTGGCAGTTTGTTGTTGAAAAAGGTGATCCCTTTAGTATTGCACGTGTTGTTTTATCACATGGAAATTGGCTCAGATCGCTACCTATAGAAATCCAATAGAGTTAACAAGGCCAGCCAGTTGTATTGTGTAGCTTGCAAAGAAACCAAATTATGGGTCATTTTTTTTAAAAACTAAGTTTGCAGTCCCACATCGATTAAGGGAACAAAATTTTACTTGGTTATATACCTTTGTGCATATGGTTCACATAAGTTGAGATTAGCATATTTGTTGTTGGTGTGCTATCCTTGACGGTTTTAAATGTAAACATTAATTACCGTCAGGTGAAGGACACAGACAATTTATAATACAAGTTCTCAAACTTTTTGTTCACACCTTACTAAAATTAATAATATTTAAACTAAAAAGTGAATCTGGTTTGCGTTGTAACACAGCTTCAGCCGTTTATAGAGTCAGCAAAGTAGTAGAAGTTACACCCTTCACTGACAGCGAAAATGATACTGTAAATACCTACCTTGTTTGATAATCAGCTTTTGTAAATTAGTGGCCTTATAATATTAAGATTAAGAAGCTTTTTGTAATTAAGATATTCATGTTATCTGTTACATAGCATATGTTTTGGATATGGAGCTTTAATTACACGTGACATGATTAAGTTAGCGATAATTTTCTATGCCAAATATCACGGCACTTTATGTTTGGTTTTAAGTTTTTAACCTCTAATACATATCACCAACGATTAGGTTAAACGTATTAAACACATGAGAAAACAAATAAGCAGTTACACAAATAAACTCGAGTATTTAAGAGCGGCAATTATTATTTTTGAATCAATTCACGTAAGTTAGAAAATTCGCCAATATAGTTTGTCCATTTTGTGAGAAACCATTTTTATTAAATGTATTGGCTTGAAATTTAACATTGTTGATAGTTGTGTCATTGTGTGCATATACCGCAAGTACTCCAGTTAGAGCCAATTAAGATATTCCACATGAAGACAATAGTAACCAACAAAATAGTAGTAGCAAACTTGAAAAGCAGAAAAGTAGCAAAGTTAGAGATATGCTTTTTGACATCAGCTCAAATGGAAGAAAAGTAGCATAGTTATGATATGCTCCAAGTTACAAACGAAGAAAAGATGTTTGTACTTCATTACTTGCTATTAATCTGAAACTACGACAAAACTTCAAAATAATTTAGAATGCATTAACTTAAACCGAAGAAGACTAGATAATTTAGAATGCCTTGTCTTGTATATGAAACTCGTGGCTTTGTGTGTAAAAGTTTTGCAACTAAAGATCAGCAGGTATAATTGTTCAAAATGCTATTGCACATTGTATTTCTAGTTATCCCACATTGGTAGGCGATATAAAACAAAGATAGTTTATAACTACTACACGTTTTTTAGTATATGATATATATATATATGTGGATAGCGTAACAAATCTTGTTTTAATATAACATACAGTATTTCATTTATGTACAATTTTTAATTAACGAGTCGCTTTTTGGAAATAAGTTTTTTACGTTTCTGACAATAGACAAACAATATACACTATAAATTGAAAAGTAAATGCATTGCACATATAGCCAAGGCTGTCAAGATCGCGATCCCGCGCAGGATCGTTTTTGTCTTTGCAAGATCTAGATCGTAGGATCGAATCGCGATTTTACGATCCTACCAATTTTTCATATTTGTAAACAAATGACATACGAGTCAAACAGTTTTATACTTATACTCAACGTTAAATATAATTCATATAATATCCTTTTGAAAATGACAAAATTTAAATTTGAAATATAAAAGTAATAGTAAAACACAAAAAAGTCAAGTTTCGATTGTTACATTAACGATTTAGTGGAGTAATACTACATAACATATATAGGTCTTAAACATCTCAAAACATACGAGCCATCAACATGATTTCAAGAAAACAAACGTTTCATAAGTGGCGTTCCAAAACATGCCCTTTTATTAGTTTAATAATAGTGAAGTAAAGTAAATTAAACTATTGAACACTTTTAGACTATAATCTATTTTAAAAAAGTAGAAAATTATGTATAAACTATAATCTATTTAGAAAATAAAACGATAGTGGTTTACTCATTAAACATTAGTAAAACACACGTTTATTTTTTTGGCCTAATTAAGTGGGATAGAATTAAAAGATAATAATAAAAAAAAAAAAAAAAAAAAAAAGAAAAAAGAAAAAAGTGAACTCGGATCGCATGTCGATCTTACGATCGATCCTACGATCCTACCACAATCCTACACGATTTTGACTGGTGTGCACGTAAGACATGTAAACTCACGAGTTTGACAGCGTTGCATATAGCCATTAAATAATACAACGTTTTGAGTCTGTCATTCACTTTCTTTTATTATTATTAGGTCACAAATAAAAAAAGCGTTAGACCTTACGAGCTTTTCCAAATTTAATTAAGCACTTAAGATCGATAAAGAAGCCAACACAAACACGCTTCACATACATCGATTGATCTAAAGGGTGATCTTGGAAAAAGATTAGAACAGATTAAATGTGTATATATTACACGCTTAGCCTGTTTGTAGGTATTCATTTTCTGATTTTTGCAATAGTAACTTATTGAGACATACAGAAAGGTTCTTGATGGGGACTTTTCTTTATTAAAAGCCAAGGATCTAACGAATTGTTTGTTAATTTCGAATCGAATTTTGGTTTCATTGGCATTACCCATTACCGTGCCATTTTGGTAACAAGCAAAATAGACTAGGTAAGCTTCTATGTGATGATTGGTAAAAGATTAGTGTATAATTGACTTGTTAAAGCTAGTATTGTAAAAACATGGAATTACACAAACCTGGTTGATTTTTGCTATAGTAAAAAACCCCTTGTTGGCTGATTGGGGTTTATATGAAGATTTTGAAATCAGTCATATTGCAAATCAAACCGCCTAGAAGAGATATGTTGTGCGAAAAAATCAAAGTGCTTTCGTACTCTTGAATTCTTCGCAGGAATTGAATTAGGAAGCTTAACCCCTTTTGGCCTGATTGGTTAACAATTCGATTTTTTTTTTTGGGTAAAGGGGAGTAATCCTGCACCCTGGTAAATGTATTAAAACCAAAACGTTAAAGTACAAATGGAATGTGGCTGAAGTACCACATTAACCTCAAGCTAAAACAGCTTGATAAACAAACTACCTAGAGCTAATGACATGCCAAAAGCTCTTGACAACTCTAGAATCAAGAAGAACCTAGAACAAGAAACAGAAACAAATCAAAACTAACCAGCAGCATCCGTGAAAGATAAACTTCCACTTTTTGCAAAGTTAGGGAGTAAATTAGCTGATTCATCATACACGTTATCCACACAATCATCATCACCATCTTCATCAGTAGCAAGAGCAACATAAGGATTGGATGTAGACACTTCACCTCCCTTAGAGGAGGGACCTTTAGACTTCAACTTAGATGACGAAGTAGGCACATTATAAGTAGCTCCCTTCTTGGGTTCACTAGGAGCCTTCTTAGGCTCATACCTGACAGTCTGCTTAACAGACGTACCAACCTGACTCCCTAAACCAGACTGGCCTTTACCTTTTTTCTTCTTACGACTCACCTTTTGGAAACCATCATTAGCAAGCATAGCAGCAGGAGGAACCACATTATGAGTAGTAACAACCGGAGGAGTAATTTCTTTTTTAGGACAATTCTCAAGGATGTGCCCAAAAATCTTACATGAAATGCACCTAGGAGGCCTCCATTCATATTCAACTCGGATAGATTCATTAGAAAATCCATCCCCTGTAAGAGAGGGGACACCAATAGTGATAACATCCACGAGCTCATCAGCTGAACCCACTTCAATCAAACACCGAGCAAAACTGCTTCTACCCCAAGAATCCTTACACATAGAGCTTGTGTACGAATCCATCATAATAGGTTTGCCAATAAATGAAGCAATCAAGTTAATACCCTCATCTTCAAAAACTTGGATAGGCACATCATGCAGTTTAACCCATATCGGAATGCGAGTCAACTCTTCCTTACATACGCTAGTACCAATAGACCATTTCTTAAGGATGATTGGAGAGTTACGAATCATCCAAGGACCATCTTCCAGAACAGATTCTAAACCAGCTTGAGTATCAAATTTAAAAAAGAAAAAACCTTTAGCATTCATCATTATCTTTTTCAAACCATACTTAGCCCAATTGTTTCTAACAAAGTAATCAACCACCGGAAACGCCATTCTCTTCCCAATAAAGTAGCCATATAAAGTGTGTTCAAGGCGTGCACTAACCTTTTCTACTACTCTACGTGGAATAGACACGTTAACTCCTTCACAAACATCCACATCAACCAAAGGACCAGACGGAGATGCTTTAAAAGCCTTCCACAAACCATCGACCGCAGCCTGAACCCTTTGAAAAACATCATCATCCAAAGTATCCAACACCGTATAGTTACCAGCTTCCACAGCTTTAGCAAAAGCATCGATATCCTCTAGAGTTTTAAGAGATATGCCAAACAAAGTTTCAATAAAGTCATGCATACTCTTAGGAGAGGACTCCACATCTGAATCATGTGAACAACCAGAACCATGTGGAATCGGCTCCACAGGTGTTTCATCAATAACATTCCTACGAGATTTCTTATGCTTCCTCATAGTCACATACGTCGCATCAACCGATCTTAAAAGTTCAGAAGCACTAAGATCATCCGCATTACCAACCTTCTCTAAACCAGCTTTTTCCATACCGATTACAAAAAGTAATTAAACAAGCAAAACCTTAAATAAGTGTAATCTTCTTGTTTTTACTCTTGTTCCTTGCTCGCTCGTTTGTATAAGTGTAAGAGAGTGGTATTTTAATGTTGAAAATGGCGGTTGTTTTAATATTGCACGCGTTGTTTTATCACATGGAAAGAACCATATCATGGGTCATTTTTTTAAAGAAACTAAGTTTGCAGTCCCGCATCGGTAAAAGAAACATCATTTTACTTGGTTATATACCTTAGTGAATATGCTTCACATAAGTTGAGATTAGCACATTTGTTGTTGGTGTATCATCGATTATGGTGATAAATGCAAAAATTTACTATCATGCTTGGTGGTATTACATCATCAGATAATGTAAGTTCTCAAACTTTTTTTTGTCACACCTTACTACAATTAATATTATTTTGACTTTTTTTCACACCTTACTAAACTTAATAATATCTAAACACAAAAATTGCAGTTTGAATCTGTTTTATGTTGTAACGCCGGTTTAACCACCTTCAGCCGTCTACAGGGTCAGCAATGTCAACACTAGATAATAATGTTTGCCAAAAACATAATCTTTGCCTTGTCTTGTATATAAAACTTGTTTGGAGGTGTTGAGTTGATAAAAATGTATGCTTGTGGCTTTGTGTGTAAAAGTTTTGAAAATAAAGATCGGGCAAAATTGTTGAAAATGGTCTAGCACATTGATGCCCCACATTGATAGGTGATGTAAAACATAGATGCTTTAAGATTACACACACATTTGCCTAGTATAGAAGTCGCATGCGTGCATATCATAAAATGTTATGTTAATATTATATGGTACGTAGGAAAAGTTTTTTTCTTTTTTTTTTTTTTTTTTTTTTTTTTTTTTTTTTTTTTTTTTCACTAGTTTTAGATCCTCGTGCACGCACGAGGTGTTGGGATAAATTTTTGCTTGGGTTGATCTTACATGTTCGATAAGAGTTATTCTTGACATGGTCCGGCTCAAATTGGCTTCTATTCATTCCAAGGAGAGCTTTCGCGTGGAGAAGATGAAGAGAACTTGGCAGATTGCAAATACTCATGTCTACATAGGCTAGTTTGTTTGTCATAGAGACTGTGCGTGTTTCGTTGTGTACCTCTAGTTTAGCCTCTTTGTCGATTCGTAGTTGTTTGGCTGTTATGTTTTGAAGTTGTTCAAAACAGTATTTCTTGTTGGGAGGCTCATTACCATCCTTTTTGTACCAAACATATTTTTAATTTAATATATTCACAGGGTATAAACCCTTTACCCAAAAAAAGATAAGCGTTTAGTTGTAAAATTATTATTGTATCGTTTAGTAAGAATTTGTACATGTATAAAAACACCCCTTTTTCATTGTAACTTTTGATATTGCCACATATATAAAACTGTTCATGTATAACAGTGGTCGGATATTTGTTATGGTTTTTGTTTCAAACCCTGTGTCTTTAGATGGATAGTTTCCTTGCTATTTCCAGTTATTTATACGCCTAATAGCATCTTCTATTGATATTCATTGTAGGCTATGATCGAAGAAGATGCTTATGTTCTACGAATTAGATAGTTCAGAGATTCCAACAGATGTATATAGCTCAACAACTTGGCACGTCCTATCCTCTAGTTGGATTGATACACATTGCGGTTAGTCAATCGTCAGAATTCTTGTCATTATATATTCACTATATTTTGATGACTAGACTCAATTACATTTATTAAACTTGTAATGAATGGTGTAACAAGCAACAAGTTTCAGTAACGGCTTCAGAGCGTCTTGGTGTAACCTTAGAGACAGAGCAGGCATTGCCTATATTAACCAAAAAGTACTACGTGACTGAGAAGCCTTCTTTAAAAGCTTGCATGTCCCATCATCTATTGGTTGTGCCAGTAGCAGAAGCTTCACATGATTTTTCAAAAACTGAAAATCTAACCTTTCGAATGTTGAGAAGTTGCTACCTTCTAAGTTAGATAAAGAAGGTTCTCTAAAAGCCTTTAAGGATGTTGCTGAAAGTAACAAAAACAGTCCGGTCTCGAAAAGTGTAAACAGCATCTCTGAAACACATTGTTCTTCTAAAGATGCCATTGATCAGCCTTCCTTAGGGCTCCGATGTTATCACATTTGAATACATGGTCAAATTGGGATGTTTTATATGCCTCATCACGTTTCTCACTTGCCACATGGTTATGAAGCGAGACAACTCCCAAAGGCCAAAGAGTTACTTTGTTCGGTGACCAATAATGGGACAACTGGAATGTGATACGTGTTGATCATACTATAAAGCCACAATGGATTCGTTACTAGAAGCTTCCAGTCAGGGGTCTTCTTTCCAAACAGCACAAATTTGCTCTCACTGTTCGCGTTATTATATAATGGTGGAAGATATGTTCCTACATTTCTTCTAAAGTGCCGGGCTGAACATGCGTTTAAAGCCATAGTGAAAGATGTAAGTCAAGTCAATAATGCGATATCCACTGCATCAATGTTTATTCTAGATTGTTTTTATCTACCGGCAGAATTTCGTTGCTTTTGGGATTTCGCCTCATTGTCAAAGATGCTTTGGTGATCTTGCTGAGCATACATTGCCTATATTATTCCAAATTCCAAGCAACAAGAATCAGCGATGGCTTCAGAGCGTCTTGGTGTAACTTTAGAGACAGAGCAGGCATTGCCTATATTAACCAAAAAGTACTACGTGACTGATAAGCCTTCTTTAAAAGCTTGCATGTCCCATCATCTATTGGTTGTGCCAGTAGCAGAAGCTTCTTTAAAACCTTTTGAATGTTAAGAGGTTGTTACCTTCTAAGATAGATAAAGAAGGTTCTCCGAAAGCCCTTAAGGATGTTGCGGAAAGTAACAAAAATTGTCCGGTCTCTAAAAGTGTAAACAGTATCTCTGAAGCACATCGTTGTTCTAAAGATGCAATTTGAATACATAGTCTCATATGAATATTGGTTTCATAGATCAATCATATTACTAAAAGAATATACAATCATCTGACATGAGTGTTACATCGTCTGCAATAATCAGATATTATCGAAAGCATACATTTACCCCAAAACGTGTCATAACTGGGAGAACGGGATAACTTGTGGGTTTCAAATACTTTTCCGAAAAATTTGGTGACAGAATTGTGAAATGGGTCAACGAGGGTAAAGAATCCGGACTACCGTATGATATAGTTGTTGAATATAAGAATGATAGCAAGTACTTACATGCTAAAGCAACCTCACTCGCACGGAAGGATGTCGTTTTGTATAAGTGTAAGAGAGTGGCAGTTTGTTGTTAAAAAAATGTGATTTGTTTAGCATTGCACGTGTTGCTTTACCACATGGAAAATTGGCTCGATCACTACCTATAGAATTCCAATAGAGTTAACAAGGCCAGTGATACGGTTAAACCCATATTGCAAAATGGAGTCTGTGCTGTCTAAAGCATCTGACATGAAGACCATTTTGTACTTTATTATTTGCATGCATGAGTCCATTTAAACATGTTCCCATGTTCCTTCTTAGTTTTTCTTAAGAGTAGTTACTTAGTTACAATAGTCATGTCCATGTTCTCATAAGAATTAGCAAGTAGTTTCATGTTTCCTTACTTTATATACTGTACTTTGCATTTGATGAAAAGAGGTATGAATGAATGAAGAAAGTAAAGTCTAGTTTCTCTCTTGTTTTCTTGGAGTCTTGCCCGCTCTAAGGGCCTTATCAATCCGTCTCTTTAATCTACTTCTTGGGAGATTGACCATCTATAATTGGTCTTTTATCAGCCAGCCTGTTGTATCGTGTAGCTTGCAAAGAAACCAAATTATTGGTCATCTTTTTGAAAAACTAAGTTTGCAGTCCCACATCGGTAAATGAAACAAAATTTTACTTGGTTATATACCTAAGTGAATGTGCTTCACATAAGTTGAGATTAACACATTTGTTCTGGGTATGTCATCGATGGTGGTGTTAAATGCAAAAATTTATTACTATCTTTGATGGGTAGCCAGAATGAATAATGTGAGTTCTCAAACTTTTTTTTCACACCTTACTAAAATTAATAATCTGTAAACCAGAAGATTGCAGTTTGAATCTGTTTTATGTTGTAACGCTAGGCGGCTTCAGCTGTCTATAGGGTCAGCAGAGTAGTCAAAGTTACACCCAGAAGTCCTTCACCGATAGCGAAAATGATACTCCAAATACCTATCTAGCTTGTTCGATAATTAGCTTTTGTAAATTAATGGCCTGTATATAATATTTAGAGGTTTTTTGTTGCTACAATGAAACTTTGTAAACCATTGATTGTTGCCAAACTTCGAGTTTGTGTTTGTGTTTGTGTTTGTGTTTGCGTTTGCGTCAGAGGCTTCACATTGACTGTTTTACTTGGGTTACCGTACAAGTACCATGGACCAAATGGGGTAAAAATCAAGGTATTCACGAATCTGGTAATATCAATATGAACCGAAAACTAAAACCGAATCAAATTTGTCAAAACCAAACTAAACCAAATTAAATATATTCGGTTTTTGGTTTTTATATGATTTTAGTAAAATGTAAACCGAACCGATGAACACCCTAGTAAAAAGTTAATTAAGATAGAAGCATACGCAACCAAATGGGTAAGTGAATGACATTAAAAAAAGCAGCCCATGCAAAAGTTATAGATTTAAACGTTGTGCAATTCTTAGCTTTTTACTAGTCTTTAGTTGTATCCACCTTTTATATTGTGCGTTAACATGAACTCTCTCGTGTATATTAGTATTATTTTTATTGGGCTACCAAGCCAAAATTTTAAAATACCACACGTGTGTTCTTTCATAATACAAGCTTTTACTGAACTCGTAATGTACATGGTATAGTTATGCACCATTTGTGTAATTAAATCATTTTGGAAGTTGTAATTAACGTGTCTAACAACAAAATCAAATGAGATCTTTCCTCAAAACGTATAGATTATTAGTTTATGATATGCTCAAAGTTACAAACGATGAAAAGATACATGCACTATAGTGTTTGCTATTAATTCGAAACTTACGACACAAATCCAAAATGCAAGTCAACCGCAATGTCAAAACTAGTTATACTCACAACAAAATTAAGAATGCACTAACTTAAACCGAAGAAGTCTAGATAATAATGTTGTTGGAATTTATAAATCAAGTTAACCAATTAACTACGAGTACGCAGCGGATATTAGATCTAGTTAAGCAATTATAATTAACACATAAATAATAAACAAATTAAAGGAAAAGAGAAAACATGAAAAATAAATAGAAAACTAACCCTCGTAGTCACTCTCAAAATAAAACAAATAAGTGATTAAAACAATCACCTCTACGAGTGCTCACACAAACACGTCAAACAAATACGCCCGGAGTGCTAGCCGTGTACCACGTAAACCCAAAACACAATTCGAATACAAAATTGTATACGTTCGAATGTGTGTAAACAGAAAAGGAAAATAACTTCAATAATCTAAATTATAGTTATTAATTCTTGGCTTGATATGTTTGAAATGTCAAACAAATCAACTTGCTTCTGTGATCAGTTTAGAGGAGAAGAAAAGTAAAACAACGAATGATCTAATTTTTTACTTGTATATCGTATCTCATGAGCAAGTTATGAGGGAGTATATATAGCCTCTTAACCCTACTCTTGATAAGGCTTAAACAAAGCATGATAAGTGTTAAACTCTACTATCTTTGAGCCTTATCACAACTCTTCAACAATCCTTATCACTTTGATATGAACCTAGACAGATTTTGCTTTCCAGAATCTTCTGAAATCAGGCCATAGGATTAGGACAAGCAAGGGATCTTGTCTAGTTCATTTTGTGTCCAAACCGGGTCATTTTGAGCTTTACATGAAATAACAATAACGTATTCTAATGTTTAATGTGTGTGCCCCCAATAGGCTCACACACCTTTAGCCGTATCATGCTAGTCCGACTCTCACATTCCAACAGCTCCCACTTGGGAGTTGGAGTAGCAGATAGCACAAATACCAACGACGGAAACGCCTAGCAACGCTCTCACTCGCTATTAAAACTAAAGGTGTCTGAGATATAGTTTCATAAATCATTCTCAATAGCATGGTCATTTATGTCTTGCTTTTATCATCCTTTGTTATAGATACCGTTAAACCATGTATATGGATCCTAACTCATTCCATATAGTTTAACCATTTAGATTCTCGTTATTGAATTTAATTAGATATACCAAATGTAATCAAGAATCATCTTGCATTACCCTTTTGGGTTCGGCCGAACAATTATCTGATTAATTCTGGAGAGGGCCCATGGTATCTTTTTGCACATATCAAGTGGAGTAACAAATCCTTTATTGACTACAAGTGTTGTGGATGTTGCTTCACATCACTCCGAAAAATAGCTTTTATAACTGCTTTATTCAGGACAGCGTTTGGCATATAATTACAAAAGTGATATCCACACATAACAGAACTTGCTTGTATCTCAAGTCTAAGGATGACTTAACAAACCATTTCAACATTTTACTCATGACAAGGATCCAAAAGTAAATGTTTGAAAGTTGGGGTATCCAATATGCATCCCTTGTGAATACATATGAGTTTGGCGGGAACAATCCACATTCTCATAGAATATAACCAACACTCACATTTGCCTTGCATAACAATATTCCCATATTGTTAACCGACAATGGACATATTTAGAATGATAAATCATTTCATGGATTAAACATGCAAATATAGAATAACAGGTTATATGAATAAAATAACAAATACCTCGTATCTTTATTTATCAGAAAATAAAACTGTCTTACAATTCCAAATTATCCAAATACTAATTACACACAGATTTACATGAGACTACTAGCCGGTATCAAACCAATATCCCTAGTCAATTTAGAATGCTTAGGATATGCTAAAGCCTTCGTAAATGGATCAGCTAGATTGTCATCTGTGTGAACTTTTGATATCTTCACGTCACCCATCTCAATGGTCTCTCGAAGATAATGAACTTTTGCGCGGTAATGTCTAGCACCCTTGGTGATTCCACTTTCATTAGCTATAGTAATGGCTCCAGTATTATCACAATACATATTTATGGGTTCTTCAATTGTGGGAACAATGCCAAGCCCAGAAATGAATTTTCGAATCCATACAGCCTCTTTAGATGCATCATAAGCAGCTATATACTCAGCTTCTGTAGATGAAGTTGCATAAATACTTTGTTTTGTGCTTTTCCAGTCAACAACACCTCCATTTAAAACGAATACATATCCAGTCTGTGATTTGAGGTCATCAGCATCTGTCAGATATCCGGCATCAGTGTAGCAAGAAACCCTGAGCTCTCGTTTCATATCACCTCCATAAACCAGAAACATATCCTTAGTATTGCGTAAATACTTAAGAATATTCTTAACAGCAGTCCAGTGAAGTTCACCTGGATTCTGTTGAAATCGGCTTGTTATGTTCTGAGCGAACGCAACATCAGGACGAGTACATCTCACAGCATACATAATTGATCCTATAGCCGAGGCGTAGGGAACTCTTTGCATGCGCTCTTTATCAGCAGGTGTCTCAGCACCTTGTGATTTACTCAATTTAAGCTTTTCTTGCATTGGGATAGTTCCTCGTTTGGAATTTTCCATAAAATATTTCTTCAATATTTTCTCAATGTAAGCATTTTGACTTAAACCAATTAACCGTCTTGATCTATCTCTATAGATCTTGATTCCAAGAATATATGCAGCTTCTCCTAAATCTTTCATAGCAAAACATCTTCCAAGATAGGATTTTACATCTTGTAACATTGGAATGTTGTTTCCCATGAGTAATATGTCATCAACATATAGAATTAGGAAAGTGACATAACTCCCACTAGCTTTCTGATATACACATGGCTCATCTTGATTCTGAGTAAAACCAAATTTCTTAATCTCATCATCAAAACGTTTATTCCATTGCCTAGATGCTTGCTTAAGTCCATAAATGGAACGCTTGAGCTTGCATACTCGGTTAGGATATTTTGGATTAACAAAACCTTCAGGTTGCTCCATATAGACTTCTTCGTAAAGATGTCCATTGAGGAAGGCGGTTTTGACATCCATTTGCCAAATCTCATAGTCATAGAACGCAGCTATGGCTATAAGAATCCTTATAGCTCTAATGTCTGCAACAGGAGAAAAGGTCTCTTCATAATCAATCCCGTAGGTTTGAGTGAAGCCCTTTGCTACGAGACGAGCTTTAAAGGTGTGTACTGCACCATCCATGTCAGTCTTCTTTTTGAAGAGCCATTTGCTACCAACAGTTTTACAGTTAGGAGGAAGCTCAACTAATTCCCAGACTTCGTTGTCTTTCATGGATTGTATTTCCACATTCATCGCACCAAGCCATTTCTTGGATTCAGGATCCAATAATGCAGCTTTATAGGTTTTGGGTTCACCAAGATCCCCCAACTCATGCTCCTCAGCATCGATGTATAAGCACATTCGATCTGGGGCACGACGTGTCCTAGCGGATTTACGAATGGGATTGATATCACTTTGAGGTTCATCAATTTCTTGATCATCCTCATCATGACCTAAGCTAGTGTCTACAGAAGGATTTGTATCTTCTTATTGAAAAATTTCAAGATCTTCTAGACTCCCACTTGCTTCTTGATCCATAAGATTACTCTCAAAGAACTCAGCATTCCGAGCAACAAATATTTTGTTCTCAGATGGAAGATAGAAAGAATATCCCATTGTTTCCTTTGGGTATCCTATGAAGATACACTTAATAGATCTGGGTTCTAGTTTGTCAGGTTTGGTAAGTGTATCACGCTTAACAAGTGCCTCACAACCCCAGACTTTTAAGTAAGACAACTTAGGGGCTTGGCCATGCCATACCTCGTATGGTGTCTTATCAACCTTCTTAGTTGGAACCATGTTGAGAATGCGTGCAGCAGACTCAAGGGCATAATCCCAAAAGGACTTTGGAAGAGTAGTTTGACTCATCATGGAGCGAACCATGTCTTGCAGTGTTCGATTTCTCCTTTCAGACACCCCATTATGTTGTGGAGTGTAAGGAGGAGTGCGTTGGGCAATGATCCCATGCTCCTTAAGATGATCCAAAAACTCTTGACTCATATATTCACCTCCACGATCAGAACGTAGTGACTTAATGGTCTTCCCGAGTTGGTTTTCTACTTCCTTTTGAAACACTTTAAATGTTTCAAACACTTCATGTTTATGTTTCAGCAGGTAAACATAACCATACCGACTATAGTCATCAGTAAAAGTGACGAAGTAACTTGCTCCTTGTCTTGACATAATTCTAAATGGGCCACATACATCGGTGTGTATTAGTCCAAGTAGATCCTTAGCCCTTTCCACTTGATGTGAATAGGGTTTTCTTGCCATCTTACCAGACATGCATGAAACACACTTTTCAAATGACTTAATGTCAGTTGAGTTGAGAAGTCCATCATGTTGCAACTTCTCCATGCGTTTCTTGCTAATGTGTCCAAGACGACAATGCCACAAGAGAGTAGAGTCCAAGTCTAGCTTGGCTCTTTTATTGCTAACAGCATACATAGAACTATCATTTGTTTTAGAACAAGACATATCAATTTCATAAATACCATCCCTTGGGATAGCACTAAAATAAACAACATTATTCCTAGAAACTGAAATTGTATTATTCGATTCAAAGCGGTTAATAAAACCATCGTCAAACAAACGAGAAACTGAAATAATTCCTCTAGTAATAGAGGGAGCAAAATGACAATTGTTCAAAACAACTACTAATCCACTTGGGAGACATAAATGATAATTTCCAATAGCTTCAACTCCTGCCCGTTGACCATTGCCCACGTACAGACTTAAAGCTCCTGGCTTCAGCTTCTTACTTCCCCTGAGACCCTGAATAGTATTACAGATGTGAGTACCACAACCCGTGTCATAAATCCAAGATGTACTAGGAAAAGTATAGAGTTCTATGGTGAAAATACCTGAAGTGCTAGCTCCTGGAGATAGCTTCTTCTTTTTCAGCAACTCGGCGAGATACACGGGAAAATTCCTTCTCCAATGACCTATTTCACCACATTGGTGACAGGTCGCGTCCTTTGCAGGGCTATCCTTCTTGGGTGGTGGAGGTTTCTTGGGCTTGGAGGCATAAGATGGTTTATGCTCAGGAGCATAAGCCAACTTATACTTTCCATTCCCTTGATTCCCCTTAGCAGCCTTGAACGGTTTTTTACCTTGGTTTTTCTGGACCTTTCCTGCACGTATAGCATGAAGTGCAGGTGCAGCATCTTTCTTGGGTAGCGTCTGCTCATGTTGTTTAAGCATAGCATGTAATTCATTCACAGTCTTCCCCATGTTGTGCATATTATAGTTCTGCACAAAGCTGTCATACTCCTTAGAGAGTCCAATTAAGATTAGACTGACTCCAAGGTTCAAAGTGACGGGATGACCGAGACGCTCCAAGTTGTCAATGTAGCTCTTCATCTTTAGAACATATGAGCTTACAGATTGACCTTCTTCTTGCTTGCACGAGTGAAATTCCCTCGCGGTTTGCAGAAGTTCCTGTTCTGCCTGTTGAGAAAACATGCTTTTCAACTCCTGTAACATGTCATATGCACCAAGATGGGTTAGATTTCGTTGGATTTCTAAGTCCATGGTCATAAGCATGAAAACAGCAATGTCCTTTGACCCCTTGACCCAAGCAGTGTGAGCTGCCAGAGCCTCGGGAAGGACTGGGTGTCCAGGAGTTGCAACAGGTGCAGTAGGAATAGGATGCTCCAAGTAATTTTCCTTATCTTCAGCTGACAGTATAATGCGAAGCTGGCGATACCAGTCAATGAAGTTAATGAAGTTAGGTCCAGTGAGTTTTTTGTTTCTCAAAGAAACTCCTGAGTACCGAATTGTTTCCGACTGAGGTAGTCATCTACAATATAAGAAAAGTTCAAATAATTAGTATTTTCGATAATTAAATTCTTAATAGAATTAACTACCCAATTAATTACTAATTAAGACTAAGATCCAACTTGACCTCCCACTTATTACCAAAGGTCTGACCAATGTGTAAACAAATGGGGCAAGAGGTAAGCGACGAGCGTTAATTGCATAAAATGCAACTCTTAGACTTATGAGACTGATTAAGACATTAGTAGACAAGTAGTAATGTCATGAGCATGTTTAGTCTCATCTTATGCCTCGGGTCCAAGGTCTGACCAAGCATACTCGAAATAAGTCGACCAAACAAGAACGTGCAAATATAACCAAAGGTCTGACCAATGATCAATATTTACCATGGATTTGGAATGGCCCTAAGGTCTGACCAAAGAGGTCAAGCCAAAAGCATGTGTCCTTGGTTGGTTGGCATAGACATAAAATTTTCACATAGGGTAAACACATAAATGTGGTAAAATTTGTGTACAAAGAAGCATGCAAAACAACTTTGTAGTACTTAATTTTAAAAACTTTTAGTAATGACACTGTAGTGATCATCATGGTTCACGGTAGCTCCAATCGAACTCGCAAGGTGGCGGAGGACCAGGTCAGCGCGAGGCAATGACCGGAAATCCTTTAGGTGTGACTGTGCGCACCATCCTTAAACCCCCCTTATAGTTTGTTCTAGTGGGTGAGCCGTACTTCCCAAGTGTCCATAGCGTCCAGTTTTTAATTTCATGAAAACTTGTTTCAATAATTTAGGTCACTTAATTTTACAAAAACAATTTTCCACGAATCAAATAGCAGGTCACAATGAGCATGTTATTTAGGCGTGTAAATTAAGTCCATATTAATATCATGATTTCGATATGTATTATTCCATATTGCATGCAATTAGGTGTATAAAACATGTAACAATTATGCAAATAAAGAATCAATTACAAAAACATGAACATTAATTAAACATATAACAACCGAGTCCACTAGGAGTCTTCCCCAAATGGAGAACCATAAGACCCTCACTAGGTTTTCATCAAGTGCCTAGATCGCCACATGCATAAAAAAAATTGATTGCGTAGGTCTTATAGCCGGAATACACACATAAAATAATCATGGCAAACAAATTAACTTTTAATATATATTGCTATTTTATGTATCTAATTAACAATTAATTTTAATTCATTTGTGTCTAGGTATTTTTTATTAATTAATGACAAGTATTGCATGATACTTGTCAAAACAAAAATAAAACAAACAACTAAATTAGATTTCATGCAGCCTTTTCGCGTGTTTATTAAATTGTGTAACCCATAACCACTAAACAAGTTGACTCGTGATGCCACTGTTGGAATTTATAAATCAAGTTAACCAATTAACTACGAGTACGCAGCGGATATTAGATCTAGTAAAGCAATTATGATTAACACATAAATAATAAACAAATTAAAGGAAAAGAGAAAACATGAAAAATAAATAGAAAACTAACCCTCGTAGTCACCCTCAAAATAAAACAAATAAGTGATTAAAACAATCACCTCTACGAGTGCTCACACAAACACGTCAAACAAATACGCCCGGAGTGCTAGCCGTGTACCACGTAAACCCAAAACACAATTCGAATACAAAATTGTATACGTTCGAATGTGTGTAAACAGAAAAGGAAAATAACTTCAATAATCTATATTATAGTTATTAATTCTTGGCTTGATATGTTTGAAATGTCAAACAAATCAACTTGCTTCTGTGATCAGTTTAGAGGAGAAGAAAAGTAAAACAACGAATGATCTAATTTTTTACTTGTATATTGTATCTCATGAGCAAGTTATGAGGGAGTATATATAGCCTCTTAACCCTACTCTTGATAAGGCTTAAACAAAGCATGATAAGTGTTAAACTCTACTATCTTTGAGCCTTATCACAACTCTTCAACAATCCTTATCACTTTGATATGAACCTAGACAGATTTTGCTTTCCAGAATCTTCTGAAATCAGGCCATAGGATTAGGACAAGCAAGGGATCTTGTCTAGTTCATTTTGTGTCCAAACCGGGTCATTTTGAGCATTACGTGAAATAACAATAACGTATTCTAATGTTTAATGTGTGTGCCCCCAATAGGCTCACACACCTTTAGCCGTATCGTGCTAGTCCGACTCTCACATTCCAACAAATGTTTGCCAAAAACATAGTTTTTTCCTTGTCTTGTATATAAAACTCGTTTGAAGGTGTGTGAGTAGATAGAAATGTGAACTCATGGCTTTTTTGTGTGTATTTCTAGATGTCCCACATTGCACCTTGTATTTCTAGATGTCCCACATAGGTAGGCGATGAAAAAGAAATATAGTTTATAACTACAAACAGGTTTTGTTAGAATTTTAAAGCGTACATGTGTGATGTATCAATGTTACATCACATAATATACGCTTTTTAGCTACTTTAAGTTTTTGACAATCGATAAACATTATACAATATAAATTTAATAATGCATTGCGTATATAACCCATAAATAATATAGCGCTTACAGAAAAGCAAACAAAAAAGTTAAGACCTACACTACTAGAAAAAGAGGCTTTTAGACCGGTTCTCAGACCCTTTTAGACCGGTGCTCGGACCGGTCTAGAAGGGGGGAGGTCCAAAAGATAAGCACACATATAGACCGGTGCTTCAACCGGTCTAAAAGACTCGTTATATAGACCGGTGCATCAACCGGTTTAAAAGATTCATTATAAGGTCTAAAAGACTCGGTATATAGACAGGTGATTATAATACAAACCGGTCTATATGTGCATTTTTCTTTTAAAAAAAAATCTTATAAGCAATTCTAAACAGCTCTTTATAAAAGTTCCAGTAAGGAATCCCAAACAGCCCATATGTGGCCATAAATTTCATTGGAAAGTTCATACAAAACTGAGAACAATATACAAAGTGTGAAAATAATCTCAAATCAGTTGCTCCATTTGTTTGATCTCCTTCTCCCACTTCTAAATCTCTTGTTTTTGTTCATATTTCTTTAATGTGATTTAAAAGACCTCTGCATCAAGGAACAATAATTAATCAAAATGTAACTCACAACATCCACCAAAGGGTGTTTTATAAGTCCTATTAATAAGAAATCCAAACAGCCCTAATATAATATTTTATAAGTAGTTTATGTAAGTTTTCACAAAAAATGAGTCGAGAGTAAAAGGCCTTACACTTGAGTGATCTGTCTGAACTTTAGGCTGCCAAAAAATACGTTGCTTCTTACATAAGAAAGTAAAAGGCATTACACTTGAGTGATCTGTCCGCTCTCATGATTTCCCCATAGAATTTTCAGCGGCACTAAGAGGGTGACAGTCTCCAATGAATAATACCCATGATCTGCAATATCAATCTGATTAGAACAGTCTTAAAATATTCACCTGTTCAAAATAGTACACATGGAACAAATATCCTTGACACAGGAAAGAACCATTTAATTATGTGGCGTATCAATATAAATTCACAAGCATAACTGAAAAGACTTGCAAACAAGTCTAAGTAATCATAACTCATGAATGACTTGATTGTAAAGTCAGCAACACCTTTATACAAAATAACAACATAAAAAATAAAACATGCTCTTTATTTTTCAAAGGGCTAACCAAGTGAACTACAATTACTGGCTTAATAAGCATTCTAAATAATCAAATCTGGATACCTTCAAAAAAAACTCCTGACACCTTCAAAAAACTCAATGTCTTGGAGTGTTGCAGATAAGAAATTAGACAACAACTTGTAAGCTTAAGCTTACCAAAACACCTCATTGGTCTAGAAACTATCTTCAATTATATTCTAAGTTTACCTAAAACATTAATATACAAATTCATAACTATCAAAAGGTTCTTCTAAAATCAAACAAAAACATTCAATAAAGATCAACAACTCGATATACCAAATATCACTGCCTAATCGAACAAAAATATAAGAAAAACTCACAAAATCAGATTGCAAAATATCAACTCAATTATGAAGTAAGGATCACTCACTGGTTAGGGGTTTGCTACAGCTGACTGTGGTGCCTAGGGTTTGGTGACGGCGGCTGCTGATGCTATGATAGCAGTTAGGGTAGTCCAAATGAAGAGTTAATTGTTAATGTGTTTTTTCTTTTAGGCGGTGGATTGAAAAGTTTGAAGTGAAAAGGAAATTTAATCCCTCCTAAAACTTTAATAGACCGGTGTATTTGATTCAAACAGGTCTATAAGTGTTTTCATATCTAGACAGGTGGAAATTAGAATCACCGGTCTAAAAGGTTGTTTTTTAAACCTGTTCTTATAATTGTAACCGGCTCAAATATTTTTTTCACATATAGACGGGTGAAAATCAAGTAACCAGGTCTTAAAGCTATTTAGACCTGCGGTTTTAACAAAAGGGTCTTTATAAGGAGGTCTAAAAGATCCTTTTTGTAGTAGTGCTATGAGATTTTCCAGATTTAGTTAAGCACTTAAAACTGATAAAGAAGCCAACACAAACACACTTCACATAGCGGATGTTTATGGTCGATTTACAACTCATGTACCATCTAATCCTTATTAATGTGGAGCGGTTTGCGTTTTCTTTTCAAACTTCTTATGTGCAATACAATAGAAGTGTACATGGACCATGCACCAATTCTTCAGTTAATTTCGTCGTTCACACTTTGTACATAGACTCGCATTATTACAGTTTGACATAAGGCTTGTACCTGTTGTCCATCTTGATCAAGACATGTGTTTCAACTTTCAACATACATTTGCTCCATACTTATACTCGTATAAAATAACACAACCATCATCGTTAAATTCTTTGTAGTTATCATAATAAAGTCATGATTTTTTATGAACAAAAAAGTTGTATTCAAATGTTTTCTTATTCTAGGGTTTAAATGTTTTATGATTTAAGTTTGAGTTCATATTCTCTACTTTTGCATCTTTGTAAGATAGAGATGGGGTCGTACTTATATTAGTTCTCGTTTCATCATTTAAAAAACAATAGCAAGAAAACCAAATTAATTGGATGCTTTAAATCCAACAAATAAGAAGCTTTTCAACCATGAAAAGATTTAACACTCAAAATAACATGTAATAAACAATTTAAATATCATGAAAAAAAGCTTTTGCAAAAAAAAAATGTTAATGATTTATATATGTTATTGATCATGCTACTGCACGAGTAGTTTTGTTGATCCACCCGTGGATAACATGATTAATAACATAATATTAATATCAACTTACCTTATCAACATGACTTTAGGATATAAGCTATCAAGTTTTTCTTTCTAATACCGATGTGGGATTAGAAGCTTTTATCTAAAAAAATGTATATAACACATGTAGAGTATTCACTTTTTTTAAGTCATGGTTCTTTATTCATCTTCACTCAAACTCCCTCTAAACGCCTTATTTCCCCACCACTTTCGTGTGACCATTTTAACAAGTTTACGTGAGCCACACTTCTTTAAATCCACACCTTTTACGTGACCTGTTTATCTATATCAAATAAGATCTATCGTTAAAATGTATATGGACTTTCTATCCATAATACACTGCCACGATCCAGTGAGCATCAGATATCGTATTTTACTAAAGAATTTAGTTCTTTAAATTCACACCTTTTATCAATGAATTTAGCATGCTTTTTCAGTAGTATGTAACATTCGATTGATTATTTAGCAGATAAAAAAACAGGCAATATGATTTACTTCATGCATTGATGCATGCATTATTACTTTTTTTGGACTACCAAGCCAAAATATGAACATATATACGGTGTGTTCTTCATAATACTAGAACCTTACGGCTTTTACTAAGTTGTAATGTATATGGTACAATTCAATACCATTTGTGTATCAGCTTACTGATTATATTAATTCGGAAGGTAGTAAGGCATTTAACTTTGTTTTTGGGGAACGGCACATAATATTAGAACCCAAACTAGGAGCTTAGGGAAAGGAATTACAAGGGGTTGGATTGAATGATGCATGGCTTAATAAACCATTCAAACCTATCAAAAGAACATTGTTTTACATCATTAATGATAGACTCTTTATTAGGCTTCTTGACAGCAAAAACATACTCATTGCGTTATCTTCAGAGAATCCAAATAGTTGTTCGGATGACCACATCAAAACGAGTGAGGCGTCTAACTACTAAAACAAAGGAGATATTTCCTCCGAACATATATATATATATATATATATATATATATATATATATATATATATATATATATATATATATATATATATATATATATATATATATATGTATAGAGGGACTTTCTTACGAGAACCATTTTATCTGCGAGAACTGAGAGAACCACCAAAAACATACATGCACGCCTTTTAAAATAAAATAAAAATACATGCAAATCATCAATAATCGTAAATATCCACCTATGTTCTTCAATATCATTATGAACTCATCATCTTTTTTCACAAAAACCTTACACACGGCCGCAATATTGTCGTTGCACGTCTTATAAGAACATACATGCACACCTTCAATGAAAGTTTTTGTATTTCGAATTTCTTATCAAATTCTTTAGAACAACTATGTTTTTTTTAAAACATATGTGTTGTTTTGAAAACATATGTCAAAAATACAATTATTGAAGACGTGCATGTATGTTTTTGGTAGTTCTCTCAGTTCTTGCGGATAAAATGGTTCTCGTTTGAAAGTTACACTATATGTGTATATATATATATATATATATATATATATATATATATATATATATATAGGGAGGCTTTATTTTCAGAACCCTGTTAAGTGCGGGAACTGTGAGAACTCCAATTTTGTATTAGAAAATATGCATGTTCATATAAAACATGTATGTTTTCTTACATACACCTTAATACACATGTCTGCGTATGAAGGTATATGTAAGAAAACATACATGTTTTATATGAACATGCATGTTTTCTAATGCATAATTGGAATTCTCGCAGTTCCCGCACTTAACAGGGTTCTAAAAATAAAACCATTTTGCATTGATCTATTGCACTTAACAGGTTTTTATATGCACATGTATGTTATGCATGTATGTGTATTAAGGTGTATGTAAGAAAAAATACATGTTTTATATGAACATGCATGTTTTCTAATACAAAATTAGAGTTATCGCAGTTCCCGCACTTAACAGGGTTCTGAAAATAAAGATACACTATATATATATATATATATATATATATATATATATATATATATATATATATATATATATATATATATATATATATATATATATATATATATATATATATATATAATTATTAGTTATGATATGCTCAAAGTTACTAACGAAGAAAAGATGCATGTACTTCATTACTTGCACTATTACCCGGAAACCTATAACGAAACTCCAAAATGCAAGTCAACCGCAATGTCAACACTAATCATACCCACAACATAACTTAAAATGCATGAACTCAAACCCAAGAAGGTTTAGATGATAACGTTTGCCGAAAACATAGTCTTTGCCTTGTATATAAAAGTAGTTTGCAGGTGATGGATGGATAAAAATGTGAACTTAATTATGGCTTTGTGTGTAAAAGTTTTGAAGATAAAGATAGGGTATAATTGTTGAAAATGGTCTTGCACATTGTATTTCTTGTGTCACACATTTGTCGGTGACATAAAACAAAGATATTTTATAACTAGACACACTTTTTGTTAATATGGAAGATGTAGAATAACTTTTAATATCGTCTTTAACGGTGTATGAAGAGGTTGAGACGTACTAAAGGTAGAAGAGGACCTCCAGCCTTGTAAGGGATTAACTACTTGATCTAAGCCTTGCTCTTTTAATATGGATGATGCGCATATGTATAGTATACAAAATGATGTGTCAATATAATATTGTGTATTATATAAAATTTTGTGCCACTGCCAAAATAATATACAATACGCTCGTTCTACTTTTGTTAATTTTTAATTTGCTTTTTAGAACTAAATGTCATAAGTTTTTGATAATACATTTTCTTTTTAAAAAGAAAAAGTTAATGTTCAAAATAACATGTAATAGATACGTAGAATATCATGAACAAAAATTTTTTTGAAAACATGAAAAAGTTAATGACCATGGAATATACCAACAGTTTGTCAAACTAATGGTATACCACCTAGCCAATAACATGATATTATTATCAACTTACCTGGCTAACATGACTTTAGTTTATAAGCTACCAAGTTTTTCTTTCTACAAGCTATGTGGGAGTAGAAAAAAGCTTTTATCAAAAAATTATCTAACAAGAGTAAAGTATTCACTTTTTTAAGCCATGATTCTTTATTCATCTCCACTCAAACTTTAAATCCACACCTTTTACCAATGAATTGTAGCATACCGAACTTATGATTTATGATGATACGTTGATTCACATGTCCAAACGATGAATCTTGATTACCGAACTTATGTGTTTATCTGCAACACTTAAGAAATAAAATTTATCATTAAAATATATATGAGATTTTCTCCTACTCTCCCAGTAATACACTCCGACGATCAAGTCGGTATCGGATATCATATTCTACCAAAGATTTAGTTCTTTAAATTCACACCTTTTACCAATGAATTTAGCAAGATTTTTCAGTAGTATTTAGCAGCTAAAAAACCAGGCAACATGATTTACTTATTGTCACGTATATTATTTCTCTTTTTTGGGCTACCAAGTCAAAATGTAAACATATGTAGAGTGTGTTCTTCATAATACTACACCCTTACGGCTTTTACTGAGGTCGTAATGTACATGGTACAATTCAACACCATTTGTGTATCAGCTTATTGATTATAAATAGTAAGGGGAACACTTTTTGTGGGACGGAGGAAGTACGTATCTTTATTCTTTAGACTTCACCATAATTTTTTTCATAAATAATGTTGCTTTTCATCGAATGTTTTGTTATTTACGGCTTATATATGCAATGCATTACTCTATGTATATTAACTTCAATTACAGTGTATATCGTTTATCTGTTGTTAAAAACTTAAGATACTCATTTACTATTAAGATACTTATTTCTAGAAAGCTACTAAAAATTAAGAAATAAAAATTAAAATAGAAATTTTTAAAAAGCTATTAAAAATCAAGAAGAAACACATTGCATAAAACATTTTATGCTAATATGTATTTGGTTGATATTCTTGAGAATGTCTTTGTAATTATAAACTATATATGTTTTACATCACCTACCGATGTGGGACATCTAGAAATATAATGTGTAAGATCTTTTTTCAACAATTGATCTGTATTTCCATAAAATTTACACATTTTTATCCACTCACAGTACACCTCCAAACGAGTTTTATATACAAGTCCAAGGCAAAGACTATGCTACTTTCGGAAAACATTATCATCTAAACTTCTTGGGTTTAAGTTCATAAATTTCAAGTTATGTTGTATGATTAGCGTTGACTTGCATTTTGGAGTTTCTTTGTTTGTAACTTTGTGCATATCATAACTAATAGTCTCTCCGCTTAATTTGACGAAAGATCTCATTTGATGTTGTATTAGGCATATGAATTATTAACTTCTAAGGTAATGTGATTACACAAATGGTGTTGAATTGTACCATGTACATTACGAGTTTGGTAAAAAGCCGTAAGAGTATTGTTGTATTATGAAGAACACACGGTATTTTAACATTTTGGCTTGGTAATACGGGGTAATATACGCGAGAGTTCACGTTAACATATACTGTACTATATACAACTATAGACTAAAAGCTAAGAATTACACAACGTTCAAATCTATCTAACTTTACATAGCAAGTTTTAGACCCCATCTATATATGCAAGCTTAAAGAAAAGAAAGTCAAACTAGCTTCAAGAACATAAATATGTAAAAAACGAATTTGGTGAACCAGAATGGCTTAGCTCCTTCGTGGTCTCGTTTTGCCTAGTCATTTGTTGCAGTATCTTTTAGCCTTTTTACTATGCCATTTATACACATTTGCAATCGTCTTGCATGTTCACGGACACGGCTGAGTTTCTGTTTCCTGGTTGAACTAGTTTTCTTTAGTGGCTTTAAAGAAATAAGTATCTTAATTTTGTTAATTTTCATTAGCTTTAGTGGCTTTAAAGAAATAAGTATCTTAAGTTTTTGACAATAGACAAACAAGGTCACAAACAAAAGAGTTAGACCTATGAGCTTTTCCAAATTTATTAATTAGCACTTAGGACCGATAAAGAAGCCAACACAAACACGCTCGAGCTAAAAGTATAAGCTTCAAACAGGCTCGAGCATTGTGAATATAAACGAATCAGCCATGACTCAACTCGTTACCATCCTACCTTTCTATTGCTCATGTATAGTTAGGACAAAAGCCTTTTGGTTCTTGCATTTCACATAGCCAAGGCATGCGGTCAGATTATGATTCACGTACCATGCCAATCCCGGTATATGTATATACGAGCAGTTTACATTTTCTTTGTGTATGATAGAAGCATACGTAACCAAATGGGTTAGTGAATAACATTCAAGCATTGTGTAACAGTTATTGCTCACAACTAAAAACACATAAACTTATTGATTGTCCCAATATTGGTGATCTTGCAATACGCATGAACCAACAATATATTTAATACCGGGTTGCAGGCGATTCTTAATGGAGGTCGTTGTTTTCAAGTACTAGACCTGCGACTGTGTTCAAATATTGATCTAAAGGGTGATCTTGGACAAAGATTAGAACAGATTGAATGTGTGTTTTACACACTGAGCCTGTTTGTAGGTATCCATTTTCTGCCATGTACGTATGCAATCTAATGTAAACTCGGTAACTAATCTTCTGCTAATGATTTTGTTTAATCTTAGGCGTTGTTTGTTCTTATTCACATATGAAAGGAGTAATAATCTTTGAAAAAAGAAGCAGCTGCTTTGTTTATTGCTATGTACCTTGGTCCTTTCATTCCATCTTTTACGTGTTAAAATAATTAAGGCTGCATATTCATAGTGTTATCTTTATTAAAAGCAAAGGATTTAACGAAATGTTTGTTAATTTTGAATCGAATTTTGGTTTCAATCCCATTACTATATTGGTTAAGCTAGTATAGTAAAATAAATCATGGAATTATATAAACCTAGATGATTTTTGCAGTAGTCATAATGCAAATCAAAACCGCCTAGAAGAGATATGTTGTGCGAAAAAATCAAAGTGCTTTCGTACTGTTGAATTCTTCACAGGATTAAGAAGCTTAACCCCTTTTGGGCTGATTGGTTAACAATTCGATTTCCTCTTGTATTGTATGTATGATTGTGTAATCATTTACTTTAGTTCCTTGCTCGCTCGTTTGTGCAAGTATAAGAGAGTGGCAGTTTGGTGTTGAAAATGGTGATTCATTTAGCATTGCACGTGTTGCTTTATCATTTGGAAAATTGGTTCAGATCGCTATGGATAAAAATTCAATAGGGTTTTTTTTTTTTTTTTTTTTTTTTTACTTTTTTATTTTTTTTATTTTTTTTGAAAAACTAAGTTTGCAGACCCACATCAGTCAAAGAAACAAAATTTCACTTGGTTATATACCTTACACTATGTTCCCGAGTATAAATGGAAAGAAGAGAAATGAAGTGGGAAAAAAGAGAGAAAAGAAGAGGAGTGAAAATAAATTTTATCTTTTACTTGTATTCTTGTGTTGGAAAGAAAAGAATGGGATGTAAGGAAAAAAATAATAATAATAATAATAAAAATAAAATAAATAAAATAAAAAATGCTTTAAATCACTTTATCTCCAAATCATCCTAATTTGAAGAGAAGTTTTGGCATAATTTTCTCTCATTTTCTCTACTCTTCTTTCTAGAAAAAACTCATAAGCGCAATTTTTTTTATTTTAATTCCCTCTCCACTTCTCTTCTTTTCTCTCCAAATTAAAACTCGGGAACATATTGTTAGTGAATATACATCCAAAAGTCCTTCACTGATAGCGAAAATGATACTGCAAATACCTAGCTGGCTTGTTCGATAATTAGATGTTGCAAATTAATGGCATGTATGTAATTTAAAGAAGCTTTTTATTGCTACAGTGAATTCTGTAAACCATTGATAGTTGCAACAAAATGTAAAGTTTTTCTAATTAAGATATTCATGCTATCCGTTGCAAAGTATATGTTTTGGACAAGGTTATCAAGATCGCGATCCTACTTAGGATTCTTTTCGTTTCTGCAAGATCGAGATCGTAAGATCGAATCGAGATAATAAGATCCTACAAAAATGTGATTTTTTAATGGCAGTTGTAGTTTTATATTGTTCAATGTATAATTCGATCAGAATAACCAATTTAAATGGATAGAATTGAAATTTTGAAAGTTCAAACGTCGTGATAATTTATATATAATGCAAATATATGCAATTAGTTCATATTTCAAAACATTAGATGAACGATTTCGGTACAAAAAAAATACAACATAAGTCATATATAATAAAGTTATTTAAACGTCCTTAGCCTAAATGTCAAAAGCCCAAAATTTCAAAAAGCATTAGTCATCAATGGTCAATCTATGATTTTGAGCGGGGCATTTTCATTTCGTCCTTCAAAATTGTAGGTGCTTCTTCTCCAAACTCTTCATCGTCACCTACGATAATTTAAATTTAAAATTTCATTCTTTTAACTTTTGGATATAGAGCTGTAATTACACATGACATGATTAAGTTAGAGGTAATTTTCTATAATAAATATCACGGCACTTTATGTTTGGTTTTAACCTCTAATATATATCACCAACGATTAGGCTAAACGTATTAAACACACGAGAAAACAAATAATCATTTACACAAAAAACTCGAGGACTTAACGTGTCTCAACCCATCTATAGCATAATTGACCTATCTCTAAGAGTGATGATAAAAAGAAATATCGACCATTACTCGTAATAAAAAAATAAACTTCAAAATTCGCCAATATTGTTTGTTCATATTTTGATAAACCATTTTTATTGAAGCTATTGGCGTGAATCATCACTAAATGATCGACCATAAGTATAACAAAAAAAATATCTTGGAGAGTTAATCAATGCAAAAAGTTTGACTAAAAGTCGGGCACTATGTCGATAGAATTCAAAGAAGCAACATTGTTGATAATTGTGTGCACGTACCGCAAGTAGCCAAGATATACCACATGGTAAGAAACAATACAAATTAAGTTGTCGAGTTTCTTGAAGACAATGGTAACCAACAAAACAGTAGCAAACTTGAAAGGACTAATGACACCAAAATGTATCATAGTTATCACTTATTCTTTTTATATGTATTGAACAACTTTTTTTTACTATTTTGTGTACTAAACTTGATTTTTTAAGCATTTTTGTGTTATTTATGACTATTTTGAACCTTATTTTAATAACATTGGAGAGGTAAAATGGTCATAAATTACACAAAAAATCTCAAAAAATAAAGTTTAGTACACATAATAAGAAAAAAAAAATAATTGTTCGATACATATGATAGGAAATGATAACAACTATGATATATTTAGAGGTTATTAGCCCAACTTGAAAAGCATAAAAGTAGTAAACTTAGAGATAAGCTTTTTGACATCAGCTCAAATGGAAGAAAAGTAGCAAAGTTATGATATGCTCAAAGTTACAAACGAAGAAAAGATGCATGTACTTCATTACTTTCTATTAATCTGAAACCTAGAACAAAAACTCCTAAATGAAGTCAACCGCAATATCAACAGTAATCATACTCACAACATGATTTAGATGTATGAGCTTAAACCGAAGAGGTTTTGACAATAATGTTTTCCAAAAGCATGGCCTTTGCCTTGTCTTGTATATAAAACTCGTTTGGAGGTGGCCAAACATGTCACACACCGGTCAATATTATATAAATCGTTTAAAATTTGAAAGTATCTTGGCAATTTTGGTAAAAGATAAAGTTAATTGGTTATGTATTTCGTATCTTTTGAGAAATATATTACTACCTCTGTCCCAAAAAGAGTATCCACAAATAAAAAATACACAAATTATGATATGTATAATTAATGCAACTTTTGATTGATTAAAAGTCATTTTTACCCTAATAATTAAGATAGAAATTAAAATTGAGTAATTAATGCATGTTTTGATTATATAGGTAAAGTAGGAAAATCAATCATAATTACTATCTAAAAATAAAAGTTGTACACTTTTTTGGGACAAATATAAATCGTAAGGTGAACAATTTTTATGAGACGGATTAAGTACGTACCTTTAGACTTCACCATAATTCTTTTTCATAAATAATGTTGCTTTTCTTTGAATGTTTTGTTATTGAGTAGTGATTGATAAATCTAAATCATGTGCATCATCCTATTAGGGTGCAGCTATGAGACCTATTTTTTTCAAACCATCATGATAATAGCACACATGTTTAGGCACATCTTTAGGTGCACAATTAGTTTTCCCAATCATTTTTCTTCGTTATTTGCAATTAACAGCTTATATATGCAATGCATTACTCTATGTATATTAACTTCAATTATAGTGTATATCATTTGTCTGTTTTTAGAGGGGTAAAGCTAATGATACGTAACATATTTGTTCAAATAAACACATCTACGTAATATACTTTCTAAAGTGTCAAAGTTACGTAAAAAATACTATCAAATATGATTCAATCTACCTAATATGACCTGTTACCAGCAGGTTTATAGGTTACCAAGGATTAAAAGTCACACCGTTAGTCCCCAAACTGGAAAAAAATTGCACAACTGATCCTATTTAGTTAACGGTCGTTAAAATATTTTTTTTAAAAACTTTTAAAAAAAAATCTTAAAATCTAGATAAAGTGTTTTTTTTTTAAATTTAAATTTTTTCGAAAAAAAAATCGATAAACTTTTTTATACATTTTTTTTTATCTGGATGAAATTTTTATATATATGTTTTTTAAATCTTGAAAATTTTAATTGAATTTTTTTTAAAAAATGTATAAAAAAGTTTATTGTTTTTTTTAATCCGGATAAATTCTTTATAAATATATATTTTTAATATTCAAAATTTTAATTAAAAAAAAATTATCGATTTTTTTTTTTTTTGAAAAAAAATTAAATTTTAAAATAAAAAGTTCTTTATCTAGATTTTAAGAATTTTTTTTTAAAAGTTTTTAAAAAAGTATTTTAACGACCGTTAACTAAATAGGATCAAATGCGCAAATTTTTTCCAGTTTGGGGACTAACGATGTGACTTTTAATCCTTGGTAACCTGTAAACCTGCTGATAACAGGTAATATTAGGTAGATTGAATCATATTTGAAAGTATGTTACGTAACTTTGACACTTTAGAAAGTATATTACGTAGATGTGTTTATTTGAACAAATATGTTGCGTATCCTTAGCTTTACCCCTTTTTAGAAACTTAAGATACTTATTTTCTATTTAGATACTTATTTCTAGAAAGTTACTAAAAATTAAGAAATAAAAATTAAAATAGAAATTTCTAAAAAAAGAAGATACACATTGCATAAAACATTTTATCCAACATAACTCTTCTTCATAGTCTAGCAATGTGTTTGTAATTATAAACTATATATGTTTTACATCACCCACCGATGTGGGACATTTAGAAATACAATGTGTAAGATCTTTTTTCAACAATTGATCTGTATTTTCATAAAATTTACACATAAAGCCAGACGTTCACATTTTTATCCACTTACATGTACACCTCCATATGAGTTTTATATGCAAGTGCAAGGCAAAGACTATGCTAATTTCGGAAAACATTATCATCTAAATATACGAGTTTTAAACCCCATCTATATATTCAAGCTTAAAGTAAAGAAAGTCAAACTAGCTTCAAGAACATAAATATGTGAAAAACGAATTTGGTGAACCAGAATGGCTTTCCTTCGTTGTCTCATTTTGTCTAGTCATTTGTTGCAGTATCTTTTAGCCTTTTTACTATGTCATTTATACACATTTGCAATCGTCTTGCATGTTCGTGGACATGGCTAAGCTGGTTTCTGATTTAACCATTTAAGCTGGCTGGGTCAACCCGACTTATGAAACATGTCTATTATGCGCTCGACATCTGAGGTTGTCTTCATTAGACCCGTAAAGTTAGTGAGCGAAATTTACTGGCTTAAAGTTAGTTATTAAACCACTAAAAGACTATAAAGTTTGGTAGAATGCATATAAAATATGCTCTTTTAGTTATCACTGGGAAATGATAATTAAAATTTAAAACTATGGTTGAAACTATGGTTGCAGTTCATCATAATTAATGGATATTTATAAAACTAATACCTGTTTTTTAAACGTTTTTGTTCCCTTTAACAGATCACCTAATCTTATCTATCTCGAGATTAAATCTTCCGAGTTTATTGCTGGAAGCTTATGTAAAGCATTGAAGAAACTTCCGAAATTGGAAGAACTTAGCATTTTTTGTGATCAAGCATTGTGTAACAGTTATTGCTCGCAACTAAAAACACTTGAACTTATTGATTGTCCCAATATTGGTGATCTTACAATACTTATGAACTACCAATACATCTAATACTGGGTTGCAGGCGATTCTTGATGGATGTCACTGTCTTCAAGTACTAGACCTGCGACTGTGTTCAGATATTGATCTAAAGGGTGATTTTGGAAAAAGATTAGAGCAGACTGAATGTGTATTACACACCGAGCCTGTTTGTAGGTATCCATTTTCTGCCATGTACGTATGCAATCTCACGTAAACTCGGTAACTGATCTTCTGCTAATGATTTTGTATAATCTTAGGGGCTGCTTGTTCTTATTCACATATGAAAGGAGTAATAATCTTTGAAAAAAGAAGCAGCATCTTTGTTTATAACTGTGTACCTTGGTCCTTTCATTCCATCTTGTTACGTGTTAAAATAATTAAGGCTACATATTCATAGTGTTATCTTTATTAAAAACGAAAGATTTAACGAAATGTTTGTTAATTTTGAATCGAATTTTGGTTTCATTTCCATTACTATATTGACTTGGTTAAGCTAGTATAGTAAAATAAATCATGGAATTATACAAACCTAAATGATTTTTGCGATAGTAACAAACCCCTTGTAGGCTGATCAGGGTTTATATGAAGATATCGAAATTGGTCATATTGCAAATCAAAACTGCCTAGAAGAGATATGTTGTGCGAAATAATCAAACTGCTTTCATACTCTAGAATTCTTTACAGGATTTAAGAAGCATAACACCTTTTGGGCTGATTGGTTAACAATTTGATTTCCTCTTGTATTGTATGTATGATTGTGTAATCTTCTTGATTTACTCTAGTTCTTTGCTAGCTCGTTTGTATAAGTGTAAGACAGTGGTAGTTTGTTGTTGAAAAAGGTGATTGTTTTAGCATCGCACGCGTTGTTTTATCACATGGAAAATTGGCTAACATCGCTACCTATAGAGATCCAAATCCAATAGAGTTAAAAAGGCAAGCCAGTTGTCCAAGGAAACCAAATTATGGGCCATTTTTTTGAAAAACTAAGTTTGCAGTCCCACATTGATCAAAGAAACAAAATATTACTTGGTTATATACCTTAGTGCATATGGTTCATATAAGTTAAGATTAGCACATTTGTTGTTGGTGTGCTATTGTTGACGGTGGTAAATATGAACATTAATTACCGTCCATGAAGGAACGCTAACAATTTATAATGCAAGTTCTCAAACTTTTTTTTTTTCACACCTTACTAAAATTAATAATGTTTAAACTATTTTATTTTTACACCTTACAAAAATTAACAATATTTAAACTAAAAAAGTGCAGTTTGAATCTGGTTTGCGTTGTAAGGCCAGTCTAGTCAGCAAATTAGTATAAGTTACACCTAAAAAGTCCTTCACTGATAGCAAAGTAATACCGTAAATACCAAGCTACCTTGTTTGATAATTAGCTTTTGTAAATTAATGGCTTGTATATAATACAGTAGAAACTCGACAAATTAATACTCGATTATTTATTAAACTCTCTAAGATAATCTTTTTTGCCGGTCCCGACACGGGGATAGGGTGCTAAATTAATAATTCGCTAAAATTATAAGATAATACATTTTTGATAATTTCTTTAGACCCCATATAAAATATAAATTAATAATTCCTTATATATAGCATACTACATGAATGATTTATGAAGGTTTCTTGAAAAATAACTCAATTGTCTTTTGTTTTTCGTTGAAATCAATTTCCCCTTGAATCTCGTCTCTAATTTTCCTTAGCATGGTAAGAACTTCTGGTTTTGTTTTCTCATAGCTCAACAAGAAATTGTTCAATGTGATTGCCGCTTTAATAGCTCTAAAGAACGCTTAACTGTATTCGATATTGTCACTTGACTCACCTGCAAACCATAGTTACTATGAACCCATTCTTGCAATTGCTTTTGAGTGAGACTTGGATTATCCTTGTCGTACTTGCATAATGCTCTTCGAATCTCGTCTGTCATTGTTGTTTTTTTCACACCTTTAAGATGGGAAGCCATGTTATGTGTATGATTTGTTTGTGTTAACCTATTTTGATCTTGTATTTATATAGAAAATATTTTTAATGTCCACAAAGTGATACATTGAACACAAGAAGCATAATAAGGTGGGAGGTTGAAGGTTTCTTTCAAATTGGGCCGTTCATTTGATATACCTGCATTGTATACAATAATTAAGTGGAAGCTTGAAAGGTGTTTGTAAACTAAGTATTCTACTATAAATTAATAAAATATTAATTAATATATAAATTAATAATTATTAATTTATCGATTAATTAATAACTCTTTTAATTAATAAATTTTTGGTGGTCCCAAGTCTATTATATTTATAGAGTTTCTACTGTATTAAGAAGTTTTTTTTATTGCTACAATGAATTTTGTAAACCATTTATTGTTGCAACAAAATGTAAAGGGTTTCTAATTAAGACATTCATGCTATCAGTTATATAGCATGTGTTTCGGATATGGAGCCGTAATTACACATGACGTGATTAAGTTAGAGATAATTTTCTATAACAAATATCATGACAATACTTATGTTTGGTTTTAACCTCTACACTAACATATCACCAACAATTAGGCTAAACGTATAAACACATGAGAAAACAAATAAGTTTGCAGTTACACAAAAAAAACTCGAGCAAGTCTCAGCCCATCTGTAACAAGATTGACCTATCTAAAAGAGCGATAATTATCATTTTTGATTCAAAACATAGATTAGAAATACCGATCATTACTCGTAATAAAAAGGATAAACTACAAAATTCACTAATATAATTTGTCAAGTTTGACGAAAAGTCGGGCAATATATTGATAAAATTCAAATAAGCAACATTGTTAGAAATATCGATCATTAGCGCAAGTACTCCAGTTATAGATACATGAAGAGAATGGTAGCAAAGTTAGAGATACGCTTTTTGACATCTGCTCAAATGTAGAAAAGTAGCATATATAGTTATGATATGCTCAAAGTTGCAAACAAAGAAAAGATGCATGCACTTCATTTTTGCTATTAATCCGAAACCTATGATAAAACTCAAAAATGCAAGTCAACCGCAATGTAACTTAAATCGAAGAAGACTAGATAAATAATGTTTGCCTAAAACATAGTTTTTGCCTTGGCTTGTATATAAAACTCGTTTGAAGGTCTGTGAGTGAATAGAAATGTTTGTGTGTAAAAGTTTTTAAAACAAAGATCGGGTAAAATTGTAGAAAATGGTCTTGCACATTGTATTTTTAGATGTCCCACATTGGTGGGTGATGTAAAACAAAGATAGTTTATAACCAAACACACCTTCCGTTAGTATATCCCATGTGCAACCTTATGGAACAAGCTTGTGCCAATTAAAGTCAACATTTGTTCTTGGAGGATTATGAACAAAAGAATTCCAACTAGGACTAACTTAGATTCAAGAGGGATCGACCTCCATTTTGTTAGATGCCCGGTTTGTGACGAAGATATAGAGACTGAAGAGCATATTCTTTTGAAGTGCAGGGTAGCAGCAGAGACTTGGAAAGAAGTCATTAAATGGTGGAGCCTCGTTACCATCAGAATCCAAGACCTTGATGGTGTCTTCACTATTGCGAAACGTTCAAATATGGAACAAGCTTGTGCCAATTAAAGTCAACATTTGTTCTTGGAGGATTATGAACAAAAGAATTCCAACTAGGACTAACTTAGATTCAAGAGGGATCGACCTCCATTTTGTTAGATGCCCGGTTTGTGACGAAGATATAGAGACTGAAGAGCATATTCTTTTGAAGTGCAGGGTAGCAGCAGAGACTTGGAAAGAAGTCATTAAATGGTGGAGCCTCGTTACCATCAGAATCCAAGACCTTGATGGTGTCTTCACTATTGCGAAACGTTCAAATATGGAACAAGCTTGTGCCAATTAAAGTCAACATTTGTTCTTGGAGGATTATGAACAAAAGAATTCCAACTAGGACTAACTTAGATTCAAGAGGGATCGACCTCCATTTTGTTAGATGCCCGGTTTGTGACGAAGATATAGAGACTGAAGAGCATATTCTTTTGAAGTGCAGGGTAGCAGCAGAGACTTGGAAAGAAGTCATTAAATGGTGGAGCCTCGTTACCATCAGAATCCAAGACCTTGATGGTGTCTTCACTATTGCGAAACGTTCAAATATGTCGCTCATGCACTCTAAAGTCATCGATGCCGTTGTTCACTCAACGCTTTGGATCATTTGGAAGTTCAGGAACGACTCTTGTTTTGCAGCTTCAAAGCCGAATAGAAGTCTTATTCTTAATGATGTAAAACACCTCTCTTATGTTTGGATCTCCAATAGATCTCATAAACCCCCCATCAACTGGTTGGATTGGCTATCTACCCCATGTAAAGCCATTTCTGACATCTTGTAATTGGTTTGCTTAGCGTCTTGCTTTGCTTTTATATATTCCAGCCGTTCAAAAAAAAAATAATAAGCTAGTCGAAGTTAACAACGTTGATGAATTGTTGGATTTTAATGCCAAAAAGCGATCAGTTGATCGCAAATTCAGAAAAGGTTCATGTGCTCATCCAGAGCTTGGGGTTTGTTTTTTCTTTTCTTCTTACAATGAATGGACTATTTTATCAAGCTTGATATTTAATGTTGTGATCATATATTGTTTCTGGCGTCTATTTTATCGATAAGTTATTTTGTCGTGCACTAAAAAGAGCTTTACTTTACTCTGTAGCTCGTATAAAACGGGTGAACCAAGTTCAAAGGGCGGACCTACATGAAAACCAGGGTATGAATGTATTAGTTAAAAAGAGAAAATTTTGTCACGCTGTGGAAGGATAAATGCAAAACTGACCAGAGGTTTGTGGTTTCTTGCCATTTTAACAGTGGTCTGATATTTGTTATGGTTTTTGTTTCAAACCCCTTTATCTTTAGATAGTTTCCTTGTTATTTCCAGTTATTTATACACCTAATAGCATCTTCTATTGATGTCCATGGTAGGCTACGAAGCAGATGCTTATGTTCCACAAACCAGATAGTTCAGAGGTTACAATAGAAGTGGCTCAGCAAATGTAAACGTCCTACCCTTTAGTTGGATTGATAAACGTTGCGGTTAGTTGGAGCTTCACATGCTTTATCAGATACTGAAAATCTAACCTTTCGAATGTTGAGAAGTTGCTATCTTCTAAGTTAGATAAAGAAGGTTCTCTAAAAGCCCTTAAGGATGTTGCGGAAACTAACAAAAACAGTCCGGTCTCTGAAAGTGATGTTATCACAGTTGAATACATGGTCAAATTGGGATGTTTTATTTGCCCATTCACTTGGCTCACTTGTCACATGGTTATGAAGCGAGATAACTCCCAAAGAGTTACTTTGTTTGGTGACCAAAATCGGGAATGTGTTACGTGTTGATCATACAGACACAGTGGATTCATTTCTAGATCGAAGCTTCCAGTCAGGGGTCTTCTTTCCAAACAACACTAAATTTGCTCTCTCTGTTTGCATTGTATAATGGTGAAAGATACGTACCTACATTTCTTTTAAAGTGCCAGGCTGAACAAGCGTTTAAAGCAATAGTGAAAATGTAAGTGAAGTCAATAATGGTATATCCACTGCATCAAAGTTTATTCTAGATTTTTAGACTTATTTACCGGCAAAGTTTCGTTGCTTTGCCTCTAATTTGTTGCTTTCAGGTCTCGCCTCGTTGTCAAAGTTGCTCCCACCTACAGCCATCTTAAGCGAATGCAGTAACAAAGAACAGCGTGTAATGCTTCATGAATTGGGGTTGTCACTTGGTATAATGGAATGGAAAATTGATTAGTGTACCTTTTTCGACTGAATCCAAGAAGGCATCTGAGTTTGAAGAAGAAGATGATAATCAACCAGTCATCACCATGTTGATGCGGAAAACAAAGAATGTAAAGTGGCCAATGACATTGCTAGAGCAACAAATATTTCTAGTGAAAAAGGCAAACTTGATCACGAAAAACATTCATCTAAAAGTACTAATGAAGAGGAAGCTGGCATTATGAAGAAGCAAGATGCGTGTGCATCTAAGACAAAAGCACATTTAATACAGAAACAATATACAATCATCTGATATGAATGTTGCATCTTCTGAAATAATCAGATATGATGGAATGAATAAAGTGACTCCACAACATCTCATAGCCGGGAGGACATTTGAACTTGTGACATTGAAATAATTATCTGAAAAACTTGGTGAAAGAATTGTGAAAAGGACCAAATGAGTCAACGATGTTAAACAATCCGGACTGCCGTATGATATAGTTGTTGAAGGTAATGATGATAGCAAGGAATTCATAGAAGTTAAAGCAACCTCACTCGCACACAAGTACTGGTTTTGTATAAGTGTAAGAGAGTGGCAGTTTGCTGTTGAAAAAGGTGATTCGTTTAGCATTGCACGTGTTGCTTTATCACATGGAAAATTGGCTCGATTGCTACCTATTGAATTCCAATAGAGTTAACAACGCCAGCCACTTGTATCGTGTAGCTAGCAAAGAAACCAAATTATGGGTCATTTTTTTTGAAAAACTAAGTTTGCATCCCACATCGGTTAAAGAAACAAAATTTTACTTGATTATATACCTAAGTGAATGTGCTTCACATGAGTTGGTATCAGCACATTTGTTGTTGGTGTGTCATTGTTTATGGTGTTAAATGCAAAAGTTAACTACCAGCAACGTCACACAATCAATGAATAATGTAAGTTCTCAAACTTTTTTGTCCCAAAAAGTGCAGGTTGAATCAACATTATTTATGAAAAACTTTGTTTTAGAGAAAAGCAACATTATTTATGAAAAATTTATGTGATTAGAGTATACCGTCCATTTTTTATTTATTATTAAGTCACAAAAAAAATTAAAAAAAATAAAAAAATAAAAAAGGTTAGACCTTTGAGTTTTTCAAATTTAATTAAGCATTTAAAACCGATAAAGAAGCCAACACAAAATTTATGTGATTAGAGTATACCGTCCATTTTTTATTTATTATTAAGTCACAAAAAAAAAGGGTTAGACCTTTGAGTTTTTCAAATTTAATTAAGCATTTAAAACCGATAAAGAAGCCAACACAAACACGCTTCACGTAGTGGATATATACGATCGATGTACAACTCATGTACCATACGATATATACTAATCTTTATAAATGTGGAGCGTTTTGCTTTTTCTTTTCTAAATTCTTGTGTGCAATATACGATAGAAGTGTACATGGACCATGCACCAACTCTTCAGCTAATTTTGCCGTTCACAATTTGTACATAGACTCGCACTATTACAGTTTGACATAAGGCTTGTACTCGTTATCCATCTTGATCAAGACATGCGTTTCAACTTTCATTGTTATATACTTTGTAGTTATCATAACAAAATCACGTTTTTTTAAGGAAACAAAAATGCCTATTCAAATGTTTTCTTATTCGAAGGTTTTAATTTTTTGTGATTTATGTTTGAGTTTATATATGTTCTCTACTTTTGCCTCATTATAGGATAGAGATGGGGTTGTAGTTGTATTAGTTCTCGTTTCATCATATAAAAAGGCCTTCCACAAATTACTTTGTTAACCAACAAAATGAAAACTATCGATATATTAACATCTAATACTTCTAGCTTAGCTACAAGCATCATAACAAAGTTTACAACTTGGTGACACCATCGATCACTTATCGAGTTGATGATAGATTTGTCTTCTGAAAGAATCATATATGAGGGAAAGAATAAAGTGACTCCACAACATCTCATAACTGGGAAGACAGGAGATCGAACTTGTGGCTTTCAGATACTTTCCTGAAAAACTTGGTGACGAAATTGTGAAATGGGCCAACGAGGTTAGAGAATCGGAACTACCTAATGATATAGTTATTGAAGGTAAGGATGATAGCAAGGAGTACATCGAAGTTAAAGCAACCTCACTCGCACAGAAGGACTGGTTTTGTATAAGTGTAAAATAGTGGCAATTTGCTGTAGAAAAGGGTAATTGTTTTAGCATTGCACGCGTTGGTTTATCACATGGAAAATTGGCTAAGATCGCTACCTATAGAAATGCAATAGAGTTAACAAGGCCAGCCAGTTGTGAAAGGAAACCAAATTATGGGTCATTTTTATGAAAAAGTAAGTTTGCACCCCACATCGGTCAAAGAAATAAAATTTTACTTGTTTATATACCTTAGTGCATATGCTTCATCCAAGTTGAACTTAGCACGTTTGTTGTTGGTGTGTCATCCTTGATGGTGTTAAATGCAAGAATGTATTATTTAATCTATTTTTTTTTCACACCTTACTAAGATTAATAATTTTTAAACTAAAAAAGTGTAGTTTGAATATATTTTGTGCTGTAACGCCAGTTTAGGTAGCTTCAGCTATCTATAGTGTGAACAAAGTAGTAAGAGTTGCACCCAAAAGTTCTTCACTGATAGCGAAAATGGTACTGCAAATACCAAGCTAGCTTGTTCGATAATTAGCTTTCATAAATTAATGGCTTGTATATAATATTCAGAAGCTTTTTGTTGCTACAATGAAATTCTCTAAATCATTGATTGTTGCAACAAAATGTAAAGGGTTTCTAATTAAGACATTCATGCTATCTGTTATATAGCATATGTTTTGGATATGGAGCTTTAATTACACATGACATGGTTAAGTTAGAGATAATCTTCTATAACAAATATCATGGCACTTTATGTTTGGTTTTAACCTCTAATATATATTACCAATGATTAGGCTAAACATGTAGGAATTCCTACGGCCCAGCATCTCACCAAGTCCAACATATAAGCTCAACTGAGGTTCCATTCTAAAACCAATTGGTGATAGAAGAAGTAGCCCACCAAACTTGTATGTTAACTTTGAGATTATATTTCAACCGATGTGGGATTGGGTTTGTACACCCAACAATCCTCCTCCCCTCAAACCCAAACCACCATGGGCCTCCCCTTCGACTATAGCCACGATCCCACCTTTTTCATACCGCCGACCTTTACCATCGGAACACATCGCCTTTTACCGGCTTCCTTTCGGTACAAGGTTTACCGGGATCCACTAATACCATCGAACCGGGGTCTAATCGAGGGAACACCATCCACATCATCACTGGGCCCAACCTGGCTCTGATACCACTTGTAGGAATTCCTACGGGCCAGCATCTCACCAAGTCCAACATATAAGCCCAACTGAGGTTCCATTCTAAAATCAATTGGTGATAGAAGGAGTAGCCCACCAAACTTATATGTTAACTTTGAGATTATATTTCAACCGATGTGGGATTGGGTTTGTACACCCAACAAAACATATTAAACACACAGAGAAAACAAATAAGCAGTAAAAAAATAATAATAATAAAAAAAATAAAAAAAAAAAAAAAAAAAAAAAAAAAAAAAAAACCTCGAGTATTGAAGGCGTCTCAGTCCATCTATAACATAATTGACTTATCTTAAAGAGAAGCAATTATCATTTTTGAGTCAAAACATAAGTTAGAAATATCGATCATTTCTCATAATAAACTAGATAAACTAGAAAATCCGTTAATATAATTTTTCCATATTGTGAGAAACCATTTTTATTGAAGCTATTGGCTTGAATTATCACTAAAAGACCATAAGTATAACGAAAACATCTTCTGAGGGTTGATCTATGCAAAAAGTTTGACGAAAAGTCGGGCAATATGTTTAAAAAATTCAAAGAAGCAACATTGTTGATAATTGTGTCAAATGGAAGAAAAGTAGCATAGTTATGATATGCTCAAAGTTACTAACGAAGAGACAATGCATGTACTTCATTACTTGCTATTGTACTTTTAGAATGCATGAACTTAGATTGAAGAGGTTTAGATGATAATGTTTTCCGAAAGCATATCCTTATCCTTTGCCTTGTCTTGTATATAAAACAAGTTTGGAGGTGGTGAGTGGATAAAAATGTGAACTTGTGGTTTTTTGTATAAAAGTTCTGAAAATAAAGATTGGGTATAATCCTTGAAAATGGTTTTGCATATTGTACTTTTAGATGTCCCACGTTGGTGGTTGATGTAAAACAAAGATATATTTTATAACTAGACACACTTTTTGTTAATATAGAAGATGTAAAATAACTTTCAATACTGTTTTTTATGATGTAGGGGGAGGTTGAGACGTAGACAACCTTATCCCTACATCTTACGATTCTACTAAAAGTAGAAAATGACTTCTGGCCTTATAAGAGGATAACCACTTGATCCAAGCTTTACTCTCTCAATATGGAAGATGTGCAAATGTATATTATAATAAAATGTTGTCTCAATATAATATTGTGTATTATATAAAATGTTGTGTCAATATAATATACGATATTCTCATTCTACTTTCGTTAATTTTTAATTTGCTTTATAGAATTAAATGTCATAAGTTTTTTTTTTTTGGTAAAGGGGTTTACCCCGGTAAAATGTATATAAACACAAATAACGATTCAGTACAATGGAACGTGGCAGAGTACCACATTAACCTCAAGCAAACACTAGAACTACCAATCAATCATCAATCGGTTGTGACATGCAACAAACCGAAGAACTATCTAAATACAATACCCAGCACACCAATCGGTAAGAACCACTTCAAAGTACAGGCAACACCAAATAACGTAGCCAACAAATCACCCGGAGTATAGTAAGCAAGCTGAGACTGCCTCCTTAAAAAAACTTCCCAAGATAAAAAACCCGAAAGGGAAAATCTCTTGGAAAGGAAAAAAGAGTACAGCTCTCGACCGGCACTCCACTTCCACTAGATAACCAAACGAACTCATGTCTTGAAAAGAGAACAAATCACGTGCCATGAGTAGAAGATCGAATGAGAGAACTCGGCAACTTCCAAAGCTCCATTAAAGATTCCACATTCTTCGCCGCTTGAAGGTACAAGAGAGAAGTTTGAGACGAACAGTAGACTTGATCACTTCAATAACCTGAGCTTCCGTCCTCTTCTGGTTCTTGAACAATCTATTATTCCGTTCTTGCCATATAAAGTAGCAAGCTGCCGCAAACACCAGCTTAGAAATAATACATCTGACCGATCTCCTCTGGACCAAGGGATAAGATAACCAACGAGCAGATCCAACGAGGATGGCATAGAAGGAACACCAGTCATAATCTTCACATGATCCCAAACCTGCATAGAAAAATTACACTAAAAAAATAAATGGTCATGTGAGTCCGGCTGAGAGCTACACAATGGGCACCGAAGCAGGTTTAAGTTAGTATTGCTACTAACATCCCATTGCCTCAGATTATCTTGAGTCTTCAATTTTCGTTTAATAACCAGCCAAAGATTGATCGCGTGACGAGGAATCCGATGAGAAAACCAAACCAAATGAAACCAATCAATAACATCACCCCTAGGGCAAATACAATTCCAAACAGTGCCCACCAAAAAATCATGAAACACTCCCTCCTGGGTCTTCTAAACCAATTTATCCAAAGAATCCGGATTAAGGGTAGGAGCATTAATCGTACCAAGCAAAGGGTATTTAGAGTATCAGTTACAAGGCCATATCCAATTACCATCAACAATAGAGTCTTTAACCGAAAGAGAACGATCCAAACCAGCCCTGTACATATCCCGAGACGTTATAATATCAATAAGCGGGCTTTGAGCACACCAATTATCAAACCACACTGATGCCATATTTTTTTTGAACGGCAGTTTGGTGCATCGGAGTATCTTACGTGCCACCAAGGCACCAAGTCTCTCAACCCGAGTTCGAATCATCTCACGAAGAGAATATCCACCCCAGCCTAGCCATTCAGTTTCCCATTAAGGGGCTTCAAGGCATCGCGCTGGGATTCGAACCCGGCTGCCATTTCAGGGAAAATCCCCCACATGGGGAATAGCAGGAGTCGAACTCCTGACCTCCCACACATGGAGACTATAACCGGATGCATCAATCCAACTGAGTTGGACATCATTTGCACACTGATGCCATATTACCGTCTCCTATCTTATAACACACAAATTGACGAATAATCGGTCGTAAATGATGGATTTTTCTCCAGCTCCACGACATGTTACCGAGAAACGGGAAATCCCAAAAACTACGGCCCCGTAATTTGTAGCAATGAATCCACTGAACCCACAAAGATTCCTTATTAGTTAGCAATCTCCAAATATGAATAGTGATTAAAGCTTTATTGAACTCTTCCAATCTACGAAGACCAGGACCTCCTTCATTCTTAGGAAGACACACAGTTTCCCAAGCCACTTTAGCTTTACCTCTACGCATATCACCTTGGCACCATAAGAAACCACGCATAAGCTGTTCAAGATCCAGCATAATACGAGACGAAAGAATAAACATCGAGTCCCAGTAAACGTGCATAGAAGCTAACACAGACTAAATAAGCTGGACCCTTCCCGCAAAGGACAAGAACTTATTCTTCCAGTCACCAATTCGATTTTTAACTTTTTCAACCAGCTCCATACAATCACGGTAAAGCAATCTAGAAGCAATTAAAGGAACACCCAAATATTTAACCGAAAGTGTACCTTCTTCAAACGGGAGAACATTAAGAATATTTATCTTCTCATAATTCAAGACATTACAAAAATACGCAGTACTCTTAGGCTGACTAGGGACCTGGCCCGAAGCATGTTTAAATTCATCCAAAGCATCAATAATAATCCGGGCAAAATTAACATCACCATGAGCGAACAGAAAGAGATCATCAGCAAAGCAGAGATTAATAAGGTTAAGATTGGCACAATGCTGATGATAAGTAAACACGTCCGACTCCCGAACTTTCCTTTGCAACATAAGCGTATGAACCTCCATGACAAGAGTAAATAAGTAAGGAGACAACGGGTCACCTTGGCACAAACCTCTTTTACCTTGAAAATATCCATGGAGAACACCATTAATACTCAGAGAGAAAGAGGTGGTAGATACGCATTCCATAATCCAACCAATCATACGCGGATGAAAGCCAAAACCCATAAGCACTTCCTTAAGAAAAGACCAATCAACGGTATCATAAGCTTTCTGAATATCAACTTTGAAGGCACATCTAGCAGGGCCTCTATCTAAATGGTAGTTATGCATAATCTCTTGAGTCAAAAGAATATTGTCAGAAATGCGTCTACCCGATACAAAAGCAGGTTGATTTGGACTGACAAGAGTGGAGAGGCACCCCTTCATCCTATTGGCAAGAATCTTGCTAATGCATTTGAAAAGAACATTGCAACATGAGATAGGCCGATAATCATTAATTCTGAGAAGAGTAGAGACCTTCGGGATTAGAGCAATTATAGTATGGTTTAACTCTTTTAAAAGGGTACCATTAACGAAGAATTCCTGGACTGCTTTAATCACATCATGCGAAACAATGTCCTAGGCTTTTTTAGAGAAAGCAGCTGAATACCCATCCGGACCAGGCGCCTTATCATCCCCCATAGAAAAGATAGCATCACGAACTTCCTGAGGCGTCACACTACGAACCATAAGATTAGCAACATTATCGGAGAGTTTGCTGGAAAAAAAGATTTGAAATATTAAAAGGATGAGTAACTCCCTGTTGCCCAAGAAACGCCATGTAATGATCAACAAAAACCATAGTAACTTGGTCGTCATCAACCCGAGTACCATGCATATCAGTCACACTATCAATACGGTTCCTAGTAGCCCTACTCTTGACCACCTTATGAAAGTAAGCTGTATTAGAATCCCCTAGCTTAAGCCAATCAACTTTCGCTTTTTGCTTAAGAAACCGCTCTTCAACAATAATAGCATCATTAAAAGCTTGGAGATAAGTAGCCTCCTCTAAACGAAGATCAGCGTTAAAAGGATCACCATCAAGAGCTCGTTGAACCTCGTCCAATTCATGCCTCAAATAAGTCAAATTCTCATGAATATTACCCTGATCATAAAGCAATTTTCGGAGGGGTTTTTTAAGAGCTCTAAGCATGGACACCACTTTGAACATCCAAAATCCACTAATTCCCAGGGACCATCCCTGATTCACAACTTCTTTAAATCTTGTATTATGAACGAGGATACTAGAGAACTTAAACGGACGAGGAATCTGCTTGACAAACCTAGGAATACGAAGAATAGCGGGGGCATGGTCATACGTTGAATATTCTCATGAGTTAATGTTCAAAATAACATGTAATACATACGTTGAACATCATGAACAAAAAACTTTTGAAAACATGAAAAAGTTAATGAATGATACAAGTTAGTGACCATAGAATATACGACAAGTTTGTCGAACTAATGGTATACCACATGGCCAATAACATAATATTAATATCAACTTAACCAACTCACATGACTTTAGTATATAAGCTATCAAGTTTTTCTCTCTACAAGCTATGTGGGATTAGAAAGAAGCTTTTATCAAAAAGTGTATCTAACATGAGTAAACTATTCACTTTTTTAAGCCATGGATATTTATTTTGTTGGAAAATTGGTTGGCAAAAGTGACTTTTGACCAACTTTGGACACAATTATTTATATGTATGTATCATATATATAAATAATAGTTTGTAGGTTTGCGTTCTCCTCGAAGAGAGCTCCGCAATGAGCTTTTATGTGTCCAAAATAGAGTTGATGTGAATGAGATATCGGGTCTCAAAGTTAGTCATTCGGTACCATGACTAAAGTGGAAAAATAGTTTATTTTCTATCCCACATCGGTAGGAGGAGTAAACTAGGGTGGAGTCTATTGTGTATAAATAGACGCCCTAATTCCATAGGTTTTGACATCAAATCAATTATTATTATTGATTTCCAACATAAGGAATACTCATTGCTTAAGATGAAATTCCAGGCAATTTAGTTAAGTCCGACAGTACAACTTACTGTTTTGGCTGTTGTACCCTGGGAAACAGACGGCGAATCTGTTTTAAGGGAAGCGTGTTAAGCACGTGCCTCGGCTTTTTAGTGCTTCTTTGTTGATCTCTATTTGGTGATCAAGTAAGTATTTTGACTATTTTATTATTTCATTTAATTATCGTTTATACATTCTGTTTGTATTTAATTTTTCTGTTATTTATTTTCTGTTAATTTTATTTATCATAATTTAGATTTTATTAATAAGTGTAACCGTTTCCCTACAGTCTTAAAACAGATTCTGTGTAACAGAATTAAAACACTTTTACTAAAATCGAATTACTTTAATTAACAGATTTTATAGAAACTGTTTTTCTACTGAAACCAAGATTGTGTTTCTTTGAAAACCAGTTTTATAATTAAACAGAATTCTAATTAACAGATTTGGTATAACAGATTGATAAACGATTTTAAAACAGTTTATTGAATCAGTTTATGTTGAAACCATGATGAGTTTCTTTTCAAACTGATTTTTTTTTATTACGTATGTTATTGTTTGAATCTTGATTTATTGAAACCAAGATTGTGTTTCTTTGAATCAAATTTGGTACAAGTTTATATAAACCATGTCGAGTTTATTAGATACCATATTATTTTAACAATTGTTGTTTTTTAATATTCCCAAGTTAACTGATGGTAACATAATTTGTGACCTAGTGAATCGTGTGAATGTAATTGGTGCGCCAATTACTAACATGGTTGTAAATCATGATGAAATCAGATTCATTGAAACCAAGTAGAGTTTCTTTGAAAGAAATCTCATAAAATACAAGTTGTTATTTTATTAGATTACTAGAACATGTTTATTGAAACCAAGATGAGTTTGTTTGAAACAAAATCTGATAATATACAAGATATTATCATATTTTGGTGGAAAAGTTTCTTTGACTTATTTAGCTTATTTAAACCAGGTTGATTTTAATTATAAACTAAATATAGTTCTTGAAACTTAATAAATTTAAAAGTAGATCTATAGAAACCATGTTGAGTTTCTTTGGAAGGGTAAATCTATGTTGAAACCTTGTCGAGTTTCATTGTAGAATTAGACCATGTTAACATATCTATTCAGATAGAAGATTGATAAAATCATATTACAAATTTGTTTTGTTTAAAAACATTATGTAATATGCGATATTGTTTAATTGTTTTAATTGAAAGACTTCTTTAAAAGCGGTTTTGTATAATGGATCTTACAAAACAATAGTGTTTTAAACAAAATTTGATGTAATCTATTTTGTTAAGAAACACTTTGTGATATTGCAACTTGTTAATTGTTCCAAGTTTAGTTTTATACTAATAACGGAATCTTGTATTAACAGAATATTTGGAATGTCACGACTGACACCTAAAGGATCTGCTCCCGAACTTGATGAAAGGGAGACCAATACTCGAGTTATATGTACGGTAGATGCTCTAAAGCATTCAGATTTATGTGCCATAACTATGAGTTAAATGGCCTGTATGACATGAAAATTGCTGTCAAGGCGGGATCCGACCTTAGATAATGGTGGATTAACAGTTGGCATCATGTCATGAGTATGATGATAAGAGTTTGGTTAACTCTTTCAAAGCAGTAGAAAATGGAGAGATGCAATTTATGGGCAACTTTACAACTGCTAATAGCAAGGGAAAAAGAAATGTGATGTTGAAATTCACATGTGGAAAAGAGTTTAAGTGAACCAACACGTTGTATGTGCCAGAGATTCGTAGGAATCATGTGTCTGGATGGTTGCTTAATAAATTTGGCTTAATTTTTTATTTGAATAAAATAAATTGAGTTGACATTGAACAAATTTTGTTTGGTACGGGTTATGCCCTTCCTTTAAATCTTTAAGCTAAATTTTTTTTTAATGGTTGTTTTAATTAAATGAGTATGAATTCAGCTTATTTGATTCTTTAAATGTATAGCATGGCCAACTCAGACATGTTAATTTTAACTCAATACATTATTTATTTAAATAAACGAACATGGATTACAAAAGTGAAAATTGTGTTGAAGCCAAATTGACAAGATTGTCTTTTCACTCGGTTGAACGGAAATTAGCCGAACCCTTGATTCACATAGTTTTATGTGATTTGGAATCGTTACCTACTAAGGTAGCAATTAGGTACTTCATCGTAATTTTTGATGGTAGTACAAAATATTGCTACTTATACTTACTTGAGAGTAAGGATATAGACAAGATTGGTCTATACAAATAAGTTGAGAATCAACTTATTATCGAACACAAGGCGGTTCAAAGTGATATTGGAGGTGAATATGTGTCTCCATTTCCAAATGTATGTACTAAACATTGGAATAAGATACATGTTTATTGCTCCTTATACGCCTCAACAGAATTGTTGAATGAAAAGAACCGTGCCTTAAAAGATATGGTTATGCCATGTTATTAAAGTCCTTATTTAAGCCATGGCATGTGGGGGAAAGCGATTCTATCGGCTACTTATCTTTTAGATAAGATCCCTTGTAAGGAAAAGATGATAGTTCTATGAACTATGGATGGTATGAAAATCATCCGATAAGTACTTACGAATGTGGGGGGTGTCTATCTGTACTGATGCCCAAGATTCGAAATATTGGATCTAAAACTGTGGATTGCATAATTTTGGATATGCCCACTACAGTAGTGCCTATCATTTATTTGTATGCGATTCAGAAAATGTGAATATGTACAAATATACAATAATGGAATCAAGGAAAACTTTCATTGTTTGAAACCGTGTTTCCTTATTTATCAGAGGAAAATGGATGTTCATCTAGACTAGATGATACAGTTGTCTAGGATGAGAGGCAACTAAATGATGATGTCCTTCATGATGAGAGACATCAAGATGATAATGTTGTTCTGATAAGAGACAACAAGAGATTGATTATGATTTCCATGATGTGAGACAAGATCAACATGGAAGAATAAGGTTAACTAAAAAGAAGCAAACGGGCAAGAAACGAGAAATCGTTTGGACCTAGTTTTGTTTCTTTTATGAACCTACTTCTTACAAAGAAACGGTAATTTCCTCAGGATGGCCTCAATGGAAAGAAGCCATCAAATGTGAAATAGATTCTATTTTACAAAAATGATACATTATAGCTCATGGTTTTACCTCCTGGTGGTAAACCACTAGGCTACAAATGGTTTATACCTAACAACCACAAAGGTTGTCGATGGAACCATTGATAAGTAAAAAAGCAAGATTGGTAATTGATTGGTTCAGAACCGTCTTATTATTATTGACCAAGGTCAATAAGTCAAAGATAGCCTAGAATCAATACTCCGGTGATAGTGTAGTGTTTCCCCGGGTCGTGAAAGTCCCAGCGAGATTGAAATGGTGCTTTTGGAATCGTTTATGAGAAAGTGGCACTGAGGACAGTAGCCAGATGATGTAGGAATGATATTGCTACTGTTATTTTGGTGTTGACAAACAGATATAATATTCACAATAATCAGATAACAGATATATGCACAAATTGACAATTAAGATCACGTATCGGACTGAAAAAGTGGGTTTTTGGTAATTATGAAACTACAGGGGGTGTTTTTGACACTTTTCAAAACTTAAAATTAAAAATGAAAAAGAAATGATAAAAGTGATTAAAATAATATTAAACTATTATTTAATTAATTAAACTATTTTAAAATCTAAATTAAAACCTAATTTAATTAAACTAAAAATGACAAATGATTTAAATTAAACTAAAAATTAACAAAAATATTTTCTAAACCTAAATTAGAACTTGAAGAAAGTATAAAAAATTAAAAATAATATTTTTGTCTTTTTGTGGTTTTGTAATTAATTAAAAAAACTATTTAGCTTAATTAAACTATTTAAACTACTTTTAATTTATAATATTACTAAATTAACTTAGAAAATTAAGATAAAATTTATAAAATTACTTAACCATCACTGGAATCCTATAAAATTATAAAAACTCTAAAATTATGTTTTAAGATTAAACAACTAATTATATATCTATTAATTAACTTAAATCTATTTTAAACAAATAAAATAAGGAAAATAGAAAATGAACAGTAGAATCTCAAACTTTATTTTCTAAAAACTTATTATACTATATTAGAACTAGAAAAATTATTAAAACTAGATTTAACCTTATAAAAACTAATTAAGCTATTTAATATTTGATATTAATTAATAATAAAGAAATCTAAAATTAAATCTAATAAATACTAAATGGTAAAATAAAAATCTGAAAAATTTATCAAAATTACTTTACTATATAAGGTATTTAATAAAAATATAAAAACACTAGTTACTTAATTAAAATCTAAAAATGAAAATTAAACTTAACTTGAATTAAATAGAAACTATCACTTATTTTAAAACTAATTTTTTTGGATTTTTCTTTTACAGAACTACTAAACACATTAAAATAACAAACTTTTGTAAAAATACTTGTTGAAATAGCTTATAAATAAGCTGTGACACCCCCTTGTTCTAAACAGTTGACTTTGGTTGACTGTTTGGTCAAATAAGGTCAAATGGCCTTGGGTGGGGTCCACAGTGATGAAATCAGTTACAACTAAGTTTAACAAACTCAGATAAGCTAGAAATAACAAACAATAAGGACAAATAAGCTGAGTAAAAGGAAATAAGCACTTTGTCACTTTGAAAATGAACACAGATTAGGGACAAACTATTAGGCTTAATCTAGGTGGGGTCCACAGTGACTCAGGTCAAACCAAGGGTCAAAGGTGATACCCTGGTAGGAGGGGGGTTCTAAAAAACTAACTAAGAGGTGTGGGGTCCACTGGGTTGGTCACAAAACACCACCAAAGTGGTGGTAGTGACTGGGTGACTGGTGAGCAGGGCACAAGCTTGCCCTGCAGTTGTCTTTGAGGTTGAATGGGACTCAGATTAAATTTTCTAAATATGAAATGAAACCATATTTTCAAAGTTAAGCTGGTAAAGAACTAAAACTCCAATTTTCACAATACCAATTAAATTACAAAATTCAGAATTGAACAAGTAACTTTGATGAAATCTAAGAACAAGGAATTTGACTTTTAACAAGAACACTCACACTTTGACTTTTATGACTTTCCAACACTCTAAATAAGCTATAACAATGATAATAAGCTAATGTGAGATTAAAAGTAACTACAAATAGCACTTATGAGCCTTTGAGCAAAGTTTTGGGATACAAAATCCTCACAGTTAACTGTGAGGATGAGTTTTATTTGATTTTGACTTTTGCTCTATTTTAAACCAATTTTATGACTTAATGAACTAACTTAGAACTAGTGTGACCAGATTGAAGCAGAAACAACCAATATAACACCCTCAAGATCAGTTGATCTTACTAATCCAAACACACCCTTATGCTTATGTTTTAATGATTTTCAAAGCAAATGACTATTTGAGGTTACAAACTTACTTCCATTAAACAAAATATGATTAAGGTGACTGGTTTTGAGTACTAGACTTACAGATTACACATTACTCATGCATACTTAACAAAAAGCTTAATGAAACAGTTAAACTAGTGATTATGAGTAACTAATCTATTGTAAACAACAAGCTATAAATTTTAAACTAAGATCTATCTGAACAAGACTCAAATAGCATAAACAAACAGGCATAAGCAAATAGAAGCAAACATTTATTCAAAAGCTTAAACTAGGAGTTTTAACTAAAAATTGAAATAAGTAAATTCTTACTAGGCTACCCTCAGCATGAACAGAGGGTTTTCCTTTGTAGCCTATCTTTAGATAGGCACTTTTAAGCTCACTTCAACTCCTTGATTGTGATCAAAACCTGAAACAAACACAAACATGCAAACAGTTGACTTTAATTGACTTTCTTTTGTTTCTTGATTATGTTCCACTATCACTGAGTTTTAAGGTCTCTAATAGCTTCAAAGAGCTTTAGGGATCTTATATGAGCCTAGTTATAGTCCATAATACCATACACCATCATTGCTCACTTAATTCGAATTCTTAGTAAATTGAGTAAACTGCAAATACAAATACCAAACTTGAACCTTGAAATTTATTGATTAAAAAGGAGTGATAACACAAAGATACAACTAGTACAATGCTTGAATTAGAAAACTTAACACTACTTTGCTTTGAAATTGAAATACGACACAATTTAAACTAAAATTAAACTAATGCTTGATCTTCATGCTTCCTCTTCTATTTATAGCAAGGGATTAGGGTTCCCAGCATTGCTCTGATCAAATCCCACCATCTTGTGATCAATTTGGTCCAATTAGAAGCTCACACGTGTTTTGGCGCCAAAACGTGTTTCTTCAAATTGCCTCTGATAACTCAAAAATTGGAGAAGCATTTAATGTGGAGGTGAGGGGTAGGTGTAGGGGTGTGGTATGGTGATGATTGAGGAGCAAGTGGGGGGAGGTGGTGGACAAAACCACCTGGTTTTGGTCTGAGGTGGTTTGGGAGGGAAGGTAAACAGGGATGGTATTTTGTTTTTGGGGGTGTTGACCGGGGTCAACGCATGGAATGGACTGGGCTTGTTAACTTTGGGCTTGGGTGGGCTAAATGGTTGTAACAGGTTTAGTTAGGATTGGGTTTTGGTTTAAGTTAAAGTTAATTTTGGGTCCGGATTGGTTTTTGACTAGGTTTTAATTCTAGGGACTAAATGTGTAATTATGGGAAAGTTTAGGGTTGGTTTTTGGCAATTTCTAATTTTGTTTCCAAGGGTATGAACTGCCAATAATGAATAGTGTGAGGTTTATTTTTGAATTATTCTCTTTTGAAACCCCAGGGACTAAATCTGTCAACTTCCCAAACTTCAGGGACCTACCATGAAACTTTTCCAAAATTCACATAAGGACCAATCCTGCATTTAAACATTAGTATAAGGACCACAAGTATTATTTTAAACCTTAGGGACCAAATTTGCCAATTTTACAAACTCCAGGGACCTGTTTTGCCAATTTTGGATTTTGAGGGGTAAAAGTGTAAATTTCTCAAATTTTATCACCCAAGGACTTATTTTGAATATATTTTGACTTTTCTTTGCCTTGGGATGATTTTCCTTTCATTTTAAACTTCCAGGGACTAGTTTTGACAACTTTTGAAAGTTGGGGGACTGAAACTGCCAATTATGCAAACTTTATGTGTTTTTCATCTGTTTTTGGTATTTTTGCATTTGAAACATGTAAAACACTTTCCTGAGATATTTTCACTATTTTGATTCATTATTGAGTGTTTTTGGATGTTTTGGCAGTTCAGAATTGGTAAAAATGATGAGTATTTACACACTCATCAATCCCCCACACTAAAACATTGCTAGTCCCTAGCAATCTTTTGAGAAAAACATAATGGATTTGAAACTCTTTACCAAAAGCCATCACTTCTGGAGTAGCCAGGTGTAAGAACTGTGGCACACCTGATAACCGTGTGATTTTGAGCAAACCACCAGCTGTCAACGGATTTGATTTGTCTTTACCAAAAGCCGTTTGCTTCTGGACTAGCCAGCATCTTGATGGACTAAGTCAACATCTTGGTGAGCTGATTACCAATTATGGTTTTTCACGGCCTTTACCACAAGCCATAATCTTGTGGGCTAGCCAGCTCATTTGCTTATGAGGATGCGGGGGAGCTGAGGAACCATGCAAGTTTTTGGCAAACTGCCAGCCATCAACGGATTTGAGATGTCTTTACCAAGAGCCGTTTGCTCCTGGACTAGCCAATCCCTTTGTCATTTAGACTTTGGCGGATTGATAACCACAAAAATTTTGGAATAAAGTGAAAAATTTTGAAAAATTTTGGCCTAAAATGGGGGTACTTGGAAAGTTTTATGATAAAATTCGTAAGAATTTCCCCCCCCCCCCCCACACTAGAACTGAATATTGTCCTCAATATTCAAAGTCCCGGCTATTATGCCGAATCTCTGAATGGAAAAGTTAATTTTCGATTCTAACTGTGGAAATTTCTATTTTTCACTTTATTTTATCTGTACATACAATTTTTTTTTTTTTTTTTTTTTTTTTTTTTGCTCACTACCTCCCAGGCTTGTGTTAGGTTTACCACGCTAGCTAATCACTTGTGAATGATTAACTGTAATAAATTTGCCCTAACAGCCCGGGAGTTGAATGATAAAGTTTATAATATACATACATCTTCCAGGTTTGTGTCAGGTTTACCACGCTAGCTAATCACTTGTGAATGATTAACTGTAATAAATTCTTCCTGACAGCCTGGAAGATGAATAATAATATACATGCACATCCCAGGCTTGTGTCAAGTTTACCACGCTAGCTAATCACTTGTGAATGATTAACTGTAGTAAATTCGTCCTGACAGCCCGGGATTTGAATGACATAAAATACATACGAAACATGTTTATTGAATTTTGAAAAATATTTACTTTTGAAATGGTAGGGGATGGCCATTCCCCCACACTAGGGTGGTAGAAAGTAGAAAGAAGTCAGAAATACGGGTGAAAACCCATATGTGTTGCTAATTTTTGTTCACCGAGTCACTAGCTTGACTCGATCCCCGAATTCATTGGTCCATGGGGAAAGTTTGGAGATCCGGGACAACCATGGGTGGTGTGTCCTCTCCAAAATAATGTTTCAATCTATGACCATTCACTTTGAAGTTGGGACCTTCTGGTTGAGATAACTCAACAGTCCCGTATGGGTAAACTTTAGCAATGGTGAATGGTCCAGTCCATCGGGTTTTTAATTTCCCCGAGAAGATCTTTAATCTTGAATTAAAAAGAAGGACTCTGTCACCGACGTTGAAAACTCGGTTCTTAATCTTAGAGTCGTGAATCTTCTTTGTCTTTTCTTTGTAGATCAAAGAGTTCTCGTAGGCCTGATCACGAAGTTCGTTTAATTCATTGATTTGAACCTTACGGTGATCACCCGCTTTATGAAGGTCGTAGTTAGCATGTTTCAAGGCCCAGTAGGCTTTGTGCTCGAGCTCGATCGGTAAATGACACGCCTTCCCGTATACAAGCTTGTATGGAGTGCACCCAATGGGTGTTTTGTAAGCTGTACGGAAGGCCCAGAGTGCATCATCTAGTTTATCCGACCAGGAAGCACGGTTTTCACCTACTGTCCTCTCAAGAATCCGTTTAATACCACGGTTGGAAACCTCCACCTGCCCACTTGTTTGGGGGTGATATGCGGTAGAAAGACGATGAGTAACACCGTATTTCAGCATGACTTTTGCAAATTGATCATTGCAAAAGTGAGTACCGCGATCACTAATGATGGCACGTGGGGTTCCAAAACGAGCAAAGAGGGATTTCAAGAATTTCACAACTACTCGGGCATCGTTAGTGGGTAAGGCCTTAGCCTCAACCCATTTTGACAAGTAGTCAACAGCCACGAGTATGTATTTGTTTCCACGAGAAGATGGGAATGGCCCCATAAAGTCAATGCCCCAGACGTCAAAGATTTCACAAACTTGAATAGCATTTTGTGGCATTTCGTTCTTTTGTGAAATATTCCCGTGACGCTGACAAGCATCACAGGCTTTGACTAATTCGTGGGCATCCTTATAAATTGTGGGCCAATAGAAACCGGAATCAAACACCTTTTTGGCGGTGTAGTTAGGACTATGGTGGCCCCCGGTGGGTCCAGCATGGCAAGCCTTGAGAATATCAGTGGCTTCCTGTCCGTATACACATCGCCTGATGACTTGATCGGCACAGATTTTGAAGAGGAAGGGGTCGTCCCAGAAGTAATGTTTAACGTCTTTGAAGAATTTTTTCTTTTGTTGGGACGTTAACCCCTTCACTATGAAGTTACCCGCATGGTAATTTGCAAAGTCGGCAAACCATGGGGTAGTAGAGTCACCACGAAAAGCAACCGCATTGAGTGTCTCGAGAGGAAATGTTTCATTTATTTCCTTTTTCTCGGACACATCTTGATGCGGGTTCTCTAATCGTGAGAGATGATCAGCAGCAAGGTTCTCGGCTCCTTTTTTATCACGGATAATGATATCAAATTCCTGAAGGAGGAGAACCCAACGAAGAAGCCTCGGCTTTGCATCTTGTTTTGCAAATAGGTATTTCAAAGCCGAGTGATCTGTGTACACTACGCATTTAGTCAAGATTAGGTATGACCGGAATTTTTCGAAGGCATACACCACAGCTAGGAGTTCTTTTTCAGTGGTGGTGTAATGACCTTGAGCCTCAGTCATAGTTTTGCTTGCGTAGTGTATGGGCTGAAAGTATTTAGCTTTACGTTGCCCCAAGACCGCACCTATGGCAAAATCACTAGCATCGCACATAATCTCAAAAGGTTGGTCCCAATCGGGGGCAACAAGAATCGGTGCCTCGGTAAGCTTTTTCTTTAATGTTTCAAAAGCTTCGATGCACTCAGGAGAGAAGATGAAAGGAGCATCCTTCTCGAGGAGATGGGTCATAGGCCGGGCAATTTTAGAAAAATCTTGGATAAACCTACGGTAGAAGCCGGCATGACCCAAAAAGCTCCGAACACCTTTTACGGTGGTGGGATGAGGTAATTTGGCAATGACATCGATTTTAGCTCTGTCAACCTCGATCCCGTTTTTTGAAATCTTATGGCCGAGGACAATGCCCTCCTTGACCATAAAGTGGCTCTTCTCCCAGTTGAGACTTAGATTCGTTTCTTTGCAACGTTTAAGCATCTGTTCCAAGTGGGAGAGGCAAGTCTGAAATGAATCCCCTATGACTGAAAAGTCATCCATGAATACCTCCATAGTTTTCCCGATCATGTCGGAAAAAATAGACATCATGCATCTCTGGAACGTGCCTGGTGCATTACATAAGCCGAAAGGCATACGTCTGTAGGCAAAAGTTCCGTAGGGGCATGTGAAGGTAGTCTTCTCTTGATCCTGGGGATCAATGGGGATTTGGAAGTAACCCGAGAAGCCATCGAGGAAGCAGTAGTATTCATTCCCCGCAAGTCTTTCGAGCATTTGGTCCATAAAAGGGAGAGGAAAATGGTCTTTACGGGTGGCTTCATTTAACTTTCGATAGTCAATACAAACCCGCCAACCCGTGACCAAACGAGTTGGAATCAACTCGTTATCCTCGTTGGTGACAACGGTGATGCCTCCCTTTTTGGGAACACAATGAATTGGGCTAACCCAAGGACTGTCAGATATAGGGTAAATCAATCCCGCATCAAGAAGTTTAAGAACTTCTTGTTTGATAACTTCGTGGATTTTGGGATTTACCCTTCTCTGATGTTGCACAGCTGGTTTAAAGTCATCCTCCATTAAGATTTTATGAGTACAAAAGTTCGGGCTTATGCCCTTAATGTCGGAGAGTTTCCAAGCAATTGCTTGTTTGTTTGACTTAAGAACCTTTAGGAGTGCAGCCTTTTCCTCATCTTTTAAGTCTTTGGCAATAATGACGGGTAATTTATTATCACCCTCCAGAAATGCATATTCTAGATGAGGAGGCAAGTCCTTGAGCTCAACCTCGGGGAAGTCTTCAGTTATTTCAACATTTTTGACTTCCGCTTTATGAAGTATTTGTGGAGACGGAGAGGGTGAAGGATCGTCATTTAACAATCTTTCAAGGAGAAGAATGTCCCCCTCCGGGTCAAGATAGTCTTCATCAACTCCATCGGGAATTGAGCTATCTTGAGCAATAAAAGCCTCGAGCTCTTCCAAAAGGAAGTCACCTCCCTCAAACGGAGTGAGGGAGGGGGAAGAGTCGGAAATGATAGGGTCAGTAGAAAGACTGCCACTGGATGAGAAACCAAGGACCTCTTGAGAATACTCCTCAGACGCAACATCAATGATATCAATACGGTTAACCGTTTCAGCGTCATAGTTGGAGGAGTACCTCGAGGTCTGATCAAGATTGAATGTGATGGCTTCGCCACCAACACGTAGAGTGATTTCTTCTTCGAATACATCGATCAAAGCACGACCTGTTCTTAAGAATCCTCTCCCGAGAATGAGAGGGACTCGTGGGTCAGCATCGAAATCAACAATCACGAAATCTGCCGGAAAGTGGAACTTTCCTACTTTCACAAAGATATCTTCGGCAATGCCGAGAGGACGGGATATGGTACGGTCTGCAAGCTCGAGTGTCATGCAGGTCGGAGTGAGAGTAGGAAGAGAGAGCCTTTTCCAGACTGAGTAAGGCATCAGGTTAATGCTTGCGCCAAGATCGGCCAAGGCAAAGCATTCAACCATCCCAGGGAAAATACATGGAATGAGAAATTTCCCGGGATCTCCAAGCTTTTCGGGAAGCTTTTTCAAGAGCACTGCTGAGCAATGCTCATTGAGTGAAGTTTTTGCCATCTCACAGAGTTTTTCTTTGTTGCTTATCAGATTTTTGATTGTCGAAGCAAACTTAGGCATGAGAAGAAGAGCGTCCGCGAAGCTAATATCGAAATGTAATTCTTGGAAAATTTGATAAAATTTTTCCATCTGATGGTTAGCTCTTTCGCGGTTCTTTTGATCATACACACGTGAAGGATATGGAATTGAAGGCTTAGGATCATTCTTTGGAATTTCATCAGGACTCACAGGAGGATCAAAGACAACTTTCGGCTTACGAGCCGGGACCGGGACAACTTGAGGGTGGACGTTGTTGGTACCTCCGTTATTAGTAGGAAGTACCTTGCCCGTAGTAACCTCAGGTTCACGTTCCGCTACCTTAGGGGGAGAAGAAAAGGTAGGGGGAATCGAGGGTCCATTGTATGACACCCCACTTCGGGTAGTGATCGCTTTAACATCGCCCCTCGGGTTAGCGATCGTGTTGCTCGGTAATGTACCAGAGCTCGAGGGTCGATCATTTAAAGACTTCTGAAGTTCAGAGATAGTCTTGATCAATAGCCGATTTGTTTCCTCTTGTGCTTTCATGAATTGTTTAATTTCAGCATCTGAGGAAGACGGGGGTGGAACAACGTTTTGATTTTGAACAGGGGGATTTTGAACACGGTTGTTTTGAAAATTCCCTTGGTTTTGATTGTTGTTACCCTGAAAATTGTTTCTCTGATTGAAATTACCCTGATTGTAATTCCCTTGATTCTGGTTTCTTTGAAAATTTCCTTGAAAACCTTGGTTTTGATTGCCATTTTGAAAATTGTTTTGATTAAACTGGCCTTGATTTTGGTTCGGGTTTTGGAAATTTGAGTTTTGACCTTGGTTAAAATTCTGATTCGTGTTACGGTTTTGATTTTGGTTAAAACCGGGAGGTCCGAGAAAATTGTTGGAACGATAGCTTAAGAGATTACGGTCCCCTTGCGGTTGGTAAGAATTACCCCCCGTGTTGTAGGAACCGTGAGCAGCATATACGTTCTCTGGAGGAAAATCAGCAGTAGCTGGACACTCGGAATACAGATGTGGGCCCCCACAAGTTTCACAACTTCGGGCCACGGCTTTCACTTGTTGATTTTGAGCCTGATGTTGTATCGTTTGGTTCATTCTCAACACAGCCGTGGAAATATCATCCATCTTTTTGGTAAGAGCGATTATTTCAGGAGATGATGATGATGAGGGAGTAACGGAATGACATGACGCTTCCCTCTCCGCAGAGGAATCCCAAAAGTTATGATGGGCAGTCATGTTCTCGATTAAGTCATAGCACTCCTCGGGACGCCTTTTCATAAAGGTCCCACCAGCAGCAGCATTGAGAATGTCTCGGTGCCTCAATGTTAGACCATTATAGAAGGTGTCTATTATGGTAACTTGTAACATATTGTGGTTAGGGCACCGATCAATGGCTAGCTTATAACGCTCCCAAGCCTCAAAAAGAGACTCATCGGGAAGTTGCCGGAAGTTGCTGATATCATTACGTAACTTGGTAACCATGGATGGTGGAAAATATTTTGCTAAAAACTTGGTTACCATTTCATCAAAGGTTCGAATAGAATTCTTGGGAAGTCGGTCAAACCATGCAGTGGCATGATGAGCGAGAGAGTAGGGGAAGAGGTACAGCCGAAGGGCATCATCGGTGACACCATGCTGTTTCATGCTTTGGGTGACCGTGAGATATTTGTCAAGATGCTTGTTGGCATCGTCACCCGGTAATCCGTGAAATGAACACGAATTCTGGACTTGTTGGATCATGTGATGCTTGAGGCCAAAGTCCGCAGCCCCAATAGTGAGTGGTGCAATAGGCCCACCCCGCCCTTGCATGGTAGGTTGGCACAGCTCCTCCATTGTTCGGAGATCGGGAGCTGGCTCATCCCTATTAGGGTCAGGGGGTGGTAATGGTGGTGGTAGGCCAGCGGCCATTTCGGTTTCTGTGTTAGAACGTAACTCGGGTACGTCTTTCTGTTTTTTATTCTTTGTTTGAGACCGAGTGCGCATGCACTAAAAACAATTTTTCAACACAAGTTCGAGGCAAAACCACAGTGAACTTAAACCAATAATCACAAGTGAGCAGCTTCTTTGAAAAAGGTACACTACTCACAGGGATACAAAGGCAAGTTTTAATCTTAAGTTTGGGAACTTATTATGGGTTTATTAATTGATTTTTGAAAAACTGCTTTAGGCTTATGGGTGTGTGTGCAGAAAACTTGGGAAATATTTTTGGAACTGATTCGTTAACCGAAATCGTCCCTTTAAGATTACTCGCAGGCTGGCGGGAGGAAGTAAATAGGTTTCCTCTTCAGTTCGCAATTTAATGTCAGAACTTACCTTATACCAACTGTTTCAGGTTGTAATCTTAAAGAACACGAAGTAATTTAACTTCACAGTTTGTTTTTGATTGTTTTTAATTTTTTTGGTGTTTTTCAACACTTCAGGAGAAGTGTTAATGAACGTTTTTGATATGATTTTGTTTTTACAAAACTTTTTACAGGGAGGGTTTTTGAAAACCACTAAACTTAAAACGATTTTATAAAACACGCAAATTTAAAAACGATTTTATAAAACCCCGGCAGCGGCGCCAAATTTTGATTGGTTCAGAACCGTCTTATTATTATTGACCAAGGTCAATAAGTCAAAGATAGCCTAGAATCAATACTCCGGTGATAGTGTAGTGTTTCCCCGGGTCGTGAAAGTCCCAGCGAGATTGAAATGGTGCTTTTGGAATCGTTTATGAGAAAGTGGCACTGAGGACAGTAGCCAGATGATGTAGGAATGATATTGCTACTGTTATTTTGGTGTTGACAAACAGATATAATATTCACAATAATCAGATAACAGATATATGCACAAATTGACAATTAAGATCACGTATCGGACTGAAAAAGTGGGTTTTTGGTAATTATGAAACTACAGGGGGTGTTTTTGACACTTTTCAAAACTTAAAATTAAAAATGAAAAAGAAATGATAAAAGTGATTAAAATAATATTAAACTATTATTTAATTAATTAAACTATTTTAAAATCTAAATTAAAACCTAATTTAATTAAACTAAAAATGACAAATGATTTAAATTAAACTAAAAATTAACAAAAATATTTTCTAAACCTAAATTAGAACTTGAAGAAAGTATAAAAAATTAAAAATAATATTTTTGTCTTTTTGTGGTTTTGTAATTAATTAAAAAACTATTTAGCTTAATTAAACTATTTAAACTACTTTTAATTTATAATATTACTAAATTAACTTAGAAAATTAAGATAAAATTTATAAAATTACTTAACCATCACTGGAATCCTATAAAATTATAAAAACTCTAAAATTATGTTTTAAGATTAAACAACTAATTATATATCTATTAATTAACTTAAATCTATTTTAAACAAATAAAATAAGGAAAATAGAAAATGAACAGTAGAATCTCAAACTTTATTTTCTAAAAACTTATTATACTATATTAGAACTAGAAAAATTATTAAAACTAGATTTAACCTTATAAAAACTAATTAAGCTATTTAATATTTGATATTAATTAATAATAAAGAAATCTAAAATTAAATCTAATAAATACTAAATGGTAAAATAAAAATCTGAAAAATTTATCAAAATTACTTTACTATATAAGGTATTTAATAAAAATATAAAAACACTAGTTACTTAATTAAAATCTAAAAATGAAAATTAAACTTAACTTGAATTAAATAGAAACTATCACTTATTTTAAAACTAATTTTTTTGGATTTTTCTTTTACAGAACTACTAAACACATTAAAATAACAAACTTTTGTAAAAATACTTGTTGAAATAGCTTATAAATAAGCTGTGACACCCCCTTGTTCTAAACAGTTGACTTTGGTTGACTGTTTGGTCAAATAAGGTCAAATGGCCTTGGGTGGGGTCCACAGTGATGAAATCAGTTACAACTAAGTTTAACAAACTCAGATAAGCTAGAAATAACAAACAATAAGGACAAATAAGCTGAGTAAAAGGAAATAAGCACTTTGTCACTTTGAAAATGAACACAGATTAGGGACAAACTATTAGGCTTAATCTAGGTGGGGTCCACAGTGACTCAGGTCAAACCAAGGGTCAAAGGTGATACCCTGGTAGGAGGGGGGTTCTAAAAAACTAACTAAGAGGTGTGGGGTCCACTGGGTTGGTCACAAAACACCACCAAAGTGGTGGTAGTGACTGGGTGACTGGTGAGCAAGGCACAAGCTTGCCCTGCAGTTGTCTTTGAGGTTGAATGGGACTCAGATTAAATTTTCTAAATATGAAATGAAACCATATTTTCAAAGTTAAGCTGGTAAAGAACTAAAACTCCAATTTTCACAATACCAATTAAATTACAAAATTCAGAATTGAACAAGTAACTTTGATGAAATCTGAGAACAAGGAATTTGACTTTTAACAAGAACACTCACACTTTGACTTTTATGACTTTCCAACACTCTAAATAAGCTATAACAATGATAATAAGCTAATGTGAGATTAAAAGTAACTACAAATAGCACTTATGAGCCTTTGAGCAAAGTTTTGGGATACAAAATCCTCACAGTTAACTGTGAGGATGAGTTTTATTTGATTTTGACTTTTGCTCTATTTTAAACCAATTTTATGACTTAATGAACTAACTTAGAACTAGTGTGACCAGATTGAAGCAGAAACAACCAATATAACACCCTCAAGATCAGTTGATCTTACTAATCCAAACACACCCTTATGCTTATGTTTTAATGATTTTCAAAGCAAATGACTATTTGAGGTTACAAACTTACTTCCATTAAACAAAATATGATTAAGGTGACTGGTTTTGAGTACTAGACTTACAGATTACACATTACTCATGCATACTTAACAAAAAGCTTAATGAAACAGTTAAACTAGTGATTATGAGTAACTAATCTATTGTAAACAACAAGCTATAAATTTTAAACTAAGATCTATCTGAACAAGACTCAAATAGCATAAACAAACAGGCATAAGCAAATAGAAGCAAACATTTATTCAAAAGCTTAAACTAGGAGTTTTAACTAAAAATTGAAATAAGTAAATTCTTACTAGGCTACCCTCAGCATGAACAGAGGGTTTTCCTTTGTAGCCTATCTTTAGATAGGCACTTTTAAGCTCACTTCAACTCCTTGATTGTGATCAAAACCTGAAACAAACACAAACATGCAAACAGTTGACTTTAATTGACTTTCTTTTGTTTCTTGATTATGTTCCACTATCACTGAGTTTTAAGGTCTCTAATAGCTTCAAAGAGCTTTAGGGATCTTATATGAGCCTAGTTATAGTCCATAATACCATACACCATCATTGCTCACTTAATTCGAATTCTTAGTAAATTGAGTAAACTGCAAATACAAATACCAAACTTGAACCTTGAAATTTATTGATTAAAAAGGAGTGATAACACAAAGATACAACTAGTACAATGCTTGAATTAGAAAACTTAACACTACTTTGCTTTGAAATTGAAATACGACACAATTTAAACTAAAATTAAACTAATGCTTGATCTTCATGCTTCCTCTTCTATTTATAGCAAGGGATTAGGGTTCCCAGCATTGCTCTGATCAAATCCCACCATCTTGTGATCAATTTGGTCCAATTAGAAGCTCACACGTGTTTTGGCGCCAAAACGTGTTTCTTCAAATTGCCTCTGATAACTCAAAAATTGGAGAAGCATTTAATGTGGAGGTGAGGGGTAGGTGTAGGGGTGTGGTATGGTGATGATTGAGGAGCAAGTGGGGGGAGGTGGTGGACAAAACCACCTGGTTTTGGTCTGAGGTGGTTTGGGAGGGAAGGTAAACAGGGATGGTATTTTGTTTTTGGGGGTGTTGACCGGGGTCAACGCATGGAATGGACTGGGCTTGTTAACTTTGGGCTTGGGTGGGCTAAATGGTTGTAACAGGTTTAGTTAGGATTGGGTTTTGGTTTAAGTTAAAGTTAATTTTGGGTCCGGATTGGTTTTTGACTAGGTTTTAATTCTAGGGACTAAATGTGTAATTATGGGAAAGTTTAGGGTTGGTTTTTGGCAATTTCTAATTTTGTTTCCAAGGGTATGAACTGCCAATAATGAATAGTGTGAGGTTTATTTTTGAATTATTCTCTTTTGAAACCCTAGGGACTAAATCTGTCAACTTCCCAAACTTCAGGGACCTACCATGAAACTTTTCCAAAATTCACATAAGGACCAATCCTGCATTTAAACATTAGTATAAGGACCACAAGTATTATTTTAAACCTTAGGGACCAAATTTGCCAATTTTACAAACTCCAGGGACCTGTTTTGCCAATTTTGGATTTTGAGGGGTAAAAGTGTAAATTTCTCAAATTTTATCACCCAAGGACTTATTTTGAATATATTTTGACTTTTCTTTGCCTTGGGATGATTTTCCTTTCATTTTAAACTTCCAAGGACTAGTTTTGACAACTTTTGAAAGTTGGGGGACTGAAACTGCCAATTATGCAAACTTTATGTGTTTTTCATCTGTTTTTGGTATTTTTGCATTTGAAACATGTAAAACACTTTCCTGAGATATTTTCACTATTTTGATTCATTATTGAGTGTTTTTGGATGTTTTGGCAGTTCAGAATTGGTAAAAATGATGAGTATTTACACACTCATCAGTAATCAAAGGGTTTAGACAACGAGAAGGTCTAGACTACTTTGATACATATTCGTCAGTTACACGAATAACCTCTATTAGGAGGGTACTTGCTATTGCTACTTTAAGAAATCTGGAAGTTTACCAAAATGTATGAGAGAATGGCATTTCTAAACAGGGATTTAGAAGAAGAAATCTACATGAACCAACCTGAGGGTTTCATGGCTCCTAGACAAGAGAGCAAAGTTTGTAGGCTTGTTAAGTCATTATATGGCTTAGAAAAAGCTCCCAAACAATGACATCCAAATTTTCTACTACGTCATGTCAGAACGTGGATTCAAAATTAATGGATGTATGTGAAAAACAGAAAATAAAATACAGACAGAATGGAGTAGAAGCAGAAGACAGACACTATATAACGTAAATTAAATGAAAGCAGTAAAAGCACGAGGCTCGTGTTAGACACGATTCCCTTAAAACAGATTCGTCGTCTGTTTCCCAGGGTACAACGTACTAAGCTGTTGTACAGCCGGACCTGACTAACCTTGCCTGAAAGATCACGAAAACTTGTGTGCTTCTGATCGAAGAGCTGCTGGAAAATCGTCTGGTAAGAGCTGCGTTATTCTGGATGTCAAACTGAACGAGGCTATGGCTATATTTATACTGAAAAATTATCTTGTCCTCCAAGATAATATATCTTCCAGAATTATACAAATCAGTTATTTACAAAACTGATTTGCATAGCTTTTCACACACGAAAAATATATGCCATAATATTTATATATCTCTTGTAACACGAAACTATTCTAAAAATAGATTCACAGAAAACTGGAAATTAAGCACCCCGAATCTGCAGCAAAAAGATACGCACGTATGCGAGGTTTCGGAGCTGCATTCGTGTCCGCAGGTCGCGCGGGCTCGCATGAGTTGAGTAGCTTCGAACTCATTTTGGCCCAGAAATCCCACAATCTGCACCCCCCCCCCCCCTGCACGCGCGCACGTAGGAGTGGGAGCATAGCTCACCTAAAGGATTTTGAAAGCTAGTACAAGGATTACCTTATAAACTAGTCTTCACTTCCTTTTCTAAGCGATGTGGGATACTTCCATTTTCTATATTTTGTGTTCCACTTTGAGACACGATATCTCATTCATCTTAGCTCTATTTTGGACATACTTTAGCTCGTTGCAAAGCTCTCTTGGAGGAGAACAAAACGCCACCAAGAAACATAAATATATGTAACATATACATACATTAAATTATGTCCAAAGTTTGCAAAAACTCATTTTGCAAAACCACTTTTCCAACAATCCCCCACATGAATGGAGATCAATCGAAAACACACGAAAGTTTCCGCAAAATTTCTGCGGTTAAGTCTTGCATAGGATAGGTAGGTGTGACCCTTTGAACCTTCCCTTGTGAGATGCACTTAGTCTCCTAGATCTGAGTAGACGCGATGTCCTTGAACTCAACATCTGTTTATGTAGACGACAATACACACTCACACAAGACTCTCCCTGACCTTGTCAAGTCCTCATAGTCGTATTCGTTATGGTCATGAATACTAGCCTGGTTCTGCAAGAGCTCTTAAGAATTGCGCCCCCCACAATTCCCTTCGAAGCGACCCCACTTCTCTCTCACATAGGTGATTTCATCTTGAACCATTAAAAACACATGTTTTGTGATTTCATCGTGAATCATTATGCTTTATGATTTCATCCTGAATCATAAAAGCCATATGTTTAACCTCTCAACAAGTCACATTTGTTATAGGAATGGACTAGGAAGTTACAATATATAAGTAACTCCCCCACATTGACGTGACTTCCCCCACATTTCTATGATTAGGTTGTCCTATTGAACCCAGATCTTGGGACCTCCAGTCAACTGGGTTAGGTTTTCCTTCATAGAAACTCATTCCTTTAAGGGCTTTAGTCCCATTCCTTTAGACGACTTACTAACTAACTCTCTGCTTAAGCCTTTCGTAAGCGGATCCGCGATGTTATCCTTTGACGGCACATAGTCAATTGAGATAACTCCTGTTGAGAGTAGTTGTCGTATCGAATTATGTCGACGACGGATATGTCTGGACTTTCCATTATACATTATGCTATGAGCTCTGCCAATTGCCGATTGACTATCACAATGTATACTAATGGCCGTTACCGGTTTAGGCCACCTTGGTATGTCCTCTACGAATTGACGTAGCCATTCCGCCTCTTGTCCGCATTTATCTAACGCGATAAATTCTGATTCCATCGTGGACTTAGCTATAACAGTTTGCTTGGAAGACTTCCAAGATATAGCTGCCCCTCCTAGTGTAAACACATATCCACTAGTCGATCTAGAATCCTTTATGTCAGATATCCAATTTGCGTCATTGTATCCTTCTATAACAGCTGGATATCTTTCATAATACAGTCCATAATCGCGACTGTATCTCAAATAATGAAGTACCCTAGTCATAGCTCCCCAATGTGCATAACTTGGATTACTAGTATACCTACTTAGCCTGCTAACAGCATATGCTAAGTCAGGTCGGGTACTTGTCATCAAGTACATTAACATGCCAATAATTCTTGAATACTCTAATTGGGCAACACTTGCGCCTCTATTTTTAGATAGATGCTTGCTGGTGTCAATTGGAGTTCTAGCTAGGCCGGAATCCCCCGCATTATGAGTATTCAGAATTTTGTCAACGTAATGTGCTTGACTCAACACAAGTCCATTTTGAGTTCGTATGATCTTTATTCCAAGGATCACATCAGCCAAACCCATATCCTTCATGTCAAACTTTGATTTCAACATGTCTTTAGTAGATTTGATCATCTTGTCATTACTGCCAACGATAAGCATATCATCAACATATAAACACAAGATTACATATCCACTACTTGTGTCTTTTACATAAACACACTTGTCGCATTCATTAATTTTGAATCCACTCTCTAGCATGGTGTGGTCAAATTTTTGATGCCACTGTTTGGGAGCTTGCTTTAAGCCATATAATGACTTAACAAGCCTACAAACTTTGTTCTCTTGTCCAGGAGCTATGAAACCCTCAGGTTGGTTCATATAGATCTCTTCTTCTAAATCCCCGTTTAGAAAAGCCGTTTTCACATCCATTTGGTGAATTTCCAAATTTCTTAAAGCGGCAATAGCAAGTATCATCCTGATCGATGTTATTCGTGTAACAGGCGAATATGTATCAAAGTAATCTAGACCTTCACGTTGTCTAAATCCTTTGATTACCAATCTTGCTTTGTACTTGTCAATGGTGCCATCAGCTTTCATCTTCTTCTTGAAGATCCATTTATAGCCTAGTGGTTTACAACCAGGAGGTAAATCCACGAGCTCCCAAGTATGATTTTGTAAAATAGAATCTATTTCACTTTTAATGGCTTCTTTCCATTGAGGCCCTTCTGAGGAAGTTACCGCTTCTCGATAAGAAGTAGGTTCATGTTCTACCATAAAAGAAACAAAATCGGGTCCAAACAATTTCTCGGTTCTTGCCCTTTTGCTTCTTCTAGGTTCTATTTCTTCTTCCTCGATTTGATCTTGTCTCTCATCTTGGAGATCATTATCATCTCGTTGTCTCTTATCTTGGACAACATTGTCATCTATTCTAGATGAACTTCCAGTTTCCTTCGTTAAACAAGGAAATATATCTTCAAAGAAGGAAGCATTCCTTGATTCCATTACAGAACCCTTTTGTATATCCGGATTTTTCGAATCATGTACAATGAAACGATAAGCACTGCTATTCCTAGCATATCCGATGAATATACAATCCACAGATTTAGGTCCAATCTTTTGGGCCTTGGGAGTTGGTATAGCTACCTTTGCTAGACACCCCCACACTCGTAAGTACTGATATGATGGTTTTCTTCCCATCCATAATTCATAAGGGGTCTCTTCTTTTTCCTTACGAGGTATCTTATTTAAAAGATAAGTAGCCGTTAGAATGGCTTCCCCCCACATGTCCTGGTCTAAACCAGAACTTATCAACATGGCATTAACCATTTCCTTCAAGGTACGGTTCTTCCTTTCGGCAATACCGTTCTGTTGAGGTGAGTAAGGAGCAGTGAACTCATGTCTGATTCCATGTTTCACACATAGATCAGCGAATGGAGACACGTATTCACCTCCACTATCACTTCGTACCACCTTGATTTTCTTACTAAGTTGATTCTCAACTTCGTTTTTGTATAGAACAAACTTGTCTATAGCTTCATCTTTACTTTTTAACAAGTAAACGTAGCAATACTTTGTACAATCATCAATAAACGTGATAAAGTACTTATTGCCACCTTTTGTGGGTAGTGATTTCAAATCACATATGTCAGTGTGTATCATATCAAGTGGTTCGGTTTTTCGTTCAACCGATTTGAAAGATGCTCTTGTAAGTTTGGCTTCAACACAAGTTTCACATTTATATTTTGAGTCAATATGGAAATTAGGTATGCAATTAAATTTAATCAAACGACGCATTGAATTAAAATTTACATGTCCAAGACGGCCATGCCACACATTAGAAGACTCAATCAATTAAGCAGAAGAATTCATTTTATTGATATCATTCTTAACAACCATTACATTGAGCTTAAACATACCATTCAGGGCATATCCCCTACCAACATACATTTGATTCTTAGAAAGAACAAACTTATCAGACTCAAAAACAAGACGAAAACCAAACTTGTTCAACAGCCAACCAGACACAAGATTCTTGCGAATTTCTGGAACATACAAGTGACTTTTGACCAACTTTGGACACAATTATTTATATGTATGTATCATATATATAAGTAATAGTTTGTAGGTTTGCGTTCTCCTCGAAGAGAGCTCCGCAATGAGCTTTTATGTGTCCAAAATAGAGTTGATGTGAATGAGATATCGGGTCTCAAAGTTAGTCATTCAGTACCATGACTAAAGTGGAAAAATAGTTTATTTTCTATCCCACATCGGTAGGAGGAGTAAACTAGGGTGGAGTCTATTGTGTATAAATAGACGCCCTAATTCCATAGGTTTTGACATCAAATCAATTATTATTATTGATTTCCAACATAAGGAATACTCATTGCTTAAGATGAAATTCCAGGCAGTTTAGTTAAGTCCGACAGTACAACTTACTGTTTTGGCTGTTGTACCCTGGGAAACAGACGGCGAATTTGTTTTAAGGGAAGAGTGTTAAACACGTGCCTCGGCTTTTTAGTGCTTCTTTGTTGATCTCTATTTGGTGATCAAGTAAGTATTTTGACTATTTTATTATTTCATTTAATTATCGTTTATACATTTTGTTTGTATTTAATTTTTCTGTTATTTATTTTCTGTTAATTTTATTTATCATAATTTAGATTTTATTAATAAGTGTAACCGTTTCCCTACATATTCATCTCCACTCAAACTTTAAATCCACACCTTTTACCAATGAATTTAGCAAACTTTTTTCAGTAGTATGTAATAATCAATTGCTAGCGTATTTGGCAGCTAAAAAAACTGGAAATATGATTTATGATGATACGTTGATCGATTCATAGGTCCAACTGATGAATCTTGATTGCCGAACTTATGTGTTTATCTGTAACACTCAAGAATAAAATGTATCGTTAAAATGTATATGGGATTTTCTCCATGTAATACACTCTGACGATCAAGTCGGTATCGATATCATACTTAACCAAAGATTTAGTTCTTTAAATTCACAACTTTTACCAATAAATTTAGCATGATTTTTTAGTTGTATTTAGCAGCTAAAAAACTAGGCAACATGATTTACTTATTGTTGTGTGTATTATTTCTCTTTTTTGGGTCACCTAGCCAAAACGTGAACATACCGTGTTCTCTTCTTAATACAACACCCTTACGGCTTTTACTGAACTCGTAATGTACATGGTACAATTTAACACCATTTGTGTATCGGCTTACTGATTATATCAATTTGGAAGTTAGTAAGGCATTTAACTTTGTTTTTGGGGGACGAAAGATAATATTAGAACCCAAAAAAAGGAGCTTCGAGAAAGGAATTGGATTGACTGTTACATGGCTTAATAAACCATTCAAAAGAACATTTTTTACATCATTAAGGATTGGCTCTGTAAGGTTTCTTAACCGCAGAAACATACTCGTGATGATATCACTAGGGAATTCAAATAATTGTTTGGATTACCGCATCAAAACGAGTAAGGCGTTTAACTACAAAGCCAAAAGACATATTTCCTCAAAACGTATATATTATTAGTTATGATATGCTCAAAATTACAAACTGAAGAGCTTTTGATGATAACGTTTGCTGAAAACATAGTCTTTGCCTTGTATATAAAAGTAGTTTGGAGGTGGTGAATGGATAAAAATGTGAACTTAATTGTGGCTTTGTGTGTAAAAGTTCTGAAAATAAAGATCGGGTATGATTGTTGAAAATGGTCTTGTACATTGTATTTCTTGATATCCCATATTGGTGGGTGATGTAAAGCAATCAAAGCAAAAACTTATCTCAAGATGTTAAAATACCGTGTGCTCTTCATAATACAATAGAACTCTTACGGCTTTTACTGAAGTAACCGAACCGAATAAACCGACCAACTCGATAACTGAACCAATGACACCCCTAGTTGTATCCCTCTTTTATATGGTACGTTAAAGTGAACTCTTGTGTATTACTAGTACTTTTTTTGGAAAACCTAGCCAAAATGTTAAAATACCGTGTGCTCTTCAAAATACAACAGTACTCTTACGGCTTTTACCGAACTCGTAATGTACCTAATTCAACACCTGTGTAATCACATCAATTTAGAAGTTAGTAATTCACATGTCTAATAAATGCAAGTCAACACTAATCATACTCGCAACATAACTTCAAATTTATGAACTCGATCAAACCCAACAAGTTTAGATGATAATGTTTTCCAAAGTTAGCATAGTCTTTGCCTTGTGTTCTATATAAAAGTCGTTTGAAGGTGGTGAGTGGATAAAAATGTGAACGTGTGGCTTTGTGTGTAAATTTTTTGAAAATACAGATCGAGTAGAATTGTTGAAAAAAGATGTTACACATTGTATTTCTAGATGTCCCACATCGGTGGGTAATGTAAAATATATATAGTTTATTATTACAAACACATTCAGTTAATACAGAAGCACATTCAGGCCATATAAAATGGTTTATGCAAATTGTATCTTCTTCTTTTTTTGGATTTTTAGTTGCTTTTTAAATTTTATTTTCCTAATTTTTAGTAGCTTTTTAGAAATATGTATCTTAAGCTTCTGACAATAGACAAACGATATACACTATAATTGAAGTTAATATACATATAGTAAATGCATTGCATACATAAGTTGTAAATAATACAACATTTAAAGAAAAACAACACTATTTTTGAAAAAAAATTGGTGAAGTCTAAAAATACGTAATATACTTTTTAAAAAAAACGAAATACCTAACTAACTTTATCTATTACCATAATCGCCAAAATACTTTTAAATTTTGAACATATCATCAAAAATAGCCGGTTTCAATGATTATATTGGTAATAAAATAAGTTGGTCACCTAGATGTGTAAAATGATGAAAATATGTTGCTAATATATGAATTTAACACTTTTTATAGATAAGTATTTTAAGTTTTTGACAATAGATAAACGATATACAATATAAATTTAATATTACATTTCATATGTAACCCGTAAATAATACAATGTTTAGAGAAAAGAAACATTTTTTTATGAAAAAAGTTAGGCCTACGAGCTTTTGAAAAATTAATTAAGCATTTAATACCGATAAAGAAGCCAACACAAGCACGCTTTGAATAGCGGATGTATACGGTTGATTTACAACTCATGTGGCCATACTAATCCTTATAAATGTGGAGCATTTTGCGATTTATTTTCAAACTTTCACTAAAAAAAAATAATTCATGATGACGTATAGTCTATATATGGGCCACGAGCCCAAATGATAAACATTACTAAGGCCCAAAACCACCATGCGTGGGCTATTGTAACTTGGGCCGCATCAATGATGGGAACAGGCTCACGTAAGCCCAAACCCAAATAAGCTATACACGGTATAGATAAGGATCATCTATCTATGGAATAGATATCCCCACCCGGATAAGCACCATGGGTGCGAAACGTAAGGAGCACGAACCCTACAAGGATTCTGCGCCTATATAAGGAATGACATAACTCTCATTCAAGGTACGATTCACAAACCCTAACTCTTTACGAGAACCCTAAATCAATTACTTACTCTCACGCCGGAGTCTAATCGTGGGAGACAATCCTACGATAAGTCTAACGGTGTTGTTTATTTTCTTAGTGCGCAGGTTACAAGTACTAAGAAGCGAATTGGTACGAGAGCAAGAGCCCATAATCAGGAACGCCCAACTTTTGTATCAACAATTCAATCCCCACACTTTTTTCTCCACGCTCCTAAAAAGTGTATAAAATTTTACTAATTTATTAACACTTAATAGTGTGTAAAATTTGGTTACATTAATAAGTGTGAGAAAAATTGTAACACTTATAATTGTCTCAAAACAAAAAAATTCACACTTTTAAATGTGAAGAACTATAAGATTTCTCCACACTTCTAAGAGCACAAGGTGCAGCGTTTCGTGAGGTCTCGCTGTTCCAACGTGGCGACTCGTTGTGCTCGTTGCTGCACCATCATACCCTCGCCATGCCTCGCCGTTCCATCTCTACTCGTCTACACGACAAGCTAAATTGTGACTCTTTTGTCAGTTTTTTTTTCCTTTTCTTTTATTGAGTTTTTAGCATTTTGTAAAATTTGAAATGTAATTGCTTTGTAAAAATGTAAGTTGTGAATATGTAATGTTTTGTGTAATTGTTTATGAATATGTAATGTTTTGTGTAAATGCAACTATATTAAACATCGGATTGAAATTACTTCAAACAACGTACAATTATTTTACAACTACGATTACAACATTAAACTACAAAACGGAAATTAAAACTGCTAAACTACGAATCAAAAAAATGATTCAGTCTGTGCCATAGCCCTCGTCACTCGAATCGTCTTCCTCACTCGATGGCACACGGTTTAATCCCATAGCCCATCGCCATTCTGCTCAACAGTTTAACCGATCCTGACGAGCTTTTGCCCGCGCCTCACGAGCTGTTGCTTGACGTTCTTCCTCCGCTTGAACCGTTAACAAGACTTGCATATCTTGCTCGAAGAGTTCTTCATCAGTATGTTCTAACGGCTAGCTTCCCCTATAAATACCACTTAAAAAACACTTCGTATTCTCACACAAAAACAATGGCTAATGAACCAGCTGAGGTACAAAACACTATCCTTACCCGATTACGCAATGAACGGGAAAAAGAACTTAAGTTGATTAACAGTTTGCTAGGTGAGATTACTCGTTTTATACGACAGATGCATACTCGTGCTCCAGAGGTCGAAAGGTTGTGTGAGCTGCCTCAAGACCATCCAGCTATCAGGGTCCGTCTACAAACTCTTTTAAGTAATGATGAAACAGATCTGCAACTTCAATTCACCTTGAAAATGGTCAGGGAACAAATGTTGCAAGTTTGGGAGGAAAGTCAGATCTCATCGATAATTAAAAGTCTTTATAAAAACTTCACGATGTTTCGTATTGTTTTTTTTAACCGTATCGTTATTTTACGTTTTGTATGTTTTTATTTTCTTGCATTGTATTTTAAATTTAATGAAATGAATTTAGTTTATTAAAATGAAATGAATAAAAAAAAATAAAGTTGTAAGTGGTGGCCCAAAATAAGTAAGTTGAAGTTAGTTGCTGATGAGATGAGGGTTAGTTGTAAAGAGGGTGTAAGGTGATGTGGCACCCATGGGGCTCAAATGACAAGCTTGAAGCTTGTTGCTACACCTTGTGCTCTAGCCTCTAACTATGTGGGTTATTTGTAACACCCAAATTCCCCACACTTTGAGGAAGTGTGGAGAATTTGGGTCTCAACACTTTAAGGCTACCCATAGTGGTGACCTATATTGCATCATCTTTCCGGCTACCACCTCAGCATTCTCTCTCCTCAACCCATATTCACCTCTCTCATCACAGTGGCAACCCATATTACATCATCTTCCTTTATTTTATTTAAAAACATTTTTTAACACAAACACAACTTTTATTAATAAAACGTAAACATTACATAAATGAAACAATACGGAATTAAAACATTACAATACTAAATTAAATGTAAATATAACTAAATATCACAGAAATTCTTCATCGTCTTCGTCCTCATCTTCGTCTTCATTGTCATGAGGGAGACGATTATGTCTACGATTTCTCCAAATGTGCTCGACCAAATTAGCTTTTAAGTTTTGATGAGTTGCAGCATTATCGAGCTCCAGAGAAATTGCTAAAGATTCTTCAAATGTATTTAAGGGATCGTGTGGTTGGTGGACCTCCTCCTCGAACCATGTAGGACATATCGCCCGCTGGTCGTCTTTTATTATCATATTATGTAATATGATACATGTATATATAATATCTTTGAGATCACTTTTAAAAAACCCTCGAGCCGGAATTTTAAGCATTTTCCACTTCTTCTTCAACACACCAAAAGCCCGTTCCACATGTTTCCTTGCTGCTTCGTGCTTCCTCTTGTACAATGGATGATTTGAAATGGACTTAATAAGAATGGACCATTGTGGATATATCCCATCAGTAAGATAATATCCCCTTTTGTATTGTACATCGGTTGCTTCGAATTCAAGGTCTGCTGCTCTCCCAGATCTGATATCATTGAAGACAGGTGAATGACGTAAAACGTTTACGTCATTATTTGCACCAGAAACACCAAAGAACGCATGCCAAATCCATAAATCTTGGGAAGCGATCGCCTCCAATAAAATGAATGGATGTGGCCCATGATCACCTCTAGCATATTGACCTCTCAAACCGTTCAGGTAATTCTCCCACTCCCAACTTGTACAATCAATGCTTCCCATCATCCCAGGAAACCCATGCTTATGCTCGTGATGAGCATATAATCTTTTAAGATCAAAATATGTGGGCTTTCGCAAATACTCAGGACCATATAATTCGATGATAACTTTGCAAAACTTACGGAGACATTGACGCGATGTTGTTTCGGCTATTGCCAGATTCTCGTCAAGAGAATTTGACGAGAATCTGGAACGGCCGCGTATCCCAATTGACGAATGGCCGCAGTACACTTCACCAATGGGCTAATACCAGGTACACTCCTACAATCATTTGTTTGTTCAAAATAAGTAGAATGATCGGTTACCTCTCGAACAATTCGTGTGAACAGTTCTTGGCTCATTCGAAAACGTCGACAGAATGTTATTTCATCATGCAGCGGATTTTTGCCAAAGTATACATTCACTAATGGATTGTGTGCAGCAACATGATCCCTAGGTATGTACCTTCTTGTAGGTTTTGGCTGATGTGCTTGATACACGTTCCAAGCAAACTCCGCAAACTCCACAAACTCACTAAAAACTTCTTCATCGTCGTCGGAAGACGAAGAACCAAACAAATACTCGTAGGACGACATGGACATGGTGAATGAATATTGATGATAATTTGTTTGAATTGTGTTTGAAATTGTGTGTTTGAATGTGGGTTTAATGTTGGTATTTATAGGATGAAAAAGTGGTAATTTTTTTTTACTTTTTTTTATTATTTTTTTTTAATAAACAAACAGTTACATTTTAAAAACAAGTGGGATAGTGTTTGCAAAAGTCGATCGTTTGAACGAAAGATTTACAATTTGAAATGGCCGGCGATCGATGTTGAGGTTTGTCCCACAAAGGGACGATCGATATCTAAGATCGATCGATTTAATTAACGTCACGATTTAATTAACCATTTTTACGGATTAAATTTTTGCTTTTATTCAACTAGATTAATCTAAACGCCGTAACACGTTCGCACATTCTTTTTGTCACCCTCTTACCATGTAATGAGATAAATGAATTGTAACTTCAATGGTCAAACTTTCTTCATATTTTTTTTTATACTATTCGATGTACATGGACCATGTACCCATTTTCTTCATTCACATTTCACAAAACAACTCACATATTGAACTATTTATATGCAAAATATGAATCATTGCTCTACCTTTTTCTCACTTTAGTCGACATACATTTAAGACAAATCAAAACCATGTGACACTCACAAACAAATCAAGTCCTACTTGCTTGTCTCCTTCTTTAGAATCAAATAGTAATAGGAGGAAAATAAGGGAAACCATGTGACCTCTTACATATGATAAGACAATTCACATTAAAAATACTTGTCTCCTTCCTTGTGTCATCCCAAAATTTCCGCTGCCACATTACCAACTCCAATTGACTATATTTTTTTTAAACATGTACTAGTTGTCGACAAAAGAAAGAAGACAAGACATTTTGTCCATTGCTCCTTGTTCTATTCTTCTATTTTTCCCACATTTTCGCTGACAAGATTACCAAACAAGGTTGACTACATTTAAGCATGTGATCATTTTCCCACTCATAAATACCATGCATCCCTTGCATAATTCACTGAGAACAAAATACCAACACAATATTTCACTTTCTTTGTTCCTTGTTGAGCGAAAAGAAGGAAGGTAGGAACAGTGGCGGACCTAGCCAGAAAACTAACGTGGTTCCCAACTTTATGAGGGTGAAAATTTTTAACTAGTTACTTAGTTAACATGTCGGGTCGCGTTCATTCAAGATGGGTTTACTGTTAGCATAATTTTATAATGAAATGAAACATCAAATATATATCTTACGTAATAAATGTTGTATCTTCTTAATATTTTTTTCTATGTATGATAAACTGATATTAAACAATCATTTATGTAGTTATTACCCAATTTTATATACAAATCGCATTTTCTGTTTTCATTATAGTTTGATGAGAAGATAGTTTTAATAGGACTTAACTACAATAATTTATAATCGAGAGACTACAAGATAAAACTTTTGACTCATTCAATATTTAGATTATTAGTATTACCTTGAAATTACTGTAATTCAGTAATCCTTTCATTTTTAAAGAAATAAGAAATGAAAATTTACTCTCACGACCCCACAAACTTTGACAACTCTTCCACTACCCCACTTCCTACTCTTATATCTAGGACCCACAAGAGTTTTAATAAAACATCTTCATCTTCTTCATAAGCTTAACTGTATATATGTCCGGCTACATTTCCGGCTACTTTTTTTCCTTTTTCTTTTCTTTCCTCTTTTTCCCATCTTTCAAAAGGATCTAAGGTGGTTCCTCATATATTTTCAAGGTAGGTCCCAAAATATTTTATAGATCGATTCTTAACAAATATTTTTTCTAAGGTGGTTCCCGGGCACCACCTACAATGATAGTAGGTCCGCCTCTGGGTAGGAACAAGACAAGCTAGGACAATGTTGACTTCTTTTTCTTTCTTTCTGTTGAGAACAACCAAACGACACCACCCACTTTTCTTTTATATAGTATTTGTTTCTCTTCAGTTGCAACACAAACCACAAAACAAATAATACCTCCTTTCTCTCTTATACCACTGATCGACATCACCACAAAACCCTAGCCTCACCACACAAACGCAGCCACGACCACATCACTTCAGCCATCTCCAGCCGCTACTGGGTTGAGAAAGATGCATGAAAGAGTCTATCGGATTGATCGTATGTCGAAGTCGAACTCCTCTTCAACCCACTACCACCACCATTCTATATATCTTCATACAAGAACACAAACACAAATACAACTCTTGGCTTTGTTCCTGCCATACGAGAAAGAAAGGGAGGAAGAAGCAAGAGGTGTTGTGTTACACCTCCAGGTTCTCAAATTCATTATGATCTTATCCTAAACTGGTTAGGAGCTTAGGAGCATTGGAGAGTTTCGTTTTGTTCGTTGTCGCTCGTCCCAACTTCACTCGTTTTCTCCCCACCATCCTTGGTGAAGTAAGTCGTTTCCTCAAATTTCATATTACTTCAATTCTTGAAAACATTATTATGTGGTACGATTGGCTTAAGCTTGCACTTAATATTTTGTACTCTCGTCATCGTTTTTTTTTTTTTTTTTTTTTTTTTTTTTTTTTTTTTTGGAATATGAATGTGGCAACTAAATCTTGGTGTGGCTATGCATGAGGTGGTAAAGACAAAATGATGTTAACATAACATATGATAATGTATAATTAACTTTCGAAACAAGTACTTGAACCTGAACTAAACTTGAAAACTAATGTTTTGGAGTACCTCTCTAACCACTGTTACGTTGATTACGAAACGTGTACTAGGTTTGTGAAGAGTTTAAACAAAACTCCCATGCACATACATACCACACACATATATACGTATACACTATATACGTACAACACATCACTCGTAAAAAGGAAAATCTATAACTTAGTTTTTGAAGAAGAAGAAAGCACAAGAATACTTTTAGTCATGCACGTTAAAACTAAGAGATATAAAACAAGATACAGACTTGAAAAGCTTTATAAACATATAGTTTGGTATTAAAACACAAAAGGATTCTTAATACAAATGGTTGGGGCGTTGGTTTGTTGAAAGATAGGGCCTGAGTTCGAATCCTACATATGGCATTTTTTTATTATTTTTGCTATTTTTGAAACTTTAGCCTTTTGGCAGTTTTAATCCTTCATTTTCAAACACTTATCACTTTTCTTAAAATCTTTATAAATTGAAACTTATACAAAATGTGACAATATCAGCCCATCCAATTCGAATAAGGTGCCACTATTCTTGAAACTCGTATAAGTTACTAACTTACCTAAATTTCACACATTTAACCTCACAACTACAAACCATTTAGAACTTTTCTTAAAATTTTCACAAGTTTTGAAACCTTTATTAAACTTTACATTTCAGCCCTCTCATTTTAGACTTGACACTTCTTACCTAAAACTTTTATAAGTTTTATAAACTTATACATTTTACTATTCTTCCGTAAAAATAAATATGTTTAACATAGTGATTTATAAAAACCATAACTTAGCATCATCGATTAACTTCAATGCATATCAGAAACAATTATTTCTGCAAAACTTAACGATTCATTTAGCTGGAGATAACCTACATTTACCACAACTAATCCTTCACCAACTTTTTGGTATATTAAACGTATTATCATTATTCAGAAATGAAGAAATATGAACATATAATGACCCTTTATACTTAAAGACAAGTTATAGGGTATATGACTTTGTTCTTGAACTTTAAGCATTTTACCACGCAAGCCACCTCTGCCACAAAAATCATTTTTGTCATCCGACATTGTTTCAAATCCCAATTCTCGATAAGTCAAACTTATCTCAGACTTCCATATTACTCAGGTTGACAATTGGAGCCATTCCTATTCTACATCTAGCAATATTTTACTCTATCTACCATTCCACCAATGTGAGTCATAGCCCCTCTCTTACTTTTTTATAATTGTTTATAAACGTTTTGGGGGAGATACATGCTCAACTACATGTTTTATACTTTTACAAGTACTCGTTAAATATTTACATATTACTGTGAGTTCCATAGTCCCAACTCTTTTACCTATTTTGAATTACTTTCGGGGGAAATACATGCTTCTATTACATATAAATTTTACTATCATTCGAAAACCTAATTAACAAACTTTGCAACCATTGGACCTCATTTTGTAAACTCTGATATTTATAAAGTTTGAATGATAAATCTTTTAAAACGACTAAAATAATTATCGTTTTCTACTATAAAACTGTCGAGCCATGAAGTAACACACTTGGAGAATTTGGCATACAATTCTTCTTTCTTGAGCAACTCCAAGGTGGTTTTCAAGTGCTCTGCGTGCTCCTCTTTGTTGCGGGAATAAATGAGAATATCATCGATGAATACGATTACGAATTTGTCCAAATAAGGCTTGCACACTCGATTCATTAAGTCCATGAACACCGCTGGTGCGTAGGTCAAACCAAATGGCATTACTTGAAACTCGTAATGACCGTATCGTGTCCTGAAAGCCGTCTTAGGGATATCTTCTTCCCTGACTCTTAGTTGGTGATAGCCTGACCTCAGATCAATCTTCGAGTAAACACTCGATCCTTGAAGTTGATCGAAAAGATCATCGATCCTGGGTAATGGGTATCGATTCTTTATCGTAAGTTTGTTCAACTCACGATAATCAATACACATTCTAAGAGATCCGTCCTTCTTTTTGACAAATAACACCGGAGCTCTCCAAGGCGAAGAACTAGGTCGAATGAATCCTTTATCTAATAATTCTTTCAATTGATCAGATAATTCTTTCATCTCGGATGGCGCCAACCTATAAGGTGCTCGCGCCACTGGTGCCGCTCCTGGCACCAAATCAATCTGGAATTCCACTTGGCGAACGGGTGGAAGGCCAGGTAAATCCTCCGGAAATACTTCAGGAAAATCTTTAACTATTGGTACATCTTCAAGTCGCTTTTCCTCTGACTTCTTTTCTGTCACTTGAGCTAAGAAGGCGTGACCTCCCTTAACTATATACTTCATGGTTTTCATATGGGATATGATACTTAGACGTGTCTTACTTCGTTCACCATGAACGATTAGGGTTTCACCTTGAAAAGGGATGTGAATGACCTTCTCATCATAGATGATTCTAGCATGGTTCCTAGAGAGCCAATCCATGCCGATGACAACGTCAAAACTACCGAGATTAATAGGCATGAGGTCTATGTCGAAAGGTTGGTCAAGTAAGAGTAAGGTGCAACCTCGGATGACAGTGTTAGTGCCAACTAGTTTACCGTCAGCTAGTTCAATTTCATAAGTGGTGTCTAGTTTGGTTGGGATGATGTTTGGTAGGGAAGCAAAGGAAGTAGATATAAAACTTTTGTCGGCTCCAGAATCGAATAAAACTTTAGCAAGATGGTTGTTAAGTGAGAACATACCCGTGACTACATCAGGGTCTTGTTGAGCATTTCTTTCTCCTAGCACATAAACTCTCCCACGAGCATTGTTGTTCTGGTTTGCTTCCTGTTTTGGGCACCGACTCTTGTAGTGCCCTTTTTCACCACATCCGTGGCACACCACGGCCACTGGCTGTAGATTGGCTCCAGAAGCTTTGCAGTCCTTGGTCAGATGGCCTATCCTTTGACACTTCATGCACCTAACGGTGCATGGTCCGGTATGATGCATCTTGCATCGGTTACACAGAGGTTGTCTTCCCGCATACCCACCTGCTTCTGTGGGGGTGGCAACTAGGGGTGTCCAAAAGAACCGAGGAAACGTACCGGTACCGTACCGGAACTGAACCGTATATTAGAACCATGGTACGGTTCTTGGTTCCTAAGATTCCAAATTTTAGGTTCTCGGGACGGTTCGGGTCGGAACCGTCCGGTTCCGGTACTTTCCCGAAAGAACCGACTACTTTAAAATATGAAATTTTATAGGGTTTATTTGGGACATTGTGTAATGTGTATAGCATTTTAAGGAGAAAAATAAATAAATAAATAAATAAACCTACTCATTAATAAACTATAACATAAAAAATCTAAAACTTAAAAAAATATAATAAAATTAAAACCCTAACTTTTAATCCATTCGAAGATCATCATTTATCAACATGTAAGTATGTTTATCTTGAGATCATTATCGTAAATTTGATACTTGCCTATAGTAATAGAAAAATCAAGTGAATTATATAATGCAATATGTGACGAATGATGAATCTGTAGTTAACGAGTATAAAGGGTTGGAAGTATGAATACATGGTATATTATATAAAAATGTTGGTCAGTTGGTGTTGGTGTACTTCATGCTTTTCGATTCAATATGATGCGCAATATTTAATCAAGTATACTAAATAACTAAATCAAGTATATATGTTGTTGTTTAAATATACAATATTTAATCATGTACATTAGTTAAATAGTGTGTGTATTTATATTGTTATAGCATTATTAGCATGTCTTTATGAATGATCGATGACGAAAAAAATAAATTAATTAAACACTTAGGTTCTTGTTGGAATTACCCGAAATTCCAGTACCGGAACCGTACCGAAGAACTTGGGACGGTTCTTGGTTCCACTTTTTTCATATTTTCGGTTCTCGGTTCTTTCGGGACGGTTCCGGTTCGTGACGGTTCCAGTACCATCGACACCCCTAGTGGCAACATAGGCTCTGGCAGCTTCCTGCCAACGATTTTGTTAGTTGTGGTGATTGTTTCGATTTTACTGATAGTGTTGGTGGTTGTTGTGATTGTTGTTGTTGAAATTGTTGTAGTATCTATTGTTGTTGGAGCGGTGGTTGTTGTTGGGAGTGGCCCTTTTGTCATCGAACTTCCGTTTATGATCATTGTTTCCTTGGATCTGACCACGTTTTATCTCTCGTTCCAATAACTTCTGAGCAATTGAGATGGCCTCTGCTAATGTCTGAGGTTTGGATGCAGTGACATTGCCTTCAATGCTTCTAGGCAATCCTTCAACATATCTTTCCAGCAGCTTCTCAAGGCCTGGTACCTTGGTTGGACATAGCAAAGCAAGTTCTTGGAACCTTCGATCATAAGTCTTAAGGTCATTTCCTTTCACTACAAGACGATCGAACTCATCCTCTAGCTTCCTGATCTCGGTGCGAGGACAATACTTCTTCAACATTTTCTGTTTGAAGTCAGCCCATGAAATTTGATAAGCTTCTTCTATACCCATATTCTGAGAAGTAGAGTTCCACCAGGATAAAGCATCTTCTAAAAGAGTTCCCGTAGCAAACGAGACTTTGCAGTCATCAGTACAACCGCTCCTCATGAAGACTGTCTCAGAACGCTCAAACCAGCGAGCAAGCTCAGTTACTCCTTATATTCCTTTAGAGTAAGTGGGTTTGCAACCCATGAAATCTTTGTAAGTGCATTTGCAAGTTACAGCCACCTCGCTTTCTCCATTCGGCCTATTGGTGCTGCTTGCACGAGCCATGGTAGCTGCTTGAGTTTCCAGTGCTGCAGCAACACTGTCAGCAACCAATTTCTGGATTTCGGCCGGAGTCATGGCTGGTTTTGGTGTTACAGCTATTGCTCTTCCACGAGGCATATTTCTATTTATACCACAAGAGAAGCACATGTTTAGAATTTACATAATGACCATATCATGTTAGAATAATTCAATAACAAGGTAAATTTGTAAAAATCTTAATGATGATGCCACTATATGGAATCACAACAACTGGATTTATAAATCTCGGCGTGTCCGAATACCATCATAATACACATGGAATTAATAATGACCAACTCGGTATCGTAATATGGTGATGTATAGGGGTGTCACAACATACATGAATATATGAAAAATAACCAAAGCATAATAAATTAACGTCGATTTATAGCAATCATAACCAACAATAGTGTCTTAATAACTTGTTCAATTGTTTACAAAACAACTTAATACAAGGTCTTTTATTATTGCCACATGCGGCAAGTTAAAATGTCCAAGCTATAAATGATACATAAGTAATCTATGAGTCGCCTGGTGTGTCTCCCAATTTGCGCTGAAGGTTTCGGACTATCTCAGTCAACTCCTCCATTCTCTGGTCTCTGTCCCTCTCCCTGGCCTGGGATTCTTATACCATACACTCAAGTGTCAGAATGCGGGTGTTGGCCGCAACGAGCCCATCAGCCTATCGCTCGTTCACGTCCTGTATTATTGAAGCAATATCCCTCAGTTCCCGTGTCTCCTGTCTCCCGTCCTCAAGTCTTCCTTCTAACCCAGTAATAACCTCTAAAGCTTCCTGTAGCCGAGTACTCATCTAGTTAAAGACTTCTTCCATAGCTACTCGATCAATCATAAGATTTTCCACCGCCTCTTCGATGCTCTTGAAACGCCCGAGAAGGACATCATCAATGAAGTTTTGGACCGCGTCGATGCGATTTTCATGTCGGACAAGTCTAGCAGCTAACAAAGGAACAGTGTGGTGAATAGGTTCTCCAGTGACTGGAAGGACCCTAGGAGTGGTAGTGGAAGAACTTTCTCCCAGTTCACTGGCACTCGGAGTACCCTCTTCTGCTCTTCAGTGACTGATACATGATAGAAGAAATGACCACAGTCGAGCATCGACCCTTCTGCGGGTACTGGCCTGAGCAACCTCGGCCGCATCCTCAACATGATAATCTGAAAGTGAGAGGATTTAGAAATGTGCTCTTTCGCGGAGTGGTAACGGAGCACTGTGGGCACGTTGTGGTAGGACAGGAGGTGGTAATGGAACCGTAGTAGTTTGATGGTAAAAGATAGTAGGTGGTGGTATGAAAGTTGGTAGTATGGGACGTCTAGGAGATAGAGGTGGTGATGGCATCATCATTAGCAAGGGTGATATAGGAGATACAGGTGACGTTGGTGGTGCTAGTGGTGGGTGTATGGGAGCTATTGGTGCTCGTACCCGCTTCCGAACATAGTGGATCATAGTAGGGCCTCCCTGGTTGGATTGTCCAATTGGTTCCGGCTCATAGGGCTGAAGAGGTCGAACTTCTCTACGTCGGTGTATCTCCTATATCACCCTTCCTATATCACCAACGTCACCTGTATCTCCTATATCACCCTTGCTAATGATGATGCCATCACCACCTCTATCTCCTAGACATCCCACACTACCAACTTTCATACCACCACCTACTATCTTTTACCATCAAACTACTACGGTTCCATTACCACCTCCTGCCCTACCACAACGTGCCCACAGTGCTCCATTACCACTCCGCGAAAGAGTGCATTTCTCAATCCTCTCACTTTCGGATTCTCATGTTGAGGATGCGGCCAAGGTTGCTCGGGCCAGACCCCGCAGAAGGGTCGATGCTCGACTGTGGTCATTTCTTCTATCATGTATCAGTCACTGAAGAGCAGAAGAGGGTACTCCGAGTGCCAGCGAACTGGGAGAAAGTTCTTCCACTACCACTCCTAGGGTCCTTCCAGTCACTGGAGAACCTGTTCACCACACTGTTCCTTTGTTAGCTGCTAGACTTGTCCGACATGAAAATCGCATCGACGCGGTCCAGAACTTCATTGATGATGTCCTTCTCGGGCGTTTCGAGAGCATTGAAGAGGCGGTGGAAAATCTTATGATTGGTCGAGTAGCTATGGAAGAAGTCTTTAACTTGATGAGTACTCGGCTACAGGAAGCTTTAGAGGTTATTACTGGGTTAGAAGGAAGACTTAAGGACGGGAGACAGGAGACACGGGAACTTAGGGATATTGCTTCAATAATACAGGACGTGAACGAGCGACAGGCTGATGGGCTCGCTGCGGCCAACACCCGCATTCTGACACTTGAGCGTATGGTAGAAGAATCCCAGGCCAGGGAGAGGGACAGAGACCAGAGAATGGAGGAGTTGACTGAGATAGTCCGAAACCTTCAACGCAAATTGGGAGACACACCAGGCGACTCATAGATTATTTATGTATCATTTATAGCTTGGACATTTTAACTTGCCGCATGTGGCAATAATAAAAGACCTTGTATTAAGTTGTTTTATAAACAATTGAACAAGTTATTAAGACACTATTGTTGGTTATGATTGCTATAAATCGACGTTAATTTATGATGCTTTGGTTATTTTTCATATATTCATGTGTGTTGTGACACCCCTATACATCACCATATTACGATACCGAGTTGGTCATTATTAATTCCATGTGTATTATGATGGTATTCGAACACACCGAGATTTATAAATCCAGTTGTTGTGATTCCATATAGTGGCATCATCATTAAGATTTTTACAAATTTACCTTGTTATTGAATTATTCTAACATGACATGGTCATTATGTAAATTCTAAACATGTGCTTCTCTTGTGGTATAAATAGAAATATGCCTCGTGGAAGAGCAACAGCTGCAACACCAACACCAGCCATGACTCCGGCCGAAATCCAGAAATTGGTTGCTGACAGTGTTGCTACAGCACTGGAAACTCAAGCAGCTACCATGGCTCGTGCAAGCAGCACCAATAGGCCGAATGGAGAAAGCGAGGTGGCTGTAACTCGCAAATCTTACAAAGATTTCATGGGTTGCAAACCCACTTACTTTAAAGGAACAGAAGGAGTAACTGAGCTCGCTCTCTGGTTTGAGCGTTCTGAGACAGTCTTCATGAGGATCGGTTGTACTGAAGACTGCAAAGTCTCGTTTGCTACGGGAACTCTTTTAGAAGATGCTTTATCCTGGTCGAACTCTACTGCTCAGAATATGGGTATAGAAGAAGCTTATCAAATTTCATGGGCTGACTTCAAACAGAAAATGTTGAAGAAGTATTGTCCTCGCACCGAGATCAGGAAGCCAGAGGATGAGTTCGATCGTCTTGTAGTGAAAGGAAATGACCTTAAGACTTATGATCGAAGGTTTCAAGAACTTGCTTTGCTATGTCCAACCAAGGTACCAAACCTTGAGAAGCTGCTGGAAAGATATGTTGAAGGATTGCCTAGAAGCATTGAAGGCAATGTCACTGCATCCAAACCTCAGACATTAGAAGAGGCCATCTCAATTGCTCAGAAGTTATTGGAACGAGAGATAAAACGTGGTCAGATCCAAGGAAACAATGATCATAAATGGAAGTTCGATGACAAAAGGGAAACTCCCAACAACAACCACCGCTCCAACAACAATAGATACTACAACAATTTCAACAACAACAATCACAACAACCACCAACACTATCAGCAAAACCGAAACAATCACCACAATCAACAAAAGGCAGGAAGCTGCCAGAGCCTATGGTGCCACCCCCACAGAAGGAGGTGGGTATGCGGGAAGACAACCTCTGTGTAACCGATGCAAGATGCATCATACCGGACCATGCACCGTTAGGTGCATGAAGTGTCAAAGGATAGGCCATCTGACCAAGGACTGCAAAGCTTCTGGAGCCAATCTACAGCCAGTGGCCGTGGTGTGCCACGGATGTGGTGAAAAATTGCACTACAAGAGTCGGTGCCCAAAACAGGAAGCAAACCAGAACAACAATGCTCGTGGGAGAGTTTATGTGCTAGGAGAAAGAAATGCTCAGCAAGACCCTGATGTAGTCACGGGTACGTTCTCACTTAACAACCATCTTGCTAAAGTTTTATTCGATTCTGGAGCCGACAAAAGTTTTATATCTACTTCCTTTGCTTCCCTACTAAACATCATCCCAACCAAACTAGACACCACTTATGAAATTGAACTAGCTAACGGTAAACTAGTTGGCACTAACACCGTCATCCGAGGTTGCACCTTACTCTTACTTGACCAACCTTTTGACATAGACCTCATGCCTATTAAGCTTGGTAGTTTTGACGTTGTCATCGGCATGGATTGGCTCTCTAGGAACCATGCTAGAATCATCTGTGATGAGAAGGTCATTCACATCCCTTTTCAAGGTGAAACCCTAATCATTCGTGGTGAACGAAGTAAGACACGTCTAAGTATCATATCCCATATGAAAACCATGAAGTATATAGTTAAGGGATGTCACGCCTTCTTAGCTCAAGTGACAGAAAAGAAGTCAGAGGAAAAGCGACTTGAAGATGTACCGATAGTTAAAGATTTTCCTGAAGTATTTCCGGAGGATTTACCTGGTCTTCCACCCGTTCGCCAAGTGGAATTCCAGATTGATTTGGTTCCAGGAGTGGCACCAGTGGCGCGAGCACCTTATAGGTTGGCGCCATCCGAGATGAAAGAATTATCTGATCAATTGCAAGAATTATTAGATAAAGGATTCATTCGACCTAGTTCTTCGCCATGGGGAGCTCCGGTGTTATTTGTCAAAAAGAAGGACGGATCTCTTAGAATTTGTATTGATTATCGTGAGTTGAACAAACTTACGATAAAGAATCGATACCCATTACCCAGGATCGATGATCTTTTCGATCAACTTCAAGGATCGAGTGTTTACTCGAAGATTGATCTGAGGTCAGGCTATCACCAACTAAGAGTCAGGGAAGAAGATATCCCTAAGACGGCTTTCAGGACACGATACGGTCATTACGAGTTTCAAGTAATGCCATTTGGTTTGACCAACGCACCAGCGGTGTTCATGGACTTAATGAATCGAGTGTGCAAGCCTTATTTGTACAAATTCGTAATCGTATTCATCGATGATATTCTCATTTATTCCCGCAACAAAGAGGAGCACGCAGAGCACTTGAAAACCATCTTGGAGTTGCTCAAGAAAGAAGAATTGTATGCCAAATTCTCCAAGTGTGATTTCTGGATCCGAACCGTGCAGTTCCTTGGACACGTGATCGATAGCCAAGTTCTTCATGTTGACCCTGCAAAGATCGAAGCTGTTAAGGATTGGGCACCTCTTAAAAACCCTACGGAGATACGCCAATTCCTAGGTCTTGCTGGGTACTATCGTAGATTTATTGAAGGTTTCTCCAAAATCGCTAAACCTTTAACAGAATTAACACAGAAGAAGAAAAGGTTTGATTGGGGGGAAAAGCAAGAGACAGCTTTTCAGCTCTTGAAACAGAAGCTTTGTGAAGCTCCGATTTTGGCATTACCAGAAGGAAGTGAAGATTTTGTTGTGTATTGAAATGCATCACACCAAGGTTTTGGTGCTGTGTTGATGCAAAGGAGCAAAGTTATTGCATATGCGTCCCGACAACTCAAGACTCACGAGGAGAACTACACCACCCATGACCTGGAATTAGGAGCAGTGGTTTTAGCTCTTAAGTTATGGAGACACTACCTATATGGCACCAAGTGCATAGTATTCACAGATCTATCAGAAGGAGGTAAACATGAGGCAACGACGATGGTTAGAGCTACTCAGTGACTATGATTGCGAGATTCGCTATCATCCTGGAAAGGCAAATGTCGTGGCAGATGCCTTGAGTAGAAAGGAGCGAATTACACCCCTCAGAGTTAGATCTCTGGGGATGACAATCAAATCACCACTTCCATAAAAAATCCTTGAGGCTCAGGACGAAGCCCTCAAGGAACAGAACAGACCAAGCGAGACAATCTATGGTATGCCAGAGAGTGATAATGGTTTCGTAAAGAGATCGGATGGAATGTTGTGCTTCCAAGACAGAAGTTGGATCCTACTCTATGGAGGGATACATGATCTCATTATGCATGAGTCTCACAAGTCCAAGTATTCCGTTCATCCAGGTTCAGATAAGATGTACCAGGACCTAAAGAAACACTACTGGTGGCCCAACATGAAGGCAGATATAGACGAGTATGTCGAAAAATGTTTGACATGTTCTAGGGTCAAAGCCGAATATCAAAAGCCATCCGATTTACTGACACAACCAGAAATCCCAGAGTGGAAATGGGAGAGGATAACCATGGACTTCATTACAAAGCTACCTAAGACATCAAGTGGGTTTAACACCATCTGGGTCATCGTTGATCGTCTTACCAAATCCGCGCATTTCTTGCCAATAAAGGAAACCGACGAGATGAGTACTCTTGCGCGATTATATTTGAAAGAAATAGTCTCACGGCATGGAGTGCCAATTTCCATTATCTCAGACCGGGATAGCCGTTTCACATCAAACTTTTGGCAGTCATTGCAGAAGGCATTGGGTACCTGATTAGACATGAGTACTGCGTATCACTCGCAGACCGACGGTCAAAGTGAGAGAACTATCCAAACCTTGGAAGACATGCTTTGAGCATGTGTGATCGACTTTGGTAAAGGTTGGGATAGGCACTTGCCGTTAGCAGAGTTCTCATACAACAACAGTTATCACACTAGCATTAAGGCGGCACCATTTGAAGCACTTTATGGTTGAAAATGTCGGTCACCTATCTGTTGGGCGGAAGTTGGAGATGCACAAATCACGGGACCCGAAATTATTCAAGAAACCACCGACAAAATTGTACAAATCAAGCAACGTCTACAAGCAGCCCGAGACCGACAAAAGAGTTATGCCGATGTTAGACGAAAACCCATGGAGTTCCAAGTTGGAGATAGGGTCATGTTGAAGGTATCTCCTTGGAAAGGAATGGATCGATTCGGAAAACGTAGAAAGTTAAACCCCAGGTACATTGGGCCATTCACAATCGTAGAAAGGATTGGCCCAGTGGCGTATAAACTTGAACTTCCCGAAGAACTCAATAAAGTACATAATACCTTTCATGTATCGAATTTAAAGAAGTGCTTATCAGATGAATCTCTTGTTATCCCACTGAAAGAAATCCGGCTTGATGAGAAGCTCAATTTCATAAAAGAACCGGTAGAAATCATGGATAGGGATGTCAAACAGTTGAAGCAAAGCCGTATTCCCATTGTCAAAGTTAGATGGAACTCTAAAAGAGGACCAGAGTACACTTGGGAGCGTGAAGATCAAATACGTACTAAATACCCGCACCTATTTCCCGAGACAACCCAACCAACTACCACAAATTATAATTCCAGGAGGAATTCTGTTTAAGGGGTAGGTACTATAATACCTCGTAATTTACCCAATTATTAAGTAACGAAATAAATTCAATTTCAAGTTGATTAACCATTTTCATGAGTAATTTTTTTTTACGTACAAACTGTATCTATGTGACGCGATTCACATTTCAATTGGAACAGGCTCATACGCGTGCCACAATAAGTTACCAACCCAAATAATTAGTTTATGAATATATTGAGTCTCGTTACTCAACCCAACACACTCCTAATTAATTTAGCCCTTAGCCGCTCACTAACAAACCAAACGGACACTTTATTTATTTAGGCTCGACCACCCAATAGACCATTAAAAATAAGACCATTATATTTATTTTTGAAGTATGACCGAGATACAAATATTATTAATACACAAAATATACAAATAGAAAGATACAAATTTGTTCCATTATATTCTTGAGCCACCAATGTGACGTAACTACAAAAACTATCTCTCCCCATAACTTGGCACAATTAATTACAAACAAGACCATTCTTCCCAAAATTTAGCCGGCTTCGTAACATGTAAATAACACCAAGTAATTTAAAAAATTTCTCTGTTACACATCACGCTCCAAATAATTCATGACACTTTCAAATTTACAGTAGAATGATTGGAATTGTCTTTTCACTTATTAAATATTCACTTTGTCCTTTTTCACTCTTTCCCCCGAAAAATTTGCTGCATATTTGACCGAAAATCTTGCTGCACATTTGACCAAACCAAGTGGTAGCCTTGAATTACTACATATTACTACTGTACAGGAAATTGTCAATATTTAATCCCTTTTAGCCATAAATACCATGCAATCCTCCACCAATTGTCATGAACCAAAAACAAAACAAATAACCATTTTGTGATATAACTACGTAATGAGAGGGGCAAAAGGACTAGATTGTGATTAGTCTTTGAGTTCTAAAGCCTTTCGTTCCAGTACGTGACCAAGTTCGAAGGCGTAGAAGCTGTTTGGTGTTGTTCCTCGTTCCACCTGCACTCTCACCGTATCATCCGTTCCTCACCATCAGGTCTTGGCGTGGTAAGTCTCCTCCCTCAAGTTCCATAGTACGATGGCATTTCTTGACCACTTCATTTACTTCATTACAACTTTGTAGCTAAGTGGTGTATACTACTGTTACTATACGTATCGTAGAGCTCACTTAAACCGAATTTAACGTATCATGATCTTGTGTGGCTACTTGAATAAATATAACTGATGCTTTAAATACTCATTCGAATAAATCTTGAACAATGGTGATCATTCGAAGCCACCCTTCATGTCGCGAACTATTTCGAACTGGAGTTCCATGATTTTCTATACGACGTCAAAACTAAGAATGAAATTGTTTTCATTTCTGTCCTTTTCACTAGCTTTGTGATGACTAAAATAATACTATCATACGCCCTCAAGCAGTAGATATACACGTACACACGAACACATAAAGTGCCACAAATAGAACATGAGACTAAAACTCAAAACGTGAACAGTGAACATGCATACATCTTGAAACTCATTCATATCGCTTCCTTTGCTTTTGTGTCATGCATGAGGAAACACCAAGTTCCATATACTCGTACACGTTCGAGCCTGCATGAGATTATTTCTTTGGGGAAAAGGGGTAAACTCTTGTGCTAAGAATGATATTTAAGAACCACATGTTACCGATTATTCTTTTCATACACGACTCAAACCCACTGTTAAGAATAAACATATGCATATTAGCAGGTTAATGTAACTAACGAGATAAATTTTTACTGAAACATGCTCACACCTAAGTTACTCCAATAATAGCCTCGTTGGTAAGGGTCTTGTAACCAGTAGGTGACCACGCTAGGTACTCAAACTCGAGCCACGTACGACCTGCGTGCAACCAGGTTATTAATAGTATGTATACCTAGGATACTTGGGTGGTACCTCGCCATGATAACAAGCTCGACTATATAAAAACTACAACTATAGTTCATAAGCCAACCTTCTTACCATGCATATCACACTTTCAAAGCTTAAGCAATGTATAGAAATGGAAATGAAAATGAAGGAGAAACTAAGTTTTGGGTTTCGGGTAAAAAAACTTGAGTCGCGAAACAAACCAAGTCGAGGGTCACCTTGTGTCCCCTTCGACACCCTCCCTGTAACTAAGAACACATTGTGGGACTTACATGGAAGGTTGACAAAACCTGGTTGTAGAAGGAAGTAAGTCACGAAACATATACATGCACGATGAAATATGTACCAAATGCAAATACTAATCAGACTCGAAGAACTATATAACCAAGGAAGTAAATAACTAAACACAAAAGAAGTAGCAGCCCACTGGTGGGAGTGTTAGGCTGTTGAGCGCAAGGTCAGGAGTTCGAACCCTGCACCTGACGTTTTCTTTTCTTTCTTTTGTTATTTTTATCAGGTTTGTAACTTGGAAAAATTAGTCCCTCAACAAAATTGAATGAAAACAAACCAAAACGTATGAAAACGGAAGAAAACAAATGAAAACTGATGAAAACAGATGTAAACGTATGAAAACAGACGAAACATATAAAAACAGACGAAAACGTATGAAAACGGACGAAAACATATGAAAACGGATGAAAACATAAGAAAGCGGACGAATATGTATGAAAACAGACGAAAATGTATGAAAATGGGCGAAAACGTAAGAAAACGGAAGAAAACGTATGAAAACGGATGAAAACGTATGAAAACGGATTAAAACGTGTGAAAAAGGATGAAAACATAGGAAAACGGACGAATATGTATGAAAACGGACGAAAACGTATGGAAACGGGCGAAATTGTAAGAAAACGGACGAAAACGTATGAAAACGGTCGAAAACTGACAAATATATATTAAAACGGATGAAAACGGGCAAAAACGTAAGAAAACGGACGAAAACATATGAAAACGGACGAAAACGTATAAAAACGGACAAACACATGAAAACGGGCGAAAACGGACATTAATCGTCCATTTTCATATGGTTTCATCCGTTTTCGTCTGTTTTCTTTCATTTTCGTCCATTTTTCATATGTTTTCGTCCATTTTCAGACGTGTTTTTATGCTTTCGTACGTATTCATTCATTTTTTTACGTTTTTGTCCATTTTCATACGTTTCTAAATACCACAATTGATATTCTTAAAATCACAAGTGATATTTAGAATATCACAGAATATCACCTCTGATATTAAGAATATCAATTGTGATACTCAAAAACGTATTAATGTAGAAAAAAAGGTAAGAACGTGAAAAAAACGTGAAATCACTTGTGATTTTCATGTTACAAAATATTTGTTGAAAATAACTTGTGATATTCATAATATCACTTATGATATTAAATGAATGAAAACGGACAAAAACATATGAATACAGATAAAAACGTAAGAAAGTGAAAAAAACGTGAAATTACTTGTGATATTCAGAATATCACTTGTGATTTTCATGTTACAAAACATTTGTTAAAAATAACTTGTGATATTCGGAATATCACTTGTGATATTTTGAATATCAATATCACTTATGATATTCAGAATATCACTTGTGATTTTCATGTTACAAAACATTAGATGAAAATCACTTGTGATGATCAGAATATCACTTGTGATATTCAAAAACGTATGAAATTGTCTGAGAGAGGTCGAAAACATTTAAAAACGGATGAAAATATAAGAAAATATATGAAAACGTAAGAAAACGGACGAATATGTAGAAAAAAACGAACAAAAACATCTGAAAATGGGCAAAAGTGTATAAAAATGGACGAAAACAGACGAAAACGTATGAAAACGGACGAAAACATTTGAAAACGAACGAAAACGTATTAAAACGGACGAAAACATATGAAAATGGACGAAAACATATGAAAGCATATAAAAACGGATGAAAACATATAAAAACGGACGAAAAAGTAAGAAAATGGACGAATATGTATGAAAATTGACGAAAACGTAAGAAAATAGACGAAAACGTATGAATACAGGCGAAAACGTATGAAAACGGGCGAAAACGTAAGAAAACATATGAAAACGTATAAAAACGAGTGAAAACGTAAGAAAACAGACGAAAACTTATGAAAACGGACGAAAAAGTATGAGAACGGGCGAAAACAAGACGAAAACGGACAAAAACGTACGGAAACGGACGAAAATGGACGAATATGTATGAAAACGTATGAAAACGGACAAAAGCATATGAAAATGGATGAAAACGTAAGAAAACATACGAAAACGCAAGAAAACGGTCGAAAACGTATGAAAACGGATGAAGACGTAAAAAGACGGACGAAAGCGTATGAAAACGGATGAAAAAGTAAGAAAGTGAAAAAGACGTGAATTAAAATAAAAAACATGAATTTAAAAACAACGTGATTTAAAAAATAATAATAAGTGAATTAAAAAAAAGAGATAAAAATAAAGCGTGAAAAAAAAGAAAGAAAAACATGGATAGAAAATAATAATAATAATAATAATAATAATAATAATAATAATAATAATAATAATAATAATAATAATAATAATAATAATAATAATAATAATAATAATAAAAAAAAAATGTTTATAGGAAAAAAAGAGACATAATTAGAAAAAAAATGAATAAATAAGAAAAACAAAAGGACAAGAAAAAAAATGGACTTAGGTTATCCTATTAAATCTTAGGTTAATCCCCACCATTAGATCAAATTAGATGGATGGTGGGGATTTGTCCCTTAATATGTAACAAAAACTTAGTCTCTAAAATAACTCACCTCTATATCACATCATATGTAACTATCATATGTAGATACCGGGTCATTCATTATTCGTTCATGTTTGACTGAATGTGTTTTCCAACAATTAGGCTAAACGTATTAGAGCCAAAGGTGTCATGGCTAGCTTCATCTCCTCATTTGGGGCTCACGGGTGCCACATCACCCTAACACCTCTTCACAACTATCCTCTTCACTCATAATTAACCTTAACTTACTCATTTGGAGCCCACCACTTACAACTTTTTTTTTTTATTCAAATTTTCAAATAAACTAAATTTATTTCATAAAAATAAAATTACATTCCAAATAAACTAAATGTCAGCCTAAATATTTTCTAAACAACCAATTCATAAAAATAAAATTATATTCCAAATAAACTAAATGTCAACCAATTTGTTATGAATAAAATTGCTAGTCCAAATAAAATAAAATAAAAGCCCAGTATGTGGCCTAACAATAAAACCTAAATAACCCTGATTAAATACTAACTCCTCCAAACTTTCTTTCACTTCATCCATGTTCTAAACCAGTTTCTTCCTTCGCTGCTATTGCTCCATTTTTGAAAATAGCTCAATTTTACTTGCAGGTATTAAAAAAAGGTGCAATGCTCCATTTTTAAAAATAAAAAACGCTTTGATGTTGCTCGGATCCCACCTTTGCAAGTTTCTTCCTTCGCCGTGCAGATGAGCACCTCTTCAGTGGCGAGCTATGGCGAGGGGTTTGTGGTACCATGGCGGGGGAGGCGAGCAAAATGAAGCTCCACGTAGGAGTGGCGAGAGGCTACAACGAATGGCACCTCTGGCTCTTACACACACGAAAAAACAAATAAGCAGTTACAAACAAAAACAAAAACAAAAACAAAAACAAAAACAAAAAAAAAAAATAAATAAAAAATAAAAAAAAATAAATAAAAAAAAACCTCGAGGACTTAACGTGTCTCAAGTATCAACCTATCTATGACATGATTGACCTATCTTAAAGAGTGATAATTATTATTTTTGAGATAAACATAAGTTAGAAATATCGATCTTTACTCTTAATAAAAAGAATAAACTGCAAAATTCGCCAACATATAGTTTGTCCATAGTGTGAGAAACCATTTTTACCAAAGCTATCGAAATGAATCATCACTAGAAGACGTAAGTATAACGAAAACTATCTTCGAGAGACCATCTATGCAAAAAAGTTTGACTAAAAGTGGGTCAAAACCATATGTAAATACTGTTAGGGGGCGTTTGGTTCAAGATATGTAAATGATGCTATTTGAAATTCTAAGCAAATTTAATTGCTTCCCAAGTGGAAGGAAATTAAATTAGCCCACTTTTAGCCTCATTAATGCAATTAAAATTACTGGGCCCACGTTTTTATTATGAACCAAACAAGGATATTTGAGCAATTTTAATTTCAAATTACCTCAATTGCCTTCAATTTACCCCAACCAAACACCCCCTTAGAGTATTAATTTATGAAATATAATTATACAAATGGTTTCAAAGGTGTATAATTTGTGCCTAAATAATTAAATTACATAAACATATTTTATAAGGTTTAAAAGCAAAACAAAAATTTAAGGGCTAGGTTAAAAAAAAAAAAGAAAAAGAAAAAAAATAAGCTAATATATAGAATCAGTTGTGAGGACATTTGTATAAAGTAAAGTATTTTTATGTGTTTCAGTAGGTGAAACTTTACAGTGAAACTTTACAGTTTCAGTCTTTGAGCTTTATGAAAGTGACATATTAATATAATATGTGATAAGTGATCTTTGTTATTTAGTTAATCCTCAGATATTCACTTTTGTTTTTAGAGTTATCAAAATAACTATCTTTGTACAAGTTTGTGGAATTTACAACTTTAGTCCTTATATTTTCAAAAGTGACACTTTTAGTCATTGTAAAATGTATATTTACATTTATAGTACCCATATCATCAAAATAGTCAATAAAAGGACATAATCATTCTGTTTATACTGTTTTGACACCAAGTTTGCATAAATTACAGTTTTGGTCCTTGTAGTTTGTATACATTGCAAGTTTAGTCCTTTATATGTAAAATGTTCATTTTTGACCCTTATACCTCCAAATTTACACAAGTGACCCAAAATAGTTTTTATTTACTGTTGGTAACCTCAAGTTACAGAATATACAGTTTTAACCCATAGTTTTCAAAATGGCAGTTTTGGCCCCTCAAGTTTACATAATTTGCACTTTTAGTTCGAAATGCATTTTTAGCAAAAGTGATCACTTCCTATTACTTATCTTGTTTCCAGAAGTTCAAATAAGCTCATAAAATAGCTTATCAACTTATAAAAGCTTATTTTTAGTTTAATGGGCTTAGTGGCCCGTTAAGACCCATTAGGTGAATTTTAGTGTATGTGAAAACTGGTTCGAGGGGCTGAGCTTTGGGGCTTAATAATACATCAAATGAGTTTATTTTGGTGAGTTATAAACATGACCTGGTTGATTAACTTATAAGGAAACAAGTCGAGCTTTTAGTTTGCCATATTATACGATTATAAGTAGCTTTTATAGTTCATTCCTATGTGGCGTAGGCCGTTTCCGTGGTGTGTTATAACTTGGTGTATATTTGATATGGCCAATCAATAGTTTACATGTGTGATATCACAGGTTAATTTGTTTGTTAGAGTGAGTGTGTAACAAAGGTTTAAACACGTTCTTAGCTATGTCGTGAATCAAGTGGGTGTATGTGACTAGCTTAGGCTTAACGAGAGACAAAAATAAATATAGAGAAGCTTGTAGGGTTCGAGCATGTTATGATACGATTCAAAAGGTTTCAAAAAAATAATACCAAGTGTTGGAATAAGGACTTACGACACCACAAGGGTGGGAAGAAAATACGATTGTGGAATTTCAAGTCGTGGTGAGGGCTTCGCGACACGTCCATTCCACAACAACGGCTTGAGAGTTACTTTTCCACGACCTTGGTTGGCACTAACAACTCAGCTCTTCCTCTCGTTCATGTCACAGTAGGATAGGTGACTTATCAGGTTTTGTATTTCGTATGGCAGAAAGCAAAAAGAAATTTGAGTATTTGTGTGTTAAAGGTGAAGGTGTGTGTGAGATTATACGTATGATGTAGATTGCATGGATTGTTTAGGAGCTTCTTTGCACTAGTTGAGGAGACAAGAATATATTCGAATGTGATAAGGGTGTCAGGATGAGATAACATGTTGGTCAATTTGTCACATGGGATTGTTTGTTAGCTCGATTATGTATTTTATTACAAAAGAGTCGGTTGATTTTTGTACTGTGAGTTCACAGGAAACAAAAGATAAGAATGTGAATGTGAGTGAATTTAGTGTGTGTATGTATACGTAGGATATAAGGTGCATGGGTTCCTTTCTTGTTACCTCTCGTACATCAGGAATAAAAGGAAGGAAGCAAAGTAGTTTTTGTGCTTGTGGTTTTTATTTGTGAGGTGTACGTAGGATATATATATCGAGACAAATAAATTGAGCTAGGGCACGTCTTTGAGTTTGGTGACTTGTGAATCACTTAGAAACACTTAAGAACTCATTTGAGAGTGTTTAGAACTTGTTAGAGTCAATGGCAACGCATTTAACACAAAATGACCAATGTTGAGTACGTTTGGATAGTGTTGTGCCCTCGAATAGCTTTGTACGTATTTCATATATACGTATAAATCAAAAGTAGCTGTTGATCTTGATTCTTCGGAATGTGATGAATCGAGTGATGCAATTTATTCAGTACCTCATATGTATAGATTTCAAATAAAACACCGAAAGTAAACGTGTGTTCATATATGTATTCGTATAATATAATTGGTTTTGGGTTGGGCTTGTGTTGGGCTATGATTCGTGGCCCAAGTGAGTTTTGATATTTGATCCGTTTGGTTTGTTATGGATTTCACTTCGTGGGCTAACATTTGTGGGGCCCACTTTAGTACAATGTGGATCCTATAAGTGTGTATTATAACTCGTATTCGTATTGTGGGGTCCACTGAGGTGAAAACCTCATATGTGGGTATTGTGAGTTCTACTGAGATGTAAATCTCTTATGTGGGTATTGTGGGTTCCACTGAGATGCCAATCTCATATGTGGGTATTGTGAGGTCCACTGAGATGTAATCTCATATGTGGGTATTGTGAGGTCCACTGAGATGTAAATCTCATATGTGGGTATTGTGTGATCCACTGAGATGTAAATCTCATCTGTGGGAGTTGTGGGTTCCACTGAGTTGTAATTCTCATATGTGGAAGTTGTGAGTGCAAAGTGTTGCACTTGTGATCAAAACTGATTCATAATTACGTTGTGCCTTGTTCAGGTTGTTGTGGGTTGCGTGTGAGCTATTCTAGATAAGTGTAAATCACATAGCACGTATTGATTCAGAGTTGCATAGCGTAAGCAAAAGTTTAAAATTTTGCCTAAAAATGGATGCATGAGCAGTAACATATAATTACTTCATGATCAGTGTTTCCTATTAATCGGGGTTTTTCACAGGATATTACAAGAGCCGACCCGACAGTCCTTCGGTTGAGTTTCGGTTTTGATTTTTGATGATTTTCAGTTTCGGGTCAGTTCTGTTCGGTTCGGTTCGGCACAAAACCGACAAAAACACACAAGAACCGAACCGACGTATTGACATAAAACCGAACCCAACCGACCATATTCGGTTCGGCTATAATTTTGGTTTTCCATGATTTTTGGTTTTCAGTTTTGTCGGTTCGAGTCAGATCGGGTCGGTTTTACACCGTTGCTCAGCCTATTATGCCTAAACTAACGAAAAAGAACATACAAATACCAAAAAGTCAAACCCCAAGTCTCATGTTTCATCCACGTCATCACCATGTCTGTGGAAAACTAGAAGGGGGGTTGAATAGTTTACCGATTAAAATCTTTTTATACTTGTTAAGTTAGCTTTGAAACTTTCCGTTTGATCAAAGATATATGCACAAACACAATATATAACAAGTAAGTAAATGAAAGAAACGATCAAACCACAACACGAGTATTTATCGTGGTTCGGCTACAAGGACTCTTTTTCCTTGCCCTACGTCCACGCCCCGAGTATCCAACTCGAGAGTTTCTTTCACTAGTCAACAAGCTCCTTTCACCGGCGGAGAAAACCTTACACGTCGCTTATACTTTTACCGACACAAAGCTAAATGTCGAGTTCTTTTACAAGGGCACAACCACTCCCGTTAGTTCTTTTACTAGGGTACAACAACTCCCAACACTCTTTGTATTTTGAGGACTAAAATACTAACCACTCACTTCAGAATATACACAAACAAAAGACGTGTAAACAATAAGAGTTTACACAATACTAAGCTAACAAGTCTTGCAACGTTGTGTTTGAAACTTGTAACTTTTGATGACCTTGTGAGCTTCTTTGCTACAAAGAGAAACTTCACATTAACAATGTTAAGAGGTTAGAATAAAAGATGAGTGTGTGTGTAAAATATGATCTCAAGAGGTTTTCCAAAAATCAAGTTATGGCTTGGTATTTATAGCACATCAAACTGCATGCTTGGCGGATCAGGCGGAACCCTCAGATGGGTTCCGCCCATGTACCCCCAGGGTACCGCCGGGTCTGCAGTAGGTTTTTGCAATAACTCTTCAAACCAAACAAGGTCTTGTCTCATAACTCCTAGCAACCAAACAATGCCACATCACTTAAATCAAGTCAAACATGAAACTTGTAAGCAACAACAAAGTTAGTCAAACACATTTCTTTCCATAAATACATGATGACAAAACTTGCCATAAATGTGATGTGACAATTTCTAATTTAAGAAATAAACTTGTGTTGTATTTTATGAAATGTAAAATGTAGCAAAAGTCTAGTTTATGCAAGTCTTAAAAACTAAGATTATGTTTTGCTTAGAAAGTAAAGTTTACATTTTGTCGTTAACAAAACTTAGCGAAGATCGTAAAATATAAATAACGTTTTTAGGAGATATTTGTATTAACAGTCTCCCCCTTTTTGTTGATGACAAAACATAAACTTTGTTTTTAAGTAACACGCAAAATCTTGGTTTTCAAGACTTGAAAAAAATTATATTAACCTTGTTTTACTTAAGATAGTTGTCATGGTCTTTTAGTGATAATTCAAGACTTAAAAGTAGAGTAGCGAAGCGGAATAATGGCGATACTCCCCCTTGATTGATACTCCCCCTAAATGGAGTACCAATATGGGAAACATGGATTTTGAGACCTACAAAAAAAATGGTTAGTTGGTGATATATATAGTCAAGCTTGTAGTTACCACACACATTGCAACCACAATGACAACACAACATTGATCAACCAACAATGCACAAAATTAAGTAGAAAGAAATTTCATTCCAAGTAAAATTTTAACTTATAATAGTCAAAAGACAAGAAATGTTAACTATTCTACTACTTAGTAACCAAAAACTAAGAAAATAACCAAGAAAATAAAATAAAATCCTACATTCCTAAATTGGGGCAAACGGCCTCCAATGGTTGTCTAGGATTTGTTGGGGTGGGAAAGTGCATCCAAACGTTCAATGACATGTTGGAATGCAAACCGGGTTTCATTTTGGAATTGGTGAAGCACGGTTTTGATGCTTTCACCCATTTGCTCACAATTTGAGCAAACATGTGGATGGGTGGGTGAAAATGGATTGGTTTTGGTTTCTTGGCTTAGGGGTTGGTTTGGTTTTGGTTCTTGGGTGGAGGATGGATTTGGGATTGAATCAAGCAAGGTGGTTTGAAATTCCATTGCTTGATGAAGGTGGTTGTCAACCATGCTTTGTATTTCCTCATAAGAGGGAAAGAAAGACTCATAGGTTTGGGCTTGAAAAGGTGGTGGAGTTGGGTGATCATGGTGTTCAAAATTTGGTTCTCCATAAAGAGGACCATGGATTTCACGGTAGATTGGGTGAAATAACAACGGTTTGGGTGGTTGGTATACTTGTTGTGGTGGTTGGGTAAGTTCAAGATCTTCATCAAGGTCAAGAATTGACCTTGGTAATTGATTTGCAAAAGGTGGTGGTTGAGTATGTCTTGGTAGAAGATCATTCAAATCTTGGACATACGGGTGTGGTGATGTTGGAGGAGACCCGAAAAGCTCCATAGGTTCAATTTTGGGTAAGGGTGATGGTGATGGAGTTTTGGATGGTTGGGTTGGAGCACTTGGTGGAGTTGGGTCAATGGGTGATTTAGTTGGTGGTGGAGTAAGCTCATTTGGTTGTTTGGGTGATGGAGATGGAGATGCAAGGTTCAAAAAATGTTCATTTTTTATGGGTGACGTGAATTCATCCAAAGATGAGGAGCTAAGGTTAATGGATTGGTTTGACCATAGTGGTTTGACACTTATCCGGGCGGTTCTCCGGATGGGTCGTGATGGTTGAGAGGTGTTTGTTGACTTTGTCATGGTTAAAATGGTTTAAAGTTTCAGAAATGGTGATGAAGAAGGTGTGATTTGATAGTGTTTAGGATGGTTTAATTTATAGTGATGAAGATTTGTGGGAAGGAGTGTTTGGATTTGATGTTAGTCCATACAAAAATGGTGGTTCCTAATGATTTGGAAAACTTAATTGTGGGTTGTCATGTCATGGAAGTCAATCCAATGAAAATGGTGAAGTGAGAAGACAAGTTTTGCACTAAATGCATAGTGGTTTTGGTGGATTTTTGGTTGTATAAATCTCAGGGATTTCAAGGATCCCTTAAAAGGGTTCCTTCCTTTATGTTTGAGGGGTCCTTGAGGTTGTTATGGTTAAATTTGAATTTTGGCGGGAATTAGTTTTGGTTAAGTTCATGGAAGAAGGAGTATCCTATTATGCTAAACACATTGCAAGTAATGGGTTTCTACCTAAAAGGATTGGATTTTGGTGTTTCAATGTTGAGTTGGCGAAAAAGAAAACAAAAAATCTGCAGGCTACTGGCGGCACCCTCAGATGACACAGGCGGAACCCAAGTGAAGGTTCCGTCTGGTCCGTTGGGCAAAATCTGGGTGATGCGTGGGAATCGCACCTTGCTTTACCTCTCGAGGGATCTCGAGAAGCTTACAACCCCCACCAGGCATTGTACCTGATCGTTGTAGTATAGTATAGTGACAAGTACCGGGGGATTGATCGTTCAGCTTGGGAATAGTGTCGCTAGGATTAGAAAGCCTAATTTACTAGTTCTAAAGGTGAGGGATGATTATTTTTGTATTTTTATGTTTTTATGAAAGCAAGTAAAATCTCGGGTTTTGAAGGAGTGGGCGGAATTAGTTGCTATTCAACTAACCCAAAGCTAAGATGCAATCAAAATAAAATAATAAAAATGAAATTAAACTAATTATTACAAGGTTGTGAGCAGTATTTGGAGAAAATGTGTTTACTTAGACTTCATTACTCCCTAGATATCTTTTACATGTTAATTACTTGTTACAGTTGCATGGATGACGGATCGTATTCCTTAATACCATTCATGGGGTGGCATACATAACTCCCCAATTCTATGAGCTCTTATCTCCTCCTACACCATGACCCAGCACAACTATAGGGATTGTAAACAGTGGCTCATGCATTAAATACAACCAATAAAGACCTAGTACGCCTCGGTTCATGTTTCTTAAGACGTTCAAGCATGTTACCATTTGGAGATCTGCCAGTTTTCTTAAGCCTAACATATAAAATCATTCATCCACAACAAGAATAAACAAGTAATCAACACATAATCAATATCTAGGTTTCATTAGATCTAAGCAAACACAAAAGAGATCTAGCCTAGCATAATTGAATTGAGACAAGAACAAGATATAGACAACCAACACATAGACATATTGATTGAATTAGAAGAATACTTATCTCAATTACAATGCAAGGTATCAAGGGTTTGGAACCCTTGAAAAACCTGTAAAAGTTCACCCAAATTCGTCTTTAGGGTTTCTCCAAAACTTCTCTTTTTAAATGAAAAAACTAGAAAACTATATATAGGAAAACTGGTCTGACGGCGTCAAGACAAGCTTATGACGCCGTCACCTCGCCGCCAAATTCTTCCTCGGACGGCCTTGATCTCCTTGTGACGGCCTGTGTGACGCCGTCACCACCTACGGTATTTTATTCTTGGGACTTTTGACGCCGTCAAGATGGCTTTTGACGCCGTCACCACCTACGGTATTTTATTCTTGCTATCTGACGCCGTCAGGTGTAACTCTTGACGCCGTCACCAAGTGCTTCCAGCATGGAAAATTGATACTTTGCCGTTTTCTTCACTTTTATGCTCCAAAAACGTCCAAGATGGCTTCTTTTTCAGAATTCACTCTCCAAGTACCTAAAATCACAAAAGGAACGATTTAGGGCAATATTTGATCAAATAAAGTCGGATTCGGGCTTAAATGACCCCCTAAAAACGGATCATTTTTCGCCTCATCACTGGGTTACCCAGAATTTGTACTTGCGGAACCCAAATTTGGGATCCGCCGGATCCGCCAGGCTTGAAAAACTTCACAGTCCGCGTTTTTGACCCGCGAAACGATTTTCAAAATTTTCGAAAACTCCTAAAATCAAAGAGATACTTCATTTCTGGTTAGGCAATGCAAAAATTAGACACCTAAACACACATATCATAGGAGTTTGACCTTGAGGTCGAGAATTTCACCATACTTAGTGAAAATTCCATAACCATGAAAATTTGACAACTCGCCAAGAGTTGTCTTCCTGCAACATTGTTAGTTGAAACATGTTCCAAAGTGTATCAAACATTGTACTAACACACAAATACATCACAAATATTGTTTAAACGACCAAATTGTTTCAATAGCACCTTGTGCCAAACACTCCTAACACACCCGCACTCATTGACGGTCCATTTTCTTCTTCATCTTCCCGAGGAATCTCCCGATGTTTTTGAACATCCCCTTTGTTTGCTTGAACTCCTCCGACTCATTTGGAATATCCGGAAGTTGGGAAAGGTATTCTAGAGGTGGGAGCCTAGAGTTTGGCAAATTGTCATCTTCACTCATTGAGGAAGATGAAGATGAGGTAGGAGGATGTGGACGTTTTCCTTGGGCTTTGTAAACTCTCTTATCACTAAGTGGAACAAAGGTGTGTGGAATGAGAGTGTAGTCAAGACGAAGACCATTTGAAGTTGGTGGAATGGGTGAGATGAACCTAAAGAGACGGGTCAAGAGCATTCCATATGGCATAGCCGTTGTGCCATGCACGGGAATGTCGGCCATTCTCTTTGCCATGTAGTAGGCAAGGTTGAAGGGTTGCCTAACGGACAAGGAGTAGAGCATGTAGCAAAGGCAAAGGTTGATATGCTCACGGTTCCCTATTGTGCTAATGACATTTGCTCTAAGGACTTCCTCCCATTTCTTGAATTGGGGTTTGAGTTCGTTCATTTCCATTCCATATGGGTCCTTATCGACCTCATTCCCCGAACGGGTTCTCCTAGTGGTGGTGGTCCTAACAAAGAGGTGGTCACGGAGTATGTCTTTTGAGACAAGGGGTGTGTCATAAGGATGTATACGGTCTTGGAGGTTATCAAGAGTTGAGAGGGAGTGCAAGTCGGAATAGAGGCAAGTACCACGGTTTGGAACACCTAGGATTTGAGCAAACTCCTCAAGTGTGAAGGAGTATTGGTGACCGCTAACCCTAAAGTAGATAGACATATGACCATAATCATCCGTTGAGAGGACGCATGATGCATAGAACTCTAGAATGAACCTAGGACAAATAGGCTCGTCGATATTCAAAAGACACTCAAAGTTTATTGTGGCAAAATCGGCGTAAAGGTTTGTGCCTTCTAGGAAAGATGGGTCTATGGTTCTACCCTCATGGACATAGTGTTTTTCTAGGGCTTTGAAAACATTTACTTGATTTGCGGTAAGGCCTTTGGTTTTGTGGTGTTTTGGTAGGTACTTAATGGTGTCCTTGTGATCGTAGTGGGTTAGAGGAGGCATGATGATTCCTAGAACAACAAAATTTCACATTTTAGTTTACGTAAACCATTATTATAATGTGGAAGTTCTAGTGTGTGCCTATATGAAAACAATGTGGAGGTGCGGTTATCTTGACTCATTTTGATGCTTCAAAATCGTTTTATGCAAGTTTTGTTATAAAACAAAAGATAACCCAAACGCTCCTAGTTCAATGTAGCTTCGTTTGAATGTACCCGAAAATACATATTGGTTATGTATTCCCTTTAGCATTCAAGAGACATTATGCAAGTGATGTTTTAAACATAACGTTTTGATTTTGTATTCTCAATGTGAGACGAAAAAATATTTGTCCTACTTGTGAGAAATTTTTGAAAGGATTTGACATGGGGTGTTTTAGCAAACATGTTTATACTAATTAAAGATGCAACTCCTAACTATGGGAAACATGATTAGTTTTATTAATTACCTAATCTCATGCATGAATTTCTTAAGTTAATGCATAACCCCAAGTTTTTATTTTTGTGCAAGAAATAGAATTCCTAGACTCAGATCAGGATTGTAATCATGTTTAGAATACTTACAATGATGATTGATTTGCAATGTAAATGAATGGAGGACCAAGAATTCGTAGGAGTGGATGAGTGGTGAAGTGAATAGTATCAGCCTTGAAGTGGTGGTATGAGATAGTGGGTGTTTGGTTAAATATAAACAAAGAAAATGATTCTGCAGGTCGACGGACACGGCGGAACCCTGGGTTGGGTTCCGTCCGTTATGGCTGAGGGTTCCGCCGACCCTGCTGAGAAAAATGGTTTTAGATTTGTTTTGATTTTTGTGATTTTTGTCTAATGTCCAGAACTACAATGTAGGTTCCATGAGTCCTAAGCCTAGCCTAAGAAGATTAAAAGGTTCACGTTTAAGAGGTTTTGTGAGAATGTCGGCTATGTTGTCTTCGGAAAAAACTTTCTCAATTGAGATATTTCCTTTTTGAACGTTGTCACGAAGGAAATGATGACGAATTTCAATATGTTTGGTACGAGCATGTTGAACCGGGTTTTTGCTAAGATCAATGGCACCTTTGTTGTCACAAAGAATTGTGATGTCGTTGAGTTGAATTCCGTAATCGACAAGAGCTTGCTTCATCCAAAGAGCTTGTTGACATGCCTTTCCGGCCGAAACGTACTCGGCTTCCGTTGTTGAGATAGCAAGAGCCGTTTGCTTCTTAGAGAACCATGAGGTGAGACAATATCCAACAAAAGTACAAATACCACTTGTGCTTTTTCTATCGACATAGTCACCGGCATGATCCGAGTCGGCATACACTATGGTGTCTATTCCCGTTCCTTTGGGATACCATAAACCTAAATGTGTAGTGCCCTTAATATACCTAAAAATCCTTTTAACGGCTTCGAGATGGGTAGTTTTAGGATCTTCTTGAAAACGAGCACATAGACAAACACTAAACATAATGTCGGGTCTACTAGCAGTTAGGTAAAGTAGACTACCAATCATACCTCTATATTTAGTGCTATCTACGGATTCACTTTCCTCATCCTTGGTGAGTTTAGTTTCCGTGGACATGGGAGTTTTGATAGGTTTCGAATCTTCTAGTCCAAATTTCTTAAGCATATCCTTAATATATTTAGATTGGTTAAAGAAGATACCATCTTCAAGTTGTTTGATTTGGAGTCCTAAGAAAAAGTTGAGTTCTCCCATCATACTCATTTCAAACTCGTCATGCATGATTTTTGAGAAATCCACACATAATTCTTGACAAGTTGATCCGAATATAATGTCATCAACATAGATTTGGACTATGATAATATGTGAATCTTTCTTCTTAGTGAAGAGAGTATTATCAACTAAGCCCATGGTATACTTATGGTCAACTAGGAATGTTTTAAGTCGATCATACCATGCTTTTGGAGCTTGCTTAAGTCCGTAAAGAGCCTTTTTAAGTTTGAAAACATAATTAGGTTTTTCAAAATCGATGAAGCCCGGTGGTTGAGCCACATATACTTCTTCATTAATGACTCCGTTTAGAAATGCACTTTTGACGTCCATTTGAAAGAGTTTAAAATTATGTGCACACGCATAAGCAAGTAATATTCTAATTGACTCGAGCCTAGCTACCGGAGCAAAAGTTTCATCGTAATCAATGCCTTCTTGTTGATTATATCCTTGTGCTACTAGCCTAGCTTTGTTTCTAGACACAATTCCATTTTCATCCATTTTATTACGAAAGACCCATTTTGTTCCAATTATTGTTTGACTCTTTGGTTGAGGAACTAATGTCCATACATCATTCCTAACAAATTGGTTTAATTCTTCTTGCATTGCAATTACCCAAGATTCATCTTTAATGGCTTCATTAATGTTTTTCGATTCAATGGTTGACACGAAACAAAAGTAATTGCTTTCATTTTGAACTTTTGATCTAAGTGTTCTTTCGTTAATGTTGCCTATGACACCGTCTAATGGATGACTTTTAGATTCTTTGACATTGACAAGTTCTTTGTTTAATAGTTCATCTTCCTTGTCATTACCTAAGATTTCTTGACATTCAATTGCTTGGCTTTCAACTAAGTCATCATCTACCAAAGGTGATGTCTTAGAGGGAGGTGGACTTTCGTCAAATGTTACGTTTAACGATTCCTCGACTCTTAAGGTTTCTTTGTTCAAAACAATGTAAGCTTTACTATTTTGTGAATATCCAAGAAATACACCTTCATAAGACTTTGGGTCAAATTTGGTGAGATAATCCTTGGTGTTAAGAATGAAGCATTTACTCCCAAACACTCTAAAGTATCCTAATGTAGGCTTTTTACCTCTATAAAGTTCATAAGGAGTTTTATTCAAAAATCGTCTAATTAGGACTCGATTAAGAATGTACGTTGACGTGTCAACGGCATTACACCAAAACTTTTGTGGAATAGTTTGCTCATTAAGCATTGTTCTACTCATCTCTTGTAATGTCCGGTTTTTACGTTCTACTACACCATTAGATTGAGGAGTACGTGGAGCCGAAAAGTTATGAGTAATTCCATTTTTATCACAAAAGTTTCCAAATTGAAATTCATTATCAAATTCACGACCGTGATCCGTTCTAATAGACACTATATTAGACCTTACTTGATTTTGAATTTTCTTACTTAGAATCTCAAATTTATCAAAAGCTTCATTTTTACTTTTCAAAAACTTTGTCCAAGTATAACGTGAGTAATCATCTACTATGACCAAAGTATAGAAGTTACCTCCATAACTTTGTATAGCGGATGGACCAAACAAATCCATATGCAAAAGTTCTAGACACCTAGATGTAGACACCATGTTTTTTTGTTTACCGACTTTGCAAGCATCACAAAAGTGTTGGTCATATTTCAACTTGGGTAGGTTTCGAACTAAGTCTTTGGAGGAGAGGTTTTGGATTAGTCTCATGTTAGCATGTCCTAAACGTCTATGCCATAAAGTTGAAGATTCATCTAATGAGGTAAGACAAAGTTTGTCTCTAGATGTTGAATCCAACTTCATGACGTATACGTTGTTCTTAAGGACACCTTTTGCTACGGTTATACCATCTTTAAGGATTTTACTACCGTTTTCACTAAAAAGGACATTATACTTATTATGACAAAGTTGACTAATACTAAGAAGATTAAATCCTAAGTTATCAACATGAGCAACATCATCTATAGAAAGGGAGTCATGAGAGATTGTACCTTTTCCGATGATTTTGCTCTTAGCATTACTACCAAACGTAACATTACCTCCATCACATTTGTGATATGTTGAGAAGAGGCTTTTATTACCCGTCATGTGCCTTGAACAACCGCTATCTTTAATCCATTCATCCGGATCCAAACAAACTTTGAGGCACACCTCATTTGAGTTGTGAGCCATGAGAGCAATATCATCATTCTTTGGCTCATCATCATCTCCTTCATAGTCACTCCAAGCACCACCCACAAAAGCTTGTTGAGGTTTGCTCTTGGGTGGTTTTGGACATTCTCCTACAAGATGACTTGTGTCTCCACACCTATAACATTTTCTTTCAACTTTTCCTTTTCGATCATCACGATCTTTTCGGAAGGTTTTCTTGTCATCTTTAGGTTGCCTTACAAACTTTACTCGCCTACGAAAGAACTTCTTGAAGTCTCTCACGGCCATAGCATATTCCTCATCATCACTATCCGAAGTAGATTCTTCATCATCACTTGATTGGACTCTAGCTTTCAAGGCAATGGACTTGACTTTTTCTTTCTTGCCTCTAACTAGTTCCGAATCTTTTTTCATTACCATTTCATGAACTTTGAGGTTTCCAATAAGCTCATCAAGTGACATGCTTGAAAGATCTTTGGATTCTTCAATTGCCGTCACTTTTGCTCTCCACTTCGGATGGAGTGCTCTAAGAAATTTCTTGACAAAGTTCTTACTACAAAAAGATTCATCAAGTGCTTTAAGTGAAGTAATAATAGTGTTAAACCTAGCAAAGGCATTATCAATAATCTCATCTTCGGAAATAACAAATTGTTCATATTGTTGAACAAGAAGATTAATTTTGTTATCTTTAACTTGTGAGTTTCCTTGATGAGTGACAATTAAAGATTGCCAAATATCTTTGGCGGTTTTACACAAAAAGACTCTTTCATATTCTTTCTTAGGCGAAGCATTATAAAGCATCATTTTAGCTTCATTATTTTTACCTATTAATTTCTTTTGATCATCATCTTTGATGTTAGTAACTACGTTATCACCATCAATAATTATATACCACAAATCTATATCTTTAGATTTCACGTAAGTTTCAAAACGGTTTTTCCAATATATAAAACCATTTGCTTCAAAGAGTGGTGGTCTTTGCATAGATTGCCCTTCTTTGTAATTTTCAAAATCCATGGATCGTTTCAAGTTTTAAAACACAATATATTTTAAAAGCTTGAGTAACGTAGCACTTGATGCCAATTGTGGAAAACTAGAAGGGGGGTTGAATAGTTTACCGATTAAAATCTTTTTATACTTGTTAAGTTAGCTTTGAAACTTTCCGTTTGATCAAAGATATATGCACAAACACAATATATAACAAGTAAGTAAATGAAAGAAACGATCAAACCACAACACGAGTATTTATCGTGGTTCGGCTACAAGGACTCTTTTTCCTTGCCCTACGTCCACGCCCCGAGTATCCAACTCGAGAGTTTCTTTCACTAGTCAACAAGCTCCTTTCACCGGCGGAGAAAACCTTACACGTCGCTTATACTTTTACCGACACAAAGCTAAATGTCGAGTTCTTTTACAAGGGCACAACCACTCCCGTTAGTTCTTTTACTAGGGTACAACAACTCCCAACACTCTTTGTATTTTGAGGACTAAAATACTAACCACTCACTTCAGAATATACACAAACAAAAGACGTGTAAACAATAAGAGTTTACACAATACTAAGCTAACAAGTCTTGCAACGTTGTGTTTGAAACTTGTAACTTTTGATGACCTTGTGAGCTTCTTTGCTACAAAGAGAAACTTCACATTAACAATGTTAAGAGGTTAGAAGAAAAGATGAGTGTGTGTGTAAAATATGATCTCAAGAGGTTTTCCAAAAATCAAGTTATGGCTTGGTATTTATAGCACATCAAACTGCATGCTTGGCGGATCAGGCGGAACCCTCAGATGGGTTCCGCCCGTGTACCCCCAGGGTACCGCCAGGTCTGCAGTAGGTTTTTGCAATAACTCTTCAAACCAAACAAGGTCTTGTCTCATAACTCCTAGCAACCAAACAATGTCACATCACTTAAATCAAGTCAAACATGAAACTTGTAAGCAACAACAAAGTTAGTCAAACACATTTCTTTCCATAAATACATGATGACAAAACTTGCCATAAATGTGATGTGACAATTTCTAATTTAAGAAATAAACTTGTGTTGTGTTTTATGAAATGTAAAATGTAGCAAAAGTCTAGTTTATGCAAGTCTTAAAAACTAAGATTATGTTTTGCTTAGAAACTAAAGTTTACATTTTGTCGTTAACAAAACTTAGCAAAGATCGTAAAATATAAATAACGTTTTTAGGCGATATTTGTATTAACAATGTCCATTCAACCACCACCGCACACCACGCGCCGCCGCCCCAAACCACCACCCCCACCACCCTCAAAACCCTAATTACAACATCAAATTAATGAAAGACGTCATAAACTCAGGCACACTCAATATCGAACTTCTCCGAGCAGTTCTAATGCCATACTGATGGAATTCTTATCCAGTAGTATACTTCGACAGTAAGGACCGTTTCACTTGTCTAGATGGCCACATCTAAACTTTTACTTATATGCAATACCGAAATAAGTCGGGTAGTGCCCGCGATGGACTTGCCTTTCTGGCTAAGTACTTGACTTCATAGACAGCTAGCTAGTTTCATTCAATAAAGAGGATTTGTACCAAAAGAACAGGCGGACACAAATTTTTGCTCATCTTGGTACTTTTCTTTTAAATTTGTCCTTTTTTGAGGTATTTTATTACATTTTTTGACATTTTGCCCTTCATTTTTTTTTTCTATTAGCTGAGAGGTGCAAAAATATCATAATATTTTGCAAAATACCTTAAAAAAGCTAAATTTGAAAGAAAAATACCCGCAAAAGCAAAATTTGTGGGCTACTCATAAAAAAACGATGTCAAGTATGATACTTTTTTTTTAATCATTTGCCATAATATTTAAACTAAAAAAGTGCAGTAGTAATAGAATAATTATTCTTTTTTTTCACACCTTATTAAAATTAATAATATTTAAACTAAAAAGTGCAGTTTGAATTTGTTTTTTGTTGTAACGCTAGTCTAGGCAGCTTTAACTGTCTACAGGGTAAGCAAAGTAGTAAAAGTTACACCCAAAAGTCCTTCACTAATAGTGAAAATGATACTGCAAATACCTAGCTAGCTTTTTCGATAATTAGCTTTTGTAAATTAATGGCCCGTATGCAATATTAAGAAGTTTTTTGTTGCTACAATGAAATTTTCTAAATCATTGATTGTTGCAACAAAATGTAAAGGGTTTCTGATTAAGACATTCATGCTATCTGTTATATAGCATATGTTTTGGATATGGAGCAGTAATTACACATGACGTGATTAAGTTAGAGATAATTTTCTATACCAAATATCACACCACTTTATGTTTTGTTTTAACCTCTAATATATATCACCAGTGATTAGGCTAAACGTATTAAACACATGAGAAAATAAATAAGCAGATACACAAATAAACTTGAGTATTTAAGGTGTCTCAGTCCATCTATAACATAATTGACTTATCTTAAAGAGCGGCAATTATCATTTTTGAGTCAAAACGTAAGTTAGAAATATCGATCTTTACTCGTAACAAAAAGGATAAACTACGGAATTCGCAAATATATTTTGTCCATACTCTGAGAAACCATTTTTATTAAAGCTATTGGCGTGAATTATCACTAAAAGACCATGACAACTATCTTTGAGAGATGATCTATGCAAAAAAGTTTGACGAAAAGTCGCGCAAAACCATTTGTAATACTTTTAGTTTATTAATTTATTAAAGATAATTTATCCCTATGGTTTCAAAGTTGTAAAACTTTGTGCCAAAATAATTAAATTACATAAACATATTTTATAATGTTAAAGAATTTTGCTAAACATAACTTTGAGAGCTACGTAGAGATGGGGTCGTACTTATTTTAGTTATAGTTTCATCATTTTAAAAACAATAGCAAGAAATAAAAATTAATTGGATGCTATAAATCCAACAAATAATAAGCTTTTTGACCATGAAATGATTTAACGTTTAACACAAGATTTAGGCTTGTTTGGCAAAAGTAGTTGTGATCCAGTAGCAGTGAGCTATGAGCAGTAGCTGAGTTGTAGCCACAACTCACTGCTCACCGTTCACAGCTTCTTAAAAAAACATTGGAAAAATGAGATTTCCTAAAAAATAGTAAAGCTCGCCGCTCTTTTGCCAAACGAACACTAAAAATCAAAAAGCTAATTGTTCACCGCTCATCACCTCAAAAAGCTCTAAAAAGCTATGCGCCAAACATAGCCTATAAAATTTAAATATCTTGAACAAAAGCTTTTGCAAAAATAAAATACATAAATAAATAAAAATAAAAAGTTAACGATGCTGTTTTCGAAGGTAAGGATAATTGTAATGGAGAGGACTTAGCTGAGATGATTATTGAGCCATTTAGGAGAGAAGAATTTGGGCTGAACACCTCGGCTAAGGAAGATAAATTTTGAAGAAGCAACATTACGATAAGAGTATACAATCATCTGATATGAATGTTGGATCCTCAACAATAATAAGACACGGAGGTCCTGCCTTAACGACAACTTCAGTGATCTTGAAAGAAGATGAATTTTCAAAAGGCCAATCCGAGTCTGGCGTTGATAGGAATATAGTCTCCTATGATACGAATGGTGGTTTAAAAGATCAATCACATTACGGAAACAATATACAATCACCTGATATTAATGCTTCATCTTCTGATATATTCAGGTATGATGGAAAGAATAAAGTGACTCCATAACATCTCATAACTGGGAGGACATGACAACCTGTAGCTTTCAAATACTTTTCTGAAAAACTTGGTGACATAATTGTGAAAAAAAAAATAGAAGTTAAAGCAACCTCACTTGAACGAAAGGGCTGATTTTGTATAAGTGTACGAGAGTGGCACTTTGCTGTTGAAAAAGGTGATTTGTTTAGCATTGCACGTGTTGCTTTATCATATGGAGAATTGGCTCAGATCACTACCTATAGAAATCCAATAGATTTAACAAGGCCAGCCAGTTGTATCGTGTGGCTTGCAAAGGAACCAAATTATAGGTCATTTTAAAAAAAAAAGCTAAGTTCGCAGTCCCACATCGGTCAAAGAAACAAAAATTTATGTGGTTATATACCTTAGTGAATATGCTTCACACAAGTTGTGATTAGCCCTTTTGTTGTTGGTATCTTATCGTTGATGGTGTTAAATGTAAAAATTTATCACCATAAAATTTATCACCATCTCCGAAGTTATACTAACAACGAATAATGCAAGTTCTCAAACTACATTTTTTTTCACACCTTACCACTATTTATAATAATTGACGCGAGACTAGGCTGCTTCAGCGTTGTGGATAGGCAGCTACCATCTCCGAAGTTATACTAACAACGAATAATGCAAGTTCTCAAACTACATTTTTTTTTTCACACCTTACTACTATTTATAATAGTTACCAGACTAGGCTGCTTCAGCGTTGTCGATAGGCAGCTACCTTGTTCGATAACTAGCTTTTGTAAATTAAAGGCATGTATATAATACTTAGAGAGAATGAAATTTTGTAAACCATTGATTGTTGCAACAAATGTAAAGTATTTCTAATTAAGATATTCATGCTAATCATTCCTAACTCCATAGCCAAAACCTCCATGAACCCCTGCGTATCCATCCGTTGCAGCTCCTATGTGACCGTTCAGATCACCCCCTATAATCAGACGCTGATCCGACGGGCACTCTCTCACTAGCTCGTCAAGGGCGTCCCAGAAACTCCTCTTCTCTGCGTCGCTGAGCCCCACATGTGGTGCGTAAGCGCTGACAATGTTAATAGTCTCATTCTCAATTACCAAAGTAATCGCCATGATCCTATCGTTGCACCTGTTAACTTGCACTACATTGTCCTTTCTGCAGCCAAAATGACTCCAACTCAGTTTCTCGCAGCCCTAGAACCTGAATACCACAGTTTGTAGCCGTTCCCCTCCCTCGTGCGGGACCCCTTCCATTTCGTCTCCTGAAAGCACGCTATATCAACCTTATGTCTCCCTAAGGCATCGGCAAGCTCGAAGAGCTTCCCGGTCAACGACCCTACATTCCAGCTACCCACCCTAATCCTATGAAAGACCGCAGGTCTACCAAAACTCCTAGCCCCGCCTACCCTCCCTACCCCTCCTACCCCTACCCCTACCCCACTCGAGCCGCTAGAACATGACCTCAAGTGACCATAACAATCTAATGCGTCTATACTAACCTCAAGGAAACAAAGGCAAAGTCAGGCACAAGCAACAAAAAGTGGGGGCAAAACGCGCAAAAGAAGCAAAACAAAGGCACCTAAGAAAGAAGCTAAAAAAGAAAAAGGGTCTAAGACACTAAAAAATGGGAAGCACAAAAAAAGGCAAAGAGAGACAAAATAGTGGCCAAAGATAGAAATATATATATATATATATATATATATATATATATATAATTTCTTTTTTGGAGAAGAAAACTTAGCTGCCGGAAAAATGAGTTTTCCGGTGGTCAGAAGTTGTCAACGGCGGCAGTAGCGGCGGCAGGCGGCGGCCGACGACTGCTGCGATGACAGGACTACCTGGATCGGGCTCGGGACAGTGAGGGGGACCTCCACTCACCGGAGGTGATGGCCCACGTTGCCGGGAAGTCACCTGAAAAAGTACAAAACAATAAACAAAACCGTTACCACAGCCGGCGCTTGTAGGCGCGTGACGGCTCAGGTGGGTGTCGGGAAATGTGGGGTTATGTTCGGAAAAGGGTGCTGAGATTTATGGAAAACCGTTTTTACTTATCTGCTCGGAAAATGTTGGGTTATGCTCGGAAAATGGTGTGAAAATTGTTTAGTTAACGAGAGGGCTACACAAGAAAGCGGGGAGAGAGGGACCCCTAGCCAAGATTTGCTTCCAGAGTGCGACTACTTGGATATCAGCCAAGGTGAAGTGAAGGTTGCATTAATGAAGATGGGAAGAAACAAAGCGGTAGGCCCAGACCAAATACCCATAGAAGCTTGGAGGAGCTTAGGTGACGAGGGGTTAAGATGGTTGACTTCCCTCTTCAACAAGATTTTCTCTAGCGATAAGATGCCAGAGGAATGGAGGCTCAGTGAAGTCATCCCTATCTACAAGAACAAGGTTGACGTACAAGTGTGTAGCAACTATAGGGGTATTAAGCTCCTTAGTCACACGATGAAGCCCTGGGAGAGGGTTATTGAGAGAAGGTTGAGAAGGGAAACGAGGGTATCAGAGAACCAGTTTGGTTTTATGCCAGGAAGGTCGTCGATCGAGGCTATTCACCTCCTCAGAAGCCTCATGGAGAAATATCGAGAAAGGCAAAGAGACTTGCATATGGCCTTCATCGACCTAGAAAAGGCATATGATAGTGTCCCACGTGAGTTGATTTGGAGAACTCTGATAGACAAGGGAACCCCAAGGAGATACTTGAGAGTCATAAAGGATATGTACGAGGGGGGCGAAGACCCGTGTACGGTCCACAGTGGGAACATCAGAGTTTTTCCCTGTGAAAGTTGGACTACACCAGGGATCAGCCATTAGCCCTTATCTATTCGCCTTGATTCTTGATGAGCTATCACGTGGAATCCAAGAGTGCATCCCTTGGAGCATGATATTCACAGACGATATTGTACTGGTGGCAGAGTCAGCGGACGGGTTGAACAACAGACTTGAGCATTGGAGGGAGGCTCTTGAAGAGAATGGCCTTCGGGTTAGTAGGGAGAAGACTGAATACATGAGATGTGCTTTCGGTAGGAGCGTTATCAGCCACAACAAAGAAACAGAAGTCTGTATCGGAGACCAGACCCTCCCACCTAAGGAGTCTTTTAGATATTTGGGTTCGGTGATTCACAAATCAGGGATGATAGACGACGACGTTACCCACCGTATCGGAAGAGGCTGGGCGAAATGGAGGGCGGCGTCAGGGGTTCTATGTGATAGAAAAGTACCCGTTAAGCTTAAGGGTAAATTTTATAGGGTGGCTATTAGACCAACTATGCTATACGGGTCAGAGTGCTAGGCTATCACAAAAGCTCAAACAAACAGGGTGGAAGTAGCGGAACTAAGAATGCTCAGATCGACTTGTGGTAAAACTATGTCTGACATGATTCCTAACGGGGGTGTTCAGATCGGCACTTGAAGTAGAATCTATTATCTCGAAGATGAGAGAAGGAAGGTTGAGGTGGTTTGGTCATGTCAGTAGAAGACCACAAACAGCGCCAGTAAGGAGAGTTGAATCACTTATAGTCGATGGTCGGAGAAGGAGGGGTAGACCTAAACTTAGATGGGAGGATAGGCTTAAGCTCGACATGGAGGAGCTTCACTTGTCCGAGGACATGACCTCAGATAGGAACGCGTGGAGAGATAGGATTAGTATTCGTGGTTAGTTTTGAGGATAGGTTGGTAGAGGGTTTGGGGTTTGTTGTGTTTGAGGCTTTTTAGGGTCCCTTGGCTTGCCCCCTTTAGGAGATAGGAGCTTTTGCTTTGCCTCGGCTAGTGCTTTGGTTTTGCCTTTGTTGTGCCTTTAGGCTTTAGGCCCCTGTGCTTGTGCCTTTTGCTTGCTCTTTTGCTTTGCCTTAGCTATAGGCCTTTTGCGTTGCCCTCTTTGGTCTTAGCTGCTTGGTTTGGCCTTGGTTTTGTGTCCCCCTCGCACCCTTTTTTTTGCTGGCGCTTGTTTAGGTGGTTTTGTTTTGGTTGTTTTACCTTTGTTTGTCTTGCTGTTTTGCTTTGTTTGCTCTTTTACTTGTTGTGTCGGTTTGCTTTTATGTTTGCTTATATGCATGTTGTGTCGTTTTTGCCTTTATGTTTGTTTTGCTCTGTTTGCTTTTATGCTTTTATGTTTTTCTTTGTTTTGCTTTCTATTTCTCGTTTTCTTTACTTCGAGCACACTTTGCACACATTTGCCGGAGGTCTGTCTGGAAGCAGTCTCTCTACCTGCAGGGTTACCTGGGGTAGGGGTAGGATCTGTCTACATCCCACCTCCCCCATACCCCGCCTAGGCGGGATTGGGTATGTTGTTGTTGTTGTTGTATGCTATCTTATATATTGCATATGTTTTTGATTTAGAAATATTAGTGTTTTGGATATAGAGCCATAATTACACATGACGTGATTAAGTTAGAAATATTTTTCTATAACAAATATCACGGCACTACTTATGTTTGTTTTTATATAACCTCTAATATATCACATCATATGTAACTATAATACGTAGATACCGGGTCCTTATTATTCGTTCATGTTTGACTGAATGTGTTTTCCAACAATTAGGCTAAATGTATTACACACACGAAAAAACAAATAATCAGTTACACAAAAAACTCGAGGACTTAACGTGTCTCAAGTCTCAACCTATCTATAACATGATTGACTTATCTTAAAAAGTGGTACTTTTCATTTTCGAGTCAAAACATAAGTTAAATATATCGATCATTACTCGTAATAAAAAGAATAAACTGCAAAATTCGCCAATATGTCCGTATTGTGAGAAACCAGTTTTGTTAAATGAAAACTATTAAAGATAATTTATACCAATGGTTTTTAAGGTGTATACTTTGTGCCTAAATAATTAAAGAATAGTGATAGGCATGCTTAAATCACATGCCTAATTTTATGCCTAACTAGGATCTTGAAACACATGTCAAGATCAATGGTGTGTAATGAGAGAGAGAGAGGGGTAGTGCAATCCACATGTCACTCATTTAATGGGTTAGGCTCATCTTTAGGCTTATATTTTAAGCATATCAATTATTTTCCAAAATGTACATAAACATATTTTATAATGTCTAAAAGAGTTTTGTTAAACATAGCCTTAAGAGCTACGTTTAGAAAGAAGAAGAAGAAGATAATAATAAAATAAAAAAATGAAAAAACATGTAAAACTTGTACTATATAGATTCAGTTGAGAAAGTTAAATTCACATGGTGAACAATTGTTATTAAGACCATCGTAATAAGAAAACGAAGACCTAGTCTTCGTTCTTGCTAGCATATGAAGAACGCGTTGTTCTTATTACGAATGGACCACGAGGACGCGTCTTTCGTAGCAAATTTGCAACACTCGGTTTTGGCCAAGACAGAGTCGTGAGTGTGTGTGTTTTGGCGGGGTGTATTTTTTACGGGAAGTGATACTTACACCACTTTTTTTGATGCATGCACCACAATATTACATCATTAATGCACATGTTACAACATGCTATATGCATAATTGTTGTGTGTGCATCAAAAAAAGTGGTGTAAGTATCACTTCCCTTTTTTTACATTTATTGAGTAAGTTCAAACTTTTGTTTTATTTTAATGAGAAGACTTCCAAAATCTTTCTCTTTTGAGTAAGTGGCTAATTTAGATCTATCTTCACACCACTTAAATTAAAAAACACCCTCTAAGTAACATATATTTTAGTAATGAAATTTATTGTTTTATTACACTAAATTAATACTAATGAAGTTTATTGTTATAAAAGAAGAAAAAGAAAAAAAAGAAAAAGTGACGATTAGGGCGGGGGGGGGGGGGGGGGGGGGGGGGGGGTTGGTATATATGTAGGAATGACTATAGGAATGACTATATATATAGGTATAAAATGAGTTTGTAAACCCACCACCATAGATGGGTATAAGAAATGCTCATTTTTATAGTTTCATACCCATTTTCAAAAACCAAACCTACAAACCAAACAACTATATTAAGAATGAACTTAGGGTGCGATTGGTATGTGTTAATCGGAATGAAGGAATACTTTCATTCCGAATAATGTTGTTTGTTGGAATGTGAAATGGAAATCCACAATGAATATGTGATAAACTTGAAAGTTGTCAAAAGGATGGGGAATGAAGTTTTCATTCCAAAATGTGAACTCATTATTTTTTTTATTATCGTTATCATAAAAATTGTGAGGGAACACTCGATTCTAATTATAAAACCAAACAACAATATTAGAATTGATATCTTAGCATATATTCATTCATATTGTACTATTATATAAAATTTATACCGATTATGATTCATGCCAGCATACCAAACGCACCTTTATTTCTGTCCAATCAAAACCAAACGGCCGTTACAATGAAGAATGCGGGTTAACATCAAGACTAGTCAAAATCATATAAATAACCAAACAAAAAGTCAAACCCCAAGTCCACGTCATCACCATGTCCAGTCAACCACCCCCGCACACCACCCGCCGCCGCCGCCCCAAACCACCACCCCCACCACCGTCCCACCACCACCAAAACCCTAACCCTAACAGTTCACAATTGAACAATATAGACACAATGAAAACCGTCATAAACTCAGGCACACTCAAATCAATGACACACACTTGGCTCTCATCTTGGTTAACCACATTTAATACCAGTACTAATGAGTCTGATCATATTATAAACACTATTAGTAAGTTAGAGTTTATTCCGTTAGTAGACGGCACGTATACCTCGCTTTCCGAGGGCGTAATTTGGTTAAGTATCGATAAGGACTCGTTTCGCGCATTCGAGAAGCTTTACTCGAAGCTGCGTATCGTAGATAACGAGCTTTTGAATAGTAGTGAGAATGTGAGTGAGGTGTTGGTTAAGTTAGGCGTTAGGCGTTTTTCGTTAGACGAGGTTTTAGAACTAGTTATATTGCCGTTTATTTGTGATAAGAACGTTGCGTTAGGATGTGATAAGGAAGTGATAGTCGAGTGTCTTTTGTTTGTTATGTTACGTTTAGAGGAGGTGACGAATAGGGATGAGATTGTTTCACGTTTGTGTAAAGATGGATATGTTTGGACTAGTGACGGGTGTAAGAGTTTAGGTGAGGCGGATATTCATTTCGGGAAGGAGTACGGGAATTTGGTTGATATGGGGAAGTTGGTAAGTGGGAGTGATATGAAATGGTACGAGGTTGACGTGGGGTATTTGGAGCATGAGGTTATAAGATCGTCGCCGGATGGGAAGATGAAGTTGAGAAAGTTTTTGGAGAAACTGGGAGTGAAGGATTTTGTGAAGATAGTGAAGAAGGATATTGAGGCGAAGCGTGAGAATGTGCGTAAGTATAAGACGTTAGATTACGATTCTCAGGAGTTGAAGCATTTGTTGTCACATGTGTCGTTGAATGGTGATAGGGAAAAGGGTAGGTATTTTTTAGAGGTGATTGATTCGTTATGGGTTGAGTATTTTAGTGAGAAGAGTACGAGTTTTGGTTACGTTGATGGACGAAAGAAGGCGTTTAAGTGTTCTATTAAGGAAATATTTCAGGGTGTTCGGTGGTTGGCTTCTAGTATGGATGATCAACTTCACTTTCCGAAGGATTTATACTATAACTGTCAAAACGTTCAGAAAGTTTTTGGTGACCGAGCGCCTTATGCTATTCCAAAGGTAGTTTAGTTCTATTGATTACGGTTTTCATTTATTGTATTCTATTTGGTCCCCTTTTAGACACATTGCATCTTACAAATTACAATATAGGATTACCGAATTAGTGTTCCCATGTTGATAATTTTGACTTTTAAATAGCTTACAATCCGTAGCCTTACTTAGTACTATGTCGTGTGATTGGTCATTATTCTGATACTTTTCATTGGACATCTACTCCCTTGAATAGCCGTAACATGTTTTAGCCTACTATATGTTTCTAAATTGTGACGGGTGTGATTGGTCAACACTTTTTTACCCGTAACATTTTTTAAGCCTACTTTATGTATCTACTTGTTGTCGTTAAACAGGTTAACAATGTGAAGTTAGCAAATTACATTGGCTTAAAAAGTACAGTAACTCTTGATGACGCTTTATCAGTTCTTGAACTTTGGAGAAAATCTGAGAATTTCAAGGCCAGGTATAATGAATGTGTTCGTTTTAGGAGTATGCGTTTTTGTGTGTGAATGGTCAATCTAACATGTTTGTGAACGGTTTATGATTTCCAATTATCAGCATATCAGACATGTTGAAGTTCTACAAATATATATTGGATGAGATGAGTATCTCAAAGCAGAAGATAGTCGGGAATTTGCATTCTCAAGCTTTCATATTTGTTCCTTACTCGTTTGGTTCTACGCTAGAAGAAGTATCTGGTTTATTCTTATCTCCTAATGAAGTATATTGGCATGATTCTACGGGTTTAATGGAGCAAACAAAGTCAACTCATCCTCAGTTTGACCAAAATGCGGCTCATAGTCCTTTCAGCAAGATGTTATGCAATATTTATCCCGACCTTCATGATTTCTTCGTTGATGAGTTTGGAGTAGATGATAATCCTCCGCTCATTTGCTATCTTCAGTTTTTGCGGCAGTTGTCAAGTGGGAGTTTACCATCACTGGCAGCTAAAACAGTGAGTACAGTGAAATCATTTATGTGTTTAGTGTAATTACGAAGCTATAGTATTACAATAATAAGCTTATATTTGGATAAAGGGAATTAGGAAGTTGTACGCTTTATAAAAATTCACTTTCAATGACTTGCAACCTGTTTAACCCGCTAATTTGCTAGTTAATCTGTTAATATGACCCGTTTGAGAAAAAAAAAACATAACCAAATCGACCCATTTACATACTCTAGGAGGCTGTAAACACTTAAACATACTTTGGGCGATATTTGAACCCGTTCTAACCTTTGCATTACTTATCTAGTTTTTAAAAGTTTGCTGATTCAATTTATTATCAATAATCTATCTCCCGAGTAGAACTCTTTTAAGTTGAAATTGCTCTCTTTACTAGATACCAGTGGCCTTGTTCACGGTTCTTTATATACAATGTGTTAGGTTTTTCAAATTTTCGAAAAATGGAGTGATGGATTGGACTCTGGGGTTTTGAGATCCGATGATATTGACTACTTGAAAAAAAGGATGGAGGAAAAGGAAATGAGGATCCTTCCAACTGTGCAAGATAAGTGGGTTTCTTTACATCAATCCTTTGGTCTCGTATGTTGGTGTGACGATGAGGAGTTAAAAAAGGAATTTCAGAACTTGAACAATGTGAATTTCCTGTGTCTGGGGAATCATACTACTGAAGAAAAACAATTGTTTCAGGATAAGGTTTCTGTTTTATTTCGGAAGCTGGGAATTACTTCACTTTCTGAGGTACTCTCTTTTGCTCTCACACTACACATACCTCACGGCAACAGTTACCACTACTGTGGCAATATAGGCGGGTTGGGTAACAGGACAAATCCGGAAATAGTGAATACTGGTATGGTTTTGGTTCGTGTTGGGTCGATCTGGCAAGTATTTTTTTGTCCACTTTTTCAGTATAATTATTTTAGATAATAGTAAATAAATAAATAATTAACTACATTTTAAAATTGTAAATCTCACTCTCTATAACATAGCTAATTATGTTTAAGCAATTAAGGAGACCCGTTTGATCTGTCTGACCCATTTGAACCGTTTCCATTTTAGCTCAGTTTAAATATTTACCGTTGGGACAATGTCATATTGAAAAGTGAAGTATGTCGTACCATTCATTTTTTATTATGTCTTCTGCAGGCTGTGACTCGTGAAGTAATATACGATGGCTTATCAGATAGTAGTTGCAAAACTTCATTGGTAAGCTGGGCTCTTCCATATGCTCAGCGCTTCATTTATAGCAATCATCAAAATGAATATTCTCAGCTCAAACTGTCCGGTTTCAAGAAGCTAAATTGTCTGAAAATCGTCGTGGTGGAGAAGCTGTTCTACAGGAATGTCGTAAAAAGATTTGGAATTGTATCTAATAAGCGATACGAATGCAGTTGTCTCCTAGCAGACAATGTCTTGTATGCAACCCTTAAATCTGATTCCCAGACTCTCTTTATGGAACTTTCTCGTTTTCTACTTGATGGAATTCCCGAATTGCTCTTATCAGATTTAAAAAATTTCTTGGACATGATTACAACAATGAAAGAATCAGGTTTCACAGAGGAGCAACTGGAGTCTTATATTAAGAATGTCCGAAGCCTACCATTGCTCCCAAATGAAGAATCACAGTGGTCTGTATTATCCATGCCATCCCCGCTAGATGATAAGAATACACCGACCACAAACTCGGGGTTGTCACTTGATGATGTAAATACTCCAAAGTCTACTCCTAAGAAGTTTGACAACGCATCAAAGACAATACCAGTTGATACTGATGAAACAAGACAGAAGGTTACAGAAGAATCAATTGAAAGTCCAGCCTCAACGACACCTACAGTGATTTTGGAAGCAGATGAAGCCTTAAAAGATCAATCAGGTACTGGAATCGATACACAGTTTTCTAAATTGAAGATTGGTTTCAAAGGTCAATCAGATCATGGAAAAGGTATAGTTTCCTCTGATGCAATTGCTGGATTCTCTTCAATAAACGCTGAGATAGATCGGCTAAGTTTGGGCACAGTCACTACACAACAGGTCGATGGGCTCAAAGAATCGGGTCAATTGTATGATATTGTTGTAAAAGGTAAGAATATTATCAATGAAGAGGTAGCAGCCAAGATTATTGAGGGTATTAGGCGAGAAGAATTTGGGTTGGATCCCGCTTTCTCGGCTATAGAGGAGAGCGTTCTGAAGAAGCAAAATGCTCGTTTAGGAAGAGCACTACATCGTCTTTCTGTAGATTTGTATTCTCAAGACTCACATTTTCTACTTGAACTTGTAAGTGCATCCTTTTCACGTGCTTACATGTTATTCTTTTCATGTTTACCTTATGTTGTGCAACACTTTCTCATGTTTAGATTCAAAACGCTGATGATAATGCATACCCATGTGATGTGGAGCCTACTATGACGTTTATTCTTCAAGAAACAGGCGTTATAGTCCTGAATAATGAACAAGGATTTTCCGTTGAAAACATAAAAGCACTTTGTGATGTTGGGAATTCAACAAAGAAGGAACCTAGTGCTGGATATATTGGTAAAAAGGGCATCGGCTTCAAATCAGTCTTTCGGGTGACTGATGCTCCGGAAATCCATTCTAACGGGTTTCATATTAAATTTGACATAAGTGAAGGCGAAATTGGTTTTGTTTTGCCAACAAATGTTCCACCGTGTGATATTAATATGTTTTGCAAGCTGGTTTCTGTGCATAGTGATCCAACGGATGAGAAAGATTGGAATACGTGCATTATGCTTCCTTTCAAATTAAAGAATAACGAAGATCTTTCGGTAGAGAAACTCAGTTCCATGTTCTATAGTCTGCATCCATCCCTTTTGCTATTTCTTCACCGCCTTAAATGTATCAAGTTCAGAAATCTTTTAGATGATTCATTCATTGTCATGAGGAAAGAAGCTGTTGGAAACGGTATTGTAAATGTTTCCACTGGGAAAGATAAATTGACATGGTTTGTTGAATCTTGTAAACTAAAATCAAGTCATATCCGTGAAGATGTCGAAACAACCGAAATATCAGTGGCACTTATGTTAGAATATGATTCAAGTAATGGAAACTACATCCCGAAACTCGACCAGCAGCAGGTGTTTGCTTTTCTCCCTTTACGGGATTATGGTTTGAAATTTATTATCCAAGCGGATTTTGTTCTTACATCATCACGGGAAGAAGTTAATGGAGATAGTCCATGGAACAAATTTTTGCTATCCGAGTTTCCAAATTTGTTTGTTAGTGCCGAGCAGTCATTCTGTAGCCTGCCTTGTTTTCAAGAGAATCCGGCAAAGGGTGTTTCCGTCTTTATGAGCTTCGTTCCTCTTGGAGGGGAAGTGGATGGTTTTTTTTCTCAACTTCCACGTAAGATTATATCTAAGCTGCGTAATTCTAAGTGTCTACTTCTAGAAGGGGACAACAATGAGTGGGTCCCTCCATCTAAAGTACTGAGAAACTGGACAGAAGAAACTCGTTCTTTGTTGCCTGAAAGTTTGATAAAAGAGCTTCTTGGTGTTGGTATTGGGTACCTGAATAAAGATACGGTTTTAACTGATTCTTTGGCACAAGCTTTACAAATTGAAGAGTGTGGACCCAAATTTCTTATTCGAATTATGTCATCCTTATGTGCCGGCTCTTTAAAGCCAATGGGTTTCAGTTGGATATCTTCTTGGCTAAATGTTTTGTTTTTTATGTCGGGTAATGGGATTCAGGCTGAAGTCATAAGTTCTCTTTACCAATTACGGTTTATTCCACTCGTGGATGGTACTTATGCTTCTATTCAGGATGGTCCAATTTGGTTGCATACGGATCCGGATCCCGATCATCGCTTTGAAGCTTTTGGGAAACTGTATACCAAACTTCGAGTTGTCAATCCAGCACTCTTAAGCGATTCTCATGCTGAAAACGTAACTCAGATGCTTTACAAAGTTGGTGTTCAGCGGTTGTCTGAACATGAAGTTTTAAAAAAGCACTTCTTACCAGCCCTTTCTAATGAAATATATATGAAAGAAAATACAGGATTGATAACCGAGTTACTTTCTTTTATAATGTTTCACCTAGAAACATCTTGTCATGAGTGTCTTGTAGAAAAGGAGTACATACTCTTACAGTTACGTAACTATGCTTTTTTTTCAACAAATCATGGTTACAAACGACTTGCTGATGTGCCGATTCATTTCAGTAAAGAATTCGGGAATCTAATTGATATAAGTAAGTTGGTTAGTGGGACCGATATGTATTGGTTTGAGATCGATAAGAGTTATCTGGAACACGCAGTATACAAATCCTCACCTGCAGCAACGTCAAAAATGAAAAAATTCTTGCAGGAATTAGGAGTCACCGATTTTGTGAAAATAACGAAGGTGGAAATGTGTGTTGAGGACATATCTCACACCATCCGCAAGAATATGATGTTAGATGATTTTATTTCTCCAGGATCCACTGTCACAGATTACGATTCTCAGGAATTATGGCATTTGTTGTCACATGTTTCATCAAAATGTGACAGAGAAAAGTGTGAATATCTCTTAAAGGTACTCGATACACTATGGGATGATTATTCTAGCGATAAGCTTACAGCTTTCTGTAGCATGAATGGCCAATATAAGCTGATAACATCATGTGTGATAAGAATCCTTCATGGTGTTCGGTGGTTAGCTTCTAGTATGGATGACCAACTTCACTTTCCTTACGAGTTGTTCCATAAATGTGAAGCGGTGCATGCTGTTCTAGGTGATAACGCACCATACTGTAGTCCAAAGGTTAGTTTACTTATTCGAAATGTGGATTGATCTTTTTTGGTGGAAATTAGTATTAGTTTATAATGCGCACGCGATGGATCAGCTACTCTACTAATATACTCGATATTTTCTGTTGGTATAAAGGTTAACAATGTGAAGTTGCTGAATGATATCGGTTTGAAGAATACAGTCCATCTTGATGATGCGTTATCTGTTCTCGAAGCTTGGAGAAGATCTGAAAAACCTTTCAGAGCCAGGTATCCACTATTTTACTCTATACGAGTATGTGTGTCCTAAATATAAAAATTTAAAAAACAACATTGTTTCAAGTTTGAAAAAAACACGGGTTCTGGTTTTGAACTGGACTGGTCTGAACCGAGCACAATATTTTGAAAAAGATAAAAAAAAAAAAAGCACTAAGGTTTATTCTAGACTAAACTTTTTATTATGCTTTATTAACCATCTTTTATTTCGTTTACCAGCATATCTCAGATGTCCAAGTTCTACACATATATATGGAATGAAATGAGCACCTCAAAGCAGAAGATAGTCGAGAATTTGCATTCACAAGCTTTCATATTTGTTCCTTGTTCGTTTGGTTCCACAAATGAAGTGGTATCTGGTTTATTCTTATCTCCGACTGAAGTATATTGGCATGATTCTATCGTTTCTTCAATGGAACAAGAAAAGTCAACCCATTTTCAATTTGGCCAACCTGTGACTCAGCGGCCATTCAGCAAGATGTTATCCAATGTTTATCCCGGCCTTCAGTATTTCTTTGTGAATGAGTTTGGAGTAGCTGAAAATCCTCCTCTTCGTAGCTATCTTCAGTTGTTGCTACAGTTATCGTCTGAGAGTCGGAGTTATCCATCACAGGCATCTAAAACAGTGAGTTCCGTAGATTATTTATAAATTACATAGGAATAAAATTCAGTATTTTTAGTTTTATACCTGAATTGACCCGTTTTTATATACATGGGTTTAAAATTTTCCCTCTAATATAATCCTTAACTGTTTTGTTTCATGTTTAGGTTTTCCTAGTTTTCCAAAAATGGAGTGATGGATTAGACTCGGGGGTTTTGAGCTCTGATGATATAGATTACATGAAGAAGATTATGGAAGAAAAGGAAATGACGATTCTTCCAACAGTGAAAAATAAATGGGTGTCCTTGCATCAATCCTTTGGTCTCATATGTTGGTGCGATAATGAGGAGCTAAGAAAGGAATTCATGAACTCGAACAACATTGATTTTCTATGTTTGGGGGAGCTTACTGACGTAGAAAAACAGATGCTTCAGACTAAGGTTTCTGTTTTATTTCAGCGACTCGGAATTCCTTCTCTTTCTGAGGTACTCCCTCTCTCATACAAAATTAGCTAATAAGATTTATATTAAAAAAAAAAAAAAAAAAAAAAAAAAATTAGCTAATAAGATCGGAAACTGTGTTCTTTAGAAATTTGAAGTACATTATTACTTTTTGCAGGTTGTGACTCGTGAAGCAATATACAATGGCCTGAGAGATAGTGGTTTCAAAACTTCATTGGTAAACTGGGCTCTCCCATTTACTCAGCGTTACATTTACAGCAACCATCCAAATGAATATTCCCAACTCAAGCTGTCTGAATTCAACAACATAAACTCTCTGAAGATTGTTGTGGTGGAAAAATTGTTCTACAAGAATGTCATCAAGAGATGTGGGATTGAATCTAATAACCGAAGCGAGTGCAGTTGTCTTCTACAAGACAACGTCTTGTATGCAACCCATGAGTCTGATTCTTACTCGCTTTTTAAGAAACTTTCTCAGATTCTACTTGCTGGAATTCCCGAATCCTATTTAGCAAATTTCCTTCAATTGATTACAACAATGACAGAAATTGGTAAAACGGAGGATGAGATGGAATTATTTATTGCAAATAGCCAAAACATACAAAATCTCCCATGTGAAGAATCACAGTGGTCGTTAGTGTCCATGCCATCACCGGAACAAGATTCAAAGTGGCCACCTGCCCATTGGAAAACTGCACCAAGGTTTGAATATGCATCAAAGCCAAAAGCAGTTAATGCTGATCAAACGAGACATGATGTTAAAGAAGAACCTATTGAGAGTAATGATGACTTGAACAGTGAAGAAAATCTGGCCTTTTTGATGAACTCATTGTTCTTGGGAGGTGACGTGGCTAAAAAAGATGAACCTGAGTCTGGAATATATATGGGTGGTTCTGATACAAACTTTGGTTTCAAAGGTCAATTTGTTTTTGGAAAGAATACTGCTCCGTCTCATAATAGTGGCTTTTCTGCATTTTCTAGGCATAATAGGTCGAATTCTAGTTCATCTAATTTATTCAACAGACATCAGCAAAGTTGGCCCACAGTCACCCCACAAAATGTCATAAACAGGGGCACGGGAGAATTTATGGCCTTCAATGCTGGACCACGATATGATAATGGTGCTGAGAGTACCAGTGAACAGATCATTCAAGAAAATCCAGCCTCATCGACACCTTCAGTGATCTTGGAACAAGATGAAGCTTTAAAAGACCAATCCAAATCTGGAATTAGTATAGTTTTTCCTGATACGGAAGTTGGTTTCAAAGATCAATCAGGTTATGGAAAACCCGACTCATTTGGGAGAGATACGGAAGTTGGTTTCAAAGATCAATCAGGTTATGGAAAACCTGACTCATTTGGAAGAGATACGGAAGTTGGTTTCAATGATCAATCAGGTTATGGAAAACCCGACACAATTGGGAGAGATACTGCTAAAACGATATGGGATGCTACAGAAAGACTGATCGAGATTGATGGTGACTGGGTCATTGAAGAAAAACCTGCATTAACGATACCTTCAGTGATCTTGAAAGAAAACGAAGCTTCAAAAGACCAATTAGATTCTGGAGTTGATACAAATGTTGGTTTTAAAGGTCACTTAGATAATGGTAAGGATGCAAATCCAGTTACCCCGCAACAGGAAACTGGGAGAAATGGAGAATTTGTGGCTTTCAGATACTTTTCTGCAAAACTTGGTGAGAAATGTGTGAAATGGGTTAATGAGGATAAAGAATCTGGACTACCGTATGATATTGTTGTTGAGGATAAGGATAATAGCAAGGAATATATAGAAGTTAAATCAACCTCAAAGGCAAAGAAGGCCTGGTTTGGTATTAGTACAAGAGAGTGGCAGTTTGCTGTTGAAAAAGGTGATTCTTTTAGCATTGCTTGCGTTGATTTATCAGCAGAGAAATCGGCTCAGATCACTGTTTATGAAGATCCCTTAAGACTATGTCAGTCAGGAAAGCTTCAGCTTGGGTTTCGATCATCAAAGTGGTAATATGTACATCAATAGTTATTGGTCTTGTTAATTAACGGCTCTTTGTATATATTTAGTTTTATAGTTACTTCGTTGCTATGTTGGAATTTGAAAACCATCGTTTTGTTGCAAGAAAGCGCGTCGTTACTAGTAACTTACGTGTTGACGTGATGAGTGGTGACCCTTATCCACGGAATTTATTATGAGTAGCAAATAGGTAACAAGAAATCGAAACATCTTTCCATCTTATCTCCTATACTGCTGTAAGAAACTTGCATAAGAGTTGCTATATATCACATGATGGCTAACAAAATATGAGATGTCTCAAGAGGTCGAAACTCTATTTGTAGACGTGTTATTACCAAGAAACACGTTCCGGAGGTCGAGGTTGATCGAAATACATCATGGTTCTAGAGAGAGAAAGGTGAAGAACTATGTGTTTTATAAATATGAAATGAAGTGAAGCTTACATACACTTTCCCACACCCCTCATGGAGAGTCATGAGGGGTATTTATAGGCTCCTAACACTACATGTTTGCCTACTTGACAATAGTAGTCCTTGTAGTTTCTAATCTAGTTCATTTCACTTGTGTGACGTTATCTTTATAAAAAAGCAAGGCTAACAAGACGTCATATGAACTGCTTAAGAAATTCGGTAGCCACTAACCGCCCTCTCGTGTTCATGGCCAACTTCAGTTCACTTATCTCTTTCTCGATGTCCTGTGAATGAACTTAGATGTAAAATATCGAAACTTAATGTTTTTCTCCCACAAAAAAAACAGATGGGTTGCCTCAGTCAATCAAAGTCTCACCTCCATGAATTGCACTATGAAATCGACAAGCTTCTGCTTTTGCATTTCTTCACAATGGTAATTAGTAATAAGAAAACTTATATCATATCCCTGATCATATAAAAAAGAGATTAAAGTAATTCCTGAAACTGAAAACATTTTAAGCAAAATTCTTGATACCTCCATAAGCACTTGAAGCGTTACGTACCTGCACTGGCTTTCTGCGTAATACTTGAAAGGCTTCGGCCCTCATTGACAAAAATCTCAGAAACTTTAGTTTCCATACATATACACCATTTTGTTCGTTTTTCGTTATGTGGGTCCCATCTTCATTTCGCGTTGTATAAACTAAATTAAAAGGGACCTACAAGATGTCTGCAAACATAAACATGTAACGAATGGATTACCTTGACGCTCATCCGTATAGAATTAGGGTAAAAGTTATAAATGCTTAATTTACTTACAAAAATAACTCATTATGCTTTATCAACTTTTTTATTGTCATTATACTTGATAATGTTTCACATCCATTGTCATTATGCTTAATTAAATCTTGCTCTCTCATTTGAAATGACTTAAATGCCCTTCTTCTCCGGTTTCGCTTAATAAATCACAGAAAGTTGGTTTTTTTGTCAGTTATTCAACTGTGATTCTTTCTTTTCCACATTAGATGTTGGTTTTATGTCGGGGCGCGAGCATAATCTTTATTTGTTGTTAAAAAAACCCAGAAAACTTATGAGGTTAATAGAGAGGGGTGTAACTTTATGTGGTGATCGATGAATAGTGTTATTTTGCAAAGTTTTATACAATTAACTGATTGCAATCAATAAACATAACATACAATAGCAAACTATATAAAAGGTGATGCATCCGTGCATACTAGAATATAAAAACTGTACATCCTGGTATTGGTTGTGGTCCTTGATAATACTCATGCAGTGTTATAAAATCAGGCAACTTTCAAGCTTTGTTTGGTGTAAAAGATCAACTCTTGATAAAGGATTTACAATGGTCTTAATTTAAAGAGAAATGATAAAAATACAAACATTCGGGACAAACTATAACAATTCAGCATCGGACTGGCAGATAACAACAATACAAATCAGCAAGACATAAGACATCTACAATCGAGCACCAACAATTCAGCAGGCAACTTGTTTATTCTTCTTCTTCTTTTTCTTTTTCTTCTTCTTCATCTCCTGTTTACTCTTCTGCGTTGCATTGTTCGCTTCCCCGGGAGTAGTACTGACCCCGGTGAAGCTTGCCATATCGATCTCCTTTTTACTCTTCTGCATAAGTAATGATTCTAACTCTTGTTTCACCTTTTCAATCCTCTCATCTAATGTTTCAGGCTGCGAGTTTGGCTTTACATTCTCTAGTTTCAGGTCTACAACCGATTGAGATAATGCGTTAATTTTGGCTGGATAATCGTGTGGATCAACACTTTCAGGATAATTTGCAGCAGTCTGTTTGTCAAGCCTTTTTATCAACCTCGGTACGGAGTTTATATTCTGCTTTGAACTGTCCGGCTGCATCAGAATACTAGCATATGTTGCTGAACCGCTTCCGGTGATTTTAGACCTGATCGCAGATGTTTACAAGAGATATGATAAGCCAAGTAATAAATACATAAAACAGAATTTAAAAAAGAAAAGGAAAAAAGGAGTGGAACGTAAGTAACTAAATATGAAGATTAGGCTAAACCTCGATAGGGCGTTTATATTCTGCTTTGAACCGCTTTGGAAAATTTTAGACCTGATAGCAAATGTTTACAAGAGATATGATAAGGCAAGTAATAAAAAATAATAATAATAAAAAAAAAAAAAAAACAAATTTAAAGAAAAAAAGAAAAAGGAGCGGGATGAATGTAACTAGATGCGAATCCAATTAGAGAAACATGTTATATAATAAACCTTGATAGGGCGGCACAGATAGAAGATTTAGGTGGAACATGAACATGGTTGCAGTTGCCATTATTATCTACAAGAGCAATCAAGGTTTCAAAAAGTTTCTGCTTATTTCTCTCCGGGTCACCAAAGCTGATAGCATCACAAGCTACATTCTTTTCTTTCAGGCCTTGTGCTAAAATCCGTATGTCATCCATCACTTCATATAGCCGACTGAAACAGGCAGAGACACATAAATTTTAGATTAAAAAGTTGCATTAGTGAATTAATGTAAGTATACATATATACGTACCCTCCAGCAAACACAACAATCCTTTTTGGCAGATGTTTGCCTAGTTCTTTGTCGCGGTAGCAGAACCAAACGTCATAAGCAATCGAGACACCAGATAGTAACAACAAATACCCGCCCAAATATACATCTGAGTAACAACAACAACAACAATAAACTTGATCATTATTACAATATATACATATACATAAAAAGAGTGAATTATTAATGAATTGAAGAAGCTAATTACCATCAATGACTCTCATGATTTTCAAAAGATTTCTGGCAGGGTGAGTAAGATGAATCAAACATCCATCACTAAATCCACATAAGCCCACGACAGTCTCCGGATGAGACTATAAATACAAAAAAAAAAATAAAAAAAAAAATAAATAAAAGGTCAATGAATAATAACAAGCAACGAAACCAATTAGTAAATATCGAATACCTCAAATTTTTTGGTACAATAAAGTCTAACAGCATCAGCTTGTTCCTTAAATCTATTGCCAGTCATCATCCATGTACTGGTGTCGAGACAGATCATTATAGCCTGCACAAAATTAGTTTCAGTAAAAATTAATTAATGATAACAGAATTAATTAATAAACAGCTAGGAAAATCGATCAACAATATACCTCGCCGCCTCCCATGGTGGTTGTTAATCGACCAACAAACCTGGAAGTTAGCTTGCGGAAAACTGATCTTGAAAGAAGAACATGACACACTACAAGAACCTTAACTCGATAGGAAGTAAAACACACGACACATAATCTTGTCCAAACGATTATGTATTTAGAACAAAGGAAAAGAAAACGGTACACTAACCCTCCCCCCTCCCCCCTCATCTCTATTTATAGAGGATGAGGAGGAAAAAACAACTCATAGTCGGTTATTTGTTGGACCAACTTGCCATGCAAGGCAATACAAAAACCGACCTATGCATCCTAATGACTAAATACAAGAGCTAATTTACAATAAGACCCCTACACCTTAAGTTAATATCAAGACTAAAATATATAACAGAACTAATAATCGATCAACAATATACCTCGCCGCCTCCCATGGTGGTCTTTAAAATGCTTTGCTGTAAACCGGCTCTCTATCATTGTTTGGACCAGGTCTTTATTTTTAAGCTAAAACTGATTTGTTTTGGGCCTTTTGTTATATTTTCTTAATAGTTTGAGATGTGCATATTGATTCCTTCTAAGTCCAAATAGTCAGCTGAATTACCGAGTGAATAGTTAAGCGTACCATGATTTACAAACACACTTGCATCGTAATATTGTTTCAAAGGGAAGCCTTAACAGAATTTCGACGATATCTATTTGATTATTGTACGTTCATCTTCCAGTACCATTTTTGTCATTCGCCTCGAAATCTATTTGATCGTTGTTCATCTTCCAGTACCACTTTTGTCATGGTAGGTTTTTAGTTTATTACAGTTTGTAGGACACGTGACGGTTCATCTCGATCTTTATAATGTCCATTACTTTATAGTTACACCTCTATGGTATGATGCTTCTTGTAGGAACACTTTTCACCTTCTGTCCTAAACAATGTTAATAAAACTCATCTTTGCAAAAATACTTTATATATTTCTGAGTACAAATGCAAACACCCATACTTGAACTTTTTGCAGATAACAAATCCAAAACAGATAGGAAATTAATTACTATAACATGAGAGGAAAAGCTATCATATGGTTTACAATAAAAACCTAACTGAAATAAAATAGAAAACTAAACGGCACAGCAAGTCTAATTAATAAGACCATTTGTTAACGGTGTTTCAAGTTAGCGTGTTTCCTGCTCTTTTTCATCCATGAACATTTGTTCCGCTTCAAGGGGGCATGAGGTGAAACCAAACTTTCAACAATAGTACATGCTTGATAGAATCTTTCAAAGTTGTGAATATCAGTGAATGAATCACTCTTGGAATCATAAACAACAAGTTTTGGGTTACAATGCAACAAAACTTTCCCATCTTTTGAAATACACAAAGGTGCACGATATATTGCCCTACATCTAAACGCAAGTGGGAAGGAAAGCAATCTAGTCCAAGAATCTTTCACTCCATAATCCTTCATGACCCATACATCAACACGTTTCTTAAGATAACCACACATGGCACACAACCATTTTCCCATAAGCCCTAAAGTCAAGCTCCCCGGATGACCTTCTTCAAACATTGGTTGTGAAATTTGACCATAAGTCTCTTTTGCTAAATCAAGAGAAACTATAGTCCGAGATGACCTAACCCTTCTATCTTTTGACCCTACCCAGTGAAGAGCTCCGTTTAAAAACAAACCATTATTAGGCGTTGTCAAAACATCGGGAAAATCATTGATGCTCTTCCACTTTCCAGTTTTTAATGAGTATATCTTCACTAATTTTTGAGAGTTATCAATCAAACTGAATAGGGTTCGGTGCAAGAAAGATAATGCAACGACTTTGTAATCATTGGTGGACTCATCGTACCCAAAAGCATACTTTTGGACAAACCCCTCCTGCATTATAAAATCAACAGGCCTAGGTAACGTATTCAATTTTCTAGTACTAGGGTTGTAAATAATTAGAGTAACGTCACGTTCAATAATGCATAACAATCCATTGCACGAACCAACTATCTCAATACGAGGATCCCCATAGGTTTCCAGGAGAGGAAACGGCGACATTGGATAAAGATAATTGCGCGTTACTGTTGGTGGTTATTCGCCCAGAACAGGGTGGAGATAATCAAAGACCTAGCTACGTACCAATTAAGGTTACCGGATATCACTTGGAATCGTGTTATCACTTTCCAAAGTAAACTATTCGACCATAATGCCTGGGTATCACGAATATCTACTTGGGATAAGACCAAATGTTGTTAGTGATTTAGGCACAAATCAATAACCCTTCGTGTTTAAGTGTTATCTGTTTTCTGTCTCTACTTCATGCATCAATTGATTTACCTATTTATAGGTAATATTACTCAACCCTAGTCAATGGAATTAAGAGTGATTAACGGCCCATTAATCCCACTTAATTAGCCTCCATAATTATAGGAATTAGTGGTTACACGACCAATTAAACGTGGTCATTAATGCAGTTGTAACTGCCACTTGAATAGGTCAAAACAGTTACTAATCAAGTTTGAATTCAGTCCAGTGAGTTCGTTATACTCATTGATGAGCTAGTCCCTGAGGACATCAACTCCCTGATGAGATCATTCAGCCTGAGCTGAACTCATCAACCTGATGAATACCATTCAGTCCAGAGTATCACTCCCTGAAAGAGTGAACTCACTGAACTTCATCATACACTGAAAACACTTAACCACTATCTGAGTCAGGGTGTTCAGGGACCTGATGGGTGTACACTCCGTACCTCCTGACCCATTACTAGGTTTGAACTGATCCCACAAGTGCACTAAATTTTCCAACAATCCTCCCCAAATTTAGTTCACTACCTTTGCATGAAAATAACCATAATACAAAACAAGTGCATAAACGAAAATATCCTGAGGATTGAATTTCCATCTTAGTACATTACACGTTCAAATATTCGAGAATCAGGGTGTTCTAAGAATTGAACCCTTCAACCCATTTGAATACCTGAAGATAAAATACACACAAGTTTTCCAACACTTAAACACTCCTGACACTATACAAGCCATGTGTCCATATCCAATTCATAAATGTTGTAAAAGCTAAAAGTCCATAGCTTCCTGAAGCGGCAAAACTTCAACATTCATATAGGTGGTTCCTCTTTATTCATGCTCCTGCCAAGCACTTTTTCAAAGAAAATTAACCATTAAGAAGTAGTGACTTCATCCTCCTTTTCAGCAGGTTCCAAGCACAAAACTTGGGATGTTTGTAAACATGTGCTTCAGTACACTGAATGTTCAGCTTTCCACATTGAACTCAGCTCCCAAGTTTCCTCAGGAGGGAGTTGGGTGTCCTAGCATTCAGTGACCAAGTTGGACTTTAAACCCATCCCTTTCGCAGACTTTATAACCAAGTCTCTAGCCAGACCCTTCGTCAAGTGATCAGCTAAGTTCTGTTGAGATCTAACAAACTTTATAGAAATCACCCCATTCATGATAAGCTCACGAATCATACTATGCCTGACACCTAAGTGTCTAGACTTTCCATTGTACATCTGGCTATAAGCCTTTGCCAATGTAGCAGCACTATCACACCGGATAGAAATAGGTGCTATAGGTTTAGGCCACAATGGAATCTCAAGAAGCAAGTTTCTCAACCATTCAGCTTCTTTACCAGCAGCTGCTAGAGCCACAAATTCAGATTCCATTGTTGAGCTGGTGATACAAGTTTGCTTCTTAGATGCCCAAGAAATTGCACCTCCACCAAGTAGGAATACCCAGCCACTGGTAGACGAATTATCTTCAGTGTTACTGATCCAACTTGCATCAGTGTAACCTTCCAACACTGAAGGATAACCAGTATATGAGAGACTATAATCCATAGTTCTCTTCAAATACTTCAGTACCCTCTGAATTGCTTGCCAGTGCTGACCACTAGGATTACTAGTATACCTGCTCAGTTTACCCACAGCAAAAGCAATGTCAGGCCTTGTACAAGTCATGGCATACATCAGGCAGCCAATCACCCTGGAATACTCAAGTTGAGATACAGCTTTGCAAGTATTAAGCATAAGCTTCTCAGTGGTATCCATGGGAGTACTCACTGGAGTACAATCAAAGCAATTAAATTTCTTCAGTACCTTCTCAATGTAATGAGACTGAGAAATTGATATACCATTGCTTTCATGTTTAATCCTTATACCAAGGATAACATCAGCCTCCCCCATGTCCTTCATGGAGAACCTTGATGACAAAAATTCCTTTGTCAGGTCAACTTGATTTTGGTCAGTGTCAAATATCAACATGTCATCAACATATAGACAAATGATGACTCCTTTACCAGATTCATCAAATTTGCTATACACACATTTGTCAGCCTGGTTAAGAACATAACCATTAGACAAAACCACTTCATCAAATTTTTGATGCCATTGCTTAGGTGCCTGTTTCAGTCCATATAAAGACTTAATCAGTTTGCACACATTGTTTTCATTGCCAGGCAAGATGAAGCCCTGAGGTTGGTTCATATAAACCTCCTCATCCAATTCACCATTCAAGAAAGCTGTCTTCACATCCATCTGATGAATAATCAGATTGTGAATTGATGCCAAAGCAATCAGCAGCCTGATGGTACTGATACGTGCCACAGGGGCATAAGTATCAAAGTAGTCTATCCCTGACTTTTGTTTAAAGCCCTGGATGACTAATCTAGCCTTGAACTTTTCAATAGTTCCATCTACCTTCATTTTCCTTTTGAAAATCCATTTGCAACCAAGAGGTTTGCAACCTGGTGGTAGATCAACCAACACCCAAGTGTTGTTGCCCATGATGGAGTCAATCTCATCATTTATTGCTTCTTTCCAGAAGGCAACATCCTGGGACTTCATTGCTTCTTCAAATGTTTTGGGATCAACCTCAATAATGAAGCAATAGGAGTATTGGTCAGAGACCTCACTCCTTGTACCTTCAATTAAGTATAATTGAAACTCAGGTCCAAATGACTTTGGAGTCCTGACCCTTTTGCTCTTCCTGAGCTCAGGTTCAGGTTGTTGAACCACAACCTCATCAGGGGCCTGAGATGATAATTCATCAGGGACCTCTGATACACCAATGTCATTAATTCCATTTGGAATCCTGTGAATTGGTCTAGGGACTGATGAGAATCTATTCTCATCAAAGAGTGCATCCCTTGATTCAATTATTGAGTTAATTGAAACATATTCATTAGGTTCAATAACATAGAACCTATAAGCCTTGGAATGCTCAGCATATCCAACAAAGATGCATTCAATGCCTCTTTCACCCAAAGTTTTCAACTTCGGATCAGGGAGTCTTACAACTGCCCTACAACCCCAGACCCTGAGATAATTCAGGTTGGGTTTCCTTTTAGTCCAGAGTTCATAAGGGGTAACCTTGTTCCTTTTGTTGGGAACCCTATTTAATAAATAGCAAGCTGTTAACATAGCTTCACCCCAGAACCCTTGACTCAGTCTTGAGAAGGACAACATGGAATTAACCATCTCCTTCAGTACCCTGTTCTTCCTTTCAGAGATACCATTTTGTTGAGGAGTATAGGGAGCAGTCGTTTCATGGATTATACCAACAGACTGAAAATACAGAGTATCCATGTACTCACCTCCCCTATCAGTCCTGAATCTTTTGATCAGGGACCCAAGTTGCAACTCAACTTCAGTTTTAAACACTTTGAATTTATCTAATGCTTCATCCTTGGTATGTAACAGATAGACATAACAAAACCTAGAAGCATCATCAATAAATGTCACAAAGTACTTCTTGTTCCCCAAAGAGGGAGTGGAATGCAAATCACACAGGTCACTGTGTATAAACTCCAAGAGCTCAGTCTCACGTTTTACACCCTGAAAAGGTTTCTTAGTAATTTTGGTCAACATGCAAGTCTTACACTTTTCAGTGTCCATGTCAAATGCTGGGATTAACCCATCCTTAGACATATCTTGCATCCTTTTAAAATGTACATGGCCAAGTCTAGCATGCCACAGGGTAGAGTCATTCAGTTTAGAGGTTGATAAAAAGGCTGAATTAACAATGTCAGAGACAACATTAAGCCTGAACAATTTGATTACACAAATAGCCAAAACCAATAAAAAGACCTTGTTTGGACAATATAAATTTATCAGATTCAATAACTTGTTTATATCCATGATTATTCAAAACACTACTTGAAACCAAGTTCTTCCTTATATCAGGAACATGAATAACATTAAACAAAGTTACAATCTTTCCAGAACTAAAACTAAGATCTACACAACCACGACCATGCACCAAGGCTGTTGACTCATTTCCCATGTGAAGAATAGATCCATCATTCAGTGACTCATAAGTCTTGAACCAACATCTATCTTTGCACACATGAACAGTTGCTCCAGAGTCAACCCACCACGCAACATCATCATCCTGCACATAGTTAGATTCAGATACATATGTAACATAATAAACCTGAAGAGATTCATTAAACATATTCTGACCTTTCAGTGAGTTGGCTGAACCACCACTCCCTGAACCACTAGTGCCTGAACCATTGGTTTTACCACCAATCTTAACACCTTTGCAATCCCTTTTAATGTGACCAGATTTGCCACATTTCCAACAAGTAGGTGTTGCCTTCTTGTTAGGATCAGCCCTTGTGTTATCCTGATGTTTACGTTTGCCTTTGTTGTCATTGTACCTGGTGGAATTGTTATGTTCCACCATATTGACAACATGTGCACTAGTAGCATTGCTACTCTTTGGCTTGTCATTATCCTGCGCCCTGAGGGAATCCTCAATACGCAAATGACTACCCAACTGAACAAGTGTCAGTTCTTCCTTCTTATGTTTCAAGGCATGCTTGAAATCTTTCCAAGAAGGAGGGAGTTTGTCAATGATACAAGAGACTGAAATAGCCTCATCCATGTTCATTTTATGTTGTGTAAACCTTCCAAGTATTCCAAGAAGTTCATTGTATTGTTCCATGACTGGTCTTGAATCAGTCATTTTGTAATTTGTGAAATTACTCACAAGAAACTTCTTACTTGAAGCATCCTCAGCCATATATTTGGCATCCAAGGAATCCCAAAGTTCTTTGGAAGATTCAACGTTCTGATAAATGTCAAAGAGAGAATCAGACATACCATTTAGGATTAAACCTCTGCAAACATAGTCATCATTCTCCCATTTGCTCCTTTTCCTTATCTGTTCCACAGTAGCATCATCCCCATGATCCTCAGGAATGGCAGTACTAAGAACATACACCACATTCATGCTTGAAAGCAAGAAGTGCATCTTCTTCTGCCATCTTCTGAAATCAACACCTTCAAACTTATCCAATTTGGAAAAGTTAGCAGCCATATGCCTCATAGCAGCAGCCATTGATTATCACAAAATAGTTTACTTTGATTGTTGGTGGTTATTCGCCCAGAACAGGGTGGAGATAATCAAAGACCTAGCTACGTACCAATTAAGGTTACCGGATATCACTTGGAATCGTGTTATCACTTTCCAAAGTAAACTATTCGACCCTAATGCCTGGGTATCACGAATATCTACTTGGGATAAGACCAAATGTTGTCAGTGATTTAGGCACAAATCAATAACCCTTCGTGTTTAAGTGTTATCTGTTTTCTGTCTCTACTTCATGCATCAATTGATTTACCTATTTATAGGTAATATTACTCAACCCTAATCAATGGAATTAAGAGTGATTAACGGCCCATTAATCCCACTTAATTAGCCTCCATAATTATAGGAATTAGTGGTTACACGACCAATTAAACGTGGTCATTAATGCAGTTGTAACTGCCACTTGAATATGTCAAAACAGTTACTAATCAAGTTTGAATTCAGTCCAGTGAGTTCGTTATACTCACTGATGAGCTAGTCCCTGAGGACATCAACTCCCTGATGAGATCATTCAGCCTGAGCTGAACTCATCAACCTGATGAATACCATTCAGTCCAGAGTATCACTCCCTGAAAGAGTGAACTCACTGAACTTCATCATACACTGAAAACACTTAACCACTATCTGAGTCAGGGTGTTCAGGGACCTGATGGGTGTACACTCCGTACCTCCTGACCCATTACCAGGTTTGAACTGATCCCACAAGTGCACTAAATTTTCCAACAGTTATTGGTTCATTGATACTAATTATGAGTTTATTACGAGTTAATGGGCTCTTATCCGTGTGACTCTTGATAGTTGATAGTTTAACATGAGAATTAATAAAATGTTGGTCGGAAATTAAAGAGTACCATAACTTGCAAACAGACTTAAAACGTAACAAAGATTGAACTGGAAGCCTTAACAGAATTTCGAAAATAATCCCCTCCGTAAGTGTGATTGCTCTCTTTCTCTTTGGTTGCCGGCTGTGTTCCATCTTTCAAAGCGGCAACTTTAGGGTTCTTGTGTTATGTGCATATATGTGCCCTATAAATAATGTCCGAAAATTTAAAACTACACCCCTTTAACTTTTATTAAATTACTAATAGCATCTAGCTACAATAGATGTAGCCCCAGGTGTTACTATCGTTTGGTTCGGATAAGTCAAGTCCCTTCGGTCAGTTCGCTCAAGTCATTTTGCCGAGTTCCTTCAAATGGGGTTCTCTCAAGCGCCCTTACAAATTAAAAGACTTTTTATATAAAAAAAAACTATGAACTTATAATATTAATGTAGTGTGAAGGGGCAATCTTCATGTAATTTATGATTAATTAAAAAAAAAAAAAAAAAAAAAAAAAAAAAAAAAAAAAAAAAAAAAAAAAACAAGTTATTTTTCAACTCCTCTCTAGATACGCCTTAAACTGAAACAAACTAGAGTAAGGTGTTCTTTGTTTATTAAGATGCTCGAAATTCAAATTTTGTTCACATATCTAAATCTGAATCTGTGACTGAAATCCTTAAACACGTACAATAGATATCGAATACTTGATCTCATACCAGAATTTATTCAAAGCAATGCCCATTCTGATTCCTTATAATAAACCAAATGCATTAGCATTTTGCATTTAATTTTCATACAATTATATAGGTGAATCAACAATGATCTTACTCAATCTTTTGTTAATAAAATTAACACCACAATAAGATAGTGTCATTAGTATTTTGCATTTAGGCTAACATGAGCTGGAATTTGTGTATTTAAGTAATGCTATGATAAGGTAAATCCCACAATGATCACCAACATTTGTATAAAAAGAGGACCATGAACCAATTATCTTGAATTGATACAATAAAAAACAATATTTCGAAAACAAAGAATAGTGTGTACAGAAATTTAAACATGACTAAGCCTAAAGAAAACATAACAACAACTTCCAACTCAGTAAGCTTCACGCCTTCGAGTTCATTGCTATTTACTTTTTGGTTCATCTACTGAAGATGTCGTGTGGGTGGTTAAAACTGGCACACACGGGCGCCAAATGCTGTCATATTTACCAACATCCATTAGAGCAATTCCTTTGGCAGTCCAATCATTTCTAATCTGATCAGCAAGTTCAAATTGTCTATTCTTTCTAGCTAATGCTCGTTCTTGAATACTTTGCAATAGTTCATCTTTGTTCACGCCTGCTCTCTTTAGTGCTTTTTCTTTTAATTGGTTCAAAACCTGTTACATACAACAAACACCAAGATTCAATATTCGGCTATACTTCATTAACAAGAATTTAAAGTTAAAAAAACAATATTTGCAGCTACCTCAGTATACGTTGAACTAGAAAGTAGTCCTAACACGCTCATCACTTCTCGCACTGCTCCATGCAACTCAATAAGAGACACAATGTTCTCTTTCTTTTGAAGCTCCTTCTGCGAATCAATAGAAACAAAATTTAAAACTGATAGACATGTGTAACATGTCAAAAAATTATTCAACATTAATGCTAACCTTTGGCTTTTTCATAATTTTGTTCACCAATTTTAAAGCGTCTTGAAGAGCGTCATTTAAAATAGATGGCGTGTGCAAATCATTAGATAACTTTTCTTCAAATTGCCTCATGAGATTATTGGCATCAACAGTAATATAAGATTTCTTGTCACTAGTTTCAGCTACTTGATATTGTGAGATAACACCCTCGCAATCTACCAATGTCTGCCAACGAAAAAGTATAAAAATTCAACACATCAAAAATATTTCACTGACAAATATATCAATATACTTCTTCAGCTGTTCCGATTCATTCATTCTACTCTTTGTACATCCAAGTCATTAAAAATGGTTTCGTGTCCTTAGCTCATTTTGTAACCGGTAAGTTTAATTTTTTTGTTATATATTCCTTTAACATTATGTAAAAAATATGCAGTAATACTTAGCCTTATCCATATATTATACATTCTATATGAAAATATCATTTCTGTGAGCAGGTCTAAGAGTTGACTTTTTTTTTCTGTTACGAAATGACCCATATGGGACATTGGGACGCAATAATTATATCATTCTTAAATAAAAGAAAATTTCACCTGATATATGTAATATACAGCATCTGAGGAAATCTCGATCTGGTCAATCGAGTAATTGACCGGGGAGCGATAATGAGTACCCAATAAGAAATGCCGCAAGGCCAGTGGATGAAAGATATCAGTTACCTGAATAAGATTAAGAAACATAATTAATACAGTACCAGTTAAGGCAATAATTAACGAGAATATGTAATGGTTAATGAAGTATACCTGGCGGATAGTAAAAAAGTTATCACGTGATTTCGACATCTTTTCACTATTTACAGTGACAAAACCGTTGTGCATCCAGTAACTTATATTGCTATTTGGATTTGCAGCACAACTTTGAGCGATTTCATTCTCGTGATGTGGAAACATTAAATCCATACCACCACCATGAATATCAAATTTCTCGGTTAAATAAGTTGCACTCATTGCACTGCACTCAATGTGCCAACCTGGCCTTCCCTTACCCCATGGGCTGTCCCAACTGATATTCTCTTCTGGTTTAGCAGCCTGAACAGCAAGAATTACATTGTGTTAAATTAGTGAGGTGTTTGGCATTTCATATTGTAAGGGTGTGTTTGGGATTTCAAATTCTAAGGTTGTTCGGGATTGCATATTTTAAAACTTCTTATCTGCCCTAAAAAGATAAGCAAGTAGCAACTTGCATATTCTAGTTATTTTAAGTGCTTATATACTTAAAACTAAGCCGACCCAAAAACTAAAATAAGCAATCCAAATACCCTCTGAAACTGCTTATCTAACTGAAAAATATGCAGGTAACAACCTATTGTTTGAATATGGTTCTTTACTTGTATATAATTTTCAACATGAGTTTCGAAAGACACGATACCTTCCACAAGGCAAAATCGTTATAATTTTTCTTCTTTGATATGTTGTCCTCATGGCCGGGCTTATTGTCTTCAAGGTTTCGCCCCGCTAAGCGCTGCCCATAATTGGGTAAATCTTGAACGGAAAAATAAACATCCCCGTCAGAAACATAAGCACAACCTGTGCTAATTATCTGAGAAAATATAAAAGAAGTCAGTGAGAAAACCGTGATCATGTATACAAGTTGATAATGCTAGAAAAAAACGATGCATTACCTTTTGTATCATATCAATTATTTGATCCATATGTTCTGACACACGTGGTTGCTTATCAGGACGCAAGCACTGGAGATCATCCATATCTTTCAAAAACTCGTGGCAAAACCGATCGCTTAAAGCTAACGGGTCCTCCTTAGACTCGTTAGCTCTTATAATAATCTGCAAGATATAACTTTTCTTAGCTAAACTAGTTCGATGATTTGAATACAAGTGCTAGGAGCCAAGACTCTTAAAAGTCAGCACCCGTAGATACATTGTTTCTATACTAATCATATCAATATCAGGACCGTGTCCATATGCCATGTAACCTACGCAAGTTCTCAGACCGAGGACATAAAAAAGTTAAGACATACCCGAATTACTTCTATTTCTTTGCCAAGTACTTCCTAAATGTCTTTGTTGCAAACTCGTTAACAAAACTTTCATAGCCGATTCTAAAATAGTCTTAGAGGGATTATAATACGTTCACCGTCAAAATTCTCAGCATAAGCATAGTTTATTTCTGTGAATTTTCATATACGTTTGTCACGAAGTTTAGGTTCTAAGCAATTTCTTTGGCGGATGACATAAAAATGTCAAAAATCAATACATGTTTGATTGTAAATTTTTCGCTAACACATACTGTATCATACCAAATAATAACCATATCTAACAGCCACGCATTCAAAAAACTTGAAGCACGTATAAAAAGTATCTTACCTTATCATCAACATCGGTGAAGTTGCGCACATACTTAACTTCGTACTTCAGATACTTCAAATACCTAATCACATAAAACATGCATGCATTATAACTTAGTTAGTAGTATCAAATATACAGCCTAAACATATAAGTTTTATAAATCACGAAACACTGAAACACATGCATTGTTACGAGTAGATGATATAAAACATGTACATACCTAACAAGGACATCAAACGAAACATAGGCACGCGCATGACCAATGTGACTAAGAGCATACGCTGTAACACCACAGACGTATAAAGAAACTTTGCCTGGTTCTAACGACTTGAATATCTCCTTTTGTTTGGTTAAGGAGTTGAAAATCTTAATTTCACGCACTTCTGCCATTGTGTTAGAACAAGAATCACCTGATTTTGGAAATTTATAGCGAAAAGTCTTAAACTCGGGGTACAAGTTTTTCTATGGTTGTCGACTAAATAAGGTATTGTTTAATTTGTTACTAAGTTTAGCCTTGTGGGCCAAGGAATAGGATACTAATTGAATTTTATTTAACTCTTAATTTTTTCTACATCTTCAAAAAAGACTAAATTATTTATTAAAAGTAGTAAGTTTTAATTTTTTCTACATCTTCAAAAAAGACTAAACTATTTATTAAAAGTAGTAAGTGAGTCTTTCGCTTATGTCAAACTAAAAAGCTACACAATTCATATAGTTTTTGAAGCAATTAAATGGAATAGTTTGTATCTTGTAACCGAGGCTGTTACTGAGGGATCTTTTGGAGTAGCTTATATCATTTCATTATTTTTGTGCTAATTTATATTAATTTTTCACCAAAAAATAGCTACAAAATAGGGTTAAAGAAATACCTTTTCGAAATATCCTTATCAAATTACATAAAAAAGAATAACATGAATCGTTCATATATGTATAATCTCTTGTATTTATTTACATATCAAATTAATTCGTGATTTCAATTTGATATTTATAATTCATGCATGTACATTTTTTTGGCCAATGAGAATGCTCTATTTTGCCTACGTGACAAAATCAAGCACTCACATTGGTACAACTGAAAACTCCTCAAAAATTTGATTGTTCATTTTGTATGTTCTCTTATTATATAATGGATTATTATTAGTATATAATAATTTAATGCATTTGCTAGAAATTATAAATATAAAAAGGAATGCACGATTCATTGTTATATGTAAATGAATACAAGAGATTATATATATAAGAGCAAGTTATGATATTCCTTTTTATGAGATTATGTAAGGATACCGGGAAAGTATTAGTACTATTTTTAACTATCCACATTTAATAACGACTCTTGTTGTTTCTTTTTATAAGTTTAACCCGCTCATGCATTTAAAAATCAAATACGGCTTAAATTACTATAAACAGGGAATATAAATATCAAATAAAGGCACGACCCCACGGGTTATTTTGAAATGAAAATAAATAAATGAGATTGTAATATAACAACGACACATATTTTTTCAAAGTCCTTATATGCTACTAAACACACATAATGTCTAAAATATGATATCAATAGTTAAATTAAACAAGATTAACATAAACACCATGCCAGTTAAAAAAATTCAAATCCTTTATGCAATAAAAATTTATACAAAATGTTAATCAATATTAACACATAATGAAAAATTATTATATATAAAAACTCGCGAGTACACATTTATTATAACTATATAAGTATTAAAAATTTAATATAACTTTATAGAAAAATCTTAAAACATTATAAAATCATAAATTTATGAATTGTCATACTATTTAACTTCAAAACCAAGTTATTAAAATATTATTACCTATTATACTATCTGATCAAACCTCGTACATGAACATATTCTAAATTTTATTGTAGTAAGGATAAAAAGAAAAAATTGAGAACATATGTCACTACACACGTCGTAGTAGATTTTTGTATTTAACACCACATATGATGATGCATTAACAACACATGTATAGATTTGAGCATTTTTAATGTATAACACTAAGGCTCCTTTTGGTTGGGGTATATTGGGAGGAATTCATAGCATTTGCATTTTAATTTCCCTCAAATATTGTGTTTGGTAATACAAATGAGAGAATTGAAAATTCCATGAATTTCCCCCAAACAAAGTGAAGAATTTTCATTTACATGGAAATTTTTTTTTATAAATTTTTTTCTTATTGTTTTTTATAAACTTTTAAATAGAATATTTATGATTTTTTTATAATCTTTTTTTTTTATAAATTTTATTTATAAACTTTTTTAAATAAACTTTTTTTTATAAATTTTTTATAAACTTCTTTTTTATAAATTTTATTTATAATAAATTGTTTATAAACTTTTTATAAAATTTTTTTATAAATTTTTTATAAACTTTTTTTTATAAATTTTTTATAACTTTTTTGATAAACATTTTTTATAAATATTTTTATAAACTTTTTTTTATAAATTTTTTATAAAAAAATTTTATAAATTTTTTATAAATTTTTTTTATAAACTTTCAAATAGAATATTTATGAAATTTATATTAAAGAAATATAAAAAATATTCATAAATTTCTGTCAACGAAACATGCGAAAATATTTTAAATTCTTAGGAATTTAAATTTTCTAGAAATTAAAATTTCGGAATTTCAAAATCTCCAACCAAACGTCCCCTAAGGTATATAAGCAAGCAAAATTTTTGTTTGTTTGAACGATACACAATAACAATATATTACCTTTTTTAAACTTACATCACAAATCAAATGTAATTTTGTACTTCTTAATTTTCGATACCCATAAAAAAGCGAAAAATAATTCGTAAAAAATATATTGAAGCACCCATGACCCATCTATGAAAAGATAAAATAATTCTCTTCGGGATTTTGTTTTTGTCGCCTAACATTTAGCCGCTTGTAATAAAATATATTCCATAAAAAAGGTGGTAAATATGTTTTATATTTAAATAAAAAAAATTAGTGGGTGAGTTTTTCTATTTGATATTTCTTTTTTTTTCTTATTAAACTTACCTTTTGATATTGAGTACTACGAAAAGCTTCATGTAATGGGGTATAACATCCTTTCTTTGTTCAAACATTATAATTATAATAAAATCAAAATAATAATAAAAATGGTTGAGAACATATATTCACGTTGTTGATGTTTGTGACCGTTGGTGTTTTTGCGTTTAACACCAAAGCCAAGACACATCAACAACGAATATACTAGTGTCAACCTATGTGAATTACATGCACAAAGGTATATGAGCAAGCCAAAGTTTGTTTCTTCAACCAATGTGGGACTGCAAACTTAGTCTTGACCCCTAATTTTTTTTCTTTTCCAAGTTGCAGGTTACAATTGTTTTGCCTTTACAAAGTAAGGATTATACAAAAGTAACTTTAGAAATCTAAAGAAACCGCAAAAAGAATCATATAAAGCTAATGTTATATGCATTCTGTGAGTTGAATGAGCACATAGTTTATTGACAATGTATAGCAAATGGTTGATATATGTAAGTGGCTAACTTCGGAGTAACTAAAGAGTGGCTGCAAAATCACCAACAAGCAAATGCCTCCTAACAACAATCAGTGTTGCACAAAAACCCGAAGCAATGTCTCCTGGAAAATTGGAAAAGCTTTCAACTTGCAACAGTCACATGGATAGGAGCCCATAGACTCGTAATAAGTTGTTTAAGATATAAGTCTACTGACAAGTGTAGTGTGGATTTCCAATTAGAGTTTTTCTTAAATTTTTTCGGACAGTCAGATTCTTTAACCTTATTGGCCGATGGTAAGCTAGGTATTCTCATAGTTCATTGCTTTAATCTAATCACATATTAACACCTGCATTTCTTGTATCATTTACACTATACCAGCAACCGCAATGGTTTGAAGTAGAATACAACGGTCAAATCAAATAACGAAAACACCAAATAGTATTAAGACTTAGGATCAAAAAGTATTAATTGTCGTTTTAACGTGAAAAAAGAAAAAAAAAAAAAAACGGAACATAACAGACTTTTTGATGTTCAAAATCACAATTTCTCGAACATTTGTTGTTACAACAGAAAGTAGATTCAAAATGTATTTTCCTAGTGCAAATAATGCTAATTGTAGATTTGTAATAAGGTGAGAAAAGAAACCACTGAGAAAATATATTTGTTGTTCATCCATCATTACACTTTACACTATACCAGCAACCGCAATGGTTTGAAGTAGAATACAACGGTCAAATCAAATAACGAAAACACCAAATAGTATTAAGACTTAGGATCAAAAAGTATTAATTGTCGTTTTAACGTGAAAAAAGAAAAAAAAAAAAAAAACGGAACATAACAGACTTTTTGATGTTCAAAATCACAATTTCTCGAACATTTGTTGTTACAACAGAAAGTAGATTCAAAATGTATTTTCCTAGTGCAAATAATGCTAATTGTAGATTTGTAATAAGGTGAGAAAAGAAACCACTGAGAAAATATATTTGTTGTTCATCCATCATTACACTTTGTAATAAAGTTTTGGATATAAGCAAGCAAATTTTGTTTCTTTCACCAATGTGGGACCACAAACCAAGTTTTTCAGAAAGAGCAATGAAGCAAATGGTTTATGTTACACAATAACGATATTGGAGCTTTAAAACTTACATTACAGATCACATTGTGATTTTGTATTTTGTAGCTTTTGATACACATGAAAAAGTGAAAAATAATTCGTAAAAAGTATATCTATTTATTGTCGCTCGACAGTCAGTCATTTGTATTATTATTAAAGAGAGATCGACAATCAGTCATTTGTATTATTATTAAAGAGATGGTAAATAAGTTTTTTTATTTAAATAATAAAATAAGTGGCTAAGTTTTTATCTATGTAATGTTTTTTTTTAGTAAAGTGATTATACCTGATAAATATATTAAAAAAATGAAAATTGTTTAAGTACACAAGAGGGGAGGGGGGGGGGGGGGGGGGGGGTAATGGCCCACGTAACAAACACTCCTAGAGGACATAACAAGAATAAACAATGCATTTTGAAATCCCCCTAGAAGCAAAACGCATTACTCACCATCAACGTCATTACTTGTTATATTCTAAATTCTTCTCATGTGCTCCACTTTAACACTCTTTTTGAACTGGATTGTAGCCAATTTTAACCGAACCGTGTCGATAACAATCATATATACTTTGTTTGGGTGCCTATCTCCTTTCCCATGTAATCTGTTGTTATGCTCCTGCCACACAAAATAAGAAGAAGCAGCCATGATGAGACGACCAACAATGGTTGTAACATTGTTTTGTTTAGCAATAGGAAGTGTCCACGCCATAAAATCACTCCACTTAGTAGAAATGAAACTCATAGCAATAGGGAGGGGGGGGGGGGGGGGGGGTAATGGCCCACGTAACAAACACTCCTAGAGGACATAACAAGAATAAACAATGCATTTTGAAATCCCCCTAGAAGCAAAACGCATTACTCACCATCAACGTCATTACTTGTTATATTCTAAATTCTTCTCATGTGCTCCACTTTAACACTCTTTTTGAACTGGATTGTAGCCAATTTTAACCGAACCGTGTCGATAACAATCATATATACTTTGTTTGGGTGCCTATCTCCTTTCCCATGTAATCTGTTGTTATGCTCCTGCCACACAAAATAAGAAGAAGCAGCCATGATGAGACGACCAACAATGGTTGTAACATTGTTTTGTTTAGCAATAGGAAGTGTCCACGCCATAAAATCACTCCACTTAGTAGAAATGAAACTCATAGCAATAGGGAGGGGGGGGGGGGTAATGGCCCACGTAACAAACACTCCTAGAGGACATAACAAGAATAAACAATGCATTTTGAAATCCCCCTAGAAGCAAAACGCATTACTCACCATCAACGTCATTACTTGTTATATTCTAAATTCTTCTCATGTGCTCCACTTTAACACTCTTTTTGAACTGGATTGTAGCCAATTTTAACCGAACCGTGTCGATAACAATCATATATACTTTGTTTGGGTGCCTATCTCCTTTCCCATGTAATCTGTTGTTATGCTCCTGCCACACAAAATAAGAAGAAGCAGCCATGATGAGACGACCAACAATGGTTGTAACATTGTTTTGTTTAGCAATAGGAAGTGTCCACGCCATAAAATCACTCCACTTAGTAGAAATGAAACTCATATCAGCCATGCTCACAATTTGATTCCAAACTTGCGAAGAGAAAGTGCACTCGAAGAACATATGTTCATGAGAATCAGGTTGCACTTTACATAAAGGACACCGCAACGAACTTAGATCAATATCATACCCGACATTCCATTGCCTCATTCTATCATGCGTTAGAAGGCGTTTCATCATAACAAGCCACATGTGTATCGCATGCCTGTGGATAGAATAGCTGGACCACACAAGATGAAGCCAATCGACTTCATTCCCATGAACACGAACATAATGCCAAACATGCTTAACCGCAAAGGAAGTGTACGAACCATCATGTAGCTTCCGTTGAAGCTCGTCAACCTGGTCTTGCTATAACACAGGAACATTCACTTGACAAAGTGCTGGAAACGACATGTACCAGCAACTAGATCACATCCATGCTCCATCGACCACAACATCAGCTGTTGTTTCTGACTTATCATACCCAGCATTACTAATTGCTCTGTGTGTCACATGGTTCAACAATGGACAACGAACATTCCATGTGTCAAACCAAACCGAAGTTTTATGCCCATTCCCAAGTTTATACCACACATGAGGCCTAATACGGTTTCGAATTTGTAGAATCTTGCGACAACCCCAACTCACGTTAGAAACTAGAGGAACATTCCGAAAGCTATGATTTTTATGATTGTAAGCATGGATCCATCTTACCTAGATGGACTCTTTGTACGTTATGAGCTTCCAAATATGGATGACAACAAAACAATATTGAACGTCTCAACCTTTCTAATCCTAAGCCCACGCTCACATTTCAACATACACACATCCTCCCAAGAAACCTTTGCTTTCCCACATTTCATATCTCCTTGACACCATAAAAAACCATTCATAAGTTGCTCGATATCATGATTAATACCTGCTGGAAGGATGAAAACGGACGCGCAATAGAGATGTATAGATGACAGAACCGATTGCACAAGTTGTAACCGCCCTGCAAAGGATAACCATTTGTTCTTCCAATCTCCTATTTTTTTATGAACCCGCTCGACAAGGATTTTACAATCCTTGTATAAAAGTCTTGAAGAAATGGGAGGAACACCCAAGTACTTGACAGGAACGGAACCACACTCAAAAGGCATAAGTTGCAAGATAGAGGCTTTTTCATGTTCAAGTACATTACACATAAAGATGGTGCTCTTAGGAATACTTGGAACAAGACCCGACACACCTTTAAACTCTTCCAAAGCGTCCATTAAAACCCTGTCACGGGGTAATACGAAAAACTTCATGTGACGGGGTGTAAACATGCATTCTTTGTTCAAACATTACAATTATAATAAGATAAAAATAAGAAGGAAAAAAATTGAGAACATATACGAATTGTTGCTGGTATATATGACGCAGATGTAGTTGCGTTTAAACACCAACACCAAGACATACCAACAACAAATATACCATTCTCAACCTATGTGAATTATATGCACTTAGGTATATAAGCAAGCCAAAGTTTGTTTCTTCAATCAATGTGGGATTGCAAACTTAGTTTTCACCTTAATTTTTTTTTTCTTTGCAAGCTGCGGGCTACAAGTGTCTGGCCTTTACCGATTGAGGATTATACAAAAGTAACTTTAGAAATCAAAGTAAATCACAAAAAGAATGATATATATAAGATGCGCACGTAGCTTATTGGAAATGTTTAAATACTTGTTTGTCGTGGTGTATGCTTTCGGGCATGAAAAGTGTACCGATGATTACGAAGTTGTTGAGATCTTATGTCGTGAGAACAAAGTGAAGATATACTTATTAAAAACTCGAAATTGTAAGAATACCAACGATGAAAATAAAGAAAAAAAGTAAGGTGAAAACAAACATGCTTAAACATTATAATTATAGAAAGGTGAAAATAAAGAAAAAAGTTGAGAATATGCAGACTCTTATTGATTATCAATGCATTGTTGATGTTTTTTGCATTTAACACCAACAACAAATACACCGATCTCAATCTTTTTCCTTTGCATGTTGCAAGCTTCACTACAAGAAGTAGGAGAACACGCTACAAGAATATTCCCGTCGACGGCAATATGCACAAAACGACAAAAAACAAGCTTGACCGAGCCTAGTTAATGATGTCGACGGGAATATAACGTCGGACCACCAAAACCTTTGACTGGAAAACCTTGTGGGACCCACGTTGTCGACGGGATAGTGGTTCATGGTTGCCGACGAGGCACTCTTGACAAAATGGGGCCGACGTCATGTCGATGGGAACGTATGATGCCGACGTCATGACGTCGGCATGGTGGCAAAAATGTAGCCCGGAAAAGTCCCGACCGTACTAGTGCTTTACAAAGTGAGGATTAGACAAAAGTAGGATTAGAAATCCAAAGAAATCGCAAAAAGAATGATATAAAACTAATTTCCTATGCATTCAGTATGTTAAATTAGCACATAGCTATGTTTAGCATTCGGTTGATATTTGTAACTAAAGAGCGGCCGCAAACTTACCAGCAAGTATAAATGCCTAGATATCTCGAAGCAATGTCTTCTGGTAATTGGGCAAAACTTACAACTAGCAAGTGTCGCATGGATATGAGCCCACTGACTCGTAATAAGTTGTTTCCGTAATAAGTCTACTAATAAGTGTTGTGTGGATTTCCAAAGTACGGAGTAGTTTTTTTCTTAAGTTTTGGGACAATTAGATCCTTTACCTTATTGGCCGATTATAAGCTAGGTGTTCTCATCGATCAATGCTTGAATCTAATCACGTATTAACAGTACCTGCGCACATTTCTTGTACCATTTACACTATACCAACAGTTTAAAGTAGAATACAAACAGTCAAAACTAATAAACAACGGACAGTCGGACACTAAATTATAATGACCCATCTAAACTAAATTACTAAAAGATTCAACAACACTTCACCAAATATGTACGATGGAAGCATATAACGGAACATGAAGAACACCTATGTGGCACAACAACTTGCAACTTTGAAGGCTAGAGCAGCTGACCGTATATTTGTGCTTCTCTTTATATTATTATTGCCTGAAATTAACATAGTTTATGTATTCATCGTGTTAGGGGGGTTCTTGGTTGAGGCCTCGTGGGTAAGAAAGGTAAGAAATGGTCGGGTAACGGTCGATGGTGATTTGTAATCCAAAACTAGGTAGCCAAGCATTACCCACAAAATTGGTGGGAATGAATTTAACTACAATAACATAACAAACATTTTAATGATTTCTGGAACATTTTGTTGTTGTTACAATACAGATAAAATTCAAACTGCATTTTCTTAATTCAAATATTATTCAATGTCGTAAGGTAAAAAAGAGTTGAGAAGATATATTATTTGTTGATGCTTTTCCAGCCCCAGAATAAGTTCTTTTGCATTGACATGAGGAAGCACCAACAACACATACATTAATTTCAACTTGTGGTAAGCATTTACAGTAAAGTATATAAGCAAGCAAAATTTTGTTTCTTTGACCAATGTGGGACTACAAGCTTAGTTGTTAAGAAAGAGTAACAAAGCAAATAGTTGTTTCAAGATCTTAATCTATTTTGCGTGTGATCTTTTTATTAATATTTCTTTTAAAGCTATCAGAAATTTGACACCACACTCAGACAGGGTTAATTAGTAGCACAACAATCTTTTTTTTTTCTTCTTTTGAAGCTATGAGAAAACCGATACCAAGCTAAATACGGTCTTTAGTGTATTATCAAAGTGTATAGGTGCTACCATTGTTTTTTTGTATCAAGTATTGTATATAGAGATGCTACAAAAATACTTGAAGTGAAAATGAGAAAATGTGGAAAAAGCGATCGTAATTGTTGCAAAGCGATTGAGTGGTTTAAGAGACCTGTTTGCCGTGGTGTATGATTTTAAGTATGCTAAGTGTACCGATGATTACAAAGTTGTTGGAATATTATGTCGGGAGAACAAAGTAGACATACACTCATTAAAAACTGAAAACTGTTAGAATATCAATGATTTTCCTCACGTTTGTCCCAACGGTTTTTGTGTTGATATGATTTCGAGATAATTATGGATATAGGTTTAATCAACCTATACCTCTAGCAAAAACAAAGTTATAACTAACTAAGGATTATAAATTAATGATGTTGATTTGATACAATTTCAGAGAACACAAATAGTGAAAGTTTATACATGTTTAGTTCAAATAATGTTTAATTGTAGTAAGGTGAAAAAAAAATTGTGAACATAACAAACTTTTTAATGTTCAAAATCACATAATATCCTGAACATAAAAAAGATTCAAAATGCGTTTTCTTTGTTCAACTAATATTAATTGTACATAGTAAGATTCAAAATCACATCATACGTAAATTTTTGCATTTCACCACATGTGATGATGCACCAACAACATAAGTATTGATTCGAGCATGTGTAATGCATATACAATAAGGTATATAGGCAAGCAATTTGTTTGACGAATGTGGGATTATAAACCTAGTTATTCAAAAAGAGCAATGAAGCAAATGGTCTATAGTCTAGCATTAACACAATAACGATATCTGAACCTTTAAAACTTACATCACAAATCACATGTTGTATTTTATAACTTTTGGTACCCATAAAAAAGCGGAAACTAATTCACAAAACTATATCAATGTGTCCGTCTATTCAAAGATAAAATAATTTTCTTGGTTATTTGAAAAACTTCATGTAACGGGGTGCAAAAAGTTGAGAACATATATTGACTATTGAATGTATCGGGATGCTGGTGTTTTTGTGTTTTAACACCAACGCCTAAGACACACCAACAACAAATATACCAAACTCAACCTATGTGAAGCATATGCACTTAGGAATATAAGAAAGCCAAAGTTTGTTTCTACAATCAATGTGGGACTACAAACATTGTGTTCACCCTTATTTTTTTTTTCTTTGCATGTTGCAGACTACAATTGTGTGGACCTTACAAAATGAGGATTATACAAAAATAACTTTATAAATCTAATTAATTCTCAAAAAGAATGATAATAAACTAATTTCCTATGCATTCAATGAGTTCAGTAAGCACGTAGCTTATTGGAAATGTTTACAGACCTGTTTCATGTTGTGTATGCTTTTTTCCCAACTGTTCATGTGTTTATACGATTTCGAGAACAAAAATAGTGAAAGTATATACATGTTTTGGATATGCTGCAACCTTCATCAGGTGGCCATGGAAACGAGTACTACTCAAAGATATGATCAATGCCCACCTTCATCATCAGCCTTATGTAATTCATATGGATGGCAGTAATCATCAAGTAAATTATTGGACTAATCTAATGTTGATATAAATAATAAAGATTGGGTAAATTTCTTTGCCGTCTGCAAGAAGAAGAATTAGCTCTTCTGATTCTTTCCACGCAATCTTAAAATAGAACATACGATAGCTTCTTGTAGACGGCTGTGACTGGCTCTTAAACATGATAGCAGCCTTAATTAGCTTCTTGCCGCGTCTTCTGCGACCTCAGGAAGATGCATTTGATGTTGTCCCATAACTGAAGTGCAGTTAACTCACCTGATATATTAAAACTGAAACGAAAGTATATAAGGTTCTTCGACGAGCAAAACCCCCAAAATACCAGAAAGAATAGCTAAAACAATGGTTATACAATGATGAGTAAATAGTTATGACAATAGCTACACAAGTATTTCTATTAAAGCTTTGCAAGAAAGAATAATGAAACTACTCGACAACATATATTTTGCTAATTCCTTCATTACACAACACTATTAGAGTATTAGTATAAGTACGTAGGAGGGAGTATTTCATTATCGTTGATTTAGTCATATAGTTGCGCGCATATATGGCCATATATATAAATGATTTGTAAGTTACCAATCCTGCTACACAATAATAAAAGCATTTGAGGATACCTACATTTTACCAATAATCATGGCACGAGCAACTCCCATTCTTAAAATGATGGAACCACTTAATATCATGTACTACAATATCCCTCTGAGTCATTTTATTGGCATACTTCATCAAAGAATGACAATCCCCACAAATTTTCAAGTTTTTCACAATCCTAATGACCTCAGAATGGGTACCAGAAATAAGGGCAAATGCTAGCGCCAGTTTTTCACTATGACTTCTGATGCGTAGGAATTGCACCAGGCTTTACCTCTCAAGGGATCTTGAGAAGCTTACAACCCCCACCAGGCAGTGTACCTGATCGTTGTAGTATAGTATAGTGACAAGTACCGGGGGATTGATCGTTCAGCTAGGAATAGTGTCGTTAGGATCGAAATTAATCTAACTAGGTCTAAAGGTGAAGGATGATTCTTTTTATGTTTTTATATTTTATGAAAAGCAAGTAAAAATCTCGGGTTTTGGAAGAAGAGGCGGAATTAGTTGCTAATCAACTAACCCAAAAGCTACTAATTAAACTAATGTGCAAGAAAACTAAACTAAGGTTCTACAAGATAAGTGAAGCATGTTTATCCATGATATGTTACTCCTTGCTAGCTATCCAATTCTACCTATTGAATTATACACCTTGTTTTAATTGACGGGTTGTATTCCTTAATACCATTCATGGGGTGGCGTACTTACTTCCCCAATCCTATAAGCTCCTACTTCACTCCTATGTCGAGCCGGCTAAGAAGCTCCTAACATGGGATCACTAGAATTCGCTTATGTATTAAATACAACCATAAAAACCTAGTACACATCGGTTCATGTTTCTTAAGACGTTCAAGCATGTTACCCTATGGAAGTCTGCCAGTTTTCTTAAGCCTAACATTGATGAGACATTCAATCAAAACAAGAATCAATAGGAAACAAGAATTATAAACTAAACCAACTAGATCTATTGAAGTTGTCACACCTTAATTGATGGAGATAGACACACACATCAACAAGCCCTCATTGATGGAGATAGACACAAACATCAACAAGAAATCAATTAGATCTAATCAATTATATACAAGTTTCACATAATCATAAGTAGACACAAGGTGAATTAGCAAATCATCATGAAAGAAGAGCAAACAACAATGATAATGGAAAACATAATTAAGATAGAATCATCAAACCAATACATGATGTTTATGGAGTGATTGAAACCCTCTAAGTTGCTGGAAAAACACCTACCTAAACCCAGGAATCGACCTTAGGGTTTAGGGCTTACAAATAATGAAGTTATGTGATTATATTTATAGGAAAACTTTCTGTCGGCCCGATCTGACGGCGTCAGACTTAACACATGACGCCGTCAAGAAGCCTTTTTCACCAAATTGTAGATCTTTTCGTCCCGATCATTTTCTTTTTTGAATTGCTCAAATCCGAGTTCGTATGCAAAAGTTATGGCCAAAACAGTGTCAGCTACTCCGCGCGCAAGTTTTGACAAGTTAACACGTGACGGACTTGGGTGACGCCTTCACGTTTCTTCTGGGCCGTCACCACTTTTACTCTTGACGCCGTCATGAAAAGCCTCTTGACGCCGTCAGGTACTGTTCCCAGCAAGGAAAATTAAGACTTTGCTGTTTTCTTCACTTTTATGCTCCAAAAACGTTCAAAATGCCTTCTTTTTCAGAATGCACTCCCAAAGTACCTAAAATTACAAAAGGAACGATTTAGGGCAATATTTGATCAAATAAATTCAATTTCGGGCTTAAATGACCCCCTAAAAGTGGTTCATTTTTCGCCTCATCATATACCCTTACACTTGAGATTTGCTTGTCCTCAAGCAAATGCGCTTTTATTCTAGTCAAAATACAAGTTAGGGGTCATTTAACACTAATATAAAAGTAATTACAACAAATAATCGTTCCACTAAAGACCAAAGACAAGCACGGAGGTCATACACTAGCACCTCAGAAATAGTGTTTAGATACTCACATCTCTCGGGTGTAATAAAGTAATATCACATTATGGAAATGGAAAACATCTCTCACTACCTGTGATAGCAAAATAGATTACCATAGGCTTGGGAAAGGATCAAACCTCCACCACATGGCGTAAGCACCTAGGATAAACTATCAAAGAGGTCTTTTAAAGGGTTGTAACGTTAGGTGTAGGGATATGAAATACACGGTTTTGTTGGATATAGGCAGTCTTTACTGGTGGCGAGTTAACAATCTTGGTTAATTACATGTACAATATGGCGTTGCTAAGCCAAGACTAGACTCGACTTAAGCTAATAAATGAAAAATAACAAAAACATAAAATAAACATAGAATAAAAATGGATGGTAGTCCGTATGTTTTTTTCTCTTTTCTTTTTCTATTTTTTTTTCTTTTCTTTTTCTTAATTTTTTTTATTTTTTTTTCGCATACACTCTTACCCTACCATCCAAAATAATACATAGGGAATGAAAATTCCCCTTACACTTGAATTTTTACATATTTTACAATATACTAATCTAATGACTCGAATTAAGATAATCAAAACACTTGGAGCACTTTTAAGATTAACGTACATATGGGGGTAATAAATGATGTTCTTCCCCATTACTCCATAAAATAAGTACTTTACCCATGAGTCCCAATCTTCCCAAAACAATATGTACAAGGATATGACTCGACTTAGCAACCAAGCAATCAATTAAATAGTTAACTTAGGGTTTAACAAATAACAATAATGCACTAAAAATGAGCGCATACACGGAAGGCTAAGGCCATTTGGGTGTACATTTAAGTGGGGTGTAACAAATTCTTCCTTTAAGTAAGATGCTTAAAGTTAGAAACGAAAAGATAGGCTCGGAGGGGTGTACTAGGGGTTTCGTGTACTAAAAATGAGTACAACGCTAAGGTGTGGGAAAAATTAGTTGACTTAACTAGCCAAGTAATATGACTTAAATGGTCAAGTAATTATAACACGGATTTAACACAAGGGTGATCCTAATGCCTCTTATCATGTAGTAAATCCTACTACACGAATGTAGTCTCACTAGCGGTCTCGGGATGCATCACTAACGCAAGTTCTAGAATCTAAATGCTATCGGTACACTCATAAGCACTAATAGTAAATGTTTTTCCTATCAAATCTAAAGGCGAACCTCACATATTTGGGTGGAAAATTTTTCTGAATGATACGGTTATGTGTTAGTCATACAATCTCCTATCCATGAGACGCTTGCTATGGCTAAAGTTTCACTCCTAAATATTGTAAAAAAATTTAAATCTGGCGCTAAAATTGCACTAACAAGTATTTCTCATAGTTTTATTACACATCTACTATCAAATAAACAAACTCAAGCGAAAGTGTATTTGTAAGGTATCATCATTTTACCCTCCCCTTACACTTAAGATGAACATTGTCCCCAATGTTCAAGTAAAGAATGTAAAAGTGAAATAAGTAAAAAGAATGAAATCAAATACTCCCCTGATTCGCTCGGTATGGATAATAAGGTGGCCAGGTTAGATCTTCCTCCAAGAAAATGAACAATCAAAGCTACCCTTCCATAATATAAATCATCTTCTTGTCATACATAACCTGTTAAACCTGAGAAAATAATCACAAAAACCCAAAGCATCAATCCGAACAAAGAAAACTCACAACTAGATGTAATTCCAGACTTAGGAATTAAAACAAAACTATTAAAGATATAATGCTTGTGGAATGAATGTTTGCAGATTTCCTGGAGTTTATAAAACTAAAGAATTAACAAAAACTTTAAGACTCCGGTATAAACAAAACTAGCAAAATTTCCAGAATTTTACACATGACGCCGTCAGAAGTGACCTGCAGAAATCTTTATGTTAAGTTTCCAGAAAATTTCTGAAAAAAAAACTTATGTCCTACTTCCTGGAAAATCCTGCAAAACATCATTATGATTCGATACAAGCATTTGACTCTAACAAGTACTAATACACATGTCCATTTATTATTGTTGTGGTTCATGCTCAATTTCGTTCTTATAAACAAATTTGGATTTCCCTTACACTTATCTTTTGCAAAATACCTTTATATGCAATTAAGACGAAGTTAAAAACAAAATAAAGCATTTTCACAATTTACTTTGAAACATGAGCCACAAACAATAAAAATAAAACATGCATACGGAAACAAATAAAATCAAACAAACAAACAAACAAACAAACAAATAAAAACACACAAAACATGGGTTGCCTCCCAAGAAGCGCTTGTTTTTGTTCGAGTCACGAGCCTGACTCTACCCTTATTTAACGGAAATAGGGGAGGTTTTCCCTACACTTAGGATCAAGTGTGGGTGAAAGTAGCGATACACACCCTTAGGGTGTGAATATGCCACGTGAGGTGAAGGGGGTGAGTGAATGGCTTCCTTCATCCTAAAACTACCCGGATAATATTGGTTGATGGGTGGGTCGGTTCCTCTTTTGTCTCCTAGAAATATATCTAAGGATGGAAAGTTGTGTAAAGGTTGAGGTTCCGGTTCATCAACATTAGGAAATTCCCTAGAACTAGGAGTAAGGTTGTAACTACAAGTATTCAAACCTATATCCTCTAGTGGTGCCTGGTCCAAGGGTTCTACCTCCATCGGAATTCCTAAAGTTTCTTTTACTTCTTCCGGGTAAGTCACGGGCGGTGCGTGTGCCTCAAATGATGGTTGAGTATTTTGTGGGCTTATGTTATTTACCTCATCATTCCACGTGTCACGATCACCTATATCCTTAGGTAGTGATAATAACAAACCTAGTGCTTCATCCAACTTATGGTTTATTGATACGGCTCTATCCATAATTCCTTGGCAAACTAGGTCGCTTTTTCTATTAGCCTCACTAAAACGAGATCCTAAACATGGAGGTTGTTCATAAGAATCTATCCTAGGTGAAGGCTCATATGATTCATAGGTGTCACTAAATGAGGTATTTTGCACTTCTTGGTGTTCTAGCCACTCAACCATATATTGCAATCTTAGAAGTCTAAGTGAAGTGTCCATTTGACGCAAATTACATACAAAATCACAAAGAAAAGATAGACTACGAGAAAGCTACAAAGTAAAAGGAAAAAATCTCACTTGATAGGAATCTAATGAGTAGACCTAATAAAAATCAAATTCAACCTAAAAAATAACTATTCCCCGGGTTGCGGCTCCAAAAACTTGATGCGTAGGGATTGCACCAGGCTTTACCTCTCAAGGGATCTTGAGAAGCTTACAACCCCCACCAGGCAGTGTACCTGATCGTTGTAGTATAGTATAGTGACAAGTACCGGGGGATTGATCGTTCAGCTAGGAATAGTGTCGTTAGGATCGAAATTAATCTAACTAGGTCTAAAGGTGAAGGATGATTCTTTTTATGTTTTTATATTTTATGAAAAGCAAGTAAAAATCTCGGGTTTTGGAAGAAGAGGCGGAATTAGTTGCTAATCAACTAACCCAAAAGCTACTAATTAAACTAATGTGCAAGAAAACTAAACTAAGGTTCTACAAGATAAGTGAAGCATGTTTATCCATGATATGTTACTCCTTGCTAGCTATCCAATTCTACCTATTGAATTATACACCTTGTTTTAATTGACGGGTTGTATTCCTTAATACCATTCATGGGGTGGCGTACTTACTTCCCCAATCCTATAAGCTCCTACTTCACTCCTATGTCGAGCCGGCTAAGAAGCTCCTAACAAGGGATCACTAGAATTCGCTCATGCATTAAATACAACCATAAAAACCTAGTACACATCGGTTCATGTTTCTTAAGACGTTCAAGCATGTTACCATATGGAAGTCTGCCAGTTTTCTTAAGCCTAACATTGATGAGACATTCAATCAAAACAAGAATCAATAGGAAACAAGAATTATAAACTAAACCAACTAGATCTATTGAAGTTGTCACACCTTAATTGATGGAGATAGACACACACATCAACAAGCCCTCATTGATGGAGATAGACACAAACATCAACAAGAAATCAATGAGATCTAATCAATTATATACAAGTTTCACATAATCATAAGTAGACACAAGGTGAATTAGCAAATCATCATCAAAGAAGAGCAAACAACAATGATAATGGAAAACATAATTAAGATATAATCATCAAACCAATACATGATGTTTATGGAGTGATTGAAACTCTCTAAGTTTCTGGAAAAACACCTACCTAAACCTAGGAATCGACCTTAGGGTTTAGGGCTTACAAATAATGAAGTTATGTGGTTATATTTATAGGAAAACTTTATGTCGGCCCGATCTGACGGCGTCAGACTTAACACATGATGCCGTCAAGAAGCCTTTTTCACCAAATTGTAGATCTTTTCTTCCTGATCATTTTCTTTTTTGAATCGCTCAAATCCGAGTTCGTATGCAAAAGTTATGGCCAAAACAGTGTCAGCTACTCCGCGCGCAAGTTTTGACAAGTTAACACGTGACGGCCTTGGGTGACACCTTCACGTTTCTTCTGGGCCGTCACCACTTTTACTCTTGACGCCGTCATGAAAAGCCTCTTGACGCCGTCAGGTACTGTTCCCAGCAAGGAAAATTAAGGCTTTGCCGTTTTCTTCACTTTTATGCTCCAAAAACGTCCAAAATGCCTTCTTTTCCAGAATTCACTCCAAAGTACCTAAAATCACAAAAGGAACGATTTAGGGCAATATTTGATCAAATAAATTCAATTCCGGACTTAAATGACCCCCTAAAAGTGGTTCATTTTTCGCCTCATCAACTTCCCAACGCGTCTTTTTTTTCTTCTTCGATATTATGAAACACCTACTCAGTTTCAGGCATGTATCCATGTTCTCGTGCACTTTTAGTAATCTCATCTAGTTTTAAGTGTATTTCATCTGAACGATCGTGCACATGATCACCAGCTAAAGCTAGTCACTTGACCTTTAATTTAAATATAACTCCACCTGTGGGATCTTTAGCCACACCTTTGTTTTTCATTTTGGTCCTTATTTTTTCTACATCTTGCCATCTGCCTACCCCGGCATAAACATTTGACAGAAAAACATAGCCACCGGGATGTTTAGGCTCGAGTTCTAAAAGCTTCCCAGAAGCATATTCCTCCATTTGAATGTTCTTATGCGCCTGACAGGCACTGAATAGTGCACCCCAAATAACGAAATCAGGTTCTATAGACATGTTATTTATGAATCTTAAAGCTGTGTTTAGACGACCAGCTCTGCCATAAAGATCGACCATAACTGTGTAATGTTTCGTTGTGGGTTCAATGGAATAGTCATGTTTCATTTTATCAAAAAAGTTAAGACCCTGGTCAATGTTTCTGGCATGCAAACAGGCAGTTATAATAGCAAGGAAAAGTACCCCATCTGGCTTTATTCCTGATATCATTTTATCGAAATACTGAATGGCCTTATCAAGATACCCATTAATCGCACAGACCCAAATCATAACACTCCAAGTACGGAGATCCTTCTCTTCCACTATATCAAAAATACGGCTTGCATTCTCAAAAAGTACCCAATTGAGGTCATGTAAAACCCATTATCAACAAGGGCGTGAATAAGCTCGTTGTAGACATAGACATTCGGGTTTTTGGTGGCGCGGAAGATGGAAAGGGCGTAGTTTAAAATTTTGGGTTTTCGCGAAGAGGCGGAAATGAGTTGGGTGAGAATTCGGGTGTTTGGTGCACACTTCCGTATCACATTATACACTTGTGTCTTGACATCTTTATCATGATTAACACTTGTGTCTTTTCAATACCCGAAATTCCAAATAATTATATTAATTATTTATTATGAACAATCATCAAACAACATATGCACAAATTAAAACAAATAAGCATACATATTTCCTTGATTTTTTTTTGGTAAAAGGTCAACGACCCGGTAAATATATTACTCCAAAAAGCATTTAAGTACAACGGATATGGGTGAATCCCATATCTCAGCCCGTTACATAGGCGAAAAGCTTACATAACAAGATACTTCCTATTTTCTAGACAAGAAAACAAAACCACTACCACATGATATTGAAAGACTCTGACAAAAATATAAACTACTTCCTACGACCTTGGAGATTAAAGCCATAAATGGCATTAAGAGCATCCAAATTCCCTGGAATATCATAAATTTGCTTCGAGTAATCATCATAGTCATCAAACTCATCTTCACGCTCATGACCACCACCAAACAGATTTGCTGATTCGTCGAACGTGTTAAGTACCTCATCCTCATCACTATCAGAAACCACAACCTCACCCACCTTAGAAAATGGGTTAGCCCTCTTACTGACAGAGGTAGACGGAATAGGATGACCTTCATCATCCATAAGAGTAGCTTTCCCATCGATAAGTAGCTTTTCAAGCTTACTAGTTTTCTCAACTATAGGAGTAGAACCAACTTCCTTAGTTCCCATTGAATCACTCACAAGCCCGACTCATCCTCATGAACTTCCATTGTACGGTCAGCATCTACATCCTTGTTGGTGTCATAAGTAGGAATACCAAACGCATCCGTATCATCCATATTAAGAGCATCAAATTGGTTAGATGTAGAAATCTTTGTTCCACTAGAACTAGCCACATCAGAAGTCTTCTTCTTAGTGCCACCAACTTTCTTAGGTTCAGGAGGAGTCTTTTTGGGTTGATACTGAAACTGCTTACCCACAACAGGTTTAGTAAACCCCCTTGACCCGGAATTGTAGGACCACCTTGCTTTCCTTTCTTCCTGTTATTGACAGTCTTGAAACTATCATTAACAGGCTTAGTAGACTGGACAAGAGGTATAACAACTTTAGGACAGTCAGTCAGAGTATGACCAAATATCTTACACTTGTCGCAAAGAGGTGGTTGTCACTCGTATTCAACCCGTATCTTCTCAATAGTCGAACCCGAACCATCAAGTAATGGTATCTCAACAGTGAGGCTGTCCCGAAGCACCTCATCCGACTTCACTTCTATCATGCATCTAGCAAAACTACTACGGCCCCACGATTCCTTGCACATTTGGCTTGTAAAAGCATCTAACCTTTTGGGCGTGCCAATCAGTGTGGCAAGAAGACTGAGGCCATCATCAGAAAACATTGCAAGGGGGACATCATGGAATTTAACCCACACCAGGATGTTAGTCAAATCCTCTTTAAGTAGATTAGTGTTCAAAGTCCATGGTTTAAGAATAATAGGAACATTTCTGATCAACCAAGGACCGTTTTCAAGCACATCATCAACACCTTTCTTTGAATTGAACTTAAAGAAAAAGAACCCCTTTGCATTCATCATTATCTTTTGCACACCAAACTTAGCCCATGCATTGCGTACATAGTAATCAACAACATGAAAAGCAAGGCGTTGGCCAAGGAAGTAACCGTAGAGAGTATTCTCAAACCTCGTGTTCACCTCTTCCATTACTTTCATTGGAACTGAAAGGTCAACATCATCCTTCTTTTTGCTACATTCCAACCTCCAAAAATTAGACACGTGTTTCTGAGGTTCATTAGAAGTAGCACCCGCGTAAGAAACCAACTTCACTCCAGTACCACTAGTAGTATCAACCTTAGAAGCATTAGGACCAGAAGTTGCACTCTTAATCATATTCACATTAGTTCCAAACTGCTGGGTTTGCAAAGCAACACTAGAACTCGAAGGAGGATTATTTGTTACATTAACTTCATTACCTTTCGAATTAGAATGTTGCCCTATACCACTCGAATTGTGCAAAGCAGAAGAGGAAGCCTTATTAGCAACAATCTCACGTTGAATTTTATTCATGTCTTCATCAAAATTCTTATGCAAATTAGATAGCAATTGTACCACATTAGGCTGTTTAGAGCATTAGAAGATGAATCAGAATCAGGCGTAACATGAAGCTGCTCCACCTCAGCCTTATCATTGTCCTTATCATCATTATTAGCCCCATGTGAAGCATTAACAACATTAGTATCAACCGGCTCCACTTGCTTAGTCACACCTTTAGAGGAATCTGTTGTATCATCCACGTTCAGAGTGACACTATTAGGGTTCATCATTGAGGTTGAACTCAACTCATCAATGCTAATAGTGGCTGTAACATCCTTATCAAGTGAAACCGGCTTCACTTGATTTAGGTCATGTTTGCTTCCAATATCAGACCTAGGATTAGCAGCTTTACGAACCAGAGGCGCACCAGAATTGCCATCCCCGTCCACACCCTCATCATGTTTCTTCAAACGTGTCATACGAGCAGCACAAGCAGCAACATCAACATGAGGTGCATCGGCCGTACCCTTATTCATAGGCTGTGGAACATCAGTGTTCCCATCAGAATTTCCATTCAAACGTTTCGTTCAAGCACGTAGTTCACTCAAATCAACATCAACCCTAACATTACCATCAGAAGGTTTAGCACCTTTAGATGTATTTAAGTTGTTAAAAAAATCCCTTATTCATCTCTCAAACCCCAGTACAGCAGCAAATCAATGAAAACGACCAAGAGGGTAAAACCCTAACTGGAATAGTTAGGGTTTCAAGCGAGACACACCTCAGATCAATCACCAGCCATAATGATCATGCACATGATATATTAAATCGATTTGAAAAAACCGACTTATATACTTAAAGAAAGTGTGCATATTTCCTTGATTTTATATGAGCCCTGAAACACATATGCATACATATTTCCTAGCTTATTCCATATTTGAGATTTACAAACAATTATCAAGTTTTTATTATGAACTAGCAAATACATATGCACAATCTAAAACCATATGCATACCTTTTTTTTGACTTTATATCAACCTTAAAACACATATGCGCGACCATTTCATTGATTTTTTACCGACCATAAAACACATATTTCAGGCTTTGCTTCTATCAAATTATGCAAATTTTTTTTAACATTGTAACTAAATAACATATTTAGATGTTCATTGCATTAGGTAAAAAGAAATCAATCATAACAACTATTAACATGTGCACACCCATATATTAGTAAGCTATTTATTCGCATCATTAACTCACAACTTTAAATTCGAGTTGATGACCAATTCCTTATTGAAGGTTATTAATTCCTTGATTTGCATAATCCATAAAACGACTGTATATAGGGATTACAAGAGGATTCTAGACTAATTACTTGGGTTAGGGCTATCCAAATATAAATGGGCTCAATACAAGACACACACACACATACATGTATATATATATATATATATATATATATATATATATATATATATATATATATATATATATATATATATATATATATATATACCTAACCCAAGTAATTAGTCTAGAATCCTCTTGTAATCCCTATATACACTTGTTTTAGTGATTATGCAAATCAAGGAATTAATAACCTTCAATATTCCTATCTATATTATCATGGAATCTTGAATCATAAAAAACAAATTAACTTGCTTATTAAACAAATTGCGAACACCAGTTCTTTTCATAAGTATGAATGAAATATAAAGAAACATGTTACCTTATCAAAGTGGAGCACATAATGTTATGTAAGTGAGATACGTCAATAGTAAAAAAATACGTTCATTTGTTTTCTTTCTTCATTAATTTAGTCAAGACCGCTTTTAAAGATTTGGTATGATTATCTTAAGATATCATATAACATGTTGTCACCACATAACCAAAATATTTATTCAAGTTTCTTAACTTTATTCGTTATTTACAGCACTTTTTGTAAACTCGACATATATGAAATATGATATAAATATATAAATATTTTTATATTTTATACCGTCTTATACTACGCCTAAAAAACGCAAAAGTTTCGCTTTGACCCATAAGATGTATGATTTGGTCATGTCGTCACGCCTCTTACTATTTATAACGTTGATTGCAATTCACATTCACCATTTTACAAAAAGAAAAAGATAAAATTTCATACTTGGTTGGATTGGGCCCATTGGGTCCATGACTTGGTAAAAAAACCTTCTTCTTAAAATGGTCATGATCAACCGTGCAACCTACTGACTCCATACCTTTTTTGACACGTATTCATTGCAAGTACAGAGCTTTGGTCGGGTTTAATGATTAGAATGGACTACAAAATCTTACAAAATCTCTATCCTACTAAAAAAACCCTTTTGTCTTCTTTGCCAAAAAGTTCTCGACCGACGGTTAGGCAACTTGCGGCTGCTCGATCGACAGCTACATACTCAATTGCTTTGTTCATGGAAATATACATACTCGATGACTTTTGTTGGAAATTCTTTTTATAGGAATTTGTGCATGATACACACATTTTCAAACAACCACACAAAATACATAGAAACTAATTGAAATACACACTAAAACATACACTAAAATGCACACATCGGTTGTTTAACGATTGTGTAATAGTTACTTATGAGTAGCAGTCCATATGAAATAGAATCAATCCCGAATCCCCCATTTTCATGAGTCATCTCTATCAAACACTTTCCTAAGGCAACTCATAATGGAACCCAACCAAGGGCCGATCTACCCTCTCAAGCCGCGTCCCCCCCCCCCCCCCCCCCACCTCAAATGAGTCCCATATGAACGTGTCTGATAAGGCGAAAAGTGTACCGCTTTTAAGGGGTCATTTAAGCCCGAATTCGTGATTATTTGATCAATTATTGCCCTAAATCGTTCCTTTTGTCATTTTAGGTACTTTTGAGGAGAAATCTGGAAAAGGAAACATTTTGGACGTTTTTTGAGCATAAAAGTGAAGAAAACGGCAAAGTCTCAAAATCCTTGTTGGGAACAGTACCTGACGACGTCAAGATCTAACACATGACATCGTCAAGCTTGGCAAAAGAGGTGGAAGTGAAAAATATAACGTGACGGCCCAGAACATTTTCAGTGTTATTGACTTGACGGCTTCACCAAGGCCGTCAGGATTGATTTACATGTGACGGCCCAGAGTATATTTCTACATGAAGGCGTCAAGACTGGATCTAGGCAATACGACTCTTAACTTGGCGGCGAGTTGACGGCGTCAGACGCTACTACATGACACCGTCAGGATGTTTTATCTGTATATATATATTTCCAATTTTTCATTGTAAAATGTGGAACATTAGGAGCATAAACCCTAGGTCGAATTTTCATCATATTGCAAGGGTTTCAAACCTTTCTTTCATCCATGTTTGAATAAAGATAAGTCTTCCAATAATCATTCAATATGTCTATGTGTTGTTTGATTCTATCTTATGCTTGTCTTTCTTATAACATGTTAGGCTAGGTTTTTATTGTGTTTGCTTAGATGTAGTGAAACCTAGATGTTGATTATTGGTTGATTGTTTGCTTATAATTGTTGTGCATGATTGTATTCGATGTTAGACTTAAGAAAACTGGCAGACTTTCATTGGTAACTTGCTTGAACGTCTTAAGAAACACGATCGGAGGTGTACTACGATTTTTGGTTGTATTTAATGCATAAGTGAATTCTAATGATCTCATGTTAGGAGCTTTTAGTCGGCTCGACATAGGAGTGAAGTAGGAGCTTATAGAGTTAGGGAATATTGTACACGGTCCTACGACTAGTATTAAGGAATATAACCCGTTATCCATGCAATTGTAACAAGCTAATCAACCGGTAAAAGATATCTAGGGAGTAATGAAATCTAAGTAAACACATCTTTTCTCATTATTGTTTACACCACATTAGTTTAATTTCGTTTATTTTTATTTTATTTTGATTGCATCTTAGGTAATTGGGTTAGTTGGCTAGCAACTAATTCCGCTCACTCCTTCAAAACCCGAGATTTTACTTGTTTTTTCATAAAATATAAAAAAATACAAAAAGAATCATCTCTCACCTCTAGACCTAGTTTAGTAGGCTTTCTATCCTAGCGACACTATTCCTGAATTGAACGATCAATCCCCCGGTACTTGTCACTATACTATACTACAATGATCAGGTACACTACCTGGCGGGGATTGCAAGCTTCTCAAGATCCCTTGAGAGGTAAAAAAATGTTACGAGGGCGCAATCCCGCGTATCAATGTCCCCCTCCCCTTTTGCTTGATTGGATTGGCAAAGCGACTGAATTAAATGCAACCAAAAAATAGCCGTTTGGCTATATTGTACCGTTGGGGATATTTGTATGAAAAAATCAAATAATACACATTTTCTTCTATAAATACCATGTTCTCTTCTCCATTTTTTCACTTTTTCTCTTCTACAACTATTATCTTCTTCAACTATTCTTCAACTCAAAAAATATCTCACAAAACTCCCAAAACTAGAACACAAAAAACCTGACAACAACAAAACGTTCTAACAACAACCACCCTAATTTTCAATTAACCGGGCACTCAACACCTATTAATTTTCAACCCGCTAGTTTCTCATACCAATCACAACATCAACAACTTATTTATGTAAATAATCTGTTTTCTCCTCCATATAACCAACAACAACAAAATTATCTATTCCTAACTCCGTATAACCAAGTGATGTACTAACAACAACAACAACAATAATCTTAATTTTATCGTTCGGAAATGTCACCGCCGATGGACCAAGCTCAAAGTTCTCAATGATTTTCTCCGGTTAACCCTCTTAATCTTGATGATATGGATCTATTTTTGGTAGTCAAGATTATTCTACGGCCAAAGGTTCGGTTGGTCCATCCGAACCCGTTGAAGCGAGTCTCCCGTTGAAGAGGTGGCGTCCGTAAAAAAAAACTACAAAAAGACGGAGAAGGAAACATCTGAACCATGGAGCCCTCACGAAGAGATAGCATTGTGTAAAGATTGGATAAACGTGTCTGAGAATAGAATTGAAGGAAATGCTAAAAAGGCTGTCGGATTTTGGATGGAAGTACTAACATACTTTGAGAAGGAAAGGTTTCATCTTAAAATTACTCAATTTGAGCGGTTTACGATACTGTGAAACAGGGGAACAGGAGAGGCGAATGTGACCAAATAATTTCCTATAAAATGGTAGATGAGTATCTTGTTATTTACATAATGTCCTTCACACACACTGAATGCTGGAAAATTTTGAAGGACCATGGAAAATGAAAGTCGGTCGAAATCCCAAGGTTTTACCAGCAATTCAAAGAAGGTGCTTAAAAAATCGCGAACATCGAAAATCACCTCAAAGTCTAACTCAGCACATGGTGGTTTTAATCTGAATGACGAAACAGCTGATTCAGAGGAGGTAGAGGTTCGGAAGGATTGACCAATGGGCTGGGACATTTCTAAGAAGAAAGCGTCATCCTCCAATGCTTGTTCGGAATTGTAATTGTTGGTGCACATGGTCTTGTCAACCAGTTGGTCGATAAATAGGCAAACGTTGCATCAGGTATATTTTACCAAAGGAAGCAAGCCTTGGTTGAATGTCTGAGAATAAAGAATCGGCAAATGAAACAGGAAGAGCAAGCGCGTCAAGATAAAGTGGAATTTGAGAGACAAAAGCTTGCACATTAAAAACAATTGGAACAACAAAGGCTTGCACACTAGAGATAAATATTTAAGCCGCAACGTCAAATTTTTTAGTTTAAGCAAGAAAAATAGGACAAAGACCTCATGTTCTATAATGAACCAAATGACCATTTAACCGAAAAACAACTATAGTCAGTGTTGGAGATGAAACATAAAATAAGGTAGAAATATAGTTTAAACTATTAGTTTAAGTTTTAATTTTTATTGTAAAATTTTTTTTATTAAAAAAGTGTAGATTGGCAGGGATACCTCAACCCTATGTACCAAAATGGTACCCCACCAACCCTACCCAACAAAGGTTTGATCCCTGTGAAGTACCTCTACCCAATACTCATACGGTACCCACCAATCTTACCCAGCAAATGTTTGATGCCGGTGAAATACCTCCACCCAACACCCAACCATGCTGCTGAACGGATTTGAACTCGCGTCCTTTGTTGGACCAAGACATCACATAGCTAGGCTCAGGCTTCTAAGGTAGGTGGCCAACTGCGCTAGGCAGCTCGGTGTTTTTTTTTTTTTTTTTTTTTTTTTTTTTTATGATATTGGTTTTTTTAACTGTTAGTGGAATTTTAGTTTAAAAAAAAAGTGTTAGGTTTATGCATTTGTTCACCATTACACGCATATGGTCATGTATTAGATTTTAGAGAGGGGAGTTGATATGTACATCACCAAAAGTGACGTGCATACCATAATCATGCATATGTGATGTTGAACTATATGCATTATTAGTGTGATTTTGTGATGTGCACATCACTTTTGGTAGTGTGCATATCAACTCCCGCCTTTAGAGAGAGAAGATGGTAGGGTAATAATCATACAAAGTCATCATTACTAGAGGTCTAAAGTTACATGAATCGTCATATGAAAATTGCAGCTACTACTTTTAACTAAATACTTTCCTAAAGGTCATCAATCAATAAATACTTTCCTAAAGTTCGTCGAACGCTATCTTAAAGTTCATCAATCACTTTTTTCCCATGAAACTTTCACTAACATCATTACAGTTACGTGTTCTGCGAAGATTGGTTTGCCTATGATGCTGTCTATAAGTGGGATTCGTTGAACAATCAACAAGTTACTCGTACTATTTATAGAGTTTGTACTCTAGCAATTTGAAATTTCTGGTAACAATGAAATAAACTAATAGTGGTTTTAGTGCCTCGTTGCTAATTTTATTTTATGTTTAAATGACATACAAATTAAAGATCATCATATTGGTACCTGATGAGAGTCAGATGCATGATACTCCCTTAAACTGTTACGTTATAGGCTACTAAGAACATGCAGTTAAATCAAATATCATTATGCATATTATACAATGATTCAACCACATAACAAACACATACATTACGTACTAGCAAACCAAAGACACGTTCACATGAACTTATTTAGTTTACAAACTGATTACAGCTTCAAAATCAACATACTTTCTCAATGTTGATGGCGGATACTTCTTGAAGAACCTTTACTTCTGGACAACTTCAGGAGGGTGTTTCACACGAAAAGCAAACGAGCATGGTTCTGCAGTTCATGCAACATGTTGGTGTTTAAACAAATACCAAAGAAATCAGAGAAGTAATTAATTAAAAAAAATACATTATCATTAGACAAAAGAAATGATATCGTGACAAATCATAAATGAGCTTACCACATTAATTGAAGAGAATAGTTTCTTTTCAAGGAACTGAATCCCTAAAATAAGCACACCAGTTGTTAATAAACGGAAAATCATCTGGATTCAAGCTTTGAAGTTCACGATCTTGAAGATTGTTGATGATCTGCGTTGTCTCACCGAGAAGTTTAACTGCTGCATAGACACTAGCCTCCCTCTTTTCTATGGAACTCGTGTGACATTTCATTTCTATGACTTTGGGTAAGTTTGTGAGACATGCAGCCAATATGCCTGAGATCATTGATGATAATTGCTCAAATAGGCTAACTTCTTCGTTGGTGTCTTGATAGGAAATCAGGATTGTTTGGGTGATACGAGACATTGAATTGGCACAAAGAGACTTGCAAACTGAACTCTCCGAGGCTTCAATGTCCACACCTTTCGACTGGCTGGAAACCATACTTTCAGCTGTATCCCTGTACCATTCAAGAACATGTCCCGGTTTATTTCTTTCCGGAGACTTATTTCCTAACCATTTGCCCTCGACTTCGAGTTCCAGCCACAACATTTTAGCAGCCTTTTGAATACTTGCGTATTCATGGGTAGCATTGAGGCTTTCCTCCACAAGTATGACATAATGTAGACCTTCAATCACGCTTATTAGCAAGCTCTCAACTATGTCCTTCTGGATATTTGGAAGAGAAATGGCGATGGTTGTCAGGCTTAGCAACGGTAAGCTCCAACAGTCAGGATATTCTATGGGAAATAAAGGTGGAACATGATGCCGGTCAAAATTTTCAATTCCTTCAAAACCTTTAGATTTCTTCAGAAGATTAATTAGATTTTTGGGTTGTTTTTTTTCAGCCCTTTGGATCAAACGGTTCATAGATTTTGAAATGCCCTTCAATGTTCTCTCAGCAGGCTCCATATCATCTGGAAGTTTCACAATATAGCGGCTAAAATCTTCATTTTGCGGTTGTTGTTCAGGTTCTTCTACCAAGAGAATACCTAAGGCACTAAACTTGACCTTTAGCCACTTCCAACAATTGATACAAAAAAAGACACAGACAATGAAGAATACTGGGATCAACATTATTATCTTACAGGCTATCACAACCATCTTCTGAAACAATATAAAAATGCTAAGGATTAGGTCTTTAAATTTTTCCATGACAACCTTGCATTTGCGGCTTCTGAATGGGAATGGTATGCTACTCTGTTTCCAGTCAGATAACTTGCGAGTCCAGTAGCTCTCTACTTTAAACACCCGAATATGGTCCCCAATCCATTTTATGGACACTTTCAAGCTTAAGGATGCAAAACATCTACAAAGTGGTGCAATTGTACCCAACAAAACTCCAATAAATTGTGTTATGAAAATCACTGGAATTGACCATTTATAATCTGAATCAAAATCGTCTATATATCCAAAATAAAGTATTGAAATCAAACTTTTAATTTGCAAGAAAGTGCTAGCAGCACATATTACCCCAGCAGCAGAGGTTGTAGCCAAGCAAGCTGTCATGAATTGAGGGCTGCTAGTTCCTGCCATGATCCAGTACTTGCTCACATGCTGCTTTAGCTTCTCCACATTTAGTCTTCCAGCTGGTTGTTGGAACTCTGGTTCTTTCAAAGCCATTTCATGACATGTTTGGTATTTGGATTCTAATATACGTTTGGAGACTAGAATTGTTAAACCTGAACATGTGTGTATTATCAGCAACAGGAGTAACATTGCCACATAAATGATTGCTATGGAATCATATAGATCAGAACTTGAAAGGTTTAGGATTATATTATTTAGAGAACCACGAAATATTTTTCTGGAGCGCAGACTTAAAAGAGGATCTGAAGAAACAACACCCGTTATTACTTGAATGCAAACATTCACAACCAAAGTGATTATTAGAATTCCCAAAGCAACGATGTTTGCGACAAGTTCCTTGCTTTCCATGCTGGCTAGAGAAGGTAATGAATTAGCCATCATGGTGCATACGAAGGCCAGGCTTACAAGCTTTGAAGCCTGATCCATCGTGCCCAGCATTGAATTATTGATATCCATGGGTATCTTGATTGCAACGGCTATTACAGAGAGAGAAGCAGCATTCAAAGTAAAATATTTGCATGGAAACCATAGTTTTCTGTTCCTCAAACCATATACTAAATCAGCCACCATAGCAATGATGCAAACAATAGATGCTGACGCAATATACATCCCAATCCATGGCATAGGTTCACCATATTTCTTTTGCAAATCTGAAACCAATATTGGAATCACGTACTGCCACAAAGAATTCAGGATGACAGGTGTAATATTGTTGGTGCCATTTTCTAGTCGAACCAAAAGATCTATATAATTTGATACGTTTGTGTCCATAATTATGAAACTTTCAGAAAAAGAAAATGATGATTTTTGATTCAGGAAAACTAAAGATGGTGTAATGTATCAGAGTTGGGATATGTCTTGAGAAAAAAGTTAGAGTGTGAGTAGTTGATGAGTTACAAACCTTACAGAGAGACTAGCAATATATAGATATGTAAAGTATTTAAGGTGACGGAGGAATGTTGTCCAAATGTTCGTCTACCATTAAAAAAAAAAAAAAAAAAAAAAAAAAAAAAAAAAAAAACCCTACTACTTATCACCAAAAGTTGGACTTAGAGTTGGATGTAGGCGCATGTTCATCACTTATTTGGGATCCTATGAATTTTTCGTTAGTATTGTTACCATTGAGACCAAAATATCGTAGACAATGAAAATTTGAAGTTACGAAAGAAAGCAACATATAAGCACAAAGAAATGCTGGAACAAAATGAGAGATAAAAAGTTACAGACTGTTCGCAAAATAATAATTGTACTTGGCGGCATAGTTGTGTATTGCTTGTGGCATTCTTCTTTTCGTGACGATTGCTTTTACGTCATGGCTTGCTTTACCTTTAGAATGGAGCGGCAATTTGATGATCAACTTTTGTTGTCAAAAACAATGATCTTCGACAATAAAAACAAATAGATGATGAAGAAAAAAAAATATAGTGGATCGACGGCAAAACATTTTTTTATGGCTAGAGTTTAGGGTTTATAAATAAAATACGAAAATAAAATCCTAAATAAAAAAAAAACAACAACAAAGCGGAAAAAAAATGATCCCTCCGGATCTTCGACAAGTAGCCGATGACCGGAGGTTAACAACTTTTATTAGTGGATCTTACCTAGAGCTCTGATACCATGTAAAATACTAAATAAAGATTTTATTGATGTGTTTTTTGTAATTTACATAATGAAATATCATCTTTATTTATAATAAAACATATCTTGGAGAATAAACCAACTAACCCTAAACCTAATGGACTCAAACTCACAACCGGATTTGGCCCATCTAATCATCTAATATGCATGACTAAACGGCTTTTCAGTTTTTTCAGCTTCTAATGAAAACTTTTTTTTAAAAAAAATTGAGTATTTTTCACCAACTAAATACACTCTTATTTTTAGCGTTTAAAGCCTCAAAGGAATTTTTAAGAGAAAAGGGATTGATATCATCCGAAAATCCATTACCTTTTTTACTAAATGATGTAGTGCTATCTTTATTTTGCCACATTAGTATCAACATGTTAAGTTGTACTATGAGAGGCACTTTGCACATTAGCTGGTTGCATTGCTTTAGGACGATAAGCAAGTTTAGACTATGACACTTAAGGGCCGTTTGGTTGGGGTGTATGGGCATGAATCTATGACTTTAAAAGTCATTAATGTTGTTTGGTTGGTTATGGGGCCCACCACAATGGATTGAGGATACTTAAATGTGAAGTTTTTCTCATATCTTATGTGTGTGGGTGGTTTCATCATACCTTCCATTAATACCATTCCACCCTATATCAATACCAATACCCATTGTGATTCATAGCACCAAACCAAATGCACCCTTATTGTTGCTCATACTTGTTTTATTATTCAATTTTAATAAAATAAATTCGTTTTTAGTTTCTTTGTTTAAAACATTTGAGTGAAGTAAAATAGGATCGGATCGAGATCTTATGATCTTATGATAAGATCGAGATCATATGTAAGATCCTATGTCTTCAAATATCCTACAGAAGATCGATTCATTTTCGCTTAGTAGAATCGTAAACTCGTACGATTTTAAGAGCTAGATCGTGATCTTAAGTTATGGTTAATATTTTAAAGATCATTAACACAAAAATGAACTTGTTAAATTACTCTACATAGTTAAAACTTGCTGAAAAAAATTATACAGTACTCGTGTGTTACATTCAAACAAAGTATATATATAAAACAATTTTCATTCTATCCAAATAGTATAAGCAAACACAAAATATATGGATTTACACTTTAATATCCTTTACTTTTTGCCCATTTTATATGAAAGGAAACTTGTCACTTTTTCACTGCTATAAAAGTGTAAAATACCTTTCAATGCATAGGTTAAAAACAACCTCTCAATTTGTCAATTGTCATCTGTATAAAGCAGTAGACTGCAATTTTATATTAAAGCTAACAAATTACTATTTTTTTTAATGAACATTTTATAATACTAGAACGGTACCCGCGCAATGCGACGGTGAGTACCCTGTGACTATATTTTGTGTTATTCGGTTACATGTTTAGATGTCTTTATGTTTTATAAGTAGAGATGGCTAAGCCAAATAATTTTAGTTTGAACAACCAACCAACCGCTTCCTAACAAACTTCCCTTCCTAACCAATTAATTTTGAAATCCTTCCATAATAAGCAAGTAAAATTCTGAATTTTAAGTCTTTCTAATTATAGAATAGTCTCAAATGCATTATATAGTAGTATAGATATGAGCTGCATTAATGGGCTATCTTTTATATAATAAAACAAAACTTTAGTGTGGACTTTCGTATTTCAAAAAAATATATATATATTTCCTTATTAAGTAATATTTTAATTAATTATTATTTTTTAATTTATAAATTTCTAAATTCGTTTAAGTAGAAGATAAATGCAAAAAATTTAGATAAGATACAATTAACAATAGGATTAAACTTTATAAATGATTATCTTTAATAATAAAAACTATAATTAAAAATCATAAATTAAACAAAACAAAGATTAAATTATTTATTTTTTAATAAATAAAAATATGTTATTCAAAAAACTTTAAAAAAAATCCGCGTGTGCGCGGGCATTATAACTAGTTTAGTATTATCCCATTGCTGCAGAGTGTTAAAAGGTATACAAATATGCGTAAGTGTATTTAATTATTTATTATCCTATATGTAGCAAACAATAAGTAAAGTTATTTTACATACCAAATTTTTCCTACATATCAAATGACTCATCTCCACCATTCATCTAAAAAGAAATCAATTGTTGAGATTAAAAGTATTTTAATATTTCACCCATTTTTATAATCTAAATATCTCTTAAACCGTTAATCGTTAAACGAAAATAATTACACCATCGCGACGAGCATTTAATTATCTTTCTATAGACGGGTACTTTGATATATTTTCGACAAAAAAAATCATTTTTTTCACGTTTTTTTTTCGTTACCGAAAAAATCACATGTGATTTTTTCGGTAACGAAAAACAACGTAAAAAAAACGATTTTTTTTTTTTTTTTGTCAAAAATATATCAAAATGCCTATCTATATAAAGATAATTAAATGCTCGTCGTAACGGTATATTTTTCCCTTAACGATTAACGGTTTGAAAGATATTAATATTTGAAAAAAAATATATAAGTGGGTGTTTTAGATTGTTTGAGATTAGTTCATCCATTACATCAAATAAATATGAAGAGTGAAGATTAGTCTCTTAGTATGTAAAAATAAATTTGGTACTCAAATGATATGATTAGGGGTGGAAACGAGCCGAGCAGCTCGTGAAAAGCTCGAGCGAGCCGAGCCTAAACGAGCTCGAGCCCGAGCTCTAGCCCAAATTAAAGCTCATTTAATAATCGAGCCCGAGCCCGAGCCTTATATATAAAGCTCGATTAAGCTCGCGAGCCTAAACGAGCTTTAGTATATTTTTGTGTAGGTATAAATATATGTACATGCATATTATGTTTAAAATTCAAAAAAATTCAACTTTTTAACAAATCTAGCTCGAGCCTCCCGCCTTTGTCAAAATTTAATGCGCCCCTTTCTTTTCTCATAGGGTATGTGGTCAAGGCGTCGTTTTAAGGTTTGAGAGTCTTGTAGGACCTTATATCTACATATATAATGTCTAAACCATTTGAACATCAGTAACAGTTTTATGTTTTAACTTGTAGGGTGGCTACTACATATGTTCCATTCATTTTCATGGGTTGTTTTGTGGTATCTTATCCTCGTAGTCAAGAAGAATCTAATGCAGATGCAGATGTCTATGATCAAGTTAACATTTTGTTGGTCTACTAGAACTTTTGTTAAATCTTTTGATCCATATGATACATGACAATATGACATCTTTTTTTGTTAATTAACAACAATGGATGTTCATCTACTATATTTTGTATGTAATGTTTTACTTTGGTTTAAATCTCTTCTGTCTATGTCTTTACTTTTTTTTGTTTAATTTGGCTTCGGTCTACATATAAACAAGCTCATTAACGAGCTCAAAACAAATAAACGAGCTCTAGATAAACGAGCTTTAGACAAACGAGCCGAGCCTCGAGCCGAGCTCGAGCTTTATATATCATAATACGAGCCGAGCTCGAGCTCAATTCTTAAGGCTCGAACCGAGCCGAGCTTGAGCTCGAGCTTTCTAAAATATAAACAAGCCGAGCTCGAGCTCTGGCAGGCTCGAGCTCGGCTCGGCTCGTTTCCACCCTAGATATGATTAGCAAACAAGCACATAGAAAAATAAAACTTTTAATAAAAATTTCATATTTGCAACCAGTCCATGTGTAGCACATTTCACAGTTGGCCCGTCCCTGATTCGATGCATGTGAGTTAAAGTTGCATGAATGACCATATGTCCATATGAAACTCGATCACAACCACTACTTTTGACCCAGTTGCATGGGTGCTACAAAAAGCAAATAGTGTATATACATGCATGGCAATTTATTATCAATTATTGCAATCACGTGAAAAACACTCTTGAAAAGATTTTTGGGAATATGATGCGTGTGGGATCCATAAGATTTTATTATTTGAGATACAAACTGTTCCTAGTCAAAGTTCACAAAATATAATACGGTAACATATAATATATACTTGAGAAAAGTAAGATCGAACGAGCTTTACTCGTAGCATTCAACCCCAATATCACCTTTAGCTTATTATATATGATCGAACCCTAAACCCTAAATGCATCAAAACATTCACCAAAAAGCAGATATAAGCTTATTATATAAGAGTTAAGATCAAATGAGAAGAAAAATTAAAATGAGAAGGGTGATAAGAAACCACAACCACACATTTTATATGCACCTACAAACGTAGATGCATCTCCCCTTGAATTACTTGCAAGATTCTACATATGGCACTTCATACCAAAGAGAATCCAAAACAAAATAGAATGCTCATGTTACAGCTAACAGTTTACTAGAGGGCTGCTAGCAAAGCAGCAGCTTATTATATTCCGGACTACTCGAAAGAGGGTCTTATGTTGCCCATGAATATCACATTAGCATAATTCATTCATTCAAAAACTGACAGAAGTTGTATCAAAGAAAACCACTGGGAAGCAAATAGAAAAAGACTGCTGAAATAATAAAACTAATGATAAATCTTTATGAAAGTGCTTTAATACTAAGAAGAACATTAGGGGTTTTGTGGAAATGTATTATTCAAGTAAGCACGCCGCCAGTTCTCTATAAATGCCAACTCTTCTGGATTCAGTTTGGAATTTCGCGATCATTAAGGGTGTTTATGATATGTGTAGTCTCACCGAGAAGTTGGGCTACAGCACGAACACTATCCTCCCTTTTCTCTATATATTGCACTCGCATGGCATTTCAAAGAACATTAAGGGTATGATGAAAGGAGGGGGATATATGAAATTCTTCCTTTTATCATAGGGGAAACTTCATATCTCCCCTTCGAAGACATGAAAAATTCATAATTACCCAAAGTACGCTTTAAAAGCATTCTACATAATGCATTCAATGGTTGTATATGTTGGGTATATTATATATATAGAGAAGTTGGCACAAAACTACACAAATTTTGTACTAATCAGATTTAGTGTATGCAGATGGAAACAAGAGAAGATGTTGACGAGTTAAACTTTGAAGCATATTGTATCAGATGATGACAAGGTTGTAAGCGATGATGATTACGTTCCAGATGACAGTCAAATGAGTCATGATTCGCGTATAAAGAACCTGTTATTTGGGGAACTGTTAATTGAGAGTTTATATGAGCTCACTGCTGACCAGATTAGTGAACCGGATGTTAAAAGTTACGTATAAACATTAATAAGTAAATGTCTAGTATCGAACCCGAGACCTCGGGATTGCACACTTTACAAACAAGAATAATGTAAAATAAATATATATATATATATATATATATATATATATATATATATATATATATATATATATATATATATATATATATATATATATATATATATATATATATATATATATATATTAAATGTATCGAATATATATATTTATAAACACTTAAAGGACTAAATGGTCGTTAGTTATTAACCGTATGGACTAACTATCATTAGTAATGAAAGATATGGACTAGAGTGTAACTTGGGAGTCAAGAAAGTTCTAGAACCCCTTTGGGGGTGCTATGGCCGGTCGAAGCCCACACCTAGGGTCGACCCAAGCCTTGCTTGTGCTCCAAGATTTACCTAGTATATATACAAGGCCAAGGATTAGGGTTTCACAACTTTTGTGCACACACACTAACCCTAAAATCCTTGTTTCTTTCTTTCTTCTTGTGGCCGATCGACTCAACCCCAACCTAAGGGTTTGGATCGATTTTTCATAAGCAAAAATATAAGTGTTTTGTTTACTTGCATCAAACCTTTATTCGTTGGTAGTTTGTGTGTACAAGAACGAGGTAATTACTTACTTTAGTAATTATCAAGAGATCGATAAACAAAACGGTAAGGGGTTTATCATTGATCTAATTGTCCAAGAATCAAGGTTAATTTGAAGTGCATCGGGTACGTTTACTATTTATGTTTTAGTTAATATTTATGTGTTATACTTGATCCTACGCTTCCGCAATATGTGTTATTTGATTTTCAAACTCTAACAGTGGCATCACGAGCCATGTATAACATGTAATTGATTACTAAAACGTAATAAAAACCGGATCTTTAATTGTTTTAAATACATGTTTTTTTTTATCTAGGGTTTTAACTTTTTTTTCTAAAAAATTTCGAAACCCTAACCCTAATTTTGGGGGGGGGGTCGATTTTCCCATGAAACCCTAACTAGGGTTTTGTGGTTTTCTTGGATTATGTGTAATCACTAGAAACCCTAGGTCATTAACCGGTTAATTGAACGTATCTTGTGACCTATGTGCTAATTGTTAGGTTTTAATCCGTGACTTACATGCATGTTCGTCATGGATCTTGTTTTTTTACCACATGTTTAATATAGATCTTAAATTGGGGAAGACTCCAATACATATTAAAATCAATTTTATATGCTATGTGGTGTGTTAATTAGCTTTGGCCTACGCAATTGATTCGTCAATGTATGTGGCTCTCTTCCATTAAAAGGAGAAGGCCTTAGTTGATTGCATGCATTATTATACCTAGAATTGATTTTATTAGGATCTTTTCTAATACGGATTGCATGTGGCTAATTGTTTCACTTATTTAATTATTGGTTGTTCTTATTTTCTTTGATACTTGTTTTATTGTTATTAGTTGGACTTGTTGTAAGCAATAAAAGGGTTGTTTTTATAAAAGAAAATAATACGGACTAATAATGGTGAAACCCTAATGTGATAAAGTAAGAATCTTGCAAGGTCTTAAGAGCCGCTAGTGGTCCGATTCGCACGGTAATCAGCTCCCAGGCGAGACTAGCAAAATTCACACTTTATTACATAATTTTGAGATTGAATCCATAAACTTTTGCTTGATTGATGTTTTATACAAGTATGCTTTTAAAATTAAGTCTTTTAAGATGATATTCATAACCGTGATTTGAAGGCTTAGAAAAGAGCCTTAGAGTCTGCCTTGGTTATCACAATCTTGAATATGTCTTAAACGAATTACTTTTAAAATCATGATTGTAGAAAGTCATCTTAGGGTTTTGGCATAAACCTCAAGTAAAACTTTGTGTATTAATTTCACGAATTGGATATAAAAAGTTTTTATGAAAACTTATGTTATAAAGATGAGTGCATGCATCTTTGTACATATTTTGATTGACATATCAAAATTAATACCCTTAATAATTTAAGTTACATGCCATCTATCAATAAGGAACACTTGGAATTTTAATTTAGTAAACGTGAGACCTAGGCTAAATTACTATAACAAGGTAAAATTCTTTTAACGCGTGAGACCATAATTGTAATTTTACAGTTTCTAAGGTAGACGACTTAATTAAGTTGTGCGTGAGACCTAGAACTTAAGGCATGAGATGGGATGAAACATGCTTACAAGGCAAATTGATGAATCAATTTGATGTAAATCCCATAATGATCTAGGAATTGGAAATCTTGTTTGCCAATTATTGTTCGACAGATTACCAACTTTTATACTTTCACCACTAGCAGATCAACTGGTGTGGTGGAATCTATGTTAAGTTGGATCCTAGATTTTCAAGGAAATAGTTGGTTATATGAATATAGCCTTGGGTATTTTATTTTTCTTGAAGATATTGATTATCGAAAATACTAATATTTGAACTTTATCTGTAGATATGGCTCAACCCGATAACCAAACTGTGATTTCTGCTTTCAAGAGTCATCTTGAGAGAGAAAAACTGACTGGAAAGAATTTCAATGACTGGCACCGTTCGCTCAGAATTGTCTTGAGGGCGTCTGGTAAGCTAGACTTTTTGACCGAAGAATGCCCAGCTGAGCCTGAAGCTTCTGCTACACCAGAAGCAAAGGCGGCTTGGAAGGTGGTAAATGCTAAGTTTAATGAGGTTGCTTGTTTAATGCTCACTAGCATGAGTGCTCAGTTACAAAAGAAGTACGAGTACGCGTTCCCTAAAGACATGCTTGAGATGCTTAAGCAGTCTTATGAGAAGCCACCTGCAGTTGAATTGTATGATGAACTTGACAAGCTACACAACTACAAGCATGGTGATGGTAAACCAGTAGCTGATTATGTGGATGAGATGAAAGATTCGTTTGATCAACTTCACAGAATTGGTTTTGGTTACCCCGACAATGTGCAAGTGCACTTGATCAACAGGTCCCTCAACAGGGATTTTGCTGGTTTTGTGCAGAATTACAACATGCATTGCTCGGGGAAGACAGTCTCAGAATTACTCGCATTGCTTGTTGATTATGAGAAAAGTCTACCAGCCAAGGTCAAGGCTCCTACCCCACAAGTGTTGGCAATTCATGGGGGGAGAATCCAGAAGAAATCGCATGTGAACAAAGGCAAAGGTAAGGGTGATAAAGGCAAGCAGGTCATGGCCTATCAACCTCAACCCAAGATGAAGCAACATCAGCCTAAGCAGAACAAGGTGAATCCTCCAAACAAGAAGGATCAGGCTTGTCACCACTGTCATGAAAAGGGCCATTGGAAGCGCAATTGCCCACTCTATATTCATGACTTGCGACTCAAGAAGCAGGGGAATGATGCTGGTAAAGCCAGCACATCAGGTGCGTTCTTTATGATTGAATTATTCACTCTTACTCCTAAATTGAATTCATGGGTATATGATACGGGATGTGGCATTCATATTTGCAATACCTTGCAGGGGTTTAGAGTTGAGAGAAAGCTGGCCTATGGACAACAATTCTTGCACGTTGGTAACGAAGCGCATGCAGGAGTTGAAGCTATAGGAGTATTTAATTTAGTGTTGCCTTCGGGCCTAGTACTATCTTTATATAATTGTCATTATGCACCGTCAATTGTTAGAGGTGTAATTTCATTTTCATGTTTGTTAAACCTTGGTTTTCATCATACTATTTCGAGCAATGGAATTTCAGTTTCTTTAAATGATGTTTTTTATTTTAATGCTATTGCTGTGAATGGTGTATTTGAAATTGATATGAATGATAATGATAATGCTTTTGTTACAAATAATTCAATGTATAGCATCAACAATAAGAGAATCAAGAAAGGTCTGGATTCATCTTATCTTTGGCATTGTCGACTTGCTCACATTGGCAAAGATCGCATGAAAAAGCTGCAACATGATGGGCTTTTAAATAAGATCAATGATGAATCATTTGATAAATGCGAATCTTGCATTGCTGGGAAGATGACTAAGAAACCCTTTAAAAATAGGATTGAAAGGGCTAATGATCTACTTGGTCTTATTCACACAGATGTGTGTGGACCACTTAGACATGTGTCAAGGAGAGGTGCTAGCTACTTCTTAACATTTACGGATGATTACAGCCGTTATGGTTATGTTTATTTACTTAAACATAAACATGAGGTATTTGAAACATTCAAAGTGTTTAAAGCAGAAGTAGAGTTGCAACTTGGAAAGAAGATTAAAGCTCTTCGATCCGATAGAGGTGGTGAATACCTGAGTCAGGAGTTCATAGATTATCTAGCAAAGGAGGGAATTGTCCAGCACCTTACTTCTCCATATACTCCACAACAAAATGGTGTATCTGAGAGAAGGAATCGTACATTGCAAGACATGATACGATCTATGTTTAATCTAACAACTCTTCCTTTCTCGTTTTGGGATTATGCCTTAGAATCTGCGGTTCGCATTCTAAATATGGTTCCAACAAAGAAGGTTGATAAGACACCATATGAGGTATGGACTGGAAAAGCTCCAAACCTGTCTTATCTTAAGGTCTGGGGTTGTGAGGCGTATGTTAAACGTGACTCAGCAGACAAACTCCAACAAAGATCTGTGAAGTGCATCTTCGTAGGATACCCTAAGGAAACTATGGGATACTACTTTTATTACCCACCTGAAAACAAAGTATTTGTTGCAAGGTATGGAGACTTCCTTCAAAGGGAGCTCATATCTCAAGAATTCAGTGTGAGAGTATATGATCTGGAAGACGGTCAAGAAGATGTAGAACCTTCTGAAAACACTAACCAACTTCCAGTAGAACCTGAAAGTTTAGGTCCTCCACCTGAAGTTGAAGTGATTCTCATTCGTAGGTCAACAAGACCAGTAAAAGCTCCTACTCGTCTATGTCTTAATGTAGAGAGTGATGAGAATATACTGGGTGATCTTGATGAGCCTACAAGTTATAAAGCTGCCATGAATGGTCCTGAAAAGGCCAAATGGAAAGAAGCTATGGATGGGGAAATGCAATCCATGAAAGACAATGATGTCTGAGAAGAAGTAGACCTACCTCCGGGTGCCAAACTAGTTGGGAGTAAATGGCTCTACAAGAAAAAGACTGACATGGATGGCGTTGTACACACCTATAAGGCCCGTTGTGTAGCTAAAGGCTATACTCAAACTTTTGGTGTTGACTATGAGGAGACCTTTTCTCCTGTAGCTGACATAAGGGCAATTAGGATTCTTATAGCCATAGCCGCTTACTATGACTATGAGATTTGGCAAATGGATGTAAAAACCGCCTTCTTAAATGGTCGCCTAGATGAAGACATCTATATGGCGCAGCCTGAGGGGTATGTAAATCCAGAATTCCCAAATCGTGTATGCAAGCTTAAAAGATCCATTTATGGATTAAAGCAAGCATCACGACAATGGAATAAGAGATTTGATGGTGAAATTAAAAAGTATGGATTCACTCAAAATCTTGATGAGCCATGTGTATATCACAAAGTTAGTGGGAGTAATGTAATTTTTCTTATATTATATGTTGATGACATATTGATCATGGGAAACGACATTCCAAGTTTGCAAAAGGTTAAGGCATATCTTGGAAAGTGTTTTTCTATGAAAGATTTAGGGGAAGCTGCATTTATTCTGGGAATCAAGATATATAGAGATAGATCTCAGCGATTAATTGGATTAAGCCAAAGTGCTTACATTGATAAAATATTGAAGAGATTCAATATGCAAAATTCCAAGAAAGGATATTTGCCAATGCAAGAACAACATGGCTTGAGCAACAAGGTTTGTGCTTCAACACCTGCAGAGGTGCAACGCATGAAAAGAGTTCCTTATGCTTCGGTTGTGGGATCTATAATGTATGCGGTGAAAAGCACAAGACCTGATATGGCATTTGTACAGAATTTAATCAGTCGATATCAACAGAATCCAGGTGAAGCTCACTGGACAGCTGTTAAGAATATTCTTAAGTACCTTAGGGCTACTAAGGATATGTTCTTGGTTTATGGGGGAAATCCATCGGCAGAACTTGATGTTACAGGTTACTGCGATGCTTCTTGGAAAGGTGATAAGGATGATACGAAGTCTCAGACGGGTTATGTCTTTGTCATTAATGGAGGAGCTGTGGATTGGAGGAGCAGAAAGCAGAGTGTACTAGCGATGTCTGCTACAGAAAGTGAGTATATAGCTGCTTCAGAAGCTGCAATGGAAGCTGTTTGGATTAGGAAGTTTGTTTCAGGGCTTGGAGTTATGCCTTCGATTCAATGACCTATTAAAATGTATTGTGACAACTCAGCTGCAATCACATTTGCCAATGAGCCTGGAATCATGAAAGGCACCAGACATTTCCCGATTAAGCATCACTATGTTCGAGAACAAGTCGAAATAGGCGAAATCGAAATGCTCAAAGTTCACACAGATGATAACTTGGCAGATCAATTAACAAAGCCTCTACCTGGCACCAAGCTTTACAAGCATGCTGAAGGTATAGGACTTAGATTAGCTGAAAGTTTCATGCCCATTTGTGATTAGTGTTTGGATAAAGGATGTAATGTACAATTATTATTTTAATGAAATAAAATATGTTTTATGGTTATTTATTCATTGTCTTAATAATATATCCTATATTTGCATGTTTAAGATCCATGAATAATTTATTATTCTAAATTGTCCATTGTCGATTAATGATATGGGAATATCATTAAATTAAGACAAATTTGAGTATTGGTTTAGGATATACTTGAAAGTATATTGATGCGTAGTCATACCAATTTCACATGATATTCGATGAATTGAATATTGGACTTATCCCAATAATATGATTTAATATTTAATGTGAGAATCATATTTAAAGTTATCCTCAGACTTGAGATACCAGATAAGTGTCATGGATGTAGTGCATTTTTGTGAAGTAATCTACCGTTCACCGTAACAGGGAGTCATAAGGGTTGTTTTCAGAAGTGTTGCAAAGTTCATGGGTTATTCTTGTAGTCAAGAAAGAATTTATTCCTTCTGATTTGTTCAGAAGTTTAATACTGCTGGGCCCCTCGTAGGGTTGACAAAATGTTTGCATGGCCATGCCCAAAGTCTATCTGGAATACGTTCAGATGTTTTGGTAATTTTGTTCAATCATAAAGAAACGAGAAACAAAAATTTAATAAAGGAACTCACATCTTTATTAATGCGGTATTAGTAATGAAAGGATAATTATAATGATGAATCATTAAAGGTTTTTCCAGGAAACCTAGCTCGGATTGAACTAGGGGCATTGGAGTGTTGCAATACGCTAACCAATGTCATTTTACTATTAATGAATATACGAATGGGAGCTGTTAAAAGTTACGTATAAACATTAATAAGTAAATGTCTAGTATCGAACCCGAGACCTCGGGATTGCACACTTTACAAACAAGAATAATGTAAGATAAATATATATATATATATTAAATGTATCGAATATATATATTTATAAACACTTAAAGGACTAAATGGTCGTTAGTTATTAACCGTATGGACTAACTATCATTAGTAATGAAAGATATGGACTAGAGTGTAACTTGGGAGTCAAGAAAGTTCTAGAACCCCTTTGGGGGTGCTATGGCCGGTCGAAGCCCACACCTAGGGTCGACCCAAGCCTTGCTTGTGCTCCAAGATTTACCTAGTATATATACAAAGCCAAGGATTAGGGTTTCACATCTTTTGTGCACACACACTAACCCTAAAATCCTTGTTTCTTTCTTTCTTCTTGTGGCCGATCGACTCAACCCCAACCTAAGGGTTTGGATCGATTTTTCATAAGCAAAAATATAAGTGTTTTGTTTACTTGCATCAAACCTTTATTCGTTGGTAGTTTGTGTGTACAAGAACGAGGTAATTACTTACTTTAGTAATTATCAAGAGATCGATAAACAAAACGGTAAGGGGTTTATCATTGATCTAATTGTCCAAGAATCAAGGTTAATTTGAAGTGCATCGGGTACGTTTACTATTTATGTTTTAGTTAATATTTATGTGTTATACTTGATCCTACGCTTCCGCAATATGTGTTATTTGATTGTCAAACTCTAACACCGGATAGGCATTGGTATTGTTATTTGTGGAACTGTTGTCATTTTATTAATTCTAAGGGATTTTCCGCATTATTTGAGTACTTATCGTCTAGGGAGTGTTTGGATGAAGTGATTGTGTGATTTTGAATAGTTAGAATCAGATAATGAGCTATTGAGCCGCCGGAGAAGACGTTATAAATTATAACTATTAGGGTGTTTGGCACGTTTTGATCGTTTAAAAAACCAACAAGAAAAGTTTTTGAGGAAAAAAAAAATATAAAAAAAATAAAAAACTACAAGTTTTATGAAATTCGAGTAAAATAAGATTTACTATACAAGTCACATTTAAAGCCACTGTGTCAAATTTTATAACACCGACTAAACTTTGATGAAAGGCTCCGGATCTATTTCAACTATTAGCAAGCTGTATTGTAACTATAAATGTACGGAGTATGTTTTATACACCAAAAAGCTTAACAATGCCTGAATTTAAATTTCAGTGGCTTGGGCCTTGGCACGGGAACCCAGGAGCTTCTTAAATACCATAAGGCTTTTGGAATGGTGGAAGCTCGTAATGCAAGCATTTTGAAGGTCTAAGCGTGTTAATGTTGACTCATCAGCTGTTGGATATTTAGTGGCAACTCGGACGTATATACTTATAAATGGAACAGTTTCGGATGTGGTTCATCCCAATGGGTACGGGTCAAACCAAAGCTAACAGAAAAGTGGTTAAATCGGTTGAAAGTATTATCTTAGAAACTCCTATCATTTTTTATAAAAATAAACAAGAATAGTATGTTATTATTTTAGTTTTTGTAATCATAAACAACATATCAACTATCTATAAACAATGGCAATATATGTTCCCATTTCTAGCTACTATTAATTGTTAGAAATGGGAAGCAAACCAAGCTTTCTTCCAAGTTCTTTGGGCCCTTTCAGGTTATACAAAGAATTGGGAAAGTTGCTTATAAGCTACAGCTTCCAGCTACTGCCAAAGTCCACCCTGTTTTTCATGTGTCACAGCTTAAGCCTTGTTTCTCTAATTCTGCTTCAATGGGTACTTTTCCTCAATGTGATGATGAGGGCTTGTTAGCTGTTACTCCATTGAAGCTATTGGAAAGGATGATCCTCAAGCAAAACAATAGGATGGTGGTGATGGGACTTATCCAATGGACAAATGGCAGCATTGAGGATGCAACTTGGGAAAACTTGGCAGACATTGTCCAGCGGTTTCCTGAGTTTGAGCTGGATCCTTGAGGCCAAGGATCCTTTGAAGGGGAATGGATTGTTACATGCTTAAATGGGAAGACACGTGCAAGGCACGTGATTCATTCATATACAACCAAACACCCCGCCTCTGCTTCCCATTTCTCCTTCCACCTTCTCCTCTGCTCTGCTCACAACATTACCATTTCCATATGTCACTTTCCTATTGGTTCAGACACGTCATCCTCTTCCCTCATTGGTCAAGACACATCATAACTACTTTTCCATCCCTTTTCCATTTTCTATAAATAGTTGTAATCTTCTCACTTTTCATTTCAGCTTGATGAATTTCCCTCTTGTTCTCTCTAGTTCCTTGTAACAAACTCCAACAGAATAATAACAAATCCTTTTCACAATTCACTCCAATTTACATTCTGCGCCTGTAAATTCAGTGATTTGTGAGTGTTTGACTACCAATCCTAGTGATTCTAGTTAAGCACGTTACAATTGGTATCAGAGCGGTCTTCCTGGCCCTCTAATTCCATTTTCCGATCAAATTCCGGTCAAATCTGACGTTTTCCGGTCAAATTTGACGTTTTCCGATCAAATTCCGGTCAAATCTGACGTTTTCCGGTCAAATTTGACGTTTTCTGGCGGACTTCCGGCGATTACTGCTTATTCCGGTGACGTTTTGGTGTTTGAAGCTGTACAAGATGGTTAACACCAGGAATAATGTTACTGAGGGTCAAATTGATCCTAATATTCAAAACTGGGTGACTAATCATATAGATACTGTTGTTGCTGGAATAACTGAGCAATTAACTACTATGAATGGTACAATACAACAGTTACTCACATCAAATCAGTATTTTACTACTAGATTGGCTCATGGTGAAGGCAATAACAGATATAGCAGGCTTGGTAAAATGGAATTTCCTAAGTTCTATGGTGATGATGTTAAGGGATGGTTGTATAGAGTCAAGCAGTTTTTCACTATTGACAATGTGGATGAAGCTGAGAAGGTTAAGATAGTTTCAATCCACATGTATGAAAGAGCTCTGACTTGGCACTTGCAGTTTATGAGAACTCATGGTGAAAATGTCACTTGGCAAAATTATGAGGAGGCAGTTCTATTGAGGTTTGGGGATGTCAATGAAGATCCAATGGCTGAGCTTAAAAACTTGAGGTATAAGTCCACCATGAAGCAATACCAAAGTGACTTTGAAGCCTTGTTGACTCAAGTGAATATTACTGAAGCTCAAGCCATTAGTATGTTCATTGCTGGATTGCCTGCTAGTATTGAGGTGAATGTCAGAATGTTTAAACCAAGGACACTTGCAGATGCATTCAGTTTGTCTAGTTTGCAAGAAACTGCTTTAGCTTTGACTAAGCAAAGGTATACTCCTATTTTACCTACTCCTAAGCCTATTACTAGTACTTCTTATGCTAATAGGAATGTCACTTATCCTGCAAAGAGTACTAGTACCTTAGCTTTACCTGCTCCTCCTACTCATAATGTGGCTAAGACTAGTGGTGAGGAAGGAATAAGGCCTAGGAGACAACTGAGTCAAGTTGAGTTGAATGACAAAAGGGCAAAAGGTTTATGTTTTTATTGTGATAAAAAATACATGCCTGGCCACAAGTGTGAGGGACAAGTGTTCACATTGGAGGTAAAAGGAGTAGATAATGTTGCAGAAGAGAGTTGTTTTGAAGAAGGAGAATGTAGTGGGGAAGAATATGTGTTGCCTGAAGAAACAACACAACCACACATTTCCTTGAATGCTTTGTCTGGTGTACCCACATTTAACACCATGAGAGTTAAAGGTCATGTGTTAAAACAGCTACTCCACATTCTTATGGACTCAGGGAGCACACATAACTTTTTAGATCTTCATACAGCTAAGGAATTAGGGTGCACAATTTCAAAGACATGGTTAAGAACTTTCAGTGGAAGATACAAGGGGTTCTTTTTCAAACTGGTGTTCTAAGCTGGTTAGTCAATACATGGTTAAGAACTTTCAGTGGAAAATACAAGGGGTTCTTTTTCAAACTGATGGCATGTTGCTTCCTTTGGGAGGATGTGAACTTGTACTTGGCATTCAGTGGTTATCTACCTTGGGAACTATCATGTGGAATTTTCATGATCTGTACATGAAGTTTGTTTACCAAGGGCACAAAGTTGTGCTGAGGGGCACTCATCAATCTGAGATAGCTTGGTTGAGTGGCAAACAAATGAGTAAAGTTCTGGATTTCAATTGCATTACTCAGTTGTAATTACTTTTATATTAGTGTTAAATGACCCCTAACTTGTATTTTGACTAGAATAAAAGCGCATTTGCTTGACGACAAGCAAATCTCAAGTGTAAGGGTATATGATGAGGCGAAAAATGAACCACTTTTAGGGGGTCATTTAAGCCCGAATCTGAATTTATTTGATCAAATATTGCCCTAAATCGTTCCTTTTGTGATTTTAGGTACTTTGGGAGAGAAATCTGGAAAAGGAAGCAATTCGGACGTTTTTGGAGCATAAAAGTGAAGAAAACGCCAAAGTCTTAATTTTCCATGCTGGGAACAGTAGGTGACGGCGTCAAGAGCAACACCTTGACGGCGTCAAGAGCAAATCTCATGAATTTCCATGACGACCCAGAACGGATTTGACGGCGTCACGTAGGAAGGGCGTCAAGAGTAAAAGAGTCGTGACGGCCTGGAAGTATTTAAGTCTTGACGGCGTCAGAAGTGGATCTAGGCAGTCCGAGGAGAGTTTTGGCGGCAAGGTGACGGCGTCACATTGTTTGTCTTGACGCCGTCAGACCTGTTTTTCTATATATAGTTTTCTAATTTTCACACATTAAAAAAAGAGAAGTTTTGGGAGAAACCCTAAGTACGATTTTGGTGTAACTTTACAGGTTTTTCAAGGGTTCCAACCCCTTGATACCTTGCATGATTAATCAAGATAAGTGTTCTTCTAATTCAATCAATATGTCTATGTGTTGGTTGTCTATATCATGTTCTTGTCTTAATTCTATCATGCTAGGCTAGATCTCTTTTGTGTTTGCTTAGATCTAATGAAACCTAGATATTGATTATGTGTTGATTACTTGTTTATTCTTGTCTTGGATGAATGATTTATATGTTAGGCTTAAGAAAACTGGCAGATCTCCAAATGGTAACATGCTTGAACGTCTTAAGAAACATGAACCGAGGCGCACTAGGTCTTTATTGGTTGTATTTAATGCATGAGCCACTGTTTACAATCCCTATAGTTGTGCTGGGCATGGTGTAGGAGGAGATAAGAGCTCATAGAATTGGGGAGTTATGTGTGCCACCCCATGAATGGTATTAAGGAATACGATCCGTCATCCATGCAATTATAACAAGTAATTAACGTGTAAAAGATATCTAGGGAGTAGTGAAATCTAAGTAAACACATTTTCTCCAATTACTGCTCACAACTTTAATATAATTCAGCTTAATTTCATTTTTATTATTTTATTTTGATTGCATCTTAGTATTGGGTTAGTTGAATAGCAACTAATTCCGCCCACTCTTCCAAAACCCGAGATTTTACTTGCTTTCATAAAAATATAAAAACACAAAAATAATCATCCCTCACCTTTAGAACTAGTTTAGGCTTTCTAATCCTAGCGACACTATTCCTAAGCTGAACGATCAATCCCCCGGTACTTGTCACTATACTATACTACAACGATCAGGTACACTGCCTGGTGGGGGTTGTAAGCTTCTCGAGATCCCTCGAGAGGTAAAGCCTGTTGCGATTCCCACGCATCAAGTTTTTGGCGCCGCAACCCGGGGAATAGTTATTGTCTAGGTTAGAATCTCTTTTTATTAGGTCTACTTGCTAGATTCCTTTCTAGTAAGATTTTATTTTTATTTTTAGATTTTCTTTAGTCTATCTTTTCTTTGTGTCTTTGTTCGTAAAAACCTTTCCATTGACTCTTCCGTTCACCACTATGGAGAACGTGAATCCACCAAGTCCGACACTAGAGTTTTACCAGAAAAAATATAATTACACCAGTTTGGATATACCAGGATGGACGAATGAAATGAGGCGGACAGGATCTTATATTGATTTTATTGAGTACCTTGAAAAAAGAGGCCAAGTGCATAAGACTTTTAAAGAATTCACCTTAGGAGCTCCATCAACCCCTGGAAATGCCTCACTTAGTGAAACCTATGCATCATATGAGCCTTCACCTAGGATAGTTTCGTATGAACCACCTAGCTGCATGTCATGGTTAGGCCCTACCATAATACAGGATGAACACATAGGTGACCTTGATGTGATGGAGGATGTAGCCGAACATGATCACATTGATCAAAAAGACCTAGGTTTTATTATTGATGATGATGATCTCAAGAAACAGATGATGAATCTTTTGGGCAATTTGTATATAGCAGTCAGAATATTGAGGATGATCCTTATGATTCGAACATAGAAGTTGAGATGCCTAGAGAAGCACGTGAGATACTTGGGAAAATGTTAGTGTTAGATTATAATAAAACACATGTTGAGGATATAGGTGATCGTGACATAGGGAATGATGAAGTAAATAACATAAGCTCACCAAATACCCTACAAGTCCTACCATCATTTGAGGCACACACATCGCCCGTGACTTACCTGGAAGAAGTAGGAGAGACTATAGGAACCCCAATTGAGGTAGAACCCTTAGACCAAGCACAACTAGAGAATATAGGTTTGAATACTTGTAGTGATAACCTCACTCCTAGTTCTAGGGAAGTTCATAGTTTTGATGAACCGGAGCCTCAACCAAAACCGTTACCTAATCTTCCATCCTTGGATATAAATTTAGGAATTGAAATAGGTTCCGATCCACCCATCAAACCATATAGTCCGGGTAGTCTTAGGACAAAGGTAGTGGACTCTAAGCCTTGTAGAGAGGAAGCCAATATAGGAGTGGAAAATGACCTTACATGCTTACATCACCCATTTATGATTGATCACAAGAAACATTATGGGTTTAAACCGGGTTTATTAGGTCAAGATGGATTCCCAACTAGGAGTCTCTTGAAGTTGATTGAAAATGATCCCTTTCTAGGAGAAAATCTTAATCCACCCATTAACCCGATTGAATTAGGTAAGGTTATGATGATAGGAGCACACCCCTTTGAGCATATAATTCATCCACCACTCTTTCCTCACGAGGCATATTTACACCCTAAGGGTGTGTATCCTTACTTCCACCCGCACTTAATCCTAAGTGTAGGGAAAACCTCCCCTATTTCCGTTAAATAAGGGTAGAGTCAGGCTCGTGACTCGAACAAAAACAAGCGCTTCTTGGGAGGCAACCCATGTTTTGTGTGATTTTATTTGTTTGTTTGTTATTTGCTTCCGTATGCATGCTTAATTTTTATTGTTGGTAGATCATGTTTCTAAACTAAATAGTGGAAATACTTTACTTTGTTGTTTTGGCCTAGTCTTAACTCCACCTAAAGGTATTTTTGCAAAAAGATAAGTGTAAGGGGAAACCCCAAATATGTTTTTAAGAAACAAACCGATCATGATTCTCAACAATATTAAATGAACATGTATATTAGTAATTGTTAGAGTCAAATGCTTGTATTGAGTCGTAATGATGTTTTGCATGATTTTCCAGGAAGTAGGACATAAGTTTTTCCAGAAATTTTCCGAAAACTTAACATAAAGATTTCTGCAGGTCACTTCTGACGGCGTCATGAGTTAACTCTTGACGGCGTCACGTGTAAAAATCTGGAAATTTTACCGATTTTGTTTTTTTTAACGGAGTCTTATGGTTTTTGTGAATTATTAAGTTTTATAATCTCCAGGAGATCTGCAAACTTCATTCCACAAGCATTATATCTTATCTTGTTTTCTAGGACTTAGTAACTTATATAGGATGCCGCCGATTTTACGCGAGGTTGTTTTGTCTATTTCTCAGGATTTACAGGTTATGTATGACAAGAAGATGATTTATATTCTGGAAAGGAAGCTTTGATTGTTCATTTTCTTGGAGGAAGATTTAACCTGGCCACCCTATTATCCATACCGAGCGAATCAGGGGAGTATTTGATTTCATTCTTTTTAACTTTTATATTCTTTACTTGAACATTGGGGACAATGTTCATCCTAAGTGTAAGGGGAGGGTAAAAAGATGATACCTTACATATGCACTTTCGCTTGAGTTTGTTTTGTTTGATGGTAGATGTGTAATAAAACTATGAGAAATACTTGTTAGTGCAATTTTAGCACCAAATTTAAAATTTTTTACAACATTTAGGAGTGAAACTTTAGCCATAGCAAGCGTCTCATGGATAGGAGATTGTATGACTAGCACATAACCGTATATTCAGAAAAATTTTCCACCCAAATATGTGAGGTTCGCCTTTAGATTTGATAGGAAAAGCATTCATTATTAGTGCTTATGAGTGTACCGGTAGCATTTAGATTCTAGAACTTGCGTTAGTGATGTATCCCGAGACCGCTAGTGAGACTACATTCGTGTGGTAGGATTTACTACATGATAAGAGGCATTAGGATCACCCTTGTGTTAAACCCGTATCATAATTACTTGACCATTTAAGTCATATTACTTGGCTAGTTAAGTCAACTAATTTTTCCCACAACCTTAGCGTTGTACTCATTTTTAGTACACGAAACCCCTAGTACACCCCTCCGAGCCTATCTTTTCGTTTTTAACTTTAAGCATTTTACTTAAAGGAAGAATTTGTTACACCCCACTTAAATGTACACCCAAATCGCCTTAGCCTTCCGTGTATGCGCTCATTTTTAGTGCATTATTGTTATTTGTTAAACCCTAAGTTAACTTTCTAATTGATTACATGGTTGCTAAGTCGAGTCATATCCTTGTACATATTGTTTTGAGACGATTGAGACTCATGGGTAAGTACTTATTTTATGGAGTAATGGGGAAGAACATAATATTATTACCCCCATATGTACGTTAATCTTAAAAGTGCTCCAAGTGTTTTGATTTTCTTAATTCGAGTCATTAGATTAGTTTAAATGTAAAGTATGTAAAGATTCAAGTGTAAGGGATTTTAGATGGTAGGGTAAGAGTGTATGCAAAAAAAAAAAAAAAAAAAAAAAAAAAAAAAAAAAAAAAAAAAAAAATCGAAAAAAAACAAGAAAAAAAAAAAAAAAAAAAAAAAGAAAAAAAAAAAGAAAAAAACATACGGACTACCATCCCTTTTCATTCTATGTTTATTTTTTGTTTTTGTTATTTTTCATTTATTAGCTTAAGTCGAGTCTAGTCTTGGCTTAGCAACGCCACATTGTACATGTAATTGACTAAGATTGTTAACTCGCCACCAGTTAAACTTCCTTTATCCAACAAAACCGTGTATTTCATATCCCTACACCTAACGTTACAACCCTTTAAAAGACCTCTTTGATAGTTTATCCTAGGTGCTTACGCCATGTGGTGGAGGTTTGATCCTTTCCCAAGCCTATGGTAATCTATTTTGCTATGACAGGTAGTGAGAGATATCTTCCGTTTCCATATTGTAATTTACACTTTATTACACCCGAGAGATGTGAGTATCTAAACACTATTTGTGAGGTGCTTGTGTATGACCTCCGTGCTTGTCTATTGGTCTTTAGTGGAACGATTATTTGTTGTAATTACTTTTATATTAGTGTTAAATGACCCCTAACTTGTATTTTGACTAGAATAAAAGCGCATTTGCTTGAGGACAAGCAAATCTCAAGTGTAAGGGTATATGATGAGGCGAAAAATGAACCACTTTTAGGGGGTCATTTAAGCCCGAATCCGAATTTATTTGATCAAATATTGCCCTAAATCGTTCCTTTTGTGATTTTAGGTACTTTGGGAGAGAAATCTGGAAAAGGAAGCAATTCGGACGTTTTTGGAGCATAAAAGTGAAGAAAACGCCAAAGTCTTAATTTTCCATGCTGGGAACAGTAGGTGACGGCGTCAAGAGCAACACCTTGACGGCGTCAAGAGCAAATCTCATGAATTTCCATGACGACCCAGAACGGATTTGACGGCGTCACGTAGGAAGGGCGTCAAGAGTAAAAGAGTCGTGACGGCCTGGAAGTATTTAAGTCTTGACGGCGTCAGAAGTGGATCTAGGCAGTCCGAGGAGAGTTTTGGCGGCGAGGTGACGGCGTCACATTGTTTGTCTTGACGCCGTCAGACCTGTTTTTCTATATATAGTTTTCTAATTTTCACACATTAAAAAAAGAGAAGTTTTGGGAGAAACCCTAAGTACGATTTTGGTGTAACTTTACAGGTTTTTCAAGGGTTCCAACCCCTTGATACCTTGCATGATTAATCAAGATAAGTGTTCTTCTAATTCAATCAATATGTCTATGTGTTGGTTGTCTATATCATGTTCTTGTCTTAATTCTATCATGCTAGGCTAGATCTCTTTTGTGTTTGCTTAGATCTAATGAAACCTAGATATTGATTATGTGTTGATTACTTGTTTATTCTTGTCTTGGATGAATGATTTATATGTTAGGCTTAAGAAAACTGGCAGATCTCCAAATGGTAACATGCTTGAACGTCTTAAGAAACATGAACCGAGGCGCACTAGGTCTTTATTGGTTGTATTTAATGCATGAGCCACTGTTTACAATCCCTATAGTTGTGCTGGGCATGGTGTAGGAGGAGATAAGAGCTCATAGAATTGGGGAGTTATGTGTGCCACCCCATGAATGGTATTAAGGAATACGATCCGTCATCCATGCAATTATAACAAGTAATTAACGTGTAAAAGATATCTAGGGAGTAGTGAAATCTAAGTAAACACATTTTCTCCAATTACTGCTCACAACTTTAATATAATTCAGCTTAATTTCATTTTTATTATTTTATTTTGATTGCATCTTAGTATTGGGTTAGTTGAATAGCAACTAATTCCGCCCACTCTTCCAAAACCCGAGATTTTACTTGCTTTCATAAAAATATAAAAACACAAAAATAATCATCCCTCACCTTTAGAACTAGTATTTAGGCTTTCTAATCCTAGCGACACTATTCCTAAGCTGAACGATCAATCCCCCGGTACTTGTCACTATACTATACTATAACGATCAGGTACACTGCCTGGTGGGGGTTGTAAGCTTCTCAAGATCCCTCGAGAGGTAAAGCCTGTTGCGATTCCCACGCATCACTAATTTTCAGCAAGAATTTGTTATTGAAACAGATGCTTCAGGAGTTGGCATTGGAGCAGTATTGCAGCAAAATGATCATCCTATTGCCTATCTAAGTAAGACCTTAGCTCCAAGACATCAAGCTCTTTCCACTTATGAAAAAGAGTTACTTGCAGTGGTGTTAGCTTTACAAAAGTGGAGAGGCTATTTGCTTGATAGTCATTTCAAAATTAGGACTGGTCATTTCAGCTTGAAGTATGTGTTGGATCAGAGGATTACTACACCCTTCCAATCCAAGTGGCTTCCTAAGTTGCTTGGTTTTGATTATGAGATAGAGTACAAAAAGGGCAAGGAGAATTTAGCAGCTGATGCTTTGTCTAGAGTTGAAAGACAAGCAGCTTTGTTTACCTTGTTGACTGTTGGAATTTCTAATGAGCTCATGGATGCTGTGATGGCTACTTGGATTAATGATCCAGTTCTTGCACAGATAGTGGAAAGTTTGAAGCAAGGTTCCAATATCAACAAGTACACATGGCATAATGAGCAGTTGAAAAGAAAAGGAAAGTGGGTAGTGGGTAATAATATGGAGTTGAAAAAGAAATTGGTTGAGCACTTCCATGGGTCAGCTGTTGGTGGTCATTCAGGGGTGTATGCAACCACTCAAAGGCTCACTACTTATTTCTATTGGAAAGGCTTGAGGAAGATGGTTAAAGAGTTGGTGAGAACTTGTGATACATGCCAAAGAAACAAGCCTGATCTTTCTGCTTATCCAGGCTTATTGCAGCCTTTGACTATTCCTAGCAGAGTTTGGGAGGACATTTCAATGGATTTTATAGAGTCTTTGCCATTGTCCCATGGGAAGACAGCTTTGTTAGTGGTGGTGGATAGGCTCTCCAAGTATGCTCACTTCTTGCCTATTGCCCACCCTTTTACAGCTTCACAAGTGGCACAACTCTTTCTTGACAATGTGTATAAGCTTCATGGGTTGCCAAAGTCCATTGTCAGTGACAGAGACAAGGTCTTTATGAGTTTATTTTGGCAATCATTGTTTAAGATGTTGCAAGTGCAGTTGAAGACTTCTTCTGCCTATCATCCTCAAAGTGATGGCCAAACTGAGATTGTTAACAAGTGTTTGGAAACTTACTTAAGGTGCATGACTGGTGAATCACCTAAGGATTGGCTGAAGTGGATTTCTCTAGCAGAATATTGGTACAACACTAGCTTCCATTGTGCTATCAATACTACACCTTATGAAGTTGTGTATGGACAAGCTCCTCCATTGCATGTTCCTTATATGGCTAGAGATAGTCCAGTGGATGCAGTGGATAGGACACTTCAAGCTAGAGAAAGAATAATTCAAATGTTGAAATTCAGTTTAAAAAGAGCACAAGACAGAATGAAGAATCAAGCTGACAAGAACAGGGTTGATAGGGAATTTGAAGTAGGAGCTTGGGTCTACTTGAAGCTCCAACCTTACAGACAATTAACTGTTAGAAATGGGAAGCAAACCAAGCTTTCTTCTAAGTTCTTTGGGCCCTTTCAGGTTATACAAAGAATTGGGAAAGTTGCTTATAAGCTACAGCTTCCAGCTACTGCCAAAGTCCACCCTGTTTTTCATGTGTCACAGCTTAAGCCTTGTTTCTCTGATTCTGCTTCAATGGGTACTTTTCCTCAAAGTGATGATGAGGGCTTGTTAGCTGTTACTCCATTGAAGCTATTGGAAAGGATGATCCTCAAGCAAAACAATAGGATGGTGGTGATGGGACTTATCCAATGGACAAATGGCAGCATTGAGGATGCAACTTGGGAAAACTTGGCAGACATTGTCCAGCGGTTTCCTGAGTTTGAGCTGGATCCTTGAGGCCAAGGATCCTTTGAAGGGGAATGGATTGTTACATGCTTAAATGGGAAGACACGTGCAAGGCACGTGATTCATTCATATACAACCAAACACCCCGCCTCTGCTTCCCATTTCTCCTTCCACCTTCTCCTCTGCTCTGCTCACAACATTACCATTGCCATATGTCACTTTCCTATTGGTTCAGACACGTCATCCTCTTCCCTCATTGGTCAAGACACATCATAACTACTTTTCCCTCCCTTTTCCATTTTCTATAAATAGTTGTAATCTTCTCACTTTTCATTTCAGCTTGATGAATTTCCCTCTTGTTCTCTCTAGTTCCTTGTAACAAACTCCAACAAAATAATAACAAATCCTTTTCACAATTCACTCCAATTTACATTCTGCACCTGTAAATTCAGTGATTTGTGAGTGTTTGACTACCAATCCTAGTGATTCTAGTTAAGCACGTTACAATTGGTATCAGAGCGGTCTTCCTGGCCCTCTAATTCCATTTTCCGATCAAATTCCGGTCAAATCTGACGTTTTCCGGTCAAATTTGACGTTTTCCGATCAAATTCCGGTCAAATCTGACGTTTTCCGGTCAAATTTGACGTTTTCCGGCGGACTTCCGGCGATTACTACTTATTCCGGTGACGTTTTGGTGTTTGAAGCTGTACAAGATGGTTAACACCAGGAATAATGTTACTGAGGGTCAAATTGATCCTAATATTCAAAATTGGGTGACTAATCATATAGATACTGTTGTTGCTGGAATAACTGAGCAATTAACTACTATGAATGGTACAATACAACAGTTACTCACATCAAATCAGTATTTTACTACTAGATTGGCTCATGGTGAAGGCAATAACAGATATAGCAGGCTTGGTAAAATGGAATTTCCTAAGTTCTATGGTGATGATGTTAAGGGATGGTTGTATAGAGTCAAGCAGTTTTTCACTATTGACAATGTGGATGAAGCTGAGAAGGTTAAGATAGTTTCAATCCACATGTATGAAAGAGCTCTGACTTGGCACTTGCAGTTTATGAGAACTCATGGTGAAAATGTCACTTGGTAAAATTATGAGGAGGCAGTTCTATTGAGGTTTGGGGATGTCAATGAAGATCCAATGGCTGAGCTTAAAAACTTGAGGTATAAGTCCACCATGAAGCAATACCAAAGTGACTTTGAAGCCTTGTTGACTCAAGTGAATATTACTGAAGCTCAAGCCATTAGTATGTTCATTGCTGGATTGCCTGCTAGTATTGAGGTGAATGTCAGAATGTTTAAACCAAGGACACTTGCAGATGCATTCAGTTTGTCTAGTTTGCAAGAAACTGCTTTAGCTTTGACTAAGCAAAGGTATACTCCTATTTTACCTACTCATAAGCCTATTACTAGTACTTCTTATGCTAATAGGAATGTCACTTATCCTGCAAAGAGTACTAGTACCTTAGCTTTACCTGCTCCTCCTACTCATAATGTGGCTAAGACTAGTGGTGAGGAAGGAATAAGGCCTAGGAGACAACTGAGTCAAGTTGAGTTGAATGACAAAAGGGCAAAAGGTTTATGTTTTTATTGTGATAAAAAATACATGCCTGGCCACAAGTGTGAGGGACAAGTGTTCACATTGGAGGTAAAAGGAGTAGATAATGTTGCAGAAGAGAGTTGTTTTGAAGAAGGAGAATGTAGTGGGGAAGAATATGTGTTGCCTGAAGAAACAACACAACCACACATTTCCTTGAATGCTTTGTCTGGTGTACCCACATTTAACACCATGAGAGTTAAAGGTCATGTGTTAAAACAGCTACTCCACATTCTTATGGACTCAGGGAGCACACATAACTTTTTAGATCTTCATACAGCTAAGGAATTAGGGTGCACAATTTCAAAGACTTGTCCACTCTTGGTTTATGTAGCTGGAGGTTCTAAACTGGTTAGTCAATACATGGTTAAGAACTTTCAGTGGAAGATACAAGGGGTTCTTTTTCAAACTGATGTCATGTTGCTTCCTTTGGGAGGATGTGAACTTGTACTTGGCATTCAGTGGTTATCTACCTTGGGAACTATCATGTGGAATTTTCATGATCTGTACATGAAGTTTGTTTACCAAGGGCACAAAGTTGTGCTGAGGGGCACTCATCAATCTGAGATAGCTTGGTTGAGTGGTAAACAAATGAGTAAAGTTCTGGATTTCAATGGCATTACTCAGTTTTCCTCTTTGTTTTGTATGGAACAAACTGCTACATTGACTTTGGTGCAGTGCAATGGTTCAACCACACCATTGGTATCTGATCAGTTGCAGCCATTACTGGAGGAGTTTGCAGATGTGTTTGCTCTACCAACAGATTGTCCACCTCATAGAAGCTTTAATCACAAGATTCCTTTGGTTTCCACAGATGTCAATGTCAATGTGAGACCTTACAGATATCCTCCTGCTCAAAAAGATACTATTGAGGTTATGGTGAAAGAATTACTGGATTCTGGGGTAATCAGACCTAGCAATAGTCCTTTCTCTTCTCCAATAGTCATGGTTAAGAAGAAGGATGGGTCATGGAGGTTATGTATTGATTACAGACAGCTAAATAGGCAAATAGTCAAAGACAAGTTTCCAATTCCTGTGATAGAGGAATTGATTGATGAATTGCAGGGAGCACAAGTATTTTCTAAGCTGGATCTCAGATCAGGGTATCATCAAATAAGAATGCAAGAGGAAGATGTTTACAAGACTGCTTTTAAGACTCATGAAGGCCACTATGAGTTTGTTGTGATGCCTTTTGGACTCACCAATGCTCCTTCAACTTTCCAGGCCTTAATGAACTCAGTGTTTAAACCATTCCTGAGGAAATTCACATTGGTGTTCTTTGATGATATCCTTGTTTACAGTCCTTCTATGCAATCACATGTGAGTCATCTCAGAATGGTCCTACAAACTATGAGAGATCACTCATTATATGCCAAGCAAAGCAAGTGTGTGTTTGGTACAGCTCAAGTGGAATACTTGGGACATGTAATTTCATCACAAGGAGTGACTACAGATCCAAGAAAAGTTCAGGCTATGCAAGATTGGCCCATTCCTGCTAATTTGAAACAGTTAAGAGGATTCTTGGGCCTTACTGGTTATTACAGAAGATTTATTCAAGGTTATGCAAGCATTAGTCATCCTCTTACTGTTCTATTAAAGAAGAATGCTTTCCATTGGAATGCTCAAGCTCAAGAAGCTTTTGAGAAGTTGAAAGCAGCTATGGTTCACTCACCTGTTCTGGCTTTGCCTAATTTTCAGGAAGAATTTGTTATTGAAACAGATGCTTCAGGAGTTGGCATTGGAGCAGTATTGCAGCAAAATGATCATCCTATTGCCTATCTAAGTAAGACCTTAGCTCCAAGACATCAAGCTCTTTCCACTTATGAAAAAGAGTTACTTGCAGTGGTGTTAGCTTTACAAAAGTGGAGAGGCTATTTGCTTGATAGGCATTTCAAAATTAGGACTGATCATTTCAGCTTGAAGTATGTGTTGGATCAGAGGATTACTACACCCTTCCAATCCAAGTGGCTTCCTAAGTTGCTTGGTTTTGATTATGAGATAGAGTACAAAAAGGGCAAGGAGAATTTAGCAGCTGATGCTTTGTCTAGAGTTGAAAGACAAGCAGCTTTGTTTACCTTGTTGACTGTTGGAATTTCTAATGAGCTCATGGATGCTGTGATGGCTACTTGGATTAATGATCCAGTTCTTGCACAGATAGTGGAAAGTTTGAAGCAAGGTTCCAATATCAACAAGTACACATGGCATAATGAGCAGTTGAAAAGAAAAGGAAAGTCGTTAGTGGGTAATAATATAGAGTTGAAAAAGAAATTGGTTGAGCACTTCCATGGGTCAGCTATTGGTGGTCATTCAGGGGTGTATGCAACCACTCAAAGGCTCACTACTTATTTCTATTGGAAAGGCTTGAGGAAGATGGTTAAAGAGTTGGTGAGAACTTGTGATACATGCCAAAGAAACAAGCCTGATCTTTCTGCTTATCCAGGCTTATTGCAGCCTTTGACTATTCCTAGCAGAGTTTGGGAGGACATTTCAATGGATTTTATAGAGTCTTTGCCATTGTCCCATGGGAAGACAGCTTTGTTAGTGGTGGTGGATAGGCTCTCCAAGTATGCTCACTTCTTGCCTATTGCCCACCCTTTTACAGCTTCACAAGTGGCACAACTCTTTCTTGACAATGTGTATAAGCTTCATGGGTTGCCAAAGTCCATTGTCAGTGACAGAAACAAGGTCTTTATGAGTTTGTTTTGGCAATCATTGTTTAAGATGTTGCAAGTGCAGTTGAAGACTTCTTCTGCCTATCATCCTCAAAGTGATGGCCAAACTGAGATTGTTAACAAGTGTTTGGAAACTTACTTAAGGTGTATGACTGGTGAATCACCTAAGGATTGGCTGAAGTGGATTTCTCTAGCAGAATATTGGTACAACACTAGCTTCCATAGTGCTATCAATACTACACCTTATGAAGTTGTGTATGGACAAGCTCCTCCATTGCATGTTCCTTATATGGCTAGAGATAGTCCAGTGGATGCAGTGGATAGGACACTTCAAGCTAGAGAAAGAATAATTCAAATGTTGAAATTCAGTTTAAAAAGAGCACAAGACAGAATGAAGAATCAAGCTGACAAGAACAGGGTTGATAGGGAATTTGAAGTAGGAGCTTGGGTCTACTTGAAGCTCCAACCTTACAGACAATTAACTTTTAGAAATGGGAAGCAAACCAAGCTTTCTTCCAAGTTCTTTGGGCCCTTTCAGGTTATACAAAGAATTGGGAAAGTTGCTTATAAGCTACAGCTTCCAGCTACTGCCAAAGTCCACCCTGTTTTTCATGTGTCACAGCTTAAGCCTTGTTTCTCTGATTCTGCTTCAATGGGTACTTTTCCTCAATGTGATGATGAAGGCTTGTTAGCTGTTACTCCATTGAAGCTATTGGAAAGGATGATCCTCAAGCAAAACAATAGGATGGTGGTGATGGGACTTATCCAATGGACAAATGGCAGCATTGAGGATGCAACTTGGGAAAACTTGGCAGACATTGTCCAGCGGTTTCCTGAGTTTGAGCTGGATCCTTGAGGCCAAGGATCCTTTGAAGGGGAATGGATTGTTACATGCTTAAATGGGAAGACACGTGCAAGGCACGTGATTCATTCATATACAACCAAACACCCCGCCTCTGCTTCCCATTTCTCCTTCCACCTTCTCCTCTGCTCTGCTCACAACATTACCATTGCCATATGTCACTTTCCTATTGGTTCAGACACGTCATCCTCTTCCCTCATTGGTCAAGACACATAATAACTACTTTTCCATCCCTTTTCCATTTTCTATAAATAGTTGTAATCTTCTCACTTTTCATTTCAGCTTGATGAATTTCCCTCTTGTTCTCTCTAGTTCCTTGTAACAAACTCCAACAGAATAATAACAAATCCTTTTCACAATTCACTCCAATTTACATTCTGCGCCTGTAAATTCAGTGATTTGTGAGTGTTTGACTACCAATCCTAGTGATTCTAGTTAAGCACATTACAAAAACAAATGTTGTAACGAACGTAATTGCCATCTCGTTCACTTGTAAATTGCAGGCCCATGTATCAGCTCGATCATTAGTTTGTGACATCTTATAGGGCAGTTGTTTGTCTAGTGTGGTGAATATGCAATTGGGTGAATTATATATGATATCCATTCTAATTTTCACCGAGGCTATATTATGATCAGTTATGAAATTCTGGGTGATTTAAATGTGCCCAAAGCCCTAAACTAACCCACTTGATATATATGTGGCCTAAGTTAGCCCATTGGTTTGTAGAAAGTGCCTAAACAAGCCCAAATTTCTATATTTATGCTCAGGGTGTTGGCAAAACAAAATGAGTAATATCACATGAACCGAAAATTGAAACCGAATAGAATCAAATAAAAGTAAACCGAATCTGTAATTGAATCGAATTTGTCAAAACAGAACTGAACCAAATTAAATATTTGGTTTTCAGTTTGGATATGGTTTTGGTAAAATGTAAAGTGAACCGAATTGAAAACCAAATTTTCATATATATATATATATATATATATATATATATATATATATATATATATATATATATATATATATATATAACGGAAAAACATTAGAAAATATAACATTTATTAAGGTTGGACTTTTTTTCCTTGCATAAAAACTATATATTTAAATGTGAAAAAAATTTTAAAAAAAATAAAATAAAATAAAAAAATGAATGATGTAAATTCGGATCAACCCGAAAATCGAACAGAATTTGAATTCGTTTTTCAGTTCCGTTTAATGCAATTCAAATTCAATTCAGTACGGTTTTACCCAAAATAAAAGTTAATTGAACCAACCGAACCAAATAAACCGAACAACACGCTAACCGAAAGTCCGAAATGATAAACACCCGTATTTGTGCTATCTGGCTCAAGCTTGTTTTATAGCTCACTTACGGGCCCAAATACAAAGTACTATGCATATAACATTAGATATGTTAATAACATATTCACGAGCCCTTTTAAACGACATTCTTGATATTTATGGTGCAATTTGAGTTTTAAAATATGACGATGTTTGACTAATCTATCATGAATGTCAACTTTTTATAAAATGTCAAACTTACTTGTAAAACAAAATTTACATCAATAAATCACATTTAAATTTTTCAACAACAACAATACTCGATTTTGTTAGAGTTAAAATAAAATAAAAATAAGAGGTAAAGAGTCATATCTTTTACCTCAAAGTTAGAAAGACCACTTTTGAAAAAACTTACGACAAAATTGTTATGTATTCTATAAAATGCTAAAAGAACAGAACTTAAATATCGAAAGATGAATTATCACTACACAACTTGTTATTGTTATGATTGTGACAGTCAAAAGTTAATTCAAAAAAAGTATATGAACCAAAAATTATTTTACTAAATTTCACAAACTTTCAAAAGCTGTTTTAATATACACATTTATATAACATTTATCGCATTTTTTTTAGATGGTACATCATCCATATCGATTCTAACAAAAAATAAATAATAGTTTCACGATCTTTATTTTTCTTTACTATTAAACTACCGTCAAATAGCTTAATGGTAAGATATTTGGTTTTCTCACAAGTGGTCAAGTTTAAACATCAATAGATACTTACATTTAAGGGTGACAGAGAAAAGATATGAAACAGTCCTTGTATTAACCCCAATAAGGCCGCGTACGATATATTTTATTTTGACATTACATTTAAAACAATTTCTAAGTCTTTAGTTTAGGGGATGTTTGTTTAAGCTTATTTGTAGATGTGGCAAAATCTGTCTATGTGCAAATAGTTAGACTGATATAGGCAATTTTTCAAAAGTTGAGGGTTTTTTTGGGCTGCATGGACATTTCAATGGGTCTAACTGGAAAAAATAAATAGTAGGCTTTATTAATAACGGACGTAATGAATGGTAAACTCTGACTAGTTCACATGTGCGGCAAAATCACCGTAATTGTTTCCAACTTTTTTTTTCATCAATGTTTTAAAACTTTTTAAAGCGTATATAAAGGCATAGAATTTTTTTGCTCGTTTTGATTTTTTTGACTTTTTTTATTACGTAAATTTAGCAATAAAGTTTTGTTTATTAGTTATGATTAATAAATGAATATGAGATTCTTCTTTTCTAAATGACATGTTGTTTTTAAGGCCACTCAGTTTGTCTCGTGCCCGTTTGACCCATATTTCAACTTTGCGCATTTGACCCGTACCCGTTAGAACCCGAGCCTGTTTTGCCCGTTGCCCATGCCTGGCCGACCCACCCATTTTGCCACGTCTGCTTATTTGCAGGACTTATGAGCTTATTTGATTTCGACTTATATTTCACAAGGCTCGATCTTCCAGCGTATTTTGAGATTTACGAGTTTATATAAGCTTAACATGATATATGATGGACATGTTTGACATACACGATTATCAGAAAATTATGCTTATTTTCTAAAAAAATAAACTACTGAAAGTATAAGCTTTGTTAAGAGATATAACTTATCAAAGGTTTTAAAATAATTTTGTAAAATCAAATTCTACTTTATTTAGTTTATAAAAATAATCTCAATTTCAATCTTCTCTACGATTTTGGTAAACGACTACATATTTTAATTACAACAACAGTTACTTTCGTCAAAGCAACAATTACTTTCCGTCAACCAACTGGCTTAGCTCAGTTGGCCACCTGGGCTTCTTCCGGAGCTTGGGATAAGTTTTACCCAAGGTTCAAGTCTTGCAAGAGACAAAAAAATCTAGGTTTTCCTCCTAGTGTGAAGCCGTGAGTTCTAGGGGTTTCTCTTTACGGGTCTCTCCTAGCGGTTCGAGTCCCGGGCCTGCCCCGTTTGGATAGTCTCGATGGTCGGATTTCAAGTGCAGTGTTATTCTTTAAAAAAAAAAAAAAAAATCGTCAAACAACCTGACATCTACTAGTAATAGCTTAGCTTATAGACATCAAGAGAATATGAAGATCTTATAATCTTATGAAAAATAAGCTAAAATCAAATCACAAATAAGCTTAAACAAACACCAATTTGATTCAATTCAATTACCTAAGAAAAAACATAACAAAAATCCCCAAATCGACTGAAACTAAGAATCTAAATCAACCACTTTGATTCAATTCAATTCACATCAAAACCAAACTCACAAACCTTAAAACCAAAAATCCCCAATTTCCAATGTTCTTGATCATCAAACCCTAATTGAATCCATACTCTAATAATGAGGCCTGAACATCATTAATGGAATCAAACACCAAGAACCATCAAAATCTTGATGAGAATGACAAACTGAAGATCATTAAATTTGAGGATTTTCAAAATGAGCTTGTTCGGTTTTCAAGCTTATCGTCTGCGGTTAATGAGGCCAAAAAGACCAAATCTTTGCTTCAGGAGAAGCTTAATTCCTTGTTAGAGGTATATTTTTATGATTGGTGATGTGGGTATGTTAGAATGTGGTCTTTTATGTGTTAGGAGGTGAAAAAGTATTGGTTTTTGATGGTGTTTTGTTGTCGTTTGCGGTTTTCGTGGTGTGTATGTGTGAATGTAGTGGCTGTTTGAGATTGGTTTAGTGATTGGTGATATGGGTATGTTAGAATGTGGTATTTTAAGCGTTATTAGTGTATAAAGTATTCAGTTTGATGATGTTTTGTTGTTGTTTGCGGTTTTCGTAATATTGGGTAGATAGGATTATTTTAGCGTTAAGTAGAGTTGGTTGCTTTAGTTTATGTTGTTGAAATTGGAATAATAATTGATGATGCGGGTGTGTGAGAATGTGGTCTTGCACGCGTGAGTATTTGAAATAGTATCGATTTTTGATGTTATTTTGCTGTCGTGGTGGGTGTGTGAGATTGTTTTAATGATTGGTGATACGGGTATGTTAAAATATGGTCTTGCATGCGTTAGGAGTCGCAAAAGTATTGTTTTTTTGATGATGTTTTGTTGTCGTTTGCGGTTTTCATGATATTTGTGTATATGGGATTGTTTTGGAATTAAGTAAAGTTGGTTGCTTTAGTTCATATAGTCGAAATTGGAATAATGATTGATGATGTGGGTGTGTGAAAGTGTGGTCTTGCGCGCGTTAGTACTCATAAAGTATTGATTTTTGATGAGGTTTTGTTGTCGTTTTCCGTTTTCATGATATTTGTGTAGATGGGTTTGTTTTAGAATCAAGTAACCTGTAACTTTGGTGCTTTAGTTTATGTAGTTGAAATTGGAATGTTGATTGATGATGTGGGTGTGTGAAAATGTGGTGTTGTGCGCGTTAGAACTCGAAAAGTATTGATTTTGATGCTGTTTTGTTGTTGTTTTCGGTTTTCGTAGTATTGGGTATGTATGAAGTTGTAGAATTAGTCATGGAAATGTAGGTGTTGAGAATGTCTTAATGGTTGATGATGTGGGTATGTACAGATGTGGTCTTTTATGCGTTAGAAGTCGAAAAAGTATTGATTTTGATGCTGTATTGTTGCCGTTTTTGTGTACATATTAGATCTTGTTTAGTGAAAATTATAAATATGTTTAGAAACATTAACACTATTGCTCAAATACTTCAAACCGAGTTTTGACCAAGTTAACCCTAAGTTTTGACCTTGTAGTGAGTAAAAGCCGTGTTTTACAATACTGTTGGGATTACTCACTTGATTAGGAACTTCCTGATTAATAGGATCCTGTAACTGTTAATATGTTTATATTTATATGTAGGGTACTGGTATTCGAGAATTTGCATATGAAATGAGGATGTAGTGATTTTATTTTGCTGTCATTTATGTTATCCCCGATATCCAGATGTCTGCCCTCCATCCCATTGCTTCACTTGCGTACCCTTCTTGTCATTTGTTATAAAGTAAGTTCTAATTAAGTTAGTTGCATTTCTTGTGTCTCGTTCATGGAGGAAAAGAACGACCTTACAGTTCCAACCATGTTTATCTGCTAGCCAAGTGTGTAATGTGCCATTTGTAGACTATATAATTGCATGCTAAATGATGTGGTATTAAGTATTTAGATGTTAACATGAGCTGTCAAATGTGTGGCAGTTAGAAGCAGAGTCATTAAGTAGGTCAAATAAGCTAGATGAGATGAGGGAAAAGTTGGAAGCTCGAAAGTTGGTTATGGGAAACATGTCAATGCAGTCAAAAGTTGTACAAGAAAAGGCTAAAAAGCAGGAGGATCTACTTAACTCCGAGATTAGATCACTGCTCATGGCTGGAACTTCTCTTTCTGTAGCAAGTAAGAGCTTGCAGGTAACTAAACCTTTATATTAGCATGCGTATAGATAGTTAATAATTAGGACTAGCATTTTGTTAAATTTCCCTCAAAGTCTTGGACGTGTCTCCTTTATGGCACAGGAAGCTAATAATTCATTGGCTGGAGAAAGAGGATATGTTCATCTACGGAATGTGCAGAAGTTGCTCAGAGCAAGGCAGCAATTTATGGTTTCACAAATTTCATTACTTTATCCGGTGAAGTTTGCGTCTGGACATACAACTGAGCAGGAACTTGATTCATTTTCCAGCAGTAGTAAAGCAGGTAATAGTTCTCATTGGGTAGACCTAAAGTTTTCTTTAATGAAAGTTTGATATTATTTTCATGGGGTGATCACCTTTTTTTGGTTGACTTATGAATCTCCTTTGCCACTATTGGTATTCACTATGCCTGTCATGAAATGTAGTTAGTTTTTCTGTCTTAGTATGCGTGTCATCATTTTCTCTTGGATTATGCAAGGATCCACCTTTTACCCTCCTTTTGCAAGCCCTAGTAACAAAAGTCGTTATAATGATCATCCACGAGCACTCGAGCAGACTTCGTTGGGTCTGATTTTTAGTTTTGGAGCACAATTTTCATAGACGCCACCATTTTCCCCAATTTGTAATCGAGAAAGTGTAAATCTATGACAACTAAAGTTTCTATCAAACTTGTTATCTGTTGTCTCGTTGAAGAGGCAGAAGTGCCATCATGAAGAGAGATTGTGAATTAACTTGCATATTTCTTATATCAGAGGTAAAAAAAATGGCGAGTTTAGTAATTTAAATTTCCCCTCAATCAATAACACTCCCTAGTGAGATATAAATGGATAAATCCCCTCTTTTTTTTTTTTTTGTGTGTGTGTGTGTGTGTGTGTGTGTGTGTGTGTGTGTGTGTGTGTTTAATGGCTAAGCTCTTTATATCTTCACATGACTTTTGTTCACGACTTCAATGTCAGATTGGTCACATCATGTTTACTCAGTATATTAAGAATTTGTATACTCTCACACACACACACCTAAGCATAGAAGCAAGGCAAGATCAGTCGTGATATGCAGGGCGGCATAAGAGGGTCCCAACTCACAGCACAAATGGCCTACAGAGTGTATCTATGGGGGAGGGTTGTGAAAGGTGAGCAGTCTTGGACAATATCCATTGTGAGGCTCAAAAGCTATCCGGCCACACACAGACGCTCTATCCAAGGGTGTGTATTATGTATATACACCCATTCCCTGTAGACCCGTAAAACATGTATATAATAGTTAATAGTGATGTGCATTATGCAGTTAGAACCATTTGAATGTATTAATTTATACATGTTTATGGCTCTGCAGGGATTCCTTCTGGATCGAAATCACTAGATCCAGGATCTTTGACTATTTCAGGTCTTCATCTCACGGTGCTCCCTTTTAAGAAGATAAGTTTTTTCACTGATAAGAAGGAAGTCCAGAGCTCAGCAACTGCTCTCGGTTATGTTGCACATGTATGTTCTCAACCTACACTTGACATATATTTCTTGGTAGCGGTCCATGTTATTATATTAATATTAAAATTAGCATATTTATGTTTGCATGCCTTGCTGAGCAACTTTCACGGCCTTTGTTGATCATCCTATATTAAAGTGAGATTTGCGTTTTGCAGGCTGTTTCATTAATAGCTTTTTATTTAGAAATTCCTTTGCGCTACCCATTACGATTAGGAGGTTCTCGTACATATATCTGCGATTATGCCCCTTCAGTGGAGCCCACATCATCTGATTTTGCATCAATTTCGTTACCTTTCTCAAGTTCAAAGCCAATGGAGTTTCCCCTGTTCTTGGAAGGGCAGGACACAACGAGATCAGCTTACGCTGTTTTCTTACTAAATAAGGTGTGTTTACTTTGCTATGTTCTATCTGATACGCTTTTCAAGAACAAACACTGTTTCATACTAGAGTTTTTAGGTGGCAATTTCGAGCCATTTAGGCCAAGTTGGTTATTTTCAATCTCTAATTGGTAAAATGGTAAGAAATACGACAGCTTAAAAAGCCGGCCACAGACTTTTGTCCGAAATTCTGAACTTGTACAAAAAACAAAGAAATCTAGTTTTATTTTTAATTTTATCATCTCATTTGGCCATAGGATTTGGAGCAGCTTTTGAACTTCATTGGCGCTGAAAGTTTAGGGCCACGACACGTGCTGGCTAATCTGAAGGAACTGCTAAACAACATCCTCTCCCCAGCATATATCAACTCATAACCATAGCTTTCGTTTCTGTAAGTGTATTGTACATGTTCTCTTTGTATTCTTACACGGTGCTTGTTTTTTTCCCCATTGGGGCACCTTCAGATGGACATATACGATGTAATCACAGAGACATGACTACATGAGTCGCTTATTGAACCGTTGTTCTTGTAGTTAACTTTATGTTAATAAACATTGTAGAATTGAAATTGCAAATTGAAAGAAAACTGTAGTTAAGTAATACAAAGTCAAATTATTTATTCAAAGCTTATTTCTCTAGATAATGATATTTTGTTATTAGTTTTTGGGTTTTGCTAATATGTGTCCACCGGTCACAATGTCACATGTTATAATGTGTTTAATGATCACTTATTTTCCTTGAATGTCAAAAAAATGTATCTAATTAACATTGAATAAAGATATAAATTATCTATGTCGTTTCTTTTTTGCTTAATGGAAAAAATCCTTAACCCATGTGACAAAAATGTTGTTTCATTTTAACTTTTTACAAAAAGGAATCCTATATGTAAAAGGGCATTATATTTGAGGTTGTTTGTATCTAGGACCATGTGTTTTACCAAACTACCCTCATTAAACTCTTATTTTTTTTCCCCAAATCCTCCATCCATATTTTCTCACCCCAACCATCAAACAACTACTCCACCTGCAGCTACTATTGTCAGCGGCTCCTCCCCAGAAGCATCATCCTCGATTCCTCGACAACTACTCAACATCGGCACCTACTCGACATGGTTGACCCGCTAGCAGTTACTCGACCCACTAGCAATTAAACCCATGAAATTTGATCTCACTTAAAGAAATCAATATTATTGCAAAATTGATAAAGGTATTTTAATACCAGAAAGAATCTTTGATTTGTGAACAAATCCAACTTTCGTATCATACTGATGCTCCGTATTGATGCCTTTGCAATTTTTACTATGCTTAAAATTTAGTCCAATGGTTGTTCATGTGATTCAAGAACTTTTGCGTTTTGTGCAATTAGAATTATTTATTAACCATTTCATTTGTCTCATATCCTTGGAACTGGAATGATTTACTTGCCAATTAGGCAATTACATGTTTGTTCATTGAAGATTGATTTTTATAAAAAGGGTAAAATGGTAATTTATTGACACTAATATATTAATCATGATGAGAAAAGAAACAGCATTTGCTCTTACAAATCTTGAAGCCGGATACAAACAGGAAAAAAAAAAAAAAAAAAAAAAGAAACACCCTAACTTTCTATTTCGATACACTAACATGTTGGCAGTGGCAGAGACATGAGTTGGGCACGTGGCTCTAGCGAAAAAAAATTGTAATCTAAATTTTCTAAAATATCCAGCTATTTGTAATTTGCTCTCTTAACAAGCCGATTGTTTATTGTAGTTTTTAAAACTTATCAAAGTTTATCCCTCGGCTATAACTTTCTGGCTCCGTCATGTTAGTAAAAACATTTACTACGTATGAGATTTACCCCACCAGAATAAATGTTTGGGCAGACCAACGTTACTAGTATACAAATAGAAAAAGTTAGTAATTACGAGTATTGATGTGTCATAATCAATGTTCTGAAAGGCTCAAGGCGCACTAAGGCGCAAAGGGGGTCAAAGAGCCTCGAGTCGAGGCGCAAACCAAGGCGCGAGATTCATAAATATGAGGCGCACTATACATTTAGGGTTTTTTATAACATATGTGACAACTTATGCAGCTTAAATAACACATAAGTATCAATATTCAATGCATAATGTCACTTAATAGTTATTACATCTAACAAAGCTTGCATTTAAACCAAATATCAAGCAAGCAACGTATCAGAATCCATAAACTACACTAAATCCCTGAATATACATTACAATATATGAGTTTATGACTTATAAAATTTAACAAATTACCATGTATCTCTATCAACAGCAAAAAATCTATAGTTTTTTGGTAACACTTAACACTAAAAAAACAACATTTTTATCTGTTAATAAGCTACTATTCTTAGACATTAGATTACAAAAAATATATATTTCTTTGTTAATTGTGTGTGTTCTAGTTATTTTCGAAAATATTAGGGCTATTAGATACTTTATAACTTAAAGGGCCCAATGTATATAACATGTAAGCCCAAAATGTATCTTACCATTAAGAAAAAAAGGCCAAAACCCGTTACATCTTCTAGGCGCAAAAATCCCTAAGGCGCAAAGATTTTTACGGGATTCATGCATGTCGTGAGTCTCGATCTGAAAAAAATCCCAAAGACAAGAACCTCGTGGGATTTAGGGAGTAGGCACGCCTTAGGCGCGCTTTTTAAAACATTGGTCATAATTAATTAGATTACTCTATTTATACAATCTTGTGGATGGTTCACAATTTTCCTTTTCTTTTTCTGTAACCGTTTCTTGTCATGAGAAAACATATTGATTGAGTTAATTTACCTCTTGCCGAAAAAGGTTATTTCTATCATTTTTACTTGAGCATTAGAGCATGAGGTGTGGTCTCCCCACAAGCTCGCCACTTTGACATGGCACCCTCGCCACCTCTCCTCACCACACCGCCCTTGCTCCTCACCCTTCGTCATTTATACCCTCCTCGTGCAGACGAGGAGCTGAGATATGTTCTTTTTGTCAGAATTCATGTAAAATGTATATGATTTGGTTGTGTGGTAAGTTAGTGGTGGAACCCAAATGAGTAAGTTGTGGTTAGTTGTGATAAGGGGTTGTAGAAGGGGGTTTATTAAAGTGACGTGGCACCCTGTGAGACCTAAATGAGGAGAAAAATCTCCTCACCACACCTATTGCTCTTACTAACAGAAAGTCACGTTAACACATAGTTATAGGAGTTGATATATACATTATTTCTATTTATTTATTTATTTTCGCATGCACCACCAATTATGCAACACAGTATTGTACAATATAACTTATACAAAATGATCTATATAACAAAAAATAATATAATATAAAAAAATAATTTATTTATCTCTTCCTCATCGATAACACCAATGTTATAGAAGACTATGGGGGTGTTTCTTTTTCATGTTAATGAGTCTTAATGAGGAGATAGTGGTGGGGCCACACATATAATATGTTTTTTTTTTCTGTTAAATGGTCTATATGAGGAGAGAAAGCAAATGGTGCTCCTCCCCATTAAGACTCATTAACAGAATGGGGCCCACCCACTTAATCCAGATAAAAAAAGAAACAAGCCTTATGACTCACAATTTTTACTATAAAGACACATACATACTTTTTTTTTTTTTTTTTTTTTTTTTCTGAAAAAGAAAATAGAAAATATAGCAAATCTCAGCTTAGGTGATGACTTTGAAAATGAAAATTGAAAAGGGTGATTTCTATCAGTTTTACTTAACACATGTGTCTAATGCCACAACAAAAAATTTCTGTAACTTTGTAAAACCATTCTTTTAAAGAAAAACCAAAAATAAAACCATGCTACTGACTCTAGGAAATTTTGTTTGATTTAAAATAAGTGTTCACTTTCATATTTGAACGGATTTAAAATATTTTCCAAAAGGTCGATATAAAAGATTATTGACGCACAATGTAATAATATTACTCTTTTTAAAATGTGCGTAAACAAGAAATGTACAAATGATTTAGAGTAAGGTGCAAAATAATTTTTTGTAGTTTGTCAAATTTGATACTAATCAACCTTAAAAGATCTAATGCACTTTACATGTTTAAAGGGATGATTTTTACAAAAGATGATTTTTTCAAAAGGATTTGCCAAACTTTTTGCAAAAATCGTTTTTTAAAGGAACAAGTATGGCGGCAGCCGGCCGCGTTGCGGCCTGTCGAGGTTTTTTTGTTGTATTTGATTTGTGAAGTTTGTTATCAAAGGTATATGAAACTAATGTACGGTAAAAAACGCTAATTGACACTTATACATAAATAACTGGGAACACAATAAATACAACTTCTTAGCTTCTACATCCATTTCAGTGAGTATTGAACCTTCGCGTTGTGGTGGTGTATCTTTAAAAAAGTGTGTGTCGGCCGATTTGGATAGTCTTTATTTCAACATGTAAAAAAGTGACCCATTTTGACGATTAATATGAGGAAGATATATGCACAGAAACGTGCAGCATAACCTTTTACCCCATTAATCAATTTCCCAACTGGATCTATCAATAAAAAGACAACTCCTTTTCAAATCGAAATAGGCTGCATAATTTCATTAGCTGGCATTGATGCCTTTTTAATGTTAAGTAATTTTAACCTGCATTAGTGATGCAATCAAACTCGAAATAACACCTACATCAGAGGAAACACTAACTTTAAATGCTCTTAAACATTAAACTTTAGCATCTGTATGTACATATAGAAGGACCATTCATAACGGAAACTACTAACAACAAAATATCCGACTACAATTAACATAACAATGCAAAGGAAAAAGTAATACTGCCACTACTCCTACCTCTGACTTACGACTTGTTTCTACCTCTACTTGCACCTTCTTGTAATGAGAATAATGGTAGTTGGGAAGCTTTCCTCTGCGCTGAAGAACCTGTTATTCATATGTGATATTAAACCCGACTAAAAAGGTGCTCCAACATAATAAACATATTCTATCAAAGATTATTATAACCTGGTCAGTTCGTGTGCTTCATCTGTCGGTTCAGGGTTCGGAACATTTTTAGCAACCCATTTTCAGTGTATTCTTACTTTTATAACCTGGTCAGTTTGTGTGCTTCATCTGAGTCACATTTGCTGCTGCTTGCTGCGACACTATCATCTTTCCAGTACCTCTATGGACAGAACAAAGAGCATAAGAAATCAGTAACACAATACTATAGTGCAAGCATGTTTTGCAGGAAAATATCAACCAATCTAAAAGATAACGAAATCCTTACCAGCAGAAGTACTTGAGCTCGTAGTCGTCATTGCATCAACCACGCAAATAAATGGTGCAGCTGGATGTTATTCTCCTGTGGGATCACTGAAAGAGGAGGCTTTTTCATATAACTGAGTATCATCATACACGTATCAAATCAGTACTATTAACTGACACGCTAGGAGTATAATACGAACGACTGCCTCTGGTACAATGCCTCTTGGCAGGAACATTGTAAGGTGTACATACATCATCTGACATAAACACAATCACTGCTTAATGCACCTAAAGGCGCCTTCCTCTTTCTCAACGCATCTGATTCAGGCAAATCAGATTTCCATTATAAGGGGAAAAAAAAGTATATATATTTATGTAATAAATTTTTAAGCTGTCATTTTGTATTCTACCGACCTACTTGCAAATGACTCAATATTAAAGATACCCATTATAGAAAGAAAAAATATATATATCGCTTCAGTTAATCAGAAGGTTATCAAAAATTATATACGTGGCTGCAAATCACATAATACGAAGGTATCCGAAATTAAGTCTATTAATCGTATATGAACCAACTTTTCAATAATACTATAAAGAGCAATTAATCTATGTATTGGAACATACCCATCATCATCATCCTGAAGACAATATCTAATTTTCTATGTAGATGCAAGTAATCAACAATGACAATTACAAATGAAAAGTTTCTAGAGCTGCTAATCATGTAGCAACTCCTTTGCCATACAAATGCATCAAGTTCTCATGTGTACACACAAATGACATTCTAAATATTCGAGTTCGTAACGCAAACAATTTTAGAATAAAAAACGCACTCAACAACATAAACAGTTCACTTATTAACAGATATCGTAAACTATATTTGTGTATACCTGAGTAGATTTCGTGTCAAGCACTGCAGCCAACGAAAACCACCTGTCGCCAACCGAAATTGAATCAGCAGACCACAGCTTTTACATTATAGGTATAAACTCACCGAAGATTTTTTTGCTATGAAATACTAACTTTTTTCCCATGAGTTTCGATGAGACTAAGTAAAAACTCAAAAATATTACACTAAGTAAATGTATCACCAAATTACACTAAATAAAAACTCACTGAAACACACAGGCTGAATCGTCTCAAGCTTATCCTCTGTATCAAACTTATTCATCCTCGTAGCTCGAAACCTTAAAAAAATTCACACATGCAAAATCAAAACCCCACAAATGAAAAAGGTTTAATAACAAAATCCGAAAAGCTAAAACTTAAACAATTGATTTCTCTCCTTCTTCAATCCACTAACCTGGTAATTAGAAGATTGTAAAGTTACTTTTTTTATCCCTTTGCTCGCCTTTGGATTTCATCTCCTTGAAGAATGTATAAAAAAGCGCAGTTTAGAACCATGGTTGTATTTGCTATACTAAATGTTTCCTAAAGCACCATTCAGCAAATGGACTGTGAGGACAACAAATTGTTAATAATTAGTACAACTGAAGCTATTAGCCATACACTTTACTCGGTGTATCTATAGACATAGAAACTAATAACCTTACATATCCTGAAATGTTGAATGTTGTTGTCGGTTGCTCCTATGCGACATAGAATGTTCCTTTTCCAAGGGCTTGGGTAATATATATGCACTTATACAGTAATTCAATATCCATAAGTGTATTTTAAACAACCATTCACATAAACTATTCAACAACTAACTATCTGAAGCACAAATAAGTGCACATACCTTGATTCATAAACTAATTCGATTCGTTCTTGGCAACAACAGTTTCTGCAGTTTTCATTCTTTCTTGTTGTACACCTATAATGATAAGAGGTTACAGGAATTTAGCAGACCTTAAAATGGCTCTTAAACAATCAAGTCAAAAAAACGCACCTGCATATTTGAAACATGTTGCAGCTTCTTTGATGCGACATCTCCTATGTACAGCTGTACATCTCTTTGTATTACCTGCAAAAGAACATCCCCAACTTTATCTCTCACAATCCCGGTTCCAAAAGTCACCATGAGGTCATGGTTGAAAACCACAGTTCCCTGAAATAATGCAACAAAAGCAAGCTAATAACCAATAAAAATCCAGTTCATAAACTGAATTCAATTCATAACATGTCATAAGACCAAAATAACCATGAACCACCTTAATGCCGCCACATAGAAAAAGCTTTGAAGATATATAAAAACACAAACCTGTAACCATAGAAAAAATATTGTATCACACGTATTAGTATTATAGGAAAATGTTTTATCTATTTTCTTTTTATCTTTTTGCTTCACCATCATAATCTATCATTATAAATCATATTAAAGATGTAAATTAAGTTGTCGCATACCGGAACTGTTGTTGAGGCTGCCGTTGGCGTTGCTCAAGTTCTGTTGGAGGAATGTGTTGCTGCCTGTCTCTTACGGGAATCAGCTGACCCTAAAACGACAATAAAAAATTTAGTATAAGAAGGCAGTTGACAACATATGTAACGTTGAAGGTGTACATGCACCTGACATTAACAACACAGAAGGTATTTGAAGCATAGACACCTTCTTTGTTGTTAATTCAACAGGCAAATTGGTGTGCAACATCAACAGGTTCATGCATAGCAACTGAATTAGTGTACGTCTACTGATAGACACCTGTAAAATAAGGAAATATGGTCTTTGGAGCAGGCAATAAAAAGTGAGCTCGAAATATTGAGGACGCCGAAAAAAACAATGAAAAGTTGAACCATATTGGGCACACGTCCAAAAAAACAACGAATACCTGAACCGGTACGCGTCTTCACCTTATGAAAGCTGGTACCATGGCGGCCAAAATCAGCTGCAATAATAGTAGCAGCGCATACGTCGGTATCAGTTATTTTGGCAGCTAATCGAAAAGTGTAAATTTTATTAAATAAATGCACCGAAAAAGTGAAGGCTATAGTCGCACTCTCCTTGGCAAAGCAGTAACAAACTGAACTTCCAACACTTAAATTCCCTCCTGCTACTGACACCGCTTTCCCTGTGCCAAGGAAATAAACACTTTTTATTCTTTTATTTGACTTCCTCATTGAAAAGAATTTAATTTTAATCAAGTATGAGCCATGTAAGTAAATAGTAAAAAAAACAAAATCTTAATCTTGAATCTAAGTACACAAAAACGACAGTCGCACATGGTCGATAAAGCTACAAAATCATTAGATTTGAGCATGTCATATGACTTAATGGTATTCATTAACTTACAGGCTAAAAGAAAGTAGCATAAAAGATAATTAGATTAATGAACTTACAAAATTGATTTGGCATATCCGGCCACCATCAAACAACCTACTTTTAAAATTTGGGTCATTCTAATCCACCAGTTCCACCACACCAAACCCCTCTATTGCCTGCAAATATATGATAGAATAAGCAAGAAAAAAATATAAATATTAAAACTCATAAAGTTCTAAACTCATAATCAAGAAATAACTGAGATACCAGTCGCAACTTCTCCATTAGTCCTAATTACAACAACCCCCTCATACCAAAAAGACCGAACCATAACAACAATTAACCGCAACAAAAATCTTGCATTTCAAAACCCGCAAAATTAGCACACCGAAACCCAAACATATTCAACATAACAAAAGGCTTAAAAAAAAAAACCAACAATTCAGTATTCAAAATTTAAAAAATCCAAAACCAAAATTAACTACAACTGTTGCATATCATTTAAGGGTTACGCACAACAAAAATATGCTTAGAATTCCAATACCTTAAACATCCCGGCACCAAAAAACCGAAAATTGATAGATAAAATGTTATTGAATCTTGAATCAAACCCGACTTCAACACAAACATCAGCAGCCTTTAGCATGAATTTGGAGAGAAAAAAGTGGTGAGAAGATGAAAGTATGTGGATGTTGTGTGTATGTGCCGGAGAAATCTAGAACCCTCACTTTATTCCCAAAAAACGGATTGGATCATTACAGATCAACGGGCCAACAAAGCGGGCCTTAGCAGGCTGCAATAGCCCGCACGTTTTTGGCGGGAAATGGCAGGGAAAAACGACGTCGCATACCTTGTGATTTAATATAATTGGTAATGATTTTTGCAAGAAGAGTAAACTGCAAAAATCATCCCTGTGGTTTACAGAATTTGGCACTAATCATCCTTTGCTGATACTATTGGCAAGTATCATCCCTGAGTGGCCAAACCTCTGGCACTTTACATCCCTTAAAATATAAACTGACCAAAATGCCCTTTGTTTTTTCTTTTTTTAATTATCTCCTTTTAATGTTCTTTTATTTTAAACAAACTAATAGTATAACCAAACAATCCCATTTTACACATGTGTACATTGATACATTCACATTTTGTCTCTACACACATAAACCCAAAGGCACGACACTACCACCTCTAGCCCACCAAATAATCACGAATACCGTCTGTGGTCACCACCAAAAACCATCTCTGATCCACCAACGTAACCTGAAGCCATACCCGCGATCGTGGTCACTGCCGCTACCTTAGACCATAACCACTATCTCTGTCGTAAGTCGTGACCTGAAACCACCACCACTGTCACCATCTTCTTCTTACTTTTCTTTTTCTTTTAGAACTGAGTTATATTTGTTTTTTATTTTGGATCCATTTGTGAGGGTGAGGGTTTATCTAGATTCCTTGTAGATCTTTTAGATTCAATCTAGAATTTGAGTAAATGAAAATGAGATGTTGTGGGACCTGTGAGAAAATGAAGCCGGAAATGGGTGCTTATGTAGTATTAAAATACTGGGTTTTAAATCTCCTAATATAAAATCATATTGAAAGATAGTAAAGACTTATATAAAATCAGTTTGTACATGTGGATGATGATATGTATGATTATGAATATAATAGATGAGATGTATTTGAGAATGTTTTATTTAGCTATTTTGTTTTGATATCTATGATGATGAATCTTTATATGTTTTTTAAAGAAGATCGTAGTGGATTATGATAAATTTAGGTGGGTTTTTTAATGGTGTGAAGAAACTGGTGATGTGGGTGTGATGTAGAGGATGAGGTTTGGTGGGGTTGATGGGGGTTCAAGATGAAATGACTATTTTGCCCTTCACTTAATTTACGGAGGGATGTAAAGTGCCAGACATTTGGCCACTCAGGGATGATACTTGCCAATACTATCAGTAAGGGATGATTAGTGCCAAATTCTGTAAACCACAGGGATGATTTTTGCAGTTTACTCTTGCAAGAATATAGACTCTTAAAAACGATACTTGACAATTAGTTTCTGGCATGAATGATTAGTACTCCATTTATCCGTCTCACATTTATTATCTACATTTTCTTTTCGGATAATTGAAATTAATTGTTCACTTTCAAAAATAAATAAGAAATATAGATCGAATTTATCATATTACTTTCACTTAAAGTTATTATTTACATGTTTTAAATAAGTTATAAATTAATTACTTGAACGTAACACTATCATTATGAAAAAGAGGAAAAAAAAACAACTATATTGATAATGTTTTATTTATATCTATGATATATATAAAGGAAAAACCAATAATGAAACTATTAATATACATTGATAACCGATTTGACCCGAGACGCTTAAAACCAGGTGGGTTGACCCTGTTTAAATTGACACATTTTTCGACCGTAACGGTTCAACCGATTGAACTATCCAGGTCGAACCGGGTTTCAAAACATTATGTTTAGTCCCTAAATCCTCAAACTTTTATTATTTTTCGTTTACAACCCATAATCTTTTTTATTACTAAAACTATCTGTCGCTATAAAATCTCGTTGCTATTGCACGGATATTCGTCTATTTAATTTGCAAAGTTTTTTTTTTTTTTTTTTTTTTTTTTTTTTTTTTTTTTTTTTTTTTTTTTCCTAAAACGTTGATCAAATTTTATGGTCGTGTTGTACCGATAGACAATTCTTTTAGGATGGATGCACGATTAATACTTTGACACAACAACAACATACCCAAATCCCGTTGGAGTGGGTTAAGGGAAGGTAGAATGTAAATAGATCTATTCCTATCTCAGGATAAACCTAATACCGCGCGATTAAGGGATATACTATCAGGGTTGTCTCGTGGTTTTCGGTGACCTTGTGCAATAACAACAATGTGCCCTATTACACTTATAAACTAAAGAGAAATTGCATATAAACTTGAATTATATGACTCGTATATGTTTAATATTATATGTATTTACATGCAAACCTCATAAAAATGAGGCACCTTTTAAGTGGAGGCCCTATGCAACGGCACTTATTGCACACCCCTCCGAGGCCCCTCTGTCTACTATAGCCACCCCTTGGATGTTACTTTTTGTCCTCCAGCCTCCTGGTCCACTCTAGTACAGATTTTTTTTCTTGTATTCTGTCAGCAGTGGCGGCGATTAAGGTGTGCAAGTGGTGCAACCGCACCGGGCCCCCCTTTTTAAGGGGCCCTCAATTTAGTATATATCTATTAATTTTGTAGAGTAAAGCTGTATTTGAGCTTTAGTAACACTCTAAATATTTGTAGTTTTTTTGGGTAGCGTAGAATTTGACTTTTGTTAATGCTTTGCGTAATGTCAAAGAACATTTTATTTTTTTATGATAATTAACTTTTCTTGATTTATGGGGTCTCATTTTTTATTTCGCACCGGGCCACCCAAATCAATAGAACGGCCCTGTCTGTCAGTTTTAAGATTTTGACTAATTAAACTTTATATTTTCTGTTTCGTACTTTTTGATTTATAGTTTTTTAATATAAACAAAATTATAAAAATTAAAAAATAAAAAAATAAAAATAATAATAAAAAATAAAAATAAAAAAAGTTGAAAAAATGTGAGGGGATGGAGTGTCCACTTGTAATTTAGAGGAGGCCCGCGATTAATACTTTGACACGAGGAGTAAAATAACCAACAAAAGGAAAAAAAGAATCTGAAAAGAAAGAAAACAAAGCGTTGGAAAACGCGCGAAAATAGTAAACGTCAACTTTTTACTGAAACAAGACCATCACTCTGTACCACTCTTAATTCCCATTTTTCTTATCTTTTTTGAAACTTAAGTTCATTAAATCACAACCCTTTAAAAACCCTTCATTTTGTTTACTATTTTTTAGTAAAATAATACTGTAGTAACAATGGAGTCAAGCCCTGCATCATCTCAATCTTCTTCTATGATCATAATTGGTGTTAAGGACCAGGTAATTAAGGGTTCAATTTTGTTTAAAAATAATTTAGTGTTTTTTGTTGCAACTATAGAGATCTATGTTTGGTTGCAATGTAGTTGTTTTTTAAGGTTGTAATTGTTTATATAATTAGATGCATGGTGTTTAGGATTGCTAAACAATTTTGAGTGTTTGATTAAAAGTGGTCATTTGCTTAATGCAAGTAATTCCAAACAATTACTAGCAGTTTTGATGGGGTGTTTAGTGTAGGTATGCTTATTTCAGCACTTTATAGTTTACACTTAGAAACTTGCTTATTTCAAATTGCTTTTGTTAGGCACTTAGGTGCAATGGCGGAACTTGAACATTTATTTAGGGGGGGCCGAATTTATTTTGAGGGGGCGAATCGGAGATTTGTTTGTATTATCAAATAAATTACCCCTAAAACCTATAATATTTACACTAGTTGCCGCAACTTTTGGGGGGCTAGGACCCTCCCCTGCCCCTTAAAAGTTCCGCCCTTGGTTAGGTGAACCAAACTTACTTTTTACCTTCGTATCGAGGCTAAGACCCTTGATTTAAGTTGGGTTCAATTTAATCGAGGCAAAAAGATTTACAACAAAAGCAAATCAGAACACTAATTCTTGAAGTACTTAGATTTAAGCTGATTATTTATAGGGGAAGCATAAGCAGCCAAACTATGGTTAAAACATAATAAGCTGTTTTGATTACCCAAGCAAATTATGGTTTTACAACATAATTTGCACAAATAAGCTGTTCTTTTTCATAAGCCATTGCTGAGGAAATTATCTAAAAGAGTTTATTTAGCTCATCAGTCATTAATCATTATGCTAGTAAGCATAAGCTAACCGAAACATCCCTTTGTTGTTATTCTTTTAGCATAATTCTAAATTGTTCTTCAAGATGAAGAGGAATGGCCCAATAAGGAAGATCTGGGCTGCATTTTGCAAGCGGAAGAACCTCGATTCCAGAAGCGTGACCTTCTTATTTAACGGGCACCGTTTACGTGCCGATCAAACCCCCAATGAGGTAAAAAGTTACGAGTCTATTTGTCTTGCAAGTATTTAGTCCATATAATTGACTGGTGTGGTATTTGGATCATTTACTTTATTCGTGTCAATTGGATTCTAATGGTGTCTATTGGTTGCTTCGTAGCTTAACATGAACGACCATGATGAAATTGACGCAATGAAGCCAGTGTTAGGCGGATGCTAGTCTTAGGAGAAATTGGCGAGCGTGCCAATAATATTAAGCAGTATATGTTATTAAATGTCGTTCTTGACTTGGGTCATATGGTAACCGTTACTCTACGATTAATGTGTTTCTATCTGTTGATAATGTAACTTTGGGCAGGCCATTTATGACCAAATTGTTTTGCAATGAATAGCTGTATGTTTATACATTGTATAATCTGTCGTATGTTGTATTTCATGGGTTGTATCTAACAACGGGCTGAGCTTATTGACCGCTCACTAGAGGTTGCAATTTCATTATGTTCAGTATCAAACGGGTCGATTTGGGTCATACTTAATTATATACGTGTCATATACTAATAGCATTGTTAGTTCATCCAAAATTTGGTTAAATTGAATGTGTTTTCATTAGAATCACAAAAAAAGTCAAAGTCAAAGTGGGTCAATTTTGGGATTAAGGCAAGGAGTCAAAAGTGGATGGTTGTATAGCAATAGGACCATCTTTATATATTTGAGCCATCTCCCATTATAACATGTATCAGGTGATTTTTTTCTGGGCTAATTTGAGTTCATTTGCCGTGTGCTTTCTTTCGATAAGTTTATCTTGATTCATTCTTTCAGTTATACTATTACTTGTATGTTCATGTTGTATATTTCCGGACATATCTTTGGAAGGAATCCCTCTACGCTCAAGTGGGGTGTGACTGTCTACGTCATATCTTAGACCCGCTCAAGCGGGATTGAGTATTGTTGTTGATTCGGTGACTACTAAAAAGTTCATAAACTATTGCTAAAACAAAAATATTGGTGTTAGTATTCTGAACAAGTATCTAATCAACTTTTAGTATTAACACTATTGTTATGTCTTTGATATCATACTGAATTATGTTTTAGTTTATAGCATTTGTGATCGCTCATACTCGATATCAACAATATATTGTTTTCGAATAATTCTAGGCAGATGGAACCAAGGGACTGGAATGAGCTGCCTGTTCATTGTTTGGTTGAAGTCTTTGGACGTGTCGGAATTGAATCGCTTGTAGAGACCATTCCTTTAGTATGCAAGACTTGGTATGATGCTACCTTTTATCCTCAATGTTGGCAACGACTCGTCTTTACTAGATTACCTTATTTACGAAGCTCCAAACATTCAGTCCCAAGATTAAATTTAGGTGAAGACTCGTGGTTTGATTCTAAATTTGTTCTTCCACGTGACCTTACCAACGATGCAAATGATTGTTTAGAAATGTTTCTTCATTTTGCAATCGGGCGTAGCAATGGACTAGTAACCGAGCTTGTCTTTCACCCTTGCTCGCGTTTGAAGAAAGGCCAAATTGTCTGGATGGCTCAACAGTAAGTTGATCCCCAAGATGGTAGTAAAATAGACACCAACATGTATAAAATTGCTTAACTTTTACCATTTCATGTGTAGATGCTCGTCTTTGAAACAGTTGGTGTTACCAAACCATTTGAGCTATGTGATTAACTTTGAGGTCTCGGACTCGATTTGCAATTGGAAAGATTTGGAGAGTTTACAGGTTCCATCCATGACCGGCTTCAAAAAAACCGTTGCAAACATTAGTAGAAACTGCCCAAACTTTAATCATCTAAGCGTTTATGTTCCTCGTCTCGATGGAGATGAGGCTTTGGCTATCGCCTCCCAACTCCCAAATATAAAAACCTTAGATCTACGTTTCTCGAAGATTGAAAGAGATGATCTAGTCGTGATCCTCAAAGGGTGCAAGAAACTTGAACATCTTGATGTTAGTGAGTGTAAAGGAGTCTCAGTCGACGACGAGATATTAGATCTTGCACGTCATATTCACAAATTTAAACATGAAGGCTCTCACATAAGTATACAATAATTTATAGTTTCATAATTCATTGGTTATGCATATTGACATATTGTTGTACAGTAGTTGAATAAAGCTGTGAGTTCGTTCAAGAAAAAGAAAATAATAAAACTTTGAGGATAGGAGTTTGTACATATATAGTCATATAGACCATGCATGAAGCCCATGTCATTGTGTTATGCCTTATGAAGCTTAGGGCTTTGTTTGTAGTTAAGGTTGTAATGAGGTTGAGAATCGGGATTCGTCGGAAAGATTAATAGGACAAAACAATTTTTTATCGTTTAATGTTTAGTATTTTCCTTGTTGTGTTTTATATATTTGTCTTTCAATAATTTTTTTTTTTTTTTTTTTTTTTTTTTTTTTTTGTCAAACTTTATATTTTATGATCCATACTTTCAGTTCTGTAGTTTTATAATAAAAACAATATTATTTTCCTTTTAAAATTATAAGAAATTAAAAAAATAAAGGGTATCTAGAATCATTTTAGGAGGGGTTATGGATAACTCGTCCATTCAAAATTTTGTGTTATTAATAAAGATTAAAAAAAAGTGAAAAAACAAAAAAAAAAATAATGAAACAAAGGAAATCCGTTTGTAAGAACAAAAGCAAATACATAAATTTTACATAAAATTTCACACATAATGGGGTGTTATGCACCTTGCTTTTTCTTAGAGGTGACAAAACGGGTGGGCCGGGCGGGTACGGGCTAAAATGGGCACGGGCTATAATGGGTACGGGCTTAAATGGGCACGGGCTAAACGAGCACATGTTATACAAATTGCTTTATAAAAGATTTAAAATGACGAAATAAATTCCTTAAACGTAATATCTTATTTATAATTAAAAACCTAATGATATCATTGTACAAGTTTTTCTTTAATAATGATCGTAATGTTCTCCGATTGAGAAAAAAATATGTGCCCGTTAGTGCCCACTTAAAATTTCAATAGGCTATATGTGCCCATTTCAAAAAAAGAAGGGGGCTAAATGTGCCCAAATCTTTTACAAAATGGTCAAAATTAGCCCATTTTTTTGAATTCGGGCACAAATTACCACCTCTACAGTTTTTCTTTTCTTCCATCGTAAAAATTCGTTTGTAAAAATTATGTGATTTAATTAGAAAATCTGAATTATGTTTGACATGAGAGCACATGGGTTCACTTAGAGGGAAAGTGGGAAACTACCATTTTTATAGGTTATCTTTGATAAACTAAAGATTCTTTTCCTAAAAAAAGAAGAAAAAATAAAAAAATAAAAAATAAAAAAAGTCATTCAATAGCTTTTGCTCAATGGTGTTGCAGATTTTTTTTTTTTTTTTTTTTTTTACATCAATGACTTGAGATTTCTTTAAGTAATTTGAGATATTACTTGAGCAAAACACTCTTTCACACAATTTACTAATTTTATTATAAAATACAAAACATTTTTTTTTTATAAGTCTTTTTGCATTTGAGGAGAATTAGTTATAATAGATGGTAAATAATGAGGAAAATGATTTGGCAATAAAAAGTCATTGATAGCTTATTGCATTGTGAATGCTTTTTCGTAAAATTAACTAGTTATAATGCCCGCGCACACGCGGGCTTTTTTCTAAATTTTTTAATAATGTATTTTTATTTATTAAAAAACAAATAGATTAATTTTTGTTTTTCTTTTTATTATAGTTAATTTTGATTTATAATTAAAAAAATTTAATTATTTTTTATGCACGTGTTGAAAGTTCATATATGGTATTTTCATAGACAGTGTCATCTTTAAGTACAAATTTATCGATAATTTATACAATTCACTTGTCATGTATACCATAAGTTCATCAATATCACCTATAACATGCGGATCCTAACTCATAAGCTTAATAAAACTCCTTACAAACGATGGCAATGCCAACCGAACATTACACTCACTGCAATGTTAAGGGCTCATCTTAGGTTCTTTAATTTTCTTATTCATTATCTAATGTTGACATACTAACAAATTTCTTAAAAGAATTGTTAATATTCAACTTTTGATTAATTCATTACGTCATATCAAACAAAAATATCTTATGTTACAAAGTACACTACTCGACCAAGCTACCTAAAGAATTAGGGCCCGTTTGGTTTATAGATGGGTTTAGATTAGAATTTGGATTTAAATGTAAAGTTGTAGATTAGGATTTGGATTTGGATTTGAGGTAGAAGAGAGAAAATAATATTTAATTAAATATTATATATTTATATATAAATTAAATGCTATTTATATAAAAGAAAAATATGAAGAAATTAATGTGACAAGTTTGTTTATTATTTTATATCACAAATTAATAGAAAGGGACAAACATATAGACGAAAAAGACAAAAATGGGACCAACTTTTGTCAGTAAAGTATATAACTTACCCAACTTTTAGAGTATGCCTGAATATTCTGACTTAATGCCTAACCCAAATTTTATAAAGTCAAAACAAACACTTTATTTTAGTCTTTTAACCCAAACCCCCAGGCCCCATGCAACCCCACAAACCAAACGGGCCCTTATTGTTTTTATATGTTATTAAAAAAAAAAGTGAAATAAATATCAGTTTGGAAAGAATATTCAAACATATAAAAATATTCAAACATCATTACCACTAAAAAGATCATCCTCATTACCACTAAAAATATTCAAACACAGCCAAAATCTGGTAGCAACAAATGCTTCCAATTGGTATCTTGAAAATAAAAGGCTTCCCACCAACTGAACCCAACTAAACTCACCTTTTGAGTTTCTTCGGCACACCCTAATCTATCGAAGCACTTCAATTGAACCTCCTTGAAAAGCTTTTAAAAATATGCGGCCTTCTTACCAAATGCTTTGTCATTCCTGTTTTTACCAAACAATTTCTTGCCACAAATCCTTTGAAAGCTTGTCATGCAACTTGAGGCCTTCAAACTCAAGCAACTCCTCATGTATACACCCGAACAAGACCCATCCCCACCATGAGAACACTTTTCCCACACCTTGAATGGCTCCGAACATAATAGTAAAGTATGAACAACATATTCTAATCCTCATGTATGCAACTCAATGCCCCGTTTTTCTAATTACCCCTTACTGGTAGCCTATTTTCTCTCGATCAACACTATCAAAGAACCTGCCATTATCATCCAAATGTGATCGCCAATGCAATATTTACATGACACAAAATCAACTTTTACGCTAACTACTCTCCCCTAATTGTGCCTCTCGCCTCCCTCAACAATCTTCAATCATTCCCCACTATCAACAACCATAACACTTTTATTTCTTTCCATTTGGGGAAGTCGATGAAATCTATTACATAAACAAATTTACGCTTAAGTCATAGATTTAACCAAGCTTAGATTCCTTGTCTAGTGGAAAAGGAAATTTAAACCTATTTAGTCATAAATAGGTCGATGCAGATCACGTGTTCTCCAACGGGTTAAACAGGTAAAGTCAAGAACCTTAAGTAAAAGAAACAGGTTTAAAAGGTTCAAGGTACATTTGTACTAACTAAAATGTACAAAATACTCAAAATTTACCTTACCAACAGTAGTAAGAAGAGCATCCAATTGAGTTAAAACGTGAATATTCGCGATCTTTGACACCTCACCTCCAACATTTACTAAAGTCCATAACAATCATTATCAGTCATCGCATTATCTACAACTCCTTACAACTGAAAGGTAAATATAGAAAGATAAATACCTTATTCGTTGGAAGCAATCTATATTCGTTGGAGGCAATCTATATTCAAATCTTTCATCTTTAGTAAAGGAATTAATCGAGACTCGTGAAAGTAACTCCAGGCTTGACTTTCACTAACGGAAATTCAGAAAATTGTACACTTGCAAATGGAAAAACAATTGCAGGAAACAGGCATTCGTATTCGCTGACACTTTTCCTATGATCACAAGGATAAACACCTTGACAACCAAAGAAAAACTGCTAAAGATCTACCACATATTTTTCTAAACCTGCAAATCATTTGAGTTGACATGGATGATGGATGCACTAAGCACCTGTGTCAAAATCTCATATGATTATACAAATATTGTATTTAGAATGATAAAATTCAAAACTTTTATCTAGCTTAAATTAATATACTTCAACCTCTGAAAACAAACTTGTTCTTATGTTATATATACACATACCAAATGTTCTCAACAACAATAAATGTGTTATGATCAGCATAGTTTATAAGTAGTAAAAAAAAAAAAAACTCTATGATCCTTATCATATTCGCATAATAAAATAATAATGAATATTATTACAACATCTAAGGCAGCCCCTAGCTTGTATCAAACAAGCTCAATATATTAACAAATGTAAAAACACAAACCTCCAAATTGAAAGAACTTTTAACCACAACAATCAATAAATCTTCAATTAACTGCAAAACAACCAACGGATATACAAATCGAATTCGAATTTATCAGTTAACTGGAATAAAAAATAACACTAAGCAAATCGAATTAGCAGATTAATTAACTGAAAAAGAAAAAAAAAATAGAAAATCGAATTAGAGTTTATATTGATTCGAGTATTACGTATTTTTTTTGATGCAAATGTGAATTATATTAATACCAAACGCTTAACATTCGAGTATTACGTTGTTAAAACTGAATAAACACATTTGATAATTGGAAGGAAAAATCTTACCATGATTGTTGAATTTATTCAGATAACACAAAATCGATTAAAAAGATAGAGGGAATGAAGCTTCGAGTGTAGATGTGTACTTGTGTAGGGTTATGTGTTTCGAGAGAAAGTGGGTATATGGTTTTTTTCTTTTCTTTGTGGTATGTGTTAATGCCGCTTTTTTTTCTTTTTTTTCTTTTTAATCTTTAGTCCATAAGTATCAATAAATAGCCACCAAGTACATGTGTATTTGTTTACTTTTTGTTGCATCATAATTGAAAAACGAATTTTTATATATTTTTGCCAAATTATACTATCTATATAAAACCCAGGCGCTATAGGCCAAAATTTGTGTACAGTACTTCATTACGCAAAACAAACGGGGGAATTTGTGGCTTCCCTTTAACGTCATACACAACGGTACTGTGACACTATTGATAGTGGCCCATGTGTCTACCACCGATTGGCTAAAAGGATCTCTTCCCGTTCCGTTTATCAGCTGCAACCCTGTAAGACAACTGTAGTTGTCACTGTTACACCCCGTTATACGGGTGTAATGATCCCGTTATTAACCTTGATACCCCAATAAAGTACCAACTCCATTTTCCAGATGCTTCACCTCAGTCCGAAAAAAACACACACACACTGGATTCATATACAATTGTTCTAGAAATCCAAATCCAACTAAAATCAACAAATACCATCTGATAATATGTAAGTTTCTTTGCTTTTTTTATTTTATTTTTATTTTTTTGCTTTCCAACTTCATTTAAATTTGGGGATCTGATAATTTTGTGGCTAATAATTTTATGAAACGTCATCAAAATTAGGGTTTTATTTCGATAAGATAATTTTTAAAATTGTTCTAATTAATCGTGATAAAAAAATATTCCTTTATTTTGATAACATATTTTTTTTTTTGATTAATCAGTCAGGCACACTGCCAATCAAAACCCTAGAAAGAATCTCATCTGGGTTTTTGTTAGTTATGGTGTATTGAGCAGCTGTTTAAACTATTGAATTGGGTTTTTTGTTTTCAGATTTTACTAGCGATTTGGGTTCTTTAAGCGGTTACCGATACATGGATTTGGGGTCTAAATTGCAGTGGTAGTGTGTTGTTAATGTTCTTGCCTATGATCCATGGTATACACTTCTTCTTTTCCACCTTTCTATTCATTTACAATTAGTGAGCTAAATTTTTTTGTTACTTGAGGAAGAGTGGCAGTGAGATTGATGGTTAAAAAAAAAAAGACCAAACTTGCCTGTTGTTTTCTTGCATACCAAATGTTTGAGGAAATGTAAGTAAAAAATTAACTACAAAAAGGGCCTAATTGTCTTATGTTTTATGCAGACAAAGAAAAGGCTGCTACTGTGCAGATAGATCCAATCATCAACGAGAAAAAGGGCTTATGTACTGGAGATTAGAAGGGTGTTCACACAATCCCGGTATCTTTTTAAATGTCACCTTTAGATGTTGTTTTTAAACACCATAGTATGTACAATTGTATAATGCCATTACTTACCATCTGATGAAAAGTATGTATGTCGTTTGAATGCAGAACATGAGACTAAGCTTAGAGTGATGTAGTTGAAGTTGAATTGATACCGACGGGATCACAGTAGGTCGACAATTCGCATTTTACAAGTATCAGGATACATGCGAAACATGTTTCTGACTGTGAAGAGAATATGAATGTGCAATTACTTTAGAGTTACCAGGTACAAATAGGTACACTTGGATTATGTTAAAGGATCTAACCAAAAAAGAATTACTTTTAGAATGTTATTTGTTGTAACTCTCACTAAATCAAGATTATAATATGTATTCAACAAAGGATTAGTATGTTAAAATATGTTTGATGAAAATAGGTTGATCGAGATGAGGTTAATGCTTTAGTACAAATGATGACATGGAAAACAAAAATAGGAGGGAAACAAACCAATCCTATCTTTGGAAAAAGGGTACAAAGCAGGAGAGACGAAAGTAGGCGACGGTTTCCCGACTGCCAAAAAGGTACTTACAATTGAAACCGGTTGAAGTTTATGCACAAAGAGCAAACAATACATGGACATTTACGTATGTAAAAAATCACCGTAAAGTTTTAACAGACAATTAGCAGTTTTCTAATGGCATATATGTAAGCATGAACTGCGTATATGACCTTTTGTTGCATCTCTGTCTATAGAGCCTGTTATAAGTGTACAACAGGCTGTTCGGGCCTCCTAAGGTAGTTCCAAATCCCACCATCTCAGTTAGATAATTGGTTTGATAGGTAATTGCTTTATTAGGTAATGGTTGACGTTTCTGTGAGCTCCATTGGAAAAGAAGAAAAGGTAAATATATCATGTTTTGTGTTCCATCTTGGGCTGCAGTTATCATATAGTGATGGGATGTGTATGCTTCTAAATAAAAATTTTTAAGTCCTATGCAAGTCTTAGGTTTGTGAACTGCTAACAATTTTTACCATGGGGGATAATTGTGCTACGTTGAGTAACTACTATAAACATTTGTGCTTTTTTAGTACTGAGATAGAGAACGTGCATATTTTTACTTCTTAAAATGGTTTGTCAAACATTGTCTTATGTTTATTTGTGTTATGCATATGTAATGATGAACCTTTAAACGCATTTCCAAACACCCTTTAAGACTTTGAGTTCACACTTTTCAGGATGCCTAATATTTAGTTTAGGCTGCTATATATGCCATCTGCGAAAGAGCATTTTAGGGCTCAAAAGCATCATGTAAAAAAGCTGTTTGCAATATGTTTGTTGGTAACGTTATCAACTGACCGGATTGCCAGTCTGTTGCCCACTAATATCTAGAATATGAGGTGGGTATTTATTCTGATACACCTTTTTTTCTCTCTCAAATAAGTATATGAATTGTTTTCATCTTCTACACATTCCATTTTTTAAGAGGAGTTATGGTGTTCTGTTTTGGTAGAAACCTGATGCGAAAATGACTGAAGCTTTAAATCCGATTTCAATGGTTAGGTTTGATCCAACCATCTTTGGATTATGTTCCTCACTGGTACGTTATCTGATCCTACAAACCTACAAGTATGTCCTGGCTACAATTCCTCTAAGGTCCAACCTTTTTGTATAGGTATCTTTTACTACAAACTGGAGACACATTACTTGCATCATTGGACTCAAATCAACTCGCTTTCGCATTTTCACTTTTGGAAAACTCTATCAACCCTGACGCAATTGAGGTGAATATATTTTTTTATTAATTTATGTATATAGTTAATATCTTAAGGAAGATTATGAAAATTATGCGAGAAACACTTTTGGCAAGTCAGTTGTGTACCTACTCCAGTACATCATTCATATATAAAAAATACTCACATTATTTGGAACATATTTAATCTGTATTGAAAAGGTTTTCATGCAGTTAATTCTGCAACACCACCTAAGAAGAATTTGTATGCTCTTAAAGAGGAATCCCATCTTGCAAATAATACTTTTTTTTTTTTTTTTTTTTTTTTTTTTTTTAAATTATAGGAACAGAGGCAACAGTCAACAAAAGTAGACCGCTTTTAGCTAATACAACTAACATTAGTAAGTAGTAACACCTTTAAATGATATTCTGAATTTTCTATTAGCCTTTTCACAACTGTGGCTACGCCACATATTCCAACTTTAGGATAAATGTGAAACTTATAGTTAAACATTTTTATAAAATAATCGGAGTGACTGAATGTTATATTTGTAGTTGGTATAATTTTTAATAACACACATTTTTGCTTTTGCTTCATGTTATAACAGATGTGAAAAAAAGGTGAACAGATGATGGGGTTGAAGGTGGATTAACGACAATTATGTTATGATTATACTTGGTGACATCTCTCTTATGAAGGTGCTACAATACACTATCAAACCACTTTGTAATTTTCTACAAAATATGTCATACACTTTATTCATTCCTGACATACACTAACAAACCAATTTGTTAGAAAGGATTTGATCTTTTCTTTACTCCTTAAATAACTTCGTATCAGTATATTCTATTTCGACCTCATATATCAAGCGCTCCCGCGGCAACGCGCGGGTTTCCCAGCTCGTTAGGATATATTTAGCTTTATTTAAATTTAAATCTTTTTAAAATATAATAACAATAATTCAATTATTACCAAATAAGGAATGATTTGATTTTTTTGAAATGAAAAAGTGCTCACTAGAGGTTTTGTTGTATTATATAAAAGATTTGTTGCAATGACTTTCGTTTTAACATACAACTGCTTTTTTTTTTGGTTTAATTTAGTCATGATAGAGCTGCTTGTCTTACTCATTAGTGACCACAAATTCTTGGTATTTTAGTATCCATATCTTTTATATAATAAAAGAATTACATCATTTCGGAATGTTTTTGCAAATCTCTTCTCAATAAAAAAAAATAGACCAATAAAAGAGCTCGATTTTGTCACGTAAGCAAAATTGAGCAATATGATTGGTCAATAGAAAGTCAAAATTAAATTGATTTTGGTCAAACTTAATAAATTTGGTGGAGAAATTTGGTTAAAAAAAATTTCATAAAAATATAGGTGTCAAATTTATGAAAACAAAAACTTACAAAAAAGAGGGGGTAATTAATAAAACTTTGTGGTTGAATTTTAAATAAATTATATAGAGCTAAGTGTAAAATTACAAGTTTTCATATTTTTTAATAACTTTAGAAAGAAAAAAAAAACAAATAACCCCTTACACTTTATACCTCTTATACTTTATAATATTAACTTTGTTTAAAATTACATGAGTATTAGTATTAGTTTTTAGACTTTCATCCATTAAAATTACAGAATTTGGTAAATATGCGAATTAGATTTAATACACGTTAAATATTTTTTAAACTAATGTTAGTTTTCGACTTTTTAAAAATATTTTTTTAAATAAGGACTCATGTTATTTTATTTAAAAGTTTAATTTATGCGTACACGGGTTTGAATATTTAATACGGCTAAATTATTAGTAACGGGAATATAAATATCAAATGGTAAGCACGAGTTAGTGTGATATGAAAATAAATATACGTGATTCAACTTATAACAACGACTCAAGAAATTGTTATTTGAAATTTATATATGGATATCCATAAAAATATTTTAAAAACTTTATGGAGCATAATTTAACTTTATCAACGTTTATTATGTGCTACTAAACTTGCACATTTTGTACAACATGATATCAATAGTTAAAGTTAAACAACAACATCAACCTCAACCTAAACATGTCTGTTAGTTAAAAACGTTATATAAAGCTAATTATTAAAAAAAATGGGTTAGATAGTCATTATTTAATGAAGGTGTTCTCCTTAAATTATAAAAAAAAAAATGCATGCATCACAATCCTTATTTGATAACAATCACCTTTTAAATCAAAAAAAGAAAAACTACGTGGGTGATAACCTAACTTTATTAATTGGCGTGATGTTTCATTAAAAAAAAAAAAAAAAAAAAAAAAAACGTAATAGTTGACTGTTGTAAAGGAATTAAAAGTATGTACATGAGAATTATTAAGCAAGTAAATATAGTTTTTAATCAGGTTATTACGTTACTATACTGCGATAATGTTATTGAGTTGGTAATCACGGATGTGAGATACAACCATTCTACTATACTTATGATTTATGTGTTGACCTCTTTTTGCTTCTGAATAGAATCCATAAGAGACCTCAACAGAACTTTGACTTATGCTTTATCTAGCTGATAGTTTTTAGTAACATTTTTTATGGTTTAACTTTTTTTTTAATATATACACACCAACTTTTAGTAACTTTTTTTAATGTTTTATTGAAAACTTCTATACCTAATATTTGTGTTTTTACTATAAACATAATAAGCTATGATAGAATTAGTTGTGAGTTTATGGGGTTTTTTTATTAAGCTTCTCAAAAAAGCTTAAAGCTTTATAATAAACTTATTGTGTTATAGTAATTGAATAAGTCAATAAGTATAACCAAACACCCTTTTAGTTCTAATCTGAAGTTTTCTTATGTGATGTTAGGACTAACTTTGTTGTTATCCTCACTATAATGCAACATGTTAGTGGTGTTTGCAGTTTTATGATCTTATCGCACACACTAAAATGCAAAGCAATTTGTTGTGTGCATTTTTTAGAGGAGGATTAAGTATCAATACATGATTGTCGTGGAAGAATTATCTACGCCTGCTCAAGGTATGAATGTATAATTAAGTTGAGTTGCTAATTTAGATAATATATGAATGTATTTTAATGTACCAAAGATATGTTTTAGTGCCTATATGAGAAATTTTATGGTAGGATTCTTAGCAGGTGTCTTTGAATGAGTTAATGAAACTTAGCAGGTGTTTGTTGTCATTGATAACACTATGGGTGTCAACTACGGTCTAAAATATGGGTGTCTTTTACCATGATGATTTATGCTAATTGTGAAGAAAGTTGCACTAAAGTGAAAGGTCGGTAAGGATTCAAACAATCCTAAAAGACTTGCGAATGTACTCTTTGCCATTTTTTTCATGCATTTATAATTTACTTATGCAAGTAATAATAATTTCCTTATATAGTTCGGTCTCACAGAAAAATTATTCTTATACCTTATACATAAACGTATTCTACCATTACATCTTTTTTTGTTTCTCTTTATGTAATAAAGAACCTATAGTATAAACATCTATGATAATTTTGTAATTTTATGATCAAACATGAGAAGTAAATAGCACAAACTTATGAAAATACAAATTTTCAAACAAAAATGTACATTGGTAAACATGGTATGATGGTTATTCATAATTAAGGAAATGAATTAATCTTCAAAACTATCTAAATATGCTATATATTTTAACGAAAATGTAAGTAAAAGAAATATGACAATTACAAAACGCATCGTAAATTGATATCACGGGTTAGCAAAACTAAAAGCATATATCACTAACATCTTATGCAAGTCCAGTATCGTCACGTGATTTTGCTTGAATAATAAAATATTACTTTTAATCCAAAAGCATTCTGCTAAAATAATAAGTAGATTATAACATATATACATGTGGTTTTTTATTTTTAGTCCACAAAGTAAAACTATTTGAAAGATGTTAAGTGATTCATTTCTTAATCGATAATAATATATAATCAAAAAGATATTTTAAAAACCCTGTGCGTGCACAGGTATTATAACTAGTTAGTAAAGTAGAGGGTTTAATATGTATTTATTAGCATAGGACGAATATAGTCGGTTAAGACTTTCTTTAGTCAAATAGGATAGCTTTAGGATAACAGCTTGTGAATCGGTTTCCAAGTTGTTTTTGGAGTCGGTTGTTCTCCCCCTCATTATCTATAAATAGAGATGAGGGGGTGAGGGATTATGTACCATTTTATTTTCCATCGTTCTCAATATACAAATCGTTTGAGAACAAGATTACGTGTCATTTACTTTACAGTCATGATAACTTTTGTGTATGTGTCGAGTTCGTCACAAGGTCGTATATTCCGCATTCTATTATCCAGGTTTGTTAGTTGAGTTTTTCGAACAAGTGGCATCAGAGCCAGGTTCGAGGGCGTTTGGTTTCTAGGTCGACTTTTGTGAGGCTAGTTTCTTGCAATCAAGATTTCGGGTAGCAGAAGGTTCGGTTTTGAGGGTTCTTTCAAAACTGTTATCGACACAAGGGTTTGCTTTGAGGTTTGGTTTAAGTCTCAAAAGGTGTCAGGTTTGCTGGAAATTTGAATTGCAAGGAGTTTTGTTGTTTTTCAGTTTATTGGACAGCAAAGACACAAGAACTTCAAGCAAAGGTGGATCCTGTTTTTGTGGTTCTTTCGAACAGAAGATCGGCACAAGGTTTCTTTGGGATTTTCGGTTTTGATGTCTCGAAAGGTGTCGAGGTTGCTTGTTCTACACAAAGTTTCGACTGAAAAAGGGTCTTGAAGCCTCGGTTTTTTGTCCAGGTACTTGCGACAAGGAAAGGCTTCAAGAGGGTCTTTTGGTGTTCATTTTTTTGGAAGGAACAGAAGGTGTTTCTGTTTGGGCTACCAGGTTCAAAGACAAAAGGTTTCTTAAAATTTTGACTTGTCAAGGATTATCGACACGGGTTAAAGAAAGCTTAAGGGTTTGTTGATTTTCGGTTTAGAAGATCGACGGGTTGCTGATGTGTTTGGGTTTGTCGGGTTTTTCGACAAAGAACATAATCAGGTTTTCTTGATTTTCGTTTTGAAGATTAAGGTTCAAGCAGCAAGGTTTTCGAACAAGGATTTTCTTGTATTGAAGTCGACACATGTTCTTGAGGTTTATGGATTCATTGAAGCTTCAAAGGTGTCGTGATTGCTGGAGTTTGTAATCGACAGAAGGTTTCGATTATTCAGTTATTACTTCAAAGGTTTCTTGGTGGTATATAAGTCCAAAGTTATTTAAACTTTGAAGGGGTTTCACGTGAAGAATTATTTTTGTACATGCACGTGAGGTGTCAACTAGCTTGCTTGTTTACATGCACGGGAAAGATTGTACTAAATAGTTTTTGTTACTTTTAAGCTTCAATTTATTTTAATTGAGGTATTCGACAAAAGGCTTGATGTTTTTAAGGTTTTTCTTGTTGTGTTACTAACAAATTTGAGTTGCAAGTTTGGTTTTAGCAAGGAAAGTCGACAAGGGTTTCAATTACACACGGGGTACTTTGTTTAGTTCGGTGTTGTGAGGTTTAAATCAAAAGGTTATCAGAATAAACAAAGGGATAAAGAATAATGACGGGTAGCAAGTTTGACATCGAGAAATTCGATGGAAAGAATGACTTCGGCCTGTGGCACATAAGGATGAAAGCTTTGCTGGAGCAACAGGGATTAGCTGCGGCATTGGAGGAATTACCTGCAGCTACGATAGCGGCATATGATAACGTCATTCAGAAAAAAGCTTACAGTGCATTGATCTTGTGTTTGAGTGATCGGGTCCTACGGGAGATCACCAAGAAGACGACTGCAACGGGGATTTGGAAAAAGTTAGAGACTTTATACATGACAAAGTCTTTAGCTAATCTTTTGTACTTGAAGAAGAATTTATATACTTTTCACATGCATCCGGGTAAGAGTCAGTCTGAACATATTGATGACTTTCATAAGCTGATAGGTGACTTAGCGGCTATAGATACTGCTATATTGGATGAAGATCAGGCATTATTACTACTCACATCTTTACCATCGTCTTACGGTAATTTCGTGGATACTTTGCTATATGGTCGGAATACTTTGAAGCTAGAAGACGTGGTCGTGACACTTCATTCTAGGGAACTTCAAAAGATGACGGAAGCTAAGGTTGATAGTGGTAAAGGGTTGTTTGTGAGGGGGGAAATCTGATCAAAGTGATATGCAGCAGGGTAAAGGTAGTGTGTGGTCAAAGTCACAAGGAAGAAGCAGACTCAAGTGTTATATATGTCAGTCCGAGGATCATTTGAAGAGGGATTGTCCCAGGTATAATCACAAGAAATCTCAAGGTTTTGCCCGGAATGAAGATCAGGTATCCGGTTCTGGATCTGATGGGTATGAAAATGCTGATGTTATGATGGCTATGAGTGTTTAACAACTGTTGAACTGGATCATGGATTCAGGGGGCTCATACCATATGACATACAAGAGAGATTACTTGTTTGATTTTGAGGCGTATGACGGTGGTAATGTACTGCTAGGTGATGGCAGGGAATACCGTGTACATGGGACGGGTAAGGTTTAAGTACAGATGAGGGATGGGTCAAGTTTCATTTTGGACAACGTCATGTATGTTCTGGAATTAAGGCGAAACTTGATATCGTTGGGTACTCTTAAAAAAGAGGGTTTTACCGTAAAGATGCAGTCGGGCAAGATCAAGGTTATAAAGGGTTCACTGGTGGTTTTATCAGGAACAAGGAAGGCTAATTGCGTATATACTCTGGACGGTCAGGCAGTGACCGGGAAGACACTGAAGGGTAGGAAGCAGTTAGGAGAATCTCAGACTGGGAGGAAGATCAAGACAGGCAATGTTCTTGATTCTTGTAATCAAAGGTCTACACAACAATGTATGAAGAGTGGGGTTGCCAAACATTTGGGTGTTGCAAGGATACATCAACAGAATGGGTTGGTTAAGAAGACGAATGTGACACTCTTAGCTAAGGTACGTTGTTTTCTGATTCAGTCTGTTCTGTCCAAGGTTTTTTGGGCAGAGGATACAACCGGGTCTACATATCTAGTGAATAGGTCACCATCATCAGCTATTGGATTCAAGACTCCTAACATATTAACAATGGACCCGACATTTCAGTCAACGGCAGACCGGACGGTGGTGGTTTATAGATGTGCATGCTTGATTGTGTCTCAGTTTGAGAGAAATGTTCATATGAACATTATAGCTCATGTTGATCAATGACAAAAATAATATATAAAGAGACAGTTTTAAAGAAAAATAGCCTACATACTTGTACATTATCATAATTTTTCGGGCTAATTATAATATATTCTAAAAACCATTAGGAACTAGGCCCACAGCAGGGTCATTAAGGAGTAGTTAACAACCTAATTCGACCTCCTATTGGTTCTTCGGGACAAGAGGCAAAAGCCTATTGGTTGAAGGAGTTAATTACATTGATTAGCTACAGTACTGATGAATAGTACTCCCCATTTCAGCACTGTTTTGCACTGTTTAGTACTGTACTGCACTGTGTAGATAATTGCAATCTCCACAACCTATCTCTACAACAAATACACCTCCATGAATCTTCCAGAAACCACTATCATCACTCTCTCTAATTTCTTATTACTTCATCTACAACATCAACTAAGATCCAACAGTCCAATCCCCTTTTTTCAGCTACACCCACGCAATCTACCCTTTCTTCATCATCTTCTCTCTAAAAAAAAATCCAGCCAACAAGGTAAATACGAAGCTAAAAGAAAAAGAACAAGTCCAGAAATTAAAACAACCACCACATCAACGCAAATAAAAGTTAACATAAACCCATCACCGTACATGACGAACACAACAAACTCATATCAACAACTCCATCTATCTTAATCCCTTCTCCATCATAGTTAACAAACAAACTATAACAACAATCATCTTTAAAATAAATCATCATAGATCGTTACAATCACCGATACTTGAAAAACTAATTTACAAGACCTCAGTTTCGTTTTCTTTTGTATCTATCGAGAGAATACAAGTACTTTAAAATCCTAGAATACAAGAAAACTAACACATCAAAGATCTCTTTTGAAGACTCAGCTTCACTCGATATCCGAACCAAAAAAAGGAAAAGAAATCAAACAACCCCTGTTTTCTTCTTTTCTTGAGTTCGTTCTATATATATATATATATATATATATATATATATATATATATATATATATATATATATATATATATATATATATATATATATATATATATATATATATATATATATATATATATATATACAACACGAAAAGAAATCATCATAGACACATATCAAAATCAATAACCAAAATAGATCTCAGTTCAACTCTTTATGTAATCAATTATTCATTCAAAGAACAACCCCACAAGAGCTTTATCATCCTAGATCTATATTGAAGCACATAACTTCTTTTTAATATCCGAATCTTATAAAGAAATAACCAAAGCCAATTGAGTCCAATCATTTCTTTCGTTCGATCAAAACAAAACAACAAGAAATAGTGTGTAGTACGAGTGCATGCTTGAAATCTGTAGATTTAGGGGAAAAAAAACTTTGGTATAAAGAAACAAAGAGGTAGCCGCAAATATAATGGACAAACTTAATATCAGATATTTTCCATGTCCAAGTAAAACTTATTTTAAGAGATGCTATGCTACGGAAAACAAAAGACTTTGAAAATTAAGTGAATAAAAGCAGTAGGTGCTTTGATTCGTATAGGTGTAGCAACAAAGAGGGTGTTTGCTAATGTAAAGATATAAGAAAACAAATGGACGATTTGAGATTTGATTTGGTGGTGGATGCTAGAAAAAAAGTTAAGTGACTGTGTTTATGTGTTTAAGGGTTTGCAAAAATAAGGGCAAACTGAGTTTTAGTAACATTTTTTATACCCGATTATTAGGGTATAGTATTATTAGGGAGTTGGGCTTTAGGATTGGGTTTGCGTTGGATTGGGTATTTCATTTGTAACATTGGGCTGGTACGGTTTATTGGGCTGTCAAAATTATTACAAACAACTTGATCTGTTGATGAGGCGAAAAATGAACCACTTTTAGGGGGTCATTTAAGCCCGGAATTGAATTTATTTGATCAAATATTGTCCTAAATCGTTCCTTTTTGTGATTTTAGGTACTTTGGGAGAGAAATCTGGAAAAAGAAGCAATTCGAACGTTTTTGGAGCATAAAAGTGAAGAAAACGCCAAAGTCTTAATTTTTCTTGTTGGGAACAGTAGGTGACGGCGTCAAGAGCAACACCCTGACGGCGTCAAGAGTAAATTGCATGACGGCCCAGTGCAAACGTGAAGGCGTCACAAGTAGAGCGTCAAGAGTAAAATGCGTGACGGCCTGGAAGACCCTAACACATGACGGCGTCAGATGTAGATCAAGGCAGTCCGAGAAGTATTTTGGAAGACCCTAACACATGACACCTATTTGGTCTTGACGCCGTCAGCCTCAATTTCCTATATATAGTTTTCTAATTTTCATTCATAAAAAAGAGAAGTTTGGAGAAACCCTAAGGCCGAACCTATTACGAATTTTACAGGTTTTTCAAGGGTTTTCAGCCCTTAAACCCTTTCATGTGTAATTGAGATAAGTGTTCTTCTAATTCAATCAATATGTCTATGTGTTGGTTGTCTATATCTTGTGCTTGTCTTAATTCCACCATGCTAGGCTAGATTTATCTTGTGTTTGCTTAGATCTAATGAAACCTAGATGTTGATTATGTGTTGATTACTTGTTTATGGTTGTATTGGATGAATGATTTCGATGTTAGGCTTAAGAAAACTGGCAGATCTCCAAATGGTAACATGCTTGAACGTCTTAGGAAACATGAACTGACGTGCACTAGGTTTTATTGGTTGTATTTAATGCATGAGTAAATTCTAATGATCCCATGTTAGGAGCTTCTTAGCCGGCTCGACATAGGAGTGAAGTAGGCACTCATAGGATTGGGGAATTAAGTGCGCCACCCCATGAATGGTATTAAGGAATACAATCCGTCATCCACACAACTATAACAAGTAATTAACGTGTAAAAGATATCTAGGGAGTAGTGAAATCTAAGTAAACACAATTTCTCCACTTATTGCTCACAACCGTAGTTAATTTAGTTTTATTTTCATTTCTAGTATTTTATTTTGATTGCATCTTTAGTATTGGGTTAGTTGACTAGAAACTAATTCCGCCCAAATCCTTCAAACCCGAGATTTTTACTTGCTTTCTAAAAAACATAAAAATACAAAAATAATCATCCTTCATCTCTAGAACTAGTATTTAGGTTTTCTAATCGTAGCGACACTATTCCTAGCTGAACGATCAATCCCCCGGTACTTGTCACTATACTATACTACAACGATCAGGTACACTGCCTGGTGGGGGTTGTAAGCTTCTCAAGATCCCTTGAGAGGTAAAGCCTGGTGCAATCCCTACGCATCAAGTTTTTGGCGCCGCTGCCGGGGAATAGTTATTGTCTAGGTTAGAATCTCTTTTTATTAGGTCTACTTGCTAGATTCCTTTCTAGTAAGGTTTTATTTTTATTTTTAGGTTTTCTTTAGTCTATCTTATTTCTTTGTGTTTTTGTTCGTAACTTTTCACCACCCGACATCATGGACGATGGGAACATCTTTGAACCCGTCATCCCACCACAACAAAACCCACCACTAGAACCTCTTAGGCCCCGAACCTTAGGAGAGTATTCCCGACCTAGCCACCAAGGCTACCGAAACACCATTGAACTCACCGGAGCCAATGTGACCCCCTTGCGATCTGACACCATCCGGTTGGTGCAAAGCGGATGTGCATTCAATGGACTTCGTTCCGAAGATCTAAACCAACATCTTAAGGACTTCCTTAAAATCGTAGACTCCATAGACCTAGATGTTGAAACTAGAGAGACAACCCGATTACGCCTATTCCAATTCTCTCTACGGCATCAAGCTAGTCAATGGCTTGAGCGTTTACCCGCGGGATCCATCACCACATGGGATTATCTCACCACTCGTTTCCTTGCTCAATTTTTCCCACCGGGGAGAACTACTAAGCTTAGAAATGACATCTTGATGTTCCAACAATGTCAAAATGAATCTTTTTATGAAGCATGGACTCGTTTCAAGGACTTACTCCAAAAAGTCCCTTATAATGGCATAGATCTTTGGCTCCAAGTCCAAATCTTTTATGACCATATCGATCTCTCCACGAGGCAAGCCATTGACCAATCGGCCAGTGGTAAGCTACGTGATCTAAGTGCGGAACAATCATGGGAACTCATAGAAGATCTTGCTCTCTATGACAACGAAAGTTGGAATGATCCCCGTGATTTGAACAAAATGGTGAAGGCAATATCTTTGCCTTCGAACAACTCTAGCACTTGTAGGATCATGGAACTTGAAGGTCGAGTCAAGTCTCTCATGAAATCTTACGAAGCTCAAAAACCTTCAAGCCAAGTAAGCAGAATCACTTCTATATGTGAATTATGTAATGGCCCTCACGAGACTCATAATTGCATGGAGCTTCCAAAACGTGCTTATAACGAATTCACATCGTCACACGTGGGTCGAGGTCCTCGAACTTCTGGCGAGGCCTATGAGGTATGGAAGGATAAACCTAATTTTAGAGGGTACCAAACGCGGAGCGTATCCTTCAATGACTCCTCACTACTCACTTGGTCCGAGCATTTTCCATCACAAGGCGTTCCTAGGCAAAGCTGTGAAGATGCTCTGCAAAAATTCATTATATCTCAAGAATTACAGCTCTCTACGCTCGAGGCTAAATTTAGACAACAGCAGGCTGATATGAATAACAAGATTTGTAATCTGTTAACTGCTATCAAAGAGCATGTTGTTAATAAACCTATTCACGTTGATGAGGTTAAGTCTGTTACCATCATGAGTCCACCAAACTCCCCTGTGAAAATAAAAAGTCCTAGTAAGCTATTCAAACATCTATCACCAAAAGGAAAAGAACGTGTCAACCCCTAGGACCAATCCATTTCGTAAACACCATCACCACGATATCTGCTTCTACACCTAACCTAACCCAACAACAAACTGAAAAAATTGGTCATACAGCTAAAGATGAGACCTCAAGGGTGGACCACGATTTGGCCAGAAGCCCTACCAACTCATCCAAGCAGTGCGCCGCGCAAGAATCTAGCAAATCGGATGAAGGGAAAGAGAGATCGGAAGAGCATACGAGAAATCCAGCCATTTTGGGTAAATCTATTTTAGAGGAGCCCGAGAGAAAAATGGAGGATGTTACCAGTGGGAATAGCAATGGGACTAATGTAAGCAACCCTAAAGTTTTTAAGATTTCCTGCACCATTAAGGAAAAGCTCTTAACTGATAGTCATATAGATCCTAGTTTCCCAGACAACATAATACCCCTTTCCCTATACCAAGAAGCCTTCCCAGAACGCATATTGTGCGAAAAAGTCGATAATGCAAGGGTAAGAAATATGTCAATTATGATTGGAGAACTTGTTTACAATATTGCCCTCACCGTGGTCTATGATGTGGACCCTCTCACCAATCGAACATTAACCAACCTTGTTCTTGGGAAACCATTTATCAATGAATCGGGAGTAATCCTTGATGAGAAGGATGGAAGTGCATTGTTTACCAATGGTGTTAAGAAGGTAATTTTTCGTAGGGGTACTGAGGAGGTATACGAGTATCGTCCTTCCCTTGAGGGGAATCTATATGGATCAAGGGATGGAGAATCGGGGAAGATAAGACAGCGTGATCCGAATAATCTCAAAATTCCCTGCATGATCGGTCATAAGTACTTCGATAACGTCTACATTAACGTATTCCTGCCGAAGAATTTTATGTCCCTATTCCATTATAACAATATCTGCAGATGGGGAATGGTTTACAAGGGAGAGAAAGTGGTTGGTAAGGATCATGAAATCCAGGTGTTTGTAGGAAATATGGCATTCACTATGGAATTCACGATTGTGGACAACATCGAAGACTATGTCGACCCTAGGTTATCGCAAGTCATTTTTGGAGCACCCTTTTGTGAAATCACTAATTTGATAGTTGATGACCAGAACGGAATCATGACCTTCGTTGATGGAATTAGGAGGGTTTCATACCAAACGCCGTACAAGAGAAGAGACCTTAAGGAAATCGATTGTGACGGGCTTGATAAGATAAGTTCCCAACTTATTTTGTGTGATGAAGATGTTCGGAGAGGGTGTAAGAACACTTCTGATTTATCATGTGGATTCTTTAAGGATGTTAGTAAGCTTGATTCTAAGTATCGAGAAGATGTCTTCGAGTTCGAAGACCCGAAGTACTTACACTATGAAAGCTATACTAGTTTAGAAGACGACCTAGAGAGTGAAACCAACGATGAGGTCACGTAGTAACCCATGACCTTGAGTCTAGCTACAAGACTCGTAAATAAAGAAAAGCGCTTCTTGGGAGGCAACCCATGCTTTGTGTGATTTTATTTTGTTTGTTTGTTATTTGCTTCCGTATGCATGCTTTATTTTTATTGTTGGTAGATCATGTTTCTCAATTAAATAATGGAAATACTTTACTTTGTTATTTTGGCTTAGTCTTAACTCCACCTAAAGGTATTTTTGCAAAAGATAAGTGTAAGGGGAAACCCCAAATATGTTTTTAAGAAACAACCCGATCATGATTCTCCACAATATTAAGTGAACATGTATATTCGTATTTGTTAGAGTCAAATGCTTGTATTGAGTCATAATGAAGTTTTGCAGGATTTTCCAGGAAGTAGAACCAAGTTTTTCCAGAAATTTTCTGGAAACTTAACATAATAATTTCTGCAGATCACTTCTTACGGCGTCACGAGATTACTCTTGACGGCGTCACGTGTAAAAATCTGGAAATTTTACCAGTTTTGTTTTTCTAACGGAGTTTTAAAGTTTTTGTGAATTATTAAGTTTTATAATCTCCAGGAAATCTGCAAACTTCATTCCACAAGCATTATATCTTATTTTGTTTTCTAGGAGTTAGTAACTTATATATATTGCCGCCGATTTTATGCGAGGTTGCCTTGTTTGTTTTCTCAGGATTTACAGGTTATGTATGACAAGAAGATGATTTATATTCTGGAAGGGAAGCTTTGATTGTTCATTTTCTTGGAGGAAGATCTAACCTGGCCACCTTATTATCCATACCGAGCGAATCAGGGGAGTATTTGATTTCATTCTTTTTACTTTTTCACTTTTACATTCTTTACTTGAACATTGGGGACAATGTTCATCCTAAGTGTAAGGGGATGGTAAAATGATGATACCTTACAAATACACTTTCGCTTGAGTTTGTTTGTTTAATGGTAGATGTGTAATAAAACTATGAGAAATACTTGTTAGTGCAATTTTAGCGCCAAATTTAAATTTTTTTACAACATTTAGGAGTGAAACTTTAGCCATAGCAAGCGTCTCATGGATAGGAGATTGTATGACTAGCACATAACCATATCATTCAGAAAAATTTTCCACATAAATATGTGAGGTTCGCCTTTAGATTTGATAGGAAAAACATTTACTATTAGTGCTTATGAGTGTACCGGTAGCATTTAGATTCTAGAACTTGCGTTAGTGATGCATCCCGAGACCGCTAGTGAGACTACATTCGTGTAGTAGGATTTACTACATGATAAGAGGCATTAGGATCACCCTTGTGTTAAACCCGTATCATAATTACTTGACCATTTATGTCATATTACTTGGCTAGTTAAGTCAACTAATTTTTCCCGCACCTTAGCGTTGTACTCATTTTTAGTACACGAAACCCGTAGTACACCCCTCCGAGCCTATCTTTTCATTTCTAACTTTAAGCATTTTACTTAAAGGAAGAATTTGTTACACCCCACTTAAATGTACAATCAAATCGCCTTAGCCTTCCGTGTATGCACTCATCTTTAGTGCATTATTGTTATTTGTTAAACCCTAAGTTAACTATCTAATTGATTACATGGTTGCTAAGTCGAGTCATATCCTTGTACATATTGTTTTGGGACGATTGGGACTCATGGGTAAAGTACTTATTTTATGGAGTAATGGGAAGAACATCATTTATTACCCCCATATGTACGTTAATCTTAAAAGTGCTGCAAGTGTTTTCATTTTTCTTAATTCGAGTCATTAGATTAGTTTATTGTAAAGTATGTAAAGATTCAAGTGTAAGGGGAATTTACATTCCCTATGATGTATTATTTTGGATGGTAGGGTAAGAGTGTATGCAAAAAAAAAAAAAAAAAAAAAATCAAGAAAAAAGAAAAAAAAATAGAAAAAAAAAAAAAAGAAAAAGAGAAAAAACATACGGACTACCATCCCGTTTCATTCTATGTTTATTTTATGTTTTTGTTATTTTTCATTTATTAGCTTAAGTTGAGTCTAGTCTTGGCTTAGCAACGCCATATTGTACATGTAATTAACCAAGATTGTTAACTCGCCACCAGTAAAAACTTCCTTTATCCAACAAAACGGTGTATTTCATATCCCTACACCTAACGTTACAACCCTTTAAAAGACCTCTTTGATAGTTTATCCTAGGTGCTTACGCCATGTGGTGGAGGTTTGATCCTTTCCCAAGCCTATGGTAATCTATTTTGCTATGACAAGTAGTGAGAGATATCTTCCGTTTCCATATTGTAATTTATACTTTATTACACCCGAGAGATGTGAGTATCTAAACACTATTTGTGAGGTGCTAGTATATGACCTCCGTGCTTGTCTTTGGTCTTTAGTGGAATGATTATTTGTTGTAATTACTTTTATATTAGTGTTAAATGACCCCTAACTTGTATTTTGACTAAAATAAAAGCGCATTTGCTTGAGGACAAGCAAATCTCAAGTGTAAGGGTATATGATGAGGCGAAAAATGAATCACTTTTAGGGGGTCATTTAAGCCCGGAATTGAATTTATTTGATCAAATATTGTCCTAAATCGTTCCTTTTGTGATTTTAGGTACTTTGGAAGAGAAATCTGGAAAAAGAAGCAATTCGAACGTTTTTGGAGCATAAAAGTGAAGAAAACTCCAAAGTCTTAATTTTCCTTGTTGGGAACAGTAGGTGACGGCGTCAAGAGCAACACCCTGACGGCGTCAAGAGTAAATTGCATGACGGCCCAGTGCAAACGTGAAGGCATCACAAGTAGAGCGTCAAGAGTAAAATGCGTGACGGCCTGGAAGACCCTAACACATGACGGCGTCAGATGTAGATCAAGGCAGTCCGAGAAGTATTTTGGCGGCGAGATGACGGCGTCACCTATTTGGTCTTGATGCCGTCAGCCTCAATTTCCTATATATAGTTTTCTAATTTTCATTCATAAAAAAAGAGAAGTTTGGAGAAACCCTAAGGCCGAACCTATTACGAATTTTACAGGTTTTACAAGGGTTTTCAGTCCTTGAACCCTTTCATGTGTAATTGAGATAAGTGTTCTTCTAATTCAATCAATATGTCTATATGTTGGTTGTCTATATCTTGTGCTTGTCTTAATTCCACCATGCTAGGCTAGATTTATCTTGTGTTTGCTTAGATCTAATAAAACCTAGATGTTGATTATGTGTTGATTACTTGTTTATGGTTGTATTGGATGAATGATTTCGATGTTAGGCTTAAGAAAACTGGCAGATCTCCAAATGGTAACATGCTTGAACGTCTTAGGAAACATGAACTGACGTGCACTAGGTTTTATTGGTTGTATTTAATGCATGAGTAAATTCTAATGATCCCATGTTAGGAGCTTCTTAGCCGGCTCGACATAGGAGTGAAGTAGGCACTCATAGGATTGGGGAATTAAGTGCGCCACCCCATGAATGGTATTAAAGAATACAATCCGTCATCTACGCAACTATAACAAGTAATTAACGTGTAAAAGATATATAGGGAGTAGTGAAATCTAAGTAAACACAATTTCTCCACTTATTGCCCACAACCTTAGTTAATTTAGTTTTATTTTCGTTTCTAGTATTTTATTTTGATTGCATCTTTAGTATTGGGTTAGTTGACTAGCAACTAATTCCGCCCAAATCCTTCAAACCCGAGGTTTTTACTTGCTTTCTAAAAAACATAAAAATACAAAAATAACCATCCCTCATCTCTAGAACTAGTATTTAGGTTTTCTTATCCTAGCGACACTATTCCTAGCTGAACAATCAATCCCCCGGTACTTGTCACTATATTATACTACAACGATCAGGTACACTGCCTGGTGAGGGTTGTAAGCTTCTCAAGATCCCTTGAGAGGTAAAGCCTGGTGCAATCTCTACGCATCATCTGTGTCGGATTTTCGTTTTGGCTTTTCTTATGTCCAAAAATTTGGTTAACTTTGGGATATAATTGATATATCCATGGGATTATTTTTAAGTATGGTTATTGAGGTGAATCAATGGTAAATTTTTTTGTCACGATTTTAATTTAGCTTCAACAATCCGAGATTGAGTATTATTTTAGGTTGGATTAAGCATTATAAATTACACACACCCAACATTATGCATGAATCATTTAGAAAAAGAGGAATAACAAAACATAAATATTATAAAACCGAAAAGACAACAACTCAAAACGACACTAAACGTACAAAAAATAACCAATAGTCAAAACTATTTCACACTCAAAATATACGACAAACCACTCCCGCGGCAACGCGCGGGCTATTCCACTCGTTCTATAAAAAAGCATTATAGTTGTCAAAAAATTATCTATAAAGCAATGAACTAAAAAAATAATAATAATTAAATACTATTTTAAAAATTAATGTTGACACTTTTGTCTTCATTTGAGTAATAAAGATAAAAAATATTCGGTGATGACCATTTTACCCTTAGATTTCTGAAAATTGCGTCCACCGTCACTAGGGTAAATTACATAAATGGTCTCTGTGGTTTAGCCAAAATTCCATCCGCAGTCCCTAATATATTCTTTTGGATCCATTACGTTTTTATACATTTTAGTCCGTTTTTATACGTTTTGACCTTTTTTTTATTCACTTTTGAATTTTTTTGTCACAACTGAATTTTTTTTATTGAAAATATTTTTATTAAAAAAAATTACGAAAAAAAAATCAAAATATATTCTTTCACATGTCCCGGAATATAATTTCTAAAATAAATTATTTCAGAAAAAAAATTGAAAAAAAATAGGAATTTCGATAAAAAAGAATTTCGAAAATAAAATTTTGGAAAAAAATATAGGGACGGTGGACGCAATTTTCTCCAATCGACATGGGCTTATTTATGTAATTTAGCCTAGGAACGGTAGATGTATTTTTCACAAACCTACATGGACCATTTATATAATTTGAAAGGTAAAATGGTCATGCTACTTACATAAAGACAAAAATGTCAATATTAGTGTTAGCAAGAGTACTTTCTTTAGTTCGCTACTATAAAAATGATTTTTTGACAACTATGAATTTTTTTTTTGAATTATCTCTAATTTTTCTTAACAAAGTGAGTCATATTCATTTGACCTTTGCCAAATGTGTTTATTTTGCTTTTTCAATAGTTGTAGTTGTTTTTGTTTTGAGATGCGTGTGACAATGTGGTTCTCCCCACACGTGTATATTTAACTGCATTAGTCGTACAATAATTGAGCAAGATAACTTATTATACTAACTCATTATACAATAGTGTGGGGGGTAACTGGTAGCAAATTAACAATTAGCAACATAGAAATAAAATTTTCTTTATGTTGAAATGTGAAATTTGATATCCATAAATTCATAAGTTGCTGTAAAATTTTTGGTAACTTTTCATTTGTCACACGTTATTATTTTTGGTTAGTCGTCGATCTTTTTCTTTTTGCCTGTAGTATTGTAGGGGATTCAATGCTTGAGATTATCGATTGTAATAAATTATATTGGGGCGTAACGTTTTAGTTGGTTAATTCTTTTAAGTGACTCTCTACCGTGTAACTACGTTGATACTCGTATTGTTTGTTGGGTTTTGCTAATCTCTGCCCACTGGGTAAAGGATTAAGCGCAATTAATGAAGAGAAAATTTATTTTTAAATCAAAAAGTGCATTTAATGAACATTTATTCATCTCTAAAGTTACCGTAAATAATTATTATTTTGATATTAATTAATTCAAACATTTATTATATATAGCTAATTCTTTGACCAGTGAACAAAGATTAGCAAAACCCTTGTTTATAAACGATAAAAAAGATAACATTATTATCGTCACCTCTCAATATATTTATTTCAAAGCTTTTAGATTTGCCAACACAATGCATTAATATTAACATTAAGCTGTTAATAACGATTCAAGTAGTTAATAACAATCTTTATGCAACACAATGCATGGCCTTAAATTTCCTAGTACGTACATAAATAATGCATCTCTTAGGCTTAGCACATCATTGCTTGCTTGTAAAAGAACAAGATGTTGATGACCTTTGCTAATTGTATATTTCGACACTTTATAGGAGGACGTAATTAAAGATCCATATTTTAGGGGTGATACTTACACTTCATCTTTTGATGCATGTATCACAATTTGTGCATTACAGTTTGTACCGTACAGTACTGTAATGCATAAATTGTAGTGCATGCATCAAAATATGTGGTGTAAGTATCAATTCTCATATTTTATAGGTCAACACAAATAGAGATCCGTATTTTATGGGTCAACGTTTGTGCATGTAGAGTCAAGAATAACGACTGAACCACACGAGTGGTCTACCGATAAAAAGCTTATGACTATCTCTCTGTATGTTTGGCAAAATTAATTGTTGCTGAAACTGTCGATAGTGCTGGAGATGGAGATTATAAAAAGAGATAATTATTATAAGCTACATAAAGTAACATTTGGTTTTCAGAAATTACAGGAGTTTTTTTTTTTTTTTTTTTTTTTTTTTTTTTTTTTTTTTAATCTCTTATTAGTTTTGTCTGAAAAAAATATTATTTTTCAATTAGCTTATTTTTTAAAAAAATAAACAAAATATTTCTATAATCTCATGTGCCAAACATGCCAATATTTTAATTAATTTAATTTATGCTAAATGCAAACAATTATTACGTGATCATGCCAACCTTCTAAAAAAAAGTTTTACAGCATGCATGTCTATGTGACGTTGAACTCAAATCTTACATAAATAAAAAAAGCATTAAATAACTTTAATGTCTTAATTAACTAGACAAATATATAAACATCATGTATTTATATAATATATTTCTAATAGAGTAGTTGTGAAATCGTTATATCATTCGATAACTTAAAAGAGATTATAAATTAACAGACTTTGTAGCTGGACATCAGTTAATTAAATCCACTATTTCATTTTGACTTTCGAGATCAAGCAAGCTTTCAACACTCATCTAAGCACATTTGAATTCTGTAAAAAAAAATGACTTATAACTATGTAATAAGTGATCTTCCAATATACAAAGCTGCATTACTCGATGATTGGGACTCCGTTAGTCGAATATTCGAACAAGAGCCAGACTTAATGACCAAGCAGATCACTTATTGGTAGGAGACTCCATTGATCATAGCCGTGGGTACAAATAGATCCCATAGTTTAGTTGAGAAGCTTGTGGAACGTATTGTTGAGGTTGCACCCGATAAGTTGTTTGTAGCGAGTTATGGTGGAAATAACCCATTACATTATGCTGCAAAAGTTGGGAATACAAGGGCTGCACGGCTTTTGGTGGAGAAGAACTCGAGTATGACTCAAGTTCCAAATCCATATGGTAATACTCCGATTAAATTGGCTGCTTGGCATGGCAACATGTAGAAAAACATGACCTTCTTAAGAATAACGACTGAACCACACAAAAAATAATATAAAGAACTCTTTTATAACCAGGGACAAAACCTGGAACCAGCAGCCTGCTCTCAGGCAGGTAGAGAAATGAAACATTACAACCTGATTTCAATCAGGAAGCAAAAACCAAAAACAGCTTTAGAATCAAAAAGGACTGAGCCAAAGTACCACGCTGATTTCAATCAGCAATGACCATCACAGCTGCAAATGACATAATCAACAAGAAATACGTACAACCTGATCTCAAGCAGGTGTACAACCAACATCCCAATCTGAATAAATCAGACAACCATGGGTAAATGAAAACTGATATAAATCAGCAGCAAAAATAACAACAACCTCCTCTCAAGCAGGTTGATACAGGAACATGTTAAGCCTGATCTCAAGCAGGCCAGAAATATGAAACGCTTAAACCCGATCTCAAGCAGGTAAGCAAAAGAGAAAGGAGAAGACTCCAATCTTTAAAACCAATAATATTAATCGAGTTGTTACTCAGGAGGGACCAAATCTGTTCTCAAACAGATTGATCAAACATTTGATCTCAAACAAGAGTATGAGACCGATAACCATAAGCAACCAACCAAGTGAAAAACACTTCCATGAGCAGATTTAGCTGCAATTTTAATTGCAGCCTTTCTACCAAAGGTTTGACTGGTATAAAAGTTCCCAGTCAAATATCATGAAAAGCAAAAGCTTTAAAGCCCAAAACATCCAGATGTTGCAAAGGCTATAATCAGCCTCTGTAGATAACTTTGAACCAATTAACAATAGCCAGAACAACCATAATCATACTTGATTTCAATCAAGCAAAAGAATGCCACTGAACCAACAACTTGAAACAACTGTTCTCAAACAGTTTTGTGTAAACCAACATCAACCCAACAGATTTTTCTCAAGCAACCACACTTCTTGAATGTCAACCAATCCTCCCTTCAATCTTGGAGTTTTTGAGAAAATTTGTTTTGAACAACATAACTAGATGACTAAAAAAAACTTGTTTTGAACAACAGAAATTTTTGAGAAAATTTAACTCCAAGATTGAAATAATAACACACTTGAGCGGTGACACCACATTCTTGAAAAACTGACAATACAAGTCATATGAGAAACTCATATACCCATAATGAAGACCAACCACCTTCAATATTGAGAGTGATGAAAGAAAGCAGCTCACACAAGAGACTGCAAAAGATTGAACTCCAGAGTCAATCAAAACAAGATACAACCAGATTCCACAACTGGATGTTTAACAACAATATACCAATCAGGCAAACCAACAAAGGAGTCATGTGAGAATGAATCACAAGAACATCTCAGATAGCTGCGATGTTGAGTAGTCATACCATCACCATATAAGAACACTAGCCAACTCTTTTAAGAGTGAGGCATCAATAACTTGTACACAAGAAACTGATCAATTTCAGTTTATACAATAACCAGTCCAACAAAGAACTAGACAAAGGATCCAACAACATGAAACAATATCCATGTTGACAACTGAGTAGAAATATACTCAGAAATATAGCTTTGGATCAGACAAGACAAGATTGAACTCCAACTTGAGTCAATCAATACAAGGGTAAGCACAATCCTGAGCACTCAGGGTGTTACCAATAATACACCAAGCTGATGCTATGATCAGACTTGGAAGAACCATCCAAGAACACAAGCCATCTCTTTTAAGATGCAGGCTGTGAGAAAATAGTGTGGGTTAATACCAACCACACATAAAGACTAGATCCACAAAGATCAGTCAAGCCATAAACCATACCAGACACAATCCAAGCTCTTATGAGAGCTGGGTTGGTTAAACAAGATGGTAATAACTGAGAAGTTATGTTCTCAGAGAGTGAGTGACATCATCCTTCAAAGGTTTTTTGAGTCAACACACAACATAAGGCTTTTACAGCCTAAAGGGTTAAATCAACATGAACTGTTTGCTTAACAGCTTCCATAGCAACAGAGAATACGAACTCTCTTTCAACCGATCACACAACACAACTGTTGCAACAATCAACAATCCAGCCTCAGATAAATCAGAGGACTGAAAAACATCACCAGGTATAAACCACCTGAAAGAATCATTAACTGATTCAAGACCAGGTTCTTCAAGAGGGAACCCTACAACATTCCAAAAGAACTTCTTAAGAAGTCAATTGGTAAACCAATTTTAGACCAAAGCCATGCCAAGACAACACAGCAAACAACGTAGGCAAGGGGTCATCAATCCCCAAGACCCACAAGACCACGTAGCAAGGGGTCATCAATCCCCAAGACTACAAATATGCTGAACTCATATCAGCAAATAACAGCCAAGAACGGCAATAAATAACCAAAAACAATTATCATAGAAAGCACACAAAAAAGCATAGAAACACCCATAATATATGCAGCAGAATCAGAAACAAACACATATCAAGGTGAAAAACTCTTAAACCCACGACATGACTAACCCTAAAATGGGACACACGTAAATCAATCAATCAAGAAATTATGAAAGATAGAAGCAACAGATACCAACAGCAGCATTACAAAGCTCATAAGCACCAGCAGCAGCAGATAGGAAGCATATAGACAGCAAGAGAACATATAACAAACAATCAAGCACTCAAGGGGAGCAAGGACACAGGCAGACAAAAAAAAACGAACACAAGCAGAACAAAACTAATAAACTACCTCCTTATATCTCCACAAATTGCAATCACAAGAAAATCCCACAACTTCTCAACACCCTTGAACTACACAACCTCCACAATCCTAACAAACATAAACAGAAAGAAAAACTAAGACAAGAAGGTATCAAAATCTGAGCTAAAAACCACAAACACATAACAAGAAAAAACAATGAAGAGGCAAGAAGAACAACGAAACAGAAGCAAGCCAAAACAGCAAACACAGCACCAAACAAACCTAATTCAATCAAGCAAAAATAGAACAAGATAAATACAATGCGAGAAGATAAAAGAGTGAGAGGTGTTACAGTGCACGCATAAATCCAAGAAGCAGCGGAAACGGCAAGAGCAATGCCCTTGATCTACTCACAAAACCACCAGTAGATTAAATTTCTCAGAACGAAACACCACCAACCCCCGACTAAACAACCAGATATTGGCCCTTCGACACTTTTTTCACAAACCAGAGCATTTCAAGATCAAGTACATGTAGTATCCCACTTGCATAACCGACCCATAATCGTAAACCAAAAGTACAAAGGCAGCCACCACCATATGAATGATATTGGAACTCTTGTAATCGATTTCCATTTGCAGATCCAGTCCAAATAAATTCATCAGTTGTTATAATCAATGCTTCCATACTCAGGTTATCATCCCCAAAAGATTCTTTTGCTGCTACTCGTAGAACAGCATCAGCTGCCCTAATGATTTCATACAATCGTAGACTTTAAAGGCGAGATAAACCTGACCATTGTTCCCAAGTGAATGAATCAACGCGTTAAATATAATAATGTTAGGATTCTCTTTTCTTTTCATCATACCACGAAAAACATCCAACGCGAAATCCCATCTCCCATCTTTCGCAAATCTCATAATAGCAGCTTCTGTAGTACGAGTATCTGGTTCAACCCCATTCTGAACCATTTCAAGATACGCTTCAATAGCCAATCCATACTGGCAAAACGTAAGAAATATAGTAACCAATAACCAGTACGAAACTGAATTCCCCACACAACCGTTATCCTTCATCCTCATCCAAACACTCTCGCTCTTTATTCAATCTTTTTCATCCCGACACAAAGTCAACATCATATTAAACAAAAACTTTATCAACTTTCTTCTTATGCTCCTTGTAGAAAAACATTGGGGGGTTTTGAAAAATCCTTTTGAAATAATCAATTAGAGTCAAAATACACCAATTAACAACAGTTAATTGAGTTTAATCGAATTAATTTTGAAGAATCCCAAAATCTCAGAAACCCTAATTTTGAAAAGCATTTTTCAGAGCAACCTGTCTCTGATACCATGTAGAAAAACATGAACCAAATGATTTTATTACTCAAGAACAACCGAACGATTACAACCGAACGATTCTCAAACAGTATCAATACAATAACTTGATCTCAATCAAGTATAAAGAGAGCCACCAATTAGCAACAATAAAACCCAATCTGATCACAAGCAGATTGGTAACCAAAAGATAACGTAACCTGATCTCAATCAGGCAAGACACCAAAGGAACAACCACGGGTACTCCAGCTACACTATCGTACCCCTAATATCTACATTGATATTAGTTCTATTACAATGAAGAATCAATCAAAATGAAGCTGATAACAGCTTTTAATAAATAAGAAGAGAAGCAGCCTTTTGGTGGATGTGGTATAACGGCTATGTGAGTAGCCGTTGGAAGAGAGAGAGGTGGAGCGTTACATTGTGTAGGATAGGGAGAGAGTGCAGCAAGCATACTTTATCCAGAATGATAAAATGCGTATATAAGTTCCTCATCCCAACGGTTCTATCCTTAATCCGATAATGGCACAACTAGTCCTTCATCATTCCAACTTCTCCAAACATGGCTTAAACTTCAAGGACAGTATATCTGAAATATAAGAAAGTGACAACATTAGACCTTGTAAAATATCCAGGCATAAGATTATATTTCAACACAACAAGGAGACGTTAGAATACTTGCTGACCGTGACTCCAGATTTGGGTCACGGTGAGGAAGGGACTAGTCCATATACTGGAGTTGCAGGTGGTGATCTCATTACTCTTACAATTATGGCAGGATTTTACGGTAATTAAATCTGATTATTTTTGTTTTCAAGTTGCAGATATACAATGAAACTGTACATCTTATAACTCAAGACACATATATATGATATATCTTAAGAAAGTAAATACTAAACATTGTCTTGTCTATGTAGTAACACATATTCCTCATCACACTTACAAAAAATTTGCATGTAAATTTTAATCTCGGGTTGAATATCAATCGACATGCAGATGTGGCGCTAAAAATAATCACTTTGTACCCAGACATCGTGCTGGAATATGATAGGAACGGTCAAACGGCGTTGCAAGTCTTAGCTCTAAAACCCGAAATCTTTCCAAGTGGAAGCGGGCTTGGATTTTGGGGTCATTTCATTTATTCATGTAAAGACTTCTCTTTGGTTTATGTAGTACGTTGTTTTGCATTGGTCGTTGTATACTTATCATTGTTGTTTTAGCCATCAAAGTTAGTAAGTTGTTTCATTCTGTCATACCTTGTATAACATTAAATAATTTGGTTTTGGATTTTCTTTGCAAGACAAATCAAGAAGCTGCTAATAAAGTTAACATTTTCCTAAGACTTTTCAATAAGGTATAAATCTTTATTTTCATTTATACAAGTTGAAAAACATGAAACGTTACTCAGATCATCATAGAAACCAGATTTTGTTTATTGTTATCCTTGAAATCGTAATGTGCCAAACGCGCGAGTTTCATCAAGATGGGTCTAGTAATACTTTTCTAAACCTTTTGGTAATTTCTCTCTTGAACAGTTTACTGCTGGATTTTGGAGCGTCCTTAACTACATGGGTATGCTATGCATTCATCACTACATTTGTTATGGTTAATTGGTTATGTATCATCTTTAACTATAAATCACATTCTGTGTTACTGTAGCTCCAACAATCAAGAAGATCCATGATACTAAAGTGAACAATAATCTCAGTGAAATACTTGTCAAACGTATCTGCAAAATCGTTATAGATAAGGTTGATCACGACATAGCTTGGAAGATTTTAGGATCTGCGATAACTACAGCAGTCACATACGGGACTCATGAACTTATTGAGGAATGCATAGTAACCTACCCAGGCATAATTTGGTACAATGTTGGAGGGTTTTATTTGTTCCTTGCAGCCATCAAGCAACGCCAAGAACGAGTATACAATCTTGTGTACCAAATGTCTGGCCACAAAGTCTTCGCAGCAACACAACTTGACGGTGAAAATAATGAGAATGCACTACATATAGCTGCAAGAGATGCGATCCCTTACAAAGTAGAGTAAATTAAAAAGGCTAGAAAGCCACTCATAATGTGACAAGTGTCCACCACCCACTCCCTCCCTTTTTTTTTATTAAATTCGGCTAGGGGCATTTTGGTCCTTTTAACTTAATTTTTTATTCCACCCCAAAACTTTAAACGTAAATAACTTTCAAACGACAAAGTTTTATGTAAAACCGATTTCACCATAATTTTTTAAAAGTTAATTCTATTTAATTTGGTATGCATTATGATATATGAATCGTAATTTTTTTTTCAAGTTTTTTAATTTGTGTTGATTTTCTTAAAATTTTCGGCATTTTCGGCTCTAATTTTGTCTAGTTTAAAGGCCAAATTTTGCAAAACTTGAAACACGAAAGTTGTAGATTTTTTGCCATTCTTTACCCAGAAATTTGAATCACTCAAATCCGATATGATATAAGTGAGATATCGCACGTTAAAGATGAACAATAACTGATGAACGGTATAAAAAATAACTGATGAACGTTATAAAAAGATAACTGATGAACGCTATTTTTCAAAAACTACTGAACATTATAAAAAATAACTGATGAACCTTATAAAAAATAACTGATGAATGATAAAAAAAAATAACTGATGAACGTTATTTTTACGAAAACTGCTGAACATTATAAAAATATAACTGATGAACGTTATAAAACTAACTGATGAACAATATAAAAAATAACCGATGAACGTTATTTTTTCGAAAACTGTTGAACATTGTAAAAAATAACTGATCAATGTTATTTTTTATTGGTGAACATTGTGATTTAATTGTTGCACAAAAATTAAGAGAACTGATGAATAATATTTTTTATTGATGAACATTGTGTGATGTAATTGATGAACAAAAATTAAGAAAACTGATGAACAATATTTTTTATTGATGAACAAATGAATAGTTTGTTTGTTTTTTTTAATGAACAACACTTTTTTATTGATGAATGATATTTTTTTGTTACATAACTGATGAACAAACGTGGCTAACTGATGAACCTTGTTGTGTAACTGATGAATAAAAAATAAAGAAAACAACTACAATAATTTAATTCAAGTATATAAGCAACAGATGTATCATTTCTAATTCAATCCGTGATCTAACTGATGAACATGTTGAAACTAACTGATCGAACAATATTAAAGAAAACTAATATCATCAGTAATCCACGACACAAATAAGTATCGACGAAAACAACAATGACCACTTACAAAAACTATAAACTAATCACATCTCAAAAAATATATATATAATAGAGAAATAAACTTAATGGTATGTTATCACTTACAAAAACTATAAACTAATCACATCTGAAAGAAAGGTACTACTCCTTATAATAATATATACTCAAAACCAATCAAACTTCAAACTCAAAAGTTTATTGCTGGGTTTTAATTTGTTGATGCAAAAACATACTTACGGATTATCATCGGAGTGAAAATGATGACAGATCGGAAAAAAGGTTGTGTAGTGGTTGTGATTTTGACGGTGATGATGACGGTACAATGGTGGTGGTTGTGTTTTTGACAGATTGTAGATCTCTTTCAGAATTGGATTTGAGATGGAGGATTGGATGAGAAATAAAGAGAGGAAAAAAGATGAGAGATAAAAAAGTAGGATGACAAATATGCCCCTATGTGTATATGTAGCTATTTAATTTGATCTTATGATCCAATGGTCTACATTACTTTTTAGACTTTGCAAAATAATGCCACTTTTTAAAGGATCAGGCTTCATAGCTGCAAAGTTGGCACCACCTCATCGGCTTAATGTTGTGACAGGCGTGATGGAATATATGAATAATAATAAACTATAAACATATAAACATCAAAGAATACGCAGCGGAATAGATCAAATACAAATAATAAATTAACCGAATATAAATGGAAACATACCTCTTGATTGCTAGCAAGAACAAGAACTTATAAACCCTAGGAGAGGGCTTATATGGATCGACTAGGGCAAGTCACAAGGCAAGATCACCGTTATCAAAAGTATGCTAACACTTCGTTCTCACACACAAGTACTAATAGCGTTTCAACGAAAATGCTAGATTCGCTTTTACACGAAAAGATTAAACTATTGGTCATATCAATCAAAGATCGATTAGACACAAAGAAAGAGAAGGAAGTGATTTGGTTGCTATGGAACCAAGGGATGAATGAATGAATGAATGAGAGGAGGTCTCATTATATAGTATTCAAGAGGCTTGGAGCAAAAGCTATCCCAAACCCTATGGGGAAGTGGCATGGCCGGCCATGGGTTACAAAAGCCCAACCCGAACCTTACTTTCACTCTTTTCCAAATCTAGTCCTTCATGTTTCGTACAACGGTCGTTAGTTACCGTTAAGTTTATATTTCGTGTATTTAATAATTATTCGTCACTAAAACAATAATTATTAATTCATTGAAACTCATACTTAAAGTGTGCAATCCCGAAGTCTCGAGTTCGAATCCGGTCATGATATATTAATTTATTATCCGTCAAACTAACAAGGCGCAGCATTGCAAATGCAGCGTGAGCTTCAATGGTTTCAGGTAATTATAGTTAAGTCATGAACTCATGATATGACAATATTGCTGCCGTCCCTTAGAAGAGAAACAGCTACCGCATTCTAAGGGATGACATCCTTTGTTCTTTCATGTCTCGTCTATGAAGTTTAAGATTTAATTTCAAGAAATTTCACCTTTGTGAAAGGTTGATGCATCAAAAAGTTACCAGCTTTGCTTCAACTAACTAGCTTTTTTTACAAATAAAATACATGGAAGTCTTATTTTTTTTTTATTCACAGTAATATTTTGGAAGACGGATTTCCAATGCCACACGAGCTGAATGCCCTGATAGAAAATAGTCAAAGTTGTCAAATGCTCAAATTTTTATCTGTTTACGGTTTTCGTTACTTTATATATTTTTCTTGCAAGTTGATTGTCCTAAACCAAAATTCTCTAGATTTTGATGTTTTTTGAGTCTAAAATAAGTTGGTTAACTAAAATAGAAATTGTATTAATGACCTTATGATATTTGGCAAACACAGAGATAGTGAAACATATACCATTGCATTGTTTTGCAAGAAGTCGAAAAGTTTAACAAACAAGGGAAAACCCCAAGAATGGTTTTCACTGAATCCCATGAAAATTTACTCGAAAAGGGCAACAATGGATGAAAGATACAACATCTTCATGTACAGTGGTGGCAGCACTTATAGTCACAATGGCATTTGCAGCTGCCTTCATGGTCCGAGGTGGTAACCAAGATGATGGAAAACCTTTGTTCCAAGATAAGGGGACGTTTATGTTGTTTATCGTATCAGATGCAGTTGCATTATTTTCTTCATCTACTTCCGTGTTGATGTTTTTAGGGATACTTACTTCACGCTATGCAGAACGTGATTTCCTTTATGCCTTACCAAAGAGATTGACTATTGGACTTCTTTCGTTATTCTTGTCACTGGCATCAACTATGATTGCATTCAGTGCGACTCTTGCACTTGTGCTTCAAGATAAAGTGACATGGATTGCAGCTCCACTTGTGATAGCAACGAGTATTCCTGTGTGTCTATATGGCTTGTTGCAATTTCCTCTGCTTGTAGAGCTAGTCTACTCCACTTATGGACGAAGCATTTTTCATCAGCAGAATGATCAAAGGATTCATTAGCCGCATGTTATTTTTTCTTCTGTGTGTACGTTTGTATGGGTTGAAATGTTGAATTGATCAACATACACATTTGTATATATCTTTTATGTATTAAAAATTTGCTACACATTATTTGATTTTTCATATGTTGACGCCCATGTTTAGAACTATTGGTGTTACCTAATCATTTGAGCTATGTGATTAACTTTTAAGTGTCGGACTCGATTTGCAATTGGAAAGATTTGGAGAGTTTACAGGTTCCAACCATGATAGGCTTCAAAAAAACCGCTGCAAATATTAGTAGAAACTGCCCAAACTTTAACCATTTTAAGTGTTTATGTTCCTCGGCTCAATGGAGATTAGGCTTCGGCCATCACCTCTCAACTCCCAAATATCAAAACCTTAGGTCTACGCGTTTCTCAATTATTGGAAGGGAGGATCTAGTTGTGATTCTAAAAGGGTGCAAGAAACTTGAACGTTAGTGAGTGTAAAGGAGTCGCAAGCGACGACGAGATATGAAATCTTGCATGTCATATTTGTGTATTTAAAAACGAAGGCTCTCGCATAAATCAGCAATGTTTATAGTTTCGTTGGTTATACTTGCTTTAAGACAACATGCTTGTGATAGTCACTCACGACGTGCATTTCATATTGATGTAGCAATATCTTGCGGATCCGTTTCTCAACAGATGTTTCTTGAGTGACATTTTGAGTGTTTGTTTCATGGGTGTTGTTAGAATCATAAATCGTATATTACATATCATAATCCTCATACTACAACAATAGAAAACTTTAATACACAAAAACCTTTTATTATGTTAGAAAATATTGCATAATAGAGATGTAAACATGCATATGAGAGGTGGAGAAGTTTACTCACATAGGAAGATTTAATCATGGTTCAAAACGAGCCCAAAAAAAATCTGCACCGTTCAAAATCGATACGAGAGATAGAAGGGATGTTCTGGTTCCGGTACCGAAATATAAAAGGCCAAATTTTCTTAGGTGTCTTTTGTTTTTTCAGAGCTTTTACCTCTTCATCTGCAAACCATGTCTGCAGAAGAAGAGGTGCACATAAGCTCTTCATCTACAAGAAAAAGACCGTTTGTTTTTATGCTAAGTACTTTTTTCTTTCTTTCTTTTTTTCACTAGTATTTTTTGTGCTATTAAAATACTTTTTTTTTTCCTTTCCTTTTCCTTTTTCACTAGTTTTTTTTACGTTTTCGTCCGTTTTTTTACGTTTTGCTTCGTTTTTATGCTTTTTACGTTTTCGAACGTTATTTTACGTTTTTTCAGTTTATTTACGACTTCGTCTATTTTTTTACGTTTTCGTCTGTTTTTTTTACGTTTTCATCCGTTTTTTACGTTTTGGTACATTTTTTTACATTTTCAACCGTTTTTATGTTTGTCTTTTTTAAATTTTCGCCTATTTTTTTACATTTTAGTATGTTTTTACGTTTTCGACCACTTTTTTTACGTTTTTGTCTGTTTTGATACGTTTTCGTCAGTTTTTTTTTATGTATTCATCCATTTTTTTAACGTTTTTTACGTTTTCGACCTTTTTTACTTTCATATCAGTTTTTTTAGGTTTTCATCCGGTTTCTTACGTTTTCGTCTGTTCTTTACATTTTGACCTTTTTTACATTTTCGTCCGTTTTTTTTACGTTTTCGTTTGTTTTTTACGTTCTTGTCTGTTTTTTTACGTTTTCATCCGGTTTCATATGATTTTCTGTTTGTACGTTTTTTATGTTATTGTACGTTTTCTTACGTAAGAAAACAAAAGAAGAAGGTCGAAAACGTAAAAAAAACAGACAAAAACGTAATTAAATACGAAAATGTGAAAAAGATATAAGAAAAAGTAAAAATCGGTTGAAAACGTAAATAAAATAGACGAGAACATAAAAAAAGCAAACAAAAACGTAAAAAATGGTCGAAAACTTAAAAATAACAGACAAAAACGGACTAAAACGAATGAAAACATAAAAAAATACAAAAACGTAAAAAAAATAAGGCGAAAATGTAAAAGAACGGGCAAAAACGTAAAAAATGGACGAAAACGTAAAAAAAATGGGCGAAAACATATAAAAAAAGGGCGAAAATGTAAAAAAATGGACGAAAACGGGCAATAACGTAAAAAAAACGGGCGAAAACGTAAAAAAACGGGCAAAAACGTAAAAAAACGAACGAAAACTTAAAAAAACGAACGAAAACTTAAAAAATAGACGAAAATGTAAAAAAAGTAAAGGGCGAAAACGTAAAAAAATGGACGAAAACGTAAAAAAACGGGCGAAAACGTAAAAAAACAGACGAAAACGTAAAAAAACGGGCGAAAACGTAAAAAACAGATGAAAACGTAAAAATTCGGTCGAAAACGTAAAAAAACGGATGAAAACGTAAGAAAACAAACGAAAACATATAAAAACGAATATTGAGAAAACGTAAAAAAAAGGGCGAAAACATAAAAAAATGGGCGAAAACGTAAAAAAACGGGTGAAAACGTAAAAAAACGGACGAAAACATAAAAAAATGGACGAAAACATAAAAAAACGGTCAAAAACGTAAAAAAAGAGACGGAAACGTAAAAATTAGGTCGAAAACGTAAAAAACTGTTGAAAACGTAAAAAACTGTCGAAAATGTAAAAAAACGGATGAAAACATAAAAAAAACAAACGAAAACGTATAAAAACGGATATTGAGAAAGAGATGTAAGGTTTGTGAAAGAAGAGGTAAGAAGTGAAAGAAGAGGTAAGAAGTGAAAGATAATGTCTGAAATTTAGAAGAGGAAAGAAGTGAAAAGAAGCACTTATGTCTGCAAAAAAACAAACAAAAACCTCTGCCCTCTTGCAGACAAAAGAAGTGAAAAGAGGAAAAAAAATGCTTATTGTGAAAAAACAAACGACACCTTAATTATGGTTTTGATCCAGACACTCCTAATCCATCCCATAAGTCAAAACTAAAGATCGAAGAAGTAGCTAGACACAAAAAAATAGATTATATCCAAATAAATGAAAAAAGGTGCAACAAATTTAAGGATACCAAAGAATGTTTGTGGGAGTTCCATTTTGTCGAGAAAAATCTGTGTATGCAAGTACTGAACTTAAGGAAATGATCTGTTAATAAGTTATAATTAGTCATGCGTACTTACTGCATTTACACGCTACATTATTCTCACACAACCCTTTTATTTATTTTTATTTTTTTTGTCTGTCTATGTTTGGAGTAGAGTTATACAAGTATTAAATAACAAGGGACACATTTCTCATCAATGGACTCATTTTCACCATTCATATAAAAAGAAATCAATAGTTGAACTTAAAGGCATTTAATATTTCACTCATTTTTTTTTTTAATTTAAAAATCTTTTAAACCGTTAATCATTAAACGAAAATAATTACACCTAGGGGTGTTAACGAGTCGAGCTTTTAACGAGCTACTCGAGCTCGAGCTCGTTTATCTCGAGTCGAGCTTGAAGGATATCGAGCTCGATTCGAGTTCGAACTAAAAATAATACTCGATTAGTTTCACGAGCCGAGCTTATAAATTTAATTCTTAGCTCGGCTCGTTCGAAAGCTCGTTTATTTAATCGAGTCAAACGAGCTACACGAGCTAGTCAAGTTTAACGAGTCGAACGAGCTAATCGAGCTAAACAACTAACTTTATAATATTACGTTTTGTATGTTTTAAGAAATGCTAATACTATTGTAGTTTAAACTAATTAACATAATTCAAAATATGTCAAAACTTCATTTGGATAAAGCTAGATGCTTCGCTTCAAGTACTTCTCTTCTATTCAGTTGTGCACTTGCGCTCTTATTTTTATAGACCCTATTTTTTCTTCACTTTTTATTCCTCCTTCGATGTGGGATTCAATATATTTTCTACTTATTTATGTACCACATGCATTTTAACACATTATCGAGTATATGTCCATTTGGTTACAATTTATAAATATTTGCTTTTGCTAACTAATCATAACATGTAAACTACACCTCACCCTTCAATTATGTAGTACCTACAACATATTAACTCACGATGGTGACGTGCAATCTCAAAGATGATAAACATTTTTGAGTCAAATAAAATGAAAAAAACGATCTAATATGTAAGTTAACTATTTCATAAACAAATAAATAATGCGTTCAACAACTTTATATGTGTAAAACCGTAGATGGGTGGATACACTCTTTCAATTATTTTAAAGTTTAAGTTAAGAGTCAAATTTATAAACAAGTACGTATAAACAAACAAGCAATATATATCAAAGTGTAAGTAAATAACGTAATGACTAAGTTGAGGGAAGATAGAACAAACACACGATATACACTTAGTTACAATTTGAGTGATGAGAGTCATAGTATCGTTTCATAATACAAGATGCATGGAAGAAGATAGAAGAAGATGAAAGAAGATGACTCTTGTTAATAACACACAAAGTGCGGATCAAGCTCTTGTGATGCTCTTTTCTTGCATAGAAGTTTACTTTCAATAATAATCAAAAATGTTTGAACACAACTGTTTATGTATGGTATATAAATCGGGATTAAGAGTGGATGGGATGGTTTTGTGTTTGAATTCTCGTATTGAACGGTAAGGACACGAAGAGATGATAAAGATCAAGAAGCTCGGATAACACTTGAACAAACCATATGAAACTGTATGTGAGACAATACTTGCATAAGTGTGTGAACTTGTGATGTTTGTGCGTGAAACCTTATATTTATAGAGAGGCGTGTAGGGTTTAGAGATAAACCCTTATTGGATAATCAAGGAATGTGGGAAGGCCACGCGTTGATCATCTGATGAGCACAAGGACGACACGTAGTCTCTCCTCCTTAGATCGTACAAGATGGCATTTGTTGTGCGTTTCTACTGTCCCATGTCAGATGGTACATCTTAACCGTTAGTGATAGTTAGGGAGTGGTGGTTTCTTGGGTTCGATGTAGCATGATGGGCGTCGTCAGGCTATTATGGTCCTAGATTCTAGTCGGGCCCTCTCAAGTGTTTCTTGATGGGCCTTAGAACTAGGCTTGATTCGTACGTATATTTAGTGGGCTTGAGCCGCTAATATTGATACGCTATCATATAAGTGTGTGTATACATATCTTGCTTTCATCATCAAAAACAAACATGTAACATCATTAAGGGAGCTGCTAACATTGATACGCTATCATTCGAGGTACTATAGTATATTTGTTAACTAAGGCCTAACGGTTTTTATGATTTTTCCAAGTAATTAACGAAGTTTGAAATCTAAAAGCCAAGCTTGATATTACCTAACTGTATAATTATTAAGACCGTTTGAAATATAAACTAACATAGATATCTAAAGGCTAATGATTTGCATATATTCTTATTTTTTATTTGCACACATTAAATTATGCTTTAAACAGTTGTACATTTATCCTATGCTGATTCTGTAGATTGTACATTTGAGTGTGCGAATCAAAAGTAAAAGTGTGTCAATCAACACTCATATCTAAATGTTATAAGAAATCTACAAACACACAAAAGATAATTGGCATAAAACAACATTTGAAGTTGTTATCTTGTCACTTTTATTATAGGACCTCGATTATTAATTGTTACATTGGTGACGTGAAGGTTTACATATTTTCAAAATTACTTAACACGACAACGTAATCATGTTTTGATCACTCAAAATGAACAATACGTTTATGTTTAATAAAATAAATAACCAAAACATAAGACGCCATTTAAATAAAAAAGATAAGGCAAGAACATTAGAATGTTATGACATACTAAATTACTACTACCTCCGTCCCATAATTATAGTCCACTGTTGACTTTTTAAGTCTATTTTTTGCAACTTTGACCTTATATATTTTTATTTGTGTTATATAATACTTGATAAAAATTATACGAATGGAAAATACATTTAAACCTCAATCCATTCATATATTTTGCATCAAGTAATATATAACACAAATTAAAATATTTATGGTCAAAGTTGAAATCTAAAGACTTGAAAAGTCAACAGTGGACTATAATTATGGGACGGAGGGAGTAATATACATTATGATATACTTTTTAATCGCATAAGATTAAAATGGAATATTGAGTAGTTATATTTATATTGAAAAAAAACACACAAATACAAAGGGCATTTCGCATGAGTGGTGCGCAGATTTTAGTTCGTGACGCAAGAGAAGGAAGACCGGACCGGACCGAGACCGAAATTATGAAAAACTCTATACCGAGACCGGACCGAATGTGGTCGGTCGGTCCGGTTCATCCGATCCGTTTGCTCACCCCTATCTTAGGATTTTACGATACTGCAAAGCAAAAACGATCCGGATCTTACATATAATCTTTGAAAATTTAAGATCTTATAAGATCCCGATCTTAACCATAGGATCTTAAGATCTAATCCGATTCGATCCTACTTTTCTAGGACAAAAAACTAAAAAACTGCAAATTTCTAGATTATTTTTTGTAGAATTTAAAAAACAACATGTTAATCTTATTAAACATTTCATAATCATAATTTAGGACAACATTTCAATTAAACATTCATATAATTTTGTGTTTATGATATATAATAATTTGTAAATTTGTATAATATTACAAAAACTATTAAAAAAATGACATTATAGTAGGATTTTAAGATCACGATCCGATCTTACGATCACAGTCCTGCAAAGATGAAAACGATCATGGGTAAGATCCCGATCTTGAAAACTTTAATAAAAACATAGACAAAGAATAATGGAGCAAGAGAAACAAAGATAGTATAACATTAGCAAAATAGAATGTAATTATCCCACATCGGTGTAGAGAAAAACTTCAAAAAGAAAGGAAGTCTATAAAAGCAAACTCCTCACACTTACATTTTTGAAACTAGCTTAAGTTAAATTGTTCTCCAGGAGTCTAAAAGCCACTTTAGATGGTGCTTTGGGTTTCACTAGCTTTATGATGATAACTTACATTTGATTTAGCCATTTAAATTGCAAGATCGAGCTTTGTTGAGCATTAAAGGTTATCAGCTCGAGCTCTTGAGCTTATAAAAGAGTTGCTTGAGCTTAAAAGAACTTCAAAAAAAAGTTAGTAAAAAAAAATAATTAGTAAACTAAACGAGCATCGAACTCGAGCTCGAACAACTATTATATATACGAGCTCGAGTTCGAGCAAAATTTTGAATATTTATTCGAGCTCGAGTCGAGCTCGAGCAGAATAATAGTTAAACGAGCTTAGCTCGAATATCCTAAAACTCGACTCGGCTCGGATCGTTAACACCCCTAATTACACCATAGCGACGAGCATTTAATGATCTTTCTATAGACGGACACTTTGATATACTTTCGACAAAAATTTTTTTTTTTCGTTTTTTTCACTTTTTTTTCGTGGCCGAAAAAATCATATGTGATATATCATATGTGATTTTTTCTGCCACGAAAAAAAACGTGAAAAAAACGGAAAACAAAATCGAAAATATATCAAAGTGCCTATTTATGGAAAGATAATTAAATACTTTATTCCTAACTCACATATTGTTCGCCTTTCAGCATCTGCCCTCTTGAACAATGCGTCAAAGTTACGGTCGTACCATTCAAATTGAGTTGGTCGTAAACCTTTTAGCTGTTCAGTGTGAGCATCCAATATGCCGGCATGTCGATAAATAAGATTCCATATTGATTCAGGAGTGCTTATACCGTAGTCGGGAGAGTTAGGTGAAGATAAATTATTTGGAGAATTTGGTATTGTAGAATCTGAAGTGTAAGGTAACGGAGAAATTGGTTCAACATTCGTCCATGATATCTCTTGGCTCGAACCTTGTCCAACTTCGAATGTTGCCTGGCCACCAATCAAATTTTCATATGATTCGGTAGCTCTCCTGATTCTTTGACGTAAAGGTGAACGAATAGGTGACGACGGAGGTGATCTCGGATTGAGTTCTATATTAGGTTTGGATTTTATTATTTGTACGTAAGGATCTTCATTATTTGGAGAATTTTTATTGATTGAAGAGGTATTAGTATTATGGATAGTAGATTTGATATTCATGGGCGTTCCTGAAGACATGCTACAGTAGTAAACCAAGAATAATCTTTTATGAGTATTTTGTATATTAAAGATATAACAGTACAGATGAAATAACAATTGTATATGAGTAACTATTAAGCATGTAAGATAATCTCAATAAATAAAGTATGGAGCACGGCAGTTTGCAGACACGGAGGGCATAAAATATTATGGTGAAAAATCATTATTTTGAAAATGAAGTTATAGTTTTAATGTTTGAAAACATTTAATTCTCTATAACTGTGGCTCTGATACCAATCTGTAACACCCCCATTTTTAAAGTTTGTCGCAGCTGAAAAGTAATTTGGGTGTTACGGTGAGGATCGAAGTTTTAACCACATAAAACGGTTTAAAAGAAACGTTTTAAAAATTATTTGTCTTTTAGATAATAATTTTGATAAAAGATGAACCATTTAATTTGAAATCTTATGAAAAGATATAAAGACTTGTAAAAATGACAAATTTGATTTTTACACCATTTTAATTTATCAGAGTAATAAATGCCCACTCCGTGTCTTGTCCTGCTCCGTTAAATTACCTGAGATACACATGCTTAAAAGTGTCAACACAAAGGTTGGTGAGTTCATAGAGTTTTAGGAAAAACCCTTTATTTTGTTAGATTTCAAGAATATTTGGTATTAATAAAATACAAACAGAAATAAAACAAGTATCGAGTATATTCACAAATAAATCATATAAATATTCAATCACATTCAATAAAGAATCAATAATCTTAACATGAGCTGGAAACTCATGATACTAAATCAATCAGATAAACAATTCACGTATGGTCAAACCTATACAGCTGTATCTAAATATATGTTGAATACATATATATATTTCTGATGAGGCGAAAAATGATCCGTTTTTAGGGGGTCATTTAAGCCCGAATCCGACTTTATTTGATCAAATATTGCCCTAAATCGTTCCTTTTGTGATTTTAGGTACTTTGGGAGAGAAATCTGGAAAAGGAAGCAATTCGGACGTTTTTGGAGCATAAAAGTGAAGAAAACGCCAAAGTCTTAATTTTCCATGCTGGGAACAGTAGGTGACGGCGTAAAGAGCAAAACCTTGACGGCGTCAAGAGCAAATTTCATGAAAATCCATGACGATCCAGAGAAGATTTGACGGCGTCACGTAGGAAGGGCGTCAAGAGTAAAAGAGTCATGACGGCCTGGAAACATATAAGTCTTGACGGCGTCAGAAGTAGATCTAGGCAGTCCGAGAAGAGTTTTGGCGGCGAGGTGACGGCGTCACATTGTTTGTCTTGACGCCGTCAAACCCATTTTTCGATATATAGTTTTCTAATTTTTCACATTAAAGGAGAGAAGTTTTGGAGAAACCCTAAGTACGATTTTGGTGCAACTTTTACAGGTTTTTCAAGGGTTCCAAACCCTTGATACCTTGCATTGTAATTGAGATAAGTGTTCTTCTAATTCAATCAATATGTCTATGTGTTGGTTGTCTGTATCTTGTTCTTGTCTCAATTCCATTATGCTAGGCTAGATCTCTTTTGTGTTTGCTTAGATCTAATGAAACCTAGATATTGATTATGTGTTGATTACTTGTTTATTCTTGTCTTGGATGAATGATTTATATGTTAGGCTTAAGAAAACTGGCAGATCTCCAAATGGTAACATGCTTGAACGTCTTAAGAAACATGAATCGAGGCGTACTAGGTCTTTATTGGTTGTATTTAATGCATGAGCCACTGTTTACAATCCCTATAGTTGTGTTGGGCATGGTGTAGGAGGAGATAAGAGCTCATAGAATTGGGGAGTTATGTATGCCACCCCATGAATGGTATTAAGGAATACGATCCGTCATCCATGCAATTATAACAAGTAATTAACATGTAAAAGATATCTAGGGAGTAGTGAAATCTAGGTAAACACATTTTCTCCAATTACTGCTCACAACCTTAGTATAATTAGTTTATTTTCATTTTTAGTATTTTATTTTGATTGCATCTTAGTATTGGGTTAGTTGAATAGCAACTAATTCCGCCCACTCTTCCAAAACCCGAGATTTTTACTTGCTTTCCATAAAATATAAAAACACAAAAAATAATCATCCCTCACCTTTAGAACTAGTATTTAGGCTTTCTAATCCTAGCGACACTATTCCTAAGCTGAACGATCAATCCCCCGGTACTTGTCACTATACTATACTACAACGATCAGGTACACTGCCTGGTGGGGGTTGTAAGCTTCTCGAGATCCCTCGAGAGGTAAAACCTGTTGCGATTCCCACGCATCAAGTTTTTGGCGCCGCAGCCCGGGGAATAGTTATTGTCTAGGTTAGAATTTCTTTTTATTAGGTCTGCTTGCTAGATTCCTTTCTAGTAAGATTTTATTTTTATTTTTAGGTTCTCTTTAGTCTATCTTTTTCTTTGTGTGTTTGTTCGTGATTTTCATTGACTATTCCGTTTGCCATTATGGAGAACGCGAATCCACCAAGTCCAACACTAGAGTTTTACCAGAAAAAATATAATTACACTAGTTTGGATATTACAAGATGGAGGAACGAAATGAGGAGGACAGGATCTTATATTGATTTTACTGAGTACCTTGAGAAAAGAGGCCAAGTGCATAATGCTTTTAAACAATTCATCTTAGGAGCTCCATCAACCCCTCAAAATGCCTCACTTAGGATCTATGCACCATATGAGCCTTCACCTAGGATAGTTTCGTATGAGCCACCTAGCTGCATGTCATGGTTAGGCCCTACCATAATACAGGATGAACACATAGGTGACCTTGATGTAATGGAGAATGTAGCCGAACATGATCACATTGATCAAAAAGACCTAGGTTTTATGATCGATGATGATGAATCTCAAGAAACAGATGATGAATCTCTTGGGCAATTTGTATATAGCAGTCAGAATATTGAAGATGATCCTTATGATTCGGACATAGAAGTTGAGATGCCTAGAGAAGCACGTGAGATACTTGGGAGAATGTTAGGGCTAGATCCTGACACATGGAATGATGAGGTGAACAACATAAGCCCACAAAATACTCAACCATCATTTGAGGCACACACACCGCCCGTGACTTACCCGGAAGAAGTAGAAGAAACTTTAGGAATTCCGATGGAGGTTGAACCCTTGGACCAGGCACCACTTGAGGATATAGGTTTGAACACTTGTAGTGATAACCTTACTCCTAGTTCTAGGGAAGTTCCTAGCTTTGATGAACCGAAACCTCAACCAAAACCGTTACCTAATCTTCCATCCTTGGATGTGAGTTTAGGAATTGAGATAGGTTCTGATCCACCCATCAAACCATATAGTCCGGGTAGTCTTAGGATAAAGGTAGTGGACTCTAAGCCTTGTAGAGAGGAAGCCCATATAGGAGTGGAAAATGACCTTACATGCTTACATCACCCATTTATGATTGATCACAAGAAATATTATGGGTTTAAACAGGGTTTATTAGGTCAAGATGGATCCCCAACTAGTAGTCTCTTGAAGTTGATAGAAAATGATCCCTTTCTAAGAGAAAATCTTAATCCACCCATTAACCCGATTGAATTAAGTAAGGTTATGATGATAAGAGCACACCCCTTTGAGCATATAATTCATCCACTATTCTTTCCTCACATGGCATATTTCCACCCTAAGGGTGTGTATCACTACTTTCACCCGCACTTAACCCTAAGTGTAGGGAAAACCTTCCCCATTTTTGTTAAATAAGGGTAGAGTCAGGCTCGTGACTCGAACAAAAACAAGCGTTTCTTGGGAGGCAACCCATGTTTTGTGTGATTTTATTTGTTTGTTTGTTATTTGCTTCCGTATGCATGTTGTATTTTTATTGTTGGTAGATCATGTTTCTAAACTAAATGAGTGGAAATACTTTACTTTGTTTTTTTGGCCTAGTCTTAACTCCACCTAGAAGTATTTTTGCAAAAGATAAGTGTAAGGGGAAACCCCAAATATGTTTTTAAGAAACAAACCGATCATGATTCTCCACAATATTAAATGCGCATGTATATTCGTATTTGTTAGAGTCAAATGCTTGTATTGAGTAATAATGAAGTTGTGCAGGATTTTCCAGGAAGTAGGACCAAGTTTTTCCAGAAATTTTCCGGAAACTTAACATAAGAATTTCTGCAGGTCCATTCTGACGGCGTCAGAGTTTTACTCTTGACGGCGTCAGGAGTTAAAAATCTGGAAATTTTACCGGTTTTGTTTTTCTAACGGAGTCTTATGGTTTTTGTGAATTATTAAGTTTTATAATCTCCAGGAGATCTGCAAACTTCATTCCACAAGCATTATATCTTATCTTGTTTTCTAGGATTTAGAAACTTATATAGGATGCCGCCGATTTTACGCGAGGTTGTCTTGTCTATTTTGTCAGGTTTTACAGGTTATGTATGACAAGGAGATGATTTATATTCTGGAAGGAAGCTTTGATTTTTCATTTTCTTGGAGGAAGATTTAACCTGGCCATCCTATTATCCATACCGAGCGAATCAGGGGAGTATTTGATTTCATTCTCTTTACTTTTTCACTTTTACATTCTTTACTTGAACATTGGGGACAATGTTCATCTTAAGTGTAAGGGGAGGGTAAAAAGATGATACCTTACATATGCACTTTCGCTTGAGTTTGTTTTGTTTGATGGTAGATGTGTAATAAAACTATGAGAAATACTTGTTAGTGTAATTTTAGCGCCAAATTTAAAATTTTTTACAACATTTAGGAGTGAAACTTTAGCCATAGCAAGCGTCTCATGGATAGGAGATTGTATGACTAGCACATAACCGTATATTCAGAAAAATTTTCCACCCAAATATGTGAGGTTCGCCTTTAGATTTGATAGGAAAAGCATTTACTATTAGTGCTTATGAGTGTACCGGTAGCATTTAGATTCTAGAACTTGCGTTAGTGATGCATCCCGAGACCGCTAGTGAGACTACATTCGTGTAGTAGGATTTACTACATGATAAGAGGCATTAGGATCACCCTTGTGTTAAACCCGTATTATAATTACTTGACCATTTAAGTCATATTACTTGGCTAGTTAAGTCAACTAATTTTCCCCACACCCTTAGCGTTGTACTCATTTTTAGTACACGAAACCCCTAGTACACCCCTCCGAGCCTATCTTTTCGTTTCTAACTTTAAGCATCTTACTTAAAGGAAGAATTTGTTACACCCCACTTAAATGTACACCCAAATCGCCTTAGCCTTCCGTGTATGCGCTCATTTTTAGTGCATTATTGTTATTTGTTTTATTACATGGTTGCTAAGTCGAGTCATATCCTTGTACATATTATTTTGGGACGATTGGGACTCATGGGTAAGTACTTATTTTATGGAGTAATGGGGAAGAACATCATTTATTACCCCCATATGTGCGTTAATCTTAAAAGTGCTCCAAGTGTTTTGATTTTCTTAATTCGAGTCATTAGATTAGTTTATTGTAAAGTATGTAAAGATTCAAGTGTAAGGGGAATGTTCATCCCCTATGATGTATTATTTTGGATGGTAGGGTAAGAGTGTATGCAAAAAAAAAAAAAAAAAAAAAAAAAAAAAAAAAACATACGGACTACCATCCCTTTTTATTCTATGTTCATTTTATGTTTTTGTTATTTTTCATTTATTAGCTTAAGTCGAGTCTAGTCTTGGCTTAGCAACGCCATATTGTACATGTAATTAACCAAGATTGTTAACTCGCCACCAGTAAAACTTCCTTTATCCAACAAAACCGTGTATTTCATATCCCTACACATAACGTTACAACCCTTTAAAAGACATATTTGATAGTTTATCCTAGGTGCTTACGCCATGTGGTGGAGGTTTGATCCTTTCCCAAGCCTATGGTAATCTATTTTGCTATGACAGGTAGTGAGAGATATCTTCCGTTTCCATATTGTAATTTATACTTTATTACACCCGAGAGATGTGAGTATCTAAACACTATTTGTGAGGTGCTTGTATATGACCTCTGTGCTTGTCTATTGGTCTTTAGTGGAACGATTATTTGTTGTAATTACTTTTATATTAGAGTTAAATGACCCCTAACTTGTCTTTTGAGTAGAATAAAAGCGCATTTGCTTGAGGACAAGCAAATCTCAAGTGTAAGGGTATATGATGAGGCGAAAAATGATCCGTTTTTAGGGGGTCATTTAAGCCCGAATCCGACTTTATTTGATCAAATATTGCCCTAAATCGTTCCTTTTGTGACTTTAGGTACTTTGGGAGAGAAATCTGGAAAAGGAAGCAATTCGGACATTTTTGGAGCATAAAAGTGAAGAAAACGCCAAAGTCTTAATTTTCCATGCTGGGAACAGTAGGTGACGGCGTCAAGAGCAAAACCTTGACGGCGTCAAGAGCAAATTTCATGAAAATCCATGACGATCCAGAGAAGATTTGACGGCGTCACGTAGGAAGGGCGTCAAGAGTAAAAGAGTCATGACGGCCTGGAAACATATAAGTCTTGACGGCGTCAGAAGTAGATCTAGGCAGTCCGAGAAGAGTTTTGGCGGTGAGGTGACGGCGTCACATTGTTTGTCTTGACGCCGTCAAACCCATTTTTCTATATATAGTTTTCTAATTTTTCACATTAAAGGAGAGAAGTTTTGGAGAAACCCTAAGTACGATTTTGGTGCAACTTTTACAGGTTTTTCAAGGGTTCCAAACCCTTGATACCTTACATTGTAATTGAGATAAGTGTTCTTCTAATTCAATCAATATGTCTATGTGTTGGTTGTCTATATCTTGTTCTTGTCTCAATTCCATTATGCTATGCTAGATCTCTTTTGTGTTTGCTTAGATCTAATAAAACCTAGATATTGATTATGTGTTGATTACTTGTTTATTCTTGTCTTGGATGAATGATTTATATGTTAGGCTTAAGAAAACTGGCAGATCTCCAAATGGTAACATGCTTGAACGTCTTAAGAAACATGAACCGAGACGTACTAGGTCTTTATTGGTTGTATTTAATGCATGAGCCACTGTTTACAATCCCTATAGTTGTGTTGGGCATGGTGTAGGAGGAGATAAGAGCTCATAGAATTGGGGAGTTATGTATGCCACCCAATGAATGGTATTAAGGAATACGATCCGTCATCCATGCAATTATAACAAGTAATTAACATGTAAAAGATATCTAGGGAGTAGTGAAATCTAGGTAAACACATTTTCTCCAATTACTGCTCACAACCTTAGTATAATTAGTTTATTTTTATTTTTAGTATTTTATTTTGATTGCATCTTAGTATTGGGTTAGTTGAATAGCAACTAATTCCGCCCACTCTTCCAAAACCCGAGATTTTTACTTGCTTTCCATAAAATATAAAAACACAAAAAATAATCATCCCTCACCTTTAGAACTAGTATTTAGGCTTTCTAATCCTAGCGACACTATTCCTAAGCTGAACGATCAATCCCCCGGTACTTGTCACTATACTATACTACAACGATCAGGTACACTGCCTGGTGGGGGTTGTAAGCTTCTCGAGATCCCTCGAGAGGTAAAGCCTGTTGCGATTCCCACACATCAATTTCCTTTATAGATATTGAACCAAGCCTCATGACACGCAAGACGTTAACAGAAGGGGTGTTCTATCAAATCAATGACAGATTTTGCCCTCGTGTAATAGGTGATTTGCCAATTCCTATTTTTACTCAAATATAGTGTATCACGACTAATGCGGCTAACCAATTGCAATTGGCATTCCGTCAAGCATTAGTGGGATCGGAGGTCAACCCGAAACAGGTTTCGAATCTGTCCACTATATTCGCGCTCACTTTACAGTGATTAATGGCTCATGATAGAGGGGCTTTATGGCGATAAGCTAACTTAGGCAATATCAAGGACCTATGAGCTCATTTAGCATAACATCATGAAATCAAGTATCGTATCACAGAGATCAATTTGAAAACAGTATCGTTTGAGTATCAGAAATTCAGTTTGGAAATATCATCGCTTGAGTATCAGAAATTCAGTTTGAAAATATCATCTTTTGAGTATCCGAAATTCAGTTTGAAAATATCATCATTTGATTATCAGAAATTCAGTTTGAAAATATCATCATTTGAGTATCAGAAATTCAGTTTGAAAATATCATCATTTGAGTATCAGAAATTCAATTTGAAAATAGTATCGTTTGAGTATCAGAAATTCAGTTTGAATATTTTGCCAGTAACACATTTATATCACATACCACAATAATCGAATTGAGAACATTTTCATATGAGTATCAATATTTCAGTCAAATAATTCATCAATAAATATATATTTCACATACTACAATAATCACATTGGAAACATTGATATATTATAATCACAAATTATATTATTTTAATATCAATTAGGAAATTGATTTGAATCATGTATTTTATTTTATTTCATATACTTATCAAGTTATCAAAGTATATGTAAGCATGTATCTCCCCCAATGAGTTAAAAACAATTATTTGAAATGGGGCTATGACTCACCTGAATTGATTTGGAAATGATGAAAAGTAAGATAGGATGAGATTTATGGGAATGATTATTGAAACGTCTTTGATAAGGAACCTGATAAATAAATTTATCAGAGAATATAACCAAATACTATTTGGTAAATATGAAACGAATAACGATTGTTAAATAATCGTTATGATGAATGAATGATATGCAAATGATATACTTATGTTTAAAATAATATGACAAGTTATGTTATTATTTCTATAGCTTTTCCATTTTTAATTATGATGATGATAATTAGGGCTGAGCATCGGGCGAAAACCGGACCGGACCGACCAAGACCGGACCGGACCGAGGACCGAGAACCGGAAAAACCATAGACCGAGACCGGACCGAATATGGTCGGTCCGGTCTCGGTCCGGTCGGTCTTCGGTCGGTCCGGTCCAATTAGGCAAGTTTTTTCGGGTTTTTGGTCGGTCCGGACCGGACCGACCGGACCGAGGACCGAATTTGGCAAAAAGCTTAGACCGAGGACCGGACCGAATGTGGTCGGTCCGGTCCGGTCGGTCTCGGTCCGGTCGGTTTTGTCGGTCGGTCCGGTCCATCCGGTCCGTTTGCTCAGCCCTAATGATAATACGTAACAAATAATTAGTAAATATAACTTTATATATACTATTAACGAAAATTTAATAAATACATATATATATATAAAATGAAACGAACATGCATATGACGTGAGGGTTGCCGTAAAATAGGAAATAAAATAAGAATGTCAAATAGATTATGTGTAGTCCTTGTCCTTTTTCCAATTTTACACTTTTTATACTAACGGCGTTAGCGTCACACCGTTAGTCCTTTTTATATATATTTTACAATTATAGTCCACTACATGTCCAATATTACAATCTAAGCTTGTAATAACACTATACTATCAATTTTTATCCTTTCTTTCTGTTTCTACATTTTTAGTCCTTTGTTTTCACAGTTTTCACATTTAGTCCCTATATGTGTCGTCGCGTTACATTTTTAGTCCAATTTTTGCAAAAGTGATTATAAAAATTTTATAAAAATTTCCGTAGCGTCTTTTATGAATTTCAAGCTTATTTCAACTGCTTATTTTTAATAAAAGATTATTTATTTAGCTTATGGGCCTTAATTCGAACCAAACTAAAGCCCATTTAAAAATTTAGAGGCGAGGGCATGAAAATTCTTTTGGGCTTGAACTTGGGCTTACTTTGTGATTTTAAAAATGTATTTTATGGGCCTTGTGGGCTGTTAAAATGCAAAGTCTTGTTGGGCCTTGTTTTAGCCCACTCGACAAAACATAAGATTTTTATATAACTTTTGATTTTAAAAACTGATTCATATCGATTCACTTTGGTTCGATTAGAGTGTCAAAACTTGATTATTTTTATAAGTCGTGTACATGAAACTAATAGTTTTCTAGGTGGTCTATTAGGTCGAGCAAAAATATTGGGTGCTTATTACGTGAAATTGAAAGTTATACGATGCGCTTGTATGGTGTTTGGGTCGTTTGTATATATTGAAAATGACTTAGTAATATTTTTATGTATGCATGATTTTATACGTGTATATAAGGTTTCAAAACAAGTAAATATGATGCATGTACAATAACTTTAAACGTGATACGTGACTCCTAGGCCTTCCAAAATAGAGGCTAGTCACGTAATACTTTCTATATGTATATACGTACGTAAATATTAATGCAAAGTTAATATACGTTTGAAAAATAATAAACATGATGCATGTAATGAAAATAACGAGTAGTATGAGATGAGAAGGATTGGAAACGACTTACTACACCTCTAGGGTGGTAGAGAGTCGAGAAAAACGGATTGAAAGAGTAGTATGGATACACGTTCGACTAGGATTTGATTAGTATGGATCGTATAACAAAGAAGTTACAAACGTCTTGCTTCCAAAAGCTACGTATGGTTCTCTTGAGTTTACTTACGTACGTTAGAATAGAGATAGAGTAGAAAATGATTTGATGAATGAATGGAGAAGGAAAGGGACGATCGGGTATGTTATATATGAGAGGTTTTGTGTTTCGTATGGTGCAAATTATTGCATGAGACAATAGATACTATGCATTGTCAGGAATAGAGATTCTAGGATGTAGGTTTTGAATAAACAATGAGATGAATAGGCTTAGAAAGTATTGAAATCGTCCTTGTGAGTTTGAGGTATGTCGACATACCCTTTCTTAACACAAACGAGTGTTCATTCGTGTTTTAGGGAGTCATAGGTCAATCATACTTATTATTTACACATGAAAACATGTTACAAATAATATTAGAAACTCATAGGAACAAACGGGAACAAAAACGGATAAGAAATGGATTTTGTATGAATCGTTTGGGTCGATTCATAGCTAAACACTTTGCCTCGTAAAAACGTATCAAAACTCAACGTGTGAACGTGAGATTCGACACACTAATAGTTGGATAAGAGCTTAATGAGGATATGCAAAAATATACATAGGTCGTGTGTACGAATTAAAAATGAACGAGACGTTTTGTAGCTTACTTAGTCGATTGAATAAGAATTAAAACAAAGAAAAATGGGCTTGTGGCAATGGGCCGATGAATAGTGAATCGAGGGATTGGACTTAGTATTAAGGGTCCGGTTTATTAACTAATTTTAGTAATTAAGTTTAGTGAAATATTAATATTTTGTTAATTTTGTCGAGAACTTGTTTTGTCGTTTGACGAATTTGACAATATCGTATTCGTGACCACTTTAATATATAAGAAAATTTTAAATTTCCCCGTAAAAATGGTAATTACAATAATGACAAAGATTATTTATATAATTAACCGAAATTAATTATACGAATTTTTGCGAGGTTTTACAGTACCCACATGTCATACTGTATTTCGTCCCGAAATTCAAATTTAATGTGATTACTTGAGTAAAGAATTTTTGAACAGAGGTTGCCGGGAGATTTTTATTCCTAAAACTATGGAAACGGAATTCAGTTAGATTTACTTGTACCCAACAAGATAAGGTAACTGGCGTATTTAAGGGTTGTGAACATTTGAAATTAGTGGTCTTGAATAGTGAAATAACGGCTAGTAAATAGTGCCCCAACGGTCGGGAATAGTGCCCAACGGTCACATTTAGCCTATATATACCACTACCAATTTCCACTCCTTCCATTAATCACTTTCCTCTCATTTTCCATCAAAATGCCGCATCTCATAACCATCTTAGCGATTGTGTACGTCGTCCTTGCCGCTATCTACTTGGCGTACGTTCTAGATGAAGACTTTGGATTCTTGGTTGCGATCTTGATGTTTGTCATACCCCTGACTATCCTTGCTATTACCGTCGACAAGATATGGGGGTAAAATCTTAAGCTAGGGTTGTTTTGGATTAAGTTCTTGTTATGTTTTTATGTATTTGTAACGAATAAGGAATAAAACTCGTTTTGTTTTTAAGAATTTGTCTCATTATTGTTTTTAATATTTGGTTTGTATTTATTTTTCAGCATAGTTAAGGTGATTCATGCTGTGGTGGCTCTTGCTATTGTTTTGTTGGTGGGAGTCTTATTTGTCATTGCGGATCAACCTATTGAAGATTCCTTTGTTTGTATTGTAATAATTGTAACGATAGCACTTCCGATGCTAATTATTTGTTTATGTATTAACTTTTATGGATTTTAATAAAATTTTCGCTATTGATGTCTTTTGTTAGTTATTGTGAATTATTGGTGTTTTTCTTGATTATACTTTTGTTGATTTCCTATCATAATGGTGATGACATATGATAGGTATTTATTATAGGTTGTTCAATGTATTATGAACAGTTTATTTTAGCTTTTTATCTTGCTTTTGAATGAAGATTGTTATTTAATTATTTGTAAATATCATTGTTCCTTTCATAACATAATCCTTCCTAAATTATACATAGTTGATCAGGTTATGTATAATTAAGGACCAAATAATGTGATGTTTGGTTCAATTATATTTTCTATTAATTGTTTTAGATGGTATTCAACGTGTTGTTTTTATGATATAACACGTAATTTTCTTTTTGAAGTAAGGTGAACAACTTTAGAGTTTATAATATAAATCAAAAATTTATGGAGTAATTATTGTATATTGTCATTTGTTAAATGAGACAGAATTTGAAATTAACTTATATTATCATTATTATGGAAATATTACAAGGGAAATTTTTCGATACAGTAGAAAGATTATTGTTTAAGTTACATCCATCATAACTTGGAGTGAAATACAGGAAAGAAATACAACTTAGGAAATTTTAAACTAGATTTTATTTATCTTCAACAGGAATTTATTCATCTGTTCCAATCTAGTTGCCATTTCCCTTGATACTATCAAGGTCTTTAAAGATTCTTCATTTTCTTGTAAAGGTCTTGGCTTTCCAATCAACATTGTAGTGTGGACATCGTTTCACATGATGGCCATGTTCACCACATCCGTGACACACAATGGTTGTTGGTTGTACTTTCCTGTTCTTAGTCCTGCAGCCAATTGCCTGATGACCTATTTTCTGGCATTTCGTGCATTTAACCCTACATTTCCCGGTGTGATGCTGGTTGCATTTTTGACACCAGGGTAGAGTTCCAAGATAACCACTTCCAGTAATAGGTGTAACAAGACAATTTCTATTAGCTTTCTGATTTAGTCCCAGCTGATGTTGATGCTTCATACGGTCTTCTAGATGTTTGCGATAACGGTCTTGAGCATTGAAGATGTTGCAGTAGATGGGATTGACGGTTCCTGTGTCGGGTAGTTTCCTCTTCTGATTATTTCCATTTGGTAACATTCCATGCCTAATTCCTTGATGATGGCTGATGGTAGGGTTGATCATTCCTTCTTGAATCTTTAAGTGAGGTGGTCTATACTTCATGAAACTTGCAGGGTTTTGATTACCAAGTATACCCGTCTCTCTTCTCGGATAAACTACGGTAGTCCCTTCTAGTACCACCGACACTATGTCATTTACCAATTTCTGGATAGCTCCAGGAGTCATGGTGATTTCTGATGGTGATTGATATGCATTGTTCATGTTGTCCATTTTCTGTAAACATAAATGAAACTCAACATTAGAATCCATATAATATCAGAAAAGTTTAAATAATGAAGTTAATTATTTCATTGATGATAGACTGAATTGACTCCCTACTGTAATCTAATTTCAAGATATGTCTTTGTTGTATCATTTTATTAATGATCAACTCTTGATATGGGATTACTAAGGAACAAACCGACTTGTCTATTTCAAATGAAGTTTAATTATCTTTTCTTCATTCTTAAATTCCACTTTCAAAAAATTGGTATTTAGACGATTCTTAAAGTTTTAGGTAAATTATGAAAATTTTTAAGAAATCTTAATTATTTGTAAGAAATCTTACGGTAGATTTGAATAATATTACAGATGTAAACAGAATATTAATAACTTGACCGATTATTTTTGCAAGATAAACGATACAAGATCTTTTATTAATACTCCATTGATCTGTATAGAATCATTTGATTATTATAGAAATAACAAATGATGAGATTTTCGCATGAAATATGGGGATTTATTACATGCATGATTTATACGGAAGAAAAGATTGATTCATAACATATATATATATATATATATATATATATATATATATATATATATATATATATATATATATATATATATATATATATATATATATATATATATATATATATATATAACAGAAAGGATGTTATTATACAATATGTTTTGATTACATGTTCTGAAGTCTCAGAATTATTGAATATTACAAGCAATATTAACCAAGTCTATTTGGTTTATTAGGAACAACAAGGAAACTTGTAAACTTAAGATTAGTTACACCTCTGACGTAAATATCTAATTTCCTTCTCAAGTTCAAGTTGTGCAGCTTCCATGTTTGAGAAACGTTCTTGACACATGTTCATTTGGTTTGCCAACATACTCTCTAATGCGGCAATCTTTTGACCCTTGTTTCTGGCTGCATCTCTGGCCATCCATAGGGTTCTCTCAATATCTCCAATTCTTACATGTGTTTGACCGTGTTCTCTTCTTGCACAACGAACCCGGGAGTCCAAACTTCCAAGTTCCTGGTTGGTGTTGTCCTTTATTTCATTAATCTTTATTCCTAACTCACATATTGTTCGCCTTTCAGCATCTGCCCTCTTGAACAATGCGTCAAGGTTACGGTCGTACCATTCAAAATGAGTTGGTCTCATTTTTTTGTGTGTTTTAAAGTCTCATTTTTTTTTTGTCAAATCTTGTCAAATACGTCATTATTTTAAAATTGTTATTACAAGTTTCTTAGTATGTTACATAATTTTTGTTTTAACAGTTTTTAAGTGGTCATATATGGTATTATTAGTGGTCAAACATATCAGATCTGGTGGGTTTATCAAAAAAAAAAAAAAAAAAATTATATCTCATTTTATTGGACTTGTATTTCTGGGTTTTCTGGGATTTTTTTGAAGATCATCGAGTTAAGAGTCCATTTTATCGAGTAAGTTGCAATTTTATCGAGTTAGTCGCATTTTTATCGAGTTAGTCATCTGTTTATCGAGTTAACTTAGTTTTGGCGAGTTATAAACTTTTTCTGGCGAGTTTGCAATTGTTGTCGAGTTACTACTTTGCCGAGTTTGGCATTGCACCTTATCGTTTATCGAGTAAGGTTTTCTGTTGCTTAATACTTAGGCCAAACTATATACGATTTTGCACAACTTATCGAGTTAGGATTGATAGATTTATCGAGTTAGGAAATCAAAAGTCAAAAGTCTAAAAGCAGATAAAAAGACCAGATTTAAACACATCCAAATTGTACCCATACCATAACAACAAATCCTGTTTTTATCTAACTCCCATCGCATGTCTACAACATCAACCAAAACAAAACCAAACCAACATGCTCACAAAGAAAAGAACAATAACTTAGATCTCAGATTTAAAACAGAAAAGAAACATATAGGAACAAGTTCAAGATCTCAGTCCATCTCATAGTGGAAACGAAGACTCGTTCTAAAGAACAAAACCACATGAGAGTTTACATCACAGATCCTTGTAGTAGATATATACCTTTTATATCCGAAATTTCAAAGTTATAACAAAAACAACTCGTGTTTCAGTCATACTTTCTTTCGGTTCAAGTATAAAAACAACAACACAAAAGATACCTACCTTTCACCTTCTTGAAGATCTGATTGCTACTGGTTTCGTTGATTGAGGATAACAAGAAGATTCAGTGATTGTGTTTGTGTTCGATTTGATTTAGATTAAAACGATAGACGAATTTTGGTTGTGGATTTAGGTGTTTCATTTTCAGTATCAAAGAAAACAAGAATCACAAGGACGATTTTTTAATATCTGCGTTTGGTTTTTGAGAAAATGTTGGGTGAGAGTAAAGTTTTGGTGGCTGTGTAAGGTTAAAATTGTGAGTGAAATTAGGGCAGCGAGTGTTAAGTTTGTTTTTTTATACAGAAATAAATAGGGTTAACTAGTTTATATCCGTTTATTTAGGGGGTGTGTATGTTTGGATTGGGTCGATGAGATTCCATTGGACTGGGCTTTTATGCTTGACACAGTTGTTTTAAAGTTTGGGCTGAAATTATTATACCACACGATTTTGTTTGAGATTCGATAATCCGAGATTGGTTATTATTTTGGGTTGAGATTATTTGGGTTCGTGTGGACATAACTACCGTGCTAGTTATTGTGACAGCGTGAAAGATTGACAAAGATTCATTTGAAAACACAAAACTACTTCTTTATCGTCTACAAGATCCACTTTCATTTCACACTTACAAAACCAGTTTAGTTTTGTAATTTTAACAAAAAAAAAAAAAAAAAAAAAAGGATTTTTGGCGGGAAAATTTGAGTAAAATTTATTTTTTACAGGAGACTAAACGTTCAATTTTTACGCGAAATTCAAATTTTGGTATAACGTTGAAAATTTTGGCCCAAAATTCAAATTTTTAGGCCAAAATTCAAATTTTTTCGGTAAAATTTGGCGGCAAAATTTTTGAAACGCAAAATTTTCTTGCAACCTTAAAATTACATTTCATAGTGATTTTTCAAATTTTGGGAGAGAAAATTTTTCAAATTTATTTTGGAGGGAAAATCGGAAATCACTATTTCGACTATACATTTTAGTTTGATTATTCCGATTACATCGCAACAATCACGGGGGAGAGAAAATGTATCAAACAAGTTCACAAGAGAGAAAGATGTCTAAAGTTGAGAAAAGAGCCATCTATTCTATAGAAGATTGTTTAGCATATTTTCATTCTGTTAAGATTCAATGCACGATTCTCTCAGATACAAGGTTTCCTTCATGGAGTACCTTTACTGTATTCTTCGGAACAGATACGGACGTTCTAACCTTTCAAAAGAAACTCCGAGAAAACATAGTTCAACTTGAAAAGCAAATTGAACAGGGAAGTGATTGCATGGTAGAATTTAAAGCGCTCAAGACACAGTTCAAAGAGTTCATGGCAATGGATTTTAAAGTGTTCAAAACTTCTCAAGACTATGAATCTCAAAGCAGGTTATGGAGAGAGAACATCAATAGTATGGAGGTTGAAGCTTTTAGAGATCAGCTTGTTTCACGACTGAGCTACTTAGAATTTGTGCTTAATGAAAGATCACTTCATCTGAGTGCTATCAAAGAACTGAAGATGCAGAAAAGAGAGTTAAAAGAAAATGTACGGGAGAATGGAAGTAAAAGGCAGACACATGAAGGAACACTCATAAATGAAGAGACGTTGAATGACAGTTTGGTATTTACCAGTAACAATGCATTATCAGAACTGCAGGCTAAAAGCAGCACTTCAAGGAATGATTCAGATGCTGACGGGAAACACAAATGTAATGATGGTTTGAATAATGCAACTGCTGTCAGTCCTTCACGAAGTTCAGTCGCACTCGTTCAGGTACATCAATCTAATGATGATGATATATTTGAAAATGTGTTTGCTCATGAGACACAAAGTCATGGACAACCTGAGTACACTAACGACACATATGTGGTGAATCAGGATGATAGAAATATTACTCCTGAAACTCCACATGTGGATCCTAATGGAGGTAAGGTTGAACATAACAATGTGATTCATGATCAAGAATGTGCTTCAACTGCTTTGATTATTAAGAAAATGCAATATAAAGTTACTCAATATAACAAGCTCAATTTTGAACTAAAAGAAAAAAGTGGTATCATTCGCCAAGGGATAATATAGGTTGATTTAGGTTTGATTTGGTAGTAAAAACTTGGTTCGTATTGTGTATTTGAAGTAATACGGGTACTGTTCATTGGTTAAGCTTCGAGTTAGGGGTGAATTGTTCTTAGCGAGTTAAGTTTTTCTTCACTTCTATCGAGTTAGGTTCCATATTCTTACCGAGTTAGGAGTGAATTGTTCTTAGCGAGTTAAGTTTTTCTTCACTTCTATCGAGTTTGGTTTCATATTCTTACCGAGTTAGGGGTAAATTCTAAGTTCTATCGAGTTTGATATTTTGGCGAGTTAGCCTATATTTCCTAATCGTTTATCGAGTTAGGCGTATTGTGACTTTAACTAAGGGGAAACTATGCCCAACTCAAGTCTCTCTACCGAGTTAGGAATTCCAAGATCTTACCGAGTTAGACATTTACTTAACTTACCGAGTTTGAGTAACTTGATAAAACTTATCGAGTTTGAAACCAAATTGAACATACCGAGTTTGAAGACAAAGTTTACATACCGAGTTTGAAGACAAAGTTTACATACCGAGTTTGAAGACTAAGTGAACATACCGAGTTTGAAGATTAATTGACCATACCGAGTTTGAAACAACATCTTTACATACCGAGTTTGATATCAAAATTTTCAAATCTAATTACAACCTTTATTTATCTTTAACGATCTAAGTTTACCATAATCACGAAAGATGTCTCAACCACCTAATTACTACTTCCCTCATCCTCAGCAACAGCAACATCAGCAGTATCAGCAACAACAATACCATCCGCAACAACCGTATCAATAACCTTCACAATCACACGTTCAACAACAACCGTTTAATCCACTACATCATTACCTCATGATGCAACAACATCAAATCATTCCTCAACAACAACCATATCAAATGTCTCAACAAAACACTCAGTTTTCCTCCAAACAACCTCACTGGTTTGACAGAATGTGTGAAGTTATTACAACTCAACAATCCCGCCATGAGGCAGGATCACTTGAAACACCTCCAATGCTAACACCGGGAAACTATGTTCAATGGTCAAGTCGATTCTTATGATTTCTTGAACTTAAGAAACCTCATGGGAAATTCTTGAAACAAGTGATACTTGAAGGACCATTTGAGTGGCCAACAAGATTTGAAATTGGTGATCCAACTGCTGATCCTCCACGTCCTCCTGGTGATCGACCTCTTCCAGAATCTCAACTCACAGAAGAACAGAAATTACATCGTGAAGTTGATGAGTATGCAATGGCTTATATACTTCAAGGAATACCAAATCCAATTTATCGAAGTGTCGATGCACAGAAAACAGCCAAAGCTATGTGGGAACATGTTCATCTCCTTATGGAAGGCACTCAATTGAACAAAGATGATATGGAATCCAAACTCTACATGGAATACACTGACATCACAATTGAACCAGGAGAGTCACTCGAATCCTACTATCATCGTTTCAAAATTGTGGTCAATGATCTGGAACGTCACAAAATCACAGTACCAAGGATTGCAGTCAACTCCAAATTCGTTGGTAGTCTTGGCCCGGATTGGCATAAATATGTGACATTTGTTCGTCAAACAAAAAATCTTCATGATGCTCCATATGGTTTGTTGTATGATTTTCTGAAACACCATGAACCTGAAGTGGAAAAAGATAGAGCTCTACGAGGAGGATACACACCAACACCAACACCAAATTCTTTGGCACTCGTAGCTCAATCTCCCTATGCTCCACCACCAATGTCAAATCATGCATATGTTCAAGAGCAGAACTACTTCAGTTATCCACAATCTTCTACCTCGAACCAAATGGTCCCTTATGATTCATCTCCACAGAATGCTTCCACTCAACTTGTTCCATTAAACAACAATGATGCAATGTATTACTCGAACTCCAATGACGATGATGATGATGACTTTAACACGTTAAATCAGGGACTTGCTCTTATTGCTCGTGCTTTTAGCAAATTCTCCAACAAAACAAACAACCGTCAACGTTCATCTTCTAACACAAGGAATCAAGCTGTTGTCAATGATGGAAGGGTGGAAATTCAGAATCGTAACTTTGGTCGATCTGGTTCAGGAAGTTCTTCAGGAAATTTTGGGAATGGTCAGAGGTTTAATAACAATGGAGGGTTCAGAAACAACTCAGGCTCTTCTCAGCAAAGGTCTGAACCAGTTGCAACTAGGAACTCCAACTCAGGGAATGCAGTGTGGTGTTATAACTGTAATGAACAAGGTCATATAGCGACTGCATGTCCTAAACCGAGAACTCGGGGTAGTAAGTTTCACAAGCAGGCATTACTCATAGCTCTTCAAGATGAAAAAGATGGACATTTCCCTGAACAGGACAACAACTTCATGGCAAATGTGAACAATGACGATGACATGGAAGATCTAGAAGCCAATGCAGCTGTGATGCTTATGGCCAACATGCAGGAACTTAAGCTTAATGATTCAGGTCCAGTGTATGACACTGACGGCTTGTCTCAGGTACATGACCTCAATGCATGCTTTATAAATGATATAGTCTCACCTTCTGCTTATGAATCAGATATGGCGCAAGTTGTTCCATCTGAATCATCTTCATCTTCTCAAACAGATGAACAAATAAGCACAGTTGTCATATTTGATGATGACACAGTTGTTTCATTTGATAATCCTATTGAGAATGATAAACATGATCATTTTGAACAACATGAACCATCATTTGATCCAGACCCTGACCTCATATTGGTATCTAAACAACTGAGTGCACAACTAAATGCTCAACAATTGCAAATCAAAAAATGCAACGAGATAAACAAAGCTTTAAAAGACAAAAATGCGTCACTCGCACGAGATATTGAGTGCTATAAAATTCAGCTTTCAAATCAGGAAGACAAGATTAAACATACAAAAAGTTTTGAAAAAGCTTTTCAAGATTCTTTTAACAAAGAGCAAGATCTTCAACACAAAATGCAAGATTTAATTGAGTCAAACGGAAAGTTGATTTCTAAACTTGAAAGTGAAAAGTGTGAACTAAAAATGCAAGTTGAACGTCTTCAAACAGTACTTTCAAAAACAGAAACATAATTGTCAAGTTGTAAAAAGGAGTTTTGTGAACATAAAATACGAAAAAGGAAGTATATAAATGACTTACTTGGTGAGATTGTTGATCTTGAAAAACAACTCAAAGAATTTCGTAACATTGTTTACAAACACGGGAACTCTGTCACAACAATACAGAAATTTTCTTTAAAACCGAGACCCGATAAAGGATTTGCACTTTGCGATTTTAAATCAATGTTTCTTCACAAAGCATTCAAAGAAAATCCTAAGATTTACAGTATGGACCACATGCTTGATAATACGATTGTGCGTGCTGTTGTTTTTGATACTGAGGAAGAGGAAGAACTTGAAGAAGAGAGTCGATCAAAAATGAGTTATGTTCAATATTGGACACCATATGACTATTCCAAAGCTCCACATATTTCTAAATCTTTTGTTCCTCAAAAGGAATTACCTGAGAAATCATGGTATGTCACTGAGTCATATGTTTCATCCTCTAATGCGGCCCCTGTCTAAACTGTAGCACAAATAAATGGTCCTTTACCATCATCCGGTGAAATTACACCTTTACCGAAAAGTTGTCGTGTCTTAAATTATTTCAAAACTTTTATGGAAGATATCGAAATTTTGGAGGAAACAATTGAACGCAATTCAGAAATAAAAATTGAAACTTTTCAATCCGCTTACGAGCGTGAAAAGAGAGATATTTTTCAAAAACAAATGTTACCAATTGTCAAACACCTCCGTCTCTGTGCTACACGATGGGATCAGGAACTTCAAAACGAGGTCAAAAATATGATAAACGTTTTCAATTCAACTGAAAATGAAATTTTGGTTCAAAAGCAAAGAAATAGAGTTTTAAAAAATGATGCTGATCGACTCTTGGAACAAGTTCTCAGTGCTGATATTTTGTCTGTTATAATGAATGATCTCTATAAATCTGGTACTTCTATGCTTGTGGATGATCTTTGTGTTGATAATAACTTGCTGAACGTGGAATTAGAGACACTTAAACATGAGAATGACAAGCTGAGAATTAAGAATGATGATGTGACAAAACAGTTTTCAAAAGAAATTTTTCAACTCAAACAAAGGCTTGAATGGTGTCAAGCTCAAAGTCTTAAAACAGAATTGAAACTTCAAAATCAAAATATTTCAAACTCTTGTCAGCTTTGCAAAAACAATGAGTCTTTCAAAAGTTTGTGTCTCAAATATGAGAAAGAAATTGCGGATTTAAAAATTGAAAATGACGCATATCAACAACACCACGCAGACATCAAATATTGCAATGGTGTACTTGAGTCAAATATTCAGGATAAGAATCACATCATCATCGATTTGAAAGAGAAAATTAAGATACTTGAAAAAGGAAAGATGGTTGACACCACGGTGATAGCACCAGGAATGTACAAATTAGACAAAACTGATAAAGGAAAGGTTGTTCAAAATACTAATGTTGATAACTGCACTTCTACAGGACTAGTCTCCCCTACTAGCGTTAGCAGACCCAAGCGAAAAAGTAAAAAGAAGAATAGGCTCTGGCAACGTAAGAGAGGATCACTAGAAGCTCAAGGAGTAGAAGATCAACTTAGGAATTTGAATAAAACTCATGTTGCATCAGATTTAGATTCTAATCTGGCAAATTCTAATCAAAATCTAAATGTAACGAATGATGAACCTTTGAATGTTTTGAATATTAATGCATCTTGTGTGTTTTGTCGTAAAAGCGTATCATCTGGTGAACATACTAAGTGTATAGCTAATTCTCTTCTTAATCGTCATAAGAAACGTAGGACACGCATTCCTTCTAGGCCCACTACTGCCTCTAAGTCTATTTTAGGAAAGCCGCCCTCTACAGTTTCTAATGAAGAAGAAGTTACCCCCAAAAGTGCCGAGAACAAATCTAGGACTCAGCCAACCACTAGTGAATTCACCATTAAGAAAGCACGAACTAGTTGGAATTGGCAACGGTGGTTACAACAAAAACCAGACTTTAAATGGATTCCTAAATTGTTGAATACATGTGCTTCTAACCAACAGGAACCCGCACTTTCAATGGGTTCCACCCTTACTTCTGTTCCATCCGTGTCTTCTTCTTGTGATGCAGGTGGTACAGATTGTTCTCTGGATTGTTGATAGCGGATGCACCCGACATATGACAGGCAATCTCAAACTGTTACAAAACTTTGTCTCAAAGTTCATTGGTACTGTCAGATTCGGGAATGATCATTACGCTTTAATCATGGGATATGGTGACTATGTCAGTGGGAACATTGAAATCAGTCGTGTTTATTATGTGGAAGGCCTTGGACACAACCTTTTCTCTGTTGGTCAATTTTGTGATGGGGATCTAGAAGTTGCATTCCGAGAGAAAACTTGTTTCGTTCGTGACTTACAAGGAAACGATCTGATGTCTGGCTCACGTGGTTCTAATCTTTATACTATATCAATGTCAGATATGATTGCTACATCTCCGATATGCCTTCTCTCCAAAGCAGAATCGACTAAATCTTGGTTATGGCACAAACGTCTTTCGCACTTGAATTTCAAAACTATGACTGACCTTACTCGTTATAAACTAGTTGATGGATTTCCAAGATTCCGATTTACCAAAGATCACTTATGTTCAGCCTGTGAACAAGGAAAAAGTACTCGAGCTCATTTTCCTTCTAAACCAGAGCACAGTACGAATCATGTTCTACAACTGCTTCATATGGATTTGTGTGGACCAATGCGTGTTCAAAGTATCAACGGTAAACGCTACATTCTTGTAATTGTGGATGATTACTCCAGATGGACTTAGGTTTATTTTTTACGAAGTAAAGATCAGGCTCCTTCAATGATCATCACCTTTCTCACTAAAATTCAAGTTCAGTTACGCAACACGGTCCGAATAGTCAGAACTGACAATGGAACTGAATTTAAGAATCAGACACTTCGGTCATATTTTGAGAAAGTGGGAATTGAACATCAAACATCTATTCCTAGAAGCCCAGAACAGAATGGAGTTGTTGAAAGACGCAACAGGACGTTAGTGGAAGCTGCTAGAACTATGTTGATTAATGCTCAATTACCAAATTACTTATGGGCGGAAGCTGTTTCAACTGCATGTTATATCCAAAACCGTTGCATGATCACAAAACGCCATCGCAAAATACCTTATCAAATTGTTCACAAAAGGAAACCAAACATCGACTACTTTCATGTATTTGGAGCACTTTGTTATCCGAAAAATGATCGTGATGATTTAGGTAAACTTAAAGCAAAGGCTGACATTGGAGTGTTCGTTGGATACTGTGAACATTCTAAAGGTTTTCGAATCTGGAATCGTCGAACAAGAGAAATTCAAGAAACTATTCACGCTAATTTTGATGAACTCACACAAATGGCTTCTGAGCAACACAGCTTAGGACCCGAATTCAACCGTCTTCACTCTCCGGAATCTTCGGCAGAACCATTGCCACTAAACCGCAAAGAATTGGAAACCTTGTTTGCTCCACTCTTTGATGATACAATTGAATACCGTTCTACTGAGGTCTCACCTAATTCCGCTGCTCAACCTGATAATATTCCAGTACCTGAATCACCTCAACAAACTACTACAACTGTTGAGAAAGACGGTCCTCCAATTGCATCACCATCTACAGGAGAACAAACTGTTTCTAACTCCCGACATTCAGCTGAAGATCCTACACCACAATCAGTTCCACAACCCGCAGAGCATGATCCTGATGCGTTCTTCAATCCGTTTGCACCTGCTACTCCATTTCCTGATATAGCTGAGTCATCTACACGCAATTTGGATCCTGCTAACATGCGAGATACTTATCAACTACACCCTTCAACACACAAATGGACTCGAGACCATCCACTAGTTCATATTATTGGTCATCCAGATGCACCTGTAATGACAAGACAACGACTTCACACTGATGGAGAAACTTGTATCTATGCACTCACAGTTTGTCAAGAGGAACCAAAGAACATTAAAGAAGCAATGACTTATGACAACTGGATTGAATCTATGCAAGAGGAATTTCAGCAGTTCATCCGATTAGAAGTCTGGGAATTAGTTGAAAGACCTGACGGAGTCTTTGTCATTGGGCTAAAATGGATTTGGAAAAATAAGCTAGATGCAGAAGGAACTGTCATACGTAACAAATCACGCCTGGTAGCGAAAGGATACTCCCAACTAGACGGACTTGATTTTGGTGAATCCTTTGCTCCAGTGGCTAGACATGAAGCTGTTCGGATCTTTTTGGCCTATGCTGCACACAGGAACATGGTTGTGTACCAAATGGATGTAAAAACAGCATTTCTCAATGGAGACCTCCGTGAAGAAGTGTATGTAAGCCAACCAGAAGGCTTCGTTGATCCTGAGCGTCCTAATCACGTTTACCGACTCAAAAAGGCACTCTACGGACTCAAACAAGCCCCACGGGCGTGGTATGACAAACTTTCTACTTTCTTGCTGACCAATAAATTTTCTAAAGGATCGGTGGATCCAACATTTTTTATAAAAACCTACGGGGAGGACTTACTCGTTGTTCAAATATATGTCGATGACATTATTTTTGCTTCAACGAAAAGAAGTTACTCTAATGATTTTGCAAAACTAATGAAAGATAATTTTGAAATGTCCATGATGGGTGAACTTTCGTTCTTTCTAGGACTACAAGTTCATTATAACACCCCCAAAATACCGCAGCGGAAGACTGTGTCATAGGGATGCTACTTCATAATACAAAGTACAAGTTATAGAAAACGAACTCTAAATGAGACGTTTTGAAAAGTTACCATTCGATTAAAGAATTCAAAGTTACAAACATGAGATTTTAAAGTATGATACATAAATGTATACAAAATGTTTTGAATGGTAAATGATAAAAGCGTAAGTCTTCAGAATATGCAGCTTGACTCTAAGTTCCTCGCACTAGCTATCGCCTTACTAACCTGAGATAAACATGCTAAAGTGTCAACACAATGGTTGGTGAGTTCATAGAGTTTGTCTTAAAACAGTTGAAAAACCTTAAAAGAATGTTCACACAGCAAAGGCATCGTGAATCCACTCAGTTACAAGTCCCGCCATAAGAGACTTGTAACCTGTGTGTTCACAACCCACTGCTACAAATATAGTATAATAAAGACATGTATAAGTTCATCAAAACAGTTAAGCAATTAGTCGTGAGTCTACACTTCATCTCCGAAGACCTCACGTTTATGATGTATTCAACATTCGCAAATGTTAGGATGTATCAATAGCCTCAATGGTCATCCAACAACTTAATGTGGAGCCACCGGAAGTCTCAATGGTCATCCAGCAACTTAATCTGGAGCCACTGGCAGTAACACAATCAAGTATAATGCAGTTATGTATATATGAAATCAAGTATAATGCGATCAAGTATAAGACAATCAAGTATAGAACAATCAAGTATAATGTGATCAAGTATTTGTACAAGTAAGCAAGTAGTTGAGCATGTATCCCCCCCAAGAGTTAAAACAAGTATGAAAAAGTAGGGGCTATGACTCACCTTAAGTCTATGTAATGAGAAATGAAAGTGGTAGTCGAATCGCGAAAGTCTCTAAGAGCAGCCTATAATAGAACGTTGCGACTTAGGTTTGGAGTAACGTCTAAGAATATGAAGAATTGCCTATATATGTCTTGCATAATGTTCATGATGTAGTACTTAGTATATAGTGTAAGTCGTTGAATATAAGTGGTTTATGGAACATGTATAGTTTGTATATCTCTTACTACCGTTCGGGCCGACATAATTCAGAAGTCATGGAGTAAACGTTCGAGGAGCCAGGACACTTTAACTCGTAAATCCACAACTCATCTCGACGGCTTACTCAATGAACTCCTCACATGAGGCTCCCTACTATTGTAGTATTTGACAACACACATATATATATATATATATATATATATATATATATATATATATATATATATATATATATATATATATATATATATATATATATATATATATATATATATATAAGCTTTGATCTTTAAAAGTTATATGGTCTTTAGCCGTGGCTTTGCCGTGACTTTGGTCATGTTACCATGGTCTTGAGACTCAACCTTGGCTTTAGCCATGGTTGTGGTCTTGGCTTTAGGTCATTAGACCTCTTGGTCTCATCTAATTATAATGATTATATAGTAACTTTGGTCTAAAATGGGCTGTTAAGAATTTGAAGAAAATTATCACTCAGAAAGCATTTTCAGGGCTCGAGCTTCTTTGTTCTTGAACGAAAACGTCGTTCCGGACAACTTTCGTGTTTTAACTTTTTGATGAATCGGACCAGAAGTGGGACTTTCAAAAGCAAAATTTGATCAGAATGCTATTTAGGCAGTTTTGCCGTTTTGGTTTCGCTAACTTCAAATGGTCATAACTTTTGACTCGTATACTCGTTTTGGGTGATTCAAATTGCTATGTTTTCCTTGTTAAGTCCTCTTTAACAATAAGTAAGTGTCAAATATCAAAGTTATACTATTGTGGTCGTGGTTTTCCATAAAAATCACTAGTTTGCTTGTTTGCTTGTCATAAGTTAACATATGTATACCAATACTCGTTTTATCTATTTTTAAACATCATGAACACAATACAAAGACCATATATAGCATGAAAAGAACACAAAGAGCATGAAAATGATATTGAGCAAGGAGTATGTTAGGGTTTGCTTACAACTTTTGGCTTTCACTTAAGAAAGGTAAGTAACTAGTAAGGTACGGACTTTGATAGACTTAAGCTTCACCCTTTGCAATCTATGATAAACCGAGGTTATTTGAAGATTATAACGACACCTTCTTGAAGTCCAAAGCTATTTGAAGATTATAACGACGTCTTTTTGGAGACTTTAAAGTTATAACAACTTTTCTTAGAAAATTTCCAAGATTGAAGATCAAACACTAGTTTTCTTTCAAAAACTAGTTAATTTTCTTACAAAATATAAGAGAAGTGCCTTAGGTTTTAGGACTTGAAGGTTATAAGAAGGTGTGGTGCAAGTTTTCTATGTGTTTTAGCTTGGTATTTATAGGGTAGGAAAAATAGTTAACCATATATTGGGTTAGAATTTAACCATGGTTAGTTTAAGACACTTGTAATGATCTAAAGAATCAATGGTCAAGATTTAACCACACATGGTGACTCCACCACCCCTAAGTCGGTTTGTATGGGATAAGGGTGACTAGATGAGTAGTCATGGTCTTTGGATGATAATATCCTAAGTATGTAGCTAGTTTTGACTCCAAGTCACGAAACGTAAAACCGGGTATCCTAAAAATATGAAACTTATAAATATGGTTAAACATGTCAATATAGTCCATAATAAAATATAAAATGAGTGGTAGGTTCTATCGGGTGCGAAAACCCTGCTAAAAACTGGAAACACGGGTCTAAAACGCGCAATTCGCGTAAAATGCTGAACTGAAAAACGTAAAATTCCGAAACTTTTGGAATTGTCCTAAAATGATAGAAAATCATTTTTCTATTGTTTATAATGTTTTATGGATATATCGGGATGCTGGAAGGACGTTTAAACCTAAAAGTAAATCTCGGACACGGCTTTGTGATTTTTGCAGAAATGATCCGACGAGCGTCAAACTCTCGGATTATCATTAAAATAGTTTAACTTACGAGAATATGAAATAAAAATTTCTGAGATGAATAGTAAAAGTGAATAGTAAAAAGTGAATAGTAAAAAGTGAAATAGTGAAATTTTCGGGAATAAAAGTTAACCTGAAATTGCGAATTGTTACAGTCTCTACCCCTTAAGGAGAACTTCGTCCCGAAGTTCTGTTGATGTTAACTACTTACGGTGTGTCTAAGAGAATTCGGGATCTCTAATATAGTGGTGTTCACTCTGATTCGTCTAAGGTTCCGGTGAAGGAGTCGTATCGGTTACAATTAAGCCCACTTATTTATAACACATTACTTACATAAAGAAGCGTCCAAATTTATGTAAGTAAGGTCTCATAAACTTATGGTTCGGTGATTTACAATTTCTTTATTTAACTGAAGAGGCGTCCCAATCCATTTAAATAAGGAGATTCTAAAACATCCTACTTAAGAATTTCCAACACAAAATCCGCCTTCTGAAGCCGATAGTAAGATAATCAAATCATCAAATCCCTAAAGCTAAGCAATAATATTATTTAACTCAAATCTTGTGTCTCATCAAACAAGAACTGTCACAAGATCAAGTTAACTAATTAGTTATTACTGAGCTCCATGTTTTTAATAACTCGGCGAATCTCTGGGGCTCCTTATAATACTAAAGTCACATCATCTAACAGTGTGGAACTAAACCAACAACTACCAAGAAGCGTATGCGTATGTAGTGTGTGTAAGGCAAATAAAGAGGAAGGTCCCAACGTATATAGCAGTTATAGTCTAGGCACTAAATGCAACCTAGTTCTCTATAACCAAGGCTCTGATACCAATCTGTAACACCCCCAAAATACCGCAGCGGAAGACTGTGTCATAGGGATGCTACTTCATAATACAAAGTACAAGTTATAGAAAACGAACTCTAAATGAGACGTTTTGAAAAGTTACCATTCGATTAAAGAATTCAAAGTTACAAACATGAGATTTCAAAGTATGATACATAAATGTATACAAAATGTTTTGAATGGTAAATGATAAAAGCGTAAGTCTTCAGAATATGCAGCTTGACTCTAAGTTCCTCGCACTAGCTATCGCCTTACTAACCTGAGATAAACATGCTAAAGTGTCAACACAATGGTTGGTGAGTTCATAGAGTTTGTCTTAAAACAGTTGAAAAACCTTAAAAGAATGTTCACACAGCAAAGGCATCGTGAATCCACTCAGTTACAAGTCCCGCCATAAGAGACTTGTAACCTGTGTGTTCACAACCCACTGCTACAAATATAGTATAATAAAGACATGTATAAGTTCATCAAAACAGTTAAGCAATTAGTCGTGAGTCTACACTTCATCTCTGAAGACCTCACGTTTATGATGTATTCAACATTCGCAAATGTTAGGATGTATCAATAGCCTCAATGGTCATCCAACAACTTAATGTGGAGCCACCGGAAGTCTCAATGGTCATCCAGCAACTTAATCTGGAGCCACTGGCAGTAACACAATCAAGTATAATGCAGTTATGTATATATGAAATCAAGTATAATGCGATCAAGTATAAGACAATCAAGTATAGAACAATCAAGTATAATGTGATCAAGTATTTGTACAAGTAAGCAAGTAGTTGAGCATGTATCCCCCCCAAGAGTTAAAACAAGTATGAAAAAGTAGGGGCTATGACTCACCTTAAGTCTATGTAATGAGAAATGAAAGTGGTAGTCGAATCGCGAAAGTCTCTAAGAGCAGCCTATAATAGAACGTTGCGACTTAGGTTTGGAGTAACGTCTAAGAATATGAAGAATTGCCTATATATGTCTTGCATAATGTTCATGATGTAGTACTTAGTATATAGTGTAAGTCGTTGAATATAAGTGGTTTATGGAACATGTATAGTTTGTATATCTCTTACTACCGTTCGGGCCGACATAATTCAGAAGTCATGGAGTAAACGTTCGAGGAGCCAGGACACTTTAACTCGTAAATCCACAACTCGTCTCGACGGCTTACTCAATGAACTCCTCACATGAGGCTCCCTACTATTGTAGTATTTGACAACATATATATATATATATATATATATATATATATATATATATATATATATATATATATATATATATATATATATATAAGCTTTGATCTTTAAAAGTTATATGGTCTTTAGCCGTGGCTTTGCCGTGACTTTGGTCATGTTACCATGGTCTTGAGACTCAACCTTGGCTTTAGCCATGGTTGTGGTCTTGGCTTTAGGTCATTAGACCTCTTGGTCTCATCTAATTATAATGATTATATAGTAACTTTGGTCTAAAATGGGCTGTTAAGAATTTGAAGAAAATTATCACTCAGAAAGCATTTTCAGGGCTCGAGCTTCTTTGTTCTTGAACGAAAACGTCGTTCCGGACAACTTTCGTGTTTTAACTTTTTGATGAATCGGACCAGAAGTGGGACTTTCAAAAGCAAAATTTGATCAGAATGCTATTTAGGCAGTTTTGCCGTTTTGGTTTCGCTAACTTCAAATGGTCATAACTTTTGACTCGTATACTCGTTTTGGGTGATTCAAATTGCTATGTTTTCCTTGTTAAGTCCTCTTTAACAATAAGTAAGTGTCAAATATCAAAGTTATACTATTGTGGTCGTGGTTTTCCATAAAAATCACTAGTTTGCTTGTTTGCTTGTCATAAGTTAACATATGTATACCAATACTCGTTTTATCTATTTTTAAACATCATGAACACAATACAAAGACCATATATAGCATGAAAAGAACACAAAGAGCATGAAAATGATATTGAGCAAGGAGTATGTTAGGGTTTGCTTACAACTTTTGGCTTTCACTTAAGAAAGGTAAGTAACTAGTAAGGTGTAAGGTACGGACTTTGATAGACTTAAGCTTCACCCTTTGCAATCTATGATAAACCGAGGTTATTTGAAGATTATAACGACGCCTTCTTGAAGTCCAAAGCTATTTGAAGATTATAACGACGTCTTTTTGGAGACTTTAAAGTTATAACAACTTTTCTTAGAAAATTTCCAAGATTGAAGATCAAACACTAGTTTTCTTTCAAAAACTAGTTAACTTTCTTACAAAATATAAGAGAAGTGCCTTAGGTTTTAGGACTTGAAGGTTATAAGAAGGTGTGGTGCAAGTTTTCTATGTGTTTTAGCTTGGTATTTATAGGGTAGGAAAAATAGTTAACCATATATTGGGTTAGAATTTAACCATGGTTAGTTTAAGACACTTGTAATGATCTAAAGAATCAATGGTCAAGATTTAACCACACATGGTGACTCCACCACCCCTAAGTCGGTTTGTATGGGATAAGGGTGACTAGATGAGTAGTCATGGTCTTTGGATGATAATATCCTAAGTATGTAGCTAGTTTTGACTCCGTAAATTGCTAACCGTAAGTTTTTAAGTCACGAAACGTAAAACCGGGTATCCTAAAAATATGAAACTTATAAATATGGTTAAACATGTCAATATAGTCCATAATAAAATATAAAATGAGTGGTAGGTTCTATCGGGTGCGAAAACCCTGCTAAAAACTGGAAACACGGGTCTAAAACGCGCAATTCGCGTAAAATGCTGAACTGAAAAACGTAAAATTCCGAAACTTTTGGAATTGTCCTAAAATGATAGAAAATCATTTTTCTATTGTTTATAATGTTTTATGGATATATCGGGATGCTGGAAGGACGTTTAAACCTAAAAGTAAATCTCGGACACGGCTTTGTGATTTTTGCAGAAATGATCCGACGAGCGTCAAACTCTCGGATTATCATTAAAATAGTTTAACTTACGAGAATATGAAATAAAAATTTCTGAGATGAATAGTAAAAGTGAATAGTAAAAAGTGAATAGTAAAAGTGAATAGTAAAAAGTGAATAGTGAAATTTTCGGGAATAAAAGTTAACCTGAAATTGCGAATTGTTACATTCATCAATCACCCCGTGGAATTTTTATAAATCAGTCCAAATATGCTCTTGAAATTTTAAAGAAACATGGGATGATGAGTTGTGATACTTATAATACACCGATGGGCTATACCACAAAACTAGACGCTGACTTACATGGGACACCTGTTGACCCTACCAAATACCGAAGTATGATTGGGTCCCTCATGTATCTCACGGCTAGTAGACCTGATATAGTATTTGCTGTCTATATGTGCTCTCGCTATCAGTCCAAACCAACTGAAAAACACCTCAGTGAGGTCAAAAGAATCCTTCGATACATAAAGGGAACCATTAACTTGGGAATCTGGTATCCGAAGGATTCTGGTTTTGAACTAATTGCTTTTTCAGATGCTGACCATGCAGGATGCTTAGAGACACGCAAAAGTACATCTGGTGGATTACAATTTCTCGGAGATAAACTTGTGTCATGGCAATCAAAGAAGCAGGACTGCACATCACTGTCGTCAACAGAATCTGAATATGTAGCTATGTCTGCTTGTTGTGCTCAAGTCATATGGATGAGATCACAACTTAAGGATTATGCTTACCTATTCAACAAGATTCCAATCTACTGTGATTCCAAGAGTGCCATTGCTATCTCCTGCAACACAGTCCATCATTGCAAATCGAAACACATCGATCTCCGATATCACTTCATCAAAGAACACGTTGAAAAGGGTACCGTTGAACTTTATTTTGTTGGGACTGAGTACCAATTGGCGGACTTACTTACCAAATCTTTAGCACCATCAAGGTTTGCGAGTCTAGTTCACCAAATTGGTATGCGATGTTTGACTCCAGATGATCTGGAAAAGTTTTTAAAACACAATTGATCGTCAAACATCTACAAAAACTCTTTGTATATATTCTCTTCTTTAAAAAAAAAAAAAAAAAAAAAAAAAAAAAAAAAAAAAAAAAAAAAAATTCCTTGTTCAAGATATGCAAGTTCACAACGTTTTTTCTGAAAAATCATTATAAAATGCATATCTTGAGGGGGAGACAGAAAATTTTTTTTAACTTCTTTATTTTATAATTCTTTCTCATCACTACTAAATCTCATTCTCGACTCCTCTTGAACCATTACGTGTTAAATTTTCCGTATTACTTCTTATGGTTGGTTCAAGAGGGTGCTACATCCATAATTTGAGTAACATTTTTTCAGCCTCATAAGTCGTATAGTCATTTTGAAACTCAAGGGACTCAATGTGCATTATTTGTTAAGTTTAGTTTGGTAAAACAAGTTGAGGGACCAAATGTGTCATAGTTTCAAAATCTTTAGTATATCCATGGTTTGTCATATCTGCTTATTTTTTTCTCATTCAAAACACCAAACGCGCCCCATTAAAAGTTTTCTCATAATAATCAAGATTTTCAAGACCCCCGTTTCTCAGTAATTGTGAGTTTTAATGCATATCAGTTTTTTGCTCATCACATTTGCTTGAATGGTTGGCATTGTTCTAATCGTTTTTTCTAGGGTTTATGTGAATTCCGATTTGGGTGTTTACTGTATGAAGTGATTTAGGCTAATTAAGTGTTATGACCAATTGCGGCATGACCCTTAGGGCCTATTTCCTCCTTTACCTTGATTATAGTTGCCACGATTGTGCGATTATTATGTGATTTAGGTTTCATAAGCTCGAATTTTATAATGTCACTGGGTCTTGTGCTTATATGAATGATTGGTTTGATTAGGTAGTGGATTTTTGATGTTGCTCAAGTAATTATCGAGTTTTAAGAGTTCGAGTTTGCCAAAACTTAGTGGTATTGTGCTGTAAGGGTGCTGTTTGTCGAGTTTGAAAAAAAAAAAAAAAAAAAAAAAAAAAAAAAACAATTTACATGGTTATCGAGTTTGATACACAACATGGCAATTATCGAGTTTGAGATTGTTTGCTTTAAGCTTATCGAGTTTAAGAACTTTGACTGCTTATCGAGTTTAAGGAGCTTAAGCTTATCGAGTTAGTGAACTTTGAATCTTATCGAGTTTGGATGTGACATGATGTTTATCGAGTTTGGATGAAATCTGGTGACTATCGAGTTTGAATAGTTTTTTTACTTATCGAGTTTGGAAAAGTTAAAAGGCTTATCGAGTTTGAAGTTTCTTATTGTTATCGAGTTTGAACCATTTTTCTTTATCGAGTTTGAAAAGTTAAAAGCTTATCGAGTTTAAAAAATTTTATGGCTATCGAGTTTGTAGCTGGTTTTCTTTGGTTATCGAGTTTGAAAAATTCATGTACATATCGAGTTTGAAGCTGTTCAGTTTGAATATCAAGTTTGAAGTTTTTTCGAGTTTGAACTATTTTCTCGAGTTTGGTATATATTAAAGCCTTATCGAGTTTGATAATGGTTTCCGAGTTTGGGATGATTTTTTCGAGTTAAGACTAAACTGTTTTTAGAGTTGAATTATTAATCTCTCTCTTATTTCACTCCGAGTCAGGAGTTTCGTAATGGAACCATCACGTATGGGTTCTAGTTTTTCCATTTTTATGAAAAGAAATGCTGCCGAAATTTTTCAAAATTTGTCAAATTATGAGTTTTTTTAAATGGAAAGATGATTGCATTTCATGTTTTTCTAAGGGTTGTGATTGATTCTTATGAGGATTGTATGTGTCTCTTGGTTTGATTTATCATGTGTTGTATATGTGATGTTGACTTTATCTTGGGCGATTGTTTTCGGATATTATTCTTTTGTCTAACACTAACGAGCTAATCACCACATGGCTTTTGTTGGTTTATGAATCATTTCAGGTCTCAATATGGCAAAGAAATCAACACCTAGACACGAATTGATTCAAGGAGATGAAAGAGTAATCGCTAAGACAAACCATAGGATAGATCTTAATTCAATCACATGTCATGATACTTGTGCAATCATCCTGGAAATCCTTAAGAGACACTTCATTTACAACCTCCTCACCATCACCACTGAAGTACCTGAAGTCTACTTAACACAGTTTTGGGAGACTATTGAAATTAGCAAAGATGAAAAATCATTGGGGGTTCATCATGATCACAAACTTGTTGTGTTTGATGTACAAACTCTCCGCACTGTTCTCGGTTTGCCCAATGTCAAGAAATTCTCTCCTTTGCCATCATTGTCAGATGTTTTCAAACTTCTTCGAGAACTTCAGTATGATGAATCAGTAATCCAACTCAGAAACATATCCCACGTGGACAGGAAATACATTCCACAACCATGGCTCACACTTTACTCAATTCTCTCCAACAGTTTAACGGGCAAAGAAACTGGGCCTGAACATCCTAGTTTAGAATTGATGCAGATTTTCTGGGGAGTTGTCAAACAAGCCAAAATTGACTATGGTCAACTCACTTGGGTAGATATGGTTAATCACGCAAGACAGTTTCAAAAATCGTCTACATCAAAAATTCCATTCTATAGATTCACAAAGTGTCTCATTGCTCACTTCATGGAGAAAAACCCAGATATTGATCGTAGATCGGAAGATAAGAAACACCCCCCCTCCGTGGATCATAAATACTCTAAAACCAGGATTCAGAAGACAAACACTCAAAAACAAGGAATGAGAATTCCCGATAGTCTTATGCCTGATGATGTTCGTGACACTGAGGCATACATTTTGTATGATGAAGCTCAGAAAATTGGTAAAGTGGGTTTGACTCAGACAAAGAAAAGGAGAACTTCTAAAAGGAAAACTTCAACAGCCTCTACAATCAAAACCATTCCCAAATCAAGAACCAAAAAGGTCACAAGAGAGCTTAAGAAGAAAGTGACAACTCTTCGAGATGAACCTACAGATGATGAAGGAGATGCTCAACAGGAAACAGAAACTGAAAAACTCGCAAAGACTTCAAGCAAGAAGGCAGATAAGGGAAAAGCTATAGTAACTCAAGAAGAATCACTAACCTCACCAATGTCTGAATCCGAAGAAGATGAACAACTGCAACTCACCTTAAGAAAGAGCAAAGTATCTGAAGAGGAAAGAATTGCAAAAGTTACTAAGAAAGGTGAAGGTTCTGGAACTCAAGAGCCGGTAAGCCCAACTCCAGAATCAGAAAGAGATGATCAAACATCAGAAGAAACACATTCACAAACCGAATCATCTTCTGAACAAGGTGATGATAACTCTGAAGATGAAGCTGAGTCATCAAGTTCTGATCAAAACGAATCACTCGATAAACCGGCTGAATCTGAAGTTGAAGTTGAAGCTCCAAAAGACAAAGACGATGAGGAATCCGAGAATGAAGAGAGTAGCGATGAGGAAGATAAATCGGAAAGTGAAGAAGTTAATGATGAAGAAGATGTGAATGATGATGATGATGAGGAATCGGATGGTGAGAAAAAGGATGAGCTTCTCGAAACCAGTCAAGATACCTCTATTGACATTGTAGGTATTGATGAAGGACCACCAAAAGTTCAACCACAACAACAACCTTTATCACAACCTCAAAGTCATCCTCTACAAAGCCCTAACACGACTGTTGTTCACTCAAGTTTGTTAAAATCACTACATGACCAATACGAAGCACTTGCACAGCAAGTTCATGAACAACAACGTGATGTTGAAGCTTTCAAAATCTACAATGTGGATAAAGCAGTTGAGGAGCAGGTAAAGCTTATATTACCGAGGGAAGTTCAGAAGTATGTTCAGAAGGAACTTCCTTCTGCTGTGAGACATTATGTCAACAGGAATCTCGCAGAGATCGTTTCTAACAGGTTTCAAACTACACCAATCACTGTTCAGACTCTACCTCCAAAACCTTCCATAAGTGATCTCAAAGGCAAATTACTGGAGGCTATTGTAAATGATCCGGAAGAAAATGATCTACGCAAGGCACTTATCAAGTCTATAAAGAAAGCTGAAAAGAAAAGCGAATCCTGCAAAAAGACTATTGCCACTAAGCGTCGACATGATGATTCCGACCATGACGATCAGCCACAACCTGATAAGAGGAAGAAAGTGTCCGGTTCCACCTCCAGATCTCCAACCAAAACCGCAACCGCTAACGTTTCTACTGATCCAAACCCTCCACAATCTACTGCGGATCCTCACCCCTCACAAACAACTGAAGATGCTGATGTCGATGTGGATGAAATTCCTCCACTTATCACCGAACCAATTACGGAACCGCCCAAGGATGCTCAGTTAATTCCAGCTCCTGAATGGATTAACCCTGATGCTCCTTCCTTTAACTGGTTCGATGAAATGGTTGATGCTTACCCTGATGACACTGAAGCTGAAGAAATGACTGAAGGATCAATTATAGGCTTTACAAAAAGAATTAAAAAGGTGATGCAGACTCAAAGACTTCAGCTGTCTGACTTAGTTAAGATTCGCAAAGCAGGGTTCACCGAGTTCAAAACATGCACCACCACTGAACTTGAGTTTGAATAAAACGTGGATGAGGTTGCAAGAGCTCTGTCTGAAAACATTACTTGGGAAAAGAGACCTTCTTGGGATAAACTCTATCATGGCACGGAACCCCTCGTTGATGAATTCCAATATCAAGATTTTACTCAACTGTTACCCCTTGTTGGTCCTCCAAGTGATCCTAAGCTCCCCAAGCAATACTTCTTCAACCAAGACCTTCTCTATCTTATTCATGGGAGTACGAATCCGAATCACCGTTATGCTACATCTCTCACCAAATTCAGAGCCGCCTCATATCCTCTTGAAACACTCGAAGATCAAATGAGAGGCCTGCATTCCACCTCTATCTCCAAATATAATCATGAAGCTGCCTTATGTACTCTTCCCTGGCCAGAGATGCGTAAATGGTTCTACAAATACAAGCTGACATTCCGATCCAATCACAGAGTCTTCTCGAATCATCGCATTCTTGCCATCACAGCAGTCCCAAATACCGAGAAGAGATATGGATATAACTTTCTTGATAAAATTGAGGTCCGCCGAAGTGATGACCAACTTTATACATTCAGTGAAGCTGACTATCATCGCTTGAACCTCAATGACATTGCTGACATATATTTGCTCAAGGTTCAAGGCAAACTTCAAAACTTGTCCGGTAGCCTTCAGTATGATGTCATCAACTCCATTTTGCTCTTCATGCGCCAAACCATTATCAAAGCAAGAGTCGAAGATGCACAACTCGGGGTCGAAAGTTACCAAAAGTCACTCAACTTTACTGCTCCACAGTTATATCCTCCTAACATCCCGCATTTAAGACCTTTCATCTTCAACAAGAAACCTTTTGGAGTGGTTTACCCGCACAACGATGGTTACCGTTTCATGAGATACGAAGAGGTTCATAAGTTCGGGGATCAGACTCTCAGATTTTTCAGAATTCAGCTGAATGAAAAGTTCAAGGAACATGATAGTGGGATTAAAGTAGGATGGAATAAAAGAGATGTGAAAGAAGCACTTAAGTTCTTGGCTAGGATTGATCAAAAGCTGAGGTTCAGGGAACAGATACGCACTTTGGAAAGCTTGATTGGAGGACGGGAACCTATTCAGAACATACTCACATACCGCCGTCCTGATACACCTCGAATATGATCAGTTTGGTATAACATTAACTTGGTTTCATCATTACTTTTTTTCTTCATCCATAACTATGGTTTGTGCACACATAACAGTGTACAACCCGCACTTGTATTGAAAGGACCCTGAGGTACGCTTCAGTGCCTCAATCCTTATATATAAGGAGCGAAGGCTTCTTACTTTTGAGTAGAATTAATCAAACATTTTTTGATTTTCATAATTCTGCTCAAAAGACAAGTATTTCACCTCAATGAGTATTCACTTGTTGAGGGGGAGCACTTGAAAACTCATCGTTTTGGAAAACAAAAGTTCTTGTTGATATCTTCTCATAAGACTCAAATAGCATATTTTAATCAATTGTTTCTCAAAAACAACATCTTATATGCTATTTTTGAGGGGGAGAAAAGGAAAGTGATTAAAATATGAAAGTTAAAAGTTGCTGAAATGTCAAATCTCATGCGAGCTAGACTCAGATTTACCCAGGAATTGACGAAACATAAAAGTTAGTAAATTCGAAAAGACTTTTCCTCGACGGGTAATAACATCAAGTTAGTTACTAGAGCTAGTTGTCACCTAAAAGCTGACAATGGAACTCTTTAACTAGCCACGTAAGCGTGTCTCGAAAAGGATTAGTCTTAGTAGAAATGTACCGTTTCGAGAAACTTTCTGTGGACTTGACCAGGCCGGGTAATAACTTCAAGCTAGTCTAACTAGTGATGTAAGCGTGTCTCGAATCGGTCTTGTTCACTGAAAGTGGATCAATTCAAAAAGTGCTCGCTCCTCCCGCATGTGCAAATTTATTAAATACATATGAGCACATGTGAAGGGGGAGCCCTTCATAAGAAAACATAAAACTCTCAAATTGTTAAACAAAATGTTTGATAAACACAAACACTTTGAGAGATTTTCAAAGCTTTCAATGGCAATTATAGGATAGTCATAGAGTTATAAGGTGACTAAGGTTAGGAAATAACCGTCCTATGATCCGCCTAAGCCGGAGGGATATACCCAAGGACATCACCAATAGTTAGAACTAGAAGTCCTTAGGAATGATACGAAAAAAAAGAGTAAAGAATGAAAAGGAGAAAGAAGGGGTTGAAGAATGAAAAAGAAAAGTAAAGAAAAGGGTGAAAAGAAATAGCCCTCCATATGTTCAACCTTAGGGCAGACACCGGGTTCAATTCATATGCTACTGGCTGTTGCAAAGACAACACCGGTATTGAAGATAAAGCCGTCATGGACCCAGTGACGCAATGCACTAAACCTTCTAGCCACTCAAGTTCTCTTAAAAGAGCTTGTTTCATTCTCACGGGGAACCAGTGTAATCTATCGACTTATCTCTTAGAGATAGTTGATATTGAAGCAGGAGACCCCTTCCTAATCTCCATATAGGAAACCTAAGTGAGCACTTATCGAGTCTAGAGCCATGAGATACATCAAAGATCTCTTAGGAACACTTAGTATTTCTACAACTGGTGTTCTACATCAATGGACACCAGCTGTAAATTATCGAGTCCTTCGCAGATCTCAGCAATCTGCCGAGAACGTTTATGAGAGAATTACATATGTATTTCTCAATGATTGAACGGAAATCCTGCCAGGGTCAACATCAAACATCCCTGACAGCAGGTCACTTCGGTAACTCCTTGTGGGTTACGCTTAGTGTTTGCGGTGGTTCTTTAGCGGTCTAAAGTCGTGGAGTGATCCCCAGCGACTCACCCAGTCATTGAGCTACTTAGTAGGTCTCGTAAGCTCCTTTAGGAGTATCTGATATGGGAACGGCCTGGATAAGGATTAGAAGGAGTCTTCACAATATGTTGTTGACGAGCTCTAATTCCTTATCTGTAAGTACCAGTTGATTATTGCTAACTGTTTGCCTTCAGGTACATATCACCTCCATGATGAGAGATTCCGCATGCTCATACATACATCTTGAATTCAAAGAAAGCTCCCTCAAAGATCTAAGCAACACAAAGTTCAAAGAAAGATTCTACGCCAAAAAGAAGAATCTACAAAGTAAAGAGACTAAAGATCAAAGTGAAAGAAAGGGAACTACGTGCATGTGGAAGTCAAAGTCCAAAGATGTATGAGCATGTTGGAATGGCGGACAACCACCATAAACGCAGAAGTGAGGAAAGGCAGATTACCCCATCATTTGATCACAACAACAAGAACGAAGTACGAAGATCACAAAGCATGATTGGAACAAAGAATCTAGCAAGGCTATTACACAAAGACTCAAAGTTCAAAACGACAAGCATCAAAGAAGCCAAAAGATCAGTCATTTCTATTGGTGGACCCATAACCCACAGGTCGCAAAAGAGATCTCAATGATCACCCCTTTAGGGGGAGATTGTTAGAAACACAAAAGTGATGATCATAAATGCAATCAAAGAGAGATCTCAATGATCGTCCCTTAGGGGGAGATTGTTGGGAACGTTTGAAGTGAAGATCATTATCGAGTCAATGAGTTGTGTAATAGGGTACAATATTATGTTTGTACGTTAAAGATTTAATATGTTTTATGCTAGTTTATTAATGTTTTCATGTTTTGCCAAAGTCTAAGGGCTATAAGTGATATAATGTGAAAGATGTTAGTTGCCCTAGACATGACCTATATATAGTCTTGTAAACCTCTCATTCGAGGTTGGTTGGAATGTTGGTTGTTGCCTCATTAGGAATAAGAAATTCTATTATTTCCTCTCTTGTTTCTCTCTCTCTCTAAAACTTATCATCTTTATCTCTCTAGATCTCCTATGTGTGGAATGATATAAAACTTGGGTCCTAACAGTAAACCTTTTAGTTGTTCAGTGTGAGCATCCAATATGCCGGCATGTCGATAAATAAGATTCCATATTGATTCAGGAGTGCTTATACCGTAGTCGGGAGAGTTAGGTGAAGATAAATTATTTGGAGAATTTGGTATTGTAGAATCTGAAGTGTAAGGTAACGGAGAAATTGGTTCAACATTCGTCCATGATATCTCTTGGCTCGAACCTTGTCCAACTTCGAATGTTGCCTGGCCACCAATCAAATTTTCATATGATTCGGTAGCTCTCCTGATTCTTTGACGTAAAGGTGAACGAATAGGTGACGACGGAGGTGATCTCGGATTGAGTTCTATATTAGGTTGGGATTTTATTATTTGTACGTAAGGATCTTCATTATTTGGAGAATTTTTATTGATTGAAGAGGTATTAGTATTATGGATAGTAGATTTGATATTCACGGGCGTTCCTGAAGACATGCTACACTAGTAACCCAAGAATAATCTTTTATGATTATTTTGTATGTTAAAGATATAACAGTACAGATGAAATAACAATTGTATATGAGTAACTATTAAGCATGTAAGATAATCTCAATAAATAAAGTATGGAGCACGGCAGTCTGCAGACACGGAGGGCATAAAATATTATGGTGAAAAATCATTATTTTGAAAATGAAGTTATAGTTTTAATGTTTGAAAACATTTAATTCTCTATAACTGTGGCTCTGATACCAATCTGTAACACCCCCATTTTTAAAGTTTGTCGCAGCGGAAAAGTAATTTGGGTGTTACGGTGAGGATCGAAGTTTTAACCACATAAAACGGTTTAAAAGAAAAGTTTTAAAAATTATTTGTCATTTAGATAATAATTTTGATAAAAGATGAACCATTTAATTTGAAATCTTATGAAAAGATATAAAGACTTGTAAAAATGACAAATTTGATTTTTACACCATTTTAATTTATCAGAGTAATAAATGCCCACTCCGTGTCTTGTCCTGCTCCGTTAAATTACCTGAGATACACATGCTTAAAAGTGTCAACACAAAGGTTGGTGAGTTCATAGAGTTTTAGGAAAAACCCTTTATTTTGTTAGATTTCAAGAATATTTGGTATTAATAAAATACAAACAGAAATAAAACAAGTATCGAGTATATTCACAAATAAATCATATAAATATTCAATCACATTCAATAAAGAATCAATAATCTTAACATGAGCTGGAAACTCATGATACTAAATCAATCAGATAAACAATTTACGTATGGTCAAACCTATACAGCTGTATCTAAATATATGTTGAATACATATATATATTTCCTTTATAGATATTGCACCAAGCCTCATGACACGCAAGACGTTAACAGAAGGGGTGTTCTATCAAATCAATGACAGATTTTGCCCTCGTGTAATAGGTGATTTGCCAATTCCTATTTTTACTCAAATATAGTGTATCACGACTAATGCGGCTAACCAATTGCAATTGGCATTCCGTCAAGCATTAGTGGGATCGGAGGTCAACCCGAAACAGGTTTCGAATCTGTCCACTATATTCGCGCTCACTTTACAGTGATTAATGGCTCATGATAGAGGGGCTTTATGGCGATAAGCTAACTTAGGCAATATCAAGGACCTATGGGTTCATTTAGCATAACATCATGAAATCAAGTATCGTATCACAGAGATCAATTTGAAAACAGTATCGTTTGAGTATCAGAAATTCAGTTTGGAAATATCATCGCTTGAGTATCAGAAATTCAGTTTGAAAATATCATCTTTTGAGTATCCGAAATTCAGTTTGAAAATATCATCATTTGAGTATCAGAAATTCAGTTTGAAAATATCATCATTTGAGTATCAGAAATTCAGTTTGAAAATATCATCATTTGAGTATCAGAAATTCAATTTGAAAATAGTATCGTTTGAGTATCAGAAATTCAGTTTGAATATTTCGTCAGTAACACATTTATATCACATACCACAATAATCGAATTGAGAACATTTTCATATGAGTATCAATATTTCAGTCAAATAATTCATCAATAAATATATATTTCACATACTACAATAATCACATTGGAAACATTGATATATTATAAATCACAAATTATATTATTTTAATATCAATTAGGAAATTGATTTGAATCATGTATTTTATTTTATTTCATATACTTATCAAGTTATCAAAGTATATGTAAGCATGTATCTCCCCCAATGAGTTAAAAACAATTATTTGAAATGGGGCTATGACTCACCTAGATTGATTTGGAAATGATGAAAAGTAAGATAGGATGAGATTTATGAGAATGATTATGGAAACGTCTTTGATAAGGAACCTGATAAATAAATTTATCAGAGAATATAACCAAATACTATTTGGTAAATATGAAACGAATAACGATTGTTAAATAATCGTTATGATGAATGAATGATATGCAAATGATATACTTATGTTTAAAATAATATGACAAGTTATGTTATTATTTCTAAAGCTTTTCCATTTTTAATTATGATGATGATAATACGTAACAAATAATTAGTTAATATAACTTTATATATACTATTAACGAAAATTTAATAAATACATATATATATAAAATGAAACGAAAATGCATATGACGTGAGGGTTGCCGTAAAATAGAAAATAAAATAAGAATGTCAAATAGATTATGTGTAGTCCTTGTCCTTTTTCCAATTTTACACTTTTTATACTAACGGCGTTAGCGTCACACCGTTAGTCCTTTTTATATATATTTTACAATTATAGTCCACTACATGTCCAATATTACAATCTAAGCTTGTAATAACACTATACTATCAATTTTTATCCTTTCTTTCTGTTTCTACATTTTTAGTCCTTTGTTTTCACAGTTTTCACATTTAGTCCCTATATGTGTCGTCGCGTTACATTTTTAGTCCAATTTTTGCAAAAGTGATTATAAAAATTTTCGTAGCTTCTTTTATGAATTTCAAGCTTATTTCAACTGCTTATTTTTAATAAAAGCTTATTTATTTAGCTTATGGGCCTTAATTCGAACATAACTAAAGCCCATTTAAAAATTTAGAGGCGAGGGCATGAAAATTCTTTTGGGCTTGAACTTGGGCTTACTTTGTGATTTTAAAAATGTATTTTATTGGCCTTGTGGGCTGTTAAAACGCAAAGTCTTGTTGGGCCTTGTTTTAGCCCACTCGACAAAACATAAGATTTTTATATAACTTTTGATTTTAAAAACTGACTCATATCGATTCACTTTGGTTCGATTAGAGTGTCAAAACTTGATTATTTTTATAAGTCGTGTACATGAAACTAATAGTTTTCTAGGTGGTCTATTAGGTCGAGCAAAAATATTGGGTGCTTATTACGTGAAATTGAAAGTTATACGATGCGCTTGTATGGTGTTTGGGTCGTTTGTATATATTGAAAATGACTTAGTAATATTTTTATGTATGCATGATTTTATACGTGTATATAAGGTTTCAAAACAAGTAAATATGATGCATGTACAATAACTTTAAACGTAATTTAAACGTGATACGTGACTCCTAGGCCTTCCAAAATAGAGGCTAGTCACGTAATACTTTCTATATGTATATACGTACGTAAATATTAATGCAAAGTTAATATACGTTTGAAAAATAATAAACATAATGCATGTAATGAAAATAACGAGTAGTATGAGATGAGAAGGATTGGAAACGACTTACTACACCTCTAGGGTGGTAGAGAGTCGAGAAAACGGATTGAAAGAGTAGTATGGATACACGTTCGACTAGGATTTGATTAGTATGGGTCGTATAACAAAGAAGTTACAAACGTCTTGCTTCCAAAAGCTACGTATGGTTCTCTTGAGTTTACTTACGTACGTTAGAATAGAGATAGAGTAGAAAATGATTTGATGAATGAATGGAGAAGGAAAGGGACGATCGAGTATGTTATATATGGGAGGTTTTGTGTTTCGTATGGTGCAAATTATTACATGAGACAATAGATACTATGCATTGTCAGGAATAGAGATTCTAGGATGTAGGTTTTGAATAAACAATGAGATGAATAGGCTTAGAAAGTATTGAAATCATCCTTGTGAGTTTGAGGTATGTCGACATACCCTTTCTTAACACAAACGAGTGTTCATTCGTGTTTTAGGGAGTCATAGGTCAATCATACTTATTATTTACACATGAAAACATGTTACAAATAATATTAGAAACTCATAGGAACAAACGGGAACAAAAACGGATAAGAAATGGATTTTGTATGAATCGTTTGGGTCGATTCATAGCTAAACACTTTGCCTCGTAAAAACGTATCAAAACTCAATGTGTGAACGTGAGATTCGACACACTAATAGTTGGATAAGAGCTTAATGAGGATATGCAAAAATATACATAGGTCGTGTGTACGAATTAAAAATGAACGAGACGTTTTGTAGCTTACTTAGTCGATCGAATAAGAATTAAAACAAAGAAAAATGGGCTTGTGGCAATGGGCCGATGAATAGTGAATCGAGGGATTGGGCTTAGTATTAAGGGTCTGGTTTATTAATTAATTTTAGTAATTAAGTTTAGTGAAATATTAATATTTTGTTAATTTTGTCGAGAACTTGTTTTGTCGTTTGACGAATTTGACAATATCGTATTCGTGGCCACTTTAATATATAAGAAAATTTTAAATTTCCCCGTAAAAATGGTAATTACAATAATGACAAAGATTATTTATATAATTAACCGAAATTAATTATACGAATTTTTGCGAGGTTTTACAGATAGCGTTAGATTATCTCACAGAAAATGAGCTACATCCATAGTTGTTACCTGGTATCTCAAGTCTGAGGATAAATATTCATGATTTAGTCTAATGACAACATCCATAAGTACAATCATGTAATTGAGATTTTGTCCTATATCCAATTTATCCAGTATTGAATATCATGTCAAATTGGCATGTCTACGCATCAATATATTTAATATATTATACCAAAACTCAGATTTGTCTTAGTTCAATGATACTCCCATGTCATTAATTGACAACGGACTATTTAGAATAACTTAAAGTTATTCATGGATTAAACATGCAAATATAGGATACAATATTTATGAATAGAAATAATCATAACACAATACTTTATTTCATTCGAATAATTATTGCTTACAATATCCTTTATCCAAATACTACCACAGATTTACATGAAACTACTAGCTAAACGAAGTCCAATGCCATTAGCATGATGAGTAAGCTTTTCCTTAGATAAAGCCTTCGTAAATGGATCAGCTAGATTGTTATCTGTGTGAATTTTGAGTAAATTGATTTCACCTATATCGACTTGTTCTCGAACATAGTGATATCTTCTAGGAAAATGTCTGGCGCCCTTCATAACTCCAGGTTCATTGGCGAATGTAACTGCGGTAGAGTTGTCACAATACATATTAATAGGTGATTCAATTGACGGCATAATACCAAGCCCCGAAATGAATTTCCTAATCCAAACAGCTTCCATCGCAGCTTCCGATGCAGCAATATACTCAGCTTCTGTAACAGACATCGCAATAGTTGTCTGCTTCTTGCTCTTCCAGTCAACTGCTCCTCCATTAATAACAAAGACATAACCCGTCTGAGACTTCGTATCATCTTTATCAGTTTCAAAGGACGCATCACAGTAACCTGTAACATCAAGTTCTGCTTCTGGATTTCCCCCATACACTAGAAACATATCTTTAGTATTCCTTAAATACTTAAAAATGCTTTTAACAGCGTGCCAGTGCTTTCCACCTGGATTCTGTTGATAACGACTGGTCATATTTTGTGCAAACGCCACATCAGGTCTTGTGCATCTAACTGCATACATGATAGATCCTACTGCTGAAGCATATGGAACTTTCTTCATGAGTGCAACCTCTTCAGGTGTTGAAGCACACAGTTTGCTACTTAAGCCATGTTCTACTTGCATTGGCAAATATCCTTTCTTGGAATTTTGCATATTAAATCTCTTCAATACTTTATCAATGTAAGTACTTTGACTTAATCCAATCAACCGCTTTGATCTATCTCTGTAGATCTTGATTCCAAGGATGAATGTTGCTTCTCCTAAATCCTTCATAGAAAAACATCTACCAAGATAAGCTTTAACTTCGTTTAAACTTGGTATATGATTTCCTAATATTAATATGTCATCGACATATAGGATAAGGAAAGTAACATTACTCCCACTAGCTTTCTGGTATACACATGGCTCATCAAGATTCTGACTAAATCCAAAACTTTTGATTTCTGCGTCAAATCTCTTATTCCATTGACGTGATGCTTGCTTTAATCCATAATGGATCTTTTAAGTTTGCATACACGGTTTGGAAATTCTGGATTCACAAACCCCTCAGGTTGCGCCATATAGATGTCTTCATCTAGGCGACCATTCAAGAAGGCGGTTTTGACATCCATTTGCCATATCTCATAGTTATAGTAGGCAGCTATGGCTAAGAGAATCCTAATAGCTCTAATGTCAGCTACAGGAGAAAAGGTCTCCTCGTAGTCAACACCAAATGTTTGAGTATAGCCTTTAGCTACCAAACGAGCCTTATAGATGTGTACAATGCCATCCATGTCTGTTTTCATTTTGTAGAGCCATTTACTTCCAACTACCTTAGCATTTGGAGGTAAGTCTACTTCTTCCCAGACTTCATTGTCTTTCATGGACTGCATTTCCCCATTCATAGCACTCTGCCATTTCTCCTTTTCAGGACCATTAATGGCAGCCTTATAACTAGTAGGTTCATTAAGATCCCCTAGTATCGTTTCCTCACACTCTACGTTAAGACATAGACGTTCGGGTGCTTTCACAGTTCTTGAAGATCTGCGAATGGGTACCACTTCCACTTCAGGTGAAGGACCTAAGCTTTCAGGTTCCACAGGAAGTGTGCTAGTGTTTTCAGAAGGTGATGTATCTTCATCCTCTAGATCATAAACTCTCCCACTGAATTCTTGAGATATGAGATTCTTTTCAAAGAAATCTCCATACCTAGCCACAATGACTTTATTCTCTGGTGGAAAGTAAAAGTAGTAACCCATCGTTTCCTTTGGGTATCCTACGAAGATACACTTAACAGATCTCTGTTGGAGTTTATCTGGTGAATCACGTTTAACAAACGCGTCACAACCCCAGACCTTTAAGTAAGAAAAGTTGGGAGCTTTTCCTGTCCATAATTCATATGGAGTCTTATCAACCTTCTTTGTTAGAACTGATGCGTGGGAATCGCACCTTGCTTTACCTCTCGAGGGATCTCGAGAAGCTTACAACCCCCACCAGGCAGTGTACCTGATCGTTGTAGTATAGTATAGTGACAAGTACCGGGGGATTGATCGTTCAGCTTAGGAATAGTGTCGCTAGGATTAGAAAACCTAATTAATAGTTCTAAAGGTGAAGGATGATTATTTTTGTGTTTTTATATTTTATGAAAGCAATTAAAATCTCGGGTTTTGGAAGATAGGGCGGAATTAGTTGCTATTCAACTAACCCAAAACTAAGATGCAATCAAAATAAAATAATAAAAATGAAATTAAACTAATTAAACTAAGGTTGTGAGCAGTGGTTGGAGAAATTGTGTTTACTTAGACTTCACTACTCCCTAGATATCTTTTACATGTTAATTACTTGTTATACTTGTATGGATGACGGATTGTATTCCTTAATACCATTCGTGGGGTGGCATACATAACTCCCCAACTCTATGAGCTCTTATCTCCTCCTACACCATGACCCAGCACAACTATAGGGATTGTAAACAGTGGCTCATGCATTAAATACAACCAATAAAGACCTAGTACGCCTCGGTTCATGTTTCTTAAGACGTTCAAGCATGTTACCATTTGGAGATCTGCCAGTTTTCTTAAGCCTAACATATAAATCATTCATCCAAAACAAGAATAGACAAGTAATCAACACATAATCAACATCTAGGTTTCATTAGATCTAAGCAAACACAAAAGAGATCTAGCCTAGCATAGTAGAATTGAGACAAGAACAAGATATAAACAACCAACACATAGACATATTGATTGAATTGAAAGAACACTTATCTCAATTACAATGCAAGGTCTCAAGGGTTTGAAACCCTTGAAAAACCTGTAAAAGATGCACCAAAATCGTCTTTAGGGTTTCACCAAAACTTCTCCCCTTTTTATGAAAAAACTAGAAAACTATATATAGGAAAAGCAGGCTGACGGCGTCAAGAGTTACATGTGACGCCGTCACCTCGCCGCCAAATTCTTCCTCGGACGGCCTTGATCTACTTATGATGGCCTATGTGACGCCGTCATCAACCACGGTATTTTATTCTTGCCACTTTGACGCCGTCATGAAGGCGTTTGACGCCGTCACCACCTACGGTATTTAATTCCTCATGTCTGACGCCGTCAAGGTATTACTCTTGACGCCGTCACCTTGTATCTTCAGCATGGAAATTTGGTACTTTGCCGTTTTCTTCACTTTTATGCTCCAAAAACGTCCAAAATGGCTTCTTTTCCAGAATTCACTCTCCAAACACCTAAAATCACAAAAGGAACGATTTAGGGCAATATTTGATCAAATAAAGTCGGATTCGGGCTTAAATGACCCCCTAAAAACGGATCATTTTTCGCCTCATCAAGAACCATATTCAATATGCGAATAGCAGTTTCAAGGGCATAATCCCAAAAGGATAAGGGTAGAGATGTAAGATTAAACATTGATCGTACCATGTCTAGCAAGGTACGATTTCTCCTTTCAGATACACCATTTTGCTGTGGAGTATAAGGAGCCGTGAGATGCTGGACTATACCACACTCAGTTAGATAATCTTTAAACTCTTGGCTTAAATATTCACCGCCTTTATCGGATCGAAGTGCCTTAATCTTCTTACCAAGTTGTAATTCTACTTCACTTTTAAAAGCCTTGAAGGTATTAAAGACCTCATGTTTATGTTTAAGTAAATAAACATAACCATAACGACTATAATCATCCGTGAAGGTTATGAAGTAGGTAGCACCACGTCTTGACACATGTCTAAGTGGACCACACACATCAGTGTGTATTAATCCAAGTAGATCTGTAGCCCTTTCCACTTGAGGTGAAAAAGGTTTCCTTGTCATCTTCCCAGATATGCAGGATTCGCATTTATCAAATGAATCATCATTGATCTTATGCAGAAGCCCATCATGTTGCAGCTTTTCCATGCGATCCTTGCCTATATGAGCAAGACGACAGTGCCAAAGATAAGACGAATCCAAGTTAGACTTGATTCTCTTATTGCTAATGCTATACACAGAATTATTTCTCTTGGACATGGAATCTTCCATATCAATTTCAAACACACCATTTATTGGAATTGCATTAAAGTAAAAAACATTATTTAAAGAAACAGAAATTCCATTATTAATAAATGTGTGAACAAAACCATTATCCAATAACAAGGAAACTGAAATGACACCCCTAACAATAGAAGGTGCAAAATGACAATTATTCAATACTAGTATCATTCCCGAAGGTAAAACTAAATCGAAAGTCCCTATGGCTTCAACTGCTGCACGTACACCATTTCCTACGTACAAGTATCTTTCTCCATAGGCCAGCTTCCTTGCTCCTCTAAGTCCCTGCAACGTATTACAGATGTGAGTACCACATCCTGTATCATAGATCCAGGAATTATTCTTACGAGGAAAAGAAAATAACTCAATCATAAACATACCTGAAGTGCTTGCGACGTTACCAGGCATTTTACCTTTGTTGAGGCGCAACTCCTCTAGTAACAATGGACAGCTCCACTTCCAATGACCAGGAGTGTTGCAGTAGTGACAAGTAGCCAAATCCTTATTGAAATTTTCCTTCTTCTTAGGAGGAGGAGGATTTTGCTTCTTAGGCTTCTGTTGGTGAGTTGCAATTTGTTTTCCTTTACCATTACCATTGCCTTTACCCTTGAAGTTCGCATTTTACGGTTTGTTGGGTTTCTTCTTGGTGATCCTACCACCCTGTATTGCCATTACAGCTGGTGTAGGTGCCTTCTTATTCAGGCCTTTCTCATACTCAATAAGCATTGCATGAACTTCACTAACTGTCTTCCCCTTGCAATGCATATTATAGTTGCCTACAAAATCACTATACAAATCCTGATTAAGGGATCGCAAGATGAGACCAATACATACGCTTTCCTAATATCCGCAGCCAAGTCGCTCCAATTGATCCATATAGTGTTTCATGGATAATACGTGGGCACTCACGGATTTACCTGCTTCCTGCTTACAATTATGCACAGATTCTATTAAATCATATAATTCTGCAGCAGGTGGTTTTTCAAACATTCGTCTGAGTTCATTTATCATGTCCATGGGTCCAAATTGCTCAAACTGTTTTTGCAATTGAGTATCCATCCCAGCCAACATGAGACAAGCCACATCATTGTGCTTTTCATATTCAACATTATAAGCATTCTTTTGGGCTTGTGTTGCATCCTCAGCAGGTTTTGCAGGAAGTGGTTCACCAAGATAATCATATCTTTTGGCCATCCTCAAGGTGATTCTTAAGGATCGATGCCAATCATTGAAATTTTCACCAGTCAACTTGTCTCGATCAATCATTTGCTTGAACGCAGAACTCATGTTGCTCATATTAGTGTTTTCGGGTGTAGCCATTTCTACAGAAAAAATTCAAAAGTTAGTACTTTCGATAATAAAATTTCAAGAAAATTAAATACCCTTAGTTCATAATCATATAACCGTTTAATTTTACAATGAAAAACTAGGATCCAAATTGACATAGGTTCATCACATCAGTTGATCTGCTAGTGATGACGGTATTCAACAAGGTACGAGACGTGTCCCAATTGCCAATATTCAATTGCAATTCCTAGAATCGATGGGATTTACATATTTGCCAACCGCAGTTGCAATGTAAGCATGTTTTATCCCCATCTTCTTATGCCTTGAGTGATCAGAACCCGCTATCAACTCAATTAAGTTAACCAACTTAAGAAACAGCAAACTTACATAATTACACCACACCAGTTGATCTGCTAGTGATGAAATCATGTAATTTGCCCCTCCATTGCAATCTAGCCAGGTTACGCCCTGACGTAGATCCAATTTTAGGTGTTTCCGTTTCATTGGATGGCATATAACTTAAATTTAAGGGTAGTAAATTTTTGATGTGTGTAATCAAAATATATGTACAAAGATGTCATGCATTCATCTTGTAGCATATGTTTCATGTAAAAAAAACTTTTACTCATTTAGTTTCTTTACGAGCTTAAATCTCCAAAGTTTTGATTGAGGCGTTGAGAAACTTACAACTTTGCCTTAAGTGCTTCGTAGTTATCATGGATGTTAGGTAAAATTAAATTTGACTCACAGGCGAGCGGTAAGCCAGAATGGAGGCTCACTAAGGCCGCAATTTAATGCTAAGCCATCCTTATACCCACTTTTTAGTTTGTCAAAATAGTTTCACTTTACAACCACTTAATACAGTCACGATCAATCAACCAAAAGTCCAAGATTTATAAATAAGCTCAAAACAAAATTTCACCATTATTAAGTCCGTTTAATATTTTATTTATGAAATTACCCTTTTTTACTATCATGTCACAATAACATATAAAACAAAAGTAATAAATAAAATAAACAAACAACAACAATAATGGACATGCAAATCAAAATCAATTTAAAACACACAATTTGATTTAATATACGATTAATAGGGTCTTCCCTAATTTTATAATTAATTAAATTTTAGTAATCTTTAATCATAATATTTACTAAATCATCACATCAATTATAACCAAATCGTATAAATAAGCATGAAATCATAACAAACATAAATCCATAACAACACATGCATGGTTTGTCATGGATGCCCATATTATAACAAATAATCATGTCAATCAAGGAACGCAACCAAATGGCATATCACAAATATCCATTTATATACACATAAATTACATGCAACCTAGGTTTTCTACAAGTTTTTATCACATAATTCATCAAACCCTAATTTCTTTTAAATAAAAAATTAAAATCGACATTTATAAAAAATAAATAAAAATAAAATCTAGGGTTTATGAAAAATATAAAAACATAAGAATACCAAGCATGTGATTAATCAAACGATTCAATTTTTATGTGTTTCGGTAATTCATTATAATGTATTAACGGCTCTTGATGCCACTGATGGAATATATGAATAATAATAAACTATAAACATATAAACATCAAAGAGTACGCAGCGGAATAGATCAAATACAAATAATAAATTAACCGAATATAAATGGAAACATACCTCTTGATTGCTAGCAAGAACAAGAACTTATAAACCCTAGGAGAGGGCTTATATGGATCGACTAGGGCAAGTCACAAGGCAAGATCACCGTTAGCAAAAGTATGCTAACACTTCGTTCTCACACACACGTACTAATAGCGTTTCAACGGAAATGCTAGATTCGCTTTTACACGAAAAGATTAAACTATTGGTCCTATCAATCAAAGATCGATTAGACACAAAGAAAGAGAAGGAAGTGATTTGGTTGCTATGGAACCAAGGGATGAATGAATGAATGAGAGGAGGTCTCATTATATAGTATTCAAGAGGCTGGGAGCAAAAGCTATCCCAAACCCTATGGGGAAGTGGGCATGGCCGGCCATGGGTTACAAAAGCCCAACCCGAACCTTACTTTCACTCTTTTCCAAATCTAGTCCTTCATGTTTCGTACAACGGTCGTTAGCTACCGTTAAGTTTATATTTCGTGTATTTAATAATTATTCGTCACTAAAACAATAATTATTAATTCATTGAAACTCATACGTAAAGTGTGCAATCCCGAAGTCTCGAGTTCGAATCCGGTCATGATATATTAATTTATTATCCGTCAAACTAACAAGGCGCAGCATTGCAAATGCAGCGTGAGCTTCAATGGTTTCAGGTAATTATAGTTAAGTCATGAACTCATGATATGACAATATTGCTGCCGTCCCTTAGAAGAGAAACAGCTACCGCATTCTAAGGGATGACATCCTTTGTTCTTTCATGTCTCGTCTATGAAGTTTAAGATTTAATTTCAAGAAATTTCACCTTTGTGAAAGGTTGATGCATCAAAAAGTTACCAGCTTTGCTTCAACTAACTAGCTTTTTTTACAAATAAAATACATGGAAGTCTTAATTTTTTTTTATTCACAGTAATATTTTGGAAGACGGATTTCCAATGCCACACGAGCTGAATGCCCTGATAGAAAATAGTCAAAGTTGTCAAATGCTCAAATTTTTATCTGGTTACGGTTTTCGTTACTTTATATATTTTTCTTGCAAGTTGATTGTCCTAAACCAAAATTCTCTAGATTTTGATGTTTTTTTAGTCTAAAATAAGTTGGTTAACTAAAATAGAAATTGTATTAATGACCTTATGATATTTGGCAAACACAGAGATAGTGAAACATATACCATTGCATTGTTTTGCAGGAAGTCGAAAAGTTTAACAAACAAGGGAAAACCCCAAGAATGGTTTTCACTGAATCCCATGAAAATTTACTCGAAAAGGGCAACAATGGATGAAAGATACAGCATCTTCATGTACAGTGGTGGCAGCACTTATAGTCACAATGGCATTTGCAGCTGCCTTCATGGTCCGAGGTGGTAACCAAGATGATGGAAAACCTTTGTTCCAAGATAAGGGGATGTTTATGCTGTTTATCGTATCAGATGCAGTTGCATTATTTTCTTCATCTACTTCCGTGTTGATGTTTTTAGGGATACTTACTTCACGCTATGCAGAACGTGATTTCCTTTATGCCTTACCAAAGAGATTAACTATTGGACTTCTTTCGTTATTATTGTCACTGGCATCAACTATGATTGCATTCAGTGCGACTCTTGCACTTGTGCTTCAAGATAAAGTGACATGGATTGCAGCTCCACTTGTGATAGCAACGAGTATTCCTGTGTGTCTATATGGCTTGTTGCAATTTCCTCTACTTGTAGAGCTAATCTACTCCACTTATGGACGAAGCATTTTTCTCATCAGCAGAATGATCAAAGGATTCATTAGCCGCATGTTATTTTTTCTTCTGTGTGTACGTTTGTATGGGTTGAAATGTTGAATTGATCAACATACACATTTGTATATATCTTTTATGTATTAAAAATTTGCTACACATTATTTGATTTTTCATATGTTGACGCCCATGTTTAGAACTATTGGTGTTACCTAATCATTTGAGCTATGTGATTAACTTTTAAGTGTCGGACTCGATTTGCAATTGGAAAGATTTGGAGAGTTTACAGGTTCCAACCATGATAGGCTTCAAAAAAACCGCTGCAAATATTAGTAGAAACTGCCCAAACTTTAACCATTTTAAGTGTTTATGTTCCTCGGCTCAATGGAGATTAGGCTTCGGCCATCACCTCTCAACTCCCAAATATCAAAACCTTAGGTCTACGCGTTTCTCAATTATTGGAAGGGAGGATCTAGTTGTGATTCTAAAAGGGTGTAAGAAACTTGAACGTTAGTGAGTGTAAAGGAGTCGCAAGCGACGACGAGATATGAAATCTTGCATGTCATATTTGTGTATTTAAACACGAAGGCTCTCGCATAAATCAGCAATGTTTATAGTTTCGTTGGTTATACTTGCTTTAAGACAACATGCTTGTGATAGTCACTCACGACGTGCATTTCATATTGATGTAGCAATATCTTGCGGATCCGTTTCTCAACAGATGTTTCTTGAGTGACATTTTGAATGTTTGTTTCATGGGTGTTGTTAGAATCATAAATCGTATATTACATATCATAATCCTCATACTACAACAATAGAAAACTTTAATACACAAAAACCTTTTATTATGTTAGAAAATATTGCATAATAGAGATGTAAACATGCCTATGAGAGGTGGAGAAGTTTACTCACATAGGAAGATTTAATCATGGTTCAAAACGAGCCCAAAAAAAATCTGCACCGTTCAAAATCGGTACGAGAGATAGAAGGGAAGTTCTGGTTCCGGTACCGAAATATAAAAGGCCAAATTTTCTTAATTATAGTTTTGATCCAGACACTCCTAATCCATCCCATAAGTCAAAACTAAAGATCGAAGAAGTAGCTAGACACAAAAAAATAGATTATATCCAAATAAATGAAAAAAGGTGCAACAAATTTAAGGATACCAAAGAATGTTTGTGGGAGTTCCATTTTGTCGAGAAAAATCTGTGTATGCAAGTACTGAACTTAAGGAAATGATCTGTTAATAAGTTATAATTTTTTTTTTTTTTTTTTTTTTTTTTTTTTTTTTTTTTTTTTGAACATTAGTCATGCGTACTTACTGCATTTACACGCTACATTATTCTCACACAACCCTTTTATTTTTTTTATTTTTTTTGTCTGTCTATGTTTGGAGTAGAGTTATACAAGTATTAAATAACAAGGGACACATTTCTCACCAAGTGACTCATTTTCACCATTCATATAAAAAGAAATCAATAGTTGAACTTAAAGGCATTTAATATTTCACTCATTTTTTTTTAATTTAAAAATCTTTTAAACCGTTAATCATTAAACGAAAATAATTACACCATAGCGACAAGCATTTAATTATCTTTCTATAGACGGACACTTTAATATACTTTCGACAAATTTTTTTTTTTTTTCGTTTTTTTCACTTTTTTTTCGTGGCCGAAAAAATCATATGTCATATATCATATGTGATTTTTTCTGCCACGAAAAAAAACGTGAAAAAAACGGAAAAAAAAATCGAAAATATATCAAAGTGCCTATTTATGGAAAGATAATTAAATACTCGTCGTAACGGTAGATTTTTTTTGGCTTAACGATTAATGGCTTGAAAGATATTAATATTTAAAAAAAAATAAGATGAAAGTATGTTTTTTAAATTGTTATGATTAATCTTATCTATTAGATCAAATAAAGATGAAAGTGATTTCAAATGCAAATTCCAAAAACATATCTAAAAAAGACATAGATGATGAGCAACCATATATACACCTATATTAGCTAAAAATGACCATACTAATGACGTAGAATCAAACTAATTTATTTTAAAGAAAAACGGTGCTCAACACGGTAAGGTACCGATTTACCCGAACCCGGTACCGGGACCAGTACCCGCCAGTTCCATAAACGAGACTACCACTGTTGGTCGGTGATGTGTAAGGAAAGCTTTAAATTTATAATACTAGTTTCACCAATTTTAATAAACCAAACACACGGGTAAAGTATAACCCCCGTTGGTAGTATTAGATTAAGGTAAGACCAGGTCGTATCCACATGGATTTAGTTCGTTCGTATTAAGTATAATAGTTAGTAAAGCAAGACAAGTAACGATTATAGGAATAAAAGGAATTCAAATATTAAGACAAATGATTGTTTGAATAGCTTAGATAATTTAGTGACAATGCTTATGATTGATCTCAGTTTGATAAAGGAGCACAACTTACAAGAAAGCAATTTTCGTCAAAAAAGCAATTTCATAATTCATAGGTTCAATTCAAGATTCATATCTACCTATTAAGTGATTTCTCTCGAAATAGTATTTCATATCAAGTCTAGATTATAATTGATTCTTCTAAGTGGATTTCTCCTTTCAAAGACTAGTAACGCAGACAAGTTCCTAGAATTGCATTTAACACGTTGGTTCTTTCGACCTATCCAACATATTATATTCAACCAGTTTCAATAAGTAAACGTGATAAGACTAGAAATGAAATAGTTCACAATATAAACTTGAAATTGGTAGAGATCAAAACATAATCATAAGTCACTTTATTATATTCACATATCCAAACAATCACAAGAGGTTTAGCCTCTCATGGCTAATGAGTTCGTAATAACAGAAGTGAGTAAATAATAAACAAGAGAGATACGGATTGGATTGATCAAATGATTACACAAGTGTCACGAGTAACCAAAAATTCGACACCAACAAGTATTTAACACCCCTTATTCTGATTTGTTCACCCCCGTAACTTGGCTCTGGATCACGTATTATGGACTTAGCTTCGTGGAAATTGGTTATAGAGTGGATTGTTCAAATGCTTGCAAATGATCTCTATTTATAGGCAATCTGATATGCGAAGTACGGCGTACTTGCTTTCTGAGTACGACACACTTTCTTATTTTTTGGGGGCCAAAGCTTCATAAATGCAGGAGAAGTACGGCGCACTTATTTTGCAAGACCGGCGCACTTTATTGTATTTGACTTCCCTTGACCGAGAGGTAAGTGCGGCGCACTTTATTGTGAAACCCGCGCACTTGGCTTGCATGAAATGCTAATCATGAAAGACTTCTTTATTTATTCACTTAAAGTGGCGAAATAGTACAAGAGTGAACCTGCATTCATTTTATGCTATTAAGTACTGAAATTTCACGTAAAATGATCATAAAACATATAGAATAATGCTCAAGAAATATGTATAATTAGAACGTTATCAGTCAGAAAAAATCCAGTACCTCAAAACGGTGCCGGCTTGGTACCAAAATAGTACCGTGATAATCCCTAATGCATTGAAAGTAATTTGTGAATATGACTTTGGGGGCGTTTGATTTTGACTTAATTGACTTAATATGAAAAAATCGAATTAATTAAGTCATATGAAAACTGTTTGATTGTGACTTAACAGAGAAATATGACTGAAAATATTAAGTAATAAAACTGACACTGTCTACATTAAGTCGTCTCTTAATTAAATATGACTTAATATAAAAATTAAACAAAGAAGCCCACAGGAATAATAAATAAAAGTGTGATGTAGCAAACTCAGAAAGTCTTTAGATTAATTGCATTGCGTATACTCGTGTTTGTTTTTGTTTTGAGATGCATGTGACCATGTGGTTGTCCTAATTGAGCAAGATTAACTTATTAAACATTAGTGGGGTAACTCATTATTGTGATGCTTGTGAGCATGTGGCTGTCCTAATTGAGCAAGATTAACTTATTATACATTAGTGGGGTAACTCATTATACAATAGTGTGGGACTGTGGGTAATCGGTAACAAGTAAAGCAACATAGAAATAAAATTAATTTACTTCCTTTAAGTTGAAATGCTCATTTGATATCCATAAATTCATAAGTTGCTGTAAAATTTTTAGTAACTTCTTATTTGTCATATGTTATTAAGTTTGGGCTGGTCTCTCTCATTTTGCCTGTTGGATTGTAGGGGATTCAGTGCTTGAGATTATCGTAATAAGTTATTTTGGGGCACAACGTTTAGTTGGTTATAACTTCTTTTAACTGACTCTCTATCGTGTCTCGTATAATTTATAAGTTTAGTTGGTTATAACTTCTTTTAACTGACTCTCTACCGTGTAACTATGTTGATACTCGTATAATTTATAAACGATATAGAAGATAACAATATTATTACTGTCTTTATCGGTCACCACTTAACATATATTTCAAAGCTTCTAGATTAGCCAACACAATGCACAATATTAAATTAAGCTGTTAATAATGATTCAAGTAATTTAATAACGATCTTTGTGCAACACTTTTTCACTCTTTGTTTAACAATTTTTTTGAAGGACACGCGAGGCCTTAATAATTTAATAGAACTAGTTGTTGATCACTTTTGCTAATTGTATTTCCACACTTTGTAGGAGGTCGTAATTAAAAATCCGTATTTTATGAGTCAACAAAAATAGAGATCCGTATCACCGGGTGAACGTTAGTGCATTGAGAATTTGAGACCCTTTAATTAAAAATGAGTTTAGTTGAGTAAATATGTAGCAGTAAACTATAGTTGAGTCTTGCTAAGTATTATCAACGAGGGTTTAAGCCCGCGCTTCGCTGCGGGGTGATTGAAATCAACGTATTCAGTCAATGTGTTTTGTATTGGGTCGTTAGTTGGACGGCTTTTTGTGATATTTTGCAGTTGTATTGTTTTTGTAAGCTAATGTCATGCACTTTGTATACTACGTAAAGAAGGAAGCAAAGAACAAATCTAGCAACTCATTTTGCACAAATGTAATCTGATCTGGTAAGCATTAATCAAATGTAGCATTTATATTCTAAAAAAAATGTAGACAGTAAAAGAGTTCTTAGTATTGGAATCAGACCTTTAATATATGTATCATATAATAAGCACAATTTTATTTAAACATATATATTAGTACAACTGCTATACATCATATATGAAACCGCATTTCCTACGACTCAAAGCTATGAACACATGAATAAGTCTGCTACAGTAGAATTACAAACCAACAGTAATGAACTCTTGTTTGGCTTTGCAGCCAGTTTCATAAGGCAACATGTTTCAACCTGTTTGACCCGGTAACGCAGTTGGCCATTATAGCTACCTTTGGTCTGCTGGTCTGACCCTAATCTGCTGTTCCAATCGTGAATGCCGCTGCACCATGTGCCTTTGTGCAAGGTTTCCCAGACCGAAGCTGATTCACATGACCTGATAGACAACACTCCATCGGGTTAAATTACATAATTCAGTGTACTCACTCATAAAAATAACCATTGTGATACAGTTAAAAATGTGCCCATTAAAGACTGAAGTGATAATGAGTATGTGGGTGAACGAACATGCTTTCATGTTTACCATTAGCAACCACCGGAAGATTTAATGTCTTTAAAAAAAAATCTATTTCTCGAATGAGAAGGTTGTACGCATTTAGTTAACTTCAGACAAATTTCAGCCTGTTATAACTTTAACTCAAATTCTACACCTCACCCGTAAGAGACGAAGTAAACGCAGGATTAACCACTGATTAACATATGGTTTGCATTATTTTAGTTAGTTTATTGACTAACTTAGCGAGCTATTTAAGGATATTTATACCAAAATCTAACGGGAAAACCCCCTGAGCGACTTGGGACATTTTTATTAGAATGACTAATGGGTGTTAGGCATAAGGCAAGCGATCCGAAACTCCGTAAAGTTGCTTATTTGATGCCTTAAAACATAATAAATAATAATAAGGGGTGTGTGCCATTGCTCACCCCTCATCGGCAGGAAATGCTACATACTTTGTCCTTACATAATTTTAATGTAACTTTTGATGTGAAACAAAGTTTAGAACTGATACATAACCCATATTTCACGTAAAATAAGGTTAAGTGTTATTTCCCATCACTAAATTATTTATGTAACCGAGCAAGAAAGTTTCATTCATATGTACATATGCAGATAGTTAGACACAAAGAGTGATAGTTGCAAGGTAAGTATCAGTTTAAAGATGTATACAAATGCAGAACCTATCTTTGTATTACCATTTCATTACAACATTACATTTTAAACTCAGAAGAGGATAGCTTGAAAAATGAATACAAACCTGTGAACTTGGCTCTTGTAAGGTGGACCATTACTGAAATAAAGCATTTCCAGGGCAGCAACCGCATGGTACTTTTTGCCCATTGCCTCTGTCTCAGCCTCTAAACCCTTGCCTGTTTTGCCTTCATTGCTTTGTACCCGTTTTTACCTTCTCTTTAGCCCCCTCCATTGCCCCTTCATTTCCCCTTTTTGCCTTCTAAACCGAAGAATATAACTTTTTAGATACAACTTGAAAAGATAAGATGCAATAAAAAGAATTCGATCCCTAAAATATTTGAAAAAAAAATATGCTAACCTCGGGGTCACAACTGTAACTGAATATTACAAAGTATATTAAGAAAGAACCTGTGATTATGCACAACTTAAGCATAAGCATATCTGGCAATCCCAAACAGCCTTTAAAAGATTCTAATTTGACTGGAAATATTGTTATATCACAGGTGGTGTTTGGGATTGCTTATTACTTTTGGCTATTTTTAGGCAGAAACGGTTTTGTATAATCCAAACTAATCGTGGTTAACTGATAGGCATATAGGAAACTATCATGTTAACTACTATCATATGCGTATAATATTTAGACAAACACACGAACTTTTGTGGATAGCTACATGAACATGTTTGATATTGAACAACAAATGAATGTAGACAACACTGAACTTTTGTGGACAGCTACATGAACTAACCTGTTGGCACACGGGTTTGACATGTTTGTCCTGCGGGCTGAAGATCAACTTGTTGGACAGGTTGCTCATGATAGGTTGCAGCGAAATCATGAGACATCAGATTTGGGTGACATGGAATGATGAACAACATCTGTTCGAATGACAGCAGCCTCGAACTCCAAGACATGTGCACCATCCAAATGTGCAACACCTTGACTGAAATCGAACACCATTGATCTTTGATTATTCGATAAACCTGTCACACAAAAGGAAAGGCTGTAAATATATTAACATAGGCTGTACATAAACAGGCATTCATGTCATGGCTTCTTGTTTTCAAATAGATCTGTTTGTAGGTGAAAGAAATAACACAAATATATTAGAACGGGAGGTGGAAAATGGTGGTTAAAAAGATAAATGGGTTCAATGACATACTTGTTGTGCCCCTCCGGTATATGTATGTTGTTGACAAAGGGCACCTGTATCAGAAGAATCTGGTGCATGTCATATGAAAACATCATGTCTTTCCTTCCTCTTACCAGTATTGTTCGCAAAGCTGCTTTATCATGTTTTGGATTTTGAGGGTGAAATAAAAGCATATCTGACCCGTTAACAAAGCCGGCCTTTTTGCCACCTATGCTTCATATGTTTGATCCAAATAAGACTCTAAGAAGAAATTACCTCCCAAATCATCTTGATCTACTTTGCAAACTGGGCAGTCGCGGTCTTCACACGCTAGTTTGGTCACTATTTTATGGAGTCTCTTCCAGTTTTGGTGAAGCAACAACGGTTGTTCTTCGTTTGCAATGAGACTTAAAAAATGTGCAGATTGTTTCTCCATCTGCATTTATCAAAAAAAAAAAGGAAGCAGCATCAGTTTCTTCAGCGAGCTAGGTGTATCCTCAGGCACACTAAACCGTAAAATGGCTTAAGAGCAATTTTGACATATTTTCATTTTCAGCTTATTAGTTTTTCAACAGTCACATAAGCTCATAAACCCAACATCTAATAACACAATCGCCCTCTTAATCCCATATCACTAATTTCTGAAATTGGACTAAAATTCATATCTACAAACGCACACCCAAGTCCATAATTTTCAGCCCCCGGTTTAGCACTTACACATCCCGATTTCAGCCCCCAAACCCACCCATTTCAGCCTATAAACCCACGCCCGTTTCAGCCCCCAGAGTCACCCATTTCAGCCTAGAAACCTACCCATTTCATCCCCTAAACCCACATGTTTCATCCACCATTTGAGCAACCAAACACACTAAATTTCAGCCCATGTTTTGCCAAGATTCAAGACACCTATATAAAATGCTTATATAAGCAGATAGATCGAAAATATGCCGACGCTTAAGCCAAAATCAGATAAGGTTAAACAAACACCCCCTGTTTATTATAAATAAGGTGTATAGTAAATAGTGTGTAAAGAGATGGTAACAAAAAGAGAGTGGTTGGGAAGTAATTATATCGAAAAACAGTTACCAAACACTCCCTAACTGTATAAAATATTTTCGGGAACACCTTTTTTGAACAACTACGATTATCAACATGGCATTGATAGCGAAATACAAACACAAACCCAAAACAGAATTACTACACCACCATTTCAATTTCCAGATAATCGCTACCTATAAATAAAATAGGACTGTATATGAAAATTAATCTCGCTACTGTGAAACTACTTTTCTGAGATCAGATACAACCCAAATCAGCCAATTTATAAATAAACAGAGGTAAAACTGCGGATCAACAAAAAAGAAATTTATTTTGCGAAACAAAGAAGAAGCGAGTAAGAAAAATAACCTGCAATCAAAACAAAGAAGAAGCAAGTAAGAAAAATAACCTGCAATCTCTTTGCTTTCTCTGTGCACATATGATTTTGCTAAAAAAGGAGCCGGAAAAGACGCTCCCACTGCAAAATTATGAAACTAATATCATAACTGAAATAAGCATATGCAAAAGGCAAATAGTACAAATGCCACAAACCTCAAACTTTTTGTACAATAAAAATTCTCTTCTACTTCATTTCTTGTCATCTGAACTTTCCATATAAATCGAATTCGATAGCTGCATTTAAGAACATCGTCAGCAAGATCAATGGATGACCATGTTTAGTTGTAATGTTGAACGTGACATGTGTTCACGTTAAAAATAAAAATAAAAATAGTAATAGTAATAGTAATAGTAATAGTAATAGTAATAATAATAATAATAATAATAATAATAATAATAATAATAATAATAATAATAATAATAATAATAATAATAGGATTGGATTCGCTATTGCTAGAGGTGTGGGGGCCCAGTTGGTTTCTCGGCTCCCCACCAATTTCTTGTAAAATCCTATTTAGTGTTAATAAAAGTGATGGTTTATAATAAAAAAAAATAAAAAATAAATAATAATAATAATAATAATAATAATAATAATAATAATAATAATAATAATAATAATAATAATAATAATAATAATAATAATAATAATAATAATAATAATAATAATAATAATAATAATAAATCTGTCTTGGTAGAATTTAAACAGATTCACATACCTCCACTGCTCGATATGTCCATGAGTGGGATGTACCCTCAAGTGCATCATTCAAGCATTTGTGACTTTCCAACTTTCCTAAAAGCAAGATGCAAAAATAAGGCAAACATGTGAGTGAAGAGAAAAGTAATGAATTAACAACAAAAAACTAAATTAACCTATAGCATTGTAGTAGCCTGCTTACTATTAAGAGGGTGTTTGGAATTGCTTATAAAAAAGGCGAAAATGCTTATTTTCCTAGAGGTGCCACCTATGACATGAACAATTACATCCAAGTGAAAATAAATAAGGAACTTAAGACTAACCTGATTACTATTTGCTGTCAAATTTTGGAAATAAGCCAAAACATCATAAGAAATTTCTTATTCAAAAAGACCTTATTCGAATCGCATATATAAAAAAAGGGTTGTTTGGGATCACCTTCTATAGCTTATGCTTATATACATGAGGAGCTAATTATCATAAACAACTTATTTCACCAAGGGGGTAAACTTTTAGGTTTTTGTTCGATGAATAAATATGTGATCTATATAAGTAATCTGAAACTGCCTATTTGACAGTATCCACTTAATTTCACCCAAACAATATTAACTTCTTTAACATAACAAAAAAGATAAGGCAAACAACTCTTTAATTAAAACCCAATAAACATATAAACAACCCTAGTAACTAATCCCAAACACCCCAAATTCCATAAAAATCTACCACATACCAGTGAGAAATTGGCTACAAATTAATAACAGCTACATACTAATGAAAATAACATATAAAATTATCACCAAAATAGATAAACAAAAAAATCGAGATCGATATAAATAAAATCATAAAATCAAAGAGCGCATACCGTTCTTTATATAGGTTGAAGCTTGTGTTTGTTCAGCTTGTGAACGTTCAACTTTTGCTTGTTCAGATTGAGTTTGTTCAGGTACAATGGTTGCAAATATAGTCACAACCAACTCCCCCGGCTTCTTATAGTATTCTTTTTTAGCAGCAATGCATTGGCTCAGAAACACAAATTCACCACAGTACAAAACTCCCGCCATGGCTGCAGCCACATCTGTAGCGTGACTGCCAAGCCAAGATACGGGGTTAAGTCAAATGTGATAATCATCATTGCCTTAATGGTTATATTTAAAAAATCCGCATCAATCAATGGAAAAAACCAAGGCAGGCAAATATAATAAATCCCATTGCCACACGCCTTAGTTAGCGGCAACAAAAGGATTGATGGCATCGAGTAAGCATAAGCAGAAAGCTCGATAACATCATCAAAGGCTCAGATTTATAAACAATGGAAAAAGTGGATTAAGCCACCATGGCTGCAAAGTTAGTAACTCGCCCTGCCAAGATGCGGATAATGTCAGGTTTCCACATTTGTCATAAGTTAATCATCACAGCCCGTGTTAGTCTATGAGGGTCAGATACGCAAGCAACCGGGAAAAGAAGACACGCCAGCCATGGCTGCATATGAGCGTATCACCATCGTCACACACCAATCCCATTGCCACACGCGTTGGATAGCAGCAACAAAAGGAGTGGTGGCATCGAAGAAGCATAAGCAGACGATCAGGAAATCAGAAGGTCCCGTACCATCAGCCTTAACATACCCTTATATGCTATGTCCCATGATTTTTGCAATGCAAGTAAAAAATGTGTTTAAAAACATAACAATACCCAGATATGGTTAATGAAATAACAATATTCAATGGCACAAAGCTTACATATTTGGTTAGTTGATCCATTAGTAGGTGAAAATATACTCATGTATACTAATCTAAGAAACGCAGCTCGGTTTTCTGGTTTCATGTGTGGCACAATTTAAATGATTGCTCTGTAAATGCAGCATGTATGTGTTGTCATCCTACCGCTACCCATTTTAACCACTGTTATGTAAAATTAATCCAAATATCGGCCCATTATTGATTTCAATTCATTGTACTAAAAACAAAATAATAAACACATCAAAAAAACACCAATCTATATCAACATTTAGGATCATAATAAAAGCTCATCAATATCATAAAAGATTACAACTTTACAACTATTTGAGTAGAGCACCAATCTTAATCAACTAATCATGAAATTATGATTAGATTCGCTTTAAATATCACAAAGATTAAAAAATTAGCACACTAAAACCAATCTGTCTAAATCCTACAACTATGAACCTAACCTAGGTCGATAACCATGAAAACTACCAAATGAAGCACAAAATTTAAAATCAACAGCAGAAAACAAAGGCCAAGAAATCCAAACCTCTAGCAAATTTCTTAAGCAATTTTCACACAGGAACAAAGTTGGGCCAGTTTCTTTTTATGAGCACACAAAAAGAAGAAGCAAACCAATCTAAAGATTAGACCAACCTAACACAAAGATGTGGATAGCAACCTTGGTAAGACTGTAGCAAGAACACATGGACCAAAATCAGCCACAAAACAAATTTAAACACCATGCTACTGTTCCTAACACTGTACACCCCCTCACAGTCCACTGTAGCAACTTTTTAACCCGTTGGATCGGACCTAATCGGTGGCGGGTGGTGTTATCGGAGGTAAGGTGATCGGATCCTCAAAGTGAAAAGCGTGTGTGAGTGAGGGTAAACAGTCGGACAATGACCGGGTCATACCAAACGCATAAAAGGGCCGGGTTAAAATACACCGGGCCAGCAAAGTGGGCTATTAAAGCCCTATGCTTAGTATATTGATATAATGGGTCTACCGACTATTTGATACAAAGTACAATTGAATAACAATTATCCAACAGGTTTTTTTCTTTTTTTTCATCTTTTACTAAAAAAAATAAAAATAAAAATAAAAAGAAAAAAAACCTTGTCAACCCTACCAAAACTCATCTAGACCCAAACCCATCTTAACCCGTTGACCAGACCCCACCTATTTTGCCACCTATAACGCCTGAACAACTTGGGTGATCTATTTATAAAAGACTTGTGACTATCGACAATAAGTATGAGAGATCTAAATTAATTCAATAATTACGGAGCATGATGTGGTAATGGCAACCTTCTCAAAAAAGTAACATGTTAGTGATGGTACTAAGACCCCCTATGATGTGATGATAGAGGTTTTGTTAAAAATGTACAAACCACGATGCATATCATACAAACCCGCAATGCATCAAAGCCTCACGAAACCCCTCTATGCGAGGGTACGTATAAACTCCACAAAAAATAAAACATTAAATCTTTAATGTCTTATCTAGGCTATGTTTGGCAAAAGTAGCTTGAGCAGTAGCTGTGAGCAGTAGCAGTGAGCTGTGAGCAGTAGCTAAAAAAGCTCACAGCTTCATAAAGAAGCATTGAGAAAATGAGCTTTCCTAAAAAATAGCAAAACCTACAGCTCTCATGCCAAACGAAGACTAAAAATCAAAAAGCTCATTGTTCACCACTCCTTGCCCAAAAAAGCTTCAAAAAGCTTTGTGCCAAATATTGCCCTTGTCAACTATGTAAACATCATGTGTTTATATAATGTATTTCTAATAGAGCAGTTGTAAAATCGTTGTATCCAACTGTCATTAAATAACTAAACGAGATCATAAACATAGACTTTGTAGTTGGACATCACTTAATCAAACCCACTATTTCAGTTTGACTTTCGAGATCCAGCAAGTTCTCAACACTCATCTAAGCAGATTTGAATTCCTTATAAAAATGAGTTATAACTATGTAATAAGTGATCTTCCAATATACAAAGTTGCATTACTTGATGATTGGGAGACTCCATTAGACTCCATTGATCATAGCCGTGGGAACAAATCGATGCCATAGTTTCGTTGAGAAGCTTGTGAAACGTATTGTTGAGGTTGCACCCTTAACATAGGGATATAAATTTCCTAATATATTTGTCATATAATGCTTCCTTGTAAAAAGAACAAGATGTTGATAACCTTTGCTAATTGTATTTCGACACTTCGTAGGAGGACGTAATTAAAGATCCGTATTTTATGGGTCAACGTACAAATAGAGATCCGTATTTTATGGGTCAACGTACAAATAGAGATCCGTATTTTATGGGTTAATGTACAATTAGAGATCCGTATTTTATGGGTCAACGGTAGTGAATGTAGAGCCAAATATGAAATATGTCTTCACCAGCTTGAGTTTTTTTAGGGGCTACTATATTAACGGGGGACAAGGGTGTCAGCCACTTGTCTCCTCTTTTGTCCCCTTTTTTTTTTCAGCGCAGCTCAGTTTCTGTTCCGTATTTTTGACAGTTTTAAGCGTTTGACATATTAAATTTTATATTTTTTGTTCCGCACTTTCAGGTTTATAGCTTTTTGATATAAACAAAATTAAAAAAAAAAAAAAAAAAAAAAAAAAAAAATGCTACAGAACCCCTACGGGGTAGACCCCGTGAGACTAAAAAAGTAGCCACCGTTATTATAACCCAACCCTTTTTTTATTTCCATATTATTATTTTATAAGACTTTGGATCATTATTATACAATTCTTACTTGACTTATTAATCTATAAATCATGCGTTCTTTTAGTTATTATCTCCGATCAAAATCTGAACAACATCTGTATTCACATTTTACACATATATCTTTAATCAAAAATAGAAGAAAATAAGTCATTTAGCAAGTAACAATTTATTTATTTTATTAATACTTCACAATTTAATGTTAATTTTAAATATATTGATATTGCATCTTATAAATTTTAGTTTCTTGTCAAATTTTATCCGATTTTTCAGATAATTACTTTTTAACAATAACTTCACACTTCACTTGGAATGTGAAAATTAATGTTTTTCTTTTTACTTTTTAAAAAATAACTTTTTTGACATGATATACTAGAGTTGATTAAATGAAAATCTTTGAAGAATTTTTAAAACAACAAAGCACGAAATCTTAGACCGTAATCACCATATGGTACAATAATGTTTTACTATTGATTTAAACTTTTAAGATCTTTTAATTTTAGTAAAGAAGTTACTTGTATAGGAACTTAAAATAAACTGGCCAATTTGATAAGAAATAAATCTAAGGGAGTGTTTGTTTGCAGTTTAATGAGACAATTCAACACTGATTGTTTAAAATTAATTCGTCAGTGTGTTTGCTAAATTAAGAAATAATCACTAAGCGGTAAAATAAATTTTGTCTTTTCGTCTTTTCTTGTCCAAACACAACCCATGGTTGCGCTGAAGCTCCCATACTCTATCACGTTCTTTATTCGAAGTTGATCGAAGCTATCTCAAACATGGGTCTTTATTTGATTTGTGTGAACTTTGTTCATTAATATGTTTAGGGTAATTTGTTTTTAAGGATTTTATTAGAGATGGTAATTTGTGTCCAAAATTAAAAAAATAGGCTAAATGGACAAACTTTTAAAAGATTTGGGTACATTTGGTCCCCTTTTTTTTTTTTAAATGGGCATATATTGCCCATTTAAAAGTTAAATGGGCATAAATGGGCACAAATTTTCTCTCCATTTGATAACATTACAATTGTTTTTAAATATAAATATAATATATTTAATTTTTTAAATATAAATGAGGTGTTGAGTTTGAAGAATTTATTTCATATGAGTATTTTCTAAAACGATTCATAGAACATGCGACCGTTTGGCCCATGCCCGTTTAGCCCGTGCCCGTTTAACCCGCCGCCCGTTTAGCCCATTGCCCGTTTGACCCGTGGCCCACGCCTGCCCGGCCCGCCCGTTTTGCCACCTATAGATTTTATGTATCAATGATTTAGTGGTGATACATAATGTATCAGCAGTATATGTATTAGTATGTATCACACGTGCTTGTGTTCGTGTGATTTTTTTTTATTTATTTTTTTGTGGTTTTTGATTGTGTAACAATATTAATGTATATGTATCAACTATCAACTATTAACACTTGATATTAAATAGTGTATCATGATTTAGCTCTTATATAAAATTGTAAAAAAAAAGTAAATTAAAGTAACTCCCACGGGTTATAGGTCCTAATATCGTCTTTCATGATTTATGAGGGAGGTTGAGACGTAGACAGCCTTACTTTTATCTAAAGTAGAGAGATTGCTTCCGGTTCTACCAAAAGTAGAAAAAGAACCTCCAACCTTGCAATGAGTGAGGATCGAACCCTTGACCTCTGTCTCCAAAGTCAAGGGTGATAACCACTTGATCCAACCTTGCTCTTTTCTTATATAAAATTGTGTATCAACTTATTTTTGGTTTTTTATTATACGAATAAAGTTGTACTGTATCATTGCACAAATTGAAAATAGAAAAGTGTTTTGCAACAGCCTGTCAAAATAAAATAAAATAAAAATCAATTTATGTTTTTTTAAACAACATATATAGGTATTTGATGGAGGCAACTTGCATGCGTTCATGTATGGGGTCTACATTCATTTAAAATTTGAGTGATTAAGGGCCTGTTTGTTTTGTTGATAGGTTTAGGATAGAATTTGGATTTGGTTTAGGTTAAAAAGAAAATATATGGGAGTAATAAAATGGCTTTATTAAAAGTTGTTTGTTTTATATTAAGATAGGTTTAGGATTGGAAATTTATATATTTTTTTAAGATTTAAAATAAAACAAAAAAGTAATATGTGGTTGACAGTACTTTACAAAATTTTCAAAATTGAAAAAGAAATTGCATGTGGCCTCAGACAAGGATTAGATCAAAAGGTGGCCCTTGTGACTGGATTTGTAAATCCCTTTGTTTCTGGGGATGAGTCCCAATTTGAAACACCATGCACCCATACCAAACATTATATTTTAAGTCAAATCCTAATACTAAAGGCAAATAGTTCAAAACAAACGGGCCCTAAGTTATTGATGTAACGTTTGGTTTGATTTAAGAGAATCATTTGATAAAAAATTACATACAAATACGGGGTGATATGTACACCAATAAAAGTGGTATACACACCACTAATTTTGTATTTGAATGTTGTACTGTATGCATCATCAGTGTAATTTAGTGATGTGCACACCACTTTTAGTGGTGTACATATCACCTCCCAAACAAATATTGTACTCGTAATTTGTAAACTAGTTCGTTATTAGTTTGCTCATTAATTGCTACTTTAGAGGTTCAAATATATTTGATGGTCGTGTATGAGTGTATTTGCTTGCGCATAAAAGAAATAATTTACGTGTGCATCAAATATCAATGAGTGGGTTCCTTGAGAGCATCCACTATGATAAACTTTTTATAAAGGTTTATATATTAATATATCAATAAATTTTAGACTTTTTAAGTTTATAAACCTACATTCACTATGGTATAAACCTTTGCAAGTTTATAAAATGTCTTTTTTTAACAAATGCATTAAATGAATTGAATTTATAGAGAGGTTCAAGAATTAGGACCTCTTCATGCCATATAGACATGAAATGAGTGTCCGCTATGGTTGAAATAAACATCAACCTTTTCATCATTCTTAGATCTTTTCATAAACTCACCATAGTGGATGCCCTTAGCTTCAACGTCATTATATTAAAAAGGTTTAAATATTAAAACTTGTTTACACATGGCTATTGCAAATATCCCCTTAAACTTGTAGTAATTCACGAAAATGCCATTAAGTGAAATCATCATGGGTGTATTTAATGGTTTCGGTAACCTTGGTCTTTCTCATTGTTCTTCCTTCCCATCATATCATGTTCATCATCATCTTCCTAATAGTAAATAGTTTGATCAACGAAATTTGAAAAGGTTCGTTATGAGTACAACAATTGAAATGCATCCACTAACGCCGTCGCCATCTAGTGATGATCATACAAACACTATCAAAACGACTTATGAAGAAGCAGAAACCGACGACCTGATTCTTGTATTTGCAGGACATAACAGTTGGGAAACTGTGCGCGAGTTCTTTGAAGGAAGACCGGAACTAAAGACAAAGCCGGTTAATGAGCGTTTGGAGACGCCTTTAATGATAGCTGTGGGAAGGCATTCCCATGAGTTTGTCAAGCAGCTGTTGAACAATGTGGAGACCCATGATCGTGATAAGTGGTGTGGCGTGGACATCATTGGAAACAACGCGCTCCATTATGCGGTGAAGGTTGGGAATATAATTGATGCAAAACTTATGCTGCAGTGTTTGCCAGACACGATGCAAACAGTTAAGAATATTCATGGCGATATGCCGGCAACATTGGCTGCAAAACTAGGAAGGAAGGATATGATTGATGAGGTCTTTGGTGAATATGCAGACGCTATCGAAATGGCTTATGAATACGCAGAAACCGACCTCCGGATTTACAAAGCTGCATTACGTAACAAGTGGGAAGACGTACGCGAGCTCTTTGAAGAAAGACCGGCACTAAAGTTCAAGGCGGTCAATGAGCGTTTGGAGACGCCTTTAATGATAGCTGTGGGAACGAATCGCTCCCATCAGTTTGTCAAGCAGCTGTTGAACAATGTGCAGCATGGAAACAAAATTTATGATGATGAGTGGTGTGGCATGAACATCCATGGAAACAACGCGCTTCATTATGCGGCTAAGGTTGGGAATGTGACTGATGCAATACTTATGAAGCAGTGTTTGCCACTAACGATGCAACTGTGTGACAATATCCATGGTGATACACCATTGATATTGGCAGCAAAACTAGGAAGGAAGGATATGATTGATGAGGTCTTTGGCAACTCGTATTTTACAACTGATGGGAATCTCATTGCTTCCGCAATTCAGGCTGGAGAAACTGGTGCGTTTGAATTTCACTTTACTCAACTATTGAAATACAGTGCGCGCGCATTATATTGACTCAAATCTTTTTTAGAAAATTTTACTTTGATTATTTTGCAGATTTCGCATTGAAGAGTTTTCATAAAGTGTCTGAGAATGTTCATTTTCCCAGTCGCGAGATAACATCCAAACCCATTGTTTTAGAAGCATTAGCTACCAAACCAGATTTATTTTCTAGCGGAAACAGGCTTGGATTTTTGGGTGATCTCATTTATGATGAATGTAAGTCTCTCTTTTATTATAATGAGTATTTCTCTTCTTCTGGTACCACTCACTCATCATCGAGTGTTTAACCACACGGGTGGATCTATGTCTGTGCTACATATGGCACGTACATGCCACGTATCTATATAAGCCATGTTAGTTACAATTTTGTTTTTACTTCAAAATTCTACTCCGTATCTTTTAATTTCTTCTTTATTTTTTGCGCTATGTATCTATTTCATCATTACTATATATAATATATAACGCAGCGTCGTAAAACGACGTCCGCATTGTCGTTTCGGCTATCCCCGGTTTTTCTAAGGCCCATTTGTTTTCTCCATATCCAGTGTCTTAGCCCATTTAACTGTTTCTTTTTTTCCGCCTTTGCAACGTTTTAGAATACATCAAATATGTTAAAAGTATAAACAAAACAACCCACATGACCCAAAATAGTTAAATAAAACATTTTTACTAAAACCACCCTAAACTATGCATCAAAGAGTGCGAAAATCACCCTAAACTTTATACTATTTACATTTTTTTTATATAACAAACTTTATTTGCCAAACATGTAATGCATATCTAGCAATTAATTGAATAAAAAAAATACCGCCGGAAAGGTCTTTAAATGACGAACAAAAGAAGCCCAATATTGCTATATTTTTAACGTACGCATGATTTTATAAAAAAATGTGAAATTTAATACAGTAATATATATCAAATAACTTTAATAAGTAGTAGGAAGACGCAAACTATGCTTGTAAAACAAAAACCGTCTTACTTTCTATTTAAAGGAAATCCCGTGCAATTACAAACGACGTGAAACGACGCCCCGCCGCAACGCGGCTAACCGTCGGCCACCTCGTTCCACTAACAGAAACTCCAAGGCCCTGTAATAAAGTAATAAGCCCATTTTAATTTAAATAAAAAACAAATGAATGATTAATTGTCAGATTTTTGTGGTGTTTTATGATTAGTGGCGGATCTCAAAATTTAACTTAGGGTGTGCACTGGATTTTGATAAAAAAAAAAATCGGATCAAAGACTTTTCCACCCGTGCCAAGTTTAACGGGTCGGGTTTTCTGAGATTTTTTGTTTGTTTGTTTGTTGGAACTTTAAAGCCACATTTTCGAGACATTTTTTTTTAATCAACTAATAACAATTTTTACCTATATTTCTTTTGTTCGCTTTCATTGTGTATCTTACTTGCTTTGAAAAACTAGAAATATATACAAGCTATAAATAGCTAAATTCGTGTAAATGAATATGTCAATAATGTAACAACATAAAATATTTATTGCAAACAAATAATATTAAACTCCAAATAAAAACGACACCCAAAATTCCTAATTGATAAGTGAAATTATTTTCTAACAAAGATAAGTGAAGTTAACTGGTCGCAATTGATATATGACAAATAAATAATGAGTACGTAGTATTAAACTATTTGGGCTAAAGAAAAGCAATTGGGCTAATGTCCAATCTTCAAACAATTCAATCAGAACATAAAATCCATTAGACTATTTGATTTTTCACAATCATAGTTGTATTAAAAAAATCCACACTTTTAAGTGCAAAGAATTATAAAATTTCTTCACATTTTTATTTGTAACAACCAAATTCTCCACATTTTGGGGAAATATGGAAAAGTTTGATGTTACAAATAACCTCCACGCCTAAGTGTAGACATTTTTTAGATTTCTTCACACTTAAAAAAACACAGTTGAGCTTAGATGCTATGTTAAGTGAGATTTATTATTATTATTATCATTATTATTATTGTTATTTTTTATTTTTATTTTTATTATACAACCAAATTTTATTATTGAAACACAATAAAATTATATAAAGTTGGATGAGAGTTTGGACACAAGTTGTGCTCCCGCTCATTTCTGAATACAAAAGCTTACTCTATGAAACATCTTTAGAAGATTGGCATCACCCTAGATAAGATGTAAATCAGTCCATCATACATGAGGCTCCTGTACAACTAAACGAGATGAAACAACATCAACTCTGAACCACAACCATCCTACCATTCATGTGCTTTTTGTTAAAACTGAGCAAGACTTCTAAAACTAAATACTTGGACATGGTAAAGAAAAATACTACAGTAAAACTAAACATGATTTCTAACACAAAATTTTTGGATATGGTACATATCAACAAAAATGATATATTTTGTGATATTTAACACAACATTAAGAAACATGACTTGTTACACAAATTTATAAACATGACAAATTTCTTAAAAAACTAGATATTTTACGAGAAAAAATTCATGTAACCAATACCCACCCTAAGTCTGCCCGTAACTATGCATATGTATCTTAAGTTTTTTCTTTAAATATGGTTCTCAAATTTTAGTTAGGGACACTAGTTTATATGTTTTGAATCATTGTGTTTCTTTAACTTATTGATGCAAGGGATGCCTATTGTTGGAAGCAAAATTCCGATAGGCCTGAGACGACGAATTTCTCAACTTACACAAAGAATTTGTCGACTTACACATACCATCAGGTAAAAAGTGGGTGATAATTTGTTTATTTCCATAAATTAAGCAATATACAAAAAGCAGTTAAAATGAGTAATCCCAAACACCCGATGACTATATAGTTTTCAATTTAATTATGCTTGAATTTCCATAAAATAATTAGCTTGTGTATTGACCAGATCATTCAACAGCGTGTTACTCCTACCTTTTGCGTATGTCAAAACATGGGTAAGTTGAAGCATTTTTTTATCATATTATTGTATACTGCCGTTGCGTAGCGCGGGTACTATCCTATAGTTTATCTTAATTCTTGATCATGTAATATGTATTATTGTAGCTCCAACAAATACAAGAAATCAAAAGAAAAAATCTACCGAGCCAAATGCTTGTATTAGATATATGCGATACGATAGAGAAGAATCCGAAAGATGCTAAGAAATATTTTGAACCTGCAATAGCTACGGCAGTCAAATATGGGACTGTTGAGCTCATCGAGGAGTGCATATTAGCCTACCCAGGCTTAATCTGGTATGAATTCGACAAGTATAACTTGTTCCATTTAGCCATCAAAGAGCGTCAAGTACAAGTATACAATCTCGTGTACCAAATGTCCGAACACAAAGCGTTTGCAGCAAGTGAGCTTCATGGAGTTGAGAATGCTTTACATATTGCTGCAAAGTTGGCTCCATCTCATCGTCTAAGTACTATAACTGGTGCAGCTTTGCAGTTGCAGAGTGAACTTCAATGGTACAAGGTGATTATACTAATACCATTTAGACATAGCGTGACAACGGTTATTGTCCCATAAAAGAGTTTTAAGGGGCAACAAAAGCTCAACCATCTACATTTTATATTGTAGTAAGTAGTGCACTTTGTTTTTGCTCTTAACAAATAGCATGCATTGTTATATGCAGGAAGTTGAGACTAATTTTGTAGAGCCTGAGCATGTAAAAGCTAAAAACAAAGATGGGAAAACCCCTTGGATGGTTTTCACGGATGAACATAAACACTTGCTTAAAGAGGGTCAACAATGGATGAAAGACACGGCAACTTCATGTACCGTGGTAGCAGCACTCATAGTCACAATCACATTTGCAGCTGCAATAACAGTCCCTGGTGGAAATAAAGACGATGGGAAACCTGTTTTCCTAAATGAAAGGGCATTTATGCTTTTCATGATATCAGACGCATTTGCATTATTTTCATCATCTACTTCATTGTTGATGTTTTTAGGAATACTTACTTCACGCTATGCAGAAATGGACTTCCTTCACGCCTTGCCAAAGAGATTGACAATTGGACTTGTATCCTTATTCTTGTCAATAGCGGCTACCATGATAGCATTTGGTGCAACTCTTGCACTTTTGCTTCATGATAAAGTTACATGGATTGCAGTTCCAGTTGTTTTGATAACAAGTATTCCTGTGGGTTTGTTTGGCTTTCTGCAATTTCGTCTACTCGTTGAGCTAGTCTGGTCCACTTATGGACCAAGCATTTTTGGCAAGCAGAGAAGTCGAATAATTTATTAAGTCCGTGTCAACTTATGTGTGTGTCTTGTGTCTTTGTAATAATAGATGTTGCCGTGCATTTTAGCCCAAATAATTAGGATGTTTTCTTTTGAAATGGCAGTTGTGCTTGAAATAATTTGTACTACACAGTTTCAGTTGTTGAACAATAAGTAAATTCAAGTGTTTGTGATTTTTGTGACAAGAAAAGTAAGTATTTATATTGCAGTGATCACTGAGCAGGAACAAAACCACCTGGATGCCAACATTGTGTATGCTGCTTATAACCTTATAAAAGAGAAAGAAAAATGTACACCAAAGTAAATAATAATGTGATTTGATTGTCCCAAAAGTTATCTAAACATAACAAAATGTGGGCTTATTCAAATTTTGATTCAAAGGGCTTTTAGAAAGGCCCACTTCGAGTAATATTGAATATGTGAATCCCCGACATTATTATCAGGCATGTAAAATTTTCCACTTAGTTTATCTACTTTTGGAGATGCGTATGTAAAGATAAGGTTTTGCATCATCAAATTTAAAATTATTGAGTGCTTTAGTATAATAGATTGGAAATCTACGATTGATATAACTATTGCTTTATCTATGGTCATATAGGTGTCCAAGCAATGCTAAGGATTGCTATGAAGATAAGATACGTGTTCTTAAAGTGAACAAAGGAATAATTTACCTTTTAATACGTCAAGAGTAACGTAAATGATTTGATATGATGCAAGAACGTGAAATCAAATCTTTTAAGATATTTTAATTGGATTAATAAAATAGTTCAATTTTATCATGTAAGAAAAATGAAGTTATCTTATTAGGCAATGAAAGTCGAAACAATTTTATCAAACACATTCCTATAATTTGTACCCATAGACTTTATATCCTTTTAAAATAGGTATCTTGAAATCCTAAGTAAAATAAATCTTAAAATTAAAGAATAATTACTGTAATATGTAAATTAACATACAAGATTGTACATATATGAGCGACTTATGCAATTCAACTTTATAAGATTAAGTAAAAGTATCTAGATTTTTTTTCCTACGTTCAATAACGACTCATTTTATTCATCCTCTGCATACACAAGTTTAAAAATTAAATACGCAAACAATTATTATAAACATGAATATAAATATCAAAATGGATGCACTGTCTCATGGGTTATTGTGAGATAAAAATAAATAAACAATATTATACATATAGCAACGACACTTGTAAATCCTTTTTGTAGTTTAAATAAGGATATCCGAAAAATTTATTTTTCAAAGGTCATTGCGTGCTATTAAACATGCATTTATGACTAAAACATGATATCGATTGTTAAATTTAAACAATATCAATCTCAACACCATGTTAATTAAAGAAAGGCAAATCATTCGTCCAACAAATGTATATACAAAATATTAATTGATATTGAATTTCTTTTTATAAAAACTCGCACATGCATATACATAAGCATAAAAGATTTTAGATAATGTTATGGATATATCGTATTTAACAACTACGCTTCAAATACAAATAATTAAAATTTAAATACATTATGATTTATGTTAAAAGTTAAAACACATTATTTAAAATTTATGTCAAAGCTTACATAAAGTTATCTAACTAGATTACAAATTACAATAAATAAAGTTACCTATTCATCTTTTTCTCAAACGATAAAGACTAACTACAACACAGAAATAAAATAATAAAAAACCGCTTTCTTTGATCTCTACTCTTTTTTAAGTTTTCTTTATCGCTTTTTGGTATTTCCATGTCACGCTAACAAACACAACATTATCCAAATATAATTGAACACCCATAAACCATGTGAAATTCAATCAATAGCCATAGCGCTGAGTATAATACCAGATCGAATCGAACTGAACGGACTTGAACCGAACCGAACTGATGGACCGGATCATGTATTTCAGTTCGGTCTTCGGTCTACCATTTTTGTCGTATTCGGTCTTCGGTCCAGTCAAATCCAGTTCGGTCTTACGCACAACCAGCCATTTTGCTTTGTTGAACCTGACTATATCGATGAACCGGACCGAACTAGAACATTTAAACATATATTTCTTTTGTACTTTTTGATGTGCTTACTCGTAAATAGCATTTTGATTTGAAGCGTTTAGAAAAAGCAGAAACATTACTTGCTAGTTGTTCAAAACTCCCCTATATGTTTGCTACCAAACAAAGTACGAGTAACAAATTAAGAAGTAAGAACCCCATTTAAAACACATTAGATCAGTACAAAAGTTACCATTGTTAATGCACCAATCACACAACTCAAACAAGATAACTTCAAAACACCACCAATGACCACCACCACCCACCACCATCATTCCCTCTAAAAACCTTTTAAAAATACTGCACCCTAATCAAAGAATCTGTCTTTTTCCCAAAAGATTCCACTTTTATTCCTCAGCATATCCCATCACCCCATAATTATAAAACCTTATATATATATAAAAAACACATTACAACACTACACCAATCAAGATTCCTAAAATGTTACTCAAGAACAATCTTTACACCATAACCTCAAAAGGGTATTGTTATATTGCAATAATATTACTGGGTTTAAATTTTCTTGGAGTGAAAGCTAAAGGTGACGGAGATATAGTGACAACACTTGATGGGCCATTTAAGCCTGTGACCGTGCCTTTAGATGAAAGCTTTCGTGGGCATGCTGTGGATTTGACTGAGGATGATCCACGTGTTAAGAGGAATGTTAAAGGGTTTGAACCTGAGCAGATTATGGTATCACTTTCGAGTGGTTATGAGTCTGTTTGGGTTAGTTGGGTTACAGGTATTATAAAGTTTTGAACTTTTTTAATATAAAGTGTTTGTAGATTGTGATTTGTTTAGTTAGAGGGTGTTTGGGACAATGGGATTGCTTATTTTTAGCTTAAAAGCAAATGAGCCAATAAGCACTTAATGTGGATTTGGGTTCTGGTTATAATGATGAAAGTTGTTGATGTATGTAGTTAGAAGGTGTTTGGGGCAATGGGATTGCTTATTTTTAGCTTATAAGTAAATAGGCCAATAAGCAATCCAAATACTTTGAAAGGCCAACTTAAGATATATACGAGTCTGTTTGGGTTAGTTGGATTAGATGTATAATAAAGTTTTTGACTTTTTCTTTTATAAATTTTATGTAAGTTGGTATGAATGTGATTTGGGTTTTGATTATAATGATGAAGGTTTGTTACTTCAGGAGTAATTGGTTTAGCTGATAAGTTTCAAAATAAGCCGGAAAATTTTGGCTTATATGCATGAGCTGAAATTAGATAAGCTCATAAGCGAAAAAGTAAGCTTAAACAAACACCCCTTAGCTTATTTCTTAAAAAGCCCGTTTTTCGGCTAATTTTCTAGTTTTGTGTCATAATAAGTGGGCCTTATGAAAATAAGGTAATCAAATAAGGTCATAAGCCCGAAATAAGCTAAAACATATGCTTGTAAGTGATCTTACTATGTTTGTGAGCTGTGATTTGGGTTTTGATTATAATGATGAAAGAATGGTGATTTGTTTAGTTAGGGGGTGTTTGGGACAATGGGGTTGCTTATTTTAGCTTAAAAGCAAATGAGCCAATAAGCATTTTGTAATCCAAACTATTTAAAGTGCTTATTTCTAGTGAAAAGTACACTAAGCTAAGTTTAGATATATAGTATACAGCTTGGAAGTTATCAAAATCATGAATTTTCTTATAATTTTTATTACTGTGTTAATTGGGACAATGGGATTTCTTAATTTTAGCTTAGAAGCAAATAGGCCATAAGCAATCCAAATACTTTGAAAAGTGCTTATTTATTTTAAGAAACCACAATAAAGATAATAAGTACTTGAGATGTATATGAGGCTGTTTGGGTTAGTTGGATTTCAGGTACAAAATTTTGACTTTTATTTATTTTTTTATTTTTAATAAAAAGTTTGCGAATTGTGATTTGGGTTTTTGTTATAATGATGTAAGTTTGTTCGTTTAATAGACTTCAATTTTCTGCCTTTCTGGTTTGTGTATCATATTTTTGTAAGTATTGATCAAATAACATGTGAAAATGCAGGTAAATTTCAAATTGGGGACAACATAAAACCATTAGATCCCAAGAGTGTAGCTAGCGTTGTAGAATATTCCAAAGTTAAATCTTTAAAGACTCAAAAACAACAAGCGGAAGGTTACTCTTTAATTTACAGTCAGCTATATCCATATAAAGGCCTTCAAAACTACACTTCTGGTATTATCCACCATGTTCAGCTTAAAGGTTAGATTCAGATAAACAACTTAAAAATTTAATGTTTTCCATATAAAGTCCTTCACGATATCCTAAATTTTCAAGTATGAATCTTGCAGGATTGTCACCGGATACTATTTATTATTACAGATGCGGTGATCCTTCGATTAAAGCGATGAGTGATGTTTTTACATTCAAGACTATGCCTATTTCTGGTCCTAAAAGTTACCCGAAAATAGGAATTGTTGGTGATCTTGGTCTTACTCATAACACTACATCAACGGTGAGTCACTTGATCAAGAACCAACCTGATCTTGTGCTACTTGTCGGAGATGCAACTTATGCTAACTTGTATCTAACAAATGGAACTGGTTCGGATTGTTATTCTTGTTCGTTTGATAATACTCCTATTCAAGAGACCTATCAACCCCGTTGGGATTATTGGGGAAGGTAAAAGTTTGAATTTTTGTCAGATCATTCTGTAAGGGGTGTTTGTGTTTGCGTTTTGAAACTTATTATCTGATTATTTGTTACTGTAACTTCCAGTTGCAAATAACTATCTAGAGTTACCTATTTACCCCTTTTAGCTTGATTTGAATGATTCACTTTCATTTCACAAACATTTCTACTTGTTTTCTATTTTCGTTACTTTCAAAACACACAAACACCTCCTAAGTCATATGTTTTTGGCTTGAACATATTGATCAACAGAATTGAGCTAAAATTTTCAGGTATATGCAGAGATTAACATCTAAAATACCGATAATGGCAATAGAAGGTAACCACGAAATCGAAGAACAAGTTGAAAGCACAACATTTGCAGCTTATAGTGCACGATTCGCGTTTCCATCTGAAGAAAGTGGTTCAAAATCCACCATGTACTATTCTTTTAATGCTGGAGGCATACACTTTCTAATGCTTGGTGGCTACATTGCTTATGATAAATCATGTAATAATCAATCTGGTTAACACTTATAAACTTTTGGTTTCTACTTATAGTTAAGGGGTTGTGACACGTTTTTGTGATTGTTTCATACAGCGGATCAGTACAAGTGGTTGCAGAGGGATTTAGAGAAAGTTGACCGGGAGGTGACACCATGGCTTGTTGGAGTTTGGCATCTGCCATGGTATAACACCTATGTGTCCCGTTACAAAGAAGTCGAATGCATGAGGGTCACTATGGAAGAACTATTGTACAATGCTGGTGTCGACATAATTTTCAATGGTCATGTAAGTGTTTCTAATCGTTATTTTAGAGGTGGTAGTTTCGACCCATTGGTTAAACTGTGTTGCTTTCAGTCTCAAATGGGTCAAATAAGAAAATTACCAAACCGTCAACGGGTCAATTGGAACCAATTAGTCAAACAAATTTTTAAAAAATGGGTGAAACTTTTTTCTTCCTTGAACCCATTTTGACCTTTTACCAAACTCGCCCATCTTTGCACATATACCTTCTATGATAAAGAAAAACAGAACAAATTTTAAAGGGACCATGTACTCTTGGAAATGTTGCAGGTTCATGCTTACGAGAGATCAAATGGAGTATATATAACTACACATTAAATCCATGCGGTCCAGTGCACATAACAATAGCCGACGGTGGAAACCGAGAAAAAATGGCAGTTGAACATGCCGACGAACCCGGAATCTGCCTAGAACCATCAACCACACCAGACTCATTCATGGGTGGTTTATGCGCACATAATTTCACATCAGGCCCCGCAAAAGGGAACTTCTGCTGGGACCGGCAGCCTGAATACAGTGCGTATAGAGAAAGTAGCTTCGGGCATGGAATACTTGAGGTAAAAAACAAGACACATGAATTATGGACATGGCATCGGAATCAAGATATGTATAATGAAGTCGGTGATCAAATATATATTGTTCGGGAACATGAAAGATGCCCTGTTAACCTATGGAGATCAGTGAAATGAAGCTGGTCATACCATAACAAACATTGCACACTTACACGTTAAGGTTATTCAACATATTTGTATAGCATATGTGGTCGCTATAGGGCGATTTCCGCCCATGATTTGTTGTAAGTTGTAATGTATTTGAATTTTGTCATTAAATTATCGTTATACGCCGTAGGTAAGGCTTTAGCCTGACGCCGTAGACAAAACGACATCTACGTTTTCTTGCGTTGAGCTTTCTTGCCACACTCTGTGCTCTAATTACTCTTCAGGTAACTCTTCAATCATGTCCTCATCAGTATATATATATATATATATATATATATATATATATATATATATATATATATATATATATATATATATATATATATATATATATATATATATATATATATATATTAGCAATTTTGAACTATTAATTTGACGAATGAAACATAACAGTATGATTTTTGTAAGCTATAAGATTGTGATATTTGTATGTTGGAACAATTATGGTCATTTATCATATTCATATGTTTCATCCAGCTACAAAAAGAATATGTTCTGTAAAAAGACACATTATCCAAACAGAATAAAAAAAAGAAACAGCCCCAATTAAGACTGGTTCATAACCACAAACAAAAGTCTCCTCATCAGAAGACAGATTCCAAATTTGGAGTTTAAATACTAACGCCATTTAGTACTGATCGATCCACATCCATCAACAGAAATACAAAAAGGTTCACTATGAGTACATCAATTGAAATTCATCAACTAACGCCATCTTGTGATGATCATACAAACACTATCAAAACGACTTATGAACACGCAGAAACCGACCGCCGGATTTACATGGCTGCATTACGTGACAAGTGGGATGACGTACGCGAGCTCTTTGAAGGAAGACCGGAACTAAATACCAAGCCGGTCAATGAGTTTTTGGAGACGCCTTTAATGATAGCTGTGAAGGAAAGCTCCCATGAGTTTGTCAAGCAGCTGTTGAACAATGTGGAGACCCATGATCGTGATAAGTGGTGTGGCGTGGACGACATTGGAAACAACGCGCTCCATTATGCGGCTAAGGCTGGGAATATAATTGATGCAAAACTTATGCTGCAGTGTTTGCCAGACACGATGCAAACAGTTAAGAATATTCATGGCGATATGCCGGCAACATTGGCCGCAAAACTAGGTAGGAAGGATATGATTGATGAGGTCTTTAGTGAATATGCAGACGCTATCGAAATGGCTTATGAATACGCAGAAACCGACCTTCGGATTTACAAAGCTGCATTAGGTAACAACTGGTATGACGTATGCAAGCTCTTTGAAGAAAGACCGGAACTAATGATCAAGCCGGTGAATGAGCGTTTGGAGACGCCTTTAATGATAGCTGTGGGAACAAACACTACTATAAAATAGTAATATATTCACACTTATTACAGCATGTAGCTATATTTTAAAGTGTGAAGAATCAAAAAGTTCACACTAGTGTATGTGTGAACCAATTGGATGTAGCAAATTTTTTCACACTTTTATGTGTGAAGTGTTATGAAGTTTTTTCACACTTTTAAGTGTGAGGGTTTTAAAATGATTCTACACACTTTTAAGCATGATGATTTTGATTTTCAAATAATTCTTCACACTTTTAAGTGTGATGATTTCATTTTAAATTAATTTTTCACACTTTTAAGTGTGAAATTGAAATTCTTCACACTTTTTAAGTGTGAAGATTTTGAAACAATTATTCACACTTTTAAATGTGAATATCTTTAGAAAAAAGATCACACTTTGTAAAGTGTGAAGAAAAAAGTGTGTAGAAATGACAAATTTGTTGTAGTGAAATAGCTCCCATGAGTTTGTCAAGCAGCTGTTGAACAATGTGGAGCACAGGAATATTCTTGTTGTTGATGAGTGGTGTGGCGTGAACATCCATGGAAACAACGTGCTCCATTATGCGGCTAAGGTTGGGAATATGATTGATGCAAAACTTATGCTGGAGTGTTTGCCACAAACGATGAGAAGTAATAAGAATATCCATGGTGATAGCCCATTGCTATTGGCCGCAAAACTAGGAAGGGAGGATATGATTGGTATCTTTAACTATAACACAAGTGATGGGAATTTCGTTGCTTCCTTAATTCAGGCTGGATTAGTTGGTGCGTTTGAATTTCACTTTACTCAGCTATTGAAGTACAGCGCGCATTATATTGACTCAAATCTTTAGTATAAAATTTTACTTTGATTATTATGCAGATTTGGCATTGAAGAACATAAGTTATGTTGCCGCATTGGAGCGCATACATTTTGGTACCGGGATACCACCCAGTGCTTTAGAAGCATTAGCTACCAAACCAGAATATTTTCGTAGCCGAAACGGGCTTGGATTTTGGAGTGGTCTCATTTGTCCATGTAAGTCTCTTTTTATTATACCGAGTATTTCTCTTCTTCTGCCGTACCACTCATCATCGAGTGTTCAACCACACGGGTGGATCTATGTCTGTGTTACATGCATGTGCCACGTATTCATATAAGCCATGTTAGTTACAATTTTGTTTTTTCTTCAAAATTCTGTCATTTAATTTCTTCTTGCGCTATGTATCTATTTCATCATTCCACTGAAAAACTCCAAGGCCCAGTAATAAATTAATAAGCCCATTTTATTTTTAAATAAAAAAAATGAATGATTAATTGGCAGATTTTTGTGGTCTTTTATGATTAGTGGCGGATCTAAAAATTTAACTTAGGGTGTGAACTGATTAATTGGCAGATTTTTGTGGTCTTTTATGATTAGTGGCGGATCTAAAAATTTAACTTAGGGTGTGCACTGTATTTTGATAGAAAAAAAAAAAAAAAAAAAAAAAAAAAAAAAAAAGTTCGGCTCAAAGATTTTTCCACCCGTGTCAGATTTAACGGGTCGGGTTTTCTGAGGATTTTTTTTTTTTTTTTTTTTTTTTTTTTTTTTATGTTTTTTTTATTTTTAGGTTGGAACTTTAAAGCCACGTTTTCGAGACATTTTTTTGATCAACTAATAACAATTTTTACTTTATTTCTTTTGTTGACAACTTATTATTGTTCGCTTTCATTGTGTATTTTACTTGCCTTGAAAAACTAGAAATAGATACAAACTATAAATAGTTGATTCGTGTAAATGAATGTGTCCATAATGTAACAACATTAAATATTTATTACAAACAAATAATATTAAACTCCAAATAAAAACTGCACCCAAAATTCCTAATTGATAAGTGAAGTTATTTTTTAACAAAAATAAGTGAAGTTAACTAGTCACAAACTCACAATTGATATATGTCCAATCTTCAAACAATTTAATCAGAATATAAAACCCATTACACTATTTGACCTACTTATTTCCTTTTAGTCTTTTACATTATCATTCTCTCCTTCTTCTTCAACTAACGCGAAAACTACAGTGGGTCTTCTTCAGTTCTTCTACTCCTTTTTCTTTTGTTTTGAACAATGGTAACTTAGATTAAGATATGCACTTATATTTTTTCAGTGCTTTAAAGGGTATGCACTGACAAAATATAAGGTGTATCTTGTAGTTACTTTCGTAAAAATCAATTTTTTTCACACCACTAGAAATTTACACAGAGTATGCACGTGCATACCCTGTGCTCAAGCTAGATCTGGCCATGTTATTATGATGATTCAATGCACAAATATGTAAAGCACAAGCAAAACAATAACAAATTAAAGATATTTTTTGAACAAGTGCTAGTCATATTGTTGTGCTTGTTTGGTAACCACATTATTATGTGATGAAGCATCTATAAACCATGAAATACTGAAGAGACAATTCGTTCAATGGCGATCTAAGTAACTTTGGCAACTTGTGTATGCTATGTAATATCACTTTTTACTATCATATCACTGTTCACCCATATACCATATTAGCTAGCTAGTAAACAGGGATGGCCATATTTTTACGTTAAAAGAGGCCTACCTATACTATGTAATTGTAGAGACAAACACTATATATGTTAACATAAAAATATGTTATGTCGTAACTTACATGCTAGTAATTATAATTAGAGCATCTACAATAGGAAGTAGAAGAAAGACTTTTTTGGCCCAAAAAGTCATTAAAAAGCTATTCGCTTTTTGATGAATAGCTTTGAATCCTCAAGTGGTGAATGACTTGAGAATTTACCTTCTAACACCATTGTTAATTTATACTAGTAATAGAAATTGTACTGAAAAAGCTTTTATCGATTGAGGTTTAAATTTGTACTGATCTCAAGTTGGTACTGGACAAATTATTAATTTTATCGAAGTTATTAATTTATCGAGTATAAAATTTATAGAGGTTTTACTGTATTTTGGGTTGCATATGTAGATGTGCAAACCAAATGTTACGTGGTTATAAAAATAATCTCAAAGTCAACGTATAAACTTGACTAGAAAAAAATAGTTGATTTTACATATTTATTTTTTACACTTTTTATAGGTGAGTAAAATTTTATCAATTTATTAACATTTAATGATGTGTATAAATGTGGAAAAAAAATTGTATAACATTAGATTTTCCACAATCAAGTTGTGTGAAAAAAAAATCCACGCTTTTAAATGCGAAGAATTATAAGATTTCTCCACACTTTTATTTGTAACAACCAAATTCTCCACATTTTGGGGAAATATGAAAAATTTTGATGTTACAAATAACCACCATGCCTAAGTGTGGACATTTTTTAGATTTCTTCACACTTAAAAACACAGTTGAGCTTAGATGCTATGTTAAGTGAGATTTGCTTAAAAACACAGTTGAGCTTAGATGCTATGTTAAGTGAGATTTTTTTTTTTTTTTTTTTTTTTTCTTCTTATTATACAACCAAATTTTATTATTGAAATATAATAAAATTATATAAAGATGGATGAGAGTTTAGACACAAGTTGTGCTCCTGCTCATTTCTGAATACAAAAACTTACTTTATGAAACATCTTTAGGAGATTGGCATCACCCTAGACAAGATGTAAATCAGTCCATCATACATGAGGCTCCTGTACAGCTAAACGATATGAAACAACATCAACTCCGAACCACCACCATCCTACCATTCATGTGCTTTTTGTTAAAACTGAGCAAGACTTCTAAAACTAAATATTTGGACATGGTGTGTATATATATATATATATATATATATATATATATATATATATATATATATATATATAACGATACTTACACTACATTAAAACTAAACATGATATCTAACACAAAATTTTTGGACATGGTACATATCAACAAAAATGATATATTTTGTGATATTTAATACAACATTCAGAAACACGACATATTACACAAATTTATAAGCATGACACATTTCATAAAAACTAGATATTTTACGAGAAAAAATTCATCTAACGAGTGCCCACCCTAGGTCCGCCCATAACTATGCATATGTATCTTAAGTTTTTTCTTTAAATATGGTTCTCAAATATTAGTTAGGGACACTAGTTTATATTTTTTGAATCATTGTGTTTCTTTAACTTATTGATGCAAGGGATGCCTATTGTTGGAAGCAAAATTCTGATAGGTCTGAGACGAAGAATTTCTCAACTTACACAAAGAATTTGTCGACAAGGGACGCCAATTGTTGGAAGCAAAATTCTGATAGGCCTGAGACGACGAATTTCTCAACTTACACATATCATCAGGTAAAAAGGGGGTGATTATTTGTTTATTTCCATAAATTAAGCAATATACAAAAAGCAGTTAAAATGAGTAATCACAAACACCCGATGACTATATAGTTTTCAATTTAATTATGCTTGAATTTACATAAACTAATTAGCTTGTGTATTGACCAGATCATTCAACAGCATGTTACTCCTACCTTTTACGTACGTCAAAAGATGGGTATGTTGAAGCATTTATTATCATATTATTGTATACTGCCATTGCATGGCGCGGGTCCTGTCCTATAGTTTATCTTAATTCTTGATCATGTAATATGTATTGTTGTAGCTCCAGCAAATCCAAGAAATCGAAAGAAAAAATCTACCGAGCCAAAAGATTGTTTTAGAAATATGCAAAAAGATAGAGAAGAATCCGAAAGATGCTAAGAAATATTTTGAACTTGCAATAGCTACAGCAGTCAAATATGGGACTGTCAAGCTCATCGAGGAGTGCATATTAGCCTATCCAGGCTTAATCTGGTACGAATTCGACGGGTATAACTTGTTCCATTTGGCAATCAAAGAGCGTCAAGTACAAGTATACAATCTTGTGTACCAAATGTCTGGACACAAGGCGTTTGCAGCAAGTGAGCTTCATGGAGAAGAAAAGGAGAATGCTTTACATATTGTTGCAAAGTTGGCCCCATCTCATCGACTAAGTACTATAACTGGTGCAGCTTTGCGGTTGCAGCGTGAGCTTCAATGGTACAAGGTGATTATACTGCTACCATTTAGACATAGCGTGACAACAATTGTCCCATAAAAGAGTTTTAAGGGACAACAAAAGCCCGACCATCTATATTTTATATTGTAGTTAGTAGTGCAGTTTGCTTTTCCACTTAATAGATAACATGCATTGTTATATGCAGGAAGTTGAGACTAATTTTGTAGAGCCCATGCACGTAAAAGCTAAAAACAAAGATGGAAAAACCCCTTGGATGGTTTTCACGCATGAACATGAAGGCTTACTTAAAGAGGGCCAACAGTGGATGAAAGACACGGGAACATCATGTACCGTTGTAGCAGCACTCATTGTCACAATTACATTCGCAGCTGCGATCACGGTCCCTGGTGGAAATAAAGATGATGGAAAACCTGTATTCCAAGATGAAGGAGAGTTTATACTTTTTATGATATCAAACGCCTTTGCATTATTTTCATCATCTACTTCATTGTTGATGTTTTTAGGAATACTTACTTCACGCTATGCAGAAATTGACTTCCTTCACGCCTTGCCAAAGAGATTGATGATTGGACTTGTGTCCTTATTCTTGTCAATAGCGGCTACTATGATAGCATTTGGTGCAACTCTTGTACTTTTGCTTCATGATAAAGTGACATGGATTGCAGCTCCAGTTATTATGATGACAAGCATTCCTGTGGTTTTGTATGCCTTGCTGCAATTTCCTCTACTCATTGAGATAGTTTGGTCCACTTACGGACCAAGCATTTTTGGCAAGCAGAGCAAACGGATAATTTATTAAGCCAATGTCAACTTGTGTGTGTCTTTGTAATAATAGATGTTGCTAAGCTTTTTAGCCTAAATAGTTTTGACGTTTTCTTTTGAAATGTTATTTGTGTTTGAAATAATTTGCACTACCTTCATGAGCTGCTCAAAGCTAACTACACAGTTTCAGTTGTTGAACAATAAGTAAATTCAAATGTTTGTGATTTTTGTGACAAGAAAATTAAGTATTCATATTCAGGTGAACAGGAACAAAACCACATGGATGCTAACATTGTGTAAGCTTATAACTTTATAAGAGAAATAAAAATGTACACCAAAGTAAATAAATATAATACTGGGTGGTTTTTTTAGCAAGAAAAACTTTGAAATCAAACTAGACAATAAGGATGTTGTGATTTGATTGGCCCAAAAGTTATCAACATAAACAAAATGTGGGCTCATTCAAAGTTTGATTTGAAGGGTTTTTAGAAAGGCCCACTCCAAGTAATATTGAAATGTTAATCCCCCAACATGTAATCTTAAGAAGCATATGCAAAGATATATAAGATACGAAACAAGTTGAACTTCTATTGAACTGGAACTCAAATATGAACTCGATCAGATCATTATTCAAATAACAAATTTTAGAACACTTTCGGATACAAAGAAACCAATTTTTATTCAAATAACCAATTTTTGACATATTTTAATAAGGTTTTCGAACTATGACTATTTATAGGAGGTCACCCGATACTATCCGCTTCAGGGTGCCATACCATCCAATCTGTAGCAGGACTGCGTAATGAATTTTGTCTATTGTACCAGTATTGCATTTAATATCAACAAAACAAAACTTGAGAGCTTCTAAGATTTTTGCGAGTTTGAGATTTTAAAATAAGCGAGTTTATCGTGTAAGCTTTATTCGGTGTGTTAATACAAATATCGCCTAAAAACGTTATTTATATTTTACGATCTTTGCTAAGTTTTGTTAATGACAAAGTATGAACTTTAGCTAAGAGTAAATCATCACTTTGAGTGTTTAAGTCTTGTTTAACTAATGTTTACATTTCCTTTTAAACTAAACATTTTTTTTATTTCTTAAATTAGAAAGTGTCTTGTCACATCACACTTATTTCTTAAAATAGAATTGTCACATCACATTTATGGCAAGTTTTGTCTATATGTATTTATGGTAAGAAATGTGTTTGACTTGCTTTGGTGTGGCTTACAAGTTTTGTGTTTGACTTGATTTAAGTGATGTGACATTGTTTGGTTGCTAGGAGTTATGAGACAAGACCTTGTTTGGTTTGAAGAGTTATTGCAAAAACCTACTGCAGACCCGGCGGTACCCTGGGGGTACACGGGCGGAACCCATCTGAGGGTTCCGCCTGATCCGCCAGACATGCAGAATAGTTTGCTATAAATACCAAACCATTTGTTTGTTTTGTGTAACTCTTTAGGACTTATTCTCACATATTCTCTCAACTAACTCAGTAACCCTTGACTTGTGTGATTCTCTTATGTAGAAAGGAACTCCACAAGATCATTCAAGAAGTTGCAAGCTTCAACTCTAAAGTTGCAAGTCTTGGTAGCTTGGTCATGTATAAGCTTTGGTAGTTTATACTTCATGTGTGTCATGTATGTAGAAGTTATAGGTTAGTATTTTAGGCCTCAAAATACGTAGTGTGTTGGGAGTTGTTGTACCCTAGTAAAAGAACTAACGGGAGTGGTTGTACCCTTGGTAAAGAACTCGACATCTAGCTTTGTGTCGGTAAAAGTGTAAGCGACGAATGGGAGTGGTTGTACCCTTGTAAAAGAACTCGACATCTAGCTTTGTGTCGGTAAAAGTATAAGCGACGTGTAAGGTTTTCTCCGCCGGTGAAAGGAGCTTGTTGATTAGTGTTTATAACTCTCGAGTTGGAAACTCGGGGCTTGGATGTAGGGCAAGGAAAAAGAGTCCTTGTAGCCGAACCACGATAAACTATCGTGTTGTGGTTTGATTGTTTCTTTCTCTATCTTTTCTTATTATATGTTGTTGTTTAGTTAGAATTGTTGATCACATATAAAGCTTTTCAAAGAACCAAAACAAGTAAAGTTGTTCTTAGATCTTTAAACACAAGTAAAGCTTTTCAAAGAACTAAACAAGCAAAGTTAAGATCATTACAAGTAAAGCTTTTCAAAGTATGAAACAAGTTAAGTTAGAATTGTTATCCACATGAAAAGTCTTTTCAAAGAATCAAACATATTAAGTTGTGTTTATATCTTTAACCAAACGTCAAGTTCTCAAAGGTTATTTAAGCTAAACAAGAATCGAAAAAGCGGTAAACTATTCAACCCCCCTTCTAGTTTTCCACAATTGGCATCAGGAGCTACGTTACTCAAGATCTTTAAAATAGAATGTATTTTAAAACTTGGATCGATCCATGGATTTTGAAAATCTCAAAGAAGGGCAACCTATTCAAAACCAACCGCTTTTTGTAATAGAAAACTTACTTGAATGGAAAAGTAATTGTGAAAACTATATGAAATCAATTGATCAAGATCTTTGTCATATTAATTCTTTTGGTAATTTCAAATCAAAGAAAACAAGTTTTTGAAAACCAAGATAACTAACTTAAACTTGGTAAAAATACTAAAGCTAAAACAATGATTTATAAAGCTTTAGTACCAAATATGAAAGAATGATATTTAGAAAAATATGTTAAATTTTCATCAAGAAATATGTCAAGCCAAAGATGATCAAGTTGATCTCACAAATGTATTAGAAATCTTAGATATATTAATTGATTGATTTTTAGTTAAGATGAATACATGTACTACTAGTTTAAATGTTTTAAATGAAGGTGTAAGTGAAGATGATTACTCATGACAAGCTCTTAGTGGACTTGCTTACGATTCATGGAATAACACGGATGAAGATGAAGCCAACCATCCGGTTTGTGATTCTAAACTAGATAAAACATCAAGCAAGGTACACTTTGAAACCAAACGCTTTTGCTTTGACAAATTTATCCTAGAGTTTTCTAAACTAGAAAATGAGTCTAAATGTTTATGCAACATGGACCTAAAAATTATCTCCAAGAACGAGTCTTCAAAATCTTTTAAGAATATCTTTGAAAAGGAAATCTTGTTAGAAGATAAAATGTCTAGAATTGAGAGTAATGTTGTAATTGATCTAGAATGTAAATTGTGTCTAAATTACAAACATAAGATTAAAATGCAAAATGAGAAAGGAAAAATATTAGTTAAATTTGATGAAAGCTCAAAATCTTTTGAAAGATTGTTGAGGAGTCAAAGGTTGTTTAAAGATAAAATCGGACTAGGTTTTAACTCAAAAGCATCATTAACTAATAAAACAAAGCAAGTTAAAATTGTCAAACCTAGAAGAGAGATTTAGAGATAATTCAATCTCTAATAGAAACTCATGATAAAAGGATTAAGATTATCATTTTCTATGCTTTTATATGATTGTCTAACCTTCTTGGATACATGAGTTATTGAGTTTCAAAGCGTGTCGTCAAACCAAGTTTTTACGAGAAGTGCTTATCCTCTTGATAACATTTTTATGCAATTTAAAAGGTATTACTTCAACTCGGCTTTTATTGTCTCTTGTTTGTAGCATTATGTGTAGGATTATGTGTTATTAGTAATACTCTAAAAGTGTTTACTTGCTATTTGTAATAACTAAGATTAGACTCTATGTAACAAGGAATTTAGTCATTAGTACTAGTAGGAGATATAAGGTGTTTTGGTTCTTTAACCATCTAGAGATAAACACGAAAAACTCTTGAGTATGTCTCACTCAACTCTTGCTTACAAGTAAGCTAACTAAGAATTTCCTAAGTGTTAAAATGTCTAACATTTTTGTGAAGCTTGCAAAACAAACCTTTGTTAAACAATTTTCTCAAACACCATACTTTGAGTCTTTAAATTGTGTTTTTCTTTAATCACTCCTTTATGATAATCTCACATAAAATACACAAGGTGAAATAAATCACATTAGCATACATTAGGATGTGTGAAAGAAAATGAGTTTTCAACAACTAGGATTTACTCATCAAATGTGACACATAGTCTCATGATGTTGTACCTCTTGGACTTTTTCAAAACAAATAGAGTTCATAGTGTCTTAAGTAAGAAAACCCAAAAAGTCGAGGAGTCGTTGAATACAACATTTAACGAGTGATCTCCTTCTTCTAAGATATCATCTTTGGTAGATGATAACTTAGTCGAAAGTTCAATGATGGCAAGACAAGTATGGTGTGTAAAACATTAAGGATAAAAGTACAAAATAACATCTTCTCACCATGAGTCAAACATTGAATCAAGTAAAATTGACATAAGTTATAAAACTTGATTTATAGGTCATATTTGTGTCTAAACAAATTCAACAAAAACAATTTTTGGAATTTAGAATAAAACAACTAGTGAAACGAAATTGATATTTCAAAGTAATCAAGTGAGTATAGTGTCAATATTTGAAAGACCTTTTGATAATAAAAGCAAGCCACAAAAGCAAGGGATTTTAACTTAAAGACATTCCTAGTTGCTCTCTTGTTCTCAATAGTTAAGTTATTGATGACTTATCAAGAATGAGATTAGTAAATCCGTAGGTAAAAACTAAACATAGAGAAATGTTTGGAAGACTACTTGTTCTCATAACATTTAGATTCAACATTATGTTTAGCTTTCGTCTATGTGCTCGTGTTAAAGAAGATCCTAAAACAACTCTTTAGTTGAGCCTATTTGGATACAACATAAGGTACTACACAACTAGGATTATGGTCTCCCAAAAGAACGGGAATAGAAACCATAGTGTATGCCAAATGGAATTATGTCGGTAATAAGTTGATAAGAAAAGCACAAGTGGTACTTGCACTTTTATACTTACTTACCCAATGATTCTCCAAAACGCGTAAGATTCTCAAATTAGGATCGGATGGAGAAGCACATCAACAAGCTCCAAGCAAATTCGTGTCAACAACGGAATTTATCTCATCAACATTGGAAGCATCGACTTCGGCAACAATTCAATCCATTATGTTCTTAGTCGACATATTGTGATCCCTCATCATCGCCTTGGTAAGATTGTTCATTGAGGAACGTCTTAACTAAGAAAGTCTTCTACGTCAACTATTCCATCAACGCGTTCACATAATCTCTTGAATGTGAAGCATTCATAATTCCTAGGCTTAGTCAAAGACTCATAAGACCTAAAACCTTAGTTTTTGAATATTAGGATAAAACCACAAAAATCAAGACAATTTCTTTTAAGTTTTTCCCTGCAGTATCCACGGAACCTTCAGACCATACGGGCGGAACCCAATTTTTGGTTCCGCCTGGTCAGCCAAAGCCACAGAATGTTTTATTTAAGTTCAAAACCAAACACCTCTTTACTCACAACTCCAACTTACCATCAGCCCATAAGATTCACAAAATGAGCAAAACTTCAAGCATATTCCTCATAACCTTTCATCACTCGAACCTCAAACAACCAATGTGAAATGAGAAACCGAGTTATCCTTTATCATATCAATATCGAGTATCCACAGAACCTTCAGACCATACGGGCGGAACCCAATTTTTGGTTCCGCCTGGTCCGCCAAAGCCACAGAATGTTTTATTTAAGTTCAAAACCAAACACCTCTTTACTCACAACTCCAACTTACCGTCAGCCCATAAGATTCACAAAATGAGCAAAACTTCAAGCATATTCCTCATAACCTTTCATCACTCGAACCTCAAACAACCAATGTGAAATGAGAAACCGAGTTATCCTTTATCATATCAATATCGAGTCATCCACCACTTCCATGCCCTCAAAGAAACCAAGAGTTAATATCATCTTCACCAATAACTCCACCTAGTCATCTTCACAAGAAGATTCCACAATGTAACCAAACAAGTGTGTCATCCCCACTATAACCTAACCTATTAAGATTAAACCACCTTTCATGACACATAAACCTATGTTCACCTTTGTGTCGCTCTTTGAAACAAAGGGCAATTGTCATATCCATACTCTCATTAACATATTTGTCTATGTCGTCAAAAGTCAAGTGAATTTCATTATGAAATGCGTCTCTTCCACTTTCTAGCAAGTGAAGAACACAAAGAAGATATCCAAGCTTTAAGTGTTGTCAAACAATCACCACCTCATTTCACATATCCACCCTCGGTCGTCACCCATACTTTACCACCGTTCACCACATTGTTAAAACAAATGAAAAACGTCATTGAAACATCACTTGCATTACAAAACATTTTTAAGCATCAAAATGAGTCAAGTCAACCGCACCTCCACATTGTTTTCATATAGGCACACACTAGAACATACACATTACAATAGTCATTTACTTAAATGTGAAATTTTGATTTTCTAGGAATCATCATGCCTCCTCTAACTCACTACGACCACAAGGACACCATCAAGTACCTACCCAAACACCACAAAACCAAAGGTCTTACTCAAACTCAAATCGTTGTCTTCAAAGCCTTAGAAAAACAATATGTCCATAAGGGTAGAACCATTGATCCATCCTTCTTAGAAGGTACAAACCTCTACACGAAATTTGCCACAATCAACTTTGAGTGTCTCTTAGAAATCGACAAGCCTATTTGTTCTAGGTTTATTTTAGAATTCTATGCATCCATCACCCTCTCCAAGGATGAGTATGGTCGCATGTCTATTAACTTTAGGGCTAGTAGTCATCAATACTCCTTCACCCTCGAGGAGTTTGCTCAAATCCTAGGTGTCCCAAACCATGGTACTTGCATCTACTCCGACTTGCACTCCCTCTCAACTCTTGACACACTCTTTGACCGCATCTATTCCTATGATACCCCTCTTGTGTCCAAAGATGAACTTCGTGACCACCTCTTCATTAGGACCACCAACACTAGAAGAACTAGAACAGGAAATGAGGTCATTAAGGACCCATATGGTATGGAATTCAATGAACTTAAGCCCCAATTAAAGGAATGAGAAGAACTCCTTAGAACCAATGAAATTAGCACCATAGGAAACCGGGATCACATCAATGTTTGTCTTAGCTACATGCTCTATAGCATTTCCACCGGTCAACCTTTTTTTTTTTGCTTAGCCTATTACCTCGCCAAAAGAATGGCCGACATACCTTTGGTAGGAACAACCGCTCTTCCTTATGGAATGCTTCTCACCCGCCTCTTTAGAACAATCTCATTTACACCATCATCATCATCATCTGACATGAGAAAGGATGATTAACTTCCTAACTCTAAGTTACCTCCTTTAGACTACCTTCTAGAACTCCCCGACATTGAAAATGTATCTGAAGAGTTCAAGCAAACCAAAGGAATTTTCAAGTGCTTTGGAATGTACCTAAGCAAGCTCAATAAGAGGATAGACCGGTTATGAGGCGATTAAGGAGTGTTTGGCTTAAGAATGCTTTAGAATCATCTTTGTGTTAAAACTACGTGAATTATGTGTTTTTCACTTTCATGGTCTATTATGTTTGTTGGATTATGTTTGTATGAACTTGTATACATAATGACAATATTTAAGGTGTTTGTCATTTTTTCTATGCTTATGGCAATTCTTACTAAGTATAGTAAAATCCTCGACCTCAAGGTCAAAGTCCCATGATATGTATGTTTACATGTCTAATTTTTGCATTGCCTAACCAGAAATACCTTATCTCTTTGATTTTAGGAGTTTTCGAAAATTTTGAAAATCGTCTCGCGGGTCAAAAACGCGGACTGCCTAATTTTTTACCCCTGGCGGATCTGGCGGTACCCAAAATTGGGGTCCGCCAGTGTATTTTCTGGGAATTCCAGAAATAGCCCAACGGACCAGGCGGTACCCTCAAATGGGTTCCGCCAGTGTCTTCTGAGGGTTCCGCCAGACACCTGCAGAAAATTCTTCCATTTTTCTTAAGTCCAAAACTTGTAATGTGTCAAAACCATTATCCTAAGTGAGAAACATCTTCCATTAACTCCAATAACCATATTAGAACAACTCTCACTCACTAAAACAATTAGGAAGCCACTTCCCTCCAAAAATTCAAATTCAAACATAACTAACCCAAGGAACCCTTTTAAAGGATCCTTCAAACCATTGAAACATTTTCAACCAAATCACATCCCATGATCACAAAGCATTGAGTGCATATGTTGATCTTTCACTCCACCCTATTCCATTGAATTAACATCAAATGATGTGACATGGTCATGAAAATCATTTGAAACCTCATTCTTTGAATGGTAGAACATCAAATCCAAACACCCATTTCAACACCTTTTCAACCATATAAATTTGAAAGTTTTGCAACAATTCAAATCACACCATAACCATCAAAATCCTTCTCAAAAATCACTAGGATTAGTGTCAAACCTTGTTGCTTCAACAAAACCGTCAAGTCAAGCTCATCATCTTCAAGTGATGCTTCGCTTAACATTTCTTCACCTATCCAAGATTTCCTTAACCTCACTACCTCAACACCATCCTCAACACATTTCAATACCAATGTGATCACTATTCAAGATTTAATCTTGCTACTTCAACACTTACACCAATGGAACTTTTCCATACACCACCAACATCACCACATCCACTATTGGAAACTTTTGAAAACCTATCACCTAAACCATCAAGCCCTCCATCATTGTCACCTTTTAACACCATTGCCGAAACGGAAACCCATCAACAACCAATATTTCAACCAAACGAGTCATTGGATGATGCACCTCATCCACCGTCATTGCTTGAGAGTTTAGCCTACCTTTATGCTAAATCCTCAATTTTTACAAATGGTCAAGGTCATACACACCTACAATCATTTGTGTTTCACCCCATTCAGAAAAACCTTCATGGTAACCATTTACAAATAACCAAGCCTACACCATTTTGTTCAAACAACAACCACCACAACAACAATAACTACCACTACCACAAGAACCTTCCCAACACTTTGAATCTCTATTTTCTTCGTATAAGAAAATTAAAGCATCTCAATGATCTTCCACTAAGACCAACAACAACCACCACCTTTCACAAATGAATAACCAAGGTCATTGCTTAACCAAAATGAGTCTTTCGACCACAACCAACCACCACAACAAGAGTATCATCACCCAAAACCATTGTTGTTTCACCCTATCCAATAAAATGAGGTTTATCCTAAACCACATTGTGGAACGTCTCAAGTTTAGAGTCTCCAAAATGAAACAAAACCGTTTCTTTTGGAAAATGTTGCTCATTAAAACCAACAAACCAAGTTTAGAGTACCAACACCACCTAAAGTTTAGAGTCTCCAAAATGAAACAAAACCGTTTCTTTTGGAAAATGTTTCCCATTTAAACCAACAAACTAAAACCCGTGTCACCCTCTCAACCTTCAAAATAAAGCCCGCTACAACCACAACCCACATTTTCTTCCTTAAACAACTTTAACCTTGTTTTTGGAAAATGTTCTCACAATGGAAAATGATGATTTCCTTGTAGCTTTTTATGGTCGTAGCCTATTTGTAGCTTTTTCTTTATTTCTAGAGGTAGGATAGTGAAACCAAAATTTCTTGTCTTTGACTTTTTAAGAAGTCTAAATTTTACATGAAATGAATTTCATTACACTACAAGGTTTTCTTTGTTTGTTGACCATTTAGGTATGATGTGTGAACTATACCTTGATATGGTACCATACATAAATCTTGTGCTTTAGAAACTAACCTCTCTTTTTGTAGGTTCATTATCCATGTTTTCCTTCCTTGATACTCCATTTAGGGGAGTAATATTCAAGGGGGAGCATGAGTGTTGTACTATTTCACTTCACAACTCTTAGTTGTGTTTAAACATGAAACACTTTCATGACTTATCTTGTGCGGAAACTAACTTTTCTTTTGTAGGTTCAAAATCCATGTATCATCTATTGGCACTCCATTTAGGGGGAGTATCGTCCAAGGGGGAGCATGGCCATTATTCCGCTTCGCTTCTCTACTTTTTGTTTCGACAAAAAGGGGGAGAATTTATATTAAACTTGTTCAACTTTTGATATTTCCGCTTCGCTAACTCATTGCAAAAACAAGTTTTAATACTAACTTTATAAGACTTAACACTAAATCTTATGGCTTACTTTTAAATAAAGTTTATGTTTTGTCATCAACAAAAAGGGGGAGATTGTTAATACAAATATCGCCTAAAAATGTTATTTATATTTTACGATCTTTGCTAAGTTTTGTTAATGACAAAGTATGAACTTTAGCTAAGAGTAAATCATCACTTTGAGTGTTTAAGTCTTGTTTAACTAATGTTTACATTTCCTTTTAAACTAAACATTGTTTTTATTTCTTAAATTAGAAAGTTTCTTGTCACATCACACTTATTTCTTAAAATAGAATTGTCACATCACATTTATGGCAAGTTTTGTCTATATGTATTTATGGTAAGAAATGTGTTTGACTTGCTTTGGTGTGGCTTACAAGTTTTGTGTTTGACTTGATTTAAGTGATGTGACATTGTTTGGTTGCTAGGAGTTATGAGACAAGACCTTGTTTGGTTTGAAGAGTTATTGCAAAAACCTACTGCAGACCCGGCGGTACCCTGGGGGTACACGGGCGGAACCCATCTGAGGGTTCCGCCTGATCCGCCAGACATGCAGAATAGTTTGCTATAAATACCAAACCATTTGTTTGTTTTGTGTAACTCTTTAGGACTTATTCTCACATATTCTCTCAACTAACTCAGTAACCCTTGACTTGTGTGATTCTCTTATGTAGCAAGGAACTCCACAAAATCATTCAAGAAGTTGCAAGCTTCAACTTTAAAGTTGCAAGTCTTGGTAGCTTGGTCATGTATAAGCTTTGGTAGTTTATACTTCATGTGTGTCATGTATGTAGAAGTTATAGGTTAGTATTTTAGGCCTCAAAATACGTAGTGTGTTGGGAGTTGTTGTACCCTAGTAAAAGAACTAACGGGAGTGGTTGTACCCTTGGTAAAGAACTCGACATCTAGCTTTGTGTCGGTAAAAGTGTAAGCGACGAATGGGAGTGGTTGTACCCTTGTAAAAGAACTCGACATCTAGCTTTGTGTCGGTAAAAGTATAAGCGACATGTAAGGTTTTCTCCGCCGGTGAAAGGAGCTTGTTGATTAGTGTTTATAACTCTCGAGTTGGAAACTCGGGGCTTGGATGTAGGGCAAGGAAAAAGAGTCCTTGTAGCCGAACCACGATAAACTATCGTGTTGTGGTTTGATTGTTTCTTTCTCTATCTTTTCTTATTATATGTTGTTGTTTAGTTAGAATTGTTGATCACATATAAAGCTTTTCAAAGAACCAAAACAAGTAAAGTTGTTCTTAGATCTTTAAACACAAGTAAAGCTTTTCAAAGAACTAAACAAGCAAAGTTAAGATCATTACAAGTAAAGCTTTTCAAAGTATGAAACAAGTTAAGTTAGAATTGTTATCCACATGAAAAGTCTTTTCAAAGAATCAAACATATTAAGTTGTGTTTATATCTTTAACCAAACGTCAAGTTCTCAAAGGTTATTTAAGCTAAACAAGAATCGAAAAAGCGGTAAACTATTCAACCCCCCTTCTAGTTTTCCACACGGTGCATAATCTTAGAAGAGTTTTTAAAAGATAAGCTACCTAAGAGTGGCTTTTGATAGATGCATCTTTGAGTTTTTGGTGTTACATTTATATTTAATTTTGTGTTCTGTTAGTTTTGGTTTCTAATGTCATTTTACACCTACAAGCTTCAACTTTAGCTCCAATTTATACATATCTAAGATAAAGCTCCAGCTTCGGCCTTTGTTCACATAACACACTATCACTCGTGAAGATTGTATGTATACGAGGTGGATCACCCGCGCGTTGCCGCGGGGTGATTTGCTAAAGAAGGTTTAGCAAGTGTTGCAAAATAAGAATGGTAGTAACAATATTTAAAGGCTGCAAGGTTGTCATTACATAAACTTCATGTGCATTTGCTGCTGTAATGCTATACAAAAAGTGAGGTTTTCAGTTGTTGCATATAGCATGATCCATACTTAAGGCGGATCTACAGTTACATTGTAAGTGCGATACAATAGTTAAACATAGTGTAGCTTGAGGTCAACTGTTATACAAAAGATTGGTAGGCTGCATAAAACGGCCAGTGACGATGTAATGGTAGGCTACATACGTAAGATAATCTTTTGGTAGGGCTGGCTACATACCGCGGCAACTGTTATTCAAAAGATTGGTAGGCTACATAACAAACCATTTTTTCCAATCGCAGCATTCGAAAACGGCCAGCCCTGATCAGAGATTCCTTTGCTGCTGCTACCTTACAATGTTGACATGCCCAAATATAGTCACCCAAGTCAAGGTAGCAAGATGATACAGTGGCGTCTGATGGTTCACAAAATCAAAAAGGCAAGTTAGAGTCTGAAACCGTAATTAGAAAAACATGTACAAAAGTAGTCAAAAAGTGAATGGAAAAAGTATTTTACTCACCTTCAGAAACAGGAAAAACTGATCCCATATTCGTAGTTGCCCTGTTGTAAACCGGTTCCTTATTATTGACAGAACGGGTTTTGGTCCGCCTATTATCTGCATCCGATAAAAAAGAGCACCACTTTCATATGAAGACAACTTTTCAAAAAGTGTAATTGTAAATACTGAGAATGGTACAATCTACCAAATGATGCTAACCTTTGTTGGCACTTGTTTTTCTTTCAATATTTTGGAGCACTGTATTACACATTTCTTTTACCACCACATTTCTTTCCTCATTTGGAAGCAAAACCAGTTCCTTATTATTAACAGCACAGTTTTTTGTCCGCCTATTTCTTGTGTATTCTGTATTCGATAAGAAGACCAACACTTAGGTATGCAAACTAATTCTCAGAAAGTGATACTTTTAAATAATGAAAAAGTTGTAATGTACCAAATTCCAGCTTGCATAGCCACTTTCGACCTTTAGTCAAACAACATCTCTTTGATCGATACTCAAAACTCCTGTGTCCTCTTTCGCATTCTCATAAGGCCTGTCTTCTGCATTGCTTGCTTTGAAAATTTAAATAAGCCTAAACACCTCTTGAAAACGAACCATGGCATTGAGATGTAAACTGATTACAAATACAGAACAATAGTAACAATAATGAAGCAATTTTAATGTAGTATACACAATAATCAATTTTTTTATAGCCCTGCTTTTTTCAATGAACATTAATGGATCCTTTTTTTGGAGTTCATTTGTATAGTCATACAAAAAGAGGATACCAAATCGTTTTTTTCTGATTATACGATTCTATAATTAGTTTTCAATATACTAAGACATTTTTCACCTTAACAGCTTATGTATTCTAACGTATACAGCAATAGCTTATGGTTTCATTTTTAAACATTACGTTGAATATGTCTGAGCCGACCCATTTGGCCAACACATAAAGGTTTTAATTAAAACTTACCATGAAAATTGAGCAACAACAAACATTTTATATAAAGTTCACATTCTTATGGTTTCATTTTTAAACATTATGTGGCTAAATGTTGGTTCCAACTTATAAAGCAGATGATTCGTTTTGCAGGATAAAAGATTTGTACACAAATTATTCGGTCCATAGGATGATTGGGGTTGCATTATGAAAGTCATTATATAATAAATGGGCTTTCCAGTATACAATATCAGTTTTAGTCTCATGCAGTCGGGGATTGCATTTGAGGTCACACAATAAGTGCAAGAAGACTAATATATATTATTTAGGGTCATCTTACATGTAAATTCTAAATAATCACAATTCGCCAAATAATTAGAGGTGGTAAAACATTAAACCAAACCAAAATACTAAATATCAAGCACACCTATAAGAGCTGGAAAGTGTCTTCAACAGTATCTCATGCATACCGTTTTGTTAAGAATAGGCCATAACCATCATACGTTCCGCTGAAATGATGAGGGCCCTTGTGGCCTCTTTATGGCCAATTCAGTATGCCAAAGAAAACCTCCCAACGTACAACACCTTTGGCCACATTTCATTACCTGCATCACATGACTCCAAAGACTCTGTACATCTTGTAAAAAGCAACAGAGATTAAAGAAAAATAAGAAGTTGAAGAACCTGACGACACTTACTATTCTGTTAGGCTTTTATGTGGTTGCCCTTCTTTTCCTCCCGGACTGCAAGAAGAATATACGGCTGGTATAGAATAACAACAAACATAAGCACATAAATTATAAGAACACCTTCAACATGAAAATTTACCAAAATTACTCAAGAATTAGTCGATTCCAGTTACATCTATCCTGGCTGTTCAAGAATCAGATCACTACTAATATCTTAGACCATAAACGGTGAAAAAATATTCCCAATGTCATAACATCTACTACTGCTAATGTATCCGAGGGTATAGGGGCTACAGAACTTCTTCTTAAACCATAAAATGTTTATAAAAATCACCACTATCCTAACATAAACTCCTATTAATATATCCTAGTTTGCTGACCACGACAGGTATTTCTAGACACAAAGAACTGCATAAACTATGAGTAACATCTTAGTATCTTACTTATTCATGAGATTTTGCGTTAAACCTTAGTAGCAAAGAAAGTGGTATTCTAATAAAATGGTGTAGCTTAAAACACATGTAACACATGATGAAATGTGGTAACCTGATGTTTCAACAATACATAAGGGTATGTAATATAATGTATATGACATGTTACCAGGTTGGTTTCCACCTCTGCTTTTGTTAAATATATAGCGACAACCAAATATAGCCATCAAATTCATTAACGTAACAGCTTAAACCAACAATGTGTAACAAAAAAATAAGCACGTATTTTAAACTGATTAACTGCCTAAAAATTAAGTACGTACCAATCTGCTTATCTTTATATGCTTATTATGCTTGAGAATAAGCGTATTTTCTTACTCGAGCACTGGTTTCATCTCTTCCCGCAGCAAATGACTCCTCTACCCGACATCCTACGTACTAATGTATAACAATTAGTTAAAAGACATTTTTTAAATGTTGTGGCTTATGATAAATAACTAACATACCCATTTGTTCTAAAAAAATTGAGGCTCCATTTTCAAAGCATATGTTCAATTTTGCAATAATAATCTCCGACATAATAAGTATCCGAATTCCGCTATGGCTAAATATGGTGGTCATCTCATAGAAGTATCCGAATTCCGCTATGGCTGCAAAGAAATCCGGTCGCACAACAGTCATATATGGTATGCCATCCGTTCATTGGCCCACCAAATTAGGGTCGGAACTTCTCGCTGAGAGTACACCAATCATCATAGCCCAACAACTTATTTCAATTGCTTGATGTTAACAACTTTTATATTTATAAAAAATCCAATTTGTGTAGATTATGCTTAATAGCTTATTGTAACCTAAATGATAATATAAGCTCATTGAAATAAACTTATCCAAACACCATCAAAGAGCTTAAAAACTTTCAAAAAACACACAAATATAATAGGCCCTTAAATAAGCTTACCAAGACACCGCCTAAAAGTTGGCCAAACACATAATCCACTCATCAGATTGACCATTTGAAGATCTCTGTAAACATCACGCTTCTACTGAATAGCTCCTTCTCCTGCATTACCAAAAAGAAAGTGGTAAAACTCAATTAGCCGTTACAATCATTTCATATGAGACATACAATGAAGACTAAAAAACACCAAGACGTTCACACCTGACCCTTGTACTCGCTGGTGTACTACCGCATTCCTACTTATATTATCTACTTTAGTCTCTTCAACCTGTCAAGTAATAAAAAAAGGGTAATGACTTATTCAAGATCCTTCTCCTATAATCACCATATCATAAAACATATACAACTAATAATGCACAATGCACTACGTTTTTTACATATTCACATATCGTACAAATTTGAGTCTTTTCAGCTTCAATTCCAACTACAAAATAAACCCTACTGTTGCCATCTAAAACTCATGTTCTACGTAAACTTACTTGATTAACTAAACAGCCTCCGAAGGTTTTTTTTTTTTTTTTTTTTTTTTTTTTTTTTTGGGATTATTTGAATGCTTAAAAACACCAAACACAAAGATTAGACCTTTATATAAATATAAAAAGATTATACCTTATTATGATTGTGATGCGTGGGAATTGCACCAGGTTTTACCTCTCAAGGGATCTTGAAAAGCTTACAACCCCCACCAGGCAGTGTACCTGATTGATGTAGTATATAATGACAAGTACCGGAGGATTGATCGTTCAGCTAGGAATAGTGTCGCTAGGATTAGAAAACCTAAAAACTAGGTCTAGAGATGAGGGATGATTCTTTTTGTATTTTTATATTTTTTTTAGAAAGCTAGTAAAAATCTCGGTTTTTGAAGGAGTTGAGCGGAATTAGTTGCTAGTCAACTAACCCAATTACTAAGATGCAATCAAAATAAAATACTAAAAATGAAAATAAACTAAATTATACTAATTTTGTGAGCAATATGTGGGAGAATTGTGTTTACTTAGATTTCACTACTCCCTAGATATCTTTTACATGTTAATTACTTGTTATAGTTGCGTGGATGACGGGTTGTATTCCTTAATACCATTCATGGGGTGGCGTACTTACTTCCCCAATCCTATAGGCGCCTACTTCACTCCTATGTCGAGCCGGCTAAGAAGCTCCTAACATGGGATCACTAGAATTTGCTTATGCATTAAATACAACCAATAAAACCTAGTACATATCGGTTCATGTTTCTTAAGACGTTCAAGCATGTTACACAATGGAGATCTGCCAGTTTTCTTAAGCCTAACATTGAAATCATTCATCCATTACAACCATAAACAAGTAATCAACACATAATTAACATCTAGGTTTCATTAGATCTAAGCAAACACAAGATAAATCTAGCCTAGCATGTTAAAATCAAGACAAGTAAAAGATATAATCAACCAACACATAGACAGACATATTGATTGAATTAAGAGAAGACTTATCTCAATAGAACATGAAAGGATTCAAGGGGTGAAAACCCTTGAAAATACTTTAAAATACGACCTAGGGTTTACAAGGTTCGGCCCTAGTTTTCTCCACACAAGTTCCTCCTTTTATGAATGAAAAATAGAAAACTATATATAGAGTTTGATAGGTGACGGCGTCAAGAACAAAAGTCTGACGCCGTCATCTCGCCGCCAAATAGTTCCTCGGACTGCCTAGATCTGGGTCTGACGTCGTCATGTATTCTTCTTATGCAGGCCGTCACCAATTTAACTCTTGACGCCCTTCTTGTGACGCCTTCAGGTTTGCACTGGACCGTCACGGATTTTACCCCTTGACGCCGTCACATTTTTCTTCTTGACGCCGTCAGGTACTGTTCTCAGCATGGAAAATTAAGTCTTTGGCGTTTTCTTCACTTTTATGCTCCAAAAACGTCCGAATTGCTTCCTTTTCCAGAATTCACTCCCAAAGTACCTAAAATCACAAAAGGAACGATTTAGGGCAATATTTGATCAAATAAATTCAATTCCGGGCTTAAATGCCCTAAAAGTGGTTCATTTTTCGCCTCATCATATACCCTTACACTTGAGATTTGCTTGTCCTCAAGCAAATGCGCTTTTATTCTAATCAAAATACAAGTTAGAGGTCATTTAACACTAACATAAAAGTAATTACAAAAAATAATCGTTCCACTAAAGACCAAAGACAAGCATGGAGGTCATATACTAGCACCTCACAAATAGTGTTTAGATACTCACATCTCTCGGGTGTAATAAAGTATATATCACAATATGGAAATGGAAAACATCTCTCACTACCTGTCATAGCAAAATAGATTACCATAGGCTTGGGAAAGGATCAAACCTCCACCACATGGCGTAAGCACCTAGGATAAACTATCAAAGAGGTCTTTTAAAGGGTTGTAACGTTAGGTGTAGGGATATGGAATACACGGTTTTGTTGGATATAGGCAGTCTTTACTGGTGGCGAGTTAACAATCTTGGTTAATTACATGTACAATATGGCGTTGCTAAGCCAAGACTAGACTCGACTTAAGCTAATAAAAGAAAAATAACAAAAACATAAAATGAACATAGAATGAAACGGGATGGTAGTCCGTATGTTTTTCTCTCTCTCTTTTTTTTTTTTCATACACTCTTACCCTACCATCCAAAATAATACATCATAGGGAATGAACATTCCCCTTACACTTGAATTTTTACATACTTTACAATAAACTAATCTAATGACTCGAATTAAGATAATCAAAACACTTGGAGTACTTTTAAGATTAATGCACATATGGGGGTAATAAATGATGTTCTTCCCCATTATTCCATAATATTAGTACTTTACCCATGAGTCCCAATCGTCCCAAAACAATATGTACAAGGATATGACTCGACTTAGCAACCATGTAATCAATAGATAATTAACTTAGGGTTTAAACAAATAACAACAATGCACTAAAGATGAGTGCATACACGGAAGGCTAAGGCGATTTAGGTGTACATTTAAGTGGGGTGTAACAAATTCTTCCTTTAAGTAAGATGCTTAAAGTTAGAAACGAAAAGATAGGCTCGGAGTGGTGTACTAGGGGTTTTGTGTACTAAAAATGAGTACAACGCTAAGGGTGTGGGAAAATTAATTGACTTAACTAGCCAAGTAATATGACATAAATGGTCAAGTAATTAGGATACGGGTTTAACACAAGGGTGAGCCTAATGCCTCTTATCATGTAGTAAATCCTACTACACGAATGTAGTCTCACTAGCGGTCTCGGGATGCATCACTAACGCAAGTTCTAGAATCTAAATGCTACCGGTACACTCATAAGCACTATGTCACAACTCGTAATTTCCGGTCATTTTCCAAATCTCGACAATTTACTATTCACAAGTTACTATTCATCATTTACTATTCATCGATCACTATTCATCGTTTTTGAGGTCAATTTGACATTCTGGGACATATTCAGAAATTTTTACTATTCACTTGACACTATTCATTTCCGAGAGAAAACCACTATTCATGTGCATTATTCATGTCATCGTAAATTTAGTTTACGAGTGTTCAAATTCGCGTAACCGTATTGGTTCAGGAGCGAATTTATGCATTATTATCAGGGACATTTCATACGGACTAGAAATAGTCGACATATCATCATTAGGGCACTTGCATACTATTCCACTCGTAGGATAAATAAATTAATACTTTTGGTACAATTAACGATTTATGAATGTTTATTTTAAATAAACACTAATACGCGAACTATAAAGGTGACTAACACGTTCAACACTTCCGACTATGATTCCAATATATTTTTATATTCATTTTTATAATATAAAAATTACAATATTAATTTACCCGGTACTTTGGAGATTTATTTTAATTATTAACGTAAGTTTACAAAAATTACGACGGTTTTCGTAGGAATTGAACAACAATTATCTAAACACCCAATAATTTTATCCAACTTATTTTTATAATTTTTATAACTTTATTATGGCCCGGTAAACTCCGTTAAAATTTATTTTTAGTTAACCCGGTACCCGGTACATTTTTAAAACTACACCAAACACATAATAATGCATTTTACACCAAAGTCTTACACTCCAACCCCCCCCCCCCCCCCCCCCCCCTTGACTTTGCCGCCCCCCCCCCCCCCCCCCATGTGATTTCCTAGTTTTATGGATCTTGTTCTTACATTAAAACCTATACTAACTTTTTATAATAATAATAATAATAATACTAATAATACATAAGAAAAATACTCCACTCTTTTTCTCATTCTTCACAAGCTCAAGCAAAATTTATTTCTCTCTTTTCTCTCCTTGGGGGTGTACGGCAACAACAACACAAGAGGCAAGAATCACCAAAAATTTCAAGATCAAGTAATTTACAAGTTCCATTAGTTACCTATTTTAAGGTTTTGAAATAAAAACCTTTAGGTTAATTAGGTTTTCATCTTCAAAACTCTCCAATCTTTGAAGTAAGTATGTCAAGCTCTTTTTCATGATTTTACCAAGTTCTAATTATGTACATATGATTTTTATACAAGATTTACATGCATATGCTAGTTATACCACTCCATTTTATACATATCTAATTTTTGAGCCATAGAAATTGATTATAGTTAGATCCACTTGGTTGTGATGTTTAGGAACCCATGACACCCTAAGAAGGTGTATGGTAGGATTAGATTAGTTTTGTGGGGTTTGAAAGTGGTTTGATGGATGATGGAACTAGTTTGGAGACTTGAAAATGGTTTTTGAAACTTTTGAAATACCTACTGTCCCTATTTTAATTTCATGGGAAAATCAGTAGATGGTGGCTAATTTTTGACCAAAGATTTAGAAAATACTTTCAAAAAACGAAACTATGGCCGAAAACGGGGATAAAAACGAGTTTATAACGAAGGAGATATGATTTTTGCAAATTTAACGACGAAAACTATTTTCTTAGAAAACTGCTTGCTGATTGGCAGAATACGACGGGTAATTAGAGGTATTAAACGTAACCTAGAGGAGCCGAGTTATCAAAAATATACTAGTATACTCAAAGACGAATCCGTGGACATAAAGAACAGGGAAAACGAGCCTAAAGCGACCGAGTTATACCCGTTTTAACATTGTCCAAACTATATTTATATATATAGTCACAAATAAAAATAATAACGTACGTACTAAATGGTATATTTTCTAGCAACGATACTAATGACTATTTTCTTAACAAATGAATACGTACGACCCGAGGGAATATTTATACGACATGACGACGTCATTCTAAGGTTTTGATACAAGGATTATAACGCTAACTTTTTCGTACAAGTTAATATGACAAGTTATATACTCCTATATATGGATATATTTTCCTAAGTATGGAAACTATTTTACTATGACGATAACTAGTATTTTCCAAATTACGAGTGGTATGAGTATCATGTGCATGTGCATTCATTTCATTTCGACTTGATCTAAGTTAGATCACACTCATTCATTTAGGTTGCGGCTAGTGTTCGCGCCTTGTTGTCCCGATCATTCCATCACTTTGTACTATCATTTCGAGGTGAGTCATAGCCCCACTTTTACTTGTTTAATTTGTTTATAAACTCTTTGGGGGAGGTACATGCTTAAATACTTGTTTTATACTTTTATATGATTTGAATGACTTTTGAAGGAGAATACGATGCTTTAATTATTTTTGTACAATGCCAAGTATTAAATTCCTTACATTGCTTAAGTTTCCTTATTACCACGTCTTGACAAGTCCCCTTTATTATCATGGACCGTTAATTTCTAGTACTAAGCGAGAGTGAGTGGATAGATCTATCGAGGGTGACGCCTCCATTCGTGTTTGGGTTGCTCCAAATGGAACGAATGCATTTCATGTCTTTATTATTAGAGTGTCTGGTAAACACTCATTTGGGGCCAAGTATCGTCTAGCTTCGGTTTCATGAGCTTAAGAGACAATGTAGTTTTATGACTGAAAAACTTATTTCTTTATACTTGGGCTATGGTACATAAGATTAAAGTTAAATACTGATGGTTTTTATAAATCTGGTTTCTGATTTCTCATTTCGGATTTCTAAATTCTGAGTTCTTATTTCGGATGACCTATTTCAGATTTCTTATTTCGGATTTCTAAATTCTGATTTCTTATTTCGGATTTCTAAATTCTGAGTTCTTATTTCGGATGACCTATTTCAGATTTCTTATTTCGGATTTCTAAATTCTGATTTCTTATTTCGGATTTCTAAATTCTGAGTTCTTATTTCGGATGACCTATTTCAGATTTCTTATTTCGGATTTCTAAATTCTGAGTTCTTATTTCGGATTTCTTAATTATTGATTTCTTATTACTGATTTCTTATTACTGATTTATGATGCCTTTGCATTAGCTTTAATACTGATTTACGATGATTTTACTGGGAAATTCTTCTCTTCAAATGTTTTACCATATCTATTTGTTCTCTAAATCTATGAACTCACCAACCTCGTGTTGACACTTTAGCATGTATTTTCAGGTTGTTAAGGTAGCTCATGATGCATGCATTTGGACATTCATGGAGTCGTGGAGACGACGCGTCTGACTATATTTTCTACACCTATGAACGTTTGATCTTGTTGAACTTATTTTAACTAAAATGGCAACATCTTTTGGGACCTATGTTTTGTAAACTCTGAATGTTTTAATGATCAAACGCTGTATTTTAAAACGACACTTTAGGTCGTTCAATGTTTCCTTGCTTGTGTGCTATGATCCGTTACACCCTCAGGTATTCCATTCCGCTGCCATTCAGGTATTTTGGGGGTGTTACAGATTGGTACCAGAGCTAAGGTTATAGCGAACTAGGATGTATCTTGGACCCTAGACTATAACCACGTCATCATAGCATCTCATCATTTCATCATAGGTGCATATTCACTATACATGTTGTTTTACGCACACACTGTGCAAGTTATTCATACCCATACTCACATATATATATGATTATATTGACCTGGTTCACAAGTGACATGTCTTCAGATACCCACGCTGTTATCCTTTCATCGGATTCTGACATTGAAGATGCCTTGTCATCTTCCACTACCATTATACCACCAGTTACACGTATACCACCGTTAGCACTATTGATTTGTTATAGGAATAAGGTTTTCCTATCATTCAACCTATACATAGAATGCCGTTTGGTAGAATATTCAGACTTGTTTTTAATGGACTTATTAGGATGCTTATTACAAGGGAGATAGCATGTTTTCTTTCCTTCACTAGTAGGACGCTTACTACTTAGGTACTATCACCACCATTGGTTACTTATTACACTATTGGTCGTCCCATAGTGCGTACTTCAACTTTACCTCTTAGATGTCGCGAGATAGCGCGAAAGAGGGTAGTATCCCATTCACTATTATCACCATTATCTCCTAACTCATCACTAGGATCGCATTGTCATCAATGTTATTCTCATCCTTTAGAATACCACATTTGTCAGTTTCCTTTTCCATTTTCACTTGCCATGAATTAGATAACGCCTTGTGGATAATACCAAGATTACGGACTCAACAGGAACATCTACAGGTTCCTCAAGAATGGCTTAGAATCTACACTATCTAGGACTTGATCGATGCACAACTACAGATACCACTTCAGGACTATCCCGACCTTATGATGCCATAAACCTGATTTCACTTAGAAGGACTACAGGAAGTCTTTAGACTAGACTTATATCATTACTAGCTTTTACTATTATTCTAGCCACGAGAGGTGTGGCATAGTTCGAAGAAACTTGTAGTATTTTGATTGATGAACAAACGGAATCACCAAGTATTGACTTTACTATGGAGGAATGGTTGTGCTATCTATGATATGGATTCAGATAGATCGAAACTTTCATGTATTATATTCATGAGTTAGGAATATGATGATTTTTATTACCTATAGATTCTCATGGACTTTTATGAATTGATGGAAATAGATTTAAGCAAACCACTCCAAGCATGACGCAAGCTGCTGTTGGACAAGTCATTGCCAAGAACATGGCTACTACCTTCACCAAGGAACTTACTCACGTGGAATTTATGGGTTGTAATCCCCCCTACTTTAGCGGAATTGGAGACACAAAGGAATTTCTCAAATGGTTCGAAGAAATAGAAACGATATTTCGACGTGGCGACTGTCGTAAGGAAGACAAGGTTAAGTTCGCCACATGCACTTTTCAGAATCTTGCCCAGAAATGGTGGACCACACATGTTAAGATAGTAGGAGTTGATGATGCTTACTCACGCTCTTGGGAGGAACTAAGAAAGATGATGGGTATAGCCTTTTGTATGAGAAGCGAATTACGGGCAATAGAACAGGAAGCACTAAACCTTACCATGGTAGGAGATGATGTTGTCAAGTATACTGCTCATTTTTATGAATTAGCTCGACTAGACCCTGCAATTGGTGAACCAGAAATTAAGAGACTTGAAAGGTATGTCGGAGGACTTTCTCCTGAAATTCGTATGTTGGTCATTGCATGGGAACCCAATGCCATGTCTGAAGCTATCCAGATGGCAATCGAAGCAAAGGAACACATAATTCGCGACAAGACATCAGGAAACAATAGTAACAACAAGAGAAAATGGGTCGGTAATCAGGATACTAATGCTACTCAACAACCATTTAAGATACAACAAGTGGTGGAGACCCGTGCTGCTGGGTCAAGCCAAAAGAAAAGGTATATTGGGAAATTACCCGAGTGCAACAAGTGTCAGTTTCTTCACAAAGGATCTTGCCCTTCTCAATATAAGAACTGCCAAAAGGTCGGACATGAAGCCAAGGACTGCAAGGCTCCCACCATCGCAAAACATCAGGAACTCACGGTAATCTGCCATGAATGTGGAGTAGTGGGACACTTCAGGAGTAAATGCCCGGTGTTGAGAGACCGGAACTGGAGGAGGCATTTCATGTTGTAAAACCATAGTTGAGCCCTCTAGGGTTGTACTTTCTTTTGGTACTTTCCATAAGTACGTTGATGTAACCTAGTTGTATTAAGCACCTTCCTATCTAATGTAATGACTATCTTTTGTTATCTATGTGATAATCGTAACCTTCGTTTATTCCATCTCCTATTGCAAATATGCAATTTTCAATCGTTACGTAACATTATACCATTGTCTTATTTAGGGAATAGGCCGATTTCGTATTTGACGGATTAGTAGATTATTACCATTCCATAGTAATTACCCATGTATCCAATAAACCATTCAACGAGTTTTATTTCAAACTAATTTACTACCTTATGGGGAAATTGTTTTACTGAATTTCTAAAATAAACCGTTTTGTTACCGTACCATAAACTGATTTTTTCCGATATTACGCCAAATATTTACTATTACTACGCGAATCAATTTTTATATTGCTTTGAAAGGAAATATCAGGATACCATTTTTAATAAGAATGCGTTGAACACCATCTAAAACTTTTGAGAAAAGTAATATTTTTTTTTTTGACTAAATCAAGCATCGCATCATTAGTCCTCAACTATACATAGCCTGATCACCTATGTATAATTCAGGAAGAATTATGCCATGAAGGAAATAGTTACTTTTTAAAGTATTGCTAATAACAATCTTCATCCAAAAGCGTTTTAGACAAGTAAACACTTTTATAAGTGTCTTTTTCTGACAAACTCTCCCTGGATACTTACCCCACCTGTCACCCACTTAGCCATTAAGTTGGATTGTTCCATTGACTTCTCTAGGAGAGACTTTCCATATCAGTTACGAGTAGGATTCCTTGATACAAGAAAAGCAATGAAAGGATTACAGAACTACTAACCTAGACTAGAAGTATACACCAAGACAATTTATAGCTCAACAACAGTTCTAAGATGCCACGAGACCATCTGAACCACCATCTCTGACCGAGTTGTCCAATTCTATTATTTAAAGGTACTAGCTAGACTGAGCTACAAGATCGATTACATTGAGAGTGTATGCTAAGCAAAACCATAGGAATAAACCAAGCCTCCTAACCGATACTGTAAAGTGATTTGATTAAACATGGCCTTATCTAAATGCAACTTCCCTACAGTGAGTTTACGCCAAGAATGATTGATTCGAATTATGGATATCGATATAGATTCCCTCAAGGAATTTTGTTCTCAAGAAATTCTAGATGACCTCATTACCATATCAAGAAAGGAATCAGACCCGAATATACATTTTGCCAACATGATGACAATTTCACGATAAACTATCTCAAGACTTAAGTTGGTTGAATATCTAGGCTTGTAGTTTGCCTGACAACCACCAATAAGGCAAGGAAAGACATATGTCTTATCATCCGTTAGACCAAGAGACAAGGAATCAAAACTACTACCCATATTCTATCCCATTCGGATAACGCCAAGTTCGAAAGACGAAATGTTAAGGAATTAGTCACAAGATTTATTGTACCCATTTCAATTATTCCGGATAAAGGTGATTGAATCACCTCAGACTTCTAACAATCATTTTAAGGCTTCCTTCGGAATCTCATTAAGATATAAACATCGCCTACTATCCTCAGACCGATGGTCAGAACGAGAGAACGATTCGAACATAGGAAAGTTATGCTCAGAGAGTGAGCAATTAACTTTAGAAATGGTTCGACTAACCATTTACCATAAATCAGATTCGGTTGCAACGATAGTTATCGCGCGAGCATAGAGACTACATCAATTGAGGCACTTTATGATCAAAGTACCAATTACCCATTTACAGACCGAAATCGGAAAGTTAAATGCACTGGTCTAGAACTAAGCTATGGAACAACAAAGGAAATTTCACAAGTCAAGAACCCGTTACAAGAAACGAGAAACTGGTAGAAGTTAGGTTGGTGCATGACGTACATCATGCGGATTGAGTATCCCTGAACAACAAACCATCTAGATTCAAGTGGGAGAACGAACTAAGTTGAAAGCTTTGCCTTGGAAAGGCATGATACAAGTTTGGTAACGCGAGAGATTGAACCTCAAGTATATTGGACCATTTAAGATTCATTTTAGAATCGACCAGCTAACAAATAAGAATGGAGTTCTGGCAGAGTTCAGCAACGTATATTACCCATATTACATTATAAACCTGAAGAAGCACTGATCATCTATTGACGAACCAAACTCGGGAAAAGCAAAAACTCACTATTCCAATAGACACTCATGATATAACCAGAAACCTCCTACAAGTCAAGAATCAATTACAAAATTTTACAAGTTGTAAACCATTAAAACTTCAAGTTGGTAGCCGGATCATGTTGAAAGTTCTGCCTAGGAAAGGCATGATACTATTCGTAAAAATTTGGAAAGTTAAACCTAATATACACTAGACCACGTAATAGTTCAGACAAGAGTAGACCTAGTGGTCATCTGACTTGAGCCTTGTTAGAGAACAGCCGGATTACACAACTATGTTCCACCTATTCAAATCCCAGGAAATGACTCTCAGATTAGTCACTCATGATCCCATTTGGAAAGAATTCCAACCCAAAGACGAACGTAAACCTGGTAAGAGGACCAATAGAAATCATGGACTGTTAGGTCGAACGATTGAAGCAAAGTCGAATTCCTACCGTGAAAGTTCGCTGGAATTCTCGAAGAGGACCCGAATTTACTTGGAAACGGGAAGACCAAATGCAACACAAGTATCCACGTCTTTTTACCAAATATACTTCAGAGACCAACCAAAACTGAACTTCGGGACGAAGTTCCTGTTAGTGGGGAAGACTGTCACAACTCGTAATTTCCGGTCATTTTCCAAATCTCGACAATTTACTATTCACAAGTTACTATTCATCATTTACTATTCATCGATCACTATTCATCGTTTTTTAGGTCAATTTGACATTCCGGGACATATTCAGAAATTTTTACTATTCACTTGACACTATTTATTTCCGAGAGAAAACCACTATTCATGTGCATTATTCATGTCATCGTAAATTTAGTTTACGAGTGTTCAAATTCGCGTAACCGTATTGGTTCAGGAGCGAATTTATGCATTATTATCAGGGACATTTCATACGGACTAGAAATAGTCGACATATCATCATTAGGGCACTTGCATACTATTCCACTCGTAGGATAAATAAATTAATACTTTTGGTACAATTAACGATTTATGAATGTTTATTTTAAATAAACACTAATACGCGAACTATAAAGGTGACTAACACGTTCAACACTTCCGACTATGATTCCAATATATTTTTATATTCATTTTTATAATATAAAAATTACAATATTAATTTACCCGGTACTTTGGAGATTTATTTTAATTATTAACGTAAGTTTACAAAAATTACGACGGTTTTCGTAGGAATTGAACAACAATTATCTAAACACCCAATAATTTTATCCAACTTATTTTTATAATTTTTATAACTTTATTATGGCCCGGTTAACTCCGTTAAAATTTATTTTTAGTTAACCCGGTACCCGGTACATTTTTAAAACTACACCAAACACATAATAATGCATTTTACACCAAAGTCTTACACTCCAAACCCCCCCCCCCCCCCCTTGACTTTGCCGCCCCCCCCCCCATGTGATTTCCTAGTTTTATGGATCTTGTTCTTACATTAAAACCTATACTAACTTTTTATAATAATAATAATAATACTAATAATACATAAGAAAAATACTCCACTCTTTTTCTCATTCTTCACAAGCTCAAGCAAAATTTATTTCTCTCTTTTCTCTCCTTGGGGGTGTACGGCAACAACAACACAAGAGGCAAGAATCACCAAAAATTTCAAGATCAAGTAATTTACAAGTTCCATTAGTTACCTATTTTAAGGTTTTGAAATAAAAACCTTTAGGTTAATTAGGTTTTCATCTCCAAAACTCTCCAATCTTTGAAGTAAGTATGTCAAGCTCTTTTTCATGATTTTACCAAGTTCTAATTATGTACATATGATTTTTATACAAGATTTACATGCATATGCTAGTTATACCACTCCATTTTATACATATCTAATTTTTGAGCCATAGAAATTGATTATAGTTAGATCCACTTGGTTGTGATGTTTAGGAACCCATGACACCCTAAGAAGGTGTATGGTAGGATTAGATTAGTTTTGTGGGGTTTGAAAGTGGTTTGATGGATGATGGAACTAGTTTGGAGACTTGAAAATGGTTTTTGAAACTTTTGAAATACCTACTGTCCCTATTTTAATTTCGTGGGAAAATCAGTAGATGGTGGCTAATTTTTGACCAAAGATTTAGAAAATACTTTCAAAAAACGAAACTATGGCCGAAAACGGGGATAAAAACGAGTTTATAACGAAGGAGATATGATTTTTGCAAATTTAACGACGAAAACTATTTTCTTAGAAAACTGCTTGCTGATTGGCAGAATACGACGGGTAATTAGAGGTATTAAACGTAACCTAGAGGAGCCGAGTTATCAAAAATATACTAGTATACTCAAAGACGAATCCGTGGACATAAAGAACAGGGAAAACGAGCCTAAAGCGACCGAGTTATACCCGTTTTAACATTGTCCAAACTATATTTATATATATAGTCACAAATAAAAATAATAACGTACGTACTAAATGGTATATTTTCTAGCAACGATACTAATGACTATTTTCTTAACAAATGAATACGTACGACCCGAGGGAATATTTATACGACATGACGACGTCATTCTAAGGTTTTGATACAAGGATTATAACGCTAACTTTTTCGTACAAGTTAATATGACAAGTTATATACTCCTATATATGGATATATTTTCCTAAGTATGGAAACTATTTTACTATGACGATAACTAGTATTTTCCAAATTACGAGTGGTATGAGTATCATGTGCATGTGCATTCATTTCATTTCGACTTGATCTAAGTTAGATCACACTCATTCATTTAGGTTGCGGCTAGTGTTCGCGCCTTGTTGTCCCGATCATTCCATCACTTTGTACTATCATTTCGAGGTGAGTCATAGCCCCACTTTTACTTGTTTAATTTGTTTATAAACTCTTTGGGGGAGGTACATGCTTAAATACTTGTTTTATACTTTTATATGATTTGAATGACTTTTGAAGGAGAATACGATGCTTTAATTATTTTTGTACAATGCCAAGTATTAAATTCCTTACATTGCTTAAGTTTCCTTATTACCACGTCTTGACAAGTCCCCTTTATTATCATGGACCGTTAATTTCTAGTACTAAGCGAGAGTGAGTGGATAGATCTATCGAGGGTGACGCCTCCATTCGTGTTTGGGTTGCTCCAAATGGAACGAATGCATTTCATGTCTTTATTATTAGAGTGTCTGGTAAACACTCATTTGGGGCCAAGTATCGTCTAGCTTCGGTTTCATGAGCTTAAGAGACAATGTAGTTTTATGACTGAAAAACTTATTTCTTTATACTTGGGCTATGGTACATAAGATTAAAGTTAAATACTGATGGTTTTTATAAATCTGGTTTCTGATTTCTCATTTCGGATTTCTAAATTCTGAGTTCTTATTTCGGATGACCTATTTCAGATTTCTTATTTCGGATTTCTAAATTCTGATTTCTTATTTCGGATTTCTAAATTCTGAGTTCTTATTTCGGATGACCTATTTCAGATTTCTTATTTCGGATTTCTAAATTCTGATTTCTTATTTCGGATTTCTAAATTCTGAGTTCTTATTTCGGATGACCTATTTCAGATTTCTTATTTCGGATTTCTAAATTCTGAGTTCTTATTTCGGATTTCTTAATTATTGATTTCTTATTACTGATTTCTTATTACTGATTTATGATGCCTTTGCATTAGCTTTAATACTGATTTACGATGATTTTACTGGGAAATTCTTCTCTTCAAATGTTTTACCATATCTATTTGTTCTCTAAATCTATGAACTCACCAACCTCGTGTTGACACTTTAGCATGTATTTTCAGGTTGTTAAGGTAGCTCATGATGCATGCATTTGGACATTCATGGAGTCGTGGAGACGACGCGTCTGACTATATTTTCTACACCTATGAACGTTTGATCTTGTTGAACTTATTTTAACTAAAATGGCAACATCTTTTGGGACCTATGTTTTGTAAACTCTGAATGTTTTAATGATCAAACGCTGTATTTTAAAACGACACTTTAGGTCGTTCAATGTTTCCTTGCTTGTGTGCTATGATCCGTTACACCCTCAGGTATTCCATTCCGCTGCCATTCAGGTATTTTGGGGGTGTTACACACTAATAGTAAATGCTTTTCCTATCAAATCTAAAGGCGAACCTCACATATTTGGGTGGAAAATTTTTTAAGTGGTACGGTTTTGTGCTAGTCATACAATCTTTCCATGAGACGCTTGCTAAGGCTAAAGTTTCACTCCTAAATGTTGTAAAAAATTTTAAATTTGGCGCTAAAATTACACTAACGAGTATTTCGCATAGTTTTATTACACATCTACCATCAAACAAACAAACTCAAGCGCAAGTGTATCTGTAAGGTATCATCATTTTACCCTCCCCTTACACTTAGGATGAACATTGTCCCCAATTTTCAAGTAAAGAATGTAAAAGTGAAATAAGTAAAAGAATGAAATCAAATACTCCCCTGATTCGCTCGGTATGGATAATAAGGTGGGCAGGTTAGATCTTCCTCCAAGAAAATGAACAATCAAAGCTTCCCTTCCAGAATGTAAATCATCTTCTTGTCATACATAACCTGTAAAACCTGAGAAAACAGACAAGGCAACCTTGCATAAAATCGGCGGCAATCTATACATGTTAATAAATCCTAGAAAACAAAATAAGATATAATGCTTGTGGAATGATGTTTACAGATTTCCTGGAGATTATAAAACTAATGATTCAACAAAAACCTTAAGACTCCGTTAGAAAAACAAAACTGGTAAAATTTCCAGATTTTTACACGTGACGCCGTCAGGAGTTTCTTCCTGACGCCGTCATGAGTCACCTGCAGAAATTCTTATGTTAAGTTTCCGGAAAATTTCTAGAAAAACTTTCGTCCTACTTCCTGGAAAATCCTGCAAAACATCATTATGACTCGATACAAGCATTTGACTATAACAAATACGAATATACATGTTCACTTAATATTGTGGAGAATCATGATCAGTTTTGTTTCTTAAAAACATATTTGGGGTTTCCCCTTACACTTATCTTTTGCAAAATACCTTTGGATGAAGTTAAGACTAAGCCAAACAACGAAATAAAGTATTTTCATTATTTTAGTTTTGAAACATGATCTACCAACAATAAAAATGAAACATGCATACGGAAGCAAATAACAAACAAACAAAAATAAAAATCACACAAAACATGGGTTGCCTCCCAAGAAGCGCATTTCTTTATTTACGAGTCTTGTAGCTAGACTCAAGGTCATGGGTTATCGTGTGTCGCTTATGCTCACATAACCAAGCGTGAGCCATCTAATAGTCGCCTCATCTTTCTTATAATCATCTCCTAACTCTAAACATCCGCGATAGTACTTTTTATTCTTTTCATGAGTATATTTAAGCCCTTTTCTCTTATCATTCTCACTTAGCATTTCTATGGGCGGATATCTACTACACTTCTCCATGGAAAAATCCTTGAACCTAGGGTGTGCACGGGGCATTTGGTAGACAAAATCTTCATCCCCATCCGAGAATGTAATTAACCCTTCCATAAGTTTTTCATCAAGGTTGGTCAATCTTTTGAAAGGTTTCCGAAACACAACTTGGGTTAACTTACTATCGATAAATTCTCCTAGATTCTCCATAACCATGAACTCAACAAGATAAACAAAGCTTCCTACAAATACATGCAATGACATTGCCCTAGCAATCACATTATCTCCTTTGTATTCTAACTCATCTACCATGATTTTATTATATTCACTACGCGAGATTATGTTCATTGGGAGAGATGAGTTAAGGTAGGCATTTAAGCTCCTAAATCCAATCTTACAAGGAAATTGCATATTGAATGAGCCATCAGTCTCAATCCTTGTTCTAGGGTCGACATACCTAAGAGGGTTCACTTCTTCTTCCATCCTATCCTCATTAATCACATCACCATCATCTAGATCCTCATCGGAGTCTGAATAGTAAAAAGGACTAGCCCTATGGTCATTATCATGGTCAGACTCCTCCAATTCAGAATTATTGTCAAAGTGGTGGTTGGGTGATAGGTTAGGTGGGTTCTCATTTTCCACTAAAGGGATTGGGGTGGGCATTTGGAAAATCCTACGACGAAAAACTCGAATAACATGAATCAAACGATCAATGCTATTGTTATCCATCGAAATAGTTTACGAACAAAGGAAACAAAGAAATAAGATAGACTAAAGAAAACCTAAAAATAAAAATAAAATCCTACTAGAAAGGAATCTAGCAAGTAGACCTAATAAAAAGAAATTCTAACCTAGACAATAACTATTCCCCAGGCTGCGGCGCCAAAAACTTTGATGCGTGGGAATTGCACCAGGTTTTACCTCTCAAGGGATCTTAAAAAGCTTACAACCCCCACCAGGCAGTATACCTGATCGATGTAGTATAGTATAATGACAAGTACCGGGGGATTGATCGTTCAGCTAGGAATAGTGTCGCTAGGATTAGAAAACCTAAAAACTAGGTCTAGAGATGAGGGATGATTCTTTTTATATTTTTATATTTTTTTAGAAAGCTGATGAGGCGAAAAATGATCCATTTTTAGGGGGTCATTTAAGCCCGAATCCGAACTTATTTGATCAAATATTGCCCTAAATCGTTCCTTTTGTGATTTTAGGTGTTTGGAGAGTGAATTCTGGAAAAGAAGCCATTTTGGACGTTTTTGGAGCATAAAAGTGAAGAAAACGGCAAAGTATCAATTTTCCATGCTGAAGTTACTAGGTGACGGCGTCAAGAGTTACACCCTGACGGCGTCAGACATCAAGAATAAAACACCGTAGTTGGTGACGGCGTCAAAAGTCATCATGACGGCGTCAAAGTGCAAAGAATAAAATACCGTGGTTGGTGACGGCGTCACATAGGCCGTCATAAGTAGATCAAGGCCGTCCGAGGAAGTATTTGGTGGTGAGGTGACGGCGTCACATGGCTGTCTTGACGCCGTCAGCCTAGTTTTCCTATATATAGTTTTCTAGTTTTTTCATAAAAGGAGAGAAGTTTTGGTGAAACCCTAAAGACGAATTTGGTGTATCTTTTACAGGTTTTTCAAGGGTTCTAAACCCTTGATACCTTACATTGTAATTGAGATAAGTGTTCTTCCAATTCAATCAATATGTCTATGTGTTGGTTGTTTATATCTTGTTCTTGTCTCAATTCCATTATGCTAGGCTAGATCTCTTTTGTGTTTGCTTAGATCTAATGAAACCTAGATGTTGATTATGTGTTGATTACTTGTCTATTCTTGTCTTGGATGAATGATTTTATATGTTAGGCTTAAGAAAACTGGCAGATCTCCAAATGGTAACATGCTTGAACGTCTTAAGAAACATGAACCGAGGCGTACTAGGTCTTTATTGGTTGTATTTAATGCATGAGCCACTGTTTACAATCCCTATAGTTGTGCTGGGTCATGGTGTAGGAGGAGATAAGAGCTCATAGAGTTGGGGAGTTATGTATGCCACCCCACGAATGGTATTAAGGAATACAATCCGTCATCCATACAAGTATAACAAGTAATTAACGTGTAAAAGATATCTAGGGAGTAGTGAAGTCTAAGTAAACACAATTTCTCCAATTACTGCTCACAACCTTAGTATAATTTAGTTTAATTTCATTTTCAGTATTTTATTTTGGTTATATATTAGTTTTGGGTTAGTTGAATAGCAACTAATTCCGCCCACTCTTCTAAAACCCGAGATTTTACTTGCTTTTATAAAAATATAAAAATACAAAAATAATCATCCCTCATCTTTAGAACTAGTAATTAGGTTTTCTAATCCTAGTGACACTATTCCTAAGCTGAACGATCAATCCCCCGGTACTTGTCACTATACTATACTACAACGATCAGGTACACTGCCTGGTGGGGGTTGTAAGCTTCTCGAGATCCCTCGAGAGGTAAAGCCTGTTGCGATTTAATGAGCTTTTGAGAGGCTTATGAAAATCCTCCCATTTCACTATGTATGATGGTTACCCAGAACACATAACAAAATGGGACACACAAAAAGCCAATTGCAGCCCTGGTTAATAAGCTACAAGAGGTAAATTAAGCACTGGATCATGAAGCTGGGTAGGTAAGCTTCACATGAAGCTAATTTACTCAGGCTCTAGATCACAAATGAGCTTGTGGTGAGCTTGTGGAAATGGTGTAATACCCCTGATTGCTCAGGGGTATGTTGTGAGTGGGCAAACAACAAGGCTCACAAAACTTATCTAATAAGCTCATAAGAGCTCAACAAGCTCTGAGACATTGATTTTGGTAGTTAAGCTTCACATGAAGCTAAACCACACAAGCTCAAGCTCAATAAGGAACTTTTTATGGGCTTGTGAAATCAACTCATTACATTGTTTGCTTCAGTGTGATGAGTGGTGAGTAACAAAAAAGGTTGGTGGTGTAAGCTATCTAAATAAGCTAAAAAATAACAAACAAGCATAAACATAACAACTATGCTACTAAAACATTACAGAGAAGCCAAAAGCACCAAGATGGGTCAAGTCATGAGACTTTGACAAGCTCATGAACTTGACAGTCCAACTTGTGCACAGGGCAAAAACATGCTTAAATAAGCACTACTAAAAGCTAGTAATAAGCTGAATTAAAAATTAATAAAAATCACACAGACAGATAAGCAGCTAATCTAAAACACCCTATAAGGACAATTTCTAAAACTAAATAATAAGATCACACTAAAATCAGACATTTATTCAAAAACCTGAAAAACTAACATTTTGACTTTCCACATAAACATAAAAAGTTGACTAATATGAGATTCTAATCTAATTTACTGATTCAATAAGTTATATTAAACATTGAAAACATGAAACTAACAAAAATTAACAACAATTAAACAGATTGGGTGAGTATGGCATTGAAAATCATCACAGTGATCAAATGAAGGATCATGGATGTGATTTTTGACTTTTATATAAGTAAACAATAGATTTGATAGACTGTCAATCCTCAAAGAACTCAGTGTACCCTATATCCATCAAAAATAACAACTTAGACCTATCTAAACACCCTTGAATCAGTTATGCCAAACACACCTAAAATGAACTTAATTTTAGCTTTTCATTACATAAGACTGTGTACACTAATTTTATCAAATCTAAAAGCTTTCATCTGTCAAATTAGGACTTTTATAAGTTTAATCAAGTAGTCACACTAGGTTAAACCATGATTATCAAAAATCAAGTATAACACAGTTGAAATGCAATTTCAAGCATAATCAAATTCCAAAACATAACAAACTTATATTAAGCTATAATTATATTAACTAACAACAAATAAACATAAAAACATGAAAATTAAAGCATGAACATATCATAAGTAGTAAAATGCAGAAATGGTAAAAAATGCTTACAAAGTGAAGCTAGCTGAGAACTTAAGAACCAAGGACCAATGTTACATCCTATAGCCTCCCATGAGGCAACTAAACCCATGGCAATCCAGAATAGCCAAGCTCCAAGCCAAGATTACCAAGAACATATGATTTTTAATTTATTTTCTATTTTTATCTATTTTTAGTGATTTTTGGATTTTAAAGACTACAACTGAATTAATGGTTTCTACAAGCTTTAAAGCTTTTGTCAGGAGCTTATGTGACTTATAGAGTCCATATAATCAACTACAAACAAGGAAATTAAATGACATGAAAAATAAAGGATAATTATGAAGAACATGAATTATAAAAGAGAACTTGCATTAAACTGAGATTGAGTTCCATTACACTACTTTGATGAACAATTACACTACGAAAAACATTTTAAAGGTTTACACTACGAAAGCAGTTAAAGATTAATTAATCTACATGACTTAGGCTATTCCAAAAGTATTTAATCCTTCTCCCTCTTGCACCTTTTATAGCATCTTGAAGTTCCCCACATGTCTCTGGTCAGTTCCCACTTTAAATCTTGTCCATTGGATGACTGAAACTCATCCTAGCCATTTAAACGATTTTGGCGCCAAAAAGTCTTTGAGCAGCTGTGGTTGCGTGTGAGGAAATTCAGGGGTATTAATGGGCCTTGGGAAGTGTGGAGAGGTAGAGAGATAAGGTGGAATGAGTGGGGAGCAAGTTGGGGGTGAAACCAGTGAGGTGGTGGTGGTTTTGGTGGAGCAATGGTGGTGGTATGGTTTGGGAGGGAAAAAGGGTAGTTTGGCTGGAGGGTTGACCGAGGGTGGGGCTTTGACCCGGTTTTATTTAAAAGGGTGGACTGGGCTGGGTAGTGGGCTAAGAAAGTGGGGATGGGCTTGGTTTGGTTTGGTTTATTTATTAAAGGGTCCGGATGGTTTTAGTAGTACAAAAGCCCAAGGACCAAATGTGTCAAAGCTGAAACTTGAGGGACCTTAATTGCCAACTTTCCCAACTCTCTTCTAGGGATCAAACCTGCCATTAAACAATTACACAAGGACCAAAGTTGTATTTTTATTTATATTTAAAACTTTAAGGGACCTAAAATGTAAATTTGGATTTTTAGGGACTAAATTTGTAATTTCCCAAAAGTTATTCAAATTGTTCCAAATTGTAATTTATGAATAGTACAAGGGTAATTTGTGATAAAATTCTATTTTGAATACCCAGGGACTAAGTTTGCCAATTTTGAAACTTGAGGGGTAAAAATTGCCAATATGTGTAAACTTTTATCCAGGGATCATTTTTGAATATTTTTTACTTCCCAAGGACTTAAGTTGACTTTTCTATCATTTAAAACCTTCAGGGACTAGTTTTGTCAATATTTGAAACTTGAGGGACTGAAACTGCCAATTATGCAAACTTTGTACGTTTTTCATATGTTTTTGCATATTTTGCATTTGAAACATATAAAACACACCTTTAAGATATTTTAAGTATTATAATGCATATTTGAGTGTTTTTGTATGTTTTGGCAGCTCAGATTGGTATAAAATGATGAGTATTTAGACACTCATCACGATTCCCACGCATCAAAAGCAAGTAAAAATCTCGGTTTTTGAAGGAGTTGGGCGGAATTAGTTATTAGTCAACTAACCCAATTACTAAGATGCAATCAAAATAAAATACTAAAAATGAAAATAAACTAAATTATACTAATGTTGTGAGCAATATGTGGGAGAATTGTATTTACTTAGATTTCACTACTCCCTAGATATCTTTTACATGTTAATTACTTGTTATAGTTGCGAGGATGACGGGTTGTATTCCTTAATACCATTCATTGATTCGTGTCAATTATAGAATAATTATATTCCGAGGAAATACCGGTGAAAGTATTTCCCGGGTCGTTCTCCCAACGAAGGCTCGAATGGAAAATTCGAATTATCGGTTTGGGAATCGTGTAGTGTAAGTGAATAGTGAAAAAGTGATAGAGTGAAAATAGCAATCAAGGAATTCAAGTATTCACAAACAATGATAAAGCATGCAAAGATTACAAGCTAACTATGCACCGAATTGAAAAACGTAAAAACAGAAACGCAACCGTAAAAATTAAAACGTAACGTATGATGAAAAATGATCCTACGAACTTGGAAATATTTTCTAAAAATTAAAAACTAATAAAAAGAATTTTAAGAAAAAGAAAAATATTTTTTAGACTTTTTATTTATTTTCTAGAATTAAATTCCTATTTTTGTAATTAAAAATGAATTAAAAATAAAGAAAAATAGAAAGTTAACTTGGAAAAATGAAAATTAAATTCTAAAAATTCTAAAATATTATAAAAGAAATTATAAAAATATTTTTGTATTTTTCAAGACTTTTTCTGATTTTTTTAGACTTTTTGGTATTTAAAAATGATTTAAAAATGAATAAAATCAAAAGAAATAAAGAAAAATAGTAAAAATGGTTGGAAAAATCTGGAAAAATTCCAGAAATTTAAAAATATTAAAAAGAACTTAAAATAAAAATTTGAAGTAAAACTGAAAAAATGGAACTGCTTATTCTGTATAAAACAGCTTATCACAAGTGCTTTTTAATAAGCACTTGTGATAAAAGCTTATGAAACTGAAATTCACAGCCTAGAAATGGTGCAAGGAACTTTGATTTGACAGAAAATGAACAGATATAAGCTCAGAATTCCACAGATACTCAGAATAGTAGCAATAAGCTAAAAAAAATGATCTCAAAGATTTAAGCAGATCAAGTTATAAGCAATTCCAGAAACAAAACAATTATGCAGAAACTTCCAATAACTCAGATACTACTCAGATTCAAGCTCAAATTATAACAACAAGCTCAAACACAAAGTTGTAGAACTCAAATTACAAGCAGACCTCAATTTCAACACAGCTTATATACTAGCTCAAAAAGCACATCCACATGGTCTCAAACTACAAACAACTAAGACAAATACTTATCTAAACTACTGAGATTTAGAGATCAGCAATAAAGTTGTACCTACAAACTATTTAGAAAACCTAAAATGTTCTAATATCAATAAACTAAGATCTGGTTTAAACAAAGTATCACTTGACTTATATTAATATTCCTACTTTTTTTTTCAACTTGTTTTACTAAAATTACTACAAGTAAACTACTGATGCAGCTAATTTTACCAAACTACCTCAACTACTTATCAATTTATTTAATTCAAAACACTCCTTATTAGTAACTGAAGATGACTTAACCAGTAACTGTCAATGAATCAACTCAATGATACATACTCAAATTTCATCCAACTGATCTGAATAGCTTTCAATTTTCTAACAGAAGCCATTATAGTAATCAGTCACAACTAAAATCCTATGGAAACTCAGCATAACAATTCCACTTATATGATAATTGCAACAAACTACTCAGATCCAATTAATCCAAATGATCAAGTCAAATAATCACTTCAACAACTAGTATATTAATTAGATCCAATGGAACAGTGTTATAGATATTCCACACACAACACTCAGTTCACAATCCTGATCAAGATGAGCAATGTAGAACCACAAAATGACAGATGATCAACAATCCACAATCAGACTACTCATATAAAAACTATTCCAAATCAAACACTGATCAACACAGATCCTCACAATCCAATGCCCAGATTCACAATAATAATGACAGATTATCAATTGAAATTAAATCCACAAACACTCACTAAGGCAGATGCAATGAATTATTCTACCACAGTTAATGAACAAGCTCAGCTAGATTAACAACTCAGATCCAAACTAATGCAGTAATCTCTTATCAAACTATCTCAAATCTCAACTAAGCAAATCTGAAACAAATCTAAGCTAACAGATCTACAATCAGATAATCAAAACACTATACTACTCAAATTAATCCAAACTAATCAGTTCAACAATTAAACTACACAGATTAATCAATACAAAATTCAGACAAGCTACTCTTTAACACTAGAATTATATGAAACAGAGATTACCACAACCTCTCCCTTAGCTTGAACAAAGGGAGTTCACTAAGCAAGCCTATCTCTTAGATAGGCTGAGTTCATGTCTTTCTGTCTCAGCTATCAACACCTCAGCAATAATGATCTAAATAACTTCTGATCTTGTCTCATACAACTCAGACTCAAATAACTTCACAAATAGCTAAAAAGCTAAAATGAAGTATATAAAACTGTAAAATAAGCTTTATGATAAGCTGTATTTGTAGTGATGACTTTATTTTTTTTATTTTTCTGATTTTTTTATTTTATATTTTTTATATTGATGCAAATGTTTCTAAATGATAAGACAGAAATAAAGAAGAGAATAAGCTGAATAAAACTAATATAAGTAGATTATATAAGAATTTAAGGCAGAATAAGCTATAACAGGATGAAAAGAAAGCTGATGTTAAAAGAAATTAAAAGTTTTATTAAAATTCAAAAGAAAAATTACAACTACTAAACTAAATTACATAAGCTGAGTACATTTTGGCAGAGTAATATTACACTAAAATTACATACATAATGAGCTAAAACTAACTCTATTTATAGGAGAAATGAGAGTGAGGGGGTCTGATTCCACGCTGGCAATCCGAGCAACTCTGTGCTTTCTCTCTTCTCATTTCAGCCTTTAGATGGACTTTGTGCTTCTTTGATCATTCCTCAGCCCTTGGATCAAAGTAAATGATGTGTATCGACCAATGAGTAGCCACCACATGTCCCATTCGAGTGCTTCATTCTCTGACATGTGACTCAGCAGAATCCAAGGAGAGGAATGACACGCCTCACCCAATCATTAGCAGCCATGTGTCCCTTCGTAGAATCTAATATCTCTTTGACACGTGCTCTAACATGTGATATGTGCTTCTAGAACAACCAATCATTAGGTAATTAATGGGTAATTATAATGAATTGAAGTAATTGTGGATGTGGTAAACTTAGGGTTCTAAAGGATTTGGGGGTTCTGGGTAGATGGTGAAAAAGGGGCGTTTGGTTTGTTTATATTTGTTTAACTGAGGGTGAAGTGGGCTCGGGTCACAAAGGTGAGGTTTGGGCCTGTGGAGAGTGGATTAAACATAGAATTGGATTTGTAAAAACAAATTGGACCAGGCTTGTATTTAATGGATTTGGTATCAAAATAACTTTCAAGGACCATTTGTGTTAACTTTCAAACTCCAAGGGTTGATTGTGTAGTTTCCTCAAAATTAATTTCAGGGACAAATCTTGCCAAGTCTGAATAGATGAAGGACTGAAACTGATTCTTGGATCCCAGGTATTGACTTCTTTGACCGTCTTCTACTCTCATGCTCGTTTTGCGGTTTTCTTGTAATTTTTCAACTTTTTGCGATTTATCCGTACCTGCATATCACAAACAAAAAACACACGTTTTCTTTGCATTTTTTAACTCAAATAGTCGTTTTGGGTTGGTAATTGGCCATAAAATGGTGAGTAAATAAGTACTCACCAAAATCCCCCCGACTAAGGTATTGCCGTGCCCTCACGCAATGTGATCAATTCACGCTTTTGGGATAAATAATTTTAAAACTCTTTTTACTAACTTTGAAAAGTAGCAAGGAGGTTCAAAAGAGATTACAAAATCATTTATTCCCTCAAACGCTCCGTTTTCAAAAATTTTTTTTATTCCACTTTATTCTATTTTTGTACTTTTCATACTTAACACTTGTGACGGTTTGTTGAACTTTCATTATTTTGCAAATAATTATTAGGGTCAACGAGTAGAAACACTTCTATTTAAGAAGTGACCGTACGGATAAAAATCGTCATCCTTGATTTTTCACGAGTCCCCAAACTAAGCTTACAAACGAGATCACAGCTTATCTACAAATTAGATGCTAACACTACTCATAACAGTTACTTGTGGAAACTCCTTACTCCCATTTCCTAGGTTTTGTATCTCAATATTTTATTTTGTTGAGAAATGAATTGCTTCATATTTTCTCGTTTCGATAACTTTTTAGTCCGATAGTGATACCTAAGTTAAAACGATAAGTAGTTATTCATTTTCTCTTAAGAACCACTGCAATAGAAATTCGGTCCATTTCAAGGAATTAGGGGTACATACAATATCAAGGATACAAGTTGCGGAGTACGATCACGTGCACCTCATGTGACTGATTACTAATCACGTATCACATGCACCTCACGCGCCAACAACTTATTGATACATACATAGCTCTTATTCAACAATACTTCAACTTTCATTTTTTTCATTTTTCATTTTTTCATTTTTTTCACTTTTGATACTTTTTTTCTTTCTTTCTTGACTTTACTTTTTTTTCTCAACATAAATGGAAGCTTAACGGGTAGCTCCAAAACCACATAGATAATCAACTTTTGACTTTTGATTTTTTTCACTTTTCGCTCTTATTTTTGGTGTTCCTTGATATGTACCCAATTTCTAAAGCAAAAATTCTCTTAAGAAAAACAAAGAACTAAATATTATTCAAACCGAAATACCACTAATTAACCTAGAACATCTATTTATATATTGGTGACGTATCTGATGGGAGTAAAAAGCCACAAGTACCTCTTATGAGCTCTAAAGAGAACCACTACTCCACGTTTAGCATCTAACTTTTAAATAAACTCTATCATTTCTCGCTCTTCGCAATTTAAGATTCCAAATAATGAAACCCGCGAATACTTAGCCGATAATCAGCCACGCATATATAAAGTCAGTTACGGAAACTTGCAAATTCTAGAAGAAGAATTCGCGTTTTCTAGCTCCTGATGTAAAAGACTAGCGAAAGCTTTTAAGCTGCGCATGTATAAAGTCAAGTACGGGAACTTGCAGATTCTTAAGAAAGAATTCGCATTTTATAGCTCCTTGTGTACAAAACTAGCACAAGCTTATGTGATCATCATTGGTTAAGGGAACAAGCTAGGGCTCAACACGCCCGGTCAAGTCAAAATATTTATTCCTACTCTCGCCAGCAAGAAAGTCAACAAGGTGTCAAAACACTTATTCAAACTTTATTATATTTTTGTACAACTTTTTCAACTTTTTCTTTTTATTTATTTTATTTTATTTTTTTGCTTTTTCATCAAAATTTTTGAAATTTTTCAATTTTTTCAATTTTTTTATTTTTGGTGGACAAACGGAGTTGCAAGAGTACACGACTTGTGAAAAATGCTAGGTCAAAATCGAATCGAAGATTCACCCTCCCCCCGAATAGAATGAAACATTGTCCTCAATGTTTGATGGGTTAAGGTAATCCTAACAAAATTCTAGGCCGTTTATTAATTATGCCAAAGAAAACGTTAGTCGATAAGATTTAACGGATATAGGATTTCCAAATAACACCGATGAATGAGACTCCAAGTGAAGAGATAACGAGCACGAGAGTTATCATAAATCACGGACAATCCTAAACAAACGTCACAAACAACCACGAAACACAAGAGTAGAAGAGGCACCCCCTCCTCACATTAGGTGTTAGAAAATAGAAAAATAAGAAGATGAAATGATAAGCATGGGTTGCCACCCACGAAGCGCTTGTTTTTGTTCACCGAGTCACATGAGCTTGACTCGATCCCCGAATTCAATTGTCCTTGGGGAAAGTTTGGAGATCCGGGACTACCATAGTCGGTACATCCCCTCCAAAGTAATGTTTCAACCTATGACCATTCACCTTAAAATTGGGACTATCTTGTTGAGCTAACTCAATGGTTCCATAAGGGAAAACTTGGGTTATTGTGAATGGTCCAGACCAACGGGTTTTAAGCTTACCCGAGAATATCTTTAACCGAGAATTGAAAAGAAGCACTTGATCACCAACGTTAAAAACGCGGTCTTTGATCTTGGCATCATGAATTCTTTTCGTTTTCTCTTTGTAAATCAAAGAATTCTCGTAAGCTTGATCACGGAGTTCTACTAACTCATTCAATTGAATTTTTCTATGATCACCCGCGGTTTTCAAGTCAAAGTTGGCATGTTTTAAGGCCCAGTAGGCCTTGTGCTCTAGTTCGATGGGCAAATGACAAGCTTTCCCGTAAACCAGCTTATATGGTGTACACCCAATTGGGGTCTTGTAAGCGGTCCGGAAAGCCCATAATGCATCTTCTAATTTGTCGGCCCAAGAGGCACGATGTTCACCTACGGTCCTTTCAAGTATACGTTTTAAACCACGATTGGAGACCTCAACTTGACCACTCGTTTGTGGATGATAAGCCGTTGAAAGACGATGTGTGACGCCATACTTAAGCATTACTTTAGCAAATTGATCATTACAGAAATGGGTCCCACGATCGCTTATGATGGCTCGAGGTGCACCAAATCGGGAAAAGAGACTCTTTAAAAACTTAATAACCACTCGGGCGTCATTAGTGGGGAGCGCCTTCGCTTCAACCCATTTTGATAAGTAATCGACGGCCACGAGGATATACTTGTTACCCCTAGACGACGGGAATGGTCCCATGAAATCGATGCCCCAGATGTCGAAGATCTCACAAACTTGAATCGCATTTTGCGGCATTTCATCTTTTTGAGAAATTTTCCCTTGACGTTGGCATGAATCACATGTTTTCACCAATTCATGGGCATCCCGATATATCGTCGGCCAATAAAAGCCGGAATCAAAAACCTTCTTAGCGGTGAAATTAGCACCATGGTGTCCCCCCGTGGGTCCACTATGACATGCCTTAAGTATTTCAACGGCATCCGTACCGTGAACACACCGCCGGATCACTTGATCCGCACAGACTTTGAATAAGTAGGGGTCGTCCCAAAAATAATGTTGGACATCCTTAAAGAATTTCTTCTTTTGCTGGGACGACATCCCTTGTCTAATGAATTTCCCCGCATGGTAATTCGCAAAATCGGCGAACCATGGGGTACTTTGGTCTATTTTAGTCACACTCCCAAGTGTCTCAAGAGGAAATGTTTCCGTAATTTCCTTATTCTCGAGAACACTTTGGTGGGGGTTCTCAAGTCTAGAAAGGTGATCGGCAGCAAGGTTCTCAGCTCCTTTCTTGTCTCGTATTTCGACATCAAATTCTTGGAGCAAAAGAACCCACCGCATTAAACGTGGCTTAGCGTCTTGCTTCGCCATTAAGTATTTAAGGGCTGAGTGGTCCGTATACACTATGCATTTCTTAAGCAACAAGTAAGGTCTAAATTTTTCAAAAGCATAGACGACCGCTAACATCTCCTTTTCGGTGGTTGTGTAATGATGTTGGGCGTCATTCATGGTCTTGCTTGCATAGTGTATAGGCTGAAAATACTTGTTCTTACGTTGCCCCAGAACTGCACCAATGGCATAATCGCTTGCATCACACATTAGCTCAAATGGTAAGTCCCAATCGGGGGCAACTAAGATCGGTGCCTCCGTTAACTTTTTCTTCAAAACATTAAATGCATCGACGCATTCATTCGTGAAGTTAAACGGAGCGTCTTTCTCTAAAAGGTGGGTCAGAGGCCGGGCTATTTTGGAGAAATCTTGAATAAAACGTCGGTAAAAGCCGGCATGACCAAGGAAACTTCGGATTCCTTTGACGGTATTCGGGTGTGGTAACTTAGCAATAACATCGACTTTTGCCCGATCCACCTCAATCCCAGATTTGGATATCTTATGGCCGAGGACTATTCCCTCTTTAACCATGAAGTGGCACTTTTCCCAATTTAGAACTAAATTAGTGTTTTCACACCGAACTAGCATATTTTCTAAATGGGAAAGGCAAGAGTCGAAAGAATCACCATAGACGGAAAAGTCGTCCATGAACACTTCCATGGTTTTTTCAATCATATCGGAAAAAATGGCCATCATACACCGTTGAAATGTGCCTGGAGCGTTACATAAGCCAAAGGGCATTCTACGATAGGCAAACGTTCCATACAGGCAAGTAAAAGTGGTCTTTTCTTGATCCGGGGGATCAATGGGAATTTGAAAGTACCCAGAAAAGCCATCGAGAAAACAATAGAACTCATTTCCCGCTAAACGTTCAAGCATCTGGTCCATAAAAGGAAGCGGGAAATGGTCTTTACGTGTCGCATCATTCAATTTTCGATAGTCGATACAAACTCTCCATCCAGTCACAAGTCGAGTCGGTATAAGCTCATTATCGTCATTCTTCACAACAGTGATTCCGCCCTTCTTCGGCACACAATGAACCGGGCTAACCCATGAACTATCCGAGATTGGATAAATCATTCCAGCGTCAAGAAGTTTAATGACCTCCTTTTTGATCACTTCATGGATTTGTGGATTAACCCGTCGTTGTTGCTGAACGGAAGCTTTGTGATTATCCTCCAAAAGAATCTTATGAGTACAAAATCGAGGGTCGATTCCCTTAATGTCGGATATTTGCCAAGCAATCGCACTTTTATGCTTCCGAAGCACATCTAAGAGTCGTAACTTCTCCTCATCTTTAAGACCTTTTGAAATTATGACCGGTAATTTTTCATTTTTTTCCAAGTATGCGTATTCGAGATGAGGAGGCAAATCCTTGAGCTCGAGCTCCGGAGGATTCTCAATAGACGGCTTAACTTCTTTTACTTCTGCCATTTTTAAGTCAACCGGAGGGGAAGAAACAATCGGTTTTTCATTTAACAATTTTTCAATTAATAAAATGTCCCCCTCCGGATCAAAGTTGTTATTATCAAATTCTGGTGAAAATGATTCATTTGCAAGACAAGCATTGATTTCTTCCCAAGCGAGATCACTTCCCTCAAACGGAGTAAGGGAAGGGGAAGAATCGGAGACGATCGGTTCAAAAGAAGGAGTGGGATTGCCACTCAAAGCATTATCGGTAAAACCAAGAAATTCTTGAGCATACTCCTCCGTAATCTCATCAATAACATCGATACGGTTAACGGAAGAAACATCGTAATCGGAGGAGTATCTCACGGTTTGATCAAGATTAAAAGTGACGGCTTCGTTTCCAACACGTAAAGTAATCTCCTCGTCATAAACATCAATCAAAGCACGACCGATCCTTAGGAAACCTCTCCCGAGAATAAGAGGAACCCGTGGATCGGCATCGAAATCAACAACCACAAAATCCGCAGGGAAATGAAATTTCCCAACATTGACAAAAATATCCTCAGCTATGCCAATTGGACGAGACGTTGATCGGTCGGCAAGCTCGAGGGTCATAAGCGTCGGTGTCAAGTTAGGAAGAGACAACTTTTTCCAAATCGACATCGGCATAAGGTTAATGCTAGCACCAAGATCGGCCAAGGCGAAGCATTGAACCATACCCGGAAAATTACATGGTATAAGAAACTTGCCAGGGTCTTCAAGCTTTTCGGGTAGCTTTTTAAGAAGAACCGCTGAGCAATTCTCGTTCATTTGGGTTCTCGACATTTCAAAAAGTTTTTCTTTGTTATTCAAAAGACCTTTTAGCATTGAAGCAAATTTCGGCATCAAAAGTATAGCATCCGCGAGACTTATATCAAAATGTAATTCTTGAAAAATCTGATAAAACTTCTCCATTTGGTTTTTATCTTTCTCGCGGTGCTTTTGTTCATTTAGGCGTGATGGATATGGTAACTTTGTTTTGACGGGTGTTTCGTTTTCATTATCATTAACAACATTTTCTTTTCCTTTAGACGTTGGGACCACCGGAGGTTGGATGTTCTCGGTCCTTCCATTATTACTAGGAATTTCCGTATCCGTTGTCGCCTCGGGTTCACGGACGACTACCTTGGGAGGTAGAGAAGAAGAAGTAGTCGGAGCCGTTGGTCCATCGTAAGTAACACCACTCCTCGTAATGATCGCTTTAGCATCGCCCCTCGGGTTAGCGATCGTGTTGCTAGGCAAAGTTCCAGAGCCCGAGGGTCGATCATTTAAACGCTTGTTGATATCATTTATTTGAGTTGCAAACATTTTCGTTGTTTCCTCTTGTTTAGCAATTAAGGCTTGTTGTCCTTGAAGCAATTGTTTAATCAACTCTTCCGTGGGCGACGGATTTGGAACAGCAGCTTGATTTTGATTATTAAAACTTTGCCCACGGTTTTGAAAATTTCCATTGTTCTGAAAATTATTCCCTTGAGGCGGGCCTTGATGGAAGTTTCCCCGATTTTGATTTTGTTGAAAATTCTAATTTTGTCCTTGAAAACCATTATTTCCACGGTTGTGATTTTGATTGTTGTTGAATTGATGATTACGGTTTTGCACATTATTATTCTGATTCACTTGATTAGGTTGATTAAACCCGGGTGGTCCTTGAAAATGGCTCGAACGGTAGCTGAGGAGATTACGGTCTCCTTGAAGAGGCGGGTAACCGTTGCCACCCATATTTGCAGCATACACGTTCTCTTGAGCAAAAGAGCCGGTCGTCGGACATTCATAATACGGGTGTGGACCACCACAAGTTTCACAAACGACATTAACCACATAAACTTGTGTGTTTTTGGTTTGACTTGGCATCATTTGGTACATCTTCAGCATAGCCGTCGACAAATCGTCAATTTTCTTATTCAAGACGGCTAGCTCGGGGTTAGAAGAAGAGTTAAGAATCGCAGTCGATCTTATTGGCTCATTCCTCTCGGCTGAGGAATCCCAATAGTTGTAATGGGCCGTCATATTCTCGATTAGCTCGTAACAATCCTCAGGACGACGTTTCATAAAAGTACCACCAGCTGCAGCATTAATCGTGTCCCTATGTCGTAAAGTCAATCCATTATAAAACGTATCGATTATCGTAACGAGAAGCATATTATGATTCGGACAACGATCAATGGCAAGCTTGTAACGCTCCCAAGCCTCAAACAAAGACTCATCGGGGAGTTGTCGAAAATTGCTAATATCATTCCTCAATTTCGTCACCATCGATGGTGGAAAATACTTCGCCAGGAACTTGGAAACCATTTCATTGAAAGTATGAATCGAGTTCCTGGGAAGACGATCAAACCACGCGGTGGCATGATGTGTAAGAGAATAGGGGAAGAGAGAGAGACGGAGGGCGTCATCGGAGACCCCGTTTTGTTTCATATTTTGGGTGATGGTTAAAAACTTATCAAGATGCTTATTTGCATCGTCACCCGGTAATCCGTGAAATTGGCACGAATTTTGGACTTGTTGTATCATGTGGTGCTTAAGTCCAAAATCCGTAGCCTCAATATTTAGAGGGGCAATCGGGCCACCTCTACCATGCATTGTGGGTTGGCACAGCTCCTCCATCGTTCGGAGATCAGGAGCCGGCTCGTGTTGGTTTTCATCACCACCCACCGGAGGGTGTTGATTATTCATATCCATTTCCTCAACGTTAAGGAAATGGACACGGTGTGTGTGTCGTATTACCCTTTCGGGATTTGATAACGGTGATATAAGACTCTCAAAAGAAGAGCGGGTGTGCATACACCAAAAGCAAAATTAAAAAGAAAAGAAAAAGAAAAAGGAAAATCTTTTTGTTTTTTATATTTTTTCACAAAAACTTTTTATTTCTTTTGTTTTTCTTTTTATTAAAACGTTACGTTAATCAAAAACCGTTTCTCTCAAAACTACGCGCGACGGGACGGGAAAGAAGAGTGTTTCTCTCTTCAGCTAGCAATTTAATGTCTTAGCTTCCGTATTTCCCACTTAATCGGTTGTAGTAAATGAAATAATCCGATAATTAATCAATTTCACGTTTTCGTTATATTGCGAGACTTATTTGGTTTACAACGCCCTTTCTTTCGATCGGAACGAGGCTGTAACTTTTATTTTATTTTTTGTATTTTTGAAAACACTTTAGTAAAAGTGTTTTTGTTTTTTTAATTTTTATAAGAGATATATATACAAAGTAGAAGAAGGCTTATCAAAACACAATTTTCCAAAACAATGATTCAAAAATTCACTTTAAGCCTTCCCCGGCAGCGGCGCCAAAAATTGATTCGTGTCAATTATAGTATAATTATATTCCGAGGAAATACCGGTGAAAGTATTTCCCGGGTCGTTCTCCCAACGAAGGCTCGAATGGAAAATTCGAATTATCGGTTTGGGAATCGTGTAGTGTAAGTGAATAGTGAAAAAGTGATAGAGTGAAAATAGCAATCAAGGAATTTAAATATTCACAAACAATGATAAAGCATGCAAAGATTACAAGCTAACTATGCACCGAATTGAAAAACGTAAAAACAGAAACGCAACCGTAAAAATTAAAACGTAACGTATGATGAAAAATGATCCTACGAACTTGGAAATATTTCCTAAAAATTAAAAACTAATAAAAAGAATTTTAAGAAAAAGAAAAATATTTTTTAGACTTTTTATTTATTTTCTAGAATTAAATTCCTATTTTTGTAATTAAAAATGAATTAAAAATAAAGAAAAATAGAAAATTAACTTGGAAAAATGAAAATTAAATTCTAAAAATTCTAAAATATTATAAAAGAAATTATAAAAATATTTTTGTATTTTTCAAGACTTTTTCTGATTTTTTTAGACTTTTTGGTATTTAAAAATGATTTAAAAATGAATAAAATCAAAAGAAATAAAGAAAAATAGTAAAAATGGTTGGAAAAATCTGGAAAAATTCCAGAAATTTAAAAATATTAAAAAGAACTTAAAATAAAAATTTGAAGTAAAACTGAAAAAATGGAACTGCTTATTCTGTATAAAACAGCTTATCACAAGTGCTTTTTAATAAGCACTTGTGATAAAAGCTTATGAAACTGAAATTCACAGCCTAGAAATGGTGCAAGGAACTTTGATTTGACAGAAAATGAACAGATATAAGCTCAGAATTCCACAGATACTCAGAATAGTAGCAATAAGCTAAAAAAAATGATCTCAAAGATTTAAGCAGATCAAGTTATAAGCAATTCCAGAAACAAAACAATTATGCAGAAACTTCCAATAACTCAGATACTACTCAGATTCAAGCTCAAATTATAACAACAAGCTCAAACACAAAGTTGTAGAACTCAAATTACAAGCAGACCTCAATTTCAACACAGCTTATATACTAGCTCAAAAAGCACATCCACATGGTCTCAAACTACAAACAACTAAGACAAATACTTATCTAAACTACTGAGATTTAGAGATAAGCAATAAAGTTGTACCTACAAACTATTTAGAAAACCTAAAATGTTCTAATATCAATAAACTAAGATCTGGTTTAAACAAAGTATCACTTGACTTATATTAATACTCCTACTTTTTTTTTTTTCAACTTGTTTTACTAAAATTACTACAAGTAAACTACTGATGCAGCTAATTTTACCAAACTACCTCAACTACTTATCAATTTATTTAATTCAAAACACTCCTTATTAGTAACTGAAGATGACTTAACCAGTAACTGTCAATGAATCAACTCAATGATACATTCTCAAATTTCATCCAACTGATCTGAATAGCTTTCAATTTTCTAACAGAAGCCATTATAGTAATCAGTCACAACTAAAATCCTATGGAAACTCAGCATAACAATTCCACTTATATGATAATTGCAACAAACTACTCAGATCCAATTAATCCAAATGATCAAATCAAATAATCACTTCAACAACTAGTATATTAATTAGATCCAATGGAACAGTGTTATAGATATTCCACACACAACACTCAGTTCACAATCCTGATCAAGATGAGCAATGTAGAACCACAAAATGACAGATGATCAACAATCCACAATCAGACTACTCATATAAAAACTATTCCAAATCAAACACTGATCAACACAGATCCTCACAATCCAATGCCCGGATTCACAATAATAATGACAGATTATCAATTGAAATTAAATCCACAAACACTCACTAAGGCAGATGCAATGAATTATTCTACCACAGTTAATGAACAAGCTCAGCTAGATTAACAACTCAGATCCAAACTAATGCAGTAATCTCTTATCAAACTATCTCAAATCTCAACTAAGCAAATCTGAAACAAATCTAAGCTAACAGATCTACAATCAGATAATCAAAACACTATACTACTCAAATTAATCCAAACTAATCAGTTCAACAATTAAACTACACAGATTAATCAATACAAAATTCAGACAAGCTACTCTTTAACACTAGAATTATATGAAACAGAGATTACCACAACCTCTCCCTTAGCTTGAACAAAGGGAGTTCACTAAGCAAGCCTATCTCTTAGATAGGCTGAGTTCATGTCTTTCTGTCTCAGCTATCAACACCTCAGCAATAATGATCTAAATAACTTCTGATCTTGTCTCATACAACTCAGACTCAAATAACTTCACAAATAGCTAAAAAGCTAAAATGAAGTATATAAAACTGTAAAATAAGCTTTATGATAAGCTGTATTAGTAGTGATGACTTTATTTTTTTTTATTTTTCTGATTTTTTTTTTATTTTTTTTATATTGATGCAAATGTTTCTAAATGATAAGACAGAAATAAAGAAGAGAATAAGCTGAATAAAACTAATATAAGTAGATTATATAAGAATTTAAGGCAGAATAAGCTATAACAGGATGAAAAGAAAGCTGATGTTAAAAGAAATTAAAAGTTTTATTAAAATTCAAAAGAAAAATTACAACTACTAAACTAAATTACATAAGCTGAGTACATTTTGGCAGAGTAATATTACACTAAAATTACATACATAATGAGCTAAAACTAACTCTATTTATAGGAGAAATGAGAGTGAGGGGGTCTGATTCCACGCTGGCAATCCGAGCAACTCTGTGCTTTTTCTCTTCTCATTTCAGCCTTTAGATGGACTTTGTGATTCTTTGATCATTCCTCAGCCCTTGGATCAAAGTAAATGATGTGTATCGACCAATGAGTAGCCACCACATGTCCCATTCGAGTGCTTCATTCTCTGACATGTGACTCAGCAGAATCCAAGGAGAGGAATGACACGCCTCACCCAATCATTAGCAGCCATGTGTCCCTTCGTAGAATCTAATATCTCTTTGACACGTGCTCTAACATGTGATATGTGCTTCTAGAACAACCAATCATTAGGTAATTAATGGGTAATTATAATGAATTGAAGTAATTGTGGATGTGGTAAACTTAGGGTTCTAAAGGATTTGGGGGTTCTGGGTAGATGGTGAAAAAGGGTTTGTTTAACTGAGGGTGAAGTGGGCTCGGGTCACAAAGGTGAGGTTTGGGCCTGTGGAGAGTGGATTAAACATAGAATTGGATTTGTAAAAACAAATTGGACCAGGCTTGTATTTAATGGATTTGGTATCAAAATAACTTTCAAGGACCATTTGTGTTAACTTTCAAACTCCAAGGGTTGATTGTGTAGTTTCCTCAAAATTAATTTCAGGGACAAATCTTGCCAAGTCTGAATAGATGAAGGACTGAAACTGATTCTTGGATCCCAGGTATTGACTTCTTTGACCGTCTTCTACTCTCATGCTCGTTTTGCGGTTTTCTTGTAATTTTTCAACTTTTTGCGATTTATCCGTACCTGCATATCACAAACAAAAAACACACGTTTTCTTTGCATTTTTTAACTCAAATAGTCGTTTTGGGTTGGTAATTGGCCATAAAATGGTGAGTAAATAAGTACTCACCAGGGTGGCGTACTTACTTCCCCAATCCTATAAGCGCCTACTTCACTCCTATGTCGAGCCGGCTAAGAAGCTCCTAACATGGGATCACTAGAATTTGCTTATGCATTAAATACAACCAATAAAACCTAGTACACATCGGTTCATGTTTCTTAAGACGTTCAAGCATGTTACACAATGGAGATCTGCCAGTTTTCTTAAGCCTAACATTGAAATCATTCATCCATTACAACCATAAACAAGTAATCAACACATAATTAACATCTAGGTTTCATTAGATCTAAGCAAACACAAGATAAATCTAGCCTAGCATGTTAAAATCAAGACAAGTAAAAGATATAATCAACCAACACATAGACATATTGATTGAATTAAGAGAAGACTTATCTCAATAGAACATGAAAGGATTCAAGGGGTGAAAACCCTTGAAAATACTGTAAAATACGACCTAGGGTTTACAAGGTTCGGCCCTAGTTTTCTCCACACAAGTTCCTCCATTTATGAATGAAAAATAGAAAACTATATATAGAGTTTGATAGGTGACGGCGTCAAGAACAAAAGTCTGTCGCCGTCATCTCGCCACCAAATAGTTCCTCGGACTGCCTAGATCTGGGTCTGACGCCGTTGTGTATTCTTCTTATGCAGGCCGTCACTAATTTAACTCTTGACGCCCTTGTTGTGACGCCTTCAGGTTTGCACTGGACCGTCACGGATTTTACCCCTTGACGTCGTCACATTTTTCTTCTTGACGCCGTCAGGTACTGTTCTCAGCATGGAAAATTAAGTCTTTGGCGTTTTCTTCACTTTTATGCTCCAAAAACGTCCGAATTGCTTCCTTTTCCAGAATTCACTCCCAAAGTACCTAAAATTACAAAAGGAACGATTTAAGGCAATATTTGATCAAATAAATTCAATTCCGGGCTTAAATGACCCCCTAAAAGTGGTTCATTTTTCGCCTCATCAGATTGACAAACACCAACAACCTCAACCTCAATTGAGCTGATTTATAACCCCTTCCACCAAAAAAATTCCTGGAAAATTTAAAAGCATCATTTCAATTACAATCAATTACGCTGCATTAAAAATTGCTTAAAAACATACAAAACAAAACCCCTAATTTTTTTTCTATATAAAATCAATTCCAATTAATCAAAACATAAAAACCAAAACCCCTAATTTTTTTCTTATAAATCTGAAACAAAAAGACATAAATTAGGTAAATAAAAAGCTACCTGATGATTATAATACATTCGTGATTACATCAGTAACAAAATCATCAACCGCTTCCCTCAACGACATGTTCGTCGTATCCAAATCAACTCTGACCATTATATTTGTCAACATCATATATTAGGTTGGTGTCTGATTTGTTTATTGTGTTTTGATGTGGGTGTTTTTGTTTCGTGTGTGTGTGGTTTTTGTGAGGAAGAACTGGAACAATTAAACCCGACCCCATTAGATCCAGCATAAATAAAACATAAGCGATGCTGGTGATGATAATTATTCGCCAGTGGAATGGTATGTGTATGTTTGTGTTTTGTGTCATGTGGAAAATGATGAGTTGAAAGACCAATGAGATGTGGGAGAAGATGAATGAGGATTCTAGAATTTGTGAGAGTGGCTCGGATATGGTCTCATTTTGTGCATTTTTTTTTACTATTTAAACAGTTCAACCTCTCACAAAACACTGTTTTACTGTGCGTTTTCCTGTTCACTTCCTCACACCGCACTGTAGCAACTTTTGTTTACTATTTTTTTTATGTGTGGCAGAATGGTTTTGCTACAGAATTTGGGGGGACCAAATCCTTGTAAATGTAGGTTTTTATAATATATTCTTTTATCCAACTAAAGGAAATGCAAGCGATAATTACACCGTTCGTTCTTGTGGTTTGCGTTGACCGGAACCTTTCGTCCTTTGACTGAAAAAAATGCGCCGTTAGTCCCTAAGTGCGAAACGTTATCTGTCATTCGTCCCTCCCACTAACGGCCCTCACTAACCTTCGTTAAGTCTTCCCATGTGCTACCCACGTGAGGGTATAATAGTCATTTTATCTTTCACTTCATCTTCTTCTTTTTCTCCTATATCTTCTTTATCCCTCGTATCTTATCTTATTTCTTTATTAAAATTATCTTTATTAAAATTCACATTAGCTAACGATTACTGATATCAAATTCATATGTTTCTTCAAATTTGGTTTTTCATAGATCCATCACATATTTCGGGTCCCATAAATTTGCTTCGACAAATATCACATATTTCGTATCCGACCATCAAATGTTTTCATTTCCTTTATAGAAATTAGGTAAATCAAATTGGTTATTCTTTCATTTCTTACTAATATTCATTAATCGAACAAAAACTCGATCTTTAGTACGGAGTATCTTTTTGAACACAAGTCAGGTAAATGGAATGGGTTAACATTCTTTTATATTGTGCATCTTGGGCTCAGTGATTCGAACTGGGTATTCTTTTAACCCAGAACCTATATACTAAAAACCTACCACGAGTAATTGTGGTAAATGTAATAATTTCCATTAATTTTTCTTTTTCTCCACAAGGAATGGTAAGCCATTCCTGCTGGTGCTATGTATCTTCTCCAACACAATCACAAGAAAACAAATACCTATAAGCACTTCATTTTCATTTTCATCTATCATCTTTCTCAAGAACACCATTCTTTCCGGCCACCACCATACCACCACCATGCCACCCTCACACACGTTGCCAGGCTGTGTTGAAGTAAAAGTTTGCTTCTACTTCGAACAAGCGAAATGAATCCCTCGGACTAGAGTAGGTCCTCCGGATTCGGTATGGTTCTTGCTTATTGCGTGTTACTTCGGATATCTGCAAAACAAATACGTCCGTTAGACTCGCCCCGGGAATGTATCCCAGGACCAACCTCCGGCGTGAGAGTAAGTATATATTTTAGTGAGAGAGTATGAATAAAACTAGAGAGTGGTAGAGAATTAGTTAACCTTAAGTGAAGATTTCCTCTCTATTTATAGACTTTCCACATGGGGTGCCAGGCTGTTTCGTACTTAGCCCATAATGTTCGCTAGTTTAAGCTCCATTATCGTATACTTGGGCGTACTTGTTTGTACTTTGGCTTAGGTACTCGTTAGCTTATCCGAAGGGCTTGTGATGTCCGGACGGTTAAGATCATTCGGATATTCGAAACCCATCGGATATTAGTCCGTGTAGTCTGGGCATATCCAAATACATTCTACTTGATACGGATCCGGAGGGTATTCCCTTGTACGGCATGTATCCGGAGGGTACATACGTCAACATGTCCCCCCCAGTATCATAGTATTGGTTATGCCAATGGTGTGATACTAAGTTTATTTTTTGCGATTTTCCGGAGGGTAGGTCATGGCTTTGTTCTTTTGCTAGTCACGCAAAATGCCAAAAGTAATTAAGGTGTCGTTTAAGGTGCGCCGTCGTTTTTTACCGCGTCGTTTGGATTGGAACACGTATGCGTCTTCTGGGAGACACGGTGTGGATGATTGACACGTTAGCCCTACGGGTGACGTGTCCCTTTCCCGCCCATTTTGACCGCCTATAAATAGTCCCATTTCTTTTATTTACAGCACCGTAATTTTATTTCACACACACACCTGACTCGTCTTATCTTCTCCGTATTCCGAACGATTATTCGCGCCGTCTTTGAGGTACGTCTCAGACCGTTTAGTTTTTTTTTGTTGTTTGGGTATTCTCCTCTCCTTTTCGTCCACTATGTCGGAATCTACGGCATCGTTTGAGTACGAAGATGCGTCTAATCCGGATGGTTCGCATGTGAAGAAGGATATGCATTTAAGAATGTCCGCGATGGACGATTCTGATGTGATTGCAGTGGTGAAAGCGTTCGGAATACCGGAGGATTTACATCCAAGGATATCTCCATCGGGTATGACGATGAACCTACTTCCGGAGGATGCCATTGGTTTGTATGCGGAGTACTTTTGTGAGGCTGGTCTCGTTGTCCCTTTTTCCACCTTTCTTTTAGAGATCATTAGATATTTCAAAGTTCACATTTCTCAGCTGGTACCGTTGGGTATGCACCGTGCTACCCTTTTTGAGGTGTATTGCCGTAGCATGCACATTCCTCCTACCACTCCTTTATTCCGTGTTTTCTATAAGCTTAGCAAGCAAGGTGATTGGTTTTCTTTCGAGAAACGCATTCACAGGAATAGGAAGGTTTGTTTTGGGGAATTTCCCTCTTGTCTGAAGGGTTGGAAGTATAATTTTTTCTTGATCGATAGGCGAGCTATTCCGTTCGCCATGCCATGGAGGCATCCGGACTCAGATGTATCGGATCCGTTTCCAAAGGAAAGCGAGTATGACGTTACTCATGCCGAGAGGCTTTCCGAGACGATCATTGAACCTTGCCAAATTCCGCAAGCGTTCTTGTATGCCCTGGGTTTGTCGGATCATTGGGAGTTTCCGGGTTATCGTCCGGCATTGAGGGATGAGCAGGGGAGGGGTATAGCCCTTGTTATAATGTGTGTTTTTATATTGCCCATCTCTTTTTGTTTTTAACGCTGAGTTTTGCTTGTCCGCAGGTATAACAATGTCAAGCTATCTAAAGAAGCCTCCGCTACGAAAGACTGTACAGATTATTCAAGGGACCCCGTTTCCGGAAGGGCATGCCCGTGGGGTGCATGTTACTCCTCCCTTGGACTCCAATACCCAAGTACCGGAGAAGACGGAGGAGTTGAAGCGTGTGGAGGTTGCTGATGATAAGGTGGTTGCTGCTAAGGATAAAAAGAAAGAGCAGGCCGGGAAGGCGAGTTCAAAGAAGCCTCCGTTGAAGAGAACCGGGGCGGGGAGTGTTTCTTCTCGTCTTAAAAAGAGAAGTAAGATTGCTGCTGGTGATACCGTGATTGACTTGGATACCGGAGAGACCGTGGAGAGGCCGGAGCCTATCCGTTCTGTGCCTCCGAATGTTTCCTCATCTGGTATGTTTGGATGATCTTGCATCTTTATTGCTCTCTTTTTCTTTCTTTTTTTTTTTATATATATGTTTGACGGAGGTTCTTTCATTGCCAGGGGGTTCGGAGGGTGCATCCCGGCGTCCGGGGAAGGAAGCTCTTGCAGATGAAGAGGATGTTGATATAGAGGGGGATGGTGAGGATGATGCCCCCTACGTGCCCGCGTGGAGCGTGACGAAAGGGGCACGTCTGAACACCGCCACTACATGCCGAGATATGTTGATAAATTTTGCAACTCCTAAGGAGGAGAAATATCTGGATGAGCAAGATGATGAAGAGGCTGTCCGCCGGTCGTGGTTACTGTTGGGTAAATGCATCACGGATCAAACGGATATGATTTTCCGCTTTGAGTCTCTTTCCAAGGAGTACAAAAAATTGTTTGATGCCCACAAGGACTGCGACAAGACCCTCGATGACAACTGGAAGACAATCCAGCAAGTGTCCGGAGAGTTTCATGAGTTAAAGAGGGTTCATGCAGAGTGTTCCGAGGTGAATCCGGAGGGTCTGAGGAAGCTTCGCGCTGAAAATGCGGGTCTGGAGGAGAGGGTTGGTAACCTTGAGCTGGAGAAGAATGAATGGAGGAAGGTTTCCGGCGAACAGGCCGAGAAGATTAGGTCGTTGGAGGGACAGTTGTCTGATGCCCAGGAGAGGCTAAGTAAGGAAGAGAAAGCTTACAGGGAGCTCTGTCAGGAGAAGGTAGATATTTGTGTGGCTGCTGGGAATGCCGAGGTGGAGAGGAACCGCATTGTTAATGAGTTCATCCCGGAAGCCATCCATCGTTTTCTCGGAAGTCATGAATTCCGAACGGCATTGGCTGAGCCCTTTAACTTGTTCTATCTTTCTGGGCTGATTGACGGGGCAGGTTTGTTCGAGGAGCCGGAGAAAGCGGCTAAGCTGTTAGGAGAGGTTGAAGGAATGGATATGGAGGCCGGGGCCAAATATGGTCCATTGTACGACAAGGCTTTGTCTCAGGATTATCCGTACATCCAGAAGATCCGTCAAACTATCTACCGGAAGTTTGACGAGCTAAATGCTTTGGTTCCTGACCCTGCCCCAGCTGATGAACCGGAGGTCGAATCTCATGTCGAGAATCCCTCCGGAAACCAGTCTTCGGATCAAAATGCCTCGGTCTTTACCTGAAACTTTTTCTCCTTTGGATTTTGTATGTTGGGATCCGGATACCTCCATTTTGACTATGGACTCAGGTATTCCGGATTCCTCGTGAAGCTTTATCAATTGATGTAGTAGGTTTTTGACGTTCCGTTATTTTGTAGAATGGGTCTATCGGAACAATCATGTAATAGCATAGGTTCGAATTTCCATCTTTTATTATTCCGTTATTCCGGATTATTTAATGTAATCGATTTTTGATCATATGAATCACTTTCTTTTGTTATTTGTATCGTCTTTAAGCTACATGTATTTTTCCGAAAAGTACGTAATTTACGGTACTTACGGCTTTATATTACATATTCGTGAGGTTTTGTTTCATCGGACCATATATATCTTACGGCTCGTGGCCATGGTTTATTCTTTTCTTTTTTGTACCGTTCGGCCCTTGGCCTTGGTAATACCCACTTGGGGTTTTCTTTGACGGGGTTATCTGTACTCTTCGGCTCTTGGCCTTGGTAATACCCGCTTGGGGTTTTCTTTGACGGGGTAACCTGTACCCTTCGGCTCTTGGCCTTGGTAATACCCCCTTGGGGTTTTCTTTGACGGGGTAACCTGTACCCTTCGGCTCTTGGCCGTAGTAATACCCACTTGGGGTTTTCTTTGACGGGGTAACCTGTACCCTTCGGCTCTTGGCCTTGGTAATACCCACTTGGGGTTTTCTTTGACGGGGTAACCTGTACCCTTCGGCTCTTGGCCGTAGTAATACCCACTTGGGGTTTTCTTTGACGGGGTAACCTGTACCCTTCGGCTCTTGGCCTTGGTAATACCCACTTGGGGTTTTCTTTGACGGGGTAACTTGTACCCTTCGGCTCTTGGCCGTAGTAATACCCACTTGGGGTTTTCTTTGACGGGGTAACCTGTACCCTTCGGCTCTTGGCCTTGGTAATACCCACTTGGGGTTTTCTTTGACGGGGTAACCTGTACCCTTCGGCTCTTGGCCGCAGTAATACCCACTTGGGGTTTTCTTTGACGGGGTAACCTGTACCCTTCGGCTCTTGGCCGCAGTAATACCCACTTGGGGTTTTCTTCACTAGACAACTCGTGTCTTGCGGAAAATAACTCTATGTATGGTCAAAACGCATCGGATTTTTCATTGATGTGAAAATGGCTCATGCCTTACAATAGATCCTGGAAAATCAAAGTACATAATAGGTTACATAAAACATTTCTTTAAGTTAATTGCATGCCAGGTGCGAGGTACTTCCACGTCTTCCATGGTCTGGAGCTTGTATGTGCCGTGCTGATAAGCCTCCGTTATCCGATAGGGGCCTTCCCAATTAGGTCCCAATTTCCCTTGATCTTCTACTCTGCTGGCTTCATTTTTTCGGTACACGAAATCTCCCACTTTGAAGGCTTCGGGTTTAACCCTTCGGTTGTAATACTGCTCCACCTTCTTCTTGTACTTCGCCTCCCTTATGGCTGCCATTTCCCTCCGTTCTTCTAATAAGTTTAGGTTTAGATTTATTTCATCGTCATTGTTTTCAACGTTTGCCATCATGGTCCGGAAGGTAGGCATACCGATCTCGGCCGGAATGACTGCCTCACTCCCATAAGTTAGACTGAAAGGGGTTTCTCCGTTGCTAGTTTTCAGAGTGGTTCGGAAAGCCCATAGTACGTTTGGTAACTCGTCTACCCATCCGGCTCTTTCTCTTCCCAGCCGGGACTTAAATCCCTTCATAAGGCTTTTGTTGGCTCTTTCAACCAATCCGTTGGCTTGAGGGTGAGCCACGGCCGTGTTGATTTGTGTGATGTTTAACCTTTCGCACCAACTTTTGAACGGATCTCCCACAAAGTTGCTTCCATTGTCCGTGACAATTATCTTGGGTAGTCCGAACCTGCAGACGATATTGTTCCATACGAATTTTTTGACCTCCTTTCCGGTTGTCTTGACCAACGGTTTTGCTTCCATCCACTTCGTGAAATAGTCTATTGCCACAATAACATACTTAACTTTTCCTGGAGCTTCGGGTAAAGGCCCCAAAATGTCAATTGCCCATTGGAAGAAGGGCCATGGTGCCATGACGGAGGTTAGTACCGTTTTTGGCAACTTGGGGACCGGAGCATGTATCTGACAGGCATCACATTTCCGGATAACTTCCCTAGCGTCCCGGTGCATGGTTGGCCAATAGTAGCCTTGCCGCATGAGTTTAGCTACCACCGTCCGGGGTCCGGAGTGCATGCCACATGCTCCTTCATGCACCTCTCGGATTATATAATTGGCTTGGAGAGGTCCGACGCATCGTAACATCGGTCCTAAGTAGGATTTTTTAAATAGCACATTGTCAATTAGTGTGTAGTGGCTTATTTTCATACGGAGGTTTCGAGCTTCATTTTGATCCTCCGGCCATATTCCTTCGTTTAAACATCGGAATATGGGGGACATCCAATTTTCCTCCTCTTCTTCCACTATTGCGTTAACTGTTTCTTCTTCGGTTGACGGCTTCTCCAACACTTCTACCAAGACCTCTTTCGTTAGGTGATCGAATGCTACGGATGCTAGTTTGCTGAGCACATCTGCTTTTTGGTTCTGAACCCTTGGGATGTTCTTTATTCTGAAGTGTTTGAAACAAGTGATGTACTCTTTGGCTTTCGCGAGGTATTTTGCCATGTTCTCCTTGTATGCAGTAAACTCTCCATTGATTTGGCTTGCTACTAAGTTAGAGTCCACTCGTACGTCCAACGCCTCTATATGCATCTCCTTTGCAATTCTTAATCCGGCCAGGAGCGCTTCGTATTCTGCTCCGTTATTGGTAGTTTCGAAATTTAACCGGAGTGCATATGTGTATTCTTCTTTTTCCGGACTAATTAACACTAATCCTGCTCCGGCACCCTTCCTGCTAGAGGCCCCATCAGTATATAGGATCCATTCTTCCGGTTGAGAAACATTGCATATCTCTTTGCTCCTCCTCTTCGGATCCGGGGAGACTGTTCCGATGGGTATTTCATTAATAAAGTCAGCAAGTACTTGCCCTTTGACAGCATTTCTGGGCATGTAGGCGATGTTATAGGCCCCTAATTCCACTGTGTACTTGGCTAATCGTCCGGACGATTCTGCTCGGTTCAGCACTTGTTTGATGGGATGATCCGTTATGACCTTGATGGGGTGGGCTTCGAAATAACGCCTCAATCTTCTTGATAAATGCAGGAGGGATAGAGCCAATTTTTCGACCGGAGCATATCTCTTTTCGGCTTCGTGTAAGGTTCGGCTTACATAATGAATTGGGATCTGCCGCCCTTCTCTTTCGACCATCAGCACTCCACTTATTGCTTCTGCTGCGGCCGACAGATAAAGATACAAATCTTCTTTAGATTTCGGAGTCGTTAGGCAGGGAAGCTCCAGAATCATTTTCTTCATCTCTTGGAAGGCTTTTTCAGCTGCTTCCGTCCATTGATATTTTTCTTTGTTGTCCTTGGTGATGTTTTTTAACGTTTCAAAGAAAGGGAGAGACCTTTCGGCCGATTTTGATAAGAAACGATTGAGCGCTGCGAGTTTGCCACTTAAGCTTTGCATTTCCTTTAGTGATTTTGGTGATTGCATATCGGCGATTGCCCTTGTTTTCTTGGGGTTAGCCCTTATCCCTTCGGACGTCACCATATATCCGAGAAATTTTCCTTCTTCCACTCCGAAAGAACATTTTTTAGGGTTTAGCTTCATGTTTATTCTCCGGAGATTGTCGAACGTTTCAGCAATATCGGCCAATACCTCTTTTTCTGTTTGACTCTTTATCACCATGTCGTCTACATACACTTCCAGGTTCCGACCTATTTGCTTCCGGAAGGCAGAGTCTACCAATTTCTGATAGGTTGCCCCGGCATTCTTCAAACCAAACGGCATTTTTACATAGCAGTATGTTCCCCGATCCGTGTAGAAGGCTGTTTTCTCTTCGTCTTCTTTTGCCATTTGTACTTGATGATACCCCTTGTAAGCGTCCAAAAAGCACTTGTATCGGAACCCTATGACTGACTCGATTTTCCAGTCTATTTCGGGCAACGGATAGTAGTCCTTACGGCACGATGAATTCAGGTTCTTGAAATCAATGCACATCCTCCAGGTACCGTCCGGCTTCTTTACCATTACCGGATTGGAGATCCAGGTCGGATACCGAACAGGTCTGATTATTCCGGCCTTTAGCCATTCTTCTACATCTTGATTTATGGCTTGGTTCTTTTCTTCTGAGAAGAACCTCTTTTTTTGCGCTACCGGTTTATCCTGGACGTTTACGTTAAGCTTATGTTCAGCTGCCCATCGGGGAACGCCGGTCATATCCGAGGGTTCCCATGCAAAAATGTCTCGGTTATCTTTGAGTAAAGTTATCAATTGCTTTCGTCCTTCTTTTGAGAAATTCCTTCCTATTGTCACCAGTTGTTCCGGATATGCCGGATGAACTAACACATCTTCGGTTCCGGCAGTTTCTTCAATGGGTGTTTCCGAGGAAGTTTCTGTTTGAGTCTCCCTTTCCTTTAAAAACTTCTCTTCGAGTTTTCGGCATTCCGAGATGATGACCGATCGGGTCAATAGAGTGGCGATGCCTCTCGGCATCGGGAATTTCATCATGGAGTGTATAGTTGATGGGATGGCTCTTAGTTTTTTGATTCCGGATCGACCAAGTATAACATTATATGGAGAGGGAGATCTGATTACCGCGAACTTCATGATGGTTCGGCGGTATAACCCTTCGCTTCCGAAGCATACTTCTAGTTCTATTTTCCCCAATGGATTTATGCTTTCTCCCGAGAATCCCACTAGCGGTGTGTTTGTCTTGGTTAGACGTGACCGGATGGAAGAGTCAAGATTTAGGAAGCAGTGCTCGTACATTACTTCTACCGATGCGCCTTGGTCGACATATACTCTCCGTACAGTATATCCCTCAATCTCTGCTTCCACTATAAGTGGTTCATCGGAAGCATCCCCTGGGAGGATCGGAGGAAAGCTTATGGGGGCTCTCATCCATTCTTCTTCCTGATCTATCGTCTTTCGCTTCGGATTTCTTTCTTGAAGCCGGACCATATTGATAATTCGACCTTGGTTGTTCTGATGGTTGTTTCGGGGTGGTGCTCGGTCTCTTTGTCGGACGTCTCTGATCAGGTGGTCAAGCTTGCCGGTATCTAGGGCTATCTTGAGTTGCTCTTTCAGATTGTGGCAGTCATTGGTGAGATGGCCTTTCTCTCCATGATAATCACAGTATTTATCCATGTTTTCTCTTGACGGTCTTCCTCTTAATGGCGGGGGTGCCGGTAGCCTGAGCTGGTGTTCCGTTGAAAGGATTTCTTTAGGGGCCTTTGTGAGCATGTTCAAGTCTAATGGTCTGGTATCTCTTCTATTTCCATCGTCACGCCGGTGATCTCTCCGGTAATCTGTCCGATAGGTGTTATTGTCGTTTCGTCTGGGCATGTATGGTGCGAAATTTTCATTTCGTCTTGGTTTGAAGTCTTGAACATCTTTCCTGTGGTTTCCCCTGAAGGAGGACCGTTGTGTGTTATGGTCATTTCGGCCGTACGGATTAGGTTGATAGTCTCTACGAAAGTTATCCAGCCTTTCTCCCTTCGGTACTTCCGTTAGCCGATACACTCTTTCGGAACGGACGAAGTCATCAACTCGCATCATCATTTCGGTTATGCTCTGGGGAACCTTCTCGGAAAATCTCTTCGCTAGCTCCGGACTTTTACAACCATCAATAAAAGAGGATATCTGCATCAGCTCTGGTACTCCTGAAATGCGGCTAGCCTCATCCGTCCATCGTTCCTTAAATTCCGGGAGGGCTTCGTTGGCTCTGCGGACGATCTTGGTAATTTCCATCGGATCTCTGATACATTTTCTACGAAGGGCGAACCTTTGAACAAACTGCTCACTCAATTCATCCCAATTGTCAATACTACCTTGCGGAAGACGATCAAACCATGCTCTAGCAGCGTCGTCCAGGGTCTGCTGGAACATCATGCACCAAATGGGCATGGGCCACGCACCTTGATTGGCTGCCCCTTCAAATCTGGTGATGTGATCATCAGGATCTGTAGATCCGTTGTACAACTTTAAGTGAGAAGGCATCAGATACTTTTAACCCTTTGGTCCGGAGAAATCGATGATCCTCCGGGTAAACGGACTCTTGGACGCTGCCTTGAAAGGCTTGGATAAGTCGTCCGTCCTTTCCTCTTCGGCTTTTTGGGCTTCGACATCATGAGATCCGGCAACCTCAAAGTCGAGTTGGATGGGGTCAATCGGTGTTTCTCCCGAGACATTGTATTGCTGGATGAGAGATTTTAGAGCAGCGAAGTGACTTTGGATTTGTTCAAGGTTAACAGGATTGGTATTGTTATCCGGACGACTTCCGGATCCTTCGGGTGTGGTTGGAGAAGGACCTGTCATTTCTGAGCTTCGGTAGAGTGAATGACGGGTCCCACGGATGGCGCCAATTTGTTGAAGTAAAAGTTTGCTTCTACTTCGAACAAGCGAAATGAATCCCTCGGACTAGAGTAGGTCCTCCGGATTCGGTATGGTTCTTGCTTATTGCGTGTTACTTCGGATATCTGCAAAACAAATACGTCCGTTAGACTCGCCCCGGGAATGTATCCCAGGACCAACCTCCGGCGTGAGAGTAAGTATATATTTTAGTGAGAGAGTATGAATAAAACTAGAGAGTGGTAGAGAATTAGTTAACCTTAAGTGAAGATTTCCTCTCTATTTATAGACTTTCCACATGGGGTGCCAGGCTGTTTCGTACTTAGCCCATAATGTTCGCTAGTTTAAGCTCCATTATCGTATACTTGGGCGTACTTGTTTGTACTTTGGCTTAGGTACTCGTTAGCTTATCCGAAGGGCTTGTGATGTCCGGACGGTTAAGATCATTCGGATATTCGAAACCCATCGGATATTAGTCCGTGTAGTCTGGGCATATCCAAGTACATTCTACTTGATACGGATCCGGAGGGTATTCCCTTGTACGGCATGTATCCGGAGGGTACATACGTCAACAGGCTGCCAGCCCCATTGTGTATCATCCGATCTGCATAATTAATCTGTTATAAATCTGTTAGGTGCCCTCTAAATAAAAACCGATAATCGAGATTGGAGGTGGTGATGACGTTGGCATACTCCGGTAGTGATGTTGTTGGAGTGGTGATGTTCTTTTTGATTATTGTATGATAAATTTCTGTCCTTTTCAAGTGGAGTTTTTAGTGGGTTATGTGTTTTTAATGAATTATGAAGTGGGTTTTGTGATTTTTATTTTCATAGTTAGTCGTTGAGAACTTTTTGTTTGTTTGTTTGTATATCGTTTGCAGATTTTTCCTTTTATGTGTTCTGATTTATTGTTCGATGATAGTGAATGTTTAAATGCTTTTGGAATAACTAGTCGGATACCCGCGCACAGCGGCAGCGAAAAATATAGCAATATGGGTAGTAAATGAATTGCTAACCCAACTCTTCCCGCAATTCACTATCCGCATAGTGAATTCGTTTCACAACACTCCGAATGTATTTGTGTTTGCTTGGGTTTCCCGTAGCTTTCCTGTGACATCATTATTCCCGTATATAGAATGATTCTCACAATCTCTTGCCCGTCAAACACTCACCCAAAAGTATATGATTTTGACGAATCAATATTGTATTGATTGAAATAAAGGTTAAAGTTGTAAAATTTTGAATAAAAAAACCCACTAAAAATCTAAAAACTAAAAAATCATAAATATATATAAAAAATGGATGTTGAATTAAAGAGCACAAAATTTTAAAAAATATGGTGAAATTAGATAATTAAAAAAATAAATAGATAAATAGATATTTCAATTTGAAAATAAAGGTGAATTTTAAGTTGGGAAGTGACACATGTCACCTTATTATTGGAGCTCTTTATCTTAATTTTTGGTTAGGAGTTAGGCTTGGAGTTAGTTGAGAAGTGACACATGTCACTTCATGATTGAAGCTCCTTATCTTAATTTTTGGTTAGGAGTTAGGCTTGGTTTATCCATTATATAGTAGTATAGATATTTTAAAGAAATGGATAATGACTTTGACCATATGGAAAAACAATAATGAAAAATAATTGAAAAGTTTATGGATCTTTGAGTGGGCTATGTAAGTGTATAAACTGAGAGGACAAAAAGACGAATATACCCTCACATGGGAAGACTTAACGAAGGTTAGTGAGGACCGTTAGTGGGAGGGACGAACGACAGATAACGTTTCGCACTTAGGGACTAACGGCGCATTTTTTTCAGTCAAAGGACGAAAGGCTCCGGTCAACGCAAAACATAAGGACGAATGGTGTAATTTATTCAAAAAATTATAAAACCTGAATTTTTCACAGATAGCAAAATTTTGATTTTATTTTTAGAATGTTTTTTAACGTTGACTATTTTTAGAAAGGTCTCATGTTTTTACTCGCTTGGGGGTATCATCCAATCATTCAGTAGCATGGCTTTGTAACGAATTTCTATCTATCGTACAAATATTGCATTTAATATTTATTGAAACTTGTACATGCGTTATGTAGTGTGTTCATAAAGGTATCTAACTATCTACAAGTTAGGAATATTGTCAAATTCACATCTTTCTTTTGTAAAAGTACAAATATAAATATGCGCCATGCTTATTAAACTGTCCAACAATTAATCGCATAACAAATGTGCATTAGATGTCGTTTTAGCTAGTAGATTAGTATGAGTTTGAAATCATTACCTAACCTTAACACTAAGGGTGTGTTTGTTTTTTAAGAAAAAGTATTACTAGCCCTTTGAGTCAGACCCAGTTAAACATATAACATCTTACGCAAGAAAACGGATGAAAACGCAATAAAACAGATGAATAAGTATGAAACGGACAAAAACACATGAAAGCGTAAAAACACGTCTAAAAACGGATGAAAACGTATGAAAAATGGACGAAAACGGATAAAAACGAATTAAAACGTCTGAAAATGGACGAAAACGTGTATAAATGTATGAAAACGGACGAAAACGAATTAAAACGTCTGAAAACGGACGAAAACGTGTATAAACGTATGAAAACGGACGAAAACGTAAGAAAGTGAAAAAAAACTTGAATTAAAATAAAAAACGTGAATTTAAAAAAAAAATACACGTGAATTAAAAAAACGTGATTTTTTTAAAAAAAAGAAAAAAGAAAAAAAGTGAATTAAAAAAATGTTTATTAAAAAAAAGCTTGAAAAAGACAAAAAAAAAACAACGTGAATAGAAAAGGAGGGACCAAGAAAAAAAGAAAAAAAAAACAAAACAAAACAAAGCTTGACTAGAAAACAAAAAAGACAAAAAAAGAAGACAAAAAATGCCACGTGAAGGGCTAAAAAAGACAAAAAAAAATAAAAATAAAAAATAAAGAAAAAAGAAGAGAAAAAAAAGAAATAGAAAAAGACAAGAAAAAAATATGGACTTAGGTTTCATATTAAATCTTAGGTTAATCCCTACCATTAGATCAAACTAGATGAATGATGGGGATTTGTCCCTCAGTATGTAACAAAAACTTAGTTCACAAATCAACTTTTCTCTTCTAGAGTTCCAAACTTTTGGAGATGCGTATATACAGATAAGGTTTTTACATCATCAAATTTAAAATTATTGAGTGCTTTAGTATTATAGATTGAAATCTACGATTGATATAACTGCTATTGCTTCATCTATGGTGATATAGGTGTCCAAGCAACTCTAAGGATTGCTATAAAGATAAGTCGATAAGATACGTGTTCTTAAAGTGAACAAAGGAATAATTTACCTTTTAATACGTCAAGAGTAATGTAAATGATTTGATATGATGCAAGAACGTCAAATCAAATCTTTTAATATATTTTAATTGGATTAATAAAATAGTTCAATTTTATCACAAAAAATAGAGTTAACTCGTTAGGCAATGAAAGTCAAAATTGAAATAATTTATCATCTAAATTTCATTCAGAAAATATGTATAAAAACATGAGTTGAGATCCATGAAGAACCCATACATGTCATAGAACCTATCAACCAATCATACCCACCCATTTATATTTTCCACATTTTTTTTCAAAACAACATATCTTGTAAACGGTAAATCTTCAAGCTACAAAAAAAATACTATCGCGACGAGAATTAAATCATCTTTCTATAGATAAGCATTATTATATACTTTCGACGATTTTTTTTTTTAATTTCCGCCCAGAAAGAATCATATATGATTCGTAAAAATCATATATGATTCGATTCGTTAGAATCATATATGATTTGTTAAAATCGAATCATATATGATTCTTATGAATCATATATGATTTTTCTGGGCGAAAAAAAAAGTTCATCGAAAAAAATCGTCGAAAGTATATAACAATGCATGTCTATAGAAAGATAATTTAATTCTCGTCGTGATGGTATTTTTTTTGTAGCTTGACGATTTACGGTTTGCGAAATATTTAAGTTTTAAAAAAAGGGTGTAAGTTTATTTTTTTATTTTGATAAAAAAAAATGAGTGGCTAAGATTGCTTGATGGGTTTTATGGTAAAAGTTGGATCTATAAAGAACTTTTGGCATAAAAACATATGTCACGATTTTGGTAAAAAATAAATAAATAAATAAATAAAATAAAATAAATAAAAAAGATGTAATTAACAAATATTTAGTTATTAAATTTTAAATAAATTATACAAACTTAAGTAAAGTTATTAGTTTCATATTTTTGATACTTTTATAAATTTAATATATAACTCCTATAATTTATACCTCTGGACTTATATTATTCATCTTTATAATATTAAGTAATAATATTCATAATTTTTATTTTATTTTATTTTTTTTATTTTTTTATAAACGTTCAATAAAAACTCATTCTATTCATCTTTATAAGTATAATCTGTCTGCATACACAAGTTTAATTAAATACATAAAAAAAATATAAACATGAATATAAATATCAAGTGAAGGCTGGTCTCATGGGTTATTGTAAGATAAAAATAAATACACAATCCTACACTATATAATAGGCTAACCATGACATGTCATCAACCTCTAACATTTGACACCTCATTGCCACATATTCAACCCAATGCCATGTCATTGCCTACATGGCACACACTTTTCATGCATGAATTTATAATTTTTAAAAAATTTGCAACTAATGGGAGTCGAACCCATGACCTCTTGAACAACCAACAAACACTCAACCACTAGAGCACTTGAGTGTTTGTGTTGAAAGCTTTGAAAACAAAATATAGATGCTTCAATTTAGAATATAATTTATATTCAGAAACTATCAAACATAAATCAATCCCCCAATTCACTCATTCTTTCCTAAACAAGCTTACCTAAAATTCAAAACAACTCCTACACAATCGCTCCAAAATCATTTCCTCTTCAATGGTCAAGCAGCATCTCATCCCTCCTCTACTTCAATCGACATTTCAAAATTCAAATTCCCCCAAATAACAAAACATCTAATTCAAATTAGAAGTAGGGTTCCATCATTTTAGCACTTGAAACCCTAAACGATTTTGATTTTTAATCGTGATCAACATTGTAGCGAGAGTATGATTCCTCAATAACAACGACAATCAACATCCTTTAATTCTTCATCATTTGTTAACCTTTCATATCTTCAAGTAAGAAATCTTTGTTCTTAAGCTTCTAAATTTGAAATTTAATTGTATAATTTAATTTTAATGTTGGGATTTATATTCTAAATTCCGATTATATTAAAGCATTTAATTGAATTTTATGTTCACTAAAGGATGTTATTTTCTATGAATATCAAATGTTTGATGAAATGCCTAAAAGAATTCATGTTTTTTTCGATGTTACCAAACAACAAGAATGAAGATGCTACCAAATCCGTTTAAGGTTAGTCTTGGTTTAATATATCTTTTAATCTGTTCAATACAGTAAGGATGATTAAGTTGACATTTTAGTTCGAATCGTATGCTTATGTGTTAGACACTAACTGTTTGATGAAATGGCTGAGTGAATGAAACTTTAAAAGCATTTTTTGGACAATGGTCACTCATTTCATCGTTGATTGATTTTTATTTTTTGAAAATATGAAATCACGTAGCATTTGAAGAAATGTCATGAAAGCGTTTGAAAAACTTCACCATCACTTGCTTTCGAGGTTATGCAAAAAAAATGTCATGAAAGAGTTAATTTGCAACTTCTTTGTTGCATCATGGATACGAGTAGTCAAGTATCATGGTCCTCTTGCAAGACCTAAACAAGTATAAAATTCACATGTACTTTTCTTCATTTTTTTTAATATATCAGTTTTTTGTATGGCGATTTACTGTATTAACGTACTCCAATTTGGCAGTTTTATCTCACCCAAAGGATGTTTCAAAATCTCTTTAAATTTAATCTTCTCATGTATGTGGCTTTGCTAATCTATTATCATCATTATTAATTTTCTAAAACAAAAAAGGTCTAGAAACTCACCAACTCCTACCGCTTGAATCAAGAATAGACAATTATATCTTCTATTAAAAGATTTTGTCTGATAATTTTTGTTGTTATCGTTTAACAGGACCAGTTGAAGTACGTGCCTCATTTTGCTTACACCAGCCTTCTTAACAATAAAAAAACCAACCGAACCATTGTTAACATGAAGGGGATCATTGTTAGTTCACTTCACCTATGATAATATCAAAAAAGATGAAATCATCATTTTTTTTAAAAACTTTTTCTTTCAGATTAATGTTTTTGATCCATGTTGGCAAGATATTCTTATATCCTATCTCAATAACTCCGCGGTGCAAAAGGCCTTTAATGTGAAACCTACATCATGGGAGGTATGCAAGTATCACTGACAAAACTTTTTTTAATATTGCCATTAGTTGATATAGTAATTGATGTCGAAGTTACTACTAAATGTTGACTTTCTACAGCTTTACAGAAAACAATGTGAAAAGAAATTGGCCCAAAATGGATTTGATCATGTGACGAGTATCAATCCGTCGATTGCGTTACCTTGGGCAAGCATGCCAACTGGTATGTCCATTAGGCAAGTTCATCATTTCATAACTTGATGTAACAATTATCTAAGCATTTCTATTGTTTTGCACGTGTATTTAACAATCTATTTTGCTCAGGGGACCAAGCCGAATGAAGCTTTTGATTGTTGTTTAATCGTTGTGCGGATGCTACCAATACTATCTATCTCCTTTTATGCAGTTGAATGTCATTATCAAAGATGTGCTGATGTAATTATCTGTCTGCAATTACCTCTTATAAAGTAGCACGTGGTGATCTCTTCTTCTGGTGATACTAATAAATTTCTTGATATATCAGTTCATTTGTCTATGCCATTTTGTAAGGTAACTATTGTTTTTTGTTTAAAGTATTAATTATTTGAATATTTGGTTCTATCCTTGCAAGTTTGTGATCTCTTCATACTAATAACAGTATGGTCTAGCCCATGAAGCAGTGAATGAATGTGAAAAGTTAAAGACTAAAGATTTTAAGGGGGTTAGTTCAATAGGTTCGTTAAAGTGTATTTTAATAAGCATTCTGTTATTATAAGAAGATTTAGATTATGCATCTTTACAACTTTTAGATTTGTGTAGTTGGTTACAACAATGTAAGCCTGAGTGTGTGTGCAGGACTAGCAATGTTGGTAGGTGAGCAATATGACCATAACACTTGAGTATCATGACCTAAATTTATGTATTCACTTAGTGAAAATGTTTTTGATGATGCGTAGTCAGTATTGAGTAACTATGGTTCTAGAAATATTGCTTACCTTTGTCATTGTGATCTTACTCTATAGGAAAAAAAAAATAGGTTCAAGAGTTTTATACCTGGAGTTTAGGATTCTTTGGTAACCTAATTATGTCTGAATTTGGTTTACATACGAGCATGTAATTCTTGCAACAAGATGTAGTTTTTATGTTGACTTTGTTTATGCTAATACGATGTGATTGGTTTTGTATTATAGGAATAATGCATTAGACATATAGAGAGTGAGCTTGATAAAATTCAGATGGCTTATTCGAAAACAAGTATTATGCTTTCTTTAAAATTATGAGTATGTAAATTGATTATATATAGACTACGTTTCACTATGAATAGCAACATTGCATGAAACTGCTTGAACTGAAAATATGTTGATGCTAATATTGTATTTTATGAAGCACCAAGGTTTGTTTGCGTTTCGTAGACCCCTTTTGATTAGGTGTTCAAGTTCATGTTTGATTACAGTGCACTAGCATCTGGAATTATAAATGAGGATGAGGTGAAGCTTTTATGGCATATCTGTTTCGTTTAGCTCCTTTTTTGTATGTTCAAAATCAAAATCACTTTTGATTAGGTGTTCAAAATCTAACTACACAATTACATAAACATGTTGCAGGTTGTCATTGATTAGCCAATTGGCACATTGAAGTATCCTGGAGTCGTTAAAAGATTATATGTTGCTTCTCCTACAGGTTTCTCACTTCACAACCACATGTTGGTTGCTAATACTTTTGCTTCGTATACTAAAATCATGATATATTATTTTTTTTATTCATTCACATGTGCAAATTTTCTTTAAACAAGCGTGGATTTGGCTTGCATTTTTGAATACTTTTATTTATTGTCATAACATATGTGAGATTGTTGAGGTCAAGTGTTCAGGGAAAATTAATCAATTTGATGAATTCTATTTTGATGCAGGAAACCTGCTTTAAGCAGATTCTTAAGAGAGATGTACAAAAAACTTAACAGTTGTTGTCCAGGTGCGATGATTTATAGATTATTGACTGAAATTATTGTTAGAGTTGGACAATCAAAGAACACATATTGCGGAAGCGTAGGATCAAGTATAACACATAAATATTAACTAAAACATAAATAGTAAACGTACCCGATGCACTTCAATAAACCTTGATTCTTGTACAATTAGATCAATGATAAACCCCTTACCGTTTTGTTTATCGATCTCTTGATAATTACTAAAGTAAGTAATTACCTCGTTCTTGTACACACAAACTACCAACGAATAAAGGTTTATTGCAAGTAAACAAAACACTTATGTTTTGGACTTGGAAAAATCGATCCAAACCCTTAGGGGAGGGGAGAACCGATCGGCCAAGACACAAAGAAAGAAAACAAGATTTTTAGGGTTAGAGTGTGTGCACAAAAGATGTTTAGGTTTAACCCCAAGGCCTTGTATTTATACTAGAGGATTACTTGGAGAGCAAACAAGCATGGATCGACCCTATGGGTTGTGGGTCGACCGGCCTAAGCAAACCCAAAGGGTTTCTAGATCCTTCTTGACTCCCAAGTTACACTCTAGTCCTTATCTTTCTTATTTAACGATAGTTAGTACATACGGTTAATAACTAACGACCGTTTAGTCCATTAAGTGTTATAAATATATATATTCCATACATTTAATATATATATATATATATATATATATATATATATATATATATATATATATATATATATTTACATTATTCTTGTTTGTAAAGTGTGCAATCCCGAGGTCTCGGGTTCGATCCTAGACATTTACCTATTAATGTTTATACGTAACATTTAACAGCTCCCACTCGTATATTCATTAATAGTAAAATGACACTGGTTAGCGTCTTGCAACACTCCAATGCCCCTAGTTCAATCCGAGCTAGGTTTCCTGAAAAAACCTTTAATGATTCATCATTATAATTATCCTTTCATTACTAATACCACATTAATAAAGATGTGAGTTCCTTTATTAAAATTCTGTTTCTCGTTTCTTTATGATTGAACAAAATTACCAAAACATCTGAACGTATTCCAGATAGACTTTGGGCATGGCCATGCAAACATTTTGTCAACCCTACGAGGGGCCCAGCAGTATTAAACTTCTAAACAAATCAGAAGGAATAAATTCTTTCTTGACTACAAGAATAACCCATGAACTTTGCAACACTTCTGAAAACAATCCTTATAACTCCCTGTTACGGTGAGCGGTAGATTGCTTCACAAAAATGCACTACATCCATGACACTTATCTGGTATCTCAAGTCTGAGGATAACTTTAAATATGATTCTCACATTAAATATTAAATCATATTATTGGGATAAGTCCAATATTCAATTCATCGAATATCATGTGAAATTGGTATGACTACGCATCAATATACTTTCAAGTATATCCTAAACCAATACTCAAATTTGTCTTAATTTAATGATATTCCCATATCATTAATCGACAATGGACATTTAGAATAATAAATTATTCATGGATCTTAAACATGCAAATATAGGATATATTATTAAGACAATGATAAATAAACATAAAACTTATTTTATTCCATTAAAATAATAATTGTACATTACATCCTTTATCCAAACACTAATCACAAATGGGCATGAAACTTTCAGCTAATCTAAGTCCTACACCTGCAGCATGCTTGTAAAGCTTAGTGCCAGGTAGAGGCTTTGTTAATTGATCTGCCAAGTTATCATCTGTGTGAACTTTGAGCATTTCGATTTCACCTATTTCGACTTGTTCTCGAACATAGTGATGCTTAATCGGGAAATGTCTGGTGCCTTTCATGATTCCAGGCTCATTGGCAAATGTAATTGCAGCTGAATTGTCACAATACATTTTAATAGGTCTTTGAATCGAAGGCATGACACCAAGCCCTGAAACAAACTTCCTAATCCAAACAGCTTCCATTGCAGCTTCTGAAGCAGCTATATACTCACTTTTTGTAGCAGACATCGCTAGTACACTCTGCTTTCTGCTCCTCCAATCCACTGCTCCTCCATTAATGACAAAGACATAACCCGTCTGAGACTTCGTATCATCCTTATCACCTTTCCAAGAAGCATCGCAGTAACCTGTAACATCAAGTTCTGCCGATGGATTTCCCCCATAAACCAAAAACATATCCTTAGTAGCCCTAAGGTACTTAAGAATATTCTTAACAGCAGTCCAGTGAGCTACACCTGGATTTTGCTGATATCGACTGGTTAAATTCTGAGCAAACGCTACATCAGGTCTTGTACTTTTCACCGCATACATAATAGATCCCACAGCCGAAGCATAAGGGACTCTTTTCATGCGTTGCACCTCTGCAGGTGTTGAAGCACAAACCTTGTTGCTCAAGCCATGTTGTTCTTGCATCGGCAAATATCCTTTCTTGGAATTTTGCATACTGAATCTCTTCAGTATTTTATCAATGTAAGCACTTTGGCTTAATCCAATTAATCGCTGAGATCTATCTCTATATATCTTGATTCCCAGAATAAATGCAGCTTCCCCTAAATCTTTCATAGAAAAACAACTTCCAAGATATTCCTTAACCTTTTGTAAACTTGGAATGTCGTTCCCCATGATCAATATGTCATCGACATATAATATAAGGAAAATCACATTACTCCCACTAACTTTGTGATATACACATGGCTCATCAAGATTTTTAGTGAATCCATACTTTTTAATCTCACCATCAAATCTTTTATTCCATTGTCGTGATGCTTGCTTCAATCCATAAATGGATCTTTTAAGCTTGCATACACGATTTGGGAATTCTGGATTTACATACCCCTCAGGCTGCGCCATATAGATGTCTTCATCTAGGCGACCATTTAAGAAGGCGGTTTTTACATCCATTTGCCAAATCTCATAGTCATAGTAAGCGGCTATGGCTATAAGAATCCTAATTGCCCTTATGTCAGCTACAGGAGAAAAGGTCTCCTCATAGTCAACACCAAAAGTTTGTGTATAGCCTTTAGCTACACAACGGGCCTTATAGGTGTGTACAACGCCATCCATGTCTGTCTTTTTCTTGTAGAGCCATTTACTCCCAACTAGTTTGGCACCCAGAGGTAGGTCTACTTCTTCCCAGACATCATTGTCTTCCATGGATTGCATTTCCCCATCCATAGCTTCTTTCCATTTAGCCTTTTCAGGACCATTCATGGCAGCTTTATAACTTGTAGGCTCATCAAGATCACCCAGTATATACTCATCACTCTCTACATTAAGACATAGACGAGTAGGAGCTTTTACTGGTCTTGTTGACCTACGAATGGGAATCACTTCAACTTCAGGTGGAGGACCTAAACTTTCAGGTTCTACCGGAAGTTGGTTAGTGTTTTCAGAAGGTTCTACATCTTCTTGACCGTCTTCCAGATCATATATTCTCCCACTGAATTCTTGAGATATGAGCTCTCTTTCAAGAAAGTCTCCATACCTTGCAACAAATACTTTGTTTTCAGGCGGGTAATAAAAGTAGTATCCCATAGTTTCCTTAGGGTATCCTACGAAGATGCACTTCACAGATCTTTGTTGGAGTTTGTCTGCTGAGTCACGTTTAACATACGCCTCACAACCCCAGACCTTAAGATAAGACAGGTTAGGAGCTTTTCCAGTCCATACCTCATATGGTGTCTTATCAACCTTCTTTGTTGGAACCATATTTAGAATGCGAACCGCATATTCTAAGGCATAATCCCAAAACGAGAAAGGAAGAGTTGTTAGATTAAACATAGATCGTATCATGTCTTGCAATGTACGATTCCTTCTTTCAGATACACCATTTTGCTGTGGAGTATATGGAGAAGTAAGGTGCTGGACAATTCCCTCCTTTGCTAGATAATCTATGAACTCCTGACTCAGGTATTCACCACCTCTATCGGATCGAAGAGCTTTAATCTTCTTTCCAAGTTGCAACTCTACTTCTGCTTTAAACACTTTGAATGTTTCAAACACCTCATGTTTATGTTTAAGTAAATAAACATAACCATAACGGCTGTAATTATCCATAAATGTTAAGAAGTAGCTAGCACCCCTCCTTGACACATGTCTAAGTGGTCCACACACATCTGTGTGAATAAGACCAAGTAGATCATTAGCCCTTTCAATCCTATTTTTAAAGGGTTTCTTAGTCATCTTCCCAGCAATGCAAGATTCGCATTTATCAAATGATTCATCATTGATCTTATCTAAAAGCCCATCATGTTGCAGCTTTTTCATGCGATCTTTGCCAATGTGAGCAAGTCGACAATGCCAAAGATAAGACGAATCCAGACCTTTCTTGATTCTCTTATTGTTGATGCTATACATTGAATTATTTGTAACAAAATCATTATCATTATCATTCATATCAATTTCAAATACACCATTCACAGCAATAGCATTAAAATAAAAAACATTATTTAAAGAAACCGAAATTCCATTGCTTGAAATAGTATGATGAAAACCTTGGTTCAACAAACATGAAAATGAAATTACACCTCTAACAATTGACGGTGCATAATGACAATTATTTAAAGATAGTACTAGGCCCGAAGGCAACACTAAATTAAAAACTCCTATAGCTTCAACTCCTGCATGCGCTCCGTTACCAACGTGCAAGAATTGTTGTCCATAGGCCAGCTTTCTCTCAACTCTAAACCCCTGCATGGTATTGCAGATATGAATGCCACATCCAGTATCATATACCCATGAATTCAATTTAGGAGTAAGAGTGAATAATTCAATCATAAAGAACGCACCTGATGAGCTGGGGTTACCAGCATCATTCCCCTGCTTCTTGAGTCGCAAGTCATGAATGTAGAGAGGGCAATTGCGCTTCCAATGACCCTTTTCATGACAATGGTGACAAGCCTGATCCTTCTTGTTTGGCGGATTCACCTTGTTCTGCTTAGGCTGATGTTGTTTCATCTTGGGTTGAGGTTGATAGGCCATGACCTGCTTGCCTTTATCACCTTTACCTTTGCCTTTGTTCACATGCGATTTCTTCTGGATTCTCCCCCCATGAATTGCCAACACTTGTGGGGTGGGAGTCTTGACCTTGGCTGGTAGACTTTTCTCATAATCAACAAGCAATGCGAGTAATTCTGAGACTGTCTTCCCCGAGCAATGCATGTTGAAGTTCTGCACAAAACCAGCAAAATCCTTGTTAAGGGATCTGTTGATCAAGTGCACTTGCACATTCTCGGGGTAACCAAAACCAATTCTGTGAAGTTGATCAAAGGAATCCTTCATCTCATCCACATAATCGGCTACTGGTTTACCATCACCATGCTTGCAGTTGTGTAGCTTGTCAAGTTCATCATACAATTCAACTGCAGGTGACTTCTCATAAGATTGCCTGAGGTTATCAAGCATATTTTTAGGAGACGAATACTCATACTTCTTTTGTAATTGAGCATTCATGCTAGTGAGCATTAAACAAGCAACCTCATTGTACTTAGCATTAGTCACCTTCCATTCTGCCTTTGCTTCAGGTGTTGCCGTAGCAGCAGGTTCAGCAGGGCATTCCTCGGTCACATAATCAATCTTACCAGACGCCCTCAAGACAATTCTGAGCGAACGGTACCAGTCATTGAAATTCTTTCCGGTCAATTTATCTCTCTCAAGATGACTCTTGAAAGCATTAATCACAGTTTGGTTATCGGGTTGAGCCATATCTACAGATAAAGTTCAAATATTAGTATTTTCGATAATCAATATTTTCAAGAAAATAAAATACCCAAGGCTATATTCATATAACCAACTAATTTTCTTGAAAATCTAGGATCTAACTTTACATAGTTTCACCACATCAGTTGATCTGCTAGTGGTAAAAGTACAAAAGATAGTAATCTGTCGAACAATAATTGGCAAACAAGATTTCCAATTCCTAGATCATTATGGGATTTACATCAAATTGATTCATCAATTTGCCTTTGTAAGCATGTTTTATCCCATCTCAGGCCTTAAGTTCTAGGTCTCACGCACAACTTAATTAAGTCGTCTACATTAGAAATTGTAAAATTACAATTATGGTCTCACGCGTTAAAAGAATTTTACCTTGTTATAGTAATTTAGCCTAGGTCTCACGTTTACTAAATTAAAATTCCAAGTGTTTCTTATAGGTAGATGGCACGTAACTTAAATTTTAAGGGTATTAATTTTTGATATGTCAATCAAAATTATGTACAAAGATGCATGCACTCATCTTTATAACATAAGTTTTCATAAAAACTTTTTATGTCCGATTCCTGAAATTAATACACAAAGTTTTACTTGAGGTTTATGCCAAAACCCTAAGATGACTTTCTACAACATATAATTTTAAAAGTAATTCGTTTAAGACATATTCAAGATTGTGATAACCAAGGCAGACTCTAAGGCTCTTTTCTAAGCCTTCAAATCACGGTTATGAATATCATCTTAAAAGACTTAATTTTAAAAGTATATTTGCACAAAACATCATTCAAGCAAAAGTTTATGGATTCAATCTCAAAATAGTAATAAAGTTTGAATTTTGCTAGTCTCGACTGGGAGCTGATTACCGTGCGAATCGGACCACGATTGTCATAAGACCTTTGCAAGATTCTTACTTTATCACTTTAAGGTTTCACAATTATTAGTCCGTATTAATTTTCTTTATGAAAACAACCCTTTTATTGCTTACAACAAGTCCAACTAAAACAATAAAACAAGTATCAAAGAAAATCAAACAACCAATAATTAATAAGTGAAACAATTAGCCACATGCAAACCGTATTAGAAAAGATCCTAATAAAATCAATTCTAGGTATAATAATGCATGTAATCAACTAAGGCCTTCCCCTCTTAATGGAGGTGAGTCACATACATTGACGAATCAATTGCGTAGGCCAAAGCTAAAAACACACCACATAGCATATAAATTGATTTTAATATATATTGGAGTCTTCCCCAATTTAAGATCTATCTAAACATGTGATAATAAAACAAGATCCATGACAAACATGCATGTAAGTCACGGATTAAAACCTAACAATTAGCAATTAGGTCACAAGATACGTTCAATTAACCGGTTAATGACCTAGGGTTTCTAGTGATTACACATAATCAAGAAAACCACAAAACCCTAATTAGGGTTTCATGGGAAAATCGACCCCCCCCCAAAATTAGGGTTAGGGTTTCGAAATTTTTATAAAAAAAAAATAGGAAAAACCCTAGATAAAAAAAAACATGTATCTAAAACAATTAAAGATCCGGTTTTTATTACGTTTTAGTAATCAATTACATGTTATACATGGCTCGTGATGCCACTGTTAGAGTTGGACAATCAAAGAACACATATTGCGGAAGCGTAGGATCAAGTATAACACATAAATATTAACTAAAACATAAATAGTAAACGTACCCGATGCACTTCAATAAACCTTGATTCTTGTACAATTAGATCAATGATAAACCCCTTACCGTTTTGTTTATCGATCTCTTGATAATTACTAAAGTAAGTAATTACCTCGTTCTTGTACACACAAACTACCAACGAATAAAGGTTTGTTGCAAGTAAACAAAACACTTATGTTTTGGACTTGGAAAAATCGATCCAAACCCTTAGGGGAGGGGAGAACCGATCGGCCAAGACACAAAGAAAGAAAACAAGATTTTTAGGGTTAGAGTGTGTGCACAAAAGATGTTTAGGTTTAACCCCAAGGCCTTGTATTTATACTAGAGGATTACTTGGAGAGCAAACAAGCATGGATCGACCCTATGGGTTGTGGGTCGACCGGCCTAAGCAAACCCAAAGGGTTTCTAGATCCTTCTTGACTCCCAAGTTACACTCTAGTCCTTATCTTTCTTATTTAACGATAGTTAGTCCATACGGTTAATAACTAACGACCGTTTAGTCCATTAAGTGTTATAAATATATATATTCCATACATTTAATATATATATATATATATATTTATTTACATTATTCTTGTTTGTAAAGTGTGCAATCCCGAGGTCTCGGGTTCGATCCTAGACATTTACCTATTAATGTTTATACGTAACATTTAACAATTATCGGGATATAAAATGTGGATATTGCTTATGCTCTAACATTTACATGCTTTTGACCTTAATTGATTAAACAAAGTGCATATATACCAACATTTACATGCTTTTCAATATTTTTTTCTTATTTCTGCCTTCGCTTTTAGAATTATATTGAAACTATTTTGTTTATATCAGTAGCATAGTTCGACAAGTTTATTAATGTTGTATGTCTATGTATAGGATATTGATACATTATCACTTTGAACACTTAGCCGTTACGCAATGTAAATATTTATCTAAGCCTGAAGTTACAAATTTTATATACTGATACAATTAAGCACTGTAGTGTGAGGGTGTTTGGCCAAGTATAGTCTAGGTGCTTAATGATGTATTGTATTTTAAAATAGCTATTAAGCACTTTTAAGGTGTTTGGCTAAGCTTATTTATGAAGACTCATGATTTTGTAACGGACAAATAAGCTAATAAGCACAATCCCTTGGATTGAGACTATCTTAAAATACACAAGCTTTTAGGCATGAACTTACCTAAACACCCCTTCAAGTAGCACAAAAATTAATCAACCCCGTCTAAATGAAAATGCTAATTTCAAATCATATTAAAGGTTACTTTAACCTTGCATCTTTGGTTTTTAGAAATTGGTATGTAATTTTCATTTTGACATAGTAGTTTAAATGCAATTTGTTTGTGCAACAACGAGCAAAGTATTGTAGGACCAAGAGCTTTTAAATGTTAGTTTCTCTTCCCTCATACAACGTTGCTTAGTTCGAGGTAAAGTTTTGTACCTGTTATTTTCTAAATGTTAGTTTTGACCCGGTAACTTTTGAATGGATCAATACGGGTAGTTTTTTATGTGGGTCAAATGCATAGAATGAAATAGTTTATTTAAAACACTATATGGCACACATGCTAATCGGTTAAAAATATGTTGAATGTGTACTTTTTGATATTTTTCGTAACCATATATGACACATTTTTGTTTTCTTAATCACATTCTTGACACAAAAAACCGCTTTTGGATTAACGTAACCGACCCCAATCTGGTCAACCCGTACCAAAAATATGTTACATGGCACTACCTTAATGTATTTAAGGCTCATGATTTTTTCAGGTGACAGGTCTTTTTCACAATTTTACTGATGCAGAATAATCTTAAGAGCTAGACTACACCTAACATATACATTTATATATGTATGTGTGAAAGTTTTATTCCAAATATTGAGCTGCAACTATTGTAAAGAACTTTAAACAATCAGTTGATTCAAATGATACATGTATCAACATTATATGCATAACAATGATTATTATAGCGCTATGATCTACTCACTTCATGTGCCAATTTTAACAAGCATTTTATACATGTCTTTGTGTCTTGCAGATTTGGACTTCATTATTATTAATTTCTTATTTCTTATTCGAGTTACATTCTACTACTTTATTGTTCTTTCGTGGCATCATTGCCTTTCAAATACTAAGACAATGGATGAGAATGCCATGGAGATTTCTATTTTGTTTTCGTATATGCAAGTTGAAATTTGTACAAGGACATTTTTTTTTAATTGTACGTTTATACCATTAATGAACATTGATGCATTTTGAAATTGTTATTTTTTTTATCGTAAATGTATAATATAGGTCATGTAAGCATGTCAGTAGCTTATGCTTATGCTTGCAGCAAAGCACAGATCGTTTAGTAATATACATTAAATGATGAATATTTTAGTCATATTTTTATGTCTCTATCATCTCACAAACTATCTATATATTCAACTCTCACTAACATCACATATAGGTGAGTATGATCATTTGTAGTCACAGTATTTTGTATTGCAAAATCTTGGTACTATCAAGTTTCAAGCTTCGTTTGGACATTGCAAAACTTGGTTAACATCATCTCATTTTACAAGGCCAGGCCTGATCGTTCAAATGCAAATCAATTTATTTATTTATTATTATTTTTTTTTATCATATACTAATAATATGTTGGTGTTATTCAAGGTTGTTGGTATTCTTCAAGATTGTTGACATACTCATTACAAAGAAGTTTTTTCGCTATGACAATTAATAAAAGTCAAGAACAAACATTGTCGCAAGTTGGGTTGCTTAGAAAGGCCGGTATTCTCACACGAACAACTTTATGTGGTTATTTTAAGAGTCAAGACGAAAAAAGCTTTGAAAGTTTTTTGTTGCCACAAAGATAGCAAATTTCACTAACTACACAACAAACGTTGTGTACAAAGATGTTTTACTTCGCATATGAATAACCATCATTATTTATTTTACGTGCATATAATTTTGTTAAACAATTTTATGAAACGTACCCGCCCATCGGGCGGGTTATGAAGCTAGTATTGTACATATAGCAACGACGCATGTAAATTCCTTTCGTAGTTTAAATAAGGATATTCGAAAAGTTTATTTTTCGAAGGTCATTGCGTGCTATTAAACATGTATTTATGACTAAAACATGATATCGATGGTTAAATTTAAACAATATCAATCTTAACACCATGTCAATTAAAGAAAGGCAAATCATTTATCCAACAAATGTATATACAAAATATTAATAGATACTTTATTTTTTTTATTATTAATTTTTTTTGTTAATGCCTGCGTGTGCACATACATAAGCATAAAAGATTTTAAATAATGTTAAGGATATATTGTATTTAACAACCACGTTTTAAATACAAATAAGTAAAATTTAAATACATTATGATTTATGTTAAAACTTAAGTTAAAACACATCACAAAACTTACATAAGGTTATCTAGTCATCTAACTAGATACAAATTACAATAAAGTTAAGTATTCTATCTTTTTTCTCAAACGATAAAGACTAACTACAACACAAAAATAAAATAATAATTAACCGTTTCTTTGATCTCTACTCTTTCTTTATCGCTTTTCGTGATTTCCATGTCACACTAACAAACACAACATTATCCAATTATAATTTAACACCTATAACCCATGTGAAATTCAACAAATAGCCATCATCCGTAACTATGATTGCGCTGAGCAGAATACCCGCAAGTCGAACCGAACTGATGAGACCATGTATTTTGGTCCGGTCTTCGATCTATCATTTTTTGTCATATTTGGTCTTTGGTTCAGTCAAATTCAGTTCGGTCTTACGCACAACTGGCCATTTTGCTTTGTTGGACTAGATCAAACCGACGAATCGAACCCAACTAGAACATTTCGATCCAGTGTTTTAGATAACCGGCTTTCATTAACAAATGGATGAATCACATCTAAATAATCATCTTTATATTACATCACTTTACTGTATTTTCGAGTATCACTTTAAAAGAAAAAAGAAAAAAAAAAAGTAAAAAAGAATATTGTATTTTTATGTATCATCTAAAAAATGACTAGAGAAAAAAGTAATTTGATTAATTTTAAAATAAAATATTTTATCCTAAAATTAAGCTAAAGCTAGTGTTTGATTGAGAAGTGAGCATACATAAGTTTCCATTTTTTAGACAAGTACACAATAGTTTCTTTCAAAACTAAAATCTACTACATATTGTTTTCCGCACCAATCACAACTCAAACTAGAAGCAAGCATCGATAACTTCAAAACACCACCGATCACCAGTTCACCACCACCGTCACCACTTGCAGCACCCAAATCAAACAAACTGTCTTTTTCCACTAACATCTTAAAATATTACTCCAAGATTCCATTTTTATTCCTCAGCATATTCCCATAATAAACAACCTTATATAGTTATATATATATATACACACATTACAACACTACATCAATCAAGATTTCAAAAATGTTACTCAAGAACAATCTTTACACCATATCCTCAAAAGGGTATTGTTATATTGCAATAATATTACTGGGTTTAAATTTTCTTGGAGTGAAAGCTAAAGGTGACGGAGATATAGTGACAACACTTGATGGACCATTTAAGCCTGTGACTGTGCCTTTAGATGAAAGCTTTCGTGGGCATGCTGTGGATTTGACTGAGGATGATCCACGTGTCAAGAGGAATGTTAAAGGGTTTGAACCTGAGCAGATTATGGTATCACTTTCGAGTGGTTATGAGTCTGTTTGGGTTAGTTGGGTTACAGGTATTATAAAGTTTTGAACTTTTTTAATATAAAGTGTTTGTAGATTGTGATTTGTTTAGTTAGAGGGTGTTTGGGACAATGGGATTGCTTGTTTTTAGCTTAAAAGCAAATGAGCCAATAAGCACTTAGGGAATCCAAACACTTTAGAAGTGCTTATTCTTAAAAAAAATGCAATTAAGCTAGTAAGTACTTAATGTGATTTGGGTTTGGTTATAATGTTGAAAGTTGTTGATGTATGTAGTTAGAGGGTGTTTGGGGCAATGGGATTGCTTATTTTTAGCTTAAAAGAAAATGGGCCAATAAGCACTTAGGGAACCCAAACACTTTAAAAGTGCTTATTCTTTAAAAAAACGCAATTAAGCTAGTAAGTACTTAATGTGATTTGGGTTTTGGTTATAACGATGAAAGTTGGTGGTGTATGTAGTTAGAGGGTGTTTGGGGCAATGGGATTGCTTGTTTTTAGCTCATAAGCAAATAAGCCAATAAGCAATCCAAATACTTTGAAAGTCCTCCTTAATAAGATATATTATAAGTCTGTTTGGGTTAGTTGGATTGCAGGTATAATAAAGTTTTTGGCTTTTTCTTTTATAAATTTTATGTAAGTTGGTATGAATATGATTTGGGTTTTGATTATAATGATGAAGGTTTGTTACTTTAGGAGTAATTGTTTTAGCTGATAAATTTCAAAATAAGCTGGAAAATTCTGGCTTATATGCATGAGCTGAAATTAGATAAGCTCATAAGCAAAAAAATAAGCTTAAACAAACACCCCTTAGCTTATTTCTTTAAAAGCTTGTTTTTCGGCTAATTTTCTAGTTTTGAGTTATAATAAGTGGGCCTTCTGAAAAATAAGCTAATCAAATAAGGTCATAAGCCTGAACTAAGCGAAAACACATGCTTGTAAGTGATTAAATTCATGAATTTTGTTAATCTTTATTATTATGTTAATGAATTGTGATTTGGGTTCTTGATTATAATGATGAAAGTTTGGTAATTTGTTTAGTTAGAGGGTGTTTGGGACAATGGATTACTTATTTTTAGCGAATAAGCAAATAGGCTGATATGGCGATAAGCAATCCAAATACTTTAAGAATGCATAATTCTTTTAAGAAACCACAACTAAGGTGATAAGTACTTAAGATACATATGATTCTGTTTGGGTTAGTTGGATTTCAGGTACAAAATTGTGACTTTTTTTTTTTAATAAAAAATTTGCGAATTGTAATTTGGGTTTTTGTTATAATCATGAATGTTTGTTCGTTTATTAGTTAGAGTATGTTTGAGATTGCTTTTTTTAGCTTAAAAGCAAATAAGCCAATAAGCACTTGGCAATTCAAACACTTTAGAAGTGCTTATTTCGTTTTAGGAAAAATACAATCTTGCTGATAAGTACTTAAGATCTACATGCTTGGAAGTGATAAAAAATGTAGGCTTATTTCTTAGAAGCCTTTTTTCTTTTCTTTTTTTCTTTTGTGTGTGTGTGTGTGTGTGGCTTATTTTATAGTTTTAAGTCATAGTATGCTTGTAAGTCAGACAAAAGCTGAAAAATTAGGCTTCATGAAGAATATGCCAAACAAAATAAGCTTAAAAGCCTGATAATAAACAAACACTCCCTTTACTTGGTTATATGCTTGTAAATGATTAAAATTATGAATTTATTAATCTTTATTACTATGTTAATTGTGGGTGTTTGGCATTATGTTTCTGTATCATATTGTTGTAAGAAATGATCAAATAACATGTGAAAATGCAGGTAAATTTCAAATTGGGGACAACATAAAACCATTAGATCCCAAGAGTGTAGCTAGCGTTGTAGAATATTCCAAAGTTAAATCTTTGAAGACTCAAACACAACAAGCGAAAGGTTACTCTTTAATTTACAGTCAGCTATATCCATATAAAGGCCTTAAAAACTACACTTCTGGTATTATCCACCATGTTCAGCTTAAAGGTTAGATTCAGAAAAATAACTTAAAGTTTTAATGTTTTCTATATAAAGTCCTTCACGATATCCTGAATTTTGAAGTATGAATCTTGCAGGATTGTCACCGGATACTATTTATTATTACAGATGTGGCGATCCTTCGATTAAAGCGAGGAGTGATGTTTTTACATTCAAGACTATGCCTATATCTGGTCCTAAAAGCTACCCGAAAATAGCATTTGCAGGTGATCTTGGTCTTACTCATAATACTACATCAATGGTGAGTCACTTGATCAAGAACCAACCTGATCTTGTGCTACTTTCGGAGATGCAACTTATGCTAACTTGTATCTAACAAATGGAACTGGTTCGGATTGTTATTCTTGTTCGTTTGAAAATACTCCTATTCATGAGACCTATCAACCGCGTTGGGATTATTAGGGGAGGTAGAAAGTTTGAATCTTATATCAGATCTTTCTGTAAGGGGGTGTTTGGGTATGCGTTTTTTTGGGTAAAAGGTTTTTACATCCGGTAAATATGTTTGGGTATGTGTTTTGAAGCTTATTATCTGTTTATTGTGACTGTAACTTCCATTTGCAAATACTCCGTAACTAATTATCTAGAGTCACCTATTTACCTATAGCTTGATTTTTTTGAATGATTTTCACTTTCATTTCACAAACATTTCTACTTGTTTTCTATTTTCGTTACTTTCAAAACACACAAACACCTCCTAAGTCATATGTTTTTGGCTTGAACATATTGATTAACAGAATTGAGCTAAAATTTTCAGGTATATGCAGAGATTAACATCTAAAATACCGATAATGGCAATATAAAGGTAACCACGAAATCGAAGAACAAGTTGAAAGCACAACATTTGCAGCTTATAGTGCCCGATTCGCGTTTCCATCTGAAGAAAGTGGTTCAAAATCCACCATGTACTATTCTTTTAATGCTGGAGGCATACACTTTCTAATGCTTGGTGGCTACACTGCTTATGATAAATCATGTAATAATCAATCTGGTCGACACTTATAAACTTTTGGTTTTTACTTATAGTTAAGGGGTGGTGACACGTTTGTGTGATTGTTTCATACAGCGAATGGTTGCAGAGGGACTTAGAGAAAGTTGACTGGGAGGTGACACCATGGCTTGTTGGAGTTTGGCATCCGCCATGGTATAACACCTATGTGTCCCATTACAAAGAAGTCGAATGCATGCGAGTCGCTATGGAAGAACTATTGTACAATGCTGGTGTCGACATAATTTTCAATGGTCATGTAAGCGTTTCTAATCGTTATTTTAGAGGTGGTAGTTTCGACCCATTGGTTAAACTGTGTTGCTTTCAGTCTCAAATGGGTCAAATAAGAAAATTACCAAACCGTCAACGGGTCAATTGGAACCAATTAGTCAAACAAATTTTTAAAAAATGGGTGAAACTTTTTTCTTCCTTGAACCCATTTTGACCTTTTACCAAACTCGCCCATCTTTGCACATATACCTTCTATGATAAAGAAAAACAGAACAAATTTTAAAGGGACCATGTACTCTTGGAAATGTTGCAGGTTCATGCTTACGAGAGATCAAATGGAGTATATATAACTACACATTAAATCCATGCGGTCCAGTGCACATAACAATAGCCGACGGTGGAAACCGAGAAAAAATGGCAGTTGAACATGCCGACGAACCCGGAAACTGCCTAGAACCATCAACCACACCAGACTCATTCATGGGTGGTTTCTGCGCACATAATTTCACATCAGGCCCCGCAAAAGGGAACTTCTGCTGGGACCGGCAGCTTGAATACAGTGCATATAGAGAAAGTAGCTTTCACTACAAAAATGGGATCGATTTGGGTCGACAATCTCGACCCAAAGAATGAAGTGGGGTCGTACCAAACGTTTTGGGTCGACAATCTCGACCCTTTTTGGTTGTACCATTTTCCTCGTCCCAAAAACGTTTGGGTCGACATTTTTAAAACGAATGGCACGACATAGAAAGGGGACCCACTAACCAGTCAAACATGAATATTACGTTTGGAACGACATTGTCGTTCCAAATCTTTTTTTATTTTTTGCAAATCATTTATTTAAATACTAAAAATATTTTGGAAAATGCCCAATGGAACGACAATGTCGTTCCAAACCTTGATTTATTTTCCGTTTTTTATTTATTTAAATACTAAAAATATTTTGGAAAATGCCCAATGGAACGACATTGTCGTTCCAAAGTTTTTAAATATTTAAACATTTTACCAACTGGAACGATTATTTGCTTGTAATTTTGGGACGACATTGTCGTCCCATTTTGTGAAGTATGCAAAAAAAAAAATGCAGCAGCAGCCTGCATTTCCAGGTTTTTTCCGGAATATTTTCCGGAAAAAACCTACCATTACACAAGCTGTAAATCAACCAATATCCGCAATACCAATTCGGCAATATGATACAATACCAAATTACTCATCTATGACTTAAATTCGACAAATACGATACAAATTAAACTAACAAATACGAACTTAATACAAAAACAAACCAAGATTCGGCAATATATAGATTCTAGTATTACATAACTAATAACAAATACGCTACAAATTAAACTACGCCTACGCCTACGCCTACGCCTACGCCTACTCCTCCTCCTCCGATTCCTCCTCCTCCTCCTCCCCCTCCTCCTCCCCCTCCTCCTCCTCACTACCACTAGCATTAAAATTCTCGGGAATGTGGCTCATATGAGGATTAGTTTGTCGTATATATTGGTTAAGGTCGGGTGTCGGGTCGGAATAATTAAGATTATGATCCGGGTTAGAACTAGTACCCGGGCATGTAGTAGAATTGTGAAAGACGGGACGATAACAATTTTCGAAGGAATTAGGGCTGGGAAATGGGGGAAATGGGGGATTTGGTGGTAATCCTGAAAAGTCAACAGGAAACGGATTACCTTAGCTGTTGTTGTTGTTGTTGTAGTGGCTGACAAACTGGCCAAACATAGATTCGAAGTTGGCTTGTCGAGACTGCATCTGTTGCTGCTGAAGTAGGAGTATTTCATTTTGCCTCCTCAACAATTCATTCTCTTGTTGCTTTTGTCTTAACACCGCCGAAATAGCCTCCTCAGTAGCATTGTTTTGTTGAAGCGGATAATGTGCGTACCTCGATGAAGCTTTGCCGCCGCCCGGCATTAGCCTGCCAACGCCCTTCAAATTTTGCCGGTTGTTACTGTGGGCTGTCTTATCAAGTACTTGCTTCTCAGTCATCAACGGGGCCGTACCGGCTTTAACTTGTTGCCACAACTCTTTCATCGCCAACTGTGTAAGTCAAAATATATATATATATATATATATATATATATATATATATATATATATATATATATATATATAGGGGAAGGTTAATGTGAGAACTTTCTTAAAGTTGTAAAAATGAGAACTATTTTAAAATGCCATTAAAACATTGATACATAACCATTTTAGCAAAGATGCACCAAAATATTATATACGAGGCAGGCAGAACCCGTGCTACGCACGGGCTAAGAATCTAATTGTTAATCGTGTATTCTTTCTGTATATTTGCGAGTGTATACTTAATTATTGTTTAGTATGTTGTATGAAATGTTTTAACTTTCTTGTATAAAAATTTAAAAAAGAGTTTGATGTTGTTTTGGTATTATGGTGTTGTATTCTATATATGGGCTTTTGGTTATTAAGTTGTGATGGCTTTGTTTCTTTTAGCATATTACTTATTTGCATGATAAAAAAAATGGTTTTGTTTCGTTTGGTCTATTACTTAGCCCTACAACACTTGTCTATTAGATGGTTTTTGCATGGTAATATGAAGCACACGGGGTCTATCTAATTGGTCATAGTTTAATATGCGTTAAATATTTTCTTTATTAAGTTTGTCAATTAAAGTTTGCATAATAATGTATATATAATAATGCCACATAAACTGTATAAAAATCGTTACAAACCTTTTTGGCTTCATCTCATTTTACTGTACAACTAATTTATTGAAAATTAAAATTGAAGTCTAACTAATATTAATAAATTTTATCAGTAAACTCAATTCTAAATAGCTAACCAAATAAATATTAATTAACACACTATTAATAATTCCTAAAACCTTTGAACTCCACTATTATGTCTTAAAGTTTATTTTTTTAATTTATTATTATAATTTACAAATGGGTTCGAGCAAAAATTATGTACTTTATCATTTAACCATTTAAATGTTACTTACAAATATTTACATACTAAATGTGATTTTGGCCGGTTTATATATGCATGAATTAGGTTAAATCATTAATTATTCTTGCAGCCTTTTCAATTTCATCTCAGTTCATAACCGTCTTTTAATTCTTTACTAAGTACGTGATTAATTTCTGCAACCCTTACACTTCCATCTCGATGTTTTATATACTTCACATTAAATTATGGGACTCCATCTTGAGTATCTTGATTACTCCACATTAAAATAAGGGACTCAATTGAAAATTAACATTGAAGTCTAACTAATATTAATAAATTTTATTAATAAACTCAATTCTAAATAGCTAACCATATGAATATTAATTAACATAATATTAATAATTCCTAAAACCTTTGAACTCCACTATTATGTCTTAAACTTTATTTTTTTATTTATTATTATAATTTACAAATGGGTTCGAGAAAAAATTATGTGCTTTATTATTTAACCATTTAAATGTTGCTTACAACATGTACATTCTAAATGTGATTTTGGCCGGTTTATATATGCATAAATTAGGTTAAATCATTAATTATTCTTGCAACCTTTTCAACTTCATCTCAATCCATAACCGTATTTTAATTCTATACTAAGTACGTGATCAATTCCGGCAACCCTTGCACTTCCATCTCGATGTTGTATATACTTCACATTAAATTATGGGACTCTATCTTGAGTATCTTGATTACTCCGCATTATATTAAGGGACTCAATCTTATAGTATTATAAAGCTTGTGTAATCATGTATATATAATAATGCCACATAAACTATATAAAAATCATTACAAACCTTTTTGGTTTCATCTCATTTTATTGTAAACTAATTTCATTGAAAATTAACGTTGAATTCAAACTAATATTAATAAATTTTATCAATAAACTCAATTCTAAATAATTAACCAAATGAATATTAATTAACACACTATTAATAATTTCTAAAACCTTTGGACTTCACTCTTATGTTTTAAACATTATTATTTTTATTTATTATTATAATTACAAATGGGTTCGAGCAAAAAGTATGTACTTTATCATTTAACCATTTAAATGTTGCTTTACATACATGCTTGTCCATAACCGTCTTTTAATTCTATACTAAATACGTGATCAATTTCGGCAACCCTTGCACTTTTATCTCGATGTTGTATATATGCTCGTGCACATTTTCTTGAGTCAATTCCCACATGTGAGCTACATCATAAACTAATCACGCTAAAAATTACATTGAACCATTTAAATGTTGCTTTACATACATGCTCGTGCACATTTTCTTGAATCAATTCGCACATGTGAGCTACATCAATAGAAATCGCACATAAATTACTTGTATATGAAAATACATTAACATAATACATATATCTATATATATGCTTACCTATAAGAATCACCTAAATATGTAAGAAACAAATAAAATAGTTGGTATCCCAATCTTTGGTTCCATTTATCTGAGCATGCATGATCTTGTGTGATTTTCATGGTACCTGTGTATGATAACAAAATTAAGAAAAAAAGAAGACCAAGTTAATTACAAAGATCTAAAAGATGTGTGAATCATCTCCAAAATGTTTCAAAATAGAATTTACATACCGCTACCAACAATCAAAGATCTAAAAGGTGTGTGAGTCATCTTCAAATGTACATACTAAATGTGATTTTGGCCGGTTTATATAGGCATGAATTAGGTTAAATCATTAATTATTCTTGCAACCTTTCGCAACCCTTGCACTTTATCTAACCGACTTTTAATTCTATATTAAATGCTATGTGATCAATTCGGGCAACCCATGCACTTCATCTCCTTTCATGATTGTATAGTTATTATGAGGCTGCATTGAATTCCGAGCATTAGCAATTTGTACTATATGTTATTATGAGGCTGCATCGAATTCCGAGCATTAGCAATTTGTACTATATGCAATCTTGACGCCTCCACATTAAATTTTAGGACTCAATCTTATATGTTTATAGATTAATACAAGTTAACATTAAATCGACTAATAACCAACTCATACATGTGAAACGGATTACTGATACACAATTAAATTTTTTATACATATACATTAAAATCTCAAAAAACTAATTTCTTATAAATAAATTGATACACCTAATACACAACAACCACTAAAAACTTGATACACAATACTAAACCTTGATACACATTATACGTTGAATCAAAGTGTATCACTTAGCTTACGTCAATTTTCATAAGAAAACCCATCAAATCTTTAGCAATTTTAGTTATAATTAATTATATTTTTATTTTCTTTTATGTTGAGTGTCATGTGTGAGATTTTGGTTGGTTCTCATTTTTACAACTTTAAGAAAGTTCTCATTTGATCTCAATTCTATATATATATACATATGTTAACCAAAAAAAAAAAAAAAAAAGAAAAAAAAAAGAGGTAAGTTAAAAAAAACAAGTAACTTGATATTAATTACGCATGTCAGGAGATAAATTACTTACATAAGCCTTCTCGTTTTCTTCACTTGTAAAGACGCCATCTTTTCTTGTATGGCCTATCCTATACGTCTCCACGAGTTCTTCATTCTGCCCGTTCTTCGCAACCCGCTATACATACAACATAAAATAAATTAATAACGAGTTATATATAAACATTATATAGACATTTGAAAATCAAAAAATTATAATGAGTATTACGCGCTCCGTTCGTCCTTGTACGAACGACTTCCTCCCTTGGTGGGTTTTAGCATTGTTCTTTGCCCGGTTTTCTGCATTTTTTGCAGATCTCGCCATTCGTCTCAGATCAGAAAACCAGTTGACCAACGACTCCCACTCCCCTTGGCTTCTGCTACCCCACACTGTCGACGGCGGCGAATTTTGCTTTGCCGTCTCGGGTGTCGGTTGTGTGTCAAAGTATGCGGTTTTTATCCTGTTTCTATGCTTGCGCCATAGTAACCGCAGCTGAAGCCCAATCCCAGTACGTATCCGTTCCCCAACCGTGTAGAAACAATGCCCAACCTTTATATTGTCCTGCCTGTTTAACCAAGGCGTGAGCTCGAAATAAGTCTGCAAATAAATATACACATTTAAATAAACAAACAATTTAAATATAGCACGCATATCTAAACGGTCGATAATGATAAGAATACAAATATAATAAACAATTAATACCTGGAGTGTGGGAAATATGTGAGCCATAAAAGGCTCCGGAATCTCCTCCCAGTGCTCGCAGTCAAAGGGAAGTGGACTAACTAGTTCCCCCAAAAGACTACTGAACTGCGGTGCCCACGTGCCCACAGCTGTAAAGGTACCTAGATCATCAACGTCAAAGCCGATGGGCAAAGGCCGATTACCGTTCGATTTGAACGCACTCCTTATGACCCGATTTGAGGTCACACTCGGAACCGAAGCTACAAATATAAGTTATTGAGTCGTGAGAATACAAGTAAAAAAATTTAGTTTTATCAATAAAAAACTTCAAATAAAAATCACAATTTCTTACCGAAACAGTAGCCCGGCGTAGTAAAATAGGGTCGGTGTGGTGGTGGTGGATCACCACCGGCATCCCCGCCGTGTGCTTGGGGACCTACACACGCCATTTGTAAAATTATAAGTACAAGAACACACAATTTCGTGGACCAATTAATACTAATAAACACATTCATATAAATATACACGTTTAAACATAACATGCAATTTCATTCAAATAAAAAACTTCAAATACACATTTAATACCGGCTGTCCATAACTTTTGAGGACGACATTGTCGTACCAAAACACTTTAATACAATAAAAAAAAAAACACAAGCTAGAGGTGGTCCATAACTTTGTCCCGGCTGTCCATAACTTTTGAGGACGACATTGTCGTACCAAAACACTTTAACACAATAAAAAAAACATACCTTTAAATTAACAACAAAAAAAAAAAAAAAAAAAAAAAAAAAAAAAAAAAAAAAACCATACCTTTGACGGCGGTACTGCTGTTGCCGTGGTGGTTCACGGTGGTGGTGCTGCTGCTGCCATCTAACGCCAACACAAACACAACACAAAATAGAAACAAAGATTATCAAACCTAGGAATATCAATAACAAAACAAATTAACAAAAAATTCATACCTTTACACAAACCAAATTAACAAAAATTAAACAAATTGTGCACAGTGGTGCGTGTGTAATTGGTGTTTTGAGGTGATAGTGGTGTCGAATGTGGTATTAATTTGGTTATGGTGGTGTGGATTGAAGAAGAAGATGATAATGGGGCGTGTTTTTTTTTTTTTTTTTTTTTTTTTTTTTTTTTTTTGATAAAAGATGCAAGATGAACAATCGTTGGACTGATGGCCAGGTTATTCAATAATTGAGCCCATTGGGTCGACATTGTCGTCCCAAGCCGTGGGGTATTTTTTTTTTTGTTTTTATTACCTTTGGAACGACTTTGTCATACCAAAGGGTGTGATTTTTTTTCTTTTTTTTTTTCAGCTTCATTGTTTTTAACATTAGGAACGACAATGTCGTTCCAAATAGTGTGGCGGGATCAGTTAATATTCATGGCGGGTTCATTCAATTTTCGCGAAAAATTTTGGTGAAAACCAAAGGGACGACATTGTCGTTCCTTATGGTTTTTTTTTTTTCATTAATCTTTTATATACTAAAAATGATTTTAATTATTTAATTAATACTAAATAAATTAAAAATGATTTAAATTATTTAATTAATACTAAATAAATAAATAATGATTTAAATTAATTAAAAAAATATTTAAATAAATTAAAATTATTTAAATAGATGTTGTAATCTTGTTTTGAATTATTTAATTAATACTAAATAAATACCAAAAACGAGACAATCTTTTATTTAATAAAAAATATTTAATTTAATTTAAAATGAGAGAACTGTGTTCTGCTATACCTACTAAATTTTTATGAACAAAATGGGACGACATTGTTGTTGTTTAATAAAATGTTGTTGTTGTTGTTGTGAAAACTGATGTCGGGATTCGTTGCAATTTCATCCGTTTAACGTGTTATGCATATCCGTAACAACTCGACTCATCCGTTAAACATGTTATGCATATCCGTAACAACTCGACTCATCCGTTTAGCATGTTATGCATATCCATAACAACTAGACTTAAACATGTTATGCATATCCATAACAACTCGACTTAAACATGTTATGCATATTAATAACAACTCGATTCATTCGTTAAGCATGTTATGCATATCCATAACAACTCGACTCATCCGTTAAACATGTTATGCATATCCGTAACAACTCGACTCATCCGTTTAGCATGTTATGCATATCCATAACAACTAGACTTAAACATGTTATGCATATCCATAACAACTCGACTTAAACATGTTATGCATATTAATAACAACTCGATTCATTCGTTAAGCATGTTATGCATATCCATAACAACTCGACTCATCCGTTAAACATGTTATGCATATCCGTAACAACTCGACTGATCCGTTTAACATGTTATGCATATCCATAACAACTCGACTTAAACATTTTATGCATATCCATAACAACTCGACTCATCCGTATAACAGCTTATCTTGTTCTAGTTTGAAAGATGCAACTCCTAACTATGGGCCAAGTGTTAACCACAATGTCTCACCATGCGTAAAGCAGTTTATTAACTCGCCTGTTTCGTTTAACGAATGAGCCGAGATGATATGGTTGTACACAAGATGTTAAACGAATGAGCCGAGCAATTATGGAACTCGTGCTCAACAACAAAGTTCCAGCTTATCTTGTTCTAGTTTGAAAGATGCAACTCCTAACTATGGGCCAAGTGTTAACCACAATGAGCCGAGATGATATGGTTATACAGGAGATGTTTAACGAATGAGCCGAGATGATATGGTTATACACGAAATGTTTAACGAATGAGTCTGTATGAAAATGTATCTGGTTTACAACTCTTGTGTGGACATCAGTTTTCACAACAACAACATTTTATTAAACAACTCTCGTGTATAACCATAGCATCTCGACTCCTTCGTTTAACATCTCGTGTATAACCATAGCATCTCGACTCGTTCGTTTAACATCTCGTGTAATACCACATCATCTCGACTCGTTCGTTTAACATCTCGTGTAATACCACATCATCTCGACTCGTTCGTTTAACATCTCGTGTATAACCATAGCATCTCGACTCCTTCGTTTAACATCTCGTGTATAACCATACCATTATTGGATTTAATTTTAAATTAAATTAAATATTTTTTGTTAAATAAAAGATTGTCTCGTTTTTGGTATTTATTTAGTACTTAATTAAATAATTCAAAACAAGATTACAACATTTATTTAAATAATTTTAATTTATTTATATATATTTTTTAATTAATTTAAATCATTATTTATTTATTTAGTATTAATTAAATAATTTAAATCATTTTTAATTTATTTAGTATTAATTTAATAATTAAAATCATTTTTAGTATACAAAAGATAAATTAAAAAAAAAAAAACCCCAGAAGGAACGACAATGTCGTCCCTTTGGTAATTAAATAATTAAAATCATTTTTAGTATACAAAAGATAAATTAAAAAAAAAAAAAAAAAAAAACCCAGAAGGAACGACAATGTCGTTCCTTTGGTAATTAAATAATTAAAATCATTATTAGTATACAAAAGATAAATTAAAAAAAAAAAAAAAAAAAAAAAAAAAAAAAAAACCCAGAAGGAACGACAATGTCGTTCCTTTGGTTTTTATGTAAAATAAAATTGATTTTTAAACCATTGGCACGACATTGTCGTTCCAAAATGTGTGGGCCCAAAATATTCGCGTTGACTGCTATATTTGTTGAAGAATGTGAGACCCTTTGTCCATTTGGGACAACATATGTCGTCCCATATTTTTGCCCCGTCCCAAAGGTACTCATTTGGTGTAGTGTTTGGGCATGGAATACTTGAGGAAAAAAACGAGACACATAAATTATGGACATGGCATCGGAATCAAGATATGTATAATGAAGTCGGTGATCAAATATATATTGTTCGGGAACATGAAAGATGCCCTGTTAACCTATGGAGATCAGTGAAATGAAGCTGGTCATACCATAACAAACATTGCACACTTACACGTTAAGGTTATTCAACATATTTGTATAGCGTATGTGGTCGCTATAGGGCGATTTCCGCCCCTGATTTGTTGTCAGTTGTAATGTATTTGAATTTTGTCATTAAATTATCGTTATACGGCGTAAGTAAAGATTTAGCCTGACGCCGTAGACAAAACGACATCTATGTTTTCTTTCGTTGAGCTTTCTTGCCACACTCTTATGTGCTCTAAATACTCTTCCGCTTTTCTGTAGCAATTTTGAACTATTAATTTGATGAATTAACAAAAAAAAGTAAGGAAATATAAAAATAAATAAAAAAGAAAAATCTTAGAAATATTACACCCACGTGAATTTCGTGACTTTCTTATGACCACAAACAAAAAATCTCCTTATCTTCTCTAAAATAGTAGAGTAAGACTAATTCATAACCACAAACAAAAGTCTCCTCATCAGAAAGAAGACAGGGAGTTTAAATACTAACGCCATCTAGTGATCGATCCACATACATCAACTGAAATTCAAAAAGGTTCGTTATGAGTACATCAATTGAAATTCATCAACTAACGCCATCGCCATCTACATCTAGTGATGATCATACACACGCTATCAAAACGACTTATGAAGACGCAGAAACCGACGACCAGATTTACGAAGCTGCAGTATATAACAAGTGGGATGACGTATGCGAGCTCTTTAGAGAAAGACCGGAACTAAAGACAAAGCCGGTGAATGAGCGTTTGGAGACGCCTTTAATGATAGCTGTGAGGTGTAGGTCCCATGAGTTTGTCAAGCAGCTGTTGAACAATGTGGATCACAGGGATCTTGATGATGATGAGTGGTGTGGCGTGAACATCCATGGAAACAACGCGCTCCATTATGCGGCTAAGGTTGGGAACATAATTGATGCAAAACTTATGCTGAAGTGTTTGCCAGAAACGATGACAACGATTAAGAATATTCATGGCAATACGCCGGGAACATTGGCCGCGAAACTAGGTAGGAAGGATATGATTGATGAGGTCTTTAATGAATATGCAGACACTATCGAAATGAGTCAAATGACTTATGAATACACAGAAACCGACCTCCAGATTTACAAAGCTGCATTACGTAACAAGTGGGATGACGTACGCGAGCTCTTTGAAGGAAGACCGGAACTAATGATCAAGCCGGTCAATGAGCGTTTGGAGACGCCTTTAATGATAGCTGTGGGAACGAATAGCTCCCATAAGTTTGTCAAGCAGCTGTTGAACACTGTGGATTACTATGATAGTGATGAGTGGTGTGGCGTGAACATCCATGGAAACAACGCGCTCCATTATGCGGCTAAGGTTGGGAATATGATTGATGCAAAACTTATGAAGCAGTGTTTGCCACAAACGATGCAAACGGTTAAGAATATCCATGGTGATACACCATACTTAATGGCAGCAAAACTAGGAAGGAAGGATATGATTCGTATCCTTCATAGATGTGTAGATTATGGGAATCTCCTTGCTTCCGCAATTCAAGGTGGAAAAATTGGTGCGTTTGAATTTCACTTTACTCAACTATTGAAATACACCGTGAATTATTATATTGACACAAATCTTAAGTAGAAAATTTTACTTTGATTATTATGCAGATTTCGCATTGGGTTTAATAGAAGGTATGACACCCGATGCTATTGTTTTTGAAGCATTAGCTACCAAACCAGAAATTTTTCGTAGCGGAAACGGGCTTGGATTTTGGTGTGGTCTCATTTGTCCATGTAAGTCTCTTTTTTATTATACCGAGTATTTATCTTCTTTTGGTACCGCTCACTCATCATCGAGTGTTCAACCACACGGGTGGATCTATGTTTCTGCTACATGTGTCACGTACTTGCCACGTATTCATATAAGTCATGTTAGTTACAATTTTGTTTTTTCTTCAAAATTCTATCTTTTAATTTCTTCTTTATTTTTTGCGCGATATATATGTATTTCATCATTCCACTGACGAGAACTCCAAGACCCAATAATAAAGTAAGCAAGTATTAAGCCCATTTTATTTTAAATTAGTGGCGGATCTAAAAATTTTAACTTAGCGTGCGCACAATATCTTGATAGAAAAAAGAAACAAAAAAAGTTCGACTCAGACTTTTCCACCAGTGTCAAGTTTAAAAGGTCGTTGTTTTTTTTTTTTTTTTTTTTTTTTTTCTTTTTTTTTGGAACTTTAAAGCCACGTTTTCGAGACATTTTTTTAATCAACTAATAACAAGTTTTACTTTAATTATTTTATTCGCTTTCATTGTGTATCTTACTTGCTTTGAAAAACTAGAAATAGATACAAGCTATAAATAGCTGAATTCGTGTAAATGAATGTGTCCATAATGTAACAACATTAAATATTTATTACAAACAAATAATATTAAACTCCAAATAAAAACTACACCCAAAATTCCTAATTGATAAGTGAAATTATTTTTTAACAAAGATAAGTGAAGTTAACTAGTCACAATTGATACATGACAAATAAATAACGAGTATTAAACCATTTGGCCTAGAGAAAAGTAATTGGGTCAATGTCCATTCTTCAAACAATTCAATCATAACATAAAATCCATTAGACTATTTGACCTACTTACTTCCTTTTACATTATCCTCTCATTCTTCTTCAACTGACGCCAAAACTACAGTGTTTTAAAGGGTATGCGTGTATCTTGTAGTTACTTTCGTAAAAATCAATTTTTTTCACACTACTAGAAATTTACAGAGTAAAAAGGAATAGAAACATATCAACAAAAACGATATATTTTGTGATATTGAACACTACATTAAGAAACATGACTTATTACACAAATTTATAAACATGACACATTTCATAAAAACTAGTCATAGATATTTTACGAGAAAAAATTCATGTAATAACCAGTACCTACCCTAGGTCCGCCCCTCTCAACCACCAAAAAACCATGCGCATATATATATATATATATATATATATATATATATATATATATATATATATATATATATATATATATATATATATATATATATATATTAAGTTTTCTCTATAAATTACGCATTTGATGTTTCTCAAATATTAGTTAGGGATACTAGTTTATATTTTTTGAATCATTGTGTTTCTTTAACTGATTGATGCAAGGGATACCTACTGTTAAAAGCAAAATTCCGACAAGCTTGAGACGAATTTGTCTACTTACACACATCATCAGGTAAAAAGGGGGTGATAAGTTGTTTATTTCCATAAATTAAGTAATATACAAAAAGTAGTTAAAATGAGTAATCCCAAACACCCGATTACTATATAGTTTTCAATTTAGTTATGCTTGAATTTCCATAAACTAATTAGCATGTGTATTGACCAGATCATTCAACAGCGTGTTACTCCTACCTTTTGCGTACGTCAAAACATGGGTACGTTAAAGCATTTATTATCATATTATTGTATACTGCCGTTGCATAGCGCCGATACTATCCTATAGTTTATCTTAATTCTTGATCACGTAATATGTATTATTGTAGCTCCAGCAAATCCAAGAAATCAAAAGAGAAAATCTAAAGAGCCAAAAGATTGTATTAAAAATATGCGATAAGATAAAGGACAATCCGAAAGATGCTAAGAAATATTTTGAACATGCATTAGCTACAGCAGTCAAATATGGGAATGTTGAGCTCATTGAGGAGTGCATATTAGCCTACCCAGGCTTAATCTGGTATGAATTTGACGGGTATAACTTGTTCCATTTGGCAATCAAAGAGCGTCAAGTACAAGTATACAATCTTGTGTACCAAATGTCTGGACACAAGGCGTTTGCAGCAAGTGAGCTTCATGGAGAAGAAAAGGAGAATGCTTTACTTATTGCTGCAAAGTTGGCCCCATCTCATCGATTAAGTACTATAACTGGTGCAGCTTTGCAGTTGCAGAGTGAACTTCGATGGTACAAGGTGATTAAACTAATACCATTTAAGAGGCAGCAAAAGCCTGGCACGTTTTATATTGTAGTCAGTAGTGCAGTTTGCTTTTCCACTACAGATAACATGCATTGTTATATGTTGTTATATGCAGGAAGTTGAGACTTTTGTGGAGATTGAGCATGTAAAAGCTTTAAACATAGATAGAAAAACCCCTTGGATGGTTTTCACGGAAGCACATAAAGACTTACTTAAAGAGGGCCAACAGTGGATGAAAGATACGGCAACTTCATGTACCGTTGTAGCAGCACTCATAGTCACAATTACATTCGCAGCTGCGATCACGGTCCTTGGTGGAAATAAAGATGATGGGAAACCTGTATTCCTAAATGAAAGGGCATTTATTCTTTTCATGATATCAGACGCCTTTGCATTATTTTCATCATCAACTTCATTGTTGATGTTTCTAGGAATACTTACTTCACGCTATGCAGAAATGGACTTCCTTCATGCCTTACCAAAGAGATTGACAATTGGACTTGTATCCTTATTCTTGTCAATAGCGGCTACCATGATAGCATTTGGTGCAACTCTTTCACTTTTGCTTCATGATAAAGTTACATGGATTGCAGTTCCAGTTGTTTTGATAACAAGTATTCCTGTGGGTTTGTTTGGCTTTCTGCAATTTCGTCTACTCGTTGAGCTAGTCTGGTCCACTTATGGACCAAGCATTTTTTGCAAGCAGAGAAGTCGAATAATTTATTAAGCCCGTGTCAACTTATGTGTGTATCGTGTGTCTTTGTAATAAATGATGTTGCCGTGCATTTTAGGCCAAATAATTCTGATGTTTTCTTTTGAAATGGCAGTTGTGCTTGAAATAATTTGTACCACACAGTTTCAGTTGTTGAACAATAAGTAAATTCAAATGTTTGTGATTTTTGTGACAAGAAAAGTAAGTATTTATATTCCAGTGATCACTGAGCATGAACAAAACCACATGGATGCCAACATTGTGTATGCTGCTTATAACCTTAGAGAGAATTGCAAAAATCGTCCCTAAAGTTTGGCCAAATTGCATGTTTCGTTCCGGAAGTTTGGAAAGTTCAAGGATCGTCCCTGTGGGAAACTTTTGGGGCAAAATTAGTCTCTGGCCTACATCAAATGACTAAAATACCCTTGTCCTTATATTACATTTAAGTTTCTTACACAAATGGTCCCTGTGTTTCGCCAGGTTTTGCTGATTTAGTCCTAACTTTTTTTTTTTAAATTTATTTATTTAACTATTAATATTAATATTATTTTTTTATACCTTTTCGTCCGTTTTGTCCGTTTTTATCCGTTTTTCTCACGTTTTTTTAGTTTTTCGTCCGTTTTGTCCGTTTTTCTTACGTTTTTGTCCGTTCTTCTTACGTTTTTTTTCCGTTTTCATACGTTTTTGTCCGTTTTTCTTACGTTTTTTTTCCGTTCTTTTTATGTTTTTTCAGTTTTCATACTTTTTTGTCCGTTTTTATCCGTTTCTCTCACGTTTTTTTTTCGTTTTTGTCTGTTTTTTTCTTACGTTTTTGTCCGTTTTTCTTACGTTTTTGTCCGTTCTTCTTCATTTTTTTCCGTTTTCATACATTTTCGTCCGTTTTTATCCGTTTCTCTCACGTTTTTTCTGTCTTTGTCTGTTTTTCTTACATTTTTTCCGTTTTCATACGTTTTTCTTACGTTTTTGTCCGTTCTTCTCATGTTTTTTCTATTTACATACGTTTTTGTCTATTTTTCTTACATTTTCACTCGTTTTTCTCACTTTTTCCCGTTTTCATACGTTTTTGTCCATTTTCTTACGTTTTTTCCATTCTTCTTGCGCTTTTCCGTTTTCGTACGTTTTTGTTCGTTCTTCTTAAGTTTTCGTCCGTTTTTTTTTCACATTTTTCCGTTTTCATACGAAAAAAAATTCATAAAAATCCTGAAAAAAAAATTCAAAAAATAATTATCAAAAAAAATTCTTAAAATATTGGAAAAAATGTTTTTTCGATTTTTTTTAAAAAAAAATGGAAACGTATGAGAATGAGAAAAATGGACAAAAACGTATGAAAACGGAAAAAAATGTAAGAAGAACTGACTAAAACGTGAGAAAAACGGAGAAAACGTATGAGATTGGAAAAAACTTAAGAAGAATGGTCAAAAACTTAAGAAAACCGGACAAAAACGTATGAAAATGGAAAAAAATGTAAGAAAAATGGACAAAAACATAAGAAAAATGGACAAAACGGAAAAAAACGTGAGAGAAACGGATAAACGGACAAAAACGTATGAAAATGGAAAAATTTAAGAAGAACGGACAAAAACGTAAGAAAAACGGATAAAAACGTATGAAAACAGAAAAAAACGTAAGAAGAACGGACAAAACGTATGAAAATGGAAAAAACGTGAGAAAAACGGACGAAAACATAAGAAAAATGGACAAAAACGTATGAAAACGGAAAAAAACGTAAGAAGAACGGACAAAAACGTATGAAAACAGAAAAAACGTAAGAAGAACGGACAAAAACGTAAGAAAAATGGATAAAAACGGAAAAAACGTGAGAGAAACGGATAAAAATGGACAAAAACGTATGAAAACGGAAAAAACGTAAGAAGAACAGACAAAAACGTAAGAAAAATGGATAAAAACGTATGAAAACAAAAAAAAAACGTAAGAAAAACAGACAAAAACTTAAGAAGAACGGACAAAAATAGAAAAAACGTTAGAAAAACGGACAAAAAAGTAAGAAAAACGGACAAAAATGTAAGAAAAAAGGACAAAAACGGACGAAAAGGTATAAAAAAAATAATACTAATATTAATAGTTAAATAAATAAATTTTTTAAAAAAAAGTTAGGACTAAATCAGCAAAACCTGACGAAACACAGGGACCATTTGTGTAAGAAACTGAAATGTAATATAAGGACAAGGTAATTTTAGTCATTTGATGTAGGCCAGGGACTAATTTTGCCCCAAAAGTTTCCCACAGGGACGATCCTTGCACTTTCCAAACTTCCGGAACGAAACGTGCAATTTGGCCAAACTTTAGGGACGAAACGTGCAATTATCTCTAACCTTATAAAAGAGAAAGAAAAATGTACACCAAAGTAAATAACAATGTGATTTGATTGGCCCAAAAGTTATCTAAACATAACAAAATGTGGGCTTATTCAAAGTTTGATTCGATCGAAGGGCTTTTAGAAAGGCCCACTTCGAGTAATATTGAAGATGTGAATCCCGACATGTAATCTTTAGAAGCATATGCAAAGATATATAGCATACGAAACAAGTTGTCTATTGAACTTGAACTCAAATATGAACTCGATCAGATCATTATTCAAATAACCAATTTTAGAAGACTTTTGGATCCAAAAGAAACCAATTTTTTATTCAAATAACCACTTTTTGACATATTTTAATAAGGTTTTCGAAATATGACTATTTATAGGATCGAGGTCACCCGATACTATCCGCTTCAGGGTTCCATACCATCCGATTCCTAGCAGGACTTCGTAACGAATTTTGTCTATTGTACCGGTATTGCGTTTAATATCAACAAAACAAAACTTGAGAGCTTGTAAGATTTTTACGGGCTTGAGATTTTGAAATAAGCTAGTTTATTGTGTAAGCTTTATTCGGTGCATAATCTTATAAGAGTTTTTAAAAGATAAGCTACCTAAGAGTGGCTTTTGATAGATGGGTGTTTTTGGTGTTACATTTATCTTTAATTTTGTGTATTTGTTAGTTTTTGTTTCTAATGTCATTTTCGCCTACAAGCTTCAACTCTAGCTCTAACTTATCAAACATATCTAAGATAAAGCTCCAGCTTCGGCTTTTGTTCACATAACACACTATCATTCGTGAAGATATATTGTATATATATTCTTTTATCCAACTAATGGAAATACAAGCGATCAAAACATTTTAGAAAAATTCCGAGTCCATAAAACCTGAATTTTTCACAGATAACAAAATTTTGATTTTATTTTTAAAAGGTTTTCAAACGTTGACTATTTTTATAAAGGTCGAATGTTTTTATTCGCTTGGGGGTGTCATCTAATAAGTAGCATGGCTTTGTAACGAATCTCTATCTATCGTACAAATATTGCATTTAAGCATGTTCATAAAGGTATCTACAAGCTATGAATATTGTCCAAATTCACATCTTTCTTTTATAAAAGTACAAATATAAAAATATGCATCATGCTTATTAAACACTCCAACAATTAATTGCGTAACAAATGTGCATTGGATGCCGTTTTAGGCTTAGCTAGTAGATTAGTATGAGTCTGGAAGTTTACGGGAACTCTGTGGATTACTTTTTGCTTCGTAGTGCATTTTTGGTCAAGAATCTCGATAATGAGTTTGGTCCTTAAATTTTGTGTTGTATATTTTGTTTAGAGTAAACTACACCGTTCGTCCTTGTTGTAACACCCCCTAATTTGTAATATGGCAGCGGAATAGTAATTAGGGTGTTACGGTGAGGATCGAAGTCATAATGATAGAAAACGACTCGAAAGAGACGTTTTAAAACATAAGTTCATTAATAAAAATTAAAATACAAGAGGTCACAATCAAAGTATTATAATAAAGGTCTTGATGTTTTAAGCTAAATCAAACATCTTTTATTTTACACCATTATTTAAATAAAGTAGATAGGTTTTGAAGTTTTTCCGCCCGTTCCATGCTTGCTTCCCCTGCTAATTACCTGAGATAACATGTTTAAAAGTCAACAAAAATGTTGAGTGATATCATAGAGTTTGAATTTAGTAATCATTTTGATACACAAGTAAGATTGTATTGGAAATACAATCAGTTAAAAATTGATATTGCAGTATATATATTGCTCTAAGTCTCATGACACGCAAAACGTTAACAAATACCGTAAATACGGAGGTGTTATCAAATTAATGATAATATTGCCCTCGTGTAATAGGTGATTTGCCAATTCCTATTTTTACTCAAATATAATATATCAAGACTAATACGACTAACCACATGCATAATGGCATTCCGTCAAGTATTAATGGGATAGGCTGTCAAACCTTAAATAGATCTATTCATTATATTCGCGTTCACATAACAGTGATTAATGGCTCATGATCAAGGGTCTTTTGGCAATAGGTAACTTAGGCATATATCAAGTCAAGAAGCATACAGAAAATTACTTGTGATCTGTTTATAACATGTATCCCCCTCACGGAGTTCGAAAATAAGTAAATGTGAGGCTATGACTCACCTTGATTGATACTGAAATGAAGAAAATAAAGTCGGATGAATTTTATGATAACGGCTTCGAAATACAACCTGATAAATAGATTTGTCTGAGAATTTGACCAAATACTATTTGGTAAATATGAACGAATAACGAATAATAATTATTCGTTATAACGAATAGATGATGTGCATTGTAATTCTTATGATATGCATGATATGACAAAATATGTTATTTAAATTATCCATCGAAGTTTTACCTTTTTAATCGTAAGTAAAAGTATTAACTTTTGAAATATCGTTATATATATTATTAACGTTATGTTAAATAATAAATATATATATAACTAAAATGAAAGTCTAAATGCATACAAAATAATTTTACAAAAATAGAAAATAAATAAGAATGTTAAATAGAATTCCTTGTCCTTGTCCTTTTCCAATTTTACCATTTTTACCCTAACGACGTTTGCGTTACACCGTTAGTCCTTTTTATAAATAAATTACAACTATAGTCCTCTAATTGTCCAATAATCAAAACTTGGCTTAGAATATTAACTTTTATCAAATTTTACCCTTATGGTTCTGATTTTACAGTTTTAGTCCTTTCTTTTCAATATTTACCATTTTAGTCCTTCTAGGTGTCGTCGCGTTAAATTTTTAGTCCAAAGTTGCAAAAATAATTATAAAAATTATATAAAATTTTCTGTGGCTTATTAAGTTATTAATAAGCTTATTTTAACTGCTTATTTGATTAAAAGCTTATTTTTCAACTTATGGGCCTTTAACGAGTCAAATTCAAGGCCCGTTAATGTTTTAAAATCCGTACTTCGTGAGACGAGTTGGGCTCATCAAAATATCATTTTTCTTGTTCTATTTTCATATCAAAACGTTTAAATAAGCTAGCTTATAATAAGAGCTTATTTTTAGCTTATTGGGCTTTAAGGCCCACTCGTTAAAATTATATGTTTTTAAATGTGATCGGTAACGATTTACTTTGATGAAAATTATGTGTTGAGATCAACTTATTTTCACAAGTTATATATACGAAATTGTTTGCTAGCTAGGTGGTCTATTAAGTCGTGTAAAAATATGATACGCTTGTTACGTGATTTTTAAAGATATACGAGCGTTTCTTAGCATGTATGGAACGTTTATAAATATGTGAAAACTTAGAAATTTACTAAGTGTTTATATGATTTTTCATGCGATTGTGTATGGTTCAAAGCAAGTTTATTTGATGCATGTAACGTTGAAATGAACGTGAAATATGTGTGCTACGTGACTCCTAGGCCTTCCAAGATAGAGGCTAGCCACGTTTGATGTTCTATATGACAATATGTACGTGAAAATATATATGTAACCTATATACGATCGATATAATATATACAAGGTGCATGAATTATTTTTAACGTGTGGAATGAATGGAAATGAGTTTGAAACAACTTACAACACTTCTAGGGTGGTAGAGAGTCGAGAGTGGATGAATGAAACACAAGGAAAAATCACGTTCGACTATAACCCAAGTAATATACGAATATATTAAAGTCGATTACCCTTTCTTGCGTTCAAACAATATTGAAATCAACTTCTGGCCTTTAAGGAATAGTTTTTAGGAAGAAAGGAAACTTTGAGAGTGTATGATAATTGAGAGAAATGGGTGCATGCATATGGTGTCATTTTATCACACGTAAGTGTAAATATTTCAAAGAAACAACAAGTACTATGCAATGTCAGTAACTCTAGGCTTATAGGATGATATTATAACGTATAATATGAGTTTGAGAGTGCATGAAATAAGGGGGGTGTCCTTGGTGATTCATCAACATGTCGACCAACCATTTATTCTATACACGAATTGATTAATCTTGTACAACTTGAATATAGCTGATCATGGATGACATTTAAACATGAAAACATGTTAGAAATGTTATTAGGAACACGTAGAAACAAACGGGAATCAAAACGGTTAAGATTTGAGTTAAATATGAATCGTTTGGGTCGTATATATGTCAATCACTTCGCCACTTAAAAACGTATCAAATGTCGTCCTATGAACTTGACACTCGACACACTTATAGTCGGCTAGGTGGTGAATGAGGTGGTACAAAAATATTGATATGTCGTGTGTAAAAATCGAGAATAAACGAGGCGTTTTGGAGGCTTGAAACTAGTCGATCAAATGAATTTTATGGATTTGAGTTGGCCTTGAAACTTGGGCCTGTGAATAGTATACGAGTCATTGGGCTGGAAAAATGATTAAGGGCCCGTTTGGATTTTAATTGTGATTAGGAAATTTAATTAAGATTAGGAAATGTAATTAGTATAAATGAAATGTTTTAGGTTTCGAGTAACGTGTCGAGGATTGGTTCCGTCATTTCGTGAATTATATTATTTTGTGATAACGACAAAATAATATAATAAGAAAAATTTCAAATTTTTCTGAGAAAATGAGAATTACTAACGATAACGAAAGATTATTTATTTAATAATGATATAATTACAAGAAATTTTTACAAGGTTCTACACTTGTGGTTTGCGTTGACCGACGAGTTTCGTCCTTTGACCCAAAAAAATGCACCGTCTGTCCTTAACTGCGAAACGTTATGTATCGTTGGTCCTTCACTTTAACGGGCATATCTAACACCTGTTAAGTCTCATCATGTGACATCCTCATGAGGGTATTTTGGTGTTTTTACCACCTCTTTTTTAACATCATCTCCTTCTTCCTACATCTTCATCCACACACTCTAAACAACAACACTAACAGTTATCACCATCATTATCTCACCACCACCACCATTATCACCATAAACCATCACTTAAACACAAAATCCATTTCCAAATCCCATTTTCTTCCACCATACTCAATATCTATATCCACCCACTCAAAATTATAAATTCAAAAGCATATAATAAACTTAAATACATAAATTCAAAACATATAAACTCAAGAACATATCTTCATCCACCCGGTCAATATCTTTATTATATTCAATTTTTGTTCTTCTATTATTAATCTTACAAAAATTAAAAACAATAACTAATAACAAAATTGTTCAAAATTTTTCTGCTTAAAACGAGAAAAATAACTTCAATGTAAATAACTTTAATCCAAATTAAATCAAATCAAAATCACCCAATTCACACATCATATACTACAATCATAATCTACAGAATCCCCATCATAATCTACAACAAAACCATATATCTTTGGTGAATATTTGCAGTAATGGATTTTGTGTTTGATGATGGTTTATGGTACTACTTATAAATTAGGTGATTTTAATTTGGTTTATGGTACCACTTATAAATTAGGTGATTTTAATTTGATTTAAATTAGGTCAACGCAAACCACAAGGACGAACGGTGTAGTTTACTCTTTTGTTTACTTGGTTCACTGTATTATCCATAGATCAATGTTATCTACCAAAGTATAAATAAATGAGATATGTTCGAATAACTTAAACTAAAATAACTCTTGAATACTTTTAGGATAATGGGACAATAATAAAACATAAGTGATTTTTACCGTTATACTAATACTATGTCTTTGTTACTGTCAGGCATGTAAAATTTTCCACATAGTTTATCTTGTTGGACCATAATGTTATAGAAGCAAAAAAGTTAGGGTAGTTTAGTGTAATTATTATGTATTCTGTAAAGTTTCGACCCATTGTGTTTGGGCTGGGTCCAATAGATAACGGTATAAACCGTTTAGTTAGGTTATAACGTTTAGAAAAGTTGTGTCATTTACTTTATGGGAATCGGTATGCCTCTTCATCAAAGGGACCGATTCATCTAGTATAAATAGGTAGGATTCTGTAATCAACAATCATTCGATCAATATATATTCAGTTTATATTAATTTCTCTTACAAGTTTTCTGTCCCAAACCTTGTTCCAATATATACCGATTAAGAAGAAAACAACCTGTGAAGTCTGATCATTAAAACGAAGGCAAATAACAGTGGCATCAGAGCTAACGGTTAATTAATCCAGGGAAGAATGAGTACAAGTAGGCCATCGATTGCAGCAAGAAAAGAAAGAAGGGATCGAAAGTTTGCCCTAATTACAGAAAAAGATTGTAAGTGATCGTTATTATTAAGTATTTATCGCTTTTCAATTTATATATTTCAGAATTAGAATTATATAAATTAGAAAGTAAGAAGAGGTTGTTGTTGAAAAGTAGAAAGAAATCATAACCTTTTTGGTATAGTAAGCAAGAATCCAAAACCTTAGTGGTACAAATCCTTCGTGGAACAAACCTCCGTTGTACAGTCCATCGTGGTAAAACCTTTGTGGTATTAACCTGTGTGGTACGATCAAGTAAGCAAAAGGAAAACCTGTGTGGTACAAGCATGATGAAAGATAAAGAAGGAAGCAGCATGTCTAAAATTCAAGAAAATATAGCACTTAAATGCGTACAGTTGACGGATTCAAATTACAACCAGTGGGCAATTCTGATGGAAACGATTTTAAAGGCTTATTGTCTTTGGGAAGCTATTGATTCAACAGAAAAGGTGGATGAGAAGAAGGCACATACAACGAAAGCAATGATCTTCCAAACGTTACCAGGAGATATTTTAATGCAAGTTGCGCAATACGAAAGTCCAAAGGAAGTATGGGATGCGATCAAAGTTCTATATCTTGGAGCAGATCTCGTTCAGAAGGCACGACTACAAACTTTAAGGAGCGAACTTGAAACCTTGAAGATGAAAGAAAATGAAACCATAAGTGACTTTTCTGGAAGGTTGGGCAGTATAAGGGCAAGGTTTAAAAACCTTGGTTCAACACTCAAAGATAAGACAATTGTCAGGAAGTTACTAAATTCGGTTCTAAAGAAGTTTTTACCGATTGTGGCAACCATTGAACAATACTCAGAAATAGATACTATGCCATTCGAAGAAGCCGTTGGAAGAATAACAGCATTTGAAGAACGTATTAAGAGTACTGATGAACCAGAAGAGTATGATCCAAGCAAATTACTATTAGCAAGTACAAATAATTCTGGAAACAGCCATGGTAGAGGACGTGGAAAAGGAATAGGACGTGGAAGAAGTGCTGGTCAAACAAGCAATGACAAGAGCAAATTCAAATGCTATGAATGTGGTGAATATGGTCATTTCGCATACGAATGTACAAAGCGAAGGGACAAAGAGAAAGAAAAGGAAGAAGAAGCACATCTCATTTATCAAAGTGACGATGAACCAACGCTGTTGTGAAGACAAGAGAAGAAGACGCGATTTGCGTCTATAACATTAGGGGGTGAATGTTGGACTATAATGTTATAGAAGCAAAAAAGTTAGGGTAGTTTAGTGTAATTATTATGTATTCTGTAAAGTTTCGACTCATTGTGTTTGGGCTGGGTCCAATAGATAACGGTATAAACCGTTTAGTTAGGTTATAACGTTTAGAAAAGTTGTGTCATTTACTTTATGGGAATCGGTATGCCTCTTCATCAAAGGGACCGATTCATCTAGTATAAATAGGTAGGATTCTGTAATCAACAATCATTCGATCAATATATATTCAGTTTATATTTATTTCTCTTACAAGTTTTCTGTCCCAAACCTTGTTCCAATATATACCGATTAAGAAGAAAACAACCTATGAAGTCTGATCATTAAAACGAAGGCAAATAACATATCTAGAGTTCCAAACTTTTGGAGATGCGTATAAACAGATAAGGTTTTTACGTCATCAAATTTAAAATGATTGAGTGCTTTAGTATTATAGATTGAAATCTACGATTGATATAACTATTGCTTCATCTATGGTCATATAGGTGTCCAAGCAACTCTAAGGATTGCTATAAAGATAAGTCGATAAGATACGTGTTCTTAAACTGAACAAAGGAATAATTTACCTTTTAATACGTCAAGAGTAACGTAAATGATTTGATATGATGCAAGAACGTGAAATCAAATCTTTTAAGATATTTTAATTGGATTAATAAAATAGTTCAATTTTATCACAAAAAATAGAGTTAACTCGTTAGGCAATGAAAGTCAAAATTGAAACAATTTATCATCTAAATTTCATTCAGTAAATATGTATAAAAACATATGTCACGATTTTGGTAAAAAAATGTAATTAACAAATATTTAGTTATTAAATTTTAAATAAATTATACAGACTTAAGTAAAGTTATTAGTTTCATATTTTTTATACTTTTATAAATTTAATATATAACTCCTATAATTTATACCTCTAGACTTATATTATTTTAAAATAGGTATCATGATATCCTAAGTAAAATAAATCTTAAAATTAAAGAATAAGTTACAAACGAGATTGTACATATATGAACAACTTATATTATTCATCTTTATAATATTAAGTAATAATATCCATAATTTTTATTTTATTTTAATTATTTTTACTCTTTATAATATTAAGTAAAACTCATTCTATTCATCTTTATAAGTATAATTTGTCTGCATACACAAGTTTAATTAAATACACATATATATATATATATATATATATATATATATATATATATATATATATATATATATATATATATATATATATATATATATATATATATATATATATATATATATATAACATGACTATAAATATCAAGTGAAAGCCGGTCTCATGGGTTATTGTAAGATAAAAATAAATACATAATATTGTACATATAGAAACGACGCATGTAAATTCCTTTCGTAGTTTAAATAAGGATATTTGAAAAGTTTATTTTTCGAAGGTCATTGCGTGCTATTAAATATGTATTTATGACTAAAACATGATATCGATGGTTAAATTTAAACAATATCAATCTTAACGCCATGTCAATTAAAGAAAGGAAAATCATTTGTCCAACAAATGTATATACAAAATATTAATAGATAATTTATTTTATTATTATTATTTTTTTTTTGTTAAAGCCCGCGTGTGCACATACATAAGCATAAAAGATTTTAAATAATGTTAAGGATATATTGTATTTAACAACCACGTTTTAAATACAAATAAGTAAAATTTACATACATTATGATTTATGTTAAAACTTAAGTTAAAACACATCATTTGAAATTTATGCCAAAACTTACATAAGGTTATCTAGTCATCTAACTAGATACAAATTACAATAAAGTTAAGTATTCCATCTTTTTTCTCAAATAATAAAGACTAACTACAACACAAAAATAAAATAATAATTAACCGTTTCTTTGATCTCTACTATTTCTTTATCGCTTTTCGTGATTTCCATGTCACACTTACAAACACAACATTATCCAATTATAATTTAACACCCATAACCCATGTGAAATTCAACAAATAGCCATCATCCGTGATTATGATAGCGCTGAGCATAATACCCGCAAGTTGAACCGAGCCGAGCTGAACCGAACTGATGAGACCATGTATTTTGGTCCGGTCTACAATCTATCATTTTTTGTCATATTTGGTCTTCGGTCCAGTCAAATTCAGTTCGGTCTTATGCACAACCGGCTATTTTGCTTTGTTGGACTAGACCAAACCGACGAATCGGACCGAACTAGAACATTTCAATCCAGTGTTTTAGACAAACGGCTTTCATTAACAAATGGATGAATCACATCTAAATAATCATCTTTACAATACATCATTTTACTGTATTTTCGAGTATCACTTTAAAAGAAAAAAGAAAAAAAAAAGTAAAAAAGAATATTGTATTTTCAAGTATCATCTAAAAAATGACTAGAGAAAAAAGTAATTTGATTAATTTTAAAATAAAATATTTTATCCTAAAATTTAACTAATAAAAGTGTTGGATTGAGAAGTGAGCATACATAAGGGGGGTGGCAACCCTTCGGCAAAAAGGGTTCGGCAGCCATTGCCGATCGGCAAACCCCATTGCCAACCATTCGGCAAGCCAAATTCGGGGAGGCTTGCGGTGCATTTCACTGATTCGGCATTCGTGCTTTTCAAGATGGAAGTTACCGTTGGCAATTAATATGGGAGCGTGTATTGGGTTGGAAAAAAAAAAAAAAAAAAAATCCCTATAAACTTCTTGCATAACCATTTCCATTGCCACAACTGCTGCTACTTTTAAACCCCCAAAAAGATTTTGAAGAATTATGGCTCAGTGAGGGTGGTGGTGGAGGTGATGGAGGCTGTGGGTGTTGTTTAATCTGTGTTGAAGTGAATTTACCATCGGAGAAAACCCCGATCTGTCTCGATCTACATGGTCTTGAAGCGGCGGCGTAAGATGATGGTGGCCGGAAGTTGGCTTGGATCTCGCCGGAATTATTTGTCGGTGCCGGATTTTTGTGTGGGTGAGGTGGGAGATAAAAATGAATATGACTAGTTATAAAAATGAATATGACTAGTTATAATTCGATTGTTTTTTTTATTTATGTTTGTTTAATTTAAATTTTATTATTGATACACATTTAATGCTTGATTAGGCAAAAAATTAGGCAAGATTGCCACTAAAAAAGAGTGTTTAGGCAAGATTAGGCAAAATATGTGTTGGACAACATTGATTGGTTATTTTCTTTAAAAGATGAGGCAACTTGAGGCAAGGTTGCCACCCCCCTAAGGGGGTGACAATGGTGATGCAAAAAAAAAGTGATCAAGACATGTTTAACCAATCAAATGCCAACAACACAATTTATAATTCATCATGACTTTCTTTCAATTTTTAGTCGCAATGGTAATGCAAATTTGTTGGTTGATGTATTAAATGCCCAACTTCCACTTTTTTTGGTTGATGTGCATACCGAATCGGCATGGCATGGTCTTGCACCATGACTTTTCGTTGATGCCGCATGAGTGGCAATGAAGGATGCCGATCAGCATGGCATGCCGAGCCTCTATGACCTTCCCATTGCCGCCCCTAAGTTTGTTTCACAACTAAAATCTCTATTGTTTTCCGCACCAATCACAACTCAAACTAGAAGCAAGCATCGATTAACTTCAAAACAGCACCGATCACCACCACCACCCAAACTTGTCTTTTTCCACTAACATCTTAAAATATTACTCCAAGATTCCATTTTTATTCCTCAGCATATTCCCATAATAACAACCTTATATATATTTAAAAAAAACACACATTACACATTACTGCATCAATCAAGATTCCAAAAATGTTACTCAAGAACAATCTTTACACCATAACCTCAAAAGGGTATTGTTGTATTGCAATAATATTACTGGGTTTAAATTTTCTTGGAGTGAAAGCTAAAGGTGACGGAGATATAGTGACAACACTTGATGGACCATTTACGCCTGTAACTGTGCCTTTAGATGAAAGTTTTCGTGGGCATGCTGTGGATTTGACTGAGGATGATCCACGTGTTAAAAGGAATGTTAAAGGGTTTGCACCTGAGCAGATTTCGGTCTCGCTTTCGAGTGGTTATGAGTCTGTTTGGGTTAGTTGGGTTACAGGTATAATCAAGTTTTGAACTTTTTTTTTTTTTTTTTTTAAAAATTTTATGTAAGTTGTTATAAATGTGATTTGGGTTTTGGCTTTTGATTATAATGATGAAGGTTTAGCTGATGAATTAAGCTTAAACAAACACGCCCTCGCTTATTTCTTAAAAAGCCCATTTTTTGGCTAATTTTCTAGTTCATAATAAGTGGGCCTTCTGAAAATAAGGTAATCAAAATAAGCTCATAAGCCCAAATAAGCTAAAACATATGCTTGTAAGTGATCTTACTATGTTTGTGAGCTGTGATTTGGGTTAGGATTATAATGATAAAAGAATGGTGATTTGTTTAGTTAGGGGGTGTTTGGGACAATGGGGTTGCTTATTTTAGCTTAAAAGCAAATGAGCCAATAAGCATTTTGTAATCCAAACTATTTAAAGTGCTTATTTCTAGTGAAAAGTACAATAAGCTAAGTTTAGATATATAGTATACAGCTTGGAAGTTATCAAAATCATGAATTTTCTTATAATTTTTATTACTGTGTTAATTGGGACAATGGGATTTCTTAATTTTAGCTTAGAAGCAAATAGGCCATAAGCAATCCAAATACTTTGAAAAGTGCTTATTTATTTTAAGAAACCACAATAAGTACTTGAGATGTATATGAGGCTGTTTGGGTTAGTTGGATTTCAGGTACAAAATTTTGACTTTTATTTATTTTTATTTTATTTATTTTTTTGTTTTTAATAAAAAGTTTGGGAATTGTGATTTGGGTTTTTGTTATAATGATGTAAGTTTGTTCGTTTAATAGACTTCAATTTTCTGCCTTTCTGGTTTGTGTATCATATTTTTGTAAGTATTGATCAAACAACATGTGAAAATGCAGGTAAATTTCAAATTGGGGACAACATAAAACCATTAGATCCCAAGAGTGTAGCTAGCGTTGTAGAATATTCCAAAGTTAAATCTTTAAAGACTCAAAAACAAGAAGCGGAAGGTTACTCTTTAATTTACAGTCAGCTATATCCATATAAAGGCCTTCAAAACTACACTTCCGGTATTATCCACCATGTTCAGCTTAAAGGTTAGATTCAGAAAAACAACTTAAAAATTTAATGTTTTCCATATAAAGTCCTTCACGATATCCTGAATTTTGAAGTATGAATCTTGCAGGATTGTCACCAGATACTATTTATTATTACAGATGCGGTGATCCTTCGATTAAAGCGATGAGTGATGTTTTTACATTCAAGACTATGCCTATTTCTGGTCCTAAAAGTTACCCGAAAATAGGACTTGTAGGTGATCTTGGTCTTACTCATAATACTACATCAACGGTGAGTCACTTGATCAAGAACCAACCTGATCTTGTGCTACTTATTGGAGATGCAACTTATGCTAACTTGTATCTAACAAATGGAACTGGTTCGGATTGTTATTCTTGTTCGTTTGAAAATATTAGGGGAGGTAAAAAGTTTGAATCTTGTATCAGATCTTTCTGTAAGGGGGTGTTTGGGTATGCGTTTTTTTTTGGTAAAAGGTTTTTACATCCGGTAAATATGTTTGGGTATGTGTTTTGAGCTTATTATCTGATTATTGTGACTGTAACTTCCATTTGCAAATACTCCGTAACTAATTATCTAGAGTCACCTATTTATCCCTTTTAGCTTGATTTGAATGATTCACTTTCATTTCACAAACATTTCTACTTGTTTTCTACTTTCGTTACTTTCAAAACACACAAACACCTCCTATGTTTTTGGCTTGAACATATTGATTAACAGAATTGAGCTAAAATTTTCAGGTATATGCCGAGATTAACATCTAGAATACCGATAATGACAATAGAAGGTAACCACGAAATCGAAGAACAAGTTGAAAGTACAACATTTGCAGCTTATAGTGCACGATTCGCGTTTCCATCTGAAGAAAGTGGTTCAAAATCCACCATGTACTATTCTTTTAATGCTGGAGGCATACACTTTCTAATGCTTGGTGGGTACACTGCTTATGATAAATCATGTAATAATCAATCTGGTTAACACTTATAAACTTTTGGTTTTTACTTATAGTTGAGGGGTTGTGACACGTTTTTGTGGTTGTTTCATACAGCGGATCAGTACAAGTGGTTGCAGAGTGATTTAGAGAAAGTTGACCGGGATGTGACACCATGGCTTGTTGGAGTTTGGCATCCGCCATGGTATAACACCTATGTGTCCCATTACAAAGAAGTCGAATGCATGAGGGTCGCTATGGAAGAACTATTGTACGATGCTGGTGTCGACATAATTTTCAATGGTCATGTAAGTGTTTCTAATCGTTATTTTAGAGGTGGTAGTTTCGACCCATTGGTTTAACTGTGTTGCTTTCAGTCTCAAATGGGTCAAATAAGAAAATTACCAAACCGTCAACGGGTCAATTGGAACCAATTAGTCAAACAAATTTTTAAAAAATGGGCGAAACTTTTTTCTTCCATGAACCTGTTTTGACCTTTTACCCAACTCGCCCTTCGTCCCACATATACTTTCTATGATAAAGGAAATGGAAAGCAAATTTTAAAGGGTGCGAGTGTTTGACCATGTACTCTTGGAAATGTTGCAGGTTCATGCTTATGAGAGATCAGAGTATATAACTACACATTAGATCCGTGTGGTCCAGGGGCACATAACAATAGGCGATGGTGGAAACCGAGAAAAAATGGCAATTGAACATGCCGACGAACCCGGCAACTGCCCAGAACCATCAACCACACCAGACTCATTCGTTGGTGGAGTAGCTTTGGGCATGGAATACTTGAGGTAAAGAACGAGACACATGCATTATGGAGTAGCTTTGGGCATCTCCATATTCATCATTTTTATCAGGTCATTGTTCGCGTTCCCTAACGGCTACAATGATGTTTTTACTTTTGCAGATACAAAGGTGGGAGCGGATTAAATGCAAGCCAAACAGTCCTCAGATAGTATACAAGATGCATGTGAAGCTTGGTGACACAATTAAAGTGATAGCAGGGCGTGTCAAGGGTAAAATTGGTGAGATAACAAAGATTGTCAAGCATAATACCACTGTTATAGTCAACGAAATTAATTTGAAGGCCAAACATGTGAAGAGCAAAGAAGAGAGCGAATCAGGGCAGATATTCAAGGTTCTAACTTTATTCTCTTTTAAATCTATACATACAAAAAAAACCTTCAACCCTTGAATGATAAAACGGTTAAAAAAAGGTTGATATGATTTGGCGTTTAATGATTAAAAAAGGTCAGAAAATGAGCAGAGGGAGTTGTGGCGGGTGGGTCGCGGGTAATGACATATAGTTTCTGAAAGTTGGTCAAAATGGACCGGATTTGGTAGTATGTGGAAACATGGACCATACTGAGTACTTTAGTCGAGGTAATCCCACAAAATTAATCTGGTAAAACTTGCACAAATATGATTAAAATTCTACGAACCGCGTGACCCTGGGTATAACTGATAGACCGTTTTAGCACGCGATTATGTGCGTTTAGGCAATACATGATTTCACCTGTTTATGAATTGCTTATAACTTTAATGTGCAGTATTTTACTTTGTTAATTGTGTTATAAGCTCTGTTAAGATATACAGGGCATGACTGCACCTATTTAATCTCACTTCTACAGTATTCTGCAAGTCGTTAGCCCGGCTAGCCGGCTAGGAATTGATTGCTTACCTTTAGGTTATAATGTCCACTATGTTAGTTACGCTAGATGAAGGAACTGAAGTGTTTACTGCAAGGAACAAGGTAACTTTTAACCAATTAACCGGATTCTATGCAGTGTTGAGATTTTGTAATTCTCACGTGTCTTTTAGGTTTTGAATAATTCTAGTTTGAATAAGTCTGCTATTTACTAGCCAGTAGATGTAGTCCAAGTAGTTGAGCCTTTTTAGGCTTAATCTTATCTTTTTCAGTTCATTAGCCGTTGCTTGTATTGCCTATATAAAGGCTTTGAAACTCTGTGAATAATATCAGCAAATAAACCTTTTCCATTTACTTCCTATTTAGTCTTTCTTATTTGTTAATTACCCAACAAATTGGTATCGGAGCAGGTTCTTTAGCACTGGGAATCTCTCAAAGTTTCAACCCAAATAAGAATGGCCACTAACCCCAGCCTCAATGTTTCTCAACCACAGATTCCATTGTTTAAAGGAGACTCGTATGAATTCTGGAGCATAAAAATGAAAACCTTGTTTTGGTCCCAAGATCTTTGGGATTATGTAGAGACAGGTTATGAAGAAAATGAAGCAGATGAGGCTCATAGCAAAGAGCATCAGAAACGCGATGCAAAAGCGCTCTTTTTCATTCAGCAAGCAGTAGACGAGTCAATTTTTTCAAGGATAGCAGGTGCCAATATGGCTAAGCAAGCTTGGACCACTCTAAAAACTGAGTACCAAGGCTCCTCCAAAGTAATCACTGTTAAACTACAATCACTAAGGTGGGAATTCGAGACTTCCTCCATGAAGAATAACGAGTCAGTGCAAGAGTTTTTGGCACGAGTTTCATCAGTTGTGGGGCAAATGAGATCTTATGGAGATCATATTACTGATGAAACGGTGGTTGCCAAAGTCCTAAGGAGCCTATCATGCAAATTCGATCATATAGTAGCAGCAATCGAAGAATCAAAGGACTTGTCCACATTCTCTTTTGATGAGCTTATGGGTTCTCTTCAGGCTCATGAGGCACGAATTAATCGATCGGTTATTAAGTAGGAAGAAAAGGAATTTCAGATTAAGGGGGAAGCTAAATCATCGAATCAGTATGGAAGAGGAAGAGGTCAAGCAGGTTAGGAAGAGGTCGCGGTAGAAACAATATTCTAAAATGCTCATATTGCAACAAAGGTGGGCATTCTGAAAAATTTTGTTGGTCAAAACCAAAGGAAGCAAACTATGTCGAGGAAGAAGACGATGACAGTGGTTGCTCAAATCACATGAGTGGAGATCGTTCGAAATTTATAGCAGTTGATGAAACTGTCAAGTCATATGTGCGACTTGGAGATGATAAACAATTAAAAGTTGAAGGCAAAGGAACAGTTGAGATCTCGGTAGGTAGCAGCAAGAAGGTTATTAAAGAAGTCCATTTTACTCCTTCCCTTGCACATAATCTGTTGAGTGTAGGTCAGTTGATGGAGTCTGGTTATGCAATATTATTTGATGATGGAAAATGCACAGTGAAACATAAAAGTACAGGTAGAATTGTTGCTTGTACTTATATGTCATCAAATCGTATGTTTGCTTTCGATCTTACCAAGGAACCCGAAATGGCTATGGTGAGCAAGACTGTAGCAGACAATGAGGCATCAACGATACGGGCACCTAAACTTCAAAGGACTTCAATTGGTCAATAATAAGCACATGGTGAGCAATCTTCCGATCATCGAGTCATCAAAAAAGGTTTGTGAAGGTTGTATGGCTGGAAAGCAGACAAGGAAATCATTTCCAGTAGAGAAATCAAAAAGAGCAGAAGATGTTCTAGAACTCATCCATGCCGACTTGTGTGGTCCAATGAAAACAGAATCATTAGCAGGCAGTAAGTATTTCCTTTTATTTACAGATGATTTTAGCAGGATGAGTTGGGTTTATTTTTTAAAGCAAAAATCTGAAAGCTTGGAATATTTTGTTAAGTTTAAAGCAATGGTGGAAAAACAAAGTGGTAAAGCCTTAAAAAACACTTCGTACAGATCGTGGAGGCGAGTTCACCTCTAAAGATTTTGAAGCTTTTTGTGATGAACATGGTATAAGGAGGCAACTCACGGCCCCGTATACACCTGAGGAAAATGGTGTCGCCGAACGAAAGAATCGCACAGTGGTCGAAATGGCCCGATCTATGTTAAAAATGAAAGGAATGCCTGATTTTTTTTAGGCTGAGGCAGTTGCAGTCGCCGCTCACATTCTGAATATATCGCCAACAAAGGCGATATGGAACAAGACTCCATACGAAGCATGGAATGGAAATAAACCTTCCATAAGTCATTTACGAATTTTTGGCTGCATATGCCACGTTCTTATCACTTCGCAAAGACACAAACTTGAAGCAAAGTCTCAAAAACGTGTTTTTATTGGTTACTGCTCAAAATCAAAAGCTTATCGTGTTTATGACCCGTTGAGTGGAAATATAACTATAAGTCGTGATGTCGTCTTTGATGAGGCATCAAGCTGGAACTGGGAATCAGAAGAAAGCAATCCTATTCCTGGCATTGAAATTGAAGATCAAGAAATAAGTATCCATGAAACAAATTATGGTGAAGAAGATGCCTGTGCAGGATCACAGAACTCTCTTCAACGATCATATTCAGCTCCACCATCTCAAGTGTCTTCTCCCACCAGTAGTAATCATCGACACAGAAGTGAGCATCACAACGTTCCTCAGCGGTTAAACTCAGCCCCACCAACAGATGAAGATTTAATTCAGCCACGTAGAAGTGAGCATGGTCACATTCCTCGACGTCGGTTTGAGATTGAGGGAGGAGATGCATCATCGTTGGTGTTATTTGCTGGTGACCCGGTTACTGTTAAAGAGGCCATGGAAACAGAAGAATGGCGAATCGCAATGGGAGAAGAATTGTCGGCAATTGAAAGAAATCAAACATGGGAGTTGGTCGATCTTCCAGAAGGTAAGAATTTAATTAGTTTAAAATGGATTTATAAGACTAAATATTTGGCAGATGGAAGTATTCAAAAGTATAAAGCACGGTTGGTGGTTAGAGGCTTCACGCAACAATAAGGAGTCGATTATGAAGAGACATTTTCTCCGGTAGCAAGATTTGAAACTGTTCGAATGATTCTTGCTGTGGCAGCTCAAGAGCAATGGAAAATATACTAGTTTGACGTCAAGTCCGCCTTCTTGAACGGAGAATTAAAAGAGGAGGTTTATGTTAGTCAACCACCGGGTTTTGAAAGCAATGCCGAACCAAACAAAGTACTTCGTTTAAGAAAAGCAATCTACGGGCTTAAACAAGCGCCGCGTGCATGGTATAGCAAGATCGATTAGTTTTTTCACAAGAATGGTTTCGAGAGAAGGCATCGACCAACAAGGCATCATTTTGGAGCAACAAAAAGAATTCTACATTATTTAGCAGGTACAAAAGACTATGGGATTTGGTATCGTAGAACAGACGATTTCAAGCTAAAAGGGTTCACTGATAGCGATTGGGCGGGTTGTATGGATGATATGAGAAGTACCTCTGGAAACTGTTTTATCTTGGGGACAGCCGCCATTTTCTGGAGTTCAAAGAAACAAACTTCGGTAGCTTTATCGTCGACTGAAGCCGAGTATGTAGCAGCTGCAGCAGCAAGTTGTCAAGTTGTATGGCTTAGAAGAATTCTAAGTGACTTGGGGCATGAACAAGTCCATCCAACCAGCATCAAATGTGACAATAGGTCAGCAGTCATGTTAGCTAGAAATCCAATACTTCATAATCGAACCAAGCACATCGAGATCAAGCACCATTTCATAAGAGAGATGATTGCGAAAGAAGAAATGCAGTTGGAAGAATGTTGTAGCAATGAACAAATTGCAGATGTATTGACTAAGAGTCTTCCTCGTGTTAAACATGAAGAGTTCAGCGCCAAATTGGGAGTTTGCAACGTTCGAATGACGGGGGAGTGTTGAGATTTTGTAATTCTCACGTGTCTTTTAGGTTTTGAATAGTTCTAGTTTGAATAAGTCTCTGCTATTTACTAGCCAGTAGATGTAGTCCAAGTAGTTAGAGCCTTTTTAGGCTTAATCTTATCTTTTTCAGTTCATTAGCCATTGCTTATATTGCCTATATAAAGGCTTTGAAACTCTGTGAATAATATCAACAAATAAACCTTTTCCATTTACTTCCTATTTAGTCTTTCTTATTTGTTAATTACCCAACATGCAGTGCTTATTTAAATCGATTTAAAACATTTTTTTGCCTAAAAAACATTTTTTTTTAACAAGTGCGGAGCTGCGTATAACATGATTGAGATAGTTATATGTTTTGATAATAATATAGTTTTTTTTTTTTTTTTTTTTTTTTTTTTTTTTTAAATATATTACTTGGTTTTATGCGTCAGAATATACACTTATAGCTTTATCTTATTTATTTTTTATTTATCGTACTAGGATATGACTGGTCCTGTTTTTAGTAAACTAGTGGGTTGTTTCAGAGAGTTGCTTCAGTTTGTAGGTTCAGTCACTTGGTTCAGTGTGTTGGCTTAGTGGGTAGGTTCAAGGGCCTGTTCAAGGGTATGTAGGCTTAGTGGGTGGGTTCAGCGGGTAGGTTTGGTTGGTGCATCGACAAGACGATAACTGAAAGAGAAATGATACATCCTCCTACTAATTCTTCCTACAAATATTCCTACTCACAGGATCTTGGCATGTGTCAGAATTGACGGTTTAGATGCGGAAAGATAATGAGTGGAGAAAAAACATAAAATATTAGTGTGAGTGTAGGAGGATATGTAGGAATGTATTGTAGGAATATATAGCAAAACTCTAACTGAAATCTTCAACTACATTAATTGTTTAACTAGATGAATTGTTTAATCAGTGGCCATTTATCTGTTACTCATATTTCTAACTACATTGATTGTTTCAGGGTTGACTTATATTTCAGCAAAAAACCATTTGGTGGCGAGTACACAGTATTTGCTGATCTGGAAGAGTGCATAAGGTTCATTGCTAATTTTACATTTTCCAAGGAAGATGTTGCTTTTGTTGTTGCACAAATAAAGAGTGTTTGGATCAGGTTATAACAGAAAGGAGTGTTTGGGTTAGGTTATAACAACAACGACATGTATTTAAAGTGGGTTGCAAGGCTGCAAATGTATATATCAAGTCGCTGTATAAATATGAAGCACGTTTAAACCAGGTGTACACTTAATATGTATATCAATGTTAGGACCAGGCTACTATAAAGTTAAGAATAAGGTGTATTTGGCCTTTTGGTCAGAACACGTCTAGCCATACATCTAAAGTTTGAAACTACTACTTCAACAATGTGTCTATTGGCTTCTAGAACTAAAATAAATTAGGAACAGATTTAGTTGAGGTGATTTTGTATTGATTTTTGTATATATGTATTATAGTTGGAACATGCCAACTGATTAAGCAGGTGGTGTGAATTATCGCATTCAATTTAAGTTGTACTATAAATGACTAAATGTTTCAATGGATAGTGAATAATGGAAAATGGGCCAGTTCATACTACACGATCCATACTTTTATATACAAATGATTTCTCTTAAATGTGTTCGACTTCATGCCATAAAAATAGGAGTTTTGAAGAACTTCAAAACTGCAACATGATTCTACGCAAAAAAAGAAATTGAGTTTTGTTTTATTGGAAACATCTATATCATAAGGGATGCATTACTTTTCAATGTTTTGTGGGTTTTTCAAATATCAACTTTTGAATTTTGTTAAAGTTTTCCAGTTTAAACGTGTTTTAGTTCGTAAAAATGCTAAGCTATATATGATATCAAACTGCCCGATGCAACGCACGAGTATAATGCTAGTTTATGTTTGACAAAAGCAACCCATAACCGGATCCCTTTTTAACCCTCCTTCACTAACATGCAAACCCTTCACCCTTCGCAAACAGTAGCATACATTCGAGTAAGAAAAAACATACCCTAACTCTCATGCTGATGCTGATTATTCAGGACTACTTCCTTTATCCGTATTTAATCATATAAGCAATTTTGAAAGATATTTTAAATAACCAAAAAAACTGCTTAAATGCACCGTAACGACAACCAAACACGCAATTTAAAAAAATATCCCTAGTACCAAAATACGTATATAATTATGAAATCTGACGTTCCTTATGAAATGTCAGTTGTGTTTGAAATAAGTGTGTTTCAAATAATTTGTACTAGTACAACCTTTATGAGCTAATGAAATGATGTTTCTTTGTGATGTTTCCTTATAAAAATCTGACGTTTCTTTATGAAATGACGTTAATGTCAGTTGTGTTTAATTTGTACCACCTTTATGAGCTTATGAAATGACGTGTCCTTATAAAAATCTAACGTTTCATCGACTAAGTACTATATCTTCCCCTTCTTTTTCGCTAATCATTTTATCTCGTGATCACTTTCTTTCTGTCAAGAGTCTTACCCATTGTTCTTCCTTCCCATCAAATTAGTTTGATCAACGAAATCAGCTGAAGTCTTGTTTCTCCTCAACTTCTTCATCTACTCGTTCATTTTTCCGGGTAAGTTTTGATTTCTTTTTCCATTCAAATTTTGGAGTAATTCAGGGTGGAGAAATTGGTGCGTTTGAATTTCACTTTACTCAACTATTGAAATACAGCGCCCATTATATTGACTCAAATCTTTAGTTGAAAATTTATTTACTTTGATTAATATGCAGATTGGGCATTGGAGTACATAGCTGGTTATGGTCCTGACGAGAGAACACCCAAACCAGATTTATTTTCTAGCGGAAACGGGCTTGTATTTTCTCTTCTTCTGGTACCACTCACAGTGTTCAACCACACGGGTGGATCTATGCTAGTGCTACATGTGCCACGTACTTGCCACGTGTTCATATAAGCCATGTTATTTACAATTTTGATTTTTCTTCAAAATTCTATTTTTTTTTTAATTTCTTCATTATTTTTTGCGCTATATATATATGTACGAGCGGGATTGCCCGCGCGTTGCTGCGGGCAACCGTGTTTATGTTAAAACATTTAGGCAAACTACAACTTAAATTCTTGATATATATGCATGCCGAAACAACACATATGAGTATGTGGTGCTCGTCCTCCAAAGCAAAAGAAAAAGGTGGAAGAAAGATGGTACTTACGAAACAAAGCTATACAAATAAAAGTTTAAGAGTCACAACTCTAAGCAAGTGCAAGTAATTCATATACCAAATTTAATTGCATCTGATACATGGTTAATTATTGAACAGTAACATGAAAACAAACTATATTATCTAACTTCATTCACAAAGAAATAATGTAAGCTGAGAAACAATGGTGTGATACGAAGAATAGTTCTTACAAAAGGCATGGTGCTGCTGTAGATGATGGATAGTCCAAGCTTCTGATCTGAGTTAGTGCTTTAATGAAGGAAGAAGAGTTAGTTATTCTGATTTCAGCCCCTCCTTCAGCCCCCAAATGCACACATTTCAGTCCCATTTCAGCATCCAAATGCACCCACTTCAACCCCCCTTTCAGCAGCCAAATCCACCCCTAAACCCTCGCATTTCAGCCTCCAAACCGACACCCATTTCACCCTAAAGTCACCCATTTTCGCCCTCAAAGCCACCTATTTTGGCCCTTAAACCACACGTTTCAACACCCAAACCCACCCATTTCAGCCCCCACGTCAGCCCCCAAACTCACCCATTTCAGCATCCAAACAGCCCATTTCAGCACCTAAACACACATGTTTCAGCCCCCATTTTAGCACACAAACGGCCCGATTTCAGCCCCCTAAGATGTGTGAAGCTAGACCTACACCTGTTTCACAACAAAGATTCATCATTGATCGCCATCATTTTGTTTCATTAACTTAATCTTTGTTTATGTCGACTCTAAGTAATCAAGACCTCATCGCACTTTGAAATTAAACCTTCACAGCACTTCATCTAAATGCAAAAATAACTTTTACAAAAGTAATGTATTCAAATTGTGTATGGGCTTTGCTGTGCGCATTGCATTAGCAAACGACCACAACTATCATTGTAGTATTATATTATTTGTGTAAAACAAACGGAAAAGACAAATAAACAGGGATGTTTTCAGAGCACGTAATACATATGTTTGGATCAACCTATGATAGAATAATCAATTACCCGTATGGACACATGCAATTCTACATTAGCATCAGTTTATGCAAAAGCATATTGTTAATAAGACAAATTAAATTCCCGCGTATGGCGTTAATGCATAACACATACTTTGAAACTGATTTTTAATGGTAAGAGGGGTGTTTCAAATTTTGGTGGTAGCCGGGTCAGATTATACGGGTCAATAAAGAGATCTTTATCAGAATATTGATAGACACCTAATAAACAGGCCGAAACGTGTATTAACATTAACACATGCTGTCAAGAGAGTTTTAGTATCAACAGTTATTTACCGGTATAAACATGTTACTAAGGGTTGTTTGGACAGCTTACATTTAGCGCCCTAAGCATGTTATTAAGTGTTGTTTCGATAGTTTATTTTTAGCGGCCTACTAATATGCTTTGATGATGTGACCAGACTCTAAATGCATAAGCTGTTGATACCTTTGGGGTTGCATGGTTTCACAGAAATAGGCATGTTCTCGCATGCATTAACCTCCCATCAGTAATTCATCCAATCCTTGACACCATATATGAAGGTCGTAGCATTTTTCATTCATAAAATCTGCAAACATGAAAAGGAATAAGCTTGAATATATGAATTCGACCCATTTCATAAAAGGAGCAGTAATAGATATATTATTGCACCTTTGTAATACTTCGAGCAAAAGACACAAATGAAAAGATGTACGCTAAAAACTTTAGCGCTCTTAGGCTCGTTTAGATAAAGGGAAGGTGTGACAAACCTACATGTTTCCAACACCTCGAGTTTCCAACACCTCCCTTAAACCGGCCTTGAGATCCAATTCCAACTGAAGTTTCTCCACCTGCAATAAGAAACATAAACCCATAAACCACCACGGAATGCAGATCCTGACATGCAATTGTACCCAGAAAGAACCTGTAAAAGATATTCATCCATCATGGCTGCAAGCTTAATAGCTGGCCTGCCAAGGCGCGAAGAATGTCCTTTAATCACAGCCTGCTCATCACAGCCAACCTAACGATAATCTTATGTATGACACAAAGGTTGTACCGATGGCAAAACTGCTGAAACGATGTTGCTCGGATATCAGTGGCAACCACAGGATGTGTACACGCATTGACTCATTAGGCTCATGAGGGTCAAGTTCCGTAACCAACTGCAACCATGACAGAATTTATTTCATCTTTTAAGTGTGAAGCGAATGAATGACAAAATTTATGAAGTAAATTAAAAACTTACTTGTACTATTCTGCTTAGGTCCAAAAATATAAGCAATGATACGCAGTTAGTGTTTCCTATTGATGGTTCCACGTGCTGTAAAGTACATAAAAACAAAAACATATCAATTAGGATAATATAACTACGTAAATTGACTATAAAAATGTTAATAAGGCACTAAACTAAGTTTTGCTCACCCAAAGCCAACGTACGACTACCGCGTGCAATTTCAGTCCAGACCACCCCATCTCCGCACCATTGAATAGAGAAATACCAGCAGGCAATGATAATAAGCTGTCGTTTGAGCACGCCATCATCAAACCAAACATCATAACAGGATAACATAACTCATCATACCCAAGCTATCTCTGTGATGTTGCCCCGCCAAGATACGGATAGATTTCACACACTCTAAAAATCCACATGAATCACGTGAAAAAATATATGGAAGCAAACATAATAAGTTGGCATGTAATATGAAAAGCAAGCTCTAGCGACTGCGGCTCAACATAAGCAAAGCATCATCAAACCAAACATCAAAACAACACACTAACCACACATAAATCGGTCCTTAAAAACAACTTGATAACATTTTATCTGCTATTTTTTCGTGAACAAAAAAAGGGTAACATTTTTTGGTTTCTACTTATCTGCTATTTTTTGGGGTTAAGCAAAAAACCGAATTTACTTTTTAAGAGTCTTGTAACACAATAAGCTGTAACATTTTTTGCTCCATCCAAAGTTTTAAGGACAAAAATTGCTAACCAAGATTAGAAAGACCAAATAAGCTTATAAGCAGTTTCTATAGGAAAGCAAAAATTAACAACAGCATAACCGCAAACAATATCATCACTTGAACAAAACTCCCAACCATACAATCCAACAATCCTTAAATAACTCATGATTATTTATTTTTATTATTGTTATTATTATTTATTTGGAAACTGATTCCAATGAACTAATTAAATGTTTATGCTTGTTTGATTTCACATGGTTTGCATCTGTTGCCGGTGGCCGGATACGTCTTGAATTTCAAGATTTGCACCGGCAACAGGTGTGTTTTCATAGAGACGGAGATGATTTTTGATTGTGTGTTGCCTTCTCCCCTTTATTTTTTTCTTTGTGTTGTTTTCTTCTTCCTGGTTGTAGCTTTTCCTTGGTCTGAATACTCTGTATTATGTGCAATAATGAATATGCATACACATGTATAGTATCTCATGAAGCTTCCTAACAGTAAATCTACCCACATGAGTGGCTTAGAATGCGTTGTACAGGGCAGTAGGTTAGTAGGTCTGCTGACTTTGAAAAAGTTAGCATGTTTGGTGTATTAGAAAAGTGTTTAACACCCTTAATCAATGAACAGTTTAGGTCCTTGTGTTTCTAAACCAATGGGCTTTTGCCAAGGCTACCTGGTAGCACTGTTGGCCCAGTAATTTTGCCTTATGGCACCTTTAATCACTTAATGCAACCAATACCAACCAAGTTCAAAGCTTAACAAAAAAATTTGACAATATCATTATTGTCACATCATTTTTCATTCTTAGAATATAGTATAATATAATTTCATCATTCCACTCACCAGAACTCCAAGACCCAATAATAAAGTAAGCAAGTAACAATCCCATTTTATTTTGAAAAAAAAAATGTAGCCCAAACGATTAACTATTAGTCAGATTTTTGGGTTTTTTGTATGATTAGTGGTGGATCTCGAAATTTAACTTGGGGTGTGCACTATATTTTGATAGGAAAATAATAATAATAATAGTTAAAAAAAAAATCTCATTTTATTTAATTAATTAATTTATTTTTATTTTTATTTTTATGTTGAAACTTTAAAGCCACGTTTTAAAGACATTTTTTTAATCAACTAATAACAAGTTTTACTTTATTTCTTTTGTTTGCTTTCATTGTGTATCTTACTTGCCTTGAAAAACTAGAAATAGATACAAACTATAAATAGCTTAATTCGTGTAAATGAATGTGTCCATAATGTAACCACATTAAATATTTATTACAAACAAATAATATTAAAGGGTTATGGTACACGGAGGTTACCAAAGTTTCACCAAAATTTGCCCTAAAGAAACAAAGTTTCATTTTGTGCTTTTAGGTTACTAATGTAATCGGGTTTATTAATTTGGTCATCATACTTATAAACTTGCGACAATATGGTCATTTTGTGGAAGGGCAACCGGTTGTACCCATGCCAACTTTTGTGATTGATGATATTTTTTTATTTTTCTTTTACAACACTAATTTAACACTGAAAACAAGCAACTTTTGTGAAAACAACGGTGGTGGAACTCGAAAATAAGCCCTTGGTGAGCTTATTTCCTTAGAAGTGCTTAAAATGGGCTAAATTGAGAATGCAAGCTTGAAATAAGCCACACAGTGGACACAAACTAGAAAAGAAGCTATAAACAACTTGGATGAACTCAAATGAAGTTAAAACAACAAGCAATACCAACTGAATAAGTCAAAATTACAAATAAGCAAATCCACATTCACACAGTTAACAAAACAAGCTGCAGACCAAGTTCAAGGCTAATTCCAAGCTTATCCAATAAGCTAGAAGCCAAATGGAGACAGGAACTAACAAGTTGGGTGTATGGGCTTTCCAAAAACCCAAAGCTCACAAGCTAAGGTCCACAAATAAGCTCTGGGTGAGCTTATGAACATGAGTACTTACACTGATGACTCAGTGTAAGTATTTAAGTGGTAATGAATTCATGTGACAATTTAAGTGAGCAAATAAGCATGAAACTGAGCAATGAACATATGCACAACAAGGTGATACAGCAAGCTATCAAAAACAACAAAGATATAGAGATAGGATACAATAAGGAACAAGATGCAAGCCTAAGAAATTGATTCAACACCCCTGACACAGGGGGAGGTTTTTAGAAAAGGGGCTAAAAGAAGCCCTGGAATAAGCTCTTACAAAAAATCTAAAAATTATATTAAAAATAGTCCAAGTAAGATAAGCAGCTAAAGTTTGATTATCCAAAAATTTAGGAGCTGAAAGTGAAAATTGAATCCTAGAGAAATTCTCCCATTTTTATAAAAACTGACCAAAGTGCTATTTTGACTTTATGAACTTTTGAGCTAAGTTGACTTATACGAACTTTGATCCTAATAAATTGACTGATTATGTTTTGTTAGGCGATATTGAGACTAATTAAAGCTAGTTTAACTACTAATGAGCTAACATGGATTATTGTGATTACAAAAGTTCAAACAGTGGCTGAGAACAAGGGGTACAAGTGAATTTTGACTTTCCTACAAACAAGCAATGGATTTTAAAGTTCAAATGTCCTAATGTACACTAAAGAAACATGCAACAACAAAAGGTAACAGCAATAACACACTGGATCACAGAGGAACCAGTTAACCCAAACACACCCTTAAGAACTTGATTTGAAGGATTTTTAAGCAAAGGACTCTTGTAACCCTTGAAATTGATGCAGAAGCTTATGTTAATATGACATGGAACCAGTGCAACGCACGGGTATTGCACTTGTTATAATTTGAGAGGGGTCAATTTTTTTGATTAAACAATGGTAACATAAAGACCCGGTAACATTTACATTAGTAACATAAAGACCCGGTAACATTTACATTAGTAACCTAAAAGCACAAAATGAAACTTTGTTTCGTTAGGGCAAATTTTTCTGAAACTTTAGTGACCTCCGTGTATATAAACCCTAATATTAAACTCCAAATAAAAAGCTACACCCAAAATTCCTAATTGATAAGTGAAGTTATTTTTTAACAAAGATAAGTGAAGTTAACTAGTCACAATTTATATATGACAAATAAATAACGAGTATTAAACTATTTGGGCTAGAGAAAAGCAATTAGGCTAATGTCCAATCTTCAAACAATTCAATCAGAACATAAAATTCATTAGACTATTTGACCTACTTATTTCCTTTTACATTATCCTCTCCTTCTTCTTCAATTGACACCAAAACTACAGTGGGTCTTCTTCGGTTCTTCTATTCCTTTTTCTTTAGTTTTGAACAATGGTAACTTAGATTAAGGTACGCACTCATATTTTTTCAGTGTTTTAAAGGGTATGCGAGTATCTTATAGTTACTTTCGTAAAAATCAATTTTTTTCACACTACTAGAAATTTACAGAGTAAAAAGGAGTAGAAACATATCAACAAAAACAATATATTTTGTGATATTTAACACTACATTAAGAAACATGACTTATTACACAAGTTTATAAACATGACACATTTCATAAAAACTACTCGTAGATATTCTACGAGAAAAAATTCATGTAATAACCGGTACCCACCCTAGGTCCGCCCCTCTCAACCACCAAAAGACAATGCATATATATCTTAAGTTTTCTCTATAAATTACGCATTTCATGTTTCTCAAATATTAGTTAGGGATACTAGTTTATACTTTTTGATTCATTGTATTTCTTTAACTGATTGATGCAAGGGATGCGTACTGTTGAAAGAAAAATTCCGACAAGCCTGAGACGAATTTATCGACTTACACACATCATCAAGTAAAAAGGGGGTGATAAGTTGTTTATTTCCATAAATTAAGTAATATACAAAAAGCAGTTAAAATGAGTAATCCTAAACACCCGATGACTATATAGTTTTCACTTTAATTAAGCTTGAATTTCCATAAACTAATTTGCTTGTGTATTGACTAGATCACTCAGCAGTGTGGTACTCCTACCTTTCGCGTACGTCAAATGGGTAGGTAAGTTGAAGCATTTATTATCATATTACTGTATACTGCCGTTGCATAGCGCGGGTACTATCCTATAGTTTATCTTAATTCTTGATCATGTAATATGTATTATTGTAACTCCAGCAAATCCAAGAAATCAAAAGAAAAAATCTACCGAGCCAAAAGATTGTATTAAAAATATGCGATGCGATACTGGACAATCCGAAAGATGCTAAGAAATATTTTGAACCTGCAATAGCTACGGCAGTCAAATATGGGACTGTTGAGCTCATCGAGGAGTGCATATTAGCCTACCCAGGTTTAATCTGGTATGAATTTGACGGGTATAACTTGTTCCATTTGGCAATCAAAGAGCGTCAAGTACAAGTATACAATCTTGTGTACCAAATGTCTGGACACAAGGCGTTTGCAGCAAGTGAGCTTCATGGAGAAGAAAAAGAGAATGCTTTACATATTGCGGCAAAGTTGGCCCCATCTCATCGACTAAGTACTATAACTTGTGCAGCTTTGCAGTTGCAGAGTGAACTTCAATGGTACAAGGTGATTATACTAATACCATTTACACATGGGTGACAACCGTTGTTGTCCCTTAAAAGAGTTTTAAGGGGCAACAAAAGCCCGATCATCTATGGTTTATATTGTATGTAGTAAGTAGTGCACTTTGCTTTTCCTCTTACCAAATAGCACGCATTTATATGCAGGAAGTTGAGACTTTTGTCGAGCCTGAGCATGTAAAAGCTTTAAACAAAGATGGAAAAACCCCTTGGATGGTTTTCACGCATGAACATGATGGGAAACCTGTATTCCTAGATGAAAGAGCGTTTATACTTTTTATGATATCAAACGCCTTTGCATTATTTTCATCATCTACTTCATTGTTGATGTTTTTAGGAATACTTACTTCACGCTATGCAGAAATTGACTTCCTTCATGCCTTGCCAAAGAGATTGACGATTGGACTTGTGTCCTTATTCTTGTCAATAACGGCTACTATGATAGCATTTGGTGCAACTCTTGTACTTTTGCTTCAAGATAAAGTGACATGGATTGCAGCTCCAGTTGTTATGATAACAAGCATTCCTGGTGGTTTTGTATGCCTTGCTGCAATTTCCTCTACTCGTTGAGATAGTTTGGTCCACTTACAGACCAAGCATTTTTGGCAAGTAGAGTAGTCGAATAATTTATTAAGCAAGTGTCAACTTGTGTGTGTCATTGTAATAATAGATGTTGCCAAGCTTTTTAGCCTAAATAGTTCTGACGTTTTCTTTTGAAATGTCAGTTGTGTTTGAAATAATTTGTGCTGCCTTCATGAGCTGCTAAAAGGTAACTACACATTTTCAGTTGTTGAACAATAAGTAAATTCAAATGTATGTGATTTTTGTGACAAGAAAATTAAGTATTCATATTCCGGTGAACAGGAACAAAACCACATGGATGCCAACATTGTGTAAGCTTATAACTTTATAAGAGAAAGAAAAATGTACACCAAAGAGCAAATGAATAGATTACTGGGTTGTCTTTTAGTAAAGGAAAACTTTGAAATCAAACCGGACAAAAAGGGATGTTATGATTTGATTGGCCCAAAAGTTATCAACACAAACAAAATGTGGGCTTATACAAAGTTTGATTTGAAGGGCTTTTAGAAAGGCCCACTTTGAGTAATATTGAGTATGTGAATCCCCGAGACCCCGACATGTAATCTTAAGAAGCATATGCAAAGATATATAGGATACGAAACAAAAGATTACTCAATGAATCTAATCTATGTTCTTGGTCACTTCTAGTTGTTGTTGTTGTTTCTAAGACAGAAACAAATATATATATATATATATATATATATATATATATATATATATATATATATATATATATATATATATATATATATATATATATATATATATATATATATATATTTTTCTTTCATCTTTCTTTTTACATTCTGGTCATCAGGTATCACAATGACATGCATCATCAATTAGGTTGTGCCTATTTGTTTCTTTTACACAGGTTTATTGACTTTATGCTTCAGAAATATGTATGAATAAAGAAAATGTTTGTTTGATATTGGTTTTTGATCAACTGGATACTAGGATTTATCTACACACCTGCATTTACAATGTCATAGTTGCCTAGTAAGGTTTGATACTTTGATTACGAATAACAGTATAGTGTACATTGATGTCGTGTGGTGCATGCCACTTCTTTGATAAAATGTCAAGCCTGCACATGTTATCTTCATAATATTCTATGTTGGTGTAACATGATCTTGTAATTTGTAGACCATAGTAGATGTTTATATGTTGTAAACGACACTATATGAGTGACGCAAACATGTTTACTATGAGGAGGGTGTGGCTTGGATCATGCGCTATGGAAATGTGTTTGTATCAGCAGCGCCTTTTAATTAACGACTATTGATGTTGTTTTGTAAAGCACCACCAGTTTATTTAAATTTTGGGATGAATAAAAGTTGTCGTTGCACAAGTTGTGTTCTTTCGACCATTTATTCACTTGACACGAAATAGGTTCTAAATTGGTATTGAATTGTGAAGTCAAATTATGTCACTGCACAAGTTCTCTAAACAATTTAATCATTATCTGTGTTATTAATCCAATCAATAAATTGTAAAAACAAATATCAACATATTTGATAATTATTTAACTAATCAATTGTTGAAATTGATAAATCCAATAATCAAATGATTTCCCATTCCAATGCATAACATAAACAAACAAAAGAAACGTTATTCTCATGTCGATTGTATGATTGTACCAAACATATGACTAAATCCTTTTTTTAACATATTCATTCTTTTTCTCTGTGATTCCATTCTTGGGCTCATTTCCATTCCCTGTCATTCATTCATACGAAACATCCCCTTATACCTTTTTCATTAGGGGTTAATGAACAATCACACACAACCATTCTCCCAAACTGAATATTTGTTTGATGCATTATATTTGTTCAACGATCTCACAAACTGAATATATAATCAATACTTGTAGTTAGTACAAGAAAAAAGTGAATGATTACACCCTGTACAAATTCATTGTCTGCGGCAAATTACTTGCAGTTAACACGCACAAAAAAGACCTATTTCGGTATATAGGCAACCACGATTCTTCAAATTTTCCGTGGATCCTTTTAGCTTTTTACGTGTATATATATATATATATATATATATATATATATATATATATATATATATATATATATATAGGGGAGCTTTATTTTCAGAACCCTGTTAAGTGCGGGAACTGCGAGAACTCCAATTTTGCATTAGAAAACATGCATGTTCATATAAAACATGTATGTTTTCTTACATACACCTTAATACACATGCCTGCGCATTAAGATGTATGTAAGAAAACATACATGTTTTATATGAACATGCATGTTTTCTAATGCATAATTGGAGTTCTCGCAGTTCCCGCATTTAACAGGGTTATAAAAATAAAACCATTTTGCATTGATCTATTGCACTTAACAGATTTTTATATAAACATGTATTATGTGTATTAAGGTGTATGTAAGAAAACATACATGTTTTATAAGAACATGCATGTTTTCTAATGCAAAATTGGAGTTCTCGCAGTTCCCGCACTTAACAGAGTTCTGAAAATAAAGATACACTATATATATATATATATATATATATATATATATATATATATATATATATATATATATATATATATATATATATATATATACCTTAATAACATGATAAACTTTGCTATCATCTTGAGACATACATTGGCGCAAATTGACATATACTGTAGTTAAACACAAACTTAATTAACATAGACTGCAAATTATTAGTGCATGTCTTAGAAACTAGCTAAATTATGTTTGGTTAGTTAATTTATTTGTGTGTGAAAGGTATGTATTGTACTTAAATGGTTCATTATATATTTGTTTCACTTGTTCCAAGGGATCATAGAAATAATTTGCACTTTAGTCTTGAGATGCTTTTTATGACATTACAAATGAAGATATGATAAGTACATATTACTGGCTTTTGATGTTTAGTTGTATCCTATTTGGTACATCCTCTATATATATAATCCCATTTGAAAAGGCGATGGAGAACAAATGTATAGGGAACAAACACACTATGCCATTTTAAACACAACAAGTATCGATATATGTCGTAAAGCAAATAAAAAACATTAAAGCTGTATGCGAATAGTAAACACGTGACTAGCTAGGTTTCCATGGAAGAATTAAGGTAATAAGAATAAAGTGAAAGAAGTAAAGAAAAGTTGGAAAGACATCAAAATGGGAGGGACAAGCTATCTAAGTTAAAGCTACAAGTAAAGAATTATTATAAAATTCTTAAAGTCATGAATGCAAAACACATGTGAGTCGCATAAGGCAATTTCTTTGTTGAAAGAAAAACACGTAAGACAATTTCTTGACTAGCTAAGTGTAAGTAGACACATTAGTCCTCGTTAAAAAACTGAAAACATTAACAAGACATGTAAAATCCAACTTGATAAACATAGATATGGTCATATGGTTAATGATGATCATTATGATTTATGAGAAGATATTGAAAGGTGACCATCTTAACAAATTTGTCAACACTAAATTTATTTGTGTGAAGAGAAAATCTTGCACACTTACTATTATCTTTCTTACTATGAATTCAGGTTAGATACTCTAGATTTTCATGAATTGAAAAGAATTATATACACTTATTCATGAATCGGATGAACCACGTAATTACAAAAATCTTTCTGTTTTTCAAACGGAGCTTTTCATTGGATGGTTCGAATTTGTAAAGAGTCTATGTCATCTTATCGGCCGACTAATTTTGTTTCTCTTGATTTAGCAACCTAGACATTTGGTGAAGTTTCACCACCGGTGTATGATGATGAATGTGACAGGTCATGTACATGTATATCATTAGGGGCTTTGGGAGAATGGTTGTCTGTGATTGTTCATTATCGTGGTATTCGTGCTGATTTATGGGTGATGAAGGTCTATGGAATGAAAGATTCTTGGACTAAATTGGTTTCCATCCCATATTTTACTAATGTTGGAGTATATCGAGTGCCTTTGTCTATGTCAAATGATGGGAAATTTTTGCTAACATTATATAAGAAATTGATTGTTTATGATTCCTCTAATTGTTCATTCACTGAGATTCACGACTTTGATGCAAACTTTGAAGCATGTACTTTTGTTGAGAGTTTGATTTCACCTTATATGCCCTGCTCCTTGATGCAAAACAAATTGAGGTCATGCGTCTTAGCTCACGTGGATGAGTGGGAGCAACTCATGTTCACGATTATGATTTACAAGGCATGTTCATCATGCTTTAAATATCTATTACTCATGTGCTGGTATTTTGAATCATTTGATGTGCAATTTCAATTTCCTTTATTGAGCTAGATGATGTCATTTTGTTTGATGTATTATATTTGTTTCAAGGACAGGACCTCACAAACTGAATATATAATCAAGACTCATAATTAGTACAAGAAAAAAGTGAATGATTACACCCCTATACAAATTATTCTCTGCGACAAATTACTTGACAGTTAAAACGCACACAAAAGACCTATTTCGGTATACAGGCAACCACGATTCTTCAAATTCCACGTGGATCCTTTTAGCTTTTTACGTATACCTTAATAATATGATAAACTTTGCTATCATCTTGAGACATACATTGGTGCAAATTGACATTTAGTTAAACACCAACTTAATTTAGACTGCAAATTATTGCTGATGTCTTAGAAACTAGCTAAATTATGTTTGGTTATTTATTTGTGTGTGAAAGGTGGAGACGCATAATAAATGTTAGGAAGTGTATTGTACTTAAATGGTTCATTACTTCATTATATATTTGTTTCACTTGTTCCAAGTGATGATAGAAATAATATGCACTTAAGTCTTGAGATGCTTTTAAGACATTACAGAATGAAGATATGATAAGTCATATTAGTGGCTTTTGATGTTTAGTTATATCCTATTTGGCACATACATATATAATCCCATTTGAAAAGGCTAGAGAGAACAAATGTATTTGAAAGCAAATTAATTCAAGGGAACAAACACACTATACCATTTTCAACACAACAAGTATCGATATATGTCGTAAAGCAAATATAAAATGTTAAAGCTGTATGCGAATAGTAAACACGTGACTAGCAAGGTTTCCATGGAAGAATTAAGGTAAGAATAAAGTGAAAGAAGTAAAGAAAAGATGGAAAAGACATCAAAATGGGAAGGACAAGCTAGCTAAGTTAAAGCTACAAGAAAAGAATTGTTATAAAATTCTTTAAGTCACAAGTAAGTCACATAAGACAATTTCTTAGCTGAAAATAAATAAATAAATAAATAAAGGGATACCCTATAAGGACGGGGTCTACCATGAGGGTCCCACCTATTTTTTGTCAAATGTACAAGCATTAAAGCAGACAGTACAGACGGCGGCAGCACAAAACTTCCACAAACCCTCCCTATGGGGGGTCCTTATAACTCATGCCTAAATAAATAATAAAACAATTTCTTGACTAGCCAAGTGCAAGTAGACACATTGGTCCTCAATAGAAAAAATGAAAACATTAATAAGACATGTAAAATCCAACTTGACAAAAATAGATATGTTGAATGATGACCATTATGATTTATGAGTAGATATTGGAAGGTGACCATCTTAACAAAAGTTACTACCCAATTACCCAATAAGTATCAGTAATATATACTGCAACTAGTAATATCAGATAGAAGAACAAATTTACCAACAATAAATTTATTTGTGCGAGGTGCGACTTGGAAAATCTTGCACACTTACTTTATCTTTGAAACTAGGAAAGGAATTCAGGTTAGATACTATATAGATTTTCATGAATTGAAAAGAATTATATACACTTATTATCATGAATCGCGGCTTAACCATGTAACAAAATCTTTGTATTTTTTATTTTCTCGACTAAAAATTAGTCTATTACTCTCTCCGTCTTAAATTATAAGTGTACTTTTATATTTTACAAAGTTTAAGAAAAGTGAGGCCCTTACAATATTAATCAATAAAAATTCATTGTCACCAACTTAGAAGCATTTTGATTGGTTGAAATTGAAAGTGGACATTAATTTTGGGACAACAAAAAGTAGCAAAGTGGACTTATATTTTGGGACGGAGGGAGTATAATACTCCAACTGAAATGCAAAAAGGCTCGATATATATGTTACAATAAAGCTTAAAAAACAAGTATCTAAATATTAGCTTGAAGAAGACAGATTCCAAATTTGGAGTTTAAATACTAACGCCATTTAGTGATCGATCCACATCCATCAACAGAAATACAAAAAGGTTCATTATGAGTACATCAACTGAAATTCATCAACTAACGCCATCTAGTGATGATCATACAAACACTATCAAAACGACTTATGAACGCGCAGAAACCGACAGCCAGATTCACATAGCTGCATCACGTAACAAGTGGGATGACGTACGCGAGCTCTTTGAAGGAAGACCGGAACTAAAGACCAAGCCGGTGAATGAGCGTTTGGAGACGCCTTTAATGATAGCTGTGGAATGGAATTCCCATGAGTTTGTCAAGCAGCTGTTGAACAATGTGGAGACCCATGATCGTGATAAGTGGTGTGGCGTGGACACCATTGGAAACAACGCGCTCCATTATGCGGCTAAGGTTGGGAATATGATTGATGCAAAACTTATGCTGCAGTGTTTGCCAGACACGATGCAAACAGTTAAGAATATTCATGGCGATACGCCGGCAACATTGGCCGCAAAACTAGGTAGGCATGCTATGTTTGATGAGGTCTTTAGTGAATATGCAGACGCTATCGAAATGGCTTATCATTACGCAGAAACGGGCCGCCAGATTTACAAAGCTGCATTACGTAACAAGTGGGATGACGTACGCGAGCTCTTTGAAGAAAGACCGGCACTAAAGTTCAAGGCGGTCAATGAGCGTTTGGAGACGCCTTTAATGATAGCTGTGGGAACGAATAGCTCCCATGAGTTTGTCAAGCAGCTGTTGAACAATGTGGATGACTATGATAGTGATGAGTGGTGTGGCGTGAACATCCATGGAAACAACGCGCTCCATTATGCGGCTAAGGTTGGGAATGTGACTGATGCAGAACTTATGCAGCAGCGTTTGCCATACACGATGGCAAGCGTTAAGAATATCGATGGTGATACACCATACTTATTGGCCGCAAAACTAGGAAGGAAGGATATGATTGGTTTCCTTGAAGTTGTAAATTTGGGAGATTTGGGGTATCTCGTTGTTTCCACAATTCAGGGTGGAGAAATTGGTGCGTTTGACTTTCACTTTACTCAACTATTGAACTACAGCCTGCATTATTATTATATTGACACAAATCTTAAGTAGAACATTTTACTTTGATTATTATGCAGATTGGGCATTGAGTCACATACCTTATTATACTCTTGACGAGATGGTAACACCCAATGCTTTAGAAGCATTAGCTACCAAACTAGAATTTTTTCGTAGCGGAAACGGGCTTGGATTTTGGTGTGGTCTCATTTGTCCATGTAAGTCTCTTTTTATTATACGGAGTATTTATCTTCTTCTGGTACCACTCACTCATTATCGAGTGTTCAACCACACGGGTGGATCTATGTGTGTGCTACATGTGCCACGTACTTGCCACGTATTCATATAAGTCATGTTAGTTACAATTTTGTTTTTTCTTCAAAATTCTATCTTTTAATTTCTTCTTTATTTTTTGCGCTATGTATCTAAAAAAAAAAAAAAAAAAAAAAAAAAAAGTATCTATTTCATCATTCCACTCACAAACTCCAAGGCACAGTAAGCAAGTAATAAGCCCATTTTATTTTAAATAAAAAAAACAAATGTAGCACAAATGATTAATTATTAGTCAGATTTTTGTGGTCTTTGTATGATTATTAGTAACGGATCTCGAAATTTAACTTAGGGTCTGCACTATATTTTGATAGAAACAAAAAAAAGTTCGGCTCAAAGATTTTTCCGCCCATGTCATGTTTAACGGGTTGGGTTTTCTGAGACTTTTTTTTTTTTTTTTTCTTGTTTTTTTTTTTCTTTTTTTTGGGATTTTGTTCGTACTTTAAAGCCATGTTTTCGAGACATTTTTTTTAATAAACTAATAACAATTTTTACTTTATTTCTTTTGTTCGCTTTCATTGTGTATTTTACTTGCTTTGAAAAACTAGAAATAAATACAAGCTATAAATAGCTGAATTCATGTAAATGAATGTGTCCATAATGTAAAAACATTAAGGGTGTGTTTGTTTCATTAAGATGTTTTAGGTCTGAATCTGATTATCATATCTTACCAGTAAAATGTGGCTAGAAAGTCTAAATCTGAACGAAATAATGTTGTTTGTTTTTGTACAATTGTCCGAACGATTTTAATTGCTCGTTTCTGCAATTTATTTAAGTAACTTATGTAAATATGAAACAAGACTTTTTATCATAAATATAACATAGTTAATAAACCATCACACGAGTCTTTAATCTCTTATCGAGTAAGAGGTAGTAAGACAAGTCTCACGTCTCTTACTGAGTAAGATGTTATACGTCTAACTGGTCTGACTCAAAAGAAAAAACAAACAAGCAAAACGTCTGCCCACCTCTTACTGGTAAGAGTAAGAAGGCTAGTAAGATTTTTTTTTTTTTTTTTTTAAACACACCCTAAATATTTATTACAAACAAATAATATTAAACTCCAAATAAAAACTACATCCAAAATTCTTAATTGATAAGTGAAAATATTTTTTAACAAAGATAAGTGAAGTTAACTAGAGATGCAAATTGAAAATCGGTTTTTTTTTAAACCGAAAAAATAACTGGAACCGGTTTTTTTTAACTGAACCGGTTAGACCGGTTTTGAGTTTTTTTGCCCAGAGCGGTTTTAACCGGTTTTTTTTTAAAACCTTTTTTTTTTTTTTTTTTTTTTTTAAGACCGGTTTAGCAAGAATGCGAGGAATACATTTTTGGGAACGTTTTTATAGAACTAGTAAGAACAAAATTAGTGACTCTGAAAAATAATTTTTGAACTTAAACCATTACTAATGCGGTGTCGGTACACGTGTGGTGTCGTGTTTTAATAAATTGTTTAATTGTAGAACTAATAAGAACAAAATTGTGATTATATAATTATATTTTTTAAATAAAAGTTATGAGAAAATTGTTTAATTATATGTTTGATAATTAACAAGTTTATTAAATAAATGTTCGAAGTTTTTGGTAAAATTTCGAAAAAAAACGAACCGGTAAATAACCGATAAAAAATCTGAATCCGAACATTTTTAACCGAAAAAAAAAGAACCGGTAAAAAACCGAAAGAAACCGATCCCGAAAATTTATAACCGAAAAAAACCGATTCCGAACATTTATAACCGAAGAAAACCGATTCCGAAAAACCGAAACCAAACCGAAACTGGTTATTAGAAAAACCGGTTTTCTAAAACCGAAAACCGAAAAAAACCGATTTTTTTGCACCTCTAAAGTTAACTAGTCACAATTGATATATGACAAATAAATAATGAGTATTAAACTATTTGGGCTAGAGAAAAGCGATTGGGCCAATGTCCAATCTTCAAACAATTCAATGAGAACATAAAATCCATAAGACTATTTGACATTTTGACCTACTTATTTCCAGGGGTGAAAACAAACCGAGCCGAGCTCGCCAGAACTCGAGCTTGGCTCGTTTAAGTTTTAAAAAGCTCGTGCTCGAGCTCGGCTCGTTTCGAGCCTTAAATTTTAAGCTCGAGCTCGGCTCGTGGTAAGTTATATAGGCTCGGGCTCGGCTCGAGCTCAGCTCGTTTATACGATTTGGCTATGAAAAGTTAAAACTTGGCTCGAGCTCGAGCTCGAGCTCGAGCTCAGCTCGTAATGTATCTTTATTGAGCTCGTTAATAAGCTCGAGCTCGGCTCGTATATGTGTTTAATACTTAAAATATAATAATGTTGTTTAGGCTCGTTTAGGCTCGCGAGCCCAAACGAGCTTTATATGTAAAGCTCGGGCTTGGGCTCGGGCTTGATTAATAAACGAGCTGCAACTTAGGCTCGAGCTCGGGCTCGAGCTCGCTTAAGCTCGGCTCGTTCGAGCTTTTTACCGATCCGATCCCGAGCTTTTCACGAACGGCTCGACTTATTTCCACCCCTACTTATTTCCTTTTACATTATCCTCTCTTTCTTCTTCAACTGACGCCAAAACTACAAAACTACAGTGGGGTCTTCTTCAGTTCTTCTATTCCTTTTTTCTTTTGTTTGGAACAATGGTAACTTAGATTAAGGTATGCACTCATATTTTTTCAATGTTTTAAAGCGTATGCACTCACAAAATATACGGTGTATCTTGTAGTTACTTTCGTAAAAATCAATTTTTTTTCACACTACTAGAAATTTACACAGAGTATGCACGTGCATACCATGTGCTCAAGCTAGATCCGCCCCTGTATTATGATGATTCAATGCACAAATATGTAAATCACAAGCAGAACAATAACAAATTAAAGATGTTTTTTGAGGTGATAGTCATATTGTTGTGCTTGTTTGGTAACCACATTATTATGTGATGAAGCACCTATAAACCATGAAATATTGAAGAGACAATTCGTTCAAAGGCAATCTAAGTAACTTTGGCAACTTGTATATGCCTTGTAATATCACTGTTCAACCATATACCATATTAGCTAGCTAGTAAAGAGGGACGGCCATATTTTTACGTTAAAAACAGAGGCCTACCTGTGCTATGTAATGGTAGCGATAAACACTATATATGTTAACATAAAAATATGTTACGTCGTAATTTACATGCTAGTAATTATAATTAGAGCATCGTTCATAATCTCTTAAAACCAAATGTTACTTAATGTAGTTTATAAAAATAATCTCTTTTTATAATCTCCAGCCCTAGCACCATCTCCAGCACCAGCACCAGTTCCAGTAACAGTTACTTTCGCCAAACATACCCTGAGTACTTTTATGTACTTTTTGGTGTGCTTAACTTGTACATAGGGCTGTAAACGAACCGGACGAACACGAACGGAGCCCTGTTCATGTTCGTTCATTTAATTTTAACCGGACAAATAAACGGACAAGGACGCTTAAACGGACGAATTTTCTTGTTCATGTTCGTTTATTAAGAAAATGAATTGTTCATGTTCGTTTATGTTCGTTCATTAAGACACTAAACGAACATAAACGATCGAACATAAATGAAAATAGACAAACAAACATAAACTTTATTGAATTCTTCACAATATATGGTTTTATAAGTGTTGCTTTGTTTAAACAAAACAATTTTTAAAATTATAAAATTAAAAACATAAATAGATTCATAAACATAAACGAACTTTTATGAACGCTTAATCGGACGTTTACGAACATAAATGAGCGAACGAGACTTTTGTTCATGTTCGTTCATTTAACTAAACGAACTTAAAATATTGTTCATGTTCGTTTATTTAATAAACGAACGGACATAAACAAACTTTATACAAACAGTTCATGAAATGTTCACTGAACGTTCAGTTTGTTTACAGCCCTACTTGTACCCTTAGGGCACAAGTTAGAAAAACTCTTTTATTAAAAATAAAAGGGGTAAAGCTAAAGATACGCAACATATTTTTTCAGATAAACACAAGTACGCAACGTACTTTGTAAACTGTCAAAGATACGCAACATATTTTCAAATATTCTTCGATCTAGCTAATATGACCGGCAGGTAGCAAGTTACCAGGTTATCCATGATTACAAGTTACACCGTTGGTCACTAAACTGGACCAAATTCGCGCATTTGATCCTATTTTGGTAACGCTAGTTTAAAAAAAAAAAAAAAAAAAAAAAAAAAAAAAAAAAAAAAAACAAACAAAAAAAACTCTTGACATTTTTTTTTAAAATCTAGATAAAATATATTTTTTTTAAATTAAAATTTAGAAAAAAAAAAGTTGAAAAAATTTAAAATTTTTAAAAAAAGTTAAAATTAAAAAAATTAAAAAATTAAAATTTATTAAAAAAAGTTAAAATTAAAAAAAAATATATTTTTTTTAAGTTAAATTTTAAAAAAAAAAATTAATATTCGTGGAAAAAAAATTAAAATAAAAATTAATTTTCTTTTTTAAATTTTAACTGTTTTTAAAAAAATTTAAAATTTTTAAACTTTTTTTTTCTTCTAAATTTTAACTTTTCTTTTACATTTAATTTTTTTTAATCTGGATTAAAAACTTTTTTTTTTAATTTAAAAAAAATATATGAACGAAAGAAAAAAAAAAAACGAGCGTTACTAAAATAGGACCAAACGCGTAATTAACGATCGTTACTAAAATAGGTCATATTAGCTAGATCGAAGAATATTTGAAAATATGTTGCGTATCTTTGATAGTTTACAAAGTACGTTGCGTACTTGTTTTTATTTGAAAAAATATGTTGCATATCTTTAGCTTTACCCCAAAATAAAAAGACATTTTTCGGAAAAAAAAATATCGTCTAATAATTTTGTTTTCGCTTTATCATTTGTTTCACCTGAAATAGGAAGAGTTAACATATATAGAACGATTCAATTGTATTAGATGCTAAATATGACCCTAACCCCGCACCAGGCTTGGACCATGTTAGGGTCATATTTATCATCTAATAAATTTGTCATCTCTGAAACGCATCTTTGAAAGGTAGCAAGGTATTTTGGGTTGCATATGTAGATGTGCAAACCAAATGTTATGTGGTTATAATAATAATCTCAAAGTCAACGTATAAATTTGACTAAAAAAATAGTTGATTTTACACATTTATTTTTTATTCTTTTTAAAGGTGTGTAAAATTTTATCAGTTTATTAACATTTAATAATATGCACAAATAAAAAAAATGTATAACATTATATTTTCCACAATCATAGTTGTGTAAAAAAAATTCCACATTTTTAAGTGTGAAGAATTATAAGATTTCCCTACACTTTTATTTGTAACAACCAAATTCTCCATATTTTAAGGAAATATGGAAATTTAGATGTTACAAATAACCTTCACGCCTAAGTATGAACATTTTTTAGATTTTTTCATACTTAAAAACACAGTTGAGCTTAGATGCTATGTTAAGTGATATTATTATTATTGTTATTGTTATTGTTATTGTTATTGTTATTGTTATTATTGATCCGTTTGAATCTTAGCAACATCTTAGGAGATTGGCATCGACAAGATGTAAATCAGTCCATCATACATGAGGCTCCTGTACAGCTAAACGATATGAAATAACATCAACTCCGAACCACGACCATCCTACCATGCATGTGCTTTTTGTTAAAACTGAACAAGACTTCTAACACTAAATATTCGGACATGGTATATATATATATATATATATATATATATATATATATATATATATATATATATATATATATATATATATATATATAAAAGAAGGTTAATGTGAGATCAAACTTAAAGTTGTAAAAATAAGATCTAGTCTAAACAACCACTAAAAACATTTATAAATAACCATATTAGTAATCATACACAAAAAATAAAATACTAATACAAATTAACATTTTAGCAACTAATAACCAATTGATACATGAGTTTGGATTAGTGATACACAATTATAAATTTACATGTCGAATCAAAGTGTATCACCTTAACCTAACCTGATACACATTACATATCGAATAAAAGTGTATCACATTGGTTTCGTCAAATTTAAAAAGAAAACAATTGGAACTTTAACAATTTTAGGTGTAATTAATAAAAAATTTAATTATGTTTTAAAAAGAGTGTCACTTGTTAAATTTTAGTTGGATCTCATTTTTACAACTTTATATTATATATATATATATATATATATATATATATATATATATATATATATATATATATATATATATATATATATATATATATATATATATATACAATCAAGATACTTGCACTACATTAAAACTAAACATGATTTCTAACACAAAATTTTTAGACATGGTACATATCAACAAAATGATATATTTTGTGACATTTAACACAACATTAAGAAACAAGACTTATTACACAAATTTATAAACATGACACATTTCATAAAAACTAGATATTTTACGAGAAAAAAATTCATGCAACCAGTACCCACCTAGGTCCACCCGTAACTATGCATATGTATCTTAAGTTTTTTCTTTAAATATGGTTCTCAAATATTAGTTAGGGACACTAGTTTATATTTTTTGAATCATTGTGTTTCTTTAACTTATTGATGCAAGGGATGCATGTTGTTGGAAGCAAAATTCTGATAGGCCTGAGACGACGAATTTCTCAACTTACACATATCATCAGGTAAAACGGGGGTGATAATTTGTTTATTTCCATAAATTAAGCAATATACAAAAAGCAGTTAAAATGAATAATCCCAAGCACCCGATGACTATATAGTTTTCAATTTAATTATGCTTGAATTTCCATAAACTAATTAGCTTGCATATTGACTAGATCATTCAACAGCGTGTTACTCCTACCTTTTGCGTACGTCAAAACATGGGTAAGTAGAAGCATTTATTATCATATTATTGTATACTGCCATTGCATAGCGCGGGTACTGTCCTATAGTTTATCTTAATTCTTGATCATGTAATATGTATTATTGTAGCTCCAGCAAATCCAAGAAATCGAAAGAAAAAAACTACAGGGCCAAGAGTTGGTTTTAGAAATATGTGATATGATAAAGAAGAATCCGGAAGATGTTAAGAAATATTTTGAACTTGCAATAGCTACAGCAGTCAAATATGGGAATGCCGAGCTCATTGAGGAGTGCATATTAGCCTATCCAGGCTTAATCTGGTATGAATTCGACGGGCATAACTTGTTCCATTTGGCAATCAAAGAGCGTCAAGTACAAGTATACAATCTTGTGTACCAAATGTCTGGACACAAGGTGTTTGCAGCAAGTGAGCTTCATGGAGAAAAAAAGGAGAATGTTTTACATATTGCTGCAAAGTTGGCCCCATCTCATCGACTAAGTACTATAACTGGTGCAGCTTTGCAGTTGCAGAGTGAACTTCGCTGGTACAAGGTGATTAAACTAATACCATTTAAGAGGCAGCAAAAGCCTAGCATGTTTTACATTGTAGTCAGTAGTGTAGTTTGCTTTTCCACTTAAAAGATAACATGCATTGTTATATGCAGGAAGTTGAGACTTTTGTGGAGACTGAGCAAGTAAAAGCTTTAAACAAAGATGGAAAAACCCCTTGGATGGTTTTCACGGAAGCACATAAAGACTTACTTAAAGAGGGCCAACAGTGGATGAAAGACACGGCAACTTCATGTACCGTTGTAGCAGCACTCATTGTCACAATTACATTCGCAGCTGCAATCACGGTCCCCGGTGGAAATAAAGATGATGGGAAACCTGTATTCCTTGATGAAAGAGCGTTTATACTTTTTATGATATCAAATGCCTTTGCATTATTTGCATCATCTACTTCATTGTTGATGTTTTTAGGAATACTTACTTCACGCTATGCAGAAATTGACTTCCTTCACGCCTTGCCAAAGAGATTGACGATTGGACTTGTGTCCTTATTCTTGTCAATAACGGCTACTATGATAGCATTTGGTGCAACTCTTGTACTTTTGCTTCATGATAAAGTGACATGGATTGCTGCTCCAGTTGTTATGATGACAAGCATTCCTGTGGGTTTATACGCCTTGCTACAATTTCCTCTACTTGTTGAGATAGTTTGGTCTACTTACGGACCAAGCATTTTTGGCAAGCAGAGCAGTCGAATACTTTATTAAGCCAGTGTCAACTTATGTGTGTCTTTGTAATATTAGATGTTGCCAAGCTTTTTAGCCTAAATAGTTCTGACGTTTTCTTTTGAAGTGTTATTTGTGTTTGAAATAATTTGTACTATGTACCTTCATGTGCTGCTAAAAGGTAACTACACAGTTTCAGCTGGTGAACAATCAGTAAATTTAAATGTTTGTAATTTTTGTGACAAGAAAAGTAAGTATTTATATTCCAGTTAGCAGGAACTGAACCACATGGATGCCAACATTGTGTATGCTTATAACTTTATAAGAGAAAGAAAATGTACACCAAAGAGAAAATGAATAGATTACTGGAGTGGGTGGTTTTTTAGCAAAGAAAAACTTTGAAATCAAACTGGACAAAAAGGGATGTTATGATTTCATTGGCCTAAAAGTTATCAACACAAACAAAATGTAGACTTATACAAAGTTTGATTTGAAGGCTTTTAGAAAGGCTCACTTAGAGTAATATTGAATTATTGAATATGTTCCCCGACATGTAATCTTAAGAAGTTGAACTTCTATTGAAATGGAACTCCAATATGAACTCGATCATATCATTATTCAAATAACTAATTTTAGAAGACTTTTGAATCCAAAAGAAACCAATTTTTAATTCAAATAACCAGTTTTTGACATATTTTAATAAGGTTTTCGTATTATGACTATTTATAGGATCAAGGCCACCCGATACTATCCGCTTCAGGGTTCCATACCATCCAATCCGTAGCTGGACTGCTTAACGAATTTTGTCTATTATACCAGTATTGCATTTAATATCAACAAAACAAAACTAGAGAGCTTGTAAGATTTTTGCGAGATTGAGATTTTGAAATAAGCTAGTTTAGCGTGTAAGCTTTATTCGGTGCATAATCTTATAAGAGTTTTTAAATGATAAGGTACCTAAGAGTGGCTTTTGATAGATGCATGTTTAAGTTTTTGGTGTTACATTTATATTTAATTTTGTGTATTTGTTAGTTTTTGGTTTTTAATGTCATTTTACGCCTACAAGCTTCTACTCTAGCTCCAATTGATCAAACATATCTAAGATAAAGCTCCAACTTCGGCTTTCATTCACATAACACACTATCACTCGTGAAGATTTGTATATACATAGATATTCTTTTATCCAACTAAAGGAAATACAAGTGACCAAAACATTTTAAAAAATTCTGAGTCCGTAAAACCTCAATTTTTCACAGATGACAAAATTTTGATTTTTTATTTAGAAGGTTTTTGAACGTTGACTATTTTTAGAAAGGTCGCATGTTTTTATTTGCTTGGTGGGTATCATTCAATCAGTAGCATGGCTTTGTAACGAATTTCTATCTATCGTGCAAATATTTCATTGAATATTATCGAAACTTGTACATGCGTTATGTAGCGTGTTCATAAAGGTATCTACAAGCTAGGAATATTGTCAAATTCACATCTTTCTTTTATAAAAGCACAAATATAAATATGCATCATGCTGAGTATTAAGCTGTCCAAAAATTAATCGCGTGACAAATGTGCCTTGGATGTCGTTTTAGCTAGTAGATTAGTAAGAGTCTGAAATCATTACCTAACCTTAACACTGAAGGGGGTGCTTGGTAGGGGTTAAAGGGAGTGGAGAATGGGTAAGATATTTAAAAGGGCCCACATCACTCAATATATGGTGCTTGGTTAGGGAGTGCAAAGGTATTGATTACTCCGTAGTGAGTAATCAACCATTATAGAGTAAATTTGGGGGGGGGGGGTAAGGTATTGATTACCCATCTCACTCATTTCTTTGCATTCCCTTTCCTTTTCTCTTTTCCTTTCTCCACTTTTGATGACGTATAGTCTATATTTGGGCCGCGAGCCCAAATGATAAACATTACTAAAGCCCAAACCCACCACGAGTGGGCTGTCATAACAATGATTTGGGCCGCATTACCAATGGGTTGGACTCACGAAGGCCCAAGCCCAACCAAACTATTTATGGTCTAGATAAGGATCTTCTATTAACGGATAAAGATCCTCGGACCAGATAAGCACCGTGTGTGCGAAGAGTAAGGAGCACGAAACCTACAAGGATTCTGCGCCTATATACAGAATGACATAATTCTCATTAAAGGTACGAATACAAACCCTAACTCTTCAATATAACCCTAAACCGATTACTTACTCTCACGCCGGAGGATAATCGTGTAATAAGCCTAACGGTGTTTGTTTACTTTCTTAGTGCGCAGGTTTCAAGTATTAAGAGCTAATTGGTACGAGAGCAAGAGTCCAAACTAGGAACGCCCAACTTTTGTATCAACAAGTGGCGCCATCCGTGGGACCCGACGCTAATAACTAAGACCTAGAATGACGAAGAACAAAAACTCAGGCCAGCGGACTCTACAATTGGAAAAAACATGTGGTGACCCCCCATAGGAAGAACCCCCAAGATTCGACCTCCAGGTAGGCCTCTGGAACAACCAGTGCGCCTGGTCACCAAGAAACGGGACCAACCCTACCTCTCATAGCGATAGAGTTGCCTATAAGGACTACTCAAGCCACCACGGTGGTCCCAAACGTTCAAGAACTTCAGCGCACCCTCTTCAATACTCCACAACAAACGGCACCTATAGTGGACAACACTGTGCCACCTGGTGCACCCAACTGAGATAGGGCGCCCAATGTTGAGGCAGAAATTCTTGCAGCGGATGAGGACGCGCCTGATTTAACGTTAAGTAATTTTGTATCCCAAAATTACGAAACCCTAACCGCCCTCATGCAAGAAGAAGCAAGGAGAAGGTCAAGTACGAGCCTGCAAGCCCGGCTCAACTTTGGTCCCGAACGCGAAACATCACCAATGCGCTACCAAAGAGGGGCGCGTGAAAATAACAAAAAAAGTACCAATATCCATGATAGACGTGGTACAGCATCTGACTCACAATACTCGGAGGAATATGAAGATGGCGAGAGGCGCGCCAATATTCACTCCAGACTTGGTAGTCGAAGGATGCAAGATAGACTTGGACGTCAATATTCACCAAGCAAAGGCTCCTCCAGGTCTGGGAGCAGAAGAATTCACGATAGGTTAGGAAGGCGAACTTCCCCAAGTGAAAGCCCCTCAAGCTCTTCTTCTGAAGGAAACCGGCGCAAGCGCCGCAGAAGAGATAACCTCTCCTCCAGTGACTCCTCGGACAACGAGGATAAAGAGACAGGACACTGGAAGTCCAGAGGAAGGCGTCGCGAAGAAGAAGACGAAGACATATCTCTTCCTTGGCGTCGCCAGAAAATTGATGCATTTACACGACGCATCAGCGAATACTCCGATCACAAGAAAAGGCGCATGCCCACTAATGTTAAAACATATGACGGAACGGGTGATCCTGACGACCACCTAAAAATTTTCGAATCCGCTGCTACTATCGAAAACTGGCCACAACCTGTGTGGTGTCATATGTTTAACTCCACATTAGTAGGGAATGCGCGCACTTGGTTTAGCAAGCTTCCACGAAGGAGCATAGACGGGTTTGAAGAGTTGCGAAAAGCATTCCGTTTAAACTTCACCCAAAGAAAGAAGTGCGCTAAAAACCCTGTTGAATTAGCCAGAGTAAAGCAGCGCCAAGGGGAATCAACCAGTGCCTATATGGAACGTTTCAAAGATGAATGTATACATGTCAAGGCGTGTCCAGAAATCCTAAAAATTTCAGGGTTCATGAATGGGATTAATAACCCAGAACTCATTAGGAAATTAAACGACAAGGTTCCCCAAAGCTTCGATGAACTAATGAAGCGCACAAGATCCTTCATCCATGGAGAAGCAGCCGCTGCGGATAGTAAAAAAGGCTACTCAAATTATAGGCAGCAAGAACAGCCTAGGAGACAATCCAATGATCAGAGCAGCAACCGCAGCAAGAATTATCGCAGTCAGGGAAGTGGACGAGATAATGACAAGTATACCCCCCTCACAAAGACTACGAGGGAAATATTTGTAACAGAAGGCGCAAACTTCCCAAAACCCCCCACCAATGCGCACTCCAGAGGATAAGCGTATAGGAAACGGATACTACGAATACCATGGACAAAAGGGCCATACCACCAACGAGTGTGTCCAGCTACGATAACTAATTGAAAAATTAGTAAATGAGGGTAGAATGGATCACCTCGTTAAAAACATTAAAGAAGGGAAGGACAAACAAAAGAATGGAGGTAAAAAAGAACCTTCCAAAGACAAAGCGGACATCATCTACATGATACAGTCATGGCAGCGCAAAACAAAGCAAAAAGTCAGCCAAAAATTCTCTTCAGACAATGAGATACCCTTCCCCACCCTAGCTGCGGACAACGCAGTCATGGAACTACTAACCATTGAGATACATACTGGGGGACACGACATTCGCCGCATGTATATCGATGGCGGAGCATCCGCAGATATTCTGTATGAACACTGCTTTAAAAGGCTACGACCTGAGATACAAAGTCAATTAATACCGGCCACGATGTCGCTGACTGGCTTCACAGGAGAAAAGATATGGCCTATGGGGCAATTACGCTTACTTGTAGTTGTAGGCGATGAACAACACTCTACAGCAACGTGGATAAACTTCATGATAATCAAGTCTCCTTCACCGTACAACGGCATCATTGGGAGACCTGGAATATTATCCATGCGCTCTGTACCGTCCACAACACATGGGATGCTCAAGTTTCCAGTAGAAGGAGGAATTGTCACCCTCTACAATACCACTGTATCGCCTAAAGAGTGCAACGCGGTGACCAACGAGGTGGAGAATGTTCCAGAACAGCGCGCAGTAAAAATACCAAACCTAAAGGTTGCCATTCACCCTGATTACCCAGATCAATAAATATCGATTGGAGGATCTCTATCAGACAAAGGTAGAGCAGTTGTGTGCGCACTCTTGCAAAAGAACCTAAATATCTTTGCGTGGGAACCAAAGCACATGACCGGAGTGCCACACTCTATTACGGAGCACAAGCTACAAATCCGACAAGGATTTCCCCCAATACAACAGAAAAAGCGCGGCCAAGCTCCTGATCGCGCAAAAGCCATCTTGGAAGAAGTGCACAAACTGGTGGACGCAGGCATTATGCGATAAGTCTACTACCACGACTGGCTTTCAAACCCAGTAATGGTAAAAAAGAGTGATGGCAGTTGGAGAATGTGCGTAGACTTCACTGATCTTAATAAAGCATGTCCACAAGACTGCTACCCGCTACCAGAAATTGACTGGAAGATAGAATCCCTATGCGGATATCTCTATAAATGCTTCCTGGATGCATACAAAGGGTACCATCAAATTCAGATGGCAGAGGAGGATGGAGAAAAAATAGCCTTCCACACAAGTCAAGGGGTATATTGCTACACAAAAATGCCCTTTGGTCTAAAGAACGCGGGCGCAACATACCAGCGATTGATGGACATGGCTTTTGAGAAGCAAGTAGGTCACAACCTGGAAGTTTACGTTGATGACCTTGTCATAAAGAGTCACACAGAGGAAGAATTGGTGCGCGACATTGAGGAAACGTTCAAAACATTGGAAAAAATAAACATGAAGTTAAATCCCAAGAAGTGCACATTTGGTGCGACAGAAGGCATGTTCCTTGGGTATTTAATAGAACCTGACAGCATCAAGCCTTGCCCAGAAAAGACAAAAGCTGTCATCGATCTTCCCTCACCGTGCACATTGAAAGAAGTCCAGTCATTAAACGGAAAGCTAGCAGGGCTAAACCGTTTTTTATCCAAGTCAGCAGACAAATCACTCCCTCTCTTCAAAACACTCATGAAGTGCACAAAAAAGGGAGACTTTCGGTGGACTGAGGAGGCAGAAGAATCCTTCTAACAACTAAAACAGCATCTGGCATCACTTCCCAAACTTGTCGCACCGCGACCAGGGGAAGAGTTGATCATGTACTTATCTGCAACCCATGGAGCAGTCAGCGCAGTACTATTAACAGATAGGAACTCCGTTCAAATGCCCATATACTTTGTAAGCAAGGTACTGAAAAAGACAGAGACCAACTACAGTGCTATGGAAAAGCTGGTCCTAGCTCTAGTATTCGCAGCTAACGCACCCAATAGCTGTAATCACGGACCAGCCCATCAGACAAGTTATCTCTAAACCTGACGCATCAGGACGGCTACAAAAGTGGAGTGTGTTGTTAAGTGAGTATAACATCTCGTATAGACCACGAACTGCGATCAAGGGTCAGATACTAGCGGACTTTATTGTTGAAAAGCCAGATACCGATACCCCACCTTCAACAGGCAAGACAGAGCTACAAGAACCATGGGTTCTATTCACAGACGGATCCTCATACGTAGATGGATCCGGCGCAGGCCTTATCCTTACTAATCCAGAGGGGGTAGAATTCACCTACGCACTACGCTTCGAATTCACAGCCACAAACAATGAGGCAGAATACGAAGCCCTACTCACTGGGCTGCGTATTGCAATTCAAATAGGTGTACGCAACCTAGAAGCAAATGTGGATTCCAAACTAGTAGCTAACCACATGCTAGGTGAATATGAAGCCAAGGATGAACACATGATCCAATACCTTGAACAAACCAAGTCTTTAATTCAGAGCTTTGATAGGTTCACAATCAAACAAGTAACTAGAGGAGACAACAGGAAAGCTGACGCGCTTAGCAAGATCGCATCTACAAGCTTTGCGCACCTATCAAAACAGGTATTGGTAGAAACTCTAAAAAATAAATCAATCTTGGAGATGGAAGTATCCACGGTGATAGAGGAACAGGATCCCACGTGGATGACACCTATCATTGAATTTATAAGCAAAGGAATCTTACCACAAGATCAGAAGGATGCTCGAAGGGTGCGGCGCACAGCGCAGAGATTCGAACTCCGAGATGGCATCCTATATCGACGTTCATTCCTACAACCTTGGCTCCGATGTGTTGGACCTCTTCAAGCAAATTATGTACTCCGAGAAATCCACGCTGGATCATGTAGCATGCACTCAGGACCACGGTCCGTAGTGGCGCGCGCCCTACGATCAGGATATTATTGGCAAACTATGCACTGCGACGCGCGGGATATGATAAAGAAATGCAGTAATTGCCAAATCCACAGGCCAACTATGATCCGTAGTGGCGCGCTCCCTACTATCAGGATATTATTGGCCAACTATGATCCGTAGTGGCGCGCGCCCTACGATCAGGATATTATTGGCCAACTATGCACCGCGACGCGCGGGATATGATAAAGCTAATTGGTGGACATGACTTTTGTATCAACAACTTTGAACCAAGCGGACTCTAAGTTTTTGAGATTTTTTGTTAATGGAATAGATATGATATAAATATATAATCAAGTGATGAAAGAAATGATTGGATAATAGAAAAATAGACATACAAATTTATGTTCTTTAAATTGAAGAAGAAAGTGAAAAAAAAAAATACATGATATATATCTTGTGTTCTTGAGTTGAAAGAGAGAAAATAAAACTCTTAAATTCACCTTCATAATCTTCATTTATTTTCTTTCTTAGAACGGCACCATACTTGAAATCCGACCCCCGAGTTAAACCATCCAAACAGACAGGCCCCGGGACGTGAACCACTAAGAGAGACCCGAGAAGGAAAATCCCTAAAACTTACGGCTTCGCACTAAGAGGAAAATCCTGATTTTCTTTGTCACTTGCGAGACTTAAACCCGGGTAAAACCTCTCCCAAAGCTCCAGAAAAAACTCAGGTGACCAAATGAGCTAAGTCAGTTGGTTCATAACCTTTATTTGTGCAGTCTTTAGATGTTAGAAAGAGTATTTAAGTAATCTCAAACCTTTATTTCATCTTAAAAAAGATTTTCATAAAAACTTATCTCTCTCTCAATTAAATGACTAATCTAATAATATTTTCAAATAACTTAATTTAATAAACAAGCCTTAGATGTCCCTTTGGTATCCTTCCAAATCAACTCAATATGGAAGGATATAAATTGTCAAAAATCTTCTCACTTATCCTACCATATCCTTTCTTTTCCTATTTTAAAAAATCTTGAGAACACCGAATATTGTTATATCCCGTCATTCCTTTTTCCTTATCTCCTATAAAAAGGCTTAAAAACACAATGTAAATCAACATATAGTAACAAAATTTGAGTATTGTTCCGGTTAAGTCATTATAAGGTTATTTATTTATTTATTTACCAAATGGGTCTCAATAGTACCTCTTATTGTGTGAGAAACTCCTCAACCAAATAGTTGTGCATTCAAGTCCTTCTTTGAACATGTGATACACTTTGTGATTGTATATCGTGAGATAGTTAGTTGCCGTTTTAAAAAAATAATAATAATAAGCAAAAGTAAGTTTTTGTATTTACAAAAAATAACTTAAAGTTTATTGTTGTTACATTTTTTGATTTCCTTATCCGAGTGATTTGAATAAACACTATATAAGTTGGTTTTATATTAAGAATGTTGGGAGTTATTCATATTGAACGACGCGCCTCCATACCCTTAAGGGCTATAGGGGACGGGCTTAAAGGGTTTCTTGAAGTTTACGGGAAGTCCATGGATTATTTTTGCTTCGTAGTGAATTTTTTTGTCAAGAATCTCGATTCTGGAATGAGTTTGGTCCCTAAATTTTGTGTCATATATTTTGTGTTAGTTGGTTAATTGTACTATTGTTAAAAAATATTTTGAAACTGATCACTTATGCTGCCCTTAGTAAGGAATAGGGATCGATTTCCCCACTTGATAGCCACTCGATCCCCCTTCTATGGGAAATCGATCGATCGCCTTTTTTTTATCATGGTCGTGTATACGATCGATTGACTTGTCCATTTGCATTTAAAATTGAACCGTTACAAACAGAAAGAAAAAAAAAAAAAAAAAAAAAAATCAAACTAGCCGTTGAATTAAAAAAAAAAAAACTTTCAAACCAACTTATAAATACTCAACATAAACACACTTCAATCCACAAATCTTACACTTCTCTCAATTCAAAATGGCTTGTCGTCTCCCCCATACCGTCGAACAAATGCAAAAGTATATTAAAAAAACAAGCCGAAAAAGACGATGCGGCTCGACAAAAGGCTCTTGTCGAAGTTATCAAGCAGTGTGAGCTCGCAAAGGCACTGAAACAAAGATCGAGACAACGATATGTGAAGTGCAAAGACATCTCTACAAAAAGAAAAGTCTGTGATCGACCAGTTTTTGAATGATGAAGCCCGCAAAGATGGTGCCGTTAGTGAGACGTTGTGGGGTTGTGTTTATCAGATACAGTCCCAAATCAACAACAAGATCCGTTAGAGTTTTGAGGAAAATGTGACTGTTGGTTCTGTATCACAACAGAACCAACAATTTGGGCAAGGTGCCTCAACTTCATCTGATACACCAAGATTTATTAAGCAACAAGTGCATCAACCTCAGCTGACTCAATTTGTGCTAGGTTATGAAGAAGATGCGGGTTGGAACGAGAGTAAGGAGCAGGAGTTTAGCAGATTGGAACGAGAGTACGACGAGAGCAGGTTTGCGAACTACTTTGCTTACGATGATGGTTATCGCTCAGACAACTCTCAAATCTTGGATCACCCGGATTACAATTGAATGTTTATGTAATTATTAATGAAATTTAAGGTTTTAATTATTAATGAAATTAAGTTTGTGTTAAAAATGTTTAAAAAAATGATGAAGGTCGCCCTTACTAGGGCACCCAATCGCTTGAAGGTTGCTGGAGAGAGAAAGCTGACGTGACAGAAAAAATAAGAAGAATTACTAGGGGTAGCCTTATAGAGTTGCGTTCGTCCCTAATCAAAAAAGCAATGTTATCTACTAAAGTACAAATAAATTAGATATGTTTGATAACTTAAACTAACATAACTCTTTTGAATACTTTTAGGATGATGGAACAATGTTAAAACGCAAGTGATTTTTACCGTTATGCTAATGTGACTTTGTTACCGTTAGGCATGTAAAATGTTCCACTTAGTTTATCTAGAGTTCCAAACTTTTGGAGATGCGTAAAGTATATACAGATAAGGTTTTGCATCATCAAATTTAAAATTAGTGAGTGCTTTAGTATAATAGATTTAAATCTACGATTGATATAGCTATTCCTTCATCTATAAGTTCAATGAAGAACAATAAATATCTAAAGATCAAAGCACTCCATCTCAGCCAATGATCTATCTTTCATCCTATGGTCTCAATTAAACATCCGCATTCAATTTGAATTAAGATAAGGTCAGTTTTGTAATATTACAATTCTCACTAACATCTCACCCCACTTACTCTGATAACCATTTACACCCACTTTCTCTCTTTCTCTCTCTAATCAATCACAACTAATCACAACATTCTGTACAAGCTTAACCTCATCGCATCATTATTACTGTTATGGGCGTTATGATTGTGGTTGAGTGAGAGTAAAAGGAGGTTACCGGAAAGTGTGCCGATGAAAATTAGGATTTGGGAATTGAGGGTGTTGGAATGGAGTGAAATTGATCAGATTTTAGACTACCACCACCGCGGATTCTAGTTTTCCGATCAAACTGCTACTACCTGCAGCCGTGAACTGCTATTGTTTCGACGTATCAGTATGGCATGCCGAAAGCTGTACCGGAAAATATAACCTCCGACCGGCGGGTGAAGGGTTGTGGAACGTGGTGTGGGATGTGAGGCTGGCGCGTTGGTTGCACCGCCGTCAGACCACGTGGTTGTTGTTTGGGATATGTATTTGTCTTGCTGCTGCTTCTTTGGAGGTTGAGGAGGGGTGTTTGGATAGTGGTGGTCTTATTGTTACTGCTAATGATGCCGATGATAAAGTTGTTAATAATTATGTAAAAGTTGTTTCATATAAATCAAGAAACTACAAAATGGATTAATGTCGTTGCTGTAGTGGAAGATGATGGACAAGAAAGTGGTTTGACACAAGAGTTGTTTACTAGTTTTGTTTTGGAGGTGGTTAATTGGTAAGTAAATAAAATATGACAAGTCTCCAACTCTCCATCACTGTCAATGGCTAGTAAAAACGAATATTGACATTTACCAAAGGCTAAAGATGCATTTATTACTTACCTAACCCCATCACTTTTAAGTAATCTTGCCAAAACCATATTTTCATCAAAAGTAAAGACGGTGTACTGCCATTCCTTAAAAAAAAAAAAGTGATTTACACGCGAATCATATATGATTTACACACGAATCACAACAATAACATAATCACTTTCTAAATTAAAACAGAATCACATGTGATTTACACTAGAATCATATGTGATTTACACACGAATTAAAAAAAATATCACAAGTGATTTAATAAAAAAATATTTTATTATTAACATTTACTTTAGTAATTTTTATTATTATTATTTTTTTAACTAGACTTCTTGTAGTTAGTTTTATGTATTTAGCTTGTTTTGGATCACATGAAAGTGAACACATGTGTACTTTGAGATGTTCGAATTATGAATGAATGCACTCTTTTGTTGTTCAATTTAAATTTTGTGTTTTCATTATTTCATTTTTTTGTTAGTTTTGACCAAACCAGAATGTGAAAAAGCAAAAACAAAAGTTATGACGTTAATATTTGTTTGTATAATGTCTACGATGATTAAATCACATGTGATTTACACACGAATCACATGTGATTTACACACGCATCACATGTGATTTACACACGAATCACAACAAAGAAACAGAATAACGTGTGATTTACTACTTTCTATATTAAAATTGAATCACATGTGATTTTAGTCGGCTCGCGATGCCGAGTCGGAAAACCAGACTAAAAAAAAGTGATTTTTACAAATCACGTGTGATTTTTCTGAACGAAAATTTTGAAAAAAAAAATTCGTCGAAAGTATATACTAGTGCATATCTATAGAAAGATAATTTAATTCTCGTCGGCGACGGTATATTTTTCGTAGCTTGAAGATTTACCGTTTGTAAGATATGTCATTTAAAAAAAAAGGTAGAAATGGGTTTTTACGTAATTACATTTATGCCCTTCCTTTGTTATTTATTGATTTAATCTCTACCATTGAATGAAAAGATGATGGATAGTTAAGATCTTGTGATTTGTTCTTTAGATATTAGTGGTTTGTCATAAATCTTACCTCATGGTCATATAGGTGTCCAAGCAATGCTAAGGATTGCTATGAAGATAAGATACGTGTTCTTAAAGTGAACAAAGGAATAATGTACCTTTAATACGTCAAGAGTAACGTAAATGATTTGATATGATGCAAGAACATGAAATCAAATCTTTTAAGATATTTTAATTGGACTAGGCGAGTACCCGTGCATTGCAACGGAAATTTCTAGCAGCAGACAATTAACGATATATGATATTCTGGCAAGTATTTTGTGTAACGTTTAAAATAGAATGTGAAAAGATAAAAATGTAATTGCAAACCGTTGAGTTAGTACAAGGTATTTCAAAGTGGTTGTGCTATTTAAAATGGCACATTAGTAAGTAAATGTAACATCAACATGTTATATGAAGCATGTTACAACTTACAAATCATCAGTTGTATAAACTTGTGTCGTTGAGCGTGTGCGTCCATTCGGATGTGAGTCGGAAGTACCTAATATTGTTTGTACATGCGTACCTATAATAGTAGCAATAATGAGTATAAGATTTTCAAAGCAATAGTGCTACTTAAAAAAGAAAAAGGATTCAGTATTAAACATGCATTAAGTTAACGGAAAATTAAAGTATATGGTGGCTTGCCAATAACAAATGAATGTATCTGGTCATTTGAGAATGTGGATTTGCGCATACATTGTGCGCTGGCCTATTTGTATCCAATGAACAGCCTATACATGTAAAAAAAGTGCAGAGGTTATTAAATAAGTACTGAAACGCGTTTTCCAACCCATGATAGAAATAAGTATATGGACGACATGGCGGGGTTACAGGTGCGCGTGTGTTACTACCACGTGAAGTGGAACTGTTTGGTGGCGCCTGTTGGTCAAACCTATAATGATACCATACATCATCAAAATAATGTAGGATAATTAGAACATAAATGAGCATACATGTGTGACGATAACAAAGGTATGCCAGTGTACGGCTGTGAGTAAAACTGAACCAAAGCGTTACAAACTTAAGTAATTTTGCTAATTATTACACGTAAATATGAATATCTAGTATAACTTACGAAGAGTCAACAGAAACGTGTTTTTTGTTGTATCTCATAAATCAAGTATTGTATCTACCTTCTATGAATTGGAAAGATCACATTCTAAAAAAGTAAAGAAAAACATACGTCTATAGCACCACCACCAGCAATCACCGTGTTATTGTTCATGGCAATTCTGACAATCATGATTGCATCATGTAGACTCCGCTCAGTTTCCTCAGTAAACTATTAAATGATAAAGTTAAGATGTCAAAACTGAAAGTTTAATGAATATTCAGAACTCAATACACTAACCAACAAAAATTGATACTATATAGCCTAAATGGTAGAATCAACGTAAAAATGAAATTGATATTATATCGCCTACCAAGATGGTTGCTTATACGCACCATCATTATCATTGCATACCTATCATAACAGTTACTGTACATAATACAGGAAACTACATGTTTCTGGTTCACATTGTTGCCATTTTTAGTCACGTTTTGTTTCTTTTTTGTTTCTGGATCTTCAGGGGGAAACAACTGTTTGCGAGTTGTCGTAGGTGTGGCTTCAGCTTTTGTCGGTATCTTTTCTGCAGGATCATTTGTGAGTGGAGGCGGAGTGATTGTTCCGATGCTTACTTCTTCTCCAACAGGAACGAATAATGCTGATGGTGTTGCTTGTTCTGCATGTGGTTGAACCCTTGGTAGTGCTGCTGTGGGCACATCTGAAATGCACATTAAAATCAAGCAATTTACCAAAAAAAAAAAAAAGAAAAGAAAAAATAAAAAAACACTCCACAGTGAAGTAAACTCCCTTCAAAGTCAACATAACAATCAACATGACCATACATGAAAACAAATGACATGTACACTTTTTGTTGAATTTAGTTTACACCAGTAGAAGTATCCTCACATAAGTTACAATTCTACAACTGACCTTCAGAGGATAGTTTCACTGTGTGTATAACTGAGCGCGACATCGAACAAACCTGGGTGTTTTATCTCTCTATACACTTGCAACAACAGGAAGTCGTATTAAGCTAATAGTAATGCAAGTAGATTCTACACAATTAGGTTATGAAATCATGATTTTCAATTAAGACGCACCAGAAGGAATTGCACAGCGATGTTTTCTTCTTTCACCTATATCCTGAAATGTGACAACCTAAATACATATACCGAAAGAATACAATACATAAAGTTAAACAATAAGCACCTAAAAGTGGTACAGAAACTTATCGGGATCATCGAGTAAAAAAGGATGTTCATATATTTTGACACCTACACCCATCCGTTCAATCTCACGATACACCAACGTGTGCGCTCCCTCTAAAATTTAACAAAAAGCACCTAATTTCAGAAAACCAGAAATCAACAGACACAACTTGTCTAGTTCACACTAAATTTCAGAAACCCCCTAAAAAAGTTTATAAAAAATATATAAACAAACCTGACGAACGGGTAGGGTTTACAAATATCCACCAAAATCAACACCACCCACTCGAATTTCATACCTAAACTATTAACCACATGTGAGGCATCAATCGTAAGGAGAAAAAAAGGAAGACTATGATATTGAACTATTAATCACAGGTTAGGCAACAATCGTATGGCTTTATTGGTACCTTTAGTTACGAAATTCATTATATTTCTACAACTATCCAGCCTTCTAGCATATAATAGAAAGTAACTGTAGCTAAATAATAGTTTATGAAAAATCGATTCATAATAATAGTTTTCCCCCAATACACACAGTCTTCCCCAAAACAAAAATTAGGGTTTTGATACAATAATGATTTACTTGAACTTAATCAAATCAAATATATTAAATTGAATACGCACAAAATTAAAGGATAATTACCGATTTGAAGACTCTTTAGCAAAAAACCCACTGGCGATGTTAGGGTTTATGATAATGAGTGAATCAAATATATAAAGAAAAAATTGTAACTTATTTTTGGATGATTTTTGAATGCTTGCAATTAATTGCGAATTGAAACTGTCGGTTTTTGTTTGAATTATAATGAGAATCGTATAGAAGAAGGCATATGATAATGTTTACAGGTCATAGTTTCCTTTATTATGTAGTTTAGATTTAGATTGATTTTACAAGGGTATTATGGGGATTGATTGATTTAACACATGTGCAGGGGCAAAATCGGGATTGACCGAAAGTTCAACTTTTCACAATTCCACATTCCCCTTTGACCATTTTTCTTTTATAAGTAGTAAAGATTAATAAAATAGTTCAATTTATCAATTTATCACAAAAAATAGAGTTAACTCGTAAGGCAATAAAAGTCAAAATTGAAACAATTTATCATCTGAATTTCATTCAGCAAATACGTATAAAAACATATATCACGATTTTGGTAAAAATAAAAACAAAAAATAGATGTAATTAACAAATATTTAGTTATTAAATTTTAAATAAATTATACAGGCTTAAGTAAAGTTATTAGTTTCTTACTTTTTATACTTTTAAAAATTTAATATATAACTCCTAAAATTTATACCTCTGGACTTATATTATTTTAAAATAGGTATCATGAAATCCTAAGTAAAATAAATCTTAAAATTAAAGAATAAATTACTGTAATATGTAAATTAATATACAAGATTATACATATATGAACGACTTATATAATTCATCTTTATAAGATTAAGTAAGAGTATCTAGATTTTTTTTTCCTACGTTCAATAACAACTCATTTTGTTCATCTTTATAAGTATAATTTTTCTGCATACACAGGTTTAAAAATTAAATACGCAAACAATTATTATAAACATGAATATAAATATCAAAATGAATGCACTGTCTCACGGGTTATTGTGAGATAAAAATAAATACACAATATTATACATATAGTAACAACACATGTAAATCCTTTTCGTAGTTTAAATAAGGATATCTGAAAAAATTATTTTCAATGGTCATTGCGTGATATTAAACGTGGACTTATGACTAAAACATGATATTGGTTATTAAACTAAAAAAATTATCAATCTTAACACTATGTCAATTAAAAAAAGTCAAATAATTCGTCAAACAAATATGCATATAACCACAAATTTTTTTCTTAAAAAAAATAAAAAAAAAAAAAAAAAAAAAACACTCGCGCGTGCACATATATAACTATAAAAGATTTTAGATATAATGTTATGGATATATTGTATTTAACAACCACGTGTATCTACAAGACACACGTTAACATACCAAGATCGAAATATGCATTCTAAACAAATTATATTATCTAAATTGGATAATATACAACTTTTAAATTCAAACATTAAAACTTAAATACAATATGATTTATGTTAAAACTTAAAACACATTATTTAAAAATTATGTCAAAGCTCATAAAGTTATCTAACTAGATACAAATTACAATAAAGTTAAGTATTCCATCTTTTTTCTCAAACGATAAAGACTAACTACAACACAGAAATAAAATAACAATAAACCGTTTTCTTTGATCTCTACTCTTTCTTAAGTTTTCTTTATCGCTTTTTGTTATTTCGATGTCACGCTAACAAACACAACATTATCCAATTATAATTGAACACCCATAACCCCCATGTGAAATTCAACAAATAGCTATCATCCGTTACTATGTCGATTAGCGCCGAGCATAATACCTGCAAATTGAACTGAACCGAGCCGAATCGAAATGATGGGACCGGATCATGTATTTCGGTTTGATCCTCGGTCTATCATTTTTGTCGTATTCGGTTTTCAATCCGGTCAAATCCAGCTCGGTCTTACACACAACTGGCCATTTGCTTTGTTGAACCGGATCAGAACGAACTAGAATCTTTTTTGATCCGAGGTTTAGACAAAATCGGTTTCCAGTCCGGTCCGATCCGATTTTCATTAACAAATGGATGAATCACATACAAATAATCATCTTTATATTAAAATGTAACTGAAAACAACGATGACTATATTAGAAAAAATAAAAAATAAAATAAAATAAATTGTAACAAATGATAATAATATAAATGTTCATATTTATAACCTACATTTTTTGTTCAAATTAACATATAGTTCTATTATAGTATTATATGATGTTAACATGACATTTATTACTATATTAACTAGATATCAAAGTGCTTTAAAATATAAAACAAATTAAAATGTCATATAATTTAAGGTACGTTTGACGAAAATAACGATAACAAGAAACAGTAGCAATAGCAGGAAGCAGTAGCTATTTGGTTTCATAAACTGTTTAGTAACATAGTTGTATAATTATAATTAATAAGTATAAACACTAGTTGCTCGTAACGTAAATAGCATTTTGGGAATTCAATATAATCCAAAAAAATATCATAATTTCATATTTCTTCAATAGATGCGTTAAAAGTACTGTACTTATGTATTGAAAACTTATTATTTAGATAAATATAAAATTATGAAGTTTCTTTTATGTATATATATGAAATTTTCCATTGATTTAAAACGTTCATAAAAAGTTTTAAAAAAGTGGAAACATTACTTGCTAGTTGTTCAAAACTCTCCTATATGTTTGCTACCAAACAAAGTACGAGTAACAAACTAAGAACCCCATTTAAAACACATTAGATCAGTACAAAAGTTACCATTGTTAATGCACCAATCACAACTCAAACAAGATAACTTCGAAACACCACCGATGACCACCACCAACCACCACCATCATTCCCTCTAAGGGTAGTGGCAGTGGTTGCGGGGTGGCCAGCGGTTTGCCCCAAACCGTCGGGGAACACCGCCGCCACCCCAGCGGTTTGGTCCAGCGGGGATGTACACTGCTGCAGTTTGGTGGAATGTATACGTTGGAGAGTTTAATGCAGAGGAACATTGGGGTAAAAAAAAAAGACGTTTGGTGGTTTTTTGGAACAAAAAAAAAAAAAAAAAAAAAAGACAAATTTCCTATAAATACTACACTTTAAATCAAACTATATCAAACTCTATTTCATACTTCAAATCAAACTCTATCATCTCTATTTCATATTTAAAAAAAAGTGTAGCATGGATCAAAGAAAATCAAGCTCAACAAAAGGTCGTGGTCGTGGCGTTCGTGGACAACATTTTCGTCCGCAAGTTCCAAGTCAACAACACCCTCAATCGGGCTACTATCCCCAACCTCCACCACCGGTTCATCCACAATTCTTTCAAGAACAATATTATGCACGACCTCCACCACCGTTGAATCCAAGTCAATATAACGTAATTATGACAAATGAGTTCAACCCGTTTTGTGACTACCGTGAAGGTCCTTCACGTCGTGAGCCTAGTGTTGAGCACGAACTACCTCTATATGATGTCGATGATGATGAGGTTGAGTTTGTTCCCGAAACGCAACCACAAACTCAAATCGGTATTAATTTCTATATTTTACAATTTTATATGTTACAAATTTATACGCTACAATTTTATATGTTTTAATTTTATACGTTATTATTTGTTATACTAGATGAAGATGTTCAAGTTGTGAAAGGAAAAACTAAGGCGGATAAAGTGGCTTGGACGACGGCCCAAGAGGTTGCTTTGGCAAAAGCGTGGGTTTATGTCTCGACATGTCGAAAAGTCGGGAATTCACAACGTAGAGAAAAGTTTTGGGAGAGAATTACCGAACATTACACGCAAAACGTGAAAGGTAGTACCCGAACTCATCATTCATTGAACACGAAGTGGACAACTATGAATGCCGCCATGGGTGTCTTTAACGGGCAATACATCCAACAAGTAATTTTTTAATTTATATACTTTTGTTAATTTATATAATTTTGTTAATTTATATACTTTTGTTAATTTATATATTTTGTTAATTTACATACTTTTGTTAATTTATATTTTGTTAATTTATATACTTTTGTTAATTGTATACTTGTAGAAGCGTATTCGGGAGAGTGGATGTGGCGATGTGGATGAATTGAAAAATGTCTTGGCCGATTTTAATAAGAAAAATAAAGACAAATCTTTTACTCATATTAATGCATGGGAGGTTGTTAGGGGAGAACCGAAATGGTTGGAACAACCATGCTTTGTTCAAGCATCTTCGGCATCTAATTCCGACAAACGAAGAAAGTCGTCGGAATCTACCTACTACGAGTCGGAAAGCAATGAGCATGTCGAAACTGTTATTCCCGATTTAAATGACGACACAACTCCCACAAGGAAAAGAAAAGGGAAAAAGACCATTAGCGAGGCATCGACAAAGAATAGTGTTGTTGAACAATTCGAGTCCTACACGTGTAACAAACCGAAATTTTCCTAACTAATTTTAAATAATAAATGTCAATTTATTATTACCTAACTATTTATCTAAGCATACATGAGCTTACAAACTATTTGGGAATCAAACCCGCCCACTGTAGCTTACAGTAACTTACCTCACTGACCATTTTATTAGAAGTATGTGATTTATTGCATTTTCCTGACTATTACTGAATATTAACGAGAGGTTATCTCGCATCAAACACCACGCGCGTACCAACACAAATCCTAGTAACGGCATGAATTCGGTACTTGTTATCCGAACTTTATAAACTTTGTTTTCATTATAAAAATGTTCTCATTAATAACACTTTAGCACTCCCGCTAACCTCGAAAACACAGTTTACATAGGAGCTCAACGGAATACGGAGTACACCTAATACCCGCAAGGTTAATAGAACACAAATAACGCCCATACTCTTACGCCAAATTCCTACTCACTTTTATTATAAATGTAGACAAATAAATGTGAGTTACACTTTATTACCAAAGAAATTTAAAAAAAAATGTTTAATTAAAGCAAAGAAGAGTAACTACAAAATCGTCCTTTGATAGTCAAACAAAACCGACCCACCTTTCTCTATCTATCCCCACACTACATCATCTCTTAACCTCCTCTCCCCCTATGTAGATACAACTAAGAAGCTTGAGACAACAAAAACATCAAAATCAATTCAGACCCATATCCGATACAAGTGCTGCCTCCCCTCTTTTTCTTCTCAGTATAACCACCAGGTGGTCACAACAAGGTTTAAAATCTTTGTCCCCTAATGAAATCAGCAATATCAGAGGGAGCGTGGGAGGGGACGATTTCCCTATTGGGCTTCAATTCGTCTGACATCAAGAGAAAGAGGAATCAAACCATTCCTTGTTTACATTTTTATAACCCAACTCGGTACACAAGGAGTCCTCACACTCAAAACTCTCACAACAAAAATTGTAATTTGGTTTTCTTAAGGGATTTATTCATGTGGAAAGAGGCTTGAGGATTTGCTTGCCGATTTGTATTTGGAGCTTTTGTTCGTGTTCTCCTTGGCCTCTTTGTAACCGACTCTATTCCTTGTAAGGTTTAAACTTTGCTTGCTCATTCGAATCTGGGTTTACACATCTGTAACTATTTAGTTTTTTTTAGTTTATGTCCTCCTTTGAATATGCACATGCTTCTGTAAACTTTTTTGAATTCTTGAGATGTTAACTTTTGTTAGTTTTGAATCGATAAATTGTCTTTTGTTGTTCGGATGATGGTATGAACCTGCGTGGTATTTTAATTGTGTTATTGATATTGTGTGGTAAATTTCTATGTCTCAATAAAACAAATCGGATTGGTATTGGCTCAAGCGTTTTGGAAATACTTGTCTTAACCTTTTTGCTAAATCGACAGCTCCTTTTTGTTGAGTTTCTGGGTCGAAATCAGTTTGGCTTAACCTTGTGTTTGGCGAGTTGAAATACCGAGTTGGTCACGGGTTGCTTATTTCGCTTGATACCATGACCAAATATTTGTTTGCTTCACTTTTGTCCTGATAAGAATGCTTTGGGGTCGGATATTGGTTCGCGTTATAGTTTTGGTTGTGGTCAAAACCCAACAGTAAGGGTTGCTCTCGTGGCCTTACACTCGAATAGTATTTGAGTGTGTCACGCAACTGTCGAGTCGAACCCAACCAGCATGCCATAACGTGAGTCCACAAGGCCACATCTCCGGGTTGTGTCGAGTTCGTCACTCGAGCTCGACATAAAACTTGTGCTATTACTTGACTTGTTGTCAAATCGAATTCATCCATACTAACTCCAATTCTGTTAGCAGAGGTTCTATCTGGGCTCGTGGGTGTAACTGGGTCAAGCCCAACAGGCCCACTCCATTTTTTTCAAAAACAGTTGTAAGGGTGCGTTATATACACAACGTTTTGGTTAAAATTTGACTTAAGATATAGATAAGTTGGGATAAATGTAAAATCTGACTTGTGATGTATATGTGTCGAGCCATTGCTTGTTTTCTTTCGACTCATTACTCCACGACTTAAACGACTCGAGCGATTCCACGACACAAGTTCGAATACGTCATTCATATATCGATACCAATTTCCTTGTATCAAACTATAAAGCGTGCCTTAGCACTTAATGCTCTCGAAACATATTTCCAAAACTATGTACATCTTATAGAAACTAAACTCGTAAATATTTATATCGCTTATTTGAACATGCTTAATTTCATCACCTATGAAGTTTGTAAACACTTGAAATATATTTTAAAAACTTACTCAAGTTTCATAAAACTTTAAAATGGCTAATATAACAAACATTTTGTAACACCTAGTTACCACGAGACGCATTTTATTACTAAAACTGATAGACGATATACACATGGCTTATCACTTAACAATAAAACTTGTAACATTTATTTATCACGTGGAACTAAAACCTATACACGGATCACACCCGTCTTCGTCAAATATGTATTTAACTTGTACGACATTCATTTTCTTTTTTTAAGTATATATATATATATATATATATATATATATATATATATATATATATATATATATATATATATATATATATATTTATAAACACCCTTACTATTATATATACTTAACGATAATATTTTTCTCAATCGTCAACACGTGATACACAATTGTTATTACTCCCCGTACTACGGCTTCCGAGTCATCGTCGAATCACGAGTTATTCGTCTTTTATATTTTATTTCGGCCTAAGTTTACTCTTCCACACTTCCAAGAGCCAATACACACAAACATTTCGTAAACTATTTTCAAACTTAAATGCTGCCACACAAGCAAAAATAACACAACAAAATAAAACTTTTTAGTTTAATTAAATCTCGTTGAATCTTAAACTTAAACTATGAACTAAGACATGCCTTACTAATCTAGGTCGCGTGTTGGTGCCGAACACTATCTGATTTGTTGCACTATCTGACTACTAGTCACTAAGGTGAGTTCATGACCCCTACTTTTACTTGTCTTATAACTGTTTTGGGGGAGAATACATGCTCGTTTTAACTAAACTCAACGCTTGTTTCATTTGAATGCGCAATTGTTTAATCAATTACTACTGTTTTGCTGAATACTTGATTGATTATTCAAATGCACCTATGTGTATATTGGTTGCATACTTGATTATTTTCCTGACATACACAAGTGTTTTATAATCATGCAACACACTTTATGAACTATTGCTTTTATGCAACACACTTTATGAACTATTGCTTTATGCAAACACTTTTATGGACCACACTGAAACTTATGCTTTATTTACATTATTACGCGGATTAGCCTAAGACACTGAATCCCACAATGCCCAAACTCATGAACCGTCAATTCCTGTTGGGAAGCGCGAATGCTATAAATAGATCTATTGGGGTTGACACCCCCGTTCGGTTTGGCCGGATAGGCAAACACGAGCGTATAACATGTCGAAACACGAGTGTCACGGGATAGACACTTGCAAGGGCTTTATTTAACGTGCTTCTAGAGCATGCACACTGTCAAGCTTCGGTTGCATGAACTTAGTGCTAGCGTAATAAATTATTTACTATGTGACATTATATTCGTTGTAATGATTACACACTCAACTCATGGTCCACAATTCTAATTTTACTGTAAGGTAAACACTAATTTCATGACATTGTGAGCCACACAATGGTCACAAAACTCTATTGAACTCACAAAACTACTGTTTTATTATAAACCTATGAACTCACCAACCTCGTGTTGACACTTTTTAGCATGTATTTTCAGGTTTAAGGCGATAGCTAACTGTTGAAGGTTTTGGCATGGCATGGCATGGTCATAGACAACTCTGACATACATTTGGGACCGCTTAAACTCTTATATGGGCCTGTATTTCCGAGCTATTTTTGAAACGATGTAAATTTGAATATTTTTTATAATGAAAGTTATTCTAAATGGTTGATATAAAAACCGTTCTTTGTACTTGTGTTATGATACCGATTGAGTAGCAACCCAGTAACATGTATGCTTCCGCTGGACCCGATTTTGGGGGTGTTACAACACGTCAAAGAAAACACAAATGTTGGAGGAGGGGATGGAAAAAAAACGTGCAAAGGATGCATTGGCCGAATAGTTGATGGTGGCACAACTCGCTAGTGTTAAAAGAAATGCAAATGTTTCGGGCCTTGAAGTTCTTTAACGAACCGCATGATCACATAACCAATCAGGCTATGCGAGATTTCACTCTTGGCAAAAAACGTGAGATCGCGGAGAAATATGGATGGCATATTGATTTTTAGAATAATTATGTTTTTTTCCAAGTACTATGTAGTTTTCTTTTTAAGTATTATGTATTTTTATTTTAATTATTAATGAAATATTTTGTTTTTATTAAATTATTTATTTATGAAAATAAAAAATAAAAAAAATAAAAAGTTGGTGGTTTTTAGTATGAAAAAAATGACCATTATCATTAAAAAAGGGTGGGAGGTATGGAAAAAGTGTGAGTGAAGTAGAATGATATTATTAGTTGGTTGGGAGATATGAGGATTTTCATAGTGACCATTGCCACCACACTAAAAACCTATTAAAAATATTGCACCCCAATCAAAAAATATTGCCATTGTTGCGGAGACTTGAATCCGAGCCGGCCCCGGTTTTCATCCGGCTGTTACTCCAGCGAGTATTCTCGTGTGGAGGCAGAACGGTTTCCGGGCGGAAGTCGTTGAATCCCCACTACGCCAGCGTGGGCGTGGTTAAGACAGCATAGTCTGGGTATGTAGTAGATGAGGGTCTGCCTATGACAGGTGTTTATGACAGGTGTTGAAAGTCATCTTTAAAAAAAAAAAAAAAAAAAAAAATCTGTCTTTTACTTCAAAAGATTCCATTTTTATTCCTCAGCATATCCCATCAGTCATCACCCCATAACAATAACCTTTTATATATATATATATATATATATATATATATATATATATATATATATATATAAAACGTTACAACACTACACCAATCAAGATTCCAAAATGTTACTCAAGAACAATCTTTACACCATATCCTCAAAAGGGTATTGTTATATTGCAATAATATTACTGGGTTTAAATTTTCTTGGAGTGAAAGCTAAAGGTGACGGAGATATAGTGACAACACTTGATGGGCCATTTGAACCTGTGACTGTGCCTTTAGATGAAAGCTTTCGTGGGCATGCTGTGGATTTGACTGAGGATGATCCACGTGTTAAAAGGAATGTTAAAGGGTTTGAACCTGAGCAGATTTCGGTCTCGCTTTCGAGTGGTTATGAGTCTGTTTGGGTTAGTTGGGTTACAGGTATAATCAAGTTTTTGGCTTTTTTTTTTTTTTTTTTTTTTTTTTTTTTTTTTTTTTTATATATATATATATATTTTATATAAGTTTTTATAAATGTGATTTGGGTTTTGGCTTTTGATTATAATGATGAAGGTTTAGCTGATGAATTAAGCTTAAAAAAACACCCCCTTAGCTTATTTCTTAAAAAGCCCATTTTTTGGCTAATTTTCTAGCTCTTTGTCATAATAAGTGGGCCTTGTGAAAATAAGGTAATCAAATAAGGTCATAAGCCCGAAATAAGGTAAAACATATGCTTGTAAGTGATCATATGATTATAAGTTTCAAAATAAGCCAAAAAATTATGGCTTATGGACATATATTAAGCTTAAACAAACACCCCCTTAGCTTATTTCTTAAAAAGGCTGTTTTTTCGGCTAAGTTTCTAGTTTGGAGTCATAATAAGTGGGCCTTCTGATAATAAGGTCATAAGCCCGAAATAAGCTAAAACATATGCTTATAAGTGATTAAAATCATGAATTTTTGTTAATCTTGATTACTATGTTAATGAATTGTGATTTGGGTTCTTGATTATAATAATGAAAGTTTGTTGATTTGTTTAGTTAAAGGGTGTTTTGGACAATGGGGTTGCTTATTTTTAGCTTAAAAGCAAATGAGCCAATAAGCACCTAGGGAACCCAAACACTTTAAAAGTGCTTATTCTTAAAAAAACAACAATTAAGCTAGTAAGTACTTAATGTGATTTGGGTTTTCGTTATAATGAGGAAATTGTTGATGTATGTAGTTAGAGGGTGTTTGGGGCAATGGGATTGCTTATTTTTAGCTCATAAGCAAATTGACCAATAAGCAATCCAAATACTTTGAAAGTCCTACTTAAAGATATATATGAGTATGTTTGGGTTGGTTGGATTGCAGGTATAACAAAAAGTGTTTTTTTTTTTTTTTTTTTTTTTTTTTTTTTTTTTTTTTGGTATAATAAATTGTATGTAAGTTGGTATGAATGTGATATGAGTTTTGATTATAATGATGAAAGTTTGTTACTTTGGGAGTAATTGGTTTAGCTGATAAGTTTCTAAATAAGCCGGGAAATTTTGGCTTATATGCATAAGCTGAAATGAGATAAGCTTAATCAAACACGCCCCTACCTTATTTCTTGAAAAGCCTGTTTTTGGCTAATTTTCTAGCTTTGAGTTATAATAAGTGGGCCTTCTGAAAAATATGGTGATCAAATAAGGTCATAAGCCTGAAATAAGCTAAAACATATGCTTGTAAGTGATTAAATTCATGAATTTTTGTCAATCTTTATTAGTTATTACTATGTTAATGAATTGTGATTTGGGTTCTTGATTATAATTATGAAAGTTTGGTAATTTGTTTAGTTAGAGGGTGTTTGGGACAATGGATTACTTATTTTTAGCGAATAAGCAAATAGGCCGATATGGTGATAAGCAATCCAAATACTTTAAGAGTGCATAGTTCTTTTAAGAAACCACAACTAAGGTGATAAGTACTTAAGATACATATGATTCTGTTTGGGTTAGTTGGATTTCAGGTACAAAATTTTGACTTTTTTTTAATAAAAAATTTGCGAATTGTAATTTGGGTTTTTGTTATAATGATGAATGTTTGTTCGTTTATTAGTTAGAGTGTGTTTGAGATTGCTTTTTTTAGCTTATAATCAAATAAGCCAATAAGCACTTGACAATTCAAACACTTTTAGAAGTGCTTATTTCGTTTTAGGAAAAATACAATCTTGCTGATAAGTACTTAAGATCAGTGGCGCAGCTTTTAAGGGGCCGGGGGGGGGGGGGGGGGGGGGGGGGGGCGCCCGACCCCCCGAATTTTTTTTTGCGATGCAGGGGGTATATAGTTTTCGCGTAGAAAAATTTCGGTATATTCGGTTTCGACCCCCCGAAAATTTCGGTATACCTGAAATATAGCCTTAGGAAAAAAAAAAAAATTAGATCCCGACCCCCCACTTAAAAATTCCAAGCTTCGCCACTGCTTAAGATCTACATGCTTGGAAGTGATAAAAAAATGTAGGCTTATTTCTTAGAAGCTCCCCCCTCCTTTTTTTTTTTTTTTTTTTTTTTTTGGCTTATTTTATAGTTTTAAGTCATAGTATGCTTGTAAGTCAGACAAAGCTGAAATTTCATGAAGAATATGCCAAACAAAATAAGCTTAAAAGCCCGACAATAAGTTAAAACAAACACTCCCTTTGCTAGTTTATATGCTTGTAAATGATTAAAATTATGAATTTATTAATCTTTATTACTATGTTAATTATGGGTGTTTGGCATTATGTTTCTGTATCATATTTTTGGTTTCTGTATCATATTGTTGTAAGAAATGATCAAATAACATGTGCAAATGCAGGTAAATTTCAAATTGGGGACAACATAAAACCATTAGATCCCAAGAGTGTAGCTAGCGTTGTAGAATATTCCAAAGTTAAATCTTTAAAGACTCAAACACAACAAGCGGAAGGTTACTCTTTAATTTACAGTCAGCTATATCCATATAAAGGCCTTCAAAACTACACTTCTGGTATTATCCACCATGTTCAGCTTAAAGGTTAGATTCAGAAAAATAACTTAAAATTTTAATGCTTTCCATATAAAGTCCTTCACGATATCCTAAATTTTGAAGTATGAATCTTGCAGGATTGTCACCGGATACTATTTATTATTACAGATGCGGTGATCCTTCGATTAAAGCGATGAGTGATGTTTTTACATTCAAGACTATGCCTATTTCTGGTCCTAAAAGTTACCCGAAAATAGGAATTGTTGGTGATCTTGGGCTTACTCATAACACTACATCAACGGTGAGTCACTTGATCAAGAACCAACCTGATCTTGTGCTACTTGTCGGAGATGCAACTTATGCTAACTTGTATCTAACAAATGGAACTGGTTCGGATTGTTATTCTTGTTCGTTTGATTATACTCCTATTCATGAGACCTATCAACCGCGTTGGGATTATTGGGGAAGGTAAAAGTTTGAATTTTTGTCAGATCATTCTGTAAGGGGGTGTTTGTGTATGCGTTTTGAAACTTATTATCTGATTATTTGTTACTGTAACTTCCAGTTGCAAATAACTATCTAGAGTTACCTATTTACCCCTTTTAGCTTGATTTGAATGATTCACTTTCATTTCACAAACATTTCTACTTGTTTTCTATTTTCGTTACTTTCAAAACACACAAACACCTCCTAAGTCATATGTTTTTGGCTTGAACATATTGATTAAAAGAATTGAGCTAAAATTTTCAGGTATATGCAGAGATTAACATCTAAAATACCGATATTGGCAATAGAAAGGTAACCACGAAATCGAAGAACAAGTTGAAAGCACAACATTTGCAGCTTATAGTGCATGATTTGCGTTTCCATCTGAAGAAAGTGGTTCAAAATCCACCATGTACTATTCTTTTAATGCCGGAGGCATACACTTTCTAATGCTTGGTGGCTACACTGCTTATGATAAATCATGTAATTATCAATCTGGTCGACACTTATAAACTTTTGGTTTTTACTTATAGTTAAGGGGTGGTGACACGTTTGTGTGATTGTTTCATGCAGCGAATGGTTGCAGAGGGACTTAGAGAAAGTTGACTGGGAGGTGACACCATGGCTTGTTGGAGTTTGGCATCTGACATGGTATAACACCTATGTGTCCCATTACAAAGAAGTCGAATGCATGCGGGTCGCTATGGAAGAACTATTGTACAATGTTGGTGTCGACATAATTTTCAATGGTCATGTAAGTGTTTCTAATCGTTATTTTAGAGGTGGTAGTTTCGACCCCATTGGTTAAACTGTGTTGCTTTCAGTCTCAAATGGGTCAAATAAGAAAATTACCAAACCGTCAACGGGTCAATTGGAACCAATTAGTCAAACAAATTTTTTAAAAATGGGTGAAACTTTTTTCTTCCTTGAACCCATTTTGACCTTTTACCAAACTCGCCCATCTTTGCACATATACCTTCTATGATAAAGAAAAACAAATTTTAAAGGGACCATGTACTCTTGGAAATGTTGCAGGTTCATGCTTAGGAGAGATCAAATGGAATATATATAACTACACATTAAATCCATGCGGTCCAGTTCACATAACAATAGCCGACGGTGGAAACCGAGAAAAAATGGCAGTTGAACATGCCGACGAACCCGAAATCTGCCTAGAACCATCAACCACACCAGACTCATTCATGGGTTGTAAGTTGTAATGTATTTGTATAGCATATGTGGTCGCTATAGGGCGATTTCCGCCCATGATATGTTGTCAGTTGTAATGTATTTAAATTTTGTCATTAATTTATCGTTATATGGCGTAGGTAAGGCTTTAGCCTGACGCCGTAGACGAAACGACATCTACGTTTTCTTTAGTTGAGCTTTCTTGCCACACTCTATGTGCTGTAAATACTCTTCAGGTAACTCTTCAATCATGTCCTCATCAGTATATATTTTTATTTAGCATTTTTGAACTATTAATTTGACGAATGAAACATAACAGTATGATTTTTGTAAGCTATAAGATTGTGATATTTGTATGTTGGAACAATTATGGAGTATCAAGCACTCTCATTCAGGTTAATGGGTAATATGGTCGTTTATCATATTCATATGTTTCATCCAGCAAGAAAAGGAACATCATTTTTTAAACACAAGACCAACTACAAAAAGAATATATTCTGTAAAAAGACACATTATCCAAACAGAATAAAAAAAGAAACAGCCCCAATTAAGACTGGTTCATAACCACAAACAAAAGTCTCCTCATCAGAAGACAGATTCCAAATTTGGAGTTCAAATACTAACGCCATCTAGTGATCTATCCACATACATCAACTGAAATACAAAAAGGTTCGTTATGAGTACATCAACTGAAATACATCAACAAACACCATCTAGTGATGAGCATACAGACACTATCAAAATGACTTATGAATACGAAGAAACAGACCTGCAGATTTACAAAGCTGCATTATGTGACGATTGCAGATTTACAAAGCTGCATTACGTGACGATTGGAATGACGTATGCGGGCTCTTTAGAGAAAGACCAGAACTAATGATCAAGTCGGTCAATGAGCGTTTGGAGACGCCTTTAATGATAGCTGTGGGAACGAATAGCTCCCATGAGTTTGTCAAGCAACTGTTGAACAATGTGAGTGATCTTGATGATGATGCTTATGAGTGGTGTGGCGTGGACATCCATGGAAACAACGCGCTCCATTATGCGGTTAAGGTTGGGAATATGATTGATGCAATACTTATGGTGCAGTGTTTGCCAGTAAAGATGCAAATGGTTAAGAATATCCATGGTGATACACCATACTTCTTGGCCGCAAAACTAGGAAGGAAGGATATCATTGGTATCTTTAACTTTTATAGAAATGATGGGAATCTCCTTGCTTTCTTAATTCAGGCTGGACAAATTGGTGCGTTTGAATTTCACTTTACTCAACTATTGAAATACAGCTCCCATTATATTGACTCAAATCTTTAGTTGAAAATTTATTTACTTTGATTATTATGCAGATTGGGCATTGGAGTTAATCACACCCAATGCTGATGCTTTAGAAGCATTAGCTACCAAACCAGAATTTTTTCGTAGCGGAAACAGGCTTGGATTTTGGAGTGGTCTTATTTGTCCATGTAAGTCTCTTTTTATTATACCGAGTATTTTCACTTCTTCGAGTGTTCATGTGCCACATATTCATAAGCCATGTTAGTTACAATTTTGTTTTTTCTTCAAAATTCTATTTGTTAATTTCTTCTTTATTTTTTGCGCTATGTATCTATTTCATCATTCCACTGACAAACTCCAACGCCCATTAATAAAGTAAGCAAGTAATAAGTCCATTTTATTTTAAATAAAAAACAAATGAATGATTAACTATTAGTCAGATTTTTTTGTGGTCTTTTATACTGTAGTAATTAGTAACGGATCTCGAAATTCAACTTAGGGTGTGCACTATATTTTGATAGGACCAAAAAAAAAAAAAAAAAAAAGTTCGGCTCAAAGATTTTCCGCCCGTGTCAAGTTTAACGGGTCGGGTTTTCTTAGACCTCTCTCTCTTTTTATTTTTTTTCATATTGGAACTTTAAAACCATGTTTTCGAGACATTTTTTTAATCAACTAATAACAATTTTTACTTTATTTCTTTTGTTGACAACTTATTATTGTTCGCTTTCATTGTGTATTTTACTTGCCTTGAAAAACTAGAAATAGATACAAACTATAAATAGCTGAATTCGTGTAAATGAATGTGTCCATAGTGTAACAACATTAAATATTTATTACAAACAAATAATATTAAACTTCAAATAAAAACTACACCCAAAATTCCTAATTGATAAGTGAAGTTATTTTTTAACAAAGATGAGTGAAGTTAACTAGTCACAATTGATATATGTAGGGGTGTTCATGGGTCGGGTAATAAACCGAATAAATCGAAAACCGAACCGAAATTGTTAAAACCGAATCAAAAATTCGGTTTTCGGTTTGGATATGGGTTTGGCTATCTGAACCGAAAACCGAATATATATAAATATATATATATTTTTTATATATTTATATTATTTTATATATAAAAAATATCCATTAAAATTTTATACTAACATAAAAAACACTTTTTTATGCTTGAAATATTTTTTTTTTGCTAAAAATATATATAAATAGTGTAATTCAAGTACAAATTTCGGTTTTCGGTTTTGACCCATAACCGAACCAAACTTCAATTCGGTTCTCGGTTCGGTTCGGTTATAGATATTTTTGATTCGGTTCGGTTTTCGGTTATGACCCAAAAAAAATTTAACCGAACAACCCGAACCGAATAAACCGATTAACCGAGAACCAAACCGATGAACACCCCTAGATATATGACAAATGAATAACGAGTATTAAGCTATTTGGGCTAGAGAAAAGCAATTGGACCAATGTCCAATCTTCAAACAATTCACTCAGAACATATAATCCATTAGAATATTTGACCTACTTATTTTCTTTTACATTATCCTCTCCTTCTTCTTCAACCCACGCCAAGTGGGTCTTTTTCAGTTCTTCTATTCCTTTTTTCTTTTGTTTTGAACAATGGTAACTTAGATTAAGGTATGCACTCATATTTTTTCAGTATTTTAAAGGGTATGCGTGTATCTTGTAGTTACTTTCGTAAAAATCAAAAAAAAAAAATTTCACACTACTAGAAATTTATACAGAGTATAAAGGAATAGAAAAACAATATATTTTGTGATATTTAACACTACATTAAGAAACAAGACATATTACACAAATTTATAAACATGAAACATTTCATAAAAACCACTCGTAGATATTTTACGAGAAAAAATTCATGTAATAACCAGTACCCACCCTAGGTCCGCGCCTCTCAACCACCAAAAAACAATGCATATATATATATATATATATATATATCTTACGTTTTCTCTATAAATTACGCATTTGATGTTTCTCAAATATTAGTTAGGGATACTAGTTTATATTTTTTGAATCATTGTGTTTCTTTAACTGATTGATGCAAGGGATGCCTACTGTTAAAAGCAAAATTCCGACAAGCCTGAGACGAATTTGTCGATTGACACACATCATCAGGTAAAAAAGGGGTGATAAGTTGTTTATTTCCATAAATTAAGCAATATACAAAAACAGTTAAAAAGAGTAATCCCAAACACTCGATGACTATATAGTTTACAATTTAATTATGCTTGAATTTCCATAAACTAATTAGCTTGTGTATTGACCAGATCATTCAAAAACGTGTTACTCCTACCTTTTGCGTACGTCAAAACATGGGTAAGTTAAAGCATTGATTATCATATTATTGTATACTGCCGTTGCATAGCGCCGGTACTATCCTATAGTTTATCTTAATTCTTGATCTTGTAATATGTATTATTGTAGCTCCAACAAATCCAAGAAATCGAAAGAAAAAATCTACCGAGCCAAAAGATTGTTTTAAAAATATGCAATAAGATAGAGAAGAATCCGAAAGATGCTAAGAAATATTTTGAATCTGCAATAGCTAAAGCAGTCAAATATGGGACTGTTGAGCTCATCGAGGAGTGCATATTAGCCTACCCAGGCTTAATCTGGTATGAATTCGATGGGTATAACTTGTTCCGTTTGGCAATCAAAGAGCGTCAAGTACAAGTACACAATCTTGTGTACCAAATGTCTGGACACAAGGCATTGGCAGCAAGTGAGCTTCATGGAAAAGAGAATGCTTTACATATTGCTGCAAAGTTGGCCCCATCTCATCGACTAAGTACTATAACTGGAGCAGCTTTGCAGTTGCAGAGTGAACTTCGATGGTACAAGGTGATTAAACTAATACCATTTAAGAGGGAGCAAAAGCCTGTCACGTTTTATATTGTAGTCAGTAGTGCAGTTTGCTTTTCCACTTAACAGATAACATGCATTGTTATATGCAGGAAGTTGAGACTTTTGTGGAGACTGAGCATGTAAAAGCTTTAAACAAAGATGGAAAAACCCCTTGGATGGTTTTCACGGAAGCACATAAAGACTTACTTAAAGAGGGCCAACAGTGGATGAAAGATACGGCAACTTCATGTACCGTTGTAGCAGCACTCATAGTCACAATTACATTCGCAGCTGCGATCACGGTCCCTGGTGGAAATAAAGATGATGGGAAACCTGTATTCCTAAATGAAAGGGCATTTATGCTTTTCATGATATCAGACGCCTTTGCATTATTTTCATCATCAACTTCATTGTTGATGTTTTTAGGAATACTTACTTCACGCTATGCAGAAATGGACTTCCTTCACGCCTTGCCAAAGAGATTGACGATTGGACTTGTGTCCTTATTTTTGTCAATAGCGGCTACTATGATAGCATTTGGTGCAACTATTGTACTTTTGCTTCATGATAAAGTGACATGGATTGCTGCTCCAGTTGTTATGATGACAAGCATTCCTGTAGGTTTATACGCCTTGCTGCAATTTCCTCTACTTGTTGAGATAGTTTGGTCTACTTACGGACCAAGCATTTTTGGCAAGCAGAGCAGTCGAATACTTTATTAAGCCAGTGTCAACTTATGTGTGTCTTTGTAATATTATATGTTGCCAAGCTTTTTAGCCTAAATAGTTCTTGACGTTTTCTTTTGAAGTGTTATTTGTGTTTGAAATAATTTGTACTATGTACCTTCATGTGCTGCTAAAAGGTAACTACAGAGTTTCAATTGTTGAACAATAAGTAAATTCAAATGTATGTAATTTTTGTGACAAGAAAAGTAAGCATTTATATTCCAGTGAGCAGGAACAAAACCACATGGATGCCAACATTGTGTATGCTTATAACTTTATAAGAGAACGAAAAATGTATGCCAAAGAGCAAATAAATAGAATACTTAGTGCTCAATACGCACAAAAAGGGATGTTATGATTTGATTGGCCCAAAAGTTATCAACATAAACAAAATGTTAATCCCCAACATGTAATCTTAAGAAGCATATGCAAAGATATATAGGATACGAAACAACTTGAACTTCTATTGAACTGGAACTCAAATATGAACTCGATCAGATCATTATTCAAATAACCAATTTTAGAAGACTTTTGGATACAAAAGAAACCAATTTTTGACATATTTTAATAAGGTTTTTAAACTATGACTATTTATAGAAGGTCACCCGATACTATCCGCTTCAGGGTGCTATACTATCCAATCTGTAGCAGGACTGCGTAACGAATTTTGTCTATCCAGTATTGCATTTAATATCAACAAAACAAAACTTGAGAGCTTGTAAGATTTTTGCGAGCTTGATATTTTAAAATAAGCTAGTTTATTGTGTATGCATTATTCGGTGCATAATCTTATAAGAGTTTTTAAAAGATAAGCTAATCTGAGAGTGGATTTTGATAGATGCATGTTTGAATTTTTGGTGTTACATTTATATTTAATTTTGTGTATTTGTTAGTTTTGGTTTTTAATGTCATTTTACGCCTACAAGCTTCAACTCTAGCTCCAATTTATCAAACATATCTAAGATAAAGCTCCAGCCTCGGCTTTTGTTCACATAACACACTATGACTCGTGAAGATTGTATGTATATATATTATTTTATCCTAGCGATCAAACATTTTAGAAAAATTCCGAGTCCATAAAACCTCAAATTTTCACAGATGACAAAATTTTATTTTATTTTTAAAGGGTTTTCGAATGTTGTCTATTTTTACAAAGGTCGCATGTTTTTATTCGCTTAGGGGGTATCGTACAATATTTCACTGAATATTATCGAAACTTGTACATGCTTTATGTAGTGTGTTCATAAAGGTATCTACAAGCCGGGAATATATATTGTCAAATTCACATATTTCTTTTAAACTGTCCAGCAATTAATCGCGTAACAAATGTGCATTGGATGTCTTTTTAGCTAGTAGTAGATTAGTATGAGTCTGAAATCATTACCTACCGTTAATACTAAGTTTTCGAGATTTTTGTTAATGGAATAGATATGATATAAATATATAATCAAGTGATGAAAGAAATGTTGTTCAAAAAAAAGTGATGAAAGAAATGATTGGATAATAGAAAAATAGACATACAAATTTATGCTCTTTAAATTGAATAAAGTAAAAAAAAATAATAATAAATACATGATATATATCTTGTGTTATTGAGTCGAAAGAGAAAATAAAACTCTTAAATTCACCTTCATAATCTTTATTTATTTTTTTCTTAGAATGACATCACACTTGAAATCTGAACCCCGAGTTAAACCATCCAAACAGGCAGGCTGAGGGACCCGAACCATTAGGAGAGACCCGCGAAGAGAAACCCCTAAAACTCACGGCTTCGACTAAGAGGAAAATCCGGATTTTCTTTGTCACTTGCGAGACTCGAACCCGGATAATACCTCTCCCAAAGCTCAAGAAGGAACTCAGGTGGCCAAGTGAACTAAGTCAGTTGGTTCATAACCTTTATTTGTGTAGTCTTTAGATGTTAGAAAGAGTATATAAGTAGTTCAAACCTTTATTTCATCTTAAAAGGGAGGTTCACAAAAACTTAGCTCTCTCTCAATTAAGTGACTAATCAAATAACTTAATTTAGTAAACAAACATTAGATATCCTTTGGTATCCTTCCAAATCAACTCAATATGGAAGAATCTAAAATTGTTAAAAACACGAACACTTAAACGGACGAATTTTCTTATTCATGTTCGTTTATTAAGAAAATGACTTGTTCAAGTTCGTTTATATTCGTTCATTAAGAAACTAAATAAACACTAAACGGACATAAACGATCGAACATAAATGAACATAGACAAACAAATATAAACTTTATTAAATTATGCATCCAATATTGTTTTATAAGTGTTGTTTTGTTTAAATGAACTAATTTTAAAATTATACAATTAAAAGATATAATATACGAACATAAATAAATAAATAAACATAAATGAACGTTAACGAATGCATAATCGGACGTTCACGAACATAAATAAACGGACGTAACTTTTGTTCATTTTCGTTCATTTAGTTAAACGATCGTAAAATATTGTTCATGTTCGTTCATTTAATAAATAAACGAACATAAACGAACTTTTTACCGAACGGTTCATGAAATGTTCACTGAACGTTCAGTTCGTTTACCGCCCTACTTATAAAAAAAGGCTTAAAAATACAGTGTAAATCATCATATAGTAACGAAATTTGAGCATTGTTCCGGTTAAGTCATTATAAGTTGATTTTACATTAAGAATGTTGGGAGTCAGAAAAGAAAAAAAAAAGTGGGGGGGGGGGGGGGGGGGGGTTTGGAAGCTTACTGGAAGTCCGTGGATTATTTTTGCTTCGTAATGAATTTTTGGTCAAGAATCTCGTTTTTGAAAATGAGTTTGGTCCCTAAATTTTGTGTCATATATTTTGTTTAGTTGGTTAATTGTACTATCGTTAAAAAATATTGTGAAACTGATCACTTATAAAGTTGCGTTCGCCCCTAATCAAAAAATCAATGTTATCTATGTGAGTCAATTATGTTCCCGAGTATAAAATGGAAAGAAGAGAAATGAAGGGGATAAAAAAGAGAGAAAAGAAGAGGAGATGAAAAAGTTTTGATTTTTAGTTGTGTGTTCCCAAGTTGGAAAGAAGAGAAAAGAAATAGTACCAAATTAAGCCTAAAATTCCACTTCTCTCCAAATCATCCCAATTTGGGAAGAAGATTAAGAGGGGAATTTGGCATAATTTCCTTCCCTCTTCTCTTCTCTTCTCTCCAAAAAAATCTCGGGAACATGATTATTTTTCAATTTCCTCTCCTCTTCTTTTCTTTTCTTTCCAAAAAGAAACTCGGGAACAGAGTGAAATCTTTTGGATGAACAGGCCCACTAGTTTAATTGCTTAGTCTCTTAATTAATTAGTGGGTCTTTATTCATTCGAAGGATACTGTGTTAGTTAGTTCTTTGGTTATTGATCCTAGGGTGGCAATTCGGATCAGGTTCGGGTTGGCGGGTCAGGAAACCCCAACTCAAACCTGACCTATTTAAATTATCGGGTCAGCTATGTATGCCAACCCTAACCTGTTTACACGTAACCCGAACCTAACCCATTTAACCCGTATATATACTGGGTTGGTGGTTAAGTAGGTTACACGGGTTGAATAGGTTAAACGGGTTTCGGGTTGACCCATTTAACATGTTTTTTATACAAAAGTTGCCACATTACACGAGTTAAATAGGTTAAACGGGTTTGCGGGTCAACCCGTTTAACCCGTTTAACCTGTATAATGAAATATAAATAATTTTTAATTTAAGAAAAAAATCTTAAATGGGTTGGCGGGTCGACCCACTTAATTTATTCCCAACTCAAACCTGACATGTTTAATAAACAGGCTAGATGGCCGGGTCGACCCAAACCCGACACGAAATCTATTTAACTCAACCCGAACCGTTAATTTTCGTGTCGATTTCAAGTCGGGTTTCGTGTCGAGCTAAATTGCCACCCATTTGATCCTGTGTTTGGAATATAGTTGTGGACTTTTGTATGTAATTGGTATTTAGAGCCGGCAATTTTGACATGAAACCTGTTAACACGACACGACACGACCTGTTCTTAACAGGTTTCGTGTCTTAACAGGTCAGACCTGTTAATATTCGTGTCTTAACAGGTCAGACCTGTTATGACCTGTTAATATTATAATATGTATATAATAATATAATCCTTAAAATTAAAAACCCTAAAATCCTAAATCTATTATCCTATCCGCCTCCAAACGGACCAAACCCAAACCCAAATCGTTCACAGTCTCACAGATCTATTCCCTCTCGGCTCTCATCTCTCAAGTCTCAATCTCTCTAAATCACAGATCACTAAATCTATTCCCTCTCATCTCTCAATCTCACTAAATCGTAAATCACTAAATCACCCAATCTCACTAATGAAGTAAGCAGCAGCAGCTTCAACAACACAACAGCAGCTTCACTAATCGTAAATCACTTATCTCTCTTTTCCTCTCTATTTCGTGGATAATAAATTCGGTATTTGTGTTATTTGTTGTCGACCCATATATGTTTTGGTTTGTTTTCGTATTAGGACAAGATTAAACATGTTTGGGTATTTGTGTTATTAATTGTTGTCGACCCATATATGCTTAAGATTAGTGGACTGTGGTGACTGGTATTTTTGTTACAGATTAGTGTCGAGCTCAGATTAGTGGTGAATTGGTGTTTGGGTATTTGTGTTACATATTTGGTATTTGTGTTACAGATTAGTGGTGAATTGGTTTGGTTTTTTTGAGTGTTGATGAGGCGAAAAATAATCCGTTTTTAGGGGATCATTTAAGCCCGAATCCGAATTTATTTGATCAAATATTGCCCTAAATCGTTCCTTTTGTGATTTTAGGTACTTTGGGAGTGAAATCTAGAAAAGGAAGCAATTCGAACGTTTTTGGAGCATAAAAGTGAAGAAAACGCCAAAGTCTTAATTTTCCATGCTGGGAACAGTAGGTGACGGCGTCAAGAGCAAAACCTTGACGGCGTCAAGAGCAAATTTCATGAATTTCCATGACGACCCAGAACAGATTTGACGGCGTCACGTAGGAAGGGCGTCAAGAGTAAAAGAGTCATGACGGCCTGGAAGTGTATAAGTCTTGACGGCGTCAGAAGTAGATCTAGGCAGTCCGAGAAGAGTTTTGGCGGCGAGGTGACGGCGTCACAAGTTTATTCTTGACGCCATCAAACCTATTTTTCTATATATAGTTTTCTAATTTTCACATTTAAAAAGAGAAGTTTTGGGAGAAACCCTAAGTACGATTTTGGTGTAACTTTACAGGTTTTTCAAGGGTTCCAACCCCTTGATACCTTGCATGATTAATCAAGATAAGTGTTCTTCTAATTCAATCAATATGTCTATGTGTTGGTTGTCTATATCATGTTCTTGTCTTAATTCTATCATGCTAGGCTAGATCTCTTTTGTGTTTGCTTAGATCTAATGAAACCTAGATATTGATTATGTGTTGATTACTTGTTTAATATTGTCTTGGATGAATGATTTATATGTTAGGCTTAAGAAAACTGGCAGATCTCCAATTGGTAACATGCTTGAACGTCTTAAGAAACATGAACCAACGCGCACTAGGCCTTTATTGGTTGTATTTAATGCATGAGCCAATGTTTACAATCCCTATAGTTGTGCTGGGCATGGTGTAGGAGGAGATAAGAGCTCATAGAATTGGGGAGTTATGTGTGCCACCCCATGAATGGTATTAAGGAATACAATCCGTCATCCATGCAATTATAACAAGTAATTAACGTGTAAAAGATATCTAGGGAGTAGTGAAATCTAAGTAAACACATTTTCTCCAATTACTGCTCACAACCTTAGTATAAATTAGTTTACTTTCATTTTTAGTATTTTATTTTGATTGCATCTTAGTATTGGGTTAGTTGAATAGCAACTAATTCCGCCCACTCTTCCAAAACCCGAGATTTTTACTTGCTTGCTAAAAAATATAAAAACACAAAAATAATCATCCCTCACCTTTAGAACTAGTATTTAGGCTTTCTAATCCTAGCGACACTATTCCTAAGCTGAACGATCAATCCCCCGGTACTTGTCACTATACTATACTACAACGATCAGGTACACTGTCTGGTGGGGGTTGTAAGCTTCTCGAGATCCCTCGAGAGGTAAAGCCTGTTGCGATTCCCACGCATCAAGTTTTTGGCGCCGCAGCCCGGGGAATAGTTATTGTCTAGGTTAGAATTTCTTTTTATTAGGTCTACTTGCTAGATTCCTTTCTAGTAAGATTTTATTTTTTATTTTTAGGTCTTCTTTAGTCTATCTCATTTCTTCGTGCCTTTGTTCGTAACTCTTCACCACCTGCCATCATGGCAAATGACGAATCCCTTAACCTTAGGATCACTAGGAGTCGTAATTCCACTCGAGACCTTGTCTTGCCTTATGCGGAACCCGAAAGAGAACTGCATAGATTGAGACAATATCGCTCAACTTCTGAACCATCCAGCGTTGCCATCGATTTTGATGCACCTCTCTCTGAAGAAAATTCAGAAAACCATGTCTCAACCCCTAGCTCCCAACCCAACGACAACACTAGTACTCCCGCAACCTCCATTCCTAAGCGTCTCAAAGACTATTCCTCTCCAACCTCTCGTGGCTTCTGAAACGCCATTGTCTACCCAAACGAACACACCAACGAGGTCTTGCATGCAAACGATGTTTGGCTTGTCAAAAGTGTGTGTAAGTTTCGCGGAATAGACGAGGAAAATCCAATCCAACACATCAAGGACTTCCTGAAAATAGTAGACACCATCCATACGGATGGGGCTACTAGAAACACATCCCGATTGCGATTCTTTCCTTTCACCTTATATGAAAAAGCCCAAGAATGGTATGACAAACTCCCTTCCGAATCTATTTTCACATGGGAGCAACTCATATCCAAGTTCTATGAGAAGTTCTTTCCACCTGGAAAAACCTCAGCATTTAGAGATAGGATCCTCCGTTTCCGGAAGGGGAAGGATGAACCCTTCCATAAATCGTGGACTAGATTCAAAGATTTAATAAGACAAGTTCCCCATCATGGCATTGAGCTTTGGCTCTTGGTCCAAATCTTCTACGATAATATATCCTCTAAAGACCGAAACGGAATTAACCAATCTAGAAAAGGAAGATTGGCCAATCTTAGTGCCGAGGAAGGATGGGATAGGATTGAAGAATATGCTCAGGACCAGGATGACACTTGGGATGAAACTGAGTCGACTGTTAGCATTTCTGGAATCACCCCGGATCGGTTGAGAAAAATTCACAAGAGATTGGAATTCCTATCTGGATCACAATTACCTAAATAGCTGTCAAATCCTTACTTGATCTGCGATTACTGTGGGGGCCCGCATGAGGTGGAGGAATGTGAAGGAGCAACCACAACTGAACATGCATGCTTGTCAGGAGGGGACATTTATGCTGATCCCTCCCTTTTTCCTTTCTACCAAAATGACGATTACACCCTTTGGGGAAATCTGGTAAAGAGAAGAGAAGGGGAGGAAGGCCCTGAATTCAAAATCATGAGCAATTTCGAAGATGACCTTGGTCACTTCACTCAAGAAAAAGACTTGCAAATGAAAGGCCTTAATGAGCTTTTCGACGAGCAACAGGAGGGTATTGGAGAATTTTTCAACAAGCTTAACTCAGCTCTAGATAACCTTCAAACGCCATTAGTAAGAAAAAAAGAACCCATGCTCGCGATAACCACACGAGCTGGAACGACAACCAAGGACCCTCCTTACCCAACCTCGTCCCCCATCACCCCCGATCCAGACAAACCTGGGGAGGAGGAGGAGGATGTTGGCGTTAGTACCCCAGACCAACCGCCCGTGACGACCCCTTCCCCATCGGCCCTGCCTAACCAACCTGTGAGAATCCCATTCCCGTCCCGAATAAGGTACCAGAAAACTGAGAACGATAACAAGAGGTTCTTGTCATACCTAAAAGACTCAGTTGTCACCATACCTCTCCTTGATGCTTGCTATCACATGCCAAAGTATAGCACATACTTCAAAAAGCTACTCGCTAACAGGAAGAAACTCGAGGGTCTTGTGACCTTGGGGGAAGAATGCTCAGTAGTGACCCATCGACGGCTACCAAAGAAGGTAGACGATCCGGGCAGCTTCACCCTGCCTTGCTCCATAGGACCTCTATCAATCAAGAATGCTCTTGCTGATTTAGGAGCAAGTATAAATCTCATGCCCCATTCTATGTTCCGTAGACTAGGATACTCTGGATTGAAGCCTACCCGTATGAACATACAACTAGCTGATAGATCGGTCAAGTACCCCGTAGGGATATGCGAGAATGTGCTAGTCAAAGTTGGGAAATTCAAATTCCCGGTTGACTTCGTAATCCTGGATATGGAGGAGGATGACTTGGTACCCATCATCTTAGGTAGACCATTTCTTGCTACCGCTCGTGCTGTCATCGATGTCTACGATGGCAAATTAACATTACGAGTGGGAGACGATAGCACAACCTTCGACATTAAGGATTCTATGGACTTCTCCCTCGAAGCAGCCAACCGGCTCTATTTTATCGGGGAAGTAGATGAACTCACAGATGTCATTGATAGTTGTGTCGATGAACGGATCGATGAAGGCTGGCTACGTGACGAAGGCTTTCTGCCTTTGCTAGAGGTAGAAAAGATGGAGGATGTTAATGCAGTCTCCTTCTACCCCAGACAAGAGGCAACGGAACAGCTCGAGCTCCGAAAGCCCGAAAACAAGCTCAAACCTTCTATTATCGAGCCCCCTGACGTAGATCTTAAAGAGCTCCCTAACCATTTGGAGTATGCCTTTCTTCAGGGAGAAAGTCAACTCCCGGTAATCATAAACTCCTCTTTGGAACATGAACAAAAAGTTAAACTCTTAGAGGTCCTAAAAAAATACAAGGGGGTGCTTGCATGGAGTGTAGCCGACATTAAGGGGATTGACTCGACTTTCTGCATACATAAGATTCTCATGGAAGAAGATTATAAACCTACCGTGCAACCCAGAGGCGCGTGAACCCTAACATTAAGGAAGTAGTGAAGAAAGAAGTCATAAAACTTTTAGATGCAGGATTGATTTACCCGATCTCGGATAGCCCATGGGTCAGTCCTGTACAGGTTGTACCTAAAAAGGGTGGAATGACTGTAGTAAAGAATGACAAGGGTGAGATGGTGCCTCAGAGAACTGTCACTGGATGGCGGGTATGCATCGACTATCAAAAGCTCAATGATGCCATGAGGAAAGATCACTTTCCCTTACCATTCATTGATCAGATGTTGGAAAGATTATCTGGACACGAGTACTATTGCTTCTTGGATGGATTCTCTGGATATTTTCAGATTCCCATAGCACCTGAGGACCAAGAAAAGACCACGTTTACCTGCCCTTATGGAACATTCGCCTACAAAAGGATGCCTTTTGGGCTATGTAATGCCCCCACCACCTTCCAGCGAGGCATTACCGCTATCTTTCACGAACTCATGGAAGACAACATGGAAGTGTTCATGGATGACTTTTCAGTCTTCGGGAACTCCTTTGATCGCTGTCTTGCTAATCTAGAAAAGATGCTTAAACGGTGCGAGGAAACCAACTTGGTGCTAAACTGGGAAAAATGTCATTTCATGGTAAAGGAAGGGATTGTGTTAGGACATAAGATCTCAGGAAATGGGATAGAGGTAGACCAAGCTAAGGTTGAAGCCATATCTAAGTTACCATACCCCACGACTGTCAAAGCATTACGCAGCTTCTTGGGGCATGCCGGGTTTTATCGGAGATTCATCAAAGATTTCTCCAAAATTGCTCGGCCAATGACTCAATTACTTGTGAAGGATGCTCCATTCGATTTTTCCCAAGAATGCAAGGATGCATTCGATCTCTTAAAAAGGGAACTCACTCAAGCTCCAATCATGATCACACCCAACTGGGAGTTACCATTCGAAATCATGTGTGACGCTAGCGACTTCGCTGTCGGGGCTGTATTAGGTCAACGACGCGACAAACTTTTCCAACCTATTTACTACGCTAGCAAAACCATGAATCCCGCTCAAGAGAACTACTCCACCACCAAGACAGAACTATTGGCCGTAGTATTTGCATTCGACAAATTCTGACAATATCTTGTCCTTTCAAAAACAGTCGTCTTCACTGATCACTCGGCTCTTAGATATCTCTTCGCGAAGCAGGATGCTATGCCACGACTAATTCGGTGGATCTTGTTGCTACAAGAATTCGATGTTGAGATTCGTGATAAGAGGGGAGCAGAAAATCTGGCCGCAGATCATCTATCTCGTCTCGAGAACCCCTTGGATGAGCACGATAGAAGTGAGATTAGGGATTCATTTCCTGACGAACAACTCATGTTAGTGAGTGACTCGGAGCCGTGGTACGCCGATTTTGCTAATTACCTCGCAAGTAGACTTGTTCCTGAACACCTTACTAAGTACGAAAGGAAGAGGTTCTTTTCCCAATTAAAGTACTACTTCTGGGATGAACCCTTTTTATTCCGAAGGTGTCCTGACCACATTATAAGGCGTTGTGTTTCGGAAAATGAGGCAGTAAAGATTATGAGGGAATGTCACTCTGGTCCCTCTGGCGGGCATCATGGGATAAACGTTACCGCCCGAAAGATTCTCGATGCGGGATTTTATTGGCCCACAATTTTCCGTGATGTAAAAGAAATGGTGCAGGCGTGCGATGCATGTCAACGAGCCGGAAATATATCACATAGGGATGAAGCACCTCAGAACTTTATACAAGTTTGTGAGGTATTCGATGTTTGGGGGATTGACTTCATGGGACCCTTTCCATCCTCAGGAGGAAACGAGTACATCTTAGTCGCAATTGACTATGTTTCAAAATGGGTTGAGGCACAAGCCCTTAGGACCAATGATGCAAGAGTAGTCATTCATTTCCTGAAAAAGCTTTTCGCAAGATTCGGGATTCTGAAGGCTCTCATCAGTGATAGGGGAACACATTTTTGCAATGCACAAATGGAAAAGGTCATGAAGAGGTATGGAGTACCTCATCGATTCTCCACCGCCTATCATCCACAGACCAATGGCCAAGTCGAAAACACCAATAGAGCTATTTAAAGAATACTTGAAAAAACGGTTAGTCAAAACAGAAAGGACTGGTCATTTAAACTCGACGAAGCCTTATGGGCATTCCGAACTGCCTACAAAACACCTATTGGAACGACCCCATTCCGCATGGTGTATGGTAAGGCATGTCACTTACCGGTAGAATTAGAACACAAGGCTTATTGGGCGCTTAAGGCATGCAACTTAGATTACACAACTGCTGGGAATAATAGGTTTTTGCAATTACACGAGCTTGATGAGCTTAGACTAGAAGCCTACGAATCCTCCATCACATATAAAGAAAGAGCTAAAAGATGGCATGACCAGAGAATTAAGAAACCCAAAGAATTTTCAGAGGGAGACAAGGTCCTATTATACAATTCTCGGTTGAGATTATTTCCGGGAAAACTTAAGTCTAGATGGTATGGACCGTTCACGGTAAAGAATTCTTCTAAATTTGGAGCGGTAGTGTTAATAGATGATGAAGGTAGGGAATTCACGGTTAACATACAACGTATAAAACACTACCAAGAAAATAACAATGAAATGATTAGTGAGGAGGATGTGACGTTTGATGAAGTCACGTAGTAACCCATGACCTTGAGTCTAGCTACAAGACTCGTAAATAAAGAAAAGCGCTTCTTGGGAGGCAACCCATGTTTTGTGTGATTTTATTTGTTTGTTTGTTATTTGCTTTCGTATGCATGCTTTATTTTTATTGTTGGTAGATCATGTTTCTAAACTAAAATGTGGAAATACTTTACTTTGTTGTTTTGGCCTAGTCTTAACTCCACCTAGAAGTATTTTTGCAAAAGATAAGTGTAAGGGGAAACCCCAAATATGTTTTTAAGAAACAAACCGATCATGATTCTCCACAATATTAAATGAGCATGTATATTCGTATTTGTTAGAGTCAAATGCTTGTATTGAGTCATAATGAAGTTTTGCAGGATTTTCCAGGAAGTAGGACCAAGTTTTTCCAGAAATTTTCCGAAAACTTAACATAAGAATTTCTGCAGGTCAATTCTGACGGCGTCAGGGGTTTACTCTTGACGGCGTCAGGAGTTAAAATCTGGAAATTTTACCGGTTTTGTTTTTCTAACGGAGTCTTATGGGTTTTGTGAATTATTAAGTTTTATAATCTCCAGGAGATCTGCAAACTTTATTCCACAAGCATTATATCTTATCTTGTTTTCTAGGATTTAGAAACTTATATAGGATGCCGCCGATTTTACGCGAGGTTGTCTTGTCTATTTTGTTAGGTTTTACAGGTTATGTATGACAAGGAGATGATTTATATTCTGGAAGGGAAGCTTTGATTGTTCATTTTCTTGGAAGAAGATTTAACCTGGCCACCTTATTATCCATACCGAGCGAATCAGGGGAGTATTTGATTTCATTCTCTTTACTTTTTCACTTTTACATTCTTTACTTGAACATTGGGGACAATGTTCATCTTAAGTGTAAGGGGAGGGTAAAAAGATGATACCTTACATATGCACTTTCGCTTGAGTTTGTTTTGATTGATGGTAGATGTGTAATAAAACTATGAGAAATACTTGTTAGTGCAATTTTAGCGCCAAATTTAAAATTTTTTACAACATTTAGGAGTGAAACTTTAGCCATAGCAAGCGTCTCATTGATAGGAGATTGTATGACTAGCACATAACCGTATATTCAGAAAAATTTTCCACCCAAATATGTGAGGTTCGCCTTTAGATTTGATAGGAAAAGCATTCATTATTAGTGCTTATGAGTGTACCGGTAGCATTTAGATTCTAGAACTTGCGTTAGTGATGCATCCCAAGACCGCTAGTGAGACTACATTCGTGTGGTAGGATTTACTACATGATAAGAGGCATTAGGATCACCCTTGTGTTAAACCCGTATTATAATTACTTGACCATTTAAGTCATATTACTTGGCTAGTTAAGTCAACTAATTTTCTCCACACCCTTAGCGTCGTACTCATTTTTAGTACACGAAACCCCTAGTACACCCCTCCGAGCCTATCTTTTCGTTTCTAACTTTAAGCATCTTACTTAAAGGAAGAATTTGTTACACCCCACTTAAATGTACAACCAAATCGCCTTAGCCTTCCGTGTATGCGCTCATTTTTAGTGCATTATTGTTATTTGTTAAACCCTAAGTTAACTTTCTAATTGATTACATGGTTGCTAAGTCGAGTCATATCCTTGTACATATTGTTTTGGGACGATTGGGACTCATGGGTAAAGTATTTATTTTATGGAGTAATGGGCAAGAACATCATTTATTACCCCCATATGTACGTTAATCTTAAAAGTGCTCCAAGTGTTTTGATTTTCTTAATTCGAGTCATTAGATTAGTTTATTGTAAAGTATGTAAAGATTCAAGTGTAAGGGGAATTCTCATCCCCTATGATGTATTATTTTGGATGGTAGGGTAAGAGTGTATGCAAAAAAAAAATAATAATAATAAAAAAAATCAAAAAAAAAAAAATCAAAAAAAAAAGAAAAAAAAGAAAGAAAAAAATAGAAAAAGGAAAGAAGAGAAAAAAACATACGGACTACCATCCCATTTTTATTTTATGTTCATTTTATGTTTTTGTTATTTCTCATTTATTAGCTTAAGTCGAGTCTAGTCTTGGCTTAGCAACGCCACATTGTACATGTAATTAACCAAGATTGTTAACTCGCCACCAGTAAAACTTCCTTTATCCAACAAAACCGTGTATTTCATATCCCTACACCTAACGTTACAACCCTTTAAAAGACCTCTTTTATAGTTTATCCTAGGTGCTTACGCCATGTGGTGGAGGTTTGATCCTTTCCCAAGCCTATGGTAATCTATTTTGCTATGACAGGTAGTGAGAGATATCTTCCGTTTCCATATTGTAATTTACACTTTATTACACCCGAGAGATGTGAGTATCTAAACACTATTTGTGAGGTGCTTGTGTATGACCTCCGTGCTTGTCTATTGGTCTTTAGTGGAACGATTATTTGTTGTAATTACTTTTATATTAGTGTTAAATGACCCCTAACTTGTCTTTTGAGTAGAATAAAAGCGCATTTGCTTGAGGACAAGCAAATCTCAAGTGTAAGGGTATATGATGAGTGATTTAAGTCGTTTTAGTATATAATTATTCCGAAGAAGTACCGGTGAAAGTATTTCCCGGGTCGTTTTCCCAGCGAAGGCGAATGGAATCGAGAATATCGATTCGTGAAATCGTGATTTGAAAAGTGAGAAAGTGAAATGATAAAAAAGATGTTGTGATTTAAAACTATGAGTATCAAACATAAACTAAAAGGCAATAATCAAGCATATAAAACAAGCATTAAAGTACCAATTTCCTAAAACGCAATCTAATCTAAAAACGAGCAAGTTAAGGCAACTAGATTATTCTAAAAATGATATATGAGAAATTTGTTTGCTAAGTGACGTGAAAAGTTCATTAAGTGTGGATTAGGGTTTGATGACGAATTATATTCCTTAAACAAGATTATTTCCTCACAACGTTGGTTTATTTTGCAAACAATCTTTTAAAAAGAAAATAATTACTAGATGTGTAATTTGATTATTTTCCGGCTTTTGCCCTTCGAATAATAAAATCACAAATCTAAATAACTTTGACTAATTATTAATCACAATCCCTTTTTATTAATCCACACTTAAATCACAAATCCATATTACTTAACAAACACTAATAAACTACTCGCTACGCATATCAATAACACTAACAAATAAACATACAAGCATAATCATATTAATAAACTAAATAAAAGAGAAAAGGATAAGAAAATAGAACCCGGATATAAGAGATGAGATGAAATTAACCACCCGATCTTATAAACTAAACAAACAATAAAGTTTAATTCCTAAAAAGCTTTAATAAAACCAAATAGTTAATAAAGTTTGTGACTTTATTAGCTAATTAGCTTATTAAGACTAAAAAGTAATAAACTTTATTGATAAGCTAGCTTATAAGACCCTTAAGCTCCGGCCTTAGCGGTAAAAATGATGATAAACAAAGAAAAATTAAAACTTTATTAGAAATAAGCAATAATAATGACCAAATAAGCTATGGAAGAGCTTAATGGTTGATAAAGCTACAAACTTTAAGTGAAATTAAGCTAAGAAAAGCTAAAAGATTGAAACTTTATGAGAAAAACTTAATAAATCTAAGATAATGAGCTAATTTGAAAGAAAAACTAATAAAGTTAAAAACTTTTTATAAAATAACTATTAAAACTATGTAGATCTATAATAATAAACTAATTAATGACTTTTAATAAAAGTAAAACTAATAAAAATAAAATCTTTTTGGTTTTTTATAAAGTAATTTGTAAAAACAAAAATTAGATCTAAGTTTATAAAAGCTTTTAAAAACTAAGTAGTAAAAGAAAGTTTATTAAATGAGCTAAATCTAAATAAGCCACAAAAAGCTATAAGCTTTCATGTCTTATTAGATAAGAAAAGTAAAAGAAAAGAAAAAGAGTAGAAGTAGTAAAAGAAAATAATCTTCAAAGCTTCAAATTAAATCTTCATCTATTATTAATAAGCTAAAAAGTTGATTACAAAAAGTACTTGAAATAAGATATTTTATTACAATAATAAGCTAATCCTACTACAATAATCTAATTTTACTCCTACTCCTAATAAGCTAAATTACACCTACTCCTACTACTAGTGTGTGTTCTCCTTGTGTGTGTGATATCCGGATATATATATAAGCTGATAGGGGATATGTCCAGATTCATTCTGCTCATTCCAATCATTCTTAGCCAATCATTGTGCCACGTGTCAGCTCCTAATTGCCCAGCCACCGCTTCTAGAACCTTGTACTGATACCTCGGACTGACACGCAGCAACCTCGTACTGACACACTCTGACCTCGTACTGACACACGCCTGGTTCGTCATATTGTACACGTGTCATCATCTGATTGGTCCGCGCTCTGCCACGTCTGCAACCTCGTACTGAGGTGTCAGCACTGACACCTCGTACTGACATGTCAGCCTGCCACCTCGTACTAATGCGTCACAGATGCCACGTGTCGCTCTCCTATTGGCTGCCGCCCTGCACCTCGGACTAATATGGCAGCGCCGCCACCTCGTACCTGCAATAAATGCCAATCATTAGTATTAAATGCGCCGCCGCCACGTGGCAGCCTCCCATTGGTCAGCCGCCAGATGACGTCAGCATGTGGGACCCAAAGGTCAACGTTGGTCAACGCCAGTCAAAGGTCAACGAAAATCAAAGTTTGACCAGTCAATGGTCAACGAAAGTCAAAGTTTGACCAGTCAACGGTCAACGAAAGTCAACGCGACCAGTCAACGGTCAACGTTGACTAGTCAATGGTCAACGGTCAGGCGGGTCTGGATCGGGTCGGAATCTGGGTCGGGTCGGGTCTGCCACGTGGACCACTCATGGAGTGCCACGTGGCGTGAGGATAAAATACCTCTTATTTCGCACCAGCCAGGAATCGAACCTGGTACCTCCCGTGTGGGAGTGAGGGTGATAACCAGCTGCTCTAGAGCATGGTTTCATTAGATAGTTGTGTTTGGTTTCTTTTATAACAAGTTTAGCCCAGTCCAGATTTTTGTTATAAAAAGGTTCAAATAACTTTTGGTCCGGGTAATTTGGAGAAGGGTCAAGAGTATATGAAAATACCGTCGGACTCGTTTTTTCGTGCTCTTTCCAATGGTGTGATCGGGGAATATTTTTGACTTCGTCTAAACCTCGTAAAACGTGAAAACGTCGTCGAAACTCATCCGAAAATCACCGTTTTTGCTTTGTTTTCAAACCCTTTGTACCTGCAAGACATAATAACGCACTACAAACATATTTTCACTATAATTGAACATATTTTATGGTTATTAGTCCGATAAAGCATGATTTTTGGTATAAAAATGATGTGTATTTTCAGACACATCAAATCCCCCACACTAAAGTATTGTCGTGCCCTCACGCAATGTTATCAAATCACGCTTTTGGAATAAATAATTTCAAACCTCTTTTTACTAACTTTGAGAAGTAGCAAAACGTTCAAAAGAGATTAAGAAATCATTTTTTCTAAAAACGCCCCGTTTGACCATTTATTCATGCATAAACTATTTTTTGTACTTTTTCCTTTTTATTATTATAAGTGACAAGAGCCGACTTTCACTATCATTTGATAACTTTTAGGGTCAAAGAGTAGGAAACACGACTCATAAAGAAGTGACCATTCGGATAGAATTCATCGTCCTTGATTTTTCACACGCCCCCAAACTAAGCTTAAAAACGAGATCACAGCTTACTTATAAGTTAGATGCTAACACTACTCATAAAAGTTACTTGTGGAAACTTCTTACTCCCATTTCCTAGGTTTTTGTATCTCATTATTTTATTTTTGTTGAGAAATGAATCGCTTCATATTTTCTCGTTTCGATAACTTTTAGTCCGATAGTGACACCTAAGTTAAAACGATAAATAGTTATTCATTTTCTCTTAAGAACCACTGCAATAGAAATTCGGTCCATTTCAAGGAATTTGGGGTGCATACAATATCAAGAATATAAGTTGCGGAGTACGATCACGTGCACCTCATGTGACTGATTACTAATCACGTATCACATGCACCTCACGCGCCAACAACTTATTGATACATACATAGCTCTTATTCAATAATACTACAACTTTCATATTTTTCATTTCTCACTTTTTTCACTTTTCTCATATTTTTCACTTTCTTTTTTTCTTTCTTTGATTTTTTTTTTTTTTTTTTTTTTTTTTTTTTTTCAAATTAAAATGGAAGCTTATCGGGTAGCTCCAAAACCACATGCATAATCAACTTTTGACTTTTGATTCTTCACTTTTTGGCTCTTATTTTTGGTGTTCCTTGATATATACCCAATTTCTAAAGCAAAATTCTCTTAAGAAAACAAATAACTAAGTATTATTCAAACCTAAATACCACTAATTAACCTAGAACATCTATTATATATATTGGTGACGTATCTGATGGGAGTAAAAAGCCACAAGTACCTCTCATGAGCTCTAAAGAGAACCACTACTCCACGTTTAGCATCTAACTTCTAAATAAACTCTATCATTTCTCGTTCTCTGCAAATTTAAAACCTCAAATAATGAGATTAGCAGATGCTTAGCCGATAACCAGCCACGCATATATAAAGTCAAATACGGGAACTTGCAAACTCTTAAAAAGAATTCGCGTTTTGTAGCTCCTAGTGTAAGTGACTAGCGAAAGCTTTTAAAGTCGTGCATGTATAAAGTCAAGTACGGGAACCGACAAAAGAGTAGCTCCTAGTGTACAAGGCTAGCACAAACTTTTATGATTATCATAGGCTAAGGGAACAAGCTAGGGCTCAACACGCCCGGTCAAGTCAAAATTCTATTCCTACTCTACCCAGCGGAAAGTCAACAATTATCAAAACACTTATTTATTCATATATCATCATTCATTTATATATATATATATATATATATATATATATATATATATATATATATATATATATATATATATATATATAAGGTGACTAAAAATTTAAAATTTTGGGTGGAAAAACGGGGTTGCGTGAGTACAAGGCAAAACAAGGGTTTGAAAATTCTGAAAATTTCGATAGAAATTCCCCCCCCCACACTTAGAACTGAACATTGTCCTCAATGTTCATAAATATCGGGTGTTACCCCCATATTTAGAAACGAAAAAGGCCAATGCTACAAATTCCAAGTGTGAAATGAAAAATATATATCAAATAAGCACAAATTATAAAGGATATCCCTAAATATAATAATGCAAATGATCGAAGACCGAGTGTTGGAGGGTTTGAAAACAAGCACGGAGATCTTAACGAACATAGGGAATCCTGTAGCAAAAACGGAAATTCCACAAAACACAACATGGAGAGAAGCACTCCCCCACACATATCCGAATACCACATCACACTTATTCAAAATAAAAATAAAAATAAAAATAAAAAGAAATAAAGATGGATAGATAGATAACACGGGTTGCCTCCCGATAAGCGCTTGTTTTTGTTCACCGAGTCACATGAGCTTGACTCGATCCCCGAATTAATTCGTCCTTGGGGAGAGCAAAGAAAACGGCCATTTGAAAATAGAGATGCCCGGATCAAATATGGTATCCTCACTCTCGGTGGAGTGAAGGATAAGAGAAATCACATCAAATGTGAAGAATGGTAGAAAGATTTTTATAAGAATTAAAATCCATTCTTCATCGTCTAAAACAAATTTATCATTAACGCCCTTTTCAACAAATACCACGGGAGGGAGGGTCGGGGTAAAATCACCAAATAGAGAATTCTCACGATTGAGAACATCTCCCCCCGGGTCTGGATCTTCCACAAAATAAAAAGGATCATTCTCCGTTGGAGGGATAATATGAGCAAGTTCATCGGAGAACTTCTCGTGAGGAGCATCAAGTGAATCATGTGAGTCCTGAACCTCGGGTTCCATTTCGGACTCATCACTAAGAAGATCGAAGAGCGGATTATTTGAAATTTGATTAAAATCCGATTCAAAATCAAACATCGGATTCGTGAAAGTCTTATCGAATACTTCGGGAACCCTCGGAACGAGATCATCATCGTCCTCATCAATAACGTCATCACTCCCTTCAACCGGTGTGAAAGAAGGATGGAAAGAAGAATCACCGTGAAAATTTTCCCCGGACTCACTTTGGATTGGAACGAGGTTCTCGACACTTGACGTATTGAATTTGTCAGATTCCGTTGCCGGAATAGTGTCAAGAGGCTCGTCCCCCATTATTAGAGAGTCCACGGGCTCCACAGGAGAAGAGATAGAATCATTTTGAGGATTTATGTTGATCGTAATCGTGGAACTATCATCATACAAACAACATTCACAAAATTGGAGTCTTCTTTCTTCAACACGAGGTACTTCCATCGATCTCTCATTCGGCTCGGGAGTAGATGTCATACGATTAAACATCTCATTCAACTCATTCATCATTGATTTGAGTTCAAGAATTTGATTATTGAAATTGGAAGATTGTGGGGGTTGATAAAAATCATTAGAATCGTAATAAGAATTTGATTCAAGATAAGAATTTTCGAACGATCCCCCACAATTTTCAAAACTCGATGTATTTTGAAAATCACCATTGTAGCACGAATTTGGCTCATAAAAATCATTTTGAGGAAAATTATTGAAGCTCGGATCGTAATCGAAAGACGTGTGAGCATTCGGAGCATAGCACATACAATCGGTGTATCCACATCCATCACAAAAACATCCTCCACACGGCCTACCTTCTTCGGACGGGTTTCCACAATTATAGCAAGAAAACGACGGTGGTGGTGGTGTATAGAAATTAGGAATATTAGACGAATTGTTGAACGAATGAGAATTACAATTCAAACAAACGCCATCTCGAATATTATCTCCACATTCACTGCACGTACACCACACACACAACCCTCCGAAGAACGGTTCTCCACAATAAGAACAAAACGTATCCATTAGAATTAAACGTAAGAGGGATTGAGAAGAAGAATCAAATATGAGAGGATAAGAAGATTATTTTTTTTTATTTATTTATTTTTTTTAATTGTTTGAAAAAGAAAATCAAAGTAGAAAAGGAAAATCTTTTTGTGTTTTTCTTAAAACTTTTATTTTCTTTTGTTTTTCTTTTTTGTACGTTACGTTAATTGAAACCGTTTCCTTCAAACCACTCGTGACGGGACGGGAGAGAAGAATGGATCTCTCTTCAGCTTGCAATTTAATGTCAAAGCTATCCGTAATTCCCGCTTATTCGGTTGTAGAATGAAGTAATCCGATAAACAACTAATTTCACGTTTTTGTTATATTGTTATGCTTATTTAGTTTACAACGCTCCTCCTTTCGGTCGAGTCGAGGCAATAACTTTATTAATTTTTTGGTATTTTTGGAAATACTTTAGGAAAAGTATTTCTGATTTTTCAATATTTATATATATATATATACAAAAAAATAGAAGAAGGCTTAACAAAACACGATTTTTTCAAAACAATGATTCAAAATTCACTTCAAGCCTTCCCCGGCAGCGGCGCCATTTTGATTTAAGTCGTTTTAGTATATAATTATTCCGAAGAAATACCGGTGAAAGTATTTCCCGGGTCGTTTTCCCAGCGAAGGCGAATGGAATCGAGAATATCGATTCGTGAAATCGTGATTTGAAAAGTGAGAAAGTGAAATGATAAAAAAGATGTTGTGATTTAAAACTATGAGTATCAAACATAAACTAAAAGGCAATAATCAAGCATATAAAACAAGCATTAAAGTACCAATTTCCTAAAACGCAATCTAATCTAAAAACGAGCAAGTTAAGGCAACTAGATTATTCTAAAAATGATATATGAGAAATTTGTTTGCTAAGTGACGTGAAAAGTTCATTAAGTGTGGATTAGGGTTTGATGACGAATTATATTCCTTAAACAAGATTATTTCCTCACAACGTTGGTTTATTTTGCAAACAATCTTTTAAAAAGAAAATAATTACTAGATGTGTAATTTGATTATTTTCCGGCTTTTGCCCTTCGAATAATAAAATCACAAATCTAAATAACTTTGACTAATTATTAATCACAATCCCTTTTTATTAATCCACACTTAAATCACAAATCCATATTACTTAACAAACACTAATAAACTACTCGCTACGCATATCAATAACACTAACAAATAAACATACAAGCATAATCATATTAATAAACTAAATAAAAGAGAAAAGGATAAGAAAATAGAACCCGGATATAAGAGATGAGATGAAATTAACCACCCGATCTTATAAACTAAACAAACAATAAAGTTTAATTCCTAAAAAGCTTTAATAAAACCAAATAGTTAATAAAGTTTGTGACTTTATTAGCTAATTAGCTTATTAAGACTAAAAAGTAATAAACTTTATTGATAAGCTAGCTTATAAGACCCTTAAGCTCCGGCCTTAGCGGTAAAAATGATGATAAACAAAGAAAAATTAAAACTTTATTAGAAATAAGCAATAATAATGACCAAATAAGCTATGGAAGAGCTTAATGGTTGATAAAGCTACAAACTTTAAGTGAAATTAAGCTAAGAAAAGCTAAAAGATTGAAACTTTATGAGAAAAACTTAATAAATCTAAGATAATGAGCTAATTTGAAAGAAAAACTAATAAAGTTAAAAACTTTTTATAAAATAACTATTAAAACTATGTAGATCTATAATAATAAACTAATTAATGACTTTTAATAAAAGTAAAACTAATAAAAATAAAATCTTTTTGGTTTTTTATAAAGTAATTTGTAAAAACAAAAATTAGATCTAAGTTTATAAAAGCTTTTAAAAACTAAGTAGTAAAAGAAAGTTTATTAAATGAGCTAAATCTAAATAAGCCACAAAAAGCTATAAGCTTTCATGTCTTATTAGATAAGAAAAGTAAAAGAAAAGAAAAAGAGTAGAAGTAGTAAAAGAAAATAATCTTCAAAGCTTCAAATTAAATCTTCATCTATTATTAATAAGCTAAAAAGTTGATTACAAAAAGTACTTGAAATAAGATATTTTATTACAATAATAAGCTAATCCTACTACAATAATCTAATTTTACTCCTACTCCTAATAAGCTAAATTACACCTACTCCTACTACTAGTGTGTGTTCTCCTTGTGTGTGTGATATCCGGATATATATATAAGCTGATAGGGGATATGTCCAGATTCATTCTGCTCATTCCAATCATTCTTAGCCAATCATTGTGCCACGTGTCAGCTCCTAATTGCCCAGCCACCGCTTCTAGAACCTTGTACTGATACCTCGGACTGACACGCAGCAACCTCGTACTGACACACTCTGACCTCGTACTGACACACGCCTGGTTCGTCATATTGTACACGTGTCATCATCTGATTGGTCCGCGCTCTGCCACGTCTGCAACCTCATACTGAGGTGTCAGCACTGACACCTCGTACTGACATGTCAGCCTGCCACCTCGTACTAATGCGTCACAGATGCCACGTGTCGCTCTCCTATTGGCTGCCGCCCTGCACCTCGGACTAATATGGCAGCGCCGCCACCTCGTACCTGCAATAAATGCCAATCATTAGTATTAAATGCGCCGCCGCCACGTGGCAGCCTCCCATTGGTCAGCCGCCAGATGACGTCAGCATGTGGGACCCAAAGGTCAACGTTGGTCAACGCCAGTCAAAGGTCAACGAAAATCAAAGTTTGACCAGTCAATGGTCAACGAAAGTCAAAGTTTGACCAGTCAACGGTCAACGAAAGTCAACGCGACCAGTCAACGGTCAACGTTGACTAGTCAATGGTCAACGGTCAGGCGGGTCTGGATCGGGTCGGAATCTGGGTCGGGTCGGGTCTGCCACGTGGACCACTCATGGAGTGCCACGTGGCGTGAGGATAAAATACCTCTTATTTCGCACCAGCCAGGAATCGAACCTGGTACCTCCCGTGTGGGAGTGAGGGTGATAACCAGCTGCTCTAGAGCATGGTTTCATTAGATAGTTGTGTTTGGTTTCTTTTATAACAAGTTTAGCCCAGTCCAGATTTTTGTTATAAAAAGGTTCAAATAACTTTTGGTCCGGGTAATTTGGAGAAGGGTCAAGAGTATATGAAAATACCGTCGGACTCGTTTTTTCGTGCTCTTTCCAATGGTGTGATCGGGGAATATTTTTGACTTCGTCTAAACCTCGTAAAACGTGAAAACGTCGTCGAAACTCATCCGAAAATCACCGTTTTTGCTTTGTTTTCAAACCCTTTGTACCTGCAAGACATAATAACGCACTACAAACATATTTTCACTATAATTGAACATATTTTATGGTTATTAGTCCGATAAAGCATGATTTTTGGTATAAAAATGATGTGTATTTTCAGACACATCAAATCCCCCACACTAAAGTATTGTCGTGCCCTCACGCAATGTTATCAAATCACGCTTTTGGAATAAATAATTTCAAACCTCTTTTTACTAACTTTGAGAAGTAGCAAAACGTTCAAAAGAGATTAAGAAATCATTTTTTCTAAAAACGCCCCGTTTGACCATTTATTCATGCATAAACTATTTTTTGTACTTTTTCCTTTTTATTATTATAAGTGACAAGAGCCGACTTTCACTATCATTTGATAACTTTTAGGGTCAAAGAGTAGGAAACACGACTCATAAAGAAGTGTCCATTCGGATAGAATTCATCGTCCTTGATTTTTCACACGCCCCCAAACTAAGCTTAAAAACGAGATCACAGCTTACTTATAAGTTAGATGCTAACACTACTCATAAAAGTTACTTGTGGAAACTTCTTACTCCCATTTCCTAGGTTTTTGTATCTCATTATTTAATTTTTGTTGAGAAATGAATCGCTTCATATTTTCTCGTTTCGATAACTTTTAGTCCGATAGTGACACCTAAGTTAAAACGATAAATAGTTATTCATTTTCTCTTAAGAACCACTGCAATAGAAATTCGGTCCATTTCAAGGAATTTGGGGTGCATACAATATCAAGAATATAAGTTGCGGAGTACGATCACGTGCACCTCATGTGACTGATTACTAATCACGTATCACATGCACCTCACGCGCCAACAACTTATTGATACATACATAGCTCTTATTCAATAATACTACAACTTTCATATTTTTCATTTCTCACTTTTTTCACTTTTCTCATATTTTTCACTTTCTTTTTTTCTTTCTTTGATTTTTTTTGTTTTTTTTTTTTTTTTTTTTTTTTTTTTTTCAAATTAAAATGGAAGCTTATCGGGTAGCTCCAAAACCACATGCATAATCAACTTTTGACTTTTGATTCTTCACTTTTTGGCTCTTATTTTTGGTGTTCCTTGATATATACCCAATTTCTAAAGCAAAATTCTCTTAAGAAAATAAATAACTAAGTATTATTCAAACCTAAATACCACTAATTAACCTAGAACATCTATTATATATATTGGTGACGTATCTGATGGGAGTAAAAAGCCACAAGTACCTCTCATGAGCTCTAAAGAGAACCACTACTCCACGTTTAGCATCTAACTTCTAAATAAACTCTATCATTTCTCGTTCTCTGCAAATTTAAAACCTCAAATAATGAGATTAGCAGATGCTTAGCCGATAACCAGCCACGCATATATAAAGTCAAATACGGGAACTTGCAAACTCTTAAAAAGAATTCGCGTTTTGTAGCTCCTAGTGTAAGTGACTAGCGAAAGCTTTTAAAGTCGTGCATGTATAAAGTCAAGTACGGGAGCCGACAAAAGAGTAGCTCCTAGTGTACAAGGCTAGCACAAACTTTTATGATTATCATAGGCTAAGGGAACAAGCTAGGGCTCAACACGCCCGGTCAAGTCAAAATTCTATTCCTACTCTACCCAGCGGAAAGTCAACAATTATCAAAACACTTATTTATTCATATATCATCATTCATTATATATATATATATATATATATATATATATATATATATATATATATATATATATATATATATATATATATATATATATATATATAAGGTGACTAAAAATTTAAAATTTTGGGTGGAAAAACGGGGTTGCGTGAGTACAAGGCAAAACAAGGGTTTGAAAATTCTGAAAATTTCGATAGAAATTCCCCCCCACACTTAGAACTGAACATTGTCCTCAATGTTCATAAATATCGGGTGTTACCCCCATATTTAGAAACGAAAAAGGCCAATGCTACAAATTCCAAGTGTGAAATGAAAAATATATATCAAATAAGCACAAATTATAAAGGATATCCCTAAATATAATAATGCAAATGATCGAAGACCGAGTGTTGGAGGGTTTGAAAACAAGCACGGAGATCTTAACGATCATAGGGAATCCTGTAGCAAAAACGGAAATTCCACAAAACACAACATGGAGAGAAGCACTCCCCCACACATATCCGAATACCACATCACACTTATTCAAAATAAAAATAAAAATAAAAATAAAAAGAAATAAAGATAGATAGATAGATAACACGGGTTGCCTCCCGATAAGCGCTTGTTTTTGTTCACCGAGTCACATGAGCTTGACTCGATCCCCGAATTAATTCGTCCTTGGGGAGAGCAAAGAAAACGGCCATTTGAAAATAGAGATGCCCGGATCAAATATGGTATCCTCACTCTCGGTGGAGTGAAGGATAAGAGAAATCACATCAAATGTGAAGAATGGTAGAAAGATTTTTATAAGAATTAAAATCCATTCTTCATCGTCTAAAACAAATTTATCATTAACGCCCTTTTCAACAAATACCACGGGAGGGAGGGTCGGGGTAAAATCACCAAATAGAGAATTCTCACGATTGAGAACATCTCCCCCTGGGTCTGGATCTTCCACAAAATAAAAAGGATCATTCTCCGTTGGAGGGATAATATGAGCAAGTTCATCGGAGAACTTCTCGTGAGGAGCATCAAGTGAATCATGTGAGTCCTGAACCTCGGGTTCCATTTCGGACTCATCACTAAGAAGATCGAAGAGCGGATTATTTGAAATTTGATTAAAATCCGATTCAAAATCAAACATCGGATTCGTGAAAGTCTTATCGAATACTTCGGGAACCCTCGGAACGAGATCATCATCGTCCTCATCAATAACGTCATCACTCCCTTCAACCGGTGTGAAAGAAGGATGGAAAGAAGAATCACCGTGAAAATTTTCCCCGGACTCACTTTGGATTGGAACGAGGTTCTCGACACTTGACGTATTGAATTTGTCAGATTCCGTTGCCGGAATAGTGTCAAGAGGCTCGTCCCCCATTATTAGAGAGTCCACGGGCTCCACAGGAGAAGAGATAGAATCATTTTGAGGATTTATGTTGATCGTAATCGTGGAACTATCATCATACAAACAACATTCACAAAATTGGAGTCTTCTTTCTTCAACACGAGGTACTTCCATCGATCTCTCATTCGGCTCGGGAGTAGATGTCATACGATTAAACATCTCATTCAACTCATTCATCATTGATTTGAGTTCAAGAATTTGATTATTGAAATTGGAAGATTGTGGGGGTTGATAAAAATCATTAGAATCGTAATAAGAATTTGATTCAAGATAAGAATTTTCGAACGATCCCCCACAATTTTCAAAACTCGATGTATTTTGAAAATCACCATTGTAGCACGAATTTGGCTCATAAAAATCATTTTGAGGAAAATTATTGAAGCTCGGATCGTAATCGAAAGACGTGTGAGCATTCGGAGCATAGCACATACAATCGGTGTATCCACATCCATCACAAAAACATCCTCCACACGGCCTACCTTCTTCGGACGGGTTTCCACAATTATAGCAAGAAAACGACGGTGGTGGTGGTGTATAGAAATTAGGAATATTAGACGAATTGTTGAACGAATGAGAATTACAATTCAAACAAACGCCATCTCGAATATTATCTCCACATTCACTGCACGTACACCACACACACAACCCTCCGAAGAACGGTTCTCCACAATAAGAACAAAACGTATCCATTAGAATTAAACGTAAGAGGGATTGAGAAGAAGAATCAAATATGAGAGGATAAGAAGATTATTTTTTTTTATTTATTTATTTATTTTTAATTGTTTGAAAAAGAAAATCAAAGTAGAAAAGGAAAATCTTTTTGTGTTTTTCTTAAAACTTTTATTTTCTTTTGTTTTTCTTTTTTGTATGTTACGTTAATTGAAACCGTTTCCTTCAAACCACTCGTGACGGGACGGGAGAGAAGAATGGATCTCTCTTCAGCTTGCAATTTAATGTCAAAGCTATCCGTATTTCCCGCTTATTCGGTTGTAGAATGAAGTAATCCGATAAACAACTAATTTCACGTTTTTGTTATATTGTTATGCTTATTTAGTTTACAACGCTCCTCCTTTCGGTCGAGTCGAGGCAATAACTTTATTAATTTTTTGGTATTTTTGGAAATACTTTAGGAAAAGTATTTCTGATTTTTCAATATTTATATATATATATATACAAAAAAATAGAAGAAGGCTTAACAAAACACGATTTTTTCAAAACAATGATTCAAAATTCACTTCAAGCCTTCCCCGGCAGCGGCGCCATTTTGATTTAAGTCGTTTTAGTATATAATTATTCCGAAGAAATACCGGTGAAAGTATTTCCCGGGTCGTTTTCCCAGCGAAGGCGAATGGAATCGAGAATATCGATTCGTGAAATCGTGATTTGAAAAGTGAGAAAGTGAAATGATAAAAAAGATGTTGTGATTTAAAACTATGAGTATCAAACATAAACTAAAAGGCAATAATCAAGCATATAAAACAAGCATTAAAGTACCAATTTCCTAAAACGCAATCTAATCTAAAAACGAGCAAGTTAAGGCAACTAGATTATTCTAAAAATGATATATGAGAAATTTGTTTGCTAAGTGACGTGAAAAGTTCATTAAGTGTGGATTAGGGTTTGATGACGAATTATATTCCTTAAACAAGATTATTTCCTCACAACGTTGGTTTATTTTGCAAACAATCTTTTAAAAAGAAAATAATTACTAGATGTGTAATTTGATTATTTTCCGGCTTTTGCCCTTCGAATAATAAAATCACAAATCTAAATAACTTTGACTAATTATTAATCACAATCCCTTTTTATTAATCCACACTTAAATCACAAATCCATATTACTTAACAAACACTAATAAACTACTCGCTACGCATATCAATAACACTAACAAATAAACATACAAGCATAATCATATTAATAAACTAAATAAAAGAGAAAAGGATAAGAAAATAGAACCCGGATATAAGAGATGAGATGAAATTAACCACCCGATCTTATAAACTAAACAAACAATAAAGTTTAATTCCTAAAAAGCTTTAATAAAACCAAATAGTTAATAAAGTTTGTGACTTTATTAGCTAATTAGCTTATTAAGACTAAAAAGTAATAAACTTTATTGATAAGCTAGCTTATAAGACCCTTAAGCTCCGGCCTTAGCGGTAAAAATGATGATAAACAAAGAAAAATTAAAACTTTATTAGAAATAAGCAATAATAATGACCAAATAAGCTATGGAAGAGCTTAATGGTTGATAAAGCTACAAACTTTAAGTGAAATTAAGCTAAGAAAAGCTAAAAGATTGAAACTTTATGAGAAAAACTTAATAAATCTAAGATAATGAGCTAATTTGAAAGAAAAACTAATAAAGTTAAAAACTTTTTATAAAATAACTATTAAAACTATGTAGATCTATAATAATAAACTAATTAATGACTTTTAATAAAAGTAAAACTAATAAAAATAAAATCTTTTTGGTTTTTTATAAAGTAATTTGTAAAAACAAAAATTAGATCTAAGTTTATAAAAGCTTTTAAAAACTAAGTAGTAAAAGAAAGTTTATTAAATGAGCTAAATCTAAATAAGCCACAAAAAGCTATAAGCTTTCATGTCTTATTAGATAAGAAAAGTAAAAGAAAAGAAAAAGAGTAGAAGTAGTAAAAGAAAATAATCTTCAAAGCTTCAAATTAAATCTTCATCTATTATTAATAAGCTAAAAAGTTGATTACAAAAAGTACTTGAAATAAGATATTTTATTACAATAATAAGCTAATCCTACTACAATAATCTAATTTTACTCCTACTCCTAATAAGCTAAATTACACCTACTCCTACTACTAGTGTGTGTTCTCCTTGTGTGTGTGATATCCGGATATATATATAAGAGGGGAGGGAGTGGAGTCGGTGTTTGTCGGCAAAAGCTCGGTGAAGCTCGGCAACACCGCCGCCACCTCTCGGTGAAACTCGGCAAAAAAAAAAATCGGTAACTTTTACCGAATGAAATGTGAGAAACCAAGGAGATGTAACGGTTAGATTTTTAAAAAATGGTCCGTTGGCCATTTAAAATAAAAAAAAAAAAAAAAAATCCTTTATTTTTTTTAAGTATATATACATACCATTTCACATATAATTTTCTTCCCCAAAAATCTAAAACACCCTTTTACCAAAAAATGTCTTCCGATTCCTCATCCGGATCCGAATACGTTTTCCCGACTTCGTCCGACGAAACTCATGGTACCTCGCTTCAATTTATGTTATCCGTCGTTGAACATCTTCAAGATACGGCGAGCTCTAGTTTTCGTCCCCGTCAATCTGTAGATCGTCATCGGGACGTTGGTCTTGAAACTCTTCTTAATGACTGGTTCGTTGAGGAACCAAAGTATGACGAGGATTATTTTCGGAAAAAATTCCGAATGAATAAAAACATGTTCTTACAAATAGTATCCGACATTGAAGAGAGATACCCGTATTTTCAAGAAGGTTATGATGCGCGGGGGAAAAAAAGTTTCACGGCCATACAAAAATGTGTTTCGGCCGTTAAGCAACTCGCAACCGGCAATCCCCCTGACGAGTATGACGAGTATTTGTGTATGGCGGCAAGAACGTCACGTGAGACTCTTGGTCATTTTTGTGACGCCATCATTCAGTTGTACGGTCGAGAGTATCTACGTAAGCCGACGGCACACGACATAGCATGCATTTTCCAGGCTCATGAGGCTCGACATCACATACCCGGGATGCTTGGTAGCCTCGATTGTACACACGTTGAATGGTTAAATTGTCCAAGACATTTGAGAGGGCAATACACGAGAGGTGACCATGGTGTTCCGACTATTATGCTTGAGGTTACGAGTTCACAAGATTTATGGATTTGGCATGCTTTTTTTGGTCCACCGGGGTCGAACAACGACATCAATGTGTTGAATCAGTCTGATTTGTATCTTAACGAGCGAAATGGAACGGCGGCGAATAGCTCATTTTATATTGGTGAACGCTTTTATAAACGTGGATACTATCTTACGGATGGAATTTATCCTAAGTGGTCAACGTTAGTTAAAGCTTACCCGTATCCGACCGACCCAAAGGAAAAGAAGTTCAAGAAGTTACAAGAGGGGGCAAGAAAGGATGTCGAGCGAGCCTTTGGTGCTCTCAAAGGAAAATGGAAAATTCTCAGTCGACCTCTCCGGCCTATGACCAAAGAAAAAATAGGGAAAATTGTTCACGCTTGCATTATTTTGCATAATATGATCATAAAAGGCGACGGGCGAGCAATCTCATCGGTTCATATAATGGATGAGCCGGTACAGCCAGTGTTTGATGATAATGTCCTAGGCGAGTTACTAGACGAAGACGTCCATCATCGTCTTCGGTATGATCTCACGGAGTACGTGGCCGCTCAAGACTTGCCATACCTCAATGACGATTAGTGCTTTTTTTTAAGTATTATGTAATGGTTTGTTTTAATTTTATGTAGTTTTAATTTTATGTAGTTTTTTTTTTTTTAAGTATTGTGTAATGTTTTTTTTTTGTTATTAATAAAATGTTATGTTTTAATTTTATATATTTTTTGTTGGATTATATGTATTAAAAAAATATGATGTGGAAAATGTGGATTTGGTAAACTTTGGCAACACCGCCGCCACCATTTTGGTAAAGTTTGGTAAACTTTGGTAAACTTTGAGTTGGAAGGTTGTGATTGGTAGATGATGATGTGGCAATTAGGCAAAGTTTGGCAATTAGGTGACCACTCCCTCCCCCCTAAGCTGATAGGGGATATGTCCAGATTCATTCTGCTCATTCCAATCATTCTTAGCCAATCATTGTGCCACGTGTCAGCTCCTAATTGCCCAGCCACCGCTTCTAGAACCTTGTACTGATACCTCGGACTGACACGCATCAACCTCGTACTGACACACTCTGACCTCGTACTGACACACGCCTGGTTCGTCATATTGTACACGTGTCATCATCTGATTGGTCCGCGCTCTGCCACGTCTGCAACCTCGTACTGAGGTGTCAGCACTGACACCTCGTACTGACATGTCAGCCTGCCACCTCGTACTAATGCGTCACAGATGCCACGTGTCGCTCTCCTATTGGCTGCCGCCCTGCACCTCGGACTAATATGGCAGCGCCGCCACCTCGTACCTGCAATAAATGCCAATCATTAGTATTAAATGCGCCGCCGCCACGTGGCAGCCTCCCATTGGTCAGCCGCCAGATGACGTCAGCATGTGGGACCCAAAGGTCAACGTTGGTCAACGCCAGTCAAAGGTCAACGAAAGTCAAAGTTTGACCAGTCAACGGTCAACGAAAGTCAAAGTTTGACCAGTCAACGGTCAACGAAAGTCAACGCGACCAGTCAACGGTCAATGTTGACTAGTCAATGGTCAACGGTCAGGCGGGTCTGGATCGGGTCGGAATCTGGGTCGGGTCGGGTCTGCCACGTGGACCACTCATGGAGTGCCACGTGGCGTGAGGATAAAATACCTCTTATTTCGCACCAGCCAGGAATCGAACCTGGTACCTCCCGTGTGGGAGTGAGGGTGATAACCAGCTGCTCTAGAGCATGGTTTCATTAGATAGTTGTGTTTGGTTTCTTTTATAACAAGTTTAGCCCAGTCCAGATTTTTGTTATAAAAAGGTTCAAATAACTTTTGGTCCGGGTAATTTGGAGAAGGGTCAAGAGTATATGAAAATACCGTCGGACTCGTTTTTTCGTGCTCTTTCCAATGGTGTGATCGGGGAATATTTTTGACTTCGTCTAAACCTCGTAAAACGTGAAAACGTCGTCGAAACTCATCCGAAAATCACCGTTTTTGCTTTGTTTTCAAACCCTTTGTACCTGCAAGACATAATAACGCACTACAAACATATTTTCACTATAATTGAACATATTTTATGGTTATTAGTCCGATAAAGCATGATTTTTGGTATAAAAATGATGTGTATTTTCAGACACATCAATGAGGCGAAAAATGATCCGTTTTTAGGGGGTCATTTAAGCCCGAATCCGAATTTATTTGATCAAATATTGCCCTAAATCGTTCCTTTTGTGATTTTAGGTACTTTGGGAGTGAAATCTAGAAAAGGAAGCAATTCGGACGTTTTTGGAGCATAAAAGTGAAGAAAACGCCAAAGTCTTAATTTTCCATGCTGGGAACAGTAGGTGACGGCGTCAAGAGCAAAACCTTGACGGCGTCAAGAGCAAATTTCATGAATTTCCATGACGACCCAGAACAGATTTGACGGCGTCACGTAGGAAGGGCGTCAAGAGTAAAAGAGTCATGACGGTCTGGAAGTGTATAAGTCTTGACAGCGTCAGAAGTAGATCTAGGCAGTCCGAGAAGAGTTTTGGCGGCGAGGTGACGGCGTCACAAGTTTATTCTTGACGCCGTCAAACCTATTTTTCTATATATAGTTTTCTAATTGTCACATTTAAAAAGAGAAGTTTTGGGAGAAACCCTAAGTACGATTTTGGTGTAACTTTACAGGTTTTTCAAGGGTTCCAACCCCTTGATACCTTGCATGATTAATCAAGATAAGTGTTCTTCTAATTCAATCAATATGTCTATGTGTTGGTTGTCTATATCATGTTCTTGTCTTAATTCTATCATGCTAGGCTAGATCTCTTTTGTGTTTGCTTAGATCTAATGAAACCTAGATATTGATTATGTGTTGATTACTTGTTTATTCTTGTCGTGGATGAATGATTTATATGTTAGGCTTAAGAAAACTGGCAGATCTCCAATTGGTAACATGCTTGAACGTCTTAAGAAACATGAACCAACGCGCACTAGGTCTTTATTGGTTGTATTTAATGCATGAGCCAATGTTTACAATCCCTATAGTTGTGATGGGCATGGTGTAGGAGGAGATAAGAGCTCATAGAATTGGGGAGTTATGTGTGCCACCCCATGAATGGTATTAAGGAATACAATCCGTCATCCATGCAATTATAACAAGTAATTAACGTGTAAAAGATATCTAGGGAGTAGTGAAATCTAAGTAAACACATTTTCTCCAATTACTGCTCACAAACTTAGTATAAATTAGTTTACTTTCATTTTTAGTATTTTATTTTGATTGCATCTTAGTATTGGGTTAGTTGAATAGCAACTAATTCCGCCCACTCTTCCAAAACCCGAGATTTTTACTTGCTTGCTAAAAAATATAAAAACACAAAAATAATCATCCCTCACCTTTAGAACTAGTATTTAGGCTTTCTAATCCTAGCGACACTATTCCTAAGCTGAACGATCAATCCCCCGGTACTTGTCACTATACTATACTACAACGATCAGGTACACTGCCTGGTGGGGGTTGTAAGCTTCTCGAGATCCCTCGAGAGGTAAAGCCTGTTGCGATTCCCACGCATCAAGTGTCGAGCTCACTGGTCACTGCTCATATATGCTTATTTACTCGTTAGTTTTGAGCTTATGGTTCCGAGTCATTGTCTTATTGTGTATTGTTGTTGCTTGTAGATGGATTCTGAATGTATTGAAATTGACCCACAAAATAATGAGTCTACACAACCTGATGAGGTCGAGTCCGTGGAAAAGGAAGTAGGAGCCAAGAGAAAACGTAAGGAACGATCTATTAGTTGGAATTTCTTTGACAAAGATGAGAAAGGCGCAGAAAATAAGGTATTTTGTATAACTTTGGGTAATGCATCTTCTAATGACCGTTTTGTTGAGCTTTTACGTGAGCAACTAGATACAAAATCACCACTTGTTTCTAAGGGTAGTAGCCTTATTTACAGCAGCCTATACAGGTTCTTAACAGGTTCTAATCCGTACCTGGTGTTAACAAAAACCATTTTCTAATATTTACTCTTTTGACTTTTCAGGTTTAAAATGGAAGATACGAGTAAAGGCGTCAGAATTGAAGAGCTGTGAAAGATATAATGTCAACAATCCCACTTCGTATTGTTAAGGATTATTATCATTATGTATTAGTTAAGACTTAAGATTTGTGATGTATGTTTCATGTTTTGTGGGTCTTTGAAATTGTATGAACTTTTGCATTATGTATGAACTTTTGCATCTTCAAGTGCAGCTCTTTGAAATTGTATGTTTCATGTTCAAGTTCAGGTTCTTAACAGGTTCAGATTCTTAACAGGTCATATGCATGTTAACAGGTTCTTGTATCATTCGATTTGGTCATATGCATGTTAACAGGTCTTAACAGGTGCACCTGTTTATTTTCGTGTCGTGTTCGTGTTTGAGAAAAATGACACGATTAGTTAACAGGTCGTGTTCGTGTTTGACCTTAACAGGTTCGTGTCTTAACAGGTTCGTGTAACCTGTTATGCCAGCTCTATTGGTATTGTATGCACTGTGGCTGTAATGTTTGTGTCCAGGGTCCTGTCTCCTGGGCACTACCCATTTTTCCAATTTCTCCACCAAAACGTTTTATCATAATAATAATAATAATAATAATAATAATAATAATAATAATAATAATAATAATAATAATAATAATAATAATAATAATAATAATAATAATAATAATAATTTCATACCATTTGCTTTTTCTACATTCGGGGAATTCGATACAGAGGCTTTAGACATACTTTCACGAATTAAGTCTATTGCCAGTAACCACTCAAATAATGCTAAAAGTGATGTTTTTATCTTTCATAGAGTTAGCTTTTGTATTCAGAAAGGAGTTAGAGCACAGCTTGTGTCTAGACTCTCATCCAACTTTATGTAAAAAAAAATTACTTTTCAATAATAATAATAATAATAATAATAATAATAATAATAATAATAATAATAATAATAATAAATCATTTCTCCAATTACTCCATCAAAATGATGGAAATGGAGCTAGCCAAATTACACTATCCAATTCTCTCAATTTTTCGACCAAATTCTTCACTTTTTTAATTCTTACCATACAATGCAAATAAGTCCAATTTTCATTTCTCTCATTTCTTTTCTCTCTACTAAACACATCCTAAGGGCATGTTTGGTAGAGGGAATTAACATTAAGGAAATGGAAATGGAATTATTTCCATTGTTTGGTAATACAGAGAAAAACAAAAACAAACACGGAGAAATACCAATTCTCGAGAAAATAATCTACTTGTAAAATTAATTCTCCGGTTTCCATCCCTTTATGAGTGGAAAATGAAATCTCCACTTTTATTGTTGTTTAAAATTAATCATATAAAGTGCAAAAGGTCACGTGACTAGCACAATTTACAATATCTATACTACATATAATGCATGAAACACTTTTTCTCTAAAATTTTCAGATTTACAAGAAATAATGCATGATTTACAACACATTAATGCACCCAATTTTCAGAATTACAACAAAGTAAGCATACTATACAACAAAATACAGAGTGGTGTCATTTTAAGACCAAAATTCTACCAAACAACATTAATGCTATTAAAAACACCCATTCACAAAAAATTACAACCATTTAACCACAATGTACAATACTTTTTAAGTAAATACGAGTTATAAAACACAAAGCACAAGTATATGTAAAACATAATGATTTTAAGGTCAACAATCTATTTCACACATATAATTAATACAATAATTAATTACCCCTTCACCAAAATATACAATCATTTAACTATAATGTACAAGCTAATCAAACTACTAAGCCAAGTACTTGAAAATAAAGCCATTAGGCTGGGCAGAGTGGTCGGTCGACCGGACCGGTCGCCCCTGCGCTGATCGAGTCGCCGCCACTGCAACCACAAGATCGATGAAGGTCGGACGGCTCCAAAATTCACAAACCAGTCACCCCCCTCGACCAATTAATGCATTCCACAAAAGAAGAAAAAAATAAACCGTTACATATCAAAACAAAAACGAAGATGAAACGAAAGAAGAGAAGAACAATCATCAATTAAGCCAAAACAAACATCAAACTTATTCCATCTATGATCCACGAATAGAAAGTATACAGCAACAATAAAACCCAACATCTACATCTACCTCAGTTCTAACCCCATCTCAAAACCACCATCAAGGTCAACACAACATAAAACCTTAAAGAGAGTTTTCGTTTGATATTCAAGAAAAAGGTATGATTTTCTTGCAAACATAGATTGTTGGTTATGTTCGGTTATCAAGATAAGAAAGAAAGGAAGATTACGTGATGTTTGTGTGGCTGTAAATCATGGCTGCTTATTTTTGTGAGGGAAATTAGAGCAGGAATGAGGTAATTTAGGTTTTGTAAACGTATTTATAAGTCCTAACATTTGGGTTATATAACGGTTTGGTTGTTAATTGGGTTGGCCAAATGATATCACAAATTGTTTGGTAGTTTCATCATGGGCCTTAGTAGATATTGATGATTAAAGTTTGTTTAGGCTGAAAATGGTTTTAAGTTAATTACTAATTGAGCCGTATATTATTTGTATAGTATAGTTGATTTTGAGCAAATTTTGATATTTGGTTCATGTGAATAGTGTATATTAAAAATGAAAATGCATGGGATATATATAGTGTAAAAAAGATTGATTTTTTTGAAATAAAAATAAAAATATAAATGCCGGTCGCCTTACTATGCCTACCCCTACCTAAGGTAGAGAGGCTGCTTCCAGTTCTATCTAAGATAGGAAAGGACCTCCGGCTTTTGTAGGGAGTGAGGATCGAACATTGACCTCTAGGTTAAGATGTAAGAGGTTTTTCAACTGATCCAACTCTAAAATTATTGTTATTTGTAAATTAATCATTAAAAAAGATATGTCCGTATAACATCACATTACCAGAAAATATAGTCCCAGGGTACCCGCCGCCGCATCGCGCGGGTACCCTGCTAGTTTCTAGATAATACTCCAAACCCCAGCCCCTTTTTATTCATCTATGTTCCAAACTTCCTATACTTTCATCCCACTCCATCATTCTTGCTTTAATTCTTACTACTCCATCATCAAGGTTAATGGTTTTTGTAGGATTTATATTATGGTGATATCATTTTTATTTAATTTTCGATTCATGATTATTGAGTGAGTTGCAGGTTTTTATTCGATTCATGATTATTAAGTGAGTTGCAGGTTCTTGTTCCATAGGGAAAACTTTATCAAATGGATTGTAATCCATTTGTCACCACTACTGAAATTTTCAAGTAATGCCCTAATCATGATTTGCTTCGAATATGTGTCATGAGACCTGATTGTACAAAAAGATGCACATACCAGGCCGTTAACGGTGATTAACGGAATTAGGGGGTGATGGTGGTGATTCCGAGTACAAGATAACCTGAAAATAAGAAATAGAAGACACTACATTAAGTGATTGCGCAGGGGTTGGACCCTGCGAACCACCTCCAGCGTGAGAATAAGTATTCTGTATGATAAGTTGTAGTAAAATGAAGCATTAGTGATCGCATACGAGATTTCTAGCCCGTCCAAGACTATTTATAGGGATGAAAATAGCTTTGGAGAGCTCTTGCACGTTTTTAGGAGATCATGGGAGCGTCCCATGATTTTAGGAGATCATGGGGGTGTCCCATGATTTGTGGTAACCACTAGGGCTTAGTGCCCCACTCTTCCTGGTTTAGCGGGAAGGCTAAGGAGAAAGAGGGGACGTGGGTAAGACCAGGTCAGGCTCCTCCGAAGAGTAACGAAAGGCCCCTCCTAACCGTGACGGAGGGCCCCTTCGAACAGGGATGGATGACCCCTTCAAACAGTGATGGAGGACCCCTTCGAATAGTGATGGTGGGCCCCTTCGAACAGTGATGGAGGCCCCTCTAAACAGTGATGGAGGGCCCCTGCTAATCGTGATGGAGGGCCCCTGCTAACCGCGATGGAGGGCCCCTCCTAACCGTGATGGAGGGCCCCTCCTAACCGTGACAGAGGTTTAACACTATGAGTGTTTTGGGTGAAGGTTGGCGGATTCCCTTGTGGTAGCCATTATGAATGACTTTATGCCACCATTATGTGTAAGACGAAGGTATAGACTTCATCCTTTAGGAGGTTACATCATTACTCTTTATGCAAATGGTAAGCTAAGTACCAGAGTGACAATAACGCTCATTAGCAGAGCGGAGGGTACGTCATCAAGCCCTCCAGTCTAATGTTATGCATGCGAAGAGTGCATGGCTTTAGACTTATCATTGCTTTGTTAATAAAGACTTGGTAACAATTCTACTACTTTTGTTTTGTCAAATCCAATATAAAAGTAGCTAGACTTGTTTTTAATAGCCCACTCTATCGTGGTGGATACCCCGTTAAGCCCCCCGGTCTAATGTTATGACTTCGTAGGAGGCATGAGATTAGATTTAAGTAGTCGTGCAACCCCTTGTTATATAAGGAGCGCCTATATTAGGCTCTGTCAGGCTTCTGTACCTGATCCGAGGATCATGGGAGTGTCCCATGATTTTAGGTAAGTGTTTGGTTAATGTTCCACGATCTATATCTTGGCGGGGAAGCCTTGATAAACATGGGTTTGACTTGGTCTTATGAAACCTTTAGGTTAGTATCTTCGAAGAGCATACCCCGAAGGGCTTAAGGCTTCGATTGGCGAATTCCCAACTGGTAACCATATCATAGATGAATGGTTTGACGCCAATAAAGATCTTAGGAGGTTTGCCAAGTGTGTCAGAATGTAGTATCGGAAGTGAGTATGAAGGGGAGACCTTCAAACTGCACGGAGGGTATATCATCAAGCCCCTATGTCGAAAGTAATGCGTACAATTCAAATATATTGCTTTTGAATTAAGTAATATAAACCTTAAAGGTTGTATATTTTGTATTTGCACGAAGTCTATGGCTTTAGTTAAGCAAGGTAGTAATCCTTGGACAATTTACTTACTTTCTTTTGCTAGGCTATGGCCTCTATGCATGTTAAAATAATATCCCTTGTTTAGGATTTTAAGTATCGTAGGTGTGGAGTGATTTCCCTCACCTTTTATGTTTATGCTCTCTGGGCTTCGGCCGTCTTTGAACAATTTTTGTTTATGTCTTTTGGGCTTCTGCCCTATGCTACGTATGCTAGCATAATTTATATCTACTAATGACGGACGGTGTCCCGCTTTTGTTATCATGCTTTTCTTCTCTAACATTATTTATTAACGTTAATATTCAACCTAAGGCTATAGTAGATACATAACATTATTGTGTGTACTTTGAACCAAGATTTTTAGCAATCGTATAATTTAACTGCTGACAGAGGGTTGCGACCCACTCCGTCTTTGTCCTTTCGGTACAAAGGGCTTGGAATACCCTAAGACTCTTAGGAAAGTTAATGTGAATTGTAATGGATGTTGTAATTATACAAGACTTATGTGTCTTGAATCATCCTTCGAACATTGAAACTTGTACTTGGCTGAATAAATCTTTGTTGTATAGAACAAAACAAGAGATTTGAGGGAAATGCGTTATATCATTAATTGGGTAGGGAGGATTACATCATTTTAAGAAATGAAAACTAGGACGCCTACCATTAACGCTTCTTTCCCCAAATGAGAAGATTGTGATACATGAATTGAAGTAAGTTTTACCATTATGTAGATGGAATGAGGTTATGTAATCATGTCTACATAGACACATATAAATTATGTGAACAGAGGCGATGCTCTGTAATCGTGTCGATAGAGACACTTATGAATTAGAGGCTACGCTCTGTAGTCATGTAGACAGAGGCTTATGTCAGCATATGTGATGCTATGTAATCATATCGACAGAGACTTGTGTCAACATGTGTGATGCTCCGTAGTCATATCAACAGAGACTTACGTCAACATGTGTGATGCTCCGTCATCTCAAAGTATATGATAATAGTATATAAGTTCTATGATTAATTTTTTTACTATCTAGTACGCAAATGCGAGTCTCTGTCATCTCAACAGAGCTTGTGTGAAATGCCTTGTCAAAAGAGGCTTTGTCTATAATGGACTTATTGTCACAGGTGACATGGTAAAGCTTGGTAGAAAGTTACTTAAGGATCACTAAAGAACATCATGTATTTAATACGCATGGATTGTATTTTATGCTAAAATAAACATTAAAGCTCTAACAGAGGTTCTAGGAACATAAGGTATCCTCTGTCAACATTGTACAATCTCCAATGGTCATTGTGTCATATGCAGAGATTAATTAAAAGATGGTTTCTAGTGTTCATAATAAACATCAAAAGTTTCATATATAATATGCTTTGTAGTGAAATAGAGGCAATATAGCATATTAGTTTCGTAGAAAACATACAAGATTGATGAAGGGTATCCTCTGTCATCATTGCACGGTCTTTGTTGCCTATCTTGTGATAGGCTTTGTGCGAAGGAAGGCTCCAACCCTATTTGAATGTCCCATTATGTGTTCCAATTCTTAAATGAACCCTCACCAAGGTTTCAACATAAGTTTCCATGAATACCAGAATGAAGAACTATTGATTTCTAGCCTTCTCCTTCTAACAAACCCGATCAGAGGTTGCGCCAGAGGCTACGATGGAGGCTGTAATAGAGGTTGTAGGCTGTTGTGAGGGCTGCAACAGAGGCTACAATAAAGGTCACGAAGATTGCCATAGAGGTTGTTGAATTCGACCCTTCATCTTAAAATGAACCAAAACATAGGCTCCTTCTTCATAATTGAAACCCAAACAGAGGCTCCTACGAAGGTTATTGAAGCTGAACCTTCTTCATAAAATGAACCCAAACAGAGGTCCATATGAAGGTTGATGAATTTGAACCTTCTTCATAAAACGAACCCCAAAACAAAGGCTCCTACGAAGGTTATTGAATTTGAACCTTCTCTGTAAAATGAACCCAAGCAGAGGCTCCTACGAAGGTTATTGAAGCTGAACCTTCTTCGTAAAATGAACCCAGAAGGAGGCCCCTATGAAGGTTACTGAATTTGAACCATCTTCGTAAAATGAATCCAGAAGGAGGCCCCTACGAAGGTTATTGAATTTGGGCCTTCTCCATAAAACAAACTGGAACAAAGGCCCATATGAAGGCTCTTGAATTTGGGCCTTCTTCATAAAACGAAATGAAACAGAGGCCCATATGAAGGCTCATGAATTTGGGCCTTCTTCATAAAACGAACTGAAACAGATGCCCATATGAAGGCTCTTGAATTTGGCCTTCTTCATAAAATGAACTGAAACAGAGGCCCATATGAAGGCTCTTGAATTTGGGCCTTCTTCATAAAACGAACTGAAACAGAGGCCCATATGAAGGCTCTTGAATTTTGGCATTCTTCATAAAACGAACTGAAATAGAGGCCCATATGAAGGCTCTTGAATTTGGGCCTTCTTCATAAAAGGAAATGAAACAGAGGCCCCTTCTTCTCCAATTCAGAACATAACATAGGCCGTAGCAGAGACTGCTCCATTTAAACCTGACAAAAGCTATTGAAATGGTAAACGTAAAGTTTGTGGTTAGAGGAAAACTCATAATTTGAGATAAAAGTGGAGATTTCAGTGGTGTTTCCGTGTGGTACTAAGGATGTAGGGAATTGCGGTTGAATTCGATCGTTATTTATGGAAAGCGGTTATTTGACTCAGTAAAACGGGACTTATTGTTGCGGGTCCCACGGATGGCGCCACTGATTGTACAAAAAGATGCACATACCAGGCCGTTAACGGTGATTAACGGAATTAGGGGGTGATGGTGGTGATGCCGAGTACAAGATAACCTGAAAATAAGAAATAGAAGACACTACGTTAAGTGATTGCGCAGGGGTTGGACCCTGCGAACCACCTTCGGCGTGTGAATAAGTATTCGGTATGATAAGTTGTAGTAAAATGAAGCATTAGTGATTGCATACCAGATCTCTAGCCCGTCCAAGACTATTTATAGGGATGAAAATATCTTTGGAGAGCTCTTGCACGTTTTTAGGAGATCATGGGGGCGTCCCATGATTTTAGGAGATCCTGGGGGTGTCCCATGATTTGTGGTAACCGCTAGGGCTTAGTGCCCCACTCTTCCTGGTTTAGCGGGAAGGCTAAGGAGAAAGAGGGGACGTGGGTAAGACCAGGTCAGGCTCCTCCAAAGAGTAACGAAAGGCCCCTCATAACCGTGACGGAGGGCCCCTTCGAACAGGGATGGATGACCCATTCGAACAGTGATGGAGGCCCCTCCAAATAGTGATGGAGGGCCCCTGCTAACCGTGATGGAGGGCCCTTCGAACAGTGATGGAGGCCCCTCCAAACAGTGATGGAGGGCCCCTGCTAACCGTGATGGAGGGCCCCTCCTAACCGTGACAGAGGTTAGACACTATTAGTGTTTTGGGTGAAGTTTGGCGGATTCCCTTGCGGTAGCCATTATGAATGACTTTATGCCACCATTATGTGTAGGACGAAGGTATAGACTTCATCCTTTAGGAGGGTACATCATTACTCTTTGTGCAAATGGTAAGCTAAGTACCAGAGTGACGGTAACGCTCGTTAGCAGAGCAGAGGGTACGTCATCAAGACCATTCTTGTCAACATCATGATCACAATGACGTGCTGGGTCTTGATGGAAATTAGCTTCAAAATTTCAATTATTAACTAATCCACAATTGTTATTTTGATTTGTTATATAAGTTATTTTTTAAGGGTTTATTTTCTCTCAACAGCAGTAAAAATATATTTTTGAAAAAAAATTAAACCAAATAAAATTTTGCTTTTCTCGGGTCTAAATCTCTGTTGTTACCAAACAGTAAAATTCAAGAAAATTCTCTAGTAATTTCTATTCTCTAAACTTGTATTCTCTACTTCTTTTCATTTCTCTGAATTTCTCCGTAAGTGTCTTGTTAAAGAGATGGGATGCCTTTTTTTTGTATTTTGGCTTTAGTGTTTATAAAATGTTGCCTTTAAAAATAAAATAAAAAAATAGATATGTTTTTAATAACTTAAACTAACATAACTCTTTTGTATACTTTTAGGATAATGGAACAATATTAAAACGTAAGTGATTTTTACCGTTATACTAATATGGCTTTGTTACCGTTAGGCATGCAAAATTTTCCACTTAGTTTATCTAGAGTTCAAAACTTTTGGAGATGCGTATATACTATACAGATAAGGTTTTACATCATCAAAATTAAAATTATTGAATGCTTCAGTATAATATAATAGATTGAAATCTACGATTGATATCATTATTGCTTCATCTATGGTCATATAGGTGTCCAAGCAACTGCTAAGGATTTCTATGAAGATAAGATACGTGTTCTTAAAGTGAACAAAGGAATAATGTACTTTTTAATTCGTCAAGAGCAACGTAAATGATTTGATATGATGCAAGAACGTGAAATCAAATCTTTTAAGATATTTTAATTGGATTAATAAAATAGTTCAATTTTATCATGTAAGAAAAATGAAGTTATCTTATTAGGCAATGAAAGTCGAAACAATTTTATCAAACACATTTAAATTCATTCAGCAAATATGTATAAAAACACACGTGACAATTTATAAAAATAAAAACTAAAAAGTAGATGTAATTAATAAACTTTTAGTTATTAAATTTTAAATACACGGATTTTAGTAAAGTTATTAGTTTCATTTTTTTTTTATATAATTTTTATAAATTTAATATATAACTCCTATAATTTGTAGTTTTGTACCCCTAGACTTTATATCCTTTTAAAATAGGTATCTTGAAAGCCTAAGTTAAATAAATCTTAAAATTAAAGAATAATTAATGTAATATGTAAATTAACATACAAGATTGTACATATACGAGCGACTTATGCAATTCATCTTTATAAGATTAAGTAAAAGGATCTAGATTTTTTTTCCTACGTTCAATAACGACTCATTTTGTTCATCCTGTGCATACACAGGTTTAAAAATTAAATACACAAACAATTATTATAAACATGAATATAAATATCAAAATGGATGCACTGTCTCACGGGTTATTGTGAGAAAAAGATAAATAAACAATATTATACATATAGCAACGACACTTGTAAATCCTTTTCGTAGTTTAAATAAGGATATCTGAAAATTTTATTTTTCAAAGGTCATTGCGTGCTATTAAACATGCATTTATGACTAAAACATGATATCAATTGTTAAATTTAAACAATATCAATCTCAACACCATGTTAATTAAAGAAAGGCAAATCATTCGTCCAACAAATGTATATACAAAAATACAAAATATTAATCGATATTGAATTTCTTTTTATAAAAACTCGCGCATGCATATACATAAGCATAAAAGATTTTAGATAATGTTATGGATATATCGTATTTAACAACTACGTTTTAAATACAAATAATTAAAATTTAAATACATTATGATTTATGTTAAAAGTTAAAACACATTATTTAAAATTTATGTCAAAGCTTACATAAAGTTATCTAACTAGATTACAAATTACAATAAATAAAATTACCTATTCCATTTTTTTCTCAAACGATGAAGACTAACTACAACACAGAAATAAAATAATAAAAAACCGTTTCTTTGATCTCTACTATTTTTAAATTTTTCTTTATCGCTTTTCGATATTTTCATGTCACACTAACAAACACAACATTATCCAAATATAATTGAACACCCATAACCCATGTGAAATTCAATCAATAGCCATAGCGCTGAGCATAATACCAGATCGAATCGAACTGAACCGACTTGAACCGAACCGAACTGATGGACCGGATCATGTATTTCAGTTCGGTCTTCGGTCTACCATTTTTGTCGTATTCGGTCTTCGGTCCAGTCAAATCCAGTTCGGTCTTACGCACAACCAACCATTTTGCTTTGTTAAACCTGACTGTATTGATGAACGGACCGAACTAGAACATTTAAGCATATATTTCTTTTGTACTTTTTGATATGCTTACTCGTAAATAGCATATTGATTTGAAGCGTTTATAAAATGTAGAAACATTACTTGCTAGTTGTTCAAAACTCTCCTATATGTTTGCTACCAAACAAAGTACGAGTAACAAACTAAGAAGTAAGAACCCCATTTAAAACACATTAGATCAGTACAAAAGTTACCATTGTTAATGCACCAATCACAACTCAAACAAGATAACTTCAAAACACCACCGATGACCACCACCACCCACCACCATCATTCCCTCTAAAAACCTTTTAAAAATATTGCACCCTAATCAAAGAATCTGTCTTTTTCCAAAAAGATTCCATTTTTATTCCTCAGCATATCCCTCACCCCATAATTATAAAACCTTATATATATAAAAAAAACACACTACAACAGTCAACACTACACCTATCAAGATTCCAAAATGTTACTCAAGAACAATCTTTACACCATATCCTCAAAAGGGTATTGTTATATTGCAATAATATTACTGGGTTTAAATTTTCTTGGAGTGAAAGCTAAAGGTGACGGAGATATAGTGACAACACTTGATGGGCCATTTAAGCCTGTAACTGTGCCTTTAGATGAAAGTTTTCGTGGGCATGCTGTGGATTTGACTGAGGATGATCCACGTGTTAAAAGGAATGTTAAAGGGTTTGAACCTGAGCAGATTATGGTATCACTTTCGAGTGGTTATGAGTCTGTTTGGGTTAGTTGGGTTACAGGTATTATAGTTTTATTATTTATTTATTTATTAATTTTTTTTTGATAGTTATGAGTCTGTTTGTAGATTGTGATTTGGATAGTTAGAGGTTGTTTTGGGACAATGGGATTGCTTATTTGTAGATTGTGATTTGGATAATGATGAAGCTTTGTTACTTTAGGAGTAATTGGTTTAGCTGATAAGTTTCAAAATAAGCCGGAAAATTTTGGCTTATATGCATAAGCTGAAATGAGATAAGCTCATAAGCCAAATGAAAGCTTAAACAAACACCCCCTTAGCTTATTTCTTAAAAAGCCAGTTTTTCGGCTAATTTTCTAGTTTTGAATCATAATAAGTAGACCTTCTGAAAAAATAAGGTCATAAGCCTGAAATGAGCTAAAACATATGCTTGTAATTGATTAAATTCATGGTTTTTTTTAAAATCTTTATCACTATGTTAATAAATTGTGATTTGGGTTCTTGATTATAATGATGAAAGTTTGTTAATTTGTTTAGTTAGAGGGTGTTTGGGACAATGGATTACTTATTTTTAGCGAATAAGCAAATAGGCCGATATGGCAATAAGCAATCCAAATACTTTAAGAGTGCATAGTTCTTTTAAGAAACCACAACTAAGGTGATAAGTACTTAAGATACATATGATTCTGTTTGGGTTAGTTGGATTTCAGGTACAAAATTGTCACTTTTTTTTTTTTTTTTTTTTTTTTTTTTTTAAATAAAAAATTTGCGAATTGTAATTTGGGTTTTTGTTATAATGATGAATGTTTGTTCGTTTATTAGTTAGAGTGTGTTTGAGATTGCTTTTTTAGCTTATAAGCAAATAAGCCAATAAGCACTTGGCAATTCAAACACTTTAGAAATGCTTATTTCATTTTAGGAAAAATACAATCTTGCTGATAAGTACTTAACACCCCCCCCCCCCCCCCCCCCCCCCCCCCACCCACCTTTTTTTTTGGCTTATTTTATAGTAGTTTTAAGTTATAGTATGGTTGTAAGTCAGACAAAAGCTGAAAAATTGAGCTTCATGAAGAATATGCCAAACAGAATAAGCTTAAAAGCCCGATAATAAGCTAAAACAAACACTCCCTTTACTTGGTTATATGCTTGTAAATGATTAAAATTATGAATTTATTAATCTTTATTACCCTGTTAATTGTGGGTGTTTGGCATTATGTTTCTGTATCATATTTTTGGTTTCTGTATCATATTGTGGTAAGAAATGATCAAATAACATGTGCAAATGCAGGTAAATTTCAAATTGGGGACAACATAAAACCATTAGATCCCAAGAGTGTAGCTAGCGTTGTAGAATATTCCAAAGTTAAATCTTTGAAGACTCAAACTCAACAAGCGGAAGGTTACTCTTTAATTTACAGTCAGCTATATCCATATAAAGGCCTTAAAAACTACACTTCTGGTATTATCCACCATGTTCAGCTTAAAGGTTAGATTCAGAAAAGTAACTTAAAGTTTTAATGTTTTCATATAAAGTCCTTCACGATATCCTAAATTTTGAAGTATGAATCTTGCAGGATTGTCACCGGATACTATTTATTATTACAGATGTGGTGATCCTTCGATTAAAGCGATGAGTGATGTTTTTACATTCAAGACTATGCCTATTTCTGGTCCTAAAAGTTACCCGAAAATAGGACTTGTAGGTGATCTTGGTCTAACTCATAATACTACATCAACGGTGAGTCACTTGATCAAGAACCAACCTGATCTTGTGCTACTTATTGGAGATGCAACTTATGCTAACTTGTATCTAACAAATGGAACTGGTTCGGATTGTTATTCTTGTTCGTTTGCAAATACTCCTATTCATGAGACCTATCAACCGCGTTGGGATTATTGGGGAAGGTAAAAAGTTTGAATCTTTGTCAAATCGTGATTCTACGAAGGGGTGTTTGGGTATGCGGTTTAAAATTTATTTTCTGATTATTGTGACTTCAACCTGCAATTGAAGAAAAACTAATTATTTAAATTTTCCTATTTACCCCTTTTAACTTAGTCTGAACGACTCTCACTTTCGTTTCACAAACATCTCAAACTTGTTTTCTACTTTCATTACTTTCAAAACACACATCCAAACACCTCCTAAGTCATATGTTTTTGGTCTTGAACATATTGATTAACAATATTGAGCTAAAATTTTCAGGTATATGCAGAGATTAACATCTAAAATACCAATAATGGCAATAGAAGGTAACCACGAAATCGAAGAACAAGTTGAAAGCACGACATTTGCAGCTTACAGTGCACGATTCGCGTTTCCATCTGAAGAAAGTGGTTCAAAATCCACCATGTACTATTCTTTCAATGCAGGAGGCATACATTTCCTAATGCTCGGTGGCTACACTGCTTATAATAAATCATGTAAAAATCAATCTTGTTTACACTTTATAAACTTCTGGTTTTTACTTTTAGATATGGGTCGTGATATGTTTGTGTGCTTGTTCATACAGCGGACCAATACAAGTGGTTGCAGAGGGATTTAGAGAAAGTTGACCGGGAAGTGACACCATGGCTTGTCGGAGTTTGGCATCCGCCTTGGTATAACACGTATGTGTCTCATTACAAAGAAGTCGAATGCATGAGGGTTGCTATGGAAGAACTATTGTACAATGCTGGTGTTGACATAATTTTCAATGGTCATGTAAGTGTTTCTGATCGTTTTCTCGGGGTGGTAATTTCGACTATGGGTTGATTTGGGTTGCTTTCAGTCTTTAACGGGTCAAATAAAAAAATAACCAAAAGGTCAATGGGTCAACTGGACCCAATTAGTCAAACAAATTTGATATGTATTACCTATTATTTCTCAACCTGTAATTGACCCGTTTTGACCTTCTACCGAACTCGCCTGTTTTTCCACGTATACCTTTTTATGATACAAAAACTGAGTAATTTGCAAAGGGTGCAAGTGTTTGACTATTCACTCTTAAAAACCTCCAGGTTCATGCTTACGAGAGATCAAATAGAGTATATAACTACACATTAGATCCATGCGGTCCGGTGCACATAACAATAGGCGATGGTGGAAACCGAGAAAAAATGGCAGTTGAACATGCTGACGAACCCGGCAACTGCCCAGAACCATCGACCACACCCGACTCATTCATGGGTGGTTTTTGTGCGTATAATTTCACATCAGGACCCGCAAAAGGAAACTTCTGCTGGGACCGGCAGCCTGAATACAGTGCATATAGAGAAAGTAGCTTCGGGCATGGAATACTTGAGGTAAAGAACGAGACACATGCATTATGGACATGGCATCGGAATCAAGATATGTATAATGAAGTCGGTGATCAAATATATATAGTCCGGGAACCTGAAAGATGCCCTGTTAACCTATGCAGATCAGTGAAATGAAGCTGGTCATACCATAACAAACGTTACACACTTACACGTTACGGTTATTCAACAATATTTGTATAGCATATGTGGTCGCTATAGGGCGATTTCCGCCCATGATTTGTTGTCAGTTGTAATGTATTTGAATTTTGTCATTAAATTATCGTTTAATAATTTAATGATAAATTTCTTTGATTTTGATATATATTAAAGTTATGCTATGCTATATAATGAAAAATTCAAGTCAAAAAACTAAATGATGTTAACAAATTGTACTAATTAATCATCTAGTATCTAAATATAAGCTATTCATGAAGACAAAATCTTTATCAAGTGAAAGATGAACAAGAATACTATGAATATGGTATTGAAATGTAAGACTCTTGAAGCGTTTGTAGCTTTAGAAAATGGCGGGGTGTCTAATGTGGGTACATTGCCGTTACCAAGTGGCGTAAACCCTCCTCCAACTGGTGGCGATGAAACAGTGCCTGGAACCGGATTTGTGATTGGTGTTGTCCCTCCTGCAGTGCTGCAATTATATGGTCATAAGACAGAGAACACAAAACAAACCAAAACCGCAAATACCACAATCAATAGCTAGACTAGAAACTTTGAGATCTACCAAAATTCTCAAACAATTTGAGTATAGCATAATTATTAGATAATCATTTGAGGGTCTAATTAATCTTATCCAAAGTATCAGTTCTGGAGTTGTTTACTTAAATCTGTTATCTCAGTCTAGTCATTTGACCACTTTTTAAAAATTTAAGAGCTTATGGTGCTTTGTTACATCAAAAGCAACTTCAAACACTATCTTTTGCATTGTATTTTATTACACTTGATTACATCATTCAAAGTTCTTATGAAAACCACAAGTTTTCACATTTTTAAGTATATGTATTTACTATATATTTCCCAAGATCCATGCATGTTCAGAATTCTTGTACACAGAAAAACAATATACAACAACTCATAAATATGCCTAAAACACAAAAACAATGGTGGAAAGTGCATACCCAGGAGAAGGAGGATAAACACAAGATCCATAACTCGGGTCAGTTTTAGCAATAGTAGCAGTCCCAGAAAAGTCACAAGATCCAGCAGCCATAGACGTACGCATATAGTAACTATTAAATGCGTAAGAAGCATGCGCTTGTATAGTATTAGGAAGAAAACACAACCCTGTGGGCTGCAAAGGTGCACAATCTGCACCAGCACTGCAGGCATAGTCTAGTGCTGTTTGCAAAGCTTCATTTGATGCATCGCTTCTAACAACGCACCACGTAGCCACGGTGAGCCTGCCATGAAGAACCAGTAGCACCATAATGATGAGGATAGGTGCATTGGATGGTGTGACCATTTTGTGCTAAGTGGTTTCTTTTTTCAGTCAAGGGACACAAAAGAGAAGTATGTGTGTTGGTAAAGTGCAAAAGAGATGGAGAATGAGTAAGAGAAAGAATATTTTGTTTGCTTTAATAAATATTTATACTATAATATTAATTTAATAGATTTACAATCTTACAAACATTTCTTTTTGCATATTCATGAAGTTTCATCAAGTGAAAGTGAAAGTACTAGTGTTTTAATTGATCCGGTCGAGCTACCTATTCACGGTTCAATCATATTTGTTTTTCAAAACCGGCTTTTAATTTGGTTCAACTGGCCGAGTCAACCTGAGTTTTAAAACACTTAGTGAAACTAAAACCATAGAATCAAACAACTATGAGAAACCAATCAAGCTAGAGGTTAGCAAAACAAACTAGTTATTAAAGTTTTCCTAACTTTTTTTACAAACTATATATATCATTTGTCTAAGTATCGCAATATTTTAGCTTGTCTAAAAAAAATTCTGCTACAGTTATCAAGAATTTACTCTACTTATAACTACACTCGTCATGAAGTGATTTAATTGTACATCTCCAAATGCGTGTGTGAAAACTAACTAAAAACCACATGCATATAAAGGTGGGAAAAAAACCGAAACCGGAACCGGAACCGACAAAAACCCGAAGCCGAAACCAGTGACGAAGCTAGAAAATTTTCAGTGGGGGGTCGGGATCTAATTTTTTTTTCCTAACGCTATTTTTCGGGTAATATGTTCGGGTCGGTGATTCGATTCGGGTCAGGTCAAAAATTAAATACTATTATTATAAAAAAAAGTTTCAATTACTAAAAAACTAAACATTAAAAAGGAGACAAACGGTTGATACCTGGTTCGATTTAAAGACAAGAAACCTGACCAGAAGGGCCGCTGAGGTGGTGGTCGGTGGTGGCCGGCGAGACTGCAGGTGTGAGGAGCCAGGAGGCAGGAAGGTGGGACTGTGGGAGGAGATGATGGTCGATTGGGGGAGGGTTTGTTCCGTTTTTTTTTTTTTTTTAATGGACTAAGTAAATAATTAATGGATTTTAGTTTGAGATTTGGTTTATTAATGGATTTTAGTTTGGGTAGATGAGTTTTATGTAAAATGTAATTGATCAAAATTTTATTGCTTAATATATAAAAAAAAGTTTCACAATTAAAATGGGGGGTCGAAACCGAATATACCGAAATTTTTCTACACGAAAACTATATACCCCGTGCATTGCAAAAATAATTTCGGGGGTCGGGCGCGCCTCCCCGCCCCTACATAGCTGCCCCTCTGGCCGAAACTGGTTTTTGATGAAACCGGTACGGTTTGGCCAAAAACCGCCCGTTGAAACCGGTTCGTGATATCACCGTTAGCTACCGGTTTTTCCAAACCAGTTTTTATGTCTGTTGCGTTTTCCATCACAGTGAGGAAAAAGGAGCCGTTAGCCCCATTTTTGACCATTTTTCAACAGATCGATTCTCCATTTAGCCCTCCTAACTTCCCTATAAATACCAAGGTCGAGTCTCGTTTAGTTACAACACTCAAAACACTCAAAAAACGCTCACACAAATGCTCACGAATGGCAACTCGATCTTCTCATACTTCAACTTCCGCCGGTGTTGGTTCATCAAATGCACCCGCGATTGTTGGGGTTATATCAACAACCCGAAACCTGGCCATTTGGTATCATTACGACATGGTGAAGTTCACAGATGATTCAACAAAGGCTCGCTGTAAACATTGCAATAGTTTTTTGAAATTCGAAGCGAACTCGACGTTGAATAACCACACGGAAGAATATTGCAAAGCACTTAACAATGTTCCAGGATCGGAACATACAACCATGGGACGAGATGGGAGTATTTTTGCATATGACGAGATGGGGCTTCATCAAGATTTTGCACACTTTATGATTCAATAGGGTTTGCCGTTCAACCACTTCGGCAACCTTTGGTTAACGAGGGTGATTCAAAAGCGCCTTCAACCTCGATATAATCATGTAAGTCGTCAAACTCTTAAACGTGATTGTATTAAATCTTAGATAAATGCTAAAAAGGAACAAATACTTGGTTTTGAAAATTTAAAAACTAGTGTAATTTTAACAACCGATGTTTGGTCGGCGGGTCATGGTTTGCCCGGTTCGTACATTTGTGTTACCGCACATTTGGTTGATCCCGATACTTGGCAAATGATGAAACGTACTATTGCTTTTGAAAACTTTGCATATCCGCACACGGGTTTAAATTTAAGTGATATATTGTGAGATTTTTTGAGAACGTTTAAGATAGAAGAAACGGTTTCTTCAATAGCATTTGATAACGCTTCTAATAATACAAATGCGATAAAAAATCTAATACTAAAATACCGACCACCTTTTGAAGGCATTTTTTTTATCATAGTTTTTGCACACATCATTACCTTGGTTGCGCAAATCAGACTAACAACCGAGCAAATGAATAATATAAGAGGAGCTTTTAGACGAATGTTACAAGATATTTTCAATCGGAAAAAAAGCATATGTGGAGTATATGAAATTGTGTGAAGATATGAATTCATTTTTTCATCCCCTAATTGGGACATTCATACAAGATGGAATTCGACTTATAACATGTTTGTAATTGGTTTATGCCAAAAATGAACATTACAACATTATCATGATGAACTTTGCAATAGGCATGGTATCATTTGCGGTTGAAAATTGGGATACTATTAACAAAATAACCGAATTACTCAAAGTTTTTAAAATCGCAACAACTTTGTTATTGCGTGTTTATTATCCCACGAGTCATTTGGTCCTCAACCAACTTTTTATGATGTGTAGAAAATTAGGATCATACGAATTTGATGGTCCACTTTTTACGACTATAGTTGAACCGATGAAATAAAAACTTGGAAAATATTTTCAAGAAATTCCACCGGTAATTACTTATGCGGATAATTGTTTCTAAATGTAACGAACTTGTCACGTTTTACAATGTTGTGTATGTTTTTTTTTTTAATTTTACTAAACAATGCAAATAATTTACTAATCAGTCTATTGTATGCATAATTTAACATTTGTTTAGAGTTATTTACATAAATCGTCCTTGTGGTTAGGACCAAATTGCACCGACAGTCCTTACTGTCAGTTAGAGTTATTTACATAAATCGTCCTTATGCCGCCACATTGAGCCCATGTTTAAATGTTATCGGGGTGGAATATCTTATCGATAAGATTGCTAACGATTTGGATTTGGTTTAAATAGAACTTTTTTATGTAACAAAAGCACAAAACAATTTTTAAAATAATTTTAACGTATATTAGATTTATGTTTTGAAAAATATAGTACAACAAATGTGGGAACAAGTTCGGCTTCAATGTTTTCAACAAGTTCGAATTCCATGGATCCGGATTTGGACTTATTTTCAAATTTAAGACAAGAAAGCGGTAAAAGGGCTAGAAGTGACCATTCATCGAGCAACGAATATGGGATATATATTGGAATCGATTGGTTAAACACGATCACACCCCAAGAGTTCAAGAATTTTGATGTTTTGGCTTGGTGGAAACAAACGGAATCTCAATTCCCGTTTTAGCCACAATGGCTCGGGATTTACTAAGCGTACAAGCTTATACCGTTGCTTCGGAATACTCTTTTTATACTAGTGGAAGGGTATTATTGATACGAAGAATAAGACTCACACTGCCATCTTTAGAGATGTGTTTTGCTTGAAGGATTACTTAGATGTGGCCGAACGTAAACAACACGTTGCGAGTCTTGAAGAACCGATGGAATACGAAGAACAATTACAAGAGATTGAGGTGGAAGAGGGTTATGTAATCCATCTTTCTGATGAAGAAATCGCTTTCGATGAAACTACAAGCACGGCTAGGACCTCCGAAGTTGAAGATGAAGTTCAAGACGATGATGAATAAATTGTTAAAATTTATTAAATTTGTGATTCAAGTACTTTATGTGTGATGTTTATGAGTTTATTGAATAAAAGTTGAAGTTTATTGAGTAGAAAATACAAACGAAAAAAAATTAAAAATAAAAAAACGGAATCTATACAAAAACCTGCCATTATACATTTTTTTCATTTTTTCTGAAACCGGTTTTTCCCAAACCGGTTTGGAACCGGCTCGAAACCGGTTCTATAGGTTCTGATTTTTTGACCCGAAAACTTATAGAAACCGGTTCGGTTTAAACCGAAACCGGTTTTTTCGATTGACCAAAAACTGGTCTAGTTTTGGTCAAAACGGTCAATGTCCACCTCTACATGCATACGCATTGTAAGAATCATACTGAATAAACCACATGGGTGATCCAGCGGTAAGAATACCAACTTTTCAAAACGGAGGACAAGGGTTCGAATCTAACGGGGAGAAAATTAATCCCCTTGTGGCCACAGAAATTCATCTGCGCCGACTTGGAGCTATTCAAAAGGGTAGTTGTCTTGAGATTATTCGGCTTTTAATGTCGAATTGAAACTCAGTTACCCTGCCCACACCCATCTATTCGAGCTGAGGGCATTACATGTGCAGCTTGCGATATTTATCCTTGACCTCCTCAAATAACCTACGTACCACTATTAAATTAAAACAACTAAAACTATATAAATTCATGGTCATTAGAGATAAATTGATTAAATAAAGCTATTTGAGTGATATTAATATCATCTCAATCTATGGAAAGAATGTTCTGGTTTCCTTCTAGAATGGATTATAACACCAAAATTTAACATAAATTCACTCGATTTCTATTATATGTAAGATATGTTTTAATGTAAAACTCAACCTATACTGTAAATGTAGATTTAAATAAGGCTTTATTTATTTATTTATTTATTATTATTTTTTTAAACTAGAATCAGGGATGTTAACATATATAACTACCCGACTATGAGTCATTATCAATATATTACGAGTATGAACCAACATCTCCTTATGTTAATTTGTCCATATATTTTATATCAAAGTTGGATACGTATGAACTTATAAATGAACAAAATTATAGTAAATACTAAGAAATGCAAACTAAACTTTGTTAGTACATGATGTATATATATGCAACTTCCTCAAACTTACTACATACATGATACAACTTTGAAAATGACTAGTTCTAGACGTGACGTTTACAACTAATCGGTTAAATCATAGCTATTTAAGTGGCTGAAAGATAAATAATATTGGTTCATAACATTAGAAACCAAGATTTGATTGCTGATTTAAAATAAGAAACCGGACATCTTTAGCGAGCTGAACACTTTGGTTTACGTTAATCTATCAATCTAAAGACTTTAATCAATGTATAAAACTCTTAAACTGATATTTGCATTCTAATCACTTTCATGTATAAAATTGTTAAACTCATATATTAATTCTTAACTTGAGAAACCAAGTACGGAAATGAGACTAAAATTGACTCGGTGTATTTACGAAAAACTAAACATAACTATATACATCCTTTTTTCTTACCATGTGCAATTCAGAAAAATATGATTTTTTACAAGACTAAACACTACGTCGTGAAAATTCATGGGTATCTAGAAACACCCCGAGTCCCCGAGACTCTCCCTGGTTTGTAGAAACCATTAGTAACTTTGCTTAGAGTAGTGAAAAATATTTTAATTTAATAAAAAAAGAGTTTTTAAAAATTTTAATTACCTACTTTATAATATAACATGTATTTTCATTTGGCTGAGAATGGTTGTGTAAATTAAATAATTTACATATAATTTGCATTCCTCACCTTCATCATCTTCATTTTTTAGTCGAAAACCACTGGTATTTTATTATATCTACTTGTTTGAACCCCATAAATAATTTACATTGATTAATTTATTGTTTATACTCCTCATACGCAAACACAACTCTATTTAAACTCCTTTCTTCAATGCATCTTTTCATATACACTTTCAATCTACAATCGATTTCTTTCAATTTGTACAATATGTTTACCGTGATTAGGAAAACTCGCGATATCCAGAGGGACAAGGATAAAGATGACAATTTAACTGCTGATCAACGTCGTGAAAGGTTAGTCGTCTTAAACTTATCATTACCGAACTTATAGATATTATATTTACAGATCATTAAACTTATCGTTCACAACTTTTACGTTACTTAACTTATTAGAAAACACATGTTTAGGTCACTCATATTAACACTGAAATTTTTGAATAGTAATCTAAATGTCATTTTCTGTTAGTTAGGTGATACAAATGAACAAGTAATCTCCAAGAATATTGACCTTTTTCTTAAAAATCCATTACTGTGTTTTCTTGTAAGTTGAACTTATTAAAGTTATTTCCAATTAATATGCTCATTGTACGTATATCATTCTTTTTCTATTATGTACATGGATGTTTATTCACAAAGAAAATTTCAGGGATGAAAGAGCCCGTCAAGAAGCAGTGCGCCAAGAAGAAACACCAGCTGGGGGAGTGATGTAGCTGGAGGTTAAATCACCAATAAATAGGAGAAGTTCTTTATGGTTTTATACTTTTTATGTTTTGGGTGATTGAATAATTGTATTATAGTGTCAAAATGTAAGATAAGTTTGCTGTATTTGTATGTAAAGTACTTTCATCTTGTCACTGTTAGTGTATAACTGTATATAACTCAGCTTATAATGTAATTCTACAATATTAATCTTGCTCATGTTCTAAGTCACACAAGACATTACTATACAGTATACACGCCAATTATTTGCTAAAGGGGGAAAGGTAGTGGTGTACGTGAAACGGAAAATGATAATGTGTCACGTTTTTATTGGGCGCAAAAATTGTGATACTTGGTTTGAAATTAGATTTAACAAAATTCAAGCTAGATTATTAAGCAAGATCTGAAGTGAGTTTGTAGGTATTATGGTTACAATTAATCCAGATGTCTTTAGTGATGTGAAATCAAAAGAGAAGAATTTTAAAAAAGAGTAAATTGCAAAGAAAAAAAATGTCCTTGTAGTTTTGACAAAATCACATGTATGCTCAAATCTTTTCGAAAGTGCAAACATAGTCTTCATGAGGAACTTTGTTCAATTATAATCCTTGGCGTGAGAAATTCAAAACTTTAAAAATGCAAGCACAGTCTTTGTTAGAGACGAAAATCGCACACCAAAATTCTTCAAATGGACTACACCTGCATTTTCGAAAAAATTAGACTATATTTGCGATTTCACTAAACCATGAAGCCGGTTTTTCCAATTTTACTCTTTTTAAAAAGGGTTAAATCCACGGATTGACCATAAACTTTTCAAAAATTTCAATTATAGGTTATGAAGTTTATAAAATACCATTATCATCATCAAAACTTTTTTATACTGTGAGATAGTAAGTATATTACCCACATGAGAACCTAGATAAAAATGCATTACTCATATGAGAATCGAGATAAAAAGTACATTACTTCTATGAGAATCGAGATAAAAGTTTGAATAATCATTGTATTTCATAAAGTCCATAACTTATAATTATAAATTTTGAAAAGTTTATGGCCAATCTATAAACTTAACCCTTTTAAGGGCTCGTTTGGTTCGTAAGTGGGATTGGAATTAGATTTGGATTTAGAAAAGGTTTGAAAGATTTAGGTTTGATACGAGTGAAAAATAAGAGAGAGAAAATATATTATTATATATAAATAATTTCATTTATAAATTTATATTATATTAAAAAAAAAATTAAAAAAAAAAAAAAAAAAAAAAAAAAAAAAACCGACACTGGCTAAATCAAAATGTACAATTTCTATCCACTCAATACAAGTGGTTGGCCCACTTTTGTCAGAAATAATAGAAACTGATCAGGAAACCCACTATGTGCCACGGGATTGATTTTTCATTCCACGATTCCAAATCACATTTTCAAAATAACAACCAAACAACAATTAATGGGAGTCAACCCATTGAAAGATTGTCACACCCTCATACCAAACGGGCCCTAACAATAAGTCATGAGTTCAATCTAAAGTATCCTAGTTCACATTGAACATGTGCCAAACTAAACTACATGTCATGTCCAAAGACCAAACTAAAGTAAAGTACATGTTACTACTATGTTAAAGTCTCTTGAGGCAACTTCAAAAAGCACTTACCCGACCCGACCCGAGAATATATGATATTAGTAGGTATATATTTATCCATCCATTCAACCAACCAACCAATCAACCCTATTACCAAACTCAAAAAACGCGAGATCTTGAAGAAGAACAAACAGCCATGACTCGCGGTAACCAAAGGGAGAAGGATCGTGAAAGAGCCGCCGCCCGCAACGCCAAATCCAAAACCAAGGACGACGGCTTAACTCCTGAACAGCGCCGTGAAAGGTTGACTTTTTACTTTTTTACACCAAACCCTACCGTTGACTTTTTTTAAAATATCAGTTAGTGATCTTGGTTTATGTTGAATCTGATGTTTATGTGTTTGGTTTTTATGAAATTAGTTGACTTTTACCCAAGTTTGACTTTTTTCTTGATTTTGTATATATATGTATATGCTGAATCTGATTATTATTTGTTTTAATGGGGCGTTTGGGTTAGCTTGTTTAGCCGGATTATGGGCTTGTTTGATTTGGAAAAGATGATTAGCTCACTTTTTGAAGGTTATTAGCTTTGGCTTATTGGCTTAAGCCAATAAGGTGTAGTTTATAAGGTTGTAAGCTTTAATAAGTGAGCTTATCGGCTTTTCCAAATCGAATAAGCCCATAATCTGGCTAAATAAGCTAATCCAAACGCCCCGTTAAATTTAAAATATTGGATTAGGGGGTGTTTGTTTAAGCTTATATTTGGGCTTATGAGCTTATTTGGTTTTGGGCTTATGTTTCGTAAGCTTATCATGATATGATAAATCTGATGTGAATATGTGATGATCTAGCTAGCTGCCCTAATGTTGTTGACAGTTGAATCAAGGTCAGGTTTATGTGTCGAATCTTATAGTTTTTAGCTTAAGTGTCGAGTGGTCTTATGAAGAGGCTATGGATCTAGAAATTAGCGATGTTAGATTTGTGGAATTGAATATGACATATGTTTATCTGATCTTGCATTTACTCATATTATGTTTGTTATTGTGTTTTGTGAGCATTTTTTTTTTTTTTTTTTTTTTAATTCCCTTCAAGAAAAGAGATATGGATCCCATGTGATAGTAAATAAGTTTGTGGCGTTAGGTTGCACATTCAATACTAGATGAATTTGGAGTAGGTATCTGCCTATCTGGTTTAGTGGGTCGCACGGTTTTGTGCTTAAGAGCAACTTGTATAGCAAAAGGAAGTTAAATTGAATAAGTACAACTGAAATTCTGTAAAATCATATAGGGAATAAAAGTCTAGAAACAAATTAAAGCATAAAAAAAGGGACGAGGAACCGAAAGCAAAACAAATTAAATACCAGTATACCACTATGCTCCAAGTGGAGGGGTGTATGACACATTGACACCCCATTACACAAGAGTTTTATTTTGAAATTTTGAATGCTTTTATAAGCTTCCAGTTATGGGTTAATGAATGCCCTTCACGATTTTAGTTATTTGAATTTTCAAGGATTGTTGTGCTGAATTTAGTTCAATTTTTAATCTTCTCAACACCCTCAGTACACTTGACTTTGCAAAATTTCAAATATCTCTCTCGGTATGAGGTGCTTTGTGATAATACCAACTTGATCAGCCGTAATTACTATACCAATTGTGTCATCTTTGCAGCTAAAACAGTTTTCCAGTCCTAGAATTGGGATTCATTATGTCGCTGCCTCTCGGACTCGGTTATCCTAGTTACGGTTTAGATATGTTGCTTTTTTCTCGCTTTTGTCTCTGATTTAAATACAAAGGCTGTGAGCTTTTGGGAATGTGATTCTTGTATGCTTATCTATAGAATAATACTGGTTTGATAAACACTCGAGAAATATCATGAAACACCTTTTCCATGGCACTGGTCTCAAAATCGAGAGGCAAAAGGGACAACCTTGGAGGTATGAAAAGTGACCTCCAATAAGCAATATCCGTCAAACTCTTTACTAGGAATTTCCGGGATCAATCGACAAAAGAAAGCCATTTCAAGACTGGATAATTAAAGAAAATGAATGCTAAAAGCATGTTTTAGTTGCAAAAGTAAGAAAATTTCTCTTATTGATGACTTTTGAACAAGTTGTTAAATCTGATTCTTATCTGTTTAATTGTTGAGTATGCTAGTTTAGGTTTAGATGTTATGATGCAATTGACCTTTAGCCCTAATGTTAACTGTGTATCAAGCTTATGTTTTTTGTGTTCTAAGTTATTAGTATCAGTGGATCTATGAAATTAATGTTGATATGTTTGTGATCTGTTGAATCTTGTCGTAATTCGTTTAGTTGTCAAGTGTTCTATTATGAATTTTGTTTAGTTATTGATTAAGTAATCGACCTAGCAATTATATTAGCTAGATTTGTAATTTTTGTTAATATGGATATCTGTGTTGATAATCTCTTGATTCATATAGTAATTCGCTTTATTTTTGAGTTCCTTTTCAATTTAAATTAAGATTCTTTTATATGAACATGATGCAATGGGTATAAGGAATTACTGTTGCTCGATTTGTGAAATGTTAGCCCTGTTTTGGATTTAGATCCGCGTTTTATGTTGTTGAATCTTATGGTTGTACTACTTCTCAGTTGTTATGTTGCAATGGATATAGATGTAACTGTTTATGGTTAATTTGATACGGACAAAACTGTAATTACATGTTTTAGCTTTCAGTATTGTTAGAATTGCTGTTCTATCTAGTTTTACAAGAAGACAACTATTGATTCGTTGTTCATCATCTTTTTTTTGCGAGTTTCTTTTTGACAAAAGGAGTGTTGGATCCACGAAATAGTAGCCTGTTTTTAGTGTTAGGTTAACATTCAATAGTTGTCCACACATAAATATATATATAATTAGCATTTGCCTGAGATCTCATGATTTATCGAGTTAAAAGTTCCATAAATATATTTTCTGTAAGTTTTTACGAGTGAGAATTTTCCTTTCTGAAGTTGAAACTTTATGTCTTAGACTTTGAAAGTCAACTTACAGTTACTTTCTTTCGAAGGGATTGTATTTTACTTGATGTAAAGGTAGCCAGCCAGGCACCTTTTGTATGTTTCTACCTTTTCGTGCTTTTATCTCATGATTTTAAGATCGAGGCATAGAGCTTTAGGGAAGGTGATTCTTGTATGCTTGTCTATAAAAAAATAACCGGTTTGAAAAACACTCGATAAACATACATGTGCTGCCTTTTCCACTGCCTTGGTCTCGAATACAAGAGACAAAAGTTACAAATTTGAAAGTATGAAGTGAGAACATGCAAGCCTGCATCCGACAAGCAGTAACCATCAAACTCTTAAGTAGTTAGTTTTCTACGATGGAGTGACAGGACAGCATTCACTTATCCGTTATATTAAGTTTCATTCAGAAAATATTTAGTGGTTATAACTTGTAGAGGCTATGACTAGGGTGTTGCGAGATAAGAGAGTTATAGTGTAAGGGTGTTGCGAGAGCCTTTTTTAGTGCTATATCTGCTGTCTAATCTCTCATCCTCCTCCCAATATTGTGTTGTAATCCTTAACTTCTGTTATTTACTTATATGTTAACTTGCCAAATAATTTGCAGGGATGGAAAGGCGCTTCAAGAGAAGGCTGCTAAGAAAGCTGCACAGGCTGCAGGAAGTGGTGATGCCGGAAGCAAAAGCACCAAGAAATAACAGAATGTTCCCTATGGTTTTATTTCAATGAGTGATTGAATCATGGGCAAATTCAAGTTTCATATTATTTAAATCAAAAGATTTATAAACATATTTCAAATTATGTTTGTATTGTTCTGTTTGATCAAGACACAATCCTGTTTTTATATGCACGCTTCAACTTCGTGAGTCGTTATTGTGCAATATAGTTTGCAAATTGCAATAGATCTTGGTGGTCATACAGTCGTACTATGAATCTTTAATTCTTTCGTTGCTTGTATTTATTAGATTTGCAGCACATATGCTAGGTTTTTATTGCTGTTTAATGCGCTTCAACTACTCAAGCAACTAATCTGTCAAATTCCGTAATGCGACAGCTCATTGTTGGCTTAGTTTATATAATGGGTCAAACACGCTATGAGCCAATACAACTGTGTGTCATGCTGATCGCTTCTAGTTTCTGAACTGAATACAACGATGTAAAAATAATAGGTTGCGAGTGCTGAAGCAAAAACACTCTATGCTGCTTTAATCTTATAAAGGCTTTTTAACGTTAAAAGAAGGCAGAGCTATGTTAGTTTGATTTAGGTTGATTGAATACCGCTATGCCAATGCCCCATGATCATAGGCAGAGCTATGTTAGTTTAGTGCTAGAGGGGTTGTTGCCCTCCTAGAATTTGTCATACTATTAACCCTTATATTTAAGCTAACTTTATATTATAAACTTTATTAAATAACATGGTTTGACCCTCCTAAATTTCAAAAAAAAAAAAAAAAAAAAAAAAAAAACTATATCTTGGCTCTCCTAGTAAAATCGATCAAGCTCCGCCACTGCCTGTGATCAACATTTTTACCTATGACTATTTGTTTTCCATGTTTTTTTTGTTTTATAAATGCAAAAGAACTAGATATGTTTTTAAGTTTGATTATTTTTTCTTTACATTTTTCAAAATCCGATTTTAGTACACTTCATATAAGCAATCAAAATATTTGAGGTTGTCCTTTTGGCGAGAAAGAGCAAGTAAAATAGCAAATTAACAACCACGTTTTGCTAAAAAAATAATGTAGTAATTCAATCACAAAATTGTGGACTTGACGATCTGTTATGTGTTCTCTTCATCCTTCTCATTTTAGTCATTCTTGTCATTTATCCTAACTCCCATAACACAATGCATTGAATAACGTTTGAAACGTATATATAGTTGGTGAAGGGGTAATGAAAGGTGTTTTTGTTTTGCAGCTTTTAATGGAATTTATACAAAACTTGAATGATTGCAACTCTTAAAGAGAAAATAAATGAATTAAAATTTCATACATTTATAGATGGGGTGTAATCGAGCCGAACGCTGCCAAGCTCGAGCTCGACTTAACTACTAAAACACGGGCTCAAAACTGGACTCGAGCATTAATGCACCTACTTTTCTAACTTTGATAAGCCTAGCGAGCTTCATGAGCTGAGTTTTCTTAGATTCGAACTCGCCTCGGGTTCCTACTCGAGTAGCTCGAGCTTGAGCTTAACTCGATGATTTTATATATAATCCGAATCAATCTCAAGTAGCTCACGAACTGTCTACCCTTTCATAAATTAGTTACTTTTTAGTCATGAACAACATTAAACCTCTATAATTTTATGTTTCAAAATGAAAGAACTATACTTATTGAATTTTTAAGCTTATTTAGCCGGCATATAAGCTTATTGAATTTTTGAAAAGTTTTTGGGCCTATGAGCTTATTAACGAAATAACGAGAGCTCATGATTTATCAAAATTAATGAGCTCATTATCCAAAAATTTAAGCCCAGAAACTAGCAAAATAAGGTTAAACACACTTAGCAGTAATGACGCCAACACAACACTATGACATTGTCTGCACAGGGGCAACTTAACTTGGGGCAACTTAACTTTGAAAGTGGCCTAAAGCGCAGCTTCGAAATGAGGTCTTTTATCAAAAGTTAATAGTGAAGAAATCGTTTATATAAACTCTGTTAACCATTTGTTTTTGTGAAATCTTTATCAATATGGTATAATATTTTTTTATCAATAAATAAGCAAATCCTTATAATATTCATTGCGACATTTTCGAGATTAAATAATGAGTAAAATACACCATTCATCACTAAAGTTGTCCAAAAAATCACAGTGGGACATACCTTGACATTTTCGTTGCCTGTAGTCCATTCTTTTATATCAATGAGGTCCCTTGACCCGTTATGCTCAGGTCAATGTCTCGTTATATGTTGTCAAATCCCGTTATCCGTTTTGTTTTCAGGGTATACACGTCTTTTTAGCGTAACGAAATTTTCTCTCTCAATGTACTATGTAGTAGACGTTTAATCCATTTTTCCGCCATGAGCTCTAATATAACCAAGCCCTTTACTCATTGCTCATCCCAAAACTTGTCTTGAAAGCTTACCCACAAAACCATAATGTAATCATGTCAGGCCTGAAATCTAAATAATCTAAGTGACAAATTAACAAGCCCCAACCTTGGTTTTACTCTATGGAACATCAAAGTAGAATCTTTTTTTGATCACCATGTGAAAGAACAAAACTCTCCCAATCAAGAGATATGGTAAGTTTTTTTTTTTTTTTTTTTTTTTTTAATCATTTTTCTATGATATGTTGGTATGATTGTTACGATTGTTTAAACTATTTTTCCTTTTAGATAAGATAATGGTAACAATGTTTTGTTATGTGTTTCAACAGCTGGTCGATCGTGTCAGTTTAGCATGAGAGTTCATCACAATGGTATTTTCCGAAACTGACTAGGTAGAATATTCAAAGGAGATAAGAAATGTATTGTTGATTATGTTGATATAAAAGATGTATCTGTTGATGAAATGGATGCTCTTATGACCCAACTTGATTATGCTGAAGGACAAACCAATTATTACTACTTTGTTAAGCCTGGTAGTACACTCGATGATGGTTTTTTAGCTTTCTCGAGCCTATGAATCTTGAGTTACTGAAAGACATTGTCAAGGACCATAAGTTGATAGATGTTTATGTTGAAATAGGTAAAGACAAGACTAAAATTGTTTGAAATGTCCCCCAACCAATTAAGACTGTATTTAGGGAGATGGATGGAGAAAGTAGAAAAGTAGCTAATGATGTTATTCAATTGTCTTGTAGACGTATTTTGTTTATGCATATCTTTTGTTGTTTAGGAGATTGTTCATATGCATTTATCTAAAAGAATATTGTACTTTTTATTTTCTCATTCATCATTCATTTTTATTTTGTATATAAACAAAGAATACTATAAGCATCTTTCATAAATCTTGTCAAGTTCGATGTTGATATTTGTTATTAGTGATGTATTATTTTCAATGAAATACATATGCAAGTTCTAAAACATTTCTTTTTACCATGGAGTAACTAGTATAACAAATAAAGGAAGTTTCCTAAACATTGCAGAAGTCAAGAGTCTTTTATTATTTATTAGAATTATGCAAAAGATATATACATACTCATCCACACAACCACAAGGAAGTTTCCTTTACACTGCAGAAGTCAATAGTCTATGTATTATGATTATTATTATTATTTTTTGAAAACAAGTCTTTGTATTATTTATTACAGTAGAATCATGCAAAGATACATACTCATCCACAACCACGAGGAAGTTTCCTATAAAGTCAGTAGTCGCGCTTAATTATTTATTAGAATTTATGCAAAAGATATATCCATACACATCCACAACCACATATCTACAAAACACAGCCAAAACACATTTATATCACCACCAGCTACCTCACTCCTTGCATTATTTGACAATTGATTACCGGCAGTTCACCGCTAGCTACTCGATCTCTGTGTATTTGTTCTTTCAGATCTCGTGAGAAGTACTAGCTAGCTCCTCCGCATCATTTTGTAACCCAAAACTCGCCCTCTTTTACTTCACTTTTTGATACAAATAGAAACATGATGTTTTCACCTGACGACTTTGCTCACCTAAAAATCCCCCTTGAAAATATAAGATCCGCCACCAACAACTTTGATGACAAAAATGTCATTGGAGAAGATGATTTTGAAATTCTTTACAAGGGACAGCTCTTGTGGTCCGGTGAGCTGATTGAAATCGATGCTCAAAGGTTTATTAAAGATGAATGGAATGATGAAAAAGAACAACAGTTTTGGATGGAGATTTCCATGCTTTCTACTCTAAAGCATAAAAATCTGGTTTCTCTTGTTGGGTTTTGTGATGAGAATGATGAGAAGATCATCATTACCAGGCGTGAGAAAAGGGGAAGTCTCAACAACGATCTAAGTGACCCGATGTTGTTGACATGGGTGCGAAGATTGGAGATATGCGTCGGTGTTGCCAATGCATTGAGCTACATTCACTATGATGAATCACGCGATTTTAGCGTTATACATCGCAACATCAACAGTTACACAATTCTATTAAATGATAATTTGGAACCCAAGTTATCTGGATTTAGACGTTCCATGAAGATCAAAGCATCTGAAAGGCACAATTGTTTCAATACTGATAAAGTATTTGGTACGGTTGGCTTTACTGACCCAACATATATAAAGACAAAAAGGGCGAACCACAAGTCGGATATGTACTCCTTTGGGATAGTAATGTTTGAACTACTGTGTGGTAGGGAAGCAGTAATCAACGACTACCAAGATAACAAGTACTTGGCTTCGGTGGCCGTTGCCCATTATAGGGAGAAAAAACTCAATGAAATAATTGATTGGGATTTATGGAGTCAAATGGACTCTCAATCGTTTAAGATTTTCGCGGAAATAGCATATGACTGCTTGAATGAAGAACGATCGGAACGCCCAAACATTGATGAGATTGTCACGAGTCTTGAGAAAGCGTTGGAACTTCAACTGACGCATCATAATGCGGTAAGACAGTTTTTCTCTTCCATCTTTCTATCATAATAAGTACAACTCTATATTTGTTTGAGTACTAGGACAGTAGGACGTGTTTTAGGCCGTGATAATCACGGCCCACCGCCCATGAAATTCATATTAAGGTATTCGAGAATATATGCATGTTGGTTTTTATTAATTAACTAGCGGGGTTGACCGCGCGTTGCGGTGAGTGTGTTTTGTGTTTTGTATTTTGTCGGTTGTACGGTATAATTAATAATTTTGTTATTTGAAGTAGGGAATGGATCCAATAAGAAGAGAAAATAAAATAAGAAGAATGAGAAATGTTTATAGCCACACATTTCAAATGAGGAAAGAGAATTTCATGGAAGATGCATCTTATTTTGTAGGTGCATCTGAAATGTGCGGTTGTAATCACTTCTCATTTTACTTTTATTTCTCATTTGATCCTTACTCATTTGAAGTATGCATATGTTTACTTGGAAGCATAATTTGTTTATACTTACTGATTTTTTTTTTTTTTTTTTTTTTTTGGCGTTGCGGTTGAAATTTTTTTTGGTTGTTTGTTTTTTCGGTATGCTCTTTTTTTTTTTTTTTTTTTTTTTTTTAAAAAAAAATAAACAAATTTGTAAAAGAAATTTTTTGTAAGTGTATTATTTTTTGTATTTTTTTATTTTTATTTTTTGTATTTTTTTTTAAAACAAATTTTGTTAAGGAAATTTATGTTAAAAAAAAAAAAAAAATCTGTACCGAGTACTGTAGCACAAAAAAAAAATGTATTATTTTTTGTATTTTTTTATTTGTATTTTGTGTTTTTTATTATTATTTTTTAAAACAAATTTTTCTTAAAAAAAAAAAAAAAAAAAAAAAAAAAAAAAAGTACCGAGTACTGTAGCAACAAAATTTTTTTACTGTAGCGTGTACTGTAACACTGTAGCTGCTACAGTGTTTTGACACGTGTCGCGTTGTGGTGATTTGCCTGGGTTTTAGATAGTATATATAATATATAATATGGGAGTACTTATATAACTAAAGTATGCAACTGATTTTGGCCATACCGAGTTTTAAAAGTTTAAATACTCTAAAGAAAAAAGACACCCAAACTTTCACATAGATTCGTTGACTCGATCTCATACATTTTACAGTATATGTTTTGTGAGCAATGTTTTATATACTCTTTCAAATTTTGAATATAATTAGTTGATCAACCTGATTGACAAAACTTGCGAAATACATTTTACTCTTACCACCAACTTTATATGTTTCACACTTAAGACTTTCGGGGCGTTTTTTTTTTTTTTCTCTTAGCTAAAGGATACTATTTAATATTATTACTTTTTAGATAGGATCCATAAAAATATCTTATTTAGTCTATATTCACAAGGCTTAAATTATCATGTCCTCTCAATTAAGAAGCTTATATAGAAGTGAGAGGAAGAAAAAAAAAAAAAACACCTCCTTACGGGCCATGATAGTTATCATGTAATGCTAGTATGCTACCTATCCCTTATTTTGTACTGATTTTGAAGCACTCTTGCCTTGTGAAATTACTAAAATGCCCCTTATTTTTCTCTTATTTTACAAATACATTTATAACACTTAACATTCAACCCCCACTGGAAAATTAAAAAATCATAACGCTAAAAAGTTTGCCACTCTTTTATTAAGAGCCGTTGATTACTTTTTTGACAATATGATGGATGAGAATACTTTTTATACACTTTTTAGATATCAATCACTTTTTATTTCCTAATAAGGACCGTACCTCTTACACTTCTGAAAAAAACAAAAAAAAAAAACAAATCTCTTATTGTCCATGCAAACATTGCTTTTGGCAAAGGTAAGTCCCATCTTCTCTTAGTCAAGATGAATTAGGACCAATTTTTTTGGCAAAACAATGTGAAATAAAATAACTACATAAAATTATGTATTCAAAAGTAAAAATAAGGACATACTTTGGCTGATTTTCTGAGCCAGAAATAGCCAGATTGAGCTTTGGCTGAGGAAAGGGTTGAATATAATGCCAATTTTACCATTTAATGTATAATTTATAACATTAATCAATAAATCAATTACCTAAATAATCTATATACATAGTACTTTTACCAATCTAAACCTTGTTTTCAAGTTTTACTAAAATGAACAATAAATGTCACCATCATTGCTTTCATTACTTTTCCAGTCGCAAGTTTTGTGTAGACCGAATATTAAGGAAAAAACGCGACCCATTTATTTGTGTCTTTTTGTTCGGCTACAAGAAAGCAGAAAGAGAAATTGTCTCTGTTTTGGTCACATTTATTGATAAAATATTAGGTACTCTATTTAGACTAGGTAGCCAATCTTATTTAGGAAATTGAGTCTCTTTTTCTTCGAATGGATAGCCAAGTACGGAGTATTTTATTTTCTAACTGTTTCAAAATACACCACAATGCTCTTTACATTGGAAAGTGATAGGGGAAAGTTTGTGTCGCGTTTCATTTAAATAGGTCGCTATTTTTTTTATTTGTAGGTCGCTATTTATTTTTCGTCGCGATTCTTTACTAAACAAATAAGCAGGTCGCGAATGGTGTGTCGCGATTTGTGTCAAATTTTGTTAAATAGGTCGCGATTTTGAGTTGGTCGCATTTTGTTTTTGTAAATGGGTCGCGTTTAAGCAAATAAATCCAAAATTCTGTCGCATTCAACGTTGCGAAAAACACACGTGTAGGGTGCAAAATTTTTCATTAGATGATTCTAACGGACATCATTGAAAAGTCCATTTTCGTAAAAAAAATTTGCTACGTCTTGTTTAGGGCATCCACTATAATAAGTTCATCAAAAGGTACTTATTTCAAGTGTACTTATTTGATCCTAACTCATATTATCATTATGTGAATGTGTTCAAAAGATCGTTTGTTTCATAAAACATTAAAATGATTATACATTAAAATTAACTCCATTAATCAATGGTTTCTTCATCGTAATTTTTTGCTTTTTTGAAAAAAAAATTCACAAAAGAAAACAACCACAAAAACCGTAAAATAATCGAGACTAATATAACCCAGTCGATACCAATTTAAAAAGAACAAAACGTTGAATTGTATGATGTAACTTTTTCTACATAGACAATTAATATATTAAAAAAACTTCAAATTAAAAAAAGTGGGGTTGAATATTTTATAATTAAATTTAATAAATAATATACGAAATTACTAATGTACTTTTAATTAAACTTTCATATGTTGTCAACTTATTACTTTTTAGGCATCTTACAAATTACAATCTTTTTATCGGATCTTAAATTCAATATTTAAATAACATGCATACTGGAAGCTAGAAAATTATAAAACTAGCTATAACAATCATAAATAAGAATTTCATGACGGCATGAACATGCGACCCCAAAACACTCTGTCGCAACCCACACAACTTTTAAATTAACTAATGTTTTTTTTTTTTTTTTTTTTTTTTTTTTTTTTTTTTTTTTTTTTTTTTTATTGATAAACAGATAATGTCTTCGCGCATCAACAACCTTGCTCACTTAAAAATCCCCCTTGAAAGTATACTATCAGCCACTAACAACTTTGATGAAAAAAATGTTGTCGCCAGAGGTGGAATTGTAAAGAAATACAAGGGAGAGCTCTTGTGGTCCGGTGAGTTGATAATTATCAATGCTAAGAGGTTTAATAAGGTTGGAGATGAAATGTTTTGGACTGAGGTTTCGATGCTTTCAAGTCTCAAGCACCAAAATCTGGTTTCATTACTTGGCTTTTGTGATGAAAATGGTGAAAAGATCATCATAACTAGGCGTGAGAGGAACGGAAGTCTCGGCTTCTATCTAACTGATGCTACGTTGTTGACATGGGTGCAAAGATTGAAGATATCCGTCGGTCTTGCACATGCGTTGAGCTACATTCATTATGACGAGCCACGCGATTTTAGCGTAATACATCGAGGCATCAACAGTGCCACATTTTTATTAAATGATAACTTCGAGCCCAAGTTATCTAGCTTTGAAAGGTCAATGAAAATTGAAGCATCTCAAAGGCACCATTCTTTTCATACTAGTAAAGTATGGAATAATGATGGGTATACAGACCCAAGTTATGAAAAGACTAAAAGTGTGAACCACAAGACCGACGTGTACTCCTTTGGGATAGTATTGTTTGAACTACTTTGTGGTAGGAAAGCAGTAATCGCCAATGAGACTGACAAGTATTTGGTTCCAGCGGCCATTCTCCATTACAAAGAGAAAAAACTTGATGAAATAATTGATTGGGATTTACGGAAACAGATGAATCCGCAATCATTCAACGTTTTCGCCGAGACAGCGTATCAATGCTTGAATGAAGAACAATTTGAACGCCCAAGTATTGATGAGATTGTCACAAGACTTGAAAAAGTGTTGGAACTTCAACTGGAACATCAAAATGCGGTAAAACAGTTTTTTCTCTTCCATCTTTCTACCATAATAACTACTACTCTGTATTTATTAGGTGTTCATCAAAATCTAGATTGTTGTGTGAGTCATTAGAAAGTTTTTCATGACGAAAATGGCATTTTTACTGTTTCTTTTTAACATATGATGAACAACATTGCTAACTGGGATAAACAACTTTTACGATCGTAAAGAACAACAATTTAGCATGTGGTGAATTGTTCATTGGACACTAAAATAATATGCATAATGGTTTATTATTTGTCCATAAATCTTTTGATTAAACAAAGATTTTAGTCTCTGATGAACACTATTATCCTTACTGGATATGATGAATACTGTTACAAACTATTAACAATGTGATGAACAAACTTTTTAGCCTTTGATGATCATATTTGGGAAATTAAAAGTGTTACTTATAACTTTTTTAAAATATCACTACTACTTATATAACAAATTTACCTATTCTTGAAAACTTAAAATTAAAAATGAGTAAAGTTGGTTCCCTAAAATACCACTTAAAATAATTAGAATTAACTACATAAATGGTCACTGGTTTGTCGTGTGTTACATATTCGATCAATTTTTTATTTTTGTCATGGATCTCGTCCATGTGGTTTCGATCCGTCACGGATCCAGTCCAAAACCATATGGATCCAGTCCAAGAACACCCGTAATGAAAAAGAAAAATAGACTGAATCTGTAACACCCGACAAACCACACGGAACATTTATGAAGCATTTTGGATTGGATCCATGATGGGTCAAAACCACACGGACAAGATTCGTAACAAAAATGAAAAAGGGACTGAATCCGTAATAACCGGTAAACCACAGGGACCATTTATGTAGTAACTCAAATAATAAACTTGCATCTATACCACTATATATAGAGCATGAATTAAAAATGGTAACAACATGCCTCTTACCACTAGTTTATTAGTTTAAATATTGTTTGATACTCAAATTTTTATAATTTTCGTTTGTAACCTATAAACTTTATTTTTCGCAATGAATACAAACTGAACCCGCAAGGTCACACCAAAACCACACGTTTGCAAGTATAATTTGCCGCTATACACCGTCGTTTTGCGCGTGTATTCGTCTATTGTTTAAAAATGTCTTGCTTACAATTAGATATATTAGCATGGGAAGAGATCTAGTGAGAAGAAGAATTAAAATGAGAATGTGAGAAGAATATTTAGCCATGCATTTTAAATAAAAAAGAGAAATTTAAGTGAAAATGCATCTATTTTTGTGCATGCATCTTTAAATATGTAATTATATTTTGTTCTCACCATTTTTTATTTCAAGTGTACTTCTTATTTGATCATCGTTATGCGAATGTCTTCAAAAGATAGTTTGTTTCTAAAACATTAAAATGGTTATAATTAACTCCATTAATCTATGGTTTCTTCATCGTAATTTTTTGCTTCTTCGAAAAGAATTTTTTCACAAAAGGAAACAGCCACAAAAACAGTAAAAAAGCAAGACTAATATATCCCGGTCGATACCAAGTTAAAAAGAACAAAACGTTGAATTGTACGATGTAACTTTTTCTACAGACAATTAATATATTAAAAAAAAAATTCAAATTAAAAAAAGTGGGGTTGAATATTTTATAATTAAATTTAATAAATAATATACGAAATTACTAATTTACTTTTAATTAAACTTTCATATGTTGTCAACTTATTACTTTTTAGGCATCTTACAAATTACAATCTTTTTATCGGATTTTAAATTCAATATTTAAATAAGATGCATACTGGAAGCTAGAAAATAATAAAACTAGCTATAACAATCATAAATAAGAATTTCATGACGGCATGAACACGCTATAAACACTCTGTCGCAACCCACACAACTTTTAAATTAACTCATGTTTTTTTTTTATTGATAAACAGATAATGTCTTCGCGCATCAACAACCTTGCTCACTTAAAAATCCCCCTTGAAAGTATACTATCAGCCACCAACAACTTTGATGAAAAAAATGTTGCCGCCAGCAGTGGAATTGTAAAGATATACAAGGGAGAGCTCTTGTGGTCCAGTGAGTTGATAATTATCGATGCTCGGAGGTTTAAAAAGGATAGAGATGAAATGTTTTGGACAGAGGTTTCGATGCTTTCAAGTCTCAAGCACCAAAATCTGGTTTCATTACTTGGCTTTTGTGATGAAAATGGTGAAAAGATCATCATAACTAGGTGTGAGATGAAGGGAAGTCTCGGCAACTGTCTAAGTGATGCTACGTTGTTGACATGGGTGCAAAGATTGAAGATATCGGTCGGTCTTGCGCAAGTGTTGAGCTACATTCATTATGACGAGCCACGCGATTTTAGCGTAATTCATCGAGCCATCAACAGTGCCACAGTTTTATTAAATGATAACTTCGAGCCCAAGTTATCTAGCTTTGAAAGGTCAATGAAAATTGAAGCATCTCAAAGGCACCATTCTTACCATACTAGTAAAGTATGGAGTACGAATGAGTATACAGACCCAGCTTATGAAAAGACTAAAAGTGTGAATGACAAGACCGACGTGTACTACTTTGGGATAGTATTGTTTGAACTACTTTGTGGTAGGAAAGCAATAATCGCCAATGACACTAACAAGTATTTGGCTCCAGCGGCCATTCTCCATTACAAAGAGAAAAAACTTGATGAAATAATTGATTGGGATTTACGGAAACAGATGAATCTGCAATCATTCAACGTTTTTGCCGAGACAGCATATCGATGCTTGAATGAAGAACAATTTCAACGCCCAAGTATAGATGAGATTGTCACAAGACTTCAAAAAATTTTGGAACTTCAACTGGAACATCAAAATACGGTAAAACAGTTGTTTTCTCCTCCATCTTTCTACCATAATAACTACTACTCTATATTTATTACTTTATTAGGTGTTCATCAAAATCTAGATTGTTGTGTGAGTCATTAGAAAGTTAGTTTTTCATGACGAAAATGGCATTTTTACTGTTTCTTTTTAACATATGATGAACAACATTGCTAACTGGGATAAACAACTTTTAAGATCGTAAAGAACAACAATTAAGCATGTGGTGAATTGTTCATTGGACACTAAAATAATATGCATAATGGTTTTATTTATTTGTCCATAAATCTTTGAATTAAATAGAGATTTTAGTCTCTGATGAACACTATCCTTACTGGAATATGATGAATACCGTTACAAACTATTAACAACGTGATGAACAAACTTTTTAGCATTTGATGATCATATTTGGGCCATTAAAACTGTTACTTATAACGTTTTATAAAATATTTTTAATAATTAGATATAGTATCATACTTATGATCAAATGAGAAGAAACATTAAAATGATATAAATGAGAAATAACTATAACTACACATTAGAGATGCGTCGATTTGAATTAGATGCATCCTTAGTCTTTTAAATGCACTATAATATATTTTCTAGCTAAAAATTAGATTCATATACATATATTAGATGCATTTCATCAAGTTAGAAGAATTTTATGTATTTTTCATCCTCGGCGGGTCAAATTTGTTTCTAGTACTGCTTTACATCTTTTCACTTCAAACTTTTGAAACTAATTAGAATACATATAAATGGATATAAATGCATCTAATTCAAGTCGATACATCACAAATATGTGGTTATACTTATTTTTCATTTTTCTCATTTCAAATTTTCTTCCCATTGGATCTTTACCCATAGTATCATTATGTGATTGTGTTCAAAAGATCGTTTGTTTGTCATAAAACATTAAAATGATTATACATTATACATAAAAATTAACTCAATTAATGGATGGTTTCTTCATCGTAATTTTTTTGCTTTTTCAAAAAGAATTTTTTCACAAATAAAAAAGAACCACAAAATTAACGCTTTTGACACTAGTCTCGTGATCAAACTAGATAGGGTATTTTTTAGGTCCTATAAGTTTGTCATGTCATTCTTATACTAGTTTAGGTGTTTGCAATAGGAGCGTTTGTTTTTGCCTTTTTGGGCTGAGATGTGGGACTCATCCACATCCATTGTTCTTTTTTGTTTTTTTTACGTAATAAAATTTCCCGTATTGAATTCGTTTACCAAAAAAAAAAAAAAAAAAAAAAAAAACCGTAAAAAACGGAGACTAATATATCACGGTCGATACCAAATTAGCAACTTTGAATTTTATGATGTAACTTTTTTACATAGATAATTAACTATATTACAGATTTTTCAAATTAAAAAAGGTGGGGTTGAGTATTTTATAATTAAATGTAATAAATATTATACAAAATTACTAATTTACTTTTAATTAAAATTTCATATGTTGTTAACTTCTTACCTTTTAGGCTTCTTACAAATTACAATCTTTTTGTCGGATCTTAAATTCAATATTTGAATAAGATGCATACAGGAAGCTCAACAATTACTGTATAAAAATATCAGTCATAAAAAAGAATTTCATGATGGCATGAACATGCTATCCCAAAACACTCTGTCGCAACGCACAACTTTTAAATTAACTCACGGTTTTTTTATTGATAACAGATCATGTCTTTGCGCATCAACGATCTTGCTCACTTAAAAATCCCCCTTGAAAGTATACTATCAGCCACCAACAACTTTGATGAAAAAAATGTTATCCGCAGAGGTGGAACTCTAAAGGAATACATGGGAGAGCTCTTGTGGTTCGGTGAGTTGATAATTATCAATGCTCGGAGGTTTAATAAGGATAGAGATGAAATGTTTTGGACTGAGGTTTCGATGCTTTCAAGTCTCAAGCACCAAAATCTGGTTTCATTAGTTGGCTTTTGTGATGAAAATGGTGAAAAGATCATCATAACCAGGCGTGAGATGAAGGGAAGTCTCGGCAACTTTCTGAGTGATGCTATGTTGTTGACATGGGTGCAAAGATTGAAGATATCCATCGGTCTTGCGCATGCGTTGAGCTACATTCATTATGACGAGCCACGCGATTTTAGCGTAATACATCGATACATCAACAATGCCACAGTTTTATTAAATGATAACTTCGAGCCCAAGTTATCTAGCTTTGAAAGGTCAATGAAAATTGAAGCATCTCAAAGGCACCATTCTTTCCATACTAGTAAAGTAATAAGGAATGGGTATACAGACCCAACTTATGAAAAGACTAAAAGTGTGAACCACAAGACTGATATCTACTCCTTCGGGATATTGTTGTTTGAACTATTGTGTGGTAGGAAATCAGTAATTGACGACCATGATAATAAGTATTTGGCTCCAGCGGTCATTTTCCATTATAGAAAGAAAATAGTCAATGAGATGATTGACCCGGATCTTTTGAAACAAATGGATCCGCAATCATTCAACGTTTTCGCAGAAACAGCATATGGCTGCTTGAATGAAGAACAATTGCAACACCCAAATATAGGTGAGATTGTCGCAAGACTTGAGAAAGCGTTGGAACTCCAAATGGCAGGCGAAAATAGGCCTGTAAGGCTCTTTTATTTATTTATTTATTTATTTTTTGTTCAAAACTGTATATCATAACAAGTATTCTATTCAGAATAACTTATTATTTACAACTAATAATGATAGTCTACTTATTACCGTATTTATGATGCTAAAGGAACACTCAGTAGTTGCGGCCGAAGTTAAAGGTACATCATCCAGTCAAGAGAAGGTAATTTTTTCTTACAACTCTTTTTGTAAGTCACTGATCTAAATTTTGAAAGAATTTTGATAGGCCACATTGTGTCTCAAGTTGGGGAAAATCACATTTGCCAACTATTGTCAGAGTGTAATTGCTCTCCCAACATTTTTTCTCTTTGATAAAGTTTTATAATGGAGTTATTTACCTCAGTTAAGTGTTTCACCCTATGAATCTGCACACTTTGTAATGGCGTCTTGTTCGATACATATAGGGATCAGTGACCTCCGTCTTTACAGGCGTTGAATCCCATGTCAGCAAAAAGACAATGTCGTCCCTCAAAGATCTTTCTCAGTTAAAGCTCAGCTTTGAAGATATAGAATCTGCAACCAACGGATTTTCTGATGAAAATGTCATTAAAGAATTTGGGTTTGGAGAGATTTACGAAGGCCGTCTCTTGCATTCCAAACAGTTAACCGATATTATTGCAAAGTGGTTCTATAAGGAATTAAATGATAAGAGAAAAGAATTTTGGACGGAGATTTCAATGCTTTCAAGTCTCAAACATAAGAATCTAGTGTCTATTATTGGTTTTTTTGATGATGAGGACGATAAGATTATCATATACAAGAAGGAGGCTAACCGAAGTCTCAACGTATATCTAAGTGACCAGACCCTCACATGGATGCAAAGGTTGAAGATATGTCTTGGTGTCGCAAATGCATTGAGTTACATCCACTATGACGCTGGACGCGATTTTAGTGTCATACATTGCAACATCAGGAGCTCAAAAATTTTACTAGATGACAAATGGGAACCCAAGCTATCTGGTTTTGAACGTTCATTGAAAAATACAGTAGCTCGGAGGCACCGTCTTCTTCTTACTCGTGATATTAATGAAAATGTCTACATGGACCCAAAATATAAAAAGACTGGTGGTGTGACCCACAAGTCAGATGTGTATTCATTCGGGGTTGTACTATTTGAAGTCTTGTGCGGAAGGAGTGCAGTAGATGAAGATGAGTTGGGAGAGGGGTTATTAAGTAAACTGGCTGAATCTAGTTTGGATGATTTGATCAATCCGCGTTTACAAAAACAGATGGATCCAGAAGCATTCAAAATCTGCTCAGAGACAGCATTTTACTGCTTACAAGAGGAACGGGCAAAGCGTCCCCATATAGATCAGGTTGTCAATAGACTTGAGAAAGCTTTGCAACTCCAGCGGAAACATGAAAATCCAGTTGACAGTACATCATCCAATCGTTTGAAGGTAATTAATTTCCTTAAACTTTTGATTTGAGGCCGATTATCCTAATTAATAAAAAAACTAGTTGTTTTTGTCTGGTTTAACTAACACACTATTAAAACCATGATGTTGCAATATATGACACTAATTTCACACACTATGGCCCACTTTATTTTTCTTATTTTTTTATAGTTTCATTATTCAGGCAACCACAGATCAAATGTAATTCTTTTTTGACTTTTATCCAGAAACGGCCAATATCTTTACAAAAGTCATCCAAGAAGGGAAACCGATAACAGCATCATATACAAACCTCGAACCTATACCCAATAACAAACTAATATGCTTAAATTTGGGCCTAATTCATTCATTATATGAAAGATGGCATATGTATTTTATCTCACTGGGTCTTCAAATTTTGATCTTTTGTAGGTTTAGTTTTAGGGATGACAATCGTTTTCCTAATAGTTTCTTAAAACAAATCAACTGTTTCTTTGGACGTTCTCATTTTTTATAAATGTTAGTCAATTATAATCTTTTCTTTAATTTCACTACCATCCTTACTAACATTAATGTGGTGCTGCATACCTCCATAAAGTTGCAGGAGATGAATTTGGAACACTTGAAGATCGGACTAGATGTTATAAATGAGGCTACCAAGAATTTTGACGATGCATATTGCATCGGGTCAGGCGGATTCGGTAAAGTATACAAAGCAGATCTTGAACATTTCGATAGCAATAATTCCTCGTCGATAGATGGTGTGAATATGTGCGATTTATCCAGAAAACGAAGCACGGTAGCCATAAAGCGCATTCACAATCAAGAAGGAGAACAAGGGTTCATTTCAGAAATTGAAACTCTAACTACTTGTAAGCATGATAACATAATCTCTCTTCTTGGCTTTTGCTCAGAAGGTAACGGTGCAATGATCCTGGTTTATGAGTATGCTTCTAAAGGAAGTCTTGAAGACTATTTGGGAAGTAGTGAAAAAATGACTAATCTTACTTGGGTGCAACGTATAAAGATATGTCTTGATGTTGCACATGGCTTGAATTACATTCACTCCAACACGGATCAGAACAAACAGAAGATAATACACCGTGACATCAAAAGTGCGAATATTCTGTTGGAAGATAATTGGAAGGCGAAGATTGCGGATTTTGGGCTCTCCAAATTTCACCCAGCAGATCAAGATGCCAGTACTTTCAATGCCAGTACAATTGCAGGTACACCTATGTACTTCGATCCCGAATATGAGAAGTTTGGCAAGCTAAATAAGAAATCTGACATTTACTCTTTTGGAGTGGTGTTATTTGAGATCTTGACCGGGAGGTTGGCCTATGATTTTGATAAGGGGATTGCAAGCATTGCACGACATCATTTTGAGAAGGGGACGCTAATGGAAATTGTTGATCACAAGATAAAGGAAGAAACTGATGAACATATGTTTTCTTTAAGTAAAGGACCCAATAAAGAGTCTTTGGACATATTTTCAAATCTCGCTTTTCGATGTATTGAAGAAACTCAAGTCAAACGTCCATCAATAGATGTTGTCATCAACGAACTCAAAAAAGCGTTAAAACTTCAGGTAAGAAATGGATTTAAAGTATAACTTAATAATCTCCTCATATTCTTCATCATAGTATGTTACATTTCATATATTTTACTATGTGTAAATTAATACTATTTTAACCATCAGACTACTACTCGATTTTCCAATTAAGTTTTTTTAGACCTTTACTTTCGTGACTTATTATTTTAACATGAACTTGCAGACTGAGAAACTAAAATTGAAAATAAACATCTGAACGCATTTTAGATGGCAAGTAGGCCATTCCGTTTTTAACTTACCAAATCGACTGACTCTCCAATGATTCACAGGAGAACCACAAGGACAGCCTCAAACTGTCACTTGAAGACATAAAGTTGGCAACGCAAGACTTCAGTCAAGACAATATCATTGGACGTGGAGGTTTTGGTAATGTGTACAAAGGAGCTACACACGCTACTGGACATAATATCATTGCTGCAAAGCGGTTAGATAGGAAGTCTGCTGAAGGAGAAGCTGAATTTATGACAGAGCTGGAAATCCTTATGGAGTATAAACATGTAAATGTCATTGGTCTTGTAGGATACTGTGATGAAGAGAATGAGAAACTTATTGTTTACGAGTACGCGTCCAGGGGAAGTCTTGATAAGTACCTAACCGATGATAGTCTCACGTGGGTGATGCGGCTTAGAATATGCATCGATATTGCGACCGGGTTGGAGTTCCTTCATGGAAATGTTTCAAGTCCAGAAATGGTGATACATAGGGACATCAACAGCAGCAATATTCTACTGTTTGACGATTGGAAAGCAAAAATTACTGATTTTGGGCTTTCCTTAGTATGTCCAACAAGTCAGGACGTAGACTATGTCATCGATAACGTTACAGGCACAATCGGCTATGGTGACCCACTATACTCGAAAACAGGCTTCTTAACCAAAGAATCTGATATATTCTCGCTTGGTGCAGTTTTATTTGACATATTGTGTGGGAAACTATCATCCGAAAAACTAGATGATGAGTATTCTTATTTACCCTTTTTGGCTAAACAACACTATCATGAAGGAAAACTTGAAGATTTAGTGTTTGAGGGTATAAAAGAACAAATTGTGCCACAGTCATTTGTAACTTTTACAATGATTGCCCTTCAATGCTTACATCACAGGAGAGAAAGACGACCAACAGCTAAAGAAGTGATCATACAACTTAAGAAAGCATTGGAATTCCAGGTAAGTTTCTATATTTTGAAAAAGTTGGCCTTTAACTATATATCCATTTAAACTCTTATAAAGTAATTGTATGAAACATGAGTTTACTGATTGATTAATGTATATCCAGGAGGATTATGACATATGGGAGAGCAAATTGCCAATAGACTATAAAGAAATAATCCAGATGTCAAGGTGCCCTGAAGATTATTCTACTATCAAGAAAGAGGATCTTTACAACATATTTTCTAAAGGAATCCTCCTTCAACAGGACAAAGTGGTAATTAATTCGTTTATATATCTCAATTATTTTGTGTTTCCAGTGTTTTAAGCCTCTTTTACTTTTTGAGGGACAGTTAAAAATCATACATGCATTTATACATAATATAGATCGAGTCTGAATCGATTTATGTTGTATAACAGCTGCTGTCGTTCGATGGTAAACGAGAAAGAAATGAAATGGTATCAGCAACAACATTTACATATAAAAACAGTTGTCCACTAAAGTGGCAATCTCTTCGGGAATCAAGGTTCTTCTCTCTTTCTCTCTACCCTGGTTATAAACTTAGTATAATATATCTATCTTCTTTATTGTTAAATAGTTACACCTTACAAGCTATATACGGTAGCATAATAATTTGTTTATATATTTAGTTTTTACTTCTTCTTCTTCTTTTTTTTTTTTTTTTTTTTTTTTTTTAACAAGTTTTAGTTTTAGGAAAAAAAAGCAAAATATAAATCTTTTCGTTAGAAATTGGATATGTAGGCTGAGTGGAAACTAGTGGACACCCACATGCATTAAAAAATTTGGTATTTTTATGTCACCTAATATACCCCATGTTTGGTGCATCGATGATATGTTTGATAATGTCTGCTCTTTGGAGTCCATAGCTAGTCGATTTTATAAAGCCACTCAGTGCAGAATGAAGGGGACGACCTTGATGTTGTGTTGGGGTGAACATCGGCAATTTGGGGCTGTTTTTGGTTAAAACCAAACCTCAAACCGAAGGTTTGTTTTTTACATTTTTCAAAACCAAACCCTGAACCGAAGTCGGTTTTTTTTTTTTTTTTTTTTTTTTTTTTTTTTTTTTTTTCTTTTTCAGTTTGGTTATTGCAAATGTTTTTTGTTTTTCCATCCTAATGATATAAACTTAATTTCACAATGATTAGCCGATAACAAAATTAAATGTATTTGAGTTCATTTATCATCGAAAAACAAAATAGACGTTACATATAACGAGGAGAGAAAAACTATTTTGGTGGGACAATTGATATGCTATATAGAAAAATAGACCTTACGATTTTTAATAATTTTAGATAAAGAGATGTCTTACGAAAATTATATGTGTATCTCTTATTTTGACACTTTTGTAAGCATTTCGATGAAAACTTAAATGCATATTTTCTAATAGTTTAATTAACTACGGGGCGGTTCGGTTTTTTTGGTTTTATGAAACCAAAATCCGAAGCAAAAATTGTGGTTTTTTAAAAACTCGATACCGGACCAACGGATTTTGAAGTGGATCACCTTTTGGGGGCGTTTTTTTTGGTTTTTGGGTTTTGGTTCGGTTTTTGGGTTTTGGTTCGGTTCTTGGGTTTTCTTGCTCACCCATAGTGTTGAAAGCGTCAACATCTGTTTTGGACGGAGAAATGTGGATCGGGTTAGGCGCAACATTAAAAGAAGATGAAGATTTAAATCAAGATTTCTCGGGTACCTTATCTATATATCAAATCATAAAAAGAAAGTAGATTTGAAAGATACTAAAGAAATGTTATAGGCTTGTCTACATCACAACTAATAGAGAAAACTACTACTAGATTAGACTAGATTAGACTACTAGTCTTCGGCAGGACGTTTTAATGCACAAAAACGTCGGGACTCAGACTCCTTGAATAAAAAAATCTTAAAACCATTTTTTATATGAATAAAAGATCATTGACATTTTCCAGACATTTATATGTTACAGATACAATAAATTTATAATATGAATTAAAATTATTCTTCTGAAAAAGTGTATCTATTATTATTAACTAGAAGATTACTCAAGCATAGCGATGATTTAGTATAGTTTCCAACAAAATCTAGTTGCGTCAGTTTGCTTGTGCATATTTATTTATTCTTTTTGTGTATCCTTTTGGGTTTATTTATTACTTTTGTGTATGTTTATGGGTGTGGTTTAAAGGTAACAATCGTTTGTGTGTGCATACGTGAATTTTTCTAATATTTTTTAAATAAATATTATGACAACAATCAAGTCGATTTTTAGTAGTTTTGGTTTGGTTGTCGGTTAGGTGTGTTTGAATCACTTTTGTGGCTCATTTACTTGAATAATAGTTATTTCACTTTTCAATTGTAGCCTCTAGCTTGAGATAATTTTGAAAATATGTTGACTATCATTTTACAAAATATTGTATGTATTCTATGTATTAACTCTAGTTCGGGTCACCTAAATTTGTTGCATTCATTGTATTTCATGCCATGTACTTTATAAGTGTTTATAGATAATAGTTTTATTTTATTTATTTATTTATTTTTGAACGGCGAGTTAGTAGATAGTGATTCGAGCCAACAGTGAAATCCAATTGGGCAGTATGCAAGTAGTTAGTAGTTAGTGTTTATAGATAATAGTTTTATTACCCACGCAAAGCAGTGACAACAAACAACCCGCTTGTCGTTTTTTTTTTTTTTTTTTTTTTTTTTTTTTTTTTTTCTGATTTTTATCATAGAATGATTTCCCGTGATGGTGATGTAAAAGAAGGGAAAAAGTGGTGGAGTAAAGGAGAGTGGAGAAAGTTTGTGAATTAAATTGTAATAAATAATGGAATATATTGCCTTTTATAAATAAGAGTATTTTAGTAAATCCACTTATGTCATTTTGTAAGTTTTAAGTAAAATAGTTGAATAGTTTTTGCTATAGATTTTGTCAAAAATAATTTTTAAATTTAAAAGTTGAAGTGTATATTTGGGGGAGTAAAAGCTATAACTGAGACATGGATATTTATTGATAATACGTGCAGGTTCGATACAGTAGTGGAGATGTTTGATACTTCTAACCTGATGATCGAAATCAATACAAGAGCTCAATTTTTATCTCCAAATGTTGTTTATGGGGTCTATTTAGTCTTCAAGTTTCATGACTCAAGAAACTTGTCAAGTAGACCTCTGTATGTTAACCTAAAGTATAAAAATGAGTGCGAAAGTCTACATGCATATTTTGCAACAAGGAGAGACAAGGAATGGATGATGATTGAGTTGTATCGATTTTTGAATGAGAAAGAGGTTGTTTATAAGGTTCTCCTTGAGGGTTTTTCATCGGACTATTGTGGAGATGGTACAATTTATGTCGAAGGCATTGAATTTCGAGCCATTAACAATGTAAGTTTGAAAATACTCCTTGGTTCCTAAATCCTAATTTATATTCTTTGTTATATATTATATAAAGGGATGGATATATGGAGAGAAATAAAAATCATGTTCTAAGTTACATGCATATACCATGATTCTTATACAGTTGAAACATGAAGAAATCGAAGAGTTTAAGGAAGTCCAACAAGTCCTGAAATCAAACTTCATTGTGGATCAGGTGCAACAATTACAGGCTAAGTTTGAAAAAATATTTAAGAAATGCGGTAACCATGACGAATTGTTCTGGTTTGGTGAAGTAAATGGAATTAAACTTCTTATGCTTTCGGCCAAGGCAGCTTTGTACAAATTTTCTAACGTGGATCTTTTTATTTCAAAACCATCACGCCAGTCCAGGTTTGCTTTATAACAAACTTTTCCTAAGTGTACATTCACTATGAGCTCATCTATGGTTATCCAAATATTTAAAAAATTTCTCTATCAAATACTAGATTCCATAATTTTAGATCTTAACCTTCATTTTGGTCTGATAAAATATTGATGATTCATGAATAGATGGTTGGCAAAAGTTTCATTTCTTAGATTTGGTTTTTTTGTGCCTTCAAATTGTACATTGTTTTGTAATAATATAATATACTTTTAATGCAGATTTCGGAAGGTGGTTGAGTTTTTACCACTAAAAGTATTTCGTATCAACTGCACAATTGAAAGTCAAATGTTATCCCCTGATACGGACTACACGTGTTACCTTGTGTTCAAGATTTCAAAAAAATATCAGGGCTTGCATTGTCCGGTGAAAGTACGAGATCTACTCCACCAAGAAAACAATGAGGCTGAATATTTCTATTTTATTACCCCGAGCCGATTGAATACAAATGATATTACTCGGGTACCAAAACAAAGGGAAGATGGATGGATGGAGATTCAGCTTTGGAACTTTAACTCAACTCGTGAACTTGAGAATGATTCTCTTTCGATTAATATAAAGTTTACAAGTCTTGAAGGACCTATGTCTGGTCTCATTGTTTGTGGCCTTGAGTTTCGGCCATTGTAAAACAATATTTAGTATTATGTTTTACTCAGTGTGGAAAAGGCTTTTGGTGTTGCACCCAGATAATTATTGAAAGAGTAAATTTCAAACACCATCTTGTGGGTTTGTTCAAATTGCAGATTGAGTCTTTATCTTTTGATAGTGAGGCACTCCTGTGACACTTTTTTTTTGGGGTAAAAGGTGTTTATAACACCCAATAAATTTTATTATTCCAAAAAACATTTAAATACATAGGAATATAGGATGTAAGTGAATATCACATCTCAGCCCATTTCATAGACCGGAAAACAAATGCACCATTTTTGCTTCAAACCAAACTTATCATGTCTAAACACTTTGCGTGCATGAGACTTATAACTAGTGTGCTACTAGACACATAATGTTTAGAGTATGATATCAGTAGTTAAATTTAAACAAGACTCAAGGGCGGAGCTACTAAGGGACCGGGAAGGGTCCCGGCCCCCTCTAAGTCTAAGCCTGTTAGTGCATTTTTTCGCAATTTCATGTGTTAATTTTTTTTCCATACTCCCATCTAATGTTCGTCCGGAAAAAAGTTTTGGCTCTCTTAAATTTTTTTTCTAGCTCCGCCACTGAAGATCAACCACCATGTCAGTTAAATAAAGTCAAATTCTTCGTGCAACCAAAAACTATGCAAAATATTAATCAATATTAACACATAATGAAAAAAATATGTAAAATCTCATGCGTGCACGGGTATTATAACCAGTGTTCTAAAAGGCGTCGCCAAGGCGCGAGGCGTGGCCTCGACGCCACGAAATGGACCAAGGCGTGAGGTCTAGGCGTCGTGTGAAAAGGCGTGGGATAAGGCGCGAAAAGGCGTGCAAAGGCGCGCCTTTTGGTAAGGCGTGGCACCATTTTTAGAAGCATTTAGGGGATTTATGGATTTGGGCTTGAATTTCAAGTATTTGGGTTATTTCTTTCTTGGGCCTCGTAATTTCAAAACTTAATTCCTATTTGCGCCTCGTATTTGGGCCTGGCTATTTAGGATTTGGGCTTTAGTATTTGAAATTGCTCTTATAAAATGATATAAAATTATAAATACATAAATTTATAAATATTTTGTGTTAACAGTGTTTCATGATAAGAACATATGTGTAAATTAGTAGATAAGTATCAATGTTATTAGTTGTACTCTCTTAGGTAAATCCCTTGATTTGTGGGGTTTACCCAAAATAATTCTTGTAACCTCCTATTTATGTATGCCATCCTTAGTCTGTAATGATCAGGCAATACATAAATAGGAGAATGTTTGTGTAATCTGAATGATGATTATTATTGCCTGATCATTACAGACTAAGGATGGCATACATAAATAGGAGGTTACAAGAATTATTTTGGGTAAACCCCACAAATCAAGGGATTTACCTAAGAGAGTACAACTAATAACATTGATACTTATCTACTAATTTACACATATGTTCTTATCATGAAACACTGTTAACACTCCCCCGCAGTTCGAGCGGCGAAATCGCGAAAGCTCGGACTGGAGATTAAAAACAAGAAAAGTAAAACTAAGAAATAATTAACCGAAAGTTGGTTCTAAAACTTCAACCCCCAAAGAACCTTCCGAACAAACGGGGCGTGTTTTTCCATAGAAAAACATAAAGATCCACCATTTTTTTTTTTTTTTAAGTATTACCGATCACCAAACCAAATTCCCAAACACCACCGATCACTTCACACCATGAAACCCAATCCATAACCACGACAATTGTGTGGATTTGTGACCTTAGCACAAATCACCAACACAAAACAAACGTGATTAACAATCGTGTGGATTTGTGACCTTAGCACAAATCACCAACACAAAACAAATGTGATTAAAAGGAGTGATTTGAACGGCAGAGGAAAGGGATGATTTGTGTAGGGATCGTTATTAGGGATAAATAATATATGATGTAGATAAGGATATATGTGCTCCGGGCCGCCAGCCGAAGCCGACGGCCGGAAAAAAAATTTTAAGTTGCGGCTGTTTGTTTTATTTGTTTGTTTTCTCTGATACCATGAAAGATAAGAGAATGTTTGTGTAATCTGAATGATGATTATTATTGCCTGATCATTACAGACTAAGGATGGCATACATAAATAGGAGGTTACAAGAATTATTTTGGGTAAACCCCACAAATCAAGGGATTTACCTAAGAGAGTACAACTAATAACATTGATACTTATCTACTAATTTACACATATGTTCTTATCATGAAACACTGTTAACATTTTGTTGCCGCCTTAAGCACGCCTTAAGAAACGCCAAGGCTTCGCAAAGACGCGTAAGGCTTGAGGCGTGGCTGTGCCGCCACGCCACGCCTCATGCCATTTAGAACATTGATTATAACTATATAAGTATTAAAAATTATATATAATTTAATAACTTTATAAAAAAATCTTATACATTACAAACTATGGATTTATGAATTTCATAATATTTAACTTCAAAACAAAGTTATTGAAATGTTATTACTCGTTATACTATCTACCCAAATCCCGTGTGTTTACGGGTTCTAAAACTAGTTATAATCCATGTATATTATATAATAAAATAGGCTCGGTTTGGTTTTTACGGTTCGGTTTTTGGACAAAAACCAAAATCGAACCTAAGTTTTCAGTTTTTAAGAAAGTAGAAACCCAGTTGTTAGTTTCGATCGGTTATTTCAGTTCATTTTTTTGTTGGTTTTTGATTTGGTTTCAGCTTTTTCGGTTTTCTGCTCGCCCCTACCAAATGGGAGGTTTATGGACCAAGTGGGTTTGAGTCAGATTTGATAGAAAAAAATTATATTGGATGCTATTGGGTTGGGTTGGGTTCTGTTGACTCCTAAACATGCTCTACTTTTTACTAATCTTTTTATTACTTTATTATGTTACAATTGATTTTGGACCTTTATATACTTGGATCACTTTCGACCCATTCCAGTTTAAACCAAGTTGTTAGAGTTCCATGTTCACCCTTTTCTATGAAATTTTGCAACACAAATTTGGCCAGTTGATATTCAAAGTAAGTAAATGTTTAGTCTTATCAAAGTTGTTTATAAGATTGTGCAAATTGCTAATCTTTTTTCCTAATAAAACAAAACTCTTAGTGGGAATTCTTCATTTCAAAAAAATCAATTCATTTTTTATTTAGTAATAATCAAATTATTATTGTTTTTATTTAAAATATTTTGAATAAAAAAATCTTAAACTTTTCCCGATGTGGGAAAAAAAGACTATACATTCCATTTAAGTGAAAAGTGGGTACATAATTTTTGTGTTAAAAATATGAGAAAAGAAAACTTAAAAAAAGTGGGGTAAATTTACAATAATATAAGGGTCAAAACCAAACTTTTAAATTTTAGACATCAACAACCTATTCCATTCATCACCAACAAATTTTTTCCCCAAAGAGAAAACAAAAAAACTACGATCCCACACCTAAATCTTACCGATCCTAACGTGATAAATCTATGAATATCAGTTCTTGCTTAATTACATCTTGATTCTATTGAATTGACATGTGTTTATTTGAGTTGTAAATTTTTTACATGGTTTAGGGATCCAAGTTGTGGAAGGTCATGTTCCCTTATTACATGAGGTTAGTTTCATAGTTACCCTACATTATTTCTTGGATATAATTGGTGGTTGTAGTTGTTATATTCCATACAAGTACAGGTTTAAGGATGCAAGTGAATGTGACATTGCTACTTCTATAGAGTATTTGAATGGTTGTTGCAATAGTAAGAGAAGCGAAACTGCAAATATTTGATAGTTAAGGTTATTGATTGCGTTCCCTATGAGTTTGATTACAGGGGTGGCTCAAGGGTAAAGCTACTAACAATGTTGCAAAACTCGCTAGGCGTAGGCGGGGCGGTCGACCACCTTCGAGGCAGAATTCGCCTAGGCGCCGCCTAGGCGGATTAGACTTTTCTATATAAAAATTTTAAAATTATATGTATTTGGTATAAAATATGCATAATTTATATATATTTTAAATATTTTTATTAATGTTTTCATTATTTTTTAATATATATCTTTTGTATATGTTGCAAAATTAACAATTATGTATGATTTTGTACAAGTTTTAGTCTAGTTTTATTAAAATTCAATAAGTTATTTGTTAGGCCTTGTATTAGCTTTTTAATGGGCCAAGAAAATTAACTTTTTTATAAGCCAACAAAACCACTATATTATTATTAAGGTTAGAATTAGGTAAATGTTGTAACACATAATTATGACAGCCGCACTTCCTCTCTCTCTCTTCACCCTCTTCTTCAATCTTCTCTCTGCTCTCTATTTCCTCCACACTTCTACAGTTTCACTTTAAGAAAACAAGACCACAAATGTGTTCACTTCATCTTCACTCACTTTTCTCTACTCAAATTAAAACAAAATCAAGAAAAGAGGCGTGAATATGAAAAAAAGGACCTAGATTTGAAGTTATACCGGCATAGACCGGAGTTGACCGACCCGCCGCCTAGGCCGATTTGACCGATTTGTCCCGCCTAGGCGGTTTGTTGACCGCCTTTTGACCAAAACGCCTAGATTGACCGATTTGGTGCAAATCGGGGCGGTGAAGGGCCGACTAGCGCCTAGGCGGCCGCCTAGGCCGCTTTTTACAACACTAGCTACTAAAGCCATCGCTTTAGACCCCCAAAATTTTAAGGCCCCCGATTTTCTAAATCACTATCATGTATAAATTCGTTACATATATATTCTTCAGCGACGCCTTTAGGACCCCGGCATTTTTTTAAGCCGAAACCACATCTAAATTTATCTTTGTTCTTTAGGCCCAAAGTTTATTAGATACTAAGTCCATCATTTTAGTTTTATGAAAACGATCAAGATTATCTTTTGGGGCATTGGAAAACAATCAATTAAGCTTATTTTAGTAATTTTTAGGCCCTTGGTTTACTAAAATACATGATACAAGTTAGAATTTGAGGCCACACCTAGTTTTATTTTTATTATTTAGGCATATGGACAATAAAAGACCAAGTCCATCATTTTGGTTTTATAAAATGGACCAAGATCATCTTTTAAGGTAATGGAAAAAAAATGAACTAAGCTCATTTTTGTAATTCAATTCTTAAAGACCGGAGTAATAGATAGGGTTGTAAATGAACGAACAGCTCGCCGATCTATTTGTGAATTCTCTTTTGATCATGTATTTTTTTGTACTTTTTGTTTAATGTGTTAATAAATGAATATGAAGAAACTTTTTTTTTATATAATGAGCACGAGCATAATTTTTCTTTCGCTTAATTGTTTTAAGTATTCATGTAGGGTTTGTTTGATTAAATGTTCACGAAAAAACACATACAAGCGCACTCGTGTTGTTCAATTATGTCGTCTTAGCCCTACTTCTAGATCACGGAAACAATGACGTTTGGTTTTTCTACTTGTCATTTTGTCTTTCAATCATCAACCGGCTCTTAATCTACTAAGCGTTCTTGGTTTTTCTAGATAGACGTTATATAGACAATTTTACTAAAATCATAGCAAATAATAAAAGGCACCATTTTTAAACTTTGTTTTAGGCCTCGGTAAGGATTGAGCCGTCCCTGAGTTCGAATGTGTTATCTATGTTTTTCTATCTGTGAAATATCATATGGCAATGCTTATTTTGAGTTATTATGAATTTATGACTTTGTCGGCCAAAAGGTCGATAACTATGGTTACCCGAAAAAAAAGTTTTAGGTTTTCATCCAATTATACAATCACTTATATAGAGCACAAAACACAATAAGGAAAGCTTTATAAAAACACAAATTTCTTATATGTTGTCATGTTTAAAACAAATCACAAGTCCACAAGCAATGAGCACTAGGTGCAGTTTGTGATAGGGGTATTATATAATATGTGCAAAATGTGTTTGTTTTATAGACAAAATAATAATAGTCGTGTGTTAGGATCGAACTTGAGATCACGGGATTGCACACAATACATATGAAGAGGAAATGTAATAATTATTTATAAAATGTTATAATTAATTATTAAACACAAAACAAATAAATAATAATTAGTATTATTGATTAATGACTAATTAATTATTAAACGAAGATTAGGAAAGTAATTACTAGACATTACATGGAAACAAAAGAAGGTTCCGGAAACCCCTAGGGGGTGCCATAGCCGATCGGCCCAAGGGGGTTACCCACCTCCTTTGTGTCTTGAGCTCCAAGTAATGTGTAGTATATAAGCAAACCCAAGGTGTAGGTTTTTCTCATAACTTGTACACACATCTTGGTGTTTTCTTCTCCTTGTCTTTTCCTTGGTCGATCCAAAACCGAACACCCCTAAGGGTTTCGATTTCTTGCATCATCAAAAGGGTTTTGTGTTTTACTTGCATAAACTTTTCCTTGAATTAGTACGTGTGTACAAGAACGTGAATCAAACACACTATTGTTTGATTCTTGGATTGAATTACAAAAAGGTAAGGGGTAATTCATATAATCCTTATAAACCCTAATTAGGGTTCATTGGTTCCGGAAGATTGCATTGATTCTTGTTTTTGACAACCGGCTGTTTAGGGAGCTATTTTTAAAACCCGCATTACAACTTAAGTTCGTTTATAATTTTTATTTGAAATTTTCATTTCACAACGAACTTGTAAGACCTATTTATGAATATTTTTAATTAATGACGTTATGGAATTCGTGAATTATGTTCATAATTCATTTTTGATTATATGATCGGTGATGTATATTTGAATTCTCTCTTGGTACTACGTTGACTTTGGCACTAGGATTACCTAACGAAAGTTTATGATTCGTCTTAACGAGTCCGATATGTTTTTAATTATTTTCGAGAGGTTCTCGAGTGATATGGAAGTTTTAAAATGAGTTCGGGTTCGGGCCACATGATTTTACAATTTCCCGCGTTACCCGCTCCACCGTAATAATATTATTATTATTACTATTATTATTATTATTCTTATTATTATTATAACTTTTATAAAAAAAAATAATAAATAAAAGAGATATAAGGGTCCTTGGTCCGGTTCATCAACCACACACACAAACACACTCATTTATTTTTTTTCCATCTATCTCTCTCTAACTCATCCTCCCCATCTCATAAACCCTAGCCGCCGACCTCAAAATCCGGCCACCACCGCCGTTTTATCGACCACCCAACAAAACTAACACCACCATTTTGTTCCTCTCTTTCCCCTCTTTCTTTTGGTATAAGAAACTCATCCTAAAACCATCATTAACACCATCAAATTTATAACAAACCGTTCGAATTTTAATAACTTTTTCTAGATCCGTGCGTTTGGAGGTCTAAGAAGGTGAGAAGGAGCCATTTTTGGGTTTTGGGAGCCACGATTTGGCTTTTATCCGTGGCTACACGGATTATTTTCGTGAGAATCGAAATGGGTTTTAATAAGAAAGGATGTTTTTGTGATAAAAAGTTAGTTTGGTATCCGGGTTTTCATGGTTTGGTCGTGGTTGACTCGGAACCGAGAGTAAAACTCTCGGCTTATTTTGGTTCGAAGCCCTTTGGTGGCTTTGGTTCTTGATGATTGATTGTTTGGTTGTTGTTGTCCAGGGTGTTGTATCCTCGATCCGAGCTAGCCGAGACCATGTGGTCTCGGGGTTTCATTCTTGTGCTCGTATGCCATGCCGAGGCCCTCATGGGTTCTCGATTTGTTGTGGTTCGAGCCTCGGCTCGTATGGTTTTGTGGTTCGACCCTTGTGGGTCGCGGCCTTGAGCCGTGTAGTATTTTTCTTGTTTCCGAATTGACCATTTGGGTCGAATGGAGTATATGATTTCTTGGTTAAGCTCAAGTGAGCTATATGATGCTTGTGTTTGGTTCGAGTCCTAATGACTCGCGGTTCGGAGCCGAGACTCAAGTGAGTCGAGGGCTCGGGTCGGCTTGGTAAACCGACCCACACATTAACTTTGTTAATGTTATTATTTGTATAATTGAGAACTTGTTTATTTTGTTGTTGTGGTATTTATATTCTCGGCCGAATACATGTGGTCGAATTGGACATTGATTTTGGTATTGAGGAGTTGTTGTCGATTGGAAAGTGATTCGGGACCGATTGTGAGACGGTCGTTAGATTGACGGAGATAGGTTAGTCGGGTACCGTAGTCGGACCTTATTGTTGTAGCCCGTGGTTTGAGATTGTGATTGGACGGAGATTTGTTATTTATGACTTTTGCTTATTATTGGACTTGGACAATGAGCCGAGAGTCATGACTCGGACATATGACCATTTCGTATAACTCAATAACTATTAAAACTAAAACGAGAATAATAAAACTCGTAATAATAATTATTGATAATATGAACGTTTATATGAAAGTATATACGTGAATAACGTATATATAACTATATAAACGCGTATATTAATAATAATAATAATCACGAGTCGTATTATAAATAATACGATTAGATATATATTAGGCTACGAAAGTGGCATAATATTATTAAACGTATTATTATTATAAAAGCTGTGTTATAAAACGGGAAACTCCCGACAATTATGAAACGTTTAATAAAAAGTCATTTCGGATATATAACGGATAAACTTATTGAGCTAGGCGAAATTGTTGTCACTCGGGTCCAGGTAAGTTATTATTTGTGACATTCGTGTTGTCACGGATATATGACGACTAATATAGACGTTTTCTATAAGTAAATAACCACTTAACCGTAAGGTTGAGCCAGGTTATTTGGCTATATGAAACGAACATATTAGTGGGCATCGTATCCTACGACGCCCATAGGTTGTAGTATATGTAAAGTGTAATAGATTGCGAGTGTATATATCGGGAAATCTGGCCAATTTGACGATATATATGAGGAATTTATTAAACTATGATATATACTATATAGTAATCATGTGCTATGTGCTTTAGATTGGGTGTAATCTTGGAACGGTATGTTACGTAAATAAATATGAGGATTATCAAATCGACGGATTTGGTAAACTTTGGCGATTTATTTAAATGATATATTGGGCTAATATTAGACCTATAGTTTATTTCATCTTTCTTTATGTGATCTTTTTGGTTCGTTTTGAGTCGACCCACCACCCGTATGGATACCAAACGCAAATACACCAAACTAATACGAAATGGATTTTCGGAAATAAAACGGATTCTCGTCCGGGTTTGGGAATATTATATATTTGAGGAAATGATTTCTGAAAGAGTTAATATTGTTAGGTCGTGCCAAGTCCGTAGTTGCTGTTTCGTGAGTTATCATACATCTTATTTCTACCTACCTCGTCTTGCTATTTTCTGGACTTGAGGTGAGTCATAGCCCCACTTTTTACTCTTGAACTATGTTTTCAATGATTGGGGTGAGAAACGTGCAAATCATTTTACGTGGACTATTATCGCTTTTATATTGTTTCTAAACTTGCTATGCGTATGGACTAGGATATATTGTCAGCTTTAGTCACACATGTCGTGTGTACTATTCAAGGTTGGCTTATTTGGTTATTGGTGGATTGTCAGCTTTAGTCACATATATTTTGTGTGTACTATTCAAGGTTGACTTATTTGGTTATTGGTGAATTGTCAGCTTTAGTCACATATACGTTGTGTGTACTATTCAAGGTTGACTTATTTGGTTATTTGGAATTGTCAGCTTTAGTCACATATATGTTGTGTGTACTATTCAAGGTTGACTTATTTAGATACTGTAGTGTGCACCTATAGGTTATTAATACTTCGGAGGTTATCCGAGTATTTATTGGTATTGCGGGGGTTACCCGAATATCTATGTTGTTACGGAAGGGTATCCGTGTGTTATGTTGAGAGCGGAGGGTATCCGCAGGCTTTTAGTGAATCCTTAGTCTAGCTAGCAAGCGTTTTGCGTATATGTCCACTATATTATTAGTTGAATTTAAACCTATGATCTCACCAGCGAAAGCTGACTTTTAGCACGTTTTCTCAGGTAATTAAGTGATGAGATGCATGCTTGGAATGGAAGGCTCGGCCAAGGCTCACGGTTTATGGATCTATTTTTCTAAACTCTGATAACTAAATTTGGACCTATTGTTATTTTATTTTGGGCCTGACTCTGAATGATGTTGGGATAAATGTAAACCTTAAAACCCCGTTTTGGTTGTGTTTTTATTATGTTTACTTTATCTCGTTCTATATTGTCTTGTGTTGGATACCAATCCCCGTAGCACCCCGAAAGCTTGTTGAGTCTTCCGCTGTATCAAATTTTGGGGGTGTTACATTGTTCGGGCTAGAATCACTACGGTATGTTTACTATTTAAATTAATGATTAATTAATTACATGTTATTCGATCTATTATAATTGCTTCCGCTCATGCTCACTTTGATGTTCATGGTTTATTAATATGATTGTCATGATATAATAATTCCAACAGTGGCATCTAGAGCCGTTATAATGTGTAATTAATTATCGCAACGCATAAAAAATTGGATTTTGATTCGTATAGTTACATGTTTTTTTTTAGGGTTTATGTTTTTTAATCCCTAACCCTAATTTTGGGTCGATTGACCTAAAAGGGTTTTTAGGGTTTTGCTTTTATTTTTTTAAAAATTTGATTAGAAACCCTAAGATGTCATGTAATTGTTATGCGTTTTAGTAAACGATCTTGGTGCAATATGTTAATTGTTAAGCTAAATCCATGAAAAGTGCATGTTTGCATGGATTTTTATTGTGTTATAATTTAAATTGTTTAAATTGCTTATATATATTAATGGTTAAGTTATATTAAACATGTAAATTTTAATAGATGTCAAATTGGGGAAGACTCCAATATTAAGTAATCAATTATGTGCTATGTGGTATTTATTTAATTTTGGCTTACGCAATCGATTTATCGATGTATGTGGCTCTTTTTCTAAGAAAAAGAAAGCCCTAATTGAATTAATACGTTATACGCCTAGATTTGATTATTAATAGGACTTTTTAATAAGATTTGCATGTGGCTACATGTTTTATACATATTTAATTGTTATGATTATGTATATGTGTTTATTTAGTTATTTTATTTTTTTTATTGCATATTACTTGTTTTGTTTATTTATTGTGTTAGACATGTTTATATAAACGAAAAGGGTAATTTTTTAATAGAAAAATAATACGGACTAAATAATGGCGAAATTGTTTTGGTTTTAAGAGTTAAAATTTCAAAGGATTGGTTGATTGATGTTTTTGTACGTAATGGTTAAATAGGCTCGACCGAAGTTTACACACTATAAGATGGGTATAAGGATGGCAACGCATTAAATTGTGGCCTTAGATAGACAACATTCATGTCTTAACGCTCGTTTGTGTGTAAATTAGACTTACCGAACAACCATTACATGTACATTGTCATCTTAAGGGTGAATAATCCACAATTCCACAATGATTATCCGAAACACTAAGCTTTCGGGCTTATGCAAAAGTACGATAGAGTGGACGATAATTAGGGCTGTAAACGAACCGGACGAACACGAACGGAGCCTTGTTCATGTTCGTTCGTTTAATTTTAACCGGTCAAATAAACGAACACGAACACTTAAACGGACGAACACAAATGAAAGTAGACAAACAAACATAAACTTTATTGAATATGTCTAATATATTGTTTTATAAGTATTATTTTGTTTAAACAAACTAATTTTAAAATTATATAATTAAAAGATATGATATTCAAACATAAATAAATAAATGAACATAAACGAACGTTAACGAACGCATAGTCGGACATTCACGAACATAAATGAACGAACGCGACTTTTGTTCATGTTCGTTCATTTAACTAAACGAACGTAAAATTTTGTTCATGTTCGTTCATTTAATAAATAAACGAACATAAACGAACTTTTTACCGAGCGGTTCATGAAATGTTCGCTGAACGTTCAGTTCGTTTACAGCCCTAACGATAATTGATGGTTATTTTTTAATTGGTGAACCCGATACCTCAATCAAAACTTTGTTATTTTACTCTTAGAAAATTGGTAATAAAAATGTTTTGTAAAACCAATGTTATGAAGTTGTATGCATGCTTCTTCATACATTATTTTGATCACATCAAAATAGTTATACCCTTATAAAATTAAGTTGAATGCCATCTAATTAAAGAACACTTGAAGTTGTAATTTACGTCATAGTGAGACTTGGCGAGATTGCAATGGAAAGGTAAATTTCATAAATTCATTGCTAGCAGATCAACTGATGTGATGGATTTGTGAGTTTGCAGTTTTTAAGTTAGACGACTTAAATTGAGTAGGAAGTGAGACTTGGACTCAAGGCATTAAGATGGGGACTAAACATGCTTACAATACAAATGTTTTGTGATTGTAAATCCCATATATCTAGGAATTGGACAAATGTTATGCCAATTACTTGTACGACAAGTTACCTCATATTATACTTTCATTACTAGCAGATCAATTGAATGTGATGAAACTATGTTTATGGAGGATCCTAGTTTTCAAGATTATTCTATGGATTTATTTTCCTTGGGTATTTTAATTTTCTTGAAAAATTGTATTATCAAAAATACTAATGTTTTGAACTTTCTTTATCTGTAGAAATGGCTCAAACTGATAACACCAACATACGTTCTGTGTTTAAAACTTATTTTGAACGAGAAAAATTGACTGGCTCAGAAAATTTCAATGATTGGTACCGTTCACTAAGGATTGTCCTACGAGTGACTGGTCAACTCGAAATCTTGAAAAAGCCTTGTCCTGAAGAACCTGTAGGCGAGGCAGCTACTGATGCTGCTAAGGCCAAATGGAATCTTGATAGCAAGGAACATATTGATGTGGCCGCAATGATGTTAGGGGGAATGTCCACACCTCTTCAAAGGCAGTTTGAGGAGTATTTTCCCATGAACATGATTGATGAACTCAAGAAACTTTATGAGAAACCATCAAATGTAGAGATTTACGATTTGATGGGAAGCTCTACATGGTTGTAAGCAGGGTCCTGGTGAACCTGTGAGTGCTCATGTGTTGAAAATGAAGAGTTACATGGATCAACTAAAAACACTTGGGAAACCCTATGACAATGATATGGCTGTGAACTTAATCAATAGATCCCTTGATAAGGAATTTAGTGGTTTTGTGAGGAACTTCAATATGCATTGCGTGGGGAAGACTGTAAGTGAATTGCACGCACTGCTCATTGATTATGAGAAAGGTACACCACAAAAGGCTCCTACGCCCCAAGTACTAGCAATACAAGGGGGTAGAATTAACAAGCCAAATGCGAACAAGAAGAAGGGTAAAGGAAAGAAGAAGGCTGATAAGAATAAGCAAGTTATGGCTTATCAACCACCTCAACCAAAGAAGAACCCTTCTATCAAGAATAATCCAAAGAAGGATCAAGGATGCCATTACTGCAAGGTGATGGGCCATTGGAAGAGGAATTGTCCTCTTTATCTCGATGACTTGCGAAACAATAAGGTTAAGAAGACTGGGCACATGGGCGCCAGCATTTCAGGTAACTTATTTGTCATTGAATTATTTACTTTATCTCGTATGGTAAATTCCTGGGTATATGATACTGGATGTGGTATTAATATTTGTAATACACTACAGGGGTTTAGAGAGGAAAGGAGACTAGCTTATGGGGAGCAATTTCTGCATGTGGGAAATGGAGCACAAGCAGCAGTTGAAGCCATAGGAATGTTTGATTTAGTTTTACCTTCGGGTTTAGTACTTTGTTTAAACAATTGTCATTATGCACCTTCTATAATTAGAGGTGTTGTTTCCTTTTCATGTTTGTTGGATCTTGGTTTTCTCATACTATTAATGGCAATAAAATTTCTGTTTCTTTAAATGGTGTATTTTATTTTAATGCTATTGCTGTGAATGGTGTGTTTGAAATTGATATGAATAATTGTGTGACTTCCAACAATAATAATAATTCGATGTACAGCATAAGTAAGAGAATGAAGTATGACTTGAATTCGTCTTACCTTTGGCATTGTAGACTTGCCCATATAGGCAAGACTCGCATGCAAAAGCTGCAACGTGAAGGGCTTTTGAATGAAATCATTGATGAGTCATTTGATAAATGCGAATCTTGTATTTCTGGGAAGATGACGAAGAAACCTTTTCATAATAATATGGAAAGAGCTTCAGATCTACTTGGTTTGATACACACGGATGTATGTGGACCACTTAGACATGTGTCAAGGAGAGGTGCTGTCTACTTCTTAACTTTTACGGATGATTTCAGCCGTTATGGTTATGTTTATTTACTCAAGCATAAACATGAGGTGTTTGAATCATTTAAAGTTTTCAAAGCAGAAGTAGAATTGCAATTGGGAAAGAAGATTAAAGCTCTTCGTTCTGATCGAGGTGGTGAATACCTTAGTCAAGATTTTAAAGATTTCTTAACTGAGAATGGAATTGTCCAGAATCTCACATCTCCATATACTCCACAACAAAATGGTGTATCTGAGAGAAGGAATCGTACATTGTTGGACATGGTTCGATCAATGTATAATCTTACTAACCTTCCTTTGTCTTTTTGGGATTATGCTCTTGAATCAGCTGTTCGTATTTTGAATATGGTTCCCACCAAGAAGGTTGATAAGACACCATATGAGATATGGACTGGAAAAGCTCCGAACTTGTCTTATTTAAAGGTCTGGGGTTGTGAGGTGTATGTTAAACGTGACTCACAAGATAAACTCCAACAAAGATCTGTAAAATGCATTTTTGTAGGATACCCTAAGGAAACTATGGGTTACTACTTTTACTACCCACCTGAGAACAAAGTGTTTGTTGCAAGATATGGTGATTTTCTTGAAAGTGAATTTGTGGTTCAAGAAATCAGTGGGAGAGTATATGATTTAGAAGATGATCTAAATAATGCATTGCCTTCAGAAAACACTAGCACACTTCCTATAGAACCGGAAAGTCTGGGTCCTCCACCGGAAGTTGAAGTAATTCCCATTCGCAGATCTTCAAGATCTGTGAAAGCTCCTGACCGTCTATGTCTTAATGTAGAGGTTGATGAGCATACACTAGGGGATCTTAATGAACCTACTAGTTATAGAGCTGCCATTAATAGCCCTCAAAAAGCTAAATGGAAAGCTGCTATGGATGGGGAAATACAATCCATGCATGACAATGAAGTCTGGGAAGAAGTTGACTTACCTCCTGGTGCCAAGGTAGTTGGGAGTAAGTGGCTTTACAAAATCAAGACTGACATGGATGGATATGCACACATTTATAAGGCTCGTCTAGTTGCTAAAGGTTTTACTCAAACTTTTGGAATTGATTACGAGGAGACGTTTTCTCCTGTAGCAGACATAAGAGCTATAAGAATTCTCATAGCTATAGCAGCGTACTATGATTATGAGATTTGGCAAATGGATGTGAAAACCGCTTTCTTAAATGGTCATCTAGATGAAGACATCTATATGGCACAACCAGAAGGGTTTGAAAATCCAGATTTTCCAAATCGTGTATGCAAGCTTAAAAGATCCATTTATGGATTAAAGAAAGCATCACGACAATGGAACAAGAGGTTTGCTGCTGAAATTAAAAAGTTTGGATTCACTCAAAATCTTGATGAGCCATGTGTGTATCACAAAGCTAGTGGGAGTGATGATGTAACTTTCCTAATTCTTTATGTTGATGACATATTGATCATGGGAAAAGACATTCCAAGTTTGCAAAAGGTTAAGGCATATCTTGGAAAGTGCTTTTCTATGAAAGATTTAGGAGAAGCTGCATACATTCTGGGAATCAAAATCTATAGAGATAGATCAAGGCGGTTAATTGGATTAAGTCAAAGTGCTTACATTGACAAAATATTGAAAAGATTCAATATGCAAAATTCCAAGAAAGGATATTTGCTGATGGAAGTAAAACATGGCTTATGTAATGAGTTTTGTGCTTCAACACCTGCTGAGGTGGCTCGCATGAGTAAAGTTCCTTATGCTTCGGCTGTAGGATCTATTATGTATGCGGTTAAGTGCACAAGGCCAGATGTGGCATTTGCTCAAAATATTACCAGTCAATTTCAACAGAATCCAGGTGATAAACATTGGATTGCTGTTAAACATATTCTTAAGTATTTGAGGAATACAAAAGATATGTTTTTAGTATATGGTGGAAATCCATCTACAGAACTTTGTGTTACAGGTTTCTGTGATGCATCCTTTCAAAGTAATAAAGATGATTCGAAGTCTCAGACGGGTTATGTCTTTGTTATCAATGGAGGAGCTGTAGACTGGAGGAGCAAGAAGCAGAGTACAATTGCGATGTCTGCAACAGAAGCTGAATACATTGCTGCTTCAGAAGCTGCTATGGAGGCTGTTTGGATTAGGAAATTCGTTTCTGGGCTTGGTGTTATGCCTTCAAATGAATTACCTATTAATATGTATTGTGACAATTCTGCTGCAATCATATTTGCCAATGAACCCGGAGTCATGAGAGGCACCAGACATTTTCTACGAAAATATCACTTTGTTCGTGAAAAGGTTGACGAAGGTGAAATAAATCTGTTGAAGGTTCACACAGATGAAAACTTAGCTGATCCGTTCACTAAGGCTTTGGCGAAAGACAAGCTTAATGAATTATCCAATGGAATTGGACTTAAATTAGCTAGTAGTTTCATGCATAACTGTGATTAGTATTTGGATAAAGGATATTGTAAACAATTATAATTTAATGAAATAAAGTATGTTGGTATGTTTATTTCTATTGTTAATTATTGTTGTCCTATTTTTGCATGTTTAAATCCATGAATAAGAGTTATTCTAAATTGTCCGTTGTCAGTTAATAATATGGGAATATTATTAAATTAAGACAAATCTGAAGTTGATATAATATACTTAAGTATATTGATGCGTAGACATGTCATTTCAGACGATATTCGATGATACTGAATATAGGACTTATCCCAATTATATGATGTTACTTTATGGATCTTGTCATTAAGTAAATCATAAGAAGTTATCCTTAGACTTGAGATACAAGATAACGGTCATGAATGTAGTACATTTTTTGTGGAACAACTTAACGCTATACGTAACTGGTAGTCATAAGGGTTGTTTTCGGAAGTGTTACAAAGTTTGTGTGTTTTGCTTGTAGACAATAAAGAATTTGTTCCTTCAAATTAATTTTTGGAGTTTAATACTGCTGGGCCCCTCGTAGGGTTGTCAAGGTGTTTGCGTGGCCACGCCCAAGGTCTTTTATGAAAGGTTCAAAAGATTTGGTAATCTTGTCAATTTCTAAAAACGAGAAACAGAATGGTTAATTAAGGAATGACCTAGATCCATATCCTTATTTAACGTGGTATTAGAAACAAAGGGATAATAATAATGAGAAATCATTAAAAGGTTTTCCAGGAGCCTTACTCAAGTTGTACTAGAGGCATCGACGTGTTGCAAGACGCTAATCGATGTGATCACACTATTATGATATGTCTAAGTGGGAGCTGTTAGTTTTATAGACAAAATAATAATAGTCGTGTGTTAGGATCGAACTTGAGATCACGGGATTGCACACAATACGTATGAAGAGGAAATGTAATAATTATTTATAAAATGTTATAATTAATTATTAAACACAAAACAAATAAATAATAATTAGTATTATTGATTAATGACTAATTAATTATTAAACGAAGATTAGGAAAGTAATTACTAGACATTACATGGAAACAAAAGAAGGTTCCGAAAACCCCTAGGGGGTGCCATAGCCGATCGGCCCAAGGGGGTTACCCACCTCCTTTGTGTCTTGAGCTCCAAGTAATGTGTAGTATATAAGCAAACCCAAGGTGTAGGTTTTTCTCATAACTTGTACACACATCTTGGTGTTTTCTTCTCCTTGTCTTTTCCTTGGTCGATCCAAAACCGAACACCCCTAAGGGTTTCGATTTCTTGCATCATCAAAAGGGTTTTGTGTTTTACTTGCATAAACTTTTCCTTGAATTAGTACGTGTGTACAAGAACGTGAATCAAACACACTATTGTTTGATTCTTGGATTGAATTACAAAAAGGTAAGGGGCAATTCATATAATCCTTATAAACCCTAATTAGGGTTCATTGGTTCCGGAAGATTGCATTGATTCTTGTTCGGGCTAAAATCACTACGGTATGTTTACTATTTAAATTAATGATTAATTAATTACATGTTATTCGATCTATTATAATTGCTTCCGCTCATGCTCACTTTGATGTTCATGGTTTATTAATATGATTGTTATGATATAATAATTCCAACAAAATGTGTATAATGAGGCCGTTATAGGTAGTGCGCTGATGTGTGCTTATTCACACATCCTTTTTAGACCCAAAATCAGACCAAATACACTAAATACTAACCAAAAATGCCAAGAGAATGCATGTTTTTGTATTTGTGTATGTGCAGGTACAAATATGTGAAAACTGAACGAAAACGAAGCAAAACCGACAAAAACGAGCACGAGATCGGAAAAAAGGTCAAAAGCCGTAGCCGGGGAAGCAAAATGATCAAAGATAGCTCACAATGCTCATAGAAGTCCTCAGAGATTCATAAAGTTTCAATATTGGCCCCTGGATAAAGTTTGGGGAGATTGGCAGATTTAGTCCCTGCAATTTCAAATCTTGGCAAATATGGTCCTTTAATGAATATTTGAAGAAAAGTCAACATATACCCTTCATGAATCAGAAAATGACAACTTAAGTCCTTGGAAGAAACTTTGGAATAACTACAGAATTGGTCCCTGAAATTATAAGCTTTACAAACTTGGTCCTTATTTGAAAATTACTACTCCTAAACAATACACTACACCGGATCCACACATATCTTTGGCCCAAACTTTATACCAGCCCAGCCCACACCATGTACCCGACCCAACCCCAACACATTTATTACCCTTTCAATTTACCCGCCCCCCAAACTTACCCCCGTTCCCAGTTTTACCACTGTTCCTAGAACCCTAATAAACCCCCACCTTAAATTAACCCTCTATTACCTCAATTGGGTAACTATTATGGACCAATCACATGCCTAGAGCATCTCTCAGGCACGATGGGAAGAAGGACACCATGAGGGTACGTGGACCAATGGGATAGGCAAGACAGAATCGTGCTCCATATACATGAGATCAATGGACCACAAGAGCTGCTTAGTGATCAAGATTACAATGAATGGCCAAGATTGAAGATGCCTCATCATCATCTAGAATCATCTAAACCCTAGATTTTAGCTTATAAATACCCCCCTCTCATTGTAATGGTGCCGAGTTTCTAATAGAGTTACTCTGCCAAAATGTTTTTGTAAACTTGTTTTATTATTAATGAAAAGCATCTTTATCTTATTTCAATTCTGTCTCAGCTTATTTACTCATTTCCTTTATTAGCTTATTTTACTTTTTTTTTTAGCTTATTTATTTCTTTATTTCTTTCAAGCATAGTCCTTTATTGTTATTCATTCAGTATTGATCATCTGTTTCATTTCTTTTTCTTGTTATTATTGTTTACTTACCAAAGAAAAACCAAAAAAATAGAAAAACTTACAAAAAAGCAAAAAATATTGTTAACTGTTTTAATCTTTTGATCTTTTCTTTTGCTGTTTTATTGTGGTTTCAAGGTCATCTAAGCTTCTATAGCTTATTGTGATCATTGTAACTTCTTTCTTGTTCCAAAAGTTCAAGACTTTAAAAAGTCAACGAAAGTCAACCTCAGCTTATTTCAAATAAGCTGAGGGTTGTGGTGGTTTAAGACAATCAAAAGGTGACCATTGGCCTGTCTAGAGACAGGCTTGCATAGTGAAACCCCTCTGTTCTAGCTGAGGGGTCTTGAACTTGTGAGTACCATTTCCATTTTTCTCAATCTCTTATAGCTTATTGCTAGTATAGTGTAGATCTGATAACTCTAGCTTATTACTCTTGATTATTGCTTATACTTGTTTAATATTGCTTATTGAGTACTATTTCATCTTATTTGAAGTTCTGTGGTGCTAGTTGCTATCTTACTGTTTCATATTAAGCATAATCTGTGGATCTTTGATTCTTGGTGAATGGATGTTTGTGATTCTTGTTTCTGGCTTATATCATGTTCTTGCATCATATAGAGGGTTTATGATTTGGTTTCAAAGTGTTTTGTGGTCACTGTGGTAGTTTCTGAGTTGTGAAATACCCAAAAGGGGTGTTTGGATTGTGTTTGTTTGATAAGTTGAAGTCTAAGACAGAGGGTTTTGATAGTTCACACATCTCACCTAGGCTATATTAGAGTAAGTTAATACATAAAAACAGTTAGTCATTGTATAAAAAGTCAAATTAGCTTAACAAGTAGCATAACAGTTGGTATTAGTAGGATTTAGGGTAGAAAATCTTTATAGTAGTTGCAATATTAGTAGTAGTAACTTAGTATAATCATTAAATAGCTTATTTACACCTTATTGATCATTTAGAGGTAATCTAATTTCACTAAAGTCAACATTCTGTTTCTATCTTAAAAGTCAACCAAAGCTGAGTAATCAGCTTTTGATCAAAACTTTGGAGATCTGTGTAGGTTTCATTAGAGATTGGAAATAGTTAAAATTTGTCATTTTGAAAAGCCTGGTACTTAGCCTTCATATTTGAAAAAGAATTTTTGGATTTGAATCACATTTGCTTATCAGAATAGCTCATTGAAGTCTGCTTATTGAACAACAAATTGCCCTGCACCAACAGCTCAGGCCTTTGTTCTTGGGCATTTCTAGGCTAGCTAACTTGTTTCAAGATCTGATTTTAAGGCTTAGTCTTGTTCCTGAGTTGGCATAGTATAAGCTTATTCCAAAAAGTTTCATAAAAGTGCTTAGCTTCACAGCTTATTGAGCCCTTCTATTTGTGCAATTCTGCCATATTCTGTTTTGCTTATTGGGCTGCTAGAGCTTATTTTTGATCTTAAGTTGGAATTTTTGGTTGATATAAGCTTAATATAGTCTAGTGCATCTGTTTAAAGTGTTGTTTGATCTCTGCTTACCCTCTTTAGCTTATTTCTCATAGAAGTGCTTATTTTTGACTTATTGCATCATAATTTGAGTTCCTGTTGAGCTAAATACTTCTGGATTGTTGTTACATGCTTATTTGAGTACTGGAATCAATTGGTGAAAGTTTGGTTAAGATTTGGTCAGAAGTGCTTATTAATAAGCACTTTTATAAGCTGTTTTCAAAGCAATAAGCACTTCCAGTGCTTATTTTTTAAGTTTGATATTTTTCCTGGATTCAAAACATAATTTTTGATTTTCCCTGAAATTTTCAGATTTTTCTGAGTAGTTTTGCTATTTTTCTTATTTAACTTTCCTTTTTAATCAATTTTAATTACTTTTTAATTATTAAAAAAATACAAAAAAATCAGAAAAGCCCCAGAAAAATCCAAAAAAATATTAGATAATTATTTTTAGTTATTTTAGAATTTTAGAAAGTAATTTTGCATTTTTCTCACTTTATTTTCATTTTCTTTTAATTATTAAATAGTTTAATTAGTTTTTTAATTCATAAAAAATTATTAAAAAGTCAAAAAAAATATTTTTCTTTTTCTCAAAATTTTCTTTTATCATTTTTAACTTTTAAAAATTATTTCCAAGTTCGTAGGAGTCGTGTAGCTTAAAACTCGCGTTTTATTTCGTACGTTAACGTTTAATTAACGTTTTAGCGTACGGTTTCGATTTTACGTGACGTTTTTATTTTCCTTATTTGAATTACGTGCTTAAGTGATTAATTGTGCTTTATTTGCTATATCATTAGTGTAATCTCATATATATCACTTTGTACCACTTTTCACGACACGTTTTCCGAATCGGAAATTCGGAATTCCATTCACCCTTCACACGGAATACGACCTCGGGTTATCCGTATTTCTTTGCGGATTTCTTTGAGCTTATATATCTATACTATAACTTGATTTTACCACGAATCATGCGCCATGCCCTCTTATGTCTTGACATATAATAATATTATACTACGTATACATATAATACATGATAACCCATGTACGTATGCATATATGTTCGTTATGCAGATAGAACTTCTTCTGGGTACTTAGTCCCTTTATTTGCTTCAAACCAAGCTAACATGTAATTTTATTCACATATTTTACTAATTCTTTTCTTTTTGTTTGATTACATTCACTGTTGTAGGATTTCTCAAATGGGTTTAGTGTTTTAGCCTCCAAGAGCAAACATGGTATGCACGCCTAACCTTCTAAACAAAACAACCCTTAATGCATCCATTAAAAATAAATACTCCATAGTAAGTTAATCTTTTCATGTTTTTCGTTTTGAATTAATTGTGTTATCCATCATGGTTAGTTAGTGGTTTTTGGTACAGATTTTATTAACTTAATAGCTATTTGTCTTAGGTGCCATAAGATGTAACGACAACAGATGGAAGGTGCTAAATGTGATTACATTTTTAATGGTGTCATCAAAATGCAAATTGTGATATACTCTTTGTTTATGTTAATAAAAAAATGACGTTTAAAAAAGAGGAAGATATGAGGGTGAAAAAAGATGAGTCTAAATACGCGTCATTGATAACATAATCTTCAAGACTTATAGACCATGTTTTTGATAAACGTCAACATACATACGCGTGAATGCATAGATTTTTCAAAGTATTTAAGCTTTGGATGATTACTTAAGATGATGTATGACATACAGGAGAGGGAAACTCGAGAAGGCACAAGCTACAGATTAAGCTACTATACTTTCTCAAACCGCTTTATCTTGATACATTTGTTCAATTAACCATTGACCGGTTTTTACATATCTTGCCACGTTTTGTATTGATAAGTGGGATATTTGTTCTTTAATTTCAGATTTCGAATGCTTCTCAGTTAGACATGGTTCATCATGGAAAGATGCATGGTTATATGTGGTAAGTAGCAATTATTTCATGATTCAGTAGACAGTAGGTGATTTGGATGGCCTTTATTGAAAAGTTTCAATATTGTACTGTAAAACTCTTTTGTATAATTATTTTTATGAATTGGGTTACAAGAGATGGATTTTCCTTACATTATGAGTAAGTTTAGTCCCTAATTGGTATGACATGATAACATAATACATTGGGCGAAAAAGATCCTCGAATGGACGAGTAGCCCACAAGAAGCTGTAGAAATAGCCATCTATTTGAATGACAAGGTGTAAATAGTGCTCTATGTTTAAAGGTCTTTGTTGAAATCGAAAGGGGACAATTTCGGCGTATTTAATTATGAATGGGTCTATTCAGGTTATGTTTTATGTGGTAGTAAAATATAAAAAGTCAAAGAAAAATGGGTCGAACGGGTCAAAGGTTTCCAAAGTGTATTATTTTAAGCATACATCTCCGGAATGCTAGAAGCTGTTGCTCAAACAAAAAGAAAGAGGGAACTTACGAGGAAACCAGCACGCTATGTTCTACAGAAGGTATAATTGTGCATACATATAGATTTTAATTAAGGGATAATTAGTTCACAACGCATCTAACTTATCACAAAATTCTTAGAACATGTATCAATTCTAATTTTTTCCTTACTAACTACAAAATTCTTAGAACATCTAACTTATTCTTCTTATCGTTTGTTCTAAATGACCTGATTAGGTACAAAGATTATTGTAGTACCTACCTTGGTGCCAATTTCAGAATTGTAATCATAATTTTTGCATGGCAGCATGGAAATCATCAAGAGGTACTTTATTACATCATGAAGTTGGTAACTTTTATACATTTTGAATGACTTGATTAAGATACAACTATAGCCTGAATTGAACATAGATGAAGTCAAGCTTTTTAATCGGTGCCTCTCATATGGATCATGGTTTATGGTATTTAACGCCTATAATGTTTCATTGATTTTCATAGGGTAAAGATGGTTAATATAATATAAATGACAACACTCGGATTCTGGAAGATCTTGAAGCAACTGCACTTATAAGACTCCGACAAGTAATTTCCTTCATGGAGTTTTGGAGTCTTTATTAGATGGTCATCTCTCTCATTGTTTCAACTTTAACGGAACAATTCAATCATAGGTGAAGCTTAATTGTGCGTAGTTCTTATATTATTTTTCGTATTTTTATAATCGCTATTGATTGTATATTCGTTTCGTTATAATCTTTCTCTTTTGTGTTTATATTTTGATTTACAAGGGTGAAGATGCTAAGCTACATGCATTAAACATAGAAGTTAATGCATTTTAATTGTAATAAAGTTTTGAAGTACTTCTAGAGAGTAGTTCGCGATATAAGAAATTTTCATTTACCCTTTTTAGGTATGTTACGATAACAATATCTTGAATTGTTGTTTTAGAAAAACAAATACATTTACCGAAATAAACTAAATTCATGTCTTTTTTTGGGTAAAATATAAACATAAATTAATGTCTAAACCCAACTGCAGTGCAAAAAATTCATGGTATTGTGAAGAAAAGTTTGTTTGCCTAGATGAGGGTGTGTACCTGAAGGGCCGGTCCTAAGATTTTAGATGCCCTGGGCGAAATGGTCTAACATGCCTCGACTAAAGATGTAAACGAACAAATAACGGGGTTCGCTTTATATAAGTTTAAAATTTAAAGATCAAAGAAAATTGAATAAGATGAGCATTTTCATTGAATTCGGATAATGCGATAACGCCTGCAAAATGAATCAAACTTGACATCGATTTTTCTTTCTTTCTATTTTACATAAAACATCTAGTCTTCGTCTTATATGTATCAATCCTGAATAAAATTCTATGCATTTTTTATACTTTCTCAGTGAATTATACAATCAAATGTATAAATATTACCAAGTTACACAAAAGATAAATTAAAAGCTTGTGTCGATAATAAAAAGAATAGTTTGACACAGATGAAACTAATAGGTATCAAATTAAATACATTTTCATAACGTTATCTCGATTACTCCCTCCGTCCAGATTTTGTTTTTTATATTTCTATTTTGGGTAATCTCATAAAAGAGAGTCTAGGAAGTGAAAACGATATTTGTTTGCTAAAAAGCTCATTTAATTAGAGTTTCAAAGATTGTATATTTTTTAAATAAGAAGTTATCCTAAGATTAAGGCATAAATTAAGAGACTAACATATTCAATTGGTCGAAAACCTTTTAAAGAATAAAGAATAAGAAAAAATATATTAATTGTGGTTCAAAAAGATAGTACTCTAAATGTAAATTATGTTTTCAAGAGTAGGCAATCTACGAAAATGAATGTTTTAAAAAGGGTTCTACTATACTAACGGGTCTACCCCCCATAAACTGCAAACCCTCCCTAGTGGGAGGGGTACTTTTGCAGCTTTTTGCAGATTTTTGTCCCTTTTTTTATTTTTATTTTCCAATGTTGTCCAGTTTTGGGTCCAAAGATTGCACACGAGTATTGGTTTTTTTCTGTCCATAGTTTTTGTCTAAAGATTGCACATAAGCACACAAGCAGAGCAGCTCAGATGAACACGTAATCATCATCTCCGATTTAGAAAACCATTTTGCACAAGTGATTAAAAAGTGTTAGGCTCGGATATGAAGGTTGCAAAGTGATAAAAATATCACTTTGCCATCCTTTCGGTTTTTATAAAACCATTCGTCATCGCCTTTTTTGAAATTTTTTTGTCCAAAGATTGCACACAAGTGCAGTTAGCACACAAGTGCAGTTAGCACACAAGTGAAGATTGCACCCCAAGTGCATAGATCAGATTGCACACAAGCATATTGCAACCAAGTTAGATTGCCCAAGTGCACAGATTGCAACCAAGTTAGATTGCCCAAGTGCACAGATTGCACCCAAGTTACACAGATTGCAGATTCCACATTACACAAGTGAAACACATGTTTCACAATTCTCACAAGGTTCACAAGCTCAGGTTGTTAGGTACCAAAAGCAAAAGTAAAGATTCCCAAAATGCAGGAACTTACAAGGGGAATCTCAACTGCAGGAACTCACAAGGGGAATCTCAAAGTGTTAGGTACAACAAAACCTCTCATGATATATTGAGCCTCACCACAAAGCAGTATCACAAAGCAATCTCAATCACAAAGCAAGTATCTCAATCACAAATCCAACAAAGCAGATTCACAAAGTAACTCTCACCACAAACAAAGCAAAACAAGTACCTCCAAGTTACCATAAGTAGATTCCACTAGTTACAACAAGTGCAGATTCCACAAGTTACAACAAGTGCTGATTCCACAAGTTACAACAAGTTACAGATAGGGTTGGGTTATATTGACGGTGCCAAGTTTTTTAGTTTAACCCTCTCTAGTACCTAGGGTTGGGTTATAACACAAGCCAAGTGAAACACAAGCCAAGTGAAACACAAGCCAAGTGAAACACAAGCTGAAAGTGAAAGCCGCAAGTAACAAACCACAAAGAAACAACAAATATCTTAGGCTGCCGATATGTCTCAATCACCATTTTACACACAACAGGTAATCACCATTTCACACATTAATAAGGCATCGAGATAACATTAGGCTCAGATTATAAGCTGTTTCACATAAGCAAGTTAAATCACATATGGCTGCAACATCGAAAGTTGCAAAATTAAGTTTTTTTTGCTGTCCTGTCGGAAATGCCACGCCAAAATCATGTTTTTTTTAAATCATCATTGCCTTATCTCTTTTTTTTTTTTAGTTTCAAATCAGCTTAAAATAACAAACTGCTTATCAAGCATATAAGCAGTTTGTTATTTTCAAATTCATAAGCAGTTTTATCACCAAACCCTCTACATAATAGAGAGGGTTAAACTAAAAAACTAGCCGCCGTCAATATAACCCAACCCGTAAAGTATATAAGAACGGGGTAGGCCATAAGCACATAAGCACTTTTTTATCATAAGCACATAAGCAGTTTGCCAAGAAACCATAATCACAGAGCCTGTGGACTGGGGGTAGGCCAGAGCAGGTATTCATACCACTCAAAGGTGGCAGATCAAGGTGTTAACCTACCCACAGCTACATGTAATCATCACAAATTGCTTAAACATAAGCAGTAACACTTACCCATCACATAAGAACCACCAACACTTAAGAACACATAATCACCAACCACAGAACCACCAACACTTAATCACCCACCACAAAACCACCAACCACAGAACCACCAACACTTAATCACCCACCACAGAACCACCCACATCTCAAATAATCACATAATCACCCACCACAGAACCACCAACACTTAATCACCCACCAATAAACCCAAACCCCAATTTTTAAAATTTAGGCATTTTATATTTTTATGATAGATCTGTTTAATTAAACAACACACAACTCAAATAATCACATAAACATCACATAATCACCCACCACATAACCAAAAAACCCAAACCCTAGTTTTTAAAATTTAGGCGTTTTATATTTTTATGATAGATCTGTCTAATTAAACAACACACAACTCAAATAATCACATAAACATCTCAAATAATCAAATAATCACCCACCACAGAACCAATAAACACAAACCCTAATTTTTAAAATTTAAGCATTTTTTATTTTTATGATAGATCTGCCTAATTAAACAACACACAACTCAAATAATCACATAAACATCTCAAATAATCAAATAATCACCTACCACAGAACCAATAAACCTAAACCCTAATTTTTAAAATTTAGGCATTTTTTATTTTTATGATAGATCTGCCTAATTAAACAACACACAACTCAAATAATCACATAAAAATCCCAAATAATCAAATAATCACCCACCACAGAACCAATAAACCCAAACCCTAATTTTTAAAATTTAGGCGTTTTTTATTTTTATGACAGATCTACTGATGAGGCGAAAAATGATCCGTTTTTAGGGGGTCATTTAAGCCCGGAATTGAATTTATTTGATCAAATATTGCCCTAAATCGTTCCTTTTGTGATTTTAGGTACTTTGGGAGTGAAATATGGAAAAGGAAGCAATTCGGACGTTTTTGGAGCATAAAAGTGAAGAAAACGCCAAAGACTTAATTTTCCATGCTTGAAACAGTGTATGACGGCGTCAAGAAAGAATTCCTGACGGCGTCAAGAGTAAAAACCATGACGACCCAGTACAAACATGAAGGCGTCACAAGTATAGCGTCAAGAGTTAAATGTGTGACGGCCTACAAAAGAGGACTACATGACGGCGTCAGATGTAGATCAAGGCAGTCCGAAGATTTATTTGGCGGCGAGATGACGGCGTCACAAGTTTGTTCTTGACGCCGTTACCTCCTAATATCTATATATAGTTTTCTAATTTTCATTCATTAAGGGAGGAACTTGTGTGGAGAAACCCTAGGGCCGAACCTTGTACGAATTTTACAGCTTTTCAAGGGTTTTCAACCCTTGAATCCTTACATGTGTTATTGAGATAAGTCTTCTCTTAATTCAATCAATATGTCTATGTGTTGGTTGTCTATATCTTGTGCTTGTCTTGATTTCAACATGCTAGGCTAGATTTATCTTGTGTTTGCTTAGATCTAATGAAACCTAGATGTTAATTATGTGTTGATTACTTGTTTATGGTTGTATTGGATGAATGATTTCAATGTTAGGCTTAAGAAAACTGGAAGATCTCCAAATGGTAACATGCTTGAACGTCTTAGGAAACATGAACCGATGTGTACTAGGTTTTATTGGTTGTATTTAATGCATGAGTAAATTCTAATGATCCCATGTTAGGAGCTTCTTGCAGGCTCGACATAGGAGTGAAGTAGGCACTCATAGGATTGGGGAAGTAAGTACGCCACCCCATGAATGGTATTAAGGAATACAATCCGTCATCCACGCAACTATAACAAGTAATTAACGTGTAAAAGATATCTAGGGAGTAGTGAAATCTAAGTAAACACATTTTTTTCCACATATTGCTCACAACTTTAGTATAATTAGTTTTATTTTCATTTTTAGTATTTCATTTTGATTGCATCTTTAGTATTAGGTTAGTTGACTAGCAACTAATTCCGCCCAAATCTTTTAAACCCGAGATTTTAACTTGCTTTCTAAAAAAATATAAAAATACAAAAAGAATCATCCCTCATCTCTAGATCTATTATTTAGGTTTTCTAATCCTAGCGACATTATTCCTAGCTGAACGATCAATCCCCCGGTACTTGTTATTATACTATACTACATCGATCAGGTACACTGCCTGGTGGGGGTTGTAAGCTTCTCAAGATCCCTTGAGAGGTAAAGCCTGGTGCAATCCCTACGCATCAAGTTTTTAGCGCCGCAGCCCGGGGAATAGTTATTGTCTAGGGTAGAATCTCTTTTTATTATGTCTACTTGCTAGATTCCTTTCTAGTAAGATTTTATTTTTATTTTTAGGTTCTCTTTAGTCTATCTTATTTCTTTGTGTTTTTGTTTGTACCTCTCTACCATCCGCCATCATGGCAACCGACGAATTCTCTAACCTTAGGATCACTAGGAGTCGTAGTTCCACTAGAAACCTTGTCTTGCCTTATGCAGAACCCGAAAGAGAAATGCATAGGTTAAGACGATCAAACTCAACTCCTGAACCATCTAGCGTTGCCATCGATTTTGATGCACCCCTTTCTGAAGAAAATTCAGAAAATCACCTTACAACCCCTAGCTCCCAACCCAACAACGATATGAGTACCCCCGCAACTCCTACTCATAAGCGCCTTAAGGAATACTCCTCCCCAAACCCTCGTGGCTTCTCAAATGTCATTGTCTACCCAAACGAACACACCAATGAGGTCTTGCATGCGACCGATGTTTGGCTTGTCCAAAGTGTGTGTAAGTTTTGTGGATTTGATGAGGAAGATCCAATTCAACACATTAAAGACTTCTTGAAAATAGTAGACACCCTCCATACGGATGGGGCTACTAGGGACGCGTCCCGATTACGATTCTTTCCTTTCACCCTCTATGAAAAAGCCCAAGAGTGGTATGATAAACTCCCTTCTGAATCTATTTTCACATGGGAGCAACTCATATCCAAGTTCTATGAGAAGTTCTTTCCACCTGGAAAAACCTCAGTGTTTAGAGATAGGATCCTACGTTTCCGAAAAGGGAAGGACGAACCCTTCCATAAATCGTGGATTAGATTCAAGGATTTAATAAGACAATTTCCCCATCATGGCATCGAACTTTGGCTTTTGGTCCAAATCTTCTACGATAATGTCTCCTCTAATGATCGGAACGGGATCAACCAATCTAGAAAAGGGAGATTAGCCAATCTTAGTGCCGAAGAAGAAAGGAATAGGATTGAAGAATATGCTCAAGACCAGGATGACACTTGGGATGAACCTGAGTCAACTGTCAGCATTTCTGAAATCACTTCAGATCGGTTAAGAAAAATTCACAAAAGAATGGAGTACCTAACTGGGTCGCAGTTACCTAAACAACTTTCAAATCCTTACTTGGTCTGCGACTACTGTGGGGGCCCGCATGAGGTAGAGGAATGCAGAAGAGAAACCACGACTGAATATGCATGTTTTTCAGGAGGTGACATCTATGCTGATCCCTCCCTTTTGCCTTTTTACCAAAATGACGATTACACCCTTTGGGGGAATCTGGTAAAAAGAAAAGAAGGAGAGGAAGGTCCTGAATTCGAAATCAGGAGCACTTTTGAAGATGACCTTGGTCACTTCACTCAAGAAAAAGGCTTACAATTAAAAGGTCTTAATGAACTTGTTGACGAGCAGCAGAATGACATTGGAGAATGGTTCAACAAGCTTAACTCAACCCTCGATAACCTTGAAATGCCGTCAGTAAGCCAAAAAGACCCCATACTCGCGATAACCACTCGAGCTGGAACAACAACCAAGGACCCCCCCTTACCCGAGCTCGTCCCCCATCACTCTCGATCCGAACAAGCCTCGCGAAGAGGAGGAGGATGTGGGCAGCGAGACTCCCAACCAACCTCCCTTGACAACCCCTTCCCCATCAACCCCACCTAACCAACCTGTGAGAATCCCATTCCCATCCCGACTAAAAAACCATAAAACTGAGAATGACAATAAAAGATTCTTGTCATATCTAAAAGACTCAGTAGTCACCATACCCCTCCTTGATGCTTGCTATCACATGCCGAAGTATAGCGCATATTTAAAAAACTACTCGCTAACCGAAAGAAACTTGAGGGTCTTGTGACCCTGGGGAAGAATGTTCGGTGGTGACCCATCGAGGGCTACAAAAAAAGGTAGACGATCCAGGCAGCTTCACCTTGCCTTGCTTCATAGGATCTCTATCAATAAAGAATGCTCTTGCCGATTTTGGGGCGAGTATCAATCTCATGCCTCACTCTATGTTCCTTAAATTAGGATACTCTGGATTAAAGCCTACCCGTATGAACATCCAACTAGCCGATAGATCAGTCAAGTAACCCGTAGGGATATGCGAGAATGGGCTAGTCGAGGTTGGGAAATTCAAATTCCCGGTCGACTTCGTAATCCTAGATATGGAGGAGGATGACTTGGTACCCATCATCTTAGGGAGACCATTTCTTGCTACCGCTCGTGCAATCATTGATGTTTATGACGGCAAGTTAACCTTGCGAGTGGGAACCGATAGCACAACCTTCGACATTAAGGACTCTATGGATCTCTCTCTCGAAGCAGCTAACCGGCTCTATTTCATTGGGGAGGTCGATGAACTCATAGATGTCATTGATAGCTGTGTTGATAAACAAATCGAGGAGGGCTGGTTACGGGACGAGAGTTTTCTGCCTTTGCTAGAGGTGGAAAAGATGGAGGATGTTGGTGCAGTCTCCTTCTACCCTAGACAAGAGGCAACGGAGCATCTCGAGCTCCGACAGCCCGAAAACAAGCTTAAGCCTTCTATTATCGAACCTCCTGAGTTAGATCTTAAGGAACTTCCTAACCATTTAGAGTATGCCTTCCTTCAAGGAGAGGACCAACTGCCGGTAATCATAAACTCTTCCCTCGAACATGAACAAAAAGGTAAACTCTTAGAGGTCCTAAAGAAATATAAGGGAGTGCTCGCATGGAGTGTAGCCGACATTAAGGGGATTGACTCAAATTTTTGCACACATAAGATTCTCATGGAAGAGAATTATAAACCTACCGTGCAACCCCAGAGGCGGGTGAACCCCAACATTAAGGAAGTGGTAAAGAAAGAAGTCATCAAACTTCTGGATGCAGGATTGATCTACCCAATCTCGGATAGCCCATGGGTCAGTCCTGTATAGGTTGTACCTAAGAAGGGTGGAATGACTGTAGTTAAGAATGACAAGGGTGAGATGGTACCTCAGAGAACGGTCACTGGATGGCGGGTATGCATTGACTATCGAAAGCTAAATGATGCCACGAGAAAATATCACTTTCCCTTACCATTCATTGACCAAATGTTAGAGAGATTGTCTGGGCACGAGTACTATTGCTTCTTGGATGGATTCTCATGGTATTTTCAAATTCCCATAGCACCTGAGGACCAAGAAAAGACCACGTTTACTTGCCCTTATGGAACGTTCGCCTACAAAATGATGCCTTTTAGGCTATGTTATGCTCCCGCCACTTTCCAACGATGCATGACCGCAATCTTTCACGAACTTATGGAAGACAACATGGAAGTGTTCATGGATGACTTTTCGGTCTTCGGGGACTCCTTCGACCGCTGTCTTGCTAATCTAGAAAAAATACTTAAACGCTGTGAGGAAACCAACTTGGTGTTAAACTGGGAAAAGTGTCATTTCATGGTGAAAGAAGGGATTGTGCTAGGGCATAAGATCTCAGGGAATGGGATAGAGGTGGACCAAGCTAAAGTTGAAGCTATATCTAAGTTACCATACCCCACAACTGTTAAAGCAATACAAAGCTTCTTGGGGCACGCCGGGTTTTATCGGAGATTCATCAAAGACTTCTCCAAAATAGCCCGGCCAATGACTCAATTGCTCGTAAAGGATGCTCCATTGGATTTCTCCCAAGAATGCAAGGATGCATTCGATCTCTTAAAAAAGGAGCTCACACAAGCTCCAATCATGATTACACCCAACTGGGAGTTACCGTTTGAAATCATGTGTGACGCTAGCGATTTTGCTGTCGGGGCTGTATTGGGCCAACGGTGTGACAAGCTATTCCAACCTATTTACTATGCTAGTAAAACCATGAACCCCGCTCAAGAGAACTACTCCACCACCGAAAAGGAATTGTTAGCCGTAGTGTTCGCATTCGACAAATTTCGGCAATATCTTGTCCTTTCAAAGACAGTCGTTTTCACTGATCACTCGGCTCTTCGATATCTTTTTGCTAAGCAGGATGCTAAGCCATGACTAATTCGGTGGATCTTGTTGTTACAAGAATTCGATGTTGAGATTCGTGATAAGAGGGGGGCAGAAAATCTGGCCGCTGATCATCTATCTCGTCTTGAAAACCCCTTGGATGAGCACGATAGGTGCGAGATTAGAGATTCATTTCCTGACGAACAACTCATATCAATGATTGATTCGGAGCCTTGGTACGCCGATTTTGCCAACTATCTTGCAAGCATACTCGTTCCAGAACACCTGACTAAGTACTAAAGAAAAAGGTTATTTTCTCAGTTAAAATACTACTTCTGGGACGAACCATTTTTATTCCGAAGGTGTCCTGACCAAATAATAAGACGTTGTGTTTCGGAAAGTGAGGCAGTGAAGATTATGAGGGAATGTCACTCTGGTCCCTCTGGAGGGCATCATGGGATAAGCACCACCGCCCGAAAAATTTTCGACGCGGGATTCTATTGGCCCACAATTTTCCGTGATGTCAAAGAAATGGTATAGGCATGCGATGCATGTCAACGGGCCGGGAACATATCACATAGGGATGAAGCGCCTCAGAATTTTATACAAGTATGGGAGGTCTTCGATGTCTGGGGAATTGACTTCATGGGACCCTTTCCATCTTCAGGGGGGAACGAATACATTTTAGTCGCCATCGATTATGTTTCGAAATGGGTTGAGGCACAAGCCCTTAGGACCAACGATGCCAGGGTAGTTATTCATTTTTTGAAAAAGCTTTTCGCTAGATTCGGGATTCCTAAAGCCCTCATCAATGATAGGGGGCCCACTTTTGCAATGCGCAAATGGAGAAGGTCATGAAGAGGTATGGAGTGTCCCATCGGTTTTCCACCGCCTATCATCCATAAACCAACGGCCAGGTCAAAAACACAAACAGGGCTATTAAAAGAATACTTGAAAAAACGGTTAGTCAGAATAGAAAAGACTGGTCATTTAAACTCAACGAAGCCTTATGGGCATTCCGAACCGCCTACAAGATACCTGTTGGAACGATCCCGTTTCGCATGGTGTATGGTAAGGCATGTCACTTGCCAGTAGAATTAGAACATAAGGCTTATTGGGCGCTTAAGGCATGTAACTTAGATTATACAATTGCCGGAACCAATAGGTTCCTGCAATTACACGAGCTTGATGAGCTTAGATTAGAAGCATATGAGTCTTCCATTACATATAAAGAAAGGGAAAAAAGATGGCATGATCAAAGAATTAAGAAACCCAAGGAATTTTCAGAAGGGGACAAAGTCCTATTGTACAATTCTCGGTTAAGATTATTTCCAGGGAAACTCAAGTCTAGATGGTATGGACCATTTACGGTAGAGAATTTACTGTTAACATACAACGTGTAAAACATTATCAAGAAAATAATAATGAAATGATTGGTGAGGAAGATGTAACGTTTGATGATGAGGTCACGTAGTAACCCATGACCTTGAGTCTAGCTACAAGACTCGTAAATAAAGAAAAGCGCTTTTTGGGAGGCAACCCATGTTTTGTGTGATTTTTATTTTGTTTGATTGGTATTTGCTTCCGTATGCATGCTTTATTTTTATTGTTGGTAGATCATGTTTCTAAACTAAATAGTGGAAATACTTTACTTTGTTGTTTTGGCCTAGTCTTAACTTCACCAAAAGGTATTTTTGCAAAAGATAAGTGTAAGGGGAAACCCCAAATATGTTTTTAAGAAACAAACCGATCATGATTCTCCACAATATTAATTGAACATGTATATTCGTATTTGTTAGAGTCAAATGCTTGTATCGAGTCATAATGAAGTTTTGCAGGATTTTCTAGGAAGTAGGACCAAGTTTGTCTAGAAATTTTCCGGAAACTTAACACAAGAATTTCTGCAGGTCACTTCTGACGGCGTCACGTGTAAAAATCTGGAAATTTTACCAGTTTTGTTTTTCTAACGGAGTCTTAAAGTTTTTGTTGAATTATTAAGTTTTATAATCTCCAGGAAATCTGCAAACTTCATTCTACAAGCATTATATCTTATTTTGTTTTCTAGGATTTAGTAACATATGTAGATTGCCGCCGATTTTATGCGAGGTTGCCTTGTCTGTTTTCTCAGGATTTACAGGTTATGTATGACAAGAAGATGATTTATTTTTCTGGAAGGGAAGCTTTGATTGTTCATTTTCTTGGAGGAAGATCTAACCTGGCCACCTTATTATCCATACCGAGCGAATCAGGGGAGTATTTGATTTCATTCTTTTTAATTTTTCACTTTTACATTCTTTACTTGAACATTGGGGACAATGTTCATCTTAAGTGTAAGGGGAGCGTAAAATGATGATACCTTACAAATACACTTTCGCTTGAGTTTGTTTGTTTGATAGTAGATGTGTAATAAAATTATGAGAAATACTTGTTAGTGTAATTTTAGCGCCAAATTTAAAATTTTTTACAACATTTAGGAGTGAAACTTTAGCCATAGCAAGCGTCTCATGGATAGGAGATTGTATGACTAGCACATAACCGTATCATTCAGAAAAATTTTCCATCCAAATATGTGAGGTTCGCCTTTAGATTTGATAGGAAAAGCATTTACTATTAGTGCTTATGAGTGTACCGGTAGCATTTAGATTCTAGAACTTGCATTAGTGATGCATCCCGAGACCGCTAGTGAGACTACATTCGTGTAGTAGGATTTACTACATGATAAGAGGCATTAGGATCACCCTTGTGTTAAACTCGTATTATAATTACTTGACCATTTAAGTCATATTATTTGGCTAGTTAAGTCAACTAATTTTTCCCACGCCTTAGCGTTGTACTCATTTTTAGTACACGATACCCCTAGTACACCCCTCCGAGCCTATCTTTTCGTTTCTAACTTTAAGCATCTTACTTAAAGGAAGAATTTGTTATACCCCACTTAAATGTACACCCAAATCGCCTTAGCCTTCCGTGTATGCACTCATCTTTAGTGCATTATTGTTATTTGTTAAACCCTAAGTTAACTATCTAATTGATTACATGGTTGCTAAGTCGAGTCATATCCTTGTACATATTGTTTTGGGACGATTGGGACTCATGGGTAAAGTACTTATTTTATGGAGTAATGGGGAAGAACATAATATTATTACCCCCGTATGTACGTTAATCTTAAAAGTACTCCAAGTGTTTTGATTATCTTAATTCGAGTCATTAGATTAGTTTATTGTAAAGTATGTAAAAATTCAAGTGTAAGGGGAATTTTCATTCCCTATGATGTATTATTTTGGATGGTAGGGTAAGAGTGTATGCAAAAAAAATAAAAATAAAAAAAAATAAAAAATCGAAAGATCAAGAAAAAGAAATATATATATATATATATATATATATATATATATATATATATATATATATATATATATATATATATATATATATATATATATAGAAAAAGAGAAAAAAAAACATACGGACTACCATCCCGTTTCATTCTATGTTCATTTTATGTTTTTGTTATTTTTCATTTATTAGCTTAAGTCGAGTCTAGTCTTGGCTTAGCAACGCCATATTGTACATGTAATTAACCAAGATTGTTAACTCGCCACCAGTAAAGACTGCCTATATCCAACAAAAGCGTGTATTTCATATCCCTACACCTAACGTTACAACCCTTTAAAAGACCTCTTTGATAGTTTATCCTAGGTGCTTACGCCATGAGGTGGAGGTTTGATCCTTTCCCAAGCCTATGGTAATCTATTTTGCTATGACAGGTAGTGAGAGATATCTTCCGTTTCCATATTGTGATTTATACTTTATTACACCCGAGAGATGTGAGTATCTAAACACTATTTGTGAGGTGCTAGCGTATGACCTCCGTGCTTGTCTTTGGTCTTTAGTGGAACGATTATTTGTTGTAATTACTTTTATATTAGTGTTAAATGACCCCTAACTTGTATTTTGATTAGAATAAAAGCGCATTTACTTGAGGATAAGCAAATCTCAAGTGTAAGGGTATATGATGAGGCGAAAAATGATCCGTTTTTAGGGGGTCATTTAAGCCCGGAATTGAATTTATTTGATCAAATATTGCCCTAAATCGTTCCTTTTGTGATTTTAGGTACTTTGGGAGTGAAATCTGGAAAAGGAAGTAATTCGGACGTTTTTGGAGCATAAAAGTGAAGAAAACGCCAAAGACTTAATTTTCCATGCTGGAAACAGTGTATGACGGCGTCAAGTAGGAATTCCTGACGGCGTCAAGAGTAAAAACCATGACGACCCAGTACAAACATGAAGGCGTCACAAGTAGAGCGTCAAGAGTTAAATGTGTGACGGCCTCCAAAAGAGGACTATATGACGGCGTCAGATGTAGATCAAGGCAGTCCGAAGATTTATTTGGCGGCGAGATGACAGCGTCACAAGTTTGTTCTTGACGCCGTCACCTCCGAATATCTATATATAGTTTTCTAATTTTCATTCATTAAGGGAGGAACTTGTGTGGAGAAACCCTAGAGCCGAACCTTGTACGAATTTTACAGCTTTTCAAGGGTTTTCAACCCTTGAATCCTTACATGTGTTATTGAGATAAGTCTTCTCTTAATTCAATCAATATGTCTATGTGTTGGTTGTCTATATCTTGTGCTTGTCTTGATTTCAACATGCTAGGCTAGATTTATCTTGTGTTTGCTTAGATCTAATGAAACCTAGATGTTAATTATGTGTTGATTACTTGTTTATGGTTGTATTGGATGAATGATTTCAATGTTAGGCTTAAGAAAACTGGCAGATCTCCAAATGGTAACATGCTTGAACGTCTTAATTAGGAAACATGAACCGATGTGTACTAGGTTTTATTGGTTGTATTTAATGCATGAGTAAATTCTAATGATCCCATGTTAGGAGCTTCTTGCAGGCTCGACATAGGAGTGAAGTAGGCACTCATAGGATTGGGGAAGTAAGTACGCCACCCCATGAATGGTATTAAGGAATACAATCCGTCATCCACGCAACTATAACAAGTAATTAACGTTTAAAAGATATCTAGGGAGTAGTGAAATCTAAGTAAACACATTTTTTTCCACATATTGCTCACAACTTTAGTATAATTAGTTTTATTTTCATTTTTAGTATTTCATTTTGATTGCATCTTTAGTATTGGGTTAGTTGACTAGCAACTAATTCCGCCCAAATCTTTTAAACCCGAGATTTTAACTTGCTTTCTAAAAAAATATAAAAATACAAAAAGAATCATCCCTCATCTCTAGATCTATTATTTAGGTTTTCTAATCCTAGTGACACTATTCCTAGCTGAACGATCAATCCCCCGGTACTTGTCATTATACTATACTACATCGATCAGGTACACTGCCTGGTGGGGGTTGTAAGCTTCTCAAGATCCCTTGAGAGGTAAAGCCTGGTGCAATCCCTACGCATCATCTACCTAATTAATTGAACAACACACAACTCAAATATTCACATAAACATCTCAAATAATCAAATAATCACCCACCAAAGAACCAATAAACCCAAACCCTAATTTTTAAAATTTAGGTGTTTTTTATTTTTATGATAGATCTGTCTAATTAAACAACACACAACTCAAATAATCACATAAACATCTCAAATAATCAAATAATCACCCACCACATAACCAATAAACCCAAACCCTAATTTTTAAAATTTAGGCATTTTTTATTTTTATGATAGATCTGCCTAATTAAATAACACAAAACTCAAATAATCTCATAATCATCTCAAATAATCAAATAATCACCCACCACCGAACCAATAAACCCAAACCCTAATTTTTTTTAAATCGTTGTTTAAACAAAAGATGTTTAGATCTAAAAATATAAAACATAATATCACAAAAAACATCACAAATTATAAGTTTAATTAAACAAAAACAATCTTAGATCTAAAATCTTACCCAGAAAAGAGATTGAAAAGAGAGAGATAATAGAGAGAGAGAGAGAGAGAGAGAGAGAGAGAGAGAGGGAGAGAGAATAACACACACTGATGAGGCGAAAAATGAACCACTTTTAGGGGGTCATTTAAGCCCGAATTCGAATTTATTTGATCAAATATTACCCTAAATCGTTCCTTTTGTGAGTTTAGGTACTTTGGGAGAGAAATCTGGAAAAGGAAGCAATTCGGACGTTTTTGGAGCATAAAAGTGAAGAAAACGCCAAAGTCTTAATTTTTCTTGCTGGGAACAGTAGGTGACGGCGTCAAGAAGAAAATCTTGACGGCGTCAAGAGTAATTTCCATGACGATCCAGTACAGAATTGAAGGCGTCACGAAGTAGGGCGTCAAGAGTAAAATGCATGACGGCCTGAAAACACATAACACTTGACGGCGTCAGATCTGGATCAAGGCAGTCCGAGATTTATTTTGGCGGCGAGATGACGGTGTCACAAATTTGTTATTGACACCGTCAGACCCTATTTCCTATATATAGTTTTCTAATTTTCACACATAAAAAAAGAGAAGTTTTGGAGAAACCCTAAGTCCGAACTTAGCACGAATTTTACAGGTTTTTCAAGGGTTCTCAGCCCTTGATCCCTTTCATGTGTAATTGAGATAAGTATTCTTTTAATTCAATCAATATGTCTATGTGTTGGTTGTCTATATCTTGTTCTTGTCTTAATTCCATCATGCTAGGCTAGATCTATCTTGTGTTTGCTTGGATCTAATGAAACCTAGATGTTAATTATGTGTTGATTACTTGTTTATGGTTGTATTGGATAAATGATTTCGATGTTAGGCTTAAGAAAACTGGCAGAACTCCAATTGGTAACATGCTTGAACGTCTTAGGAAACATGAACTGACGTGCACTAGGTTTTATTGGTTGTATTTAATGCATGAGTAAATTCTAATGATCCCATGTTAGGAGCTTCTTAATCGGCTCGACATAGGAGTGAAGTAGGCACTCATAGGATTGGGGAATTAAGTGCGCCACCCCATGAATTGTATTAAGGAATACAATCCGTCATCCATGCAACTATAACAAGTAATTAACGTGTAAGAGATATCTAGGGAGTAGTGAAATCTAAGTAAACACAATTTCTCCACTTATTGCTCACAACCTTAGTTTAATTTAGTTATTTTCATTTCTAGTATTTTATTTTAATTGCATCTTTAGTATTGGGTTAGTTGACTAGCAACTAATTCCGCCCAAATCCTTCAAACCCCGAGATTTTTACTTGCTTTTCATAAAATATAAAAATACAAAAATAATCATCCCTCATCTTTAGAACTAGTATTTAGGTTTTCTAATCCTAGCGACACTATTCCTAGCTGAATGATCAATCCCCCGGTACTTGTCACTATACTATACTACAACGATCAGGTACACTGCCTGGTGGGGGTTGTAAGCTTCTCAAGATCCCTTGAGAGGTAAAGCCTGGTGCGATTCCCACGTATCAAGTTTTTGGCGCCGCTGCCGGGGAATAGTTATTGTCTAAGTTAGAATCTCTTTTTATTAGGTCTACTTGCTAGATTCCTTTCTAGTAAGATTTTATTTTTATTTTTAGGATTTCTTTAGTCTATCTTATTTCTTTGTGTTTTTGTTCGTAACTCTTCACCACCCGACATCATGGACGATGGGAACATCTTTGAACCCGTCATCCCACCACAACAAAACCCACCACTAGAACCCCTTAGGCCCCGAACCTTAGGAGAGTATTCCCGACCTAGCCACCAAGGCTACCGAAACACCATTGAGCTCACCGGAGCCAATGTGACCCCTTTGCGATCCGACACCATCCGGTTGGTGCAAAGCGGATGTGCATTCCATGGACTTCGTTCCGAAGACCCAAACCAACATCTTAAGGACTTCCTTAAAATCGTAGATTCCATAGACCTAGATGTTGCAACTAGAGAGACAACCCGATTACGCCTATTCCAATTCTCTCTACGGGATTAAGCTAGACAATGGCTTGAGCGTTTACCCGCGGAATCCATCACCACATGGGATGATCTCACCACTCGTTTCCTTGCTCAATTTTTCCCACCGGGGAGAACTACTAAGCTTAGAAATGACATCTTGATGTTCCAACAACGTCAAAATGAATCTCTTTATGAAGCATGGACTCGTTTCAAGGACTTACTCCAAAAAGTCCCTCATCATGGCATAGATCTTTGGCTCCAAGTCCAAATCTTTTATGACCATATCGATCTCTCCACGAGGCGAGCCATTGACCAATCGGCCATTTGTTTACGTCTACTGATTGGTGTAATTACTCGGATAGGTGTGTTTAAACATAATATGCTAGTTAAATAGTTACTTGAATGCGTGCTATGTTTGGCAAAACTAGCCATAGGTAGGTGCAAGCGGTTAGTGGGGATTGATTGTTGTATAGAATTCTATGCACGTTTATGCCGTCCCAAGATGTTTATCAAGTGAGGTTTGAACAACGAGGAAAATTGAGTTTGATGTTGTTGAAATACTGATTGTTGAAATACTGTTTGTTGTTGATTACTTGGAATGTTGATGGACTAGCAAACCTATTAATTGAGTTTTTAGTTGTGCTTTAGCCAGTAGCCATGTCGCTAAGGCCTTTTATTATCTATCTGGTAGAAATTTATATAGAGGTTGCCTAAAGACTTGTGTAAAGTTGATGAGGATTAGAAATTAATTTTATTGAAGACGTGCATATTATATGGTTTTCTGCTTTGACTGTTTTAAATTTGCTTATACTAGATTAAGAGCAAGGAAATTTGAGTTTGATCTTATTGTTATTGTTGTGATTGTTGTTATTATCTGACTACCAAGCTTTAATCTGGTAATAGAAGTGAGTTTAGGTTGATTTCAATCAGTTTCAAGTAGATTTTAAGTATTTGCATCAGTAGGTTAAGTTGGGTAGTTTACAACAGCTTAGGATTAATCTTAGGTTAGAATCTAGATTTACGGTGTTTTGTAGTTGTTTATGCTTCCATTTAGTCTTCTGTAATATATTTTTGCATATTCACATTCTGGTACTAGTACGTTTATATAGTCAAATATCATTTTTACCCCATTTTACACCACTGCATCAGCAGCTTCCAAGCCCAACTCTCCTGCTTATTTGCTTCTTAACTAGCTCTATAAAAATAAATAAAAAATATAAATAGCTTCTTTACTAGGTGGTTTGTTAGTATGCAAAACAGAAAAAATCACAAAAATAATTCGATCCTCTTTTCAGTAGGTTAAAGTTGCTAGAGTAAGTTTCTATATGCCCTGCACCATTTCTTTTTGTTTCATCAGTCTATGTGTATAGATCATTATTTGGTTGCCTAATTGAGCTTATTGATTGTAATTTGGATCTGAGAGCAGCTTATATATCTGTCTAGTGGGATTTGTGTTCAATTTGGATTTGTGAGATTGATTGCTTAGCTTGAATAAGCCCTTTGTCCTGCAACTCACCTGCACCATTTACCTGTCCCAACATCCCTCCTGTTTGCATAAAATGATGAATGGACTAAACACCATTAAAAGTTGCATTTCACGTATTTTTGTTGTTTGTGTATTTTTGCTAGTTTGTGTGTTTACTTGATCTGCTTGATTATCTGGTGCATCAGTATGGTGTAACTTGAAAAGTTGAAACTATTAAAGATACTTATATAGTTGTATTAATGACATTGAAAGCCATAATATATTTAGTTAAATCATAGTTAACAAGTCAACATAATATGGAAGATCGTATCTAGTGGCGGATTTAGGATCTTGAAATAGGGCGGGTACGATTATTAGAGGTGGTAGGATGAGCGGGCCATGTAAATGGGTCAAAAACGGATTTACTACGTACATGCCATTCTTTAGTTGAGTACTAATGATGATGCTTATCTTATCATAATTATGGTCAAATTTAGGAACAAGATGAGTACTTTTGGAAATGACATTATAAGTTTTACTTTATGGCATAAATGACAGGTAACAAGTTTGCGTGGTCGAAGGAAGGTTTTCAAAAGTCCAAGCTCATTTAGCTATAGAAGGTTTGCTCTCTTATCTACTTTTGGAAATGACATTATAAGTTTTATTTGTATTCTGGATTAGGGGTGAGCGCGGTTCCGGAACCGCACGGAACCGACCCGGAACCTCAAGGACCGAGAACCGAAATTCTCAAAATTTAGGAACCGAGAACCGAACCGCATAACATGTTTCAGTTCGGTTCTCGGTTCCGGTTCGGGTATCTCGGTTCTACCCGATTGGAACCGCAAAGTTTTAGAAACCCCTATTGTAAAGGACCCGTGTGTATATATATAGTACAAGATACACGAATGATGGAAAGAAACTAATACGTTCCATCAACATTACTACAGGCACAAAACTAAGTATGTGAATGACTGAATGGTATAAAGAGATAAGTGAATGTATACACTTATAAATTTTACGTCATTTACTGGTGACATTTTAGATATGGTTTAGATAATACGAACATTCACCCTAAAATGTGAAGCAATTTCAAAACCAAAAAACTAAAATTTATGCTAGGTTAAGTTTGAAACTTGAGCATCACTATAGTAAAAGATGGCTTCATGTTCTTTTTGTAAATTGAACCAAAAATAATATCATACGTTAACTTTTAACTTTCCTTAAAATGATTTCGTAAGGAACGTCAATTCGTAGTCAAAACAGAACAAAAATCTTTCAAGCACAATATGCAGTCAAGTTACATTTCATTTTGTTATATTTCGATTCGATCTCGATGTAGATGTAAATGTTTTCGAATAATAAACATATCTTATCTAGTTGGTAGCTGAACAAAAAAATAACGACCCCAATCACTGAAATGTGTAAAGACAGTTCTTTAGATTTTTTGAATTGTCTATATCTGCTTTGTTCAGCCAACATTTTTATGTTTGTTTTTCTTTTATAAAGTGAGTATGAACGTTTTAACGTGTGACTGGATACATATTAGCAAAATTCAATTATGAATGTATGATCATAAAAACTTGCTACTAAAATTATAATATTTGTTGGAAACATTTAATATAGATTCCAGCCTACTTCATAACTAGTTTAATACAGAGTACCTTTGATGTTGATCTTAATATATTTAGGAATAAAATATCTTCTTAGTCATTATTCCAGTTAGTTTGACCCCAGTTATGGTGTATATATGTTTTGAAATATTGCGGTTCTTCGGTTCCGGAACCGCAATCTGCCTCCTTTGTTCTCTAATTACTTTTTAATAAGTGGGTGGTAGGAGACACTATTAAATCTTCTAATTCCCTTATTAGGTTGGAACATATTGTTGGGGTTAGGCACTCGAGATTGATTTTGAATCTGTATTTAGGGGTACTTAATAATAACTTAGGACCTGGTGTGGAAATTGGAGTGTGAGCGATGCTAGTAGTTAAGTTGGATATATTATATACCATTTTGTTAAGTTGGTAGGATGTGAGCGATGCTAGTAGTTAGTATGATCGTGGTTTGTTTTTACATTTTTGTACTATGTTTTATTACTGTCAGCCTAGAGGTTATGAAATCACACGGGACTAATGACTTGAACATCTAGCATATTAACTTCAGCCTAAATGTAGAGGTCAAAGTTCCCCTAACATAGGTGCAACTTCTTCTGGTGCAGCATCTGCTTCTGGTACAGCTTGTGGTTTTGGTACAGCTTCTAAAATGATTCACCATCATAAATCAGCTGTCCGTGACACTCTCAACAAATCAAGCACAAGTCGTTTTAATACTTCAGGTAGTTTTTTAATTTATCAGTTTTGATATGCACAATTGTCGTTTCTATGCTCTTCATTTAAGTGAAAAGATATTTGTTTTGGGTGGGCGCAAAGATTATATGATTCTGGATATTTTGTGGACGATATTTGGTGATTGTACTGGTCAGGTTCATTTCACACAGGTTGTCAAATGACCCGATACCCATTTAATTACATTGATTGGAGTTATATATAATTTGGGTCAAACGGGTATGTTACGAGTCTTAATAAAATTGTACTTTGCTTCTATTTTAACTTTGTTAAGTTTATCTAATAACCATTTTTATATAGGGACCCAAGCATTTTGGGGTAATCTTTAGTTTGACCCGACCATTTTAGGATAAATTTGAACTTAGTTTGGCAATGACTCGATATGAATTTAACTGGTCTGCAACTATTAAGTAGGATTGTAAAGCCTTGATAAGTATTTGAGTCAAGTCTTTATGTGTTGGATGTTATATAGTATTTATTACTTTTGTTGGCCCTTTTAACTGTTACTGATCTGTTGGCCCTTTTAAGATTCCGTTAGGATATGGATTAGTGTTTGCTCATAAGTACAGGATGGAATATCATGTTACTTATCAATATATGAGGAAAATGCATAAGGCTTCAAGCCTTCAACTATGGAAAATGTACATGATCAAAAGTTTCTACTGTTTTCAAGTGTTGATACAAACAAATCAGTCGATAATTATTTATTTTTGCCTACTTTTACTGTACTGAGATGTCAATGACAGGTAGTGTTACTGATGGCCCATTTTAGCGATTATGCCTCCATATAAGTTTGAACTGGTTGGCCCTTTTAACTGTTTTCGTATGTATAGTTTCTATAGGAAAAAAAGCGGTTATCCTAAAATGCTTAGAAGCCCTTTAATCGATACGACGCAAATCGTCTTCTTATATCAGGTAGTTCTTTAGTTTAACAGTGTTATATGTGCTTTTATAAGCCTTAAACTACTAGTGGTGGGTTGGGTCGGTTTGAATGTTAAGTATTTTGACCCGCTGACTTGTTATTGTTTTTGACCCAAATGACATGTTATTTATTGTTTTTGACCCAATTATTGTTTTAAACCCATGATGATGAAAATCTTACTCACGTGCAATGTTTACAGGAAACAATTAAGCAACGTGAGGAATTAAGCGACATGAAGGCTACAACGTTATATCAATAAAGTACAAGGAGAACCGCAGATTGGTCTTTAGTCACCCAGTCAATTCAGAAACCTTGACATAAGCAGATTTGTTGTTGAATTATATTTTCTATAAGCAGATTTGTTGTTGAATTATATTTTCTAGTTTTATGGTACTGTAACAATTTGTTCAGTTTGCAATTTTACATATCGATATATGGTTGAGCTAATAAACAGATTTGTTGAATTGTATTTTCTAGTTAATTTGGAATGCTAATAGCAGCATATATACCTGCTGCTTTACTTCACTGGTGGTAACCTATAGTGACACAACTATGTGTCAAAAATAGACACAACCAATCCTGACACTCTTTAAGTGTCAATAAACTGTGTGACTATATACTTTTACCGCCTGGACTTTTATTGACACTTTTTATAAGTGAAGGTGAAAAAAAAATATATTTAGTGACACTTTTTTGGACATTTTCTGACACTTTTTGTGTGTCACTATTTGACTTTTTTCTTGTAGTGATTGGCTACCAGCAGTCCACCACTAGCTACTCGATCTCTGTGTATTTGTTCATTCAGATCTCGTGAGAAGTACTAGCTAGGTCCTTCGCATCATTTTGTAACCCAAACCTCGCCCTCTTTTACTTTACTTTTTGATAAAAATAGAAACATGATGTTTTCTCCTGACGACTTTGCCCACCTCAAAATCCCCCTTGAAGATATACTATCCGCCACCAACAACTTTGATGACAAAAATATTCATGGACATGGTGGATTTGGAAATCATTACAAGGGGCAGTTCACGTGGTCCGGTGAGCTGATTAATATCTCTGCTCGGAGGTTAAATAAAGAAAGGGATGAAGAAAAAGAACAACAGTTTTGGATGGAGATTTCCATGCTTTCTTGTCTCAAGCATAAGAACCTGGTTTCATTAGTTGGGTTTTGTGATGAGAATGATGAGAAGATCATCATTATCAAGCGGGAGAGGAGAGGAAGTCTTGAACACCATCTAAGTGACTCGAAGCGGTTGACATGGGTCCGAAGATTGGAGATATGTGTTGGTCTTGTGCATTCATTGATTTACATTCATTATGATGAGCCACGTGATTTTAGCGTTATACACCGTAACATCGACAGTGAGACAATTCTATTAAATGATAATTTGGAACCCAAGTTATGTGAATTTAGACTTTCCATGAAGATCAAAGCATCTGAAAGGCACAATTGTTTCAATACTGATAAAGTATGGAGTTCGGATGGGTATACAGACCCAACATATATTGAGACAAAAAGTGCACACCACAAGTCGGATATATACTCCTTTGGGATAGTAATGTTTGAACTACTGTGTGGTAGGAAAGCAGCAATCGATGACGACCAAGATAACAAGTACTTGGCTTCGGTGGCCGTTGCCCATTATAGGGGGGAAAAACTCAATGAAATAATTGATTGGGATTTATGGAGTCAAATGGACTCTCAATCGTTCAAGATTTTCGCGGAAATAGCATATGACTGCTTGAATGAAGAACGATCGGAACGCCCAAACATTGATGAGATTGTCACGAGTCTTGAGAAAGCGTTGGAACTTCAACTGGCGCATCATAATGCGGTAAGACAGTTTTTCTCTTCCATCTTTCTATCATAATAAGTACAACTCTATATTTGTTTGAGTACTAGGACGTGTTTTAGGCCGTGATAACCACGGCCCACCGCCCATGAAATTCATATTTAAGGTATTCCAGAATAGATGCATGCAACCAATCATTTTTGTGTAGACCGAATATTGAGAAAAAAAGGCGACCCATTTATTTGTGTCTTTTTGTTCGGCTACGAGAAAGCAGAAAGAGAAATTGTGTCTGTTTTGGTCACATTTATTGATACGGAGTAAAATAGTAGGTATTTAGACTAGGTAGCCAAGGTTATTTAGGAAATTGAGTCTCTTTTTCTCTTAGGTTGCAAAAGTCGGTCTAGGCGGCCGATTAATCTCTAGGCGGGGTCCGCCCCGATTTTTAATAATCGGCCTTATTAATCGGTTTGGTCAAAAATCGGTCAAATCGGACATAAATCGACCAAATTGGATGAATCGGCCAAATCGGTTACGTATAGAAATCGGTCAAATCAGATATAAATCGGCCAAATTGAGCATATAGTTTCAGAATTTTATAATTTTATATATAAAAAGTCCAATCTGATTAATCCCCGATTAATCCTCGCCTAACTGATTAATCGCTAGGCGATGCCCGGCTGCCAGCTACCGCCTAGCGATTTTTGCAACCTTCCTTTTTCTTCGAATGCATAGCCAAGTACGAAGTATTTTCTTTTCTAACTGTTTCAAAATACACCACAATACACTCTTTACATTGGAAAGTGATAGGGGAAAGTTTGTGTCCAGTTTCATTTAAATAGGTCGCGATTTTTTTATTTTATTTGTAGGTCGCTATTTATTTTTGGTCGCGATTCTTTACTAAACAAATAAGTAGGCCGCGATTTCTTTCACTGGCCGTGAATGGTGTGTCGCGATTTGTGTCAAATTTTGTTAAATAGGTCGCGATTTTGAGTTGGTCGCGTATTATTTTTTGTAAATGGGTCGCGTTTAAGAAAATAAATCCAAAATTCTGTCGCTTTCAACGTCGCGAAAAACACGTGTATGGTGCAATTTTTTTCATTAGATGAATCTATCGGACATCATTGAAAAGTCCATTTTCGTAGAAAAATTTGCGACGTCTTGTTTAGGTATCGTATATGGTCTGTTTAAAAAAATCTCTTAATCAACGGTTGTTGTCGATATCGAATATTAAAAAAAAAAAAAAAAAAAAAAAAAAAAAAAAAAAAAAAAAAAAGTTCGTTATGTAAAAATAATAATGGACCTGAAAAACATATAGATCTACTATATACAATTAATTCAAGAAAAGAGGATGGTCGATGGAAGCCGCCTATATATGCATAATACCCGCCACCAACAACTTCTGTATTTATATATGTGTATTAATTGAATATCATCTTCCTTCCTTTCTTGACACAGCTTTTCGTAACTCACGTTTTTTGTTAAACAGATAATGTCTTCGCGCATCCACGACCTGGCTCACTTAAAAATCCCCCTTGATAGTATACAATCAGCCACCAACAACTTTGATGACAAAAATGTACTCACCAGAGAGGCATTTTCAAAGAAATACATGGGAGAGCTCTTGTGGTCCGGTGAGTTGATAATTATCAATGCTCGAAGGTTTAATAAGGATAGAGATGAAATGTTTTGGACTGAGGTTTCAATGCTTTCAAGTCTCAAGCACCAAAATCTGGTTTCATTACTTGGCTTTTGTGTTGAAAATGGTGAAAAGATCATCATAACTAGGCGTGAGACGATGGGAAGTCTCGGCAACTGTCTAAGTGATGCTACGTTGTTGACATGGGTGCAAAGATTGAAGATATCGGTTGGTCTTGCGCAAGTGTTGAGTTACATTCATTATGACGAGCCACGCGATTTTAGCGTAATACATCGATGCATCAACAGTGCCACAGTTTTATTAAATGATAACTTCGAGCCCAAGTTATCTTGCTTTGATCTGTCAATGAAAATTGAAGCATCTCAAAGGCACCATTCTTTCCATACTAGTAAAGGAATAAGGAATGGGTATACAGACCCAACTTATGAAAAGACTAAAAGTGTGAACCACAAGACTGATATCTACTCCTTCGGGATATTGTTGTTTGAACTATTGTGTGGTAGGAAATCAGTAATTGACGACCATGATAATAAGTATTTGGCTCCGGCGGTCATTTTCCATTATAGAAAGAAATTATAGTCAATGAGATGATTGACCCGGATCTATGGAAACAAATTGATCCGCAATCATTCAACGTTTTCGCAGAAACAGCATATGGCTGCTTGAATGAAGAACAATTGCAACGGCCAAATATAGGTGAGATTGTTGCAAGACTTGAGAAAGCATTGGAACTCCAAATGGCAGGCGAAAATAGGCTTGTAAGTCGTTTTTTTTTTTTTTTTTTTTTTTTTTTTTTTTTTTTTGAACCTGTATATCGTAATAACTATTCTATTCAGAATAACTTATTATTTATGGTTAATAATGATAGTCTACTTATTACTGTATTTATGATTCTAAAGGAACACTCAGTAGTTGCGGCCGAAGTTGAAGGTACATCATCGAGTCAAGAGAAGGTAATTATTTCTTATAACTCTTTTTGTAACTCACTCATTGAAATTTTAAAATAGAATTGAGATTCTCCTTATGTTGAAGGCTTGACGCCAATGATAGGCGACATTGTGTCTAAAGTTGGGGAAAATCACATTTGCCAACTATTGTTCTAACATCTAGCTATTCTCGAGTATAATACACAAGACCCTCTTTTTTAAGTATCTCCCAACATTTTTTCTCTTTGATAAAGTTTTTTAATGGAGTAATTTACCTCAGTTAATTGTTTCACCCTATGAATCTGCACACTCTGTAATGGCATCTTGTTTGATACATATAGGGATCAGTGAGCTCTGTCTTTACAGGCGTTGAATCCCATGTCAGCAAAAAGACAATGTCGTCCCTCAAAGATCTTTCTCCGTCAAAGTTCAGCTTTCAAGATATAATATCCGCAACCAACGGATTTGCTCATGAAAATGTCGTTAAAGAATTTGGGTTTGGAATGATTCACAAAGGCCGTCTCTCGCATTCCAAACAGTTCATCGATATTATTGCAAAGGGGTTCTTTACTGCATTTATAAATGATAAGAGAAAAGAATTTTGGACAGAGATTTCTATGCTTTCAAATCTCAAACATAAGAATCTAGTGTCTCTTATTGGCTTCCATGATTCTGAGCATAACAAGTTTATCATATACAAGAAGGTGGCCAACGAAAGTCTAGACAACCATCTAAATGACCAGACCCTCACATGGATGCAAAGGTTGAAGATATGTCTTGGTGTCGCAAATGCATTGAGTTACATCCACTATGACGCTGGACGCGATTTTAGTGTCATACATTGCAACATCAAGAGCTCAAATATTTTACTAGATGACAAATGGGAACCTAAGCTATCTGGTTTTGAACTTTCATTGAAAAATACAGTAGCTCGGAGGCACCGTCTTCTTCTTACTCGTGATATCATTGAAAATGTTTACATGGACCCAAAATATAAAAAGACTGGTGGTGTGACACACAAGTCAGATGTGTATTCATTCGGTGTTGTACTACTTGAAGTCTTGTGCGGAAGGAGCGCAGTAGATGAAGACGAGTTGGGAGAGGGGTTATTAAGTAAACTGGCCAAATCTAGTTTGGATGATTTGATCAATCCGCATTTACAAAAACAGATGGATCCAGAAGCATTCAAAATCTTCTCACAGACGGTATTTTACTGCTTACAAGAGGAACGGGCAAAGCGTCCGCATATAGATCAGGTTGTCAATAAACTTGAGAAAGCTTTGCATCTCCAGCGGAAACATGAAAATCCAGTTGACAGTACATCATCCAATCGGTTGAAGGTAATTAATTTCCTTAAACTTTTGATTTAAGGCCGTTTGAAGGTTAAAAAACTTTTGATTACTAGTTGTTATATTGTCTGGTTTAACAAACACAGTATTAAAATTTAAAACTGTGATGTTTCAATATATGACTCAAATTTCACACACTTGGCCCACTTTATTTATTTATTTATTTATTTTTTTATAGTTTTGTTATTCAGGCAACCACAAATCAAATGTAATATTCTTTTTTGACTTTTATCTAGAAACGGCTAATATCTTTACAAAAGTCATCAAAGAAGGGAAACCGATAACAGCATCATATACAAACCTCCAACCTATGCACAATAACAAACTAATGTGCTTCAACTTGGGCCTAATTCATTCATTATATGAAAGATGGTATATGTCTTGATCTTTTGTAGATTTATCTTTAGGTTTAGTTTTAGGGATGGCAATCGTTTTCCTAATAGTTTCTTAAAACAAATCAACTGTTTCTTTGGACGTTCTCATTTTTTATAAATGTTAGTCAATTGTAATCTTTTCTTTAATTTCACTATGATCCTTACTAAATTTAATGTGGTGTTGCATACCTCCATAAAGTTGCAGGAGAAGAATTTGGAACACTTGAAGATCGGACTAGATGTTATAAATGAGGCTACCAAGAATTTTGACGACGCATATTGCATCGGGTCAGGCGGATTCGGTAAAGTATACAAAGCAGATCTTGAACATTTCGATAGCAGTAATTCCTCGTCGATAGATGGTGTGAATAAGTGCGATTTACCCAGAAAACAAAGCACGGTAGCCATAAAGCGCATTCACAATCAAGAAGGAGAACAAGGGTTCATTTCAGAAATTGAAACTCTAACTACTTGTAAGCATGATAACATAATCTCTCTTCTTGGCTTTTGCTCAGAAGGTAACGGTGCAATGATCCTGGTTTATGAGTATGCTTCTAAAGGAAGTCTTGAAGACTATTTGGGAAGTAGTGAAAAAATGACTAATCTTACTTGGGTGCAACGTATAAATATATGTCTTGATGTTGCACATGGCTTGAATTACGTTCACACCAACACAGATCAGAACAAACAGAAGATAATACACCGTGACATTAAAAGTGCGAATATTCTGTTGGAAGATAATTGGAAGGCGAAGATTGCAGATTTCGGGCTCTCCAAATTTCACCCAGCAGATCAAGATGCCAGTACTTTCAATGCCAGTACGATTGCAGGTACACCTATGTACTTCGATCCAGAATATGAGAAGTCTGGCAAGCTAAATAAGAAATCTGACATTTACTCTTTTGGAGTGGTGTTAATTGAGATCTTGACCGGGAGGTTGGCCTATGATTTTGATAAGGGGATTGCACCCATTGCACGACATCATTTTGAGAAGGGAACACTAATGGAAATTGTTGATGACAAGATAAAGGAAGAAACTGATGAACGTATCTTTTCTTTAAGTAAAGGACCCAATAAAGAGTCCTTGGACATATTTTCAAAAATCGCTTTTCAATGTATAGCAGAAACTCAAGTCAAACGTCCATCAATAGATGTTGTCATCAACGAACTCAAAAAAGCGTTAAAACTTCAGGTTAGAAATCGTTTTAAAATATAACTTTATAATCTCCTCATATTCTTCGTCATAGTATGTGACATTTCATATATTTTACTTTGTATAAATACTATTTTAATCCACAGACTACTACTCGAATTTCCATTTAAGTTTTTTTAGACCTTTACTTTTGTGACTTATTATTTTAACATGAACTTGCAGACTGAGAAACTCAAATTGAAAATAAACATCTGAACGCATTTTAGATGGCAAGTAGGTCATTCTGTTTTTTAACTTAACAAATCGACTGACTCTCAATGATTCACAGGAGAACCACAAGGACAGCCTCAAACTGTCACTTGAAGACATAAAGTTGGCAACGCAAGACTTCAGTCAAGACAATATCATTGGACATGGAGGTTTTGGTAATGTGTACAAAGGAGCTACTCAAGCTGATGGACATAATATCATTGCTGCAAAGCGGTTGGATAGGAAGTCTGCTGAAGGAGAAGCTGAATTTATGACAGAGCTGGAAATCCTTATGGAGTATAAACATGTAAATGTCATTGGTCTTGTAGGATACTGTGATGAAGAGAATGAGAAACTTATTGTTTACGAGTACGCGTCCAGGGGAAGTCTTGATAAGTACCTAACCGATGATAGTCTCACGTGGGTGATGCGGCTTAGAATATGCATCGATATTGCGACCGGGTTGGAGTTCCTTCATGGAAATGTTTCAAGTCCAGAAATGGTGATACATAGGGACATCAACAGCAGCAATATTCTACTGTTTGATGATTGGAAAGCAAAAATTACTGATTTTGGGCTTTCCTTAGTATGTCCAACAAGTCAGAATGTAGACTATGTCATCGACAACGTTACAGGCACAATCGGCTATCATGACCCACTATACTCAAAAACAGGCTTCTTAACCAAAGAATCTGATATATTCTCGCTTGGTGCAGTTTTATTTGACATATTGTGTGGGAAACTAGCATCCGAAAAACTAGATGATGAGTATTCTTATTTACCCTTTTTGGCTAAACGACACTATCATGAAGGAAAACTTGAAGATTTAGTGTTTGAGGGTATAAAAGAACAAATTGTGCCACAGTCATTTGTAACTTTTACAATGATTGCCCTTCAATGCTTACATCACAGGAGAGAAAGACGACCAACACCTAAAGAAGTGATCATACACTACTACACAAAAGCTTAAAAAGATCACTTCAAATAGAGTGGTTTTCCTAAAAAGCGATCTAACAAATGAAAAAGATCGGTTATTTAGATAATGACCGATCTAACTAACTTTTAGTTGTAAACATAATTAAATAGATCAGGCATTTGGAAATAAATGATCTATTTAACTCCAATTGTTTTAGCGGGATGCCAAATTACAACTTTTTCATTTGCCTGCTTCACCAAAATTTAGACACACAAATGACAAAACCCTAACCCTATACCATTTCCCCAAAATCACTCACCACTACCAGCCCTCACCACTCTCACCAAACAATCCTAACCACCATCTACTACTCCCACAACACCACACTACTGTGATACACCCCTGCCACAGTGCCATCGCCGCCGTTCGTTGTGGGTACACTAAATACTTGTATCACAACCGTCCCTTTTTGTTAATTCACGTTTTTCTACCAAAGGTTCGTATAAGCTGAATTAGATCTGTAGTTTGTTGTAATTACTATATATTGTTATGGATAATTATGTTTGTTTTTCTAATTTTGGCTTAAGATCTGCTTATTAGATTGTTCCAATTTCGAGTTTTACAATTCAAGTTTGCTTAATTAGTTGGTGTTTTTCTCATAAAATTTTAGTGATTGAGAATATTCTTTTATGAGATATATATCAGGTATGTGTCTATTGATCATTAATTTGTAGTTAAAAGAGTATATGAAAAATTTAGGTAAATTTTACACACACTTCTACAACCCACTTTTATTTAGGTAAGTAGTTTCGAATGATCAGGTTCGGAGTTGTTTACTTTAAAGTGTTTATATGATTATTTCGAAATGTACAAGTAATAATTTGGGGCTTTTGCATTTGTATGACTTTTTTATGCTTAAATATTTAATCTTTGTTATGGCTTACAAAATGAATGAAATTGGAAAAAGTACTATCTGTAACTTTTGTATTACATGCTGCTTATATGTTAAACTTTAGCAGAAATGAGGTGGAGGTGGCTGGGTTATAATTTATAAATGATGAGGTAGCATTGGTTTAATAAGTTGAAGTATTGTTGAAGTATTATGACTATGCATGATATAGTTAAATCTATAATACTAAATGTTGGGATGTAGTTACTCATGTAGTTATGCATTGGGGGATTTTTTGGATTGTATTAAATATTATTACTAGAACTATACAATCTTTTTGCGAAAATCACTACTTTAATCATTTTTGTAATGTGATATAAGATTTTGGAAGCATTACTCCAGCTATGTCACTTCTGACCCGCTTCTAGTATTTCTGAAATCTACCCATATGACCCGTTTCATGTAACTTTTACCCAAATCAACCCATTTTACTCATACTTAGATGTTGTTATATGTTCTGATGTTAATTTATTTGCGCATTTAAGTTCGTCAACTTTACCACAATAATGTCCAAGAATGTGGAGCCGATCCGAAAAGAGACGGAATTCACTCTCTCAGCTTTGAAGGAAATTCCTACTCAATATAAAGCAACAATTGAACTTAATATATTAGGGTAATCAACCCTTTGCTTTACTGTCTATTTCCTTCTTTTGAATTCGGTCACATGACTTTGCTTTACTGTCTATCATATTTATTACAGTAGCAGCAAAGGAGTTTCTCAAAACAGGGTTACTCTTCCTCCTCCTGTTCAGGTTGGTTACTCAAACCCGTCGTATCCAATTGTCTTACAGAAGGGCAAGGGATCTTTTTATGGCCAAAGTAGTCGTGTTAATGCTCCTCCCATCTATGATCCAACGAGTTCCCAGAGCACCGCCCCACCTATTCCAAGTTCTACATAAAACAAAGTATCCGAATACATATAATGTCATTTGTGCATTTTTAAAATTCATCAAGTGAGATTTAAACTCATGACTATTGGAGAAACTGACAAAGCTTCAACCATGTTGTAATCTCATTATGGCATTCTTTTCATGAGGATGGACCACGGTACGTAAACTGGAGCGCACAAATGGCAGTGGGTCAAAACACAGGTGAACCATGGATGATGTGCAAGCAACAAACCGCCCCTGATCCTGTGGTATGTCTCTTTTTACTTACAAAACTCCCTCAATTACACATTGAGCGTAGATGTGCAGGCTTAAACCAGGTGATGATTCAACAAGAAAGCTTCATGAGCTACTCGTGGGGATATCAAGTAAGTCATGACTGAAAATTAATACTTTATACTTGTATTGTGTCTTGTAGAGTAACTTGGTGATTGTATTGAAATGGAATTTCTTGTTTTATGATGAAGGCTGGGTTAGTAGGAGAAAAGCTATCTATTTACACAGATGAAGGGTCAAGTAACGTCACGTGGAGCCAGTACGAAAATCCTCGTACTCTAACATGGTACAAGGTGAGCATTAGACACCTTTACAAAACTTCCTACATCTATGACCGTAAATCTGGTGCTAAATATCTTTATAATATGGAAATGTTTAAAACATTTGTAGTTATTCTGCTCTTAATTTATGCTTAACAGACAACATTCAACACACCTGAGGGCAATGAATCAATCGCACTAAACCTTGGTTCGATGGGCAAAGGAGAAGCTTGGATAAATGGTCAAAGCCTTTATAATGGAAGGCGGAAGTTGAATGGGATCGCAACATCAGTGCACCGGTGCATCTATCATTTCTCATTGGTGATCAAAGGATACACGTAATAACAAGCTATACAACAATTATCTTACGAATTATGTTCTTTGTTCCAGGATATTTAAATGACGTTGTATCTTTTGAAGCCGTTTGGTTTGTTGTTTTAAGATGATGATGATATTGTTGAACACTTATGTGTCGGATTATTAGTGTATTATGTGTGCAATTGAACTGATATTTCAAGAAAATCTGGGTTTCAATAAAATTTATTTCTTTTTTTTTATTTGAAAATTAACTTAAAAGATCGGTTCTTAGGTATTAACTGATCTATTTGCTGCATTAGTTAGATCGGTTCTCAACCGATCTATTTGTTTTTCGCTCAAATAGATCACCCTTACATAGAGTGGTTCATAACCGATCTATTTGAGGGTTTTCAACCGATCTATTTAACGTTTTTTGTAGTAGTGATACAACTTAAGAAAGCATTGGAATTCCAGGTAAGTTTCTATATTTTGAAAAAGTTGGCCTTTAACTATATATCCATTTAAACTCTTATAAAGTAATTGTTTGAAACATGAGTTTACTGATTGATTAATGTATATCCAGGAGGATTATGACATATGGGAGAGCAAATTGCCAATAGACTATAAAGAAATAATCCAGATGTCAAGGTGCCCTGAAGATTATTCTACTATCAAGAAAGAGGATCTTTACAACATATTTTCTAAAGGAATCCTCCTTCAACAGGACAAAGTGGTAATTAATTCGTTTATATATCTCAATTATTTTGTGTTTCCAGTGTTTTAAGCCTCTTTTACTTTTTGAGGGACAGTTAAAAATCATACATGCATTTATACATAATATAGATCGAGTCTGAATCGATTTATGTTGTATAACAGCTGCTGTCGTTCGATGGTAAACGAGAAAGAAATGAAATGGTATCAGCAACAACATTTACATATAAAAACAGTTGTCCACTAAAGTGGCAATCTCTTCCGGAATCAAGGTTCTTCTCTCTTTCTCTCTACCCTGGTTATAAACTTAGTATAATATATCTATCTTCTTTATTGTTAAATAGTTACACCTTACAAGCTATATATACGGTAGCATAATAATTTTTATTTTTATTTATTTATTTATTATTTTTTTTAACAAGTTTTAGTTTTAGGAAAAAAAAGCAAAATATAAATCTTTTCGTTAGAAATTGGATATGCAGGCTGAGTGGAAACTAGTGGACACCCACATGCATTAAAAAATTTGGTATTTTTATGTCACCTAATATACCCCATGTTTGGTGCATCGATGATGGAGTCCATAGCTAGTCGATTTTATAAAGCCACTCAGTGCAGAATGAAGGGGACGACCTTGATGTTGTGTTGGGGTGAACATCGGCAATTTGGGGCTGTTTTTGGTTAAAACCAAACCTCAAACCGAAGGTTTTTTTTTACATTTTTCAAAACCAAACCCTGAACCGAAGTCGGTTTGGTTTGGTTTTTTTTTATTTATTTATTTATTTATTTTATTTTTTTTTGTCAGTTTGGTTATTGCAAATGTTTTTTGTTTTTCCATCCTAATGGTATAAACTTAATTTCACAATGATTAGCCGATAACAAAATTAAATGTATTTGAGTTCATTTATCATCGAAAAACAAAATAGACGTTACATATAACGACGAGAGAAAAACTATTTTGGTGGGACAATTGATATGCGATATAGAAAAATAGACCTTACGATTTTTAATAATTTTAGATAAAGAGATATGTCTTACGAAAATTATATGTGTTATCTCTTATTTTGAAACTTTTGAGCATTTCGATGAAAACTTAAATGCACATTTTCTAATAGTTTAATTAACTACGGGGCGGTTCGGTTTTGTTGGTTTTATGAAACCAAAATCTGAAGCAAAAATTGTGGTTTTTTAAAAACTTGATACTGGACCAACGGATTTTGAAGTGGATCACCTTTTGGGGGTGTTGTTTTTGGTTTTTGGGTTTTGGTTCGGTTCTTGGGTTTTCTTGCTCACCCATAGTGTTGAAAGCGTCAACATCTGTTTTGGACGGAGAAATGTGGATCGGGTTAGGCGCAACATTAAAAGAAGATGAAGATTTAAATCAAGATTTCTCGGGTACCTTATCTATATATCAAATCATAAAAAGAAAGGAGATTTGAAAGATACTAAAGAAATGTTATAGGCTTGTCTACATCACAACTAATAGAGAAAACTACTACTAGATTAGATTACTAGTCTTCGGCACGACGTTTTAATGCACAAAAACGTCGGGACACAGGCTCCTTGAATAAAAAAATCTTAAAACAATTTTTTATATGAATAAAAGATCATTGACATTTTCCAGACATTTATATGTTACAGATACAATAACTTTATAATATGAATTAAAATTATTCTTCTGAAAAAGTGTATGTATTATTATTAACTAGAAGATTACTCAAGCATAGTGATGATTTAGTATAGTTTACAACAAAATCTAGTTGCGTCAGTTTGCTTGTGCATATTTATTTATTCTTTTTGTGTGTCCTTTTGGGTTTATTTATTACTTTTGTGTATGTTTATGGGTGTGGTTTAAAGGTAACAATCGTTTGTGTGTGCATACGTGAATTTTTCTAATATTTTTTAAATAAATATTATGACAACAATCAAGTAGATTTTTAGTAGTTTTGGTTTGGTTTGTCGGTTAGGTGTGTTTGTTATGTGTGTTTGAATCACTTTTGTGGCTCATTTACTTGAATAATAGTTATTTCACTTTTCAATTGTAGCCTCTGTAGCTTGAGATAATTTTGAAAATATATTGACTATCATTTTACAAAATATTGTATGTATTCTATGTATTAACTCTAGTTCGGGTCCACCTAAATTTGTTGCATTCACTGTATTTCATGCCATGTATACTTTATAAGTGTTTATAGATAATAGTTTTATTTTATTTATTTATTTATTTTTGAACGGCGAGTTAGTAGTTAGTCATTCGAGCCTACAGTGAAATCCAATGGGGCAGTATGCAAGTAGTTAGTAGTTAGTAGTTAGTGTTTATAGATAATAGTTTTATTACCCATGCAAAGCAGTGACAACAAACCAACCGCTTGTCGATTTTTTTTTTTTTTTTTTTTTTTTTTTTTTTTTTTTTCTGATTTTTATCATAGAATGATTTCCTGTGATGGTGATGTAAAAGAAGGGAAAAAGTGGTGGAGTAAAGGAGAGTGGAGAAAGTTTGTGAATTAAATTGTAATAAATAATGGAATATATTGACTTCTATAAGTAAGAGTATTTTAGTAAATCCACTTATGTCATTTTGTAAGTTTTAAGTAAAATAGTTGAATAGTTTTTGCGATAGATTTTGTCAAAAATAATTTTTAAATTTGAAAGTTGAAGTGTATATTTGGGGGAGTAAAAGCTATAACTGATGAAGACATGGATATTTATTGATAATACGTGCAGGTTCGATACAGTAGTGGAGATGTTTGATACTTCTAACCTGATGATCGAAATCAATACAAGAGCTCAATTTTTATCTCCAAATGTTGTTTATGGGGTCTATTTAGTCTTCAAGTTTCATGACTCAAGAAACTTGTCAAGTAGACCTCTGTATGTTAACCTAAAGTATAAAAACGAGTGCGAAAGTCTACATGCATATTTTGCAACAAGGAGAGACAAGGAATGGATGATGATTGAGTTGTATCGATTTTTGAATGAGAAAGAGGTTGTTTATAAGGTTCTCCTTGAGGGTTTTTCATCGGACTATTGTGGAGATGGTACAATTTATGTCGAAGGCATTGAATTTCGAGCCATTAACAATGTAAGTTTGAAAATACTCCTTGGTTCCTAAATCCTAATTTATATTCTTTATTATATATTATATAAAGGGATGGATATATGGAGAGAAATAAAAATCATGTTCTAAGTTACATGCATATATACCATGATTCTTATACAGGTGAAACATGAAGAAATCGAAGAGTTTAAGGAAGTCCAACAAGTCCTGAAATCAAACTTCATTGTGGATCAGGTGCAACAATTACAGGCTAAGTTTGAAAAAATATTTAAGAAATGCGATAACCGTGACGAATTGTTCTGGTTTGGTGAAGTAAATGGAATTAAACTTCTTATGCTTTCGGCCAAGGCAGCTTTGTACAAATTTTCTAACGTGGATCTTTTTATTTCAAAACCATCACGCCAGTCCAGGTTTGCTTTATAACAAACTTTTCCTAACTGTACATTCACTATGAGCTCATCTATGGTTATCCAAATATTTAAAAAATTTCTCTATCAAATACTAGATTCCATAATTTTAGATCTTAACCTTCATTTTGGTCTAATAAAATATTGATGATTCATGAATAGATGGTTGGCAAAAGTTTCATTTCTTAGATTTGGTTTTTTTGTGCCTTCAAATTGTACATTGTTTTGTAATCATATAATATACTTTTAATGCAGATTTCGGAAGGTGGTTGAGTTTTTACCACAAAAAGTATTTCGTATCAACTGCACAATTGAAAGTCAAATGTTATCCCCTGATACGGACTACACGTGTTACCTTGTGTTCAAGATTTCAAAAAAATGTCGGGGCTTGCATTGTCCGGTGAAAGTACGAGATCTACTCCACCAAGATAACAATGAGGCTGAATATTTCTATTTTATTACCCCGAGCCGATTGAATACAAATGATATTACTCGGGTACCAAAACAAAGGGAAGATGGATGGATGGAGATTCAGCTTTGGAACTTTAACTCAACTCGTGAACTTGAGAATGATTCTCTTTCGATTAATATAAAGTTTACAAGTCTTGAAGGACCTATGTCTGGTCTCATTGTTTGTGGCCTTGAGTTTCGGCCATTGTAAAACAATATTTAGTATTATGTTTTACTCAGTGTGGAAAAGGCTTTTGGTGTTGCACCCAGATAATTATTGAAAGAGTAAATTTCAAACACCATCTTGTGGGTTTGTTCAAATTGCAGATTGAGTCTTTTTCTTTTGATAGTGAGGCACTCCTCTAACACTTTTTTTTGGGGTAAAAGGTGTTTATAACACCCAATAAATTTTATTATTCCAAAAAACATTTAAATACATAGGAATATAGGATGTAAGTGAATATCACATCTCAGCCCATTTCATAGACCGGAAAACAAATGCACCATTTTTGCTTCAAACCAAACTTATCATGTCTAAACACTTTGCGTGCATGAAACTTATAACTAGTGTGCTACTAGACACATGGCACAAGACATAGATCATACCCGATGATTAAACTATAAATATTTTCGTAAAACATGTCACATTCTGAGTAACAGATTTGAAACGTATAAAAGTCATTTTTTTTATGAATAACCCTCTGTTACTCAAAGAATAAAAGTTCTAGATAACATCTTAACTTAAACGTGGCTGAAAACGGGGAATTGATCGGGTCTGTAAAACACTAGATATCGCACTTTTCGTGGGACTGATGCAATGTTAAAGTTTTCTGAAGTGAATATATTGGGTAAATGGGTAACTTTGAATCTGTTAAGTAATTTTTGGTTTAGTGGGACCCCAAAAAAAAAACTTGTTGGTACAGATTAATACCTTTCCGTGGATATAAAGAACGAAATTTTTGGACTTACGGTTTACGAATGACGGATTTTCTTAGATGAATAAGTTATATAAAATTTTGACAGCTTTTACGTCAAAAGTATAAAATGGATTTAAAAACTTATGTAATTGTATCTTTAAAATTTATTTTTTGAACACTTAGAATATATGTACCAAGCATAATTAAGGTTATAATTTATATAATATAGAGACTAAATTAAATCAATATTTATTTTCAAAACCTAAGACAACGTATATATGTTTAGGTTCTTCGTAGAGCTTCGCGGCTATCTTTCTTCGCTTGCTTGATTGTGATTATTCCTCTTTGTTCACGGTGAGTTCATAGCCTCGCCTTTACTTATTTAAATGTTTTATAAACCTCGCGAGGGGGATACATGCTAGTTTTTACAAACTGAATACAAGTAGTTTTTGGTATGCTGGACCCGATTATATGATTATGGTGATTGAATGCTTCTTGCCAATTAAGTCCCCACCATGAAACCGTTAATTCCGTAGGGAAACGCTATTATTATGGATATGCATATTAGGCTTGGCCGGCTTTGACTGGGTACGGTCACATAATCTTGAGAGTTTGGGGTAAACTGGCAATTTTTAGCTCGGGGCACAAAATCATGGTTAAGGTTTCGGTTTCATAATTCTCAATACTATAATCTGATTACCCGACATGTATTTGTTATATGTCTATTGATAAATAATGCTTGTATTCAACTTATTACTTATTAAACTCTATGAATTCACTCAACCTTTGTGTTGACTTTTAGCATGTTTTATCTCAGGTCCGTAAGTGGCTTAAGCATGGATGGGTGGCGCAAAGAAATGGATATCTACTTGATGGCTCATGTTAATAAAATTTCTCATTCGATAATGTTTCAAACTTTTAAACTTATGTAACTTTAGATTATGTTAAAAACTTTTGGGACCTTTGTTAACTTTGATAAATTATCGAATGTGAAGTTTTAAAAATGACTTTGTTTTAAAGTTGTTTACTATATTTGTACGATGTGACTAGTATATAACATCCCATGTCCCTTTCCGCTGCGTTCCTAAAATGGGGGTGTTATAGAATAGTATGATATCAGTAGTTAAATTTAAACAAGACTCAAGAGCGGAGCTACTAAGGGACCGGGAAGGGTCCCGGCCCCCTCTAAGTCTAAGCCTGTTAGTGTATTTTTTCGCAATTTCATGTGTTAATTTTTTTTCCATACTCCCATCTAATGTTCTTCCGGAAAAAAGTTTTGGCCCTCCTAAATTTTTTTTCTAGCTCCGCCACTGAAGACCAACCACTATGTCAGTTAAATAAAGTCAAATTCTTCGTGCAACCAAAAACTATGCAAAATATTAATCAATATTAACACATAATGAAAAAAATATGTAAAATCTCATGCGTGCACGGGTATTATAACTATATAAGTATTAAAAATTATATATAATTTAATAATTTTATAAAAAAATCTTATACATTACAAACTATGGATTTATGAATTTCATAATATTTAACTTCAAAACAAAGTTATTGAAATCTTATTACTCGTTATACTATCTACCCAAATCCCGTGTGTTTACATGTTCTAAAACTAGTTATAATCCATATATATTATATAATAAAATCGGCTCGGTTTTGTTTTTACGGTTCGGTTTTTGGACAAAAACCAAAATCGAACCTAAGTTTTCAGTTTTTAAGAAAGTAGAAACCCGGTTGTTAGTTTCGATCAGTTATTTCGGTTCGTTTTTTTTGTTGGTTTCTGATTTGTTTCAGCTTTTTCGGTTTTCTGCTCACCCCTACCAAATGGGAGGTTTTTGGACCAAGTGGGTTTGGGTCAGATTTGATAGAAAAAAATTATATTGGATGCTATTGGGTTGGGTTGGGTTCTGTTGACTCGTAAACATGCTCTACTTTTTATTACTTTATTATGTTACAATTGATTTTGGACCTTTATATACTTGGATCACTTTCGACCCGTTCCAGTTTAAACCAAGTTGTTAGAGTTCCATGTTCACCCTTTTCTATGAAATTTTGCAACACAAATTTGGCCAGTTGATATTCAAAGTAAGTAAATGTTTAGTCTTATCAAAGTTGTTTGTAAGATTGTGCAAATTGCTAATCTTTTTTCATAATAAAACAAAACCCTAGTGGGAATTCTTCATTTCAAAAAAATCAATTCATTTTTTATTTAGTAATAATCAAATTATTATTGTTTTTATTTAAAATATTTTGAATTAAAAAAAATCTTAAGCTTTTCCCGATTTGGGAAAAAAAGACTATACATTCGTTTTAAGTGAAAAGTGGGTACAAAATTTATGTGTCAAAAATATGAAAAAAGAAAACTTAAAAAAGGTGGGGTAAATTTACAATAATATAAGGGTCAAAACCAAACTTTTAAATTTTAGACATCAACAACTTTTAGACCGACTCCTATTCCATTCATCACCAACAAATTTTTTCCCCAAAGAGAAAACAAAAAAACTACGATCCCACACCTAAATCTTACCGATCCCACACCTAAATCTTACACGAGAAAGCATGCCTGGAGAGTCAACACGTGTTTGTCCCGTTTGCTTTTGATACCTTTGGTGTTCTCGCTCCTGAAGCTGTGCGACTTCTGAATCGGGTTCAGAAAGTCGTTAATAGCATTTCTTCGTCCCTTAAGGTTTCAAACTTTGTTTTTAGTAGAATAGGGTTCGCTATTCAAAGGGGTAGCGGCGCAACTTGTTGCCCGGCTACCTGCCATTGTATTGTAATGTCATATTTCGAAAGGTAAATGTTAAGATGTAAAAAATTAACCTAAGCTCTTGCTTAATTACATCTTGATTCTATTGAATTGACATGGGTTTATTTGAGTTGTAAATTTTTTACATGGTTTAGGGATCCAGGTTGTGGAAGGTCTTGTTCCCTTATTACATGAGGTTAGTTTCATAGTTACCCTACATTATTTCTTGGATATAATTGGTGGTTGTAGTTGTTATATTCCATACAAGTACATGTTTAAGGATGCAAGTGAATGTGACATTGCTACTTATATAGAGTATTTGAATGGTTGTTGCAATAGTAAGAGAAGCTGAAACTGCACATATTTGATAGTTAAGGTTATTGATTGCGTTCCCTATGAGTTTGAATGTGTTATCTATGTTTTTCTATCCGTGAAATATCATATGGCAATGCTTATTTTGAGTTATTATGAATTTATGACTTTGTCGGGCCAAAAGGTCGATAACTATGGTTACCCGAAAAAAAGTTTTAGGTTTTCATCCAATTATACAATCACTTATATAGAGCACAAAACACAACAAGGAAAGCTTTGTAAAATCACAAATTTCTTATTTGTTGTCATGTTTAAAACAACTCACAAGTCCACAAGCAATGAGCACTAGGTGCAGTTTGTGATAGGGGTATTATACAATATGTGCACAATGTGTATAATGAGGCCGTTATAGGTAGTGCGCCATGCCCTCTTTGTTGGAATTATTATATCATGACATTCATATAAATAAACCAAGTACATCAAAGTGAGCATGAGCGGAAGCAATTATAATAGATCGAATAACATGTAATTAATTAATCAATTATTTAAATCGTAAACGTACCTTTGTGATTCTAGCCCGAACAAGAATCAATGCAATCTTCCGGAACCAATGAACCCTAATTAGGGTTTATAAGGATTATATGAATTACCCCTTACCTTTTTGTAATTCAATCCAAGAATCAAACAATAGTGTGTTTGATTCACGTTCTTGTACATACGTACTAATTCAAGAAAAGTATTTTCAAGTAATAAACACAAAACAATTTTTGACACAAGAAAATCGAATCCCTAAGGGGGTTCGTTTGATGGATCGACCAAGAAAGAAAAGGGAGAAGAAAACACCAAGATGTGTGTGTACAAGTTATGAGAAAAACCTACATCTTGGGTTTGCTTATATACTACACAAAACTTGGAGCTCAAGGCACAATGGAGGTGGGTTTACCCCCTTGGGCCGATCGGCTATGGCACCCCCTAGGGGTTTCTGGAACCTTCTCTGATAAGATCGTTTATAGCTCGAGGTTGTTTAGACCTCATCTAGGGATTACACAATAATAAAGATAAAGAACATGTACGCAGCGGAATAAACAAAACATCTTTATTATTGCTAACAAGGTTTCTCGTCATCATCTCTATTCTAACATACACCAAAGCCCCAATGCTACGTGATCAAGTGTAGCACGGTTACATCCTAACAGCTATCTAAGATAGTTGAGGCTTAACACTAATCAACAAGTCTAGGCGTTTACAATAACTATACGCCCTAGACACACACACACACACCTTTACTAGGTTTACATCTTGTACGTACTTAATATCAATTCCCTGTATCTCTTTATATAATAGAGATACTAGGGTTACAACGGATATTCTAGAATAATAAAAAGATCTGTAGTAATCTTTTTCTTTCTTTGCAAGTTTCTTCCTTTGTCTCCATAAGTCCCTCATGTTTCACATGTTTTGTCTTATCAACTTAATTGTAATTCCCAACAATCTTCCCCTAGTTGATAATGACAAAACCAATAAGCATGAACTTCCCCTGAAGTTAGTATGTCATGAAACATGTGACTTCCCCTTAAACCATGCATATCATCAAGGATCTTCAAGCTGCAATCTTCAAAGTATTCTTCTTCCCCATTTTGTCATCATCAAATAGGGGACAAATGTATGCAACCTTGATCTTCACAACCATGAATCAATATTACACATCCAATTCATCTTTACCTTGAACTTGTGTTAATAATGATACTTTGAGTGATACCACTAAGTAAGCAGAATCTACTTAATGATACTTAGAAGATTGATTGTAAATGAAACAGTTGTGTGTATGTAAGAACAATGTATGTAACAAACAAATAGCTCCAATATTATTAATGATAATAATACGAGTGATCTATAATATCACTAGGGTTACACCTTGAAGCTCTAAGAAAACGTATTAGAAAGATATCTTCTAACTATGAACTAGGATCTCCTTTTATACAACAAGGAGTCCTCTTCTACAAGATAAGTATAATACTAATAGAATAAGATATACACAAAATCTTTTCTATGTTTATCTAAGCGCGTTTCTCTAACAGTTACCAAATGAGCAGTGGTAATATTTGTTCTTGCAGTGGTAATGAGTTTCCACTGCAAGTACAATCTTCTGCAGTTGTAATATCTTCACTAGCCGTGGTAACTGGTAGTATAATTCCCGACAATCCTCCCCTAAACTTATGATTTATTTGTAAATCAACAAGTTTCTTCAAGTATACAATAAACCTGAGGATATGGGAATTCTTCCAAACACTTATCTTGTTTTTCTCAACATTTTATCAGCTCTTGCATATTGATCTTGAATCTTCTGAATCAAAGCTCTAACCTTTTCATTATCTGCATAAACTCTTAACTTTGACTTCAACATTGCAGAAAGAGTTGTAGCTCTAAGTGGATATTCCTTCTCAGCAAACATAAACACGTCCACTTTATTTGTTGTAGAAACATGATGAACCTCAGATTTATCAAAATATGTCCATGTAGTATTCAAGTTTGATGAATTAAACTTCCAATACTTATCATTAGGATCTGGTTCATATAATCTTCTTAAGTCAACCCAGAGCTGCATTTCTTTCATATCCTTGAGAGTATCAGCCTTGAATCTTTCATTAACAAGCTTCCAAAGAGTATCAAGATCATCTCTGTCACATGCTTTAAGAAGATCTTCAAACTGAATGAATGATGAAGATTCTCCTCCCAGTCTTATAATTTTCCAAGTGGGAGCAAAATTCTTTGTTGTGTACACTTCCCAATCAATAATTTGATGTTTTGATTGTAAAGGATCTGGATAGAAATCTTCTTCTTCAACAATGATAATTGCACTCTGTAGATCTTCTGCACATTTCTCAGATTGAGATTCTTTCTCTTGAGGAACTTTCATTCTTTTGGTGACATGATCTTCAACTGTTGAAGCTTTCCTTTTACTTTGTTTGAATCTTTCAGCTTCTTCAAAATCAATAGGTCTGAAGGTATTATCTTGCCTTTTAATTCTGTAGTAGATACCTTCAATTCTTTCATGAGACATACCTTTGAAATCAGCCATCTTCCAAGTTCCAACATGGCAGCAATATACTTTCATCTCATGAATGATCTGTGCCTTTGTAGGTTGTCTTTGTTTCTTTTGACCTTTTCTGAAGTTTCCAATAATCTCATCCAGTGCTTGTTGATTCTTCATTTGAATGAAATCAACCAATTGAGCTGTTCTTTGTTCTTCAGTTAAAGTCTTGTTAGCAACAAGCTCAATAGCTTTCTTCTTTACAACTGGATCATGCTTAATCATATGCTCAATCTCTTCATCTGATGGCACATATGAGAACATAGGGGGTTTCTCATGTAAGATGGTTGGTGGAATCACTGAGAGTGGTTGTGCCATTACTGCTTCAAGTTTACCTAACCTCTGTGCTTCCATAAAACTAGCAACATCCATCTCCTTTTGATTTTTCATATTTTCTCTCTCTGCAGCTTCAAATTGTTCTGCTAATCTTGCATCAAAATCAATTTGAGCTTGATCTTTCTTAGAAATCATTCTTGTATGTACTTGTTCTGCACCAATCACCATTGCTTTACCTTTAACTGATCTTTTTCTGGCAGCTTCTTCCTCTGCAGTGGTAAATGATGGAACATCAGTGGTAACTTTTTCACTTGCAGTGGAAATTATGTGATCAGTGGTAACAGGTTCTGCTTCAGTGGAAATTTGTTGAGCAGTTTCAACAACCATATCTTCAAAATCCAATTTCCTCCCCTCAATCTCAGCTACATCATCATATGCTTGAGCATTCATATCTTCAAGATTAGTACTCCTCCCCTTAATATCTGCATCTGTTTTCCTCCCCTGTTTGGAAGAAGTTCCCAAAGCATAACCAGAACCTGCAGAAAGACCATCATGTGATGATGATGGGGAAGAAACCACAACTTGAACATGTCTTTTCTTCTTGAGATTCACAACTTCATCCTGCAACTTTTGAATCTCAGTCTTCAATAGATTCAACTCTGTGGCATGTTGTTCTTTGGTCTGTGCCAGATCTATCTCCAGAGTTTGAACCTGTTTGGCTAATATGGTACATAATTCCATCAATTCAGTTAGTGTCACACTACCTTCAACACTTCCAACTGTGTTACCTGTTGGGAGAGGTGAATCATAAGGCATTGATTCAGGCTCTTCTCTAGTTGGACTAGATTGAAGCCTTGAACCACCACTGCTTGTTCCTAAACCATAAGGGTCAGCAACATGCAATGTTGTCATGGAAGGAGTTGGCTGTTTTTGCCTCCTTTCATATGTGTGAGTTACAGCAGGAATATGTTGAATTTGTGGAACAGAAATAGTGGGTGTGTGATGGGATACAACTGGAATTGTTGCATCTTCACCCTGTACCTGTGAAATCTTTGCAAGCATGTTTGGTAAAAGAGGATGAATCACTCCATTCCAAAAATCTGAAGCCTTACACATGTTTTGAAATACTTTTGGCTTAAGACATGGAGTTTCATAAATCCTATTATGATTTTGCAGTTGAAATTCATTTAACACTGCTTGCACAAACCTTGGATACATCAAAAATTTGTATGAACTTGTTACATTGCCTTTCATGTTATTAAATATAAACCTTGAAAAATTGAAAGTCCTATCAGAAACCAAGAAAACTAAAGGGTAAGCCATGGTTGATCCAAATTGTTCATAAGAAGTTTTCTTAGGACTTAGGCAATGCAACAGAGTGTGTATCAAAAATCTCCAATGGGGACAAAAACATCCTTTCTTAAAAGTTACTTTTTGGTCAGATGTATCATACCCCATCAAAGCAATGTAGTGAAATATGTCTGAATTAGGTAATGTGATGATACCATTGAGATCATCTAATTGGAGAATTCTCCTTAAAGATGACTCAGTAACATGAATAGTTACCCCATCCACTGTAGCTCTAAGAGCTTCCACAGATTCATGTATGTCTCCCTGTTCAAGTGTGATGGACTCCACAGAGTTCCAAAACTGTTTGATTTGAGAAACAAAGATTGTGGGATTCATAGTTAAGGCATACCTTATATGAGTTGTGTTTAGGAAGTCCACAATCTGATGAAAAATAGGTCCACTCTTGTCGTTTGACTTTTGTAGGTAAGCCACTTGATTGTGTTCATCTGCAAACTTGAGAGTCACCATGATTTTTGATTTGAGAGATAAAAGTGTTAGTAATCGTGAATAAGAAGCAAGCCGTATAAAATCAATTTATACTAATAGGGTTTTGAGAAAAACGCGTATGGTGAATTATCTATAGAAAGATGTATCTTTAGAAAAGAATAAATACAATTTGGTAAGTAGATAATTCCTAAAAATTTTACCCTATTAATAAGGAAAGACAGTTATATTTGCAACGGCTAGTAAAAATAAGATTACTGACACACAGTTGTAACGGCTAGTTCACCAGTGGTAAAATTTACACTTTCAGTGGAAACGGTGAACTTGCAGTGGTAAAAATCAACAAAATTTCAAAGAGCAGTGGTAAGTAAAACATGTAAAATTTGCTGCTCTTATCATAGTTTTTAGCAAACTATCAGCTATCAACGGATTTGATAAGTCTTTACCAGAAGCCGTTTGCTTATGGACTAGCTGATTCTTATGTGGGTTAGACATGGTGAATCAATAACCATTTGTTGTGTGTCTAAGATACACACCTTATTACTCCAATGATATAGGTTGTATTCTACAATATAAAATAAGTCTCATCTTAACCCACAAAGATTAACCCAAGTAACTTTTTAACCAAGTTACTATACACAAAAATATCTTCTCAAAAGTCAAACCACAGTTACTTCTCAAACCAACCAAAATAGATGGAAGTAAATAACCTTCATTAATTAGCATAACACCTAACCTTGGCTTATTTAACCTCCTCCAAACACCACATCTCAGTCACCAATAATCTTTCAAACCCTAATACCCCAATCAACCCAATTCTCTTCCAAAACTATGTCATCAAACCCTGAGTCCTCTGATCAACACTCTTCTGTTCCAACATCAGAAGAAGATGTACCACCATATCCATGGGGACTTGAAGGTTCTGACTATGAGAGAGAGATAGAGAAACGATGGGATGTGGAAGACAAAAAATGGAATGCATACATAGAGGGTGAATCAAGCCATGATCCAAATCCTGCTGAGCTTGTCTCTCCCTTCATCTGGACATCTGATGAAGAATCTTCAGAGGAAGAGAATGAAGATCCAACCTTTCTTCCTCCTTCCACACCAGAGAGATCCCAACCAAGATCAAGTAAGAGAGATCCATCTCTCCCAACATCATCAAACTTGGTGTTGGATCTTCCTGCTCCAGAACCTTGTCTTCTGCATCAAGAACATATTGGACAGAGCAAGAAAGCTCAGATCATACATAAGGGAAAGGAGAGGCAGAAGTAAATGATTGATGGATGTTGCCAAGGACCAAAGTTTGTGAGTATTTTATTGACTTTGGTACTTGAGCATCTTCACAGTCTTCCTTCTCTTCTTTTTCCATTTTCATCTTCAGCTTCTTCATTGTACTTGTCATAGCCTCAAGTATTATGTAATAATTGATAGAAGCTAGTAGTACACAATTTGCCAAATGTATTAGGAATGGTCTTTTGTAATTCAGTTGGAACTTTGAATGTAAGCTGTAACTTGTGTCTTTGAATGAATGAAAAGATCTTCTTAATATAATCAATAATGTAAGACCTTTAGCATTATTATCTTTGCAGTAGAAACTATGTTCAGTTTATTTGACCACATTCCTTGGCTACACCTCTTGGTGACTGTAACACACTTCTTGCAATCTCATTAACATTTGCAGAACAGACATATACCAAACAACTTGAAAACATATTAGTTAAACTCAGAAAGTATTATCAAGTCATTCATAATCATTAAAAGTCTTTGACTGTCCCTGCACACAACATAAAGGAATTAGTACCTTTTGGGGACCCAAGACACAAATGACTTGGATCTGCCTCGTGTATCAATATAATTGTATCTATCAAAGGTCATTGATACACCATTGGGATTGTTTGAGGTTGTTGTTCCTTTTGGTTTCCGTTCCCAACGAGCTGAGGCCTTAACAGCTTTTCCCAAGTTTACCCTTTTCTTATTCACATAGACATCAGTGGAAACATTTGGTCTTGCAGTGGTAACTGCATGCCTAGCAGTGGAAACTGCTGGATTAGTAAATTTGGGTTTCCACATGTGATTCTTGTGATCATTCTTTTCAAAATAAGTCTTTTTCCCTGTTTGATATGGTTTAACAAAAGAAGTGACAGGGGACTTAGGATAAACTCTATTTTTACTACTGGCAGTGGTAACTGCTGGTCTAGCAGTGGAAATTGCTTTGATGCCAGTGGTAAGCATAACAGACCTGGGAACCATCTTGCTTAGGGGGTTTGGGTGAGTTATTTTATTAGTATTATGTCCATTCACCCTAGTATTCATAAATACTTCCCTTCTTCCCATGTGGTAGGTACAGTCTTTAGCTAAATGGTCAAAGCTACCACATATATGACAAGCCTTATTGTTGAACACAAAATCACTACCAAACTGCCTAGTTTTAACATGATTCCAACTTCTCATGTTCCCTCTAGGAGATTTAGACCTATCCCTGTACATCTCTGCATACCTAGTAGTAGGCCTAGTGTAATTTGACTGTGTCCTAGGCTTCTCTTTGACTTCTTCAGGAATACTTTTTCTTTCCTCAACTTTAACATCTTCAGTAACACTAGTTTTAGACTCAACATTCAAACATTCATCTTTAAGAGATGAGTCACTAGCACTATCAAAAGTCTCAACCTCAACCTGAACCTTTTCAGTTTCAACTGGTTTAACAAATTTTGGTCCATAGGTCATGGGTGGATCCTGAAATTCTTCTAAGCCTATGTGAGCTAGGTCAATGCCAGGAGGTGCTGGAACACCTCTTAGAGGTGGTGGAACAGATTTGTATCCAAGACCTGATTTAGCTTTGCTCACTACTTGGGCTTCCCAAATTTTGTCAATGCTCTTGGATTGATGGTCTAGTGTTTGCTTAGTTATTTGAATATTCTCACTAGCCTTTTTAACTTTTTCAATCTCTTCCCTAAGAGCTTTATTTACTTCAACATAAAAATCTAAGTCTCTTTTTAAAACAGCAATGTCATCACTGAACTTAGATTCATTAGCCCTATAATGCTCTATCTGTTTTTCTAAAACACCTAGACCTCTTTTATGATTTGCTAAATTATAATTAGTATGATGTAAATCTAGCATCAGTGCATCATATTGTGTTTTAGAAACCTCTAACTCTTTTACAGCCTTACAGTTTTTAGAACAAGCATTATCAGTATGTACCTCAGAGTCAGAGAAAGCAATGAGTGCATGCTCAGTAGCTAGCATTGCAGATTCTGAATCATCTTCTCCATTCTGAGTCATAAAGCTCCAATCAAAGCTCACTCCATCAATAGCCAATAGCACCTTTGGATCTTCTGTTGTAGGTTCTTTGTTCTTTTCCTTCTTGTACCAAGTTGACTTGTTGTCAGATTTCCTTGGTTTTCTGCATTCTCTTGCAAAGTGCCCCTTCTTGTGACAATTATAGCACTCCACCTTCTTTTTGTCAAAACCTACAGTCTCATCACCACTTATATGTATCTTTCTCCCTGTCTTCTTCCAGAACTTCTTTGATCTTAAGCTTAGTAATGCCACCTGCCATTTAATGTCCATCTCCTCCATATCATCTTCATCAATTTGATCCAAATCCTCATGATTGAGAATTGAACCACCCACATGGCTTGATATAAAGGCATAGAAAGTAGCATCACTTAGTCCTGCAACCTGTTTCTTTGAGCTCCTAGTGGAAACATTTCCATTACCAGTGGAAACAATCATGTTACCACTGTCATCATCACTATCACTTTCATCATCTGAACTATCATTACCTGATGATGATATGAGTGCTACACTTGCAGAACTTGTTCTTAACTTGCCAGCTTTCTTTAATCTTTGTTCAATAACTTTAAAGTTATTGTACACATCATTAAGCTTCATGGTCTCTAGATCTGACTTATCTTCCCATACAGCAACATTGGTATCAAACTCAGAAGGTAGGCTTCTTAAGAATTTAAGATTGAGATCTTCCTTTTCCACCTCAATTCCAAAAGCAGTGAGTTGAGTAACAATCTTTTGTAGCCTTGTGAATATGCTATCAAGAGATTCATTACTTGTTGAACCAAAGTTTTCATAAGTCTGCTTCAGTAAAGTCTTTTGAGTCTTCTTGGTAGAGTCATTACCACCAAACACTTCACAGATCTCATCAAAAAGAGTCTTTGCAGACTTGTATTTGCTAAAAGCCAGAACTTGTTCTCTGGGTAGAGCCATCAATAACAAACCTCTAGCCTTCAAATCATTCTTTAGTTGACTTCTTTCTTCATTAGTGACAGGACCAGTGTTGACTTTTTTACTGTCTTGTCACCAACCTGCTCTACAGTTGTACCAGGTTTGAATGAATTTCCACACATTATAATCTCCCATAATGTGTAGTCTTGAACCATAAAGAATTGTTCTATCATAAGCCTCCACATCTCAAAGTCATTAATCTTAAGCTTAGGAAGCTTTGCAGCAATGTTTGATTGGCTTGTTTCTGTCTCCATTGTTTCTTTTGAGTCTGCCATAGGATCTTCTAAATCAAAATATCAAAGCCTTTCTCTGATACCACTTGTTAAGATCGTTTACAGCTCGAGGTTGTTTAGACCTCATCTAGGGATTACACAATAATAAAGATAAAGAACATGTACGCAGCGGAATAAACAAAACATCTTTATTATTGCTAACAAGGTTTCTCGCCATCATCTCTATTCTAACATACACCAAAGCCCCAATGCTACGTGATCAAGTGTAGCACGGTTACATCCTAACAGCTATCTAAGATAGTTGAGGCTTAACACTAATCAACAAGTCTAGGCGTTTACAATAACTATACGCCCTAGACACACACACACACACCTTTACTAGGTTTACATCTTGTACGTACTTAATATCCATTCCCTGTATCTCTTTATATAATAGAGATACTAGGGTTACAACGGATATTCTAGAATAATAAAAAGATCTGTAGTAATCTTTTTCTTTCTTTGCAAGTTTCTTCCTTTGTCTCCATAAGTCCCTCATGTTTCACATGTTTTGTCTTATCAACTTAATTGTAATTCCCAACATTCTCTTGTTTCCATGTTTTGTCTAGTAATTACTTTCCTAATCTTTGTTTAATAAATAATTAGTCATTAATCAATAATACTAATTATTATTTATTTGTTTTGTGTTTAATAATTAACTATAACATTTTATAAATAATTATTACATTTTCTCTTCATACGTATTGTGTGCAATCCCGTGATCTCAAGTTTGATCCTAACACACGACTATTATTATTTTGTCTATAAAACCAACAGCTCCCACTTAGACATATCATAATAGTGTGATCACATCGGTTAGCGTCTTGCAACACGCCGATGCCTCTAGTACAACTTGAGTAAGGCTCCTGGAAAACCTTTTAATGATTTCTCATTATTATTATCCCTTTGTTCCTAATACCGTGTTAAATAAGGATATGGATCTAGGTCATTCCTTAATTGACCATTCTGTTTCTCGTTTTTAGACATTGACAAGATTACCAAATCTTTTGAACCTTTCAATAAAGACCTTGGGCGTGGCCACGCAAACACCTTGACAACCCTACGAGGGGTCCAGCAGTATTAAACTTCAAAAATTAATTTGAAGGAACAAATTCTTTATTGATTACAAGCAAAACACACAAACTTTGTAACACTTCCGAAAACAACCCTTATGACTACCAGTTACGTATAGCGTTAAGTTGTTCCACAAAAATGTACTACATTCATGACCGTTATCTTGCATCTCAAGTCTAAGGATAACTACTTATGATTTACTTAATGACAAGATCCATAAAGTAACATCATATAGTTGGGATAAGTCCTATATTCAGTATCATCGAATATCGTCTGAAATGGCATGACTACGCATCAATATACTTTAAGTATATTATACCAACTTCAGATTTGTCTTAATTTAATAATATTCCCATATTATTAACTGACAACGGACAATTTAAAATAACTCTTTATTCATGGATTTAAACATGCAAAAATAGGACAACAATAATTAACAATAGAAATAAACATACCAACATACTTTATTTCATTAAAATAATAATTGTTTACAATATCCTTTATCCAAATACTAATCACAGTTATGCATGAAACTACTAGCTAATTTAAGTCCAATTCCATTGGCTAATTCATTAAGCTTCTCTTTCGCCAAAGCCTTAGTGAACAGATCAGCTAAGTTTTCATCTGTATGAACCTTCAACAGATTTATTTCACCTTCGTCAACCTTTTCACGAACAAAGTGATACTTCCGTAGAAAATGTCTGGTGCCTCTCATGACTCCAGGTTCATTGGCAAATATGATTGCAGCAGAATTGTCACAATACATATTAATAGGTAATTCAATTGAAGGCATAACACCAAGCCCAGAAACGAATTTCCTAATCCAAACAGCCTCCATAGCAGCTTCTGAAGCAGCAATGTATTCAGCTTCTGTTGCAGACATCGCAATTGTACTCTGCTTCTTGCTCCTCCAGTCTACAGCTCCTCCATTGATAACAAAGACATAACCCGTCTGAGACTTCGAATCATCTTTATTACTTTGAAAGGATGCATCACAGAAACCTGTAACACAAAGTTCTGCAGATGGATTTCCACCATATACCAAAAACATATCTTTTGTATTCCTCAAATACTTAAGAATATGCTTAACAGCAATCCAATGTTTATCACCTGGATTCTGTTGAAATTGACTGGTAATATTTTGAGCAAACGCCACATCTGGCCTTGTACTGTGCACTTAACCGCATACATAATAGATCCTACAGCCGAAGCATAAGGAACTTTACTCATGCGAGCCACCTCAGCAGGTGTTGAAGCACAAAACTCATTACATAAGCCATGTTTTACTTCCATCGGCAAATATCCTTTCTTGGAATTTTGCATATTGAATCTTTTCAATATTTTGTCAATGTAAGCACTTTGACTTAATCCAATTAACCGCCTTGATCTATCTCTATAGATTTTGATTCCCAGAATGTATGCAGCTTCTCCTAAATCTTTCATAGAAAAGCACTTTCCAAGATATGCCTTAACTTCTTGCAAACTTGGAATGTCTTTTCCCATGATCAATATGTCATCAACATATAGAATTAGGAAAGTTACATTATCACTCCCACTAGCTTTGTGATACACACATGGCTCATCAAGATTTTAAGTGAATCCAAACTTTTTGATCTCAGCATCAAACCTCTTGTTCCATTGTCGTGATGCTTGCTTTAATCCATAAATGGATCTCTTAAGCTTGCAAACACGATTTGGAAATTCTGGATTTTCAAACCCTTCTGGTTGTGCCATATAGATGTCTTCATCTAGATGACCATTTAAGAAAGCGGTTTTCACATCCATTTGCCAAATCTCATAATCATAGTACGCTGCTATAGCTATGAGAATTCTTATAGCTCTTATGTCTGCTACAGGAGAAAACGTCTCCTCGTAATCAATTCCAAAAGTTTGAGTAAAACCTTTAGCAACTAGACGAGCCTTATAAATGTGTGCATATCCATCCATGTCAGTCTTGATTTTGTAAAGCCACTTACTCCCAACTACCTTGGCACCAGGAGGTAAGTCAACTTCTTCCCAGACTTCATTGTCATGCATGGATTGTATTTTCCCATCCATAGCAGCTTTCCATTTAGCCTTTTGAGGGCTATTAATGGCAGCTCTATAACTAGTAGGTTCATTAAGATCCCCTAGTGTATGCTCATCAACCTCTACATTAAGACATAGACGGTCAGGAGCTTTCACAGATCTTGAAGATCTACGAATGGGAATTACTTCAACTTCCGGTCGAGGACCCATACTTTCCGGTTCTATAGGAAGTGTGCTAGTATTTTCTGAAGGTAATGCATTATTTAGATCATCTTCTAAATCATATACTCTCCCACTGATTTCTTGAACCACAAATTCACTTTCAAGAAAATCACCATATCTTGCAACAAACACTTTGTTCTTAGGTGGGTAGTAAAAGTAGTAACCTATAGTTTCCTTAGGGTATCCTACGAAAATGCATTTTACAGATCTTTGTTGGAGTTTATCTTGTGAGTCACATTTAACATACTCCTCACAACCCCAGACCTTTAAATAAGACAAGTTCGGAACTTTTCCAGTCCATATCTCATATGGTGTCTTATCAACCTTCTTGGTGGGAACCATATTCAAAATACGAACAGCTGTTTCAAGAGCATAATCCCAAAAAGACAAAGGAAGATTAGTAAGATTATACATTGATCGAACCATGTCCAACAATGTACGATTCCTTCTCTCAGATACACCATTTTGTTGTGGAGTATATGGAGATGTGATATTCTGGACAATTCCATTCTCAGTTAAGAAATCTTTAAAATCTTGACTAAGGTATTCACCGCCTCGATCAGAACGAAGAGCTTTAATCTTCTTTCCCAATTGCAATTCTACTTCTGCTTTGAAAACTTTAAATGTTTCAAATACCTCATGTTTATGTTTAAGTAAATAAACATAACCATAACGGCTGAAATCATCCGTAAAAGTTAAGAAGTAGACAGCACCTCTCCTTGACACATGTCTAAGTGGTCCACATACATCCGTGTGTATCAAACCAAGTAGATCTGAAGCTCTTTCCATATTATTATGAAACGGTTTCTTCGTCATCTTCCCAGAAATACAAGATTCGCATTTATCAAATGACTCATCATTGATATTATTCAAAAGCCCTTCACGTTGCAGCTTTTGCATGCGAGTCTTGCCTATATGGGCAAGTCTACAGTGCCAAAGGTAAGATGAATTCAAGTCATACTTCATTCTCTTACTAATGCTGTACATCGAATTATTATTATTGTTGGAAGTCATACAATTATTCATGTCAATTTCAAACACACCATTCACAGCAACATCATTAAAATAAAATACACCATTTAAAGAAACAGAAATTTTATTGCCATCAATAGTATGAGAAAAACCAAGATCCAACAAACATGAAAAGGAAACAACACCTCTAATTATAGAAGGTGCATAATGACAATTGTTTAAACAAAGTACTAAACCCGAAGGTAAAACTAAATCAAACATTCCTATGGCTTCAACTGCTGCTTGTGCTCCATTTCCCACATGCAGAAATTGCTCCCCATAAGCTAGTCTCCTTTCGTCTCTAAACCCCCGCAGTGTATTACAAATATTAATACCACATCCAGTATCATATACCCAGGAATTTAATTTATGAGATAAAGTAAATAATTCAATGACAAATAAGTTACCTGAAGTGCTGGCGCCCATGTGCCCAGTCTTCTTAACCTTATTATTTCGCAAGTCATCGAGATAAAGAGGACAATTCCTCTTCCAATGGCCCATCACCTTGCAGTAATGGCATCCTTGATCCTTTTTTGGATTATTCTTGCAGGAGGGTTCTTCTTAGGTTGAGGTGGTTGATAAGCCATAACCTGCTTTTTCTTATCAGCCTTCTTCTTTCCTTTACCCTTCTTCTTGTTCGCATTTGGCTTGTTAATTCTACCCCCTTGTATAGCAAGAACTTGGGGCGTAGGAGCCTTTGGTGTCAACCCTTTCTCATAATCAATGAGCAGTGCATGCAATTCACTTACTGTCTTCCCCACGCAATGCATATTGAAGTTCCTTACAAAACCATTAAAATCCTTGTTAAGGGACCTATTGATTAAGTTCACAGCCATATCATTGTCATAGGGTTTCTTAAGTGTTTGTAGTTGATCCATGAAACTTTTCATCTTCAACACATGAGCACTCACAGGTTCACCATCACCCTGCTTATAACCATGTAGAGCCTCCATCAAATCGTAAATCTCTACATTTGATGGTTTCTCATAGAGTTTCTTGAGTTCATCAATCATGTTCATGGGGAAATACTCCTCAAACTGCCTTTGAAGAGGTGTGGACATCGCCCCTAACATCATTGCAGCCACATCAATATGTTCCTTGCAATCAAGATTCCGTTTGGCCTTAGCAGCTTCAGTAGCTGCCTCGCCTACAGGTTCTTCAGGACAAGGCTTTTTCAAGATTTCGAGTTGACCAGTCACTCGCAGGACAATCCTTAGTGAACGGTACCAATCATTGAAGTTTTCTGAGCCAGTCAATTTTTCTCGTTCAAAATAAGTTTTGAACACAGAACGAAAGTTGGTGTTATCAGTTTGAGCCATTTCTACAGATAAAGAAAGTTCAAAACATTAGTATTTTTGATAATACAATTTTTCAAGAAAATTAAAATACCCAAGGAAAATAAATCAATAGAATAATCTTGAAGACTAGGATCCTCCATAAACATAGTTTCATCACATCAGTTGATCTGCTAGTAATGAAAGTACAATATGAGGTAACTTGTCGTACAAGTAATTGGCATAACATTTGTCCAATTCCTAGATATATGGGATTTACAATCACAAAACATTTGTATTGTAAGCATGTTTAGTCCCCATCTTAATGCCTTGAGTCCAAGTCTCACTTCCTACTCAATTTAAGTCGTCTAACTTAAAAACTGTAAACTCACAAATCCATCACATCAGTTGATCTGCTAGCAATGAATTTATGAAATTTACCTCTCCATTGCAATCTCGCCAAGTTCTCACATGACGTAAATTACAACTTCAAGTGTTCTTAATTAGATGACATTCGACTTAATTTTATAAGGGTATTAATATTTTGATGTGATCAAAATAATGTATGAAGAAGCATGCATACAACTTCATAACATTGGTTTTACAAAACATTTTTATTACCAATTAGCTAAGAGTAAAATAACAAAGTTTTGATTGAGGTATCGGGTTCACCAATTAAAGAATAACCATCAATTATCGTCCACTATATCGTACTTTTGCATAAGCCCGAAAGCTTAGTGTTTCGGATAATCATTGTGGAATTGTGGATTATTCACCCTTAAGATGACAATGTACATGTAATGGTTGTTCGGTAAGTCTAATTTACACACAAACGAGCGTTAAGACAGAATGTTGTCTATCTAAGGCCACAATTTAATGCGTTGCCATCCTTATACCCATCTTATAGTGTGTAAACTTCGGTCGAGCCTATTTAACCATTACGTACAAAAACATCAATCAACCAATCCTTTGAAATTCTAAACTCTTAAAAACCAAAACAATTTCGCCATTATTTAGTCCGTATTATTTTTCTATTCAAAAAATTACCCTTTTCGTTTATATAAACATGTCTAACACAATAAATAAGCAAAACAAGTAATACGCAATAAAAAAAATAAAACAACTAAATAAACACATATACATAATCATAACAATTAAATATGTATAAACCATGTAGCCACATGCAAATCTTATTCAAAAGTCCTATTAATAATCAAATCTAGGCGTATAACGTATTAATTCAATTATTGCTTTCTTTTTCTTAGAAAAAGAGCCACATACATCGATAAATCGATTGCGTAAGCCAAAATTAAATAAATACCACATAGCACATAATTGATTACTTAATATTGGAGTTTTCCCCAATTCGACATCTATTAAAATTTACATGTTTTAATATAACTTAACCATTAATATATAAACAATTCAAACAATTTAAATTATAACACAATAAAAATCCATGCAAATATGCACTTTTTCATGGATTTAGCTTAACAATTAACACATTGAACCAAGATCGTTTACTAAAACGCATAACAATTACATGACAACTTAGGGTTTCTAATCAAATTTAAAAAATTAAAAACCATAAACCCTAAAAACCCTTTAGGGTCATTCGACCCAAAAAAAATTAGGGTTAGGGATTCTAACAATTAAACCCTAAAAACATGTAACTATACAAATCAAGATCCAATTTTTATGCGTTTCGATAATTAATTACACATTATAACGGCTCTAGATGCCACTGTTGGAATTATTATATCATGACATTCATATAAATAAACCAAGTACATCAAAGTGAGCATGAGCGGAAGCAATTATAATAGATCGAATAACATGTAATTAATTAATCAATTATTTAAATCGTAAACGTACCTTTGTGATTCTAGCCCGAACAAGAATCAATGCAATCTTCCGGAACCAATGAACCCTAATTAGGGTTTATAAGGATTATATGAATTACCCCTTACCTTTTTGTAATTCAATCCAAGAATCAAACAATAGTGTGTTTGATTCACGTTCTTGTACACACGTACTAATTCAAGAAAAGTATTTGCAAGTAATAAACACAAAACAATTTTTGACACAAGAAAATCGAATCCCTAAGGGGGTTCGTTTGATGGATCGACCAAGAAAGAAAAGGGAGAAGAAAACACCAAGATGTGTGTGTACAAGTTATGAGAAAAAACTACATCTTGGGTTTGCTTATATACTACACAAAACTTGGAGCTCAAGGCACAATGGAGGTGGGTTTACCCCCTTGGGCCGATCGGCTATGGCACCCCCTAGGGGTTTCCGGAACCTTCTCTTGTTTCCATGTTTTGTCTAGTAATTACTTTCCTAATATTTGTTTAATAAATAATTAGTCATTAATCAATAATACTAATTATTATTTATTTGTTTTGTGTTTAATAATTAACTATAACATTTTATAAATAATTATTACATTTTCTCTTCATACGTATTGTGTTCAATCCCGTGATCTCAAGTTCGATCCTAACACACGACTATTATTATTTTGTCTATAAAACCAACACTCTTATGTCTTGACATATAATAATATTATACTACGTATACATATAATACATGATAACCCATGTACATATGCATATATGTTCGTTATGCAGATGGAACTTCTTCTGGGTACTTGGTCCCTTTATTTGCTTCAAACCAAGCTAACATGTAATTTTATTCACATATTGTACTAATTCTTTTCTTTTTGTTTGATTACATTCACTGTTGTAGGATTTCTCAAATGGGTTTAGTGTTTTAGCCTCCAAGAGCAAACATGGTATGCACGCCTAACCTTCTAAACAAAACAACCCTTAATGCATCCATTAAAAATAAATACTCCGTAGTAAGTTAATCTTTTAATGTTTTTGTTTTGAATTAATTGTGTTATCCATCATGGTTAGTTAGTGGTTTATGGTACAGATTTTATTAACTTAATAGCTATTTGTCTTAGGTGCCATAAGATGTAGCGACAACAGATGGAAGGTGCTAAATGTGATTACATTTTTAATGGTGTCATCAAAATGCAAATTGTGATATACTCTTTGTTTATGTTAATAAAAAAAAATAACGTTTAAAAAAGAGGAAGATACGAGGGTGAAAAAAGATGAGTCTAAATAAGTTATGTAAGACGCGTCATTGATAACATAATCTACAAGACTTAAAGACCATGTTTTTGATAAACGTCAACATACATACACGTGAATGCATAGATTTTTCAAAGTATTTAAGCTTCGGATGATTACTTAAGATGATGTATGACATACAGGAGATGGAAACTCAAGAAGGCACAAACTACAGATTAAGCTAGTATACTTTCTCAAACCGCTTTATCTTGATACATTTGTTCCATTAACCATTGACCGGTTTTTACATATCTTGCCACGTTTTGTATTGATAAGTGGGATACTTGTTCTTTAATTTCATATTTGGAATGCTTCTCAGTTAGACATGGTTCATCATGGAAAGATGCATGGTTATATGTGGTAAGTAGCAATTATTTCATGGTTCAGTAGACAGTAGGTGATTTGGATGGCCTTTTTTGAAAAGTTTCAATATTGTACTGTAAAACTCTTTTGTATAATTATTTTTTTGAATTGGGTTACAAGAAATGGATTTTCCTTACATTATGAGTAAGTTTAGTCCCTAATTGATATGACATGATAACATAATACATTGGGCGAAAAAGATCCTCGAATGAACGAGTAGCCCACAAGAAACTGTAGAAATAGCATCTATTTGAATGACAAGGTACTTAAAGGTCTTTGTTGAAATCGAAAAGGGACAATTTCGGCGTATTTAATTATGAATGGGTCTATTCAGGTTATGTTTTATGTGGTAGTAAAATATAAAAAGTCAAAGAAAAATGGGTCGAACGGGTCAAAGGTTTCCAAAGTGTATTATTTTAAGCATACATCTCCGGAATGCTAGAAGCTGTTGCTCAAACAAAAAGAAAGAGGGAACTTAAGAGGAAACCAGCACGCTATGTTCTACAGAAGGTATAATTGTGCATACATATAGATTTTAATTAAGGGATAATTAGTTCACAACGCATCTAACTTATCACAAAATTCTTAGAACATGTATCAATTCTAATTTTTTCCTTACTAACTACAAAATTCTTAGAACATCTAACTTATTCTTCTTATCGTTTGTTCTAAATGACCTGATTAGGTACAAAGATTATTGTAGTACCTACCTTGGTGCCAATTTCAGAATTGTAATCATAATTTTTGCATGGCAGCATGGAAATCATCAAGAGGCACTTTATTACATCATGAAGTTGGTAACTTTTATACATTTTGAATGACATGATTAAGATACAACTATAGCCTGAATTGAACATAGATGAAGTCAAGCTTTTTAATCGGTGCCTCTCATATGGATCATGGTTTATGGTATTTAACGCCTATAATCTTTCATTGATTTTCAGATGGTAAAGATGGTTAATATAATATAAATGACAACACTCGGATTCTGGAAGATCTTAAAAGCAACTGCACTTATAAGACTCCGACAAGTAATTTCCTTCATGGAGTTTTGGAGTCTTTATTAGATGGTCATCTCTCTCATTGTTTCAACTTTAACGGAACAATTCAATCATAGGTGAAGCTTAATTGTGCGTAGTTTTTATATTATTTTTCGTATTTTTATAATCGCTATTGATTGTATATTCGTTTCGTTATAATCTTTCTCTTTTGTGTTTATATTTTGATTTACAAGGGTGAAGATGCTAAGCTACATGCATTAAACATAGAAGTTAATGCATTTTAATTGTAATAAAGTTTTGAAGTACTTCTAGAGAGTAGTTCGCGATATAAGAAATTTTCATTTACCCTTTTTAGGTATGTTACGATAACAATATCTTGAATTGTTGTTTTAGAAAAACAAATACATTTACCGAAATAAACTAAATTCATGTCTTTTTTTGGGTAAAATATAAACATAAATTAATGTCTAAACCCAACTGCAGTGCAAAAAATTCATGGTATTGTGAAGAAAAGTTTGTTTGCCTAGATGAGGGTGTGTACTTGAAGGGCCGGTCCTAAGATTTTAGATGCCCTGGGCGAAATGGTCTAACATGCCTCGACTAAAGATGTAAACGAACAAATAACGGGGTTCGCTTTATATAAGTTTAAAATTTAAAGATCAAAGAAAATTGAATAAGATGAGCATTTTCATTGAATTCGGATAATGCGATAACGCCTGCAAAATGAATCAAACTTGACATCGATTTTTCTTTCTTTCTATTTTACATAAAACATCTAGTCTTCGTCTTATATGTATCAATCCTGAATAAAATTCTATGCATTTTTTATACTTTCTCAGTGAATTAAACAATCAAATGTATAAATATTACCAAGTTACACAAAAGATAAATTAAAAGCTTGTGTCGATAATAAAAAGAATAGTTTGACACAGATGAAACTAATAGGTATCAAATTAAATACATTTTCATAACGTTATCTCGATTACTCCCTCCGTCCAGATTTTGTTTTTTATATTTCTATTTTGGGTAATCTCATAAAAGAGAGTCTAGGAAGTGAAAACGATATTTGTTTGCTAAAAAGCTCATTTAATTAGAGTTTCAAAGATTGTATATTTTTTAAATAAGAAGTTATCCTAAGATTAAGGCATAAATTAAGAGACTAACATATTCAATTGGTCGAAAACCTTTTAAAGAATAAAGAATAAGAAAAAATATATTAATTGTGGTTCAAAAAGATAGTACTCTAAATGTAAATTATGTTTTCAAGAGTAGGCAATCTACGAAAATGAATGTTTTAAAAAGGGTTCTACTATACTAACGGGTCTACCCCCCATAAACTGCAAACCCTCCCTAGTGGGAGGGGTACTTTTGCAGCTTTTTGCAGATTTTTGTCCCTTTTTTTATTTTTATTTTCCAATGTTGTCCAGTTTTGGGTCCAAAGATTGCACACGAGTATTGGTTTTTTTCTGTCCATAGTTTTTGTCTAAAGATTGCACATAAGCACACAAGCACAGCAGCTCAGATGAACACGTAATCATCATCTCCGATTTAGAAAACCATTTTGCACAAGTGATTAAAAAGTGTTAGGCTCGGATATGAAGGTTGCAAAGTGATAAAAATATCACTTTGCCATCCTTTCGGTTTTTATAAAACTATTCGTCATCGCCTTTTTTGAAATTTTTTTGTCCAAAGATTGCACACAAGTGCAGTTAGCACACAAGTGCAGTTAGCACACAAGTGCAGATTGCACCCCAAGTGCATAGATCAGATTGCACACAAGCATATTGCAACCAAGTTAGATTGCCCAAGTGCACAGATTGCACCCAAGTTACACAGATTGCAGATTCCACATTACACAAGTGAAACACATGTTTCACAATTCTCACAAGGTTCACAAGCTCAGGTTGTTAGGTACCAAAAGCAAAAGTAAAGATTCCCAAAATGCAGGAACTTACAAGGGGAATCTCAACTGCAGGAACTCACAAGGGGAATCTCAAAGTGTTAGGTACAACAAAACCTCTCATGATATATTGAGCCTCACCACAAAGCAGTATCACAAAGCAATCTCAATCACAAAGCAAGTATCTCAATCACAAATCCAACAAAGCAGATTCACAAAGTAACTCTCACCACAAACAAAGCAAAACAAGTACCTCCAAGTTACCATAAGTAGATTCCACTAGTTACAACAAGTGCAGATTCCACAAGTTACAACAAGTGCTGATTCCACAAGTTACAACAAGTTACAGATAGGGTTGGGTTATATTGACGGTGCCAAGTTTTTTAGTTTAACCCTCTCTAGTACCTAGGGTTGGGTTATAACACAAGCCAAGTGAAACACAAGCCAAGTGAAACACAAGCTGAAAGTGAAAGCCGCAAGTAACAAACCACAAAGAAACAACAAATATCTTAGGCTGCCGATATGTCTCAATCACCATTTTACACACAACAGGTAATCACCATTTCACACATTAATAAGGCATCGAGATAACATTAGGCTCAGATTATAAGCTGTTTCACATAAGCAAGTTAAATCACATATGGCTGCAACATCGAAAGTTGCAAAATTAAGTTTTTTTTGCTGTCCTGTCGGAAATGCCACGCCAAAATCATGTTTTTTTTTTAAATCATCATTGCCTTATCTCTTTTTTTTTTTTTTTAGTTTCAAATCAGCTTAAAATAACAAACTGCTTATCAAGCATATAAGCAGTTTGTTATTTTCAAATTCATAAGCAGTTTTATCACCAAACCCTCTACATAATAGAGAGGGTTAAACTAAAAAACTAGCCGCCGTCAATATAACCCAACCCGTAAAGTATATAAGAACGGGGTAGGCCATAAGCACATAAGCACTTTTTTATCATAAGCACATAAGCAGTTTGCCAAGAAACCATAATCACAGAGCCTGTGGACTGGGGGTAGGCCAGAGCAGGTATTCATACCACTCAAAGGTGGCAGATCAAGGTGTTAACCTACCCACAGCCACATGTAATCATCACAAATTGCTTAAACATAAGCAGTAACACTTACCCATCACATAAGAACCACCAACACTTAAGAACACATAATCACCAACCACAGAACCACCAACACTTAATCACCCACCACAAAACCACCAACCACAGAACCACCAACACTTAATCACCCACCACAGAACCACCCACATCTCAAATAATCACATAATCACCCACCACAGAACCACCAACACTTAATCACCCACCAATAAACCCAAACCCCAATTTTTAAAATTTAGGCATTTTATATTTTTATGATAGATCTGTTTAATTAAACAACACACAACTCAAATAATCACATAAACATCACATAATCACCCACCACATAACCAAAAAACCCAAACCCTAGTTTTTAAAATTTAGGCGTTTTATATTTTTATGATAGATCTGTCTAATTAAACAACACACAACTCAAATAATCACATAAACATCTCAAATAATCAAATAATCACCCACCACAGAACCAATAAACACAAACCCTAATTTTTAAAATTTAAGCATTTTTTATTTTTATGATAGATCTGCCTAATTAAACAACACACAACTCAAATAATCACATAAACATCTCAAATAATCAAATAATCACCTACCACAGAACCAATAAACCTAAACCCTAATTTTTAAAATTTAGGCATTTTTTATTTTTATGATAGATCTGCCTAATTAAACAACACACAACTCAAATAATCACATAAAAATCCCAAATAATCAAATAATCACCCACCACAGAACCAATAAACCCAAACCCTAATTTTTAAAATTTAGGCGTTTTTTATTTTTATGACAGATCTACTGATGAGGCGAAAAATGATCCGTTTTTAGGGGGTCATTTAAGCCCGGAATTGAATTTATTTGATCAAATATTGCCCTAAATCGTTCCTTTTGTGATTTTAGGTACTTTGGGAGTGAAATATGGAAAAGGAAGCAATTCGGACGTTTTTGGAGCATAAAAGTGAAGAAAACGCCAAAGACTTAATTTTCCATGCTGGAAACAGTGTATGACGGCGTCAAGAAAGAATTCCTGACGGCGTCAAGAGTAAAAACCATGACGACCCAGTACAAACATGAAGGCGTCACAAGTATAGCGTCAAGAGTTAAATGTGTGACGGCCTACAAAAGAGGACTACATGACGGCGTCAGATGTAGATCAAGGCAGTCCGAAGATTTATTTGGCAGCGAGATGACGGCGTCACAAGTTTGTTCTTGACGCCGTTACCTCCTAATATCTATATATAGTTTTCTAATTTTCATTCATTAAGGGAGGAACTTGTGTGGAGAAACCCTAGGGCCGAACCTTGTACGAATTTTACAGCTTTTCAAGGGTTTTCAACCCTTGAATCCTTACATGTGTTATTGAGATAAGTCTTCTCTTAATTCAATCAATATGTCTATGTGTTGGTTGTCTATATCTTGTGCTTGTCTTGATTTCAACATGCTAGGCTAGATTTATCTTGTGTTTGCTTAGATCTAATGAAACCTAGATGTTAATTATGTGTTGATTACTTGTTTATGGTTGTATTGGATGAATGATTTCAATGTTAGGCTTAAGAAAACTGGAAGATCTCCAAATGGTAACATGCTTGAACGTCTTAGGAAACATGAACCGATGTGTACTAGGTTTTATTGGTTGTATTTAATGCATGAGTAAATTCTAATGATCCCATGTTAGGAGCTTCTTGCAGGCTCGACATAGGAGTGAAGTAGGCACTCATAGGATTGGGGAAGTAAGTACGCCACCCCATGAATGGTATTAAGGAATACAATCCGTCATCCACGCAACTATAACAAGTAATTAACGTGTAAAAGATATCTAGGGAGTAGTGAAATCTAAGTAAACACATTTTTCCCACATATTGCTCACAACTTTAGTATAATTAGTTTTATTTTCATTTTTAGTATTTCATTTTGATTGCATCTTTAGTATTAGGTTAGTTGACTAGCAACTAATTCCGCCCAAATCTTTTAAACCCGAGATTTTAACTTGCTTTCTAAAAAAATATAAAAATACAAAAAGAATCATCCCTCATCTCTAGATCTATTATTTAGGTTTTCTAATCCTAGCGACATTATTCCTAGCTGAACGATCAATCCCCCGGTACTTGTTATTATACTATACTACATCGATCAGGTACACTGCCTGGTGGGGGTTGTAAGCTTCTCAAGATCCCTTGAGAGGTAAAGCTTGGTGCAATCCCTACGCATCAAGTTTTTAGCGCCGCAGCCCGGGGAATAGTTATTGTCTAGGGTAGAATCTCTTTTTATTATGTCTACTTGCTAGATTCCTTTCTAGTAAGATTTTATTTTTATTTTTAGGTTCTCTTTAGTCTATCTTATTTCTTTGTGTTTTTGTTTGTACCTCTCTACCATCCGCCATCATGGCAACCGACGAATTCTCTAACCTTAGGATCACTAGGAGTCGTAGTTCCACTAGAAACCTTGTCTTGCCTTATGCAGAACCCGAAAGAGAAATGCATAGGTTAAGACGATCAAACTCAACTCCTGAACCATCTAGCGTTGCCATCGATTTTGATGCACCCCTTTCTGAAGAAAATTCAGAAAATCACCTTACAACCCCTAGCTCCGAACCCAACAACGATATGAGTACCCCCGCAACTCCTACTCATAAGCGCCTTAAGGAATACTCCTCCCCAAACCCTCGTGGCTTCTCAAATGTCATTGTCTACCCAAACGAACACACCAATGAGGTCTTGCATGCGACCGATGTTTGGCTTGTCCAAAGTGTGTGTAAGTTTTGTGGATTTGATGAGGAAGATCCAATTCAACACATTAAAGACTTCTTGAAAATAGTAGACACCCTCCATACGGATGGGGCTACTAGGGACGTGTCCCGATTACGATTCTTTCCTTTCACCCTCTATGAAAAAGCCCAAGAGTGGTATGATAAACTCCCTTCTGAATCTATTTTCACATGGGAGCAACTCATATCCAAGTTCTATGAGAAGTTCTTTCCACCTGGAAAAACCTCAGTGTTTAGAGATAGGATCCTACGTTTCCGAAAAGGGAAGGACGAACCCTTCCATAAATCGTGGATTAGATTCAAGGATTTAATAAGACGATTTCCCCATCATGGCATCGAACTTTGGCTTTTGGTCCAAATCTTCTACGATAATGTCTCCTCTAATGATCGGAACGGGATCAACCAATCTAGAAAAGGGAGATTAGCCAATCTTAGTGCCGAAGAAGAAAGGAATAGGATTGAAGAATATGCTCAAGACCAGGATGACACTTGGGATGAACCTGAGTCAACTGTCAGCATTTCTGAAATCACTTCAGATCGGTTAAGAAAAATTCACAAAAGAATGGAGTACCTAACTGGGTCGCAGTTACCTAAACAACTTTCAAATCCTTACTTGGTCTGCGACTACTGTGGGGGCCCGCATGAGGTAGAGGAATGCAGAAGAGAAACCACGACTGAATATGCATGTTTGTCAGGAGGTGACATCTATGCTGATCCCTCCCTTTTGCCTTTTTACCAAAATGACGATTACACCCTTTGGGGGAATCTGGTAAAAAGAAAAGAAGGAGAGGAAGGTCCTGAATTCGAAATCAGGAGCACTTTTGAAGATGACCTTGGTCACTTCACTCAAGAAAAAGGCTTACAATTAAAAGGTCTTAATGAACTTGTTGACGAGCAGCAGAATGACATTGGAGAATGGTTCAACAAGCTTAACTCAACCCTCGATAACCTTGAAATGCCGTCAGTAAGCCAAAAAGACCCCATACTCGCGATAACCACTCGAGCTGGAACAACAACCAAGGACCCCCCCCCTTACCCGAGCTCGTCCCCCATCACTCTCGATCCGAACAAGCCTCGCGAAGAGGAGGAGGATGTGGGCAGCGAGACTCCCAACCAACCTCCCTTGACAACCCCTTCCCCATCAACCCCACCTAACCAACCTGTGAGAATCCCATTCCCATCCCGACTAAAAAACCATAAAACTGAGAATGACAATAAAAGATTCTTGTCATATCTAAAAGACTCAGTAGTCACCATACCCCTCCTTGATGCTTGCTATCACATGCCGAAGTATAGCGCATACTTTAAAAAACTACTCGCTAACCGAAAGAAACTTGAGGGTCTTGTGACCCTGGGGAAGAATGTTCGGTGGTGACCCATCGAGGGCTACAAAAAAAGGTAGACGATCCAGGCAGCTTCACCTTGCCTTGCTTCATAGGATCTCTATCAATAAAGAATGCTCTTGCCGATTTTGGGGCGAGTATCAATCTCATGCCTCACTCTATGTTCCTTAAATTAGGATACTCTGGATTAAAGCCTACCCGTATGAACATCCAACTAGCCGATAGATCAGTCAAGTAACCCGTAGGGATATGCGAGAATGGGCTAGTCGAGGTTGGGAAATTCAAATTCCCGGTCGACTTCGTAATCCTAGATATGGAGGAGGATGACTTGGTACCCATCATCTTAGGGAGACCATTTCTTGCTACCGCTCGTGCAGTCATTGATGTTTATGACGGCAAGTTAACCTTGCGAGTGGGAACCGATAGCACAACCTTCGACATTAAGGACTCTATGGATCTCTCTCTCGAAGCAGCTAACCGGCTCTATTTCATTGGGGAGGTCGATGAACTCATAGATGTCATTGATAGCTGTGTTGATAAACAAATCGAGGAGGGCTGGTTACGGGACGAGAGTTTTCTGCCTTTGCTAGAGGTGGAAAAGATGGAGGATGTTGGTGCAGTCTCCTTCTACCCTAGACAAGAGGCAACGGAGCATCTCGAGCTCCGACAGCCCGAAAACAAGCTTAAGCCTTCTATTATCGAACCTCCTGAGTTAGATCTTAAGGAACTTCCTAACCATTTAGAGTATGCCTTCCTTCAAGGAGAGGACCAACTGCCGGTAATCATAAACTCTTCCCTCGAACATGAACAAAAAGGTAAACTCTTAGAGGTCCTAAAGAAATATAAGGGAGTGCTCGCATGGAGTGTAGCCGACATTAAGGGGATTGACTCAAATTTTTGCACACATAAGATTCTCATGGAAGAGAATTATAAACCTACCGTGCAACCCCAGAGGCGGGTGAACCCCAACATTAAGGAAGTGGTAAAGAAAGAAGTCATCAAACTTCTGGATGCAGGATTGATCTACCCAATCTCGGATAGCCCATGGGTCAGTCCTGTATAGGTTGTACCTAAGAAGGGTGGAATGACTGTAGTTAAGAATGACAAGGGTGAGATGGTACCCCAGAGAACGGTCACTGGATGGCGGGTATGCATTGACTATCGAAAGCTAAATGATGCCACGAGAAAATATCACTTTCCCTTACCATTCATTGACCAAATGTTAGAGAGATTGTCTGGGCACGAGTACTATTGCTTCTTGGATGGATTCTAATGGTATTTTCAAATTCCCATAGCACCTGAGGACCAAGAAAAGACCACGTTTACTTGCCCTTATGGAACGTTCGCCTACAAAATGATGCCTTTTAGGCTATGTTATGCTCCCGCCACTTTCCAACGATGCATGACCGCAATCTTTCACGAACTTATAGAAGACAACATGGAAGTGTTCATGGATGACTTTTCGGTCTTCGGGGACTCCTTCGACCGCTGTCTTGCTAATCTAGAAAAAATACTTAAACGCTGTGAGGAAACCAACTTGGTGTTAAACTGGGAAAAGTGTCATTTCATGGTGAAAGAAGGGATTGTGCTAGGGCATAAGATCTCAGGGAATGGGATAGAGGTGGACCAAGCTAAAGTTGAAGCTATATCTAAGTTACCATACCCCACAACTGTTAAAGCAATACAAAGCTTCTTGGGGCACGCCGGGTTTTATCGGAGATTCATCAAAGACTTCTCCAAAATAGCCCGGCCAATGACTCAATTGCTCGTAAAGGATGCTCCATTGGATTTCTCCTAAGAATGCAAGGATGCATTCGATCTCTTAAAAAAGGAGCTCACACAAGCTCCAATCATGATTACACCCAACTGGGAGTTACCGTTTGAAATCATGTGTGACGCTAGCGATTTTGCTGTCGGGGCTGTATTGGGCCAACGGCGTGACAAGCTATTCCAACCTATTTACTATGCTAGTAAAACCATGAACCCCGCTCAAGAGAACTACTCCACCACCGAAAAGGAATTGTTAGCCGTAGTGTTCGCATTCGACAAATTTCGGCAATATCTTGTCCTTTCAAAGACAGTCGTTTTCACTGATCACTCGGCTCTTCGATATCTTTTTGCTAAGCAGGATGCTAAGCCATGACTAATTCGGTGGATCTTGTTGTTACAAGAATTCGATGTTGAGATTCGTGATAAGAGGGGGGCAGAAAATCTGGCCGCTGATCATCTATCTCGTCTTGAAAACCCCTTGGATGAGCACGATAGGTGCGAGATTAGAGATTCATTTCCTGACGAACAACTCATGTCAATGATTGATTCGGAGCCTTGGTACGCCGATTTTGCCAACTATCTCGCAAGCATACTCGTTCCAGAACACCTGACTAAGTACTAAAGAAAAAGGTTATTTTCTCAGTTAAAATACTACTTCTGGGACGAACCATTTTTATTCCGAAGGTGTCCTGACCAAATAATAAGACGTTGTGTTTCGGAAAGTGAGGCAGTGAAGATTATGAGGGAATGTCACTCTGGTCCCTCTGGAGGGCATCATGGGATAAGCACCACCGCCCGAAAAATTTTCGACGCGGGATTCTATTGGCCCACAATTTTCCGTGATGTCAAAGAAATGGTATAGGCATGCGATGCATGTCAACGGGCCGGGAACATATCACATAGGGATGAAGCGCCTCAGAATTTTATACAAGTATGGGAGGTCTTCGATGTCTGGGGAATTGACTTCATGGGACCCTTTCCATCTTCAGGGGGGAACGAATACATTTTAGTCGCCATCGATTATGTTTCGAAATGGGTTGAGGCACAAGCCCTTAGGACCAACGATGCCAGGGTAGTTATTCATTTTTTGAAAAAGCTTTTCGCTAGATTCGGGATTCCTAAAGCCCTCATCAATGATAGGGGGCCCACTTTTGCAATGCGCAAATGGAGAAGGTCATGAAGAGGTATGGAGTGTCCCATCGGTTTTCCACCGCCTATCATCAACAAACCAACGGCCAGGTCAAAAACACAAACATGGGCTATTAAAAGAATACTTGAAAAAACGGTTAGTCAGAATAGAAAAGACTGGTCATTTAAACTCAACGAAGCCTTATGGGCATTCCGAACCGCCTACAAGATACCTGTTGGAACGATCCCGTTTCGCATGGTGTATGGTAAGGCATGTCACTTGCCAGTAGAATTAGAACATAAGGCTTATTGGGCGCTTAAGGCATGTAACTTAGATTATACAATTGCCGGAACCAATAGGTTCCTGCAATTACACGAGCTTGATGAGCTTAGATTAGAAGCATATGAGTCTTCCATTACATATAAAGAAAGGGCAAAAAGATGGCATGATCAAAGAATTAAGAAACCCAAGGAATTTTCAGAAGGGGACAAAGTCCTATTGTACAATTCTCGGTTAAGATTATTTCCAGGGAAACTCAAGTCTAGATGGTATGGACCATTTACGGTAGAGAATTTACTGTTAACATACAACGTGTAAAACATTATCAAGAAAATAATAATGAAATGATTGGTGAGGAAGATGTAACGTTTGATGATGAGGTCACGTAGTAACCCATGACCTTGAGTCTAGCTACAAGACTCGTAAATAAAGAAAAGCGCTTTTTGGGAGGCAACCCATGTTTTGTGTGATTTTTATTTTGTTTGATTGGTATTTGCTTCCGTATGCATGCTTTATTTTTATTGTTGGTAGATCATGTTTCTAAACTAAATAGTGGAAATACTTTACTTTGTTGTTTTGGCCTAGTCTTAACTTCACCAAAAGGTATTTTTGCAAAAGATAAGTGTAAGGGGAAACCCCAATTATGTTTTTAAGAAACAAACCGATCATGATTCTCCACAATATTAATTGAACATGTATATTCGTATTTGTTAGAGTCAAATGCTTGTATCGAGTCATAATGAAGTTTTGCAGGATTTTCTAGGAAGTAGGACCAAGTTTGTCTAGAAATTTTCCGGAAACTTAACACAAGAATTTCTGCAGGTCACTTCTGACGGCGTCACGTGTAAAAATCTGGAAATTTTACCAGTTTTGTTTTTCTAACGGAGTCTTAAAGTTTTTGTTGAATTATTAAGTTTTATAATCTCCAGGAAATCTGCAAACTTCATTCTACAAGCATTATATCTTATTTTGTTTTCTAGGATTTAGTAACATATGTAGATTGCCGCCGATTTTATGCGAGGTTGCCTTGTCTGTTTTCTCAGGATTTACAGGTTATGTATGACAAGAAGATGATTTATTTTTCTGGAAGGGAAGCTTTGATTGTTCATTTTCTTGGAGGAAGATCTAACCTGGCCACCTTATTATCCATACCGAGCGAATCAGGGGAGTATTTGATTTCATTCTTTTTAATTTTTCACTTTTACATTCTTTACTTGAACATTGGGGACAATGTTCATCTTAAGTGTAAGGGGAGCGTAAAATGATGATACCTTACAAATACACTTTCGCTTGAGTTTGTTTGTTTGATAGTAGATGTGTAATAAAACTATGAGAAATACTTGTTAGTGTAATTTTAGCGCCAAATTTAAAATTTTTTACAACATTTAGGAGTGAAACTTTAGCCATAGCAAGCGTCTCATGGATAGGAGATTGTATGACTAGCACATAACCGTATCATTCAGAAAAATTTTCCATCCAAATATGTGAGGTTCGCCTTTAGATTTGATAGGAAAAGCATTTACTATTAGTGCTTATGAGTGTACCGGTAGCATTTAGATTCTAGAACTTGCATTAGTGATGCATCCCGAGACCGCTAGTGAGACTACATTCGTGTAGTAGGATTTACTACATGATAAGAGGCATTAGGATCACCCTTGTGTTAAACTCGTATTATAATTACTTGACCATTTAAGTCATATTATTTGGCTAGTTAAGTCAACTAATTTTTCCCACGCCTTAGCGTTGTACTCATTTTTAGTACACGATACCCCTAGTACACCCCTCCGAGCCTATCTTTTCGTTTCTAACTTTAAGCATCTTACTTAAAGGAAGAATTTGTTATACCCCACTTAAATGTACACCCAAATCGCCTTAGCCTTCCGTGTATGCACTCATCTTTAGTGCATTATTGTTATTTGTTAAACCCTAAGTTAACTATCTAATTGATTACATGGTTGCTAAGTCGAGTCATATCCTTGTACATATTGTTTTGGGACGATTGGGACTCATGGGTAAAGTACTTATTTTATGGAGTAATGGGGAAGAACATAATATTATTACCCCCGTATGTACGTTAATCTTAAAAGTACTCCAAGTGTTTTGATTATCTTAATTCGAGTCATTAGATTAGTTTATTGTAAAGTATGTAAAAATTCAAGTGTAAGGGGAATTTTCATTCCCTATGATGTATTATTTTGGATGGTAGGGTAAGAGTGTATGCAAAAAAAATAAAAATAAAAAAAAAATAAAAAAAAATAAAAAATCGAAAGATCAAGAAAAAGAAATATATATATATATATATATATATATATATATATATATATATATATATATATATATATATATATATATATATATATATATATATATATATATATATATATATACTAGTTGCAAAACCCGCCCGATGGGCGGGTATGACTTGTGATTATTGTTTTTTTTTTTATTTTTAGTTAAATAATTTTTTAAAATTTATTTATTATATAGAAACATTTATTTAACCATATTGTTTATTTATTTTTTAATTATTTAATTATTTATTTTTATTTTTTTGGTTTTGTAATAAGGTTTTCAACAATGGAGGTGGTTCTAGTGTTTGTTTGTCTATGTTAACCGTAATTGGGCGGGGTCGCCTTGTGAGTATTCAAGGAATAAATTAAGAAATAATTAATGAATTATGAAGAATATAAAACACTTATACAATGAAAAGCGAAAAAAAATAAATGATTACAATTTTTATACTGCGCGTATTGTTAAATTTCTATACAGTGACGAATAACGTGAAATTTTTATAGAGTGAATAAAGAACAAAGCAATGAATGGTAATCTGATAAGAGCAACTAAAACTTAATCTGCCATTACAAAGTATATGTTAAAACTTAATCTGCCATTACAAAGTATATGTTAAAGTTTTTTATCCACAACCACATTCATCGTTTTAACGATTACTCACTTAACCAGGTGGTATTTTTGAAACGCTTTAATAGCCATACTGCGATTAATACAACTTTAACAAAAGGCGTTTAATTTTATTGGACATGTTACCTTGGATTATGGCACAAACAGGTGATGGTATCGACAAACCAAATATCTTAGCAGTGGATTCTTGAAAAAACACGAAGCTAATGTATTATTTTAACTATAATTATTATTTTGTAGTCACTTCTTATGTTAAAATGAGAAGGAAGATAGTGATAGCTTTTATACGTTTAAAATAAGCACTTACAAGATGTTTTGAAGTAAGCAGTTTGAAAAATAGTTAATGAATCAGCTTATTTTGTAAAAAAATTGAATAGTAATATTCGTTTATAGAATAGCTTAGGGGTGTTTCGATGTATGCTTCACTGCTTTGGAACTTATCTTGGTTTGTCATGTAGAGTTCCCGTAACTGAAGGCTTTTTTAATGAATTAAGCTACAAAAGGCCCTTTTCAATCCCCCTGTGAGTAGAATCTATAGCAATTGTTACCAATAAGTTATTTCGTCTATTATATTGTATGCCTGCAAAACTATTTTTTCTATCTTATCAGGTGGCTAACCTGGAAACCAACCGACTACAGAACGATGAGCCATATACGAAAAAAAAATACCGCAAATGCAAAAGCAACAAAGTCAAAAGCTTATACTCAGATAGAATCTGATTTGGTATGATCTTCTTTGGTTATTTTGCACAAGATCACTATTTATAAACATTTTAAATGGTTTTTGTTTTGTTTATTTATTAGTTTTTAAAAGTTAATGCTTCAGTAAAGATTGAAAAAATAGAACGTATGCAGGATTTCAATCATCAAAGGCCACTTATGGTTTTATATAGCTTGCTTTTAAGTCTCTTCATAGGCTCCATAACATGGTTTATGAGTTTAATCTTTTGTGCAATTTTCAGGAGATAATGGATGACTTACATGTAGTATATTGGTGACATTCTCTTGGCGAGCGTCTATGCATTGGTATCGCCGACCTTTAGGTGACCAGGAAAGTGCGATTAAGGAGTGGTTTGTGTCTTTAAATGAAAGCAAAAGTGATCTTCACAAGATTACATGCCACATATCACGCAGGCAAGAGATTCACTTGATTGTGTTCATTCCAAGGCTAAATTTAACTTCGTACATTCTTTGCTAAAATTGTTTATTCTCTGAAATGTATGTTGGCAAAAATTCGCTTTGTCAGCTAAGAGCTCTTGGTTTGCTAAAATATGTGTATGGATATTTGTTGCTGAGTCTCAAGCCACTTATTTTCTTTCATTTTATTGTGTTTACCATTTACTATTGTTCGTAAAGTTTCGCCACAGAACAGTAAGACCGACCAAAGCAAAAAAAATCCGCCACAACGCGGTGGGCGCCATTTTCCTTGTTGGAACTAAAATCATAGGGATTGAAATAGCAAACTTTGGGTGTCATAAGGCTTTTGCATGATTCTATATGTACCAAAATGTTGAATAAGTGAAGCTCATTGTCTCAAATAATGGCAAAATCAACCTGAAAACAAAGAATATAGGGATGAGCATTTCGACCCGAATCTCGAAACCGAACCAGAACCGTACCGATACCATACCGAAACGGTACCGATCTCAATATATGGTACGGTACCGGGACTACGAAATAAGGTGAAAAAAATCGGGACCACTAATTCGGTACCGGACCAGTACCAAATCGGGAAATTCCCGAAAAAAATGGGGAAACCCCGATTGTTCGGTACCGGTACCGGTATTCGATTTCCGTTCGGTATGGTACCGGTACCACTAATTTTGCTCGGGAAAAATCGGTACCACTAATTTGGTACGGGACCGGTTCCATGCTCATCCCTAAAAGAATACACACGAAGTTAATCGAACTTCTGTTGGCAAATCACTTATGTTGGCAATGTAAGTGAGCGTGATAAGAGGAATCCAAATAAATTATGGAACATTACATTCTTTATATTTTGCTAGTTATAGTTTCAAATAAGAATTATAATACAATTTAGTCCACAAATTTTGTTGGTTACATCCTATTATTTGCCCAATAAGACTTTATACATGATATTAAAAACCTGATGTATTTCCTCTGCTGAAGGTAATCCATGCATGCCTCGTTTTTTACAATATTTACAAAGTTCATCCTCACAACGTATATTCATGACACCACCCTCTCATCGTGTTTTATCATATAAATGCATTACAACAATATGAGTTAAATGTTTTGCATCAGCAAACCGTAAAAAATCAAATCGAAAAAGAATAATACCTTTAAGAACAATATGAGTTAAATGTTGCATTCTTTTCTTCTTTCTTAATTTAGTTTCAACCTCAGTCTATTTACATTCGGCTTTGCTTCATCATTTTTACTTTTCTTCTTACTTTTTTTAATAACGATTCTGGAGTTGGGATAACAAACAACGTGTGATTCACCGTGTATCAGATCTATTAAATTGTATAATATATCCTCAAATGACCAAGTAACAATCACATTCAGTGCATCCAAAAACCACACATGAAATGGTGATTTTGTCACCATGGCCCTATAGGCATTGACCCACACATGAATATATAAAACATGATTCTTAAAACATTCTTGTTATGCTAATGACATATTCATTAACAAATACACGGCTTAGGTTAAGCATGCATTAATGCTACAATTTCCTCCCATATTTGCAACCTTTTGTATAACATATAATATAAAGTTTTCAAACTTGAAAGTAATGAGTTAAATTATTATCACTACTAAAAGTAATACCTACTTTAAATGTCAATGTGATAGCAAATGACATGGTACAGTGATATGCTAAAATGAAATAGAGAAGAAAAATTTACAGCTAGATATCCCAAAGGCCTGCTCACTTTCCAAACATCCAAAATTGGCCACATAATAAACCTGATTAACCATGTAAGTATACTAACTTCTGATCTACAATTCCCATACCACATATCAAACAATTATTCCATTTTGACAATTGTCAAAACAAATTCCTAAATTCAAAACCAACCATTATTCTATTACAATGTACTGAAATTATACAACATATCAAACATAGTAACATGTTAGCAGAAATCAACATACGTGCAGATTTTACCAGGATGAGCATCAAGGTAACAAAGCTTATTCGACATTGTACTTTGCTCAGTGAACTGTGTATAGTCCGATAACGAATCATTAACCGATTTAAGCGTACTCTTTTTCTGGACAAATGTAAACGCATCAACATCAAAGAAAAACATCCATTTAGTCTTAAACCTATATCTATGCAAACAATCATTCACTATCAAAAGATGATTATGATAATACCCATCAAAATGCTCTTCATTACGAATATCTTGTACCATTACGAATATTAGTATTGCTGATTTCATACCATGTTTTGTTCATATGCCGACTGAAAAAACGTACCAGGTATGAACGATGGAAGCCTTTCTGGAGATCCATAAGCTTTGTGAATCTGAAATCTCTGTGGGCCTGATATACCTTGTAATTCCTTGAAACCTTCTGATGGAACCTAATGCACAACAAATCCAGGCTTTGAGATTTTGCATATGAGAATCATAATTTGAGGGCACATTGCTTAAATGAAATCAAGATTGTAATGCTAATTTCGATTATATTTTTTTATGGTTGGAATCCTAATTGTCCAATACAACATCTTGCTACCGTACAAATCTTGTATGTACTAATTTGGTATCTATTGCTCAGGCGTGGAGGCTTTACAATAACAGGAAGCATGTGGAGCTCGTCGACACCATTATCAACAGGTCCTACTTTAAATAAGAAGTGAGTCGAGCAGTTCACATAGGTTTACTATATGTGCAAAAGTATCCTGAAGAAATACCAGACATGACTTTTAATCTCAATGTAAATCTACACCATATGTGCTAATATTTGAAACATGTCATGCTTTAGTAAAATTTGATACGGATTGACCCGCAAACACTTTTTGCAGTATTAATAAGAAATTGTTGACTTTGATAAAGAAACAATATTATTACGATAAGTGAATACTAATGTAAACATTTGAATAAAATGATTTAGGATGTTACATGTGTCAAATATAGACATTGGATGACTTTCTGTGTTTGACCCATTTGGCATGTTCCTCTTTTAGCCAAACTTTTTAATACTGACATGTTTGATAAGCATATCGACTCGTGTGTATTGTCCTCTTTCTCTGAATCCACATTTTGGACGCCACGGCTTCGGAGGCTCAATGCGAGGAGAAAAGTGAACGACAATAGCAGTTAGATTGTCGCTTGTGTGTAGGCGCATCACTTGATTAATGAGTTCTGTAGCACATCGTTGATGGTCATTGTGTTGCATTTGATGTCTCCGGACAAAGTCCATTGCTTCTTCACATGACATCCCATATCCCATGACATCCAATTATCATAAAAAACAATATGCTTTCGGTACTGTATGAAAAATGAAAACAGAAAGGCTAAGGGGCTAAAAGTTTTAAAAATTTCTTACAGCAAATGGCCACGCAATTCATGTTTAATTGTTATAAACGCAATTCAAGTTATTGCTTATATTAACTCGGATAGTTTATTTTTTTCTTTTTCTTTTTTTAATTCTTATTAACTGATATAAACACAATTCCAAACACCCTATCGTAACATTACCACCAGCAAGTACAAACAAATCTGACTAATGAATTTGCGTAGGCCGAAACAACCATCAGAAATTCAGTGCCACTTTTGACTATCAAAGAAACAGCCTTACCATATCCAAGCAACAGATGGTTTTCATTCAAGCTTTTGACTATCAAAGCAGCAGATGGTTCACCTTATTGCTTGTTTAGTCTATTGTCCCATTTTCAGTTCCGACCATCTCCATCTGTATTCAAAATAAATAAATAAAAGAAATAGAAGATTGTGGAATTAAATGATGATTCAAACACCTGTGCACCTTTAATGTTAGGACGACCCCTTGATTTATCTGAATTTTCACTCCCTCTAGATTTTATCTAGGGATCAACTTGTTTTCACGAATTACAATGATGCTTGTTTGGTGAAAACTGGTTAGAATGAGTGCCAACTCAATTACATTTATCAGCAAATTGTTAAGTCGACTATTTTAGGGCAGCAGGGGATTACTTCTGCAAGGGAGCAGTCAAAACTGGTTACAACTTTGAATTATTACTATATATAAAGGACAAATAACGAATCTTTCATGCTTTAATACCTATCATTACGTGCAATGGGACACATACCTAAAATGTAAAAAAGGAACTGCGGTGAGGACAAAAGTAGGCAGGGCGGAGCGGGTCATACAGGTTACAGGTCAAAAGTGTTAAAAAAAGGACACTCAGACAACCACCAGCCCACATTAACAGGTTACGGTCTAACTACTGGATTGAATTATAACTTAGCTGGGTTGTATGCTTATTTTAAAAGCTTAATGTTTGGTTACAACTCCATTAGGCCAAGACTTACTTTGTTAGTATGGGTTCTTATTGTCAACAATGAAACTTTTGTTTTACTAACCATCAAATCCTTATCATTACTTGATCTTTATGCACAACAACACATAAATTACAATTCTTGATGCACAAAAAAGGGTCCACCATTAATACACGTTACCAATTAGACTTTTCACACCATCATGTTTTGCTTTTGTTCCAAACAAATATCATTGTTTCTATAAATCTGCAAGAGAAAATGAACTTATTTGGGCTCTTACTTTTGAGTTATCACCAGATCTACCAATTTTTTTGACAATCTTTACCATCTATTTAATTTTATAAATCTACCAGCACATAAAATCTTTGAACACACATATGGAATCAGTTTTGGATATACCTGTATTCAGGATTCGGTGTTGTACCATATTCGTGACACTGCCCACGTGCATATCTTTCGTCTAATATTTTGCCACACGTTTCACATTTTTTATAATACCACACGTTTGTCGCTTCAATCTGTAGAAGCATTGCGTTTGCCGTGAAGCACACACGCTGCCCAAACTTAAAAATCATTAGTTGTGTACGTGCTTAGAAGCAACGCTGTATGAAGATGTATAAACCTGTTGCGTCTCAGGGTCTATTTGCATAAGCATGTTCAACGGTATAGCGTTCCAAAGTCTTTCTTATTCCCAATTGGCTAGCCTCTCAGTTTGCACTTACGGTGGTGGTGGCCTTGCATGAACCCAGTTGTATCTGTTAGTATAGGCGAAAAGTTATCAGGAATCTGTATGTATACGCATTAATAATTTAATGTGGCATTTATACACATACACATTAAGCAGCTGTTTTGTTTTGGGAATCGGTGGATTGAAGTAATAGTAAGTTGCAGGAGTCGCTGTTAATTGTAATTCACCTATGGGCCAAGAACATTTGTTACAATAAAAGGAGGAAATTTCAGGCCATTCACTTTCTGCAAATAGTATTGTTGAAAAAGAAAAATCAAAAGATAAATAATAATTTCAACCTCTATTGTGGCATTACTCTCTGCAAATTACAGGGTTTCAAGATTGCATCCGTTTTAGTCCTATCTGATAGAGATCCATTTCAATCAATAAAAATGAAAACTAAAACACTGTAAAGTACTCTTATCTGAACAGAAAACAAATTAAGCGAAAAGCGTACCTATGTGCTCCTTCAGCACAATAACCTAACAGTCTTAGAAGATTTTTATGCCTAACTCTACCAATCGCTTCAACTTCAACTTTGAATTCCATCTCACATTGTCCTCTATACATAAAACATTAATAATAAGCTATATCAGTTAACCATAAGATTAAAAGGGGGTGTCTGCAAACGCCGATTATAATTGCTTAATGTATTTTGAGATAATAGTTGCTTTCAGCAGAAGCAGTCCCTAGTTGCTTATTACCAAGAATGTATTTCAATACTAACAAATACTTAATAATTAGTGTAAATAAGCAATTTGAAACACCCTAACAATCTAATTAACAAAACCAAATAGGCTAATAATCAGATATCCAGTTTGTATAAAAATGACCAAATTCAATCTAAAAACAAAAAGTACAAAAGAAGTACCTATTATTAAGCAAATTCTTAACAGCAATTTGAGTACCATCAGCAACAACACCACGATAAACAATACCATAACCACCTTGACCAACCACATTCTCATCAGCAAATCCATCAGTAGCATCTTCAAGCTCCCTTAAAGTATACCAATGCCCCCACCCCGAATGCGAAACTTCAGGGCTATGACCATTACTCACTAACACCAACAACAATGCTTCTAGGAGAGACTGGGGTTGAATATCCTAGGTTGTGTTCATGATAGGCATTAGCTTATATTGATGATTACATAGCTTGTTCTTTCTTCCAGGTTATGAGGAGTGGTATTCCTAACTTCTGCGCTATTGCTGTAGCACTACATGATCTTGTGTACGTCCATAACTTTCAATGATGTCATGTTATGTATAACTGTTTATCTAACCTGAGACATAGGTGCATCTCTAGTCGATGTGAGTAGTTAACGCTGATTATCTCACATACAGCTTTCATTTCTGTTTCTGCAGGTACAAAGTGAAGGGCCTTAGATTTTTTTCCTCACAATCTCTAATATTGGCCCACGAACCTCACCATCTAGTGCTTGTTAATATACACTTTAGTCAGTTTTATAAGATGTTTGAAAATCCATTTTCATTCATTAATTTTTTATAAAAATTAAACCTTAAAGAATTAAGAAACATGATCGAACAGTATAGTACGATTAGAGCCTAAAATACCCCCATTTTGACCAGTACTGGTAGACATAGTTCCACTTGATTTATAGAATGAGCCATTGGGTTCCCACTCCGAAGATTGAAGCATTTGGAAGTTTTCTAGAGTCATCTAGGAGAACTTAACCTGATTAAAAGATTCACAGGGAATAAGAAAAGTCAAAATGCAGTATATTAAGACCGCATAGTGGCAAACATGTTTAAAGTATGTTAACCTCATTAGGATGGTAGGCTATATATTAAAGGCCTTATATTCATGAAACCCGTGTCTACTTTCAAAAACTTCAGTTATTTCCTGAATCACAAGCTTCCATTCTTTGAAGTCCGCATCCTGACAGAATATAACCAAACATCAATATTCATAAAACCCGTATCTACTCTCATAAACTTCGTTATTTCCTGAATCACAAGCTTCCATTCTTTGAAGTCCGTATCCTGAAAGAATATAACCAAACGTCACACCATCTACGATATCCTACTATACCATTATGAAAAAGTTTGATTACCTTAAGCTTCTTGGTCAAAGGTTAACCATAACTCCTCTCGATTTATCTGCACCAAATGGCATAGTAAGATTCACATTCTACTAATATTTACAGTAGCTTCTAATAAACAATCACATGTATGCTTGAACACTTTCACTTGGTCACTAAATATAATTGAATACGTACCTCGACATTTGTTATAAAATCAAGAGGGAAAAAAACACAAATAAAGGCATTACTTTAACATTAACAAATTTATGATATTTAAAAAGAAATCATCGAAAGATACCTTGATGTATGTCACCATTTTCGACAACTTGTATAAGTAGTCCCAAGATTTCTTATACGTGGTGACTCATTCAAATTCTTATACACAATTACTTTGAATTTAGTTAAATTATATGTAAACAAAATGAGAGAGCTTTCATTGATTATTTAAACATGAAAGAAAAAACATAAAGATTAGGGCAAAAGAAATACATATATGTTGAAATCAATAATGATGATAAATGAAATCGCTTTACATACGTGCTGAAACATAAATACAGGGCAATCAGAAACCATATATCATTCCATCAAGTGAGATAAACCATACAAATCACCTGTAAAAAGGTTCGACCATGGTTTCAGCAAGGATGTCATATAGTAGCTGTCAAAACAGATCATGATGAGTTCTAATAACATGCGTTTTATGTATTGTTCAATTGAGAAAAATAAAATAATTGATCAACAACATCTTTGATACTCAAGGACATAAAGTCGTTCATTATATAACAGCAAAATAACAACTTACTAACCTGCAAGGAAGAGGTCTAACATACAAAAACCTGCAAAGAAACATACAGTAACAAAGTTTCATCATTAGGGTTTTGAGGGAAAGAGTCGTATCTTTTTTGTGTATGTGAACAGTCAAACAAAAACCCTAAAAAATGTCCTGCGTGGGTTTTATATTTATTAGGAAATATATTTAGGGAAAAGATAGATATCATTAATACTTGGTAAACATTATATATTTAGTTTTGCCTCATATAATTCAAAAATTAACCTAGTCTAGTGGTAAAAAATCTTGATAACAAACCAAGAGATCCATGGTTCGAAACATGTTAGCATCATTTTTAAAATTTATTTCCGAAACCTTGAAAAGGTTAATAATTCTTTAATGAGATTTCTAAAATTAATTATAAAAATACAAAATAAATTTTAAAAATTGCTTACATGGTGACAATGTGATGACATGGCTGATGACATGGCTGAAATTGAATTACTGGGCATTGACTGGATAATGACTGGGCATTTCCTTCAAATGCCTCCTGTTATATATAATGTAGAGATATATATATAGAAAAAGAGAAAAAAAAACATACGGACTACCATCCCGTTTCATTCTATGTTCATTTTATGTTTTTGTTATTTTTCATTTATTAGCTTAAGTCGAGTCTAGTCTTGGCTTAGCAACGCCATATTGTACATGTAATTAACCAAGATTTTTAACTCGCCACCAGTAAAGACTGCCTATATCCAACAAAAGCGTGTATTTCATATCCCTACACCTAACGTTACAACCCTTTAAAAGACCTCTTTGATAGTTTATCCTAGGTGCTTACGCCATGAGGTGGAGGTTTGATCCTTTCCCAAGCCTATGGTAATCTATTTTGCTATGACAGGTAGTGAGAGATATCTTCCGTTTCCATATTGTGATTTATACTTTATTACACCCGAGAGATGTGAGTATCTAAACACTATTTGTGAGGTGCTAGCGTATGACCTCCGTGCTTGTCTTTGGTCTTTAGTGGAACGATTATTTGTTGTAATTACTTTTATATTAGTGTTAAATGACCCCTAACTTGTATTTTGATTAGAATAAAAGCGCATTTACTTGAGGATAAGCAAATCTCAAGTGTAAGGGTATATGATGAGGCGAAAAATGATCCGTTTTTAGGGGGTCATTTAAGCCCGGAATTGAATTTATTTGATCAAATATTGCCCTAAATCGTTCCTTTTGTGATTTTAGGTACTTTGGGAGTGAAATCTGGAAAAGGAAGTAATTCGGACGTTTTTGGAGCATAAAAGTGAAGAAAACGCCAAAGACTTAATTTTCCATGCTGGAAACAGTGTATGACGGCGTCAAGTAGGAATTCCTGACGGCGTCAAGAGTAAAAACCATGACGACCCAGTACAAACATGAAGGCGTCACAAGTAGAGCGTCAAGAGTTAAATGTGTGACGGCCTCCAAAAGAGGACTATATGACGGCGTCAGATGTAGATCAAGGCAGTCCGAAGATTTATTTGGCGGCGAGATGACGGCGTCACAAGTTTGTTCTTGACGCCGTCACCTCCGAATATCTATATATAGTTTTCTAATTTTCATTCATTAAGGGAGGAACTTGTGTGGAGAAACCCTAGAGCCGAACCTTGTACGAATTTTACAGCTTTTCAAGGGTTTTCAACCCTTGAATCCTTACATGTGTTATTGAGATAAGTCTTCTCTTAATTCAATCAATATGTCTATGTGTTGGTTGTCTATATCTTGTGCTTGTCTTGATTTCAACATGCTAGGCTAGATTTATCTTGTGTTTGCTTAGATCTAATGAAACCTAGATGTTAATTATGTGTTGATTACTTGTTTATGGTTGTATTGGATGAATGATTTCAATGTTAGGCTTAAGAAAACTGGCAGATCTCCAAATGGTAACATGCTTGAACGTCTTAATTAGGAAACATGAACCGATGTGTACTAGGTTTTATTGGTTGTATTTAATGCATGAGTAAATTCTAATGATCCCATGTTAGGAGCTTCTTGCAGGCTCGACATAGGAGTGAAGTAGGCACTCATAGGATTGGGGAAGTAAGTACGCCACCCCATGAATGGTATTAAGGAATACAATCCGTCATCCACGCAACTATAACAAGTAATTAACGTTTAAAAGATATCTAGGGAGTAGTGAAATCTAAGTAAACACATTTTTTTCCACATATTGCTCACAACTTTAGTATAATTAGTTTTATTTTCATTTTTAGTATTTCATTTTGATTGCATCTTTAGTATTGGGTTAGTTGACTAGCAACTAATTCCGCCCAAATCTTTTAAACCCGAGATTTTAACTTGCTTTCAATAAACCCAAACCCTAATTTTTTTTTAAATCGTTGTTTAAACAAAAGATGTTTAGATCTAAAAATCTAAAACATAATATCACAAAAAACATCACAAATTATAAGTTTAATTAAACAAAAACAATCTTAGATCTAAAATCTTACCCAGAAAAGAGATTGAAAAGAGAGAGATAATAGAGAGAGAGAGAGAGAGAGAGAGAGAGAGAGAGAGAGAGAGAGAGAGGGAGAGAGAATAACACACACTGATGAGGCGAAAAATGAACCACTTTTAGGGGGTCATTTAAGCCCGAATTCGAATTTATTTGATCAAATATTACCCTAAATCGTTCCTTTTGTGAGTTTAGGTACTTTGGGAGAGAAATCTGGAAAAGGAAGCAATTCGGACGTTTTTGGAGCATAAAAGTGAAGAAAACGCCAAAGTCTTAATTTTCCTTGCTGGGAACAGTAGGTGACGGCGTCAAGAAGAAAATCTTGACGGCGTCAAGAGTAATTTCCATGACGATCCAGTACAGAATTGAAGGCGTCACGAAGTAGGGCGTCAAGAGTAAAATGCATGACGGCCTGAAAACACATAACACTTGACGGCGTCAGATCTGGATCAAGGCAGTCCGAGATTTATTTTGGCGGCGAGATGACGGCGTCACAAATTTGTTATTGACACCGTCAGACCCTATTTCCTATATATAGTTTTCTAATTTTCACACATAAAAAAAGAGAAGTTTTGGAGAAACCCTAAGTCCGAACTTAGCACAAATTTTACAGGTTTTTCAAGGGTTCTCAGCCCTTGATCCCTTTCATGTGTAATTGAGATAAGTATTCTTTTAATTCAATCAATATGTCTATGTGTTGGTTGTCTATATCTTGTTCTTGTCTTAATTCCATCATGCTAGGCTAGATCTATCTTGTGTTTGCTTGGATCTAATGAAACCTAGATGTTAATTATGTGTTGATTACTTGTTTATGGTTGTATTGGATAAATGATTTCGATGTTAGGCTTAAGAAAACTGGCAGAACTCCAATTGGTAACATGCTTGAACGTCTTAGGAAACATGAACTGACGTGCACTAGGTTTTATTGGTTGTATTTAATGCATGAGTAAATTCTAATGATCCCATGTTAGGAGCTTCTTAATCGGCTCGACATAGGAGTGAAGTAGGCACTCATAGGATTGGGGAATTAAGTGCGCCACCCCATGAATTGTATTAAGGAATACAATCCGTCATCCACGCAACTATAACAAGTAATTAACGTGTAAGAGATATCTAGGGAGTAGTGAAATCTAAGTAAACACAATTTCTCCACTTATTGCTCACAACCTTAGTTTAATTTAGTTATTTTCATTTCTAGTATTTTATTTTAATTGCATCTTTAGTATTGGGTTAGTTGACTAGCAACTAATTCCGCCCAAATCCTTCAAACCCCGAGATTTTTACTTGCTTTTCATAAAATATAAAAATACAAAAATAATCATCCCTCATCTTTAGAACTAGTATTTAGGTTTTCTAATCCTAGCGACACTATTCCTAGCTGAATGATCAATCCCCCGGTACTTGTCACTATACTATACTACAACGATCAGGTACACTGCCTGGTGGGGGTTGTAAGCTTCTCAAGATCCCTTGAGAGGTAAAGCCTGGTGCGATTCCCACGTATCAAGTTTTTGGCGCCGCTGCCGGGGAATAGTTATTGTCTAAGTTAGAATCTCTTTTTATTAGGTCTACTTGCTAGATTCCTTTCTAGTAAGATTTTATTTTTATTTTTAGGATTTCTTTAGTCTATCTTATTTCTTTGTGTTTTTGTTCGTAACTCTTCACCACCCGACATCATGGACGATGGGAACATCTTTGAACCCGTCATCCCACCACAACAAAACCCACCACTAGAACCCCTTAGGCCCCGAACCTTAGGAGAGTATTCCCGACCTAGCCATCAAGGCTACCGAAACACCATTGAGCTCACTGGAGCCAATGTGACCCCTTTGCGATCCGACACCATCCGGTTGGTGCAAAGCGGATGTGCATTCCATGGACTTCGTTCCGAAGACCCAAACCAACATCTTAAGGACTTCCTTAAAATCGTAGATTCCATAGACCTAGATGTTGCAACTAGAGAGACAACCCGATTACGCCTATTCCAATTCTCTCTACGGGATTAAGCTAGAAAATGGCTTGAGCGTTTACCCGCGGAATCCATCACCACATGGGATGATCTCACCACTCGTTTCCTTGCTCAATTTTTCCCACCGGGGAGAACTACTAAGCTTAGAAATGACATCTTGATGTTCCAACAACGTCAAAATGAATCTCTTTATGAAGCATGGACTCGTTTCAAGGACTTACTCCAAAAAGTCCCTCATCATGGCATAGATCTTTGGCTCCAAGTCCAAATCTTTTATGACCATATCGATCTCTCCACGAGGCGAGCCATTGACCAATCGGCCGGTGGTAAGCTACGTGATCTAAGTGCGGAACAATCATGGGAACTCATAGAAGATCTTGCTCTCTATGACAACGAAAGTTGGAATGATCCCCGTGATTTGAACAAAACGGTCAAGGCAATATCTTTGCCTTCGAACAATTCTAGCACTCCCGACCGTAGGATCATGGAACTTGAGGACCAAGTCAAGTTTCTCATGAAATCTTACGAAGCTCCTAAGCCTTCAAGCCAAGTGAACAAAATCACTTATTCATGCGAATTATGTAGTGGTCCCCACGACACTCGTGATTGTATGGAACTCCCCGGAACAGCTTTTGCGGACTACGCATCCACGCGTACCGACGAAGCGGGAGATAAGTGGTACACTTTCAAGCCCGAGCCAAACCCTTACGGTGATTCATACAACCCCTCTTGGAAAAATCACCCAAACCTTAGGTGGAAACAAAATCAACCCAATTCTTCCAATCCGCCTAATCGTTACCAACCAAACAGTCCACCCTCCAACCGTACTTTCAACAACAATCCTTCTAACAACTATGGTAGTACCAACAATCTTGAAGGATTGATGTCAAAGTTCATGGCATCTTAAGAAGCTCGCATAGCTAGGTTTCAAACCGAATTCAACCAACAACAAACGGAGATGACCAACAAGATTAACAACTTGTTGAAGGCCCTCAACAACCAAGCGTTAACCACACCTAGGAAGGACACTAGGGACACCAATAACGGAGTCCAAATTAAGGATCCCTCATCGTCCAAACATGTCCACTTTGTCAATGTTGTCACCATTAAACCAATAGATAAGGAGATAGAAGAAAGTGACAAGGACGAAGTTGGAGTAGAAACCGATACTAATGATGAAAGTAGGGAAGTAGAGGTTAATAAGGGAGAAGAATTTGAGGAAGTAGAAACTATCGAAGAATACTTTGATAAGATGCCCACCAAGGAAGAACGGGAATACCATAAGGATTTATTCGATAGTCCCGAGAGACCATATATCCTTGGCACACCCCTTATCAAAATGGGAGACCCCTCTAACATTAACATACCATGCAATATTGGGCACATGCATATATGGAAAGCTTACATCGACCCTAGATCCCGCGTAAACATCATGACTAGGACTTATTACAATTGGGTGATGAAGAAGCAACTTGATTTTAGGATGATGCCCAATAAGAATCTGATAAGTAATTTTGCAGGAAGAGTGAAGGGATTACATGTGATTATAGGCAATCTCACTTATGAGATCGATTTTATGATAGTAGAAGACACTCGTCCGGTGATTGATGCTTGCCTAAGCCAAATAATATTTGGAAAACCATTTGTTGAGGCCACTAGGATGAGTTATGATCCGACTCTAGGATAGTTAGATTTAAGGTAGAAAATGATGAAGTTGCCTATCAAATGCCTTACAAAATTGAGCAATACCGCCTCCTTTCTAATATAGAAAAAGAACACAAGCAAGCGGCTTATTATAGGAATGAGGAGGATAGACGTAGGGGAGTAGAGTATGTGAAGATTAGGATGCTTGGTTTCTACAAAGAATGCTTGCAACTAGGTCCGGAATACAAAACTGGTTTAGAAGACGACCTAGAGAGTGGAACCAACGATGAGGTCACGTAGTAACCCATGACCTTGAGTCTAGCTACAAGACTCGTAAATAAAGAAAAGCGCTTCTTGGGAGGCAACCCATGTTTTGTGTGATTTTATTTTGTTTGTTTGTTATTTGTTTCCGTATGCATGCTTTATTTTTATTTTTGGTAGATCATGTTTCTCAATTAAAAAGTGGAAATACTTTACTTTGTTGTTTTGGCCTACTCTTAACTCCACCTAAAAGTATTTTTGCAAAAGATAAGTGTAAGGGGAGACCCCAAATATGTTTTCAAGAAACAAACCGATCTTGATTCTCCACAATATTAAATGAACATGTATATTCGTATTTGTTAGAGTCAAATGCTTGTATTGAGTCATAATGAAGTTTTGCAGGATTTTCCAGGAAGTAGGACCAAGTTTTTCCAGAAATTTTCCGGAAACTTAACATAAGAATTTCTGCAGGTCACTTCTGACGGCGTCAAGAATTAATTATTGACGGCGTCACGTGTAAAAATCTGGAAATTTTACCAGTTTTGTTTTTTTAACGGAGTCTTATGGTTTTTGTGAATTATTAAGTTTTATAATCTCCAGGAAATCTGCAAACTTCATTCCACAAGCATTATATCTTATTTTGTTTTCTAGGATTTAGTAACTTATATAGGATGCCGCCGATTTTATGCGAGGTTGTCTTGTCTATTTTCTCAGGATTTACAGGTTATGTATGACAAGAAGATGATTTATATTCTGGAAGGGAAGCTTTGATTGTTCATTTTCTTGGAGGAAGATTTAACCTGGCCACCTTATTATCCATACCGAGCGAATCAGGGGAGTATTTTATTTCATTCTTTTTACTTTTTCACTTTTACATTCTTTACTTGAACATTGGGGACAATGTTCATACTAAGTGTAAGGGGAGGGTAAAATGATGATACCTTACATATGCACTTTCGCTTGAGTTTGTTTTGTTTGATGGTATATGTGTAATAAAACTATGAGAAACACTTGTTAGTGCAATTTTAGCGCCAAATTTAAATTTTTTTTACAACATTAGGAGTGAAACTTTAGCCATAGCAAGCGTCTCATGGATAGGAGATTGTATGACTAGCACATAACCGTATATTCAGAAAAAATTTCCACCCAAATATGTGAGGTTCGCCTTTACATTTGATAGGAAAAGCATTTACTATTAGTGCTTATGAGTGTACCGGTAGCATTTAGATTCTAGAACTTGCGTTAGTGATGCATCCCGAGACCGCCAGTGAGACTACATTCGTGTAGTAGGATTTACTACATGATAAGAGGCATTAGGATCACCCTTGTGTTAAACCCGTATCATAATTACTTGACCATTTAAGTCATATTACTTGGCTAGTTAAGTCAACTAATTTTCCCACACCCTTAGCGTTGTACTCATTTTTAGTACACGAAACCCCTAGTACACCCCTCCGAGCCTATCTTTTCGTTTCTAACTTTAAGCATTTTACTTAAAGGAAGAATTTGTTACACCCCACTTAAATGTACACCCAAATCGCCTTAGCCTTCCGTGTATGCGCTCATTTTTAGTGCATTATTGTTATTTGTTAAACCCTAAGTTAATTATCTAATTGATTACATGGTTGCTAAGTCGAGTCATATCCTTGTACATATTGTTTTGGGACGATTGGGACTCATGGGTAAAGTACTTATTTTGTGGAGTAATGGGGAAGAACATCATATATTACCCCCCATATGTGCGTTAATCTTAAAAGTGCTCCAAGTGTTTTGATTTTATTAATTCGAGTCATTAGATTAGTTTATTGTAAAGTATGTAAAAATTCAAGTGTAAGGGGAATTCTCATTCCCTATGATGTATTATTTTGGATGGTAGGGTAAGAGTGTATGCAAAAAAAAAAAAAAAAAAAAAAAAAAAAAAAAAAAATCGAGAAATCAAGAAAAAGAAAAAAAAAATAGAGAAAGTAAAAGAGAAAAAAAAAAAAACATACGGACTACCATCCCTTTTCATTCTATGTTTATTTTAGGTTTTTGTTATTTTCCATTTATTAGCTTAAGTCGAGTCGAGTCTTGGCTTAGCAACGCTACATTGTACATGTAATTAACCAAGATTGTTAACTCGCCACCAGTAAAACTTCCTTTATCCAACAAAACCGTGTATTTCATATCCCTACACCTAACGTTACAACCCTTTAAAAGACCTCTTTGATAGTTTATCCTAGGTGCTTACGCCATGTGGTGGAGGTTTGATCCTTTCCCAAGCCTATGGTAATCTATTTTGCTATGACAGGTAGTGAGAGATATCTTCCGTTTCCATATTGTGATTTATACTTTATTACACCCGAGAGATGTGAGTATCTAAACACTATTTGTGAGGTGCTAGTGTATGACCTCCGTGCTTGTCTATTGGTCTTTAGTGGAACGATTATTTGTTGTAATTACTTTTATATTAGTGTTAAATGACCCCTAACTTGTATTTTGAGTAGAATAAAAGCGCATTTGCTTGAGGACAAGCAAATCTCAAGTGTAAGGGTGTATGATGAGGCGAAAAATGAACCACTTTTAGGGGGTCATTTAAGCCCGAATTCGAATTTATTTGATCAAATATTACCCTAAATCGTTCCTTTTGTGATTTTAGGTACTTTGGGAGAGAAATCTGGAAAAGGAAGCAATTCGGACGTTTTTGGAGCATAAAAGTGAAGAAAACGCCAAAGTCTTAATTTTCCTTGCTGGAAACAGTAGGTGACGGCGTCAAGAAGAAAATCTTGACGGCGTCAAGAGTAATTTCCATGACGATCCAGTACAGAATTGAAGGCGTCACGAAGTAGGGCGTCAAGAGTAAAATGCATGATGGCCTGGAAACACATAACACTTGACGGCGTCAGATATGGATCAAGGCAGTCCGAGATTTATTTTGGCGGCGAGATGACGGTGTCACAAATTTGTTCTTGACTCCGTCAGACCCTATTTCCTATATATAGTTTTCTAATTTTCACACATAAAAAAAGAGAAGTTTTGAAGAAACCCTAAGTCCGAACTTAGCACGAATTTTACAGGTTTTTCAAGGGTTCTCAGCCCTTGATCCCTTTCATGTGTAATTGAGATAAGTATTCTTTTAATTCAATCAATATGTCTATGTGTTGGTTGTCTATATCTTGTTCTTGTCTTAATTCCATCATGCTAGGCTAGATCTATCTTGTGTTTGCTTGGATCTAATGAAACCTAGATGTTAATTATGTGTTGATTACTTGTTTATGGTTGTATTGGATGAATGATTTCGATGTTAGGCTTAAGAAAACCGGCAGATCTCCAATTGGTAACATGCTTGAACGTCTTAGGAAACATGAACTGACGTGCACTAGGTTTTATTGGTTGTATTTAATGCATGAGTAAATTCTAATGATCCAATGTTAGGAGCTTCTTAATCGGCTCGACATAGGAGTGAAGTAGGCACTCATAGGATTGAGGAATTAAGTGCGCCACCCCATGAATGGTATTAAGGAATACAATCCGTCATCCACGCAACTATAACAAGTAATTAACGTGTAAGAGATATCTAGGGAGTAGTGAAATCTAAGTAAACACAATTTCTCCACTTATTGCTCACAACCTTAGTTTAATTTAGTTATTTTCATTTCTAGTATTTTATTTAATTGCATCTTTAGTATTGGGTTAGTTGACTAGCAACTAATTCCGCCCAAATCCTTCAAACCCCGAGATTTTTATTTGCTTTTCATAAAATATAAAAATACAAAAATAATCATCCCTCATCTTTAGAACTAGTATTTAGGTTTTCTAATCCTAGCGACACTATTCCTAGCTGAACGATCAATCCCCCGGTACTTGTCACTATACTATACTACAACGATCAGGTACACTGCCTGGTGGGGGTTGTAAGCTTCTCAAGATCCCTTAAGAGGTAAAGCCTGGTGCGATTCCCACGTATCACACACACATACAAACGTGCGTATGTGTGAGTGGGTGAGGGTGTTAGTACGTAAAACGCGTGTGTGGGTCCTCCCACAAACGCGTTTTTACGTTTTTCTAATTGAAGTATTAAAAGTAAAATAAAATGTAAAGTGTATAATGTTCAATAAAAAATGTAAAGTGTTATAAATGTAAGTTATAAAGTTTAAAATGTAAAAATGTAAAAAAAAAAAGTTATAAAAATGTAAAAATGGTATAAATGTAAGTTATAAATTTTAAAAATGTAAAAATGTAAAAAAAAAAAAAAAGTTATAAAAATGTAAAAAATGCAAAAAAAAAAAAAAAAAAAAAAAAAAAAAAAAAAAAAAGATATATATCATTAGTAAAAAAAAAGGTTAAATAAAAGTTATAAAAATATAAAAATGTAAAAATGTAAAAGTTGTAAAAATGCAGTTATAAAAATGTAAAAATTTAAAAGTTAAATAAAGGTTGTAATAAAAACTAAAACAAAAGTATTAGTGGGTGCAGAATATAGCTCGGGAGCTCGGTTTTGTAATTGTTAAAAAAAGAACCAAATCAGAAGATGGTCAGATGAACGAAATCGATTACAGGTGTACAAAGGGTGGGGACGTATGAACCTCAAGGTAGTGGAAGACCAAAAATCAAAACATGTAAAACCAATTGTCCATTCAGATTAGTTGAGAAATATCATCGAACAAAAAATTATTAGGTTTTGAGGGTGAAGGATGATATGCATAATCATGATATGCTAGAGTCGTTGCATGGTCTGGCATATGCAATGCGATTAAAGGATGATGAGTTGGGTTTGGTCAAAGAATTGACAGATTATAACGTACGACCACTTAATATACTTTCGACAATACAAGGTCGTAATCCGGATAACGTGTCTAGCGTTAGAACTATATATAAAGCACAAGATAAGTTCCGGAGAGCCAGAGTAGGTGATAGAACTCCAATTCAAGTCCTTTACTCGCATTTGCGGGATTCAGGGTATACATGGTACCCGAGGGTAAATGAGCATACCAACGAGCTTGAGGAGCTATTTTTTGTGCACCCCACATCGTATGCTCTATGGTGTACATTCCCTGAAGTCATGCTGATGGACTCCACGTACAATACCACGATGTTTAAATTGTCGTTGTTGGAAATTGTTGGAGTAACTTCAACAAATAAAACATTTTCAATGGCGTGTAGCTTTTTATCTGGTAAACAAGGGCATAATTTTAGATGGGTATTGCAACGTGTGAAGCAAGTAATAGACGAAAGATATTACCCACGTGTTATCGTCACTGACAAAGATTTAGCATTGGTTGGGGCAATAAGAGAAGAATTTCCTGACGCTCACAAATTACTCTGTCGATGGCATATAGAGCAAAATCTGCTTAAGTACTGTAGAAATAAATTCACCGATGGGTTAAATGAGTATGAGTCCGTTAAACACCGATGGGATTGGATGGTTAAAGCTCCGACATTCGAATCGTTCAAGCGACCTTATCAACGCCTACAACAGCTATTGGTCAACCATCCGGGTACTTAATTATTAATTAATTGTTTTTAATTATTTAATAAATAAGCACCCGAATGACCTTTTATTAATTCATTGTTTTTTTCAGATGTCGCTGCGTATCTGGATAACTGACTGCGAGATTATGCACCCATGTTTGTCTCGTATATTACCGACCGATATCGCTCCTACGGCCAGACAACAACGTGCAGAGTTGAGGCTCACCACGCGTTGTTGAAATTATATTTGGACGGCATACAGTCCAAATTATACATGTTGTTGAGGTCGATCGATAAGATTCTCAATTCTCAAGAAAATGCGATAAAATAGAGTTTCAATAGAAGCATCAACGAGAAACTAAATAAGTGTAATATACCACTATTTCAAGAATTGTGGTATAAAGTTTTCAAACATGCTTTCAACCTCATGCACAAAGAACTCCACCTGTCGATCACCCCAGAAGAATGTAGCCATAAGTTGCAGGCAAATTTCGGACTACCATGCTTTCGCGAGATGCAAATCTATGTATATCATGGTAAGTATATTAAATTTATAACTATCAAGTTGTTTTCCACATTAATATCAGTAATTTATACAAGTCACTTTAATTGAATTCAGGATACCCCATTTCACTGGAACGAATTGATATATTTTGGAGAACCCTATCTGTTCCGTGGCCTGTTATCAATAGGCCCCCGCCTGAAGATGGCTCTTCCAGCGAACCTGGTGATGATGATGATGATGATGATGATGATGATGATGATGATGATGATGAAAGTCCCGAACTTGCGGAAAGAACCTGCAAGACATAGCTCTTACACGGGTGATAGTCTACGCTACAGATTATATGTTGGAGATAATGTGAGCAATGATTTTATTGAGCATATTCCACATATTTTCTGTCCATACGTAATAAGCATACATAATGTGCTGGGTGATGGAAACTGTGGGTTTCGGTGCGTTGCCCACAGTCTTGTTCAAAACAAAAATAGGTGGGCCGAAGTCAGACATATGTTATTGCAAGAGTTAGATTATCATAGGCAAACTTACATAAGTATGTAGCAAGAACATGACTTTGACCTACTTTGGTATACCATAGACTGGTTTAATGGAGGTGCACCTATCGGTCGCTGGATTGTGATGCCAATGACGGGGTTGGTATCGCTTCAATGATTCACCGACCTGTTGTATTTATATCCCAGCAAGGTTGGAACACATGTTTTCCACTTTCTACCGGGCCAAACTTATCAAAAGGAACCGACCCCCTTGTGATTGCCCGTGTTGGGGAAGAGACTATGCTCACTACATTTTACCGACGCTAGAGAGAGATTCTCCACTTCCCCGTATCCACCCACAATGGAGGTATTTCAGAGAGCCAGTTGCAGCCGAATGGGAAACTTTGTATCAACATCGACTAATGGATCATTGATTTATGTTGTAAATAATTATACCGACAAAACCATTGTAAATGATTACTGATTTATGTTGTAAATAATAGAGATACCGACAAAACATAGTGAATCATATGTAAAAGTTATTTGTATTTGTAAAAATGTATTTTTTGTAATTTTTGTATTTGTAAAAGTTGTTAAATATAAAAGTTGTAGCATAACGTGGTGGATGATCAAAAGCAGGTGGTGCAGCAGCAAAACGTGGTGGAGCAGCAACAAAACGTGGTGGAGCAGTAGAATAATGTGGTGGAGCAGCAGCAAAACGTGGTGGAGCAGCAGAATAACGTAGTGGAGCAGCAGCATAACGTGGTGGAGCAGCAGCAAAACATGGTGGAGGAGCAGCGAACTAGGCTTTTGGACAACATGGTGGAGGAGCGAGTCTACCAGGTTATCGAGCATCAGGAATTGTTGAATTTTGCAAGCAGGATTAGGGCTCTTGAAATTTTCTATGAACAATTGAAAGAAAGGAAGGATGACGGAAAGGGATGCGAACAGGGAAGAGAGCTCTGGTTCGAACCGGTTGTGGTGAAAGTTTTTAATGATTATGGTGTTTGTAAGGTTTTAGTATGTTTGTAATCTAGTTTTTATCTGATGTATGGAATGGTTGCTACTTTTTACTCCTTGATTGTAGTAGTACCTTCTTTAAATAATATGTTAACGTTGTCGTTTAATTAATAATAATAGTTGTTGCAGTTATTTAATGTGGTAATATTTAACGTGCTATTATACAAACAAAATAATTATACAAAACATTATACATATACAAACAAAATAACAGTCCCGGACTTGAATAAAGTACCAACCGTATATTCCCATCGACTAAACTTGTTGTAATTGATTACTGATTTATATTGTAAATAATAGAGATACCGACAAAACATAGTAAATGATTATTTATTTATATTTTAAATAATTATACCGACAAAACATTGTAAATGATTATTGATTTATGTTATAAAGTATGTTGTTTAAGAAACCTTTGAACTCAAATGTTCATTTATTTAATTCGAATGATTTTTTTTTTTTTTTTTTTTTTTTTTTTTTTTTTTTTTTTTATTATTATTGCAAAAAATTAATTTGTTTAAATTCTTTGGTCAGGTGGAAAGCAACAATCCTTTCTTTTGTCGATGTGAGAGATGATTCATTATAGAACGGCAATCCTGGAAACCAGCTACTCATGGGCAACTGTATTATGCATGTCCTGATTCAATGGTAAATAATTATACGTTTGCTTAGTTATGTAAATATGTAAATAATTTGTTTGTTAAAAATAAATTTCTTATAATTTTCTTAACGTGTAACAGCCAGGTACAAATAACTATGGGTGTCGATACTTCTTGTGGAAAGATGAATTTGAAAGGAGGTACTATAATAAAGCCTCTTCTTCAGCGCAGTGCTCAAACTGCGTTGCGAAAGATAATAAGATTGATGAGCTTGAAGCAAGAAACAAGCTGTTGATGACAAGAATTAAGACACTGGGGATGGAGTTAGAATTGGCAAGGAATCCTGAGGATCACGCTTGTTAGTCGGGTGCAAGGCTCCATGATCTTTTAAATGAAATGAATAATCTTCATATGTCGTAGATGTTGTTGTTTTTAAATAATATGTTAACGTTGTCGTTTAATTTAATAATAACAGTTGTTGTTGCAATTATTTAATATGGTAATATTTAACGTACTATTATACAAACAAAATAATTATACAAAACATTACAAAATACTTTCTATTTAAAAAAAAAAAAAAAAAAAAAAAAAAAAAAACACAAAACGACAAAAAAGTTGGAAAGTCAAAAAAAAAAAAAAAAAAAAAAAAAAAAAAAAAAAAAAAAGTCTTTTGTTTACCTTCTCAATCTTTTCACCGTCAATATAACCCATTACATCACCCCACGTGAGTGAATACTACACGACAAAAACAAAAGTCTTTTGTTTACCTTCTCAATCTTTTCATCTTCTCCAATAGCTAAACTAAACCTGCTACTGCTTCTTTCTTCTTAAGCTTGAATTCGTCCATTTATTTCTCTCATGTATACAAATCAGAAGAAAAAAATGCCCCTTGTTCGTGTGATGCCCTGGGCAGTCGCCGGGCCTGTGTACTTGCTAAGCAGTCAAAGGTGAACTCGTGCGTAATATATGAAGTTATGAACTAAATATGATATAATATCAACAACAGAATAATGCAAGAACAAAAGAATTATGGGATGATTTACAAAATATGATTAAACAAGATAAATATATAAACATCTATAAAACAAATGTTCACAACATAAAATTAAATAAATAAATATAAAGCATATATACATAAAATTTCTTATTTTTTAATCAAGCAAGTAAAACTATTTATGACATACTAAGTTGTTTTCCTTTTATACATACTGTAATAATATATAAATAAAAAAAATAAAAAATTTTGTGTGTGCACGGGTATTATAATTAATAATACATAACTAAAAATTTTAGAAAAAACCTCGTGCGTGCACGGACATTATAACTAGTGGTTTTAAAAAAACGGATTCAATATCGTTGTTTTCATTTTTTTTCAACTTATGAAACGAAATGTATATTCCGACTTCTTTTTTTTATATATATATTTATAAAGGGATAGTTTGAAACATGATTACAATAAAAAGATTTCTGCAGTTAAACTATCTATCTATACATGAAAGTTGTGCTTTTACATTTAAACAAATGAATACATATGATCGACATTTAATTTTTCGATAAAATGACAAATTATTACACCTAATTACATATAATCACTATTTTACAAATATTTTAAGCTAGACTTGAATCTACAAATTTTAAGTTGATGGACGACTTGTGTACCATCGTTGTGAGTAACATGTTTGCTATAGATTGTTGTTTTGTGTTCTTTTGTTATGTAAATAGAAAATGACTCGATATTATTAAACGATAAATATAATTTATGCCTGATTGTAATGGCTCAAGCTCAAAATCAGGATTGAGTCTGACTTTCAAAACTATGAAGTGTACATAGTTTGAATCAAAACAGTTAAATGTTGTCATTTTTTTTTTTTTTTTTCTTTTTTGTAAAAAAGTGTCACTAAAATATAAGCAAATTAACAATCACGTATTGCCAAAAATAATGGAGTAATCTAATTACAAAATTGTGGAGTTGTTATGTCTTCTTCTCTACATCCTTATAGTCAACTAAACAAGATTATCTCTACAACTCATTTTATAATGTAATTCCAAACAATTAGCAAAAAAAAAACAAATGTTTAAAGATAACATTCCAAACCATTAACTAGATTATCATAATGTGGTTGAACTTTTTTAATTAGTATTACTTAACTAGTACAGTAGTATATTACATATAGAGGCTGCGACTACGAGGTTTTAAACAATGTTAATGGCGAGGTTAATTATTGATAATGATCACGCTGACATCGTTGGTTATTAACTAATCAAACTTGGTATGTTGAAATTTCTTTGAAAAACGATTTGTAATCTTGCTACGCGTCACCAACAACGGTCACTATACCATTACCAAACGTCTAAATATGAAATACAATGGTGATGACATATTGATGTAACTTGCATCTTGATTCTTGATAGTCGCTTTATCATCAATAGGCTTGTTATTACCTTAAGGATGTCATTGGCAGGGACGGAGCCACGAATTTGTATTAAGGGGGGCTCAATTTTTTTTTCCGATAATGACATACAATTCATTGTTTTACAAGCTACATTGAAGTTTGAATCATTGGACATACGGGTTAAATGATACCTTTCTAGTAGTAACCCAATTAAACATAGCTTACTACTTGCTCGAAAAGTGTTTAATAATTATACAAAACGATTGAAATACTTGCTCGAAAAGTTGAAGGAAATGAAAAAAATCGGGAAAACAGTAATGACGGATCTAAATCTTTATGTTGATGATAGCGGAAAAACAAACTGAGTAGCTTTTCTTCTATTCTGAATGATAAAATTATGATCTTATTGTAAAGTTAAGACACATATACAAGTTTTTCATCTTATTATTCAAAACAAATAATAAACCGAAAAAGAGAAAAGAGCAATACAATTGCGGGAGAATAAACCGAAAAAGAGAAAGCATTATTTAAAAAAAAAAAAAAAAGTTGGAAACTATACAGAGCAATACAATTGCGGGAGAATAAACCGAAAAAGAGAAAAGATAATAGGTATAAATTTTTTAAGTATAAGTAAAAAGTCAAACAGGTTTAGACCTATATGGCTATATTCACTAGTCACCAAACATTTCTTATCTTCTCTCTCTATTTGTTCATTCATTTCTTCTTCTTCTTCTTAAACACAACCTGCAACTAGGGGTGTAAACGAGCCGAGACAGCTCGTGAGCTACTCGAGATCGACTCGTAAACTACTCAAAATCGACTCGATATAAACGAGTCGAGCTCGAGCTCGAGCTACTCGAGTACACTTTCGAGTCGAGCTCGAGCTCAAATATACTCAGCTCGTGAGGCTCGCGAGCCACTATCGAGCTTCAATGATATTACACTTTTACCCTTTTATATACATGTATTTAAGTAATTGTCATAAAATCGAGTTGAGTCGAGCTTATTTTTCATCGAGTTCGAGATTTAAATGTGGCAAAAATCGAGCTCGAGTCGAGTTTCGAGCTCGAGTTTGAGATGACGAGCCGAGCTCGAGCTTGAAATCCAAAGCTCGAATGAGCTCGAGTCGAGTTTTGAGCTCGAGTTTTACTAATCGAGTCGAGCTCGAGCTTGGCAATACTCGGCTCGACTCGGCTCGTTTACACCCCTACCTGCAACTTATCAGCCATTTTTTAACCCTTAATCATATAGTGAAAAATTTGACATTCTTAACTAAAAATCAAGCTACAAGCTGGGCTAGTTTAGCAGGATGGGAGTGGCCGAGCACCCGCCAGCCCCCCACCGGGTCCGCCTCCGGACTCATTGGTTGTCTAGCTTAGTATGTCCAATAGTTAAATCTTATTTCAATTGACAAACATTTTCCATAAATACGCATATGTTAAAATCTCACATTCTTTCTGTAAACTTTACACTTCAATGGTATTGTGTATGCTTATAAGTTATAACTATATATAAACAAGTGGCGTCGCTCGTGAACTATTCAGGTTCTACTCGGTAAAAGGTCAAAACGAGCTTGAGTCCAAGTTTCAGCCTAGTTTGGAACTTGGTTATTACCAGAGCTCGAGCCAGAGCTGAGCATACCCAAAGTTCAATTAAGCTCGCGAGACTTTGCAATATTCAATTATATATTGTGTATAGGTAAAAGTAAAACAATATATAAACGAGCTCAAATTAAATAAACGAGCTGAAGTGTGCTTAACATAACAAGATTTAGTCAAGCTATGTATTGTTTAAGTTAATCCTAAACGAGCTGGAGCATGTGAAATTTGGCACAAGGGTGATCGAGTCCAAGCTAAAAAGTATAAGGCTTGCAAACAAGCTCCGAGAAAACTCAAACTAAGCTCGACACGTTTCTGACCATATATTTAATCTATAAATTTCAGGTCACTAGCTCATGTTATCATGAACAATGTTTATAAACTATGGTGCATAATTAGGAGATGCTTATAGTAGAATAATAACTATGGGCTAAGAGCATAAACAATGAGCTGCAAACGTTTTGACAAATGTCAAACATTATTTTACAATTACTTTTGCTTTTTGTACACCTAATCCTAGTGTTGGACCACAAAATTTAATTTCTATCTTCAATAATTTTAAATTCATACTAATACATATCTTAACTACTTATAATGGAAAAAGAGTCAAAGTGAAAAGTGAAATCTTAACTTTTGGTCAATCCTCATAATACCCTTCTAAAACTCCTTATAAAGTCAAATGTGGAATTAATACCATGCAAATATACGGAATTAACCAAAGTTGAAAAAGTCAACATGCAAATATGCGTTTCTACCATGCAAATATAAGGAAACAATTATACATCAGATTTGCTATGTGGAATTAACTAAAAAGTGAGCACACTATAAAGGCTGGAATTAAACTATTGTATGAAGGATGGCCCAATGGACCCAACTAATACACGGTTGATTTCAAATATATGGCAACTATTGGCTGTATTCCAAATCTCTACTACATATAGGAATGATTTGATTGAAAAAAAACAATTTGAAACTTATCTATATAATACAGAAATACAACCCTAGTTTCATTATTTTCTACGCTCTCTAAACCTAACCTTTTTCTCTCTTAAACACATCTGCAACCGCCACTATAACTACCGCCATATCACGAAATAGCCACCACTTTTTGGTGGTTTGGGTTGTTTCGGTTGGCTAGGTGGTTTCGGTTGGTGGCTTTGGTTGATTTGTGTATATTGATAGTGGTATGTTACGTGTTCTTTGTTCGAAACTAGATCTAAGGTCTTTTCGCATGTTTTTAGATTTGAAAAAGATTTATTTTTTTATTGTAGGAGTTTTTTTTCAGTTATACAAGAAAAAATGGTCAATGCTATCACTTGCGTTTGTTATTAATGTTTTCGAGTAGCATGATTGTGTTGCTGCATAAATGTAAAACTTTTTTTTTTTTTTTTTTTTTTTTTTTTTGGGTACAACATTCCAAATAAGTCCATTATGCTATTTTTGAAGGATTTGATCTTGGAGTTGTATTGTACTCATTATTCTTTTACCACACTGTGAACCCGCATTTCAATCTTTCTTAATGGCTTCAGATATGGTGTTGTGGTTTCGATGGTGTTTTGGTGATTTATGTGGTGTTGCTAAAATGTTCTTGGTGTGTATTAGGTCCAAAGGAATTTTGGTTAGATCTAAAGGACTTTTTGGTGTTAAGTGATTTTGGTGACATTAGTAGTATGAGGTTTGGCTTGGTTTTTGCATAGTATATAGGTTTAGTCACTTCAAATGTTATACAACTAGCCATTATCTCATGGGCCATATACTTGGACTAACAAAAAATAATGTTACGACAATCAAGTAATGTTACTCTCGTATGCCTTGATATATCATGGATGGTACATCCTTAAGATAAAGAGATGAAAAATAATGTATAATTGATTCTTTATATCTATCTAGACAATGCAATACAAAGTTGGCATGCCAAAAAAAAAAAAAAAAAAAAAAAAAAAAAACTACATTTTGATTATTTTATGTTTTACTGTATTTATAAATGTCACAGGAAACACTTTAGCCACAATATCACAACTACAACAGTTTGCTGCTAGAAAATCTCGTTGCTATGCACGGGTACTCGTCTATAAAAGAAAAATGGTTAATGTGAAAAACTGAAAAATCAAGCAATATGAAATGTTGAAAACCTTAAATCTAAACAAATAAAGGAAACTATTGAACCACCCGGTTTAAATTGACACATTTTTCGACCGGAACGGTTCTACCGATTGAACCTCCCGGGTAAAAACATTATGTTTAATCCCCAAATCCTCTAACTTTTATTAGTTTTCGTTTATAAACCATAAACTTTTTTTATCACTAAACCATCTGCCGCTATAAAATCCCGTTGCTATGCACGGGTACTCGTCTAGTTTAATTAAAGGATAATGTGGTTAAAATAACCCAAAAAGCTCACTCAATGGTATTTTAAGCGGTGTTTCTTTTTCCCTTAGCTAAGGGAATGAGTCCACACAAGTATTTAATAATGAATTTTTTTATGTAGAGCCCACATTTTTTAACTAATACCTCTATATCAACAAGTAATATAAATATGATCTCCCTCTATTAAGAGATTTATATAAAACGTGGGACCTATATGGCCTTAGGGAGTGGCATTGTTGCCTAAGCATCCCTCAAGATTAATTTTAATTAGCCAATAAAAAGAAGCCAACACATTTCATGCCTAACCATGCCTAACTACTTATTTTTAGTGGCAATGTGATGTCTAACCATGCCTCAACTTTTTATTTTATTTTTATTTTAAAAATTTATTATATTTAACAATTTAATTAAAAACATCAAATTTCATTAATAATTCAAATAAAAGTTACATAATACTTAGGAAAATAAAAACAAAACAAAAATTAAAAATAGGAAATCACTAGTCATCGAGGTATGGTAAGTCTTGCACCGCTACGTGCTCCGTAAGATCATATTGAAGGTTTCGATTGTACTACCGGATAACCATTCTTCGGATGAGTCGGAGGGAATAATTATCTCGTTCGAGGATGAACAAGATGATGACATGGTTACTAGAATGTAAATTGTATGTGTGATTTGATATTATAGTTTAGATGTGAAAATAAAAAGGAAAATGGTGAGTATTTAAAGGATTTTTTATTTATTTATTTATTTATTTATTTTTTATTTTATTATTATTTTTTTTTACAAAAGACCCAAACGGTCAAAAAAGTTATGGGTCCAACGGTCGAATTTTTATTGCCCCCATCTTTACCGATTCGGTGATGTTCACCGATTCCATTGCCGAATTCATCATGCCGAGACTGAGGCAATGTAATGCCGAGCTTTGCCGACTCCACACCGATCACGTTGCCACTCCCCTTAGGGAAAAAAAGAAACACCACCTAAATCACGTTTAGTGGACATCATGATGAAAATGATGGGTGGGTACAACTTAGTTTTCATTTAAGTCATCTTAGCTCATTACTATGTTGTATTTGTAATACATGCTTATTTTTTTTGAATTCTATTTCTCATAAACATGTACATTTATGTAAAAGCTAGTGATTTGATTGAAACTAAAAATATTTTGTAACATAAAATTTTGGGTAAATTGCAAAAATGGTCCTTAACGTTTCACGAAATTGCAAAAACGGGACCGAGACAAAAAGTAGCGCAAAAAAGACACCAACGTTCAACATTTTTGCAAAATCGCCACCGAGAGGCCTTTTCCGTTAGTTTCATCGTTAAGTGCCATGTCACCGAGGGTATTATCGTCATTTCACTGCTTTAAGGTCCACGTGGCATATCACTATTGATTCAGGAACTAAATTTGCAAAGTTATTTTTATCTTTTATTTCACATTTACCACCACCACTCTCTACCACCACACAACCAAAACCACCACCCTTTACACTTCATCTTCATCTTCTCCGGTGACCAAACCCAGATTCCGATCACTTTTTAACTTGGAGGCTTATATTTTATACATTTTTTTTTAAAACATCACATGACCATTCATATTAATACCGTTCATCTTCATTTCTATACTTCTCCACATTTTGAAGACAACTGAGCCGGTGAATTAAAAATCCATTTTGTGTTCTCCAGGTCCATTCGATAATTGATCACCGTTTCCTTGCCTAGCATGCAAGATTGCAAGCTAAAGAAATGCTGACACATAACTACAGTTACTGATTCCCTTACTATATCCAATTTCTCTAAGAAGAGAGATAAGTAGAATGTGGGTTATTGCCTCATCCATCATACTATTGCACGTGGTGAAACTATCATTCTTGTGGGCTACGATGAAATATTCGTGTTTAATTTCATTTTAAGCAAAAGGTTTATGCTCTAGATTTATAAAAACAAAAAGGGACAGATATAAGCTGTTAATTTGTCTATTTTATCCTTTCTGATAGAAGACAACATAAAAGCCTAACGAGTGAGTCTATTTGGGACTTTATGGTAAACAACACCTTCAACTTACATGGATTGAGCGAGAGAGTGGTTACCCACTACTAGTGCACACCCCTGAATACATATATTTGTTCATCTTGCCTCATTCCATATTTTCTTAAAGCTGACATAGCTAGGTTTTAGATTGTTTATATTCAAATTCTTGATCTGGGTACAGGCTGAACTATGTTTAAACTGTTTGCTCTTTGAAAAACTTCGTTCATGAATCACTTAAGAGTGAACTGCATAGTCGTCCATGCGGTTTACACTAATTTGCTCCTTTATTGTTTTTGCTTAAAAAAAGTTACGCATCGCGTCCCTATAGAGGTCAAAAACGGCCACTGTTGTAAGGGAATAATGGTGGTTAGGTTGCTAAAAAAAGGCAAGTTGGTCTTTCAAAAAAATTCAGTCAACCAGGGGCTAAAAAAACTATTCAACCATAGCATATTATTTAGAAATCATGATGCAATAAACTCTTTGATGCAATACTAAAGAATGCCACAAAAACAAGAAGCATAACTGCTTTCAGTACGAAAAGAAGTTATCGTTAACGAAGGATCCGATCAGATTGTGCCCAGAATTAGTACGGTTCAATTACAGAAGAAAAGGCATTCATAGAAATATCTATGTTTCTTGCCTAAGAGATTAATAAATACAAGTATTGGTTTATAAACCACTACTAAGCTACAAGATTGTTTAAGGGCCAGACTGTAGAAATATTGATCTGAATATTAAAGATCACCACTATGGCACTATGTTTGTAGCTTCATACTTTTAAACCTTGAGCTCTGGTTGGTATCATTCACCTTGTAAAATTTCAAATTTATTTCCAGATAATATTATGGGCATGAGTATGGCCGGAAAAAGTGACCCACCTTTAGTTAAAAAGTGATCGGAATCTGGGTTTGGTCACCGGAATCTGGGTTTGGTCACCGGAGAAGATGAAGATGAAGGGTAAAGGGTGGTGGTGTTGGTTGTGTGGTGGTAGAGAGTGGTGGTGGTGGTGGTAAATGTGAAATAAAAAATAAAAATAACTTTGCAAATTTAGTCCCTGAATCAATAGTGATATGCCACGTGGACCTTAAAGCAGTGAAATTACGATAATACCCTCTGTGACATGACACTTAACGATGAAACTAACGGAAAAGGCCTCTCGGTGGCGATTTTGCGAAAATGTTGAACGTTGGTGTCTTTTTTGCGCTACTTTTTGTATCGATCCCGTTTTTGCAATTTCGTGAAACGTTAAAGACCATTTTTGCAATTTACCCTAAAATTTTGAACGAGGCGCATGTCACCAAAATTGATGTGTTTTACAGTCACCCCCGAAAACCCTCCTTTGTTCAACTCTGGAGTGTATAAGCGAACAAAGTACAAGAATTATTTTGTCATATATACATTAAAAAAATGTTATACTTATACAATATACAAGATGAATATCGATAAAGATGGTTCTGAAGTTTAGATATTTGTTACGAGCCCTAGATATCTATTGAGAAGTTTAGATACTATCAATCGGTTGTGGTGTTTTGATGGAGGTGCGGTTGCAGTGCGGTGGTGTTGTGGTGGTGGTGCGATTGTGGTGTTGCGATGGCGGTGGTAATCAACATCTTTTTCTGGGGATGTTTGGGGAGTTATAACGGACCTAATTTTGTGATCTAATTGATAAAATGAATATTTAGGGAATTTAAATGGAAAAGCATCAAAAGAAAATGCAGATGGAAGACGTTAATTGTTGTCAATTTAAATAAACTAAAAGAATATGAAACGTGTTAAAGAATGATTAAAAAAATCAGTAACTTTGTTAGTGATGTGTCTCCATGTATCACATTTTTTTACAGTATATCTTTTTTCCAAAGATTGTGACTTCACTTGTTATCATATTGTATAAAAAAATCTTTGTAATTTTAGTATTATCAACTATTTTAGATGATTGTGTTTTACTTGAGACCAACGACCTTAAATGAATTTAGCTCAAGACGAGTTAGAAGATACGAAATGCACATTCATTATAGTTAGCTTGATACCGTATTTGAATTTTAAGCAAATATAATTTCTCTATGTTTCCTCCATAGAGATATTGGAATTTGTAATGACGGAATTTGGCTAACAATCCGGATATCGTATATGATCTAGCAAATGATATACACTATGGTAGTGGTTTCATCATGGTGCTTACTTATTTATTGATTAACTACATTAGACAACATAAATAATAAATAAATAAATAAGGGCTTTTTTTTACCAAAAGTAAAAAAAGTGTCACTAAAAGTTAAAACGTGTCACCAAATGTATAAAAGAAGTGTCACTAAAGGTGTTTTTTTTTTTTTCCTTCTCTCACACTTAAAAAAGTGTATGTAAAAGAAGTTCAGTAGCTAAAAGTGTACTTATGGCGACACAAAAAAGTATGATTACATAATTTTCGCCTTTTGTGACATATTTTGTCTAAAAATAGTGTCATTACAAAAATTTTAAGTTTTGCCCGCACTATTTTTAAAAAGTGTCACTAAAAAGTTAAATTTTATGACATTTTTTTTATCGGTAGAACCTCTGTTACTAAAATACATCTTCTAGCGAGATGTTGATACTTGCTATTAGAGCACTTACAATGGTAACCCAAGTTAAAGTTTAACACGGTGTCACGTCAGCGGCACATCAGCTTTAACACTTTAACCTTAACTCACAAAAAAACATCCACAACAATAACTCAGCTTTAACTCAGTTTTAACTCAAATATTTTCAAATTCAACCCCTAAACTAAAACTAACAATTCATTTAATAAACCACATAACATTAAAACTTAAATATTACAATATGAAATATAAAAAAAACATGCAATAACGATAACAACGAAATATAAAAAAACGAAACATATAAAATTAAACCAAACGAATTACAAAAAATTATTCATCTTCTTCGTCTTCGGAAGATTCTTCTTGTTGTTGTTGTTGTTGGTGTTGAAGACGTTTCTGCCAGACATGCTCCATAAGGTCGCGTTGGAGCTGAGAATGCATTATTGAGTCGCGCAATTCCCTCATCTTGCGTTGCTGGGTATTACATCTGTCGACCCATGTTTGCTGCCCCAAATTAGATACCGGATCCACAAACAATCTGTTATAGTCACGGAGCACAAACTTTTGATCTTTCAATATCATGTTATGCAAATTGCAAAATAATGCATGTATACATGATTCGTCGTATCTTGACAATTTCATAAGCACGTGCCGGTTGTTGTATTATACCCCACCGTCCTTGGGGCACACCAAAAGCACGTTCGATATCCTTCCTTGCACTTTCTTGCTTCCTTTTGAAATAACTATGTTTCTCGTCAGTCGTTGCTGAGAAAGATTTGATGAAACTTGCCCACTGTGGGTAAATTCCGTCAGCCAAGTAATACCCCTGTTCATATCTTCTTCCGTTCACAATATAGGGTGCCCTTGGGGATTCGCCTTTTAGCAAGTCGTCGAACAAATTAGAGTTATCCAAAATATTAATATCATTATTTGCCCCTGCCATACCAAAAAATGCATGCAAATATTCGTCAAATGCATCGGGTGCGTTGCCGTATGCCAATTGGCGTATGGCAGCTGTACACTTCATAATAGCACTAATACTCCCTCGACCAGTACAATCAATCCCTGACTTAAAATATTGAAAGTGATCTGGAATAAAATCGGATTCATAAGATTCAATACCTTTGACTATTTTTAAAAATAGTTTTTGGCACAAGCGAAACCTTTTACAAAAATTACGGGGCGTATACTTGCAGCCATTAACAAAATAGTCGTTTAGCAAACGTTGTTCAGCAAGCTCGTGTTCACGATATATGTGGGTACGAGGCACCTGAGTCTGAGGATGAGCTTCTTCTTGTTCTAAGCGTTGCTGATACTCGTATGCAACAATCATAAACTCTATATCTTCTTCGTCATCTAGGTCTGACCAAGTCCGAGATGATTCAGCATTTTCATTTGGGTCCATTGTGAATTAAGAAGTATATATATATATATATATATATATATATATATATATATATATATATATATATATATATATATATATTCTTATATAGTAAGTATAAAGAGTAGAGAATTAGTAGTGGATGTGTGAAAAAAATATATGTGTTTAGTGGGTATTTATAGGGGTGGGTATATAATTTTGAATTTTTTTTGAAAATTTGAAAACTAGCCGTTTGTTTATTATAGTGGAGGGGGTTGAATTGATTTTTTTTAAACCTAACGTTAAAGAAATAGCCGTTTGGGGGGCTAGAATGATTTTTTTTTACCTAAACTTGCCTTAACGCCGGGTTAAACCCGTAACGTTAGGCGTTAACGCACACATAACGCAACCAAGCCCATCGGCTAACGCATGTCTAAAGCACGTTAAAGGAGCTTTAACGCCATTCTCGCGTTACTGATGAAACTGCTCTTAGTGATGTTTTGTTTTCAAAGTAATACATATATGCCAGTTAAAAACCATTTCTTTTTACCATTTGCACACAGAGTAAATAGTATACCAAATAAAGGAAGTTTCCTATGCACTGTCTTTTACAGTGTTATTTACTAGTATTATGCAAAGATACATACATACTCATCCACAACCACATGGAAATAGACTTTCATTATTTACAAAACACACCCTAAACACATTAATGTAATATATCACCACCACCTACCACTACTACACAAAAGGCTATACATACCCCCAAATAGAGACTGGTTATATAAAACCCTGTTCCTAAGATAAAAAAATAGCGGGAATGGAAGGAACTTAGATTGGTTTTCTTGAAAAAACCAGTTTTCATCACACATAACGCATTAAAACTGGGTTTGCGGGTAAAAATAGGACTTTTTACACGATCAAAGGCATTGGCATGTAGGTAACAACATATCTCTATGTATTTATGTTCATAGGCATCATTTTTTAAAAAACAACCGGTGTGAGTATCTATATACGCTTTCATCACTTTTATACGTTTCTGTTTGTTTTTATACATTTTAATACGTTTTTTTGTCCATTCTTATGCGTTTTCATCCGTTCTTATACGTTTTCGTCCATTTTATACGTTTTCATACGATTTTATCCATTTTCGTCCGTTTTATATACAATTCTTACGTTTTTATCTGGTTTTATCTATTTTTATACGTTTTCTTAAGCATGGATAAATTTTATCAGTTGTTATATATTTCGACCATTTTTATATGTTTTCGTCCATTTTTCTTACGATTTTCTCCGTTTTTAAACGTTTTTATTCATTCTTATATGTTTTTGTTTGTTTTTATACGTTCTCTTACATCTTCATATGTTTTCATCAATTCTTATATGTTTTCGTCTATTTTAACATGTTTTCATATGTTTTATCTATTTTTATACATTTTCGTCCTTTTTTGTACGTTTCTTACGCTTAACAACGTATGAAAACGTATAAAAACCCATAAAAACATTAAAAAATGTACAGGAACGTATAAAGGTAATAAAACATACAAAAACGTATAAGAACTTTCAAAAAATGACTAAAACAGTAAAAAACAGTTTAAATCAGATGAAAACGTATAAAAATGGACGAAAACGTATATAAACGGATAAAACCATAAGAAAACATTTAAAAATGAATGAAAACGTATAAAACACATAAAAACTATAAAAACGGATAATAATGGATAAAAACGAAAAAAATGGATGAAGACGTATACATCAGATAAAAACGTAAGAAAACATATAGAAATGTATGAAAACGTATAAAAATGGATGAAAACAGATAAAAGCGGATAAAACCGTATGAAAATAGATAAAAATGAACGAAAACGTATAAAACGGATAAAACCATATGAAATCGTATAAAAACAGATAAAAGTGTAAGAAAACCGGATGAAAACTTATAAAAATGGATAAAAACGTAAGTAGACATATAAAAACGGACGAAAACCATAAAAACGTATGAAAACATATACAAACGGATGAAAACGGGAAAAACCTTAATAAACGTATAAAAAAGAACGAAAATGTATGAAAACGGATAACTACGGATAAGAACATAAGAATAACGGATGAAACGTATAAATACATAAGAAAACATATAAAAATGGAAGAAAACGTATAAAAATAGACGAAAATGTATAGAAACGAATAAAAGCGGATTAAAACGTATAAAAACGAATGAACACTTATAAAAACGGATGGAAACGTATAAAAATGAATGAAAACGTATAAAAATTGATGAAAACAGATAAATGCGGATAAAAATGGATCAAACCGTATGAAAACATATAAAAACGAACGAAAATCTATAAAGTGGATAAAAACGTATGAAATCGTATAAAAAAGGATAGAACGTAAGAAAAATGGATGAAAACATATAACATATGATAAAAACATGAGAAGACATATAAAAACGGACGAAAACCATAAAAACGTATGAAAACTTATAAAAACGGATGAAAACGGATAAAAACGTTATAAAACGTATAAAAAGGACTGAAAACGTATGAAAACGGATAAAAACATAAGGATAACGGATGAAACATATAAAACCATAAGAAAACATATAAAAATGGACGAAACGTGTTAATACAAATATCGCCTAAAAACGTTATTTATATTTTACGATCTTCGCTATGTTTTGTTAACGACAAAATGTAAACTTTAGTTTTTAAGCAAAACATAATCTTAGTTTTTAAGACTTGCATAAACTAGACTTTTGCTACATTTTACATTTCATAAAACACAACACAAGTTTATTTCTTAAATTAGAAATAGTCACATCACATTTATGGCAAGTTTTGTCATTATGCATTTATGGAAAGAAATGTGTTTGACTAACTTTGTTGTTGCTTGCAAGCTTTGTATTTGACTTGATTTAAGTGATGTGACATTGTTTGGTTGCTAGGAGTTATGAGACAAGACCTTGTTTGGTTTGAAGAGTTATTGCAAAAACCTACTGCAGACCCGGCGGTACCCTGGGGGTACACGGGCGGAACCCATCTGAGGGTTCCGCCTGATCCGCCAAGCATGCAGTGTGGTGTGCTATAAATACCAAGCCATAACTTGATTTTTGGATAACCTCTTGAGATCATATTTTACACACACACTCATCTTTTCTTCTAACCTCTTAACATTGTAAATGTGAAGTTTCCTTTTGTAGCAAAGAAGCTCATAAGGTCATCAAAAGTTACAAGTTCCCAACACAACGTTGCAAGACTTGTTAGCTTAGTATTGTGTAAACTCTTATTGTTTTGTGCCCTTGTAAAAGAACTCGACATTTAGCTTTGTGTCGGTAAAAGTATAAGCGACGTGTAAGGTTTTCTCCGCCGGTGAAAGGAGCTTGTTGACTAGTGAAAGAAACTCTCGAGTTGGATACTCGGGGCGTGGACGTAGGGCAAGGAAAAAGAGTCCTTGTAGCCGAACCACGATAAATACTCGTGTTGTGGTTTGATCGTTTCTTTCATTTACTTACATGTTATATATTGTGTTTGTGCATATATCTTTGATCAAACGGAAAGTTTCAAAGCTAACTTAACAAGTTAAAAAGATTTTAAACGGTAAACTATTCAACCCCCCTTCTAGTTTTCCACAATTGGCATCAAGAGCTACGTTACTCAAGCTTTTAAAATATATTGTGTTTTAAAACTTGAAACGATCCATGGATTTTGAAAATTACAAAGAAGGGCAATCTATGCAAAGACCACCACTCTTTGAAGCAAATGGTTTTATTTATTGGAAAAACCGTTTTGAAACTTACGTGAAATCTAAAGATATATATTTATGGTATATAATTGTTGATGGTGATAACATAGCTACTAACATTAAAGATGATGATCAAAAGAAATTGATTGGTAAAAATAATGAAGCTAAAATGATGCTTTACAATGCTTTGCCTAAGATAGAATATGAAAGAGTTTTTTTGTGTAAAACCGCCAAAGATATTTGGCAATCTTTAATTGTCACTCATCAAGGAAACTCACAAGTTAAAGATAACAAAATTGATCTTCTTGTTCAACAATATGAACAATTTGTTATTTCCGAAGATGAGATTATTGATAATGCTTTTGCTAGGTTTAACACTATTATTACTTCACTTAAAGCACTTGATGAATCTTTTTGTAGTAAGAACTTTGTCAGGAAATTTCTTAGAGCACTCCATCCGAAGTGGAGAGCAAAAGTGACGGCAATTGAAGAATCCAAAGATCTTTCAAGCATGTCACTTGATGAGCTTATTGGAAACCTCAAAGTTCATGAAATGGTAATGGAAAAAGATTCGGAACTAGTTAGAGGCAAGAAAGAAAAAGTTAAGTCCATTGCCTTGAAAGCTAGAGTCCAATCAAGTGATGATGAAGAATCTACTTCGGATAGTGATGATGAGGAATATGCTATGGCCGTGAGAGACTTCAAGAAGTTCTTTCGTAGGCGAGGGAAGTTTGTAAGGCAACCTAAAGATGACAAGAAAACCTTCCGGAAAGATCGTGATGATCGAAAAGGAAAAGTTGAAAGAAAATGTTATAGGTGTGGAGACACAAGTCATCTTGTAGGAGAATGTCCAAAACCACCCAAGAGCAAACCGCAACAAGATTTTGTGGGTGGTGCTTGGAGTGACTATGAAGGAGATGATGATGAGCCAAAGAATGATGATATTGCTCTCATGGCTCACAACTCAAATGAGGTACTCTCCGACTCATCTTACTCCTCTATAGATGATGATACTTTACAAAATGAATATAACAAACTTTGTGAGTTAAGTTTAAAAATCATAAACAAAAATAAATTTTTGAAAACTAAAAAGGAGTTTTTAGAAAATGAAGTCTATGAGTTAAAAGAAAAAGCTAAGAGATTAGAAAAGGGTAAAGGTATTGACACCTCATGCAAATCATGTGAAGAACTTAAACTTGAAGTTGAGAAACTTAAAATTACTCAAAATGATCTAATCAAACAAACCACAAAGTTCAAAAAGTTCGATAAGAGCATTTCATGTGCGGATGAAATTATGAAACTTCAAAAGTCACCTTTTGATAAAACAGGTCTAGGTTTCAGGAAAGTAGAAACCGTTAAGGGTCAAACGAAACAAGAAAAGAATGCACATGAAACAAACAAAACTGTTACAGCAACCTGCGGATCAGACGGAACCCAAAATAGGGTTCCGCCCGAAGGTTCCGCCAGGTCTGCTGCAGCAGTAACTCCATCCACTTCGGATCGTTCAAAATTTTTTAAAGTTACATACAAAAATGGAACAAAACCTGTGTTTAAAACTGAAGTAGGATTTAGTAAAAATGAATTTAGAGCTAAAACTACTCAACCAAGACCTAAGACTCCAATTCCCAAACGTCCCTTTCCAAAGAGCAACTTCAACGCTCGACCAAACTACCAACATGTTTGGAACCAAAACACTCCTAGACATTACCAAACTCAAAACCACATGCCATGGAACCCTTATGCTCTATTTTCATACTTGGAACAAATTAATGGCATGCTTAACCAAAATGGACTCATGAGAAATTGGGGACCAAATGTTTGAGTGTTTTTCATAAAATAGGTGTGCCTCAAAGTTTGTTTGGAACCGGATGAATGGATTAAAGATAGCGGTTGTTCAAGGCACATGACGGGTAATATAAGCCTCTTGATGAGGCGAAAAATGGTCCGTTTTTAGGGGGTCATTTAAGCCCGAATTCGAATTTATTTGATCAAATATTGCCCTAAATCGTTCCTTTTGTGATTTTAGGTACTTTGGGAGTGAAATCTGGAAAAGGAAGCAATTCGGACGTTTATGGAGCATAAAAGTGAAGAAAACGCCAAAGTCTTAATTTTCCATGCTGGGAACAGTAGGTGACGGCGTCAAGAGTAACTCCCTGACGGCGTCAAGAGCAAAATTCCATGATGATCCAGAAGAGATTTGATGGCGTCATGAAGGTAGGGCGTCAAGAGTAAAAGTCATGACGGCCTGGAAATGATTAAGTCTTGACGGCGTCAAATGTAGATCAAGGCAGTCCGAGATTAGTTTTGGCGGCGAGGTGACGGCGTCACAATGTTTGTCTTGACGCCGTCAGACCCCTTTTCCTATATATAGTTTTCTAATTTTTACACATAAGGAGAGAAGTTTTTGGGAGAAACCCTAAGTACGATTTTGGTGTAACTTTACAGGTTTTTCAAGGGTTCCAACCCCTTGATACCTTGCATGTGTAATCAAGATAAGTGTTCTTTTAATTCAATCAATATGTCTATGTGTTGGTTGTCTATATCTTGTTCTTGTCTTAATTTCATCATGCTAGGCTAGATCTATCTTGTGTTTGTTTGGATCTAATGAAACCTAGATGTTGATTATGTGTTGATTACTTGTTTATTCTTGTCTTGGATGAATGATTTATATGTTAGGCTTAAGAAAACTGGCAGATCTCCAATTGGTAACATGCTTGAACGTCTTAAGAAACATGAACCGACGCGCACTAGGTCTTTATTGGTTGTATTTAATGCATGAGCCACTGTTTACAATCCCTATAGTTGTGCTGGGCATGGTGTAGGAGGAGATAAGAGCTCATTGAATTGGGGAGTTAATTGTGCCACCCCATGAATGGTATTAAGGAATACGATCCGTCATCCATGCAATTATAACAAGTAATTAACGTGTAAAAGATGTCTACGGAGTAGTGAAATCTAAGTAAACACATTTTCTCCAATTACTGCTCACAACTTTAGTATAAATTAGTATATTTTCATTTTAAGTATTTTATTTTGATTGCATCTTAGTATTGGGTTAGTTGATTAGCAACTAATTCCGCCCAAATCCTTCAAACCCGAGATTTTAACTTGCTTTCTAAAAAATATAAAAATACAAAAATAATCTTCCTTCACCTTTAGAACTAGTATTTAGGTTTTCTAATCCTAGCGACACTATTCCTAGCTGAACGATCAATCCCCCGGTACTTGTCACTATACTATACTACAACGATCAGGTACACTGCCTGGTGGGGGTTGTAAGCTTCTCAAGATCCCTTGAGAGGTAAAGCCTGGTGCGATTCCCACGTATCAAGTTTTTGGCGCCGCAGCCTGGGGAATAGTTATTGTCTAGGTTAAAATTTCTTTTTATTAGGTCTACTTGCTAGATTCCTTTCTAGCAAGATTTTATTTTTATTTTTAGGTTTTCTATAGTCTATCTTATTTCTTTGTGTCCTTTGTTCGTAAACTATTTCGATGGATAACAATAACATTGATCGTTTGATTCCTGTTATTCGTGTTTTTCATCGTAGGATTTTCCAAATGCCCGCCCCACTCCCTTTAGTTGAGAATGAGAACCCACCTAACATTTCGCCCAACTACCACTTTGACAATAATTCTGAGTTAGAGGAGTCTGATCATGATGATGACCGTAGGGCTAGTCCCTTTTACTATTCAGACTCCGACGAGGATCTTGATGATGGTGATGTGATCAATGAGAATAGGATGGAAGAAGAAATAAACCCTCTTAGGTATATCGACCCTAGGACTAGGATTGAGTGTGATAGCTCGTTCAACATGCAATTTCCTTGTAAGATCAGATTTAAGAGCTTTAACGCCTATCTTAACTCATCTCTCCCAATGAACATAATCCCGCGCAATGAATATAATAAAATCATGGTAGATGAGTTAGAATACAAAGGGGAAAATATAGTGGCAAGGGCAATACCATTGCATGTATTTGTAGGAAGTTTGGTTTATCTTGTTGAGTTCATGGTTATGGAGAATCTAGGAGAATTTATTGATGATAAATTGACCCAAGTTGTGTTTGGAAGACCTTTCAAGCGGTTGACCAACCTCGATGAAAAACTCATAGAAGGGTTAATTATATTCTCGGATGGGGATGAAGATTTTGTTTATCAAATGCCCCGCACACACCCTAGGTTCAAGGACTTCTCTGTTGGGAATAGACTTTATTATTTCAAGTGTCGGTCATTGAGTTTTGGTATAGGTTGCATTACATAGTTATAACATTAGTTATTTTATGTATTTTGTAAGTTTTATGCTTGGTTTATAGGTTTGGATAAAGTCTAAGGGCTAAGAATGTCATATTTTCTAAGTTTAGAGAAGCCCTAATCCTTACCTATAAATAGCTATGTATAACCTCATTTTGAGGTTGGTTGGTTCACTAAGTAATGTTATTTGTCTCATATTATTATTAGGAGTTCCTTCCACTCTCTCTCTAAACTCTCTTTCTCTCTCTAGAATTCTTATGTGATTATGTTGTAGAAATGGTGACCTAACAAGTGGTATCATTCGCCAAGGGATAATATAGGTTGATTTAGGTTTGATTTGGTAGAAAAACTTGATTTTAAAGTGATTTTCTTACAAAACTGCTACTGTTCATCGTGTCATTTTCGAGTTAGGGTTCACTTTGGTTCTATCGAGTTAGGTGCCAAAAGACTATCGAGTTAGGTGTCAAACCTATCGAGTTAGGGGTTAATTTTGTTTAACTTATCGAGTTAGGTGCTTAATTTTTTTTCGAGTTAGGTGTTTCTTCTATCGAGTTAGGTGTCAAAGTTATCGAGTTAGAGGTAGTAAGTTTTCTATCGAGTTTGAAGTTTGATATCTTGGCGAGTTAGCCTTTCCATTCCTAATCGTTTATCGAGTTAGGACAATTGTGACTCTAACTAAGGGGATACTCTGCCCAAATCAAGACTACTTATCGAGTTAGGAACATATCTAACATATCGAGTTAGAAACCAAAGCACTTATCGAGTTAGAAACATATTTGAACTTATCAAGTTAGAAACCATCTTTGAACTTATCAAGTTAGAAACCATCTTTGAACTTATCAAGTTAGAAATCATCTTTGAACTTATCAAGTTAGAAACCATCTTTGAACTTATCAAGTTTGAAACCCTATTTGGATTTATCAAGTTTGAAGACAAATTGACATACCGAGTTTGATATCAAGTTTCTCAAAACTAATTTCAACCTTTATTAATCTTTAACGATCTTCGTTTACCATAATCACGAAAGATGTCTCAACCACCCAATTATTATTTTCCTCATTCTTCGCAACATCATCCGCAGTATCAACAATCGTATCAACAATCGTATCAACAACCGTTTCAACAACCGCAACAATCATATCAACAACCGTCTCAATCACACGTTCCAAAACAAACGTATAATCCACTACATCATTACCTAATGATGCAACAACATCAGATCATTCATCAACAACAATCATATCAAGTGCCACAACAAAACACTCAGTTTTCCTCCAAACAACCTCACTAGTTTGACAGAATGTGTGAAGTTATTACAACTCAACAATCCCGACATGAGGCAGGATCACTTGAAACACCTCCAATGCTTACACCAGGAAACTATGTTCAATGGTCAAGTCGATTCTTACGATTTCTTGAACTAAAGAAACCTCATGGGAAATTCTTGAAGCAAGTGATACTTGAAGGACCATTTGAGTGGCCAACAAGATTTGAAGCTGGTGATCTACATGCTGATCCTCCACGTCCTCCTGGTGATAGACCCCTTCCAGAATCTGAACTCACTGAAGAACAGAAACTACATCGTGAAGCTGATGAATATGCAATGGCTTACATACTTCAAGGTATACCTAATCCAATTTATCGAAGTTTCGATGCTCAGAAAACAGCCAAAGCTATGTGGGAACATGTTCATCTCCTTATGGAAGGCACTCAATTGAACAAAGATGATATGGAATCCAAACTCTACATGGAATACACTGACATCACAATTGAACCAGGAGAGTCACTTGAATCCTACTATCATCGTTTCACAAATGTTGTCAATGATCTGGAACATCACAAAATCACAGTACCAAGGATAGCAGTGAACTCCAAATTCGTCGGTAGTCTTGGTCCTGATTGGCATAAATATGTGACATTTGTTCGTCAAACAAAGAATCTTCATGATGCTCCATATGGTTTGTTGTATGATTTTCTGAAACACCATGAACCTGAAGTTGAAAAAGATCGAGCTCTACGAGGAGGATACACACCAACACCAACACCAAATTCTTTGGCACTCGTAGCTCAATCTCCCTATGCTCCACCACCAATGTCAAATCACGCATATGTTCAAGAGCAGAACTACTTCAGTTATCCACAATCTTCTACCTCGAACCAAATGGTCCCTTATGATTCATCTCCACAGAATGCTTCTACTCAACTTGTTCCGTCAAACAACAATGATGCTGTGTACTACTCAAACTCCAATGACGATGACGATGATGACTTTAATACGTTGAATCAGGGACTTGCTCTTATTGCTCGTGCTTTTAGCAAATTCTCCAACAAAACAAACAACCGTCAACGTTCATCTTCTAACACAAGGAATCAAGCTATTGTCAATGATGGAAGAGTGGAAATTCAGAATCGTAACTTTGGTCGATCTGGTTCAGGAAGTTCTTCAGGAAATTATGGGAATGGTCAGAGGTTTAGTAACAATGCGGGGTTCAGGAACAACTCAGGATCTTCTCAGCAAAGGTCTGAACCAGTTGCAACAAGGAACTCCAACTCAGGGAATGCAGTGTGGTGTTATAACTGTAATGAACAAGGTCATATTGCGACTGCATGTCCTAAACCGCGAACTCGGGGTAGTAAGTTTCACAAGCAGGCATTACTCATGGCTCTTCAAGATGAAAAGGATGGACATTTCCCTGAACAGGACAACAACTTCATGGCAAATGTGCACAATGACGATGACATGGAAGATCTAGAAGCTAATGCAGCTGTGATGCTTATGGCCAACATGCAGGAACTTAAGCTTAATGATTCAGGTCCAGTGTATGACACTGACGGCTTGTCTCAGGTACATGAACTCAATGCATGCTTTATTAATGATATAGTCTCACCGTATGCTTATGAATCAGATATGGCGCAAGTTGTTCCATCTAAATCATCTTCATCTTCTCAAACAGATGAACAAATAAGCACAGTTGTCATATTTGATGATGACACAGTTGTTTCATTTGATGATCCTATTGAGAATGATAAAGATGATCATTTAGAACAACATGAACCATCATTTGATCCAGACCCTGACCTAATATTGTTATCTAAACAACTGGATGCTCAACAATTGCAAATCATAAAATGCAACGAGAAAAATAAAGCTTTAAAAGAACAAAATGCGTCACTTGCAAGAGATATTGAGTATTATAAAATTCAGCTTTCAAATCAGGAAGACAATATTAAAAATGCAAAAAGTTTTGAAAAAGCTTTTCAAGATTCTTACAACAAAGAACAAGATCTTCAACGCAAAATGCAAGATGTAATTGAGTCAAACGGAAAGTTGATTTCGAAACTTGAAAGAGAAAAGTGTGAATTGAAAATGCAAGTTGAACGTCTTCAAACAACACTTTCAAAAACAGAAACAGAATTGTCAAGTTGTAAAAAGTATTTTTGTGAACATAAAATACGAAAAAGGAAGTATATAGATGACTTACTCGGTGATATTGTTGATCTTGAAAAACAACTCAAAGAAATTCGTAACATTGTTTACAAACACGGGAACTCTGTCACAACAATTCAGAAATTTACTTTAAAACCGAGACCCGATAAAGGATTTGCACTTGGCGATTACAATTCTATATTTCTTCACACGGCATTCAAAGATATTCCAAAAATTTACAGTATGGACTATTTGCTTGATAATACGATTGTGCGTGCTGTTGTTTTTGATACTGAGGAAGAAGAAGAACTTGAAGACGAGAGTCGATCTAAAATGAGTCATGTTCAATATTGGACACCATATGATTATTCAAAAGCTCCTCCCATTTCTAAATCTTTTGTTACTCAAAAGGACTTACCTGAGAAATCATGGTTTGTCGAAGAGTCATATGTTTCATCTTCTAATGCGGCCCCTGTCCAAACTGTAGCACAAATAAATGGTCCTTTACCATCATCCGGTGAACTTACACCTTTACCGAAGAGTTGTCGTGTCTTAAATTATTTCAAAACCTTTATGGAAGACATCGAAATTTTGGAGGAAACAATTGAACGTAATTCTGAAATAAAAATTGAAACTTTTCAATCCGCTTACGAGCGAGAAAAGAGAGATATTTTTCAAAAACAAATGAAGCCAATTGTTCAACACCTTCGTCTATGTGCTACACGTTGGGATCAGGAACTTCAAAAGGAGGTCAAAAATATGATAAATGTTTTCAACGCTACTGAAAATGACATTTTGGTCCAAAAGCAAAGAAATAGAGTTTTAAAAAATGATGCTGATCGACTCTTGGAACAAGTTCTCAATGCTGATATTTTGTCTATTATCATGAATGATCTCTATAAATCTGGTACTTCTATGCTTGTGGATGATCTTTGTGTTGATAATAATTTGTTGAACGTGGAATTAGAGACACTTAAACATGAGAATGACAATCTGAGGAAAAAGAATGATGATGTGACAAAACAGTTTTCAAAAGAAATTTGTCAACTCAAACAAAGGCTTGAATGGTGTCAAGCTCAGAGTCTTAAAACGGAATTGAAACTTCAAAGTCATAATATTTCAAACTCTTGTCAGCTTTGCAAAAACAATGAGTCTTTAAAAAGTCTTTGTCTCAAATACGAGAAAGAAATTGCGGATTTAAAAATTGAAAACGCTGAATGGCAACAAAACCGCGATGACATCAAATATTGCAATGGTTTACTCGAGTCTGAAATTCAGGATAAAAATCACATCATCATTGATTTAAAAGAGAAAGTTAAGCTACTTGAAAAAGGAAAGATGGTTGACACCACGGTGATAGCACCAGGAATGTATAAATTAGACAAAACTGATAAAGGAAAGGTTGTTCAAAATACTAATGTTGATAACTCCACTTCTACAGGACTAGTCTCCCCTAATAGCGTTAGCAGACCCAAGCGACAAAGTAAAAAGAAGAATAGGCTCTGGCAACGTAAGAGAGGATCACTAGAAGCTCAAGGAGTAAAAGATCACCTTAGGAATTTGAATAAAACTCATGTTGCATCGGATTTAGATTCTAATCTGGCAAATTCTAATCAAAATCTAAATGTAACGAATGATGAACCTTTGAATGTTTTGAATATTAATGCATCTTGTGTGTTTTGTCATAAAAGCGTATCATCTGGTGAACATACTAAGTGTATAGCTAATTCTCTTCTTAATCGTCATAAGAAACGTAGGACACGCATTCCTTCCAGGCCCACTACTGCCTCTAAGTCTATTTTAGGAAAGCCGCCCTCTACGGTTTCTAATGTAGTAGAAGTTACCCCCATAAGTGCCGAGAACAAATCTAGGACTCAGCCAACCACTAGTGAATTCACCATTAAGAAAGCACGAACTAGTTGGAATTGGAAACGTTGGTTACAACAAAAACCAGAATTCAAATGGATTCCTAAATTGTTGAATACATGTGATTCTAACCAACATGAACCCGCACTTTCTTTGGGTTCCACCCTTACTTCTGTTCCATCCGTGTCTTCTTCTTGTGATGCAGGTGGTACAGATTGTTCTCTGGATTGTTGATAGCGGATGCACCCGACATATGACAGGCAATCTCAAACTGTTACACAACTTTGTCTCAAAGTTCATTGGTACTGTCAGATTCGGGAATGATCATTACGCTTTAATCATGGGATATGGTGACTTTGTCAGTGGGAACATTGAAATAAGTCGTGTTTATTATGTGGAAGGCCTTGGACACAACCTTTTCTCTGTTGGTCAATTTTGTGATGGGGATCTAGAAGTTGCGTTTCGTGAGAAAACTTGCTTTGTTCGTGACTTACAAGGAAACGATCTAATGACTGGCTCACGTGGTTCTAATCTTTATACTATCTCAATGTCAGATATGATTGCTACATCTCCGATATGCCTTCTCTCCAAAGCAGAATCAACTAAATCTTGGTTATGGCACAAACGTCTTTCGCACTTGAATTTCAAAACGATGACTGATCTTGCTCGTTATAAACTTGTTGATGGATTTCCAAGATTCCGATTTAACAAAGATCACTTATGTTCAGCCTGTGAACAAGGAAAAAGTACTCGAGCTCATTTTCCTTCTAAACCAGAGCACAGTACGAATCATGTTCTACAACTGCTTCATATGGATTTGTGTGGACCGATGCGTGTTCAAAGTATCAACGGTAAACGCTACATTCTTGTAATTGTGGATGATTACTCCAGATGGACTTGGGTTTATTTTCTACGAAGTAAAGATCAGGCTCCTTTAATGATCATCACCTTTCTCACTAAAATTCAAGTTCAGTTACGCAACACGGTCCGAATAGTCAGAACTGACAATGGAACTGAATTTAAGAATCAGACACTTCGGTCATATTTTGAGAAAGTGGGAATTGAACATCAAACATCTATTCCTAGAAGCCCAGAACAGAATGGAGTTGTTGAAAGACGCAACAGGACGTTAGTGGAAGCTGCTAGAACTATGTTGATTAATGCTCAATTACCAGATTACTTATGGGCGGAAGCTGTTTCAACTGCATGTTATACCCAAAACCGTTGCATGATCACAAAACGCCATCGCAAAACACCTTATCAAATTGTTCACAAAAGGAAACCAAACATCGACTACTTTCATGTATTTGGAGCACTCTGTTATCCGAAAAATGATCGTGATGATTTAGGTAAACTTAAAGCAAAGGCTGACATTGGAGTGTTTGTTGGATACTGTGAACATTCTAAAGGTTTTCGAATCTGGAATCGTCGAACAAGAGAAATTCAAGAAACTATTCACGCTAATTTTGATGAACTCACACAGATGGCTTCTGAGCAACACAGCTTAGGACCCGAATTCAACCGTCTTCACTCTCCGGAATCTTCGGCTGAACCATTGCCACTCAACCGCAAAGAATTGGAAACCTTGTTTGCTCCACTATTTGATGATACAATTGAATACCGTTCTACTGAGGTCTCACCTAATTCCGCTGCTCAACCTGAACACATTCCAGTACCAGACTCACCTCAACAAACTACTACAACTGTTGAGAGAAACGGTCCTCCAATTGCATCACCATCTACAGCAGAACAAACTGTTTCTAACTCCCGACACTCAGCTGAAGATCCTACACCACAATCAGTTCCACAACCCGCAGAGCATGATCCTGATGCGTTCTTTAACCCGTTTGCACCGGCTCCTCCATTTCCTGATATAGCTGAGTCATCTACACGTAATTTGGATCCTGCTAACATGCGAGATACTTATCAACTACACCCTTCAACACACAAATGGACTCGAGACCATCCACTAGTTCATATTATTGGTCATCCAGATGCACCTGTAATGACAAGACAACGACTTGACACTGATGGAGAAACTTGCATCTATGCACTCACAGTTTGTCAAGAGGAACCAAAGAATCCTTCGATACATAAAGGGAACCATTAACTTGGGAATCTGGTATCCGAAGGATTCTGGCTTTGAACTAATTGCTTTTTCAGATGCTGACCATGTAGGTTGTTTAGACACACGCAAAAGTACATCTGGTGGATTACAATTTCTCGGAGACAAACTTGTGTCATGGCAATCAAAGAATCAGGACTGCACATCACTGTCGTCTACAGAATCTGAATATGTAGCCATGTCTGCATGTTGTGCTCAAGTCATTTGGATGAGATCACAACTTAAGGATTATGGCTACCTATTCAACAAGATTCCTATCTACTGTGATTCCAAAAATGCAATTGCTATCTCCTGCAACACAGTACATCATTGCAAATCCAAACACATCGATCTCCGATATCACTTCATCAAAGAGCACGTTGAAAAGGGTACCGTTGAACTTTATTTTGTTGGGACTGAGTACCAATTGGCGGACTTACTTACCAAATCTTTAGCACCATCAAGGTTTGCGAGTCTGGTTCACCAAATTGGTATGCGATGTTTGACTCCAGATGATCTGGAAAAGTTTTTAAAACACAATTGATCGTCAAACATCAAACTATCTTTGTAAATATCTTATTCTCAAAAAAAAAATAAAAAAAAATAAAAAAAAATAAAAAAAAAAAAAAAAAATTCCTTATTCAAGATATGCAAGTTCACAACGTTTTTTTCTGAAAAATCATTATAAAATGCATATCTTGAGGGGGAGACAGAATTTTTTTGTTAACTTCTTTATTTTTCTTTATTTCTCAATTTTTCTTCATCTCTATTTTCTCTCAATCTCGACTCCTCTTGAACCATTGCTTGTTAAAAAAAAAAAAAAAAAAAAAAAAAAAAAAAAAAAAAAAAAAAAAAATTCAAATTACTGCTTGTGGTTGGTTCAAGAGGGTGCCACATCCATTACTCTCGTAACATTTGTTTTCACTAGTAGTAAAGTTTTTTTAAAACTCAAGGGACTAAATGTGTGTTATTATAATACTTTCTTTGGTTATACAAGTAGAGGGACCAAATGTGTTAATACCCTAAACTCATAAGTATATCATATGGTTTTCATAACTGCTACTCTTAATTTTCCAGTCATTCCCTAAACACCAAACGCACCCTTCTTTTAATCCAAACATAAAACGCACACAATTTTTTCCAGGAATCAAAAATTTTTCAAGAGTTGTGTTTAAGATTCATTGATTGTGAGTATTCACAATTGACTTATTTATTACATGCACCTAATTGTTAATCTAAGTCCAATCGATGGTCTAGGGTTTATGTTAATCCGAATTTGGGTGTTTCTTGATGATAGTAATTTAGGTTAATTGATTGATATAGTCAATTGCGGCATGTCACATTGAACCTATTTCCACCTTTAACTTGATTCTAGTTGCCTCGATTGTGCAATCATTAGGTGATTTAGGATTCATAAGCCCGTTTTCTTTTGAAACTACTGGGATATGTGCTTATTTGATTAAATTGGTTGTTTTTGAATGTTGCTTGTTTTATGGGATGTGCTTATTAGGATAATGAGTCTACATTATAAACTGCTTGCTATATTTCTTGTCCTATCGTGTTATGATACCTTAGAATTATCGAGTTTGGGGTATATCTGTGTCCATCGAGTTTGAAATGACTAAGTGATGATATCGAGTTTGAGACATAAGGCTATTGAGTTTGGTATAACATGAAAAGTTATCGAGTTTGTAACAATTGTGGCTATCGAGTTTGAAACACTTTGTGCTTATCGAGTTTGAAACACTTTGTGCCCATCGAGTTTGTAACATCTTGTGCTTATCGAGTTTGCAACACTTTGTGATTATCGAGTTTGGTTTTTACTATGCTTGTCGAGTTGAGTTCAATAGTTATCGAGTTTGATGCTTAAAATATTGTGACTTTCGAGTTTGAAACTGATGTGTTTATCGAGTTTGGAACCTGGGCTTATCGAGTTTTTATATGTTCATCAAAGTTTGAAATCTTATGTGCTTATCGAAGTATGAAAACCCATAGGGTTATCGAGTTTGGTATAATACTATAGGTTATCGAGTTTGAAACACTTAGTGACTATCAAGTTTGATGAATGAATTGTTATCGAGTTTGGAACTTAAGAGACTTATCGAGTTTGATTCATCCTATCGAGTTTGGAACCAGAACTGACTTTTCGAGTTAGAAACTTATGTGGTTATCGAGTTTGGAACCAAACTTGGTTATCGAGTTTGGAACCAAACTTGGTTATCGAGTTAGAAACTAACATGGGTTATCGAGTTTGGAACCAAAAGAACCTATCAAGTTTGAAACAATGTTTTCGAGTTTGAGTCAGCCTATCGAGTTTGGAACCAAACTGGCTTATCGAGTTTGAAACTTATTGTTATCGAGTTTGAAACAAATCTGTTTATCGAGTTCGGAACCAAAAAGAACTTATCGAGTTTGGAACTCAAATTTTTCAAAATGGTTTATCGAGTTTGGAACTTAAAATTTTTCGAGTTTAAAACACTTATAGGTTCCAAGCTTATCGTGTTATGTCCAAAACTTTTTCAAGATTAAGTCAAAACTGTTTATCAAGTTGTGTTATTAATTTCTTACTTATTTCACTCCGAGACAGGAGTTTCGAAAATGGAACCATCACGTATGGGTACTAGTTTTTTTCCATTTTATGAAAAGAAATGCTGCCGAAATTTTTCAAAAAATTTTGTCAAGTCATGGATTTTCTTTAATGGGAAAATGATCGCGTTTCATGTTTATCTAAGTGTTGTGATTGATTCTTATGAGGATTGTGTATGTCTCTTGGATTGATTTTTCATGAGTTGTATATGTGATGTTGACTTTATCTTAGGCGATTGTTTTCGGATATTATTCTTTTGCCTAACACTAACGAGCTAATCACCACGTGGCTTTTGTTGGTTTATGAATCATTTCAGGTCTCAATATGGCAAAGAAATCAACACCTAGACACGAATTGATTCAAGGAGATGAAAGAGTAATCGCTAAGACAAACCATAGGATAGATCTTGACTCAATCACATGTCATGACACTTGTGAAATCATTCTGGAAATCCTTAAGAGACACTTCATTTACAACCTCCTCACCATCACTACTGAAGTGCCTGAGGTCTACTTAACACAGTTTTGGGAAAGTTTTGAAATCAGCAAAGATGAAAAATCACTGGGGGTTCATCTTGATCACAAACTTGTTGTGTTTGATGTAAAAACTCTCCGCACTGTTCTCAATTTGCCTAATCCCAAGAAATTCTCTCATATGCCGTCATTGTCAGATGTTATCAAACTTCTTCGGGAACTGCAGTATGATGAATCAGTAATCCAACTCAGAAACATATCCCACGTTGACAGGAAATACATTCCACAACCCTGGCTCACACTTTACTCAATTCTCGCCAACAGTTTAACAGGAAGAGAAACTGGACATGAACATCCTACTTTAGAAACGATGCAGATCTTCTGGGGGGTTGTCAAACAAGTTCAAATAGACTATGCTCAACTAATTTGGGTAGACATGGTTAATCACGCAAAACAGTTTCTCAAATCGTCTACCTCAAGAATTCCATTCTACAGATTCACAAAGTGTCTCATTGCTCATTTCATGGAGAAAGACCCTGATATTGATCGTAGATCGGAAGATAAGAAACACACCCCCTCTGTGGATCATAAATACTCTAAAACCAGGATTCAGAAGAAAAACACTCAAAACCAAGGAATGAGAATTCCCGATAGTCTTATGCCTGATGATGTTCGTGACACTGAGGTATACATTCTGTATGATGAAGCTCAGAAAATTGGTAAAGTGGGTTTGACTCAGTCAAAGAGAAGGAGAACTTCTACAAAGAAAACTTCAAAAGTTGCTTCTACAATCACAACCATTCCCAAATCCAGAACCAAAAGGGTCACAAAAGAGCCTAAGAAGAAAGTGACTACTATTCGTGATGAACCAACAGATGATGAAGGTGATGCTCATCAGGAAACAGAAACTGAAAAACTCACTAAGACTTCAAGCAAGAAGCCAGATAAGGGAAAATCTATTGAAACTCAAGAAGAATCAATCACCTCACCAATGTCTGAATCCGAAGAAGATGAACAACTGCAACTAACCTTAAGAAAAAGCAAAGAATCGGAAGCAGAAAGAATCGCAAAAGTTACAAAGAAAGGTGAAGGTTCTGGAACTCAAAAGCCTGTAAGCCCAACTCAAGAATCAGAAAATGATCAAACATCAGAAGAAACACATTCACAAACCGAATCATCTTCTGAACAAGGTGATGATAACTCTGAAGATGAAGCTGAGTCATCAAGTTCTGATCAAAACGAATCACTCGATAAACCGGCTGAATCTGAAGTTGAAGTTGAAGCTTCAAAAGACAAAGATGATGTGGAATCCGAGAATGAAGAAAGTGATGATGAGGAAGACAAATCGGAAAGTGAAGAAGTTAATGATGAAGAAGAAGTGAATGATTAAGAAGAAGTAAATGATGAAGAAGAAGTAAATGATGAAGATGATGAGGAGTCGGATGGTGAGAAAAAGGATGAGCTACTTGAAACTAGTCAAGATACCCCTATTGACATTGTAGGAGTTGATGAAGGACAACCAACAGTGCAACCACAACAACAACCTTTATCCCCACCTCAAAGTCATCCGCTGCAAATCCCTAATACAACTGTGGTTCACTCAAGCCTGTTGAAATCATTACATGATCAATACAACGCGCTCCAGTTACAAGTTAATGAACAAAAGCTTGAGATTGAAGCGTTCAAAACTTATAAAGTTGATGAAGCAGTTGAGGAGCAGGTGAAACAGAGGTTACCTGGGGAAGTTCAGATGTATGTTCAGAAAGAACTTCCTTCTGCTGTGAGACATTATGTCAACAGGAATCTTGCAGAGCTCGTTTCTAACCGGTTTCAAACTACACCAATCACTGTTCAGACTGTTCCTCCAAAACCTTCCATAAGTGATCTCAAAGGTAAATTACTGGAAGCTATTGTGAATGATCCGGAAGAAAATGATCTGCGCAAGGCACTTATTAAGTCTATCAAGAAAGCTGAAAAGAAAAGCGAATCCTGCAAAAAGACTACTGCCACTAAGCGTCGACATGATGATTCCGACCCTGACGATCAGCCACAACCTGACAAGAGGAAGAAAGTGTCCGGTTCCACCTCCAGTGCTCCCACCAAAACCGCAACCGCTAACGTTTCTGCTGATCCAAACCCTCCACAATCTACTGCGGATCCTAACCCCTCACAATCAACTGAAGATGCTGATGTCGATGTGGATGAAATCCCTCCGCTTATCACCGAAACCATTGCGGAACCGCCCAAGGATGCTCAGTTAATTCCTGCTCCTGAATGGATTAACCCTGATGCTCCGTCCTTTAACTGGTTTGATGAAATGGTCGATGCTTACCCTGATGACCCTGAAGCTGAAGAAATGACTGAAGGATCAATTATAGGCTTCACAAAAAGAATTAAAAAGGTGATGCAGACTCAAAGACTTCAGCTGTCTGATTTAGTTAAGATTTGCAAAGCAGGGTTCACCGAGTTCAAGACATGCACTACATCAGAACTTGAGTTTGAATACAACGTGGAGGAGGTTGCAAGAGCTTTGTCTGAAAACATCACTTGGGAAAAGAGACCATCTTGGGATAAACTCTATCATGGCACGGAACCCCTCGTTGATGAATTCCATTATCAAGACTTCTCACAACCATTACCTCTTGTTGGTCCTCCAAGTGATCCTAAGCTCCCTAAGCAATACTTCTTCAACAAAGACCTCCTCTATCTTATTCATGGGAACACGAATCCGAATCACCGTTATGCAACATCTCTCACCAAATTCAGGGCCGCCTCATATCCTCTGGAAACACTCGAAGATCAAATGAGAGGCTTGCATTCCACCTCTATCTCCAAATATAATCATGAAGCTGCCTTGTGTACGCTTCCCTGGCCAGAGATGCGTAGATGGTTCTACAAATACAAGCTGACATTTCGATCCAATCACAGAGTCTTCTCTAATCATCGCATTCTTGCCATCACAGCAGTCCCAAAAACTGAGAAAAGATATGGATATAACTTTCTTGATAAAATTGAGGTCCGCCGAAGTGATGATCAACTTTATACTTTCAGTGAAGCTGACTATCATCGCTTGAACCTCAATGACATTGCTGACATATACTTACTCAAGGTTCAAGGCAAACTTCAAAACTTGTCCGGCAGCCTTCAGTATGACGTCATCACCTCTATTTTGCTCTTCATGCGCCAAACCATTATCAAAGCAAGAGTCGAAGATGCACAACTCGGGGTCAAAAGTTATCAAAAGTCACTCAACTTTACTGCTCCACAATTATATCCTCCTAACATTCGTTTAAGACCTTTCATCTTCAACAACAAACCTTTTGGAGTAATTTACCCGAACAATGATGGTTACCGTTTCATGAAATACGAAGAGGTTCATAAATTCGGGGATCAGACTCTCAGATTTGTTAGAATTAAGCTTAATGAAAAGATCAAGGAACATAATAGTGGGATTAAAGTGGGATGGAATAAAAGAGATGTAAAAGAAGCACTTAAGTTCTTGGCTAGGATTGATCAAAAGCTTAGGTTCAGGGAGCAGATACGCAGGTTGGAGAGCTTGATTGGAGCAAGGGAACCGATTACTAACATACTCACTTACCGCCGTCCAGACACTCCTCGAATGTGATCAATTTGGTATAACATTAACTTTGTTTCATCATAATTTTTCTTCATCTATTACTTTGGTTTGTGCACACATTACAGTGTACAACCCGCACTTGTATTGAAAGGACCCTGAGGTACGCTTCAGTGCCTCAATCCTTATATAAGGAGCGAAGGCTTCTTACTTTTGAGTAGAATTAATCAAACTTTTCTGATTTTCATAATTCTGCTCAAAAGACAAGTATTTCACCTCAATGAGTATTCACTTGTTGAGGGGGAGCACTTGAAAACTCATCGTTTTTTTGGAAAAACAAAAGTTCTTGTTGATATCTCCCCATAAGACTCAAAAAGCATATTTTAATCAAATGTTTCTCAAAAACAACATTTTATATGCTATTTTGAGGGGGAGAAAAGGAAAGTGATTAAAATATGTAAGTTAAAAGTTGCTGAAATGTCAAATCTCATGCGAGCTAGACTCAGATTCACCCAGGAATTGACGAAACATATAAAAGTTAGTAAATTCGAAAAGACTTTTCCTCGACGGGTAATAACATCAAGTTAGTTACTAGAGCTAGTTGTCACCCAAAAGCTGACAATGGAACTCTTTAACTAGCCACGTAAGCGTGTCTCGAAAAGGATTAGTCTTAGTAGAAATGTACCGTTTCGAGAAACTTTCTGTGGACTTGACCAGGCCGGGTAATAATTTCAAGCTAATCTAACTAGTGATGTAAGCGTGTCTCGAATCGGTCTTGTTCACTGAAAGTGGATCAATTCAAAAGTGCTCGCTCCTCCCGCATGTGCAAATTTATTAAATACATATGAGCACATGAGCCCTTCATAAGAAAACATAAAACTCTCAAAGTGTTAAACAAAATGTTTGATAAACACAAACACTTTGAGAGATTTTTCAAAGGTTTCAATGGCAATTATAGGATAGTCATGGAGTTATAAGGTGACTAAGGTTAGGAAATAACCGTCCTATGATCCGCCTAAGCCGGAGGGATCTACCCAAGGACATCACCAATAGTTAGAACTAGAAGTCCTTAGGTATGATACGAAAAAAAAGGAGTAAAGAATGAAAGGAGAAAGAAGGGGTTGAAGAATTAAAAAGAAAAGTAAAGAAAAGGGTGAAAAGAAATAGCCCTCCATATGTTCAATCTTAGGGCAGACACCGGGTTCAATTCATATGCTACTGGTTGTTGCAAAGACAACACCGGTATTGAAGATTAAGTCGTCATGGACCCAGTGACGCAATGCACTAAACCTTCTTAACCACTCAAGTTCTCTTAAAAGAGCTTGTTTCATTCTCACGGGGAACCAGTGTAATCTATCGACTTATCTCTTAGAGATAGTTGATATTGAAGAAGGAGACCCCTCCCTAGTCTCCGTATAGGAAACCTAAGTGAGCACTTATCGAGTCTAGAGCCATGAGATACATCAAAGATCTCTTAGGAACATTTAGTATTTCTACAACTGGTGTTCTACATCAATGGGCACCAGCTGTAAATTATCGAGTCCTTCGCAGATCTTAGCAATCTGCCGAGAACGTTTATGAGAGAATTACTTATGTATTTCTCAATGATTGAACGGAAATTCCTGCCAGGGTCAACATCAAGCAGCCCTGACAGCAGGTCACTTCGGTAACCCCATAAGGGTTACGCTTAGTGTTCATGGTGGTTCTTTAGCGATCTACAGTCGTGGAGTGATCCCCAGCGACTCACCCAGTGATTGAGCTACCTAGTAGGTCTCGTAAGCTCCTTCGGGAGTATCTGATATGGGAACGGCCTGGATAAGGATTAGAAGGAGTCTTCACAATATGCTGTTGACAAGCTCTAATTCCTTATCTGTAAGTACCGGTTGATTATTTCTAACTGTTTACTTGCAGGTACATCTCCTCCATGATGGTAGATTCCAGCATGCTTATACATACATCTTGAAGCAAATGAACGCTCCCCCAAAGATCTTAGCACCACAAAGTTCAAAGAAAGATTCTACGAAAAAAAGAAGAATCTGCAAAGTATAAAGACTAAAGATCTAAGTGTATGTAAAGGAACTTCGTGCTTTCATAAGTCAAAGTCCAAAGATGTATGAGCATGTTGGAATGGCGGACAACCACCACAGACACCGAAGGGACGATCGGCAGACAACTTCATAACATGATCACCATCACATCAACAAAGAACAAAGTACAAAGAACGATGAAAGATTTATCTAACTATTTTTAGGACGTCGACTACAAAGTCAAAGTATTGAAGATGACGACGTCAAGCAACCTTTGATGACCGACCCTTAGGGGGAGATTGTTGGGAATAGACTTTATTATTTCAAGTGTCGGTCATTGAGTTTTGGTATAGGTTGCATTACATAGTTATAACATTAGTTATTTTATGTATTTTGTAAGTTTTATGCTTGGTTTATAGGTTTGGATAAAGTCTAAGGGCTAAGAATGTCATATTGTCTAAGTTTAGAGAAGCCCTAATCCTTACCTATAAATAGCTATGTATAACCTCATTTTGAGGTTGGTTGGTTCACTAAGTAAGGTTATTTGTCTCATATTATTATTAGGTGTTCCTTCCACTCTCTCTCTAAACTCTCTTTCTCTCTATAGAATTCTTATGTGATTATGTTGTAGAAATGGTGACCTAACATTCTCCATGGAAAAGTGTAGTAGGTATCCGCCTATAGAAATGTTAAGTGAAAATGATAAGAGAAAAGGACTTAAGTATACTCATGAAAAGAATAAAAGATACTATCGCGGGTGCTTAGAGTTAGGGGATGATTATAAGAAAGATAAGGCGACTATTAGATGGCTCACACTTGGTTATATGAGCATAAGCGATACACGATAACCCATGACCTTGAGTCTAGCTACAAGACTCGTAAATAAAGAAAAGCGCTTCTTGGGAGGCAACCCATGTTTTGTGTGATTTTATTTGTTTGTTTGTTATTTGCTTCCGTATGCATGCTTTATTTTTATTGTTGGTAGATCATGTTTCGCAATTAAAATGTGGAAATACTTTACTTTGTTGTTTAGCCTAGTCTTAACTCCACCTAAAAGTATTTTTTGCAAAAGATAAGTGTAAGGGGAAACCCCAAATATGTTTTTAAGAAACAAACCGATCATGATTCTCCACAATACTAAATGAACATGTATATTCGTACTTGTTAGAGTCAAATGCTTGTATTGAGTCATAATGAAGTTTTGCAGGATTTTCCAGGAAGTAGGACCAAGTTTTTCCAGAAATTTTCCGGAAACTTAACATAAGAATTTCTGCAGGTCAATTCTGACGGCGTCAGGAGTTTACTCTTGATGGCGTCAGGTGTAAAAATCTGGAAATTTTACCAGTTTTGTTTTTCTAACGGAGTCTTATGGTTTTTGTGAATTATTAAGTTTTATAATCTCCAGGAGATCTGCAAACTTCATTCCACAAGCATTATATCTTATCTTGTTTTCTAGGATTTAGTAACTTATATAGGATGCCGCCGATTTTACGCGAGGTTGTCTTGTCTATTTTCTCAGGTTTTACAGGTTATGTATGACAAGAAGATGATTTATATTCTGGATGGGAAACTTTGATTGTTCATTTTCTTGGAGGAAGATTTAACCTGGCCACCTTATTATCCATACCGAGCGAATTAGGGGAGTATTTGATTTCATTCTCTTTACTTTTTCACTTTTACATTCTTTACTTGAACATTGGGGACAATGTTCATCTTAAGTGTAAGGGGAGGGTAAACAGATGATACCTTACATATGCACTTTCGCTTGAGTTTGTTTTGTTTAATGGTAGATGTGTAATAAAACTATGAGAAATACTTGTTAGTGCAATTTTAGCGCCAAATTTAATTTTTTTTTACAACATTTAGGAGTGAAACTTTAGCCAAAGCAAGCGTCTCATGGATAGGAGATTGTATGACTAGCACATAACCGTATATTCAGAAAAATTTTCCACCCAAATATGTGAGGTTCGCCTTTAGATTTGATAGGAAAAGCATTTACTATTAGTGCTTATGAGTGTACCGGTAGCATTTAGATTCTAGAACTTGCGTTAGTGATGCATCCCGAGACCGCTAGTGAGACTACATTCGTGTGGTAGGATTTACTACATGATAAGAGGCATTAGGATCACACTTGTGTTAAACCCGTATCATAATTACTTGACCATTTAAGTCATATTACTTGGCTAGTTAAGTCAACTAATTTTTCCCACACCCATAGCTGATGCGTGGGAATCGCACCTTGTTTTACCTCTCGAGGGATCTCGAGAAGCTTACAACCCCCACCAGGCAGTGTACCTGATCGTTGTAGTATAGTATAGTGACAAGTACCGGGGGATTGATCGTTCAGCTTAGGAATAGTGTCGCTAGGATTAGAAAACCTAATTAATAGTTCTAGAGGTGAAAGATGATTATTTTTGTATTTTTATATTTTTATGAAAGCAATTAAAATCTCGGGTTTTGGAAGATAGGGCGGAATTAGTTGCTATTCAACTAACCCAAAGCTAATATATAATTAAAATAAACTAAATGAAAATGAAATTAAACTAAATTAAACTAAGTTGTGAGCAGTGGTTGGAGAAATTGTGTTTACTTAGACTTCATTACTCCCTAGATATCTTTTACATGTTAATTACTTGTTACACTTGTATGGATGACGGATTGTATTCCTTAATACCATTCGTGGGGTGGCATACATAACACCCCAACTCTATGAGCTCTTATCTCCTCCTACACCATGACCCAGCACAACTATAGGGATTGTAAACAGTGGCTCATGCATTAAATACAACCAATAAAGACCTAGTACGCCTCGGTTCATGTTTCTTAAGACATTCAAGCATGTTACCATTGGAGATCTGCCAGTTTTCTTAAGCCTAACATATAATATCATTCATCCAAAACAAGAATAGACAAGTAATCAACACATAATCAACATCTAGGTTTCATTAGATCTAAGCAAACACAAAGGAAATCTAGCCTAGCATAGTAGAATTGAGACAAGAACAAGAGATAAACAACCAACACATAGACATATTGATTGAATTAAAAGTATACTTATCTCAATTACAATGCAAGGTCTCAAGGGTTTAGAACCCTTGAAAAACCTGTAAAAGAGGCACCAAAATCGTCTTTAGGGTTTCACCAAAACTTCTCTCCCTTTAATGAAAAAACTAGAAAACTATATATAGGAAAAACAGTCTGACGGCGTCAAGAGTAAATTCTGACGTCGTCACCTCGCCGCCATATACTTCCTCGGACGGCCTTGATCCACTTGTGACGGCCTATGTGACGCCGTCACCACCTACGGTATTGTATTCTTGCCACTTTGACGCCGTCATAAAGCCTTCTGACGCCGTCACCACCTACGGTGTTTAATTCTTCATGTCTGACACCGTCAAGATGTTGGTCTTGACGCCGTCACCTTGTATCTTCAGCATGGATTTTTGGTACTTTGTCGTTTTCTTCACTTTTATGCTCCAAAAACGTCCAAAATGGCTTCTTTTCCAGAATTCACTCTCCAAACACCTAAAATCACAAAAGGAACGATTTAGGGCAATATTTGATCAAATAAGTTCGGATTTGGGCTTAAATGACCCCCTAAAAACGGATCATTTTTCGCCTCATCATATACCCTTACACTTAAGATTTGCTTGTCCTCAAGCAAATGAGCTTTTATTCTACTCAAAAGACAAGTTAGGGGTCATTTAACACTAATATAAAAGTAATTACAACAAATAATCGTTCCACTAAAGACCAATAGACAAGCACGGAGGTCATACACAAGCGCCTCACAAATAGTGTTTAGATACTCACATCTCTCGGGTGTAATAAAGTAATATAACATTATGGAAATGGAAGATATCTCTCACTACCTGTCATAGCAAAATAGATTACCATAGGCTTGGGAAAGGATCAAACCTCCACCACATGGCGTAAGCACCTAGGATAAACTATCAAAGAGGTCTTTTAAAGGGTTATAACGTTAGGTGTAGGGATATGAATTACACGGTTTTGTTGGATAAAGGAAGTTTTACTGGTGGCGAGTTAACAATCTTGGTTAATTACATGTACAATATGGCGTTGCTAAGCCAAGACTAGACTCGACTTAAGCTAATAAATGAAAAATAACAAAAATATAAAATGAACATAGAATAAAAACGGGATGGTAGTCCGTATGTTTTTTTCTCTTTTTTCCTTTTTCTATTTTTTTTTTCTTGATTTTTTCGATTTTTTTTTTTTTTTTTTTTTTTTTTTTTTTTTTTTTTTTTTTTTGCATACACTCTTACCCTACCATCCAAAATAATACATCATAGGGGTATGAACGTTCCCCTTACACTTGAATCTTTACATACTTTACATTTAACTATTCTAATGACTCGAATTAAGAAAATCAAAACACTTTGAGCACTTTTAAGATTAACGCACATATGGGGGTAATAATATGATGTTCTTCCCCATTACTCCATAAAATAAGTACTTACCCATGAGTCCCAATTGTCCCAAAACAATATGTACAAGGATATGACTCGACTTAGCAACCATGTAATCAATTAGAAAGTTAACTTAGGGTTTAACAAATAATAATAATGCACTAAAAATGAGCGCATACACGGAAGGCTAAGGCGATTTGGGTGTACATTTAAGTGGGGTGTAACAAATTCTTCCTTTAAGTAAAATGCTTAAAGTCAGAAACGAAAAGATAGGCTCGGAGGGGTGTACTAGGGGTTTCGTGTACTAAAAATGAGTACAACGCTAAGGGTGTGGGAAAAATTAGTTGACTTAACTAGCCAAGTAATATGACTTAAATGGTCAAGTAATTATAATACGGGTTTAACACAAGGGTGATCCTAATGCCTCTTATCATGTAGTAAATCCTACCACACGAATGTAGTCTCACTAGCGGTCTCGGGATGCATCACTAACGCAAGTTCTAGAATCTAAATGCTACCGGTACACTCATAAGCACCAATAATAAATGTTTTTCCTATCAAAACTAAAGGCGAACCTCACATTTTTGGGTGGAAAATTTTTCTGAATATACGGTTATGTGCTAGTCATACAACCTCCTATCCATGAGACGCTTGCTATGGCTAAAGTTTCACTCCTAAATGTTGTAAAAAATTTTAAATTTGGCGCTAAAATTACACTAACAAGTATTTCTCATAGTTTTATTACACATCTACTATCAAACAAAACAAAATCAAGCGAAAGTGCATATGTAAGGTATCATCTTTTTACCCTCCCCTTACACTTAAGATGAACATTGTCCCCAATGTTCAAGTAAAGAATGTAAAAGTGAAAAAGTAAAGAGAATGAAATCAAATACTCCCCTGATTCGCTCGGTATGGATTATAGGTTGGCCAGGTTAAATCTTCCTCCAAGAAAATGAACAATCAAAGCTTCACTTCCAGAATATAAATCATCTTCTTGTCATACATAACCTGTAAATCCCGACAAAAGTAGACAAGCCAACCTCGCGTAAAATCGGCGGCATCCTATAATAGTTACTAAATCCTAGAAAACAAAGTAAGATATAATGCTTGTGGAATGAAGTTTGCAGATTTCCTGGAGATTATAAAACTTAATAATTCACCAAAAACCATAAGACTCCGTTAGAAAAACAAAACCGGTAAAATTTCCAGATTTTTGACTCCTGACGCCGTCAAGAGCAATACCCTGACGCCGTCAGAATGGACCTGCAGAAATTCTTATGTTAAGTTTCCGGAAAATTTCTGGAAAAACTTTGTCCTACTTCCTGGAAAATCCTGCAAAACTTCATTATGACTCAATACAAGCATTTGACTCTAACAAATACGAATATACATGTTCATTAAATATTGTGGAGAATCATGATCGGTTTGTTTCTTAAAAACATATTTGGGGTTTCCCCTTACACTTATCTTTTGCAAAAATACCTTTAGGTTGAAGTTAAGACTAGGCCAAACAACATAATAAAGTATTTCCACATTTTAATTGAGAAACATGATCAAACAACAATAAAAATAAAACATGCATACGGAAGCAAATAACAATCAAACAATTAAAATCACACAAAACATGGGTTGCCTCCCAAGAAGCGCTTTTCTTTATTTACGAGTCTTGTAGCTAGACTCAAAGTCATGGGTTATCACGTGATCTCATCATTGGTTCCACTCTCCGATTGTAGATATTCCTTGTAGAAACCAATCACCTTTTTCTCAACCGCCCCCATAATCATTTGGGCAAATTCTTCATCGACTTTATACCTTGGTCCAAGGGCCAAGCAATCTTTGTAGTAAAGACTTCTTTTTTCCCATACATAGTCCATGCCCTTTTTCTTATCCTTCTCATCAATATCCTCAAAAGCACCAATGTTGTCCTTATCCAAACGAGATATAAAGCGAAATTCTTTCATCCTATTGGGCATCCTATAAGTGATATTATCGGTGTTACTTGTAAATCGGATCGTGCCTTCTACCTCATCATATTCTAACTTCGACTCCTCAACAAATGGTTTGCCTAACACAACATTGGATAATCGACAATCAATAACATTAGCAAGATCCTCCACAATCATAAAGTCGGTGACAAAAGTGAAATTACCAACGAAGACACGTAAACCTTTAACTCTCCCGACAAAGTTACAAACTCCACCGGGGTACTTGGGATCCCTTCTAGGTTCAAGTCTTGTTTTCAATATATCATTATAAACCGTTGAGGACATAATGTTGATTGGAGATTTAAAATCAATGTAAGCATTGCTAATGTGCCTATATCCAATCATACATGGTATCTTAGCATTCTTAGGATCGCCTCTCTTGATCTTAGGTTCAATTATGGTGAGAGGAGATCGCGGGTTATCAATAAGATTATTATAATATGCAATCTCCTCCTTAGTGGGGTATAGATTAAAGTAGTCGTTAAGCTTCGGATCCATTTCCTCCTCTTCTGGTCTCTCAATAACATTCACAAAGTCATTAGGCCCTAGGTCCTTATTTGAATACAAGGCGGTTGCTAGGTCACTAAATGTATGTTCGAGTTCAATCTTAATCAACCTATTAAGCTCTCTAAGCTCCCTAATCTCACTCTCAATTTGTTCACGTAACACAGCTACTTCACTAGGGGAACGGGGTGGATTCGCGTTTTCCATAATGGCCAACGGAATAGTCAATGAGTTTAATTTACTAACAAAGGCACAAAGAAATAAGATAGACTAAAGAAGACCTAAAAATAAAAATAAAAATCTTACTAGAAAGGAATCTAGCAAGTAGACCTAATAAAAAGAAATCCTAACCTAGACAATAACTATTCCCCGGCAACAGCGCCAAAAACTTGATGCGTGGGAATCGCACCTTGCTTTACCTCTCGAGGGATCTCGAGAAGCTTACAACCCCCACCAGGCAGTGTACCTGATCGTTGTAGTATAGTATAGTGACAAGTACCGGGGGATTGATCGTTCAGCTTAGGAATAGTGTCGCTAGGATTAGAAAACCTAATTAATAGTTCTAGAGGTGAAAGATGATTATTTTTGTATTTTTGTATTTTTATATTTTTATGAAAGCAATTAAAATCTCGGGTTTTGGAAGATAGGGCGGAATTAGTTGCTATTCAACTAACCCAAAGCTAATATATAATTAAAATAAACTAAATGAAAATGAAATTAAACTAAATTAAACTAAGTTGTGAGCAGTGGTTGGAGAAATTGTGTTTACTTAGACTTCATTACTCCCTAGATATCTTTTACATGTTAATTACTTGTTACACTTGTATGGATGACGGATTGTATTCCTTAATACCATTCGTGGGGTGGCATACATAACTCCCCAACTCTATGAGCTCTTATCTCCTCCTACACCATGACCAAGCACAACTATAGGGATTGTAAACAGTGGCTCATGCATTAAATACAACCAATAAAGACCTAGTACGCCTTGGTTCATGTTTCTTAAGACGTTCAAGCATGTTACCATTGGAGATCTGCCAATTTTCTTAAGCCTAACATATAATATCATTCAACCAAAACAAGAATAGACAAGTAATCAACACATAATCAACATCTAGGTTTCATTAGATCTAAGCAAACACAAAGGAAATCTAGCCTAGCATAGTAGAATTGAGACAAGAACAAGAGATAAACAACCAACACATAGACATATTGATTGAATTAAAAGTATACTTATCTCAATTACAATGCAAGGTCTCAAGGGTTTGGAACCCTTGAAAAACCTGTAAAAGAGGCACCAAAATCGTCTTTAGGGTTTCACCAAAACTTCTCTCCCTTTAATGAAAAAAACTAGAAAACTATATATAGGAAAAACAGTCTGACGGCGTCAAGAGTAAATTCTGACACCGTCACCTCGCCGCCATATACTTCCTCGGACGGCCTTGATCCACTTGTGACGGCCTATGTGACGCCGTCACCACCTACGGTATTTTATTCTTGCCACTTTGACGCCGTCATAAAGCCTTCTGACGCCGTCACCACCTACGGTGTTTAATTCTTCATGTCTGACGCCGTCAAGATGTTGGTCTTGACGCCGTCACCTTGTATCTTCAGCATGGATTTTTGGTACTTTGTCGTTTTCTTCACTTTTATGCTCCAAAAACGTCCAAAATGGCTTCTTTTCCAGAATTCACTCTCCAAACACCTAAAATCACAAAAGGAACGATTTAGGGCAATATTTGATCAAATAAGTTCGGATTTGGGCTTAAATGACCCCCTAAAAACGGATCATTTTTCGCCTCATCAATAGCGTTGTACTCATTTTTAGTACACGAAACCCCTAGTATACCCCTTCGAGCCTATCTTTTCGTTTCTAACTTTAAGCATCTTACTTAAAGGAAGAATTTGTTACACCCCACTTAAATGTACAACCAAATCGCCTTAGCCTTCCGTGTATGCGCTCATTCTTTAGTGCATTATTGTTATTTGTTAAACCCTAAGTTAACTATCTAATTGATTACATGGTTGCTAAGTCGAGTCATATCCTTGTACATATTGTTTTGGGACGATTGGGACTCATGGGTAAAGTACTTATTTTATGAAGTAATGGGGAAGAACATAATATTATTACCCCCATATGTACGTTAATCTTAAAAGTGCTCCAAGTGTTTTGATTATCTTGATTCGAGTCATTAGTTTAGTTAATTGTAAAGTATGTAAAGATTCAAGTGTAAGGGGAATTCCCATTCCCTATGATGTATTATTTTGGATGGTAGGGTAAGATTGTATGCAAAAAAAAAAAAAAAAAAAAAAAAAAAAAAAAAAAAAAAGGAAAGAGAAAAAAAAAAACATACGGACTACCATCCATTTTCATTCTATGTTCATTTTATGTTTTTGTTATTTTTCATTTATTAGCTTAATTCGAGTCCAGTCTTGGCTTAGCAACGCCATATTGTACATGTAATTAACTAAGATTGTTAACTCGCCACCAGTAAAAACTTCCTTTATCCAACAAAACCGTGTATTTCATATCCCTACACCTAACGTTACAACCCCTTTAAAAGACCTCTTTGATAGTTTATCCTAGGTGCTTACGCCATGTGGTGGAGGTTTGATCCTTTCCCAAGCCTATGGTAATCTATTTTGCTATGACAGGTAGTGAGAGATATCTTCCGTTTCCATATTGTAATTTACATTTTATTACACCCGAGAGATGTGAGTATCTAAACACTATTTGTGAGGTGCTAGTGTATGACCTCCGTGCTTGTCTATTGGTCTTTAGTGGAACGATTATTTGTTGTAATTACTTTTATATTAGTGTTAAATGACCCCTAACTTGTATTTTGAGTAGAATAAAAGCGCATTTGCTTGAGGACAAGCAAATCTCAAGTGTAAGGGTATATGATGAGGCGAAAAATGGTCCGTTTTTAGGGGGTCATTTAAGCCCGAATTCGAATTTATTTGATCAAATATTGCCCTAAATCGTTCCTTTTGTGATTTTAGGTACTTTGGGAGTGAAATCTGGAAAAGGAAGCAATTCGGACGTTTATGGAGCATAAAAGTGAAGAAAACGCCAAAGTCTTAATTTTCCATGCTGGGAACAGTAGGTGACGGCGTCAAGAGTAACTCCCTGACGGCGTCAAGAGCAAAATTCCATGATGATCCAGAAGAGATTTGATGGCGTCATGAAGGTAGGGCGTCAAGAGTAAAAGTCATGACGGCCTGGAAATGATTAAGTCTTGACGGCGTCAAATGTAGATCAAGGCAGTCCGAGATTAGTTTTGGCGGCGAGGTGACGGCGTCACAATGTTTGTCTTGACGCCGTCAGACCCCTTTTCCTATATATAGTTTTCTAATTTTTACACATAAGGAGAGAAGTTTTTGGGAGAAACCCTAAGTACGATTTTGGTGTAACTTTACAGGTTTTTCAAGGGTTCCAACCCCTTGATACCTTGCATGTGTAATCAAGATAAGTGTTCTTTTAATTCAATCAATATGTCTATGTGTTGGTTGTCTATATCTTGTTCTTGTCTTAATTTCATCATGCTAGGCTAGATCTATCTTGTGTTTGCTTGGATCTAATGAAACCTAGATGTTGATTATGTGTTGATTACTTGTTTATTCTTGTCTTAGATGAATGATTTATATGTTAGGCTTAAGAAAACTGGCAGATCTCCAGTTGGTAACATGCTTGAACGTTTTAAGAAACATGAACCGACGCGCACTAGGTCTTTATTGGTTGTATTTAATGCATGAGCCACTGTTTACAATCCCTATAGTTGTGCTGGGCATGGTGTAGGAGGAGATAAGAGCTCATAGAATTGGGGAGTTAAGTGTGCCACCCCATGAATGGTATTAAGGAATACGATCCGTCATCCATGCAATTATAACAAGTAATTAACGTGTAAAAGATGTCTAGGGAGTAGTGAAATCTAAGTAAACACATTTTATCCAATTACTGCTCACAACTTTACTATAAATTAGTATATTTTCATTTTAAGTATTTTATTTTGATTGCATCTTAGTATTGGGTAACTTGATTAGCAACTAATTCCGCCCAAATCCTTCAAACCCGAGATTTTAACTTGCTTTCTAAAAAATATAAAAATACAAAAATAATCTTCCTTCACCTTTAGAACTAGTATTTAGGTTTTCTAATCCTAGCGACACTATTCCTAGCTGAACGATCAATCCCCCGGTACTTGTCACTATACTATACTACAACAATCAGGTACACTGCCTGGTGGGGGTTGTAAGCTTCTCAAGATCCCTTGAGAGGTAAAGCCTGGTGCGATTCCCACGTATCACCTCTTCTCAACATATCACAAATGTGATGGAGGTAATGTTACGTTTGGTAGTAATGCTAAGAGCAAAATCATCGGAAAAGGTACAATCTCTCATGACTCCCTTTCTATAGATGATTGATGCGTGAGAATCGCACCTTGCTTTACCTCTCGAGGGATCTCGCGAGGCTTACAACCCCCACCAGGCAGTGTACCTGATCGTTGTAGTATAGTATAGTGACAAGTACCGGGGGATTGATCGTTCAGCTTAGGAATAGTGTCGCTAGGATTAGAAAGCCTAATTAATTAGTTCTAGAGATGAAAGATGATTATTTTTGTATTTTTTTATATTTTATGAAAGCAATTTAAATCTCAGGTTTTGGAAGAGTGGGCGGAATTAGTTGCTATTCAACTAACCCAAAACTATTTATAACTAATTAAACTAATGAAAATGAAATTAAACTAATATTAAACTAAGGTTGTGAGCAGTATTTGGAGAAATTGTGTTTACTTAGACTTCATTACTCCCTAGATATCTTTTACATGTTAATTACTTGTTACACTTGTATGGATGATGGATTGTATTCCTTAATACCATTCGTGGGGTGGCATACATAACTCCCCAACTCTATGAGCTCTTATCTCCTCCTACACCATGACCCAGCACAACTATAGGGATTGTAAACAGTGGCTCATGCATTAAATACAACCAATAAAGACCTAGTACGCCTCGGTTCATGTTTCTTAAGACGTTCAAGCATGTTACAATTTGGAGATCTGCCAGTTTTCTTAAGCCTAACATATAATATCATTCATCCAAAACAAGAATAGACAAGCAATCAACACATAATCAATATCTAGGTTTCATTAGATCTAAGCAAACACAAAGGAAATCTAGCCTAGCATAGTAGAAATAAGATAAGAACAAAAGATAGACAACCAACACATAGACATATTGATTGAATTAAGAGTATACTTATCTCAATTACAATGCAAGGTCTCAAGGGTTTGGAACCCTTGAAAAACCTGTAAAAGAGGCACCAAAATCGTCTTTAGGGTTTCACCAAAACTTTTCTCTCTTAATGAAAAAACTAGAAAACTATATATAGGAAAATCGTTCTGACGGCGTCAAGAGTAAAATCTGACGCCGTCAACTCGCCGCCATATACTTCCTCGGACGCCCTAGATCCACTTGTGACGGCCTATGTGACGCCGTCACATCCTACGGTATTTTATTCTTGGCCACTTTGACGCCGTCATCTCTCCATCTGACGCCGTCACCAGCTACGGTAAATTATTCTTCATGTCTGACGCCGTCAAGAATAAAGTCTTGACGCCGTCACCTTGTATCTTCAGCTTGGATTTTTGGTACTTTGTTGTTTTCTTCACTTTATGCTCCAAAAACGTCCAAAATAGCCTCATTTCCAGAATTCACTCTCCAAACACCTAAAATCACAAAAGGAACGATTTAGGGCAATATTTGATCAAATAAAGTCGGATTCGGGCTTAAATGACCCCCTAAAAACGGATCATTTTTCGCCTCATCAATGATGTTGCTCATGTTGATAACTTAGGATTTAATCTTCTTAGTATTAGTCAACTTTGTCGTAATAAGTATAATGTCCTTTTTAGTGAAAACGGTAGTAAAATTCTTAAAGATGGTATAACCGTAGCCAAAGGTGTCCTTAAGAACAACGTATACGTCATGAAGTTGGATTCAACATCTAGAGACAAACTTTGTCTTACCTCATTAGATGAATCTTCAACTTTATGGCATAGACGTTTAGGATACGCTAACATGAGACTAATCCAAAACCTCTCCTCCAAAGACTTAGTTCGAAACCTACCTAAGTTGAAATATGACCAACACTTTTGTGATGCTTGCAAAGTCGGTAAACAAGTCCATGGTAGCCATAAGGCTAAAAACTTGGTTTCTACTTCTAGGTGTCTAGAACTTTTACATATGAATTTATTTGGTCCGTCGGCTATACAAAGTTATGGAGGTAACTTCTACACTTTGGTCATAGTTGATGATTACTCAAGATATACTTGGACAAAATTTTTGAAAAGTAAAAATGAAGCTTTTGATAAATTTGAAATTCTAAGCAAGAAAATTCAAAATCAAGTAGGGTCTAATATTGTGTCTATTATAACGGATCACGGTTGTGAATTTGATAATGAATTTCAATTTGGTAATTTTTGTGATAATAATGGAATAACTCATAACTTTTCGGCTCCACGTACTCCTCAATCTAATGGTGTAGTAGAACGTAAAAACCGGACATTGCAAGAGATGAGTAGAACAATGCTTAATGAACAAAACATTCCACAAAAGTTTTGGTGTAATGCCGTTGACACATCAACATACATTTTAAATCGAGTCTAATTAGACCATTTTTGAATAAAACTCCTTATGAACTATATAAAGGTCAAAAGCCTAAATTAGGATACTTTAGAGTGTTTGGGAGTAAATGTTTCATTTTTAACACCAAGGATTATCTCACCAAATTTGACCCAAAGTCTTATGAAGGTGTATTTCTTGGATATTCACAAAATAGTAAAGCGTACATTGTTTTGAACAAAGAAACCCTAAGAGTCGAGGAATCGTTGAACGTAACATTTGACGAGAGTCCACCTCCCTCTAAGACATCACCTTTGGTAGATGATGACTTAGTTGAAAGCCAAGCAATTGAAAATCAAGAAATTTTAATTGATGACAAAGAAGATGGACTTTTTAACAAAGAACTTGTCAATATCAAAGAATCTAAAAGTCATCCATTAGATGGTGTTATTGGCAACATTAATGAAAGAACACTAAGATCAAAAGTTCAAAATGAAAGCAACTATTTTTGTTTCGTGTCAACTATTGAACCCAAAAATATTAATGAAGCCATTAAAGATGAATCTTGGGTAATTGCAATGCAAGAAGAGTTAAATCAATTTGTTAGGAATGATGTATGGACATTTGTTCCTCAACCAAAGAGTCAAACTATAATTGGAACTAAATGGGTATTTCGAAATAAAATGGATGAAAATGGAATTGTGTCTAGAAACAAAGCTAGGCTAGTTGCACAAGGATATAACCAACAAGAAGGCATTGACTACGATGAAACTTTTGCTCCGGTTGCTAGGCTCGAGTCAATTAGAATCTTACTTGCATATGCATGTGCACACAATTTTAAACTTTTTCAAATGGACGTCAAAAGTGCATTTCTAAACGGAGTCATTAATGAAGAAGTGTATGTTGCTCAACCACCGGGCTTCATCGATTTTGAAAAACCAAATCATGTTTACAAACTTAAAAAAAGCTCTTTACGGACTTAAGCAAGCTCCAAAAGCATGGTATGATCGACTTAAAACATTCCCAGTTGACCATAAGTATACCATGGGCTTAGTTGATAATACTCTCTTCACTAAGAAGAAAGATTCACATATTATCATAGTCCAAATCTACGTTGATGACATTATATTCGGATCAACTTGTCAAGAATTATGTGTGGATTTCTCAAAAATCATGCATGACGAGTTTGAAATGAGTATGATGGGAGAACTCAACTTTTTCTTAGGACTCCAAATCAAACAACTAGAAGATGGTATCTTCTTTAACCAATCTAAATATATTAAGGACATGCTTAAGAAATTTGGACTAGAAGATTCGAAACCTATCAAAACTCCCATGTCCACGGAAACTAAACTCACCAAGGATGAGGAAAGTGAATCCGTAGATAGCACTAAATATAGAGGTATGATTGGTAGTCTACTTTACCTAACGGCTAGTAGACCCGACATTATGTTTAGTGTTTGTCTATGTGCTCGTTTTCAAGAAGATCCTAAAACTACCCATCTCGAAGCCGTAAAAAGGATTTTTAGGTATATTAAGGGCACTACACATTTAGGTTTATGGTATCCCAAAGGAACGGGAATAGACACCATAGTGTATGCCGACTCGGATCATGCCGGTGACTATGTCGATAGAAAAAGCACAAGTGGTATTTGTACTTTTGTTGGACATTGTCTCACCTCATGGTTCTCTAAGAAACAAACGGCTGTTGCTATATCAACAACGGAAGCCGAGTACGTTTCGGCCGGAAAGGCATGTCAACAAGCTCTTTGGATGAAGCAAGCTCTTGTCGACTACGGAATTCAACTCAACGACATCACAATTCTTTGTGACAACAAAGGTGCCATTGATCTTAGCAAAAACCCGGTTCAACATGCTCGTACCAACCATATTGAAATCCGTCATCATTTCCTTCGTGACAACGTCCAAAAAGGAAATATCTCAATTGAGAAAGTTTCTTCCGAAGATAACATAGCCGACATTCTCACAAAACCTCTTAAACGTGAACCTTTTAATCTTCTTAGGCTAGGCTTAGGACTCATGGAACCTACATTGTAGTTCTGGACATTAGACAAAAATCAAAACAAATCCAAAACCATTTTTCTCAGCAGGGTCGGCGGAACCCTCAGCCATAACGGACGGAACCCAACCCAGGGTTCCGCCGTGTCCGTCGACCTGCAGAATCATTTTCTTTGTTTATATTAAACCAAACACCCATTATCTCATACCACCACTTCAAGGCTGCTACTATTCACTTCACCACTCATCCACACCTACGAATTCTTGGTCCTCCATTCATTTACATTGCAAATCAATCATCATTGTAAGTATTCTAAACATGATTACAATCCTGATCTGAGTCTAGGAATTCTATTTTTTGCACAAAAACAAAAACTTGGGGTTATACACTAACTTGGGGTTATACACTCCTAACACACCCACACACCTTTGTTCCACTTAGTGATAAGAGAGTTTACAAAGCCCAAGGAAAACGCCCACATCCTCCTACCTCATCATCTTCTTCCTCAATGAGTGAAGATGACAATTTGCCAAACTCTAGGCTCCCACCTCTAGAATACCTTTCTCAACTTCCGGATATTCCAAATGAGTCGGAGGAGTTCAAGCAAACAAAGGGGATGTTCAAAAAACATCGGGAGATTCCTCGGGAAGATGAAGAAGAAGATGGACAGTCAATGAGTGCGGGTGTGTTAGGAGTGTTTGGCACAAGGTGCTATTGAAACAATTTGGTCGTTTAAACAATATTTGTGATGTATTTGTGTGTTAGTACAATGTTTGATACACTTTGGAACATGTTTCAACTAACAATGATGCAGGGAGACAACTTTTGGCAAGTTGTCAAATTTTCAAGTTTATAATATTTTCACTAAGTATAGTGAAATTCTCGACCTCAAGGTCAAAGTCATATGTAATGCATGTTTACGTGTCTATTTTTTGCATTGCCCAACCAGAAATGCCTTATCTCTTTGATTTTAGGAGTTTTCGAAAATTTTGAAAATCGTCTCGCGGGTCAAAAACGTGGACTGCCACTTTTTTCACCCCTGGCGGATCTGGCGGTACCCAAATTTGGGTTCCGCCAGTACAATTTCTGGGAATCCCAGAATTTGCCCAACGGACCAGGCGGCACCCTCAGATGGGTTCCGCCTGTGTATTCTGAGGGTGCCGCCACACACTTGCAGATTTTTTTGTTTTCTTTTTCGCCAATTCAACATTCAAACACCAAAATCCAATCCTTTTAGGTAGAAACCCATTACTTGCAATGTGTTTAGCATAATAGGATACTCCTTCTTCCATAAACTTAACTAAAACCAATTCCCGCCAAAATTCAAATTTAACCATAACAACCTCAAGGACCCCTCAAACATAAAGGAAGGAACCCTTTTAAGGGATCCTTGAAATCCCTGAGATTTATACTACCACAAATCCATCAAAACCACTATGCATTTAGTGCAAAACTTGTCTTCTCACTTCACCATTTTCATTGGATTGACTTTCATGATTTGACAACCCACAATTCGTTTTCCAAATCATTAGAAACCTCCATTTTTGTATGGACTAACATCAAATCCAAACACTCCTTTCCATAATCCATCAACACTATAAATTAAACCATCCTAAACACTAACAAACCACACCTTCTTCATCAAAATTCTGAAACTTTAAACCATTTTAACCATGACCAAGTCAACAAACACCTCTCAACCATCACGACCCATCCGGAGAACCGCCCGGATAAGTGTGAAACCACTATGGTCAAATCAATCCATCAACCTTAGCTCCTCATCATCGGAGGAATTCACATCACCCATCAAAAATGAACATTTTTTGAACCTTGCATCTCCATCTCCATCACCCAAACAACCAAATGAGCACACTACACCACCTACTAAATCACCTATTGACCCAACTCCACCAAGTGCTCCAACCCAACCATCAAAGACTCCATCACCATCACCATTACCAAAAATTGAACCTATGGAGCTTTTCGGGTCTCCTCCAACATCACCACACCCGTATGTCCAAGATTTAAATGATCTTCCACCAAGACATACCCAACCACCACCTTTTGCAAATCAATCACCAAGGTCAATTCTTGACCTTGATGAAGATCTTGAACTTACCCAACCACCACAACAAGGGTACCAACCACCCAAACCATTGTTATTTCACCCAATCTACCGTGAAATCCATGGTCCTCTTTATGGAGAACCAAATTTTGAACACCATGATCACCCAACTCCACCACCTTTTCAACCCCAAACTTTTGAGTCTTTCTTTCCCTCATATGAGGAAATCCAAAGCATGGTTGAGAACCACCTTCATCAAGCAATGGAATTTCAAACCACCTTGCTTGACTCAATACCAAATCCATCCTCAACCCAAGAACCAAAAACCAACCAACCTTCAAACCAAGAAATAAAAACCAACCCATTTCAACCCACTCATCCCCATGCTTGCTCAAAATGTGAGCAAATGGGTGAAACCATCAAAACATTGCTTAACCAATTCCAAAATGAAACCCGTTTTGCCTTCCAACACGTCATAGAACGTTTGGATGCACTTTCCCACCCCAACAAATCCTAGACAACCTTTGGAGGCCATTTGCCCCACTCTAGGAATTTAGGATTTTATTTTCTTGCTTATTTTTTAGTTTTTATGTATAAGTAGAAGAATAAGTCCACATTTCTTGTCTTTTGACTTTTATAAGTCAAAATTTTACTTGGAATGTTATTTCTTTCTACTTACTTTTGTGCATTGTTGGTTGATCAATCTTTGGTTTGTCAATGTGGTTGCAATGTGTGTGGTAACTACAAGCTTGACTATATCTATCACCAACTAACCATTTTTTTTGTAGGTCTCAAAATCCATGTTTCCCATATTTGTACTCCATTTAGGGGGAGTATCGATCAAGGGGGAGTATGGTCATTATTCCGCTTCGCTACTCTACTTTTTGTTTCGACAAAAAGGGGGAGAAATATATTAAACCTTCAAATACTTGATGCTTTTTCGTCTCTTAAGTAAAACAAGGTTAATATAATTTTTTTTAAGTCTTGAAAACCAAGATTTTGCGTGTTACTTAAAAACAAAGTTTATGTTTTGTCATCAACAAAAAGGGGGAGATTGTTAATACAAATATCGCCTAAAAACGTTATTTATATTTTACGATCTTCGCTATGTTTTGTTAACGACAAAATGTAAACTTTAGTTTTTAAGCAAAACATAATCTTAGTTTTTAAGACTTGCATAAACTAGACTTTTGCTACATTTTACATTTCATAAAACACAACACAAGTTTATTTCTTAAATTAGAAATAGTCACATCACATTTATGGCAAGTTTTGTCATTATGCATTTATGGAAAGAAATGTGTTTGACTAACTTTGTTGTTGCTTGCAAGCTTTGTATTTGACTTGATTTAAGTGATGTGACATTTTTTGGTTGCTAGGAGTTATGATACAAGACCTTGTTTGGTTTGAAGAGTTATTGCAAAAACCTACTGCAGACCCGGCGGTACCCTGGGGGTACACGGGTGGAACCCATCTGAGGGTTCCGCCTGATCCGCCAAGCATGCAGTGTGGTGTGCTATAAATACCAAGCCATAACTTGATTTTTGGCTAACCTCTTGAGATCATATTTTACACACACACTCATCTTTTCTTCTAACCTCTTAACATTGTAAATGTGAAGTTTCCTTTTGTAGCAAAGAAGCTCATAAGGTCATCAAAAGTTACAAGTTCCCAACACAACGTTGCAAGACTTGTTAGCTTAGTATTGTGTAAACTCTTATTGTTTACACGTCATTTGTTTGTGTATATTCTGTAGTGAGTGGTTAGTATTTTAGTCCTCAAAATACAAAGAGTGTTGGGAGTTGTTGTACCCTAGTAAAAGAACTAACGGGAGTGGTTGTGCCCTTGTAAAAGAACTCGACATTTAGCTTTGTGTCGGTAAAAGTATAAGCGACGTGTAAGGTTTTCTCCGCCGGTGAAAGGAGCTTGTTGACTAGTGAAAGAAACTCTCGAGTTGGATACTCGGGGCGTGGACGTAGGGCAAGGAAAAAGAGTCCTTGTAGCCGAACCACAATAAATACTCGTGTTTTGGTTTGATCGTTTCTTTCATTTACTTACATGTTATATATTGTGTTTGTGCATATATCTTTGATCAAACGGAAAGTTTCAAAGCTAACTTAACAAGTTAAAAAGCTTTTAAACGGTTAACTATTCAACCCCCCTTCTAGTTTTTCACAAAACGTATAAAGACAGAAGAAAATATTAAAAATTGGATGAAAACGAATAAAAGCGGTTAAAAACGTAAGAAAACGTACAAAAACGAATGAAAACTTATAAAAACGGATGGAAACGTATAAAAACGGACGAAACGTATAAAAATGGATAAAAACGTATGAAAACGTATAGAAACGAACGAAAATGTATAAAAACGGATGATAAAGTATAAAATGGACGAAAACGTATAAAAAAGGATAAAACGTATGACAAAGTAAGAAAACTTACAATTACGTATAAAAACTGACAAAAATGTATAGAAACGGACGAAAATGGAAAAAAGATGTATGAAAACGTATAAAAATGGACAAAAACGTATAAAAACTGACGCACACCTATAAAAACAGAAGAAAACGGATAAAAACATATGGAAACGCAAGAAGACGGTTATTGAGAAAGAGATGTAGGGTTTGTGAAAAGAAGAGGTAAGAAGTGAAAGATAATGTCAGAAATTTAGAAAAGGAAAGAAGTGAAACAAAGTTTTTTTATCTGCAAAAATAATAATAATAATAATAATAATAATAATAATAATAAATAAAAAATGAAAAACTCTGCACTCCCTAAGAGAAAATAAGTAAAAAGAGGTGAAAAGTGCTTATTTTTAAAAAATATACGACACCAAAAATTTTGGGAAATGATTGCACACTCACACTTTTGATTGGGACACTCTACTATATGCATTATATAATTGTACAACACTTGCAGTGTGCTTTAACTGCTTGTACAGTTGAATGTCCCAATAAAAAATATGAATGTCCCAATCACCTCCTAAAACTTTTACCCACTAAGATACAAAAAGTCATCAAATATATGTTTAGGCTATTACTATATATATTATAAATCGTGTAATCCGTTGCGATGACGTTTCAAGACGTCACTATATATGAATGTCACTAAAGATACAAAAAGTCATCAAAAATATGAATGTCCCAATCCTTAAATGCAAATCGGTTTCTAAACCCGCGGTTCGCGTTTCCCTAATCCGGTTTTACAGAACCAGGTGTTTTGAGAAACCAGTTTTCGTTTTTCTTCCGAGATCGGTTCAGGTTTTTTTTTTTTTTTTTTTTTTTTTTTTTTTTTTTTTTTTTTTTTTTTTTACTTCTAGGCGGATGATAAGGGGTGGCTAGTGGATGCCCATTATCATATAGCAATGTATTGAAGACCGGGTTTTTAATCGACCCGGGCGAGTCACCTGTCACCGGTTCAACCTGTTGGACCGCTGGGTCAACCCGGTTTTCTATAAAAAAAGACTTTATTTTCAACCGGTTCAATCGATATGACCACCGGTCAACCCGATTTTCTATAAAATAAATAAATAAATAAATAAAAACCTGGCCGGGTTTCAAGAACATGGTTGATTCAGGTCACTTAAATCCCGGTGGGTCTCATCGGTTAACCCATTTTTTAAAACATATTTTTTTGCCGGAACGGGTCAACCGGTTAACCCGGCCAGGTCTACCCGGTTTCAAAACATTGTCATAATGTGATTATTTGAGAAAAAATAAAAGTCAACCCGTCCCAACTCAAGTCACGTAGAAGGCACATTTTGCACAAATTGAAAGACCCACTCAAGCCCTAGCCCAATATCCCTCTTTCTATGCAATCTTCATGTTCTCTTTATTCACTGATTGATGATCATTCGCTTGTTCTAATCATTGCCTGATGTTCTTGATGTAAGCGGTTGCATCTTTATTCTTTTCTAAAATTTTTCCATGTCTCAGGTATTTCCTAATGGCATAGAGATTGACCTTGTCTTTTTCTCTTATTTTCTTTATCAAAAGTAAAGTTTGATTGAAGTTGAATTGTTTTAGGTGTAATTTTGTGTTTTGACATGGTTTATGTTTTATTTTCAAATCACAGATTGATTACTCTGCATATATACTATTTGACTTCCCTTTTATAATTGATAATGGATGATTGATATTCATTTATTTGATTATGATGAAGAACAAGTGGTTCGTTAAAGGGTTTTTTTTTTTTTTTTTTTTTTTTTTTTTTTTTTTTTTTTTTTTTTTTTTTGTGCAGGTGTAAATTTCTAATTTGATATCCATAATTGAGTTTTTAGTCTGTTTGCTTGTTTGGGTATTCAGGTTTATACATGTATGGCAGATGATTTGCCTCTTCTTTTTGCTACAAATTTTTAGATATAATGTATTGAGCATCTTCTAATCGGAGCTTTTAAAAAAACGAGTATCTTAAACACATGATCGAAACCAGTTTCATATTAATATTTAATTGCATGTATCCTTAATTGCTTATGACTTGTTAACTATTAAGGAGAGTTTGTGTAGAACATTAATGTTCACTTGGTTACTAGTATCAATTACTTGTATGTTTAATTGCTTATTACTTGTTAAGTGCTAACAACAGTTTTTGTAGAACTAATAGAAGTACAGTAATGATGAGTTGATCACTTGACATTTGACAACACAATTACTTCTAATTCTAAGTTAGCTAATTCACAAACTCTCTGAGATTTAAAAGTTATGATTATTAATATGTTGTTTACTTGTGTTACAAAAATTTTATGATATTGGGTTGACTTATGGAGTCATGGCCTCATGGCTTCGCCCAATGATCGATGATGATTATAAGCAAATAGGTAAAGTTGTTACAATTGGTAAATTGAGATTTAGTTTAAGAATGTTGGACAGTTGAGTTTTGTAACTGTAATATCAAATATCAGGTACTTGATTTTTTATGCAATACTTTGATGAGAACAAATCTTTGGTTCTGAAAATTGTTGAAAGCCAAAACTCTAGGAGAATGATCAAGGGTGAAAAGTGAGTATTTTCATTTTTTTAACCGTATTCGTGTATTATACAGATTCATTATTTCTTCACATTTACGAGTTTGATTAAAAAAAATATGTTGCAGGTTTAGTCTGAACGTCCCTGAATAGCATCTGTTGTGCTGGAAATTTGTTGTTGCAAATTTTCATCTTTATTTAGGTGAATAACATTATGTTCTGAATCATAGAATAAGATATAAATTTAATTAAGAATAAGTACACTGATTCAGTTTTTATATCTAATTAGCAACTGTTGTATTGGAAATACAACGTTCGAATTGTAATCTTGACTCAGCAGTTTGGTTTTTGTAGATAAAGAATTGGGTTGCTGCTCCACCCACCTCATAGAAGGAGACGACATTCAATGCCGAAGGGCTTGATAATTTTATCAGGAAAGCCTAGATGGCTGAATGCAGGCTTTCATAGACTGCCGTTGCCATTATGGGACCTCAAAGGAGTGGTAGGATTTCTGTAATCCATCATAAATAAACTCATTTCACATTTAATTTATAATTCTAAACCAACTCATTTATCTTGTAGCTATGGTGATAAGTTAACTTTAAGTGTCATCATTTCAGCATTTCATCTAAGAGTTTGGAAAGTTATTATCGAGATTGTTTTGACAGTTTTAAGTTTGTGTTTGTTACAGGGAGGAACACAATCTGAACAATCTATTTCACTCAAACTTTAGGGAAATGGACACTTATAGGTGAAGGTATGTATATGTTTTGCTGCGTGTCTTGGTTCTTTTTCATCTGTCGTGAGAATTGCTAACTTACTGCGTTGCCATTTTGGTTAGGTCTCAAACCACAAAAGGTATTTGGATGGCAGGATGCGTCGTCATTGAACCTTGCACCATAGTAATGGGTTTCGAGGGTACTGCCGTGAAAGACCGAGGAGAGGTTACTACTACTTATTATTTGAACTACTTTGGTTATTTTTGTTGTGTATCTGTGACATAATCACCACTGTAGCATCTATGACATGATCATTGAATTTCTCCATTACATATCCAACCCATGATATTGCTTTATTTGACCCACATGATCACTCTTGGATTGAGTATAATGAAATATATCTACCATTCATAGTAAATAAGCAGCGAAGGTTAAAAGAAAAACCATGAACGTAGAATGTGTACAGTTCTTAAAGTAAACAAAGTTACTAATGGATGTATCACACTGCAGGAGTTCTTACCCGATGGGAAGTTCATTGTTACTGCTGACCGTGATTTCTAAATCGTGTAACATACTTTTCATAACTTAGTTAGCATTATATATGCCGTAATACTGATCTTATTAAACATGCTCTTCTTTTTTCTGTGTATCACAGGTTGCATTCCCAAAGAAACTTTTAGATGTAGCTCATGAGATGGACAATTTCTGTCTTGGCCATACAGAGTGAGTGAGTTACTTAGGTGGCATAGTTCCTTATTCTTTTAGGAAATTTATTGATACGTATTGTAATAAGATTCAAATAATCTGTATGCAAAATTAATAAGCTTTTTGTTACGGCAGTAGTATACCTTTTGTTCTCTAATAGGCGTTTTGCTAACCGTGTGATTGGATTTATAGGATAAAGAAGGTATCCCGCCAGATCAGCAAAGATTGATATATGCCGGGAAGCAATTAGAGGATGGTCGGACACTTGCTGATTACAACATCCAAAAGGTTAATGTTGAATTTAGGATAATTTTTTGTATCCTTAAGGTTTTAGGCTAATATAATGTGAGCTAGTTAATTTATTTTTCTTTGATGCCCTTAATTTGTATTTTGTCTAGGATTTATGTTTAGTTGAATTGACGTATTATCTTAATTTACTTTGTTGATTTCGACATTTGTAGTGTATTTTAATCACTTTATATATATATATATATATATATATATATATATATATATATATATATATATATTTGCTGCATTTATATATATTTCTTCACTTAAAAGAATCATTTCTAAAAAATTTCAATTTAAAAAAACTGGAAAATTTTAGAAATTATTTTTTTTAATAAAATAAATTTATCAAAAAGACAGGTTTTGGGATAAAAACATATCTTTTTACTCTATATAAAGATAGAGGTTGGATGCTTCTATAAAGACAGGTTGTGGAAAAACCGGTGTCAATGTCTATTAAAAGTATATTTCTTTACTCTATAATTGAGACCGATTTTAAGGAGAAAACCAGTGTCGATGATTCTAATAGAGACAGGTTGCCAAATCGGTTTCTATATGTTTCGATTATAGAGATACCCCCTTCAGAGAGTGGTTCCAAAACCACTCTTCATGGGCTATTTTGACCAGTTTCTTTGAGATTTTTTGTAGTAGTGTACCTCACTCCTTTCGATATTGACTACTCGAGTAGTGCTATATCCACATAATTTATACAAAATAATTTCCACAAAATGAGGTGTGACAATATGATTTGTCATGAAACAAAGAGTTAGTGGAGGAACAATGTGCTAATTGGTCCATTTGTCTTGCCACATCATTATGTGGAAGTTCTTTTGTAAAAGTTTTGTGGTTCTAGCAATTCTCTTGACTACTCACTACCAGTACGGCAGTACACCAATACTCAATCACCGTGCATTTGTTCTTTTCAGATCTCGTGAGAAGTACTAGCTCCTTCGCATCATCTTGCAACCCAAAACTAGCCCTTTTTTACTTGACTTTTTGATAAAGATAGAAACATGATCCCGGTTTTTTAGTTGACCCGGTTTAGTTACTGGTTCACCGGGTCACTGGTTCAACCGGTTGAACCGGTTCTACACTTATATATACTTTTTGTATATTTAGTATGTAGTGTTGAATGATCACTTAATTTATCCGACTTTATTCCCAGCTTTTGATTAAATACAAGAAAAAAATTAATACTCTAACGATAAAGCTTTGCTTTTAAGTTATATATTTATAATAATCTAGCAAAAATTTGCAACAATAATCAATTTATAATTTTAAGTTATAGCGATGTATATTAAAAATATAATAGGTTGTGTTTTATAAAATTTTAACAAACACTTAAATCAACTTGTCAATTAAACTTGTAAAGGTTGACGGAGAAAAAAATATTTTGTTACCCGGCCGAGTTTAGCAAACTGGGTCAACCCGGGTCAACAAAAAACCGGCGGTTCAATCCGGTTCTCAAATAAGCAAAAACCCGATCACATCCGGCCCGGTCTCCGAGACGGTTCACGATTCAATCGGTTCAATCGGCCGGGTCAACCCAGGTTTTAAAACATTGGTTTTCACGACTTTGCTCACCTCAAAATCTCCCTTCAATATATAGTATCCGCCACCAACAAGAAGCACATGAAAATATTTTTTATTAAAGAATTCGTTAGGTATTTGCTGGATATTTGATGAATAATAGTATTTGAGATATAAAAAAGTTGTAATTAATAAAAAGTTTAGAGGAGTAGTTGTAACTCGTCACATAGTTTGAAGTTGGGTTTTGCACTTTTTTATTTTTCCACCAAACGATGTCGAGTGGTGGGTGTCGTTTTATTCTTTAAAACAAAAATTGTCCCACTAAATTGTCCTTTCGGCTATTATTTTTTAAAACTGAAAATTGACACCCGTAATCAACGATGAATGATATATATTAAATTAATTAAATATTAGTAATAGAATTGAATAATGCAAAAGACATATGCATAGTCATTAGCCACATGGAATATAAAACGCACCCTAAACACATTAATTTATAACACCACCAGCTACTTCACGCCTTTCGATATTGACTATTTGACTACCAGTCCACCACTTCTCTGTGCATTTGTTCTTTCAGATCTCGTGAGAAGTAGTAGCTAGCTCCTTCGCATCATTTTGTAACTCAAAACTCGACCTCTTTTACTTCACTTTTATGTTGAAATAGGTACGACAAGATTAGAATTATCCGAAATGTCCCCCTAACTAATTAAGACTGTATTTAGAGAGATGGATGAAGAAAGTAGAAAAGTAGCTAATGATGCTATCCAATTGTCTTGTAAACGTATTTTATTTATGCATATCTTTTGTTGTTTACGAGATTGTTTATATGCATTTATTTAAAAGAATATTGCAGTTTTATTTTTTTCATTTATCTTTCAATTTTATTTTGTATATAAACAAAGAATGCTATAAGCATCTTTCATAAAATTTTGTCAAGGTCGATGTTGATATTTGTTATTAGTGATGTTTTATTTTCAAAGAAATACATATGCAAGTTCTAAAACATTTCTTTTTACCATTTGCATAGAGTAACTAGTATAACAAATAAAGGAAGTTTCCTATACATTACAGAAATCAACAGTCTACCCATTACGTAGTATTATTTATTAGAATTATGCAAAGATATATACATATACTCATCCACACAACTACAAGGAAGTTTCCTTTACACTGCAGAAGTCAATAGTCTTTGTAACAAGTCTTTGTATTATTTATTACAGTAGAATCATGCAAAGTTATATACATGCTCATCCACAACCACGAGGAAGTTTCCTATAAAGTCAGTAGTCGCTTAATTATTTATTAGAATTATATGCAAAGATATATCCATAGTTCCATACACATACACATACACATACACATACACATCCACAACCACATATCTACAAAACACAGCCTAAACACATTAATATCTCCATCAGCTACCTCACTCCCTTTCATTATTGACTATTGACTACCGGCAGATCACCACTAGCTACTCGATCTCTGTGTATTTGTTCTTTCAGATCTCGTGAGTAGTACTAGCTAGCTCCTTCGCATCATTTTGTAACCCAAACTTGGCCCTCTTTTACTTCACTTTTTTATAAAAATAGAAACATGATGTTTTCACCTGACGAATTTGCCCACCTAAAAATCCCCCTTGAAAATATACTATCCGCCACCAACAACTTTGATGACAAAAATGTCATTGCAAAGGCTGATTTTGTAAATGCTTACAAGGGACAGCTCTTGTGGTCCGGTGAGCTTTTTGAAATCGATGCTGAAAGGTTTAATAAAGATGAATGGAATGATGAAAAAGAACAACAGTTTTGGATGGAGATTTCCATGCTTTCTACTCTAAAGCATAAAAATCTGGTTTCTCTTGTTGGGTTTTGTGATGAGAATGATGAGAAAATCATCATTACCAGGTATTATATCATGGGAAGTCTTAGCAACCATCTAAGTGACCCGGTGTTGTTGACATGGGTGCGAAGATTAGAGATATGTGTCGATGTTGCCAATGCATTGAACTACATTCATTATGACGAGCCACGTGATTTTAGCGTTATACATCGAAACATCAACAGTGGGTCAATTCGATTAAATGATAATTTGGAACCCAAGTTATCTGAATTTAGACTTTCCATGAAGATCAACGCATCTGAAAGGCACAATTGTTTCAATACTGATAAAGCATGGAGGACGGATGGGTATACAGACCCAACATATATTGAGACAAAAAGTGCACACCACAAGTCAGATATATACTCCTTTGGGATAGTAATGTTTGAACTACTGTGTGGTAGGAAAGCAGCAATCGACGACGACCAAGATAACAAGTACTTGGCTTCGGTGGCCGTTGCCCATTATAGGGAGAAAAAACTCAATGAAATAATTGATTGGGATTTATGGAGTCAAATGGACTCTCAATCATTTAACATTTTTGCGGAAATAGCATATGACTGCTTGAATGAAGAACGATCGGAACGCCCAAACATTGATGAGATTGTCACGAGACTTGAGAAAGCGTTAGAACTCGCACGTGAAAACAGGCCTGTAAGACTTCTTTTCTGTCTTTCATCTTTCTATACTCTATATTTGTTTCGGTATATATATGCAACTTCTTTTTTCTGTTTCATCTTTCTAACAAAATAATTAATAGCCCTTTGATATTATGTCTTCCGTTGCTGGACCTCACTCAATATTACTACCCCCACTGTGCAATGCTAACAAAATTCAAGTTAAGATATGACCAAAGAGACCATATTTGCTCTGTTATTTTAAGAAGAATGTCGCAGACGTTTGGCCTATTGAATTAGCAATTTGGTGTAGAAACAAGAATATTTTGATTTCAAGTTTGGGCTGTGATAAAGTTTTATTAAAAGTGCGTGTATCACTTGAGACTACGGTATTTTGCTTTCAAAAAAATGCCAGAAGTTTTGCAATAGCTACTATTTTGACACCAAAAGAAATATTACTGGTAATATAACATCCCAAAATTGAACAGCAAAAGAACTGTGTTGTAAAAAAAATATTACTGGTATAAATGTTATATAATTGGCTTCATGAAAAAAAGTCAACCTATTTCATTTTATCAATTGGTGAAGTTGTATTTTGCAATGCTGGCACTCTGTTTTCTAGATTCATAAAATAAAAGGAGATTAAAAAATATAAGTGAAGGAGTCAAATACAAAAGGGGAAAAAAGAACTTTAGTGTTTAATTCTATTATCAATGGGTTTTATAGATTAAAAAAAAGAGGATTATAAGAAGGGGAGTTCCATGGAGGTCGCTTATATACATAATGATAAAGAATGATGATGCATCTCACATCCTTTTGTAACCTAAACTCTGTTTTTGTGATAGATACACTCTTCGCCCAACCACCTTACTCACCTAAGAATTCCCCTTGAAGATATAGAATCCGCCACCAACTACTTTGCTGACAAAAATGTCATCGGAGATGGTGGATTTGGAAAGAGATACAAGGGAAAGCTCTTGTGGTCCGGTGAGTTGATAGATATAACTGCTATGAGGTTAATTTATGAAGAATGGGATGATGAAAAAGAACAACAGTTTTGGACAGAGATTTCGATGCTATCTAGTCTCAAGCACAAGAATCTTGTTTCTATTGTTGGGTTTTGTAATGAAGCTGGTGCAGAGACCATCATTTACAAAAACGAGTCCGGGGGAAATGACTGGAGGCTAGACAACTATCTAAGTTACCCGATGTGGTTGACATGGGTGAAAAGATTGGAGATATCTGTGGGTATTGCGCATGCATTGAGTTACATTCATTATGACGAGCCACGCGATTTTAGCGTTATACACCGGAACATCAGCAGTGAAACAGTTCGACTGGGTTTTCACTTTGTACCCAAGTTATCTGAATTTCAGCATTCCATGAAGATTAAAGCATCTGAAAGGAACCATTCTTTCCATATTGATTCCGCATGGTCTAAGAAAGGGTATACAGACCCAACATGTCTAGAGACAAAAAGAGTGAGCCACAAGTCAGATATCTATTCCTTCGGGATATTACTGTTTGAACTATTGTGTGGTAGGAAATCAGTTATTGACGACCATGATAATAAGTATTTGGCTCCAGCGGCCATTTTCCATTATAGAAAGAAAATAGTCAGTGAGATGATTGACCCGGATCTCTGGAAACAAATGGATCCGCAATCATTCAACGTTTTCGCAGAAACAGCGTATGGCTGCTTGAATGAAGAACAATTGCAATGCCCAAATATAGGTGAGATTGTCGCAAGACTTGAGAAAGCATTGGAACTCCAAATGGCAGGCAAAAATAGGCCGGTAAGGCGTTTTTTTATTCTCTTCAAACCTGTATACCATAATAACTATTCTATTCAGGATAACTTATTATTTATGATTAATGATAGTCTACTTATTACTGTATTTATGATGCTAAAGGAACACTCAGCAGTTGCAGCCGAAGTTGAAGATACATCATCCAGTCAAGAGAAGGTAATGTTTTCTTATAACTCTTTTTTGTAAGTCACCCACCAAAATTTTAATATAGAATTGAGATTCTCCTTATTTTGAAGGCTTGAAGCCAATGATAGGCCACATTGTGTCTAAAGTTGGGGAAAATCACATTTGCCAACTATTGCTCTAACATCTAGCTATTCTCGAGTGTAATACACAAGACCTGCTTTTTTAAGTATCTCCCAACATTTTTTTCTCTTTGATAAAGTTTTATAATGGAGTTATTTACCTCAGTTTAGTGTTTCACCCTATGAATCTGCACACTTTGTAATGGCGTCTTGTTCGATACATATAGGGATCAGTGACCTCCGTCCTTACAGGCGTTGAATCCCATGTCAGCAAAAAGACAATGTCGTCCCCCAAAGATCTTTCTCAGTTAAAGCTCAGCTTTGAAGATATAAAATCCGCAACCAATGGATTTGCTCATGAAAATGTCATTAAAGAATTTGGGTTTGGAAAGATTTTCAAAGGCCGTCTCTTGCATTCCAAACAGTTCATCGATATTATTGCAAAGGGGGTCTTTCCTGAATTTGTAAATGATAAGAGAAAAGAATTTTGGACGGAGATTTCAATGCTTTCAAGTCTCAAACATAAGAATCTAGTGTCTCTTATTGGCTTCAATGATCTTAAGGATATCAACTTTATCTTATACAAGAAGGAGGCCAACGAGAGTCTAGACAAATATCTAAATGACCAAACCCTCACATGGATGCGAAGGTTGAAGATATGTCTTTGTGTCGCAAATGCATTGAGTTACATCCACTATGACGCTGGACACGATTTTAGTGTCATACATTGCAACATCAGGAGCTCAAAAAATTTACTAGATGACAAATGGGAACCCAAGCTATCTGGTTTTGAACTTTCACTGAAAAATACAGTAGCTCGGAGGCACCGTCTTCTTCTTACTCGTGATATTATTGAAAATGTCTACATGGACCCAAAATATAAAAATACCGGTGGTGTGACCCACAAGTCAGATGTCTATTCATTCGGTGTTGTACTATTTGAAGTCTTGTGCACAAGGAGTGCAACGGATGAAGATTTGGGAGAAGGGTTATTAAGTAAACTGGCCAAATCTAGTTTGGATGATTTGATCAATCCGCGTTTACAAAAACAGATGGATCCAGAAGCATTAAAAATCTTCTCAGAGACGGTATTTTACTGCTTACAAGAGGAACGGGCAAAGCGTCCGCATATAGATCAGGTTGTCAATAAACTTGAGAAAGCTTTGCAACTCCAGTGGAAACATGAAAATCCAGTTGACAGTACATCATCCAATCGTTTGAAGGTAATTAATTTCCTTAAACTTTTGATTTGAGGCTGATTATCCTAATTAAAAAAAAAAAAAAAAAAAAAAAAAAAAAAAAAAAAAAAACTAGTTTTTGTCAGGTTTAACTAACACACTATTAAAGCCGTGATGTTGCAATATATGACACTAATTTCACACACTATGGCCCACTTTATTTTTCTTATTTTTTTATAGTTTCCTTATTCAGGCAACCACAGATCAAATGTAATTCTTTTTTGACTTTTATCCAGAAACGGCTAATATCTTTACAAAAGTCATCCAAGAAGGGAAACCGATAACAGCATCATATACAAACCTCGAACCTATACCTAATAACAAACTAATATGCATAAATCAACTGTTTCTTTGGACGTTCTCATTTTTTATAAATGTTAGTCAATTATAATTTTTTCTTTAATTTCAATACTATCCTTACTAACATTAATGTGGTGCTGCATGCCTCCATAATGTTGCAGGAGCAGAATTTGGAACACTTGAAGATTGGACTTGATGTTATAAACGAGGCTACCAAGAATTTTGACGACGCATATTGCATCGGGTCAGGCGGATTCGGTAAAGTGTACAAAGCAGATCTTGAACATTTCGATAGCAGTAATTCCTCGTCGATAGATGGTTTGAATAAGTGCGATTTACCCAGAAAACGAAGCATGGTAGCCATAAAGCGCATTCACAATCAACAAGGAGAACAAGGGTTCATTTCAGAAATTGAAACTCTAACTACTTGTAAGCATGATAACATAATCTCCCTTCTTGGCTTTTGTTATGAAGGTAATGGTTCAATGATCCTAGTGTATGAGCATGCTTCTAAAGGAAGTCTTGAAAACTATTTAGGAAACAGTGATGCAATGACCAATCTTACTTGGGTGCAACGTGTAAAAATATGTCTTGGTATTGCACATGGTTTGAATTACATTCACAACAACACAGATCATGGCAAACAAAAGATGATACACCGTGACATCAAAAGCGATAATATTCTATTGGGAGATAATTGGGAGGCAAAGATTGCGGATTTTGGGCTCTCCAAATTCCACCCAGCGGATCAAGCAGCCAGCACTATCTATACCAATACGATTGCAGGTACATATGTGTATTTGGATCCAGAATATGAGAAGTCTGGCAAGCTAAATAAGAAATCTGACATTTACTCTTTTGGAGTGGTGTTATTTGAAATCTTGACCGGGAGGTTGGCCTTCAATTTTGATAAGGGGATTGCACCCATTGCACGGCATCATTTTGAGAAGGGAACGCTAATGGAAATTGTTGATCACAAGATAAAGGAAGAAAGTGATGAACATATCTTTTCTTTAAGTAAAGGACCCAATAAAGAGTCTTTGGACATATTTTCAAAAATCGCTTTTCAATGTATAGCAGAAACTCAAGTCAAACGTCCATCAATAGATATTGTCATCAACGAACTCAAAAAAGCGTTAAAACTTCAGGTAAGAAATGGATTTAAAGTATAACTTAATAATCTCCTCATATTCTTCATCATAGTATGTTACATTTCATATATTTTACTATGTGTAAATTAATACTATTTTAACCATCAGACTACTACTCGATTTTCCAATTAAGTTTTTTTAGACCTTTACTTTCGTGACTTATTATTTTAACATGAACTTGCAGACTGAGAAACTAAAATTGAAAATAAACATCTGAACGCATTTTAGATGGCAAGTACGTCATTCCGTTTTTAACTTACCAAATCGACTGACTCTCCAATGATTCACAGGAGAACCACAAGGACAGCCTCAAACTGTCACTTGAAGACATAAAGTTGGCAACGCAATACTTCAGTCAAGACAATATCATTGGACGTGGAGGTTTTGGTTATGTGTACAAAGGAGCTACACACGCTGATGGACATAATATCATTGCTGCAAAGCGGTTAGATAGGAAGTCTGCTGAAGGAGAAGCTGAATTTATGACAGAGCTGGAAATCCTTATGGAGTATAAACATGTAAATGTCATTGGTCTTGTAGGATACTGTGATGAAGAGAATGAGAAACTTATTGTTTACGAGTACGCATCCAGGGGAAGTCTTGATAAGTACCTAACCGATGATAGTCTCACGTGGGTGATGCGGCTTAGAATATGCATCGATATTGCGACCGGGTTGGAGTTCCTTCATGGAAATGTTTCAGGTCCAGAAATGGTGATACATAGGGACATCAACAGCAGCAATATTCTACTGTTTGATGATTGGAAAGCAAAAATTACTGATTTTGGGCTTTCCTTAGTATGTCCAACAAGTCAGGACATAGACTATCTCATCGACAATGTTACAGGCACAATCGGCTATCGTGACCCACTATACTCAAAAACAGGCTTCTTAACCAAAGAATCTGATATATTTTCGCTTGGTGCAGTTTTATTTGACATATTGTGTGGGAAACTATCATCCGGAAAACTAGATGATGAGTATTCTTATTTACCCTTTTTGGCTAAACAACACTATCATGAAGGAAAACTTGACGATTTAGTGTTTGAGGGTATAAAAGAACAAATTGTGCCACAGTCATTTGTAACTTTTACAATGATTGCCCTTCAATGCTTACATCACAGGAGAGAAAGACGACCAACAGCTAAAGAAGTGGTCATACAACTTAAGAAAGCATTGGAATTCCAGGTAAGTTATATATTTTGACAAAATTGGCCTTTAACTATATATCCATTTAACCTCTTAGAAAGTAATTGTATGAAACATGAGTTTACTGATTGATTAATGTATGTCCAGGAGGATTATGAAATATGGGAGAGCAAATTGCCTAAAGACTATAAAGTAATAATCAAGATATCAAAGTGCCCAGAGATCTATTTCGCCAGAAAGAAAGAGGACAAAGTGGTAATCAATTCGTTTATATATCTCAATTATTTTGTGTTTCCAGTGTTTTATGCATCTTTTACTTTTTGAGGGAAAGTTAAAAACCATACATGCATTTATACATAATACAAATCGTTTCTGAATTGATTTATGTGGTATAACAGCTGCTGTCATTCGATGGTAAACGGGAAAGAAATGAAATGGTATCAGCAACAACGTTTTCATATAAAAACAGTTGTCCACTAAAGTGGCAATCTCTTCCGGAATCAAGGTTCTTCTCTCGTTCTCTCTACCCTGGTTATAAACTTAGTATAATATATCTATCTTCTTTATTGTTAAATAGTTACACCTTACAAGCTATATACGGTAGCATAATAATTTGTTTATATATTTAGTTGTTACTTTTTTTTATATTAACAAGTTTTAGTTTTAGGGAAAAAAAGCAAAATATAAATCTTTTCGTTAGAAATTGGATATGCAGACTGAGTGAAAACTAGTGGACACCCACATGCATTAACAAATTTGGTATTTTTATGTCACCTAATATACCCCATGTTTGGTGTATCGATGATATGTTTGATAATGTCTACTCTTTGGAGTCCATAGCTAGTCGATTTTATAAAGCCACTCAATGCAGAATGAAGGGGACGACCTTAATGGAACTCATAAAATCCGCTTCTCTCTGGTGACAAATGGCGATCTCCAAAAACCCTAACTTATCCCAAATCGTTGCTTAATTCCTGCTCTTGATCATTACCCTAATAACGATTGTGTTCTTGATTAATCTTTATTGATCGCTAACACTATTTTTATTGGGGTTAAGACGTGAGTCAGTTAGGGTTTCGATTTTCTTAGGGTTTTTTAATCGCTGTTTTTGATTTTAGGGTTCTGATCTCTAACTACTTTCCTATTCGTCTGGTCATTCATGATGGAAGTCGGTTAGAGTGTTACAAGTGCGTATATATTCATGTCTTAACTCGTTTAAGGCAATCGATTAGAAGTGTGACGTTGTGCTTCTTGTTTTATTAGTTGCGAATCTATTTTCCTGTTTAGGGTTTCGTTTGGTTGTTGTTCTTTGATATGGAGAAGGTGGGTGTTGGTAATGCGGATGAACTTAGTGCTTCTGAACTTTTAAGATCGGTTGAAACGACGAACTCGGTGTCGTATGTGACTATGAGGAAGCATAAGAAATCTAATAGGAATGTTATTGATGAGCAACCTGTGGAGCCGATTCCACATGGTTCTGGTTGTTCACATGATTCAAATGTGGAGTCCTCTCCTAAGAGTAAGCATGATTTTATTGAAACTTTCTTTGGCGTATCTCTTAAAACTCTAGAGGATATCGATGCTTTTGCTAAAGTTGTGGAAGCTGGTAACTATACGGTGTGGGATACTTTGGATGATGATGTTGTTCAAAGGGTTCAGGTTGCGGTCGATGGTTTGTGGAAGGCTTTTAAAGCCTCTCCGTCTGGTCATTTGGTTGATGAGGATGTTTGTGAAGGAGTTAACGTGTCTATTCCACGTAGAGTAGTAGAAAAGGTTAGTGCACGCCTTGAGCACACTTTATATGGCTACTTTATTGGGAAGAGAATGGCGTTTCCGGTGGTTGATTACTTTGTTAGAAACAATTGGGCTAAGTATGGTTTGAAAAAGATAATGATGAATGCTAAAGGTTTTTTCTTTTTTAAATTTGATACTCAAGCTGGTTTAGAATCTGTTCTGGAAGATGGTCCTTGGATGATTCGTAACTCTCCAATCATCCTTAAGAAATGGTCTATTGGTACTAGCGTATGTAAGGAAGAGCTGACTCGCATTCCGATATGGGTTAAACTGCATGATGTGCCTATCCAAGTTTTTGAAGATGAGGGTATTAACTTGATTGCTTCATTTATTGGCAAACCTATTATGATGGATTCGTACACAAGCTCTATGTGTAAGGATTCTTGGGGTGGAAGCAGTTTTGCTCGGTGTTTGATTGAAGTGGGTTCAGCTGATGAGCTCGTGGATGTTATCACTATTGGTGTCCCCTCTCTTACAGGGGATGGGTTTTCTAATGAATCTATCCGAGTTGAATATGAATGGAGGCCTCCTAGGTGCATTTCATGTAAGATTTTTGGGCACATCCATGAGAATTGTCCTAAAAAAGAAATTACTCCTCCGGTTGTTACTACTCATAATGTGGTCCCTCCTGCTGCTATGCTTGCTAATGATGGTTTCCAAAAAGTGAGTCGTAAGAAGAAAAAAGGTAAAGGCCAGTCTGGTTTAGGGAGTCATGTTGGTACGTCTGTTAAGCAGACTGTCAGGTATGAGCCTAAGAAGGCTCCTAGTGAACCCAAGAAGGGAGCTACTTATAATGTGCCTACTTTGTCATCTAAGTTGAAGTCTAAAGGTCTCTCCTCTAAGGGAGGTGAAGTGTCTACATCCAATCCTTATGATGCTCTAGCTACTGAAGAAGATGATGATTGTGTGGATAACGTGTATGATGAATCAGCTAATTTACTCCCTAACTTTGCAAAAGGTGGAAGTTCATCTTTCACGGATGCTGTTGGTTAGCTTTGATTAGTTTCTGTTTCTTGTTCTAGGTTCTTCTTGATTCTAGAGTTGTCAAGAGCTTTTGGCATGTCATAAGCTCTAGGTAGTTTGTTTATCAAGCTGTTTTAGCTTGAGGTTAATGTGGTACTTCAGCCACATTCCATTTGTACTTTAACGTTTTGGTTTTAATACATTTACCAGGGTGCAGGATTACTCCCCTTTACCCAAAAAAAAGGGGACGACCTTGATGTTGTGTTGGGGTGAACATCGGCAATTTGGGGCTGTTTTTGGTTAAAACCAAACCTCAAACCGAAGGTTTGTTTTTACATTTTTCAAAACCAAACCCTGAACCGAAGTCGGTTTGGTTTTTCTTTTTTTGTTTTTTTTTGTTTTTTGTTTTTTATTTTTAGTTTGGTTATTCGAAATGTTTTTTCGTTTTTCCATCCTAATGGTATAAACTTAATTTCACAATGATTAGCCGATAACAAAATTAAATGTATTTGAGTTCATTTTTGCATCGAAAAACAAAATAGACGTTACATATAATGACGAGAGAAAAACTATTTTGGTGGGGCAATTGATATGCGATAAAGAAAAATAGACCTTACGATTTTTAATAATTTTAGATAAAGAGATATGTCTTACGAATATTATATGTGTATATCTTATTTTGACACTTTTGTAAGCATTTCGATGAAAACTTAAATGCATATTTTCTAATAGTTTAATTAACTACGGGGCGGTTCGGTTTTTTTGGTTTTATGAAACCAAAAGCCGAAGCAAAAATTGTGGTTTTTTAAAAACTCAATACCGGACCAACGGATTTTGAAGTGGATCACTTTTTGGGGCGTTTTTTTTTTTTTTTTTTTTTTTTTTTTTTTTTTTCGGTTTTTGGGTTTTGGTTCAGTTCTTGGGTTTTCTTGCTCACCCATAGTGTTGAAAGCGTCAACTTGTGTTTTGGGCGGAGAAATGCGGATGCACATAGTCGGGTTAGGCGCAACATTAAAAGAAGATGAAGATTTAAATCTTGATTTCTCGGGTACCTTATCTATGTATCAAATCTTAAAAAAAAGTAGATTTGAAAGATACCAAAGAAATGTTATAGGCTTGTCTACATCACAACTAATAGAGAAAACGACTACTAGATTAGACTAGACTAGACTACTAGTCTTCGGCACGTCGTTTTAATGCACAAAAACGTCGGGACTCAGGCTCTTTGAATAAAAAATTCTTAAAACAATTTTTTATATGAATAAAAGATCATTGACATTTTCCAGACATTTATATGTTACAGATACAATAAATTTATAATATGAATTAAAATTATTCTTCTGAAAAAGTGTATCTATTATTATTAACTAGAAGATTACTCAAGCATAGCGATGATTTAGTATAGTTTCCAACAAAATCTAGTTGCGTCAATTTGCTTGTGCATATATATTTATTCCTTTTGTGTATCCTTTTGGGTTTATTTATTTCTTTTGTGTATGTTTATGGGTGTGGTTTAAAGGTAGCAATCGTTTGTGTGTGCATACGTGAATTTTTCTAATATTTTTTAAATAAATATTATGACAACAATCAAGTAGATTTTTAGTAGTTTTGGTTTGGTTTGTCGGTTAGGTGTGTTTGTTATGTGTGTTTGAATCACTTTTGTGGCTCATTTACTTGAATAATACTTATTTCACTTTTCAATTGTAGCCTTTGTAGCTTGAGATAATTTTGAAAATATATTGACCATCATTTTTCAAAATATTGTATGTATTCTATATATTAACTCTAGTTCGGGTCCACCTAAATTTGTTACCTTCACTGTATTTCATGCCATGTATACTTTATAAGTGTTTATAGATAATAGTTTTATTTTATTATTATTTTTTGAACAGCGAGTTAGTAGTTAGTGATTCGAGCCCACAATGACATCCAATTGGGCAGTATGCAAGTAGTTAGTAGTTAGTAGTTAGTGTTTATTGATAATAGTTTTATTACCTGCGCAAAGCAGTGACAACAAACCAACCGCTTGTCGTATTTCTTTTTTTTCTGATTTTTATCATAGAATGATTTCCCGTGATGGTGATGTAAAAGAAAGGAAAAAGTGGTGGAGTAAAGGAGAGTGGAGAAAGTTTGTGAATTAAATTGTAATAAATAATGGAATATATTGCCTTTTATAAGTAAGAGTATTGTAGTAAATCCACTTATGTCATTTTGTAAGTTTTAAGTAAAATAGTTGAATAGTTTTTGTTATAGATTTTGTCAAAAATAATTTTTAAATTTAAAAGTTGAAGCGTATATTTGGGGGAGTAAAAGCTATAACTGATGAAGACATGGATATTTATTGATAATACGTGCAGGTTCGATACAGTAGTGGAGATGTTTGATACTTCTAACCTGATGATCGAAATCAATACAAGAGCTCAATTTTTATCTCCAAATGTTGTTTATGGGGTCTATTTAGTCTTCAAGTTTCATGACTCAAGAAACTTGTCAAGTAAACCTCTGTATGTTAACCTAAAGTATAAAAATGAGTGCGAAAGTCTACATGCATATTTTGCAACAAGGAGAGACAAGGAATGGATGATGATTGAGTTGAATCGATTTTTGAATGAGAAAGAAGTTGTTTATAAGGTTCTCCTTGAGGGTTTTTCATCGGACTATTGTGGAGATGGTACAATTTATGTCGAAGGCATTGAATTTCGAGCCATTAACAATGTAAGTTTGAAAATACTCCTTGGTTCCTAATTTATATTCCTTGTTATATATTGTATAAAGTGATGGATATATGGAGAGAAATAAAAATCATGTTCTAAGTTACATGCATATACCATGATTCTTATAAAGGTGAAACATGAAGAAATCGAAGAGTTTAGGGAAGTCCAACAAGTCCTGAAATCAAACTTCATTGCGGATCAGGTGCAACAATTACAGGCTAAGTTTGAAAAAAGATTTAAGAAATGCGGTAACCGTGATGAATTGTTCTGGTTTGGTGAAGTAAATGGAATTAAACTTCTTATGCTTTCGGCCAAGGCAGCTTTGTACAAATTTTCTAATGTGGATCTTTTTATTTCAAAACCATCACGCCAGTCCAGGTTTGCTTTATAACAAACTTTTCGTAACTGTACATTCACTATGAGCTCATCTATGGTTATCCAAATATTTAAAAAATTTCTCTATCAAATACTAGATTCCATAATTTTAGATCTTAACCTTCATTTTGGTCTGATAAAATATTGATGATTCATGAATAGATGGTTGGCAAAAGTTTCATTTCTTAGATTTGGTTTTTTTTTGCCTTCAAATTGTACATTGTTTTATAATCATATAATATACTTTTAATGCAGATTTCGGAAGGTGGTTGAGTTTTTACCACAAAAAGTATTTCGTATCAATTGCACAATTGAAAGTCAAATGTTATCCCCTGATACTGACTACACGTGTTACCTTGTGTTCAAGATTTCAAAAAAATGTCAGGGCTTGCATTGTCCGGTGAAAGTACGAGATCTACTCCACCAACAAAACAATGAGGCTGAATATTTCTATTTTATTACCCTGAGCCGATTGAATACAAATGATATTACTCGGGTACCAAAACAAAGGGAAGATGGATGGATGGAGATTCAGCTTTGGAACTTTAACTCAACTCATGAACTTGAGAATGATTCTCTTTCAATAAATATAAAGTTTACTAGTCTTGAAGGACCTATGTCTGGTCTCATTGTTTGTGGCCTTGAGTTTCGGCCATTGTAAAACAATATTTAGTATTATTTGTGTTTACTCAGTGTGGAAAAGGCTTTTTGTGTTACACCCGGATAATTATAGAAAGAGTAAATTTCAAACACCGTCATGTGGTTTGTTCAAATTGCAGATTGAGTCTTTATCTTTTGATAGTGCAAAGGCAGTCCATGTGACACTCTTTTATTTTATTTTTATTTTTTTGGTAAAAGGTGTTTCTAACACCCAATAAATTTTATTATTCCTAAAAACATTTAAATACATAGGATGTAAGTGAATATCACATCTAAGCCCGTTACATAGACGGGAAAACAAATGCACCATTTTTGCTTCAAACCAAACTTATTATGTCTGAACACTTTGCGCGTATGAGACTTATAACTAGTGTGCTACTAAACACATAATGTTTAGAGCATGATATCAATAGTTAAATTTAAACAAGACCAACCACCATGTCAGTTAAATAAAGTCAAATTCTTCGTGCAACCAAAAACTATGCAAAAAATTAATCGATATTAACACATAATGAAAAGGGCAAATACCAAAAAAGTGCACTATACTTGTCAAAAAAAGTACTTTTATGTATCGAACTTTTTTTTCCTCATTGGTGTACTAAACTTCAAATTTTTTGTCACTTTTTGTGTAAACTCTCGCGCACGCGCGTGCACGGGCATTATAACTATATAAGTTTTAAAAATTATATATAATTTATTAATTTTATAGAAAAAGCTTATACGTTACAAACTATGGATTTATGAATTTCACAATATTTAACTTCAAAACAAAGTTATTGAAATATTATTACTCGTTATACTATCTACCCAAATCCCGTGTGTGTACGGGTTCTAAAACTAGTTATAATCCATATATATTATATAATAAAATCGGCTCGGTTTGGTTTTTACGGTTCGGTTTTTGGACAAAAACCAAAATCGAACCTAAGTTTTTGGTTTTTAAGAAAGTAGAAACCCGATTGTTAGTTTCGGTCGGTTATTTCGGTTCGTTTTTGTTGGTTTTTGATTTGGTTTCAGCTTTTTTGGTTTTCTGCTCACCCCTACCAAATGGGAGGTTTATGGGCCAAGTGGCTTTGGGTCAGATTTGACAGAAAAAATTTATATTGGATGCTATTGGGCTGGGTTGGGTTATGTTGACTCGTAAACATGCTCTGCTTTTTATTAATCTTTTTATTACTTTATTCTGTTACAATTGATTTTGAACCTTTATATACTTGGATCACTTTCGACCCGTTCCAGTTTAAAGTTGTTACAGTTCCATGTTCACCCTCTTCCATGAACTTTTGATTTTTTTCAACTTATGAAACGAAATGTATATTCCGACTTCTTTATATATATATATATATATATATATATATATATATATATATATATATATATATATAGGGGAAGGTTAATGTGAGAACTTTTTTAAAGTTGTAAAAATGAGAACTATTCTAAAATACCATTAAAACATTGATACATAACCATTTTAGCAAAGATGCACCAAAATATTATATATTAATACAAGTTAACATTAAATCGAGTAATAGCCAACACATACATGAGAAACGGATTACTGATACACAATTAAATTTTTGATATATATACATTAAAATCTCAAAAAACTAATTTCTTATACAGAAATTGATATACCTAATACACAACAACCACTAAAAACTTGATACACAATACTAAACCTTGATACACATTACACGTTGAATCAAAGTGTATCACTTAGTTTACGTCAATTTTCATTAGAAAACCCATCAAATCTTTAACATTTTTATTTGTAATTAACTATGTTTTTATTTTCTTTTAAGATGAGTGTCATTTGTGAGATTTTGGTTGGTTCTCATTTTTACAACTTTAAGAAAGTTCTCATTTGATCTCCATTCTATATATATATATATATATATATATATATATATATATATATATATATATATATATATATATATATATATATATACTAGACGAGTACCCGTGCATAGCAACGGATTTTCTAGCGGCAAATAGTTATAGGTGTCATATTATGGTTAAGTATTTTATGTAACGTTTATACATAAAACATAAAACAATAAAAATGATGTATCGAAAGTTCACTTTTAGCTGATCGAGAAGATGAAACTGATGGTTGTTCCACAGAATCACAAATTTACGCTTGAATTTTAACACAACAAATAGACCAACAGTTTAATGAATGTGAAAATGATGTATCCTTAACATAAATAAGACCTTAGGCCTCTTAATAGACTATTACCCACAGAAGAGCTGGACCAACTGTGATCACTGATAAAGACTATTAACCACAGAAGATCTTGACTAAATGTGATATCTCATGGAGCAGGTAACTAAACCCACTTGACATTTCTTGACGGGTTTTGCCTAGAATTCTAGCCATGATGTGTATTTATGGTCTTAGGGTAGATTCAAAAGTGCAAAAACCTTTTCATAATAAAGAAAGTGCTCAAAGTGTTAAAGTGAATGAAATTAGAAGATTGAGTCTTTACACGGTATAGTTTTAATGGTTCCGGTTCCCGATAATGCAGAAACCTTTTCATAACAAATGAACAGACCACCTGAATGAAACACACCATGCTAAACTCATTAAGACATTATCAAGAATATCTGGTGTGCCTTGATTACACATTACCCTAACATGTGATCAATTAGAAAAAATAATCGTTGTGGAATTTCTTAAAATTGCAGATGATTCAAATCAATCGTGATATAAAAAATAACTAAAAGAGTTACCTAATTGTTGAAGGTCTTGAATTCAATGTGGTTTTTTACATTTTATAAAGTGTCTGCAATAAAAAATATGCAATTAAAATCATGAAAGTAGAAACAAAGAAATAAGTGAACACATTTCTTTAAACTTCCTGGGTAAGCTTAATAGTGGTGATTTTTGGATGATGATGAGAAGGGTTTTCTGAATGATGGTTTGATACTTTTTGCATGAATAAAATCCTGGTGCATTTCTTAATGCGTAATTGGGGTGGGTTACAACTGGTATCATGAGGCTTACATGAGAAGATTTAAGAAAAAGCCTTATTTACTTAATAAGTGATCAATTCAAAATTTTACGCATGTTCCATTCCAGATCAATATTTCCTTTATTCACCCTAAATACCCTTTTGGCTTTCAAGGTTCAAGGTTAGAATAGACAAGTACCCGTGCATAGCAACGAGATTTTATAGCGACAAATAGTTTATTCATAAAAAAAAGTTTATAGGTTATAAATGAAAATAATAAAAGTTTGAAGATTTGGGAATTAAACATAATGTTTTGAAACCCGGTTTGACCCGGGTGGTTCAACCGGTTGAACCGTTCCGGTCAAAAAATTGGTCGATTTAAACCGGGTCAACTTGCTAGGTTGGGTCGAAAATGGGTCAAATTAAACCGGTTAAACCCGTTGGGTTTGAAGCGTCTCGGGGTCAACCCGGTTTGTGATTTGTATTAATTGGTTGTATTTAATTTGGTAGATATGTTTTTAATTGGTTGTACAATGTGAATAAATCATTGTACTTTTAAGTAATGGGGTGTTTTAATAAGAGTATTAATTACATTTCATAATTTCCTTTAATAAATTTTTTTCAAGATTTCCACTTTTCAAGATTGACCATTTTTTCAAGATTGACCATTTTTCCTTTATATGTAGTATAAGATATATATATAGATTCCCGTTCATGTGGTGAACACTCTTAAAGTGGTGAACAATAGGCACCAACAAGAAATGGACAAGTGGCATTTTTATTTTAAAACAATTAACATTTATTTAATTACATTTATAAATTTAATGTGTAGCCAAAAGGGTAATTTAGTACATTGCATTTCCTAATTATTCCTACTTATAAAATAACCTACCGTCATTATCACCCTACCATCTTATCAGGTTCCTATCCCCTCTTTTTCCCATCCTGGATCTAAAAAAACTATCCACCAAAACATAAAATAAAAACACCCACATAAGTATTCGTTTAAATTACGACGGCCCAAAAATCAGCCGGCGCCATTGATTACTCTCGACCGGCCTTCGATTTCTACCACCCTCGGCCGGCTTTCATTTTAATGACACATAACCGTAGTTCATTTTACAACCCTCGGCCGTTTTATGACACATAAACGTCATTTGCTTTTGTAGTTGGTTATACTAGACGAGTACCCGTGCATAGCAACGGATTTTCTAGCGGCAAATAGTTATAGGTGTCATATTATGGTTAAGTATTTTATGTAACGTTTATACATAAAACATAAAACAATAAAAATGATGTATCGAAAGTTCACTTTTAGCTGATCGAGAAGATGAAACTGATGGTTGTTCCACAGAATCACAAATTTACGCTTGAATTTTAACACAACAAATAGACCAACAGTTTAATGAATGTGAAAATGATGTATCCTTAACATAAATAAGACCTTAGGCCTCTTAATAGACTATTACCCACAGAAGAGCTGGACCAACTGTGATCACTGATAAAGACTATTAACCACAGAAGATCTTGACTAAATGTGATATCTCATGGAGCAGGTAACTAAACCCACTTGACATTTCTTGACGGGTTTTGCCTAGAATTCTAGCCATGATGTGTATTTATGGTCTTAGGGTAGATTCAAAAGTGCAAAAACCTTTTCATAATAAAGAAAGTGCTCAAAGTGTTAAAGTGAATGAAATTAGAAGATTGAGTCTTTACACGGTATAGTTTTAATGGTTCCGGTTCCCGATAATGCAGAAACCTTTTCATAACAAATGAACAGACCACCTGAATGAAACACACCATGCTAAACTCATTAAGACATTATCAAGAATATCTGGTGTGCCTTGATTACACATTACCCTAACATGTGATCAATTAGAAAAAATAATCGTTGTGGAATTTCTTAAAATTGCAGATGATTCAAATCAATCGTGATATAAAAAATAACTAAAAGAGTTACCTAATTGTTGAAGGTCTTGAATTCAATGTGGTTTTTTACATTTTATAAAGTGTCTGCAATAAAAAATATGCAATTAAAATCATGAAAGTAGAAACAAAGAAATAAGTGAACACATTTCTTTAAACTTCCTGGGTAAGCTTAATAGTGGTGATTTTTGGATGATGATGAGAAGGGTTTTCTGAATGATGGTTTGATACTTTTTGCATGAATAAAATCCTGGTGCATTTCTTAATGCGTAATTGGGGTGGGTTACAACTGGTATCATGAGGCTTACATGAGAAGATTTAAGAAAAAGCCTTATTTACTTAATAAGTGATCAATTCAAAATTTTACGCATGTTCCATTCCAGATCAATATTTCCTTTATTCACCCTAAATACCCTTTTGGCTTTCAAGGTTCAAGGTTAGAATAGACAAGTACCCGTGCATAGCAACGAGATTTTATAGCGACAAATAGTTTATTCATAAAAAAAAGTTTATAGGTTATAAATGAAAATAATAAAAGTTTGAAGATTTGGGAATTAAACATAATGTTTTGAAACCCGGTTCGACCCGGGTGGTTCAACCGGTTGAACCGTTCCGGTCAAAAAATTGGTCGATTTAAACCGGGTCAACTTGCTAGGTTGGGTCGAAAATGGGTCAAATTAAACCGGTTAAACCCGTTGGGTTTGAAGCGTCTCGGGGTCAACCCGGTTTGTGATTTGTATTAATTGGTTGTATTTAATTTGGTAGATATGTTTTTAATTGGTTGTACAATGTGAATAAATCATTGTACTTTTAAGTAATGGGGTGTTTTAATAAGAGTATTAATTACATTTCATAATTTCCTTTAATAAATTTTTTTCAAGATTTCCACTTTTCAAGATTGACCATTTTTTCAAGATTGACCATTTTTCCTTTATATGTAGTATAAGATATATATATAGATTCCCGTTCATGTGGTGAACACTCTTAAAGTGGTGAACAATAGGCACCAACAAGAAATGGACAAGTGGCATTTTTATTTTAAAACAATTAACATTTATTTAATTACATTTATAAATTTAATGTGTAGCCAAAAGGGTAATTTAGTACATTGCATTTCCTAATTATTCCTACTTATAAAATAACCTACCGTCATTATCACCCTACCATCTTATCAGGTTCCTATCCCCTCTTTTTCCCATCCTGGATCTAAAAAAACTATCCACCAAAACATAAAATAAAAACACCCACATAAGTATTCGTTTAAATTACGACGGCCCAAAAATCAGCCGGCGCCATTGATTACTCTCGACCGGCCTTCGATTTCTACCACCCTCGGCCGGCTTTCATTTTAATGACACATAACCGTAGTTCATTTTACAACCCTCGGCCGTTTTATGACACATAAACGTCATTTGCTTTTGTAGTTGGTTATACTAGACGAGTACCCGTGCATAGCAACGGATTTTCTAGCGGCAAATAGTTATAGGTGTCATATTATGGTTAAGTATTTTATGTAACGTTTATACATAAAACATAAAACAATAAAAATGATGTATCGAAAGTTCACTTTTAGCTGATCGAGAAGATGAAACTGATGGTTGTTCCACAGAATCACAAATTTACGCTTGAATTTTAACACAACAAATAGACCAACAGTTTAATGAATGTGAAAATGATGTATCCTTAACATAAATAAGACCTTAGGCCTCTTAATAGACTATTACCCACAGAAGAGCTGGACCAACTGTGATCACTGATAAAGACTATTAACCACAGAAGATCTTGACTAAATGTGATATCTCATGGAGCAGGTAACTAAACCCACTTGACATTTCTTGACGGGTTTTGCCTAGAATTCTAGCCATGATGTGTATTTATGGTCTTAGGGTAGATTCAAAAGTGCAAAAACCTTTTCATAATAAAGAAAGTGCTCAAAGTGTTAAAGTGAATGAAATTAGAAGATTGAGTCTTTACACGGTATAGTTTTAATGGTTCCGGTTCCCGATAATGCAGAAACCTTTTCATAACAAATGAACAGACCACCTGAATGAAACACACCATGCTAAACTCATTAAGACATTATCAAGAATATCTGGTGTGCCTTGATTACACATTACCCTAACATGTGATCAATTAGAAAAAATAATCGTTGTGGAATTTCTTAAAATTGCAGATGATTCAAATCAATCGTGATATAAAAAATAACTAAAAGAGTTACCTAATTGTTGAAGGTCTTGAATTCAATGTGGTTTTTTACATTTTATAAAGTGTCTGCAATAAAAAATATGCAATTAAAATCATGAAAGTAGAAACAAAGAAATAAGTGAACACATTTCTTTAAACTTCCTGGGTAAGCTTAATAGTGGTGATTTTTGGATGATGATGAGAAGGGTTTTCTGAATGATGGTTTGATACTTTTTGCATGAATAAAATCCTGGTGCATTTCTTAATGCGTAATTGGGGTGGGTTACAACTGGTATCATGAGGCTTACATGAGAAGATTTAAGAAAAAGCCTTATTTACTTAATAAGTGATCAATTCAAAATTTTACGCATGTTCCATTCCAGATCAATATTTCCTTTATTCACCCTAAATACCCTTTTGGCTTTCAAGGTTCAAGGTTAGAATAGACAAGTACCCGTGCATAGCAACGAGATTTTATAGCGACAAATAGTTTATTCATAAAAAAAAGTTTATAGGTTATAAATGAAAATAATAAAAGTTTGAAGATTTGGGAATTAAACATAATGTTTTGAAACCCGGTTCGACCCGGGTGGTTCAACCGGTTGAACCGTTCCGGTCAAAAAATTGGTCGATTTAAACCGGGTCAACTTGCTAGGTTGGGTCGAAAATGGGTCAAATTAAACCGGTTAAACCCGTTGGGTTTGAAGCGTCTCGGGGTCAACCCGGTTTGTGATTTGTATTAATTGGTTGTATTTAATTTGGTAGATATGTTTTTAATTGGTTGTACAATGTGAATAAATCATTGTACTTTTAAGTAATGGGGTGTTTTAATAAGAGTATTAATTACATTTCATAATTTCCTTTAATAAATTTTTTTCAAGATTTCCACTTTTCAAGATTGACCATTTTTTCAAGATTGACCATTTTTCCTTTATATGTAGTATAAGATATATATATATAGATTCCCGTTCATGTGGTGAACACTCTTAAAGTGGTGAACAATAGGCACCAACAAGAAATGGACAAGTGGCATTTTTATTTTAAAACAATTAACATTTATTTAATTACATTTATAAATTTAATGTGTAGCCAAAAGGGTAATTTAGTACATTGCATTTCCTAATTATTCATACTTATAAAATAACCTACCGTCATTATCACCCTACCATCTTATCAGGTTCCTATCCCCTCTTTTTCCCATCCTGGATCTAAAAAAACTATCCACCAAAACATAAAATAAAAACACCCACATAAGTATTCGTTTAAATTACGACGGCCCAAAAATCAGCCGGCGCCATTGATTACTCTCGACCGGCCTTCGATTTCTACCACCCTCGGCCGGCTTTCATTTTAATGACACATAACCGTAGTTCATTTTACAACCCTCGGCCGTTTTATGACACATAAACGTCATTTGCTTTTGTAGTTGGTTATACTAGACGAGTACCCGTGCATAGCAACGGATTTTCTAGCGGCAAATAGTTATAGGTGTCATATTATGGTTAAGTATTTTATGTAACGTTTATACATAAAACATAAAACAATAAAAATGATGTATCGAAAGTTCACTTTTAGCTGATCGAGAAGATGAAACTGATGGTTGTTCCACAGAATCACAAATTTACGCTTGAATTTTAACACAACAAATAGACCAACAGTTTAATGAATGTGAAAATGATGTATCCTTAACATAAATAAGACCTTAGGCCTCTTAATAGACTATTACCCACAGAAGAGCTGGACCAACTGTGATCACTGATAAAGACTATTAACCACAGAAGATCTTGACTAAATGTGATATCTCATGGAGCAGGTAACTAAACCCACTTGACATTTCTTGACGGGTTTTGCCTAGAATTCTAGCCATGATGTGTATTTATGGTCTTAGGGTAGATTCAAAAGTGCAAAAACCTTTTCATAATAAAGAAAGTGCTCAAAGTGTTAAAGTGAATGAAATTAGAAGATTGAGTCTTTACACGGTATAGTTTTAATGGTTCCGGTTCCCGATAATGCAGAAACCTTTTCATAACAAATGAACAGACCACCTGAATGAAACACACCATGCTAAACTCATTAAGACATTATCAAGAATATCTGGTGTGCCTTGATTACACATTACCCTAACATGTGATCAATTAGAAAAAATAATCGTTGTGGAATTTCTTAAAATTGCAGATGATTCAAATCAATCGTGATATAAAAAATAACTAAAAGAGTTACCTAATTGTTGAAGGTCTTGAATTCAATGTGGTTTTTTACATTTTATAAAGTGTCTGCAATAAAAAATATGCAATTAAAATCATGAAAGTAGAAACAAAGAAATAAGTGAACACATTTCTTTAAACTTCCTGGGTAAGCTTAATAGTGGTGATTTTTGGATGATGATGAGAAGGGTTTTCTGAATGATGGTTTGATACTTTTTGCATGAATAAAATCCTGGTGCATTTCTTAATGCGTAATTGGGGTGGGTTACAACTGGTATCATGAGGCTTACATGAGAAGATTTAAGAAAAAGCCTTATTTACTTAATAAGTGATCAATTCAAAATTTTACGCATGTTCCATTCCAGATCAATATTTCCTTTATTCACCCTAAATACCCTTTTGGCTTTCAAGGTTCAAGGTTAGAATAGACAAGTACCCGTGCATAGCAACGAGATTTTATAGCGACAAATAGTTTATTCATAAAAAAAAGTTTATAGGTTATAAATGAAAATAATAAAAGTTTGAAGATTTGGGAATTAAACATAATGTTTTGAAACCCGGTTCGACCCGGGTGGTTCAACCGGTTGAACCGTTCCGGTCAAAAAATTGGTCGATTTAAACCGGGTCAACTTGCTAGGTTGGGTCGAAAATGGGTCAAATTAAACCGGTTAAACCCGTTGGGTTTGAAGCGTCTCGGGGTCAACCCGGTTTGTGATTTGTATTAATTGGTTGTATTTAATTTGGTAGATATGTTTTTAATTGGTTGTACAATGTGAATAAATCATTGTACTTTTAAGTAATGGGGTGTTTTAATAAGAGTATTAATTACATTTCATAATTTCCTTTAATAAATTTTTTTCAAGATTTCCACTTTTCAAGATTGACCATTTTTTCAAGATTGACCATTTTTCCTTTATATGTAGTATAAGATATATATATAGATTCCCGTTCATGTGGTGAACACTCTTAAAGTGGTGAACAATAGGCACCAACAAGAAATGGACAAGTGGCATTTTTATTTTAAAACAATTAACATTTATTTAATTACATTTATAAATTTAATGTGTAGCCAAAAGGGTAATTTAGTACATTGCATTTCCTAATTATTCATACTTATAAAATAACCTACCGTCATTATCACCCTACCATCTTATCAGGTTCCTATCCCCTCTTTTTCCCATCCTGGATCTAAAAAAACTATCCACCAAAACATAAAATAAAAACACCCACATAAGTATTCGTTTAAATTACGACGGCCCAAAAATCAGCCGGCGCCATTGATTACTCTCGACCGGCCTTCGATTTCTACCACCCTCGGCCGGCTTTCATTTTAATGACACATAACCGTAGTTCATTTTACAACCCTCGGCCGTTTTATGACACATAAACGTCATTTGCTTTTGTAGTTGGTTATACTAGACGAGTACCCGTGCATAGCAACGGATTTTCTAGCGGCAAATAGTTATAGGTGTCATATTATGGTTAAGTATTTTATGTAACGTTTATACATAAAACATAAAACAATAAAAATGATGTATCGAAAGTTCACTTTTAGCTGATCGAGAAGATGAAACTGATGGTTGTTCCACAGAATCACAAATTTACGCTTGAATTTTAACACAACAAATAGACCAACAGTTTAATGAATGTGAAAATGATGTATCCTTAACATAAATAAGACCTTAGGCCTCTTAATAGACTATTACCCACAGAAGAGCTGGACCAACTGTGATCACTGATAAAGACTATTAACCACAGAAGATCTTGACTAAATGTGATATCTCATGGAGCAGGTAACTAAACCCACTTGACATTTCTTGACGGGTTTTGCCTAGAATTCTAGCCATGATGTGTATTTATGGTCTTAGGGTAGATTCAAAAGTGCAAAAACCTTTTCATAATAAAGAAAGTGCTCAAAGTGTTAAAGTGAATGAAATTAGAAGATTGAGTCTTTACACGGTATAGTTTTAATGGTTCCGGTTCCCGATAATGCAGAAACCTTTTCATAACAAATGAACAGACCACCTGAATGAAACACACCATGCTAAACTCATTAAGACATTATCAAGAATATCTGGTGTGCCTTGATTACACATTACCCTAACATGTGATCAATTAGAAAAAATAATCGTTGTGGAATTTCTTAAAATTGCAGATGATTCAAATCAATCGTGATATAAAAAATAACTAAAAGAGTTACCTAATTGTTGAAGGTCTTGAATTCAATGTGGTTTTTTACATTTTATAAAGTGTCTGCAATAAAAAATATGCAATTAAAATCATGAAAGTAGAAACAAAGAAATAAGTGAACACATTTCTTTAAACTTCCTGGGTAAGCTTAATAGTGGTGATTTTTGGATGATGATGAGAAGGGTTTTCTGAATGATGGTTTGATACTTTTTGCATGAATAAAATCCTGGTGCATTTCTTAATGCGTAATTGGGGTGGGTTACAACTGGTATCATGAGGCTTACATGAGAAGATTTAAGAAAAAGCCTTATTTACTTAATAAGTGATCAATTCAAAATTTTACGCATGTTCCATTCCAGATCAATATTTCCTTTATTCACCCTAAATACCCTTTTGGCTTTCAAGGTTCAAGGTTAGAATAGACAAGTACCCGTGCATAGCAACGAGATTTTATAGCGACAAATAGTTTATTCATAAAAAAAAGTTTATAGGTTATAAATGAAAATAATAAAAGTTTGAAGATTTGGGAATTAAACATAATGTTTTGAAACCCGGTTCGACCCGGGTGGTTCAACCGGTTGAACCGTTCCGGTCAAAAAATTGGTCGATTTAAACCGGGTCAACTTGCTAGGTTGGGTCGAAAATGGGTCAAATTAAACCGGTTAAACCCGTTGGGTTTGAAGCGTCTCGGGGTCAACCCGGTTTGTGATTTGTATTAATTGGTTGTATTTAATTTGGTAGATATGTTTTTAATTGGTTGTACAATGTGAATAAATCATTGTACTTTTAAGTAATGGGGTGTTTTAATAAGAGTATTAATTACATTTCATAATTTCCTTTAATAAATTTTTTTCAAGATTTCCACTTTTCAAGATTGACCATTTTTTCAAGATTGACCATTTTTCCTTTATATGTAGTATAAGATATATATATAGATTCCCGTTCATGTGGTGAACACTCTTAAAGTGGTGAACAATAGGCACCAACAAGAAATGGACAAGTGGCATTTTTATTTTAAAACAATTAACATTTATTTAATTACATTTATAAATTTAATGTGTAGCCAAAAGGGTAATTTAGTACATTGCATTTCCTAATTATTCATACTTATAAAATAACCTACCGTCATTATCACCCTACCATCTTATCAGGTTCCTATCCCCTCTTTTTCCCATCCTGGATCTAAAAAAACTATCCACCAAAACATAAAATAAAAACACCCACATAAGTATTCGTTTAAATTACGACGGCCCAAAAATCAGCCGGCGCCATTGATTACTCTCGACCGGCCTTCGATTTCTACCACCCTCGGCCGGCTTTCATTTTAATGACACATAACCGTAGTTCATTTTACAACCCTCGGCCGTTTTATGACACATAAACGTCATTTGCTTTTGTAGTTGGTTATACTAGACGAGTACCCGTGCATAGCAACGGATTTTCTAGCGGCAAATAGTTATAGGTGTCATATTATGGTTAAGTATTTTATGTAACGTTTATACATAAAACATAAAACAATAAAAATGATGTATCGAAAGTTCACTTTTAGCTGATCGAGAAGATGAAACTGATGGTTGTTCCACAGAATCACAAATTTACGCTTGAATTTTAACACAACAAATAGACCAACAGTTTAATGAATGTGAAAATGATGTATCCTTAACATAAATAAGACCTTAGGCCTCTTAATAGACTATTACCCACAGAAGAGCTGGACCAACTGTGATCACTGATAAAGACTATTAACCACAGAAGATCTTGACTAAATGTGATATCTCATGGAGCAGGTAACTAAACCCACTTGACATTTCTTGACGGGTTTTGCCTAGAATTCTAGCCATGATGTGTATTTATGGTCTTAGGGTAGATTCAAAAGTGCAAAAACCTTTTCATAATAAAGAAAGTGCTCAAAGTGTTAAAGTGAATGAAATTAGAAGATTGAGTCTTTACACGGTATAGTTTTAATGGTTCCGGTTCCCGATAATGCAGAAACCTTTTCATAACAAATGAACAGACCACCTGAATGAAACACACCATGCTAAACTCATTAAGACATTATCAAGAATATCTGGTGTGCCTTGATTACACATTACCCTAACATGTGATCAATTAGAAAAAATAATCGTTGTGGAATTTCTTAAAATTGCAGATGATTCAAATCAATCGTGATATAAAAAATAACTAAAAGAGTTACCTAATTGTTGAAGGTCTTGAATTCAATGTGGTTTTTTACATTTTATAAAGTGTCTGCAATAAAAAATATGCAATTAAAATCATGAAAGTAGAAACAAAGAAATAAGTGAACACATTTCTTTAAACTTCCTGGGTAAGCTTAATAGTGGTGATTTTTGGATGATGATGAGAAGGGTTTTCTGAATGATGGTTTGATACTTTTTGCATGAATAAAATCCTGGTGCATTTCTTAATGCGTAATTGGGGTGGGTTACAACTGGTATCATGAGGCTTACATGAGAAGATTTAAGAAAAAGCCTTATTTACTTAATAAGTGATCAATTCAAAATTTTACGCATGTTCCATTCCAGATCAATATTTCCTTTATTCACCCTAAATACCCTTTTGGCTTTCAAGGTTTAAGGTTAGAATAGACAAGTACCCGTGCATAGCAACGAGATTTTATAGCGACAAATAGTTTATTCATAAAAAAAAGTTTATAGGTTATAAATGAAAATAATAAAAGTTTGAAGATTTGGGAATTAAACATAATGTTTTGAAACCCGGTTCGACCCGGGTGGTTCAACCGGTTGAACCGTTCCGGTCAAAAAATTGGTCGATTTAAACCGGGTCAACTTGCTAGGTTGGGTCGAAAATGGGTCAAATTAAACCGGTTAAACCCGTTGGGTTTGAAGCGTCTCGGGGTCAACCCGGTTTGTGATTTGTATTAATTGGTTGTATTTAATTTGGTAGATATGTTTTTAATTGGTTGTACAATGTGAATAAATCATTGTACTTTTAAGTAATGGGGTGTTTTAATAAGAGTATTAATTACATTTCATAATTTCCTTTAATAAATTTTTTTCAAGATTTCCACTTTTCAAGATTGACCATTTTTTCAAGATTGACCATTTTTCCTTTATATGTAGTATAAGATATATATATAGATTCCCGTTCATGTGGTGAACACTCTTAAAGTGGTGAACAATAGGCACCAACAAGAAATGGACAAGTGGCATTTTTATTTTAAAACAATTAACATTTATTTAATTACATTTATAAATTTAATGTGTAGCCAAAAGGGTAATTTAGTACATTGCATTTCCTAATTATTCATACTTATAAAATAACCTACCGTCATTATCACCCTACCATCTTATCAGGTTCCTATCCCCTCTTTTTCCCATCCTGGATCTAAAAAAACTATCCACCAAAACATAAAATAAAAACACCCACATAAGTATTCGTTTAAATTACGACGGCCCAAAAATCAGCCGGCGCCATTGATTACTCTCGACCGGCCTTCGATTTCTACCACCCTCGGCCGGCTTTCATTTTAATGACACATAACCGTAGTTCATTTTACAACCCTCGGCCGTTTTATGACACATAAACGTCATTTGCTTTTGTAGTTGGTTATACTAGACGAGTACCCGTGCATAGCAACGGATTTTCTAGCGGCAAATAGTTATAGGTGTCATATTATGGTTAAGTATTTTATGTAACGTTTATACATAAAACATAAAACAATAAAAATGATGTATCGAAAGTTCACTTTTAGCTGATCGAGAAGATGAAACTGATGGTTGTTCCACAGAATCACAAATTTACGCTTGAATTTTAACACAACAAATAGACCAACAGTTTAATGAATGTGAAAATGATGTATCCTTAACATAAATAAGACCTTAGGCCTCTTAATAGACTATTACCCACAGAAGAGCTGGACCAACTGTGATCACTGATAAAGACTATTAACCACAGAAGATCTTGACTAAATGTGATATCTCATGGAGCAGGTAACTAAACCCACTTGACATTTCTTGACGGGTTTTGCCTAGAATTCTAGCCATGATGTGTATTTATGGTCTTAGGGTAGATTCAAAAGTGCAAAAACCTTTTCATAATAAAGAAAGTGCTCAAAGTGTTAAAGTGAATGAAATTAGAAGATTGAGTCTTTACACGGTATAGTTTTAATGGTTCCGGTTCCCGATAATGCAGAAACCTTTTCATAACAAATGAACAGACCACCTGAATGAAACACACCATGCTAAACTCATTAAGACATTATCAAGAATATCTGGTGTGCCTTGATTACACATTACCCTAACATGTGATCAATTAGAAAAAATAATCGTTGTGGAATTTCTTAAAATTGCAGATGATTCAAATCAATCGTGATATAAAAAATAACTAAAAGAGTTACCTAATTGTTGAAGGTCTTGAATTCAATGTGGTTTTTTACATTTTATAAAGTGTCTGCAATAAAAAATATGCAATTAAAATCATGAAAGTAGAAACAAAGAAATAAGTGAACACATTTCTTTAAACTTCCTGGGTAAGCTTAATAGTGGTGATTTTTGGATGATGATGAGAAGGGTTTTCTGAATGATGGTTTGATACTTTTTGCATGAATAAAATCCTGGTGCATTTCTTAATGCGTAATTGGGGTGGGTTACAACTGGTATCATGAGGCTTACATGAGAAGATTTAAGAAAAAGCCTTATTTACTTAATAAGTGATCAATTCAAAATTTTACGCATGTTCCATTCCAGATCAATATTTCCTTTATTCACCCTAAATACCCTTTTGGCTTTCAAGGTTCAAGGTTAGAATAGACAAGTACCCGTGCATAGCAACGAGATTTTATAGCGACAAATAGTTTATTCATAAAAAAAAGTTTATAGGTTATAAATGAAAATAATAAAAGTTTGAAGATTTGGGAATTAAACATAATGTTTTGAAACCCGGTTCGACCCGGGTGGTTCAACCGGTTGAACCGTTCCGGTCAAAAAATTGGTCGATTTAAACCGGGTCAACTTGCTAGGTTGGGTCGAAAATGGGTCAAATTAAACCGGTTAAACCCGTTGGGTTTGAAGCGTCTCGGGTCAACCCGGTTTGTGATTTGTATTAATTGGTTGTATTTAATTTGGTAGATATGTTTTTAATTGGTTGTACAATGTGAATAAATCATTGTACTTTTAAGTAATGAGGTGTTTTAATAAGAGTATTAATTACATTTCATAATTTCCTTTAATAAATTTTTTTCAAGATTTCCACTTTTCAAGATTGACCATTTTTTCAAAATTGACCATTTTTTCAAAATTTACCATTTTTCCTTTATATGTAGTATAAGATTATTCACGAGCCAACCACAAACCATAGGTAAGAATGTATGATTTTTTTTTTATTATTTTATTTTATTTATTTTTTGGATGGAAATTGGGCAGCTTCTTAATTTGATGTTCTAGATCTACCAGATTACCATCTCGTGTAACGAAAATAATTGAATTCGTCGTTCCGGCGACGTTACCACGCTGACGAGCCACGAATATTTTTCTTTATCAAATGACGAGCCACAAATATTTACCGGAAGCTAGTTTCTATATGAAGATGAAGTTGTCTTTTTATCTTGTGTTTTTTTCTTTGGGTCATTTTTGTTATTCTTATATATCTGCTTCTCATTTTTGTTTTTCTTTATTTAATTAATTGTGGAACAATATTGAAAGACCTGTGTGTCTTTGGCGTAGCACAAAAATAACTTTGTATCAATGATTGACGTGTCAATATCTTTGGTAGCAGAAAAATAACTTTGTATCAATGATACAAAAATAACTTTGTATCAATGATAATAATGTTGACGTGTATTAGTATTAATGTATCAAATGATTAAGTGTGTCACTAAATACGTATAAAAATATTAGTGTATTATTGTATTAGTATTAATGTTGACGTGTATTAGTATTAATGTATCAAATGATAATAATGTTAGTGTATTAGTATTAATGTATCAATGTATCAAATGATACGTATTAATGTATTAATGTATCAATGTATCAAATGTGTCACTAAATACGTATAAATATATTAGTGTATTAGTATTAATGTATCAAATGATAATAATGTTGACGTGTATTAGTATTAATGTTGACGTGTATTAGTATTAATGTATCAAATGATTAAGTGTGCCACTAAATACGTATCAAATGATAACTATGTGTCACTAAAAATGTGTCAAAATTATTAGTGTATTACGGCAAATGTAATCAAAAATTTATTGTGTTTAAAAAAACTTCACTAAAAATGTGTCAAAAATAGTTGAGTCTACTAGTAAAAATATATCATGAAATTAAGTGTGTCAAAAGACATAATTTGTCTCCTAAAAAGTTGTGTGATAAAAGAATATTGTGTGTCTGTATCACAAAAATGTATCATACAAACAAATAAAATATTTATTAACAAAAACAGTGAACTTTGTATTTTGGTCTACTGCAACACGAAAAGAATACTGTGGCACGTTGAATTTGGTCTACATAAACATTGAGGTAAATAAAAGTCCATTAAATTCTAGTAATTTACAAAATTGCCACTATTATATTAAACCAACCACCAATTTAATGAGAATTAATTTTGATCCATAATAGTTGATTCAATGGTCCACAAATGTACCTATTATATCTCATTTTAAAGTGTACACCACAATAACACCACCCTATATATATATATATATATATATATATATATATATATATATATATATATAGAGGTGTGTTCTATTAAAAAACACACTTTGGTGGAAAAGAGAAAAATTTACAAATCTCACCTTCCATCCCCCCCCCCCCCTCCTCCCCCTTTTTTTCCACCCAACTACAAGGGTCTGATTGTAACTTTTACAATTTTATAAGGGTTGATTCGATCATTTTTGTAAATTCACTGATTTCTTCGTATATCATCCGTATTCTTCTTCACTTTTTTTTATCAATCGTTTCCTTTTTTTCTCTCAACATCTCCCTATAAAATCCAAATAATAATTCTCTTATTTTACTAGCATTCATGTTTTTCTTATGTCCGTGCAATCGATCTCAATAAGATGCCTCAATCCGATCTTAATTGTAAGGGTTTTTAACTGTTTTTGTTATAATGTTTTAATTTTATTATTTAAAATTGAAGATTAAGCGTATTTTAGCTGTTATACGCATCGTTAATTGAACTTTTTATTTTTGATCAGTTAACTTTCATTAAACGTGCAATTTATGTGATTTCAGAAACGATTAGATGATTTTGTACCAATTTTTTTCTGGTTCATTATTGTTTATGTGATTTTAGAACCGATTAGTGTGATTTATTGTGATTATAATGATTATTGTGGTTATGTGATTTCAAAACCGATTAGTTTGATTTATGCGATAAATAAATTTGATGAAGAATATAATGAAAAAAATTATGTGATTATACTAATGCACTAATTTTATAGTTTATTGTTATAAGATGTAAAAAAAAGAAAAAGAAAAAAAAAAGAAAAAAAAAATCTATACTGATGCACTAATTTTATAGGATGTTTATGTGATTATAGTTCTTACATAATGCATAATTTAATTTATTATGATATCTGATTTTATATGCTGTTTATGTGATGAATAAATTTGATGAAGAAAATAATGAAAAAAAATGTGTGATTATACTGATGCACTAATTGTTTAGTTTATTATTATCAGATGTCAAAAATATATATATAAATATATATACTGATGCACTAATTTTATATACTGATGCACTAATTTAATTTATTATGATATCTGATTTTATATGCTGTTTATGTAATGAATAAATTTGATGAATAAAATAATGAAAAAAATTTGTGATTATACTGATGCACTAATTTTTTAGTTTATTATTATCAGATGTCAAATATATATATATATATATATATATAAATATATATACTGATGCACTATGCACTAATATAATTTGTTATGATATCTGATTGTTATATTCTGTATTCTGTATATGATGTATGTTGATGCACTATTTTATAACATTATGTGGTTTTTGTTATACATTATTATATTGTATATTATGTATGTTGATGCACTATTATTATACTTGATGCTATGTCAATTATGTTGATGCACTTAATTATATTTTAATATATTTTTTATTTTTTATTTTACAGGTTTCATTGCTAGTTCTAGTTTTACTCAGAATCCTAGTTGTAGTTCATCTAGTGTTGATAGCATTGATGACGTGGATGTTAGTTTAGGCAGTTATAGAACATGGTTTCCTAATGTAGGTGTTGCTGATACACCTACCAAATGGACTATCTTTGTTTCGGTTTCTCAGGCCTACAATTTTTATAGACAATATGCGAAGATATCAGGTTTTGACATCAAGTTAGGAACCGAATGTAGGGATGATTTAAGTGGTATACCAAGCATTAAGTATTTCAGTTGTAGGAGAAGTGGAAAGAAGAGAGAATCGAAGTATGATAAGCATAAATCAGATTACAAGGGTGAAAAACGTGTTAAGTGTACATCCAATTCTGTTGACAAAGGGAAAGCTATTGATTTGTCTCAAGTTAGTGACTCTATTGTTAAAAAACCCTTTAGGAAAAACACTTCGTGTAAGACCGATTGTCCGGCTTCGATGAGGATTAGGAAGGTCGAGGGCGATGTGTATGAGGTTTATTGGTTTGTGGCGGAGCATAATCACCCTCTAGTGTCACAACAGGATATGCAATTTTTGATGAATTCAAGAGATTTAGGTTTCTCAAAACAGCGTTTTCTTATGGAAGTATCGAACGCTAATGTTGGACCAGTGAAGGCATTTAAGCTGATGAAAGAGATGTATGGTGGATTTGAGAATGTTGGAGTGACTGCTGTAGATTGCAAGAACTTTAGACGTGATATGAATATGTTTATCGGAGACCGTGATGCACAGATCGCGGTTGAGAAGTTGCAGAACCTGGAGAAGCACTGTGAAGGTTTTTCTGTGGATTACTACATGGGTGAAGGGGATGCGTTTAGTGGATTATTCTGGCCAGACAATGCTGCAAAGTTGAACTATAAGCGTTTTGAAGATATTTTGTCTTTTGATGCCACGTTTAGATCTAACAAGTAATGTTTTTTACCTTTTTTTTTTTTTTTTTTTTTTTTTTTTTTTTTTTTTAATATATATACTCACTAATGCACCTTTTTTATTCAATACTGATGCATTTTTTTTTACAAGATGGTTTTTGTATCGTTCACCGGTATAGATAACCACAACCATTCTATGACATTTGGAGCTGGACTTCTATCCGATGAAACGATATCTTCATACAAGTGGCTTCTTCAGGCGTTCCAAAAGGCTTTTGTTTCTGACCCACAGGTTGTTGTTACTGACCAGGACCCGTCGATGAAGCAAGCGATTGCTGATGTTTTCCCGAATGCTCATCACCATTTGTGCATGTGGCACATTATGCAAAAGGTCGCGACTAAGGTATATTTATATTAATTGTGAATATGTTTTTTTATAATACTGGTGCACTAATATGTAACACTGATGCACTTTTATAATGACATAAAAACATCAACATTATAACAAAATAATTGTTTTTCTTAAAACATGGGTGCTTGCTATTCATGTTACAAATGTACATCATGTCCATATTGTACATGTTTTATTTCTTCTTAAAATTGTTGTTTTAATCTGTGCTTTTGTTATAATGTTTCGTTAATTTTGTAATACTTATGCACTAATATGTAACACTGATGCACTTTTTTTTTTTAATTGCAGGTTGGTTCTGCAATTTGTAAGAACTCAGATTTCAAGCGAAGGCTTTGTGGGATAGTTTGGAATGACCAGATATCACCTAGTGTATTTGAAGAGGAGTGGGCCATTATTATTGCGGATTTTGAGCTAAGTGAAAACAAGTGGTTGTCTGATATATATGAAATGAGGTCTAGATGGATTCCAGCTTTTCTGAGAGATGAAGACATGTCTGGACTAATGCGTACTACTTCAAGATCTGAATCTGAAAATCATTTCTTTGGAAGGTTTACAAATCCACACCTTACGTTGGTTGAGTTTCTTAGCCATTTTGAAAGTGCTATGGATTCCCAGCAGTACATTCAGCGGAAGAATGACCATGAAACTCGTTATAATACACCTGAATATCGTACTGAGTTGAAATTGGAGAGGGATGTTGCTGAGCTGTACTCGTTGAGTGTGTTTTTTGATGTTCAAGATGAGCTTGTTTCTTCTATTGTCCATTGCTTATCTGTCAACATTGAAGAGATTGGGTTGTTTGAAAAATACTTTATTCGTGATAATGAGGTTAAAAAGTGGAAGGACAAGAATTCGTCTGAAGTGTATGAGGTATGTTTGATTATATATATATATATATATATATATATATATATATATATATATATATATATACATATATATATATATATATATACATATATATATATATACATATATATATATATATATATATATATATATATATATATATATATATATATATATATATATATATATATATATATATATATATGTATGTATATATATATATATATATATATATATATATATATATATATATATGTATGTATATATATATATATATTTGATTGTTTATTTTATTTAATTTTTTATTTACTTATATATTTGATTTTTTTTTATATAATCAAATTGACAATAAACTGATGCACCTTTATTCTATACACAGATGCATTAATTTTTTGTTTATTTTTTTTTCAGGTGTTGTATTGTTCCTCTGATATGACTATGACTTGTTCTTGCAAGCGTTTTGACCTTTTTGGTCTTCTATGCCGTCACATTTTTTACGTTTTGAGGATGAACAATGTTCAAGATTTTCCAAAAGTGTATGTTCTTGATAGATGGTCAAAGACTCCGGATAGTATTTCTTTTGATGCATCTGTGAATGCTGCTGAGTCAAGTTCTTGTTCTGCTCATCGCGCAATTCACCAGATTGTTGAAGCTACAGTTGATAGGTTGATGCCGTTCAAAGAAAAACTTGAGCTGTACCGTTTGCAATTGTTGGATTTGCTGTCTTCAGCTGAAGATGAAGTTCTTGTTGCTCTTACCAAGAACAAGGCTGACATTTTCTGTTCGGTGCTTGGTGTCACTGAACCAGCTGGTGTTGAGATTAAAGTTCCCAAGCAATCGAAGAACAAAGGGATTGGTTCCCACTCAAGATGGAAGAACATGGATGAAATTTTACGCAAAGAGGCCGAAGCATCAAATAAGAGAAGAACTTGCTTTACTTGTGGAAAGGCTGAAGGTCACAACTCTAGAACCTGCCCGTACAAGAACAGCATCAGTGGTAGTTGCAAAAGATCAACCCGTTCTACTCGTTCTGTAGATGTGGATTACCAGGAGTGATAGACCAATATGTTTCTCATATGCGGCTTTTATATACTTGCTCACAAAAACATTATATCCCTTTCTTTTTTTAGGATTTATGTTTGAATAATGAACTTCTGCAACAAAAATAAATCTCATTGTGTATGATGAGTACTTTGAATTTGATTTGTATTATGTGGAATTGTACTTTGAAGTTGATTTGGATTTATGGATTTCTCTTTTTTTAAGGTTTATGTCATATTGTCTGATGTGTAATTTGGATATTGTAGGGTTTTTTTTTTTTTTTTTTTTTTTTTTTTTTTTTTTTTTTATTATTATTATTATTATTATTATTTTTTAATGTGGGAATTGTAGTTTGAATTTGTTTTGGATTTATGTGATTTTTAATTTTAGGTTTATATATGCACCTTTTTTTTCAGTACACAGATGCACCAATCATCATAACCTTGATGCACTTTTTTTTTTTATTATCATATGTTTGTTTTATTATTATCAAGACATTTGAATTGGTACTAGTATATTATCCATAAACATATTCTGTTTGAATTGTAATTTGAATTTAATTTGATTTATTGAATTTTTCTATGTGGGAATTGTAGTTTGAATTTGGATATTTGTCACATTACACATAATGTGCACCTTTTTTACCACACACATATGCACCATTCATCATAACCTTGACGCACTTTTTATCCTGTGTTTGTTTTATTATTATCATGACATTTGTATTGTTACTAGTATATTATCCATAACCATATTCTATCCGAACAAATGTTTAAATGTTATATACACATTTCATTAGTGCATTTTGCATATTTTATATATAAATGTATTAAGCATTTATACATCAACAAACGTTATCAATACATTTGCAGAAACACAATAGTTGTTATCAATACATTTGTAGAAACATAATAGTTGTTGCATAACATTGTTTGCGAAGACATAGTGTATCACACTTTGCATAAACATACTAGTTTTCTGCTACGTTAAACTTGTGTATCTAATGATTTGAAAGTTCATAAATCTAGTTCGAATATCAAGCTTATTACATCATATTTTTTTCAGTAATAGACTTGTTCCCTAAAAAGCTCCACTTTTTCCTTATTTTCTCTTCATGATCCTCAAAATACTTTGTGACCCTTTTTTGAAACTTTGGGAATGCGCATTTCTTGAAATTTTGTTTCTGAGCATCGTTGAAGTTGTCGTATTTCTTAGATTCTTGTTCTACCTGCGCTCTTTTTTTGTTGATAAGGGTCATTAACATCTTTACAACATACTTTTTACGAAGGCTTGTGGTTGGTTGTTTTGCGCCAGACCTTCTTTTTTAAATCCTGATTTGAACTCCTTTTCTGTTCCACATAATGTCTCCATGTGCCTCATTAGGAAAATCGCAGATCCGAAACGGTCCATGCTTGTTTCCCACTCCAACTTCAATATCTTGATTTTTGTTACTGCTATCTTTGTTGCATTTGGGTGATTTTCTGATTGCAAATAATTTGCAAATACCTTTGTCTGTCATTAAAAAAAAAGGTGGTGAATTCATTTTAAACATAAATATATGCAATATATGAAGCTTATACTAACAACTATCTCCAAACAAAAATTCAGATTAAGATATCTTACAAATAAGTCTATGATAAGCTACAAAGTTGGATACTCATGACAGTAAAACTTTGATGCAATATTTTTATATCTTTGATGCTATAATTTTAAAACATTTTTAAAACATACCAATGCTCTTGGAGTATCCCCATACCGCTTAATGAAATCTTGACTTTGATCTCGCACGTTGTCGATTACATATGCTTTACATGTCTTCAAATTGTATACGATGAGATAATAGTGATTATAATTTTCTCTTGCCATTGTTATTGGAAAGAAAACCTGTTTCATATTCATATTGTTAAACACCATATATATTTTTTTATTATTTTTTATCAATTTTTTATTTATTTTTATTTAAAATAACTTATCATTTCAACTTTGTCAAGATTTTTTTTCGTTGAATATTCAAGCACGCCATCCATCCTTCTTTTGAAGTCGTCTGCCTTCCGTGTTAGCTTTAAAAAACAAAACACGATCACTATATCAACAAATTATTAACAAATATGCACTAAAATTAAAATTAGTAATCATATATGTGGTTAAATTGTTTCTCTAATTATTATTATACAGATGCATTAAAATATTCATACAGGTGCCCTAAAATATACCATACAAATGCACTAAAAATATCTCATACATATTCCTTAATATTTCAATACACTATCAAATACGCAATGTATCCAACCGGTTCCATCGTTCCACATATTTATCGTATTGCATAATCATACTCAATAGTATGCCTTAATCTATCGCACGATTCACTAATACCAATATATCACATGATTTTTTATAGCAATCATCATTTTTTCATAAAAAAATTAAAACCAATAATCATATAGGTGATATAAGTGTTTCTCTAATCATACTAACAACCATATTGTGCAATAATGATCATTATTATGCAAATATGTTATTAAATGTGTTTTCCTTACCAGCATGCCAGTTTTGCAGAAAATAGATCGCGATGACACCTTGTTTTTCAACTTCCCATCATTGTTTTGAATTATGCTCCACACGTCAATTGCAGCGCTTGTTACCGGCAAGTTTCCATACAAACTTTCAAATACTACCCTCGGGATCTCCATGTCGAATGTTTTGAACACAATATCCCTGGTCACACGTAAATATATTAATTCAAAACATGGATGCATTAACAATAATTCTATGATGCACTAAATTTATTCTTTATAAATTTAGTAGTTATATTTTACTCACGTAGGAGGAAGCATCCCGCTGAACATGTACTCAGATATTGCTTTCTCATCACTTTGCAAATTTGTGGTGATGCTAACCTTTCTTTTGACATATGGAGACAATAGTACTTCAGTAGGATTGCTCACTCTTTTCCCTAATACTTCATTTCCTTGTTCCATTGGTCTCATAAATGTTGGGAACGTACTTTTATATTTATTCAAGTCTCGGTCATTACATTTTGTAATAAGATGATCACAACTACATCAACTAAGAACAAAGAACGATGAATGATTTAGAAGATGTCTAAAGCATTGAAAGTCAAAGATTAAGACGAAGACGTCAAGCAACCTTGATGACCGACCCTTAGGGGGAGATTGTTGGGAACGTAGTTTTACTATTTATCAAGTCTCGGTCATTTACTTGTAATAGGTTGCTAAGGCTTGTATGTTTATTTTAACTTAAGGCTTGTGTAGCAAGCCCATGGGCCTTAATCCCATTTCATTCACTAGATAGGGAGGAAGGGAGTGTTGCCCTACTCCTCCCTTATAAATAGAAAGCTTATGTAACCTTTCACATTGTTGGTTATTTGATTATCTTAAGGAAACTCTTGTTCTTTCACTTTTCATATTGTCTCATAATCAACCATCTCTCATTCTCATCTCATTTCTATCAATATCATACTTGTGTTTACATAAATGGTGACCTAACAAGTGGTATCATTCGCCTAATAGAGATTGAAGTGTGTTTCTTGGTCTTAACGTGGGGTGTAAGGTGTTCTTTTGCTTCTTTCTTTGTTTCTTACACTCAAATCTTGAAGCTTGGATAAGTTTTAAGGTTAATATAGTGTTTAGAAGCTTAGATCTTGCATAAAGTTTTGATTTTTAAGGTTTTTTCTACTCAAAATCTTCAATAGTTAGTGTTTTCTAAGTATTGGTTAAGTTATTTGATCAAAAGTACCTTATTTCTAAGCATTTTTCTTCAAAAAATTGAGATTTTTCAAGTTACTGACCACCTTACGCGTAACTTACATGAATAGTACGATTCTAAAGCTGTCAACAGTACTTTGTGTCCTTCCTACGAGTAACTTTTGGTCAAAACCCTTTTCTTACGAGTAACATAGGTCAAAACCCTTTTCTTACGAGTAACATAGGTCTAAACCCTGTTCTTACGAGTAACTTTGGAAGTCTACGCCTAATTCTTACGCATAAGTGACTTCCTACGCCTAATTCTTACGCATAAGTGACTTCCTACGCATAACTTCTTACGCATAAGATTTTATCTTACGCGTAAGTTTCAGAGTTCTACGCAAAACTTCATCTAAGGTCTTCTCCTCGTGTTACGGTGACTCAGTACTTCCCTAGCTTGGATAAGTTAGTGGAATACTTCGACTTCGGATATCTTTCAAGCTTGGATAAGTTTGAAAGATTTGTTTGGTTTTTTGAACCTTACGCATAAGAATCCTACGCATAAGCTTAAAACTTACGCATAAGGTTATATCTTACGCATAACTCACAAGTTTACGCATAAGATCATACTTTACGCGTAACTTTAAAGTCTACGCATAAGTTTCATTTTACGCGTAAGATTCCAACTTACCCCAGGGATTTTTGAACTTAACCATAGGAACGTGCATTTCAATCTTCTACAAGATCCATCTTTCACACAAGTCTATTTCTACTATCTTCTAACTTATTTTCAAAAAAAAAAAAAAAAAAAAAAAAATTGGCGGGAAAATTTGATTAAAATTTAATTTTTACAGGAGACTAAACTTTCAATTTTTACGCGAAATTTAAATTTTGGTATAACGGTGAAATTTTGGCCCAAAATTCAAATTTTTAGGCCAAAATTCAAATTTTTTTCGGTAAAATTTGGCGGCAAAATTTTAAAACTCAAATTTTTTCTATAACCTTAGAATTGCATTTTATAGTGATTTTCAAAATTTTGGAAGAGAAAAAATTTTCAAATTATTTTGGAGGGAAAACCAGAAATCACTATTTCGACCTTGAGTGTGACATTTTGTTTGATTATTTCGATTACATCGCAACAATCAAGGGGGAGAGCAATGTCATCTACAACGTCTCAATCACCTTCTTCCAACTACCTTACTCACCAATATTCTCATCAGCAACAGTATCATCAACAACAAAGTCACAGCACCCTCATTCGTCATGTTTTGCTCTTTGGCAATGAATCAAGGCCTCAAATGTTGCTACCAGGAACGTATACTAATTGGAAACGGAGATTTCTACAATGGCTCACAGATCGTCCTGCGGCAGATCTCATGCTTAAATCCATACAAGATGGTCCACACAAAATGATATTTCTTGCTGAGTCAACAGGGATTATCAGACTGCAAACTGATGAAGATTTGAATGCTAATGAACTTGCTCAGTATGATGCTGACCAACAAGCTGCATGGTTCATGACACTAGCCCTTCCCAACTCAATTTACATCAATATGGACTTTCAAGCCAGTGCTTATGAAATGTGGAAATATCTTAAAGCTATGCATCGTACAGAAGAACTTCATCACATCAGAATGAAGCAAATTCTTGAATCCTGTTTAAGCATGAATCCTCTGAAGACCATTCTCCCTGCTCCACCATCTCCAGCTGTTGACCATGGATCCTTAATTTACACTCCAAATGGTCTCTTCTCCAATCCTCCGAATGCACCTGAGCCTTTCTTCATTCCACAGTACCATCCTGCAACCCTACATAATAATGTGCAATCTCTTCTGCAAAATCTAGTGAAGCTTAGTCAAGTATCTTCTAAGAAAGGCAATGGCGCTATGACTTCAACTTCTGAATGCTTAAACACAATGAAAGATACTGATGATGAAGAAGATCTTATCGAACCAAGCATGGCATTTGTGGCATATGCAGAATATATTGCAGATGAGGAAGCTCAAGATGATGATTCAACCTCACTCTCTGATGATAATGTTGAATACAATGCCACACTTAGTCAAATGGAAGTTGAAGGGGGTAATCTCAATGTAGTTTTGCAAAGTGTCATGGGAGTTATTCCTTCTGATGATGAATATGCAGATTTGGAATCCAATACAGCAGATTTGGAAACCGATACAACAGATGTGATGTTAATGGCAAACATGCAGGAATTTCACATGATAAATACTGGCTCAGAGTATGATTTTCATGATTCTGAAGATCCTTTTATGAAATTAAACCAAGAGAAACGCCTGACATCTTTAAGATTACTTTATTCACACCTTAAGCTTCTATCAAACAAAGACTTAGCAGAAACTCGTTCCGAGTATGGATTCAAATGGGTATTTCCAGACCTGTTTGGAGAAATAGTTGATATTTTCACTACTACAATGTTCGACAACGTGAATCAACTTGAAAAGCAACTTGAAACTGAAGAATTTCACGAGAGTGAATCCAATGCCGCCTTCAGAGTGCTCAAGAAACAGTTTCAACATTTCATAAATTATGACTGTGAAGTGGTTAGCGAGTATTTTTTTGAATACACTCGAATTGAGGCTCAAACCTTCAAAGATATATTGCTCCAACACCTGGATGCTATTGAAAAGTCAATTGTTGAAAGAGTACTTCACAGACTAGAGTATGAAAAAAGGAGGAAGTTGCAGATTCAAGAAGAGTTAATTCATAAAGTGGATGCATTGGATGCTAATTTGGTCGTCATGGAAAGCAATGGGACAGAATTAAAAGAGCAGGATGACAGCAGTAGATTAGGGAATGATACAGATGCAGACTGTGCAGAGATCAGACCCTCCTATGACTCAGAACCCAACTTTGACAAAGAACAGATGGATGAGGAAGATGTCATACCCATCTATGACACAGAACCTAACTTTGACAAAGAGCAAACGGTTGAGGTACAATCTACTGTTGATCATATTATGCTTGCAACTGAGATACAACAATCTGAGCAACCTAACTTCAGTAATGAAGGAGAGGTTGACCAGAATGTTGTTCAATGTCCTGACAATCGTTCTGAATCTATGTCCTTACCTGATAATCTTATAACTGATACATCATACCAAACTCTTGAGTCTGAAAACATTCTTCTCAAAAAGACCATTTCCCAGTTTCATAAAGATTTTTCAAAACTGGAGGCACATTGCATCTCACTAGAACTCAAATTGCAAAACGAATCTCTAAATTCGGGCAACAATGGTCAATCTTTGAATGAACAAAGTAAAAGTGTAGATACATTAGTTAAAGAAAATGAGCTTTTAAAAGGTCAAATTCAAGCAAAGGTGTTTGCACATGCTGCATTGCAAAACAAATTAAGAAGACTGACTGGCCAGAGTATGGATACTAAGTTTGCAAAACCATCAATCTTGGGGAAACCGCCTTCTCATACAAACAGAAAACAATCAGTGGTTAGACAACCAACTGCATTTAAATCTGAAAAACCTAAATCTTCAAAATCTCGGTTTGCCTCCCAAGTTGTTGAGAAAAACAATTTGACAAAACCAGTCACTCCACATTCTTGGCCTAAGGAAAATGCATCTGTGTCTGCTAAATCTCAACACGTGATTATACCTGGCTCATCTAGGATTAGTTCGAAAACAGTGTCTAAAACGAACATTAAAAGTAAAGATTCTTATGGAAGATATGACATGTACAAGAACTATGATCTAGAAAAGGCTAGGAAAAAGGCGCTACTTCAAAAGGATGGAATTCTAGGTTCAAAACCTCATGTGATGCCTTCCACTGTAGTACAGAACACTGCTTGTAGTAGCACACCAAAACCTAAGAGTAAACAACAAACTAATAGTAATTGGCTAGCTTCTAAGAGTAGTTGCGTAAATAATCATGTTGTCTGTGCTTTAAAATATCTTCAAAAAGGAAATTCACTAGAAAAGGCTCAATCGACTAAGATAGATAAACCCGTTGAACCAAAAGTCATAAGTCAGAAACCTAAGAAATGGATCAACATAGGACGTAGGTTTTCTCAACCAAGTGATGCTCCCACTGCATCTAAAAGGAAAACATCTCCGAGATCTAACATTAGGTGGGTACCCACGGGTAGAATTCTCAAATCGATTGGTCTTAGGTGGATTCCTACAGGAAAGAGTTTAGACATTTGCACCAAAACTAATGTGATTTCCACAGCATCAACCGCTGAGACAAATATGAAAACCATCGGAATGGTGTGTTCGAGTGTCAAGAAGATAGTTGACACTACATCTTTATGCTTCTAACACCTGGAACCCAGTTACCCTTAAGGATCCGTGTTCTCTGTTTTTCTTGTCTCTTCTTTTTTTCTTTGCAGATATAACAGGAATGGCTTCGGAATAATTCAGTTTCGGACCCGCACTTCAGCAATGGCTTCTGAGCAACACAGCTTAGGACCCGAATTCAACCGTCTTAACTCTCCGGAATCTTCGGCTGAACCATTGCCACTCAACCGCAAAGGATTGGAAACCTTGTTTGCTCCACTGTTTGATGACACAATTGAATACCATCCTACTGAGGTCTCACCTAATTCCGCTGCTCAACCTGATAATATTCCAGTACCAGACTCTCCTCAACAAACAACAACAACTGTTGAGAAAGACGGTCCTCCAATTGCATCACCATTTACAGCAGAACAAACAGTTTCTAACTCCCGGAAATCAGCTGAAGATCCTACACCACAATCAGTTCCACAACCCGCAGAGCATGATCCTGATGCATTCTTTAACCCGTTTGCACCGGCTCCTACCTTTCCTGATATAGCTGAGTCGTCAACACGCAATTTGGATCCTGCTAACATGCGAGATACTTATCAACTACACCCTTCAACACACAAATGGACTCGAGACCATCCACTAGTTCATATTATTGGCCATCCAGATGCACCTGTTATGACAAGACAATGACTTCACACAGATGGAGAAACTTGTATCTATGCACTCACAGTCTGTCACGAAGAACCTAAGAACATTAATGAAGAAATGACTTATGACAACTGGATTGAATCTATGTAAGAGGAATTTCAGCAATTCATAAGATTAGAAGTCTGGGAATTAGTTGAAAGACCTGACGGAGTCTTTGTCATCGGGTTAAAATGGATTTGGAAGAATAAGCTTGATGCTGAAGGAACTGTCATACGTAACAAATCACGCCTGGTAGCAAAAGGATACTCCCAACTAGAAGGACTTGATTTTGCTGAATCCTTTGCTCCAGTGGCTAGATATGAAGCTGTTCGGATCTTTTTGGCCTATGCTGCACACAGGAACATGGTAGTTTACCAAATGGATGTGAAAACCGCATTTCTTAATGGAGAACTCCGTGAAGAAGTGTATGTAAGCCAACCTGACGGCTTCGTTGATCCTGAGCGTCCTAATCACGTTTACCGACTCAAAAAGGCACTCTACGGACTTAAGCAAGCCCCACGGGCGTGGTATGACAAACTGTCCACTTTCTTGCTGGCCAATAAATTTTCTAAAGGCTCGGTGGATCCAACACTATTTACAAAAACCTACGGGGAGGACTTACTTGTTGTTCAAATATATGTCGATGACATCATTTTTGCCTCAACAAAAAGAAGTTACTCTAATGATTTTGCAAAATTAATGAAAGATAATTTTGAAATGTCTAAGATGGGTGAACTTTCGTTCTTTCTAGGACTACAAGTTCATCAATCACCCCGTGGAATTTTTTATAAATCAGTCCAAATATGCTCTTGAAATTTTAAAGAAACATGGAATGATGAGTTGTGATACTTATAATACACCAATGGGCTATACCACTAAACTAGATGCTGACTTACATGGGATTCCTGTTGACCCTACCAAATACCGCAGTATGATTGGGTCCCTCATGTATCTCACAGCTAGTAGACCTGATATAGTATTTACTGTCTACATGTGCTCTCGCTATCAGTCTAAACCAACTGAAAAACACCTCAGTGAGGTCAAAAGAATCCTTCGATACATAAAGTGAACCATTAACTTGGGAATCTGGTATCCGAAGGATTCTGGTTTTGAACTAATTGCTTTTTCAGATGCTGACCATGCAGGATGTTTAGACACACGCAAAAGTACATCTGGTGGATTACAATTTCTCGGAGACAAACTTGTGTCATGGCAATCAAAGAAGCAGGACTGCACATCACTGTCGTCAACAGAATCTGAATATGTAGCTATGTCTGCTTGTTGTGCTCAAGTCATCTGGATGAGATCACAAATTAAGGATTATGGCTACCTATTCAATAAGATTCCAATCTACTGTGATTCCAAAAGTGCCATTGCTATCTCCTGCAACACAGTTCATCACTGCAAATCCAAACACATCGATCTCCGATATCACTTCATCAAAGAGCATGTTGAAAAGGGTACCGTTGAACTGTATTTTTTGTTGGGACTGAGTACCAATTGGCGGATTTACTTACCAAATCCTTAGCTCCATCAAGGTTTGTTGATTTAGTTCACCAAAATGGTATGTGATGTTTGACTCCAGATGATTTGCAAAATTTTCTTAAAACCTAAGAAGAGTCAAACATCAAAGTCTTTCTGTAAATACTTTTTCTACAAAAAGAATCTTCTTTCTTTGTGTACAAACTTCAAATCTTCAAAACTATGTTCCTCCATTTAAACAAATTTTGCTTTTCTCTGTCTAAATGGAACATGTTTTGAGGGGGAGAAAACTTTTCACAATATCATGAAGTTTGGACACCTCATTTTTATTCATCAAGGATAAAATATTTCTTCATCATTCGGATTTAAACTCATTTTCAAAAAGGTTCTACGATCTCTCGAATTAAAAGTGCATAAAGGTTCACAAAATATATGCTAATTCGAGGGGGAGAAAAGGAATTTTTTTTCTGCAAGTTTGAACTTCAAATGGAAAAGTAATTAACCTTTTAATGAGTAAAGTTCACAAAAGTCTTAAACTTGGGTAAAAGGACCTTGCAAGAAAAATAAAACAGGCTCTAATCAATGTTTTCACACATGTTCTCAAAAGTTGCACACATGATTAAAAACCTCAACGAATCAGACTAACGATTTTTTTTCCTCAATTATCTCCATAATTGTGAGTTTCTAATTTCCTCATTGTTGTTGTCTAATCGTTCCCTAAATGTTTCAAGTGTTTTTCAACGGTCAAAAAGGCATAATCAGAAACTAAGGTTAATGTAATTATCGATCGGGGCATTTCTTTTTTATGTGTTTAGTCTAATTTATTATTTCATATAGCTTTAGAGAACACTAAAGTATGCTCGATTGGTGTGTTTGCTCGATTAGAAACAACATAGGTTTGAAATCAAGTGATTTAGGGTTTAAGATTTCGATGTCTTTGCTGCTACTAGGATGTTTAATTTGTACAATATTCAAGCATTATGATGCTAAAATGCGTGCAATGTCTCTAATCATAACCCCTAACCATTATGATAATTGGAAAATCTTGAGTGATAGGATGAGTTAATCTGTGATCTTGTGTGTTAATTAGAGAATTCTGAGCATTTTGGTAGATTTAGAATGAGTTTCTTGATTCATCTGTATACTTGTTTGTGCCTGATGCATTTTCTCTGTGTGCAAGTACATGTCATCCCATTGAAATTCAAAATTTCAACATTCGACAAAATGTTTCTTATGGAACATACTTTGAGGTCAAAGGGCAAAATGTGTTTAAAGGCTAAACTGGTAAATGGATTCAAAATGGTGAGAAACAAATCTTTCCAAACTCTACACTATTGTTTTACACCGGTAAAGCAAGTGTGAAGACCAAAGCAAAGTTGTCCTAAATTTTTCAAATTTTCATAACCTGGAATGCTTTGGCTACGATTAAAGAATGACTCTTATTTGGGCATCCCAAACACCTGAAGTTTTCCATTCATCACAAAAACAAATCTTCAAAAAGAACCCATGAGGTTCAACTTTAAATGGAAATCTTCTTCTTCAAGATTTTAAAACTCAAAAGAGAGACTCCGGGTCTCAAACAACTTTCAACAGTAAAAGAGTTTTGAATTTCAAGCATTCTTTGTTGTATATGTTTTCTAAAACCTTGAGCGGAATCATCTCTCGAATTTTTCAAAAAGTATTTCTTTAATACGATTCTAAATTCTGCTCAAGAAGACTATCTCTCGAATAATGTTCATTATTTCAGGGGGAGTGTTTTTGTTTAATAGAAAACTAATTTTGTATAAAAACAACGACTTGTGCACTCATTTCAGTGTACAACTCGGGTTTCAGAGAAAGGAGAGTGCCTTGCTAAACCATTCATTAAAACCAAACGTGCTCTTTTCCTTGAAAACCAAAAGAAGTTCTCATGCTAAGCTTAACTAAAACTTCTTAATCTTGAGCAAAATTTATTCAAATTTTTTCAAAAGGTTTTTCAAAACTTTTCAAAATTTTGCTCAAGATTTTTCAAATCTTTACTCCCCAATTCGCTCCAAAGTTTAAAAAATGTCTAAACATATGCTCGTTTTGAGGGGGAGTATTTTGAAATCAAAATGCTTTGTCAAAATCATGTTTTATGGTTTGTGCACACATAACAGTGTACAACCCGCACTTGTATTGAAAGGACCCTGAGGTACGCATCAGTGCCTCAATCCTTAGATAAGGAGCGAAGGCTTCTTACTTTTGAGTAGAATTAATCAAACATTTTCTGATTTTCATAATTCTGCTCAAAAGGCAAGTATTTCACCTCAATGAGTATTCACTTGTTGAGGGGGAGCACTTGAAACATTCATCGTTTGAAAACCAAAAGTTCTTGTTGAAATCTCCCCATAAGACTCAAAAAGCATATTTTAATCAAAAGTTTATCAAAAACAACATCTAATATGCTATTTTTGAGGGGGAGAAAAGTGAAAGTGATTAAAACATGAAAGTTAAATGTTGCTTAAAAGTCAAATCTCATGCGAGCTAGACTCAGATTCACCCAGGAATTGACAAAACATAAAAGTTAGTAAATTCGAAAAGACTTTTCCTCGACGGGTAATAACATCAAGTTAGTTACTAGAGCTACTTGTCACCTAAAAGCTGACAATGGAACTCTTTAACTAGCCACGTAAGCGTGTCTCGAAAAGGATTTGTCTTAGTAGAATGTACCGTTTCGAGAAACTTTCTGTGGACTTGACCAGGCCGGGTAATAACTTCAAGCTAGTCTAACTAGTGATGTAAGCGTGTCTCGAATCGGTCTTGTTCACTGAAAGTGGATCAATTCAAAAAGTGCTCGCTCCTCCCGCATGTGCAAATTTATTTAATACATATGAGCACATGTGAAGGGGGAGCCCTTCATAAGAAAAACATAAAACTCTCAAAGTGTTAAACAAAATGTTTGATAAACACAAACACTTTGAGAGATTTTTCAAAGGTTTCAATGGCAATTATAGGATAGTCATGGAGTTATAAGGTGACTAAGGTTAGGAAATAACCGTCCTATGATCCGCCTAAGCCGGAGGGATCTACCCAAGGACATCACCAATAGTTAGAACTAGAAGTCCTTAGGTATGATACGAAAAAAGGAGTAAAGAATGAAAGGAGAAAGAAGGGGTTGAAGAATTAAAAAGAAAAGTAAAGAAAAGGGTGAACAGAAATAGCCCTCCATATGTTCAACCTTAGGGCAGACACCGGGTTCAATTTATATGCTACTGGTTGTTGCAAAGACAACACCGGTATTGAAGATTAAGTCGTCATGGACCCAGTGACGCAATGCACTAAACCTTCTTAACCACTCAAGTTCTCTTAAAAGAGCTTGTTTCATTCTCACGGGGAACCAGTGTAATCTATCGACTTATCTCTTAGAGATAATTGATATTGAAGCAGGAGACCCCTCCCTAGTCTCCATATAGGAAACCTAAGAGAGCACTTATCGAGTCTAGAGCCATGAGATACATCAAAGATCTCTTAGGAACACTTAGTATTTCTACAACTAGTGTTCTACATCAATGGGCACCAGCTGTAAATTATCGAGTCCTTCGCAGATCTGAGCAATCTGCCGAGAACGTTTATGAGAGAATTACATATGTATTTCTCAATGATTGAACGGAAATTCCTGCCAGGGTCAACATCAAACAGCCCTGACAGCAGGTCACTTCGGTAACCCCACAAGGGTTACGCTTAGTGTTCGCGGTGGTTCTTTAGCGGTCTACAGTCGTGGAGTGATCCCCAGCGACTCACCCAGTCATTGAGCTACTTAGTAGGTCTCGTAAGCTCCTTCGGGAGTATCTGACATGGGAATGGCCTTGATAAGGATTAGAAGGAGTCTTCACACTATGCTGTTGACGAGCTCTAATTCCTTATCTGTAAGTACCGGTTGTTTATTGCTAACTGTTTACTTTCAGGGACATATCATCTCCATGGAGACTGATTCCGCATGCTCATACATACATCTTGAAGTCAACAAAAGCTCCCTCAAAGATCTAAGCAACACAATGTTCAAAATTAGATTCTACGCCAAAAAGAAGAATCTACAAAGTTTAAGGACTAAAGATCTATTTGAATGAAAGGGAACTACGTGCATGTGAATGTCTAAGTTCAAAGGTGTATGAGCATGTTGGAATGGACGACGACCACCACAGACGCAGAAGTGACGCATGGCAGATAACTTCATAAGATGATCACTACCACATCTATTACGAACAATGAACAATGAAGCAAAAGAACACCCACTCTTTTTTTGAAGACGTCTTAAGTTATACGAGTCAAAAGTCAAAGACAAAGAAGAAGACGTCAAGCAACCGTGATGACCGACCCTTAGGGGGAGATTGTTGGGAACGTACTTTTATATTTATTCAAGTCTCAGTCATTACATTTTGTAATAAGATGATCACAACTACATCAACTAAGAACAAAGAACGATGAATGATTTAGAAGACGTCTAAAGCATTGAAAGTCAAAGATTAAGACGAAGACGTCAAGCAACCTTGATGACCGACCCTTAGGGGGAGATTGTTGGGAACGTAGTTTTACTATTTATCAAGTCTCGGTCATTTACTTGTAATAGGTTGCTAAGGCTTGTATGTTTATTTTAACTTAAGGCTTGTGTAGCAAGCCCATGGGCCTTAAGCCCATTTCATTCACTAGCTAGGGAGGAAGGGAGTGTTGCCCTACTCCTCCCTTATAAATAGAAAGCTTATGTAACCTTTCACATTGTTGGTTATTTGATTATCTTAAGGAAACTCTTGTTCTTTCACTTTTCATATTGTCTCATAATCAACCATCTCTCATTCTCATCTCATTTCTATCAATATCATACTTGTGTTTACATAAATGGTGACCTAACAATAAAGCTTATTGGCACCGCACTAATTGCTCCAGTGGTCAAAAGATTCCCCTCATAAGATGTAAGCACTTGTTTACCTTTATCCGCACCAGTTTTATGAATTGTTAAATCACCTGGTTTTTGCAACCCTGCTGATATCTTTTTTGTCACCTTAGGTATTTTTATAACTGTTTGGTGCGTGTTTGTTTTGTTTTGAAGGACCGTATCGACAATCACATGTTCAGACCTTGGTTCTTCCCCATTTTGTTGAATGGATTCACCTGCTTTTCCTACACTTTCTTGAATGTTATCAACATCATCCATCTGTATTGTTGCTTCAGTTCTTGTTACACCGTCCTTTTCGTTCATAGAACTATCCTTTAAAGGGTTCACCAATTTGTCATTTTTTGATTTCACCACTCCACATTTATGCTTGTCTCCGGTTTCCATTTCTGAAGGTTGTGTCATTGGAAGTTTCATTACAATGTTTAATTCTGGTTCTATATTGTTCATTTCATCTTCTTGCGAAAACAGATTGAAGCTTGGTGGCGTGAAATCAATATATTGCCTTTTTGAAACTTTACCAGTTTCTGTAACTTCTAAAGCCTTTTCAGTTGCGACCGGGATTGAAAGATTTGGTAATCTAGTTACTTCCCCTTTGTTTACGAGTCTTTCCATAATTTGGCTTACAGTCCTTTGGCCAACTTTAATTTTATTTTTCCTTTTATACTTTATCGACGATTCTTCCACTAGTGATTCTCCAACAAACCTTATATCTGCGTCTTCAACTATTTCATTCACAACTTCTTTATCGGCGTTCTTATCAACTTCATTTAACCCCACGTATGCACTTTTTCCACCTTCATTCACCTCATTTAAAACTAGATCTTCATTACCGTTTCCACCTTCATTTATACCAACATTTCCAGCATTTTTCGGTGATTCTCCAACCTGTTTAACCAACTCTATGTCTACACCTTCATTCCCTTCTTTTTCAATATCGCCATTAACATTTTCTCCTTTATTTATACCATCAGATTCCTCACTTACTTTATTTCCCCCATTTGTTTCCAAATACTCTTCGGGTGTTTCCATAATGGTTTCTATATTTGGTCCCCCTCCTAAAAAATCATCTGTGGTTATATCATTTTCTTCTTGTGATATATGCGCATCATTTATAAGTTCATCATTTATATCATTTCCGATTCAAGTGCAGCGGCGATTCTTCCTGGTTTGAACGCTTTACTAATCTTCTCGTTTCTTGATTCAATTAGTGATTTGAGCTCTTCATCTTCAGGGTAAGAAATCGCAGCCATTTCCAACATTTCATCAACAATGCTTTGTATATTTCCTGTTATTGACAACGCCTTTTTTATTTCTATCTTCATGTCCTGAAACATTTTGTTTTTTCAGTAACAATGTATTAGTGTATTATATGTCAGATGCAATAATTATAAATAACAGATGCCCTAATTATAAATAACAGATGCACTAATTATAATAGACATATGCATTAACATATATCATTTGATTTATCTAACACGTGATCGTTCATATACTCTAACATCAATTATTACTAATTATACATCTTCATTATAATTAAACAATATTTACATTGATTCGTTCTTACACACACATGATATTAAATATAAACATAACACCTACTATGCTAATAGTTAATGCTAATTCGGGAAGTCATTATTTATACAAAACAACATCGACATCGGGACCATTGATATTAATTGAAACAGAATCCTGGCTTCCCCCATGATAGATATTCCAATTTTAAGTCTTTGTTAATCATGAAATTCTTTCAAATACTTCCATCCCAACACCCCCCCCCCCCCCCCCCGCAATTGTGTTGCTATATCAAATTACCTCGGCTGGTTTCTTTTGAAAGTTTTTAATTGCTTCAATTCTCTCTGAACTTTCACCAATGCCGCAAATTCCATCTTCCAGATCAACTCTTGGTGTATAAACCTGACGTACTATCTCTTGTTGAGCATACTCCAATTGTTTTACTATAAATCGATTAATAAAGTTATTCAACTACCTTTATATGATATATCGGATACGTTTTACTGTAAATCGATTAATATTGTAATATATGATAAATCGGATACGTTACTAATTTTTTATGTATATTACCTGGTTGTCTTTCATCCAAATCTGAGTGTTCTTTCAACTCCTGTATTTTTTTCCATGTAAACTTTATTTTCTTTCTTTGCTCAATGTACTGCAACCCTTTTTTTAATATGCAACATTCCAAAGCCACCCATGCCAATCTCCTGTTTCTCCCTTCTCTTCAATTTTTGTGTGTCCCATGCCTTTATGGCTGGGATTTCTTGGGCAATTTCAACTTCCTCTGATATGGTTGAATTTAGATACAAAAGCTGTAAAGTAATTAAATTCATAAATAAACATAAATATATAAATCAAAATGCATAATAATTTATATAATATTATATGCAGATGCATTTTTTTTTTCAATACTGATGCTCTAAAAATTGGCACACATAAGTAAAAAAATAAAATATTAATATAATTTTGATTCACTTTGTTCTTACCACCATTAACAGAAGCGGCCCTCCGAAACCGGTTGTTTTTTTGTAGTAAATTTTTGCTTTCTTCATCGTTTCCAGCAAGTAGGTACACCAGTCCATGTTCTTGATATCTTCTTCGTTCTCGATGCATTGTATAAACTTATGGTTCACCAGTCCATTCTTTGTACAATCTTCGAGAATTGAAATAATCGCAACAAGGAAATTAAGCTTGAATTCTAGTCCAGTATGATGTTCAGTCAGTAGCTTCTCCACCACTTTTGTTAAGTATAATCTATCATCTGTATAGTCGTACGTATGCCTCCATCTAACAATCAATGGGTACTCGGTTGTTGCAAAACGTACTTGTGCCACGGCAATCTCTCCCATTGGAATTCCCAGCATTTCTTGTATCATCTTCGCAGTAATCAGAATTGCCCTTCCATCTCCTATCTTGATTGTGCATGTTTTAGGATCAAATTGTTGAACCACCCAATATCCCAATTTTTTCGGTGTTGTGTTTATACTGAAGTTATCGTCCAGCAATGATTCAAACCCCATTTCTTTCACATTCCACTTCTGATTATCTGTCAACCTTTCTAATATTTTTACTATGTCTCTTGGTGACGACCTAGTTTTAATTGCTGGAAAAACCACTGCCGGTTTGTTGTTTGTATCATCTTCTATGACTATTTGTTTCTTTCTCATTTTTGCATTCTTATTTACTTTTTCTTCTTTTAACTTCCTTTTTTTGTTGCGATTGTTTTCTTTCTGCGTTGACTCTTATTCGAGTCAGTGCCTGCAAAACAACGCATTCATAATTAGTGATGCGGCATATATAACGACTTATGAACTAAAGCTATATAACAAAATTAAAACAAATGCACTAAAATAATCCATACATGTGCACTAAAATATTTAATACATGTGCAATAAACAAATTATAACTGACTAACTAAAATAATACACTCAGATGTCCTAAAATATTACATACAGATGCCCTAAAATATTACATACAGATGCCCTGATGAGGCAAAAAATGAACCACTTTTAGGGGGTCATTTAAGCCTGGAATTGAATTTATTTGATCAAATATTACCCTAAATCGTTCCTTTTGTGATTTTAGGTACTTTGGGAGTGAAATCTGGAAAATGAAGCAATTCGGATGTTTTTGGAGCATAAAAGTGAAGAAAACGCCAAAGACTTAATTTTCCATGCTGAGAACAGTACCTGACGGCGTCAAGAGGAAGACCCTGACGGCGTCAGGAGTAAAAGTGGTGACGACCCAGTGCAAACCTGACGGCGTCACAACAAGGGCGTCAAGAGTTAATTTGGTGACGGCCTGCATAAGGAGACTACATGACGGCGTCAGACCCAGATCTAGGCAGTCCGAGGAACTATTTGGCGGCAAGATGACGGCGTCAGACATTTGTTCTTGATGCCGTCACCTTCTAAACTCTATATATAGTTTTCTATTTTTCATTCATTAGAGAGGAACTTGTGTGGAGAAACCTAAGGCCGAACTTTGTAAACCCTAGCTCATATTTTACAGTACTTTCAAGGGTTTTCACCCCTTGAATCCTTTCATGTGCTATTAAGATAAGTCTTCTCTTTAATTCAATCAATATGTCTACGTGTTGGTTGACTATATCTTGTGCTTGTCTTGATTTCAACATGCTAGGCTAGATTTATCTTGTGTTTGCTTAGATCTAATGAAACCTAGATGTTAATTATGTGTTGATTACTTGTTTATGGTTGTATTGGATGAATGATTTCAATGTTAGGCTTAAGAAAACTGGCAGATCTCCATTGTGTAACATGCTTGAACGTCTTAGGAAACATGAACCGATGTGTACTAGGTTTTATTGGTTGTATTTAATGCATGAGTAAATTCTAATGATCCCATGTTAGGAGCTTCTTAGCCGGCTCGACATAGAAGTGAAGTAGGCACTCATAGGATTGGGGAAGTAAGTACGCCACCTCATGAATGGTATTAAGGAATACAATCCGTCATCCACGCAACTATAACAAGTAATTAACGTGTAAAAGATATCTAGGGAGTAGTGAAATCTAAGTAAACACAATTCTCCCACATATTGCTCACAACTCTAGTATAATTTAGTTTTATTTTCATTTCTAGTATTTTATTTTGATTGCATCTTAGTATTGGGTTAGTTGACTAGCAACTAATTCCGCCCAAATCCTTCAAACCCGAGATTTTAATTTGCTTTCATAAAAAAATAAAAAATACAAAAAGAATCATCCCTCATCTCTAGACCTAGTCTTTAGGTTTTCTAATCCTAGCGACACTATTCCTAGCTGAACGATCAATCCCCCGGTACTTGTCATTATACTATACTACATCGATCAGGTACACTGCCTGGTGGGGGTTGAAAGCTTCTCGAGATCCCTCGAGAGGTAAAGCCTGGTGCAATCCCTACGCATCAAGTTTTTGGCGCCGCAGCCCGGGGAATAGTTATTGTCTAGGTTAGAATCTCTTTTTATTAGGTCTACTTATTAGATTCCTTTCTAGTAAGATTTTATTTTTATTTTTAGGTTCTCTTTAGTCTATATTTTTCTTCGTGTTTTTGTTCGTAACTCTTCACCACCCGACATCATGGACAATGGGAACATCTTTGAACCCGTCATCCCACCACAACAAAACCCACCACTAGAACCTCTTAGGCCCCGAACCTTAGGAGAGTATTCCCGACCTAGCCACCAAGGCTATCGAAACACTATTGAGCTCACCGGAGCCAATGTGACCCCCTTGCGATCCGACACCATCCGGTTGGTGCAAAGCGGATGTGCATTCCATGGACTTCGCTCTGAAGATCCAAACCAACATCTCAAGGACTTCCTTAAAATTGTAGATTCCATAGACCTTGATGTTACAACTAGAGAGTCAACCCGATTACGCCTATTCTAATTCTCTCTACGTGATCAAGCTAGCCAATGGCTTGAGCGATTACCCGCGGGATCCATCACCTCATGGGATGATCTCACCACTCGTTTCCTTGCTCAATTTTTCCCACCGGGGAGAACTACTAAGCTTAGAAATGACATCTTGATGTTCCAACAACGTCAAAATGAAACTCTTTATGAAGCATGGACTCGTTTCAAGGACTTACTCCAAAAAGTCCCTCATCATGGCATAGATCTTTGGCTCCAAGTCCAAATCTTCTATGACCATATCGATCTCTCCACAAGGCGAGCCATTGACCAATCGGCCGGTGGTAAGCTACGTGATCTAAGTGCGGAACAATCATGGGAACTCATAGAAGATCTTGCTCTCTATGACAACGAAAGTTGGAATGATCCCCGTGATTTGAACAAAACGGTCAAGGCAATATCTTTGCCTTCGAACAACTCTGGCACTCCCGACCGTAGGATCATGGAACTTGAGGACCAAGTCAAGTTTCTCATGAAATCCTACGAAGCTCCTAAGCCTTCAAGCCAAGTGAACAAAATCACTTCTTCATGCGAATTATGTAGTGGTCCCCATGACACTCGTGATTGTGTGGAACACCCCGGAACAGCTTTTGCGGACTACGCATCCTCGCGTACCGACGAAGCGGGAGATAAGTGGTACACTTTCAAACCCGAGCCAAACCCTTACGGTGATTCCTACAACCCCTCTTGGAAAAATCACCCAAACCTTAGGTGGAAACAAAACCAAGCCAATTCTTCCAATCCGCCTAATCGTTACCAACCAAACGGTCCACCCTCCAACCGTACTTTCAACAACAATCCTTCTAACAACTATGGTAGTACCAACAATCTTGAAGGATTGATGTCTAAGTTTATGGCATCTCAAGAAGCTCGCATAGCTAGGTTTGAAACCGAATTCAACCAACAACAAACGGAGATGACCAACAAGATAGACAACTTGTTGAAAGCCCTCAACAACCAAGCGTTAACTACGCCTAGGAAGGACACTCGGGACGCCAATAACGGAATCCAAATTAAGGACCCCTCGTCATCCAAACATGTCCACTTTTTCAATGTTGTCACCATTAAGCCAAAAGATAAGGATATAGAAGAAAGTGACAAAGATGAAGTTGAAGTAGAAACCGAGACTAGGGATGAAATTAGGGAAGTTGAGGTTAATAAGAGAGAGGAGTTAGAGGAAGTAGAGACTATAGAAAAGCACTTTGATAAGTTGCCCACCAAGGAAGAACGGGAATACCACCAAGGAGTTAGATCTAATGAAACCTAGATGTTAATTATGTGTTGATTACTTGTTTATGGTTGTATTGGATGAATGATTTCAATGTTAGGCTTAAGAAAACTGGCAGATCTCCATTGTGTAACATGCTTGAACGTCTTAGGAAACATGAACCGATGTGTACTAGGTTTTATTGGTTGTATTTAATGCATGATTAAATTCTAATGATCCCATGTTAGGAGCTTCTTAGCCGGCTCGACATAGAAGTGAAGTAGGCACTCATAGGATTGGGGAAGTAAGTACGCCACCCCATGAATAGTATTAAGGAATACAATCCGTCATCCACGCAACTATAACAAGTAATTAACGTGTAAAAGATATCTAGGGAGTAGTGAAATCTAAGTAAACACAATTCTCCCACATATTGCTCACAACTCTAGTATAATTTAGTTTTATTTTCATTTCTAGTATTTTATTTTGATTGCATCTTAGTATTGGGTTAGTTGACTAGCAACTAATTCCGCCCAAATCCTTCAAACCCGAGATTTTAATTTGCTTTCATAAAAAAATAAAAAATACAAAAAGAATCATCCCTCATCTCTAGACCTAGTCTTTAGGTTTTCTAATCCTAGCGACACTATTCCTAGCTGAACGATCAATCCCCCGGTACTTGTCATTATACTATACTACATCGATCAGGTACACTGCCTGGTGGGGGTTGAAAGCTTCTCGAGATCCCTCGAGAGGTAAAGCCTGGTGCAATCCCTACGCATCAAGTTTTTGGCGCCGCAGCCCGGGGAATAGTTATTGTCTAGGTTAGAATCTCTTTTTATTAGGTCTACTTATTAGATTCCTTTCTAGTAAGATTTTATTTTTATTTTTAGGTTCTCTTTAGTCTACATTTTTCTTCGTGTTTTTGCTCGTAACTCTTCACCACCCGACATCATGGACAATGGGAACATCTTTGAACCCATCATCCCACCACAACAAAACCCACCACTAGAACCTCTTAGGCCCCGAACCTTAGGAGAGTATTCTCGACCTAGCCACCAAGGCTATCGAAACACTATTGAGCTCACCGGAGCCAATGTGACCCCCTTGCGATCCGACACCATCCGGTTGGTGCAAAGCGGATGTGCATTCCATGGACTTCGCTCTGAAGATCCAAACCAATATCTCAAGGACTTCCTTAAAATTGTAGATTCCATAGACCTTGATGTTACAACTAGAGAGTCAACCCGATTACGCCTATTCTAATTCTCTCTACGTGATCAAGCTAGCCAATGGCTTGAGCGATTACCCGCGGGATCCATCACCTCATGGGATGATCTCACCACTCGTTTCCTTGCTCAATTTTTCCCACCGGGGAGAACTACTAAGCTTAGAAATGACATCTTGATGTTCCAACAACGTCAAAATGAAACTCTTTATGAAGCATGGACTAGTTTCAAGGACTTACTCCAAAAAGTCCCTCATCATGGCATAGATCTTTGGCTCCAAGTCCAAATCTTCTATGACCATATCGATCTCTCCACAAGGCGAGCCATTGACCAATCGGCCGGTGGTAAGCTACGTGATCTAAGTGCGGAACAATCATGGGAACTCATAGAAGATCTTGCTCTCTATGACAACGAAAGTTGGAATGATCCCCGTGATTTGAACAAAACGGTCAAGGCAATATCTTTGCCTTTGAACAACTCTGGCACTCCCGACCGTAGGATCATGGAACTTGAGGACCAAGTCAAGTTTCTCATGAAATCCTACGAAGCTCCTAAGCCTTCAAGCCAAGTGAACAAAATCACTTCTTCATGCGAATTATGTATTGGTCCCCATGACACTCGTGATTGTGTGGAACACCCCGGAACAGCTTTTGCGGACTACACATCCTCGCGTACCAACGAAGCGGGAGATAAGTGGTACACTTTCAAACCCGAGCCAAACCCTTACGGTGATTCCTACAACCCCTCTTGGAAAAATCACCCAAACCTTAGGTGGAAACAAAACCAAGCCAATTCTTCCAATCCGCCTAATCGTTACCAACCAAACGGTCTACCCTCCAACCGTACTTTCAACAACAATCCTTCTAACAACCGTGGTAGTACCAACAATCTTGAAGGATTGATGTCTAAGTTTATGGCATCTCAAGAAGCTCGCATAGCTAGGTTTGAAACCGAATTCAACCAACAACAAACGGAGATGACCAACAAGATAGACAACTTGTTGAAAGCCCTCAACAACCAAGCGTTAACTACGCCTAGGAAGGACACTCGGGACGCCAATAACGGAATCCAAATTAAGGACCCCTCGTCATCCAAACATGTCCACTTTGTCAATGTTGTCACCATTAAGCCAAAAGATAAGGATATAGAAGAAAGTGACAAAGATGAAGTTGAAGTAGAAACCGAGACTAGGGATGAAATTAGGGAAGTTGAGGTTAATAAGAGAGAGGAGTTAGAGGAAGTAGAGACTATAGAAAAGCACTTTGATAAGTTGCCCACCAAGGAAGAACGGGAATACCATAAGGATTTATTCGATGGCCCCGAGACACCATATATCCTTGGCACACCCCTTATCAAAATGGGAGATCCCTCTAACATCAACATACCATGCAACATCGGGCATATGCATATATGGAAAGCTTATATCGATCCTAGATCTCCTGTAAACATCATGACTAGGACTTATTACAATTGGGTGATGAAGAAACAACTTGATTATAGGATGATGCCCAATAAGAATTTGATAAGTAATTTTGTAGGAAGAGTGAAGGGATTGCATGTGATTATAGGTAATTTCACCTATGAGATCGATTTTATGATAGTAGAAGATACTCGTCCGGTGATAGATGATTGCCTAAGCCAAGTAATATTTGGAAAACCATTTGTTGAGACCACTAGGATGAGTTATGATCCGACTTTAGGGATAGTTAGATTCAAGGAAGAGAATGATGAGATTGCTTACCAAATGCCCTATAAGATTGAGCAATACCGCCTCCTTTCTAATATAGAAAAAGAACACAAACAAGCAGCTTACTATAGGAATGATGAGGATAGACGTAGAGGAGTAGAGTATGTGATGAATAGGATGCTTGGTTTCTACAAAGAATGCTTGCAATTAGGTCCGGAGTACAAAACTGGTGTAGGAGACGACCTAGAGAGTGAAACCAACGATGAGGTCACGTAGTAACCCATGACCTTGAGTCTAGCTATGTTGGGATCAAAGTTTTACTATTTTATCAAGTCTCGGTCATTTGTAATAATAGGTTGCTTAAGTTATTATTTACTTTCATTAATGTTATGTTTACAAGTTCACTAGACTTAAGTTACATAGTCCATGGGCCTTAAGCCCATACGAATTGCAAGAAGGGAAGGAGTAGGAGTGTTGCCCTAGCTCCTTACCTATATATACTAGTCTTAGGTCTCTTGTAAACTTGGTTGTTTATTTGATATCTTAAGGAAACTCTTGCTCACATTTTTCTCTTAATCAAATATTCACCCAACTCCTTATATCTATCTCATTCTTGTTTGTGTGAAATCAATATGGTGACCTAACAAGTGGTATCATTCGCCATATGAAGGTGTAGTTATTGTTTTTTCCTTTGCATTCGCTCCTTAAACTCTTTTTCAATTCGTTATTTTGTAAAAAACTTGTACTTTCTTGTTTGTTTCTTGGTTTTTATCACATCTTTGCTTACAAACTTGTGCTACAAATCATCTCAAACAAAAAAGTATCAATCTTTCTTTCAAATTTACGATTTGATTTTTGTACCTTTTTTCGAAATTATTAAAATTTTGGAAAGAGTTTGTCAAGTTTATAACTTTCTTCAAGATTTCATCATTTTACAACTTGAAGTACAAAAATCTTGTATTAAAAACTCGTTTTTGGATTGCTTTCCTTGAAAAACAATTTTCTGCCAAGTTTCGAAATCACACCTCCTAACCAAGTTTCGAAATCGCAATTTTGTGCTTCCTAACGACTTCCGGATCGTGAACTCAGTCTTTTCTCTCTTGTATAAGAAAGAAAAGTACTTCGACTTTTGGATAACTTTCAAAATTGTATAATTTCGAAAGTGTGTTTGTGAAATTGTGTTCTCGAAAATATCTTAACTTTCGAAATCACAAATTTTTTCGCAAACTTTTATAGTTTCGAAAACATCCTCAGTTTTTGAAATCTCAAGGTTTTTGAAATCTCAAGGTTTTCGAAAATATCATAAGTTTCTACATCACTAAGTTTCGAGAAACTTTTATTTCGCAATCCCAAAATTTTCGAAATCTCAAGTGACTAATTTCGCAATCTCTCAAGAACAAGGTTTCGCAATCACTCCAAGTTCAACGTTTGGCAATCACTTATTTGTGTCAAGTTTTCGAGATTTGGCTAAACCTATACCTTCTACAAGATCCATCTTTTCACACAAGTGTTTCAATATGTCTCAACCACCGTACTACAACTTTAACCATCCTCAGCAACATCAGAATCAACAGTATCATCTGCAACAGCAACAGTATCAACAATCACCACAATATTATCAACAACCGCTTTACTCACAACAACATAATTTCATGCAACAACATCAGATGGTTCCAATACAACAATCCTATCCTATGTCACCACAACAAAGCCAACTTCCACCAAAACCTACTCACTGGTTTGACAGGATGTGTGAAGTCATTTCTACTCAACAATCCAGACACGAAGCAGGATCTATTGACACCCCACCAATGCTAACACCGGGAAATTATATTCAGTGGGCAAGTCGATTCTTAAGGTTTATTGAACTCAAGAAACCCAATGGTAAGTACATGAAACAAGTTATCCTTGAAGGACCGTTTCCTTGGCCTGTTAACTACGTTGACGGTGACCCATCTGCTGATCCTCCAGTAGCTCCAACTGCTGTGCGTGTTCCTGAGTCTTCACTTACTGCTGAACAAAACCACCATCGTGAAGCAGACGAGTATGCTATGTCTTACATACTTCAAGGAATACCAAACATCATATTCAGAAGTGTTGATGCTCAGACAACTGCAAAAGCTATGTGGGAACATGTCCATCTACTTATGCAAGGCACACAATTGAACAAGGAAGACATGGAATCTAAACTTTACTTGGAATACACTAATATCATGATAGAACCAGGGGAATCCCTTGAGTCTTACTTTCATCGTTTCACCAATGTCGTCAATGATTTAGAGAGACATGAAGTACCCCTTCCAAGAATCGCTGTCAATACAAAGTTTGTTAGTAGTCTGGGTCCTGAGTGGCAAAAGTATGTGACATTTGTGAGACAAGCTAAGAATCTTCATAGAGATCCATATGGTTTGTTGTACGACTATCTCAAGCACTATGAGTCTGAAGTTGAAAAAGATAAAGTCGCCCCGAGGAGGATATACACCACCACCTACTTCGAATCCCCTTGCACTCGTTGCTCAAACTCATGCTTCACATCCTTCGATGTCTAATCATGCTTATGATCAGGAACAAAGTTACTTCAGTCACCAGCAACCTCCTACTTCTCAACACGCTTCTACTCAACTTGCTCCATATGACAACAATGATAGCATGTATTACTCTAATCAGATTGAAGATGATGATGATGACGCCAATACGTTGAATCAAGGACTTGCTCTTGTTGCTCGTGCTTTTAGCAAATTATCCAACAAAACCAACAACCGTCTTCGTTCTTCATCAAATACAAGAAACCAAGCTGTCATTCAAGATGGTCGAGTTGAGATTCTGAACCGTAATTCTGGACGTTCAGGTGGGTATACTGCAAATTCTGGGTATGGACAAAGAGTCAACAATAATGGGGGATTGAGAAACAATCCAGGTGCTCCTCAGCGAAGTAATGGAAATGTTGCTCATAACAACACAGTTTCTGGGAATGCGATATGGTGCTACAACTGCAACGAAAAAGGTCATATTGCAACAGCATGCCCTCAACCAAGAACCCGCAGCAGTCAGTTTCACAAGCAGGCATTACTTATGGCTCTCAAAGATGAAAAGGAAGGAACTTTCAATGCTAATGAGAACAGTTTCTTTGTTAATGCTTACAACGATGATGATATGGAAGATCTTGAAGCCAATGCAGCTGTGATGCTTATGGCTAACATACAGGAACATCAGTTGAATGATTCAGGCCCAGTGTTCACCACTGATGGTTTGTCTCAGGTAAATGACCTAACCACATGCTCCATAGAATTTAATGCATCACCCTCTGTCTCTGAATCAGATCAGGCGCAAGTTGTTCCTTCTGAACCATTTTTATCTTCTCAAGAGGATGAACAATTAGACACAGTTGTTATATTTGATGATGACACTGTCGTCTCATTTGATGATCTTATTGAGCAAGACGAAAATGACTATATTGAACAACATGAACCTTCTTCTGATCCAGCTCCTGACTGTACAGTTATGGCCAAACAACTTAAAGAACAACTTCTTTCTAATCACATAATGGACGAGCAAACTAAAGTTTTAAAAGAAAATGCCGATTTGAAAAAGGACATTGAATGTTATAAAATACAACTTTCAAACTTTCAAAATGCAGTTCATCGTGAAAAGAGCTTTGAAAAGTCATTTCAGGAATCATATGTCAAAGAACAAAATCTTCAAAAGCAAATATATGACATAGTTGAGTCAAACGGTAAATTGGTTTCCAAACTGGAAAATGAAAAACATGATCTTCAAAAACAAGTTGTTCAACTCCAACAGGAACTTTCAAAAACACAAAAAGAGGTGACAACTTGCAAACAGGAATTTTATGAACATAAAGTGCAAAAACGAGAAAAAGAAAATACTTTAATTGAAGATAATCTCGTTCTCGAACGTCAAATTAAAGCTTTTCAAAATATTGTTTATAAACATGGGGAATCTGTAACGACAATTCAAAAGTTTACTTTAAAACCAAGACCAGATAAAGGTTTTGCCCTCGGCAATTACAGATCCTCTTTTCTTCGCACTGCATTCAAAACAATTCCTAAGCTGTACAGTATGGACCAATTGATGGATAATAATGTTGTGCGTGTTATTGTACATAATACTGAGGAAGAATACGAACTAGAAGAAAAGAGTCGATCAAAAATGAGTCAAGTTGAATATTGCAAACCATATGATTACTCAAAAGCTCCTCACATTTCAAAATCTTTTGTTCTGTCAAGAGAAATACCTGAAAAATCATGGTATGTTACTGAGTCTTATGTTTCATCTTCCGATGGAGCTCCTGTCAAACCCGTGGCACAAGTAAATGATCCATTACCATCTTCCGGTAATGTGACACCATTACCTACACGCTGTAAAGTTTTAGACTATTTTCAAACATTCATAAAAGGCATCGATAATTTGGAAAACGTCATTGAACATCATTCGCAAATTAAAATTGCTACTTTTCAATCAGCCTACGAGCGGGAAAAGCGAGACATTTTTCAAAAACAAATTCTGCCTTTAGTTCAACATTTGCGTTATTGTGCTACTCGTTGGGAACAGGAACTCCACAAAGAAGTTAATGATATGAAAGATATTTTCGCTCTTAATGAAAATGCAATTTTGGTTCAACAACGCAAAAACCGATTTTTGAAAACAGATTCTGATCGACTCTTGGAACAACTTCTTCAAGCTGATATTCATAGCCTTCTCATGAATGATCTCTACTATTCCAGCAATGCTGAATTATTTGCAGATTACTGTGCTGATCTTGTTTTGTTGAAGTCACAAAATGAAACATTGAAACATCAATATGAAACGTTGCGTCAAAACAGTGATGATGTGATAAACAAACTTTCAAACGAAATTTGTCAACTCAAACAAAAGCTTGATTGGTGTCAAGCTCAATGTATTGAAACAGAATTGCAACTACGAACCAAAAATGAGTTTCTCAAAAACAAATATGACCATGAAATTGCGGAGTTAAAAATTGAAAACGCCGAATGCCAACAAAACCGCGATGACATTCGTTATTGCAATGGTTTACTTGAGTCTGATATTCAGGACAAAAAACACATCATCATTGATTTGAAAGAGAAAATTAAGCTACTTCAAAAAGGAAAATTTATTGACACCACTGTGATAGCACCAGGAATGTTTCAAATAGACAGAACAGATAAGGGTAAGCATGCTAAGAGTTCTAATGTTAGCTCTTCCACTTCCATAGGTCTAGTTTCCCCTAAGAGTGTTAGCAGCCCAAAGCCAAAAAGCGTTAAGAAGACTAAAAAGACTAGGCTCTCGCAACGTAGAAGAAGAACACTAGAAGTACAAGAAGTAGAAGCTCACCTTAGGAACTCGAATAAAACTCATGTTGCATCTGATTTAGATTCTAATCTAGCAAATTGTAATCCAAATCTTAATGTAACGAATGCTGAGCCTTCTAATGTTTTGAATATTAACGCATCTTGTGTGTTTTGTCGTCAAAGTGTGTTATCTGGTGATCATACCAAATGTGTAGCTAATAATCTCTTACATCGTAAAAAGAAACGTAGATCCGGGTTTCCTTCTAGCTCCACTAATGCCTCTAAGTCTACCTTAGAAAAAACACCTTCTACAGTTTCAAATGATGTTGTAGTCAACCCAAGAGTTGCAATCAACAAATCTAGGAACACGCCAAAAGCTAGTGCATTCACTAAGAACAAAGCAAAAACTAGTTGGTTACAATACAAACCAAATTTTAAATGGATTCCTAAATTGTTAAATGCTTGTGTTTCTAACCAACAGGAACCCACAATTTCCTCGGGTTCCACCCTTACTTCTGTTCCATCTCTGCCGTCTTATTTTGATGCAGGTGGTTCAGATCGTTCTCTGGATTGTTGATAGCGGTTGCACCCGACATATGACAGGCAATCTCAAACTGTTAAAAAACTTTGTCTCAAAGTTTATTGGAATTATCAGATTCGGGAATGATCAATACGCTTTAATCATGGGTTACGGAGACTACATGAATGGGAATATTGAAATTAGCAGAGTATATTATGTTGAAGGCTTGGGTCACAATCTTTTTTCAGTCGGTCAATTTTGTGATGGAGATTTAGAAGTAGCATTTCGAGAGAAAACCTGTTTTGTTCGTGATCTACAAGGCAATGATTTGATGTCTGGCAAACGTGGCACTAACCTTTACACAATTTCAATGTCTGACATGATCACTTCATCTCCCATCTGTCTTCTATCCAAAGCTGAAACGACTAAATCCTGGTTATGGCACAAACGCCTTTCTCATTTGAATTTCAAAACAATGACTGATCTCGCTCGTCACAAATTAGTTGAAGGCTTTCCAAGATTCCGTTATGCCAAAGATCATCTATGTCCAGCCTGTGAACAAGGAAAAAGTACTCGTGCTCATTTTCCCTCAAAACCTGAACATAGTACTAATCATGTTTTACAAATGCTTCATATGGATTTGTGTGGTCCGATGCGTGTTCAAACAATCAACGGTAAACGCTACATCTTAGTAATTGTTGATGATTACTCTCGCTGGACTTGGGTTTATTTTCTTCGAAGTAAAGATCAAGCTCCTCAAATGATCATCACCTTTCTCACCAAAATACAAGTTCAGCTACGCAACACAGTCAGAATTGTAAGAACTGACAATGGAACAGAATTTAAGAATCAAACTCTAAGGTCGTATTTTGAGAAAGTGGGAATTGAACATCAAACATCTATTCCACGCACACCCGAACAGAATGGAGTAGTCGAAAGACGCAACAGAACGTTAGTGGAAGCTGCTCGAACGATGTTAATTAATGCTCAATTACTAGATTACTTATGGGCAGAAGCTGTTTCAACCGCCTGTTACACCCAAAACCGTTGCATGATCACAAAACGCCATCACAAAACCCCATATCAGATTGTTCACAAAAGGAAACCGAACATCAGTCACTTTCATGTATTCGGAGCTTTATGCTACCTAGTCAATGATCGTGATGATCTAGATAAACTTAAGGCAAAGGCTGACATTGGAATATTTATAGGATACTGTGAAAATTCAAAAGGCTATCGGATATGGAATCGTCGTACTAGGGAAATTCAAGAAACTATTCATGCTAATTTCGATGAACTCACTCCAATGGCTTCTGAGCACAACAGCTTAGGACCCGTAATCAACCGTTTAAAGCACTTCAGCTATGGCTTCTGAGCACAACAACTTAGGACCCGTAATCAACCGTTTAAAGGCACTTCGGAAATGGCTTCTGAGCAAAATAGCTTAGGACCCGCATCCAACCGTCTAAAGTTTTCGGAATCTTCAGCTGAACCATTGTCACTCTCTCGCAAGGAATTGGAAACCCTGTTTGCTCAACTGTTTGATGATTCAATTGAAAACCGTCCTCAAGAAGTCTCACCAATTTCCGCTGCACACCCTGAGAATATTCAACAACCACTGTTGAGAAAGACGGTCCTCCAAGTGAATCTCCAACAACAGCAGGACAAACGGCTTCCAACTCTAGACAATCAACTGAAGATCCATAACAACAATCAGTACCACAACTTGCAGATTATGATGGAAATACTTCCTTCAATCTATTTGCACCGACTCCAACTGCTCCTGATATAATGGAGTCGACTTCTCGCAATTTGAATATGTCTGATATGCATACGTTCTACCAACATCACCCTTCGACACATCATTGGACTTAAATGGATTTGGAAAACAAGCTGGACGCAGAAGGCACAGTGATTCGCAACAAATCTTCTTTAGTTACATAGGGATACAGTCAATGAAGCAGGATTGTACATCACTGTCATCAACAAAAGCTTAGTATGTAGCCATGTCTGCTTTCTGTGCTCAAGTCATTTGGATGAGAACTTAGCTCACGGACTACGGCTATGTATTTGACTAGATCTCAATGTACTGCGACTCAAAGTGTGCTATTGCTATCTTGTGCAACACCATTCATCATTCCAAGGCCATACAAATTGCTCTCCGCTACCATTTCATACAGAAGCATGTTGAGAAGGGTACAATTGAATTAGAGTTTGTGGGTACTGAATACCAATTGGTGGACTTACTTACAAAACCCTTAGCTTCATCGAGGTTTGCAAGTTTAGTTCACCAAATTGGTATGCGATGTTTGACACCAGTGGATCTGGAAAAGTTTCTTAAACAACATTAAAATGTCAAACATCAACACTTACACTATCTTTGTAAAATAAGTTTTTTCTCTTACTTTTCTATATATATAAAAAAAAATGCAAGTATATCGCTTTCTTTCAACACCTTGTTATTTTACAAATGTTGAGGGGGAGACTCGCCTAAATTTCTATAAATTTTTCAAAAAACGGTATACTTGCATATCACCTTTGATGCGTTGTTTTGGGATTTTGTTGATATCTCATATCATGTTTCCTTTTGTTAGGAATACGATTATTTATATGAAGACTCGGTCACCCCGAGTATAGTTTAGCATATTGTAGCTCGTAGTAATTATCATATTAGTTAGTATGTAGAGTAGTATTAGTTAGTATTTGTGGAGTCGGGTCGGGTCTCTTACCCACTGTCAGCCCGCTCTACAGCCCGTTTCAAGGGGCGTTTACATTGTAACTATATATACCCTTTCCCACCCATGGGAAAGGGTTGGACCTTCATTTTCAATCTAACCTTTCACAAGTTTTCACATACAAGGCTCCCACTTCTCTCATCTCATTCTCTCTCTAACATCTCACTAGAAATTACATCTCTAATCATCCTAAATCACATAACCATCCATGTTCTTACATTATAGTATATTACAATTGGTATCAAGAGCCATGGTTCTATCCTAGGATTCATGGTATGCTCGAATTTATAGTATGGTTTGTGGTTTGTGGGTGGTTCGACTTATTCTAGTGGTTTTCACTCGTATTTGATCTTGTTAGGTGTTTATCTCGAAATTCTTCTTGTACTTTCTTGTTTATTAGTTGTGTAGACACCTTGTTGTAACCTTGGTTTAGTCATTTCATCACTTGGGTGGACATTGGTGGCATTTCGAGTACCTTTTCTTGCCAGCGAGTTGGTATCTCTTGGTAGAGAGTTGGCAGTTGTGTGTAGCGAGTTGAGCTTAGAGATTTGGCTCTTTACCATTTTGGGACATACGGACAATTCGCTACGAAAGGGACACTTTTGTCTCATTATTAGCGAGTTTTCAGATTTTGGAGTTTTGTGGATCTGGCGAGTTATTCATTAGCGAGTTGTGTATTAGCGAGTTGACATCTAGTGAGTTGATTTGTAGCGAGTTGATATCCAGCGAGTTGATTAGTTGTAAGTTGATTTGTTAGCGTTTTGCCTGATAGCGAGTTGAGGCTTCAGCGAGTTGATTTTAGCGAGTTGAGCAGTCAGCGGTTTGTCAAATTAGCGACTTGTCCATTGGCGAGTTGTGTACTTAGCGTGTTGTCTGTTAGCGTGTTGACAGTAGCGAGTTGTCAGGTTTTGGTAATAGCGAGTTGTTAATCAGCGAATTGATTCTTGTCTAGCGTGTTAGTGCAGGATTGTGGCGAGTTGTGTTATTTTCAGCGACTTGGTACTTGTAGCGAGTTTAAGCCTTAGCGAGTTGTGATTATCTTAGCGTGTTAACATTTGTGAAGTTTGTGAGCTGTAGCGACTTAAGTTGTTTCATCTACTCCTTCAGTAACTTGACGTTGTGAGACTATTCCTACAACTTGACTTGTTATTTCAATAATAACTTGACGTTGTGAGTTTAATCTTACGATTTGACTTGTTTTCTGAGAAGTGATTGTAATTCAACTTGTTGCAACAAAACATGAATATCACGGGTGTTTAACAGCTTGATACGTGTAACCACTCAGTCTTCACAGCATGGCAAGCACTGCATCGGATGACATTCAGGCAGCAGGATCGGATACTCGTCCTCCTATGCTGGACAGGACCGACTACGAATCATGGGCACAAAGGATTCGTCTATACTGCCTGGTTAAGGAAAATGGTGTGAACATCCTGAAATCCATTGATAATGGACCTTTCATCATGGGGACAACCAGAGACACTATAGCAGCTACTGATGACAATCCTGCGGCAGTTGGTCCAGAAAGACCTCGCATCTACGATGATCTTTCTGATGAAGAAAAGAAACGCTATGATGCTGACATCAGAGCTTCGAATATTGTCATTCAAGGACTTCCTAAAGATGTCTACAAACTCATCAACTTTAACACCGATGCGAAAGCAGTTTGGGATAATGTGAAGATGCTTCTTGCAGGATCTGAGTTAACCAAAGAAGACAGGGAGTCACAGTTGTATGATGAATTCGAGCACTTCAAAATGAATCCAGGTGAAAGCATCACTGACTACTACGTCAGATTTCACAAGCTTGTCAATGACATGAGAGCCATCAAGATGACAATGCCTAACATTCAGCTCAATTCAAAATTCGTGAATAACATGGCACCTAAATGGGATAGGTTTGTTACAGCTGTCAAGCTCAACAAAGGTCTCAGACATACTAATCATGAACAGCTTTATGCATATCTCCAACAACATGAGAAACATGCAGTTTATGATCAGGCAATGCGAGAAAAGCTCAGTCCTACAACAACAAATGAGTCCCTTGCCTTTGTGTCCAATGTTCAACAACTTACTCAGTCTTCAAATGATCAATCTCAACTACCTTCATCCAGGTCTACCTCAACTAATGGACAATCATCAACTCCCTCACCAACTGCCTTAAACACCCATCCTGACTCTGGATATTCTCATACCGACATGATGATTGATAACCTCTCCAACCAAGTCTCCTTATTAGTCCAACAGTTCAGAGCTGTACTTCCACCAACTAACAACCAACTCAGGACTTCGTCTAACCCACGTAATCAGGCAGTCATTGAAGATGGAAGAGTGGTGGTGCAAAATGTGCAAGGAAGACAAAATGTCAATCCAAGAAATGCTGGTAGAGATAATGGGCAGTATAGAGTCGGGAATGCGCTTCAAGTGCAAGCTAGGCAGCCTAAGTGCTATAACTGTGGAGGGTTGGGCCATATTGCTAAGAATTGCACTCTTCCAAAGCGTCCTCAAAACTCAGAGTACTTCAAGGACAAGATGTTGCTTATGCAGGCGCAAGAGAATGGTACTGCTCTGGATGAAGAAGCTTTGCTCTTTCTAGCTGGTGATGACAAGAATACGTTTGATGCTGATGTGGATGATCAACCTGTTCTGGACATGGCACTCAATGATCCGAACATCTTCCAAGTTGAAGACTGTGATGCTTTTGATTCGGATGTTGATGAAGAACCCATAGCTCAAACTATCTTCATGGCTAATCTGTCAGCCGCTGCATCATCTCCACAGCTGTCTGGCTCCTCCATCACTTCTGCTATCTCTGAGGTACCAAAGCCACTAAATTCTAATCTGATCTGCTCTATCAATCCACAGGGGGAATGTGACTCGGTACAACCCACGAACATTGACAACACAGATATCACTAATATGGGAAATACCAATAATATCCCATATGAACGGTATGTGAATGACAATGTTATTAAAGTTGAACCAAGTGACATGCCGTCGGTTGACACTAGAGAACTTGAGTTACATGAGCACACTATATACAACCCTGATGACTCCTTGATCACTAGAGTTAACATCCTTAAGGATCAGGTGGCCTTATATGAGCAGCGTGCTAAATTTGAACTTAATGAACGTGAGCAGAAAATGGAATGGCAATTGCGTGCTTACATAACTGAAAACAATGCCAAACAAGAAACATTGAAAAAGGAGTTAGTTTCTTTAAAAAAACAATTGGATCAGACTGTCAAACAAAGACAGGAAATTCAAAAGGGGTTGACTTCAATCAAACTCGACTACCAAGAAAAAGAAAGCAAACTTCTAAATGATTTTTCAAAACTCAAAACGTTGAAAAACAAATTGGAAGATAAGTTGTACATGCAAGGTCAAACCATTCAATCTACTCAAATGATGGAAAAACATAGGAAACTAAGAGATGAATTTAGTGAACGTGATACCTCTAAGACTAAAGCTAAATTTCTTAGAATTGGTATAGGTGCTCAACCTGCGCTATATGATGCACTCACTATGCTTGACCCTAACCATGCCCCTCCTGATGTGAAATCATATGATGAGATTGATGAGGCTGAGGATAGAACTAGGGAAAAACTTGCTGAGCGTCTTAAGGATCCACTATGTGTTGCTAAAAATATTGTGTTTCACCATGATTATACAAATGACAATCACTCAGCTATTTTTGTCCTTCAAAAGAAAATCCTTCCTGAAAAAGTGTTATGGAATATTGACATGGAAAAAATGAAAGCTGAAAGAATCATTGGTAATACACGTACCATCTTTAGGATTGCAGACCCAACCATCTATCCCTTGCACACACCCCAACATCTTGTGCCATATACCCTACCCACACAGTGTAATACCCTAATTGCGTTATATGTTCTAGGCCAATTGTTTAAGGATTTTGAAAAAACATGCAAAACTTGAATTACACCAACAGGGATTACAGAAGGGGAAAGGGGTTTTGAGCAAACAAAGCAGTGTTATCTTACTGAAGTTATGCCATTTTTCGATCTTCTTAAAGAACACTTTGAAGGCCTTAAAACTACCATCAATAATGATGTGAATCAAATGAAAAAGGTTTTTAAAGAAGTAGAAAATGAGGGTAAACAATTGGCAATCGATCTCAAATACAGTGAAATTGACAGAAAAAACATCCTCATCATGAATGAGGATTTGATTGCTAATTGCATTGCACAAGATGTCTTTTACCCTGTTACTGGCTCTGCCTTATCTGCTAAGCAATTTCATGAAATGTCCATTACTTTAAATGTATTTCAGAATCGTGTGATTGAGCTTGAGGGGGAGAATTACCAACTAAACTACAAAATTCAAAACGACGACCATGACAACATGGTCAGGAGTTTTTCAAAACTTGAAGTTGATAATTTTAACTTGCAACTAAAATACCAACATCTGAAAGAAAACGTAAAAGTATCAAATGCCAAGACATCTTCGGATGCTCCTGAATTTGAAACATGTTTTGAATTAGCCAAAAAGGATGATGTAATTCAAGCTCACTCAAACACGATTCGGAAGTTGAGGGCCCAAATTGCACAATTAAAATTGAACAAAAGCGATGTGACCAATACCAATTACCAGAAGTCTATTGATTCTCAAAACTTTCAGAAACAGGGCATGATCAATGAATTACAACATGAAAATGAGTGGCTTCGTGCTGAAATGTCAAACGCTAAACAACGTTACAAAGAATTGTTTGAGTCCATTAAAATAACACGTGACCAAAACAATGAAAGAGTCACTTCTTTGTTAAATGAAATTGAGAATCTAAAGACTATGGTGAAGGGTAAAATGCCCGTCGTTTCATGTGATCATGCAATTTCCAATGTACATGCTTGTAAGAAATATGCGTGTGATACTATTAATGTCTCTCTTCCCCTTAGGAACAATAAGTTAGTTCACAACAACTACCTTAAGAATCTTAAGGACTGTCTGGCCATGTTTAGAGAAACCTTTGAAGATGAGAGAATATCTAAACCTAATGATGATGTTGTTATTGGTGCTTGCTTCCTCACTAATAGAGCCCAGGAACTATTAGAATATGCCATAGGATCATGCCCCAAGAATGATAACAAGTCGGAAAGGTCATTTGCATCACACTCTAAAAGTGGTAACAAACATGCTACATTAGATCATCCCCAAACCATGTCACAATCCACCATCATGATCACCGGTAAACAAGTAGAAACTAATCATACTAATGTTCCCGTCATTGCTTCTACAGGAGTAAAAGGTGTATCTAATGCTAGCAAGTCACAGCCTAGGTGCAATACAAAGAATGATAGGACCTTGCCGGCTAAGAGTACACTTATGAAGGAAGTAGAAGAATCATCTAGGAACAATAAAGTTATGCTTAATTAAAGGAATCGAGTTGATTCAAACATTTGTGTTAACAATGATGTAATTAATTCGAATTCTGGTGCTATTTGTAAGACTTGTAACAAATGCTTATTTTATGGTAATCATGATGCTTGCGTTGTGTCCTTTCTTAAATCCACTATGAAATCTCCAGTTGTGAATGTCTCGTGTGTTAAACTGGTAAAACAAGTATGGAGTAAAACAGGAAAAGTGTTCACTAAGGTTGGTTATCAATGGAGACCTACTGGAAGGAAATTCACTCTAAGAAAAAAGTGCCCAATGACTAGGATCACTAATTCCAAACTTGTGCCTATTAAGAAGTGGAGACCTACTGGTAGACTGTTCCCAATAGAAGAACTTAGTACCACTCCCAATTCTAGTGCATCAAAATGTGAAAGTTCCAGTGAGATATCTGTGACATATGATAATCCAATATTTGTGTGTGCTAACCAAACGGACCCCAACTGGTTGTGGGGCTCCAGATTTTTCAGTTATCCACGATTGTCTGGTTTCAAATGCAGGTCGTACAAATCGTCCTTTGGTATTTGGACTCAGGCTGCTAAAAACATATGACTGGAGATCGCTCGCGGCTCAAGAATTTCGTGGAAAAGTTTATTGGTACGGTTAGATTTGGAAATGACCATTTTGGATCTATAATGGTCTATGGGGATTACGTCTTTGGAGACAATGTGACATCCAGAGTTTACTACGTGGAAGGACTTGGGCACAATCTATTTTCTGTTGGTCAATTCTGTGACTCTGATCTTGAAGTTGCTTTCAGAAAACACATTTGTTTTGTTAGAGAATTAGATGGGGTTGAACTACTCAAGGGGAGTCGGGGCACTAATCTTTATACCATCTCTATCGAAGACATGTTACGGTCCTCACCAATTTGCTTGCTTTCTAAAGCTTCCAAGAACAAATCATGGTTGTGGCATCGTCATTTAAACCACTTGAACTTCGGTACCATCAATGAACTCACACGTAAAGATCTTGTTCGAGGCTTGCCTCGACTGAAGTATATAAAAGACCACTTGTGTTCCGCATGTCAATTGGGCAAAAGTAAAAAGCACACACATAAACCCAAGACAGTCAACTCCATCATGGAAGTCCTACACATCCTCCACATGGATCTCTGTGGACCAATGAGGATTCAAAGTATCAATGGAAAGAAATATGTGCTGGTTATTGTTGATGATTTCTCTCGATTCACGTGGGTAAAGTTTCTACGATCAAAAGACGAGACTCCGGAAACCATCATCAAACTCATCAAAATGTTGCAAGTTCGTCTCAACAAAACAGTTAGATTCATTCGAACTGATAATGGAACGGAGTTTGTGAACAAACAACTTACTCAATTTTATGAAGGTGTCAGAATTAGTCATCAAAAGAGCACTCCACGAACTCCTCAACAAAATGGAGTTGTTGAAAGACGCAACCGCACATTAGTTGAAGCTGCAAGAACTATGCTCATCTTCTCCAAAGCCCCTATGTTTCTTTGGGCTGAGGCAATTGCTACAGCATGTTATACACAGAATAGATCCTTGATACATCCTCTCCACTGCAAGACTCCATATGAATTGGTCCATGGCAGAAAACCGGATCTTTCGTTTCTTCATGTATTTGGTGCATTGTGCTATCCAACAAATGACAGTGAAGACCTGGGGAAACTCAAGGCCAAGGCTGACATTGGTTTCTTTGTTGGCTATGCTCCAGAACGAAAGGGATACCGAATCTACAACAAACGTACCAGAGACATAATGGAAACAATCCACGTCACGTTCGATGAGCTGACAGAGCAACTGGTTCCTGGATAATCAAGTTCTGGACCCGTACCTAACCTCTTATCTCCTGGACCTATAAGCTTCAGGCTTGTACAGAATTCTACCCCTGTTACTCCCTTCGTACCTCCTACAAGTGATGATTGGAAAAAGCTATTTGACCCCATGTTTGATGAATACTTTGAACCTCAAAATGTGGACGCTCCAGAAGTCACTGTCATTCCACAACCAGCTGTGGTAGCTAATGTCCCAATTGATAATTCTGGTCCATCCACCTCGTTATCATGGGATCCTGAAGCTCCCACCCTCAGTCAGTCAATCACCACATCTAATGGTCAATCCTCATCTGTACAACAAGATGCAGCTGTAAATAACTCTTTTGGTGAGAATCCCTTCGCTCCACCCGATAATGAGCCGTTTGTTAACATCTTTGCACCTGAACCGTCAAATGATGCTACATCCTTAGATGAATCAAACACGGCTACCTCAGTTCCCTATTCTCAACCTCATGAACACCTTAGGAAATGGACAAACGACCATCCAATTGACGACATTATTGGAAACCCCTCACGTCCGGTGTCAACCCGTAAGCAACTTGCTACCGACGCTTTGTGGTGTTTCTTCAATTCTGTCCTTTCTAAAGTTGAGCCTAAAGATTTCAAGGATGCAATGTCTAAACATTCATGGTTCACTGCTATGGTGGATGAAATCCATGAGTTTGATCGACTTGATGTGTGGGAATTAGTGCCACCTCCTGAGTGTGCTATGATAATTGCTCTGAAATGGATATTTAAAGTGAAGCTTGATGAGCATGGAGATGTATTAAAGAACAAGGCAAGACTTGTGGCAAAAGGATATCGTCAAGAAGAAGGTATTGACTTCGAAGAATCCTTCGCACCAGTTGCTAGAATTGAAGCCATAAGAATATTTCTAGCAAATGCCGCTAGTCAAAATATGGTGGTGTATCAGATGGATGTCAAGACCGCGTTTTTAAATGGCGATCTTAAGGAAGTGGTGTATTTAAGTCAACCTGAAGGATTTGTGGATCCTGAACGCCCTAACCATGTATATCGCTTGAAGAAGGCCCTTTATGGTCTTAAACAAGCTCCCAGGGCGTGGTATGACACGTTGTCAAAATTCCTTCTTGCCAACAAGTTCTCCAAAGGTGCTGTTGATCCTATACTCTTTACCAGAAAGACGGGCAAAACCTTTCTTCATGTGCAAATATACGTTGATGATATAATATTTGCCTCCTCTGATCCCAAAGAGTGTGATCGATTCTCCCAGGAGATGAGTTCTGAATTCCAGATGTCCATGATGGGTCAAATGTCCTTCTCTCTAGGCTTGCAAATATCTCAGAATCCCAATGGGATCTTCATTAATCAATCCAAGTATGCTAATGAAATCTTGAAGAAATTTGGATTTGATTCATGCGATGCGGTTGATACTCCTATGATGGAAAGATCAAAACTTGATGAAGATGATATCGGAATCCCTGTTGAACAAACCAAGTATCGAAGCATGATTGGTTCCTTAATGTATCTTACTGCTAGCCGACCGGATCTTCTTTTTGCAGTCTGCATGTGTGCTCGGTATCAATCCAAACCTACCAAGAAACACCTGGAAGCTGTCAAGAGGGTCTTTCGGTATCTTAAAGGAACAATCCACTTGGGCCTATGGTACCCTAAGGATACCTCAATGGCCCTCACTGCCTATTCGGATGCTGACCATGCGGGATGTCAGGATACTCGTCGAAGTACATCTGGGGGTGCTCAGTTCTTGGGAAACAAGCTAGTTAGTTGGTCTTCAAAGAAACAAATGAGTACTTCAATATCCTCCACAGAGGCTGAATACATTGCCATGTCCTCGTGCTGTGCTCAGATTCTATGGATGAGGTCTCAACTTTCGAACTATGGCTTCGTGTGCAACAAGATTCCTATGTATTGTGACAACAAAAGTGCAATTGCGCTTTGCTGCAACAATGTCCAGCATTCAAGAACTAAGCACATCGATATTCGACATCACTTCATCAGGGAGCAAGTTGAGAAAGGAATTGTTGAACTTTACTTTATGAGGACTGAGTTCCAACTTGCTGATATCTTTACCAAAGCACTTTCTAGGGATCGATTTCAATTTATCCTCCCTCGCCTTGGTATGAAGAGTCTCACTCCTGAGGATCTCATAAGTCTTCAGGAAGATCAGGAGGAGTAAAGGGGTTGTTTCATATATCCTTTGTACATAGTATTAAATCAAAAAGAAAAATAGAAAATTATAAAACTTATAAAATCCATAAAAATCTGAAAATTCACAAAAAATACAAAAATATTCTTCTCACGACATGTCTCTTGTATAATCAATATTATGTACGTTTCTAGAAATGTCATTCAATAATGACACGGAATCATACATATGCTTGAGCAAGAGTTTTTCGGTTTCTAATAAAGTTTTCTTGTCTAAAACATGTCGTTCCTAAAATTATTCTTTCTAATTATGGTTTGCTATCACTTCAGATAGCAACCCGGTCTTAGTATTGGGGAAAGTTCGTCGCCAAAATGACGACTGTTCCTAACAAAGGCATGAATTACTTTACATTCGTGCCTTTCCGATCTGATGTACGCTTAAGTGCATCATTTCTGGTAAAAGAAGAGAAGTCTTCTTTGCATCTCAAATACTTTTCCTTCAAAGATTCTTCGGGAAAGTATTTGCTCCAAACTTGGTGGTACCATGGTTTTTAAAGATCAAACAAACCTGAAGTGTTGTTTAAAATTTACCACTCAATCGATGCTATAAAATTAACACTTTATGCAAAATGTATAATCTTAAAATGTGTCATCGATTGAGGGGGAGAATGATTTCAAAAACTATACATCATCAAAACAATGATCTTTGTGCATAACTTCAAATGGATTAAGTGCAATTGTTATGTGTTAGTATATGAATTTTTCATGAGTTTCTCGCTAAACTCAAAATCATTTATAAACTCATCATCTCTAATACATAACATACTCCCTCAATTTTTGAGGGGGAGCTTAAATGTTGTCTCAAAATCAGTCATTTTTAAAATATGTCACATCTTTCTCCCAAAATCTTTAAACTTATTTAAATCACTTGGGATCACAAATCTCAATTGGTTTGAAATTTTTGATCGGGGGAGAAGATGTGATTTAAATATGAAAAACTGATTAAAATGTGATGTTTTGAACCCAAACCCAAATATATGCCCTTCCCTATGTGCTAAACTCTTTTGGTATATCAATGCACATATTGAGGGGGAGCATATGATTTGTGAAAAAGGATCCTTGCATCTCTTATGAGTGCATCTCAGTCTTGACTCATGAATTGACGAAACACAAATGTCCTGAATCGAAAGGACTAGTCCTGGACGGGTAATAACTTCAAGCTGGTTTAACCAGTGATTTAAGCGTGTCTCGAAGAGGACTAGTTTAAGTAGAATGTACCGTTTCGAGAAACCTTGAGTGAATCTGATCGAGCCAGGTAATAACTTCAAGCTAGTTTATCTAGTGATGTAAGCGTGTCTCGAATGCCCAGTCATGTTTACTCAAGGTAGATCAATTCAAAAGTGCAACTCTTCCCGACATGTGCAAATTTTCAAATCAATACTTATGAGCACATGTTAAGGGGGAGCATTTGAAAATGACAAAACTCTCAATGTGTTAACAAAATGTGTTTCTCAATCATAAACACATTGATAGAATTTTCAATGATTTGGCAAATGGCAACTTAGGACAGTCATGGAGTTATAAGGTGGCTAAGGCTAGGAAAACCGTCCTATGATCCGCCAGAGCCGGAGGGATCTACCCATGGACAATACCAAATAGATAGTATTTAGAAGTCCGTAGGTATGATCATGAAAAAAGGAGAAATATGATAATGGAGAAAGAAGGGGTTGAAGAATTAAAAAGAAATGAAATGAGAAAGGGTGAAAAGAAATAGCCCTCCAACTATTCAACCTTAGGGTAGAAACCGGGTTCAATTCATAATCTACTGAGGGTTGCTAAGGCAACATCGGTATTGAAGACAAGATGTCATGGACCCAGTGACGCAATGCACTAAACCTTCTAGCCACTCAAGTTCTCTTAAAAGAACTTGTTTCATTCTCACGGGGAACCGGTGTAATCTATCGACATATCTCTTAGAGATAGTTGATATTGAAGTAGGAGACCTCTCCCTAATCTCCGCATAGGAAAACCAAATGCACTTATTGAGTCTAGATCCTCGAGATGAATAAAAAGATCTCATAGGAACACGTGCTACTTCTATCCTGGTTGTTCAACATTAAGGACACCAGTGGTTATCTTATGTGTCCTACGCAGATCTTAGCAATCTGCCAGAACATTTATGAGGGATGTTGCTTTAGTAACTCCCAGTGATTGAGTGGAAATTCCTGCCATGGTCAACATCAAGCAGCCCTGAAAGCAGGTCACTTAGGTAATTCCTTGTGGATTACGCTTAGTGGTCGCAACGGTTACTAACGGTCTACAGTCGTGGAGTGATCTCCAGCGACTCACCCAATCGTTGATCTACTTAGGTAGTTCGTGTAAATCCTTTCAGGGTTTGCCGATTGGGAACGGTCTTGGTAAGGGTTAGAAGGAGTCTTCACACTATGCTGTTGACGATCTCTAATTCCAAACCTATAAATACCGGATGATTTGTTGCTAACTGTCTATTTGCAGGAATTTCTGCCGGCTGTTGTTGATTGTTGAAAAGATGCTGATCCATCAACACATGCTCACACTTCGACATCACAATCTAAGAAATCATGATAATTGATTGGGCCTCTTATATGCTTCCACAACTCTGATGCAGAAGATCATGATCCTGAAAAGTGTGAGCATGCCAACACAAAGATGTTCTTATCACATGGAGACGTTACTACTCAAAGATGACTTTCAGACACTCATTTGGATGATGAACTTGAAGTAATTTCCAAAGATCATCTATTAGCATTGAAAATTATATTAAAAAGTGATGGTCATTCTCATTTATTGTAACGTTGTAATGTGTCGTAGTTTTTGTTATTAGAATAGTCAATGGGCCTTGGTCTTGGTAAGCTAATATGTCATGTGTTATGTAATGTAAGCCTTTATATGCAAAAGGAAACCAAGCCCAAGACCAAGCCCATGGAAAGCCTCTTAAGGCATCATGTTAAGAACTATATAAACACCTCAAAGGCTCATTTGAGGTGTGTGCTTGTGTGTGAAAGTGTGTGTGTTTATTAATAAAAGCTTTCTACTTCATCTCTTATTCTCTCATATATACACGACATATACATAACATCAAGTCACCATCTTTCCTTCTTCTAGTGCTTCTATATTTGTGTTAAAGTTGATAGATTTAAGGTCCTACAAGTGGTATCAATCGCCTCACAATGATTTAGGAGTGTTTTTATCAAGTTTTTTGTTAAAAAGTTACACTTTTCATTCATTTTGTGTACTTTTTCTTCGAAAAGTTTTGATTTTTACAAGTTTTAGTGTTAAAGTTGTTGTTTTTATTGAAGTTTTAGTGATTCTAAGTGTTTTGGGAAAGATTTGATCAATAGAAACAAGTGAAAAAAGTGTTTTTGGTTGAAAAAATCGGATTTTTAGCTATTTGGGACATCTTACGCGTAAGTTTTCGCATTCTAATACTGTTTACTGATGAGTGTCTAAATACTCATCATTTTGTATCAATCTGAACTGCCAAAACATACAAAAACACTCAAAAATGAATCATAATACTTAAAATATCTTAGAAGTGTGTTTTATATGTTCCAAATGCAAAATATGCAAAAACAGATAAAAAACGTATAAAGTTTGCATAATTGGCAGTTTCAGTCCCTCAAGTTTCAAATATTGACAAAACTAGTCCCTGAAGGTTTTAAATGATAGAAAAGTCAACTTAAGTCCTTGGGAAATCAAAACATGTTCACAAAACATCCCTGGATGAAAGTTTACACAAACTGGCAATTTTTACCCCTCAAGTTACAAAATTGGCAAACTTAGTCCCTGGGTGTTATAAAACTTGAAATTTCACAAAACACCCTTGTACTATTCATGAATATACAAAATGGAACAATTTTGAATAACTTTTGGAAATTACAAGTTTAGTCCCCCAAGAATCCAAAATTTACACAAATGGTCCTTTTAAGCTTTAAAATGTTTTAATTAAACAATATTGGTCCTTGTGTTTATCTTAATGGCAGGTTTGGTCCTTCTATGGAAGTTTGGAAAAAGGACAGAAAAGGTCCCTCAAGTTTCAGCTTGGTGCAATTTCAGTCCTTGGGCTTGTTTATCACCAAAACCAATCCGGACCCTTATTAATATAAATCCAAAACCAAACACAAACAAACCCAGCCCATACACCATCCCTTGGCCCAACATCAAAACCAACCCGGCCCTTTTATTATTTAAAAAGGTCAAACGGTCAACCCCCGCTCAAATACCCCCTTTACTGTTCATCTCCCTCACCCTCAACCTTAAACCTGAAACCAGGTGGTTTCATGCCACCTCCCCCTTCCACTTGCTCCCACAGCTTACACCCTACTCCCTGCCACCCCTCAAACCTATCCCACTCCATAATAAATGCTTCCCCATCTTCAAACACTCCACCTCTTCACCCTTTCCCCTGTTTTCTTCCATAAACGCCCCAACTTGGCTAAATATCTCCAATACTTGTTCCTTACACCTCTATAACAGTCCAAGAAGCTTTAATTAGCTTATAACAGCTCATAGCCACGTGTAAAGGAATTGGCGCCAAAATCGTTTAAATGGCTGGGATGAGTTTCAGTCATCCAATGGTCAAGATTGAAGTGGGATATGCTCAGAGTACTAGTGGGAACTCAGAAGGTGTATAAAAAGAAGAGAAGGAGCAGAGGAATGGTTACCTTGGCCTTAAGCCATTGTCATGTAGATTAGTTTTAATCTTAGTGTAATTTTATTGCTTTCCTTTACTTTTACATGTCATTTACTGTTTTACTAGTGTAATGAAACATCAAGTAGTATAATGAAACTCTATTCTCAGTTTTAAATACAAGTTGTCTTTTATAATTCATGTCTTTTTAAGTTATCATTTAAATTCATGTCATTTAAATTTCATGTTGTTGTAGTTGATTATAATGGACTCTTTAAGTCATGTAGGCTCCTGACAAAGCTTATTGAAGCTTTTAGATACTTTAATCAGTTGTAGCTTTTAAAACCAAAAATCATAAAAAATAGGTAAAAATAGAAAATAAATGAAAAATCAATGTCCATGGAGATACAAGCTGGAGCAGGGTTAATACTTGATGGCCCTTGGTTTAGTAGCTTCATGGGAAGCTGTAGGATGTTACAATGTTCTTTGGTTTCATGGTTCTCAGTCATTTTCACTTGTAAGCTTATTTTCTTAATATTTTGCATTTCATTGTTCTTATCTTTAATCTGTGTTAATCTCATGTTTATGTGTTTATTTGTTGTTATGTAGTGTAATTGTAGCTTAATATTAGATTGTTGTGTTTTAAATATGTTTCTGTATGAGATTTCCATTTTGACTGTGTGAACATGATTTTTGATAATCATGGTTTAAGCTAGTGTGACTACTTGTTTAAACTTATAAAAGTCCTAATTTAACAGATGAAAGCTTTTTGATTTGATGAAATTGGTTTATACAAGCTTTTGAAATGAAAATCTTATTTTAGTTCTATTTAAGGTGTGTTTGGTTCAACTGATTCAGTGGTGTTTAGATAGGACTAAATTGTTGTTTTTGGTTGCTATATGTTATACTAAGTTCTTTGAGGTTTGACAGCCTTCAAACCTATTGCATAATCATACAAAAGTCAAAAATCACTTGCTTAGGTCCTTATTTGATCACTGTGTGAATTTGCCAAGCCATACTCACCAATTCTGTATAAAAGTTGTTTGTACTTGTTTATTTCATGTTCTCTTAGCTTATTATAACCTTATCAGTCATTAAATTCAGATCAAAGTTGATCAAAGTCAACTTTGATCATAAACTTAAAAGTCAAAAATTACCTAAACCTGTTTTTTTTAATTAAATAGATAATTTTGTGTAGCTTTTAATATTTAGTTTTAGAACCTGAGTTTGTAACATGTTTTAGTTTAGCTGCTCACCTTTATGTGTGAATTTTGTTGATTTAAGTTTAGCTTATTTACTAGCTTTTAGAAGTGCTTATTCTAGCATGTTTTTGCCCTGTGCACAAGGTGGACTGTCAAGTTCATGAGCTTGCACAAGTCTCATGACTTGACCCACCTTGGTGAATTTGGCTTCCTTGTTATGTCTTAGTACCATAGTTGTTAGTTTTATGCTTATTTGTTTATTTACAGCTAAATTAGGTAGCTTATCACCCTCACTATTTTGGTTACTCACCACTCATCACACTGAAGCAAACAGTGTGGTGAGTGATTTTCACAAGCCCATAGAAAGTTCCTTTCTGAGCTTAAGCTTGTGTGGTATAGCTTCATGTGAAGCTTAACTACCTATCTTGATACCTCAGTGCTTGTTGAGCTCTTATGAGCTTATTTGATAAGTTGTGTGATGCTTGTTTGTTTGCCCATTCACAACATACCCCTGAGCAATCAGGGGTATTACACCATTTCCATAAGCTCACACCTAGCTCATTAGTAACCCTTAGCCTGTGTGGCTTGGCTTTTTAGGAAGCTTAGCTACCCAGCTTATTGGTTTTACACTTTAATCTCACCTTGTAGCTTATTCACACAGGCTGCAAGTGGCTTTAACTTATCACACCATGAAAAGAAATACTGAGTCCTCAGTATTCTTAACCAAATCTAGACACTTTCATAAGCTCACAAAAAGCTTATTAGTTGAACTCAGCTTATGAAATTAAGTTCCATGTGGAGCTTTTCTATTAGGCTTTAGGTTCCAGTGCTTATTTTCTAGTTTGTAGCTTATTCACTAGGGCTGCATAAAGCTTTTTGTGTGTCCCATGCCATGTCAAACACTGAGCAATCAGTGTTTTGATGGTCTTTTCATGAGCTCCTCAAAAGCTCAGCTGTGGACCCCACAGCTTGAGCTTGAGCTTTTTGGAAAGCCAACCAACATGTCTTGCAACCCCAACTCTTATTTGGTATTTTGGAGCTTAACCCGTCAGCTGAATTTGGCCAAACATAAGGTTGCAGGGGTGTTTGGAACTGTGTACCCAGGGAAATGCTTATTTGCTTATTATGAGCTTATTAGTGATTCCCTGTACACAAGCTTGTTAATATATGTATATAATACTTGTATATAACTATTTTTACTTTCACTTTATAGTATGGAGCTTATTATAGGCTCTTAGAAGCCTCCACTCAATCCAAGTCAAGCCCAAAAAGGCTTGACTGTCTAAACCTTAAGCTTGTACTTATAAGCACTTTTCAGTGCTTATTTCTGTTTATATATACCTCATATACTTGTACATACTCTCACATACCTTAGTTTACTTCTGTATAGCTTTTTCTAAGCTTGTTTCAAGCTTATGACCCAACTGTGAGCTCAAAAGCCCAACTGAGGTGGTCATAAGCTGTGAAACAGCTTAATTCTTAGTATGTAAAGTTTCTTTCTTATTTTATATGTATATTATATGTATTTATTTAGTTTCATAAAAAGAAAAACCAAAAAGAAGCTTTAACAAAAGTGATAGCTTCTATTTAAGAAGTTTTGGCTTAATAAACCAACTGAGAAAGAAATAAGCTGTTACACAGCTTATCTCTTAGTTTTGAAAAAGTTATTTTTGTTAAAGTTACTTATAATTACTTATTATACAGTTTTGTAAAAAGAAAAAAAATTAAAAAATTAAAAAATAGCAAAAATGGGTGTGGGTTGGATTCGAACTCAGGACCTCTCGCTAGTATACATGCTTAGTACCCACACCCCTTCCACAAGCTCTGGGGCACCAGTTCCGTTGGTATCCACACAAACAATGTATATAACCCACTTTTTCCCTTTTGGCTTATTGGAACTGTGTGGCTTATTCCAGCTTATCTGGATAAGCTGGCAACCCCTACTTATTTTTCCTAGGTTCCTTATTAGTAAATATACTTCCTGTAAATTTTTCAGATTTTTTACTATTCATCTAATGTATATAATAATTAATATAGTTTCACTAGGTTTTAGGAAATAATAAGTAATATATTTTTAAATCTGCTTATTTATAATTTTTATAAACTTTTTATATTTTTTATAGGTTCCTGAGATGATTAGGAAGTTTTATAAAAAGTTGTATAATTTTATAAATAAGTTTAGTATGTATAATAATTTAATTAGTATTAATTAGTTTAATTAAATAATAATAGTTTTAAATTAAGTTTTCTTATTTCTGTATATAAAATATAGTTTTTATATTTTTCTTAGGTTCTTAATAGTATATTAGAATTTTGTAAAAAGTTTTAGATTTTAGTTTTCTTATTTAGTATTTATAATAATTAAATAATAGTATTAGTAATTAGATAATAGTAAATAATTAATAATAAATAGAATATTTGTATAATAAATATATTTTTAGTTTCAAAATTTCTTTTATAGTACTTTTAACTTTTCTAAGTTTTAATTTTATTTATTTAGGTTTATTTTACATTTTCTTAGTATTTAGGTAATTATTAAATAGTTATAAATAGTTTTTTAATAATTAAGTACATAGTATAAAAATAAGTTTTAATTTTCTAATAATTTTCTTATTATTTTAGGATTCCAAAAATGTAATTTTCACATTTGTGGGACTTACATTGGACGGTATTCACTTTTTATTTTAGTACGTAGACGTTTAATTTAATTTAAACGTACATTTTATTTACTTTTCACATTTTTAGGTTTTTAGGTTCTCTTAATATTTAAATAAGTTTGTAATTAATAAATAAAAATCTTAAGTTTGTTTAATTTGCATTTAAGCCGTTAAGGCATGCAAATTCCCTCTTTGGGAAAGTTTTGTTTTATACGTTACGTTTACGTTTATTTAAACCTAAACGTACGTTTGTAAATATTATTTACTTTAGGATTTCTGATTGTACGTTTCTTAAATGAAGTAACTGTGACATAGCTATTACTATTCACATTCCAGTGTTAGTCAATCAGATTCCTGTTTTTTCTATACTTATATTATTTCAACATTACAAGTCATGGTAGTATCACGTTCACACCTCGTTGGGACATAACGACCTGGGGATGTACTTTTCTATACTCACGTACTTTTCTGTACTTAAGACCCACGGATTAACTTTGCCATTTCTCCCGGGCTCTCGCCCTTTTATCATCTGTTACGGTTGACCGTTCACAAGCGGTTGGCTCGTGTGGCTGAGAAATAAAAGTGGTGTGGTTCGGGAGGAATCAAAATTTGGCGCCGCTGCCGGGGAGGTGTGCTGCCTACTATGACTTATATTTTGTATTTTGTTGAAATATCTATCCCTTGTATGTATATTATACTATATCATTCAACTACCGGGCTGTCAGGACACATTTATTACAGCTAATCATTCACAAGTGATTAGCTAGCGTGGTAAACTTGACACAAGCCTGGGAGGTAGTGATTACTTATACTGTATCATATTTCATTTAATAAACAATATAAAATACAAAAATATTTTATGGTTGAAATCTATTTGTGCTTTGATTTACACGTGATTGTCAATTTTCCTAATCTTGATATTCCTAGGTCTAAATTTTGGCTAAACACCATATTTACACTAAAAAAGGGTTTACTGTGCTTAGTATTATCCCTGGAAAGAAATAGATTATGTTTAAATCAGTTTCTTGTATTAAAAATCACATTTAGGTTTCCTTTTTCACCATTTCTTTTGTACATATATATATAAAAAGTTAAAAATACAAAAACATTATAAAATTAAAAATCAAAAAGATTCTTCTTACCTTTTCTAAGTTTCCTTAAACTCAAAAGGATTCTTAGGCTCATCTTACTGTATGAGCATTTATAATTCTGTGAGTGGCAATCCCACTCCAATTTCTCACCCAATCTTTGAGTGGCAATCCCACTCCACTTCCCCATGAACCAATTAATTCGGGGTCAAGTCAAGCTAGTGACTTGGTTATCAAAAACATTAGTCAATATGGGTTTTCACCCATATTTCTTTCTTTTTCCCTTTCTACCACCTAAGTGTGGGGGTGCTGCCCCACATGTTGTATATATTTTGAAAATGCTTTGAAAAAAAAATTGTAAATACAGAAAAAATAAAATAATTGTTGTGTTACCCCACTTAGCTTTAAATGTTATCTTTTTACGTTCAAGGATTCGGCATAATAGCCGGGATTTTGAATATTGAGGACAATATTCATTTCTAAGTGTGGGGGGGAAATTCTGGCGAATTTGATCACTTATATACCCTTGTATGCCCTTTTTCCCCAAAAATGGCCAAAATTTAAAATTTTTTCATTTGGTGTTAATACACAACATATGGTAATCAGTCCGCCAAAGTCTAAATGACAAAGGGACTGGCTAATCCAGGAGCAAACGGCTCTTGGTAAAGATATCTCAAATCCGTTGATGGCTGGCAGTTTGCCAAAAATTGCATGGTTCCTCAGCTTCCCCGCATCCTCATAAGCAAATAAGCTGGCTAGCCCGCAAGATTATGGCTTGTGGTAAAGGCCGTGAAAAACCATAATTGGTAATCAGCTCACCAAGATGTTGACTTAGTCCATCAAGAGTTGGCTAGTCCAGAAGCAAACGGCTTTTGGTAAAGACTAATCAAATCCGTTGACAGCTGGTGGTTTGCTCAAAATCACACGGTTATCAGGTGTGCCACAGTTCTTACACCTGGCTATTCCAGAAGTGATGGCTTTTGGTAAAGAAGTTTTCAAATCCATTAAGTTTTAAATAAAAGATTGCTAGGGACTAGCAATAGTTTAGTGTGGGGGATTGATGAGTGTCTAAATACTCATCATTTTGTATCAATCTGAACTGCCAAAACATACAAAAACACTCAAAAATGAATCATAATACTTAAAATATCTTAGAAGTGTGTTTTATATGTTCCAAATGCAAAATATGCAAAAACAGATAAAAAACGTATAAAGTTTGCATAATTGGCAGTTTCAGTCCCTCAAGTTTCAAATATTGACAAAACTAGTCCCTGAAGGTTTTAAATGATAGAAAAGTCAACTTAAGTCCTTGGGAAATCAAAACATGTTCACAAAACATCCCTGGATGAAAGTTTACACAAACTGGCAATTTTTACCCCTCAAGTTACAAAATTGGCAAACTTAGTCCCTGGGTGTTATAAAACTTGAAATTTCACAAAACACCCTTGTACTATTCATGAATATACAAAATGGAACAATTTTGAATAACTTTTGGAAATTACAAGTTTAGTCCCCCAAGAATCCAAAATTTACACAAATGGTCCTTTTAAGCTTTAAAATGTTTTAATTAAACAATATTGGTCCTTGTGTTTATCTTAATGGCAGGTTTGGTCCTTCTATGGAAGTTTGGAAAAAGGACAGAAAAGGTCCCTCAAGTTTCAGCTTGGTGCAATTTCAGTCCTTGGGCTTGTTTATCACCAAAACCAATCCGGACCCTTATTAATATAAATCCAAAACCAAACACAAACAAACCCAGCCCATACACCATCCCTTGGCCCAACATCAAAACCAACCCGGCCCTTTTATTATTTAAAAAGGTCAAACGGTCAACCCCCGCTCAAATACCCCCTTTACTGTTCATCTCCCTCACCCTCAACCTTAAACCTGAAACCAGGTGGTTTCATGCCACCTCCCCCTTCCACTTGCTCCCACAGCTTACACCCTACTCCCTGCCACCCCTCAAACCTATCCCACTCCATAATAAATGCTTCCCCACCTTCAAACACTCCACCTCTTCACCCTTTCCCCTGTTTTCTTCCATAAACGCCCCAACTTGGCTAAATATCTCCAATACTTGTTCCTTACACCTCTATAACAGTCCAAGAAGCTTTAATTAGCTTATAACAGCTCATAGCCACGTGTAAAGGAATTGGCGCCAAAATCGTTTAAATGGCTGGGATGAGTTTCAGTCATCCAATGGTCAAGATTGAAGTGGGATATGCTCAGAGTACTAGTGGGAACTCAGAAGGTGTATAAAAAGAAGAGAAGGAGCAGAGGAATGGTTACCTTGGCCTTAAGCCATTGTCATGTAGATTAGTTTTAATCTTAGTGTAATTTTATTGCTTTCCTTTACTTTTACATGTCATTTACTGTTTTACTAGTGTAATGAAACATCAAGTAGTATAATGAAACTCTATTCTCAGTTTTAAATACAAGTTGTCTTTTATAATTCATGTCTTTTTAAGTTATCATTTAAATTCATGTCATTTAAATTTCATGTTGTTGTAGTTGATTATAATGGACTCTTTAAGTCATGTAGGCTCCTGACAAAGCTTATTGAAGCTTTTAGATACTTTAATCAGTTGTAGCTTTTAAAACCAAAAATCATAAAAAATAGGTAAAAATAGAAAATAAATGAAAAATCAATGTCCATGGAGATACAAGCTGGAGCAGGGTTAATACTTGATGGCCCTTGGTTTAGTAGCTTCATGGGAAGCTGTAGGATGTTACAATGTTCTTTGGTTTCATGGTTCTCAGTCATTTTCACTTGTAAGCTTATTTTCTTAATATTTTGCATTTCATTGTTCTTATCTTTAATCTGTGTTAATCTCATGTTTATGTGTTTATTTGTTGTTATGTAGTGTAATTGTAGCTTAATATTAGATTGTTGTGTTTTAAATATGTTTCTGTATGAGATTTCCATTTTGACTGTGTGAACATGATTTTTGATAATCATGGTTTAAGCTAGTGTGACTACTTGTTTAAACTTATAAAAGTCCTAATTTAACAGATGAAAGCTTTTTGATTTGATGAAATTGGTTTATACAAGCTTTTGAAATGAAAATCTTATTTTAGTTCTATTTAAGGTGTGTTTGGTTCAACTGATTCAGTGGTGTTTAGATAGGACTAAATTGTTGTTTTTGGTTGCTATATGTTATACTAAGTTCTTTGAGGTTTGACAGCCTTCAAACCTATTGCATAATCATACAAAAGTCAAAAATCACTTGCTTAGGTCCTTATTTGATCACTGTGTGAATTTGCCAAGCCATACTCACCAATTCTGTATAAAAGTTGTTTGTACTTGTTTATTTCATGTTCTCTTAGCTTATTATAACCTTATCAGTCATTAAATTCAGATCAAAGTTGATCAAAGTCAACTTTGATCATAAACTTAAAAGTCAAAAATTACCTAAACCTGTTTTTTTTAATTAAATAGATAATTTTGTGTAGCTTTTAATATTTAGTTTTAGAACCTGAGTTTGTAACATGTTTTAGTTTAGCTGCTCACCTTTATGTGTGAATTTTGTTGATTTAAGTTTAGCTTATTTACTAGCTTTTAGAAGTGCTTATTCTAGCATGTTTTTGCCCTGTGCACAAGGTGGACTGTCAAGTTCATGAGCTTGCACAAGTCTCATGACTTGACCCACCTTGGTGAATTTGGCTTCCTTGTTATGTCTTAGTACCATAGTTGTTAGTTTTATGCTTATTTGTTTATTTACAGCTAAATTAGGTAGCTTATCACCCTCACTATTTTGGTTACTCACCACTCATCACACTGAAGCAAACAGTGTGGTGAGTGATTTTCACAAGCCCATAGAAAGTTCCTTTCTGAGCTTAAGCTTGTGTGGTATAGCTTCATGTGAAGCTTAACTACCTATCTTGATACCTCAGTGCTTGTTGAGCTCTTATGAGCTTATTTGATAAGTTGTGTGATGCTTGTTTGTTTGCCCATTCACAACATACCCCTGAGCAATCAGGGGTATTACACCATTTCCATAAGCTCACACCTAGCTCATTAGTAACCCTTAGCCTGTGTGGCTTGGCTTTTTAGGAAGCTTAGCTACCCAGCTTATTGGTTTTACACTTTAATCTCACCTTGTAGCTTATTCACACAGGCTGCAAGTGGCTTTAACTTATCACACCATGAAAAGAAATACTGAGTCCTCAGTATTCTTAACCAAATCTAGACACTTTCATAAGCTCACAAAAAGCTTATTAGTTGAACTCAGCTTATGAAATTAAGTTCCATGTGGAGCTTTTCTATTAGGCTTTAGGTTCCAGTGCTTATTTTCTAGTTTGTAGCTTATTCACTAGGGCTGCATAAAGCTTTTTGTGTGTCCCATGCCATGTCAAACACTGAGCAATCAGTGTTTTGATGGTCTTTTCATGAGCTCCTCAAAAGCTCAGCTGTGGACCCCACAGCTTGAGCTTGAGCTTTTTGGAAAGCCAACCAACATGTCTTGCAACCCCAACTCTTATTTGGTATTTTGGAGCTTAACCCGTCAGCTGAATTTGGCCAAACATAAGGTTGCAGGGGTGTTTGGAACTGTGTACCCAGGGAAATGCTTATTTGCTTATTATGAGCTTATTAGTGATTCCTTGTACACAAGCTTGTTAATATATGTATATAATACTTGTATATAACTATTTTTACTTTCACTTTATAGTATGGAGCTTATTATAGGCTCTTAGAAGCCTCCACTCAATCCAAGTCAAGCCCAAAAAGGCTTGACTGTCTAAACCTTAAGCTTGTACTTATAAGCACTTTTCAGTGCTTATTTCTGTTTATATATACCTCATATACTTGTACATACTCTCACATACCTTAGTTTACTTCTGTATAGCTTTTTCTAAGCTTGTTTCAAGCTTATGACCCAACTGTGAGCTCAAAAGCCCAACTGAGGTGGTCATAAGCTGTGAAACAGCTTAATTCTTAGTATGTAAAGTTTCTTTCTTATTTTATATGTATATTATATGTATTTATTTAGTTTCATAAAAAGAAAAACCAAAAAGAAGCTTTAACAAAAGTGATAGCTTCTATTTAAGAAGTTTTGGCTTAATAAACCAACTGAGAAAGAAATAAGCTGTTACACAGCTTATCTCTTAGTTTTGAAAAAGTTATTTTTGTTAAAGTTACTTATAATTACTTATTATACAGTTTTGTAAAAAGAAAAAAAAATTAAAAAATTAAAAAATAGCAAAAATGGGTGTGGGTTGGATTCGAACTCAGGACCTCTCGCTAGTATACATGCTTAGTACCCACACCCCTTCCACAAGCTCTGGGGCACCAGTTCCGTTGGTATCCACACAAACAATGTATATAACCCACTTTTTCCCTTTTGGCTTATTGGAACTGTGTGGCTTATTCCAGCTTATCTGGATAAGCTGGCAACCCCTACTTATTTTTCCTAGGTTCCTTATTAGTAAATATACTTCCTGTAAATTTTTCAGATTTTTTACTATTCATCTAATGTATATAATAATTAATATAGTTTCACTAGGTTTTAGGAAATAATAAGTAATATATTTTTAAATCTGCTTATTTATAATTTTTATAAACTTTTTATATTTTTTATAGGTTCCTGAGATGATTAGGAAGTTTTATAAAAAGTTGTATAATTTTATAAATAAGTTTAGTATGTATAATAATTTAATTAGTATTAATTAGTTTAATTAAATAATAATAGTTTTAAATTAAGTTTTCTTATTTCTGTATATAAAATATAGTTTTTATATTTTTCTTAGGTTCTTAATAGTATATTAGAATTTTGTAAAAAGTTTTAGATTTTAGTTTTCTTATTTAGTATTTATAATAATTAAATAATAGTATTAGTAATTAGATAATAGTAAATAATTAATAATAAATAGAATATTTGTATAATAAATATATTTTTAGTTTCAAAATTTCTTTTATAGTACTTTTAACTTTTCTAAGTTTTAATTTTATTTATTTAGGTTTATTTTACATTTTCTTAGTATTTAGGTAATTATTAAATAGTTATAAATAGTTTTTTAATAATTAAGTACATAGTATAAAAATAAGTTTTAATTTTCTAATAATTTTCTTATTATTTTAGGATTCCAAAAATGTAATTTTCACATTTGTGGGACTTACATTGGACGGTATTCACTTTTTATTTTAGTACGTAGACGTTTAATTTAATTTAAACGTACATTTTATTTACTTTTCACATTTTTAGGTTTTTAGGTTCTCTTAATATTTAAATAAGTTTGTAATTAATAAATAAAAATCTTAAGTTTGTTTAATTTGCATTTAAGCCGTTAAGGCATGCAAATTCCCTCTTTGGGAAAGTTTTGTTTTATACGTTACGTTTACGTTTATTTAAACCTAAACGTACGTTTGTAAATATTATTTACTTTAGGATTTCTGATTGTACGTTTCTTAAATGAAGTAACTGTGACAGAGCTATTACTATTCACATTCCAGTGTTAGTCAATCAGATTCCTGTTTTTTCTATACTTATATTATTTCAACATTACAAGTCATGGTAGTATCACGTTCACACCTCGTTGGGACATAACGACCTGGGGATGTACTTTTCTATACTCACGTACTTTTCTGTACTTAAGACCCACGGATTAACTTTGCCATTTCTCCCGGGCTCTCGCCCTTTTATCATCTGTTACGGTTGACCGTTCACAAGCGGTTGGCTCGTGTGGCTGAGAAATAAAAGTGGTGTGGTTCGGGAGGAATCATTTACGCGTGAGTTTTGGCAATAAACCCTCTTTCTACGCGTAAAACAGCTTCCTACGCTTAAGTTTAACCAGAAAAACCTGTTCCTACGCCTAAGTCTGATTTCCTACGCTTAAGTTTCTACGCAGAAGTTCTACGCAAAAGTTCCTACGCAGAAGTTCTACGCGAAAGATTCTACGCATAAGTTTTTCTACGCATAAGATCCTACGCATAAGTTTTCTTCAACGATCAGAGACTACTTAGTACTTCCCTGACTTGGATAAGTTTGTGGAATACTTCGACACGGGATATCTTTCAAGCTTGGACAAGTTTGAGAGATCAATTTGGTTGAAAAAAACCTTACGCGTAACATTCTTACGCATAAACTCTAAGTTTACGCGTAAAATCAAAGTCTACGCATAAACAATATTGTTTACGCATAACTTTAGATCTTACGCATAACTTAAAGGTTACGCATAACATCTTACGCGTAAGATTATTCACTGTTTACGCATAAGTTCAGATTTACGCGTAAGTTTTTGACTTTTGACAACCAAACTTCAGACGGCCATAACTTTTGAACCGTAACTCCGTTTTCGACGAATCAGCTGTCAAAACGACCGTGAGACCGAGAAGAAGGACACGTTGAATCATCTAAAGATCATTCAAGCAAAGCTTCGAGGCCCAAATCCACTCCGAACGGAAGTTATTGAGGTTTTAAGGTTTCGGATCAAATTTTTCACCATAAAAACTTGCATCAACTTACACTAAACACAACTCCTATTTCGTTGGAACGATCCAAGAATCAACTTTATCCATCTACACTTCATCAATGGCAACTCAGCAAGACATTCATGCTGCCAGTGCGGAAAACCAACCTCCAATGCTTGAAAAAGGTGGATATCTCCCATGGACAAGCCGAATGCTTCGTTACATCAAAACAAAGCCTGATGGTAAATTAATGATCAACTCCATTACAAATGGTCCATTCAAGCCACGACAAGTTCAAATTGAAGGTAATCCAAATGCAACACCTCCTACTCAACCATTCGTGCGTGAACAAACAGAAGTAGATTACACAGAGGAAGACAAGAAGCAGATCGCCGCTGATGATATGGCAATGCATTTAATCCAACTTGGATTACCACGGGAGATCTTTGCTGCGGTCGACAGCTGTGAAACTGCTTATGCTATGTGGGAACGTGTTAGAAGGATATGTCATGGAACAGAGATTGGACAACAAGATGTTGAGAACAAACTTCTTACTGAATGGGAGAACTTTACATCCACTAAAGGTGAACAGATTGAATCCTACAACACAAGGTTTTGCACTTTGATGAATGAGTTAATCAGAAACAAGTTGACACCTCGAACAATTGCAACAAACATTGATTCGCCTCAAACAGTCAGATAATATTAACCAAAGGATGGTCAACAAGTCAAACAGTCCAAGACAAATGCTTCCGAGGAATACAGTGTTTTCCCGGGTCGTAATGTCCCAACGAGGTTGTGATGATTAAAAACGAATCTGTGATTAGTGAAAGTGAATAGGAAAGGTATAAAAGTGTGTGTGTGTGATTAGACTAGGGTTTTATAACTTAAAATAACTATTTAGAACGATTACGTAAAACCTAGATATCTAAAACGTATAAACGTACACCAATTTAAAATCAGACGCGACTGCGTACTGAGAAAAAGGTGAGTTTTAAGAAAAATAAACCACAAGGGTTAAAATTGAAAATTCTATAAACTTAAACTTAAAATAAAATTAAATTAAAAAGAAAACTATTTTTTAGATTATTATATTATTTATTATTAATTATTTAAATAAAAACTATTTAACTATTTAATTAAAACTTAATTTAAATCAAACTAAAAATTATAAATACTACAAATTAAACTAAAAACTTGTAAAAATAATTTCTAAAACTTAAAATGAACTTGAAGAAAGTATAAAAAATAAAAATAAATCTTTTTGTCTTTTTGTGAACTTTTTATTAATTAAAAACCATTTATATTATTTATACTAATTAAATTATTTTAAATTACAAATAATACTAAAACAACTTAGAAAATTATGAAAAAATTTATAAATCTAATTAACCATCACAGGAATCCTAAAAAATTATAAAAACTTTATTTTATGTATTTTTAAACTAGTTTACTAATTATTATTCTATTTATTAATTAATATCTAATTAAACTATTTAAATTATGAAAACTATTAAATGAACAGTAAAAATTCTATAAAAATTACTAAAATTATATTATGACTTATAGAAGCTAGGAAAAATATAAAATATAGGTGTTACTATATAAAAACTAATTATGCTATTTATAACTTATTTATTGATTAATTATTAATAAAACTATTTTTAATTCTAATAAATATCAAATGACAATATAAAAATCTAAGAAAATTATTTAAATTACTTTAACCTATAAGGAAATTAATAAAAATATAAAAACACAACTTACTTAATTAAAATCTAAAAATGAAAATTAAAATTAAATTAAATTAAATAGAAACTATCACTTATTTTTATATTGTTTTTTCTGGATTTTTATTTTACAAAACTATATTATACTTAAAAATAGAAAACTTTAATAAAGACAACTTTTTTATAAGCTTCTAATAAGCACTGTGGAAGCTTATTGCTTCTACAGTTGACTTTTGTTGACTGAAAAGGTAAATAAGCTCAAATGAGCTTATGTGGGACCCACCTTGGTATTTTCTGGTTCTAATAAGTCTTATGGACTTGTCAAAACTTAAATTGGTCAAATAAGCTTAGTAGATAAGCTAATAAGCACAAATAAGCTGATCCAAAAACTGAATTAGAACACAGAATGGGACAAAGTTTATGGGCTTATTTAGGTGGGGTCCACAGTGATTCAAGTCAAACAAGTGGTCAATCTAGGTTCCCTGGTAGGAGGGGGGTTCAAAGAAACTAACTAGAGGGTGTGGGGCCCACTAATATGGTCACAAATCACCACCAAAGTGGTGGTGGTGAGTGACTGATCTGATGTGCAGGGGAGATGATCTCCCTGCAGTTGTGTTTAGGGGTGAGTGGGACCCACAATAAAATTCTTAAAAATGTAACAAAGATTGGATCTCAAAGATGAGCTAGTAGGCTATAATTAGTAACAAGTTTCAAGCCTTGAAAAGAAACACAAAATTCAAAACAATTGCTTGAAGTTTTGTGAAAATCTGAGATATGCAAGATTGACTTTTTAATAGAACTTACTAGTTTGACTTTCACCAACTTTGAGATTAATCTACTTACTAAATATGATATATTATGCTATTTTAAAGTTAAATTAAGATAGGTAAACAACTTTTGAATTAAATTAGAGGATTGTGGATCCTAAATCCACAACAGATGGCAGTTGTGATGATCAAATGATCATCTTGACTTTTCTCTTAATAAGATACTAGTTTTATGACTTTATAAACCTATTTAAACCTAAACTAACATCCTACAATACCAAGCAACAATAATAGCAGACATGATCATGGCTTAAACAACTAATCCAAACACTCCTTTAACTATGACAATTTATGATTTTCAAAGCTAATGATATATTTAACCCATTATACTAATTCCTAACACTAAATTATAACTATATAATATCAAATGAACCTGAATCAATCATAGCACAAGCAGAAAACACAAGTATGTCAAGTCTAAGTTTTCCACTGTGAGACTTTTGGTTTTTAGTACAAATGATTTCCAAAGAACAAGTAAACTATATTATTCAATATTATTACTATGTATTACTAATTAGATAATAAAAACACAATTAGAAACAATATTATAAAGGCTATGGTAAAAATGCCAAAGTTGAGAATTTGGCTTACACTTGAATTAAGGCTGAGCACAAGTGAACCAATGAACCAAATCACACCTATGGACTTCCACAAGTCTACTAAACCAGAAGCAATCCAAATCACACCCTTCTCAGCTTCTATCTTTCTTCAAACAATATCTTTTTATTTTCTTTATATTTTATTGATTATTTTTGGTATTTTTCTTTTTGTGAACTAAACAGATACTGAAGGTATATAAAAGCTTATTTAAGCTTTGTAAAAGCTTATATAAGCTTATGAGTTAACTTAACAACAACTAACAACACAGATAAACTTTTTGTGATTTTGAAATTAAGAATAAATGGCATAAACTGAGAGATCACTTGAAAACTGAAATTGATTACTTAAAAAGTTTAAGGATACATAGAAACAACTTAATTGATTGCTTACAAGCTCAGAATTACACTGAGAGACTAAAATTACACTATACGACTCTAATTTAACTAAACCTAAACTAATAAATTAAGTCTTCTGCCTTCTTTCCCTTTTTGTAGCCATTTCTGAGTAAGTGGGACCCACTGGGGTGTTTCCCACCAATTGTGGACCATTGAAATAGTCCCAATCATCCAGGCCGTTTAAAAGCTCTTTTTGGCGCCAAAGTCCAAGGGGGTACTGTTTGTTGCGTGGAGAGGGTTTTAGGGATATTAATGGGGTTTGGGGTGTTGTGTGAGGTGGAGGGTGAGGTGGTGAAGTGTGGGGAGCAAGTTGGGACAGGTGGTGGTGGTGGTTTTGTGGAGCAGTGGTGGTGGTATGGTGGTATGGTTTTGGGAGGGAAAAAGGGGTACGGGGTGGTTTTGTTGACCGAGGGTTGACCGGGGGTGGACTGGGCTAAGGTTGGGCTTGGTTAAAATAGGAAGGGTGGGCTTTGGTGTTGGGTTTTGTTTGTTTGGTTTATTAATAAAACAAAGGGTCCGTTTGTATAAGTAACTAACAAGGACCAATTTTGTAATTATGGAAAATTAAGGGGCTAAAATGTAAATATTCCATAGTTTATCACAAGGACCTAATTTGCCATAGATGAATAGTACATGGATATTTTTGATATATTTCATTTTTAAAATATCCGGGGACTATTTTTGCCAAACTGCCAAACTCCAGGGACTTAACATGTAACTTCTCCAAAACTTTTAACCAGGGATCAAATTTGACAACTTGATATTATTCAAGTACCAAAATTGACTTTTTATCCAAAATTTTCCATCAGGGGCCAATTCTGCCATTCTCTGAAAGTCCAGGGACCAAAACTGACAAACTGCCAAACTTGAAGGACCAATTATGTAATTTCACCAAACTTAACACCAAGGACCATTCCTGCAAAAGATTATTAGTATAAGGACCAAAATTGCTTTTCTCAAAGTTTTTACATCCCAGGGACCATTTCTGTCAATTTCCAAAGTTGAGGGACTAAACTTGTAATTTTGTGAAACTTTGCACCAAAGGACTAAATATGTAACTTTATGATTAAAAAGGACCTTTGATGACATTTTCATGTTTTTAGAATAACCAGGGACTAGTTTTGACAATTTATGAAACTTGAGGGACTGAAACTGCCAATTATGCAAACTTTGTACGTTTTTTCATTTGTTTTTGCATATTTTGCATTTAAAACATATAAAACACACCTCTAAGATATTTTAAGTATTTTGATACATATTTGAGTGTTTTTGTATGTTTTGGCAGTTCAGATTAGTATAAAATGATGAGTATTTAGACACTCATCAAACATCAAATTCATCAATAACCTTCCAGAAGAATGGGGTCGTTATGTTACAATTGTCAATCAAACAAAGGATTTACATAAGGTGAATTATGATCAACTCTATGACTTTTTGAAGCAAAACCAAGCTGAGGCTAATGAAGTAAGGAAAGAAAGATTGGCAAAGAATCATGATCCTCTTGCATTAATTGCTACTACACCAACACCGCTACCAGTGAACACACAACAACCATCATCATCTTCCACTCACAACTACTTGAAACCATCATACATTCAACAACCAACACCGGTCTACCAACAACAGTTCTACCCACAGCAACAACAACATGTTATTCCACAACAGCAATACCCACAATTCCAAGAACCAGAATTCACTGAAAATGATGAAGCTTCTGCAGCATTGACCCAAGCGTTTGCTTTTCTGTCAAAGGCATTCCAAGGACGCTATTCTACACCAACAAACAACAACCAAAGGATTTCATCGAATACTCGCAACAGGCAGATCGCTCAGCCGAGTTTCAATATGGGCAACGGAGGCCAAATGGTTGGAGTTTATGGGAATCAGCAAGGATATGCTACTGGAATTAACATGGGGAATCAGAATATGCTGAATGCAGGGAATCAGAATGCAGGAAATCAGTATGGTCAGTATGCATGGAATCAGATGGGTCAGTTTGTTGGAAATCAGAGGGGTCAGAATGTTGGTAATCAGGCAATGGGTAATCAGAATAGAAATGTTGCAGCTCCAGTAGTTGGGAATTTGGGAAATGTGAATCAGGGTAATCCGGTAAAGTGTTTCAACTGTCAGGGTGTAGGTCATATGGCAAGGAACTGTCCTACTAAGCCGAACAAGAAAGATCTAGAGTACTTGCAGAAAGCAGTGATGTTGGCACAAAAGGTTTAGGCGGGGTTTCAGTTGAACGCAGAGGAGAATGATTTTATGGCTCTTATGGATGACATGGAAGATATAGAGGATATCGATGCGAACTGCATATTTATGGCGAATCTTCAGGAAGCTAAGTATGACACGGATTCTGACACACTTCCTGTTTATGACACCAATGAACCATCTGAGGTATCAAACTTCAACACATGTCACAATAATGATATATTTGATATGTCTCCTCATGAGGAACAACATTCTGAGAAGCTAGCACCCACTTATGATACATACCTAGACACGCCAAGTAGTAGCAATACTCCTTCAGCAACTCTAGATGTGAATCATAATGGAGGCTTCGTTTCACAGCATGCTGAGAATGATGAGGAAACACGTGCTTTATTTGAATCATTATTGAATAATTGTCGTATTGAAATTGAGAATGTGCAAAAGGTCAATCGCGATGTTAAGGCCGCGAATGTAAAATTGACCGCTGAGCTTGAGAGTTACAAAGAAAATGTTAAAGCTTTTGAATTTCATAACAAAATATTGTCTGAATTAGAAACTGGTTATCAAAATTCCGTTTCAAGGGAACAACAATTGCAACTCAAGTTTGATACACTTGATGTTAATTCTTTCAAGAAGATAAAAGCCTTAAACGCGGAAATTTCTGATTTGCAAAACCAACTTTCTAAACAAAAATCAGCTTATACCAATCTTGAAAAAGAAAGGGACGAGTTGAAAAAGGAATTTGCAAAGAAAGAAGACAAACTTTTGGCCGAAATCGTAGAGTCAGAACACATGATTGCACATCTAGAAGAATTAGTGGTTAAGTCGGGTCAGTCTAGTCAAACAATGAAAATGATTTCAAATCAAACTAATCCGATTTACCATACGAAACATAAAATGGCTCTTGGAAACAACACCCCTTGTAATCTCAAGAGAGCTCAGCAAGAACAGAATGTTTTGTACAATGGTAATGTGATCTACACCAAACATGATCCTCCCGTCGTTCGGGATTCTGTGCAAACGATAGAACATGTCGAAGAGAGCATTACTAAAATGAAACAAAAGGATTTGAAACCCATTGATTACAACAAATTGAACAAACTTTCGGGAATTACTTTTGTTCCACAAAAAGAACCATCTGTGTTTTCCATAAAACGACCATTTTCAAAAATGTTTTCTAAGAAAGTAATTGCTTCCAAATCTCTTTCAAAAATAGAACAAATGTCTTCTAACAACACTTTTAATACAAGTGAGGCCAGAGACATTCTGGATGACGTTAAAAAGAGAATTCAAGAACTTCAAAATATTGTTGCTTCTAAAACTACAATCAATATTAACAACTCGCATTCCAGTTTTCATATTGAGCAGAAAAAAGTTTTAGAAAACGAAATTACTATCCCACTGAATAACATCAGTGCGAGGGTAATCCATTTTGAACAAGCTTTCTTAAAAGAAACGGCCGACTTTGTCAAGGACCACAAATCCCTGGTAAACGAAGCTAATGATACTCGTGAAAACATGAATGTTTTGGAAAACCTAAATGATTCTCTCTTCGAAGCTGTTATGACCACTGATATTATGTCCATCATTTTACAAACATATTCTGTTCAAGACGATGAAAGACTAAGAGCTGAGACCTCCACAATTGTTTCAAAATATGAAAATGCTATTATAAAGCTTGAAAAAGAAAATGTGTCATATTTTAAACAACTTGATCGAAAAAAGGAAGAATGCAAGTATGACAAATTGTCGTATGAGTGTGCCTTAAAGAAAATGAAAGAGCAAAATGATCTTTTGAGGGCTCAGCTTGAAAGTCAAAAAGGAAAGGGTGAGGAAACCAAGTTTGCAAAACCATTGACTTCGGAGAAACCAAATGTTTCAAACACGGTTCAAAAACCAAAAATATCAATTTCATGGTTTGCTCCAAAAGTCGATGACAAAAAGGATTTGATAAAACCAGTCACTCCAACACCCTTGCCTAAGAAAAGTGAAAATGTTAAGATTGTTGATAAAGGAAAAGTGGTTGTCGAAACTCCAAAAGTGATAGCACCTAGCCTTTTTAGGATTAGTCCCACTAGTGCGTCTGCCTCCACTTCTAAGACAAATGCGTGCAAAAAGGATAATTCTAAAAAATCTAGGGATGCTAAAAAGGACAACAATATAAATCCTAATGTATGTGCCTTACCTTCTACAGGATTAGAAAGCACCTCTAGGAGCAGCAGACTAAAGCCTAGGAGCAATACAAGGAACAATAGAGTCTCGCCTGTTTCTACGAGTAGTAGCAAGAATAAAGTTGAAGAAGTAGAAGAACACCCTAGGAATTTATCGCTTTGTAATAAGAAACATGATTCATCTGAATGTAATGTCGAAAGTACTGGTTCTTATGCATGTAATGACTCTGTTTGTTTAATATGCAAGAAATGTTTAATTAATGATGTTCACGATGAATGTGTTTCTAAGAATGTGACGCCTGAACAGAAGAATGTTCCAAAAAGACCTAGTGCTAGATCTAGATCTATAGAAAGATTAGTTGCACGCTTTAGGTCTACCACTATTAGTCGAATGCCTAGGAACTACCTTAAGTTTTGTATGTGGATTCCAACGGGTAGAGAGTTCACTCTTCAGAATGGCAAATTAGAAATAACTCAAGCTAAACAAGTAGCAACTGTCTATGAGTGTGATTTAGATTTTACTCCTAACCCCATGGAACCAAATTCAAAACGGTTTCCAAATACAAACTCTTCTGTTCTTGGCAGGTTATCGAAATATGTCTTTGGATCGTCGACTCGGCTTGCTCCAAGCACATGACCGGGAATTTAAAGCTGCTGATCAATTTCGTCTGGAAATTCATGGAAACTGTACGCTTTGGAAATGATCATGTAGCAGCTATTCAGGGTTATGGAGATCTTCAGTTTGGGAATTTTTTAATCACTCGAGTTTATTACGTCGAAGGGTTGGGACACAACTTATTTTCAGTCGGGCAGTTTTGTGATGCTGATTTAGAAGTTGCATTCAGGAGAAATACGGTTTTTATTAGAAATTTGGTTGGTGATGATCTCTTAACTGGTAATCGTGCAACAAACTTGTATGCAATCGACATCAACCAAATGGCTTCTACATCACCAATTTGTCTTATGACAAGGGCAACCGAAACTAAGTCCTGGCTGTGGCATAGACGTTTATCCCATCTTAATTTCGATACCATCAACAAGTTAGCCAAAGACAACATCGTCACCGGACTTCCTAAGTTCAAATACACCAAGGAACACCTATGTCCATCATGCGAACAAGGAAAAAGTAAAAGAGCATCATATAAACCCAAAACCGTACCTAGTTCGGAAGCAAGGTTACATATGTTGCACATGGACTTATGTGGCCCAATGAGAGTTGAAAGCATTAATGGGAAGAAGTATATTCTCGTTATTGTTGATGATTATTCAAGATATACTTGGGTAAAGTTTTTGAGATCAAAAGACGAAGCACCAGGCATCATCATCACCTTTCTGAAGCGTATTCAAGTTCTACTTCAAGCTCCAGTAAGGATTATAAGAACAGACAATGGCACAGAATTTACAAACCAGGAGTTAAGAACTTACCTTGAAGATGTTGGAATCACACACCAAACATCAGTTGTTAGAACTCCACAGCAAAATGGGGTAGTTGAAAGAAGAAATAGAACTCTTGTGGAAGCTGCTCGCACAATGCTGATTTTCTCTAGTGCACCTCTATTCTTATGGGCTGATGCTTTAGCCACTGCTTGTTTTACTCAAAACCGATCCCTAGTCCATCCGAGATTCAATAAAACCCCATATGAGCTAGTGAACAACCGTAAACCTGACATCTCTTACCTTCACGTGTTTGGCGCTTTATGCTATCCGACGAATGACAGAGAAGATCTAGGGAAGTTAAAAGCTAAGGGAGATATTGGAATCTTCATTGGATAGTCAGAAAACTCGAGGGCATTCAGGGTGTATAATAGAAGAACAAAAAGGATAATGGAGACGATGAATGTGAAGTTTGACGAGATTTCACAAATGGCTTCTGAGAGACTCGCTCTAGAACCCGCGCTTAATCCGATGGCTTCTAATCAAAACGGATTAGGACCCGCACCAAACCAGCAGACTTCTGGACACATCAGTTCAGGACTCGTGCCTCAAGGAGCTCAGTCAACAAACACGGACAAACCTTCAAAACAAGAACAGGAAAATTTCTTCGAGTTAATGTTTGATGAATACTATGGTGGAACTTCGACAAATGCATCTCAACAACATTCCGCTGCACCCGCTCAAAACCATCAACCACCACCACCATCACAAGATGCATCTACTACAATCGAAGCTGAAGCACCAATTCCCTCAGCATCATCAACATCTACTCCTGCAACTCCAGTTATTGAAACTGATCTACCAAGAGTTGATGAGCAAAACCAAAACACAATGTTTCAAGAAGAACCTACAAATAATTCAAACGATGTTGCGTTAGAAGATGAAGAAGTATTTGAAAACCCATTTGCAACAGACTCTGCTGAATCTTCTTCAAGGTTACAAGAACCATCTAACACACATATGTTCTACCCAAGGTACCCTTCTACGTTTCAATGGACAAAAGACCATCCAATAGAACATGTTATTGGTGAACCCTCAAAGCCAGTTCAGACAAGGAGACAACTTGCCACCGATCTCGAATTGTGCATTTATATTTGCTCAATCAGCCTCAAAGAACCAAAGAACATTCGGGAAGCAATGGCAGAATACCCTTGGATAGAAGCGATGCATGATGAAATTCTTCAATACGATTTACATGACAGTTGGGAACTTGTTGAACGACCACTTGATATACGTGTTCTTGATCTCAAGTGGTTGTGGAAGAACAAACTGGATGAGGAAATGACTGTTATTCGCAACAAAGCTCGTCTCGTGGCTAAAGGTTATCCACAAGAAGAAGGGATAGATTTCGAGGAATCATTCGCGCCTGTAGCTAGACTTGAAGCAGTCCGGATCTTCTTAGCCTATGCCGCTCACAAAAACATCACAGTCTATCAGATGGATATTAAGACTGCTTTCTTAAATGGAACTCTGAAAGAAGAAGTGTATGTGAGTCAGCCAGAGGGATTCATCGACAAAGATCATCCAGACTACGTCTACAAGCTTAAGAAAGCAATTTATGGTTTAAAACAAGCTCCAAGAGCGTGGTATGACGAACTATCATCTTTCTTTCTTAAAAACAATTTCACAAAAGGAACGGTTGATGACACCTTGTTTATCAAAAAATTCAAAGATGACATTTTGATCGTTCAAATTTACGTGGAAGACATTATTTTTGGATCAACCAATCCTAACCATTCAAAACATTTTGAAAATCTCATGAAAAGTAAATTTGAAATGTCCATGATGGGGGAACTAAAATTCTTTCTTGGTTTACAAATCCATCAATCCCCTCATGGTATTTTTATCAATCAAGCTAAATATACAATAGAGATTTTGAAAAAACATGGAATGGAAAATTGTGATTCTGTTGGTACACCAATGGTCACTTAACCAAAAATAGGTGCTGATTTGTTTGGAAAACCCATTGATCCGAAGAAATATCAGAGCATGATCGGTTCTCTCATGTACCTAACTGCCAGTCGACCAGATATTCAATTTGCTGTTTGTTTGTTAGCACGGTTTCAGGCAAAGCCTACCGAACTTCACCTCAAAGAGGTTAAACGGATCTTTCGGTACCTACGAAGCACCATTAACATGGGACTTTGGTATCCGAAGGATTCGGGGTTTAATCTAACAGCATTTTCAGATGCAGACCATGCTGGTGATCAAGTTACAACAAAGAGTACATCAGGTGGAGCACAATTTTTGGGTGAAAAGCTAGTAAGCTGGTCGTCAAAGAAACAGGATTGTACTGCGCTATCAACCGCCGAAGCCGAGTATGTGTCTCTATCTGCGTGTTGTGCCCAAGTTCTTTGGATGCGGACACAGCTCACAGATTATGGCTTTACTTTTGACAGAATACCTATGTATTGTGACTCAAAAAGTGTCATAGCCATCTCGTGCAATCCCGTACATCACTCTAAGACGAAGCATATCAAAGTCCGCTACCATTTCATCAAAGAACACGTGGAAGAGGGTACTGTTGAATTATTTTTCGTTAAGACTGATTACCAACTCGCCGATCTATTTACTAAAGCCTTTCCAAAAGAACGGTTTGACTATATAGTTCGACGAATTGGCATGCGAAGCCTAAATCCTGAGGAGCTAGAACGTCTTCTCGAATCTTCTTGAAAAATGTTTTCAAAATCGCTTCGCTGTAAATATTTTTGACAAAAACAAAATACAAAAATATAAAATTTTCAAAAAATACAAAAACAATATAAAATCAAAAAAAATCCAAAAATATTCTTCTCACGACATGTCTCTCGTATAAATCAATATTCTGTACGTTTCTAGAAATGTCATTTGTAACAATTCGCAATTTCAGGTTAACTTTTATTCCCGAAAATTTCACTATTCACTTTTCACTATTCACTTTTTACTATTCACTTTTACTATTCACTTTTTACTATTCATCTCAGAAATTTTTATTTCATATTCTCGTAAGTTAAACTATTTTAACGATAATCCGAGAGTTTGACGCTCGTCGGATCATTTCTGCAAAAATCACAAAGCCGTGTCCGAGATTTACTTTTAGGTTTAAACATCCTTCCAGCATCCCGATATATCCATAAAACATTATAAACAATAGAAATATGATTTTCTATCATTTTATGACAATTCCAAAAGTTTTACAATTTTACGTTTTTCAGTTCAGCGTTTTACGCGAATTACGCGTTTTAGACCCGTGTTTCCAGTTTTTAGCAGGGTTTTAGCACCCGATAGAACCTACCACTCATTTTATATTTTATTATGGACTATATTGACATGTTTAACAATACTTTCAAGTTTCATATTTTTACGATACCCGGTTTTACGTTTTGAGGCTTAATAACTTACGGTTAGCGATTTACGGAGTCAAAACTAGCTACATACTTAGGATATTATCATCCAAAGACCATGACTACTCATCTAGTCACCCTTATCCTTTTAGAACCGACCTAGGGGGGGGGGAGTCACCATGTGTGGTTAAATCTTGACTTTAGCCATTAGATCTTACTTAATTACAACTTTGTCTCCAAGTTTTAGCACTTTCCTAGGCACCTTCCTAACCTCCTCATTCATGCTATAAATAGCCAACTAGAAACACATTGATCTTCATCTTTTCATCACCAAAAATACCATACCCTTTAGTCCTAGCACCATGATCCTTTGATCTTCAATATACAAGTTACACATAAGAGTTCAATGTCTTAGTATTCTCTACCTAGTTCTTAAGTTTGTTTGGTGATTCCATGGTTGAATTAGGAGCTACACAAGGTTACTAGGGCTGAAGTTAAATGGTTTTCACAAGGGTTAGATCAAGGCTAGCAAGGGTTACAAGAGTTATGGTGAAGGGTTTACAAGATTAGGTTTAGTGTCCTAGTTCTATACTTGACTTCCTTTCTTAAGTGAAAGCCAAAAGTTGTAAGAAACCCTTATACACTTTCTTGCTCAATATCATTTTCATGCTTATTATGGTTCTTTCATGCTATATATGTTCTTGTTATTGTGTTCATGATGAATAAAAACTAGTAAAACGAGTATTGGTATACATATGTTAACTTATGACAAGCAAACAAGTAAACTAGTGATTTTTATGGAAAACCACGACCACAATAGTATAACTTTGATATTTGACACTTACTTACTGTTAAAGAGGACTTAACAAGGAAAACATAGCAATTTGAATCACCCAAAACGAGTACACGAGTCAAAAGTTATGACCATTTGAAGTTAGCGAAACCAAAACGGCAAAACTGCCTAAATAGCATTCTGATCAAATTATGATTTTGAAAGTCCCACTTCTGGTCCGATTCATCAAAAAGTTAAAACACGAAAGTTGTCCGGAACGACGTTTTCGTTCAGGAACAAAGAAGCTCGAGCCCTGAAAACGCTTTCCGAGTGATAATTTTCTTCAAAATCTTAACAGCCCATTTTAGATCAAAGTCACTATATTATAGTTATGATTTACTAAGACCAAGAGGTCTAATGACCTAAAGCCAAGACCACAACCATGGCTAAGGCCAAGGTTGAGTCTTAAGACCATGGTAACAATGACCAAGGTCACGGCAAAGCCACGGCTAAAGACCATATAACTTTTAAAGATCATAAAAACTTATATATATGTTATCAAATACTACAATAGTAGGGAGCCTCATGTGAGGAGTTCATTAAGTAAGCCGTCGAGATGAGTTGTGGATTTACGAATTAAAGTGTCCTGGCTCCTCGAACGTTTACTCCATGACTTCTGAATTATGTCGGCCCGAACGGTAGTAAGAGATATACAACTTATACATGTTTCATAAACCATTTATATTCAAAGACTTACGCTATATACTAAGTACTACATCATGAACATTATGCAAGACATATATAGGCAATTCTTCGTATTCTTAGACGTTACTCCAAACCTAAGTCGCAACGTTCTATTATAGGCTGCTCTTAGAGACTTTCACGATTCGACTACCACTTTCATTTCACATCACTTAAGCTTAAGGTGAGTCATAGCCCCTACTTTTTCATACTTGTTTTAACTCTTTAGGGGGGATACATGCACAACTACTTGCTTACTTGTACAAATACTTGATCGCATTATACTTGATTGTTCTATACTTGATTGTCTTATACTTGATCGCATTATACTTGATTTCATACATACATGATTATGTTATACTTAACTGCGTTATACTTGATTGTGTTACTGCCAGTGGCTCCAGATTAAGTTGCTGGATGACCATTGAGACTTCCGGTGGCTCCACATTAAGTTGTTGGATGACCATTGAGGCTATTGATACATCCTAACATTTGCGAATGTTGGATACATCATAAACGTGAGGTCTTCGGAGATGAAGTGTAGACTCACGACTAATTGCTAAACTGTTTTGACGAACTTATACATGTCTTTTATCATACTATATTATAGCAGTGGGTTGTGAACACACAGGTTGCAAGTCTCTTATGGCGGGACCTGCAACTGAGTGGATTCTCAATGCCTTTGCTGTGTGAACATTCTTTAAGGCTTTTCAACTATTTTAAGACAAACTCTATGAACTCACCAACCATTGTGTTGACACTTTAGCATGTTTATCTCAGGTCTATAAGGTGATAGCTGTTGCATGGAGCATAGAGTCGCTTGGCATGTTTTGAAGACTTATGCTTTTATCTTTACCATTCGATTTGTCTTAAAACTCTTATGTATTGTATTATGGAACTCAAGTTTGTATTTCGGAATTTATTAATCGAATGGTCACTTTTCAAAACGTCTCATTTAGAGTTCGTTTTCTATAACTTGTACTTTGTATTATGAAGTAGCACCCCTGTGACACAGTCTTCCGCTGCGGTATTTTGGGGGTGTTACAGATTGGTACCAGAGCCTTGGTTATAGAGAACTAGGTTGCATTTAGTGCCTAGACTATAACTGCTATATACGTTGGGACCTTCCTCTTTATTTGCCTTACACACAATACATACACATATGCTTTTTGGTTAGAGGTTTGCTTAGTTCCACGCTATTAGATGATGTGACTTTAGCATTATAAGGAACCCCAGAGATTCGTCGAGTCATTAAAAACATGGAGCTCAGTAATAACTAATTAGTTAACTTGATCTTGTGACAGTTCTTGTTTGATTAGACACAAGATTTGAGTTAAATAATATTATTGCTTAGCTTTAGGGATTTGATGACTTGATTATCTTACTATCGGCCTCAGAAGGCGGATCTTGTGTCGGAAATTCTTAAGTAGGATGTTTTAGAATCTCCTTATTTAAATGGATTGGGACGCCTCTTCATTTAAATAAAGAAATTGTAAATCACCGAACCATAAGTTTATGAGACCTTACTTATATAAATTTGGACGCTTCTTTATGTAAGTAATGTGTTATAAATAAGTGGGCTTAATTGTAGCCGATACAACTCCTTAACCAGAACCTTAGACGAATCAGAGTGAACACCACTATATTAGAGATCCCGAATTCTCTTAGACACACCGTAAGTAGTTAACATCAACTGAACTTCGGGATGAAGTTCTCCTTAAGGGGTAGAGACTGTAACAATTCGCAATTTCAGGTTAACTTTTATTCCCGAAAATTTCACTATTCACTTTTTCACTATTCACTTTTTACTATTCACTTTTACTATTCACTTTTTACTATTCATCTCAGAAATTTTTATTTCATATTCTCGTAAGTTAAACTATTTTAACGATAATCCGAGAGTTTGACGCTCATCGGATCATTTCTGCAAAAATCACAAAGCCGTGTCCGAGATTTACTTTTAGGTTTAAACATCCTTCCAGCATCCCGATATATCCATAAAACATTATAAACAATAGAAATATGATTTTCTATCATTTTATGACAATTCCAAAAGTTTTAGAATTTTACGTTTTTCAGTTCAGCGTTTTACACGAATTACGCGTTTTAGACCCGTGTTTCCAGTTTTTAGCAGGGTTTTAGCACCCGATAGAACCTACCACTCATTTTATATTTTATTATGGACTATATTGACATGTTTAACAATACTTTCAAGTTTCATATTTTTACGATACCCGGTTTTACGTTTTGAGGCTTAATAACTTACGGTTAGCGATTTACGGAGTCAAAACTAGCTACATACTTAGGATATTATCATCCAAAGACCATGACTACTCATCTAGTCACCCTTATCCTTTTAGAACCGACCTAGGGGGGGGAGTCACCATTTGTGGTTAAATCTTGACTTTAGCCATTAGATCTTACTTAATTACAACTTTGTCTCCAAGTTTTAGCACTTTCCTAGGCACCTTCCTAACCTCCTCATTCATGCTATAAATAGCCAACTAGAAACACATTGATCTTCATCTTTTCATCACCAAAAATACCATACCCTTTAGTCCTAGCACCATGATCCTTTGATCTTCAATATACAAGTTACACATAAGAGTTCAATGTCTTAGTATTCTCTACCTAGTTCTTAAGTTTGTTTGGTGATTCCATGGTTGAATTAGGAGCTACACAAGGTTACTAGGGATGAAGTTAAATGGTTTTCACAAGGGTTAGATCAAGGCTAGCAAGGGTTACAAGAGTTATGGTGAAGGGTTTACAAGATTAGGTTTAGTGTCCTAGTTCTATACTTGACTTCCTTTCTTAAGTGAAAGCCAAAAGTTGTAAGAAACCCTTATACACTTTCTTGCTCAATATCATTTTCATGCTTATTATGGTTCTTTCATGCTATATATGTTCTTGTTATTGTGTTCATGATGAATAAAAACTAGTAAAACGAGTATTGGTATACATATGTTAACTTATGACAAGCAAACAAGCAAACTAGTGATTTTTATGGAAAACCACGACCACAATAGTATAACTTTGATATTTGACACTTACTTACTGTTAAAGAGGACTTAACAAGGAAAACATAGCAATTTGAATCACCCAAAACGAGTACACGAGTCAAAAGTTATGACCATTTGAAGTTAGCGAAACCAAAACGGCAAAACTGCCTAAATAGCATTCTGATCAAATTATGATTTTGAAAGTCCCACTTCTGTTCCGATTCATCAAAAAGTTAAAACACGAAAGTTGTCCGGAACGACGTTTTCGTTCAGGAACAAAGAAGCTCGAGCCCTGAAAACGCTTTCCGAGTGATAATTTTCTTCAAAATCTTAACAGCCCATTTTAGATCAAAGTCACTATATTATAGTTATGATTTACTAAGACCAAGAGGTCTAATGACCTAAAGCCAAGACCACAACCATGGCTAAGGCCAAGGTTGAGTCTTAAGACCATGGTAACAATGACCAAGGTCACGGCAAAGCCACGGCTAAAGACCATATAACTTTTAAAGATCATAAAAACTTATATATATGTTATCAAATACTACAATAGTAGGGAGCCTCATGTGAGGAGTTCATTAAGTAAGCCGTCGAGATGAGTTGTGGATTTACGAATTAAAGTGTCCTGGCTCCTCGAACGTTTACTCCATGACTTCTGAATTATGTCGGCCCGAACGGTAGTAAGAGATATACAACTTATACATGTTTCATAAACCATTTATATTCAAAGACTTACGCTATATACTAAGTACTACATCATGAACATTATGCAAGACATATATAGGCAATTCTTCGTATTCTTAGACGTTACTCCAAACCTAAGTCGCAACGTTCTATTATAGGCTGCTCTTAGAGACTTTCACGATTCGACTACCACTTTCATTTCACATCACTTAAGCTTAAGGTGAGTCATAGCCCCTACTTTTTCATACTTGTTTTAACTCTTTGGGGGGGATACATGCACAACTACTTGCTTACTTGTACAAATACTTGATCGCATTATACTTGATTGTTCTATACTTGATTGTCTTATACTTGATCGCATTATACTTGATTTCATACATACATGATTATGTTATACTTAACTGCGTTATACTTGATTGTGTTACTGCCAGTGGCTCCAGATTAAGTTGCTGGATGACCATTGAGACTTCCGGTGGCTCCACATTAAGTTGTTGGATGACCATTGAGGCTATTGATACATCCTAACATTTGCGAATGTTGGATACATCATAAACGTGAGGTCTTCGGAGATGAAGTGTAGACTCACGACTAATTGCTAAACTGTTTTGACGAACTTATACATGTCTTTAATCATACTATATTATAGCAGTGGGTTGTGAACACACAGGTTGCAAGTCTCTTATGGCGGGACCTGCAACTGAGTGGATTCTCAATGCCTTTGCTGTGTGAACATTCTTTAAGGCTTTTCAACTATTTTAAGACAAACTCTATGAACTCACCAACCATTGTGTTGACACTTTAGCATGTTTATCTCAGGTCTATAAGGTGATAGCTGTTGCATGGAGCATAGAGTCGCTTGGCATGTTTTGAAGACTTATGCTTTTATCTTTACCATTCGATTTGTCTTAAAACTCTTATGTATTGTATTATGGAACTCAAGTTTGTATTTCGGAATTTATTAATCGAATGGTCACTTTTCAAAACGTCTCATTTAGAGTTCGTTTTCTATAACTTGTACTTTGTATTATGAAGTAGCACCCCTGTGACACAGTCTTCCGCTGCGGTATTTTGGGGGTGTTACATCATTCAACAATGTTACGCACATGTACAGATGCTTGAACGGGAGTTCTTTTTAATGTTTTTCTAAAACATGTCGTTTCTCAAAAGTTTCTTCACTATGGCTTTCGTATACTTCAGTACGAAACCCGGACTAAAATGATGACTTCTGATTATTTTCAAATCAAGGACTCGTACGTTCAAAGATGAAATCATTTTCAAAAGTTCGAGTATAAACAAACGAAAAGGATTTCAAACATAAACTCGTTTTTCAAAATACAATTCTTGAGCACTTTTTCAAGATTGTTCAAAAGATTTCTCAATATCTTTCAAATGAGTGCTCAAGATAACTCCCTCAAACTCTTAATTGATTTTAAAATGTGCTATCATTAAGGGGGAGTACAAAAACAAAAATGTTCCGTATTCATGCAAAATGAAATCTGTCTTTCTCTCCAAAAAGCGTTTTTACTCAGTTGATATCAAAAATATCACAATATGCTATTTTTGAGGGGGAGAAGACATGATTAAAATGTGATCAAAGATGTTTAAAGTTTGTGACTGAATCTCAAAAGAGCTCGACTCAGTAAGTACCAAAGAATTGACGAAGCTTAAAATGTCAGTAATCGAAAAGACTTGTCCTGGACGGGTAATAATTTCAAGCTAGTCTAACTAGTGATGTAAGTGTGTCTCGAATAGGACTTGTCTAAGTAGAATGTACCGTATCGAGAGACTTTCTTTGGACTTGACCAGGACGGGTAATAATTTCAAGCTAGTCTAACTAGTGATGTAAGCGTGTCTCGAATCGGTCATGTTCACTAAAAGTGGATCAATTCAAAAGTGCAAACTCCTCTCGCATGTGCAAATTTCTTAAAAATACATGAGCACATGTGAAGGGGGAGTCCTTCAAATATTGCAAAACTCTCAAAGTGGTAACAACAATGTGTTTTATTATCTTAAACACTTTGAGAGATTTTCATAAATGGTTTCATGGCAATGATAGGATAGTCATGGAGTTATAAGGTGACTAAGGTTAGGAAAAACCGTCCTATGATCCGCCAGAGCCGGAGGGATCTACCCAAGGACAAATCCAATAGATTAGAATTAGAAGTCCTTAGGTATGATTAAAAAAAGGAGAAAATGAGAAAGGAGAAAGAAGGGGTTGAAGAATTAAAAAGAAAAGTTATGATAAAGGGTGAAAAGAAATAGCCCTCCAAATGTTCAACCTTAGGGCAGACACCGGGTACAATTCGTATGCTACTGGTTGTTACTAAGGTGACACCGGTATTGAAGACAAAGACGTCATGGACCCAGTGACCCAATGCACTAAACCTTCTTAACCACTCAAGTTCTCTTAAAAGAGCTTGTTTCATTCTCACGGGGAACCGGTGTAATCTATCGACCTGTCTCTTAGAGATGGTTGATATTGAAGCAGGAGACCTCTCCCTAATCTCCGCATAGGAAACCAAATGTGCACTTATCGAGTCTAGAGCCCCGAGATTCATCAAAAGATCTCATAGGAACACATGATATTTCTACACCGGTTGTTCATCATTAAGGATGCCAGATGTAAACTTAAGAGTCCTACGCAGATCTTAGCAATCTGCCAGAACATTTATGAGAGAATTCACACAAGTGTTTCTCAATGATTGAATGGAAATTCCTGCCATGGTCAACATCAAGCAGCCCTGACAGCAGGTCACTTCGGTAATTCTTTATGGGTTACGCTTAGTGTTCGCGGTGGTTTCAAATGGTCTACAGTCGTGGAGTGATCCCCAGCGACTCACCCAGTCATTGAGCTACTAAGTAGGTCTCGTAAGCTCCTTCGGGAATATCTGACATGGGAACGGCCTTGGTAAGGGTTAGAAGGAGTCTTCACACTATGCTGTTGACGATCTCTAATTCCTTATCTGTAAATACCGGTTGATTTATTGCTAACTGTTTTCATGCAGCTATACATCATCTCCATGGCGAAGGATTCCACATGCTCATACATACATCTGGAAGTTAAAAAAAGCTCCCTCAAAGATCTATACAACACAAAGTTCAAAGAAAGATTCTACGCCAAAAAGAAGAATCTACAAAGTATAAAGACTAAATATCAAAGTGAAAGAAAGGGAACTACGTGCATATGAATATCAAAGTCCAAAGATGTATGAGCATGTTGGAATGACAAACAACCACCACAGACGCAGAAGTGACGAAAGGCAGATTCCACCATTCACAAAAGAACAAAGAATGATGAAAAGTCAATCATCAAAGATCACAAAACATGAAGGAACAAAGACTAATGACTATTCTACAATGACACACAAAGTTCAAGACAAAGAACACGGAAGACCTAATCACGTGGAGCATCATTCGAATGACCACCCCTTAGGGGGAGATTGTTAGCATTGAAAATTATATTAAAAAGTTATGGTCATTCTCATTTATTGTAACGTTGTAATGTGTCGTAGTTTTTGTTATTAGAATAGTCAATGGGCCTTGGTCATGGTAAGCTAATATGTCATGTGTTATGTAATGTAAGCCTTTATATGTAAAAGGAAACCAAGCCCAAGACCAAGCCCATGGAAAGCCTCTTAAGGCATCATGTTATGTCACAACTCACCATTTCAGGTCATTTCCCGAACTTTGGGAAAACACTATTCATCAAACACTATTCATCAAAACACTATTCATCAGTTTATTATTCATCATTTTTTGTGTCAGTTTGACATTCCGAGAAGCATTCAGAAATTTTACTATTCACAGAACACTATTCATTGCCGGAAAAGTTTTCACTATTCATTTGCATTACACATTTCATCGTAAATTTAGTTTACGGGTATTCAAATTCGCGTAACCGGATTGGTTTAGGTGCGAATTCATTTCATTATCAGTAAGGACACTGCATACGGACTAGAGACAGTCTGCATATCATCAGTAGGTCATTTACATGTTATACCACTTTTAGGATTTTCAAATTTGTATATTTGATACATTTAACGTTTTCCTTATAATTATTTATAAATAAACGTTAACACCCGATTTATACACGACGAATATATCTAAATATTCCCACAATGGTCCCGACATATTTTTATATCCATTTTATCATCATAAAAGTTATAACATTCAGTTACCCAGTATTTTGGAAATTTATTTTATTTATAACGCGAGTTTATGAATATTACGACGGTTTTCGTGAAAACTAAACAATAATCACCCGAACACTCAGTAATTGTACCCAACATATTTTTAACATTTTTATGACTTTATTAAGTCCCGGTTAACTTCGTTAATATTTATTTCTAGCAAACCCGGTACCCGATCATAACTAATACTTACACAAAACTACAACTAATACTACACTAAATTTTTCTAAGTTATCAAAACCGTTTTTGCTTCTCATGTTCACATTGAAAACCGGCCATGCCCCCCCTAGACATCATGTGACTTCCTTTTTAACAACATTGACTTATACACTAATATTATACATTATATCCTAACTAAATATCTACAAAAACACTTAAAACATAAACATACACAAATTCAAGAATCAAAAGCTCATTTTTCTCATCTCTTTCACCAAAACCACGACCCAAACTCATACACCATGACCAATCCATTATTTTTCAAAGTATAAAGCATCAAAGTTGTTCATTTCATCATTCTAATCAAGAATCTTACAACAAAAACACAAGAAACACAAGGTTTCTCATCATCTAATCACCTATTATTTCAAAGTGAGTTATCAAATTTATTTTCATGTTTTCATCTAATTAACATATGTATCTTATAGTATTCATGCTTAATTTCATGCACAAACTAGTTATACCACTTTATTTTTGAAGACTTTTTGAACATACAAACCCTAGATTGTGATTTAGGTTTTCCTTTGTTAAATTAACTTGATTACTAGTCATTAGGAACCCATGGAACCCTAAGAAGGTGTATGGTAAGATTAGTATAGTTTTGTGAAGTTTGCAAGAGATTTGGTTGAAGTAGAAACTAGTTTTGAACCTTGGAAATGAATTTCTAACAAGTTTATAAACATGCTGTCCCATTTTGTAAAATTATGGAAAATCAGTAAATACAAAGTAAACTTTGGCAAAAGTTTTAGAAAATACTTTCAAAAACGAATCCGTAGGCGAAAGAAAGGATTAAAAAGAGTTTATAACGAAGAAGTTATGATTTTTGCAAGTTTATTGACGAAAACTATTTTCCGGAAAAATACATGCTGTTGGACGTTTTTCGTCGGACAAAAAGAGGCTTTAGACGTAACCCGGAGGAGTCAAGCTTTCTAAAATATATTACTACATGTTAAGACGTAACCGTAGATATAAAGAACAAGTAAAACTGGCTTATAACGACAAAGATATTCACGTTTCAATATCGGCAAAAATCCTCTATAATTGGCAGCTTTTAGAAATAATAATAACACTACGTACTAAATTCTAGATTTTCTAGAAATATTAACCAAGTACCCAATTTCATAACTAATGATGTATCAGTGATTACAAGTATATTTTCATTAGTACAAGGCGTTATTTCAAGGATTTCAAACCGAGGATTTCAACACAAACATTGGTACATACGATATATATATAAGTATATATATTGCAACTAGTTTATTTTTTTCTAATAGCCATATTTTTCCTAAGTCTTGGAATATATACTTTTGATAACAACAAGTGTTTTTCAAAGAGTAGAGTGGTATAGGAAACATGTGCATGGACATTCATAACATCATTTCATGATCTAAAGTAGATCGTTCATCATTCATATTAAGTTGCGGCTAGTGTGCGCGCCTTGTTTTTCAGCTCATTACATGTTCATGGTACCATCATATTGGGTTGTGGCAGCTAATTGTTCATTGTTGTTCATTTCACTTCATCACAGTTTCATCAGTTAAGGTGAGTTTTCATAGCCCCGTTTTCAATTCAACATTTTTGATTGTTTTCAAATCCCACGGGGGGAATACATTGCATCAATCATTTTAGTACGAGCCCAAGTATTCAAACATATGTACATTGCTTAAGTTACCTTGCCATGTGATAAGTCCCCTGTAACATCATGAACCGTTAATTTACCGGTAAGCGAGAGTGAGTGGATAGATCTATCGAGGGTGACGCCTCCATCCGTGGTAGTGAGTACCAACCGTAAGCGGATGCATTTCATGTCTTTTACATTTGAGTGTTTTGGCAGAACATTCAGGAGGGGCATAGTTTCATCAGTCATAGCTTCGGGGTCATGAGCTTAAGGTCTATTGTACAATTTTCATGAGATTTTTATCTTGCACGTTTACTTGTGGTGGCCGTACATCATTACATTTTACAAACCTATGGAATTCACCAACATTCGTGTTGACGTTTTAGCAATGTATTTCAGGTTATTAAGGTAGCTCATGTGACATGCATTTGGACCTTCATGGAGTCGCGGAGTCGACGCGTCTCATCATTATTTCATGCACTTATGTAAACATTTGATCTTGTATGACTTGTTTTTCATAAACATGCAACACATTTTGGGGACCTCATTTTGTAAACTCTGGATTATTTCAATGATCAAATGCAGTATTTTCCAAACGACACTTTAGGTCGTTCAATGTAACTGTAACTGTGGTGCTATGACAGACACCCCCAGGTATTCCATTCCGCTGCAAGTCAGGTAAATTAGGGGTGTGACATGTTAAGAACTATATAAACACCTCAAAGGCTCATTTGAGGTATGTGCTTGTGTGTGAAAGTGTGTGTGTTTATTAATAAAAGCTTTCTACTTCATCTCTTATTCTCTCATATATACACGACATATACATAACATCAAGTCACCATCTTTCCTTCTTCTAGTGCTTCTATATTTGTGTTAAAGTTGATAGATTTAAGGTCCTACATCATCCATCACATTGAACAAGTCATCTAGAGTCTACCACTTAAAGCACAAAGATCTCAACAATGAAGAATCAAAAGGCTACGAGCTACAAAGATGTCATCAAAGATCTGAATGCTATGACTCAACATTTATTTTCCGGGGTGACCTCCCTTAGGGGGAGATTGTTAGGAATACGATTATTTATATGAAGACTCGGTCACCCCGAGTATAGTTTAGCATATTGTAGCTCGTAATAATTATCATATTAGTTAGTATGGTCTCTTACCCACTGTCAGCCCGCTCTACAGCCCGTTTCAAGGGGCGTTTACATTGTAACTATATATACCCTTTCCCACCCATGGGAAAGGGTTGGACCTTCATTTGCAATCTAACCTTTCACAAGTTTTCACATACAAGGCTCCCACTTCTCTCATCTCATTCTCTCTCTAACATCTCACTAGAAATTACATCTCTAATCATCCTAAATCACATAACCATCCATGTTCTTACATTAGAGTATATTACACCTTTTCTCAAAAAGGTGTCGTAAGGTAGTATACTTTTGACATTCCAAGTGCATCGTACTTTAGGACTTATTATGCAATTAGTTGTAGTTAAGGGACTAAAATTGTCATATATCAAAAAGTTTCTAAAACACAAAAATAAAACTAACACTATCCGTTCTTTTTTTCTAAAACCTCACACACTTTCAAAATCTTAAACCTATTTCGAATCCACGGCTAAGATTCAAACGTAACATCCGTGCAACCAATTTTCAAACTGTAAGTTTCCACGTGATCCTTACACGATTTCTTGCAATGGTTTTGATTTAATCTCAATTTTAATGGTTTGATTTTTAGTTATTGCGATTTGTAGGTCTAGGGTTTCATGAATTTCGGAATTCATTCAAACGTGATCAATTGTGTTGTTTTTCATAAGGCTTTGGTCCAAAATCATGTTATAAATGTTCCTTTTACAACCAATCGTGATCCTTAACATGTTTGGTTGATTTTCGAAAGCTAGGGTTTTACGTATGATTTGGGTTTTATGGTTTTAATGTGTTTTTTAGAGCTTTTATTAGTGGGATATGTTGCCATGTGTGTTAGAATCATTATTGTGCCTTTTAATTTGAACAATTTCATTGTATGCATGATTCTCGATGTGTAGGGTTTATTCGTTCATCATGGATATCTCGTGTTCTGTGTTTATCTAAGCTGTTAGTCGTGAAATATGATTAATATGTATGTTTGTGATATGCTAGAACCTGTCATCATCAGTAGAATCTTGATTAAGATTTTTATCGAAAACATGTTCTTGCACCTTTTCGAAATCACTGAATACGAGTGTATACCTTGATTCTAATTGCTGTTTATCATCGTTGAAAACAGGTTTAATCACTTGGATTTCTCTACTTCACAAAGAAACGTACGTTGGAATGTTCTCGAAATTCTTGTATAAGAATTTTTTCGAGAAAACATTTTTTGGCAATTACCAGCATTGATGAAAATTTTTCGAAAACACAGTATTTTCGAAAAATGTCATAGTGATGTATTTTTTCGAAAAAATTCACTATGTTATCTTTTCGAAAATATTTATTGTGTTTGCGAAAGTCTTTCATCTTTGTTCAAATTTTTCGAGATCACCATTAAGTCAATATTTTCGCAATCACACATAATGAGTATTCTCGAAAAATATTTCATTTGGGCTGTTCTCGATAATTTTTTATCGAAAACACACTTTGAAATAGTTTCGAAATATACCCACTTTGTATGTTTGCGAAAACATTCTTTTTGTCTATTTCTCGAAAATTTTGGTATTTGTGACTTGTTTTCGAAATTATGTAATGTCCTCATGTGTTTGCGATAATGTTGTACTATCTACTATTTAGTGATCATTGTAATTTTGAAAATTTGTACTATGTGATTATGGATGTATCATGTGATGTTGTATGAACTTTGTGCTTATGTGACAATATAAGTACTTCATAACTTTAATAATTATCTTAGTTCACTTATCACTATACATGCAATAATCGAACCATACGTGCTTACATGATTCTAAATGCTTATCTATAATCAAACTTTGCAATCGTGCTAACTCGTAACAAATCTCGATGTTTGGTTTATGATAATGCTTTTCAGAATAACATGGCTGAACACAACGAGAATGTCCCTGAACAAACTCTTCCACTACTCACCATGAATGACATCACTCCCGCTAACTACAACGTTAAGATTGGCAACAACAACCCTCGAGTTGATTTCGACTAATTGAGAATTCCTGAGAACTCGTGCAGGATTGTCAAAGATATTCTCCTTGCACATCCATGCAAGCATCTTCTCGACAGATCTACTTCAGTTCCTCTGTTTTACCTTCATCAGTTCTGGCTTACGGCTAAGGCAAATTTGGATGATGAGTCTTTCACTGTTACGCTGGATCGACAAGTCTACAATGTAGATCACGATGTCCTCCGTACAGTCTTCCAACTGCCTCAAACTGACAATGAATTTGCTCCAATATTGCCTGAACTGGATCTCCTTGATTTCTTCATAGAATTAGGATACGAAGTTGATGATGACTTACCTCTGATCAAACATTCCAGATTCAATGCAAAGCATATACCTCAGCCTTGGAGAACATTATGTCTGTTAGTTGTAAGATCTATACCAGGAAGAAAGAGTGGTCACGAACATCCCAGACTTGAGCATTTACAAACATTTTGGGGAATGGTGACCATGACACCTATTGACTTTGCAGTTCCAATCATGAACGACATAGTCTACAGCATCCAAACCAAACGTGTAAAGACTATGATCCCGTTCACAAGATTCACCAAGCTTCTCATTGAACATTTCTGCAAAGACACTCCAGAATTTATCAAAAGGATGGCAGACCCTAATGAGCCTAAGCACCTCTTCGAGGACGACTTCACCACCTCCTTTATCAAGACAACCACTTCCTCTACCAAGATAAAAGGAATGAGGCTTCCCAAATATCTTCTTGATGACAATATCAAGAAAAGTGTGAACTACAAATTCTATGATGATGCTTACAACGGGGTACAGGAAGAAGCTACTATACAGACTCGCAGCAAAGGAAGTGTGATATCTGGGAGTACTACAAGTACCACTGGCTCACCTCAAACTAAGTCAAAGGCTACTCCCAAGACAAAACCATCTGCCAAACCCAAAACTTCCGCCAAACCTAAACCGACACCCAAACCTAAGCCTGCAACCAAGCCAAAGAAGAAGGTAATTCCTAAGCGCGCTCTTCGAGATGAACCTACACCACCACCATCTGAAAGCGACTCTGAGTTTGACACAGAATCTGAAGAAGAAGAAGAGCAAGACTTTGAACGAAGAGTAAGAGTACCAGAAGAAGCATTTCCTGCAACGGAGATTGCTATAAAACAAAGTCTTGAAACTTTTGAAGAAGAGTCTAGTAAGAGAAAAGGGATCACTATTAATGAACCAAATGATGATGAAGACGATGAACCAATCGTTGAACAATTGGTCGACGAACGCAAATTGAAAAGTATCATTGTCGACACACGAGCTGAAGAAAAGCAATTTCGTAAAGAACAGAGGGAAGCATCACTCCTCAGCAGACTTGAGTCTCAACCTTCGCCACCACCACCTGTCGATCAATCAGAACATGAAGGAGCTACAAGCAGCATGATTCTTTCTATTGTGTCCACAACTTTAGAACCAGCTTCTCAACCTGATGACGAAGTTAAAGACACTGATGATACAGGAGACATCGCCATGACTGAGACTGCTAATGTAGAAGAGAATGTGGGCGAACAGGAGAACGTTGCTACGGATCTGGAATATGACCAATCCACTAATCCAGAGTTTCTTGCACAGGAAGAAGAGGAACGCAGAAGAAAAGAAAATGAAGAAAAGGAAGCTTTCGACACCAACATATTTCTTCAATCATCTTTGCAATCTAAGCAGACTTCTTCAGTACAACCTCCACCTCCTCAAGACTCTCCACCAAAGGATCCGACTCCTCCAGCTTCTTCTTCAAGCTCTCACAACGAGTCGTCATCCGAATCATCACCTGAGCATTCATCTCCCACACCTTCCGAAACCGCATCCAAGCAACAATCAATCAATGAACCGTCTAAACCAGTTGATCTTCAGGAGCAAGTCAACACACTCACAACCATGGTTACCGGTCTTGCCAAACAAGTTGAAGACTTTCAGGAGTCAAAGCAGCAGATCGATAAGTTCTTAAATGCTGATTTCTCAGGATTTATCAAGACTGTCACACTAGATTATCTTACTGAAAATCTAGTTGAAATTGTCACTCCTGAAGTTACAAACCTCATTGAACCAATCAGGAACAACTTGGATCACAGAATTAGAAGTGTCGTAAAGAAAATGTTGTCAACCACACCATTCACGCTTCACACTGCAAAAGCTTCTACTGCAACTCCAACCATCCCTAAACCATCTTTCGATGAACTGCTTGCTCAACTCTACGACAAAGTAGCCTATAAAACTACACAGACTACTGAAGAAAAAGCACTTGTTGATGCTATATCTGCTAGCTTGTCCAAAGAGTCGTGCAAAGACGCTGCTGGAACCTTAAAGAGGTCAAGGAAAGATGACGACCCGGACCCGAATTCAAAAGGTAAGAAGCATAAGTCTGGAACCGGTCCATCATCTTCTCAACAACCACGAAAGGATTCTACTCCTCCTGGAAATCAACAACACACCTCAGCTACCGGTCAAGGTCCAACAGAAGAGGAAGAAACTTTCATGCAACCAACTGATGACTACCAAGGTCAACCCGATACCGATTACCGTGCCTCCCCTATTCCCGATTCTCAAGCTGGACCATCGTCACCATCTAAGGATAAAGACAAGGATGCTACATCTAAGTCTAAGAAATCAATGAAAAGAAGACGTCATTCATGGCTAGACAATGATGACACACCTCAGAATGACTGGTTGACAGAATTGGTACAAGCTCAACCTCCTCTCGAAGATGAAGAACCCCTTCCTGGTAATACACTACAATTTACTCAAGTCATAATGAAGGATCTTCAGATTGAGAAATTTACGAAGACGGAGCTCAGAAGAATCAATAGGGATGCACAGGAATTCCTTAAGTCCAGATCCGAAAACAAAATGGAATACGAATATCACATGCAGAATATAGCTAGTGCAATGTCTGGCAAGTTTGACTGGCTAAACCCTGAAGTGAATATCGACATTAGTTCCAAAAACCATGAAAAGCCTTACTTCACAGACTGGACTAAACCATTACCTCTGCAAGGATTTCCAGAAAAACCCAAGTTACCTTACAGCTTCTTCTTCAACAAAGATCTTCGTAACCTCCAACTCACCCAAGAGAAATCCAAGAAGAAATATGCTTCCTCACTTACAATCTCAGTACCAGCCGCAAGATACGAAGTTCCTGCCATTGAAGAGTCTACTCCAGTATTCAGCAAATCTATCGTAGCATACGACAGAGATGCCCTACACGGAATTCAGCACTGGCCAGAACGTCGTCGTCTCGGTTATACTTCCAGGTTAGAAGAAAAATCATTGGAAAATGTGAAGCATAAATCTAAGATCATTGCTATCTTGGAGATTCAAGAGTCGAAACGGTTTAACTACATGTTCATGCGTGAGATTGTGGTTAAACGACAAGATGAAAAGAAGTACAAATTCTCCGAAGCAGACTTTCCAGACCTTTATCTCAATGACATAGAAGACATGTATCTCGAAAAGGTTCAAGGAAAAATGTGTGGATTCGAAAGAGAAACTCAGTGCAACTTCATGGCATCACTACTTCTATTCATCCGACGATTGATAGTTCAAGAAAGAGTGGAAGATCTTCAGCTTGGAGTGGAAAGTTACCAACAGAAGATCAATTTGACAAAGCCACAATTCACTTTTGATGGAATCTATCAAACATCACAATATACTCTCATCCAACAACCGTCATTTGGTTTCACCTACATCAACAGCAAAAATCTGCAAAGCTTCATGCTGTTCGATGAGATACATAAGTTCTGTGATGTTACGCTCAAAACCGTTCGTGATGGGCTAGTCAAAAGGTTGAATGATGATCGCAGAAAGATAGCTACAGGTGAACCATCAAAATGGAAATCCAGCTCCAGAAGACAAGTTCGTAACTTTGTCCTGAAGATTAAAGAAAGGTTATTTCGACGGGAACAGATCAGACGATTGGAAAGCTATATCGATGTCAGACCATCATTTCCCATCAGCCTCTTCAAAAGACCCGAACCAAAGTTCACTAACTTTGATGCTCCACTCACTGATGAAGCTTAAACTGGTACACATGGGTATTAACTTTTCAATATTACTTGTTTCATTTGATTGAATTGTTATCACTATGGCTTGTGCACACATAACAATGTACAACCCGCATTTGTAATGAAAGGACCCTGAGGTACGCATCAGTGCCTTAATCCTTATATAAGGAGCGAAGGCTTCTTACTTTTGAGTAGAATTAATCAAACATTTTCTGATTTTCATAATTCTGCTCAAAAGACAAGTATTTCACCTCAATGAATATTCACTTGTTGAGGGGGAGCACTTGAAAAATTCATCGTTTGAAAAACCAAAAGTTCTTGTTAATATCTCCCCATAAGACTCAAAAAGCATATTTTAATCAAAAGTTTATCAAAAACAACATCTCATATGCTATTTTTGAGGGGGAGAAAACTGAAAGTGATTAAAATATGAAAGTTCTAAGTTGCTTTAAGTCAAATCTCATGCGAGCTAGACTCAGAATTGACCCAGGAATTGATGAAACATAAAAGTTAGTAATCTCGAAAAGACTTATCCTCGACGGGTAATAACATCAAGTTAGTTACTAGAGCTAGTTGTCACCTAAAAACTGACAATGGAACTCTTTAACTAGCTACGTAAGCGTGTCTCGAAAAGGATTTGTCTTAGTAGAAATGTATCATTTCGAGAAACTTTATGTGGATTTGAACAGGCCGGGTAATAACTTCAAGCTAGTCTAACTAGTGATGTAAGCGTGTCTCGAATCGGTCAGGTTCACTGAAAGTGGATCAATTCAAAAAGTGCTTACTCCTCCCGCATGTGCAAATTTATTAAAATACTTATGAGCACATGTGAAGGGGGAGCTCTTCATAAATAAACACAAAACTCTCAAAGTGTTAAACAAAATGTTTGATATTCACAAACACTTTGAGAGATTTTCAAAGGTTTTTTGGCTACTGTCGGATAATCATGGAGTTATAAGGTGATTAAGATAGGAAAAACCGTCCTATCCGCCAGAGCCGGAGGGATCTACCCAAGGACATCACCAATAGTTAGAATTAGAAGTCCTTAGGTATGATACGAAAAAGGAGAAAAGAATGAAAGGGGAAAGAAGGAGTTGAAGAATTAAAAAGAAAAGTAAAGAAAAGGGTGAAAAGAAATAGCCCTCCATATGTTCAACCTTAGGGCAGACACCGGGTTCAATTCGTATGCTACTGGTTGTTGCTAAGGCGACGCCGGTATTGAAGATAAAGACGTCATGGACCCAGTGACTCTATGCACTAAACCTTCTAACCACTCAAGTTCTCTTAAAAGAGCTTATTTCATTCTCACGGGGAACCGGTGTAATCTATCGACCTATCTCTTAGAGATGGTTGATATTGAAGCAGGAGACCCCTCCCTAGTCTCCGCATAGGAAACCTAAGTGTGCACTTTTCAAGTCTAGAGCCATGAGATACATCAAAGATCTCTTAGGAACACTTAGTATTTCTACAACTGGTATTCTACATCAATGGACACTAGTTGTATGTTATCGATTCCTTCGTAGATCTTAGCAATCTGCCGAGAACATTTATGAGAGAATTTACTTAAGTATTTCTCAATGATTGAACGGAAATCCTGTCAGGGTCAACATCAAACAGCCCTGACAGCAGGTCACTCCGGTAACTCCTTGTGGGTTACGCTTAGTGTTTGAGTCTATAGTCGTGGAGTGATCCCCAGCGACTCACCCAGTCATTGAGCTACTTAGTAGGTCTTGTAAGTTCCTTCGGGAGTATCTGATATGGGAACGGCCTTGATAAGGGTTAGAAGGAGTCTTCACAATATGCTGTTGACGATCTCTAATTCCTTATCTGTAAGTACCGGATGTTTTATTGCTAAATGTTTACATGCAGGGTTACATCATCTCCATGGCGACAGATTCCACATGCTCATACATGCATCTTGAAGTCATCAAAAGCTCCCTCAAAGATCAAAGCAACACAAAGTTCAAAGAAAGATTCTACGCCAAAAAGAAGAATCTACAAAGTATAAAGACTAAAGATCTTAAGTGAAAGAAAGGGACTACGTGCATGTATAAGTCAGAATTCAAAGATGTATGAGCATGTTGGAATGACGGACTACCACCACAGACACGAAAGTGACGAAAGGCAGACAACTTCATAACTGGATCACTATCACAACAACAATGAACAAAGCACAAAGAATGATGAATGATTATTATTGAAAGACGTCTAAAGCTGTGAAAGTCAAAGATGAAGAAATGACAAAGACGTCAAGCAACCGTGATGACCGACCCTTAGGGGGAGATTGTTGGGATCAAAGTTTTACTATTTTATCAAGTCTCGGTCATTTGTAATAATAGGTTGCTTAAGTTATTATTTACTTTCATTAATGCTATGTTTACAAGTTCACTAGACTTAAGTTACATAGTCCATGGGCCTTAAGCCCATACGAATTGCAAGAAGAGAAGGATTAGGAGTGTTGCCCTAGCTCCTTACCTATATATACTAGTCTTAGGTTCTTGTAAACTGTAGAATATTCATAAACATAAACACGTATGGTTTCTTGTGGTTATATGGATCGAATAGATGAAGAGATTAGAGAGATGTAGAAAGAAAGGTGGGAGCCTTTTTGAGAGAGAAACAATGTGTGTATTAGCTTGTAACTAATGAAAGGTCCAACCCTCTCCACTAGTGGAGAGGGGTATTTATACAACCAACTAAACGCCCTATCAAACGGGCTGTGGATCGAGCTGACAGTGGGTAAAGACCCGACCCGACTCCACAAGTGATTACTAAACTACTTCTAATATGATAATTAACTAACTACGAGCTAACATACAATGCCATTACAATAATTAGGTGACCGAGACTTTTATAGGAATATTTGTATTCCTAAAAATCTCCCCCTAAGCGAGGTCACCATGGAAATTGAGCTTTTCTGATCTTTAGGCATTCTTTTGACATAGTAGCTCGTAGGTTCTGATTCTTCACTTTTCTGCACACTTTGTACTTCAAGCAAGCGAACTTGTGATTTGGATTCCTTTGTGATATGTGATCTTTGAGCTTCTTTGAGATCATCAGCCATAGTAAATCTCCAAGCTCATCCATAGTAGTATCGCCTTCATGTGACGTAGCGACTTTAGGACCATCATGCTCACACCCTTCTAGATCAGAAGACTTTACATTAGAGTTGTGGATCAGGAGACTTTTTCATCAGAGTTACGGAAACGTTGTTGGTAGTCTCACAACATTTGTTGTAGCAAGTCTCTCATCGTTATTGATAGTGTGGATGATATGTGAGCATGAGGTATGGATTGACCCGATTCAGCTGGAAATAGGAGCCATCAACGCCATCTTTATATGTGTCCCTGAAATAAAACAATTAGTAATAAAGATAGAGAACGAATATGGCTTTGTCATTCGTTCTGCGAGGACAGACTACCCTCCGGTTTTGTGAAAACTGACCTGTGATCAGGTAGAGTCTCTTTTAAAGAAGACTCTCCTTAACAGGAATTTCCAGCTTGTAGTAATGAATTTTCCAAAGAATCCACTTTGGAATCTTCATACTTAGCATGTTCTCATACCGGAACGTCTCAAAGCAGACAGCACGATAGAGTGAATCGATGAATAAATATTCACGGATTGATGAGAAACTGATTTATAGAAATCACTCGTGTGTCATATGATAAACATTTTAGAGACACGACGAGAGTTTTAAGCATTGAATCATATTTCCATCAAAAATACTTTTGTTTGAAAGGTTTTACACAATCAATGTGCTCGAAAATTAGTTGTGAGCACATTGAAAGGTTTTTGCAAAAGTGTCCGTCAATCCATATCCTGGAACAAGTTTGATTCAATGTTGAATCGCACCATCGTTCTTTCCAGTTGTCACTTGATCATTGATCCAATATGGATCTCACATGTTACCTACCAAGAGCTTGAAAGATGTTCGCTCTAGAAGGATTTCCATCTTCATTGTGAATATTTTCATATCACTCGGATGTTCTGGCAATACCACAAGGATAATGCGTAGGACTCTAAATATTTTATCTTACTTTCCACATTGTGTGAAGCAATAAGCATATTTGGAAGTGTGTCCTATTGAGATTTATGGATGATCTCTTTGGCTCTAGACTCAATAGTGCGTTTTGATCCGCTCCTGGAGACTAGGGAGGCGTCTCCTATTTTAGGTATCAACATAGCTCGCAATGAGCGGTCGATACATTGCACAGGGTTCCCCGTGAGAATGAAACAAGCTCTTTTAAGAGAACTTGAGTGGTTGGGAAGTTTGGTGCAGTGCGTCACTGGGTCCATGACGTCTTGTCTTCAATACCGGTGTTACTTTAGTAACCACCAGTAGATTATGAATTGAACCCGGTTTCTGCCCTAAGGTTGAATATATGGAGGGCTATTTCTTTTCACCCTTTCTCATTTCATTTCTTTTTAATTCTTCAACCCCTTCAGTGCTTACCGAGACTTCACCACTAGAACCTTGTTGGGTTTGTTCCAGTCCTAGCTCTATCTCAGTCCGCACTCTTCCCTTTCTCACTTTTCTCCTTTTTTCATATCATTCCAAAGGACTTCTAATCTATCTATGGATTGTCCCTGGGAAGATCCTTCCGGTTCTGGTGGATCATGGGAACTCATACCTAACCTTAACCAACCTTATAACTCCATGCATAAAGATAAATGGTCGGTCTTTGGTATAACTTCCACAAACGCCTTTTGCTCCCCCTCAATATGTGCTTCGATATTCGAAAGATTTTAGCACATATGTGGGAGCACATTTATTGAGTCCAAAAGATCACATTTGATTATCAGATTCCATATTTAAATCACATTCTTTCCCCCGATCAAAAATTTCAAATCTTTCGAGATTTTTGATCTCAATTGATTTAAATAGATTAGAAAATGTTTGGGAGAGAGATGCGGTCATTTAAATATTTTCTGATAAAAGGAACTTTTTCTTGCTCCCCCTCAATCTGTGAGGGAGGTTGTTATGTGTCAGATTTGGAGAGTTTACAAAAGATTCAAAGTTTTAACGGAAACTCTTTTAAAAATGTACTCATTCTGACACATAACCATCACCAATTGTTTTGTTGCTTTTGTAATGCACAAAGTGTGGGGAGTTTTGATGATACATAAAATTTTGAGAAATCACTCTCCCCCTCAATCAATGACGGATGTTAAAACAGAAATATTTTCATAAAATAATTAAAGTCATTGATTGAGTGAAAATTTTATCAAACTTTTGAGCTCAATTTGATTTTCAATCAAAATCTCATGGTACCACCAAGTTTTGCACAAATACTTTCCGGAAAAATCATAGAAGGGAAAGTATTTGGCGATAAAAAGAAGACTTCTCTACTTTATCAAGAAATAATGCACTAAAACGTACATTAGATCGAGGGTGCATGAATGTAAAGTAATTCACGCTCGGATGAACGGCACCCTTTGCTAGGAACAACCGTCTTTTTGGCGACGTGTTTTCCTCATTTTTTGAAAACCGGGTTGCTATCTGAAGTAATAGCAAGCCATATTTTTGAAGTCCGGGTTGTAGCCTGAGATGACTACAAGCCATGATTTGAAGTCCGGGTTACAGCCTGAAATGACTGTAAGCCATAATTTTGAAGAATATTTTGAGAAACGACATGTTTTAGAAAAAAAAAAAACTTTATTTGAAACCGAAAAACTCTTGCTCAAGCATATGTATGTTTCCGTGTCATTATTGAATGACATTTCTAGAAACGTACATAATATTGATTACACAAGAGACATGTCGTGAGAAGAATATTTTTGGATTTTTATGATTTTTCTGATTTTTATGGGTTTTATAGGTTTTATATTTTTCTATTTTCTTTATGGAATAAGATATATACAAGGATATGTGAAGCAAAACCATTTCTCCTCATTTTCTTCCTGAAGATGTTTGAGAGATACTGGCGAAGGACTCTTCATTCCAAAGCGCTGGAGAATAAATTGAAATCGTTCTCTTGAGAGAGCCTTAGTGAAGAAATCTGCCAGCCGAAATTCTGTCCGCACGAAGTAAAGTTCCACTACCCCATTCTCATCTTATTTTACCACACCTTAGGAGAATCCGTTTCCCAGGAGAAACTTTGACAGTGTATCAAACCATGCCCTAGGCGTCTGTTTTAGGCCAAAGAGAGCCCTTTTCAGACGATAGACATGGTTAGGACGATCAAAATATACAAATCTTTCCGGTTGACTGAAATAAAGAACTTTATTCAGCTCGCCATTTAGAAATGCAATTTTCATATCCATTTGATAGATTGTCATGTTTTGACTTGCAGCATTGGCGAGAAACATTCTGATAGCTTCAATACGAACAACCAGAGCGAAATATTCCTCTAAATTAATGCCTTCCTGTAGACGATATCCCTTAGCAGCAAGCCTTGCCTTGTTTTCAGAACGACATAATGCTCATCAAGTTTCACTTTGAAGATCCACTTAGAGCAATAATCATTGCACAGTCTGGAGGTAGTACCAATTCCCATACTTCAAGCGATCGAAAGTGTGAGCTTCATCTTGCATCGCATTAACCCAATAGTCTTTAGAGATAGCAGTCTTGCAATCTTTGGGTTCGAATTTGGATAGTATGGAATTATAACAACACCACAAGGCATGGGTGGTAAGTTTCCTTCGTGTGAACACCGGTTGAGAAGGATATCCAATAATGTAGTCAATCGGATGATCCTATATTCGTTTTCTGAGATGTTCCTGTGGATGTAGGTAGGAACATGAAGAAGCCACGTTTGTATTCCTTGAAGAGGATGTCTCAGAAGAATATTCATGAGCAACCAGGTTTTAGTACAGAGCATCTTCAAGAGGAGCAAATGAATTCACTTCAAAAGAATAGTCGACTGCAGTGCCTTGATGTACTGAAGGACATTGTAGGTGATACATAAGGTACATGCAGGAGTGGGATTCTGTACAAGACCTGAACTGATTGATTCAGGAGACAAAAGTTTAGACGCGGGTCCTGCACTAATGTGTACAGGAGCCATATGCTCAGTCAGCTCAACGAATGTGACGTGAACGGTTTCCAGGATTTATCGGGTTTGTTTTTTGTAGACTCGGTATCCCTTACTATCTGGAGCGTAACCAACGCAGAATCCAATACCAGTTTTAGGTTATAACATTCCCAGATCTTGACTGTCATTTTGTAGGGTAGCATAAATCACCAGACACAAATAGAGAGGAGAGATCCGGTCTCTTGCCATATATCAGCTCATATGGAGTTTTGTTGTGAAGAGTATGTATCAAGTATCGGTTTTCGGTGTAACAGGCTGTAGCAATTGCTTCCGCCCATAGGATCATCGGTGCCTTGGAGAAGTAGAACGAGTTGTTTGTTGATAACCTCCGTTCCATTGTAAGTCTGAATGATTCTGACGGTTATGTGAGTCTTACTAGCAGTTGTTTGATGAGTTTTATGATAACTTCAGGAGTCACGTCCTTGGTTCTCAAAAACTTTACACATGTAAATCGAGAGTATTCGTCGACAACACCGAGTACACATTACTTCCCATTTATATTCTTCACACTTATTGGTCTGCCTAGGTCCATGTGAAGGGTGTAAAGAACATCCATGTTGGTGTTGACAATTTTGGGTTTGTGAGTATGCTTCTTTCATTTACCCAGTTAACAAGCCGAATGAAGAAGTTCTTTTTCGAACTTTAATCTGGGTAGACCTCATACAAGATCATTGTGAGCACGATCATAGATGGTACCAAAGTTCAAGTGATTAAAACTTTGTTGCCATAGCCACGATTTGTTCTTTGAGGTCTTTGAGAGAAGGCAAATAGGAGAGGACCGCATCACGTCTTTGATAGAAAAGGTGTATAGATTTGTGCCATGACAGTCTTTAAGAAGATCAATACCATCCAATTCTCAGACGAAGCATGTGTAATTTCTGAAGGCAATCTTCAAGATCGGAATCAAGATATTGACCAACAGAGAACAGATTATGCCCAAGTCCTTCCACGTAGTATACCCAGGAAATTAGCTGTCACCAGAAACATAATTTCCATAACTTATAATTACCCCAAAATGATAGTTTCCAAATCTAACTGTCCCGATAAACTTATTCACGAAATTCTCGAGCCCTGAGCGATCCCCAATCATAGGTTTAGAGCAGCCTGAGTCCAAATATCAAAGGACGAGATGTACGACCTGCATTTGGAAACAGACGAGAGCAGAAAATTTGGAGCGTCGGATCCCCAATTTGAGTTGGGTTCTAGTTGGTTAGTGCAAACAAGTTCTGGAGCTACTAAGACCTTAGGTGCATTCGTTTCAATGGTGGAAATTTCACTAGTAGATGCAATGGGCCTAGTTAAAGGACATTGGGTCTCCAAAGGGAAAGTTCTACCAGTTGGCTTCCATTCCTTAATAGGCACTACTTTAGAGTTAGTTATCCTAGTTAAAGGGCACTGTTCTCCTAAAGTGAATTTCCTTCCTGTGGGCTTCCATTGATAACCAACATTGGCAAACAGTTTACCTGTTGCTTTCCAAATTTGCTTACTTTGTTTAGCTCTCCAAACTTTCTTAACTGGGGTTTTGTAAAACGACTTCAGAAATTTCTCAACACATTTATCATGATTGCTCGAAATTATGCATTCATTACATGTTTTGCAACGTGCATTTGGTTTTGAATTATGACTCATTTTGCTCAAGTTGGACTTAATGTTCCTCATGTGGTCATCTACTTTCTTTTTAGGAACACTTTTAGTAGGTGAAGTCCTATAATTCCTTCTATTTCTCCTTGGTTTAGACTCTCTAGCTTTAGTGTTACTATTTACTCCTGTAGACGGACTAATGGGAATTTTAGTCTTTTTCACTTCCGGTTGCTGAACATGTTTTGATGTGTTGGGATCTGAAGTTTCCAAGGGTACCTCAAAGGTAACATGCTTGTTCTTAGTCATAGATGATGATGCAGTAGACCTATCTCGCTTGCTATCAATTTTAGGACATGTACCAATAGCATATTATATGAGTTCTTGAGATCTATTAGTGAGAAAGCAGGCACCTATAATAGCATCATCAAGTGGTTTTGCTATCCTATCCTCTTCAATGGTTTCACGAAGCAAGTCAAGGCACTCCTTAAGATATTTAAGATAGTCTCTATGAACTAACTTATTATTCCTAAGGGGAAGAGGAATATTCACAGCATCAATTGCGTACTTCTTACAAGCAGAAACCTTTTGAACAACATTATCACAAGTGATGATTGGCATTTTCCCTTTCACTTGAGTCTTTAGATTCTCAATCTCTTTAAGCAAAGAAGTTATCTTTTCATTGTTTATATCATGTGTGATCTTAATTGAATCATATAACTCTTTGTAATGTTGTTTAACTTTCAAATTTTCAGCACCAAACCAATCATTTTCATGTTGCAATTTATTGATGGTATCTTGAAATTGAAAATTCTGAGAATCTACAGACTGTGGTGTTTGGGTGCCAATCACATCACTCTTGTTTGACTTTAATTGGGCAATTTGAAGCCTCAACTTTCGAATCGTGTTCGTGTAAGCTTGAATTTTTTCATCCCGTTTGGCTAATTCAAAACATGTATCAAATTCAGGAGCATCCGAAGATGTCTTGGCATTTGAGATTTTGGTTCTTTCTTCTAGATGTTGATACTTTAACTGTAAATTAAGATTATCAACTTCTAGTTTTGAGAAATGCCTCACCATGTTATCATGGTTGTCATTTTGAATTTTTTGATGTAATTTGAAATTCTCCCCCTCAAGCTCAACAACACGATTTTGGAAAAACATTCAATGTAACCGACATCTCATGAAATTGATGAGCAGATAATGCAGAGTCGGTGACAGTGTAGAATACATCTTGTGCAATGCAATGAGCAATCAAGTTTTCATTCATAATGAGAATGTTTTTTCTGTCAATTTCACTATGTTTGAGATCAATTGCCAATTGTTTACCCTCATTTTCCACATCTTTGAAGACCTTTTTCATTTCAGTCACATCATTATTAATTGTTATTTGAAGACCCTCAAAATGTTCTTTGAGAAGATTGAAAAATGGCATGACCTCAGTTAAGTAACACTGTTTAGTTTGCTCAAAACCCCTTTCCCCTTCAGTAATCCCCGTTGGTGTAATTCTCTTTTTACATGTTTTCTCAAAATCATTAAACAGTTGACATAAAACATATAATCCAATTAGAGTATTACTCTGTGTGGGAAGAGTAAATGGTATAAGGTGCTTGGGTGTGTTCAGAGGATAGATAGTTGGGTCAGCTATCCTAAAAATAGTACGTGTGTTACCCACAAGTCTTTTAGCTTTCATTTTCTCTAAGTCAATATTCCAAAAAACTTTCTTAGGGAAAAATTTCTTTTGAGGAACAAAGATGGCTGAATGATTATCATCAGTGTAGTCATAGTGAAACACGAGATTATTAGCAGTACACAGGGGATCCTTTAATTTCTCAGCAAGTTTTTCCCTAGTTCTATCTTCAATCTCATTTGTCTCATCATCGGATCTCACATCAGGAGGGGCATGATCAGGCTCAAGCATAATATTTGCATCATATAACGCAGGCTGAGCACCTATACCATTCCTAATGAAGTTGGTCTTAGGTTTGTCTATGTCCTTATCACTATGTTCATCACTTAACTTCCTATGTTTTTGTATCATTTGAGCAGTTTGGATGGTTTGGCCTTGCGTGTACAATTTGTCTTCGAGCTTATTCTTTAACGTTTTAAGGCAAGAAAAATCATTTAAGAGTTTTGTTTCCTTTTTCTGAAAATCCAGTTTTTGGGTGAGCATACTTTTCTGTATCTCCTGTTTTTGTTTAACAGACTGATCAAGTTGTTTTTTCAAAGATTCTAACTCCCTTTTTAATGTTTCTTCCTTTTTGTTATGTTCTGATACATATGTACGCATCTGCTAATCCATTTTCTGCTCTCGTTTGGTTAGCTCAAACTTTGCACGTTGTTCATATATGGTCACCTGTTCTCTAAGGGTATTAAGTCTAGTGGTCAATGAGTCATCAGGGATAAATGCAGTATTCTCATGCAACACAGAATCATCATTTAGAACAGAGGATGCACAACAAGGTTCAACAGACACTTCATTGTGTTTCACATGTTGTTCACATGGGATAACATTGCTATTTCCCATGTCCACAACATCTGAATTAACATCGTTTGTCAGTTGAACTTTGTTAGGAATCTTTTGTTCATCAACCATGTTACACAGTTCGAGTACCTTAGCACATGGCACTTGTTCATTTACCGATCTGATATCTGCATCCGCATCTTGTGTACCACCGGTTATTGAACTGCTGCTTGGGTTAAGCTTCCCTGTCTCTATTCCTCTACACTCAGTGGCGATTGATCCAACATCTGATGATTTACCTGAATCAACATTGATATCTCTTGATTGCACCCGACTTTCATACATCTTGACGTCACACTTAGGTTTGTCTTGTGCTTTCTCCTCAATGAACTTCTTAAGATTACCCATGAGCTGGAGTAGTGTAACTCTAAACATGCCAACCTCGATTCCCGTGTGATCAGCAAAACACTTTTGCGTCATACGACTGTCGTAGTCATAATTCATAGCGAATGTCAAATCGATGAACACTTGGAGTTGTTCGTTGATCACACAAAGGGCAGCCAGGGATCCAATTTTGGAAGATTCTCCTTGGTCAAGTTGTTGTTGTAGTTTATCTAAGTTAAGAATCATTGTGCTTGTGAGAATATGAACATCTTGACCAAATAGTATTGCAAATGCATGTTCGAATCCCATGTTGAAGCTATTTCTCTTAGAAAGTACCGAGATGTGTGAACGAAGTTGCCGAAAGCCTTCTATGCATCTTTCCTTTGCGTCTTGAGGCACTTGTAGTGGCTGTTTACATACTCTCTCTTGTGAATATGAGCACAAATAATTCCAATTGGCACTCACATAATCAAACACGTTTATCGGTTGTCCATTACTAGGAATCTTATGTTTAATCATTTCGTACAATCTGAGTACCTCAGATCTGACAGAGTCTGAAGTAGTCGACATGATGTGATTGTGCACGGGATTTTATAAGTCTATGATTAAAACCGAGAACCAATGATGCTTGATATGTGTTATGATGACTGTTGGATTGGCACAACGATTAGAGATTGTGTGATGATCGTTTGATGGACAAAGATATGTTGTTTAGTTGTGATTTGGTTTGGTTAATGCAAGTTGGGCCTCGAAAATTTGGTGAAAATTTGGTCTAAAAACTTAAAACCCCAATAACTTCACTCCGGAGGTGATTTGGGCCTCAAAAAATTCGTTTCACGACTTTGTGGTGAAACATCACAATATTCAGCCTGTTCCGGACGTTTTGACAGCTAATTCGCTAAAAACGGAGTTACGGTTCAAAAGTTATGGCCGTTTGAAGTTTTGACGTAAAAGGTCAACTTTGGTCAACTCGCTGAATGACCAACTCGCTGAATGCCAACTTGCTGAATTGCCAACTCGCTGAATCACCAACTCGCTAAATTACCAACTCGCTGAATCACCAACTCGCTAAAGTCACCAACTCGCTGAAGTCACCAACTCGCTAAATTAATCAACTCGCTGAAATGGTCACAACTCGCTACCAATGATCAATTCGCTAAACAGACAAATCGCTAACTCCACCAACTCGCTATAGCAAACAACACGCTACACAGATCACAACCCGCTGCCAATAACCAACTCGCTAAACTCCACAACTCGCTAGAAAAGATCAAGTCGCTGGTCTGTCAACTCGCTACTATAATAGGACAAAACTGTCACTATCTAGCGATTTGGCTTTATACCCAAAAATAGCAAACCGCCAAAACGTTATTGTCAACTCGCTAACAAAACCTGCCAACTCTCTATTTTGAAACAACCAACTCGCTACTTAGAAACACTCCACGAATTTCCTTTTTCTTCCACAACAATGATGATATGACTAAACCAATAGCTACACAAGATGTCTATAACCTTTCTAACTAAGAAAGTACAACCAAAACACCAAGATAAACACCATACGAGATCAAATGGAGAAGAAAGCTCACTAAAACTTTCGAACCAATACCAAACATAAAACTAAGCCACAAGTTTGAGTATGCCACTAATCCTAGGATAGAACCATGGCTCTTGATACCAATTGTAGAATATTCATAAACATAAACACGTATGGTTTCTTGTGGTTATATGGATCGAATAGATGAAGAGATTAGAGAGATGTAGAAAGAAAGGTGGGAGCCTTTTTGAGAGAGAAACAATGTGTGTATTAGCTTGTAACTAATGAAAGGTCCAACCCTCTCCACTAGTGGAGAGGGGTATTTATACAACCAACTAAACGCCCTATCAAACGGGCTGTGGATCGAGCTGACAGTGGGTAAAGACCCGACCCGACTCCACAAGTGATTACTAAACTACTTCTAATATGATAATTAACTAACTACGAGCTAACATACAATGCCATTACAATAATTAGGTGACCGAGACTTTTATAGGAATATTTGTATTCCTAACATAAACTTGGTTGGTTATTTCATTATTATAAGAAAACTCTTTCATTTCTATTTCTCATAGTGTCTTAATCAACCATCTCTCCTTCTCATCTTATTTCTATCATCCTTATACTTGTGTTTACATAAATTGTGACCTAACAAGCTACAAGACTCGTAAATAAAGAAAAGCGCTTCTTGGGAGGCAACCCATGATTTTGTGTGATTTTTATTTTGTTTGTTTGTTATTTGCTTCCGTATGCATGCTTTATTTTTATTGTTGGTAGATCATGTTTCTAAACTAAAAAGTGAAAATACTTTACTTTGTTGTTTGGCCTAGTCTTAACTTCACCCAAAGGTATTTTTGCAAAAGATAAGTGTAAGGGGAAACCCCAAATATGTTTTAAAGAAACAAAACCGATCATGATTCTCCACAATATTAAGTGAACATGTATATTCGTATTTGTTAGAGTCAAATGCTTGTATCGAGTCATAATGATGTTTTGCAGGATTTTCCAGGAAGTAGGACGAAGTTTTTCCAGAAATTTTCCGGAAACTTAACATAAGAATTTCTGCATGTCACTTCTGACGGCGTCACGAGTTTACTCTTGACGGCATCATATGTAAAAATCTGGAAATTTCACCAGTTTTGTTTTTCTAACGGAGTCTTAAAGTTTTTGTTGAATTATTAGTTTTATAATCTGCAGGAAATCTGCAAACATCATTCCACAAGCATTATATCTTATTTTGTTTTCTAGGTTTTATTAGCATATGTAGATTGCCGCCGATTTTATGCGAGGTTGCCTTGTCTGTTTTCTCAGGATTTACAGGTTATGTATGACAAGAAGATGATTATTATTCTGGAAGGGAAGCTTTGATTGTTCATTTTCTTGGAGGAAGATCTAACCTGGCCACCTTATTATCCATACCGAGCGAATCAGGGGAGTATTTGATTTCATTCGTTTTACTTATTTCACTTTTACATTCTTTACTTGAACATTGGGGACAATGTTCATCCTAAGTCTAAGGGGAGGGTAAAATGATGATACCTTACAGATACACTTTCGCTTGAGTTTGTTTGTTTAATAGTAGATGTGTAATAAAACTATGAGAAATACTTGTTAGTGTAATTTTAGTGCCAAATTTAAAATTTTTTACAACATTTAGGAGTGAAACTTTAGCTATAGCAAGCGTCTCATGGATAGGATATTGTATGACTAGCACAAAACCGTACCATTACGAAAAAATTTCCACCCAAATATGTGAGGTTCGCCTTTAGATTTGATAGGAAAATCATTTACTATTAGTGCTTATGAGTGTACCGGTAGCATTTAGATTCTAGAACTTGCGTTAGTGATGCATCCCGAGACCGCTAGTGAGACAACATTCGTGTAGTAGGATTTACTACATGATAAGAGGCATTAGGATCACCCTTGTGTTAAACCCGTATCATAATTACTTGACCATTTAAGTCATATTACTTGGCTAGTTAAGTCAATTAATTTTTCCCACACCCTTAGCGTTGTACTCATTTTTAGTACACGAAACCCCTAGTACACCCCTCCGAGCCTATCTTTTCGTTTCTAAATTTAAGCATCTTACTTAAAGGAAGAATTTGTTACACCCCACTTAAATGTACACCCAAATCGCCTTAGCCTTCCGTGTATGCACTCATCTTTAGTGCATTATTGTTATTTGTTAAACCCTAAGTTAATTATCTAATTGATTACATGGTTGCTAAGTCGAGTCATATCCTTGTACATATTGTTTTGGGACGATTGGGACTCATGGGTAAAGTACTTATTTTATGGAGTAATGGGGAAGAACATCATGTATTACCCCCATATGTACGTTAATCTTAAAAGTACTCCAAATATTTTGATTTTCTTAATTCGAGTCATTAGATTAGTTTATTGTAAAGTATGTAAAAATTCAAGTGTAAGGGGAATGTTCATCCCCTATGATGTATTATTTTGGATGGTAGGGTAAGAGTGTATGCAAAAAAAAAAAAAAAAAAAAAAAAAAAAAAAAAAAAAAAAAAAAATCGAAAAAAAATTAAGAAAAAGAAAAAAAATAGAAAAAGAAAAGAGAAAAAACATACGGACTACCATCCCGTTTCATTCTATGTTTATTTTATGTTTTTGTTATTTTTCATTTATTAGCTTAAGTCGAGTTTAGTCTTGGCTTAGCAACGCCATATTGTACATGTAATTAACCAAGATTGTTAACTCGCCACTAGTAAAGACTGCATATATCCAACAAAACCGTGTATTCCATATCCCTACACCTAACGTTACAACCCTTTTAAAAGACCTCTTTGATAGTTTATCCTAGGTGCTTACACCATGTGGTGGAGGTTTGATCCTTTCCCAAGCCTATGGCAATCTATTTTGCTATGACAGGTAGTGAGAGATATTTTTCGTTTCCATATTGTGATATTACTTTATTACACCCGAGAGATGTGAGTATCTAAACACTATTTGTGAGGTGCTAGTGTACGACCTCCGTGCTTGTCTTTGGTCTTTAGTGGAACGATTATTTGTTGTAATTACTTTTATATTAGTGTTAAATGACCCGTAACTTGTATTTTGATTAGAATAAAAGCGCATTTGCTTGAGGACAAGCAAATCTCAAGTGTAAGGGTATATGATGAGGCGAAAAATGAACCACTTTTAGGGGGTCATTTAAGCCCGTAATTGAATTTATTTGATCAAATATTACCCTAAATCGTTCCTTTTGTGATTTTAGGTACTTTGGGAGTGAAATCTGGAAAAGGAAGCAATTCGGACGTTTTTGGAGCATAAAAGTGAAGAAAACGCCAAAGACTTAATTTTTCATGCTGAGAACAGTACCTGACGGCATCAAGAGGAAGACCCTGACGGCGTCAGGAGTAAAAGTGGTGACGACCCAGTGCAAACCTGACGGCGTCAAGAGTTAATTTGGTGACGGCCAGCATAAGGAGACTACATGACGGCGTCAGACCCAGATCTAGGCAGTCCGAGCAACTATTTGGCGGCGAGATGACGGCGTCAGACATTTGTTCTTGACGCCGTCACCTTCTAAACTCTATATATAGTTTTCTATTTTTCATTCATTAGAGAGGAACTTGTGTGGAGAAACCTAGGGCTGAACTTTGTAAACCCTAGCTCATATTTTACAGTACTTTCAAGGGTTTTCACCCCTTGAATCCTTTCATGTGCTATTAAGATAAGTCTTCTCTTTAATTCAATCAATATGTCTATGTGTTGGTTGAGTATATCTTGTGCTTGTCTTGATTTCAACATGCTAGGCTAGATTTATCTTGTGTTTGCTTAGATCTAATGAAACCTAGATGTTAATTATGTGTTGATTACTTGTTTATGGTTGTATTGGATGAATGATTTCAATGTTAGGCTTAAGAAAACTGGCAGATCTCCATTGTGTAACATGCTTGAACGTTTTAGGAAACATGAACCGATGTGTACTAGGTTTTATTGGTTGTATTTAATGCATGAGTAAATTCTAATGATCCCATGTTAGGAGCTTCTTAGCCGGCTCGACATAGGAGTGAAGTAGGCACTCATAGGATTGGGGAAGTAAGTATGCCACCCCATGAATGGTATTAAGGAATACAATCCGTCATCCACGCAACTATAACAAGTAATTAACGTGTAAAAGATATCTAGGGAGTAGTGAAATCTAAGTAAACACAATTCTCCCACATATCGCTCACAACTCTAGTATAATTTAGTTTTATTTTCATTTCTAGTATTTTATTTTGATTGCATCTTAGTATTGGGTTAGTTGACTAGCAACTAATTCCGCCCAAATCCTTCAAACCCGAGATTTTAATTTGCTTTCATAAAAATATAAAAAATACAAAAAGAATCATCCCTCATCTCTAGACCTAGTCTTTAGGTTTTCTAATCCTAGCGACACTATTCCTAGCTGAACGATCAATCCCCCGGTACTTGTCATTATACTATACTACATCGATCAGGTACACTGCCTGGTGGGGGTTGTAAGCTTCAAGAGATCCCTCGAGAGGTAAAGCCTGGTGCAATCCCTACACATCATGCCATAAAATATTTCATACAGATGCCCTAAAAGCTAATATAAGCTAGACTAAGGGGAGTTATAAGCTACAAGCACACTAGGGGGTATCTAAACTAGCTAAAGGAGCAGAAATAATCAATTGAAAAGCCTAAACAAGCACAAATCTAACAAATCCTAAACCTAACTACTAACTGCAATAAGAGAGACAGTGGGGGTTTTAGAGGATCTAATAAGCTGACTAGAAAAATTCATAAAAATAAAACAAAAATGTTATCTAATACACAAGCTAGCAAAGATTAATCATACCAAATTTGAGCTAAAACTAACTTAAAACAAGGAAACTAAAATTACAAGGCAAGAGGCTGCTGGCATACTAATGTAACAGTAACAGTTAAAAAAATTGGGTCAAAATGAGGGTTTTTGACCCATAAGTCTAAGGTACCAGATTTCTTGCTTACTCTATAACCTATTTGCAGCTAAATTGAAGCTAAGGAAACAAGAAACAAGGGCTAAAACTGATTATACACTAGTGACTTTCTAAAAACAGTTAGAAAATAAAAATTTTAGAAGACACACTAAGCAACTTATAGACTACTTGAAACTAGTTTGAAATGGTTCAAAACTGCATAATACAACAATTTAAAACTGCATAATACAACAATTTAGGACAAAACAGATTTTAGCTAATAAAAACTCCTTGTGCCAAACACTCCCTAATGGGTAAACTGATGGAATTTTCATTACAAGAGATGGATTTTGATAAAAACTTGTGACAAAGAAGCATGAACTATGTTTAGAAAATCGAAAAAGCATGTTTCAAAAGAAGAAAACCATCAGAAACGTTTGACGTTTGATTTTGACTAAGTTTGACTTTTGCTAAAATTTGAGATTAAAACAGAATGTAAACTATCACAAGCTCACAAAAGGTATGATAACCTGATATGAGCTTGTGAAAACAGAAATTTTAAGTTTTCAAATGGTAAAAATCTTGAAATTCAAATGACAAGGAATTTAAAGAAAACTTGAAATTGCATTACTCAAATGTAAAGTACAACTCTGAAAATTAGGGGTGAGCAAAAATAACCGAAAAAACCGAAACCGAACCGAAAACCGAAAAAACCGAACCGAAATAACCGACCGAAACTAAAAACCGATGGTTCGGTTTTTACTTTTTCAAAAACCGAAATATTCGGTTCGGTTTCAGTTTTTGTCCAAAAACCGAACCGTAAAAACAGAACCAAACCGCTTCTATTATATAATAGTATATAACTAATATAATGTAAATAAATAACTAAACAAACCTAATTTATAAATTCATGTTAATTTTGTAAGTGTATTTATAATATATTTATCTTAACGTTTATATGTTTGTTTTTCGTGTGCGTGTGATTACTTTACAATATATCAATGCTTATGTGACATCATCATACTATTTGTAAATTCACTTGCATGTGTGTATCTCTTCTATACGTGTGTAATTGTAAAATTATGAGATAAACTGTAAAACCTCGCAAAAATTCGTATAATTAACTTCGGTTAATTATATAAATAATCTTTGTCATTATTGTAATTACCATTTTTACGGGGAAATTTAAAATTTTCTTTGTATATTAAAGTGGTCACGATTACGATATTGTCAAATTCGTCAAACGACAAAACAAGTTCTCGACAAAATTAACAAAATATTTATTTAACTAAACCTAATTAATAAAACTAATTACTAAACCAAATCGGGCCTTAAACCCCCTAAGCCCAACCGGCCCACAACAAAACCCAAAATTCATTTCAATAAAATTACAAATCGACTAAGTAAGCCACAAAACCCCTCGTTCATTTCAAATTCGTACACACGACCTATGTATATTTTTGTGCAATCTCGTTAAGCTCCTAGCCAACTATTAGTGTGTCGAATTTCACGTTCACACGTTGAGATTTGATACGTTATTACAAGGCATTCCGTTTAGTTATGAATCGACCCAAACGATTCATACAAAATCCATTTCTTATCCGTTTTAATCCCCGTTTGTTTCTAAATGATCCTAATAATGTTTCTAAGATGATTTTATGCTCAAATGTTGGAAATGATCAAGTATATACGAATGGTGAATGATTTTGTAAATCGTTTATACATATATATAGTTGTCGACATGAGTACATGAATCATCAAAACATATCCCAGGAAATATGCACTCACATCCCATATTTTATCTATTTATTTCGTCCTTGAAGCCTTGTATCCCTGACATGCAATGTTTCTATCTTTCTTGAGTGTTTTCAAACCACTCGATTCATTTCATTTGATATATTTATACGAACCATGCATGCATTTGATTTTCTCCCATTCTCAAACACTTTCACATAAACGTTTCTTCCTCAAAACTACTCCTACAAACTTATAAGTCGAAGGTTATATTAGTGGGACTCAAGAAAGGAAATCGGGTTTTAATATATATATATATATATATATATATATATATATATATATATATATATATATATATATATATATATATATATATATATATATATATATAACGTTTGGGTTATATATTGGAAATGTGATATTCTTGTGCTCAATCCTATCACTCTCGACTTTTAAATCACCTCTAAGGTGTTTGTAAGTAGTTTCAATCCTTACTCAATCCATATCACATGTTAAATCTATGTCATGCATTATATATATATATATTGTTTCATCGTATATCATTTTAGTATACATATACACGTACATATTTATTTTTAGAACACGAAACGTGACTAGCCTCTATCTTGGTAGGCCTAGGAGTCTCGTAGCACGTACACTTCACATTTATTTTCATGTTACATGCATATAACGAGTCCATTTCAAGTCATGTCACACGTATAAATTACCCAAAAATACTTAGTAAATATTTCATAACTTTCAAAATATAAAAACGAGCTAAACACTCTACAAAAGCAACGTATAACTTTTAATTTCATGTAACAAGTACCCAATATTTTTGCTCGACCTAATACACCACCTAGAAAACTATTAGTTTCATTTGTATAACTTATAAAAATAATCACGTTTAGACACTTTAAACGAGCCAAAGTGAATCGATATGAACCAGTTTTTAAAACCAAATTTATAATAAAAACCTTAAGTTGTCGAGTGGGCTTAAACCAAGGCCCAACAAGACTTTGCGTTTTAACAGCCCACTGGGCTCATAAAATACATTTTTAAAATCACAAAGTAAGCCCAAGTTCAAGCCCAAAAGAATTTTCATGCCCTCGCCTCTAAAATTTTAAATGGGCTTTAGTTTGGTTCGAATTAAGGCTCATAAGCTAAATAAATAAGCTTTTTATGAAATAAGCTAGAAATTAATAAAAGAAGCCACGGAAATTTTTATAAAATTTTTATAATCACTTTTGCAAAAATTGGACTAAAAATGTAACGCGACGACACGTATAGGGACTAAATGTGAAAACTGTGAAAACTAAGGACTAAAAATGTAGAAACAGAAAGAAAGGATAAAAATTGATAATATAATATTGTTACAAGTTTAGATTGTAATATTGGACATGTAGTGGACTATAATTGTAAATATATATAAAAAGGAGTAACGGTGTGACGCTAACGCCGTTAGTATAAAAGTTGTAAAATTGGAAAAAGGACAAGGACTACACTTAATCTATTTGACATTCTTATTTTATTTTCTATTTTACGGCAACCCTCACGTCATATGCAATTTCGTTTCATTTTATATATATTGTCACAACTCACCATTTCACGTCATTTGCCATTTCAGGTCATTTTCCGAAACTTCGACTTTTTACTATTCATAAATCACTATTCATCAAAACACTATTCATCGTTTTACTATTCATCGTTTTCGAGGTCCGTTTGATATTCTGAGAAACTTTTTGGAAATTTACTATTCACCGAACACTATTCATTTCCGGAAAAGTTTTCACTATTCACTTGCATTACTCATTTCATCGTAAATTTAGTTTACGGGTATTCAAATTCGCGTAACCGGATTGGTTTAGGTGCGAATTCATTTCATTAGTGTTAAGTACACTGCATACGGACTGGGGATAGTCTGCATATCATCATAACAGCATTTTCATGTTATACCACTCTCAGGATTTTCAAATTTCTATATTCAGTACATTTAACGTTTTTACGTATACGTAATTATAATAAACGTTAACACCCGGTTTATACACGACGAATATATCTAAATATTCCCACAATGGTCCCGACATATTTTTATATCCATTTTTACATCATAAAAGTTATAACATTCAGTTACCCAGTATTTTGGAAATTTATTTTATTTTTAACGTACGCGTATGAATATAACGTCGGTTTTCGTTAAAACTAAACATTAATCACCCGATCACTCAGTAAATGTACCCAACATATTTTTAATATGTTTTTAACATTTTTATAACTAATTTCATCCCGGTATACTTCGTGAATATTTATTTCTAATAAAACCGATACCCGATCGTAACTAAAAACGCGAACTAGTGCAAATTTCATTCAAGGTTTCTAATTAATTCCCAAGTACCCTAACCCCCCCCCCCCCTTCACCCCATGAAAAACCGGCCATGTGCCCCTAATTTTAACCCTTTGCATTAACTAAACCTTATTTAACTAATAAACCTATACAAAACATAACTTTACTAAATCACATAATCATAATACATGCTTTTCAACAAAGATCAAAAGTTCATTTTCTTCTTCCTCCTCTTGAAACCCACGACCATAAATCAATCTCCATGATCAAGTGATCATTTTTCATGAAGTAAAACACAAAAGTTGTTCATTTTACAAGTCTAATCAAGATACAAGCAACAAAAACACAAGAACATCAAGCATAATCATCCAATAATCATCTCTTTTGGTCAAGTAAGTTTTCATCTTTATTTTTTCATGGATCATCCTATTTTTACATGTATTACATAAGAATCATGCTAAAAACCATGTATAAGTAGCTATACTACACTTTATTTTGGCTAAAAAGAAACATACAAACCCTAACTTTCTTGTTATGAATCCCCTAGCTCTAATAACTTGGTTAGGAGTCCATGGCACCCTAAGAAGGTGTATGGTAAGATTAGATTAGTCATGTGGTGATTACAAGAGGATTGGTGATGGTAGAAATTGGTTTTTAACCTTGGAAACTTGATTTGGAACTCATTTTAGACATGCTGTCCCATTTTGTAAAAATCTGGAAAATCAGTAAACACCAAGGAAACTTTGGCAAAATTTTTAGAAAATACTTTCAAAAACGAATCCGTAGGCGAAAGAACGGATTAAAAAGAGTCTATAACGAAGGAGTTATGATTTTTACAAGATTGTAGACGAAAAGTATTTTTCAGAAAATGTTTGCTGTTGGACGTTTTTCATTGGACAAAAAGAGACTTTAGACGTAACCCGGAGGAGCCGAGCTTTCCAAAATGTATTACTACATACTAAGACGAAACCGTGGACATAAAGAACAAGTAAAACGGACAAGTAACGACAAAGATATACTCGTTTGAATATCGGCTAAAACCCTTTATTAATTGACAGCTTTTATATATTTTGGCGCAAAAACTACGAAGTGCATTTTCAAGCTAAACGTAATATCAAGTACCGAGCTTTTTAACTAACGTAGTATTAGTTATTATGAGTATGTTTTCATCATTTCAAGGATTACAACCCGAGTATTTCAACGCTAACATGGAAACTTACGTTATATATATATATAAGTATATATATTATAACTAGCCATTTATATTTTCTAATAGCAATATTTTCCAAATTCTTGGAATATATATTTTTGACAATACAAGTGTTTTTCCAAAGAGTAGAGTGGTATAGAAACATGAGCATGGACATTCATAAACATCATTTGGTGATCTTAACGAGATCATGCATCATTCATTATAGGTTGCAGCAGTTAACCGATCATTGTTGTTCACTTCATTTCATAGCAGTTTCATCAGTTAAGGTGAGTCATAGCCCCTACTCTTTTAATCGTTTTGCAAACTCTTTGGGGGAGAATACAAGCTCGTTTTACTGAAACGCATTACTCGCTTACATGGTTGATTTCTTAAATAATTTCAGCTTTATCTAATACTTGTTGATTATCCGAGTACAATATTATTCACTTGCTAACTACTTGCTATTTACTCATAGACATGAGTGCATAAATTTAAACTATTTACCGATTGCCTAAGATTGCCTAAGTTAAGGACCTATAGCTACAATTTCAACGGGTATAGATTTACCTGCATTGGGTATGTTTGATTACCTACAATTTCAACGGGTATAGATTTACCTGCATTGGGTATGTTTGATTACCTACAATTTCAACGGGTATAGATTTACCTGCATTGGGTATGGATTTACCTACAATTACTTGGGAGTGTAACCTCCTACAGATAGCTAGAAAACCTTTTTGGTGCCTTGAACTTAGTGCAATCAATATTCATTTTATGAGTTTTGCTTATGGTCAGATTCATTTTTATGGCGACATCGCCATGGCTACATTATCACTCCTACCTTTATATAGCAGTATTGCTACATTTATCTTTGAATCTAGATGCAAGTACTACCTTTGTTCACGTAAACATATTACATTTGGCAGTGGGTTGTAAACACACAGGTTACAAGTCTCTTATGGCGGGACTTGGAACTGAGTGGATTTACGATGCCTTTGCTGGGGAAATCTTTATTTCAATGCATTACATTCTTTTTCACAAGACTCTATGAACTCACCAACCATTGTGTTGACACTTTAGCATGTATTTTCAGGTTTTAACCAATGGCACGCTACAGGAGGTTTTGGCAGGGCATGGCATGGTCATAGAAGACTCTGATTATTCATTTGGGGACCGTTTTTAACTATTTTAATGGCCTACTTCCGCATTACTTTTAACAATGTAAATTCAACATTTTGATTTAACTATTTTATTCAAAATGATTCAAGTGCAAACCATTTTTGAACTAGTGTTGTGATATCAATTGAGTTACACCCCAGCTACATGTATGCTTCCGCTGGACCCGATTTTGGGGGTGTTACATATATATTATTTATTTTTACGTTAATAATATATATAACGATATTTAAAAAGTTAATATTTTTATTTACGATTAAAAAGGTAAAACTACGATGAATATTTTAAATAAAATATTTTATCATATCATGCATGGCATAATAATTTCACTGCATATCATCTATTCGTCATAACGAATAAATATTATTCGTTATTCGTTAGTATTTACCAAATAGTATTTGGTTATATTCTCTGATAAATTTATTTATCAGGTTCCATATCAACGACGTTTCCATAATCGTTTCTATAAATCTCGTTCTATCTTACTTTTCATCATTTCCAAATCAATCCAGGTGAGTCATAGCCCCATTTCAAATAATTGTTTTTAACTCATTGGGGGAGATACATGCTTACATATACTTTGATAACTTGATAAGTATATGAAATAAAATAAAATACATGATTCAAATCAATTTCCTAATTGATATTAAAATAATATAAATTGTGATTTAACATATGTTAATGTTTCCAATGTGATTATTGTGGTATGTGAAATGTATATTTATTGAAGAATTTCTTGACTGAAATATTGATACTCATATGAAAATGTTCTCAATTCGATTATTGTGGTATGTGATATAAATGTGTTACTGGTGAAATATTCAAACTGAATTTCTGATACTCAAATGATGATATTTTCAAACTGAATTTCTGATACTCAAACGATGATATTTTCAAACTGAATTTCTGATACTTAAATGATGATATTTTCAAACTGAATTTCTGATACTCAAACGATACTGTTTTCAAATTGATCTGTGTAATACGATACTTGATTTCATGATATTATGCTAAATGAGCCCATAGGTCCTTGATATTGCCTAAGTTAGCTTATCGCCATATAGTCCCTCAATCATGAGCCATTAATCACCGTAACGTGAGCGCGAATATAGTGAACAGATTGAAACCTGTTTGGATTGACCTCCGATCCACTAATACTTGACGGAATGCCATTATGCATTTGGTTAGTCGTATTAGTCGTGATACACTATATTTGAGACAAGTAGGAATTGGCAAATCACCTATGAATAGAGGGCAAAATCTGTCATTGATTTGATAGAACACCCCTTCTGTTAACGTTTTGCGTGTCATGAGGCTTGGTGCAATATCTATAAAGGAATAGTATATATATGTATTCAACATATATATTTAGATACAGCTGTATAGGTTTGACCATACGTGAATTGTATATCTGATTGATTTAGTATCATGAGTTTCCAGCTCATGTTAAGATTATTGATAATTTATTTAATGTGATTGAATAATTATATGATTTATTTGTGATTATATTCGCTACTTGTTTCGTTACTGTTTGTATTTTATTAATATCAAATATTCCTGAAATCTAACAAAATAAAGGGTTTTTCCTAAAACTCTATGAACTCACCAACCTTTGTGTTGACACTTTTAAGCATGTGTATCTCAGGTAATTTAACGGAGCAGGACAAGACACGGAGTGGGCATTTATTACTCTGATAAGTTAAAATGGTGTAAAAATCAAATTTGTCATTTTTACAAGCCTTTATATCTTTTCATAAGATTTTAAATCAAATGGTTCATCTTTTATCAAAGTTATTATTCAAATGACAAATGACTTTCAAAATGTTTCTTTTAAAACCTTTTATGTGGTTAAAACTTCGATCCTCACCGTAATACCCAAATAAATTTTCTGCTGCGACAAACTTTAAAAATGGGGGTGTTACAGATTGGTATCAGAGCTACAGTTATAGAGAATTAAATGTTTTCAAACATTAAAACTATAACTTCATTTTCAAAATAATGATTTTACACCATAATATTTTATGCCCTCCGTGTCTGCAGACTGCCGTGCTCCATATTTTAATTGTTGAGATTACCTTACATGCTTAATAGTTACTCATATACAACTGTTATTTCATCTGTACTGTTATATCTTTAACAATACAAAATACTCATAAAATATTATTCTCGGTTACTACTGTAGCTTGTCTTCAGGAACGCCCGTGAATGTCAAAACAAATATCCATAATATTAATACCTCATCTATAAATAAAAATTCTCCAAATAATGAAGATCCTTACGTACAAATAACAAAAATCCGCGCTTAAATTACCTTGTCGATTAGTATGGATGTTAAGTCAGAATCTTAATATGATTTACAATGTCTTAATTTGAATGGATTGGGACGCCCTTTTATTCAAATCAAGAAATTTTACATCATTAAACCATGAGTCTATATTTCCTTAGTTACATAGTTTGGGACGCTTCTCTATGTGAATAACGAAACACAGATAAATAGGTTTAATTATATCTGAAATAACAAGCATATGAAACCAAGAACCACTAAATTTCATTAAAAACTCAAAATCTTCCTTTGGGATGTAAGTTAAGAAAATGTCTTCAACAACATACATGGGAACGGTATGGGTGTATGACATTTTAAAATCTTTGGATGAAAGAAATATGAGTGGTGAAGAGGAAAAGGTGGGATATGTAAGGCAGTAGCCGTAGACTACTATCCTACCCACAGACATTCCCTATTCACTACCCAAAGACAAAATGACTTTCATCATTCCCAAAGGCTGAAAATCCGGAAATTCTACTCTATGTTCTTATCCAAAATTTTCTTTGTAAAAATCTGTATTAACAAAGCTCTTTGTTTAACGGGTAGGTTACCCGCACAGATTTTTATAATTCATGATAAATACCTAAAAGTGACATCTAATAAGTTTTCTTCCAAATTGTGTTCACAAAGCAAACATTCAAACATAATATTATTAAAATATACTTAACATTACAAACAATACTGAATTAAAAACACCTAAGAAACATAAACCTAAACTTCAAAAATAGGCTGGATAATCCCAAATCTGAAAGTTGTTGGAGTCACAACCATCATCTTAAGGATCAAGATTCGCCAACCTCTCTTCCTCTATCTGAGCCTCCCACCTGCTCAGCTCCCGCTCCATGTCAGAAGTCCAATCACCATCACCAACATTCACATTTTCCTCAAAGCTAAACTGGAAGTGATCCATATGAGGCAATTGTTGTTGTTGTTCAACAACTCTTGGTGCGGATGAACTTGATGCACCATAATGGGGGTGTTGTGGTGGTGGTGGATTTTGTTGTTGTTGTTGTTGTTGTTGTTGTTGTTGTTGTTGTTGTTGATGATGTTCAACCCTAACAACACCAAAATTTTCTTCAAAACTCCAACGAATTTTATTGGAGATTTGGGCCTGAGTCTGACCGACACAAGCCCGCAACGATTCAATAATAGCAGCGTGCTTGCGGCACTCCTCCTCCAAAAATTTATCAATCACCTGCCTCCTCTCCGCCGATATATCTGTGCATCTCACATAGCGTCCTCTAAGTTCTTGATACAATTGTCTTGCCATCTCATATTGATTAATGGCTTCCACAATAGAATTTTGGCGATCCACATCGCTATTTTCTGTTTCTGCCTTGATGAACAATCGAAATTGTTCAGGGGTATGTGGAAGTCTGCAAGGCATTGAGTGTTTTGTGCGTGTGTGTGTGGGTGTGTGTGTGTGAAAAACCCAAGTATACCAGTGGTATTTATAAGGGTTTGGAAATGTTTTCCTTTATTTTATTCCGGTAGACATGACCGTTAGTAATTACTGTTCACTAGCCGTTATTCTACTATTCGTGATCACTCTTCTCAATATTCACATTTCTTAAATACATCAGTTATTTTGTCTTGTCTAGTACAGGTAAATCTAACTGAATCCCGTTTCCGTAGTTTTAGGAATAAAAATCTATCGACAACCTCTGTTCAAAAATTCTTTACTCAAGTAATCACATTAAATTTGAATTTCGGGACGAAATTCAGAATGACATGTGGGTACTGTAAAACCTCGCAAAAATTCGTATAATTAACTTCGGTTAATTATATAAATAATCTTTGTCATTATTGTAATTACCATTTTTACGGGGAAATTTAAAATTTTCTTTGTATATTAAAGTGGTCACGATTACGATATTGTCAAATTCGTCAAACGACAAAACAAGTTCTCGACAAAATTAACAAAATATTTATTTAACTAAACCTAATTAATAAAACTAATTACTAAACCAAATCGGGCCTTAAACCCCCTAAGCCCAACCGGCCCACAACAAAACCCAAAATTCATTTCAATAAAATTACAAATCGACTAAGTAAGCCACAAAACCCCTCGTTCATTTCAAATTCGTACACATGACCTATGTATATTTTTGCGCAATCTCGTTAAGCTCCTAGCCAACTATTAGTGTGTCGAATTTCACGTTCACACGTTGAGATTTGATACATTATTACGAGGCATTCCTTTTAGTTATGAATCGACCCAAACGATTCATACAAAATCCATTTCTTATCCGTTTTAATCCCCGTTTGTTTCTAAATGATCCTAATAATGTTTCTAAGATGATTTTATGCTCAAATGTTGGAAATGATCAAGTATATACGAATGGTGAATGATTTTGTAAATCGTTTATACATATATATAGTTGTCGACATGAGTACATGAATCATCAAAACATATCCCATGAAATATGCACTCACATCCCATATTTTATCTATTTATTTCGTCCTTGAAGCCTTGTATCCCTGACATGCAATGTTTCTATCTTTCTTGAGTGTTTTCAAACCACTCGATTCATTTCATTTGATATATTTATACGAACCATGCATGCATTTGATTTTCTCCCATTCTCAAACACTTTCACATAAACGTTTCTTCCTCAAAACTACTCCTACAAACTCATAAGTCGAAGGTTATATTAGTGGGACTCAAGAAAGGAAATCGGGTTTTAATATATATATATATAACGTTTGGGTTATATATTGGAAACGTGATATTCTTGTGCTCAATCCTATCACTCTCGACTTTTAAATCACCTCTAAGGTGTTTGTAAGTAGTTTCAATCCTTACTCAATCCATATCACATGTTAAATCTATGTCATGCATTATATATATATTGTTTCATCGTATATCATTTTAGTATACATATACACGTACATATTTATTTTTAGAACACGAAACGTGACTAGCCTCAATCTTGGTAGGCCTAGGAGTCACGTAGCACGTACACTTCACATTTATTTTCATGTTACATGCATATAACGAGTCCATTTCAAGTCATGTCACACGTATAAATTACCCAAAAATACTTAGTAAATATTTCATAACTTTCAAAATATAAAAACGAGCTAAACACTCTACAAAAGCAACGTATAACTTTTAATTTCATGTAACAAGTACCCAATATTTTTGCTCGACCTAATAGACCACCTAGAAAACTATTAGTTTCATTTGTATAACTTATAAAAATAATCACGTTTAGACACTTTAAACGAGCCAAAGTGAATCGATATGAACCAGTTTTTAAAACCAAATTTATAATAAAAACCTTAAGTTGTCGAGTGGGCTTAAACCAAGGCCCAACAAGACTTTGCGTTTTAACAGCCCACAGGGCTCATAAAATACATTTTTAAAATCACAAAGTAAGCCCAAGTTCAAGCCCAAAAGAATTTTCATGCCCTCGCCTCTAAAATTTTAAATGGGCTTTAGTTTGGTTTGAATTAAGGCTCATAAGCTAAATAAATAAGCTTTTTATGAAATAAGCAGTTGAAATAAGCTAGAAATTAATAAAAGAAGCCACGGAAATTTTTATAAAATTTTTATAATCACTTTTGCAAAAATTGGACTAAAAATGTAACGCGACGACACGTATAGGGACTAAATGTGAAAACTGTGAAAACTAAGGACTAAATATGTAGAAACAGAAAGAAAGGATAAAAATTGATAATATAATATTGTTACAAGTTTAGATTGTAATATTGGACATGTAGTGGACTATAATTGTAAATATATATAAAAAGGAGTAACGGTGTGACGCTAACGCCGTTAGTATAAAAGTTGTAAAATTGGAAAAAGGACAAGGACTACACTTAATCTATTTGACATTCTTATTTTATTTTCTATTTTACGGCAACCCTCACGTCATATGCAATTTCGTTTCATTTTATATATATATTATTTATTTTTACGTTAATAATATATATAACGATATTTAAAAAGTTAATATTTTTATTTACGATTAAAAAGGTAAAACTACGATGAATATTTTAAATAAAATATTTTATCATATCATGCATGGCATAATAATTTCACTGCATATCATCTATTCGTCATAACGAATAAATATTATTCGTTATTCGTTAGTATTTACCAAATAGTATTTGGTTATATTATCTGATAAATTTATTTATCAGGTTCCATATCAACGACGTTTCCATAATCGTTTCTATAAATCTCGTTCTATCTTACTTTTCATCATTTCCAAATCAATCCAGGTGAATCATAGCCCCATTTCAAATAATTGTTTTTAACTCATTGGGAGAGATACATGCTTACATATACTTTGATAACTTGATAAGTATATGAAATAAAATAAAATACATGATTCAAATCAATTTCCTAATTGATATTAAAATAATATAAATTGTGATTTAACATATGTTAATGTTTCCAATGTGATTATTGTGGTATGTGAAATGTATATTTATTGAAGAATTTCTTGACTGAAATATTGATACTCACATGAAAATGTTCTCAATTCGATTATTGTGGTATGTGATATAAATGTGTTACTGGCGAAATATTCAAACTGAATATCTGATACTCAAATGATGATATTTTCAAACTGAATTTCTGATACTCAAACGATGATATTTTCAAACTGAATTTCTGATACTTAAATGATGATATTTTCAAACTGAATTTCTGATACTCAAACGATACTGTTTTCAAATTGATCTGTGTAATACGATACTTGATTTCATGATATTATGCTAAATGAGCCCATAGGTCCTTGATATTGCCTAAGTTAGCTTATCGCCATATAGTCCCTCAATCATGAGCAATTAATCACCGTAACGTGAGCGCGAATATAGTGAACAGATTCGAAACCTGTTTGGATTGACCTCCGATCCCACTAATACTTGACGGAATGCCATTATGCATGTGGTTAGTCGTATTAGTCGTGATACACTATATTTGAGACAAGTAGGAATTGGCAAATCACCTACGAATAGAGGGCAAAATCTGTCATTGATTTGATAGAACACCCCTTCTGTTAACGTTTTGCGTGTCATGAGGCTTGGTGCAATATCTATAAAGGAATAGTATATATATGTATTCAACATATATATTTAGATACAGCTGTATAGGTTTGACCATACGTGAATTGTATATCTGATTGATTTAGTATCATGAGTTTCCAGCTCATGTTAAGATTATTGATAATTTATTTAATGTGATTGAATAATTATATGATTTATTTGTGATTATATTCGCTACTTGTTTCGTTACTGTTTGTATTTTATTAATATCAAATATTCCTGAAATCTAACAAAATAAAGAGTTTTTCCTAAAACTCTATGAACTCACCAACCTTTGTGTTGACACTTTTAAGCATGTGTATCTCAGGTAATTTAACGGAGCAGGACAAGACACGGAGTGGGCATTTATTACTCTGATAAATTAAAATGGTGTAAAAATCAAATTTGTCATTTTTACAAGCCTTTATATCTTTTCATAAGATTTTAAATCAAATGGTTCATCTTTTATCAAAGTTATTATTCAAATGACAAATGACTTTCAAAATGTTTCTTTTAAAACCTTTTATGTGGTTAAAACTTCGATCCTCACCGTAATGCCCAAATAAATTTTCCGCTGCGACAAACTTTAAAAATGGGGGTGTTACAGATTGGTATCAGAGCTACAGTTATAGAGAATTAAATGTTTTCAAATATTAAAACTATAACTTCATTTTCAAAATAATGATTTTACACCATAATATTTTATGCCCTCCGTGTCTGCAAACTGCCGTGCTCCATATTTTAATTGTTGAGATTACCTTACATGCTTAATAGTTACTCATATACAATTGTTATTTCATCTGTACTGTTATATCTTTAACAATACAAAATACTCATAAAATATTATTCTCGGTTACTACTATAGCTTGTCTTCAGGAACGCCCGTGAATGTCAAAACAAATATCCATAATATTAATACTTCATCTATAAATAAAAATTCTCCAAATAATGAAGATCCTTACGTACAAATAACAAAAATCCGCGCTTAAATTACCTTGTCGATTAGTATGGATGTTAAGTCAGAATCTTAATATGATTTACAATGTCTTAATTTGAATGGATTGGGACGCCCTTTTATTCAAATCAAGAAATTTTACATCATTAAACCATGAGTCTATATTTCCTTAGTTACATAGTTTGGGACGCTTCTCTATGTGAATAACGAAATACAGATAAATAGGTTTAATTATATCTGAAATAACAAGCATATGAAACCAAGAACCACTAAATTTCATTAAAAACTCAAAATCTTCCTTTGGGATGTAAGTTAAGAAAATGTCTTCAACAACATACATGGGAACGGTATGGGTGTATGACATTTTAAAATCTTTGGATGAAAGAAATATGAGTGGTGAATAGGAAAACGTGGGATATGTAAGGCAGTAGCCGTAGACTACTATCCTACCCACAGACATTCCCTATTCACTACCCAAAGACAAAATGACTTTCATCATTCCCAAAGGCTGAAAATCCGGCAATTCTACTCTACGTTCTTATCCAAAATTTTCTTTGTAAAAATCTGTATTAACAAAGCTCTTTGTTTAACGGGTAGGTTACCTGCACAGATTTTTATAATTCATGATAAATACCTAAAAGTGACATCTAATAAGTTTTCTTCCAAATTGTGTTCACAACGCAAACATTCAAACATAATAATATTAAAATATACTTAACATTACAAACAATACTGAATTAAAAACACCTAACAAACATAAACCTAAACTTCAAAAATAGGCTGGATAATCCCAAATCTGAAAGTTGTTGGAGTCACAACCATCATCTTAAGGATCAAGATTCGCCAACCTCTCTTCCTCTATCTGAGCCTCCCACCTGCTCAGCTCCCGCTCCATGTCAGAAGTCCAATCACCATCACCAACATTCACATTTTCCTCAAAGCTAAACTGGAAGTGATCCAGATGAGGCAATTGTTGTTGTTGTTCAACAACTCTTGGTGCGGATGAACTTGACGCACCATAATGGGGGTGTTGTGGTGGTGGTGGATTTTGTTGTTGTTGTTGTTGTTGTTGTTGTTGTTGTTGTTGTTGTTGTTGTTGATGTTCAACCCTAACAACACCAAAATTTTCTTCAAAACTCCAACGAATTTTATTGGAGATTTGGGCCTGAGTCTGACCGACACAAGCCCGCAACGATTCAATAATAGCAGCGTACTTGCGGCACTCCTCCTCCAAAAATTTATCAATCACCTGCCTCCTCTCCGCCGATATATTTGTGCATCTCACATAGCGTCCTCTAAGTTCTTGATACAATTGTCTTGCCATCTCATATTGATTAATGGCTTCCACAATAGAATTTTGGCGATCCATATCGCTATTTTCTGTTTCTGCCTTGATGAACAATCGAAATTGTTCAGGGGTATGTGGAAGTCTGCAAGGCATTGAGTGTTTTGTGTGTGTGTGTGTGGGTGTGTGTGTGTGTGAAAAACCCAAGTATACCAGTGGTATTTATAAGGGTTTGGAAATGTTTTCCTTTATTATATTCCGGTAGACATGACCGTTAGTAATTACTGTTCACTAGCCGTTATTCTACTATTCGTGATCACTCTTCTCAATATTCACATTTCTTAAATACATCAGTTATTTTGTCTTGTCTAGTACAGGTAAATCTAACTGAATCCCGTTTCCGTAGTTTTAGGAATAAAAATCTCTCGACAACCTCTGTTCAAAAATTCTTTACTCAAGTAATCACATTAAATTTGAATTTCGGGACGAAATTCAGAATGACATGTGGGTACTGTAAAACCTCGCAAAAATTCGTATAATTAACTTCGGTTAATTATATAAATAATCTTTGTCATTATTGTAATTACCATTTTTACGGGGAAATTTAAAATTTTCTTTGTATATTAAAGTGATCACGATTACGATATTGTCAAATTCGTCAAACGACAAAACAAGTTCTCGACAAAATTAACAAAATATTTATTTAACTAAACCTAATTAATAAAACTAATTACTAAACCAAATCGGGTCTTAAACCCCCTAAGCCCAACCGGCCCACAACAAAACCCAAAATTCATTTCAATAAAATTACAAATCGACTAAGTAAGCCACAAAACCCCTCGTTCATTTCAAATTCGTACACACGACCTATGTATATTTTTGCGCAATCTCGTTAAGCTCCTAGCCAACTATTAGTGTGTCGAATTTCACGTTCACACGTTGAGATTTGATACGTTATTACGAGGCATTCCGTTTAGTTATGAATCGACCCAAACGATTCATACAAAATCCATTTCTTATCCGTTTTAATCCCCGTTTGTTTCTAAATGATCCTAATAATGTTTCTAAGATGATTTTATGCTCAAATGTTGGAAATGATCAAGTATATACGAATGGTGAACGATTTTGTAAATCGTTTATACATATATATAGTTGTCGACATGAGTACATGAATCATCAAAACATATCCCATGAAATATGCACTCACATCCCATATTTTATCTATTTATTTCGTCCTTGAAGCCTTGTATCCCTGACATGCAATGTTTCTATCTTTCTTGAGTGTTTTCAAACCACTCGATTCATTTCATTTGATATATTTATACGAACCATGCATGCATTTGATTTTCTCCCATTCTCAAACACTTTCACATAAACGTTTCTTCCTCAAAACTACTCCTACAAACTTATAAGTCGAAGGTTATATTAGTGGGACTCAAGAAAGGAAATCGGGTTTTAATATATATATATAACGTTTGGGTTATATATTGGAAACGTGATATTCTTGTGCTCAATCCTATCACTCTCGACTTTTAAATCACCTCTAAGGTGTTTGTAAGTAGTTTCAATCCTTACTCAATCCATATCACATGTTAAATCTATGTCATGCATTATATATATATTGTTTCATCGTATATCATTTTAATATACATATACACGTACATATTTATTTTTAGAACACGAAACGTGACTAGCCTTTATCTTGGTAGGCCTAGGAGTCACGTAACACGTACACTTCACATTTATTTTCATGTTACATGCATATAACGAGTCCATTTCAAGTCATGTCACACGTATAAATTACCCAAAAATACTTAGTAAATATTTCATAACTTTCAAAATATAAAAACGAGCTAAACACTCTACAAAAGCAACGTATAACTTTTAATTTCATGTAACAAGTACCCAATATTTTTGCTCGACCTAATAGACCACCTAGAAAACTATTAGTTTCATTTGTATAACTTATAAAAATAATCACGTTTAGACACTTTAAACGAGCCAAAGTGAATCGATATGAACCAGTTTTTAAAACCAAATTTATAATAAAAACCTTAAGTTGTCGAGTGGGCTTAAACCAAGGCCCAACAAGACTTTGCGTTTTAACAGCCCACTGGGCTCATAAAATACATTTTTAAAATCACAAAGTAAGCCCAAGTTCAAGCCCAAAAGAATTTTCATGCCCTCGCCTCTAAAATTTTAAATGGGCTTTAGTTTGGTTCGAATTAAGGCTCATAAGCTAAATAAATAAGCTTTTTATGAAATAAGCAGTTGAAATAAGCTAGAAATTAATAAAAGAAGCCACAGATATTTTTATAAAATTTTTATAATCACTTTTGCAAAAATTGGACTAAAAATGTAACGCGACGACACGTATAGGGACTAAATGTGAAAACTGTGAAAACTAAGGACTAAAAATGTAGAAACAGAAAGAAAGGATAAAAATTGATAATATAATATTGTTACAAGTTTAGATTGTAATATTGGACATGTAGTGGACTATAATTGTAAATATATATAAAAAGGAGTAACGGTGTGACGCTAACGCCGTTAGTATAAAAGTTGTAAAATTGGAAAAAGGACAAGGACTACACTTAATCTATTTGACATTCTTATTTTATTTTCTATTTTACGGAAACCCTCACGTCATATGCAATTTCGTTTCATTTTATATATATATATTATTTATTTTTACGTTAATAATATATATAACGATATTTAAAAAGTTAATATTTTTATTTGCGATTAAAAAGGTAAAACTACGATGAATATTTTAAATAAAATATTTTATCATATCATGCATGGCATAATAATTTCACTGCATATCATCTATTCGTCATAACGAATAAATATTATTTCCTTATTCGTTAGTATTTACCAAATAGTATTTGGTTATATTCTCTGATAAATTTATTTATCAGGTTCCATATCAACGACGTTTCCATAATCGTTTCTATAAATCTCGTTCTATCTTACTTTTCATCATTTCCAAATCAATCCAGGTGAGTCATAGCCCCATTTCAAATAATTGTTTTTAACTCATTGGGGGAGATACATGCTTACATATACTTTGATAACTTGATAAGTATATGAAATAAAATAAAATACATTATTCAAATCAATTTCCTAATTGATATTAAAATAATATAAATTGTGATTTAACATATGTTAATGTTTCCAATGTGATTATTGTGGTATGTGAAATGTATATTTATTGAAGAATTTCTTGACTGAAATATTGATACTCACATGAAAATGTTCTCAATTCGATTATTGTGGTATGTGATATAAATGTGTTACTGGCGAAATATTCAAACTGAATTTCTGATACTCAAATGATGATATTTTCAAACTGAATTTCTGATACTCAAACGATGATATTTTCAAACTGAATTTCTGATACTTAAATGATGATATTTTCAAACTGAATTTCTGATACTCAAACGATACTGTTTTCAAATTGATCTCTGTAATACGATACTTGATTTCATGATATTATGCTAAATGAGCCCATAGGTCCTTGATATTGCCTAAGTTAGCTTATCGCCATATAGTCCTTCAATCATGAGCCATTAATCACCGTAACGTGAGCGCGAATATAGTGAACAGATTCGAAACCTGTTTGGATTGACCTCCGATCCCACTAATACTTGACGGAATGCCATTATGCATGTGGTTAGTCGTATTAGTCGTGATACACTATATTTGAGACAAGTAGGAATTGGCAAATCACCTACGAATAGAGGGCAAAATCTGTCATTGATTTGATAGAACACCCCTTCTGTTAACGTTTTGCGTGTCATGAGGCTTGGTACAATATCTATAAAGGAATAGTATATATATGTATTCAACATATATATTTAGATACAGCTGTATAGGTTTGACCATACGTGAATTGTATATCTGATTGATTTAGTATCATGAGTTTCCAGCTCATGTTAAGATTATTGATAATTTATTTAATGTGATTGAATAATTATATGATTTATTTGTGATTATATTCGCTACTTGTTTCGTTACTGTTTGTATTTTATTAATATCAAATATTCCTGAAATCTAACAAAATAAAGGGTTATTCCTAAAACTCTATGAACTCACCAACCTTTGTGTTGACACTTATAAGCATGTGTATCTCAGGTAATTTAACGGAGCAGGACAAGACACGGAGTGGGCATTTATTACTCTGATAAATTAAAATGGTGTAAAAATCAAATTTGTCATTTTTACAAGCCTTTATATCTTTTCATAAGATTTTAAATCAAATGGTTCATTTTTTATCAAAGTTATTATTCAAATGACAAATGACTTTCAAAATGTTTCTTTTAAAACCTTTTATGTGGTTAAAACTTCGATCCTCACCGTAATACCCAAATAAATTTTCTACTGCGACAAACTTTAAAAATGGGGGTGTTACATAAACATTATTAGGCTTATCTTAACAAAAAAAAAAGTAAAGAAAAATAACCAATTTTTTACGAAAATCAAGTTTGTTGGTATAAATTGGCTACACACAAATATAAGCAGATAAAAACCGAAAAAACCGAAAAACCAAACCGCCAAAAACCGAACCACCAACAAACCGAACCTCCAAAAACCGAATGGTTTCGGTTTTGGATTTTATAAAAACCAATTTTTTCGGTTCGGTTTCGGTTTTAGCAAAAAACCGACCCAAACCGAACCGTGCACACCCCTACTGAAAATGAAGTTACAACTGAAATTAAGAAATTACACTAATGAAAATTTTAAATGACAGGAAAGTAAAATTTGGTCTAAATTTCTCTAAATGCATGAAAAATTGGACTAAACCATACTCAATATGATGCTTTAATATAACACACGCTACGGTAATATCAATATATCACACGATTTTATCTAACAAACATTATTTTAAAATATTCAAGCAATCTTAATGTGACAACTTGATGCCCTAATACAATCGTAAAACTGATGCTCTAATACAATCTTAATACATACGCACTAAACAATCAATTTGTTTTCCTAATACAATATTAAAACAGATGCAATAATTAATGCGATAATGAAAAATGACACTCAATTCTCAAATGTGATCATTTGACTTACTATTTTGTGACCTCCCTGCTTCAGTTTCAGAATCAGCTTCGGTTTCTGGTTCGGTTGCTGAAATTATGATTGAAAAATAATTGTCATGTTTAATAAATATGTATAGAATTAGATGCATTAAAAGTATTCCATACAAATGCCTTCATAATTCAATACACTAATACTTCATTCTAACTGAATATATGCTATAAGACATTATTAACATAATTTTTACACAGATGCTATAAAATTCAATTTGATTCTAACAAATTTGCGAATTTCTTGTATTATTTTCAAACTTATCAACATTGATAATTCAACACATAATTGACATATTTTAACACAGATGCCCTAAAATATTACATTCAGATGCCCTAAAATATTACGTTCAGATGCCCTAAAATTTTACATACAGGTGCCCTAAAATTTTACATACATATGCACTAACAAATATATACAATGATTCACTAATTTATTCCATACATATGCCCTAAAGTAATACATACAGATACACTAACAAATATCTATAATGATTCACTAATTTATTCCATACATATGCCCTAAAGTAATACATACAGATGCACTAACAATTTCAGTGTACATAACAACGCATTAGTAGTTAGCGATCCAACAAATATTACATTCAGGTGCCCTAAAATATTACATACAGATGCCCTAAAATTTTACATACAGATGCACTAATATTTTACATACAGGTGCCCTAAAATTTTACATACATATGCACTAACAAATATATACAATGATTCACTAATTTATTCCATACATATGCCCTAAAGTAATACATACAGATGCACTAACAAATATCTATAATGATTCACTAATTTATTCCATACATATGCCCTAAAGTAACACACACAGATGCACTAAAACACAATAACATTCTAACAAATTAGCTAATTTCACATATTTTTCAAACTTATCAACACTCATGCTTCAACATATGATTAACACAAATGCACTAAAATACAACCACATTCTAAGAAATTTGCTAAATTCACATATTTTTTACATTATTAACAATTTTTATAATTCTTACATTCTGATTGATTTTCTTCAATACTTTTGCTCTTCTCCAGTGTTCATGGACTTATGCGAGTAGCTGAAATTGAAAAAAAAAAAAAAAAAAAAAAAAAAAAATTCAGGGATTTATTAAACAATAAAAAAATCATGATCGGAATACATAAAATTAGTGCACTTACGGTTCCTGAATCTTTTTTCATTATTTTTATGATGATCAGAAAAAAAAAACTATGTTATTTGATCGGAAAATTCATCGGAAATTTTGATCGGAAAATTGATGTGGAAGAAAACGTGTTTTTGTGCGTGTGGTTTGTGGTGTGTAGTATGATGTGAAAAACTTATTTTAGACTTACAGAATACCTTTGTCTAAAATAAGTTAACGATATCGTTTATGGGCTCAAGGTTGTTACACCTTTGATCTAGGAATTTGGCTATTACGAGCACAATGATAATATTGACGGAATATTCTATGAAAGAAACAATACTATCACAACAAGGTTTTGCCAACTTTTCCGTTTGTTATTCCATTAGCCCCAATACTACTTGATCAATAGTAGTACGTGTTATCTACACTATAACAAGGAATCAAAGATCCTTGAGGCTAAACAAACCTAACAACATTAGACCCCATGTCTAATGTTCATCATACCCCTCGTATGATGTTCCCACACACACTCATTTTGGTGCCTTACAATTTAACACACTTGGTGTTATTGTAATATGTAAGTACGAAGCACCATGGAGGTGATGTTCACTTTGTTTCACTGTGAATCATGCACTCACCACCACCTTATCTAAAGGGGTGTGATTTCCTTTTTATAGAACAAAGGAGATCATTACAAAAATTGATAAGCTTAGTCATCTACTATCTAGCTTATGACTAGGATGTCAAGTCATCTAAGATACAACACGTATCTATGTTTACAACCCACTTAGAGTGTTCAATTTGATGACTACAACAAAGATATTATCTTGAATATGAATCAGTAGAATAAGTCGTACTTATCTACACAGTTGTTTGTATGAGTCATAGCTGCAGAGTCATAGTAGCAGCAGAATCAAGCAGCAGGATCCAGCAGCAGAATCACCTTCAGTGGAAACGGTCTTCAGCAGAATCTTTGCTCTTCAGCAGAATCCATCAGCAGAATCTTTGCTCTTCAGCAGAATCCATCAGCAGAATCTTTTACTTATCATTTCAGTATTCTTCATGTTTCATTCTTCTTGTTTCAGATCATCAAATCTATCAAATCTATGGAATATTTAATTCCTTACATATGAGAAAACGTGTTTTTTTTTGCGTGTCCCGTGTTAGGTAGCGAGTTTTCAACTTTTCCCCTCTAACTTTCGACTATTGATAAATTTGACCCTTATAATTTTTTTTCTCACTTTTTTATTCAAATACACTTTTCTCTAGAACCCTACCTTATATATATATATATATATATATATATATATATATATATATATATATATATATATATATATATATATATATATATATATATATATATATATATATATATATATAAAGGGAGCGAGTTTGAAACATGAATACAATCAAAAGATTTATGCAGTACCTATACATGTAAGTTGTGCTTTTACATTTAAACAAATGAATACATGATGATGATCGAAATTTATTTTTTCTATAAAAAGACAAATTATTACACCTAATTATACGTATAATCACTATTTTACAAAAAATTTAAGCCAGACTTTAACCTACAAATTTTAAGTTGATGGACGACTCACGTACCATCGTGGTTTGTGAGCAACATGTTTGCGTATAGATTGTTGTTTTCATGTGTTTTTTTGTTATGTAAATAGAAAAAGAATAGATATTATTAAACGATAAATGTGATTTACGCCCGATAGTAGGTAATATGGCTCAAGCACAAAATCAGGATTGAGTCAGATTTTCAAAGCTATGAAGTGTACATAATTTTGAAAATCTGAGTACACTTTATATAGTTTATACAAGCAATCAAAACAGTTAAATGTTGTCATTTTTTTTTAGTAAACTACATTTTTGGTCCTTGTGGTTGTATCAAAATTGCACTTTCAGTCCAATTATCAAAAAGTGAGAGATATCAGTCCAAAAGTCCACGTGGCTTCCACTTTCAGTCCAATTTTCTAACGGTGTTAGTTTAGTCGTTAAGTCAGTGGCAACATTGGTCCTTTAACCTAACAGTCGTTTGCAACGTTCGTCCTTTATACCAAATATAGTTTGCAATGTTTGCACCGTTATTTCTTTCAGTTAGTTAGTCTTTTAAAAAAAAATCTAAAAAAAATCCAAAAATATTAGAAAAAAATGATTTTTTTTTTCGGAAAATATTTTTTTCTAAAAAAATAATTTGAAAAATTCAAAAATAATTCTAAAATTTTTGACGAAAATTTTTTTTTCCAAAAAAAATAATTTGAAAAAAAAATTCTATTAAAAATTTTTTCTTAAAAAATTCTAAAAAAAAATTTTTTTGACGAAATTTTTTTTCCATAAAAAATAATTTGAAAAAAAAAATTCTAATAAAAAATTTTCTTAAAAAATTCTAAAAAAAAAAAAAATTTCACGAAAAAATTTTTTTCCATAAAAAATAATTTGAAAAAATTTTCTAATAAAAAATTTTCTTAAAAAATTTGAAATAAATTCTAAAAAAATTTTTTGACGAATTTTTTTTCCAAAATAATAATTTGAAAAAAAAATCTAATAAAAATTTTCTTAAATTTTTTTAATGTAATTCGTATTTAATGTAATTTGTGTTTAAGTATACTAGTTAATTTAATTTGTGTTTTATAAATATTTATGTTAGTTTTTGAATTTTTTAAGAAAATTATTATTAGGAAAAAAAAATTTAGAATTTTTTAAGAAAATTTTTTATTAGATTTTTTTTTTCAAATTATTCTTTATGGAATTTTTTTTTTTTTAGAATTTTTTAAGAAAAATTTTTATTAGAAATTTTTTTTTTTCGTCAAATTTTTTTTTTAAATCTTTTTCGAATTTTTCAAATTATTTTTTTGGGAAAAAAATTTTTTCCAAAAAAAAATAATTTTTTTCGATTTTTTTTAGATTTTTTTTTAAAGACTAACTAACTGAAAGGACTAACGGTGCAAACATTGCAAACTATCTTTGATATAAAGGACGAACATTGCAAACGACCGTTAGGTTAAAAGACTAATGTTGCCACTGACTTAACGACTAAACTAACTCCGTTAGAAAATTGGACTGAAAGTGGAAGCCACGTGGACTTTTGGACTGATATCTCTCACTTTTTGAAAATTGGGCTGAAAGTGCAATTTTGATACAACCACAAGGACCAAAAATGTAGTTTACTCTTTTTTTTTTTTTCTCTCTCTTTTCTGTAAAAAAGTGTCACTAAAATATAAGCAAATTAACAATCACGTATTGCCAAAAATAATGGAGTAATCTAATTACAAAATTGTGGAGTAGTTATGTCTTCTTCTCTTCATCCTTATAGTCAACTAAACAAGATTATCTCTACAACTCATTTTATAATGTAATTCCAAACAATTAGCAAAAAAACAAATGTTTAAAGATAACATTCTAAACCATTAACAAGATTATCATAATGTGGTTGAACTTTTAATTAGTATTACTTAATTAACTAGTAGTATATTACATATAGAGGCTGCGACTACGAGGTTTTAAACAATGTTAATGGCGAGGTTAGCTATTGATAATGATCACGCTGACATCGTTGGTTATTAACTAATCAAACTTGGTATGTTGAAATTTCTTTGAAAAAAGATTTGTAATCTCGCTACGCGTCACCAACAACGGTCACTATACCATTACCAAGCGTCTAAACATGAAATACGATGGTGATGACATTGATGTAACTTGCATCTTGATAGTCTAGCTTTACCATCAATAGGCTTGTTAGTACCTTAAGGATGTCATTCGTTGTCTAGCTTAGTATGTTCAATAGTTAAATCTTATTTCAATTGATAAACATTTACCATAAATACGCATAATCTACAATCTCACAATCTTTCTATAAACTTTACACTTCTATGGTATTGTGTATACTTATAAGTTATAACTATGTATAAACAAGTGATGTCGCTCGTGAGCTATTCAGGATCGACTCGGTAAAAGGTCAAAACAAGCCAGCCTAAACGAGCTTGAGTCCAAGTTCAAGCCTAGTTTGGAACTTGGTTAATAAAAGAGCTCGAGCCAGAGCTTCATACTCATAGTTCAATTAGGTTAAAGAGACTTTGCAATATTCAATTATATATTGTGTATAGGTAAAACAATATATAAACGAGCTCAAATTAAATAAACGAGCTGAAGTGTGCTTAACATAACAAGATTTTGTCAAGCTATGTATAGTTTAAGTTAATCCTAAAAGATAAGTTGAGCCCGATTGAGATGAGATTCTACATTTTTGAACCACAAAACACTCTGTTTCCAATTCTGGAGCTTGTGAAATTTGGCACAAGGGTGATCGAGTCCGAGCTAAAAAGTTTAAGGCTTGCAAGCGAGCTCCGGGAAAACTCAAACTAAGCTCGACACGTTTCTGACCATATGGTGCATAATTAGGAGATCTTATAGTAGAATAACTATGGGCTAAGAGCATAAACAATGAGCTGCAAACGTTTTGACAAATGGCAAACATTATTTTACGAATACTTTTGCTTTTTGTACACCTAATCCTCGTGGTTTTGGACCACAAAATTTAATTTCTATCTTCAATAATTTTAAATTCATACTAATACATATTTAATCAAAGGATAATGTGGTTAAAATAACCCCAAAAAGCGCACTCAATGGTATTTTAAGTCACGTTTAGTGGACATCATGATGAAAATGATGGGTGGGTACAACTTAGTTTTCATTTAAGTCATCTTAGCTCATTACTATGTTGTATTTGTAATACACTAATACATACTTATTTTTTTCAATTCTATTTCTCATAAACATGTACATTTATGTAAAAGCTAATGATTTCATTGAAACTAAAAAGATTTTGTAACATAAAATTTTGAATGAGGCGCATTTCACCAAAATTGATGTGGTTTACAGTCACCCCCGCAAAACCCTCCTTTGCTCAACTCCTGAGTGTATAAGCGAACAAATACAAGAATTATTTCGTCATATACATTTTTTTTAAATTGTTATACTTATACAATATACACGATGAATAGTCATGTCAATAAAGATGGTATGGGATGAGTTATGTTTAAAAAGGAAAAACAAGAGGATCGACCGCAAGGAAAACTATTACTATACATGGAATTATGCATCAAAATGGTCTATAATTGCCTGAAGAAATGCAAATGAATTTGGTCGAGTTAAATGTGTAAAGGCGTAGAAATGAAGTTTCTCTTTAACATTTGAACCTCTTCCTTTATCACGTCATTTCCTTATTTATAAGCTCTAACACCCTACAATAACATTGCTAGACGTAATAAGCACGTTTAATAGTGCTTTGAATTAAACATATACGCTTACACAAAAGAGAAAAGAGATAAAAGATTTAGAGTCGAGTTATTCTACAAACCAAACATTCCTCACATACCAAGGGACTCATCCTCACCATCCATCCAAAAAGGAAATCAATGGTTGAGATTAAAAGCATTTTAATATTTCACCCATTTTTTATAATTTAAATATCTCTTAAACCGTTAATCATTAAACGAAAATAATTACACCGTCGCAATGGACATTTAATTATCTTTCTATAGACGGGCACTTTGATATACTTTTGAAAAATAAAAAAAAATCATTTTTTTCACGTTTTTTTTTCGTTGCCGAAAAAATATCATATATGATATTACATATCATATCATATATGATATTACATATCATATATGATATGATATGTAATATCATATATATATATTTTTTTTTGTCACGAAAAAAAACGTGAAAAAAAAATTGTCGAAAATATGTCAAAGTGCCTATCTATAGAAAGATAATTAAATGCCCGGCGTAACGGTATATTTTTTTTTCCGCTTAACGATTAACGGTTTGAAAGATATTAATATTTGAAAAAAAAATGATGAAAGTGAGTTTTTAAAATTGTTGGGATTAATCTCATCCATTAGATCAAATAAAGATGGAGGGAAGATGGAGAGTGGAAATTAGTCCCTTTGTATGTAAAAAAAGTTTTGTCCTCAAATGATCTTATATCAAAGATTTAACCCTCACGTACCAAAGCTTGATTCTACAATTCTTGGAGCCACATATTTGTATTACTTAAAACTAAGGGTAAATTGTAAAAATGGTCCTTCACGTTTCACAAAATTGCAAAAACGGGACCGAGACAAAAAGTAGCGCAAAAAAGCCACCCACGTTCCACATTTTCGCAAAATCGCCACTGAGAGCCCTTTTCCGTTAATTTTCCCGTTAAGTGCCATGTCATTGAGGGCATTATCGTCATTTCATTGCTACTGTTGATTAAAGGACTAAATTTGCAATTTGAGTTTGATATTTTATTTCACTTCACCACCACCACCACTCTCTACCACCGCCGCCACCCTCTACCGCCACCACCACCACCACCCTCTACTACCTTCATCTTCATCTTCCTCATCATCAAACCCAGATTCTGGCGAACTTATTAAAATATTATAGCAATAAAAGAGGTTATTAGCTAGATTGATATAAAAATTTCCATGTCATACCGCTACTTCTCCTATTGCAGCTCTCACTTTAACCACAAGCTCATCCTCAGCCTCCTTCAATTTATTTTGGGCATAATCTTTTAGCTCTCCCCGGCTTCCAGATGAGCAATAACTGATGATAGCCCTCACACAAGATCTGAGAGCATCTTTGTCACCAAATGCCTCTTTCATAAGCTGAAGAACTGTTTTGAATTTCTGGAAATGAATAAAAGAACAACTTGTATGGTGAAAGTTTATAGCAATGTTATATCATAGACAAAAATTTTAACCATATAGCTATGTTATCATAGACAAAAATTTTAACCAACATCTAGACTCTTCAGGGTGTAGTAGAGCTCAAGGTTCATGTGAACAATAATTTCAACAAGTGACGGGACTTTTGTTTAATTTATCAGCCATATACTTGTGCATAAGTTGCGGCCAATTCTTAATCATAATAACAGTTATAACTTTTTTGCTGCTTTCGATCATTTCCTAGCAATCAAAACAATAAATAGAATGCAGCACTCATAATACATATGTAGCACAAAATACAGAGGTGCCTAACTTCATATCAGATGGAAAACTGAAACAAGCTCACTCACCCTCTGAGCTTCAGTGTGATTCGGCTTTTGCTGATCAATATCAGGAACAATAATCTCTCCAACAGCCTTCTTGACATCGTCTGTAAGCTCAATTGAGGGATTCTCATCCAGCAGCATTGGGGTTATACTCTTCTAGTCCTGTAAAGCATATTAGAACTTGTTTAACTCGAGAATTGAAACCATTACACTACAAGGATGATGAAAGAAGAGTAGGAGTAAAGTTACAAGACATGTCTGTGATATATATATATATAACTTACTTTCATGGCATCAATGACATACAAACTCAGTACTTGATCTGTCGAGAACTCTCTTAATATTTGCAGCATCCTGAGAATAAGATGGGTCTGTGACTGATCGCCTTCGTCACCTGCACGTCCCACAATTTTTGCAACGAGCAATGAGCGAGGTAGAGTAGAAGTGAAGTACCAGTAAAATGGATGGGTCTAGGCAACAAATGTTATGGATGAAACACAACATTTAGGAAGAACTCTAGATGCTACTGAATATCAACATATGATTTACGTTTTATGATAGTTATAACCAAAGGATACACCCCACTCTGAACTCCGATTCAAGACAGAGTTAAACTAGAACACATTGAATTCAGGCCACAACAGCTTTTGCCACATTATTGAATCAACTAAGATTGTAAGACCTGTAAGAAAAGAATAGGGTATGAAAAATTAGTATACCTGATATTCACATAAGCTTATTGCTTGGCCTTAATAGGTGAAAATAAATCAGAATATAGTTACAGACCTATGCTGAAAATCACAGCTCCAACACAGCATTTTATGGCTTCCCACAATGAAATTGATTTTGTCTGCCATTGATAACCAAATAAAAGCAAACACATCAATATATGTATATCCAAATTTAACTAAGGAGTAAGAACGGGATATAGGGTGAAAAAAAACAGACAGACAGCTCAATAGCAAGAAGACATACCAGCAAAAGCTCGAGAGCAATAGGACAAAGGAGGAGCAGCATATCACGTCTAAAGACAATGGTAGCAAAAATCTGAACACATAAGATAGAGGTACAAGTTAGATAATTGATTTTTATGATGTAGATACTTTTTAAGGACCTGCCTCATTGTAAAGAATGCAAAGTCACAATTAAAATTATTACGAAAAACAAAAACTGGAAATCCATGACAGAGGTTATTTACAGTTTTGAAAGCATACCAGACATCTTAGTGTGGCATAATAGCTCCCCTTCAACCAGTAACCATATGATAAATTGACTACATATTAAAAAAAAATGCTTGTTAGAACTCAAACGTGTACCAAGTGAACTACTAATCCACAAAACATAAACATACGCAATATTTTTAAATGGAAAACATGGTTCAAGTAATATCACCTAAGCCCAATGCCAGTATATTAGGAAGCGGGCGTGTGCAATAGAACAGCAGATGAAATTGGACTGCTACTAATATCACAAAGAAAGCTTCAACTAGATGGCCAAACTTACTTCTAATCTGCTCAAGGATGATATCAATTTTACGTCAACTGCGGGTCGAAAAATAGTATACAGATAAGTGAAGTTACCTAGACAACATTATGGATCCGTAATCAATAACATGTGAAACATTCTAGAATAACCTAATTAAAAGAAAAAGAAAAGGAAAAAAGTGACCGGAATCTGGGTTTGATTACCGGAATCTGGGTTTGGTCACCGGAGAAGATGAAGATGAAGGGTAAAGGGTGGTGGTGGTGGTTGTGTGATGAATAGAGAGTGGTGGTGGTGGTGGCTGTGAAATGGGAGATAAAATTACTTTGCAAATTTAGTCCCTAAAACAACGAAATGACGAAAATGCCCTCGATGACATGGCACTTAACGGGAAAACTAACGGAAAAGGCCTCTCAGTGGCGATTTTGCAAAAATGTGGAACGTTGGTGTCTTTTTTGCGCTACTTTTTGTCTCGGTCCCATTTTTGCAATTTCGTGAAACGTGAAATACCATTTTTGCAATTTACCCTAAAACTAAATAAACTTTACCTTTCAGTTAACAAAAGTTTTGGTCATCATTAAATGTCCCGTTCGTTTCCAGTTTTTTATATCTTTGTTCCAAAGATTGTGACTTCACTTGTTATCATATTGTGTAAAAAATCTTAGTAATTTTTTTTTTAGAAAGGCAAAAAAAAAAAAAAAAAAAAAAAAAAAAAAAAAAAAAAAAAAAAATCTTTGTAATTTTAGTATTATCAACTATTTTAGATGATTGTGTTTTACATGAGACCAAACACTTTAAATGAATTTAGCTCAAGACGAGTTAGAAGATGTGAAGTACGCATTCATTATAGTTAGCTTGATACCGTATTAGAATTTTAAGCAAATATAATTTCTTTATGTTTCCTCCTTAGAGATATTGGAATTTGTAATGACGGAATTTGGCTAACAATCCGGATATCGTATATGATATACAATATACATAGCAAATGATATACACTATGGTAGTGGTTTCATCATGGCTTACTTATTTATTGATTAACTACATTAGACAACATAAATAATAAATAAATAAAAAGGGTTTTTTTTTTTTTTTTTTTTTTTTTTTTTTTTTTTTTTTCAAAAGTGAAAAAAGTGTCACTAAAAGTAAAAACGTGTCACCAATGTATAAAAGAAGTGTCACTAATGGGGTGTCTTTTCTTTTTTTTTTTTTTTCGCACTTAAAAAAGTGTATGTAGAAGTTCAGTAGCAAAAAGTGTACTTATGGCGACACAAAAAAGTATGCTTACATAATTTTCGCCTTTTTTTGACATATTTTGTCTACAAATAGTGTCATTACAAAAAATTTAAGTTTTGCCCACACTGTTTTTAAAAGTGTCATTAAAAAGTTAAATTTTATGACATTGTTTTATATCATTAGAACCTCTGTTACTATATATACATCTTCTTCTAGTGAGATGTTGATATCTGCTATTAGTGATGTTTTGTTTTCAAAGTAATAAACTAATAATACATATATGCCAGTTAAAAACCTTTTCTTTTTACCATTTGCACACAGAGTAAATAGTATATACCAAATAAAGGAAATTTCCTATGCACTGTCTTTTACAGTATTACAGTATTTATTAGTATCATTCAAAGATACATACCCACAACCACAAGGAAATAGTCTTTTATTATTTACAAAACACACCCTAAACACATTACTCGATCACTGTGTATTTGTTCTTTCAGATCTTGTGAGAAGTACTTGCTAGCTCCTTCGCATCATTTTGAACCCAAAACTCGCCCTCTTTCACTTCACTTTTTGATAAAGATAGAAACATGATGGTTTCACCTTGACGACTTTGCCCACCTCAAAATCCCCTTTCAATATATAGTATCCGCCACCAACAAGAAGAAGTATATATATATATATATATATATATATATATATATATATATATATATATATATATATATATATATATATATATATATAATTTAAACTGTATAGTGTTGTATGGCTTTGGCCTCTGTAGTTATTTTTAAAGTTATTAGATAGTTTAAGAGTGTTTTGAAAGTATTTTTATTTTTAATTTTTTAAAATATATTAATTTTGATATTTTTTATAAAATTATATGTACGTAAAAAATATATCAATATTTGGCTTGTTTTGTTGATAATACATAACTTTTCGAAATTGTATATTTTTTATTAAAGAATTCGTTAGGTATTCGGCGGATATTTGATGAATAGTAGTATTTGAGATATAAAAAGGTTGTAATTAATAAAAACTTTAGAGTAGTTTTTATAATTTGTCTCATAATTTGAAGGTGGGTTTTGCATTTTTTTCAATTTTTCCACCAAACCATGTCATGTGGTGGGTGTCGTTTCATTCTTTGTTTGTCCCACTAAATTGTCCTTTCGGCTATTATTTTTAAAACAGAAAATTGACACCCGTGATCAACGGTGAATGATATATATTAAATTAAATATTAGTAATAGAATTGAATAATGCAAAAGACATATGCATAGTCATTAGCCACATAGAATATAAAACACACCCTAAACACATTAATTTATAACACCACCAGCTACTTCACGCCATTCGATATTGACTATTTGACTACCAGTCCACCACTACTCGATCTCTGTGCATTTGTTCTTTCATATCTCGTGAGAAGTACAGTAGTAGCTAGCTCCTTCGCATCATTTTGTAACTCAAAACTCGACCTCTTTTACTTCACTCTTATGTTGAAATAGGTAAGACAAGATTAGAATTATCTGAAATGTCGCCCGAACGAATTAAGATTGTATTTAGCTAGGTAGATGGATGAAGAAAGTAGAAAAGTAGCTAATGATGCTATTCAATAGTGTCGTAGACGTATCTTATTTATGCATATCTTTTGTTGTTTACGAGATTGTTCATATGCATTTATTTAAAAGAATATTGCAGTTCTGTTTTTTCATTTGTCTTTCAATTTTATTTTGTATAAACAAAGAATACTATAAGGGGGCGTTTGGTTCAAAATATATAAATGGTGCTATTTAAAATTCTAAGCAAATGTAAATGATTCCCATGTGGAAGAAAATTAAAATGTCTCACTTTTAGCCTCATTAATACAAATAAAATTCTTGGGCCCACATATTTATTGTGAACCAAACAAGAGAATTGAAGCAATTTTAATTTCAAATTCCCCCAATTATCTTGAATTTACCCCAACCAAACACCCCCTAAGCATCTTTCATAAAATTTTGTCAAGATCGATGTTGATATTTGTTATTAGTAGTTTAGTACTTACTGTTGGAATTATAATATCATGACAATCATATAAAATAAACCAAACACATCAAGTGAGCATAGCGGAAGCAATTATAACAAGATCATATAACATGTAATTAATTAATCAATATTAAATAGTAAACGTACCTTTGTGATTCTAGCCCGAACAAGAATCAATTGCAATCTTCAAATCAACAACCCTAATTAGAGTTTATGTGGATTATAAGAATTACCCCTTACCTCTTTTGTAATTCAATCCAAGAATCAAACAATAATGTGTTTGAATCACGTTCTTGTACACACGTACTAATTCAAGAAAAAGTTTATGCAAGTAAATAAAACACAAAACTTGTTGATCTTATGAAAATCAAAATCCCTAAGTGGGATTAAGTTTGGATCGACATTGAGACAAGAAGAGGAGAGAAAACACCAAGATGTGTGTGTACAAGTTATGAGAAACAATGAATCTTGGGTTTGTATTTATACTAATGAATACTTGTAGCTCAAGGCACAAAGGAAGTGGAACTCCTTCTAGAACTTTCTTGACCTTCCAATTATTCACAAGTATTACTTTCCTAATCTTCGTTTAATAGTCCATTAGTCATTAATCATTAAATACTAATTACTATTATTAGTTTTGTGTTTATTAATAATTACTTATAACATTTATAAATAATTATTTCTTTTTCTCTTCATACGTATTGTGTGCAATCCCGTGATCTCGAGTTCGATCCTAACATACGACTACTAAAATAATGTCCATAATCTAACAACTCCCACTTGGACATATTTTAATAGTGTAATCACATCGGTTAGCGTCTTGCAACACGCCGATGCCTCTAGTACGATCTCGAGTAAGGCTCCTGGAAAAACCTTTTAATGATTTCTCATTATTATTATCCTTTTGTTTCTAATACCATGTTAATAAGGATATGGATTAAAGTCATTCCTTAATTAACCATTCTGTTTCTCGTTGTTTGTGATTGATCAAGATTACCAAATCTTCTGAACATATTTAGGGGAGATTTTGGGTGTGGCCACACATACATCTTACCAACCCTACGAGGGGCCCAGCAGTATTAAACTCCAAAAATAAATTTGAAGGAACAAATTCTATCTTGACTACAAGCAAAACCCACAAACTTTGTAACACTTCCGAAAACAACCCTTATGACTACCAGTTACGTATAGCGTTAAGTTGTTCCACAAAAATGTACTACATTCATGACACTTATCTTGCATCTCAAGTCTGAGGATAACTTCTCATGATTTACTTAATGACATGATCCATAAAGTAACATCATGTAGTTGGGATAAGTCCTATATTCGGTATCATTGAATATCATCTGAAATGGCATGACTACGCATCAATATACTTTAAGTATATTATACCAACCTTCAGATTTGTCTTGATTTAATAATATTCCCATATTATTAACTGACAACGGACAATTTAGAATAACATTTATTCATGGATTTAAACATACAAATATAGGATACAATTTATTATAAATTAAACATATCATGTATTAAATTTATTATAATAATTGTTTAACATCCCTTATCCAAATACTAAATAGATCAATGCATGATAACTCTTGTTGATGAATTATATATCAAGTAATGACATTCCTACTTGTTGACAAAACATAAATCATCCAACTTTGATCTATCGGAATTTTAAGAATACTTATTTCAAGAATTCAGCTAGTGAAGTTCTTGTATGTGCATACTCAACTATTTTGACAATGCCATATAATATTTCATAAAATGTGTGACATCCTTAACCACCAATTTATGATAATCAAACTTCCAAACATTTTAAAGTTTAAAGTATTCTTACTCTCTTAATGTATAATGCAACTATGCTTTTAGTAAGCATAACTAGTAATAGCCAAGGATGAAATCCTTACCATAACTAGTATTGAGTGTCATCTCAATTTTATTAGCATCATTGTATGCAAACAACAATATGCTATTAAAACTTTCCGTAAACCATAATATCTATTGTGTAATGTTTGATGCCCTTCAAACTTTCAAGTTTGTTGGCTATGACAATTTTCACAACAATTGAAAAAATTGTTCATCTATAGAATTTGGAAGCTTTTCCAGATTTAGGATGTAATTCTATAATCAAACATATTCTTTTTAGAATATTACACAAGTTATCTAATAATTTTTTAATTAGATATTAATATTGCCAAATCATCTTGTAATCAAGCATGATACAACAAAACATGATGTACATGAAAAATCTATGAGTCATACTTAGATTTTATTCATGTCATACATATCTATTTAGACTTTCTAAATAATATATCATGTTATATTAGATTTATTTACCGCATATGTTTCGACAATAAACATTCATTCCAAGGTTGTATGTCTTATTTTCTAAATCTTTAAAGTTTCATTCCAAATTAAGACTTAACTTTTAACTTATATGGAATGTTACCTTTTATATGTTCTACAACATATATGATTTAAGAACATAATACTCCCACTAGCTTTTAGGAATACTTATAAATTATCTTATTTCAATTATAAATCAAAACATTGATTTAATAATTAAATATAAGAATAATCTTCTAGATGCATGCATTTATCCATCCATGGATTATTGCACTTTGTACACTTCCAAAGATTTATTTGAATTCATAAACTCCTTTTGATTACTTATCGTCCTCGCTCAAGTAATCACTTAAGAAAGAGTTTTGATATTCTATTGCCAATTTCATAAATATGACAATCATAATCTTTATATATTTAATGTGTTTAGAAAAGAATATTCAATCACAGTTAATTGCTTAAGTGTGATTACTAATCTTGTCATAAGACATGCATTAAATATGTAAACAATATTGTCCATATGATTTCTATACAAAGATTTAAACCACAAGGGTTACCTAATCTTTGAAGAAACTCATCTTCATTTTCTAGTCTAACTATTAAGATAAACCAAGTTTCTAAAATTGATTATCTCTATGGACAACATCTTAATCATTCATATCATGTATACTTTACCCAATTTCATATTTGGTAATGTATCATAATGATTATCAGGTTTACAATAATCCTGTAAATCATAGCCATCAGCATATTAATCAAATATCTGAAATATATTGCTATTCTATGAATAATAATTCCATCATCTTGAGATTTAACATTTAAATATCAAACTTCATCATCATCTTGAGATTTAACATTTAAATGTCAAACTTCATCATGATATTTACTAGTGTATTTTAGAAGATTATGTATCTTGTAATTTTATCTTTTAAAGATCAACACTCCCACTTGCTTTTAGCAATTTAAAGACTATCTTTAAATACTTAGCAAATAAAGAACCAATACAATGTTCTCTTTTGGGATATTACAAATACTTATTGATAGTTCCTGACTTAACTTTGTTAATAACCTCTTCATAAGCAGTTAAACAAATTTAGAACTTCAATTTAAGACTTAATGTGATTCATACATTCATCACATTCCATTATATGATAATGTCTTATTAATCTTCTATGTTGGAGTTTTATTAAATATGTCCAAGTCATACTAAACATTATAACCTTGATAACTTTTGGAAAAAAAGAAGTCATAGTTATCTTTAATCAAACAATATAACAAGAGTTTGATTTTCCTAACTGAACATACCATAAACATTTGATATTTCATTAGTATCAATATTGCAAGACAATCTAACAATATTTAAGATAACCATATTCGTTTTGACTTGTCTATTTACCAACTAATACATTTTAACGGTATAATAATTTTCAAGTCAATTACATGCTTTATAACACAAGTACTTTTTACAAAGTCACTTCATGTCCATGTCTTTTACAAGAAAACATAAACTGTTATAATCCCAATATACGTTATAAGTCATTTAACAATTTAATAACTTCATGTATATGTCTTAATTAAAAGACATAACAAGATAACGTCTTACTTTATTATAAGTCTTGTAACAATTAAAAGACTTTATGTTTATATCTTTACAATGAAACATAAACATGTTTAACTAAAGTAATTATGAACACCATCTTTTGGTTTCAATAGTAATTTCAAGTTAATTTATTACTTCACAATAATGTAAATAACATTATTTCTTCATTTATTTATGTCATTCCAAGAACACATAAATATTCAGATTGAAGTAGCATTAGATTACTTAATTAATTTATGTCATTCCATGAATTCATAAATCTATAAATTAAAGTAGTCTTGATATCATATTGACACATGTTCTAATAGGTATCTAATTTAGAAACTGCAACTTCTCATAGTTCAATTACATCAGTTGATCTGCTAGTAATGAAAATATGAAATTCACATTGTTGTTGCAATCTAGTTAAGCTCTCACATAACATAAATTGTAACACCAAGTGTTTCTTGATTTAGCTTAGTATAATTCATATTAGAACATTATTCTAATTTAGAAACTGCAAATTCTCATAGTTCAATTACATCAGTTGATCTGCTAGTAATGAAATATGAAATTCACCTTGTTGTTGCAATCTAGCTAAGCTCTCACATAACATAAATTGTAACACCAAGTGTTTCTAGAATTAATATTAGAACCTTATTCTCTTAACTTGTAGTCAAGAGAATCCATTAAATCATGTCTTTATGAGTTGTTTCTTGCACACATTAAAGATAACATTTCTCCCACTTGTGCATGGAACAACCTCATATAGTTGATAAACAACATGCCATGCATTTGTTTATGTGGTCAATATGATTGTGTCATAGATTTTTCCATAACAAGTAGATGTAGAACAACAATGTCTAGTAAGAAAACGTACAAGACTATCCTTAAAAGTATGAGTGTCTACACTTGGAAAGTACTTATCTTTAGCTACCAAGATATCAAAGCTTGTAACTCCCACTGAATTAAAGATCATTACTGTTAATACAAATATCGCCTAAAAACGTTATTTATATTTTATGATCTTTGCTAAGTTTTGTTAATGACAAAGTATGAAGTTTAGCTATAAGTAAATCATCACTTTAAGTGTTTAAGTCTTGTTTAACTAAGGTTAATATTTCCTTTTAAACAAAACATTGTGTTTATTTCTTAAACTAAAATAAGTCTTGTCACATCATATTTATTTCTTTATATAGTAAGGTCATATCACATTTAGGGCAAGTTTTGTCATGATGCATTTATGGAAAGAAATGTGTTTGACTAACTTTGTTGTTGCTTGCAAGCTTTGTATTTGACTTGATTTAAGTGATGTGACATTGTTTGGTTGCTAGGAGTTATGAGACAAGACCTTGTTTGGTTTGAAGAGTTATTGCAAAAACCTACTGCAGACCCGGCGGTACCCTGGGGGTACACGGGCGGAACCCATCTGAGGGTTCCGCCTGATCCGCCAGACATGCAGAATAGTTTGCTATAAATACCAAACCATTTGTTTGTTTTGTGTAACCCTTTAGGACTTATTCTCACATATTCTCTCAACTAACTCAGTAACCCTTGACTTGTGTGATTCTCTTATGTAGCAAAAAACTCCACAAGATCATTCAAGAAGTTGCAAGCTTCAACTCTAAAGTTGCAAGTCTTGGTAGCTTGGTCATGTATAAGCTTTGGTAGTTTATACTTCATGTGTGTCATGTATGTAGAAGTTATCGGTTAGTATTTTAGGCCTCAAAATACGTAGTGTGTTGGGAGTTGTTGTACCCTAGTAAAAGAACTAACGGGAGTGGTTGTACCCTTGGTAAAGAACTCGACATCTAGCTTTGTGTCGGTAAAAGTGTAAGCGACGAATGGGAGTGGTTGTACCCTTGTAAAAGAACTCGACATCTAGCTTTGTGTCGGTAAAAGTATAAGCGACGTGTAAGGTTTTCTCCGCCGGTGAAAGGAGCTTGTTGATTAGTGTTTATAATTCTCGAGTTGGAAACTTGGGGCGTGGATGTAGGGCAAGGAAAAAGAGTCCTTGTAGCCGAACCACGATAAACTATCGTGTTGTGGTTTGATTGTTTCTTTCTCTATCTTTGCTTATTATATGTTGTTGTTTAGTTAGAATTGTTGATCACATATAAAGCTTTTCAAAGAACCAAAACAAGTAAAGTTGTTCTTATATCTTTAAACATAAGTAAAGCTTTTCAAAGAACTAAACAAGCAAAGTTAGGATCATTACAAGTAAAGCTTTTCAAAGTATGAACCAAGTTAAGTTAAAACTGTTATCCACATGAAAAGTCTTTTCAAAGAATCAAACATATTAAGTTGTGTTTATATCTTTAACCAAACGTCAAGTTCTCAAAGGTTATTTAAGCAAATAAGAATCGAAAAAGCGGTAAACTATTCAACCCCCCTTCTAGTTTTCCACAATTGGCATCAGGAGCTACGTTACTCAAGATCTTTAAAATAGAATATATTTTAAAACTTGGATCGATCCATGGATTTTGAAAATCTCAAAGAAGGGCAACCTATTCAAAACCCACCGCTTTTTGTATTAGAAAACTTACTTGAATGGAAAAGTAATTTTGAAAACTATGTGAAATCAATTGATCAAGATCTTTGGCATATTATTTCTTTTGGTGATTTCAAACCAAAGAAAACAAGTTTTTGAAAACCAAGATAACTATCTTAAACTTGATAAAAATACTAAAGCTAAAATAATGATTTATAAAGCTTTAGTACCGAATATGAAAGAATGTATTTTTGTCAAACGGCTAATGATATTTGGAAAAATATGTTAAACTTTCATCAATAGATATGTCAAGTCAAAGATGATCAATTTGATCTCACATATGTATTAGAAGTCTTAGATATATTAATTGATTGACGTGTAGTTGAGATAAATACATGTACTACTAGTTTAAATGTTTTAAATGAAGGTGTAAGTGAAGATGATTACTCATGACGAGCTCTTACTCTCTTAGTGGACTTGCTTACGATTCATGGAATAACACGGATGAAGATGAAGCCAACCATCCGGTTTGTGATTCTCAACTAGATAAAATATCAAGCAAGGTACATTTTGAAACCAAACACTTTTGCTTTGACAAATTTATCCTAGAGTTTTCTAAACTAGAAAATGAGTCTAAACGTTTATGCAACATGGACCTAAAAATTATCTTCAAGAACGAGTCTTTAAAAATCTTTTAAGAATATCTTTGAAAAGGAAATCTTGTTAGAAGATAAAATGTCTAGAATTGAGAGTAATGTTGAAATTGATCTAGAATGTAAATTGTGTCTAGATTACAAACATAAGATTAAAATGCAAAATGAGAAAGGAAAAATATTAGTTAAATTTGATGAAAGCTCAAAATATCTTGAAAGATTGTTGAGGAGTCAAAGGTTGTTTAAAGATAAAACCGGATTAGGATTTAACTCAAAAGCACCATTAACTAATAAAACAAAGCAAGTATAATTTGTCAAACCTAGAAGAGAGATTTAGAGATAATTCAATCTCTAATAGAAACTCATGATAAAAGAATTAAGATTATCATGATCTATACTTTTATATGATTGTCTAACCTTCTTGGATATATGAGTAATTGAGTTTCAAAGCATGTCGTCAAATCAAGATTTTACGCGTAGTATTTATCCTCTTGATAGCATCTCTATGCAATTTAAAAGGTACGCATTAGTTCAACTCGACTTTGATTGTCTCTTGTTTCTAACATTATGTGTTGGAATATGTGTTACTTGTAATACTCTTAAGTGTTTACCTGCTATTAGTAATAACTAAGATTAGATTCTATGCAACATGGAATTTCGTCATTAGTACTAGTAGGAGATATAAGGTGTTTCGGTTCTTTAACCGTCAAGAGATAAACACGAGAAACTCTTGAGTGAGTCTCACTCAACTCTTGCTTACAAGTGAGCTAACTAAGAATTTCCTAAGTGTTAAAATGTCTAACACTTTTGTGATGCTTGCAAAACAAACCTTTGTTAAACAACTTTCTCAAACACCATACTTTGAGTCTTTAATTGTGCTTTTCTTTAATCACTCCTTTATGATAATCTCACATAAAACACACAAGGTGAAATAAATCACATTAGCATACATTAGGATGTGTGAAAGAAAATGAGTTTTCAACATCTAGGATTTACTCATCAAATGTGACACATAGTCTCATGATGTTGTACCTCTTGGATTTTTTCAAAACAAATATAGTTCATAGTGTGTTAAGTAAGAAAACCCAAAGAGTCGAGGAGTCGTTGAATACAACATTTAACGAGTGATCTCCTCCTTCTAAGATATCATCTTTGGTAGATGATAACTTAGTCGAAAGTCCAATGATGGCAAGACAAGTATGTTTTGTAAAACATTAAGGATAAAAGTACAAAATAACATCTTCTCACCATGAGTCAAACATTGAATCAAGTAAAATTGACATAAGTTATAAAACTTGATTTATAGGTCATAGTTGTGTCTAAACAAATTCAACAAAAACAATTTTTGGAATTTAGAATAAAACAACTAGTGAAACGAAATTGATATTTCAAAGTAATCAAGTGAGTATAGTGTCAATATTTGAAAGACCTTTTGATAATAAAAGCAAGCCACAAAAGCAAGGGATTTTAACTTAAAGACATTCCTAGTTGCTCTCTTGTTCTCAATGGTTAAGTTATTGATGACTTATCAAGAATGAGATTAGTAAATTCGTAGGTAAAACTAAATGTAGAGAAATGTTTGGAAGACTACTTGTTCTCATAACAATTAGATTCAACATTATATTTAGCTTTTGTCTATGTGCTCGTGTTAAAGAAGATCCTAAAACAACTCTTTAGTTGAGCCTTTTGGATACATCATAAGGTACTACACAACTAGGATTATGGTCTCCCAAAAGAACGGGAATAGAAACCATAATGTTTGACAAATGGAATTATGTCGGTAATAAGTTGATAAGAAAAGCACAAGTGGTACTTGCACTTTTATACTTACTTACCCAATGATTCTTCAAAACACTTAAGGTTCTCAAATTAGTTTCGGATGGAGAAGCACATCAACAAGCTCCGCTTGAACAAGCAAATTCGTGTCAACAACGGAATTCATCTCATTAACATTGTTATACCTTCAACAAAGGAAGCATCGACTTCAGCGACAATTCAATCCATTATGTTCTTAATTGACATATTGTGATCCATCATCATCGTCTTGGTAAAAATGTTCATTGAGGAACATCTTAACTAAGAAAGTCTTATACGTTAACCATTCTATCAACGTTTTCACAAAACCTCTTGAATGAGAAGCATTCATCATCCCTAGGCTTAGTCAAGGACTCATAAGACCTAAAACCTTAGTTTTGAACATTAGGATAAAACCACAAAAATCAAGACAATTCCTTTTGTGTTTTCCCTGCAGATCCCGCGGCACCCTCAGACCATACGGGCGAAACCCACTTTTTGGTTCCGCCTGGTCCGCCAAAGCTACAGAATGTTTCATTTTTAATTTCAAAACCAAACACCCTCTTAACTTAATCATTCACTTGTTCTTTCACCATCATCTCATCACATTCACCTTGTGATATATCTCAGCCCATAAGATTCACAAAATGAGCAAAACTTCAAGCATCTTCCTCATAACCTTTCATCACTTAAACCTCAAATAACCAATGTGAAATGAGAAACCGAGTTATCCTTTGTCCTATCAATATCGAGTCATCCACCATTTCCATGCCCTCAAAGAAACCAAGAGTCTATATCATCTTCACCAATAACTCCACCTAGTCATCTTCACAAGAAGATTCCACAATGTAACCAAAAAAGTATGTCATCCCCACTATAACCTAACCTATTAAGATTAAACCACCTTTCATGATACATAAACCTATGTTCACCTTTGTGTCACTCTTTGAAACAAAAGGCAATTGTCATATCCATACTCTCATTAACATATTTGTCTATGTCGTCAAAAGTCAAGTGAATTTCATTATGAAATGCGTCTCTCCCACTTTCTAGCAAGTGAAGAACACAAAGAAGATATCCAAGCTTTAAGTGTTGTCAAGCAATCACCACCTCATTTCACATATCCACTCTCGGTCGTCAACCATACTTTACCACCATTCACCACATTGTTAAAACAAATGAAAAACGTCATTGAAACATCACTTGCATTATAAAACATTTTTAAGCATCAAAATGAGTCAAGTTAACCGCACCTCCACATTGTTCTCATATAGGCACACACTAGAACATACACATTACAATAGTCGTTTACCTAGACTAAAATATGAAATTTTGATTTTCTAGAAATCATCATGCCTCCTCTAACTCACTACGACTACAAGGACACCATCAAGTACCTACCCAAACACCACAAAACCAAAGGTCTTACTCAAACTCTAATCGTTGTCTACAAATCCTTAGAAAAACGATATGTCCATAAGGGTAGAACCATTGATCCATCCTTCTTAGAAGGTACAAACCACTACACGGAATTTGCCACAATCAACTTTGAGTGTCTCTTAGAAATCGACGAGCCTATTTGTTCTAGGTTCATTTTAGAATTTTATGCATCAGTCACCCTCTCCAAGGATGAGGACGGTCGCATGTCTATTAACTTTAGGGCTAGTAGTCATTAATACTCCTTCACTCTCGAGGAGTCTGCTCAAATCCTAGGTGTCTCAAGCCATGGTACTTGCATCTACTCCTACTTGCACTCCCTCTCAACTCTTGACACACTCTTTGACCGCATCTATCCCTATGATACCCCTCTTGTGTCCAAAAATGAACTACGTGACCACCTCTTCATTAGGACCACCAACACTAGGAGAACTAGAACCAGAAATGAGGTCATCTAGGACCCATATGGTATGGAATTCAATGAACTCAAGCCCCAATTAAAGGAATGGGAAGAACTCCTTAGAACCAATGAAATTAGCACCATAGGAAACCGGGATCACATCAATGTTTGTCTTAGCTACATGCTCTATAGCATTTCCACCGGTCAACCTTTTAACTTAGCCTATTACCTCGCCAAAAGAATGATCGACATACCTTTGGTAGGAACAACCGCTCTTCCTTATGGAATGCTTCTCACCCGCCTCTTTAGAACAATCTCACCCATTCCTCCTAACGATAATGGAATGTGCCTTGACTATTCTCTCATTCCTCACATCTTCGTTCCTCTAAGTGATAAACAAGTTTTCAAAGGTAAGGGCAAACGTACTCGCTCACCTACACCATCATCATCATCATCTGACATGAGAAAGGATGATTAACTTCCTAACTCTAAGTTACCTCCTTTAGACTACCTTCTAGAACTCCCCGTCATTGAAAATGTATTCGAAGAGTTCAAGCAAACCAAAGGAATTTTCAAGTACTTTGGAAGGTACATAAGCAAGCTCAATAAGAGGATAGACCGGTTATGAGACGATTAAGGAGTGTTTGGCTTAAGAATGCTTTAGAGTCGTCTTTGTGTTAAAACTACGTGAATTATGTGTTTTTCGCTTTCATGGTTTATTATGTTTGTATGAACTTTTATGCATAATGACAATGTTTAAGGTGTTTGTCATTTTTTCTATGCTTATGGCAATTCTTACTAAGTATAGTAAAATCCTCGACCTCAAGGTCAAAGTCCCATGATATGTATGTTTACATGTCTAATATTTGCATTGCCTAACCAGAAATACCTTATCTCTTTGATTTTAGGAGTTTTCGAAAATTTTGAAAATCATCTCGCGGGTCAAAAACGCGGACTGCCTAATTTTTTACCCCTGGCGGATCTGGCGGTACCCAAAATTGGGGTCCGCCAGTGTATTTTCTGGGAATTCCAGAAATGGCCCAACGGACCAGGCGGTACCCTCAAATGGGTTCCGCCAGTGTCTTCTGAGGGTTCCGCCAGACACCTGCAGAAAATTCTTCCATTTTTCTTAAGTCCAAAACTTGTAATGTGTCAAAACCATTATCCTAAGTGAGAAACATCTTCCATTAACTCCAATAACCATATTAGAACAACTCTCACTCACTAAAACAATTAGGAAGCCACTTCCCTCCAAAAATTCAAATTCAAACATAACTAACCCAAGGAACCCTTTTAAAGGATCCTTCAAACCATTGAAACATTTTCAACCAAATCACATCCCATGATCACAAAGCATTGAGTGCATATGTTGATCTTTCACTCCATCCTATTCCATTGAATTAACATCAAATGATGTGACATGGTCATGAAAATCATTTGAAACCTCATTCTTTGAATGGTAGAACATCAAATCCAAACACCCATTTCAACACCTTTTCAACCTTATAAATTTGAAAGTTTTGCAACAATTCAAATTACACCATAACCATCAAAATCCTTCTCAAAAACCACTAGGATTAGTGTCAAACCTTGTTGCTTCAACAAAACCGTCAAGTCAAGCTCATCATCTTCAAGTGATGCTTCGCTTAACATTTCTTCACCTATCCAAGATTTCCTTAACCTCACTACCTCAACACCATCCTCAACACATTTCAATACCAATGTGATCACTATTCAAGATTTGCTTAATCTTGCTACTTCAACACTTACACCAATGGAACTTTTCCATACACCACCAACATCACCACATCCACTATTGGAAACTTTTGAAAACCTATCACCTAAACCATCAAGCCCTCCATCATTGTCACTTTTTAACACCATTGCCGAAATGGAAACCCAACAACAACCAACTTTTCAACCAAATGAGTCATTGGATGATGCACCTCATCCACCGTCATTGCTTGAGAGTTTGGCCTACCGTTATGCTAAATCCTCAATTTTTCCAAATGATCAAGGTCATACACACCTACAATCATTTGTGTTTCACCCCATTCACAAAAACCTTCATTGTAACCATTTACAAATAACCAAGCCTACACCATTTTGTTCAAACAACAACCATCACAACAACAATAACTACCACCACCACAAGAACCTTCCCAACACTTTGAATCTCTATTTTCTTTGTATAAGAAAATAAAAGCATCTCAATGATCTTCCACCAAGACCAACAACAACCACCACCTTCCACAAATGAATAACCAAGGTCATTGCTTAACCAAAATGAGTCTTTCGACCACAACCAACCACCACAACAAGAGTATCATCACCCAAAACCATTGTTGTTTCACCCTATCCAATAAAATGAGGTTTATCCTAAACCACATTGTGGAACGTCTCAAGTTTAGAGTCTCCAAAATGAAACAAAACCGTTTCTTTTGGAAAATGTTGCTCATTAAAACCAACAAACCAAGTTTAGAGTACCAACACCACCTCAAGTTTAGAGTCTCCAAAATGAAACAAAACAGTTTCTTTTGGAAAATGTTTCCCATTTAAACCAACAAACCAAAACCCGTGTCACCCTCTCAACCTTCAAAATAATGCCCGCTACAACCCTCAACACACATTTTCATCCTTAAACAACCTTAGCCTTGTTTTTGGAAAATGTTTCTCATTAAGGAAAATGATGATTTCCTTGTAGCTTTTTATGATCTTAGTTTATTTTTAGTTTTTCTTTATTTTTAGAGGTAGGATAGTGTAATCCAAATTTCTTGTCTTTGACTTTTTAAGAGTCCAAATTTTACATGAAATGAATTTCATTACACTACAAGGTTTTCATTGTTTGTTGACCATTTAGGTATAATAAGTGAAATATGCCTTGCTATGGTACCATACATATATCTTATGTTGTTTAAACTAACCTTTCTTTTTGTAGGACCATTTTCCATGTTTTCCTTCCTTGATACTCCATTTAGGGGAGTAATATTCAAGGGGGAGCATGAGTGTTGTACTATTTCACTTCACAACTCTTAGTTGTGTTTAAACATGAAATTTTTTCATGACTTATCTTGTGCAACAACTAACCTTTTCTTGTAGGTTCAAAATCCATGTCTCCTCTCTTGGCACTCCATTTAAGGGGAGTATCGTCCAAGGGGGAGCTAGTGGTTACTTCCGCTTCGCTACTCTTCTTTTTGTTTTGACAAAAAGGGGGAGAATTTAGATATAAACTTGTTTCAAATTTTTTTTTCTTGTGCATATCACATCATCTTAGCAAAAACAAGTTTTTATACCTAACTTTATAAGACTTAACACTAAAACTAGTGACTTACTTATAAATAAAGTTTATGTTTTGTCATCAACAAAAAGGGGGAGATTGTTAATACAAATATCGCCTAAAAACGTTATTTATATTTTACGATCTTTGCTAAGTTTTGTTAATGACAAAGTATGAAGTTTAGCTATAAGTAAATCATCACTTTAAGTGTTTAAGTCTTGTTTAACTAAGGTTAACATTTCCTTTTAAACAAAACATTGTGTTTATTTCTTAAACTAAAATGAGTCTTGTCACATCATATTTATTTCTTTATATAGTAAGGTCACATCACATTTAGGGCAAGTTTTGTCATGATGCATTTATGGAAAGAAATGTGTTTGACTAACTTTGTTGTTGCTTGCAAGCTTTGTATTTGACTTGATTTAAGTGATGTGACATTGTTTGGTTGCTAGGAGTTATGAGACAAGACCTTGTTTGGTTTGAAGAGTTATTGCAAAAACCTACTGCAGACCCGGCGGTACCCTGGGGGTACACGGGCGGAACCCATCTGAGGGTTCCGCCTGATCCGCCAGACATGCAGAATAGTTTGCTATAAATACCAAATCATTTGTTTGTTTTGTGTAACCCTTTAGGACTTATTCTCACATATTCTCTCAACTAACTCAGTAACCCTTGACTTGTGTGATTCTCTTATGTAGCAAGAAACTCCACAAGATCATTCAAGAAGTTGCAAGCTTCAACTCTAAAGTTGCAAGTCTTGGTAGCTTGGTCATGTATAAGCTTTGGTAGTTTATACTTCATGTGTGTCATGTATGTAGAAGTTATCGGTTATTATTTTAGGCCTCAAAATACGTAGTGTGTTGGGAGTTGTTGTACCCTAATAAAAGAACTAACGGGAGTGGTTGTACCCTTGGTAAAGAACTCGACATCTAGCTTTGTGTCGGTAAAAGTGTAAGCGACGAATGGGAGTGGTTGTACCCTTGTAAAAGAACTCGACATCTAGCTTTGTGTCGGTAAAAGTATAAGCGACGTGTAAGGTTTTCTCCGCCGGTGAAAGGAGCTTGTTGATTAGTGTTTATAACTCTCGAGTTGGAAACTCGGGGCGTGGATGTAGGGCAAGGAAAAAGAGTCCTTGTAGCCGAACCACGATAAACTATCGTGTTGTGGTTTGATTGTTTCTTTCTCTATCTTTGCTTATTATATGTTGTTGTTTAGTTAGAATTGTTGATCACATATAAAGCTTTTCAAAGAACCAAAACAAGTAAAGTTGTTCTTATATCTTTAAACATAAGTAAAGCTTTTCAAAGAACTAAACAAGCAAAGTTAGGATCATTACAAGTAAAGCTTTTCAAAGTATGAACCAAGTTAAGTTAAAACTGTTATCCACATGAAAAGTCTTTTCAAAGAATCAAACATATTAAGTTGTGTTTATATCTTTAACCAAACGTCAAGTTCTCAAAGGTTATTTAAGCAAATAAGAATCGAAAAAGCGGTAAACTATTCAACCCCCCTTCTAGTTTTCCACAATTACAATAATTCCTTATTCAGTGATAAGTACACAATACTCCCACTGAATTTGACAACATTTAAAATGTTTCATATCCAGTGAAAACAAATATTGTGCTTTTAACTTTCCTACACCTTTAAATGTCCATACGTAACAATTACTTATGCACTAAAGAGTGTATTCTACTACGTGAATGATGGACTATCCACCAAATGCTTTTAACTTGAAAATTGGGCATGCAATTTCTTCCTTAATAGGTCTACCATCCTACAATGTATGTAGCACCTTTAAAATAGTAAAAACAACTAATTTGTCTTTAAACATTTTGCAGTAATTAGTCTAGCTTCTAATTATAATAACTCATAAAATGTCATACATAATTTTCTGTTAACCAAATATCATATTTGTTACTAAGAATTTGATCACCAAATGAGGATGATAAAATCCCTATGAAAAATGTATGCAATTTCTTTAACCATTAAAAATTTTCTATGAGTTATATTAGAATTTAGACATATCTAATATTCCTATTATCCTTTCTCATTCATGAAAAAGAATAGGATTGTGTCTCACTCTTCCTTCATAGAAAGGAGACTTCTTTTGTCTTTCAAGTAAATATTTCTTAATCAAACATTTGTTTGAAAACAGAACTAGATCAATTTACCAAAGCCCAAAGTGCGTTTACGGTTTAAACGTTGCATTTATACATTAAAACGAATTACAAAATTCAATTTCAGTATTTTCGATAATTAGATCTTTAAGAAAATAAAATACCCATTGGTAAATATTCATACAAACCATAGTATTTTCTTAAAGCTAGGATCCTAATTGACATAGTACCATTACATCAGTTGATCTGCTAGTAATGATAGTATTCAACAAGGTAATTGTCGAACAATAATTGCCAATATCATATTGCAATTCCTAGATTTATGGGATTTACAATCACAAAACTTTTGTAATGTAAGCATGTTTGATCCCCATCTTAATGCCTTGAGTCCAAGATCCCACTTCCTACTCAATTTAAGTCGTCTAACTTAAAAACTGCAAACTCACAAATCCATCACATCAGTTGATCTGCTAGCAATGAATTCATGAAATTTACCTCTCCATTGAAATCTCGCCAAGTTCTCACATGACATAAATTACAACTTCAAGTGTTCTTAATTAGATGGCATTCGACTTAATTTTATAAGGGTATTAATATTTTGATTTGATCAAAATAATGTATGAAGAAGCATGCATACAACTTCATAACATTGGTTTTACAAAATATTTTTATTACCAATTTGCTAAGAATAAAATAACAAAGTTTTGATTGAGGTATCGGGTTCACCAATTAAAGAATTACCATCAATTATCGTCCACTATATCGTTCTTTTGCATAAGCCCGAAAGCTTAGTGTTTCGGATAATCATTGTGGAATTGTGGTTAATTCACCCTTAAGATGACAGTGTACATGTAATGGTTGTTCGGTAAGTCTAATTTACACACAAACAAGCGTTAAGACAGAATGTTGTCTCTCTAAGGCCACAATTTAATGCGAAGCCATCCTTATACCCATCTTATAGTGTGTAAACTTCGATCGAGCCTATTTAACCATTACGTACAAAAACATCAATCAACCAATCCTTTGAGATTTATTCTTAAAAACCAAAACAATTTCTCCATTATTTAGTCCGTATTATTTTTCTATTCAAAAATTACCCTTTTCGTTTATAAACATGTCTTACATAATAATAAACAAAAACAAGTAATATAAAATAAAAGATAAAACAACTAAATAAACATATACAAAATCATAAAAAATTAAATATGTATAACACATGTAGCCACATGCAAATCTTATTCAATAGTCCTATTAATAATCAAATCTAGGTGTATAACGTATTTATTCAATTAAGGCTTTCTTCTTCTAGGAAAAAGAGCCACATACATCGATAAATCGATTGCGTAAGTCAAAACAAAATAAATACCACATAGCACATAATTGATTACTTAATATTGGAGTCTTCCCAATTCGACATCTATTAATAAATTTACATGTTTCGATATAACTTAACCAATTAATTCATATATACAATTTAAACCATTTAAATTATCACACAATTTAAAATCCATGCAAATATGCACTTTTTCATGGATTTAGCTTAACAATTAACATATTGCACCAAGATCGTTTACTAAAACGCATAACAAATTACATGACATCCTAGGGTTTCTAATCATATTAAAAAATCAAAAACCATAAACCCTAAAACCCTTAAGGGTCAAATCGACCAAAAAAAAATTAGGGTTAGGAATCTAAAAACCCTAAAAACATATAACTAAACGAATCAAGATCCAATTTTTATGCGTTACGATAATTAATTACACATTATAACGGCTCTAGATGCCACTGTTGGAATTATAATATCATGACAATCATATAAAATAAACCAAACACATCAAGTGAGCATAGCGGAAGCAATTATAACAAGATCATATAACATGTAATTAATTAATCAATATTAAATAGTAAACGTACCTTTGTGATTCTAGCCCGAACAAGAATCAATTGCAATCTTCAAATCAACAACCCTAATTAGGGTTTATGTGGATTATAAGAATTACCCCTTACCTCTTTTGTAATTCAATCCAAGAATCAAACAATAATGTGTTTGAATCACGTTCTTGTACACACGTACTAATTCAAGAAAAAGTTTATGCAAGTAAATAAAACACAAAACTTGTTGATCTTATGAAAATCAAAATCCCTAAGTGGTATTAAGTTTGGATCGACATTGAGACAAGAAGAGGATAGAAAACACCAAGATGTGTGTGTACAAGTTATGAGAAACAATGAATCTTGGGTTTGTATTTATACTAATGAATACTTGTAGCTCAAGGCACAAAGGAGGTGGAACTCCTTCTAGAACTTTCTTGACCTTCCAATTATTCACAAGTATTACTTTCCTAATCTTCGTTTAATAGTCCATTAGTCATTAATCATTAAATACTAATTACTATTATTAGTTTTGTGTTTATTAATAATTACTTATAACATTTATAAATAATTATTTTTTTTTCTCTTCATACGTATTGTGTGCAATCCCGTGATCTCGAGTTCGATCCTAACATACGACTACTAAAATAATGTCCATAATCTAACACTTACTCTATTAGTGATGTTTTATTTTCAAAGTAATACATATGCAAGTTCTAAAACATTTCTTTTTACCATTTGCAGAGTAACTAGTATAACAAATAAAGGAAGTTTCCTATACATTACAGAAATCAACAGTCTACCCATTACTCCGTACGAGGCGTTTTATTTTGGAGACTCAAAAACCCTCACATATCAATGGACCAATCAGAAGCCTCCATTTAGAAAAACAATATTTAATAATAAAAAAGACGGAGGGACCATTTTTGCCAACTCACCAAACTTACCTCACCAAACTTACCTCACCAACCCCACCCCTACCTCTCATCTTCCACACATCAGATATCACAAAAACCCACTTTCTCTCTCTAACCATCATCAAAAACCACTATAACAAATCAAAAATAACAACTTTTTAACCGTTCAAATCATCAATAAAACACAAAAATAGAAGAATCATCGAGTGCACAAGCAGATCCATGAAAAAACCGGTTCAAATTGAACCTACTGAATCTCGGGATGAAGGTATGATGCTTCTGACTAATTATTTAGTTGTTTTATTGGTAGTGTTTTTTAGTGTTTACATTTGGTTGAGTTTTTCTGAATAAAAACCTTTGTATACATGGATGCACACCAAGTGTTTGTTGAAATGTGTGACTGAAAAGTATCACCAGTGATATTTGAAGTTGAACTGTATACGTGTGTATCACCAGTGATATTTGAAGTTGAACAATATATGTGTATTATCACTAGTGATATTTGTATTTGACTTAACTGTGCAAATCACATAAAGCACACAGAAAATGAAACAATCGACATCTAAAACAACGAATACTTTAGTTTTTACTGTTATAGAATCATTATTAGTGTGTTTTACTAGTTAATTTTTGATAATTTGTGATGTTGTGATGATTTATGTGATAATATGAGAGATTAAAAGTTAGGTTTAACAAAACAAAAGATATGTTGTGATGCTTCTGTTTGATTTGTGGTGGATTTGTATGTTTAATGATTGTTCATGTTTCAAAAGGTTTTACCGCGGTATTTGAAAACAATATTGTCTGGTAGTGTATTACATGTGATATAAAAGTTAAATTATTGTTGATTGGTAGAATATCTATTGTGATAACAAATAGTTATTCGGTTGACATATGATATTGAAAATAAATGAACTATTCGTACACTAACAAAAATTATGAAAATATTTTGATGCAGATTTGAATGAGACCTGTGCAAAAAATAGCCTCATCAAACGAAAAGAATCAACAACAAGTGCAATTGTCGTTGAAGAAAGCACAACATCTCCACATCCAAATTGAAGAAGCTCAAACACTTGTGATATCACAAGTTCCTCCATCACCACAATTGATTCAACAAATAGAAGAAAGCTGACACACATCCAGTGATATCACTTGATATCACCAGTGATATCACTTGATATCACCTGTGATATCACATGTGGTATCACCTGTGATATGTGATCACATGTGATATCAAAGGTTCCCCCAAAAGCATCTGGGAATAAAATGAAGGTGTTGGTTGATGAACCAATGAAGATGACGATTGTTGAAGAACAAAAGTAAATAAAACAAGTTGATGAAAACAGTTGCGCTGCGTTGTTACGTTTTAATCTATACGGTTATAAATAAATGTGTATAGTTGACAAGTTGGAAGTCAATAGTAGGTATTTAGTTTGACTGAATCATGTTATTTGTTACAAGAGATTCAAACTCACAGAAATGGGTCATAGTGAGCAATTGTTTAATCCATCTTGATTTGTGAATATTTGTTTGATAAAGTTTTGAGTGGTATTTAGTTTAATATGATAATGTGAAAAGTGAAAAGTGTCATACCTGTAGTATCACTAGTGATATTTGAAGTTGAACTGTATATATGTATTATCACTAGTGATATTTGTATTATCACTTGTGAAATTTTGTATATTTTATAGGTTTTTTTGTTTAGTTGTTAAGCTTTATTTTACTAGTGCTATTGAGTAAACCTAACAATTCAGGGAAAAAAATAGTATCACAAATGATATACAAGTCCAGGATAAAATTAGCAATGCTATTAAAATAAACCTAACAATTCAGTAAAAAAAATCAATCAATCAACAAACTAATACTTCAATTGCAGCGACTGAGAAACCGCCTCCACTTTCAACTACGCCGCCGCCCCATTGACATTTGAAACTTTTCCCTTGTTTGGACAAGTATGTCTATTATGATCAATTAAACTATAAATATTACAATCCTTCTTTTGGTTATTACTTTTCTCAATAGCTTTCTCACGTCCACCCTTAATACGGTCATTCTTATGTCCTTTAGGAGGATTCTTTATACCCATAAAATCTTGAACAATATCACAAACTTTTCGAGGTGGAAGACTTGGCAAATCAGTCTCAACTTTTGACTTTAGTACTCTCAGGTTGTCTACAAAAGTAGTCCAGTATCATAGACAGCTTATCAGTAATTACAACAATAAGAAATAGATTATCAAATATATCACTGGTGATACTACACATATATCAAACATATCACTGGTGATACTACACATACATCAAGCATATCACTTGTGATACTACACATACATCAAGCATATCACTGGTGATACTACACATACATCAAGCATATCACTGGTGATACTACACATATATCAAACATATCACTAGTGATACTACACATATACCATCAGCAAAAACATTTATTGTGTTTGTCTATTACAGTGAAAGGCACAAAAACCATCTTGTACATAAAAAGTACGTAATTAATACATTAGTGTAAAATCCAATAATGATCTTCATTACATACTCAGCATTAAACTCAGAAACAACATGAAAAATTCCAAGAACTCCATAAGCTTTTTTGGTAGCCGTGCAAGTATTTAAATAGAGCACCACAGAAAAGACTTCAAAACACTGTAAGCTACACCTTAATTAATAAATAATAAGCAATATTACACTATAATTAATAACTTATCAGTAACTTATACTCAAAGCTTATCCTCACAAACTTATATTTTCATCCTCATCAAAATGTCAAAAATATTATATAAGAAAATTAAACATCTTAACATAAACAACTTATAAATAAATAGACTAACAATTATCACTGGTGATACTAAACGTATATCACTGGTGATACTAAACCAGCTTATAATCATCAACTTAAAGTATCACTGGTGATACTAAACGTATGCTACAGAGCAGATTCAAAATCATAATTAGACACAAAAACAGCATTCAAATGCAGTTAAAAACATAAATTCAACTAACAAATTAATTAATAAGCAAAATTACAAAAGTAGATAACAAAATTATCAAATATTTTTTACTTACACATTTCATCAAACACTTGGTGTGCAGCTTGATAAGAAGAAATATTAACAACTTGATTCACATAATTATCAACTGATTCAACAACATTATCAACCGTAACAATATCAATCAAATCTGCTTTTGAAACAAACACTTATTTCAGATCAAAAGAAGCCATAAAAAATGATGATAATGATCGGAACGGTGATGGTGATCGGAGTGGTGCTGGTGATGATGATCGGAACGGTGATGATGAAAGACACGGTAACTGTCGATCGGAACTGATGGTAATCGGAGTGGTGATCGGAACATTGATGGTGATGATGAGATGATGATCGGAACAGTGATGGTGATCGGAATAGTGATGGTGATGATGATCAAAATGGTAATATAACTGATTTATGGATAGAAGGAATGAGAGCAGATGAAACACACACATAAAGTGTGTGTAAAAAATGAAGCGAATGAAAAAAAAAAGAAAAAAAAAAGAGGCTTTATATAGTTGGGAGTATTAAGGTTAAACATATTAAATCTTAGATTAATCTAGGCCATTAGATCAAAAAGGATGGAGGGTGGGGAATTGTCCATTGGTATGTACAAAAATATGGGTATGTAATTGAATTTTCCTCTACTCCGTATTATTTATTACAGTAGAATGCAAAGATATATACCTACTCATCCACACAACCACAAGGAAGTTTCCTAATACACTGCAGAAGTCAATAGTCTTTGTGGAGTAGTATTATTTATTAGAATCATATGCAAAGATACATCCACACAACCACATACATACAAAACACACCCTAAGCCTAAAGCTACCACCAGCCACCTCACTCCTTCTTTCATTATTGACTATTGACTACCAGCAGTCCATTACTAGCTACTCGATCTCTGTGCCATTTGTTCTTTCAGATCTCGTGAGAAGTACTAGCTAGCTCCTTCGCATCATTTTGTAACTCAAAACTCGACCTCTTTTACTTCACTTTTTGATAATTTTTTTTAGAAACATGATGTTTTCACCTGACGAATTTGCCCACCTAAAAATCCCCCTTGAAAATATACTATCCGCCACCAACAACTTTGCTAAAGAAAATTTATGGGGAGATGCGGATTTTGGATTTTTTTACAAGGTACAGCTCTTGTGGTCCGGTGAGTTGATTGATATCGAAGCTTGGAGGTTTAATAAAGATGAATGGAATGATGAAAAAGAACATTGGTTTTGGATGGAGATTTCATTGCTTTCTACTCTAAAGCATAAAAATCTGGTTTCATTAGTTGGGTTTTGTGATGAGAATGATGAGAAGATCATCATTATCAGGAATGAGACGGCCAGGGGAAGTCTCAGCAACCATCTAAGTGACCCGATGTCGTTGACATGGGTGCGAAGATTGGAGATATCTATCGGTGTTGCGCATGCATTGAGCTACATTCACTATGATGAGCCACGTGATTTTAGCGTTATACATCGAAACATCGACAGTGCGGCAATTCTATTAAATAATAATTTGGAACCCAAGTTATATGATTTTAGAATTTCCATGAAGATCAACGCATCTGAAAGGCACAATTGTTTCAATACTGATAAAGTATGGATTACGGATGGGTATACAGATCCAACATATATTGAGACAAAAAGGGCGAACCACAAGTCGGATATGTACTCCTTTGGGATAGTAATGTTTGAACTACTGTGTGGTAGGGATGCAGTAATCAACGACCACCAAGATAATAAGTACTTGGCTTTGGTGGCCGTCGCCCATTATAGGGAGAAAAAACTCAATGAAATAATTGATTGGCATTTATGGAGTCAAATGGACTCTCAATCATTTAACAGTTTTACGGAAATAGCATATGACTGTTTGAATGAAGAACGATCGGAACGCCCTAATATAGGTGAGATTGTCACCAGACTTGAGAAAGCGTTAGAACTTGCACGTGAAAACAGGCCTGTAAGACTTCTTTTCTCTTATTCATCTTTCTATACTCTATATTTGTTTCGGTATATACACCTTCACTCCATTTGATTCGGTATGTACAACTTATTTTTTCTGTTTTCATCTTTCTAACACAATAATTAATATCCCTTTGATATTATGTCTTCCGTTGCTGGACCTCACTGAATATTACTACCCCGAATATGAAATGCTAACATAACTCAAGTTAAGATATGACCAAAGATACCATATTTGCTCTGTTATGCTAAGAAGAATGTGGCAGGCGATTTGGCCTATCGAATTAGCAATTTGGTGTAGAAACAAGAATATTTTGATATCAAGTTTCGGCTGTGATAAAGTTGTGTTAAAAGTGCGTGTATCACTTGAGACTATTTTACTTTAAAAAAAACATCAGAAGTTTTTTGGCACCAAAATGTAAATAGGATATGATGTTGACAATAATATCTTCAGGGCCAAAAGGTAATGTAACATCCTCAAGATCAAACAGCAAAAGAACTTTATTGTAAAAAAATATTACTGGTAAATGTTACTATGTAGTTGCCTTCATGAAAAAAGTCAACCTATTTCATTTTAACGATAATTCCAAAAATGACCAAGTTGCCCAATCGATGGAGATTTTTGACCTTGGATTTGAAAGTTCTTAAACTAGCCATATGCGCGGTTGCCCAAAAACATGTCGCCGCCCATAGGACGCCAAGTGTCCCAAGTTGCCCAAAAAAAGGAAGCGTTGCCCAAAATTTCGACACATGGCGTCCCCTGGTTGACTGGCTTTTGGGCAACTGGTCAGTTTAAGAATTTTCAAATCAAGGTAAAAAATCCCATTGTGCAACTTGGTCATTTTTAGAATTATCCCTTCATTTTATCAATTCGTTCATTTTTGGAATTATCCCTTCATTTTATCAATTCGTGAAGTTGAATTTTGCAATGCTAACACTCTGTTTTCTAGATTCATAAAATAAAAGGAGATTAAGAAAAGTCAAATATAATATTCTTTGATTAATTACAATTTGATTGCAAATAAACGTCAGTAAAATAACTTACGTAAATAAATAAATAAATAAATAAAAAATAAAAAAACTTTAGTGTTTATTTCTTTTATCAATGGGTTTTATAGATTAAAAAAGAGGATTAAAAGAAGGGGCATTCCATGGAGGTCACATCCTTTTGTAACCTGAACTCTGTTTTTGTGATAGATACACTCTTCACCCAACCACCTTGCTCACCTAAGAATTCCCCTTGAAGATATAGAATCCGCCACCAACTACTTTGCTGAAAAGAATGTCATCGGAGAAGGTGGATTTGGAAAGAGATACAAGGGACAGCTCTTGTGGTTGGGTGAGTCGATAGATATAACGGCTCGGAGGCTAATTAATAAAGAATGGGATGAAAAAGAACAACAGTTTTGGACTGAGATTTCGATGCTATCTGGTCTCAAGCATAAGAATGTTGTTTCTATTGTTGGGTTTTGTAATGAAGTTGGTGCCGAGACTATCATTTACAAATACGAGTCCAGGGGAAGGCTTGAAAACTATCTAAGTAACCCGATCTTGTTGACATGGATGAAAAGATTGGAGATATCTGTGGGTGTTGCACATGCATTGAGTTACATTCATTATGACGAGCCACGCGATTTTAGCGTTATACACCGGAACATCAGCAGTAAAACAGTTCTACTCAATAATGACTGGGAACCCAAGTTATCTGAATTTCAGCATTCCATGAAGATTAAAGCATCTGAAAGGCACCATTCTTTCCCTATTGATTCAGTTTGGTCTACGAAAGGGTATACAGACCCAACATGTCTAGAGACAAAAAGTGTGAACCACAATTCAGATATCTACTCCTTTGGGATATTGTTGTTTGAACTATTGTGTGGTAGGAAATCAGTTACTGACGACCATGATAATAAGTATTTGGCTCCAGCGGCCATTTTCCATTATAGAAAGAAAATAGTCAATGAGATGATTGACCCGGATCTATGGAAACAATTGGATCCGCAATCATTCAAAGTTTTTGCAGAAACAGCGTATGGCTGCTTGAATGAAGAACAATTGCAACGCCCAAATATAGGTGAGATTGTCGCAAGACTTGAGAAAGCATTGGAACTCCAAATGGCAGGCGAAAATAGGCCTGTAAGTTGTTTTTTTTCCTCTTTCAAACCTGTATAACATAATAACTATTCTATTCAGAATAACTTATTATTTATGATTAATAATGATAGTCTACTTATTACTGTATTTATGATGCTAAAGGAACACTCAGCAGTTGCAGCCGAAGTTGAAGGTACATCATCCAGTCAAGAGAAGGTAATTTTTTCTTATAACTCTTTTTTGTAAGTCACCCACCAAAATTTTAAAAAAGAATTGAGATTCTCCTTATGTTGAAGGCTTGAAGCCAATGATAGGCCACATTGTGTCTAAAGTTGGGGAAAATCACATTTGCCAACTACTGCTCTAACATCTAGCTATTCTCGAGTGTAATACACAAGACCTGCTTTTTTAAGTATCTCCCAACATTTTTTCTCTTTGATAAAGTTTTATAATGGAGTTATTTACCTCAGTTTAGTGTTTCACCCTATGAATCTGCACACTTTGTAATGGCGTCTTGTTCGATACATATAGGGATCAGTGACCTCCGTCCTTACAGGCGTTGAATCCCAAGTCAGCAGAAAGACAATGCCGTCCCTCAAAGATCTTTCTCAGTCAAAGCTCAGCTATCAAGATATAAGCTTCGCAACCAACGGATTTGCTCATGAAAATGTCATTAAAGAATTTGGGTTTGGAAAGATTTACAAAGGCCGTCTCTTGCATTCCAAACAGTTCATCGATATTATTGCAAAGTGGTTCTCTAATAAAATTGTAAATGATAAGAGAAAAGAATTTTGGACGGAGATTTCAATGCTTTCAAGTCTCAAACATAAGAATCTAGTGTCTCTTATTGGCTTCCATGATGATAAGCCTAACATGTTTATCATATACAAGAAGGAGGCCAACCAGAGTCTAGACAAATATCTAAATGACCAGACCTTCACATGGATGCAAAGGTTGAAGATATGTCTTGGTATCGCAAATGCATTGAGTTACATCCACTATGACGCTAGACGCGATTTTAGTGTCATACATTGCAACATCAAGAGCTCAAAAATTTTACTAGATGACAAATGGGAACCCAAGCTATCTGCTTTTGAACGTTCGTTGAAAAATACAGTAGCTAGGAGGCACCGTCTTCTTCTTACTCGTGATATTATTGAAAATGTATACATGGACCCAAAATATAAAAAGACCGGTGGTGTGACTCACAAGTCCGATGTATATTCATTCGGTGTTGTACTATTTGAAGTCTTGTGCGGAAGGAGTGCAGTAGATGAAGATGAGTTGGGAGAGGGGTTATTAAGTAAACTGGCCAATTCTTGTTTGGATGATTTGATCAATCCGCATTTACAAAAACAGATGGATCCAGAAGCATTCAAAATCTTCTCAGAGACAGTATTTTACTGCTTACAAGAGGAACGGGCAAAGCGTCCGCATATAGATCAGGTTGTCAATAGACTTGAGAAAGCTTTGCAACTCCAGCGGAAACATGAAAATCCAGTTTACAGTACATCATCCAATCGTTTGAAGGTAATTAATTTCCTTTAACTTTTGATTTGAGGCCGATTATCCTAATTAATAAAAAAGCTAGAGTTACTCTATATTACTAGTTGTTATTGTCTGGTTTAATTAACACACTATTAAAACTGTGATGTTGCAATACATAAATCTAATTTCACACACCTGGTCCACTTTATTTTTTCTTATTTTTTTATAGTTTCGTTATTCAGGCAACCACAAATCAAATGTAATTCTTTTTTGACTTTTATCTAGAAACGGCTAATATCTTTACAAAAGTTAGGCAATTATAATTTTTATAAACGTTAGGCAATTACTATATTTTTTTCTCTAATTTAACTACCATCCTTACTAACATTAATGTGGTGCTGCATACCTCCATAATGTTGCAGGAGCTGAATTTGGAACACTTGAAGATTGGACTAGATGTTATAAACGAGGCTACCAAGAATTTTGACGACGCATATTGCATCGGGTCAGGCGGATTCAGTAAAGTATACAAAGCAGATCTTGAACATTTCGATAGCAGTAATTCCTCATCGATAGATGGTATGAATAAGTGCGATTTACACAGAAAACGAAGCACGGTAGCCATAAAGCGCATTCACAATCAAGAAGGAGAACAAGGGTTCATTTCAGAAATTGAAACTCTAACTACTTGTAAGCATGATAACATAATCTCTCTTCTTGGATTTTGTTATGAAGGTAACGGTTCAATGATCCTAGTGTATGAGCATGCTTCGAAAGGAAGTCTTGAAAACTATTTGGGAAACAGTGATGCAATGACCAATCTTACTTGGGTGCAGCGTGTAAAAATATGTCTTGGTATTGCACATGGTTTAAATTACATTCACAACAACACGGATCATGGCAAACAAAAGATGATACACCGTGACATCAAAAGCGATAATATTCTATTGGGAGATAATTGGGAGGCAAAGATTGCGGATTTTGGGCTCTCCAAATTCCACCCGGCGGATCAAGCAGCCAGCACTATCTATACCAATATGATTGCAGGTACATATGTGTATTTGGATCCAGAATATGAGAAGTCTGGCAAGCTAAATAAGAAATCTGACATTTACTCTTTTGGAGTGGTGTTATTTGAGATCTTGACTGGGAGGTTGGCCTATGATTTTGATAAC